>CM077022.1:9002680-11502680 GCA_039090855.1 Macrothele yani | reverse complement strand
AACTGAAAATTCGGTGTTTCGATGAAATGTTTCCGGTTGATTGTTTCTAACCGGTTCCATTGACTTCGAATAACTTTGATAAATTTTATTTGCGTCGGAAAGGATTCAAAAGACGTGCTCACTACAACTGAAAATTCGGTGTTTCGATGAAATGTTTCCGGTTGATTGTTTCTAACCGGTTCCATTGACTTCGAATAACTTTGATAAATTTTATTTGCGTCGGAAAGGATTCAAAAGACGTGCTCACTACAACTGAAAATTCGGTGTTTCGATGAAATGTTTCCGGTTGATTGTTTCTAACAGGTTCCATTGACTTCGAATAACTTTGATAAATTTTATTCGCGTCGGAAAGGATTCAAAAGACGTGCTCACTACAACTGAAAATTCGGTGTTTCGATGAAATGTTTCCGGTTGATTGTTTCTAACCGGTTCCATTGACTTCGAATAACTTTGATAAATTTTATTTGCGTCGGAAAGGATTCAAAAGACGTGCTCACTACAACTAAAAATTCGGTGTTTCGATGAAATGTTTCCGGTTGATTGTCACTAACCGGTTCCATTGACTATGAATAACTTCGATAAATTTTATTCGCGTCGGAAAGTATCCAAAAAACGTGCTCGTTACAACTGAAAATTCGGAGTTTCCGTCATGATGTTTCGGTTGATTGTTTCTAACCGGATCCTTTGACTATAAAAGACTTTGACAAATTTTATTCTAGTCGGAAAGGATTCAAAAGACGTGCTTCTTATAACTGAAAATTCGGTGTCATCTTTCTTCTCATATTGTTAGTAAGTTTTTATAAGTATCACGATGCAACCTCAACTCCCTCTCCTTGGAAATAGAATCGCAAATTTTGACACTCTTTGCTATCTGAACTTTCAATCCATATTAAAATCTCTTTCCAAGCAAATACTTCTTTGAAATAATTTTTTTTTCTTTATGACAGTTTTCGTATATGTTCTTTACAAATGATATTTTTTCAGATAAAGACTTCGTTAAAATATGAGATGTATTTTTCAGGGATTGCTATGAAATTTTCCTCCGGGACCCACAATGAAATTTCGCCCTGTACCCCGCAATACACTCACGGACAATGGAATTTGCGCACCAAGAAGGAAGCATCGGATTGAACTGAAATTTTATGGACGTAATGATACAGATGAATGATACACATCATGGCAAAAACAAAGCTGCAGGACAATTACAGAGGGATCTGTGGCACGACTTGTCCTGAGGCAGACTGGTCTTCACGTGTTGGACGGCGGCCTCCGAATCCCGGATAGTGCGGCACTGCGGGAGCTGGCGTTTCAACTGGTCCAACACATGCTCGATAGGGGACATGTCTGGGGAGCGGGAAGGACATGGAAGTGTCTGGACATGATGTAGGCAGTCCTGGAAAACCCGAGCCGTGTGCGGGCAGGCATTATCCTGCTGGTATAGCGCACCTGGAATCCAAGTCAGGAATGGGAGCACATGGGGCCGTAGAATATCATCCACATACTGCTAGCCAGTCTATGATCCACGTATCATTACTAGAGCTGATGGGCCATCGGAGGCAATAGCTCCCTGGACCACAATGCATGCAGTGGCGCTCAATAGCGAGTTTGGGATTGTACCGTTGACCCGGGAACCTCCAGAGCCGGACATGATGATCATCTGTCCCGAAAACAAAGCGGCACTCATCGCTAAACGCCACACGTCGCCAGTCTGTGCCGTTCCACGTTGCTCCGGCCTGGCACCACTACACACGGAGCCGGCGACGTTCCGGTGTTAACAGCAGCACACGTAAGGCGGAGCTGGGATCAGAGATTCGCTTCCGCGAGGCGTCGGGAGATGGTTCGTGGGTACAGGATCCGCTACATCTGCCAGTATAGTGGACCGGGTCCTCGTCGGATCCGTTCTTGCCTGGCGCACGATCCATCGATCCTCTCTACCGGTGTCCGTCCGGAACCGCTCCACCGTGAGTGCCATCACGTGTCCACTGCTCCCAACACAGTCGGACGGTATATTCAGAAAGATCCACGTGGCGGACTAATACGCCGCGCTGACCACCCTGCGGTTTTCAGCCCGATGATCCGGCCTCTGTCAAAGTCCGTAAGTTGCGTAAATCGACGTCTCTGGCGTCTACCCGGCATTCTTGTCAGTCTGTACTCTTGCTTGCGTCGGCCGGTGCTTTTCGCTTTCATGGGGCATCGACTACACACCGGTTTATACAGCTGCCGGTTCATGCTTGCAGCGCCTACCACAGGGTGTGCGGTGATGAGCACTCGCACCAAACGTGGATCCTCTGCATACCAGCATGCACTCTAGCTATTTTCAAAGTTTCGCGGTTGTAGCATGTTTTCTTCTAGGTGCACAAATTTCATTGTCCGCGACTGTAGTTCTATCGTGTTAATGATCCTCGAATTGAGGCAGGTACTAAAGAAGAACGCAGCAGTTTTGTGCAGAAATTTATGAAGGGCACTAAAGGTCTTCTTCCAATATCATCATCATTTGAAAGCAAGTAGTAGCCCTGGTATATGTGAAACGACGAGATGGGTCAATGGATTACTTATCGTCCCTTGCGGCAGAAGGTAGACACGCACCTAACAACCAATTACACCCCAATTTCGTTGATCCACAAACAAAGCATCACACCCAAATAAATGAGATTTCGTAACTTCCCCTGAAACCGCATTTGCTTACCGGAAGCGCACAGGATTTGAGCCAAGGGAACATAGGAGCCTTTAGCTTAGTTTTCAGGAGCGGGCAAAGAGAAATTGTAAATACAGAGGCATATACAAACATCATATGTAAATTTCGACGGTGCCTTCTTGTCTTGCTATCAAAGTTTTTACGACACACGCAACACATTTTTTATTGAAGGTTTAACGACAACCGTGAACAACTCAATGAGCTATAAGCATTCCTTAGTCAAGTGGCGGATGCAGCGGGGGACGACTGGGGCGGTCACCCCCTAAACCCTAACGAACTTTTTACGTTTAAAATAGCGAAGATCGTAAATGATTAAATATTTTGTTTTCAGTTATTCTAAAGAAAAAATTAACAAACTTACTACGGAATTGGCTTTAAAACACGTATTACAGTGATTTAGCTTCAGTAAAAAAAGAGAAGGGAATATAATAAAAAGAGAGTGAGAGAGAGCAAAAGATAAAAGGAAGATAGGGACAGCGGAAGAAAAAAGCATGGGGGTATTCCTTGTTAGTTCTTTGCAACTGTCATATTGTCTAGCGTCTCTAACGCCTCGAAACAGGGTATGGCAGAGCTTGGTACTGAAATCAGAGTAGGTGGGAGAAACTGTGTATTAAAATCTGACCTACGTACGTATCTTAATTGGGTCGTAAACAAAATTCGTTAAAATGTCATATATTTAAAACAATTAGACTATTAACGAAATTCGTGTTACAAGTGATATTCGTATGGAAGTAGACATCCGTCATACATAACACGATATGCAACTTTTTGATTAACCACCTTTGACAAAATGATAAAGACCACTTCTACATTTAATCAAATTAAAAACGGGATTTACAAATTAAAACATATGATAGATAAAAACACTAGATCTTTCGATCACACTAGTGATCATCAGGTCACACACCCAACGGCATCAGGGTACGTCGACACGCAATATATAGGGATTTTTGATGATCCAAATAATGGGTAGAGCGCATGCTCACGAAAGTTGTTGTGAACCCAGAGAGAGAGAGAGACAGGTAACAGGACTGCGAACGAGGAGAGTCAAAATGATGTAAGACAAGTATTATTAATTCCGCTGTACATATTATTTCCGCAATGTTCAAGTAGAGCAGTCCATGTTCGTCGGAGGAGAGAGGGTACATCATCATTACAGCAAATACCTCTATAATGGTGAATATACAAACTTTCTGCAAAGAGGGCCATGCTTTTGGTGCTGTGTGTAATGAGGATTTTACATTCATCCCATAATGGTCTATGTGTGCCGCTAGCTACCAATCGGGCCAGGGCTGTCGAATGTGAGCCTGTTCTGACATCGCGTGAGTGTTCAAGCAATAGGGTTTTTTAAATTACGTAGGGTTGAGCCTATGTACACTTGATCTATTTCATTAGGGTTTAAAGCTCTCAGGGGATAAGGTAGATGCCGTACCTGTGTTTGGTTTCAACGGGATCCCTGTCACGTTTAATTAGAGTGTACAAATTACGTGTTTGTAAATCAAAGTTTATATTAAACCTGGCACATGCACGTTTTAAAACGCTGGTGCAGCCGGGAAAATAGCTCATGGATCCTACGTACCTGGTAAGGGTGTGGGTTTGTTCTAATGCGGTAAACGCAAGTCGTCGATGCCTGCGGAGAATGGTGTGTACCAGGTCTTTCGGGTACCCGAATTCGCTAGCAATGACGAAGATTCGTTGAAGTTCGATGCGCCGTAGACGTACAGATGACGAATGCGTAAATGCCAGTCGTACCAGGTAGCGCAGGGAAGCCAGCTTATCAGATAAAGGCTGCGCTGAGTTGTATGGGGCTATAATTGGGTGGGGTGTGGGTTTACGGTACACTGAGTATTTTAAAATGAAGTTTTGGGGGTCCCGTTCTATGAGCAATTCTAAGAACGAGTCTAAGAAAGTTATTTTCCAATTCCAAAGTGAGGTTTATGGAGCGATATTTGGAGTTTAACAAACTGAGAAAATGCAGCAGGTCAGAATGCGGATGTGGCCAAAAAACAAGAACGTCATCCACATAGCGGGTGTATACGAGGGGTTTGCGCGTACATACGCCAAGTACCTCATTCTCCAGGCTTTGCACGACAACCTCGGCGAGAATCGCTGAGAGGGGTGAGCCCATATTTGCGCCTTCTTTGTGCTTGAAAATAACATCGTTGAATTTAAAATATGACCTGGATGCAACGAGCGTTAAAGCTGAAAGGACAGCCTCTATTTCCAAAGGTGGGAGAGGTGGATTATTAGAATATAATTTTTGACAGATGATGTTGTGTGCCTCCTGAAGGGGGATACTGGAGTATAGCAACACAACATCCAAAGAGGCCATTATAAACGGCTTGCCTTGCGAACTGAAGGATTTTATATAGATTAATAGCTTGTAGAGAGTTGTTAATTGAAAACTGAGAATGATTTAAGATGGGGGAGAGAGATATTGCAAGTGCTTTTTCAAGTAGCCGGATTGGAGACGCATACGAAGAAACTAAGGGGCGGAGGGGGTGATTTTGTTTATGGAGCTTGATCTTCCCGAAGATTTCGGGGACTCTGGGGCCCTTAGGATGGTTCATATTATCGGAAATTTCTTTAGGTAAGTGGCCATGATTCTTCAACTTTGCGACGGACCGGTTGTTGCGACAGGATCAAATCTCAATTTTTTTTTATGTGGAATTGCTTCTATAGTTTCTTGCATCTTTAAGTGGTATGCATCACGGCCCAAGATTACAATCCTACTCGATTTATCGTCGGATATGATAGCCAAGTTAGTGTTTTTTTTGTAATTCACATAGTTGACGCCTCTCCTCTTTATAGGCTTGACTTTGATTCACTGTCGTGGTAGCGCCTTGGTGTGAATCTCGTTGGCGCGGGGCGGACCCATGCCGTAACGACCTAACAAATTTAGTTCTTGCGTCGTCCTGGAGTTCTGCAGGCAATGTCCAGATGATACTTTCAGCTTGTGGCACAAGTTGAAAAAGATTCGGTCTAGTATTCGGATAGCAAAATTTAAACCTTCTCTCCAGAGCGTTCTTCTGAACATCCGAGAGTTCGGTAGAACTTAAGTTAACATACATTCTGGGCTCATGTCCGTTTGGTTGATTAGATCTTTCAACACGAATGGGTCGAGATTGGATTTCCGAAGTTACCAGGCCACGGAGCTTAGTCATATGACGGTTGTTCTGTGATTCACTTTCGCTCTTAATAATAGCATGCAAAATAATCAGCGAGTGATCAACAGTAATAGGATGATATGTTCTTGTGAATTGTCCATGTAGTGAGTAATTCGTACGTGCAAGGTAATCTGCGTAGGTTCGTTTCAAACGAATTGCGGTATTTAGTCTCTTGGTCTCTGACAGCCTCAATACACATAGGTCTTGCTTGGAATTAGCGAATCTTGTCAGTGTTAAAAACTTAGGTATAACATGTAGCTGTTTGCAGTTATTCAAAAAGGCAAGATGCGTCATCTCGGTTCCTATCTTGCGTCGTAATTTAAAAAATGTCGCTGCCTTACCCATCATACCAAAGTGAGAGCAATATAAGTATACTGGAAAGAGACTAAGTTAAAGTCACAGTACCATATTTCCTCAGGATCCAACAGACTATAAATGAACTTCGTGTTACAAGTGATATTCGTATGGAAGTAGACATCCGTCATACATAACACGATATGCAACTTGTTCATTAACCGCCTTTGACGAAATAATGAAGACCACTTCTACATTTAGTCAAATTAAAAACGGTATTTACAAGTTAAAACATATGATAAATAAAAACACTAGATCTTTCGATCACACTAGTGATCTTCATCAGGTCATACACCCAATGGCATCAGGGTACGTCGACACGCAATATATAGGGATTTTTGATGACCCAAATAACGGGTAGAGCTCATGCTCACGAAAGTTATTGTGAACACAGAGAGAGAGAGACAGGTAACAGGAATGCGAACGAGGAGAGTCAAAATGATGTAACACAAGTATTAATAATTCCGCTGTACATATTATTTCCGCAATGTTCAAGTAGAGCAGTCCATGTTCGTGGGAGGAGAGAGGGTACATCATCATTACAGCAAATACCTCTATAATGGTGAATATATAAGCTTTCTGCAAAGATGGTCATGCTTTTGGTGCTGTGTGTAATGAGGATTTTACATTCATCTCATAATGGTCTATGTGTGCCGCTAGCTACCAATCGGGCCAGGGCTGTCGAATGTGAGACTGTTCTGACATCGCGTGAGTGTTCAAGCAATAGGGTTTTTAAATTACGTAGGGTTGAGCCTATGTACACTTGATCTATTTCATTAGGGTTTAAAGCTCTCAGGGGGATAAGGTAGACGCCGTACCTGTGTTTTGTTTCAACGGGACCCTGTCACGTTTAATTAGAGTGTACAAATTACGTGTTTGTAAACCAAAGTTTATATTAAACCTGGAACATGCACGTTTTAAAACGCTGGTGCAGCCGGGAAAATAGCTCATGGATCCTACGTACCTGGTAAGGGTGCGGGTTTGTTCTAATGCGGTAAACGCAAGTCGTCGATGAATGCGGAGAATGGTGTGTACCAGGTCTTTCGGGTACCCGAATTCGCTAGCAATGACGAAGATTCGTTGAAGTTCGATGCGCCGTAGGCGTACAGATGACGAATGCGTAAATGCCAGTCGTACCAGGTAGCGCAGGGAAGCCAGCTTATCAGATAAAGGCTGCGCTGAGTTGTATGGGGCTATAATTGGGTGGGGTGTGGGTTTACGGTACACTGAGTATTTTAAAATGAAGTTTTGGGGGTCCCGTTCTATGAGCAATTCTAAGAACGGGTCTAAGTCTGAGAAAGTTATTTTCCAATTCCAAAGTGAGGTTTATGGAGCAATGTTTGGAGTTTAACAAACTGAGAAAATGCAGCAGGTCGGACTGCGGATGTGGCCAAAAGACAAGAACGGCATCCACATAGCGGGTGTAGAGGAGGGGTTTGAGCGTACATACGCCAAGTACCTCATTCTCCAGGGTTTGCATGACAACCTCGGCGAGAATCGCTGAGAGGCGGTGAGCCCATAGTAGCGCCTTCTTTCTGCTGGAAAATAACATCGTTGAATTTAAAATAAAATATGACCTGGATGCAACGAGCTTTAAATCTGAAAGGACAGCCTCTATTTCCAAAGGTGGGAGAGGTGGATTATGAGTATACAATTTTTGACAGACGATGTGTGCCTCCTGAAGGGGGATACTGGGGTATGGCGACACAACATCCAAGGAGGCCATTATAAACGGCTTGCCTTGCGAACTGAAGGATTTTATAAGATTAATAGCTTGTAGAGAGTTGTTAATTGAAAACTCAGAATGATTTAAGATGGGGGAGAGAAATATTGCAAGTGCTTTTTCAAGTGGCCGGATAGGAGACGCATACGAAGAAACGAAGGGGGCGGAGGGGGTGATTTTGTTTATGGAGCTTGATCTTCCCGAAGATTTCGGTGACTCTGGGGCCCTTAGGAGGGTTCATATTATCGGAAATTTCTTTAGGTAAGTGGCCATGATTCTTCAACTTTGCGACGGACGCAACGGTTGATGCGACAGGATCAAATCTCATTTTTTTTTTTTTTTATGTGGAATTGCTTGTATAGCTTCTTGCATCTTTAAGTGGTATGCATCACGGTCCAAGAATACAATCCTATTCGATTTATCGTCGGGTAAAATCCTCATTACACACACAGCACCAAAAGCATGACCCTCTTTGCAGAAAGCTTGTATATTCACCATTATAGAGGTATTTGCTGTTATGATGATGTACCCTCTCTCCTCCCACGAACATGGACTGCTCTACATGAACATTGCGGAAATAATATGTACAGCGGAATTATTAATACTTGTGTTACATCATTTGGACTCTCCTCGTTCGCAGTCCTGTTACCTGTCTTTCTCTCTGTGTTCACAACAACTTTCGTGAGCATGCGCTCTACCCATTATTTGGGTCATCAAAAATCCCTATATATTGCGTGTCGACGTACCCTGATGCCATTGGGTGTATGACCTGATGAAGATCACTAGTGTGATCGAAAAATCTAGTGTTTTTATCTATCATATGTTTTAACTTGTAAATACCGTTTTTAACTTGATTAAATGTAGAAGTGGTCTTCATCATTTCGTCAAAGATGGTTAATGAACAAGTTGCATATCGGGTTATGTATGACGGATGTCTACTTCCATACGAATATAAAACAATTTATTTAAAAAAAATTAAACAAATTGGCAAAAAATTTATGCAATATACTGTATATATATATATATATATATATATATATATATATATATCTTGGGAGATGGATGGATGAAATTCGAAAGTATGCTGGAGTGACATGGAGGAGACAGGCTCAAGACAGGCAATTATGAGAGAAACATGGGGAAACCTTCATCCAGCAGTGGATTGATATTGGTTGATGATGATATATATATAGTACATCTGAATATATACTTGTATACCGTCTGTATATATATATATATATATATATATATATATATATATATATAAAGATTACATAGGGGATGAATAGGGGATGTAAGGTCAGGTGATGCGTAACATCACAGCCTCTCCTTGACAAATGTCAACCCCGCCTTCTCGTGGTGCATCCTGTTCCCACTAAAGGGGCTCTGACGACCGCAAATAGCGGTATAACTATACCATCGGGATCAGAGGAAATGCTATCCCACACTCACCAACCCGCTTGGCCAGCGTGGTGAGTTATGGCCAAACACCTCCAAAATGACTCTACAACTTAAATCTTGGCCCTCAGTCTCCGGCAGCTGGAATGTACCTGGCCAAGGCAGCGGCCAGTGCGACATGAAGGCAGAGGGTGCTAAGAATCCCCGGAGGACCGGACTAGGCTGCCATTTGATGCTGACCTTGGCTACCTACAACGGACGCTCCCTATCTTCTGATTCAAGGCTTCTTGAATTGGAAGAGGAACTACAAAGGATCAAGTGGGACATCGTCGGGCTAAGTGAGGTAAGGAGAAAAGGAGAAGATCTCATTGAACTGAAAAGTGGACATCTCTTCTATTATCGTGGGACAGATACTGGCAGAACTAGTGGTGTTGGATTTATAATAAACAAGAAACTGAAGGATAAAGTGGTAGAAGTTGAAAGTTCCTCTGACAGAGCTGCACGACTCGTTATCCAACTATCGAGAAGATACCAGGCTCAGATTATTCAAACTTATGCACCCACCACAAGTCATCCTGAAGAAGAAATTGAAGAATTTTATGAGGAAATTCGTCATCTAAATAATAAAGGTAAGCAGCACTTGAAGATAATTATGGGAGATTTCAATGCAAAAATAGGGCACCGGCAACAGAATGAAACTTCAGTAGGTAAATTCGGTCACGGCAACAGAAACCAGCGTGGAAATACTCTCGTTGAGTTTGCAGAGGCAGAAGGGTTTTTCATCTTGAACTCCTTCTTCAAGAAAAAGCCACACAGGAAATGGACATGGAGACATCCAATTGGGACGACAAGTGAAATTGATTTTATTATGTGTAACAAAAAATTCGTCATCGAAGACTGCAGTGTGCTGAACAAGTTCAACACAGGTAGTGACCATAGATTGGTGAGATGTAAGATGCACCTCAACACTAAACTGGAACGTGGCAAGCTCATAAGACAAACAAAACGTATTGACATAACCAACCTTAAAAAATACCATAATACTTTCAAGTTGGAACTGAAGAACAGATTATCTGCTTTAGAAGGCCTAACATCGGAAGAAGTGGATATTTCGGAAGTTAACAGGAAAGTAACCAAAGCTCTTATGGAAACAGCAACAAAATTAGCTGGGTCTAAGAACAAGTTGCATGTAAACAAATTATCAGGAAAAACCAAAATGTTGATGCAAAAAAGAAGAGAGATGAGGACAACTAAAGAAGATGTGACTTCCAAAGTGGAATATATAGAGCTATGCAAGACAGCACGAAAAAGTATCACTGAAGACGTAAGGAAATTCAACTGTGAGCTAGTGAGGAAAGCAATTGAAAACAACCAAAGCCTAAAGATAGCAAAGGGACATCTCAGTAAGGGAAGAAAACAGATTATGGCTCTGAGAAAAGAAGATGGTTCTATAACAAGAAATAGAGGCGAAATTTTGACAAGAGTGAAAGATTTCTACTCCAAATTATACGAAAGGGATGATACATGTACTCCAGACATCATGAAAGGTACCAGAGTTCTTCCAGTCCTCCCAGCAGAAGTTGCTCATGCAATCAAGAACATGAAGCGGGGGAAAGCTCCAGGAGAAGATGGAATTACTATAGACATCATACAAGAAGCAAGTGGAGAAATTGAAACAGTACTCGCCCAAATTTTCACTCGATGCCTTAATGAAGGGAAGATTCCTGAGGATTGGAACAATGCTACAATGATCCTGCTACATAAAAAAGGTGACATTGAGGACCTCAGGAACTACAGACCTATCAGCCTCCTATCAGTGGTTTATAAAATCTTCACTAAAGTTCTTTCACACCGCTTGAAGGTAACACTGGACATGGCTCAACCGAGAGAACAAGCTGGATTCAGGAGTGGCTACAGCACAATAGATCATATCCACGTACTGAGAGAACTAATTGAAAGAGCGAGGGAATATGAACTTCCATTGTGCATGGCTTTTATCGATTATGAAAAAGCCTTTGATTCGGTGAAACCATCAGCAGTTACCACGGCTCTGAAATCCTGCGGTATTGAAGATGCATACATTAATATTATTAATAACATCTATGAAAATGCAAGTGCAAAGATTCGGCTGTTTGAAAATACAACACACATAAAAATTGGAAAGGGAGTGAGACAAGGTGACACCATATCTCCGAAGCTCTTTAATGCCACATTGGAAAATGTCTTTCAATCACTGAACTGGGAAAACAAAGGGATAAAGATTAATGGAGATTATCTAACCCACCTTCGTTTTGCTGATGACATAGTCATTTTTGCAACTACCCCATCAGAGCTGCAGAGTATGATCCAGGAACTTGCTGACAAGAGTAAAGAAGTGGGATTAAAAATGAACTTTCAGAAGACAAAAGTGATGTTCAATGCTTTTACAAGAAATGAAGATTTATCGATTGATGGAGAAAAACTGGAGATAACAGACACATATGTTTATCTTGGACAGCAGATATCAAGTGAGGGTCACATTGATGAAGAAATTAATCGGCGTACAAAACTTGCCTGGAGAGCTTTTGGAAGAAACAGCATAATTTTCAAGAGCAATATGCCATTATGTCTTAAAAGAAAAGTGTTTGATCAATGCATCCTTCCAGTGCTTACGTATGGTGCAGAGACGTGGACCTTAACTAAAAGAGACATACAAAGGCTGCAGACAACTCAAAGAAGCATGGAGAGGTGCATGCTTGGTATAACCAGGAGAGATAAGAAGAGGAACTCGTGGATCCGAAAAATGACGAGAGTGGAAGACATCATGATCAGAGTTAAATCCCTGAAATGGCAATGGGCTGGACATACTGCCAGAAGGACAGACCATAGATGGACAGCCGAAATTTTAGATTGGATTCCAAGGGACAGGAAAAGACCCAGAAAAAGACCACATGGGAGATGGGTGGATGAAATTCGTAAATATGCGGGAGTGACATGGAGGAGACTGGCACAAGACAGACCGTTGTGGAGGAAACTTGGGGAGACCTTCGTCCAGCAGTGGATTGATAATGGTTGACAATGATGATGATGATGATATAAAGATTAATGGAGATTATCTAACCCACCTTCGTTTTGCTGATGACGTAGCCATTTTTGCAACTACCTCATCAGAGCTGCAGAGTATGATCCAGGAACTTGCTGCAAAGAGTAAAGAAGTGGGATTAAAAATGAACTTTCAGAAGACAAAAGTGATGTTCAATGCTTTTACAAGAAATGAAGATTTATCGATTGATGGAGAAAAGCTGGAGATAACAGACACGTACGTTTATCTTGGACAGCAGATATCAAGTGAGGGTCACATTGATAAAGAAATTAATCGGCGTACAAAACTTGCCTGGAGAGCTTTTGGAAGAAACAGCATAATTTTCAAGAGCAATATGCCGTTATGTCTTAAAAGAAAAGTGTTTGATCAATGCATCCTTCCAGTGCTTACGTATGGTGCAGAGACGTGGACCTTAACTCAAAGAGACATACAAAGGCTGCAGACAACTCAAAGAAGAATGGAGAGCTGCATGTTTGGTGTAACCAGGAGAGATAAGAAGAGGAACACGTGGATCCGAAAAATGACAAGAGTGGAAGACATCATGATCAGAGTTAAATCCCTGAAATGGCAATGGGCTGGACATACTGCCAGAAGGACAGATCATCGATGGACAGCCGAAATTTTAGATTTGATTCCAAGGGACAGGAAAAGACCCAGAAGAAGACCACATGGGAGATGGGTGGATGAAATTCGAAAGTATGCAGGGGTGACATGGAGGAGACTGGCACAAGACAGACCGTTGTGGAGTAAACTTGGGGAGACCTTCGTCCAGCAGTGGATTGATAATGGTTGACAATGATAATGATGATGATGATATATATATATCCCTTAACTTAAAAAAACTGTAACTTGCAAACAAATGTAATATGATTTCTGCAAAACCGCGCCATACTGCAGGTTTCAAACATAATCAGTATAGTAATGAGTTCAACCACAGATAAATAACAATCCTAGTACAGAACCTAATAACATTTCCAAACTCCTAACAAGAAGGAATATCCTTCAGAAAACAAATAACCCCCCTCCCCCTCCCCACTGAATCACAACCAAAAAAACCCACCTTAATTAATAATATACAACTGTACCCCAGAATACCAGATCACTCATCAGGGAAAGACATCCGGTACCCTGGGGTAGAGGTTCAGGTTTCATGAGAGTGCTAAATTTTGAAGCCAATAGTTAGATATCTTAATAAATTTTGTAAAAAATATATCTCTTTTAAGCACTGTCTTCCCTACCTGAACCTATTTGTAGAGCTTAAAGAATATAAAACAAATAGAACTTACTTGTAACTTCTAGAATAACAACATATAGCATGAAATGGAATGTTGAAAACATAGACTCAAAACTCAAACTTCCCCAAGACAGTAAAGTAAACCACCTGGCGGTCAAGGTCACTAATCACTTTCTATGGTGATCTTTAGGTCGATTGAGGTACTTTCCGAAAGTAATACTAAGTTGTTGTTACGCCATGGATGAAAGTTCGGGCTGTTAGGTCTCTCCGGGGGACTCGGAGGAAATGAAGTTTTTTTGATACCCTAAGAACTGGTTAATAATAAAGTAATTAAGTTGGTATAATGTTACATAACCTAATCGAAAAGTTTGATTTAGAATTAAAAGATGATAATAAATTTTGAAAGTGAAATTTACAGAAATTATGAGGATCGTTATTTTTCAACAAATCAGAATATAGTAATTTAAGTGCTTTAATTGTACTATATTTATTATTGCAAATATTAGAAATTCTTAAAAACTGTGTAACAATAATATTCCTGTGAATTGTTTTAGGGATTTTTGAGTTCCAAATACTTAAAAGTAGCGGAACAAATTCAAATTCTATTCTTTTATCAAAAAGTCCCGTGAGAACTCCTTTACGAGTCCGAACTATCTCCAAATCCAAAAAAGTAGTTCTGAAACCGTCACTGGTTTTTACCAAGACTAGTCCTGATGGGTAAAAGGTTTGAAGTGGAAAGATTTCCCCGTCAATCTGAAAACTTATTAGGTCATCTATGTATCTGAAATTTGTTACTTTATCAGATACAATATTCCTTTCATAGTAATGCAAATATACATTTGCAAGTAAACTAGAAAAAGTGGTCCCCATGGGGATCCCACGATTCTGAATCAAAAAGGTTCTTCTGGTCATAGATGTAATTTTGGAAAATGCAAAAATTACACAATGCACTCCAATATTCTTTAGAAATCTTTAAAATATGTTCAAATTCTTCAAAATATTTCATTTAAACTTCTTTGAGGTCCTTAAGTTTTTTTTTGTTTTTTTTTTGGTTGGAGGTTTAACGACCACCGTGAGCAACTCAAATGGGCTATAAGCAGTCGCCCGTCCCTAATTTTGGGTCACTGGTTCCAGGGAAGGGAGAGAGCCAGTGCCGTTAGACAAACACAACATCCATGCCCGACCGGGATTCGAACCCGGACCCCTTACGGACGAATGATCAAAGGCCAGCGCCTTAGACCACTGCGCCACCGGGGCGGCCCTTAAGTTCAATTGAGGTAAAAAGGTTTTGAAAATCATATGTAGTGATTTCTCCTGTAAAGGGTTTATTATTTTTTTTACTCGTATATTGTAGTATCTTGTTATCTGTGACTATCTAAGTGTTTTGTGAAATATTGTCATATAGAATTTGTAATATGACAATACTGCTATAACTTAAAGGCTGGTAAGGTCTTCCAGAGATTATTACAAATTATATATGACAATATTTCACAGAACACTTGGATAGTCACAAATAACAACAAGATACTACAATATATAAAAAATAATAAACCCTTTACAGGAGAAATCACTACATATGATTTTCAAAACCTTTTTACCTCAATTGAACTTAAGGACCTCAAAGAAGTTTTAATATAATATTTTGAAGAATTTGAACATATTTTAAAGATTTCTAAAGAATATTGGATTGCATTGTGTAATTTTTGCATTTTCCAAAATTACATCTATGACCAGAAGAACCTTTTGATTCAGAATCGTGGGATCCCCATGGGGACCACTTTTTCTAGTTTACTTGCAAATGTATATTTGCATTACTATGAAAGGAATATTATATCTGATAAAGTAACAAATTGCAGATACATAGATGACCTAATAAGTTTTCAGATTGACGGGGAAATCTTTCCACTTCAAACCTTTTACCCATCAGGACTAGTCTTGGTAAAAACCAGTGAAGGTTTCAGAACTACCTTTTTGGATTTGGAGATAGTTCGGACTCGTAAAGGAGTTCTCACGGGACTTTTTGATAAAAGAATAGAATTTGAATTTGTTCCGCTACTTTTAAGTATTTGGAACTCAAAAATCCCTAAAACAATTCACAGGAATATTATTGTTACACAGTTCTTAATAATTTCTAATATTTGCAATAATAAATATAGTACAATTAAAGGACTTAAATTACTATATTCTAATTTGTTGAAAAATAACTATCCTCATAATTTCTGTAAATTTCACTTTCAAAATGTATTATTATCTTTTAATTCTAAATCAAACTTTTCGATTAGGTTATGTAACATTATACCAACTTAATTACTTTATTATTAACCAGTTCTTGGGGCCTCAAAAAAACTTCATTTCCTCCGAGTCGCCCCGGAGAGACCTAACAGCCCGAACTTTCATCCATGGCGTAACATCAACTTAGTATTACTTTCGGAAAGTACCTCAATCGACCTAAAGATCACCATAGAAAGTGATTAGTGACCTTGACCGCCAGGTGGTTTACTTTACTGTCTTGGGGAAGTTTGAGTTTTGAGTCTATGTTTTCAACATTCCATTTCATGCTATATGTTGTTATTCTAGAAGTTACAAGTAAGTTCTATTTGTTTTATATTCTTTAAGCTCTACAAATAGGTTCAGGTAGGGAAGACAGTGCTTAAAAGAGATATATTTTTTACAAAATTTATTAAGATATCTAACTATTGGCTTCAAAATTTAGCACTCTCATGAAACCTGAACCTCTACCCCAGGGTACCGGATGTCTTTCCCTGATGAGTGATCTGGTATTCTGGGGTACAGTTGTATATTATTAATTAAGGTGGGTTTTTTTGGTTGTGACTCAGTGGGGAGGGGGAGGGGGTTATTTGTTTTCTGAAGGATATTCCTTCTTGTTAGGAGTTTGGAAATGTTGTTATTAGGTTCTGTACTAGGATTGTTATTTATCTGTGGTTGAACTCATTACTCTATATATAGATATATATACTAACATTATGTCTTTGTTATATCCAAAAAACCTTCCATAATGGCCTCACCGCCCCCATTTTTATACCCGCAAAAACCGTGCCCCCTAGAGTAAACTTCTGGATCCGTCCCTGTCCCTAATTTAGGGTCACTGATTCCTGGAAAGGGAGAGAGCCAGCGTTGTAAGACAAACACAACTCCATGCCACACCGGGATTCGAACCGGACCCATTTCGAACGAATGGTCATAAGCATAGGCGCCGACTATAGGGGGGCAACGTGAATCTTGCCCCTATAGGTGCAGACTGGAATGTTATATAAGTGGCCCAATGGCCGGTAAGTCAGCAAAGGTTGGTGGCCAAAGAAAAATAAAAGCTGGCTAGTAAGGTAACAAATCTTAGTGGCCAGAAAGAAGCATCCAGCGTATAAAAAAAAAGGGGGGATTAATAAGAACCTAACCCTGAAAATCTAATTAGAGCAGAATTTCCCCATCGATAGTTTTTGTATCATGTATAAGGAGCATGCTAGATAACATTCCTTTAGCTTCTTCTTAAATGAACATACCATATGATCATTTTAGGTACTTCCAACAATAATATTTTTTGGCTTTTTACGTCATCTACGTACACATCTTAATTGGGTCGCAAACAAAATTCGTAAAAATGTCATATATATAAAACAAATTATTTAAAAAAAATTAAACAAATTGGCAAACATTTTATGCAGTATACTGTATATATATATATCATGGGAGATGGATGGATGAAATTCGAAAGTACGCTGGAGTGACATGGAGGAGACAAGCTCAAGACAGGCAATTGTGGGAGAAACTTGGGGAAACCTTCATCCAGCAGTGGATTGATATTGGTTGATGATGTTATATATCATCATCATTGTCAACCATTATCAATCCACTGCTGGACGAAGGTCTCCCCAAGTTTCCTCCACAACGGTCTGTCTTGTGCCAGTCTCCTCCATGTCACCCCTGCATACTTTCGAATTTCATCCACCCATCTCACATGTGGTCTTCTTCTGTCCCTTGGAATACAATGTAAAATTTCGGCTGTCCATCGATGATCTGTCCTTCTGGCAGTATGTCCAGCCCATTGCCATTTCAAGGATTTAACTCTAGTCATGATGTCTTCCACTTTTATCATATTTTGAATCCACGAGTTCCTCTTCTTATCTCTCCTGGTTACACCAAGAATGCACCTCTCCATGCCTCTTTGAGTTGTCTGCAGCCTTTGTATGCCTCTTTTAGTTAAGGTCCACGTCTCTGCACCATACGTAAGCACTGGAAGGATGCATTGATCAAACACTATTCTTTTAAGACATAATGGCATATTGCTCTTGAAAATTATGCTGTTTCTTCCAAAAGCTCTCCAGGCAAGTTTTGTACGCCGGTTAATTTCTTCTTCAATGTGACCCTCACTTGATATCTGCTGTCCAAGATAAACGTACGTGCCTGTTATCTCCAGCTTTTCTCCATCAATCGATAAATCTTCATTTCTTGTAAAAGCATTGAACATCACTTTTGTCTTCTGAAAGTTCATTTTTAATCCCACTTCTTTACTCTTGTCAGCAAGTTCCTGAATCATACTCTGCAGCTCTGATGGGGTAGTTGCAAAAATAACTACGTCATCAGCAAAACGAAGGTGGGTTAGATATATATCATCATCATCATCGTCAAAGAAAATCAATCCACTGCTGGACGAAGGTCTTCCCAAGTTTCGTCCACAGCGGTCTGTCTTGTGGCAGAACTAGTGGTGTTGGATTTATAATAAACAAGAAACTGAAGGATAAAGTTGTAGAAGTTGAAAGTTCCTCTGACAGAGCTGCTCGACTCGTTATCCAACTCTCGAAAAGATACCAGGCTCAGATTATTCAAACTTATGCACCCACCACAAGTCATGCTGAAGAAGAAATTGAAGAATTTTATGAGGAAATTCGTCATCTAAATAATAAAGGTAAGCAGCACTTGAAGATAATTATGGGAGATTTTAATGCAAAAATAAGGCAACGACAACAGAATGAAACTTCAGTAGGTAAATTCGGTCACGGCAACAGAAACCAGCGTGGAAATACTCTCGTTGAGTTTGCAGAGGCAGAAGGGCTTTTCATCTTGAACTTCTTTTTCAAGAAAAAGCCACACAGGAAATTGACATGGAGACATCCAAATGGGACGACAAGTGAAATTGATTTTTTTATGTGTAACAAAAAATTCGTCATAGAAGACTGCAGTGTGCTAAACAAGTTCAACACAGGTAGTGACCATAGATTGGGGAGATGTAAGATGCACCTCAACACTAAACTTGAACGTGTCAAGCTCATGAGACAAACAAAATGTATTGACATAACCAAACTTAAAAAACACCATAATACTTTCAAGTTGGAACTGAAGAACAGATTCTCTGCTTTAGAAGGCCTAACATCGGCAGAAGTGGATATTTCTGAAGTTAACAGAAAAGTAACCAAAGCTCTTAAGGAAACAGCAACAAAATTAGCTGGGTCTAAGAACAAGTTGCATGTGAACAAATTATCAAGAAAAACCGAAATGTTGATGCAGAAAAGAAGAGAGATGAGGACAACAAAAGAAGATGTGACTTCCAAAGTGGAATATATAGAGCTATGCAAGACAGTACGAAAAAGTATCACTGAAGACGTAAGGAAATTCAACTGTGAACTAGTGAGGAAAGCAATTGAAAACAACCAAAGCCTAAAGATAGCAAAGGGACATCTCAGTAAGGGAAGAAAACAGATTATGGCTCTGAGAAAAATAGATGGTTCTCTAACAAGAAATAGAGGCGAAATTTTGACAAGAGTGAAAGATTTCTACTCCAAATTATATGAAAGGGATGATACATGCACTCCAGACATCATGAAAGGTACCAGTACTAGAGTTCCTCCAGTCCTCCCAGCAGAAGTTGCACATGCAATCAAGAACATGAAGCGGGGAAAAGCTCCAGGAGAAGATGGAGTTACTGTAGATATCATACAAGAAGCAAGTGGAGAAATTGAAACAACACTCGCCCAAGTTTTCACTCGATGCCTTAATGAAGGGAAGATTCCTGAAGATTGGAACACCGCTACAATGATCCTGCTACATAAAAAAGGTGACATTGAGGATCTCGGGAACTACAGACCTATCAGCCTCCTATCAGTGGTTTATAAGATCTTCATAAAAGTTCTTTCACACCGCTTGAAGGTGACACTGGACATGGCTCAACCGAGAGAACAAACTGGTTTCAGGAGTGGCTACAGCACAATAGATCATATCCACGTACTGAGAGAACTAATTGAAAGAGCGAGGGAATATGAACTTCCATTATGCATGGCTTTTATCGATTATGAAAAAGCCTTTGATTCCGTGAAACGATCAGCAGTTACAAGGGCTCTGAAATCCTGCGGTATTGAAGATGCATACATTAATAATATTAATAACATCTATGAAAATGCAAGTGCAAAGATTCGGCTGTTTGAAAATACAAAACACATAAAAATTGGAAAGGGAGTGAGACAAGGTGACACCATATCTCCAAAGCTCTTTAATGCCACATTGGAAAATGTCTTTCAATCACTGAACTGGGAAAACAAAGGCATAAAGATTAATGGAGATTATCTAACCCACCTTCGTTTTGCTGATGACATAGTCATTTTTGCAACTACCCCATCAGAGCTACAGAGTATGATGCAGGAACTTGCTGACAAGAGTAAAGAAGTGGCATTAAAAATGAACTTTCAGAAGACAAAAGTGATGTTCAATGCTTTTACAAGAAATGAAGATTTATCGATTGATGGAGAAAAGCTGGAGATAACAGACACGTACGTTTATCTTGGACAGCAGATATCAAGTGAGGGTCACATTGATGAAGAAATTAATCGGCGTACAAAACTTGCCTCGAGAGCTTTTGGAAGAAGTAGTATAATTTTCAAGAGCAATATGCCATTATGTCTTAAAAGAAAAGTGTTTGAACAATGCATCCATCCAGTGCTTACGTATGGTGCAGAGACGTGGACCTTAACTAAAAGAGACATACAAAGGCTGCAGACAACTCAAAGTAGCATGGAGAGGTGCATACTTGGTGTAACCAGGAGAGATATGAAGAGGAACTCGTGGATCCGAAAAATGACAAGAGTGGAAGACATCATGATCAGAGTTAAATCCCTGAAATGGCAATGGGCTGGACATACTGCCAGAAGGACAGACCATCTATGGACAGCCGAAATTTTAGATTGGATTCTAAGGGACAGGAAAAGACCCAGAAGAAGACCACATGGAAGATGGGTGGATGAAATTCGAAAGTATGCGGGAGTGACATGGAGGCGACTGGCACAAGACAGACCGTTGTGGAGAAAACTTGGAGAGAGCTTTGTCCAGCAGTGGATTGATAATGGTCGACAATGATGATGATGATGATATATATATAGTACATCTGAATATATACTTGTATACCGTGTATATGTATATATATATATACTAACAATTATGTCTTTGTTATATCTAAAAATCCCTTCCATAGTGGCCTCTCCGCCCCCTTTTTATTCCCGAAAAACCGCCCCACCCCCTAGAGTAAACTTCTGGATACGTCCATGCCCCCGTCCTTAATTTAGGGTCACTGGTTCCTTGAAAGGGAGAGAGCCAGCGCCGTAAGACAAACACAACTCCATGCCTCACCGGGATTCGAACGCGGACCCATTTCGGACGAATGGTCATCAGCATAAACGCCGACTATAGGGGGGCAAGGTGAATCTTGCCCCTATAGATGCAGACTGGAATTTTATATATGTAGCCCAGTGGGCGGTAAATCAACAAAAGTTAGTGGCCAAAGAAAAAAAAACTGGCTAGTAGGGTAACAAATCTTAGTAGCCAGAAAGAAGTCTTCAGCATATAAAAAAGAATGGGGGGGGTAGATTAATAAGAACCTAACCCTGAAAATCTAATTAGAGCAGAGTTTCCCATCGATAGTTTTTGTATCATGTATAAGGAGCATGCTAGATAACATTCCTTTAGCTTCTTCTTAAATGAAGATACCATATGATCATTTTAGGTACTTCCAACAATAATATTTTTTGGCTTTTTCTCCAACATAAATAAATTTATTTCTGGCATGTGATTATCACCACACTTCAAATCTGTTTTCAAAAGATCCTTGTGAGTTTTGCACTTCGAGATTACTTCATGTTTAATGAAAAATGATATTTTCTTTACCAACATAAAAAGTTCAACATGCAATCTATGTAACATAGGTTTTTCGGTCTGAAAAAGCTTTATGTATTCATTGAAAAGGAAAATAAAATTTAACAACAACACAGGAGAGTGGAAACATCGCAGGAAAAAAAAAACAAAAATTGCGATTATGGTAGAAATCTTCGCTCCGTCCGACTTCCGTTTTCGGAAATTTATCCTACATTTTCAAGCTGAAATACAAATATTTATGGAATAAAATTATAACTAACAACAATACTGGGAAGAAAAAAACATTGCAAGAAAAAATTATGACTACGGAAGAAATCTTCCCTCCGTCTACCATCAGTTTTCGAAAGTTTGGAATCGTCCTCCGACGGAAAACAATTCCCCCAACTCACCACCAATCTCAAAAGGAAAAAAAAGAAAAAATGTTCAGTTGTGCATTGATCGCATGAATGGCCCAAATGATAACGAAAAACGCTGAATTTCTTGAATCCGCGGAAGAATCTCACGCCTGAAGAAAGCCCGGAAATCTTTACTCCGTCTAACTACCGTTTTTCGGAAATTGTTGCCTACAGTTTCAAGCTGAAAATACAAACATTTATGCAACAAAATGACATTTAACAATAATACTGGATAGAAGTAACTTCGCGAGAAAAAAATAACGATTACAGGAAAAACCTACACTACGATTAACTTCCGTTTTCGAAAGTTTTATTTTTAAAAGATGAAATACCGTCCCCAGACGGAAAACTACCCTCCTCCCGACTAATCCCCCCAAAACTTCTTTCCAGTTTTCCGTCGATCTCGTAACCACCAGGTCCGGCCTTCTCCAAACAGGGATCCGGGTGCAAAAAACATTTTGGGGCACTAAAAACATCGGAATAATATGAGGACCACCCCCACTAAATTCCAGTAAACCCTGATGTTACAACAATTCAGATTAAGTTTATAACTTAAATTTAACCAATTAACTTCATTAAAATTTTTATTTTCAATTTTCTTCGGTTTCATCATTTTTTCTTATTCTTTTTCCGGGCCCCCTGCAAATCCCTTGCGGCCGGCCCTGGTAACGATCCAAATGCGACAGAAAAAGCGGAATTCCGCGAATCCGCAAAAGAATCTCTTTATGAAAAACGCAGAAAATTTCTAAAAAAAAAAAAAAAAAAAGAAACTGCGAATTTTCTGGATTAAAACGGCGGAAAATAAGCACTCCTGGATTACCCACTACTTCAAATCGAGTAACCAATAATATTTGTTAAAATACTCGATGTTTCGGAGGAAACCTCGATGTTTTTAGCATGTCTTTTGTAAAAAAAGATCGTGCTTATGTTACCGGTTTGTCCGTCTGTACCCACGATATCTCTGCAACTATTAGTCCGATTTGAAAAAATATTTTTGCATTGGGAAGCTTAAAAAATGCGGATGATGATCCTTTATTTCGCTTTTTTTTTACAATGTACAAATTCGCCGCTAGAGGGCGTAAATGCATCGTCGAATTCAAAAATACGTTTTATTTCACATATTTGCTTCTAAACATCCGATTCAAAAAATCATTTTATCTTTCGATTCCATTTATGTCGAAGAGTATTTTAGATATAGTTACTTTTTCAAATTACGCAAAGATTTTCCGCTAGGGGGCGTAAAAGTAAATTACATTTCCCCCGATAACTCTTCTTATAAAACTCCGATTTGAATTTTTTTCTTCTGCAGATACACCTCTTGATGGAAAATCATTTGCATGTAATTCGAAATTTTTGGTAAAGAATACTTTGGCCACCAGGGGGCGTAAGGGTTAATTTTTGCTTCTGACGTATTTGCCATAAAATCTGAGCTTCTAAAATATCGATTGAAAAAATTCTTTCGTGGACTGATGCCACTCACATAGATAAACGTTTTCGGAATATTTTCTTCTTAAAATATTTTACAGTTTCTCTGCCAGGGGGCGTAGATGTATATCTTACTTTTGTCAGTATCTCTACTTCTAAGAGTCCGATTTTAAAAATTCCTCCTTTGTTGCATAGTCTTTTCAGTGTGACATGTTTTTCATATAATTTCAAAATTTTCAAGTAAATCATAGGCTTTCCGGTAGGGGGCGTAGAGGTAAATTGCGTTTCCCCCTATATCTCTGCTTCTAAATCTCCGATTTCAAAAATTATTTTTGCGCCGGATACAGCTCCTGATGGAAAATCTTTTGCACATAATTTCTAATTTTTGTAAAAAATAATTTGGCCACCAGGTGGCGTAAGTCTTAAATTCCGCTTCTCCTGTATTTGCAGCAAAATATGTGCTTCTAAAATGTCGATTGCAAAAAGTCGTTTTTTGACAGATACTACTCATGTCGATAAACCTTTTAGGAACAATTTCTTCTTGAAATAATGCATGGTTTCTACGCCAGGGGGCGTAGATGTATATCTTATTTTTGTAAATATCTCTACTTCTAGGAGTCCGATTGAAAAATTCCTTCTTTGTTGGATAGTGTTTCCGATGCGAAATGTTTTTCATACAAATTAGAAATTTTCAAGTAAATCAAACTTTCCGCTAGGGGGCACAAATGAAATTGTGTTTTGTGCATTATTTCTGCTTCTAAATCCCCGATTTGAAAAGCTCCTGAAAACTCTGCTGAAAACATTTTTTTTTTTTCTTGGACCGATACCACTGATATTGAAAAATCTTTTGAGAATACTTTCTTCCTAAAATAAAGCATGATTTTCCCACCAGGAGCGTAAAGTCACATCTTATTTTTGTCGATATCTCTGTTTCTAAGAGTCCGATTTGAAAAATTATTTCTGTGTTGGAGAGAGTTTCCGGTGCGAAATGTTTTTCATATAAGTTCATATTTTTCTTAACGCACAAGTCTGCAACCAGAGGGCGTAAGCTCACGATTCCGTTTACAGCAATATCTGAAGGATTAAAAACCCGATTGAAAAGCTTCTCTCTTCCGTCAGATACTATTGTTTTCCATACCGGTTCCATTGACTTCAAATAGATTGGATAAATTTAATTTGCGTCAGAACGGATACAAAAGACGTGCTTATTACACCCGAAAATTCGGTTTCATCTTTCTTGTTTATATTCAAAAGTAAATAATTTAAGAAGTTGTGTGAGTGTGTGTGTGTCACAGTTCTTAATTGTTACTTACTTATGTTCAATGTTTTCGTATAAACTGCAAAACGCCTTCAGACACTGTCACATGTCAGTTACCTGTGGTGGTTTTCGTTTTGTGCAGTCCGTTGTTTGATTGTCGGCTATTTACATCGTTTCTCGTCATGTTTCTGTATGTATCGTACCTCATTTTTTGTTATAATTTTGATGATGCTTTTGTTTCTGATGTAAACCGTTTGGCATAGCGCTCTTTGACCTATTCAAGCCCTTGCTCCAATAAATTCCAACCGCGTAAACCATTTGGCATGGCACTCTTGCTCTTTGGCCCGCTGAGGCCTTTGGGGCAATAAACTAGGTTTCAAAATCGCTTTATTATTATTCATCATAAGAAAACATAAGAGGGAGACGTACAGTGTTGGGCGTCTCACTGGGAAATAATACAAACTGTTAAAACATGATGGTATATACACTGCAATGACAATGGGGATGAATAACAAATGCTGCAAGCAAAGCTTATTGCATAAAAATTGCAGAAGTGACAGAGAAACACATCGTGTCACATGACATTGGCTGGGCATGATTTACAGGATAACACAGGGAGAAATAATAGTACACAATTAGAAAAAGAACAGCACAAACACCGCCGTGAAGGTAAAACATTACATATATGAGATAAAAAAACACAGCGTACACAATTGTGCAAGTTATTTAACGAGGGCACCAAAGCAACATAATACAGGCGGGGTGAAGGTAATTAATGTACACGAGTAAGCATGAAAATATACTGAGATGACATTAGCATTCACAATTCAACGGTAGCGTGGATTGCACGAAAAAAATGCAGAAGGAACAGTAAGATCACAGAGCAAAACTAGGAATGCACACTGGGATGACAAGAGGAATTAACGCAAAATGAAAGCACTGTACGACGCAATAGATGTAACTGGTACATTAACAAGACATGATGAACCATATTATACACAGGGATGACCAAATAAAGTACACAATGTGAAGACACGATACAGCGCAAGAAATGTTACAAGTACAGTAAAAAGCACACGATAAACCATGAGTGCACTCGGGGATGTTATGAGTATATGCATAAAGTGAAAGCACAGGGCAAGCCATGGGTTCTGACAGATGACAGAATTTATCATAAATTTGTACGTGCACGATCAAAGCATTAATACAATGTGAAAGCACGAAAATAGTATGTACACAATGTGGAAGTATAGAACTGTACAAAAATCAAACAGGTGCAAGGAAATGGCTAAACACTAAGAAGGTGTGTGAGTGCGGCAAATATAACAAATGAGAGATAGAGACGTACACTACATGACATCTCAAAGTAAAACACACTACAGGAACACGGTATAATACACTAGGTGCATAGACAGAAAGCACTTAAGGTGACCAGGGTACAGCCCCAAGTACATAAAAGTGACGGGAGGTCACGGAATCAGAGGGCACACTGATAACAATGTAAATATGGTAAAGCATAGTATGACACGAAAAACAACAATTCAAATGACAAGATCACAATGATATGCACACTGAAAACGAGAAAACAAAAACTTGGGTATTATAGCACAGGCTGTAGCTCGATCACAAGAAATACATGGAGACAAGTCGTAGAGTGGAGGAGGGGCACCAGGGTGCCACGGAACTCAGCAAAGGAGGTGTAGAATGTCCTAGGGTTCTGATAGGTGTAGCAGTCCAGAATCAACCGCAAACCATGGAGCGACCGGCGTCCAGGTAGCATAGAAGGTGGCTTCTCGACGACTGGAAGAAGCCGACTGGTACTCCAGGCGGATTCGAGAAAGCAATCGATCTTGAAAATGGCACAAAAGTGCTGCGCTGGCCTGGTGTAAAGAGACCGGCGAGGAAACGCTGCGGAGTTGTTGAAGGTATACGTAAATAACGTGTTTAACCAGCACGAAGAGATAGGCACATACTGACGGAAGAGGCGTAGGTGGATGAGCCCGCAGAAGAAGATGTCTGTAGGCAGTGAACGGAAGATCTTGAGAACAAGAGCGACTGGCAGTCCGGAAAGCCTGGTGGAGAAGAGGCATCAGGATGGGACAGTAAAGGTAGACGTGAGAAACGTCTGCCTCCTGTGCGCAGAAGGAGCAAAGAGGGGAGGAGAGAAGGGACATGCGAAAGAGAAAATACGGAACAGGGAGGCGATTATGCAAAAAAAGCCAGTGGGTATTAATTTCAAGAGGAGCGGATAAGGGTGAGCGGACAGCGGCCCAGACAAGAGGAAGAGAAGCAGGGGGAACCTCGAGAATAGAAAGCGGTGAAGGGGTGGCAAGGTGCCCTAGAAAACGATAAAGAGATTTATAGGAGAGAGAGGAGAGAGGAAGAACCGAGTCTGAGAGTCGGAGGAAAAACGGCAGCGGAAGAGGGGCAGAAAAGACAGAGACGAGACCGGTGGGGGAGACAAGATCAGGGAAAAGCGAAAGAAGTGCAGTTAGCAGAGAGTCATAGACCAAATGGGCGGATGGGGACGAGAGAATAGCAGGGGGAGGCCAGAGAAAGAGCGCCAGGACAGATCCGAGTTAGTGAGGTCTTGTACGGTTACTACACCTGCTCGGAGCCAAGAGGGGAATGAAAAGCAGGGGAGATGGGGGATGAACAAGGGAGTTGAAGAAGAGGGGTTCAGAAAGAAGCTGTAGAGTTGAAGAGGGAGGGGAGCGAATGAGGGGGAGAGAGCGAAGGTGAGTGAGGGCTTCAGAATAAGCAGGTGGGAGTTAGGAGGGGGGGAGAACAGCAATCCATGAGAACTAAAGAAAGAAAGGAAAAATGTGGGTTACGCAAGGAGGCAAGAACGTCACGTACTTGAACTGCGGAAGCCACTGGAGCCGTGAAAAGGTGAATGAAGTTGATCACTCGGCTTGCTTTGTAGCACAGTGGGACATCAGGTAGGCCAGCACCACCCTAGGAGGGAGGAGCACAGAGCTTTTGGACGTTAATCCAGTGATGACCCGCCCACATTATTCGAGTAAGGTAGCGTGTAACCTCCTGGAGACAAAAAAGCGGGGTCGTAGATGCAATCCAAGAATGCTTGCAGATGGACAGAAGGTATGTCCTGGTGAGATTTGCACGCTGGTAGTAGGACGTACAGAACTGCGCACGACACCAGAACGCAGCTGTGCGGAGGAGGCGAGGATGGAGTTCCGTGCGAGTTGCACTGGATGTAGCTTGTGGTGCGCCTAAGTGCACACCCAGGAAGCGTTGGTTAGTGGATGACCATGTGGCCCCCCATGGAGCATCCATGCGATTGGACCACGACCGGCACCACAATCCAGTGCTCTTAGACGTATTCAGTTCAGCTGCAGAACATGAAGCATATGCGGAGAACAAACGACGAAGCAGTTGGAACTGTGAGTCGCTACGAATACAGACGGTAATGTCATCTGCATAGGCAGAGTAAATGACTGAGTGATGCCGTGAGCTGGCAACTGGTGGTGGAAGTTGTGCTAGGAGAGATATTTGCAGAGAGCGTAGAAAGGGCTCGACGGCAATCGCAAACAGTTGACCAGAAAGCGGGCAGCCCTGACGAACTCCCCGCTTGAAGGGAACATGTGCTGTGAGAAAAGATGCCGTCTTGACATGGAAAACGGCGTCCCGGTAGAGGGAGAGAAGAACAGAGACAAATTGTGGAGGAAAGCCAAAGTGTAGCAGGGTTTGTGTTAAATAGGCGTGTGAGATATTATCGAAAGCGGAACGGAGGTCTAAGGAAAGGAGAGCAAGAGGTTCAGAATGAGTCTTGGCAAGATGAATGAGATCGCGAAGAAGTTGAACATTGGAGGAAAGAGAACGGCCTGGAACAGTATAGGTTTGAGAGTCAGCAAGGATGTGAGGAAGGACAGAGTTTAGTCGACGGGAAAGAAGCTTAGTATAGAGTTTATAATCTAGGGCGGTTACGTGTTTATATAAGGGCAGCTACGTGTTTTATATTTGCGCTTGTAATGGATTTCAAAGAAGATAACCTCAGTTCCGTAAAAGAATAAAATTTGCATAATATTACAAATTACCTTTGACGTAAATGTTGTGTTTCGTATAGTACTTGTGTTGTATATTATGGATTTAAAAAAATTCAGTAATTAAAAGCTAAAAAACATTTCGCCAAAGGGCCTTCAAAATATTATTTGCGGGGGATGGGGGGGGGGAGTTTTTCCGTTACGCCACGGCCACTTACGTAACATGGGCTACGAAACACCGGAAAGTCGCCCCGGTGGCGCAGTGGTCTAAGGCGCTGGCCTCTGATCATTCGTCCGTAAGGGGTCCGGGTTCGAATCCCGGTGAGGCATGGATGTTGTGTTTGTCTTACGGCACTGGCTCTCTCCCTTCCCTGGAACCAGTGACCCTAACTTAGGGACGGGCGACTGCTTATAGCCCATTGAGTTGCTCACGGTGGTCGTTAAACCTCCAATCAAAAAAAAAAAACACCGGAAAACACTCAGTAGGTCACGGATAATGAAAAAATGCCATCAAGACAAATTCTTGGAAACAAATGCGAGATATCTCAGGGTATAGCTGTTACAGCGAGGATAAATTTTTCATTTTTTCGTCTTTCATAGTTTCCTATACTGTGCGTATGTACGTTGTTCTCCAACATACAATGAAAATTTTCATTATTGCTTTCTACTGGAAATTCCCTACGTTTTTCGTGTTTTTACTGCCTACACCCGCATCCAGAAGTTCTACAGGAAAATCAGCAATCAGAATTAGAGTTGTCGTGAAAGGGCATGTTCCGATTTTCACGGGAGGGCAAATGGCCACTCTTGGCCATTGGTGCACTTACGGAGAGGGCTTTGGGGGTTTAAGCCCCTCCAAGGAGATGAAGGGCGACGTACGTCACAAATTAAACATTCAAAAATATTATTTTACATGTTCAAAACATTACATAGTGTCTTTTATACATGGTGTCTTCATCCCAAAGCCCTAAAGAGATTAAGAGCGACTTACGTCACAAATTAAACATTCAAAAATATTATTTTACATGTTTTAAAATTCCATAGCGTCTAACATAGTGTTTTCTATTATAGGGTGTC
This sequence comes from Macrothele yani, assembly GCA_039090855.1. NCBI lineage: Eukaryota > Metazoa > Arthropoda > Arachnida > Araneae > Macrothelidae > Macrothele > Macrothele yani. The sequence continues at coordinate 11,472,720 of CM077022.1, read as the reverse complement.
TTCTTCCGAAGGCCCCAAAGAGCTTAAGAGCGACGTACGTCACAAAATAAGCATTCAAAAACATTATTTTACATGTTTGAAACATTAAACAGTGTCTTCTATTATATTGTGTCTCCTTCCCAAAGCCCCAAAGAAATTAATTGAGCGACGTACGTCACAAATTAAACATTCAAAAATATTATTTTACATGTTTTAAAATTCCATAGCGTCTAACATAGTGTTTTCTATTATATGGTGTCTTCTTCCGAAAGCCCAAAAGAGCTTAAGAGCGACGTACGTCACAAAATAAGCATTCAAAAACATTATTTTACATGTTTGAAACATTAAACAGTGTCTTCTATTATATTGTGTCTCCTTCTCAAAGCCTCAAAGAAATTAATTGAGCGACGTACGTCACAAATTAAACATTCAAAAATATTATTTTACATGTTCAAAACATTACATAGTGTCTTCTATTACATGGTTTCTTCTTCTTTTTTTTTTTTTTTTTTTTTTTGATTGGAGGTTTAACGACCACCGTGAGCAACTCAATGGGCTATAAGCAGTCGCCCGTCCCTAATTTAGAGTCACTGGTTCCAGGGAAGGGAGAGAGCCAGTGCCGTAAGCTAAACACAACATCCATGCCTCACCGGGATTCGAACCCGGACCCCGTTCGGACGAATGATCAGAGGCCATCGCTTAGACTACTGCGCCAACGGGGCGGCAGGTTTCTTCTTCCCAAAGCCCCAAAGAGATTAAGAGCGACGTACATCACAACCGTATATAAACTATAGGTGTACACTGTAAACACTATATACATATATACTGTATGTTACACAAAAGTGAGTCTCCTTGGGTGCATTCTGACAAATCTCTCCAAAATCTCGTCAATATTTTTAGGGCAATATTTTGGTGAATATGCATTAAATTAAACCTAGTCCACGGCATGACCTAGTCCTGTAAGACACTGCTGGTTTACGTGGTTCTTAGATATGTTTTCAGTCTTTTTATAGCTGAGAATGATCTCTCTGGCATCGATGTTGCAACGGAAATAACATCTAATACTGTTAGCAGACCTTTGATGTTGTTCAAGCAAATTATATATATATATATATTGATTGGGTGTTTAACGACCACCGTGAGCAACTTAATGGACTATAAGCAGTCGCTCGTCCCTAATTTAGGGCCACTGGTTCCAGGGAAGGAAGAGAGCCAGTGCCGTAATACAAACACAACATGCATGCCTCACCGGGATTGGAAGCCGGACCCCTTCCGGACGAATGATCAGAAGCTATTGCTTAGACCACTGAATTAGATCTTCATTGGTCTGAATTGCTGTAATGTATTCTACGGCAGATTCTGGAAAAGAATCTGCGCCGCCCCGGTGGCGCAGTGGTCTAAGCGATGGCATCTGATCATTTGTCCGAACGGGGCCCGGGTTCGAATCCTGGTGAGGCATGGATGTTGTGTTTGTCTTACGGCACTGGCTCTCTCCCTTTCCTGGAACCAGTGACCCTAAATTAGGGACGGGCGACTGCTTATAGCCCATTGAGTTGCTCACGGTGGTCGTTAAACCTCCAATCAAAAAAAAAAAAAATCTGCTTTTCTTTGTGCTTCACATTGGCTTCACGCTTGATTGGTTCCTTTCTGAAAAGGGCAAGATTTCAAGAACTACCTGGATTATTTTACAAGCTTTAACAGTACAAAAAAAGGCAGATGTGTGTTTTTAGCAAGGTGTAAAAATACAGGAAATTAAAAATCCCCCCCCCTCTGCAACCGCCCTTGAAAACTACAATGAGCAGCCGCCTGTCCTTAATTTGGGGCCACTGGTACCAGGAATGCGACAGCTAGCAGCATTAGAAAAGCTCACCATCCCTCATCATACGGGACCTGAACTCGGACGCATCTCGAACGAATGTTCAGAAGGATAGTGCCTCAGATTATTTGGTCTCGTGGCGGCGGTCATCTTTGTTTTTGTTGTTGAAGCTTTAAATACCACCGCGAGCAACTCAACGGGCTACAAGTAGTCACCCATCCCTAATTCAGGTCAACTGGTTCCAGGGAAGGGAGAGAGTCTGTGCTGTAAGACAAACACAACATCCATGCCTCACTGGATTCGAACCCGGAACGCCACCCCGGTGGCGCAGTGATCTAAGCGATGGCTTATGGTCATTCGTCCGAGAACGGGGCGGGTTTGAATCCCGTGCGGCATGGATGTTGCGTTTGTCTTACGGCGCTGGCTCTCTCCCTTCCCTGGAACCAGTGGCACTAAATTAGGGACGGGAGACTGCTTATTGCCCACTGAGTTGGTAACGGTGGTCGTTAAACCTTGAATTAAAAAAAAAAGAAAAGAAAACGGAAACACTTGGACGTACGGTCATAAACCAGCGCTTAGATCCCTGAACCACCGGAGCTGCGTGTCGTGATATAGATACCACTACGAGAAATTCTTAGGGCTGTAAGCAAGATGCCTGTTCCTTCCTCAGGGCCCGTGGCGCCCATATGAGTACTTTTAGAGGAGAGGGGGGATAAGAAAAATCCTTACTTCCTTCAAGGCTGTCAAACATTTTAGTAAATGTACAAGACACTAAAATACAACAAAAATAATTGATACAATCATTAATATCTTATTATTTTTAAAAAATGCTTTAAAAAAATATTTCGTCTATTTTAGTGTTTTAAATTTATCAAAAAATTGGCTATAACAACGGCTTAGGGCTCGATCCTCCCCTGCCCCTCCCCCTTATGGGCGCCCTTGCTCAGGGCCAATAGTTCCAGGGGAGTGACAGAACCAGTGGCAGCCGCCCCGGTGGAGCAGTGGTCTAAGCGATGGCTTATCACCATTCGTCCGAAATGGGTCCGGGTTTGAATCGTGGGGTGAAGCATGGCTGTTGTGTTTATCTTACGGCACTGGCTCTCTCCCTTCCCTGGAACCAGTGGCCCTAAATTAGGGACGGGCGACTGCTCATAGCCCACAGAGTTGCTCACTGTGGTCGCTAAACCTCCAATAAAAAAACCGCCCCTGTGGCGCAATGGTCTAAACGATGGCCTCTGATCATTCGTCTGAGAAGGGTGCGGGTTCGAATCCTGTGAGGCATGGATGATGTTGTGTTTGTCTTACGGCTCTCTCCCTTCCATGGAACCAGTGGCCCTAAATTAAGGTGACCAGATATCGGAACACTGATTTGAGGACAAAAGGGCGTGCAGGCGTCCCCAAATCGGCAGTTCATTTGGGGGACATATACGTACTCAAAATAAATATCGCCACCCCGGTGGCGCAGTGGTCTAAGCGATGGCCTCTGGTCATTCGTCCGAACGGGGTCCGGGTTCGAATCCCGGTGAGGCATGGGTGTTGTGTTTGTCTTACAGCACTGGCTCTCTCTCCTTCCCTGGAACCAGTGACCCTAAATTAGGGACGGGCGACTGCTTATAGCCTATTGAGTTGCTCATGGTGGTCGTTAAACCTTCAATCAAAAAAAAAAAAAAAAAAAAAAAAAAAAAAACATATGCAAATATTTTTGTCACAAAACTGCATTTCTTCAATAAGTGTGATATTACATATGCAAATTTGTGTTTTAAAAGGATATATCTTGTGAAATGTAGGTAATTTGTATTGACAAAGTAGAATTATGATGGCGAGAACATATTAGCAAAAGTGAAATGCTTTACCTTGTGCATGTGCCGAATTAAAATCAAGCTGCACACCAAACTAATTGCATGGTGAATTTTTCATTTTGCCGAAGTTTTTGGAGAAACTTAGATCAAGTACAGTCGAAATTTGACAGCACCAGTAGTTCCGTGTCCTAGTGCTAGCCACTGATCATTCGTACAAGTGGGTACGGGTTCGAGTCCCGACTGACACATGGATACCGTGCTTGTCTTAAAGCACTTGCTCTCTCTCTCTCTCTCCCTCTTTCCTACAACGAACGTCTCCAAATTAGAGACAGGTGACTGCTTACAGTCCTTAGATTTGCTCTCGGTGGTCTTTAAACTCGGAAAGAAGAAAAAAAAAGTAGTCAAAATTTGTTCTCACAAGAAGCATGTCGGAAAATTAGTATGCCGCCCCGGTGGCGCTGGCCTCTGATCATTCGTCCGTAAGGGGTCCGGGTTCGAATCCCGGTCAGGCATGGATGTCATGCTTGTCTTACGGCACTGGCTCTCTCCCTTCCCTGGAACCAGTGACCCTAAATTAGGGACGGGCGACTGCTTATAACCCATTGAGTTGCTCGCGGTGGTTGTTAAACCTCCAATAAAAAAAAAATTAGTACAACGAAAACTACTTTTACGAATATTTTTCATTAGAAATCTAACGAGCTAATGAGGAAGTGTAAATTCGAGGACATTTGAGGAGTGAGGACAAACATCAAAATTTGAGGACAATTTGCGTCCCCAAAGGCACCAGACGTTTTTGGCGACAGTAAACAAAATTCGAGGACTGTCCTCAAGAATTGGGGACTTCGACGGGCAACTGCTTATAGCCCATTGAGTTGATCACGGTTTGCGTTAAACCTGCAATAAAAAAACAAAGCAAAAATAAAAACAGTGACATCACAAAAATTAAAACAAAAACAAAAAACGATGCATGCCTCAGCCGGAACTCGACCCACACAAGTAGTTTTCATAATATATCATACAAGTAGTTCCGGCCCGGTGGCGTAGTGGTCTAAGCTATGACCTCTGATCATTCGTCCGTAAAGCCGCCCCGGTGGCGCAGTGGTCTAAGCGATGGCCTCTGATCATTCGTCCGTAAGGGGTCCGGGTTCGAATCCCGGTCAGGCATGGATGTTGTGTTTGTCTTACGGCACTGGCTCTCTCTCCCTTCCCTGGAACCAGTGACCCTAAATTAGGGACGGGCGACTGCTTATAGCCCATTGAGTTGCTCACGGTGGTCGTTAAACCTTCAATCAAAAAAAAAAAAAAATTCGTCCGTAAGGGGTCTGGGTTCGAATCCTGGTGAGGCATGGATGTCGTGTTTGTCTTACGGCGCTGGCTCTCCGCCCAGTGACCCTAAATTAGGGTCGGGCGACTGTTTCTAGCCCATTGAGTTGCTTACGGTGGTCGTTAAACCTCCAATCGAATAACAAAAAAGTAGTTAGAAGCGAGCATCTTCAACCGGCCGTCACTACATTACCTACCAAAGCGGTTGTCATCTTGCGATCATACTAAAAGAAATGTTGTCTTTTCTTTAGAACGCATACTTTTTTGCCCACCAAACACACAAAATATCCTTTTAATAGCTTTTTCAAAACAGAAAAGGAAATAAACTGTGTGACTTAGACTGCACTAAAGCATGCTGCGGACGTGGCGACACCTGCTGTCACTAGGAAGGTAACTGAACTCTGGTAACAAATTATTGCTGAGTATTCGGTGTTATTCAAAGTTTTTTTAAAATTTACATAAAAATACAACTTTCGTGAATTACTTAATATTTCGTTCGCGTACCTAATGTTGATTCGTAGTTCCAGTAAACTGTACATTTTTAATATTTAATATAATTTGGCCTGTGCATTTCTTGAATTAAACAAAAAGTGCTGCATACCATACTGGGAAAATGGTAGTAATTTCGAACGTCGAAGTTCTCATATAGTAACAAAAATATTGCTCACGTAAATAAAATATCATTTGCAATTCATGTTTATGTCTCATAGCACTAAACCTGCCTAAAGCTTAGCTTATTTTTTTTCATTAGTGTGTGGTGAACCATATCTTTAGATTGTAGAAGTACCTTGTAAAAAGTTTTTTCTAGATAGGCTAAGTATAAGATTTCCTGAATTAAAATATTAGTTATAGATTTCTTTCGAGGATGGGGGGTTTGCCCAAATTTAATTTCAAATGCATTGATCTATTTCTGAAAGATAAGTAATTAAAAAATAGCATTGGCTACGTTATTATGAATATAAATATTTTGCAATATCTATTATATAATTCTGTTTCGCGTGTTTAAAATTTTAGCGTTAAAATCATGACATCCCGACAGAAATAATTACAACTTGAAAAATAATTCCTTAAACAACGTGAATTTGTGAGAATATTGTATTTGCTGTAATTTGATAGTTGTTCATTCTAACTACCATTCTTAGAGTTCCACACTACACGCTGTGCACTAATATAGTGTACACTACATTAATGTACAGCTCATAGCGTGTAACCGCAAGAATAGTAGTCGGAATCATCATCATCATCATTGTCAACCATTATCAATCCACTGCTGGACGAAGGTCTCCCCAAGTTTCCTCCACAACGGTCTGTCTTGTGCCAGTCTCCTCCATGTCACTCCCGCATATTTACGAATTTCATCCACCCATCTCCCATGTGGTCTTTTTCTGGGTCTTTTCCTGTCCCTTGGAATCCAATCTAAAATTTCGGCTGTCCATCTATGGTCTGTCCTTCTGGCAGTATGTCCAGCCCATTGCCATTTCAGGGATTTAACTCTGATCATGATGTCTTCCACTCTCGTAGTCGGAATAGCGTACACTATATTAGTGTACAGTAGTACATTAGTGTACGTATAGTGTACTCTATATTACTGTACAGCCCATAGTGTGGAACCACAAGAATAGTAGTCGGAATGAACAACTATCAAATTAGTGGTGACTTCATTGCGGTAAGCAAATACTATATTCTTACAATTTTGCATTGTTGAAGGAGTTATTTTTGAAGTAATTATTTTCGTCCGAATGTCACGATTTTAACGCTAATTTTAGACGTGTGAAACAGAATTATACAATTAATATTGCAAAATATTTATATTGATAATAATGTTATATTACCATGTAATGCTATTTAAGCAGGCGATACGCAATGCTTCAATTAAATAAGTATAGCATTGACTACATTAAACATGCTTCATTTTTTTTTGTATGTTGATGCTTTTTATTATAATAGTTTATGCTTTCTTTCCCTTTCTGGTGGCAAAAATAATGTGTTTATTTATTTATTTTTGACTGTTAGTGATATGACTTCATTATAAATATTCTGAACACACACAGAGAAATGCTCTGCAGAAAGCCAACATCCAATTTGTTCACGTGTGTTTGCAGGGCACCGCAGACAGGGTGGTTCGTGGGTGGATGGCTAGTATGACAGATGGGGCGCTTGCTTACAATTGAGGTGCGGAACCAAACAATAGCACATTTAATATTATTATTAAGGGAAAATTTATGACTAAAACTGGATGTGAAGATTAAATCTTGTAGATCCTGAAACATCATATGTCGGAGCCGCCGTTAGCAGCCGCGGTGCCGGGTGTGAACCTAACCGCTGGGCCCCTTGCTTTAACCCCCCTACCCCCGTACACTAGACATAAAATATACACTTGACTTAAAACATAGTTTATTACAGTTATCTGCACAATTTAATGAAACATCAAGACGTTTGAAAATTAACCAATAACGAAAGACAGCATTTAACATTTTGTTAACACTACTGATATTTTTGTCTTTTAAATGATGTAGATAAAACAAGCATACCAGCATATACCTCTTTATACCTCTTTCCTTCACAGTGGCCCTTGCACCATAAAAATAAACCAACCAACCAACCATCCTTCACAGTGGTTCTGTCTGTACCTATTATGGGACAGTAATTACATTATAGAACTCACCTTATAAGAACTCAATTTTTTTTTTGCTTTTATCTCACCAAAGTCAGCTGTTAAATCATCAAAATTTATTTTGCTTGCTTTATCCTGTTCAATTAACAAAGGTGCCAAAGACATCAGTCTTTCTTGAGACATGACAGATCTTGAATAAGATTTAATCAGCTTCAAGCGTGAAAAGCTTTTTGCACTTGCCACCGTTACTGGGACGGTAAGTAATAGCCTTACTGTAGGCGATGAAAGCATAAGGGAAAGGATTCTGAATTTTATTCATGTATCTTAAAGCACTGGCTAGAGGTTTGACAACAGATGGAAGGAAGTAACTCACGTAGCACAACTTTATCGATAACCATCAGTGCATGGTGAACGTTGAAAGATGTGGCTTCAATACTAATGTTTCGCTAGACATAATATTGTAGTTTGCTGCTGATATTTGGGTAAATATAAATCCAGCAATCGATATTAAAAAAATAAGAATAATTAAATGAGACGGAGTTCAAAAAGTAAAATTAGAATAATTGAAAATAAAAAATTCGCTCCCACTCCTCTTTTTCTCTCTATCCCACTCTCATTTTCTTTTTTTTTTTCTCTTTTCTTCTTAAAGAGCGAGCGCCGGGACCTATGTATTGTGTTTCATTTTAGATATACTAAATAATATAACATTAAATTTATTATTACCCCCCACCCCTACTTTTCACTCTGTTATGTACATTTATCTCAAAAATCACAGAGGACACGTACAGTAAAATATTTTTTTTTTTTTTTGGAAAGTATGCTGTACTTTCACTTGAGGTTTTTGTATTTTTCAGGAAGATGCACCGAAAATGAAAAAAAAAAAAAATAAGGAACTGAAAAAGAAATAGTTTCTTTTTGAAAGCAGCATGAGAATCAAAGGAAAAAGAATTCACGCCAACCTTATGCCGCTCCTCCGTGTGCTCCCAGTGTGACTACTAAGTAAGTCATCTGAGCGAAAAAAACAAAAATTCCAATCCACCATAAGCTTTTGACTTGTCGGCACACATATGTTGATTGCAAAACAATAAAATGCCAAATCTTTATTGTTCATCTGCTGATGCAAACTGCAATACCCCACAAACCACAACCAATGTATTCAGCCCTAATTGAATCCTGCAGGCACTTATCAACATGTTATCCTGCAAATGGGGAGGCATTGACATCTGCTTCATAGAATAGCAGCTAGATTTTAGAGCTTTCTTTTTAGTGTTTCAGTCTTATCTTGCCTATGTAAAACAACTGTGTGAAAGCACTACAGTAATAAGCAGCAACCCTTAAGGGAAAAACAAAACAAAAAAAGGCTGTTTGAAAGAGTACACGCCATAAACTTGGTATAAATACATGCTGATAATTTGTTAAATTATATACAGGGTGATCAGAATCGACCGCACAATAAACCTACGGGACGATTCCTCGTGGAGAAAGAAGCTGAAAACCGTTGTCCGATCGGAAGTCGCATTCCGGAGATATACGCGAAGAAAGTTTCGTGACGTCATATCCGATAACGCACGTGCTCGTTGAAGAGTGACGTGGATAGTTATACAGTCGCACGTATCACAAGGCAATCAGGCCGTCCCGGTGGCACAGTGGTCTAAGGCGATGGCTTCTGGTGGTTTGTCCGAAAGGGGTCCGGGTTCGAATCGTGAAGCATGGATGTTGTGTTTGCCCTACGGCACTGATTCTCTCCTTTCCCTAGAACCAGTGGTCCTAAATTCAGGATGAACAACTACTTATAGCCCACTGAATTGCTCACGGTGGTTGTTAAACCTCCAATTAAAAATATTAAAAAGGCAATCGACATTTCAAAATGTGGCACGGGGTGGGTATGCAATTCGAAGGACGTGGTGGCGTGAAACCATCAGTTGTATGCCTGCACAATACGGCAGGTAGGGATAAAAAGGGTTGGCAACGGTAAGCTCATACGTTGGTACATTTGACAGTAGTGTGGGTAGCGATATGTCGTAGAGTTTGAGAGAGTATTGTGACATGTATCTCCTATTGGGGGAATGCCATGGTTCAGCATTGCATGCAGCAAGGGCTTACAGCGAGACCGGATTCCCAGGTCATACGACGGCTTGACGCTCGAATGCGGGACACAGGAAATGTCGCACCACGTCCAAGTGTAGACAGAGGCGCTGGACCCACTCAGTCATAGCAACCGAAAAATTGTTACGGATTTATGATGTCAGAAGCTGACTTAAAAATACACGTAGTACCGTGGATTGTTGGCCACCATGGTGTAAAGCTAACGCGCTTGGCTAGATATCGAGAGATCCGTGGATTCAATTCTCCGGCAGCGGCTGAAAACAATGTTTCGGTTGCTATGTGTTTCTGGAACGTGGAAAGACCGATTTATTTATTTATTAACTGATGCCACATATTTGGAGGATTTTCACCTTGGATCTCGCCCCTTTGGATTTAATTGCTATAATATATATAGCCAGTGCCGTTAATGCACACCAGATGGAGACATCTCAGTAGCTGAGCCCATCTTACGGATTTATGATGTCAAAAGCTGACTTAAAAATACACATAGCACCGTGGATTGTTGGCCATCGTGGTGTAAAGCTAACGCGCTCAGCTAGATATCGAGAGATCCGTGGGTTCAATTCCCCGGGCCGCCCCGGTGGCGCAGTGGTCTAAGCGATGGCCTCTGATCATTCGTCCAAACGGGGTCAGGGTTCGAATCCCGTGAGGCATGGATGTTGTGTCTCTCTCCCTTCCCTGGAACCAGTGACTCTAAATTAGGAACGGGTGACTGCTTATAGCCCATTGAGTTGCTCACGGTGGTCGTTAAACCTCCAATTAAAAAAAATTCCCCGGCGGCGGCTGAAAACCATTTTTCGGTTGCTATGTGTTTCTGGAACGTGGAAAGAGCGATGTATTTATTTATATTATTGAGGTGTGTTGGGTGAAAGGATATTTCTTCAAGGCTGAAAAATCGTATTGCAAAATAATTAGGCTTTAAATCTAGGATTAAAAATGGGGGAAATGTCAAAAAATGGAGAATGGCAAGTTTTTGTTATAGTTAAGAATGGTTATAACCAGAAAACGTTTTTCCAAAAACTACATGCAGGTTAATTTGTTTTTGTGCTGTTTTGATTTTCTATCTCTCCTGTCTACATGCTTCCCTAAACAAGGCTAAAACAAAGAAGTGTTAACATGAGTTGCTGAAGTGGAACATATTTATATTTTTACAAATCTTGTGAATGCTGACAGGATTTAGAAGTGCATCAGCGAAATCTTTAACAGACTAACATAAAGAAATACATGCATATGTTTATGATTTCAATGGCTGACTTTAAGCATGAATAAAACAAGAAAAATGAAACATGACTGCTATATACACTATTTACCAACAAGCAATTGGACACCCCTGCAATCGACGATATCTGCGGTCCTGATACACGTCACGGCCGCCGCCGTTAAATATCGTGTGGGAAACAACAACGCAACCAGTCGCATGCAAGATGCCACGCAGTTCGGAGCTCTCTGATTTCGAGAAAGGTGTAATCGTCGGGTGTCACAGAAATGGCCGATCCATTCGTGACATATCCAGCTAGTTGAAGTACCAAAAATCGACAGTGGCCTACGTGATTGGCAAGTGGAAGTTGAGAGGTGACTGTCGGAATATGCCCCTACCCGGCAGACCCACAAAACTGGGAGTTAGAGACCGATGGGTGCTGGCCAGAGAAATTCGGAAGAACCGCACCAAATCGATAGGCCACATCCGCAAGGAATTTCAACAGGCATCCGGGAGTGTTCTTTCGATGAATACCATCCGTAAGGAAGCCCATCTGCTTGATTATCATGGACGTGCTGCCGCCCACAAGCCTTTGATCACCAAGTCCAATAGCGCTGCTCGGCTAACGTGGTGCAAAGAACGTCGATAGTGGACCGTTGAACAGTGGAAACAGGTTCTATGGAGCGAAGCACCCTCTACCGTTCGGATGGCAGGGTCTGGGTTTGGCGTCTGTCTGGGGAATTCCTCCTGCCCGAATGTATTGTGCCAACTGTGAAGTTCGGCGGCGGTGGAATTATGCTGTGGGGGTGTTTGTCCTGGTATGGCACGGGACCCTTGGTCGCAATTCCTGGTAGACTCAACACCGAGACCTACTGCACCATTTTGGATGACCATGCGCTTCCTACGTTGTGGCAGTTTTACGGGGTGGACCCATGTTACTTTCAGGATGACAATGCCACCTGTCATGTTGCGAGGTCCACCATGGCTTGGTATGGTGACAATGGGGTTAATCGAATGGACTGGCCTGAGCAGAGTCCGGACCTTAACCCTATCGAGCACCTCTGGACTTAAGGGGTGCCCCCACCGACCGAAATCGGTGAAGGAACTGACCTGTCTTCTCCAAGCCGAGTGGAAAAAATACCGCTAGCCGTCGTACAACGCCTGCTTGAGAGTATGCCCCGGAGGGTCGCAGCTGTAATCGCCGCTCGTGGAGGCTCCACCAACTATTGAAGGTGAATAAACTTCGTTTTCCTTTGCTATCACAGGTGTCCAATTACTTGTTGGTAGATAGTGTACATAGACTGCTAATTAAAAAAAAGAAAAATATTGCACTATGGTAGAAGATACTTCAAGTTAAAGCTGAGGAATTCAGGTAAATGCTAACTGTTACTGTGCTATATGTATTATATGATAACAAAAACTACTATGCTTGACAACTGTGCTATATGACAATAAAAAGGGCTAATGCAAAAATTAAAAAATACATAAATATTTATATTTCTGTGTGTGTGTGTGTGTGTGTGTGTGTGTGTGAGAGAGAGAGAGAGTGAGTGAGTGAGTGAGTGAGTCACACACCTCCAAATAGAGGGGTGTTGAGGAAATTTGGGTGTGTGTGTGGACAAATCTCTATGCATAATGAATCCATATGAATAAATAAACCAGCAAAAATACAGGTGAAATACTACCACCATCTGAGATAGAGAAAAAATACCTTAAAAACAGCATCCTCGTGCAAAACGAAATAAGTAAAACAAAAATGTCTGGAATGAAAACCTTTACTGTATTTGTTAAGTCTCTGAACACCATAGCTTTGAAAATTTTCAGAAATGTTTAATTAGGGTGCTTGATGTAAATGAACTTCATAAGCATTATGAGCTTGAAGAATCTCTTTCATGAGATATTGGCAAAGTAATTAATATGTTGTACAGTAAAAATAAGAAGGTACTTATTTGGGTTTTACTAGAGGATGATACACACCTCATCACGTGTGTTGTTTTTGGCCAGTTTCTATTCTTTATTGTTTGATTATCTTGGTTAGTTTAGAACAATCTATATAAAAGATGGTGTCAGTATTTGTGTGGCCCATTGTTTACATGTTATTCTGACTTCCACCACTTGAACATAGAGTGGTGTGTTCCTAACTATGGTAAGTAGCTGAAGTTCTAATGACAAGAAAGTCTAGGGTTTTGCATGAGAAAACAGCATCTGCACCTGGAAAATAATTGTTTCATTCAGTGGGCAGAGTTTTGGACATCATACATAATTTTGTATATGCGTGATGCACCAGCATGTTATAAGATGGCAACAAATCAGATCCATAGTAGGGAATTTTACTCTTGTCATCCACAGAAGCAAGATTTTTTTGAACCAGGCCTTTATTTCATTTTATTTTTTGGTACCAACTTCAGCAGTTTTGTTTTGTTTGTTGTAGTTTTTTTGGTTTTTTTTGGAGTTAAGTACTAAGTTCAGTAGAATAAATTTTCATTTCATTGTGGTTAATGTAAATGATATACTGTGAATCCTTGAAAAGTGTGAACACTGCATGTGCTGGCAGTTGAGCATGTGTACAATAGGGTGGGCCGAAAAAATTAATTTTGAAATTGATTTCGGAAGAGGGTAGAAAAAATGCCTCTTACCTTCAAATGTATGCCTACATTTTTTAAATATTTTTTATGCAAGGTATTGAGCCCTCTACCAAGCGTTAAGTATTTTTTTTTTATTGGAGGTTTAACGACCACCGTGAGCAACTCAATGGGCTATAAGCAGTCGCCCATCCCTAATTTAGGGCCACTGGTTCCATGGAAGGGAGAGAGCCAGTGCCGTAAGACAAACACAACATCCATGCCTCACGAGGATTCGAACCCGGACCCCGTTCGGACGAATGATCGGAGGCCATCGCTTAGACCACTGCGCTACCGGGGCGACTCGTTAAGTAATGACGAATATTATTAAAAATAAAATAGTCATACAGTATTGCCATTTTTGCACTTTTATGATACATATTAATTTTATTATACATATTAAGTGCACAAATACACCTGCGTTTTATCAGTTTAACCATTATTTTAATGTTTTATGTCTGAAATGTATCTTTTATCAAATCTGTTAATAGGAGAAAGTGCGAACTACATCGCAGTGGCGGAATCATATACTGGTCTAGACGTTCTACCCATTATCAAGTTAAGTGTACCCGGAGTATAGCGTAATTCCACCTTGAGAGATGTTCAAGCCATATTTCCCTTATAGATCAGAACAGATCAGATCATATGTAGAGGATTTTAGGAAGGGAGTGTCTTACCCCAGGTCTTAAACAACCTTTAGAAATAGGAAGCTAGGAGATTTGGGCTAGAGTGCCCGATAGGAAAGTCACACGGAAAGAAGGTAGAAAGGGGGAGGAAGACGCCCTTAGTTATTACCGGGGGCAGTACCCGGGATCCGACGGCTTAACGTGCCCATCCGATGCACGGCGGATATTTAGTGGTTCGAATGTTCGTACCTGCCTGGGATCAAACCTAAAGTTTCTCCGTGGCAGTCACGAACGTTGACCACTAGGCCATCTGCGACCATTTCCCTTATAGAAAAGCCAGGTTCATTTTTTATAGGGCACATTTACCCCACCTTCTGGTACAGCTAAAAGTACTGCTGAAAGTATTCTGAACTTTTTCAGCGAAAGACAGTTAAGTCTAGGCCACCTCCTGGCAATAGGTTGTGATGGCACAGCTTACACTGCTGGAAGCAAAAACGGAGTTATAGTTTGTCTTGAAATGGGATTAAATCGTTTACTCCAATGGTTCATATGCCAATTTCATGCCAACGAATTATTTTCGAGACACTTATTTCAATATTTAGATGGAGTTACATCAGCTCCAAAAGAATACTCAGGGACAATCAGGAAATCATTAGATAAATGCGAAAAGCTTCCAGTTGAAAACTTTATGGCTATTTCTTGTGATTTACCAAACGTTGACCAAAAGGATTAAGTTCAGATCAAAGATATTGGTATGATATTTGCAAGGCTATTTCTTTAGGACAATGCTCTACAAATTTAGCTAATCGTCAACCTGGAACGCTATCTCATGCGCGGTGGTGGACAACTGCAAAACGTGTTCTACGATACTACATCTCGTGTGATAATCCGTCAGTGAACTTAAAACTTATTTCTGAATTTATTTTAAGAGTTTATGCCCCAATGTGGCTCATTATAAAGTATCATCCTTCCTGCAAAGATGGAACTTTGCATGTTTTCAAGACGATAAAGGCAACTCGTTATTTAAGTGATGAATTGAAAGCTGTAATTAACCCATTTTTTTGCAAAGGAATGCATACTGTATTTACCCTGAGAATAAGCGATGATCGCCGCCACATTCATGAGCTGGGATTAAGCAGGATTCTGAGGGCTAGACAGAGAATGACTATCATAGAAAGAACATAACATTAGCTTTGAAGCTATTGAATTCATCAATCTGATTAACTGGAAAGACTGTCATTTTGTATCTCCCCTATTTTGACAAATGATACAAATGAAGACCTTGAATCTCTTATAAATTCTCCAATTACTCCTTTGTTAGTTTCTTCAATACCCTTGTCATACACAGGCTGTGGAAAGGTGCGTAAAATTGGTATCAGAGGTATCAATGTCTGTCATTGGACCAGACGCACATGATGGCGTAATCCGTGCTAAAATCCAGTTCCGACAAATTATGCCTAATTTTAATCATAAAAATCAGTATAAATTGGCTGAATAATTAGCATTAAACCTTTTTATGTTTAGTTGTTATGTATTCATTTTTTATTGTTTAAAAATGCAATTCAATTGATATTTATTTTTCAATGTTTGTTTTATCAACATGTTTCATTCCTTTTTGAATTGAAAGAAAATCTGCAAAATGTCACAATACTTGAATTTTTCTTTGGTGTGTTAAAAATATTGTATTCTGAAAATGCATTTTCTTATATCAATTAAGTTATTTGAATGTAATATTTAATAATTATTGAAATAGTTTGTAAATTTTTAGATATTTAACTTTTTCTTGGAAAGACTAGGTTTTAGGCTGAATACGCCAAAATACAAAGCCCGGTAGAAGGTTGACTTTGAATAATAAAAAAATCTAAAAAAAAAAAAAAAATTATGGGCATTTATTTTTGAAGGTAAGTGGCAACTCCACCCCCCCTCCTCTTCCAGATTTAAATTCAAAAAATATTTTTTCGCCTATTTGAACTGCCCACCCTAGTGTACAAGTGATGGTGTTTAACCAAAATGGTGCTCTGTTGGCACAGAAGTCAGATAAGGTTGTGTAATGTCACCATGACAGTTAAATATAATTATGGGTGCATACATATATGACACCAAAATGGACAATACTGGTTTATATCTTTGGTGTGGACAATACTGGTGTATTTCTTAATATCCATGTGTGCAGATTTCTGTGTGCTGATGACACCGTCCTATTGGTGAAAACCAAAAGTGAGTTGCAGGGTTTCTTGTCTTGGATGTATAAGGGTCATTCAAATGAAAACAAGCCAAAGGGTGTGTGAGAAAGATATTGTGACTTACCTTAAAACTAATATCCAAGACTATTAAGACACTAATCCTACTGTGACACTAGAAATTTGATTCCTTGTGCATAGACGGAGGTGGGTAGCTGGCAGAACCATTCCTGGAAAGTACCCTGCACCTCTTTGTCCGAGTGAAATCTGTGATCCCACAGATGCTTCTTCAACTCCCCGAAAATATGAACGTCACAGGGAGACAAATCTGGGCTGCATGCCGAATGCTGGAGTGTTTCCCGCCTGAATTTGGAAAGGTAATCCTGGACGATTTTTGCAGTGTGGAAGAGGGCATTGTTATGAAGAAGAATGACTCCTGCGGTGAGCAGCCCGAGCTGCTTGGACTTGAGTGATGCCCACAAGATTTGAGTATGTATGTACGTGTATAGGGCAGCATTTCCGGCGTCTCCAGTGGCAAGAAACTCGTAAAACAAGGAGCCCGTGGGGTAGACAGATAAGATCAACATGACCTTTTGTGCACTTGTTTGCATTCCCTTTGACTTCTTTGGTGGTGGAGATGACATTTGCTTCCATTCGCTGCTTTGTCTTTTGGTTTCAGGTTGATAATGAAAGTATCATGTTTCATCTCCTGCAATGGTTCTGTCGATGAAACTGTGACCTTCCTCATGATACCACAGTAAATATCCCAAGGACACACCCATGTAAATGTCTTTCCTGCACAGATTGCAAGTTGTGTGGTACCCACTACATGCAAATCTTTTGGTACTGCAGACTATCCTGGATAATGGTGTGCACACTCCCTCCCTACACTGATTCCAACTTTGTCGTCAAGTGCTTCCACCTGTGACTCTTCTGTCTTCCCAAATGAGACTATCCACTTCAGTGACGAAAACATTTGTGATCCCACAGTTGTTTACCCTGGCCCCGAATCATCAGTCAATGATGACCGCCCCTTTCAGAACCACTTACTCTAGTCTTTAACATGTCACAAAGACGTGCAGTTTTCGTACACACTACTCATGCAGTGATGTATTTCTGTACTCCTGACACCTTCCATAGTTAAAAACCGGACAGCCACTCTCAATGTTTGTTGCTTTAATCATGACTGGCTGGACCGAACACCTGCAGAAGGTCTTGTACAAAGGCCAACTGCTTAGATCATCAAGTGATTGCAACACCCCATTTCACTGCGTCGTAACACTTCTGTGGGGCCACCTACATTTTGTGTCGACACAGCCACAGTAAAGCCCATTCAGCAGTTTTCCATGTCCTCGTTGGCTTGTTTTCATTAGAATGACCGTTATACAAAGTTTGTATGAAATTCACACTGGGTATAAATAAGGAAAAAACCAAAGTTATGGCTTTTGAGCAAGGAACTATTTTGTACTGAATGCACAATTAGTCTAAATGGTATATAAATAGACCAAGTGAATGCGTTTGTACATTTAGGAAGCTTGTTTGATGGAGAAAACAATTAGATGGTCAAATTAGCGGGTGAGTGAATTCATCTTTGAGAGTTATAGCTGCCTTAGGAGTATTTCACAGAGCTGATGGTCCTGAATGGCAGTGTATGGAGGTGTAAATAGTCTTACCCTGATGCACGGCAGTAACACCTGGGTACTGCAGAAAAGACATAGAAATCCTTTGCATGTTGGAGAGATGCATCACTTATGAGCAGTTTGTGGCAAGACATGCTCTGATCACAAAAGGAATGAAGACAGGTAATGTGAAGCAAAATCTTGTTGGTAAGGTGGAGACAAATATTTTGTGGTGGTTAGCCATGTCAAAAGAATGAATGATGAGATGCTTACTAAGAGAATTTATTCAGCCTCAGTGGCAGGAAAGAACAGTCAGGGAAGGCTAAGGAAATCATTAGAGGACAAGATTCAGAAATGTCTGCATGAGAAAGAGATAATGGTAAAAATAAAAAAAAATATTTCTTAAATGTTCTATCTGATAGCCATTTCTTTGGGATGAACCTACATTTACATTTCCAAGACAACAGGGTATTTCTTAAAATTGGCAGTGGTATTTTATTCCATTTCTCTTCCATTGCTATCCATAGTCCAATCATTGTTTAACATGAGATGGCACATGTCAACACATAAGATGGCAATCATTGTCAACACATAAGATGGCAATCATTGTCAACACATAAGATGGCAATCATTGTCAACACTTAAGATGGCAATCATTGTCAACACATAAGATGGCACATGTCAACTCATAAGATGGCAACAGTGACGTAACTATGTTTCAAAATCTGAAGGGGTCCGATCGCACATACACACATTATATATATATATATATATATATATAACATCTATGAAAATGCAAGTGCAAAGATTCGGCTGTTTGAAAATACAACACACATAAAAATTGGAAAGGGAGTGAGACAAGGTGACACCATATCTCCGAAGCTCTTTAATGCCACATTGGAGGGTGTTTTTCAGTCACTGAGCTGGGAAAACAAGGGGATAAAGATTAATGGAGATTATCTAACCCACCTTCGTTTTGCTGATGACGTAGTCATTTTTGCAACTAGCCCATCAGAGCTGCAGAGTATGATCCAGGAACTTGCTGACAAGAGTAAAGAAGTGGGATTAAAAATGAACTTTCAGAAGACAAAAGTGATGTTCAATGCTTTTACAAGAAATGAAGATTTATCGATTGATGGAGAAAAGCTGGAGATAACAGACACGTACGTTTATCTTGGACAGCAGATATCAAGTCAGGGTCACATTGATGAAGAAATTAATCGGCGTACAAAACTTGCCTGGAGAGCTTTTGGAAGAAACAGCATAATTTTCAAGAGCAATATGCCATTATGTCTTAAAAGAAAAGTGTTTGATCAATGCATCCTTCCAGTGCTTACGTATGGTGCAGAGACGTGGACCTTAACTAAAAGAGACATACAGAGGCTGCAGACAACTCAAAGCAGCATGGAGAGGTGCATACTTGGTGTAACCAGGAGAGATAAGAAGAGGAACTTGTGGATCCGAAAAATGACAAGAGTGGAAGACATCATGATCAGAGTTAAATCCCTGAAATGGCAATGGGCTGGACATACTGCCAGAACGACAGATCATCGATGGACAGCCGAGATTTTAGATTGGATTCCAAGGGACAGGAAAAGACCCAGAAGAAGACCACATGGAAGATGGGTGGATGAAATTCGAAAGTATGCGGGAGTGACATGGAGGAGACTGGCACAAGACAGACCGTTGTGGAGGAAACATGGGGAAACCTTCGTCCAGCAGTGGATTGATAATGGTTGACAATGATGATGATGATGGTCACTCCCGCATACTTTCGAATTTCATCCACCCATCTCCCACGTGGTCTTCTTCTGGGTCTTTTCCTGTCCCTTGGAATCCAATCTAAAATTTCAGCTGTCCATCGATGGTCTGTTCTTCTAGCAATATGTCCAGCCCATTGCCATTTCAGGGATTTAACTCTGATCAAGATGTCCTCTACTCTTGTCATTTTTCGGATCCACGTGTTCCTCTTCTTATCTCTCCTGGTTACACCAAGCATGCACCTCTCCATGCTTCTTTTAGTTGTCTGCAGCCTTTGTATGTCTCTTTTAGCTAAGGTCCACGTCTCTGCACCATACGTAAGCACTGGAAGGATGCATTGATCAAACACTTTTCTTTTAAGACATAATGGCATATTGCTCTTGAAAATTATGCTGTTTCTTCCAAATGCTCTCCAGGCAAGTTTTGTACGCCGATTAATTTCTTCATCAATGTGACCCTCACTTGATATCTGCTGTCCAAGATAAACGTACGTGTCTGTTATCTCCAGCTTTTCTCCATCAATCGATAAATCTTCATTTCTTGTAAAAGCATTGAACATCACTTTTGTCTTCTGAAAGTTCATTTTTAATCCCACTTCTTTACTCTTGTCAGCAAGTTCCTGGATCATACTCTGCAGCTCTGATGGGCTAGTTGCAAAAATGACTACGTCATCAGCAAAACGAAGGTGGGTTAGATAATCTCCATTAATCTTTATCCCCTTGTTTTCCCAGCTCAGTGACTGAAAAACACCCTCCAATGTGGCATTAAAGAGCTTCGGAGATATGGTGTCACCTTGTCTCACTCCCTTTCCAATTTTTATGTGTGTTGTATTTTCAAACAGCCGAATCTTTGCACTTGCATTTTCATAGATGTTATTAATAATATTAATGTATGCATCTTCAATACCGCAGGTTTTCAGAGCCATTGTAACTGCTGATGGTTTCACCGAATCAAAGGCTTTTTCATAATCGATAAAAGCCATGCACAATGGAAGT
Source organism: Macrothele yani (assembly GCA_039090855.1). Lineage (NCBI taxonomy): Eukaryota > Metazoa > Arthropoda > Arachnida > Araneae > Macrothelidae > Macrothele > Macrothele yani. The sequence goes on along the minus strand of CM077022.1, from coordinate 11,452,083 downwards.
TCATATTCCCTCGCTCTTTCAATTAGTTCTCTCAGCACATGGATATGATCTATTGTGCTGTAGCCACTCCTGAATCCAGCTTGTTCTCTCGGTTGAGCCATGTCCAGTGTTACCTTCAAGCGGTGTGAAAGAACTTTAGTGAAGATTTTATAAACTACTGATAGGAGGCTGATAGGTCTGTAGTTTCCGAGATCCTCAATGTCACCTTTCTTATGTAGCAGGATCATTGTAGCGGTGTTCCAATCCTCAGGAATCTTTCCTTCATTTAGGCATCGAGTGAAAATTTGGGCGAGTACTGTTTCGATTTCTCCACTTGCTTCTTGTATGATGTCTACAGTAATTCCATCTTCTCCTGGAGCTTTTCCCCGCTTCATGTTCTTGATTGCATGTGCAACTTCTGCTGGAAGGACTGGAGGAACTCTGGTACTGGTATCTTTCATGATGTCTGGAGTGCATGTATCATCCCTTTCATATAATTTGGAGTAGAAATCTTTCACTCTTGTCAAAATTTCGCCTCTATTTCTTGTTACAGAACCATCTTCTTTTCTCAGTGCCATAATCTGTTTTCTTCCCTTACTGAGATGTCCCTTTGTTATCTTTAGGCTTTGGTTGTTTTCAATTGCTTTCCTCACTAGTTCACAGTTGAATTTTCTTACGTCTTCAATAATACTTTTTCGTACTGTCTTGCATAGCTCTATATATTCCACTTTGGAAGTCACATCTTTTTTAGTTGTCCTCATCACTCTTCTTTTTTGCATCAACATTTTCGTTTTTTCCTGATAATTTATTTACATGCAACTTGTTCTTAGACCCAGCTAATTTTGTTGCTGTTTCCATAAGAGCTTTGGTTACTTTTCTGTTAACTTCAGAGATGTCCACTTCTTCCGATGTTAGGCCTTCTAAAGCAGAGAACCTGTTCTTCAGTTCCAACTTGAAGGTATTACGGTGTTTTTTAAGGTTGGTTATGTCAATAGATTTTGTTTGACTTATGAGCTTGCCACGTTCAAGTTTAGTGTTGAGGTGCATCTTACATCTCACCAATTTATGGTCACTACCTGTGTTGAACTTGTTTAGCACACTGCAGTCTTCTATGACGAATTTTTTGTTACACATAATAAAATCAATTTCACTTGTCGTCCCATTTGGATGTCTCCATGGCCATTTCCTGTGTGGCTTTTTCTTGAAGGAGTTCAAGATGAAAAACCCTTCTGCCTCTGCAAACTCAACGAGAGTATTTCCACGCTGGTTTCTGTTGCCGTGACCGAATTTACCTACTGAAGTTTCATTCTGTTGCCGTTGCCCTATTTTTGCATTGAAATCTCCCATACTTATTTTCAATATATATATATATATATATATATACATTGTAAATATCACCCACAGCACCCTTCCCCCCACACACTAGCACACAATAACAGGTAGACCCAACATCACATCAAAACCCACACATTAAACTAAAACAAACTTTCTGCACCGTGAAGACAAGCCTAATATGTGAGTTAAGGTTAACACTTTGTAGGTATCATGGCTATTTTTACTCACATAAGTAATTATGTGGATTTGCTCAACACAGGTGTGTTCGTAATATATCGACAGCTCCACAGGTCACGCCATCTACCCAATGTATGTACAAAATGTATATTGCTTTTAGAGCAAATTATCCCTAATGTATAGACAGTAGAGCCCTGTATTAAATTTCTCCGGGGCGACTCGGAGGAAAAAAGAGTATTTTTTGGTGGCCCGAAGAAAATTGTTAATTAAGAAAGTTTTTTTCAATAATGTTACAAATTCTAATATTGTATAATGTTATTTTATTGGTAATATTTATTAATCTCTTATATTGCGTATAACAAAAACTTTGAGGATAACCATTCTTTTTTAGTGTTATAAAAATAATTTTTAACCGTTTAATAATACCATTTTTGTTGTTGCATATTCTGGTAATCCTCAAGAATTGGGATGTTAAGATATTTTTAAGTATGGATCTAGTAATTCTTGAAGACCAGCAACTCAGTAGATCAATTTGAAAGGCAAAATGAGATATTTTATCATATACATCTGTTGATATTCTTCCTCGTTGTATTTTGATTTCTATATCCAAAAAAGATTACAGAGTCTCTACTAGTTTCTGTTAATACCAGTCCCTCAGGATAATATGATTGGATATCAAAGCTGTAATTCCCTGAACTAAAGCCTCGTCAATATATCTATAATATATTATGTCAGTAGCTATTGCATCTTTTTCATAGAAATGAAGGTATAAATTGGCAAGTATTCTTGAATAAGACGTACCCATTGGGATTCCTTGTTTCTGAATTATTAGTCTGTTGCCATCAGAAATGTAGTTGTGGAAGATACAAAAATTGCATAATAAATTCCAATAATAAACATTGATATTGATATGTTTCATATCTCTAAAAATACCAGTCCATAGATTTTGTGAAGTCTTTGAGACTAATGGAAGTAAACAAATTATTGAAGTCATAGGTGGTTATCTATCCACTGAATTTTGGATTCATTTTAATGAATTCGACGACCTTTCTGTTGTCATTAATAATCCATGTTGAAGACTGGACCACATCCAAAAAATTCTGCAATAATTTCAAAAATCGTTTTTCAACCTTATTGTTATATGAATTAGTCCCACAAGTAAAAAATCTAAAACCGATTGGCTCTTTATGGAACTTTGGTATGGCAAATATATATGGAAACTCCAATTTATATTCCTTAATATTTAAAAGCTTGAAGTAGCTTAGAATTCTTTTTTGAATAATTTTGACATCAAAAACAATCTCAACTTGATATACATTTTCATTGTTTATTTCACTAGTAAGTATATCATAGCATAATCTTTTACAAATAAATGCAAAATTGCCACCACATTTATCAATTGGTACAATAATAAACAAATTCCGTAGTTCTTTAATTTTTAGTTTAATATTTTTCCTGTTTTTTTTTAAAGTATTTTCTATCATAGTGTTTATCTATGAAACTGTATATTTTCCTCAATGCTCCTGAAACCCATTGGAAAAATTCCTGAACTGGAATTCCAAATCTATCAGAGACTCTGTATATATATAACAATGCAAATCCCCAGAGACATTATTTTTAAGATTTCCCTTGTTGATGTAGATCTCAGGTCTATACTTCACTCCATATTCCATAATGCTTTCCAAATCCGAACATCCCACTACACTCAAATCACCCGTTAGTATGTGTTTATGATTTTTATCTCTAAATCCAGCATATTTAATTTCTTCACAATAACAAGGCAAGTCTTCTATGTTAATATTTCCATCATTCTTGCAAAAGGAGTTATAGTTGAAAATTCTTTTCCCTATAGTTCTATCATATTTAAAGGAGGTAAACCACTTTATATTTATCTCTAAGTGGGAAGAAACTTCTAATTCCCCAAAATATTTTTTTAAAGGGAATTTTTTCAAAAATATTAGCTTGGTATCTGATGACACAGTAGGATGGTAATAGTTGCTTCTTTACAATAATGTTCCTTTAATTCTTAAAGAGGCATAAATCCAGAATGATTTCCTTAATGTAAACAGCCTTAAAAGCATATTCCTTGACTTTTTTGATTAAGGCCCCAGCTTTGGTACTGTTAAGATATCTCAGAGTGGTAACTATTTTTTTAACACAATCTGGACCACTTGCCATTTCATCAAGCTTTTAAGAAAGCCATCAAAGTCAAATGCAGCTTGTTTGTTCTTACCTGTGCCTCCACTTCCTCTACCCATAGAAAAACCTTTATGATCTGTATTTTTGAATACAGACACAAATATTTCCTGTATATTCCTTTCCTCCACATAGGGAAACATTCTGTTATTATTAAATATATTATTTAAACCATATGGATAGATACTCTCCTGTAATAACATTTCTTGATTTTCTAAGGCATTTCTCATATGCTCACTATTCTCTATACCCAGAATAGTAACAGTGGTTTCTGCAAAGCTATGTTCCTGAAAATGCAAAAATTCTATATCAAATGGATTCTTGAGTAACTTTATGTCAGATCTTTATGTCATGATGTGGTCCGTTACATCTGCGAATAAACCTGCCAGACCAGCTGGATCTTTCTGCTTTGGATCCATAACTCTACAAGTTTGACATCTCCCATCTCCACAGTCACTGAATAAAAGTCCACAGGAGGGAACATGAGCGAAGGAACCATAACTCTTTTTGTGATTTTCATTTTCTAATTTTTTTACTATTTTTTTTATTTTATCAAAAAACCTAAATGGAGGCAGTATTCCACTTATCGTGCTCAAACCTGCTGCCTTATTCGGACACGCAGCCCTTTTTAGACAGCGCGACGGCTGACGCTGCATATCCTTTTCATTATTTGTACTAGCCATGAGGGGTAAGGGTTTGAAGATCAATAAAAATTGGCACATCGCCAATAGGTTATATTCAACAGGATACAGCGCAATGCAGCATGTATACATGTTAAACATGAATATAAAAGCATAAATAGTTTTTTCCTTTAGTATGTGCCCACAACACCGCGCATAGCCGCTGGAGCAAGAGTTTTTTTTTTTTTTTTTGATTGGAGGTTTAACGACCACCGTGAGCAACTCAATGGGCTATAAGCAGTCGCCCGTCCCTAATTTAGGTTCACTGGTTCCAGGGAAGAGAGAGAGCCAGTGCCGTAAGACAAACACAACATCCATGCCTGAACGGGATTCGAACCCGGACCCCTTACGGACGAATGATCAGAGGCCAACGCCTTAGACCACTGCGCCACCGGGGCGGCGGAGCAAGAGTGAAATAACATATATTATAAATATCACCCACAACACCCCTTCCCCCCCCTCCCTCCACACAATAACAGGTAGACCCAACATCACATCAGAACCCACACATGCAATTGTTCCCCGAAAAAATACTGGGGAAAAGAACAAGAAAATAAATAAAAAACAAAAATACAAATAAAAAACGAAAACACAAATAAAAAACAAAAAATCAAATAAAATGCAAAAATAAAGAAATACAAGAAATTCCCCCGACCCTCGAACCACTCTTCAGGGGAAAACGCCCGGGAGCCAGGAACCAATGTGTTCGGGTTTCATAAAATGGCAACTATTTTTAAAGAAATACCAGGTAACAACCAAATTTCAACATAAGAAATTTGTTTCAAATAATAGTTTTGAGAGCCATCTGTTTTCCCTACCCGAACATTTTATACCAATATTTAATACAATTGAAATAGCAATATGTATAAAACCTTTTAACTCAACTGAAAACAAGATAACCAATACTTTACCCTATTATCTGTAACCTCTTGAATTATAATTCAAATGAAGGTAAACCACTCTTCAGGGGAAAACGCCCGGGAGCCAGGAACCAATGTGTTCGGGTTTCATAAGATGGCAACTATTTTTTATAAAAATACCAGGTAACAACCAAATTTTAACATAAAAAATTTGTTTCAAAATAATAGTTTTGAGAGCCATCTGTTTTCCCTACCCAAACATTTTATACCAATATTTAATACAATTGAAATAGCAATATGTATAAAACCTTTTAACTCAACTGAAAACAAGATAACCAATACTTTACCCTATTATCTGTAACCTCTTGAATTATAAATTCAAATGAAGGTAAATTAAAACTCTAAGTTAAACTAAAACAAACTTTCAGCACCGTGAAGACAAGCCTAACATATGAGTTAAGGTTAACACTTGCCGCCCCGGTGGCGCAGTGGTCTAAGCGATGGCCTCTGATCATTCGTCCGAACGGGGTCCGGGTTCGAATCCTGGTGAGGCATGGATGTTGTGTTTGTCTTACGGCACTGGCTCTTTCCCTTCCCTGGAACCAGTGACCCTAAATTAGGGACGGGCGACTGCTTACAGCCCATTGAGTTGCTCACGGTGGTCGTTAAACCTCCAATCAAAAAAAAAAAAAAAAAAGGTTAACACTTTTTATTTAATAAGACGATGAGGCCTATAGACAAAGCTTTGTGCCTCACAGCACAAAGCTCGAAGATGCACGACCAGCCAAGGAGGATAACCTCCTTGCGACCAGCACGTGAAGTCACAGTAGCAGCACAAAAGTCCATCAAAGGGGCACGCTCATGAGAAGGAAGGAGGTTTAGAAATGGAGCGTCCTCACGGAGAAAGGTCTTGAGAGAGTAATAAATTTCTCCAAGGCCCGAACCTTACGTTTTGCGACGGAAGCATCCCGAAAGTCCAACAAAGAATACGTTTGAGCAGAGACGGAAGTTGAGGAAGGATGGGTTGTCACTCCAAAACAAACCCTCCGATATGCACTGTACGCAGGGCAGGAGAGGAGGAAGTGAGGAACAGTCTCAGGCCCGGAGCCACAGAAGCACATCGGGGAAGAACGTTTTCGAATCAGAAAGAGGTAGCTGTTGAACGGTGCCATGTCCGTGCGTAATTTTTGAATTATGATTGCTGAGGAACTTCGATAACAGTGTTCGTTAGGCCATCTGTGACGGAAGCTGATGAACGGATATACGAGGATAGATCCAAAAAAAAAAAAAAAAGGTTACAAGGGTCATAAAAATGATTGATTAACAACAGACAGATAATTCAAAAGGGAATTATGAGGCATACTCGCCAATCACTTTTCCATATAATCACCAAATCTGTTCAGGCATTTATCGGAACGCATGACCAACTTGTTTTACCCGGCTCGGTAGAAATCACGTCCCTGCCCATTGATCCAGTTCTCGGCAGCTGTTTTCACATCACTGTCGGAAGAGAACCTTCTTCCAGATAAGTGTTCCTTCAATTTCGGAAAAAGGAAGTAGTCACTGGGTGCCAAATCCAGACTTCCCACTTGAACTTTTGCAGCAGTTCTAGAGTTTTGCGTGCAGTATGGGGCTTGGCATTGTCATGCAGGAAGATGACACCATCACTCAACATGTCAGGCCGTTTGCGTCGGATGGCTTCACGTAACCTTGTCAAAGTGGCACAATAGCGATCGGCATTAACGGCATGGCCACGCTCCAGATACTCGATGAGGATAACACGGCATGCATCCCAGAATATGGTTGCTATAACTTTACCGGCAGAGGGTGTAACCTTAAACTTTTTTCGGTGGTGATCCAGCGTGTTTCCACTCCATACTGGCTCTTTTGGTTGTGGGGACGAAGTGATGAAGCCAAGTTTCGTCCCCAGTAACGATGTGATCAATGAACTGCTGGCCGTCGGCATGGTAACGCTGCAGAAACGTGAGGCTGCACATCATTCTTGTGGCTTCCTGCTCCTCGGTAATGCACGTGGTACCCAGCGGGCACAAACCTTGGAATATCCCAAAACATCAGAAACGATACGCTGAACGGTACCATAGCTGAGCCACAGCTCTGACACCATTGCACGCACAGTTACTCGTCGATCATTTTGGATCATTTTGTCAACTCGTGCCATGTTGATTTCTGTCGTTGACGAACTTGGACGGGCGCTCGCTGCCCTGTTGCGGTTTTCCACATCCTCTTTGCCCGATTGAAAAGAGCGACACCATTTCACTACATGTTGTCGGCCGATTGCTTCTTCACCATAAACTTCCACTATTTGACTATGAATTGCAGATGCGGACACATTCTTTGCCCATAAGAACCGAATTGCGGCTCGCACCTCCAATCGGGACCACTTTTCTAAACATCTTGCCATTTCAATCGCTCTCACGCGTCTGCGAACTTGCACTAACTTCCCAAACAACCGCTGTCAGACAACTAGCGCCATCTGTCTCCACACTGGGCAACAAATGTACCCTCCAGACTAATTACTTTTCCAATGCTGCTGCTTGTAACCTTTTTTTTTTTTTTGATCTATCGTAGCTCTGCCCACCCGGACGAAAGCCAGGCTGAATCAGAAGCGGAGATGAGCATGTTACCACTGTGCCGAGCAGCGTCGGAGGCTGTAACTGGGAGGGACATGGCCAGGCCCTCAGCATAACCCCGTCGGGCGGCAGCGTCAGCGGCCTCATTCGCTGGAAGACCAACATGAGCCGGGCACCAAACGAGCACAATGTCCTCGTAGAAAGAGCTCAGGCGTTGAAGAGAATCATGCAGAAGAACGATAATGTCCTGAGATTTGCGATTTAATGCCAACAAGGTCTGTAGAACAGAACGACTATCTGTAAGCAGCATGAGGCCACCACACGGGCCGGGAGCAAATTTAAGCGCTGATATTAGGGCGCACGCTTCAGCAGAGAACACTGAGGAAATAGTCGAGAAGGAGAACGAACGGCTGGATTTGTTCCGTGGAAAAAAATGCCCGATCGCCACCGAGGAGTTAATCTTCGAAGCGTCAGTAGCAATGATGTGGTGCGACGCTGAGAACTGGGCCAAGAACACCCCAAACCAATGTCTGAGAAGCATCGGATGCAGATATCGTTGCTGAAAAGGGAGACCCGAGCAAATAATCGAGTAGCAGGGTGCAGACGAAACAGGAGGGGCCGGCAGAGCCTGAAGAAGATCGCTGTTGACGAAAAACGGCTCCTGTCGGAAGCGACTGAGCACGATTCCAAGGGGAAAGCCATGGGATCTCCAAGCGTAGAATGACAAGGCGTCCTCTTCCAGAAGACGATGAGCGGTAGGCGAACGCTGACCCATCGACAAGTGGCGGTACAAAAATCGGACTGTCAGGAGGGTGATTCGAGAACGAACGCTAGCGATTCCACATTCGGCACGCAAGACCGCCACAGGCGTCGAACGAGGGAGATGAATGGCTGCACAGAGAGCATGGTTGAGTAGAACTTCTAGAGCGTCGTAGAGATAGGAGGGGGAGGCGAACAGGACCTTAGCCGCATATTCCAGAATAGGCCGAATAACAGCAACGACAAAGGCGAGAGCGCTGGGGAAGCCAAGACCCCACCGGCGATGACAAACAACTTTAACAGCAGACAAGGCTCGGAAGACTGACTTCTTGACGTGCGTGAGGTGGGAAGAGCAGGTCAGGCAAGAGTTAAACCAGACCCCTAAAATCTTGATGGAGGACTGTCAAGTCACTGAGTCGGAGCCCAGCCGGAAGGGAGGGGCAGGCGACCGGCGCTTACGAGAAAAGTCAACCGCGAAGCTTTTAGAAGGAGAGAGATGTAAATCCCAGGAAGATGCCCACTGAACAATGGAATCCAAAGAGGATTGCATATAGCTAGGTGCCGCCGCCCGGTTGGGACTATAGGAAACAATACTGCAAATAAAAACATATGCGCATTCGGATGACAGCAATCTACCACAACATCAATGTATAAGGTAAAAAGGATAGGTGAAATGGAGCTACCCTGAGGAACACCTCGACACTGCGGAAAGGAGGAAGACACCGTTCCCCGCCAACGAACGCGAAATCTGCATCGAGCAAGGTAGTCAGCCAGCCAACGGAGAAGACGTCCACGAACACCCAGAGACGCCAATTTACCCAGGAGAGCAGCATGACAGACCGAATCATATGCCGCCTGAAGGTTCAAAGACACCAGAAAAACATAATTATGTCTAGCTCGAGCCACCAGAAGATGACGTTGGATCGACAGAAGGCACGCCGATGTGGAACGCCCTGGCAAAAATGCGAACTGCAGCTTGCTGATCCGTTGATGAGAGAGAATGAAGTCTGTTAGGCGAGAGACCAGGACTTTCTCCAAGATCTTCGAAAAACTAGATGTGAGAGTGATCATTCGGTACGATGATAAGTCGAGAGCAGGTTTATTAGGCTTCTTTATTGGAATCACCCAGGACACCTTCCAGAATGAAAGATGAACGCCGGCAGACCAAAAGAGGTTAAGGAGGTCAACCAGCCAAGACGAATTCCACCTCAATATACGTCTCACCAGTTCGTAAGTACATCCATCAGGGCCGAGAGCACAGCGTCGGGGCGATCCATTAATAGCCCTGGCAATTTCACCGGCTGTAAGTAACGCATCGATCTCAAGAGAAGAGTCATCATGGTCAATAGGAAAGGAGTGCACCGAACAGCCAGATGCTGTGGAAAAGAGTTCACCAAACGCCGAAGCTTGCTCCGCCGGATCAGCAACAAGGAAATCGTCAATCCGAAGTAGCAGGTGATCCGGGCTCGAATTAACATGAGATTTCAGACGGCGCAAGAGGGAGAAAACGAAGCCTGGCCTCGAGGTGTCGTTGCATTGTGCCTTCCAGTAGGCTCGTCTCTTAAGAGTGAGGAGGTGGCGAAGATTCCGTTCTTCTTGCCAATATAATGACCAAGCGAAGAGGCAGCCGGATGACTTGGCATAGCGAAGGAGGCGGCGTTTCTTGCGAAGCCGCTGAGCACAATCAAAGTCCCACCAGGGAGACCAACGTCGACTCTGACCGCTGGGCCTACGAGAAGCGAGGAGAATCTGGGAAATCCGGTCCAGGATCAAAGCGGCACCGTCAGGAGTGGAAGGAAGTTCACCATGGATAACCTTCTGGATGGAAGGCCAAGCCACTGACCAAGCAACTGGCTGCAGACCCAGTGAAGGAGGGGGAGGGGAGCCAAACATCCTGCCTCCAATGTTGTTATGACAGGATGATGGGTGCTACCGTAGAGGTCACTATCCACTGACCAGGAGCAGTACGGAACCAGCTGAGGAGAGCACATGGTGAGGTCCAAAACAAAGCAACTTGACCCCCTGCAAAAGGTAGAAGCCCCCGAGTTTAGGAGACAAAGATCCTGCGAGCAAAGTCAGTCCATGAACTCAATACCTCCCCGGCTCGGAGAAGCAGAACCCCAGCTAGGGTGATGAATATTGAAATCCCCAACCACCATACAACAATCAGTGAGCAGTTGTTCGATCCGTCCAAGCAAGAGCGCCGAGAGGGGAGGAGAGGGAATGTATAAATTAATAATCCTGAGCGTGGTGTCGCCAGAGAAGATATCCGTTGCAAGAAGCTGTTCGTTCGAATCCGAGCTGAAGATGTCCACCAATCTGGAAGAGATATCCGACCTAATTGCAGTTAGGAGGCCACCCCCGACCCCCCCCCCCGATCACTTCTATACACCGTACGGGCTGGGAGGGATAAAGAGAGACCAGGTGATAGCCAGGATTCTTGGAAAGTCAAGATCGTGGCTGTAGCAAAAATAGAACTGTCGGTGAAATAAGGTCTTTTGGAGCGAAGGGACTGTGCATTCCATTGGACCAGCGACCAACTATTTATGAAGAGAAAAGTGATCCGCTAGGCCAGATGCGGTCTTGAACCGCATGGAACAGAGGCCACAAAGAAACTTACCGTCGTCACGATGAGCTTTCAGGTGTGACAGCAATGCTGGACGAGAAGAGAAGGGCATGGCGCATGGTGGACACAAGAAGGTTCTGGAGTGAGAAAGTTTGACGGATTCCGCAGCAGACTCCACATACGGAACCACTGATTCTTCGCAAGACAGGAATTCATTGGCGCTTAGGCCAGTGTCAGGAGGTTGCTCAGTAGGCACTGAAGAAGCTGGGCACGCTGCAACTGTAGTGGGAGGATTCTGCAAAACTTCAGACTGTGGCACCTGTGCAACGGATAAGGTGGGACCAGCATGTAGGGAAGGAGGTGAAAAAAGATTCGTCAATGAGTCCAATCTACTGGTGAGTTTAGATATAATATCCAGAAGCTGAGGGAAGGCAGAGGAGCAAGCACACGGAGGTTGAGCCTGAGCCGCCGCCGCCGCATATGAGGCCTGATGGACTTGACGCACAGAGTCCCGAGCTTCTGGATAGCTGAGATGCTTCGAAGCCATAATATATAGGATCCGCTTTTCGTGGAGGTAAATTGGGCAGTTCGTGTCAGAAGCAGGATGAGAGCCCTTGCATAATACGCACTGGAAGCTCGACGCCGAGCATACCGAAGAGTCGTGTCCTTCACCACAACGAGAACAGCGAGCGGCACTACGACAAGTTGACAGCAGATGTCCATAACGCTGACAATTTTTACACTCCCTAGGCGAATCCAAGAAGGGTCTGACCGCACATCTGGAATACCACAGGTAGACAGTGTCACGGTTAGTAAAGCCCAGTTCTTCCACTAGGACCGAAGACGTAGGGACCCTCGAGGAATTTACTGAACGTCGGAACCGAACAACACGAAGACAGTTCACACCACGGTCCAACAATTCCGAAGTAATCTCATCAACAGGGGCTTCAATGTCCACATCTCGAACTAAAAACTTCGTTGTCATAAGCTTAGTAAGGACCTGAGTTTTGACAGGTACCTGAAGAAAATTACAAAGTTGACAAATTTCCAGGAAGCAAATGAGATTCGAGGAACGCACCAGTAAGTCACCCGAACGTAAAAATTGAACGTCTGAAATCGAGTCATGCATTGAAATATTGTCCACGAAGAATCTCTTCAACAACATGGGACGGACTATGGGAAGCTTCCCAGAAGTCGCGGAAATAAGTATCTCACCACGAGTCACTCCGCTCGCAAATGCCCTACGCAGCAATTCCTGAGGAGACCATTGAATCGAACAAACAAAATCATTAACTGGAACTAGCAAACCACCCAGCTGAGGAAGCTCATCACCCGGTGAAGAACGCATTCTTTTAGCCGGAGTCGAGGAATCAGAGTCCCCAAACCCCGCCGGACCCACCGGCGGCAGCTAGGGCCCACCCCGAATCAACTGACCACAACAGACAAGAGCATGCAAAGAAAAATATCCTACCTTGGATATGGGAAGAAACAATCGCCTGCAAAACTTTAGCAGGCAAAGAAACGAAAATAGAAGAGGAAACAGCAAGCCGCTGTTTCAAAAAGCAACGAAACAAGAACGCTTTCGCCAACGAAGACACACCCAAAACACACAGTATCCTACGGGGTTTACCGATTAGAAACAGAAGCGCCAACTTCACACCAGCCAACCGTTGCCAAAACACAGGTTAACACTTTGTAGGTATCATAGCTATTTATACTCACATAAATATTTATGGCCGCCCCAGTGGCGCAGTGGGCTAAGGCGTTGGCCTCTGATCATTCGTCCGTAAGGGGTCCGGGTTCGAATCCCGGTCAGGCATGGATGTTGTGTTTGTCTTACGGCACTGGCTCTCTCCCTTCCCTGGAACCAGTGACCCTAAATTAGGGACGGGCGACTGCTTATAGCCCATTGAGTTGCTCACGGTGGTCGTTAAACCTCCAATCAAAAAAAAAAAAATAAATAAATAAATAAATATGTGGATTTGCTCAGCAGAGGTGTGTTCGTAATATATCGACAGTTCCACAGGTCACGCCATCTACCGAATGTATGTACAAAATATATATTACTTTTAGAGAAAATTATCCCTAATGTATAGAAAGCAGAGCCCTGTATTAAATTTCTCTTGGGCGACTCGGAGGAAAAAGGGTATTTTTTGGTGGCCCGAAGAAAATTGCTAATTAAGAAAGTTTTTTTCAATAATGTTACAAATTCTAATATTGTATAATGTTATTTTATTGGTAATATTTATTAATGTCTTATATTGCGTATAACATAATATATTATAGATATATTGACGACCTTATAGGCTTTAGTTTTTTTTTTTTTTTTTGATTGGAGGTTTAACGACCACCGTGAGCAACTCAATGGGCTATAAGCAGTCGCCCGTCCCTAATTTAGGGTCACTGGTTCCAGGGAAGGGAGAGATCCAGTGCCGTAAGACAAACACAACATCCATGCCTGACCGGGATTCGAACCCGGACCCCTTACGGACGAATGATCAGAGGCCAGCGCCTTAGACCACTGCGCCACCGGGGCGGCAGGCTTTAGTTCAGGGAATTACAGTTTTTTTTTTTTTTTTTTGATTGGAGGTTTAACGCCCACCGTGAGCAACTCAATGGGCTATAAGCAGTCGCCCGTCCCTAATTTAGGGTCACTGGTTCCAGGGAAGGGAGAGAGCCAGTGCCGTAAGACAAACACAACATCCATGCCTAACCGGGATTCGAACCCGGACCCCGTTCGGACGAATGATCAGAGGCCATCGCTTAGACCACTGCGCCACCGGGGCGGCGAATTACAGCTTTGATATCCAATCTTGTTATCCTGAGGGACTGGTATTAACAGAAACTGGTAGAGGCTCTGTAATCGTTTTTTTTTTTTTTTTTGCTTATAGAAATCAAAATACAGCGAGGAAGAATATCAACAGATGTATATGATAAAATATCTCATTTTGCCTTTCAACCTGATCTACTGAGTTGCTGGTCTTCAAGAATTACTAGATCCATACTTAAAAATATCTTAACATCCCAATTCTTGAGGATTGCCAGAATATGCAACAACAAAAATGGTATTATTAAACGGTTAAAAATTATTTTTATAACACTAAAAAAGAATGGTTATCCTCAAAGTTTTTGTTATACGCAATATAAGAGATTAATAAATATTACCAATAAAATAACATTTTACAATATTTCAATTTGTAACATTATTGAAAAAAACTTTCTTAATTAACAATTTTCTTCGGGCCACCAAAAAATACTCTTTTTCCTCCGAGTCGCCCTGGAGAAATTTAATACAGGGCTCTACTTTCTATACATTAGGGATAATTTGCTCTAAAAGCAATATACATTTTGTACATACATTGGGTAGATGGCGTGACCTGTGGAGCTGTCGATATATTACGAACACACCTGTGTTGAGCAAATCCACATAATTACTTACGTGAGTAAAAATAGCCATGATACCTACAAAGTTTTAACCTTAACTCATATATTAGGCTTGTCTTCAGGGTGCTGAAAGTTTGTTTTAATTTACCTTCATTTGAATTTATAATTCAAGTGGTTACAGATAATAGGGTAAAGTATTGGTTATCTTGTTTTCAGTTGAGTTAAAAGGTTTTATACATATTGCTATTTCAATTGTATTTAATGTTGGTATAATATGTTCGGGTAGGGAAAACAGATGGCTCTCAAAATTATTATTTTGAAACAAATTTTTTATCTTGATTTTTTTTATTGAAGGTGTAACGACCACCGTGAGCAACTCAATGGGCTATAAGCAGTCGCCCGTACCTAATTTAGGGCCACTGGTTCCAGGGAAGGGGGAGAGCCAGTGCCGTAAGACAAACACAACATCCATGCCTCACCGGGATTCGAACCCGGACCCCTTTCGGACGAATGATCTGTTGAAATTTGGTTGTTACCTGGTATTTTTTTTTAAATAGTTGCCATCTTACGAAACCCGAACACATTGGTTCCTGGCTCCCGGGCGTTTTCGCCTGAAGAGTGGTTCGGGGGTTGGGAGCATTTCTTGTATTTCTTTATTTTTGTATTTTATTTGTTTTGTTTTTTGTTTTTTATTTGTACTTTCATTTTTTATTTTTTTCGTTTTTTGTTTGTTTCCTGTTCTTTTCACTAGTATTTTTTCGGGGAACAGTTGCATGTGTGGGTTCTGATGTGATCTTGGGTCTACCTGTTATTGTGTGCTTGTGTGTGGGGGGAGGGGATGTTGTGGGTGATATTTATAATGTATGTTTTTTCACTCTTGCTCCAGCAGCTATGCGCGGTGTTGTGGGCACATACTAAAGGAAAAAACTATTCATGCTTTTATATTCATGTTTAACATGTATACATGCTGCATTGCGCTGTATCCTGTTGAATATAACCTATTGGTGATGTGCCAATTTTTATTGATCTTCAACCCCTTACCCCTCAAGGCTAGTACGCCGCCCCGGTGACGCAGTGGTCTAAGCGATGGCCTCTGATCACTCGTCCGAAAGGGGTCCGGGTTCGAATCCCGGTGAGGCATGGATGTTGTGTTTGTCTTACGGCACTGGCTCTCTCCCTTCCCTGGAACCAGTGACCCTAAATTAGGGACGGGCGACTGCTTATAGCCCATTGAGTTGCTCACGGTGGTCGTTAAACCTCCAATCAAAAAAAAAAAAAAAAAAACTCTTGCTCCAGCGGCTATGCGCGGTGTTGTGGGCACATACTAAAGGAAAAAACTATTTATGCTTTTATATTCATGTTTAACATGTATACATGCTGCATTGCGCTATATCCTGTTGAAAATAACCTATTGGTGATGTGCCAATTTTTATTGATCTTCAAACCCTTACCCCTCATGGCTAGTACAAATAATGAAAAGGATATGCAGCGTCAGCCGTCGCGCTGTCTAAAAAGGGCTGCGTGTCCGAATAAGGCAGCAGGTTTGAGCACGATAAGTGGAATACTGCCTCCATTTAGGTTTTTTGATAAAATAAAAAAAATAGAGAAAAAATTAGAAAGTGAAAATCACAAAAAGAGTTATGGTTCCTTCGCTCATGTTCCCTCCTGTGGACTTTTATTCAGTGACTGTGGAGATGGGAGATGTCAAACTTGTAGAGTTATGGATCCAAAGCAGAAAGATCCAGCTGGTCTGGCAGGTTTATTCGCAGATGTAACGGACCACATCATGACATAAAGATCTGACATAAAGTTACTCAAGAATCCATTTGATATAGAATTTTTGCATTTTCAGGAACATAGCTTTGCAAAAACCACTGTTACTATTCTGGGTATAGAGAATAGTGAGCATATGAGAAATGCCTTAGAAAATCAAGAAATGTTATTACAGGAGAGTATCTATCCATATGGTTTAAATAATATATTTAATAATAACAGAATGTTTCCCTATGTCGAGGAAAGGAATATACAGGAAATATTTGTGTCTGTATTCAAAAATACAGATCATAAAGGTTTTTCTATGGGTAGAGGAAGTGGAGGCACAGGTAAGAACAAACAAGCTGCATTTGACTTTGATGGCTTTCTTAAAAGCTTGATGAAATGGCAAGTTGTCCAGATTGTGTTAAAAAAATAGTTACCACTCTGAGATATCTTAACAGTACCAAAGCTGGGGCCTTAATCAAAAAAGTCAAGGAATATGCTTTTAAGGCTGTTTACATTAAGGAAATCATTCTGGATTTATGCCTCTTTAAGAAACAAAGTAACATTATTGTAAAGAAGCAACTATTACCATCCTACTGTGTCATCAGATACCAAGCTAATATTTTTGAAAAAATTCCCTTTAAAAAAATATTTTGGGGAAATAGAAGTTTCTTCCCACTTAGAGATAAATATAAAGTGGTTTATCTCCTTTAAATATGATAGAACTATAGGGAAAAGAATTTTCAACTATAACTCCTTTTGCAAGAATGATGGAAATATTAACATAGAAGACTTGCCTTGTTATTGTGAAGAAATTAAATATGCTGGATTTAGAGATAAAAATCATAAACACATACTAACGGGTGATTTGAGTGTAGTGGGATGTTCGGATTTGGAAAGCATTATGGAATATGGAGTGAAGTATAGACCTGAGATCTACATCAACAAGGGAAATCTTAAAAATAATGTCTCTGGGGATTTGCATTGTTATATATACAGAGTCTCTGATAGATTTGGAATTCCAGTTCAGGAATTTTTCCAATGGGTTTCAGGAGCATTGAGGAAAATATACAGTTTCATAGATAAACACTATTATAGAAAATACTTTAAAAAAAACTGGAAAAATATTAAACTAAAAATTAAAGAACTACGGAATTTGTTTATTATTGTACCAATTGATAAATGTGGTGGCAATTTTGCATTTATTTGTAAAAGATTATGCTATGATATACTTACTAGTGAAATAAACAATGAAAATGTATATCAAGTTGAGAAGGTTTTTGATGTCAAAATTATTCAAAAAAGAATTCTAAGCTACTTCAAGCTTTTAAATATTAAGGAATATAAATTGGAGTTTCCATATATATTTGCCATACCAAAGTTTTATAAAGAGCAAATCGGTTTTAGATTTTTTACTTGTGGGACTAATTCATATAACAATAAGGTTGGAAAACGATTTTTGAAATTATTGCAGAATTTTTTGGATGTGGTCCAGTCTTCAACATGGATTATTAATGACAACAGAAAGGTCGTCAAATTCATTAAAATGAATCCAAAATTCAGTGGATAGATAACCACCTATGACTTCAATAATTTGTTTACTTCCATTAGTCTCAAAGACTTCACAAAATCTATGGACTGGTATTTTTAGAGATATGAAACATATATCAATATCAATGGTTATTATTGGAATTTATTATGCAATTTTTGTATCTTCCACAACTACATTTCTGATGGCAACAGACTAATAATTCAGAAACAAGGAATCCCAATGGGTACGTCTTATTCAAGAATACTTGCCAATTTATACCTTCATTTCTATGAAAAAGATGCAATAGCTACTGACATAATATATTATAGATATATTGACGAGGCTTTAGTTCAGGGAATTACAGCTTTGATATCCAATCATATTATCCTGAGGGACTGGTATTAACAGAAACTAGTAGAAAATCTGTAATCGTTTTTTTGGATATAGAAATCAAAATACAACGAGGAAGAATATCAACAGATCTATATGATAAAAGATCTCATTTTGCCTTTCAACCTGATCTACTGAGTTGCTGGTCTTCAAGAATTACTAGATCCATACTTAAAAATATCTTAACATCCCAATTCTTGAGGATTACCAGAATATGCAACAACAAAAATGGTATTATTAAACGGTTAAAAATTATTTTATAACACTAAAAAGAATGGTTATCCTTTAAGTTTTTGTTATACGCAATATAAGAGATTAATAAATATTACCAATAAAATAACATTATACAATATTAGAATTTGTAACATTATTGAAAAAAACTTTCTTAATTAACAATTTTCTTCGGGCCACCAAAAAATACTCTTTTTTTCCTCCGAGTCGCCCCGGAGAAATTTAATACAGGGCTCTACTTTCTATACATTAGGGATAATTTGCTCTAAAAGCAATATACATTTTGTACATACATTGGGTAGATGGCGTGACCTGTGGAGCTGTCGATATATTACGAACACACCTCTGTTGAGCAAATCCACATAATTACTTATGTGAGTAAAAATAGCCATGATACCTACAAAGTGTTAACCTTAACTCACATATTAGGCTTGTCTTAACGGTGCTGAAAGTTTGTTTTAGTTTAATGTGTGGGTTTTGATGTGATGTTGGGTCTACCTGTTATTGTGTGCTTGTGTGTGGGGGAGGGGTGTTGTGGGTGATATTTATAATGTATATTACTTCACTCTTGCTCCAACGGCTATGCGCGATGGCGGGGTGTTGTGGACACATACTAAAGTAAAAAAACGATTTCTGCCTTTATATATATATATATATATATATATCATTGTCAACCACTATCAATCCACTACTGGACGAAGGTCTTCCCAAGTTTCCTCCACAATGGTCTGTCTTGTGCCAGTCTCCTCCATATTATCCCCCCATACTTTCTAATTTCATCCGCCCATCTCCCATGTGGTCTTCTTCTGGGTCTTTTCCTGTCCCTCGGAATGCTGTCTAAAATTTCAGCTGTCCATCGATAGTCTGTCCCCCTGGCAATATGTCCAGCCCATTGCCATTTCAGGGATTTTGCTGTTTTCATGTCTTCCACTCTTGTCATTTTTCTGATCCACGAGTTCCTGTTCATATCTCTCCTGGTTAGACCGAACATGCATCTCTCCATGCCTCTTTGAGTTGTCTGCAGCCATTGTATGTCTCTTTTAGTTAAGGTCCACGTCTCTGCACCATATATGTAAGCACTGAAGGGATGCATTGATCAAACACTTTTCTTTTAAGACATAATGGCATATTGCTCTTGAGAATTATACTGTTTCTTCCAAACGCTTTCCAGGCAAGTTTTATACGCCCATTAACTTCTTTATAAATGTGACCCTCACAGATTTCCCGATTTTCCCCATCAATCGACAAATCTTCATTTCTTGTAAAAGCATTGTACATCACTTTTGTCTTCTGAAAGTTCATTTTTAATCATACTTCTTTACTCTTGTCAGCAAGTTCCTGGATCATACTCTGCAGCTCTGATGGGGTAGTTGCAAAAATGGCTATGTCATCAGCTAAACGAAGGTGAGTTAGATAATCTCCATTAATCTTTATCCTTTGTTTTCCCAGTTCAGTGATTGAAGGACATTTTCCAATGTGACAATAAAGTGTTTGGGAGATATAGTGTCACCTTGTCTTACTCTCTTTCCAATTTTTATGGGTGCTGTATTCTCAAATAGCCGAATCTTTGCACTTGCATTTTCATGGATGTTATGAATAATATTAACGTATGTATCTTCAATACCGCATGATTTCAAAGCCATTGCAACTGCTGATGGTTTCACCGAATCAAAGGCCTTTTCATAATCGATAAAAGCCATGCACAATGGAAGTTCATATTCCCTCGCTCTTTCAATTAGTTCTCTCAGTACGTGGATATGATCTATTGTGCTGTAGCCACTCCTGAATCCAGCTTGTTCTCTCGGTTGAGCCATGTCCAGTGTCACCTTCAAGCGGTGTGAAAGAACTTTAGTGAAGATTTTATAAACCACTGATAGGAGGCTGATAGGTCTGTAGTTCCTGAGATCCTCAATGTCACCTTTTTTATGTAGCAAGATCATTGTAGCACTGTTCCAATCCTCAGGAATCTTCCCTTTATTAAGGCATCGAGTGAAAACTTGGGCGAGTACTGTTTCAATTTCTCCCTTTGCTTCTTATATGATGTCTACGGTAATTCCATCTTCTCCTGGTGGTGCTTTTCCCCATTTCATGTTCTTGATTGCATGTGCAACTTCTGCTGGGAAAACTGGAAAAACTCTGGTACCTTTTGCAATGTCTGGAGTACATGTATCATCCCTTTCATACAGTTTTGAGTAGAAATCTTTCACTCTTGTCAAAATTTCGCCTCTATTTCTTGTTACAGAACCATCTTCTTTTCTCAGAGCCATAATCTGGTTTCTTCCCTTACTCAAATGTCCCTTTGCTCTCTTCAGGCTTTGGTTGTTTTAGTCTTTTACACAGCGCTTAAATGTGATAGAAAGAAATGCCATATTCACATAATTTAGAGTTTAGACAATTGCAAACCTCAGGGATGAAGGGTCTCGAATAAAGAAACACGAGTTAGTGGTTACTGCATAACAATTGTTGGAATGATTTTTTCTAAAACCATTACAAGTTTATTGAAAGTTTTAATTTCATTGATTTATGTCAGAATTTTTAGGTTGTTTGCGAGAAACAGATTTTGCACAGACTCAATTTGTAGTTAGTCTTTCTGAAATAGAGGAATTCAAATACTTCGAAGGAAACAACATCTGGTGGGCCTCACGTGGGAGAAATTTAGAGAGAAACGCTAACGCACTCATGGTTTAGATATGTGGGTAGTAAAGTTCGGAGGTGAGCTTTGGGAATACATCTCTCTAGCAGAGAAAACCAGATGGCGAACTCAAGAAATGTTTATAATAAGGGATGGAATGTCATTTACTTTCTGCTTCATTCACACCTATAAAATTGAGTCAAAAGATATATCCGAATTTGCTTAAAGAGGGAAATGGCATTCAGTTATTGGCATTTCGTAAGCAACCTCAGAGCAAAAACCTGCCCGGCGATTGTTAAATGGGCCACCTGCCCACCGTCAAAAACAGATTTAATTAGGAAGGAATGCCACTTGTAAGTAACAGAACATTGTTCCACTATATCTTCTTAGCTCGCACATGAAGTTAATAAATTCCTTAAAATAGTAAATTATATAACCAGAGGCCCCAGGTTCAAAACAGATTTTTTTCTGTTATACCAAGAACTGCATTTTCAAAAGTTTACTCAAAAGAAGACCAATAAAAACATTAGGTTGCCTTTCAGAAACCTGGTGGTAGTGTTTGCATAAGCTTTTGCTCAAATGATGGAGTCTATATACACTGACGGGAAAAAAAATCCCAACACCAAGAAGGGGTTGTGTTAGATAAACAACAGTTGGTAGGCGGTGCGAGTACATTTGTAAGATGACGTCTATGCAAATTTCGCGCTCGGCGCATACGTGTGGCGCTAATAGCGCCCCTCGGAACAGGCAAAGCAAGTTTGCTGTAAATACGCGCTGTAACGTTCGTGAGCGTTCGTTATCGTTGAGATTCGACGTAGTGTGTTGATGTTAGTCAAGAATGCCTTTAAGAAGACGAAGAAGCCATTATCAACAGCTCACAGAGTTTGAACGAGGTCGTGTAATAGGGCTACGAGAAGGTGGATTTTCGTTCTGCAATATTGCAGAACGACTTGGCAGGAATGTAGCCACTGTGCATGATTGTTGGCAGCGGTGGTCAAGGGAAGGTACTGCCTCAAGAAGACCGGGTTCCGGCCGGCCACGTGGCACTACTGAGAGGGAAGACCGCGGTGTACGGCGTATGGCCGTGGCTCATCGTACTGCGTCTGCGGCAGCAATTCAAGCTGCAGTTGCCACCACAGTGACACAACGAACTGTTACAAATCGGTTACTTGAAGGACAGCTCAGAGCCAGACGCCCTGTAGCGTGCATTCCACTTACTCCAAACCACTGCCGTTTGCGACGTCAGTGGTGTCAAGCTAGAGCTCATTGGAGGACGGAGTGGAGATCTGTTGTGTTTTCTGATGAAAGACGGTTCTGCCTGGGTGCCAGTGACGGCCGTGTTTTGGTTAGAAGGAGGCCAGGTGAGCGCCTGCAACCAACCTGTCTGCGGCCGAGACACACTGGACCTACAGCTGGAGTTATGATCTGGGGAGCAATTTCCTATGACAGTAGGAGCACTCTCGTGGTTATCCCACGCACCCTGGCGGCACAGTTGTACGTCGGTCTGGTGATTTAACCTTATGTGCTGCCATTCATGAACAGCATTCCAGGGGGTGTTTTCCAACAGGATAACGCTCACCCGCATACCGTTGTTGTAACCCAACATGCTCTACAGAGTGTCGACATGTTGCCGTGGCCTGCTAGATCACTAGATCTTTCACCAATCGAGCACGTATGGGACGTCATTGGACGACAACTCCAGCGTCACCCCCAACCAGCATTAACCGTCCCTGAATTGACCGACCAAGTGCAACAGGCATGGAGCTCCATCCCACAAACTGACATCCAGCACCTGTACGACACAATGCATGAACGTTTGCGTGCTTGCATTCAACATTCTGGCGGTTACACCGGTTATTAATGTACCAGCATTTCACATTTAAAATGGCTCTTCTCGCGCTTACATTAAGCTGTGATCTTGAAACCTTAATCGATTAAATATGTTACCCATACAAATGTATTGCCTCCATTTCATTCCTCTACAACTATTTTTTCGTGGTGTTGGGATTTTTTTTTCCGTCAGTGTAATAAATTATCAATATATTTGCGTGAAATAAAAGAAACCATCAGTTCGGGAGGACTTACCCACAAGAATTAGCCCACGCCAACCTTTGGCGACCCAGCCAGGATCACTATCCTGGATCTTCAGTGAGGATATTGTTCAACAAAAAAAAAAAAGACTCTAAGCAAAGAAACTTTTTTTAGAAAATGTTATCTATGAACTTTGTGCTATTAACCATAAATAGGCAGTGAGTTAGAACTGTTCGGAAAAAAAAACTAAGTAACAGAAACAATAACAAATTTTCCTGTATCGTAGAACTTTATGATAAACTTTTCAAGTGCAAAGATTTTACGGTGAAAGTTCATGCTGTGAATAAGGGACAAAACAAATTTAAAGGTGTAACTTCTGAAAAAAAAATTTAAAAAAAAGTGCTTAGCAGAACAGAACAGGCAAATAGTTCGATGGGAGAGAATGCAGTGGATATAATTCTAGCTGTGGCAGGGTTTATAGGATTAATACTTACATTCAACAGCAATGATAAATCTATTAGTATTGAAGAATTCTTAGAACAGTTGGATCAAGTGCTAAATGTGGCAAAGTTAAACAACCAAAATAAAATTATTGTCCTTTTAGAGCAAACCCAAAGAAACTGTGGCAATTTTTTAAGCAAGGAGGATGAAGTCAGAAATGCCACAAATTCTGAAGATTTAAGATGAGTCTTATTAAACCACTTTAAAGGCCAGATGTCCTTGACCATCAAGATGCAAAAACTCATGCAGTGTAAGCAGAAGCCCGGTGAAAAGGTGAAATAATTTGCTGCTAGAATAAAGAACCTGGGCAGAAATTTAATGGATATCTCTCTCTCCAGGAAGGAGAGTGTCCAGGCCCATTCGTCGGAGGCTGCTAAAACAGTATGTGATCACACATTGACCTGCCAGTTCATAGCAGGTTTAGTGCCTAAGATAAAATGATTTGTGCTCTTCCAGAATCCCAGAACGTTTCAAGAATCGGTCAGATGCGCCGCCGATGAGGAAATGAATGAATCCCTGACAATGAAGACTGCCTTCGCATTTGATACCGAAACCTCAGCCACGAACTCAGAACCGGTTATGAACTTTGCGAAACCTCAAGATTGCAAAATGCGGAACTGATTATCCATGTACAGGCACTAACTAACATGGTACAGAGAACACAAGAAAACATGGGTAAGCCGAATAAGCACATGATTGCTCTCAAGAAGCATCAACAGAAATATTCGGAGAAGCCACCTAGACGATATTTCCTAGATTCCTGGCCGGATATCATATGCTACTTTTGCAACAGAAGAGAGCATGCCCAAAGGACATACCGTGTGCATCCCCCTTCCCCTCGTGTGTCCTTTAAATGGGGAGGTGCCACCTACCCAAGAGTTTCAACTGGGTCAGGATGGCAGAGATTTTCAAATCCAAGCCTACCAAAACACGAGCCAATGAGGAAGGAATTCTTCGGCTCGACGAGAAGTGCCACATGCCAGGGAGGTAATGAGCTACCATTACTGCCTGCCACAGTCGGAGGAAAACCCAAGACACATCAGAGCTCTGACCGGTCAACAGAGGAGCATAGAGACCGACTTCAGGCACAATCCCAGAATCTGATTATGTTAGACCTTGGGAAGGATGCTTCCAAAATAAGTATATTGTCCGTAATTAACACTAAAGCGTGTAATACACTAGTTAAGTGCTTGCTAGATACAGGAGCAACTACACTGCCGGACAATTGCTAAGGACGGATGAAAATAGCAACGATAGCAACCATAAAATGGAAGGCAGGAAAATGTGGAAATTAGCATAAGTGTGGGATACAGTAAGACGTGTTGTGCGTATGCAAATTTTGGATTGCCGAACTTGTTCGTGACGTCATAGCGCTCATAAGAGATATAAAGGATTTGACGCGTATTGACCGTTGTTGTTCAAACGCAAAGTTGAAAGGGAAAGAATCAATTGACGAACTTGCAATTTTCAGTATGTCTTCCCGACATCACCTAGATGATTTTACGCGTAGCGGTATTATTGGCAAGATTGAAGAAGGGCGAAAATAACAGATGTTGCCAGGGAGTTCGACGTCAGCCACAGTGTTGTTTCAAGGCTTTGGAAATCATTTCAAACAAATGGAGAGTGTAGCAAACGTCACGGGGGAGGTCGTGTTCGCAGTACGACACCTGCAGAAGATCGGTACATAGTGCTATCAACAAAAAGACCCCGGCGCAGCACAGCTAGTGAGGTAGCAAATCAGTTTATGGCTGCTACTGGCAAGCGGACCTCCCAAAAAACTGTCGCCAGACGTTTGCATGAAGGAGGACTACACGCCCGCCGTCCTGTTGCGTGCATCCCATTGTCCAGACGTCACCGTACCGCCCGTTTGCAATGGTGCCATCAACATCGCAATTGGACTGATAACAACTGGTCTGCTGTCCTCTTCTCAGACGAGAGTAGATACAGTCTATCGTCTGATTGTCGACGACAACTGATCTGGCGTGATTGCGGTACTGCATATTGTCCAGCAAACGTACAGGAAAGGCACCGATGTCCGACATGTAGTGTCATGGTATGGGCTGGCATCATGATCAATGGCCGTACGTCCCTCTATGTGCTTCCAACTGGGACTATGACTGGCCAACGATACATTAATGATGTTCTGCTACCTCATGTTCGCATGTTCCGTGGTGCTGTCGGTGATAGATTCATTTTCATGGACGACAACGCAACATGTCATCGAACAGTCGCTGTCCAGGAGTGTCTTGAGAGCGAGGATATTCAACGCCTCGTATGGCCAGCACGTTCTCCAGATCTGAATCCCATTGAAAAGGTGTGGGATGCTTTGTGGAGGAGTCTTGCTGGTCGCCAATGCCCTCCAATAAACAAGGACACCCTCATCCGTGCACTGACAGAGGAATGGGATAAATTACCCCAACAGCTGCTTGATAATGTTGTGCAAAGCATGACACGACGTGTGGAATCTTGCATCGCCCTCCATGGTGGCCATATCCCGTATTGACATCTTACGCCGGAACGCCTGCGGACGGTAATTACATTTTTTTCACGTTTACGTATTCTGCACAAAATGGCCTGTTTGTCCCTTGAACACGTTCCAAAGCCTTCTGGATTTCAGAGCACAATAAATTGTCTTTCTTGTAATGTCCTGGCATTCTGACATTATTTTATTTCACTTGGCATCCAACCACACTTACTTTTTTATGCGCTATATAGCCGTTTATGATCCGTCCTTAGCAATTGTCCAGCAGTGTATTACCGTAATTACAGCCAGAATCTTTAACTTAATAATTGAAATTTTAGAATCAAAGGGTCATATCCTTCCGGTTATCCTCAAGGGGGTAACAGGACAGACCTGTAATCCCAAAGGATGTTTTAACTTAAAATTTCAAACTAGATAAAAGAGAAAAAATACATCCAACCTTTTTAATTGATCATGAATTAATCAAACATTACCATGCTTTATTAGGATTCGATTTTTTGCGAATACATGGCTTCATTTGCAATATTCCAAACCAGGTGCTTGCAAGTAAAAATGGAGAGATATGCTTTAAAGTAGAAATAGTAGATACTAGAGATGCAACGGATGTCAATTCGGCCGGATACTAGTTGCCGGATATTCAGCCTGAATTTAAACCATCTGACCATCCAGCTGACAGTATATTTTTCTTTTAGAAATCCTTCTAAATAGTAATTATTTCATTATTCCTATTTAGCTTTTCTTCTTATTTGTCTATTTTTTTTACATAAAATTCTCAATTCAGAAGAAATACACATTATAAAATTATTATATTTTAATGCAACTATAATTTAAATCAAAACCAAAACCAGCAGTAGCCTCTAACCTATTAAAATTTTAAAGTAGCTATGAAATTTTAAGTGCTTTATAATTAATGATTACCAACTGGCTATTAATATAATGATTGTACTTGTTCACTTCTTATTTTTTAGCAGCCATTGGTTGTTAACTTAATACAAAATTCTAGTTTTGATTTTGATGTATAGCAACTAAGAAGTTTAAAACCTTATCACTCTTTAAATTCCTATAACATATCACAGATAACTTGATAAATAATAGAAATACAAATCATAATTATTTTTAATTCCAACATTATTATGATTTGTTTATAATGGAAGAAAAACTACTGTTTTTGCATCACAATTTGAGAATTTAAAAAAAAATGAAACAAATATTTTTTTTAAATATTCTGTTACAATGTTTGACAAGACATATTTTCTTTTTCTGAATGTTTAATTATTAATTAAAAAAATCCTGTTGACGGGAAATTCATTTAATTGTAAATCTTAAGTTAAAAAAAATATTCATTTGCAAAGATGTTAAATGTAAAGGAGGGATTTTGAATATTAAGATTTAGTTTTAGAAACAATGATAGAAATTGAGAAACCTAAAAATTTTAATATTACTATTAATTAATTATTGAGTTATTAAAAATACTTACTCTGTATGTTCTGTATATTATTTATATAACCTAATATTCAACCAGATAATACTAATATATGGTTACTGCCAAAAATCCGGCTTATTAGCTGGATAGGCCGGATACCGGATGTTGACCAGATATCCGTTGCATCACTACTATAGAAGTACAGCCAGTATCCTCGGAAATTAAAAAAAATGTAAATTAACTGCCATTCCACCAATGTCAAAGCAGTTTATGAAAGGAGTATGCTTAAACGAAAAATTGATTTATGAATTGGTAATGATTGAACCATTATCATATGAAGATTTAAAGTTTACAGAAAGGGTAAATATTGTTGATACAAATGGACAATTGATAATACATATGGTAAATTTGTTCCCCGAGCCGATATTAATTTAGATGGGGTTAAAATTATATGAGGAACATTTCGGCGTGGAAACGCCCTCCAACAAAGAAAGAAGTTTTCAAATCGGAGTCTTAGAAGCAGAAATATCGAAAAAAAATAATATATGCGTTTATGCATACTGGCGGAAAAACCATGCATTATTTTAAGAAGTATTCTTAAAAGGTTGTTCGATGCGAGTGGTATCAGTCCACGAAATAATTTTTTCAATCGAGTTTTCAGGAGCTCCGATTTTGGCTGCAAATACATCAGGTGCATAAATTAACACTTATGCTCCCTGGTGGCCAAATCATTCTTTATCAAATATTAGAAATTATATGCAAAGGATTTCCTATCAGGAGCTGTATTCAGTGTAGAAAAAAATTTCAAATCAGAGTTTTAGAAGCAGAGATATCGGGGGAAATGCAATTTACCTTTACACCCGCTAGAGGTACTTGAAAATTTTGAAATTATATGGGAAACATTTTACACCGGAAACGTTATCTAACAAAGAAGGATTTTTTCAACTCCGGCTCTTAGAAGAAGAGATATCGACAACAATCAGATATACTTCTACGCCCCCTGGTGGAGAAACCATGCATTATTTTAAGAAGAAATATTCTTAAATGTTTACCAACATGAGCGGTATCAGTCCACCAAAGAATTTTTTCAATCGAGCTTTTAGAAGCTCAGATTTTTCTGCAAATACCTACGAAGCAGAAATTAACTCTTGTGCCCCCTGGTGGACAAACCATATTTTATAAAAAAATTAGAAATTACAATTAAAACATTTCCCACCAGGAGCTATATCTGGTGCAGGAAGAATTTTTCAAATCAGAGTTTTAGAAGCAGAATTATCAGGGAAAGCGCAGTTTACTTTTATTCTCCCTAGCGGACAGTCAGTGAATTACTTGACATTTTTTAAGTTATATGGAAATCATGTCGCGCAGGAAACTATCTAACAAAGAAGAAATTTTTCAAATCGGACTATTAGAATTAGAGATATTGACGAAAATAAGATATGCATTTACGCCCCCTGGCGGTGAAGCCATGTAATATTTTAAGAA
Source organism: Macrothele yani (assembly GCA_039090855.1). Taxonomy (NCBI): domain Eukaryota; kingdom Metazoa; phylum Arthropoda; class Arachnida; order Araneae; family Macrothelidae; genus Macrothele; species Macrothele yani. The sequence goes on along the minus strand of CM077022.1, from coordinate 11,423,092 downwards.
GAAAATATTCTGAAACGGGATTTATCGACGTGAGTAGTATCGGTCCACGAAAGAATTTTTTCAATCGAGAGATTTTAGAAGCCTTGATTAGGCTGCAAACATATCAGAAGCAGAAATTAACACTTACGCCCCCTGGTGGCCAAACAATTTTGTACCAAAAATTAGAAATTATATGCAAAATATTTTCCATCAAGAGCTGCATCCGCTGTAGAAAGAAATTTTCAAATCTGAGTTTTAGAAGCAGAGATATCGGAAGAAACACAATTTACTTTTACGACCCCTAGCGGAGAATCTATGCGAAACTTAAAGAACTGGCCATACCTAAAACAGTCTTCGACATAAATAGAATCAAAAGGTAAAATAAGTTTTTCAATCGGCCGTTTAGAAGCAAATATATGGAATAAAATGTATTTTGAATTTGGCTTTATCTGCATTTACGCCCTCTAGAGGCAAAATTGTGATTGGTGAAAAAAAAAAGGGGGAAATAAAGGATCATCATTCGCACATTTCAAGTTTCCCAATGCAAAAAGAATGTTTGAAATCGGGCAATTGGTTGCAGATATATGGTGTCCACAGATGGACGGACAAACCAATAACATAAGCATGATCTTTTTTACAAAAGACATGCTAATAAAGGCACACACGAAATGCCTAGCTACCACCCAAAACTAGAGCATGAAAAGACTGCTAGCTTTCTTCTTTCCTTGACTCCCAGCAACAGCGCCTCCTTGCTTTAGTTTTCCCCATGGCAGGACTAGATAAAACAAGAAAGATGACACTGAATTTTCTGGTGTAATTAGCACGTCTTTTTAATCCATTCTGACACAAATTAAATTTATCAAAGCTATTCAAAGTCAATGGAACCGAAATGGAAAACAATGGTATTTGAAGGAAGAAAGAAGTTTTTCAATCGGGGATTTTAATCCCTCAGATATTGCTGTAAACGGAATCGTGAGCTTACACCTTCTGGTTGCAGATTTGTGCGTTAAGAAAAATATAAATTTATACGAGAAACATTTCACACCGGAAACACTCTCCAACACAAAGAATTTTTCAAATCGGACTCTTACAAAAAGAGATATCGATAAAAATAAGATGACTTTACGCCCCCTGGTGGGAAAACCATGCATTATTTTAGGAAGAAAGAATTTGCAAAAGGTTTTTCCATATAAGCGGTATCAGTCCAAGAAAAAAAAACAAAATTTTTAGTCGAGTTTTCAGGAGCCCAGATTTTGCTGCAAATACATCAGAAGCAGAAATTAACACTTATGCCGCCTGGTGGCCAAACCATTCTTTACCAAACATTAGAAATTATATGAAAAATATCTTCCATCAGGTGTTGTATGCGATACAGATAGAATTTTTCAAATCGGAGTTTTAGAAGCAGAAATAACACAAAAAATTAAATTTACCTTTGCGCCCCCTAGTGTAAAGTCTATGATTTACTTGAAAATTTTGAATTTATATGAAAAACATTTCGCATCGGAAACACTATCCAACAAAGAAGAAATTTTTCAAATCGGACTCCTAGAAGCAGAGATATTGACAAAAATAAGACAAACATCTACGCCCCCTGGCGTAGAAACCATGCATTATTTTAAGAAGAAAATGTTCCTAAAAGGTTTGTCGACATGAGTAGTATCGTTCCACAAGCGACTTTTTTTTTCAATCGAGATTTTAGAAGCTCATATTTTGCTGGAAATACATCAGAAGCGGAAATTAAGACTTACTCCCCCTGGTGGCCAAACCATTTTTTACAAAAATTAGAAATTATGTGCAACAGATTTCCCATTCAGGAGCTGTATCCTCTGCGGAAAGAAATTTTGAAATCGGAGATTTAGAAGCAGAGATATAGGGGAAACGCAATTTACCTTTACGCCCCCTAGCGAAAAGTCTATGAATTACTTGAACATTTTGAAATTATATGAAAAACATGTCACCGGAAACTATCTAATAAAGAAATTTTTTTCAAATCGGACCATTGAAAATGAGATATTTACAAAAATGAGATATACGTCTATGCCCCCTGGCGGGGAAACCATGGATTATTTTAAGAAAAAAATACTCAGAAAAAGTTTATCGACGTAAGTGGCATCAGTCCACGAAAGAATTTTTTTAAAAGAGAATTTAGAAGCTCAGATTTTATGGCAAATACATCAGAGGCAAAAACTAACACTTACCCCCCCCCCCTGGTGGCCAAAGTATTATTTACCAAAAATTAGAAATTATATGCAAAAGATTTTTCATCAGGAGCTGTATCCGCTAAAGAAAATGTTTTTCAAATCGGAGTTGTAGATGGAGAGATATCGGTAAAACGTAATTTACTTTTACACCCCCTAGCGGAAAATCTATGCTTAATTTGAAAAAGCAACTATTCTGTAACGTACCAGGAGATGTGACGTACCTGCCAGAAGGACGCACACGACATAAAGGCAGATAGGAATCAGAATAAAACGTCCGCGTAGCTCAATTGGTAGAGCAACTTATTCCGGAATGAGTGGACCAGGGTTCGAATCCTGGCGCGGATAAAAATGACGGAGAAATTCACTTCGTTATAATGGCGCCCGAACTATCCGGATGACCCCACCGTTCACAATCTCGCAATGGTGTGATGTTATTTCCACACCGCGAGATAAGAAAAATAAGAGCAGCACTTCGAAAAAAAAAAATAATAAATAAATAAATAAGGGGGAGATGATGTAACGTACCAGGAGATGTGACGTACCTGCCAGAAGGACGCACACGACATAAAGGCAGATAGGAATCAGAATAAAACGTCTGCGTAGCTCAGTTGGTAGAGCGACTTGTTCCGGAATAAGCGGCCTCGGGTTCGAATCCCGGCGTAGACCAAAAATGACTGAGAAATTTACTTCGTTATAATTCCTAAAATACTCTTCTACATAAATGGAATTGAAAGATAAAATATTTTTTTCAATCGGATGTTTAGAAGCAAATATGTGAAATAAAATGTATTTTTGAATTCGACATCATCTGCATTTACGCCCTTAGCAGTGAAATTGTATATCATAAAAAAAAAAAAAAAAAAAAAAAAAAAACGAAATGAAGAATCAGCATTCGTATATTTCAAGCTTCCCAATGCAAAAAGAATTTTCCAAATCGGACTAATAGTTTGCAGAGATATCGTGTCTACAGACGGACGGACAAACCAATCACATAAGCACCCTCTTTTTTTTACAAAAGACGTGCTAAAAAATTAAGAAAACTATTTTTCCGAATTCTTCATGTAACTGGCTGAAATTTGTACATATAGTATAATTGGCTAGGAGATGATGACCTTAAAAATTTCAAGTGAATTGGCAAAAACGTTTTTAAATTAGCCACAAAATGCCGCTTACGAATTATGGGCAGGCCAGCCACATGATAAACAGAAATAAAAAAAATTATGGCACGTTTAAAAACTTTTTAATAATTTACGCGAACTTTGGAGGGCTCATTCCTATTAGCGATTTATGGCGTTGATCAAAATTTCAGAGATTTTCATGAAAAATATACAGAGATAAAATTTTGTCATTTTTTTTGCACTTGAAAAAATCTTTGAGAGAACCCGCTGGCTGCTGTGGGCGGGGTCACTGCCTCTTGCTTCGTTACGAAGCTCGCTCTTGCTGCTGTGGTAAGTCGCGTTTACAACTCCTGACCCCACCCACGTGTTCCACAGGGATGTGTGTTTAACAAAACAATTTATTTTTGTTTCAGCATTTCTGTTTTCATCTGACAAAAAATCCCCTAGCTATAAAAAACAACAACGCAAAAGTACAGCTAAATTAAAAAAAAAATATGGGCACACTTAAGAAAAAGGTGAGAATAGTGACAAAATAAAAAAAAAACGTAACAAAAAGTGACAAATTTAAAAAAAGGCGACAAATAGTGATAAAAGTGACTAGTGATGAGGTCTGCGTTAAGGTGGTTCCACCAAAAATCTCTGCCTTATGTTTCCAATGGTCAAATTTCTTTACATATTTTCTTCACAACTAATGTATTACCAAGGATGTAAATTTGCACATTGATAAAACTAACTTTAAGTTATAGCATGGGATACTTAATACTTGCTAAAACATAAACATAATTATATTAAAAATCAATCATTTTTCTTTGAGTAATGTTCAGACTTGTTAATAGATGGCGTGACCTGTACATTGATGACGTCAGTACACAAATAAATTTTTGATTGCATAATTATGATTGTTTTAGCAAGTATTAAGTATCCCATGCTATAACTTAAAGTTAGTTTTATCGATGTGCAAATTTTCATCCTTGGAAATACATTAATTGCGATGAAAATGTGTAAAGAAGTTTTACCATTGGAGGCAGAGATTTTAGGTGGAACCACCTTAAGGGAAAATTTCATAAATCCCATTTTGGTATACAGAAATCAAAACCTAGAGCGAGGCAAATTCTATATTGGATACAGAGCAGTGGCATATCTTGGGACCGAGACCTGGGCAACCCCTCCCCCTTCACAGTACTGTTTTTTCAAAAAATTGCAAAGTTTATTTTGAAATTGTTAAGTAATAGAAGTAACATTTTTTTTTATCTAAATTTCAGGTACATGCTATTGCTAACATGATACCAAATAATTATAAGGATTAGGATTTGAACACTTATTTGTACACGAACTCCATTCTTCTTTCCTTTTGTGTGAACTTGAGTGTTACGTTTTCACAAAAATGTTTCTTCCGAGTACTTTTTCATATTTAAAAATAATGTTTTTCTCTATTAACAAACCAGCCAAGTTGCTCGAATGTGCATGCCCTTGTGTGGCTCTAAGATATATCTTGATTCATTTTAAAACGGAAAATCTTCTTTCGGCAGTTGTTGAAGGCGAGTTTAATATTCGATCTGCTAATTTGTACATCTCACTAAACACTATGTCCAATTATTCAACTTTTTGTAACAAGTAATGCCTCTTACTGATTTGTTTTGTATTCATCAAGGGAATTAAAGCCCTTCAGTTCATTTTTTAATCGAGCTGTATCAAAATTTGAAGCATAGAGTTCTTTAAGCTCCGATAGTAGATGTTCAGGGAAGCTTCACAAAATTTATCAAAACAGTTCGAATCCAACCAAACCACGAATTTCAGATATAATACCACTGATTTTAATAGATTGACACTTCACACAATTTGAAACAACTCTCGAAAAACACGCGCTGGAAGGGACTGAGGTAGTCGGAAGTCTTCTTTTTTTTTTTTTTTTGGAGCGAACCCTTGTCCAAAGCATGGCCACTCACGAGCTCCGTAGCTCATTCATGTTGTCATGGAAACGCTAGCAGGAGATGGTATTGAAGCTTTTCTCATCAGAACAGCGGTCTCTTGAAGACCTATTTGTGTTACGTCGTATGTTGATGCCGGTGATCAGCGCTCGCCAGACTGATTCTCATAATCGAAAGAAGCGAATCCGCTTGTGTTTTTTTCGCACCGAAAGCATTGGCATATCTTAATACCGTTGATAATTGACTTTTATTTGTGTATATTTAATTAACTTTTATTTGTGCATTCACTGGGCTTCGCAGCTAGCCTAGCTAGCCTCGAATATACGCCACTGATACAGAGGATCTTATTGCAAAGTGCACTACTTGTGAGAGATTCAAACCATCCAATTGTATAGAGCCTCTACTAAGCCATATAAAGTTCCTGAATTGCCATTCAAAAAAGTGGTGACTGACATTTGGGAGTATGGAGGGTCCAGTTATTTAATTGTAGGTTTTTATCTAACTAAATGACTTGAGATCAAGCCACTAATGGACAAAAAATACTGAAGAAGTTATTGCAAAATTGAAGATAATGTTGTCAAATCATGGCATTCCTCAGTTTTTCATGTCAGACAACATGCCATTTGCTAGTTTTAAGTTCAATCAGTTTGCCTCTAACTGAGAATTTGATCAGAGCCAGATTAAGGCCTTAGTGGGCCTCCAGGCTACGACATTTCAGCAGGTCCCTAGGCTAAGGCATCTGAATCAGCCCCAGGCTAAAACAGCTGAGTGAGTCCAAAGAACTTATGATGGAGAATCATTATGAAGTCTGTTAAACCACGAAATTGCAGTATATGATTGTGATAATTAGTGTATGTATTACATTCTTCAAACTAATAAATTATCTGCAGAGTTTTCATGACAAGTCACTGTATTTTCTACTGTTCACACAAGAATATGATATGATAACATCTCTCTCTCTCTCTCTCTCTTATACACTGACGGAAAAAAATCCCAACACCACGAAAAAATAGTTGTAGAGGAATGAAATGGCGGCAATACATTTGTATAGGTAACATATTTAATCGATTAAGGTTTCAAGATCACAGCTTATTGTAAGCGCGAGAAGAGCCATTTTAAATGTGAAATGCTGGTACATTAATAACCGGTGTAACCGCCAGAATGTTGAATGCAAGCACGCAAACGTTCATGCATTGTGCCGTACAGGTGCTGGATGTCAGTTTGTGGTATGGAGTTCCATGCCTGTTGCACTTGGTCGGTCAATACAGGGACGGTTAATGCTGGTTGGGGGTGATGCTAGAGTTGTCATCCAATGACGTCCCATACGTGCTCGATTGGTGAAAGATCTGGTGATCTAGCAGGCCACGGCAACATGTCGACACTCTATAGAGCATGTTGGGTTACAGCAGCGGTATGCGAGCGAGCGAGCGTTATCCTGTTGGAAAACACCCCCTGGAATGCTGTTCATTAATGGCAGCACAAAAGGTTGAATCACGAGACCGACGTACAACTGCGTCGTCAGGGTGCAGTGGGATAACCACGAGAGTGCTCCTACTGTCATAGGAAATTGCTCCCCAGACCATAACTCCAGGTGTAGGTCCAATGTGTCTCGGCCGTAGACCGGTTGGTTGCAGGCGCTCACCTGGCCTCCTTCTAACCAACACACGGCTATCACTGGCACCCAGGCAGAACCGGCTTTCATCAGAAAACTCAACAGATCTCCACTCCGTCTTTCAGATGAGCTCTAGCTTGACACCACTGACGTCGCAAGCGGCAGTGGTTTGGAGTAAGTGGAATGTGCGCTACAGGGCGTCTGGCTCGGAGCTGTCCTTCAAGCAACCGATTTGCAACTGTTCGTTGTGTCACTGTGGTGGCAACTGCAGCTCGAATTGCTGCCGCAGACGCGGTACGATGCGCCACGGCCATACGCCGTACACGGCGGTCTTCCCTCTCAGTAGTGCCACGTGGCCGGCCGGAACCCGGTCTTCTTGAGGCAGTACCTTCCCTTGACCACCGCTGCCAACAATCATGCACAGTGGATGCATTCCTGCCAATTTGTTCTGCAATACTGCGAAAAGAAAATCCACCTTCTCGTAGCCCTATTACACGACCTCGTTTAAACTCCGTGAGCTGTTGATAATGGCTTCTTCGTCTTTTTAAAGGCATTTTTGACTAACATCAACACCCTACGCCGAATCTCAACGATAACTAACGCTCACGAACGTTACAGCGCGTATTTACAGCAAACCTGCTTTGCATGTTCCGAGGGGCGCTACTAGCGCCACACGTATGCGCCGAGCGCGAAATTTGCATAGACGTCATCTTACAGATGTACTCTCACCGCCTACCAACTGTCGTTTATCTAACACAACCCCTTCTTGGTGTTGGGATTTTTTTCCGTCAGTGTATATATATATACATACATACATAAGGTAAATTAAAGTAGTCACATAAATTTGCAAACCAACTTTTGAAATTCCATAGCGCCAGAGGTTGCGTATAAGAAAAATCAAAACACAACACAACAACCTAAGCAAATCACTGAAAGCAGAAGACGTCCAATTTGGAAAACCAAAGCCAGATACCAGAAATTCAACCAGGAGAAAAAGGAAGGATTATGTCAGCTGTTATCGATGGGGTCTTCAGGGGCTAGGCACAGATAACACCTCTCATACCTCTATATAGATCAAAAAGTGTGGTTTTCTGCATCATCCAGTATGTTAGAAAAAAAAATCTAGAAAAATATCTAAAAAGAAATCTAAAATATATATATATATATATCATCATCATCATCATTGTCAACCATTATCAATCCACTGCTGGACGAAGGTCTCCCCAAGTTTCCTCCACAACGGTCTGTCTTGTGCCAGTCTCCTCCATGTCACTCCCGCATATTTACGAATTTCATCCACCCATCTCCCATGTGGTCTTTTCTGGGTCTTTTCCTGTCCCTTGGAATCCAATCTAAAATTTCGGCTGTCCATCTATGGTCTGTCCTTCTGGCAGTATGTCCAGCCCATTGCCATTTCAGGGATTTAACCCTGATCATGATGTCTTCCACTCTCGTCATTTTTCGGATCCACGAGTTTCTCTTCTTATCTCTCCTGGTTATACCAAGCATGCACCTCTCCATGCTTCTTTGAGTTGTCTGCAGCCTTTGTATGTCTCTTTTAGTTAAGGTCCACGTCTCTGCACCATACGTAAGCACTGGAAGGATGCATTGATCAAACACTTTTCTTTTAAGACATAATGGCATATTGCTCTTGAAAATTATGCTGTTTCTTCCAAAAGCTCTCCAGGCAAGTTTTGTACGCCGATTAATTTCTTCATCAATGTGACCCTCACTTGATATCTGCTGTCCAAGATAAACGTATGTGTCTGTTATCTCCAGCTTTTCTCCATCAATCGATAAATCTTCATTTCTTGTAAAAGCATTGAACATCACTTTTGTCTTCTGAAAGTTCATTTTTAATCCCACTTCTTTACTCTTGTCAGCAAGTTCCTGGATCATACTCTGCAGCTCTGATGGGGTAGTTGCAAAAATGACTACGTCATCAGCAAAACGAAGGTGGGTTAGATAATCTCCATTAATCTTTATCCCTTTGTTTTCCCAGTTCAGTGATTGAAAGACATTTTCCAATGTGGCATTAAAGAGCTTCGGAGATATGGTGTCACCTTGTCTCACTCCCTTTCCAATTTTTATGTGTGTTGTATTTTCAAACAGCCGAATCTTTGCACTTGCATTTTCATAGATGTTATTAATAATATTAATGTATGCATCTTCAATACCGCAGGATTTCAGAGCCGTGGTAACTGCTGATGGTTTCACCGAATCAAAGGCTTTTTCATAATCGATAAAAGCCATGCACAATGGAAGCTCATATTCCCTCGCTCTTTCAATTAGTTCTCTCAGTACTTGGATATGATCTATTGTGCTGTAGCCACTCCTGAATCCAGCTTGTTCTCTCGGTTGAGCCATGTCCAGTGTTACCTTCAAGCGGTGTGAAAGAACTTTAGTGAAGATTTTATAAACCACTGATAGGAGGCTGATAGGTCTGTAGTTCCTGAGATCCTCAATGTCACCTTTTTTATGTAGCAGGATCATTGTAGCATTGTTCCAATCCTCAGGAATCTTCCCTTCATTAAGGCATCGAGTGAAAATTTGGGCGAGTACTGTTTCGATTTCTCCACTTGCTTCTTGTATGATGTCTATAGTAATTCCATCTTCTCCTGGAGCTTTCCCCCGCTTCATGTTCTTGATTGCATGAGCAACTTCTGCTGGGAGGACTGGAAGAACTCTGGTACCTTTCATGATGTCTGGAGTACATGTATCATCCCTTTCATATAATTTGGAGTAGAAATCTTTCACTCTTGTCAAAATTTCGCCTCTATTTCTTGTTATAGAACCATCTTCTTTTCTCAGAGCCATAATCTGTTTTCTTCCCTTACTGAGATGTCCCTTTGCTATCTTAAGGCTTTGGTTGTTTTCAATTGCTTTCCTCACTAGCTCACAGTTGAATTTCCTTAAGTCTTCAGTGATACTTTTTCGTGTTGTCTTGCATAGCTCTATATATTCCACTTTGGAAGTCACATCTTCTTTAGTTGTCCTCATCTCTCTTCTTTTTTGCATCAACATTTTGGTTTTCCTGATAATTTGTTCACATGCAACTTGTTCTTAGACCCAGCTAATTTTGTTGCTGTTTCCATTAGAGCTTTGGTTACTTTTCTGTTAACTTCCGAAATATCCACTTCTTCCGATGTTAGGCCTTCTAAAGCAGAGAATCTGTTCTTCAGTTCTAACTTGAAAGTATTATGGTGTTTTTTAAGGCTGGTTATGTCAATACATTTTGTTTGTCTTATGAGCTTGCCACGTTCCAGTTTAGTGTTGAGGTGCATCTTACATCTCACCAATCTATGGTCACTACCTGTGTTGAACTTGTTCAGCACACTGCAGTCTTCGATGACGAATTTTTTGTTACACATAATAAAATCAATTTCACTTGTCGTTCCAATTGGATGTCTCCATGTCCATTTCCTGTGTGGCTTTTTCTTGAAAAAGGAGTTCAAGATGAAAAATCCTTCTGCCTCTGCAAACTCAACGAGAGTATTTCCACGCTGGTTTCTGTTGCCGTGACCGAATTTACCTACTGAAGTTTCATTCTGTTGCCGTTGCCCTATTTTTGCATTGAAATCTCCCATAATTATCTTCAAGTGCTGCTTACCTTTATTATTTAGATGACGAATTTCCTCATAAAATTCTTCAATTTCTTCTTCAGGATGACTTGTGGTGGGTGCATAAGTTTGAATAATCTGAGCCTGGTATCTTCTCGATAGTTGGATAACGAGTCGTGCAGCTCTGTCAGAGGAACTTTCAACTTCTACCACTTTATCCTTCAGTTTCTTGTTTATTATAAATCCAACACCACTAGTTCTGCCAGTATCTGTCCCACGATAATAGAAGAGATGTCCACTTTTCAGTTCAATGAGATCTTCTCCTTTTCTCCTTACCTCACTTAGCCCGACGATGTCCCACTTGATCCTTTGTAGTTCCTCTTCCAATTCAAGAAGCCTTGAATCAGAAGATAGGGAGCGTCCGTTGTACGTAGCCAATGTCAGCATCAGATGGCAGCCTAGTCCGGTCCTCCGGGGATTCTTAGCACCCTCTGCCTTCATGTCGCACTGGCCGCTGCCTTGGCCAGGTACATTCCAGCTGCCGGAGACTGAGGGCCAAGATTTAAGTTGTAGAGTCATTTTGGAGGTGTTTGGCCATAACTCACCACGCTGGCCAAGCGGGTTGGTGAGTGTGGGATCGCATTTCCTCTGATCCCGATGGTATAGTTATACCGCTATTGGCGGTCGTCAGAGCCCCTTTAGTGGGAACAGGATGCACCACGAGAAGGCGGGGTTGACATTTGTCAAGGAGAGGCTGTGATGTTACGCATCATATATATATGTGTGTATTTATACATGATTCAGTATGAATATACTGTATATGTATGTATATACACTATATTGACAAAAGTCACCAGGCACCTAGAAGAGAAACACAATATAGCATTTATTGACATACATTAGTACGGTGTTGTCCACCTTTGGCCTTAATGCATGCACTGACCTTTCGACACATACTTTCGACAAGATTTTGGAACACAGCGATAGGAATGCACTTCTATTCAGCACATAATGCTGCCGCTAACTTTGCTTAGTAGTAGGCCTTGCTTCCAAACTTCTTATACGGCGCTCTAATTCATCCTGTAGGTGCTCTATAGGATTAACATCAGGGCTCTGTGCTGGCCAGTTCACACACAATACAGAATTATCGTCAAATCATGCCGTAACAGTCCTTGCTTTGTGGCTCCGTGCATTATCCTGCTGGTACAAACAAGGCTCGGCTCCACAGTATTGCCACGGAGTTAGCAGGGCATAATTTTCCAGAATATCGTGGTAGACGTGCTGGTTAACAGGCTTGTCCACGATAACCAATGGGCTGGGACCGTACCACGAAAAACACCCCCACATGAGTACACTGCCAGCTCCAAAACTGACTGTGGGAACAGTACACTGATGTAAATAGCGTTCCTCCGGCTGTCGCCATGCCCACACACGGCCACTAGACTGATGGATCGTGTATCTGGATTCATCTGTCCATAGGACCCGTTTCCACTGATCTACGGTCTATGATAAATGTTCTTTACACCATGCTAAACGACAAGTAGCATTCCGAGTAAAGATGAAAGGCTTATGAGCAGCCGTATGACCACAGTAACCCATGGAATGAAGTTCTCTGCGAATGGTACGTGTACATACCGAGGTTCCAGCATTTTTACTCACCTGTACACTGAGGTTTTGTGCTGTACTCCGTCGATTAGCTGTAACGACTCTCCTAAGGCTTCGACGTCCTCTATCACTGATTTTCTTTGGTCTTCCAGTACGTTTTGCTGTTTCAGGCACACCATGTGTCTTCCACTTATTCAGTACATCCAAAACAGTTGACTTGGGTATGTTTAAACCCTCTCGGTTTCTCTTATGAACAACCCACTAATATAACACCCAATAATCTTTCCTTTCTCAAAGTCAGTTCAGCGACATTTTCACTCAACCTCACAGTGCGATATGATCGTGGTCAGCTGCAGGCTTGTTTTTATACCGTTTGCAGCTGTACTGCGCATCTTAACAACGTTCATTTACTTTTTGAAGGGGTGTCCGGTGACTTATGTAAATATAGTGTATATATATGGAAAAAATTTTTACTTGTGCTTGGGGGCCCATATAGGGGGCAAGATGGTGCATTTGCTCTCCCCTGGAAACCTGACCATGCCATTTCTCTTCTTGGAAGGTGCTACAAATATTTTAGCAAAGACAATAATTTCAATTTCTGATCTTTATGTTGAACTTCTGGATGCCAATGCGTGCAGTAAAAATGGGGAAAATATTTGGAATTTACAGTAGAAAGTAATGATATGGAATTTTTGCATTGCATGTTGGAGCATACCATACATATGTACAGTATGGAAAAAGTATGGAAAGTGAAAGAATGAAAAATATGGTATAATCCTCTGCAGCAGCCATTCATTTCTGGAAAAAGATATCTCAATTTTTTTTTCCAAAACTTTGTCTTGAGAGTATTTTTTTCCGTCTTGATTACCGATTGAGGGAAAACTGGGAATTTGTAGCACGTGGAATAAAAGTGGGCAAAATGTGCAAGCTCAAAAGAAAAAGAATATGGGTCTTCTGGTTTTCAATTAAATTTATGTGTTGTGTATATGGTAAAATTGGTCAGATAACAAGAAGGCACAGTGGAAATTTGTATATAGTGTTTGGGTTTGCTATTTGTATTTAGAATTTTTTTTATTTAAATGTTTGGAGGTTTAACAACCACCCATGTAGCACAAATAGGTTGTTTCAACATTCAAAAATGGTTAACGAGTTGGTTACAGAAACATTAAAAAGAATGCGTTCAAAACACGGGATGTCTGGTTGATAAACGATTATATCAACCATTTGAAAAACCAATTTTTAACTTTTATAAAATGTTGAAAAGTTGTTTTCTAATGTATTTAACTCTGAAAGGAGATTTTTGGTTAAAGAGGGGTTGATATAGTGTTTTCATTGTACCTAACGACTTTTGCATTCATATAGTATTTAACAAAGAAATATTCCTGCAATTAAAGTGATCTTGCATGCGCTTGTATATAGCAGATCATCAATAAAGTTCCTCGGTATACTACCTGCTATCCTTTAAATATGCCAATACTTAATTTGAAGAAGAATCAAGCCTCTTCATCAATCTCTACAACAAGACGAAGTTTTCAATTAGAGGGAGCCAAAAATAATTTAGGATTGTCGTTTTGTCCTAGAGAGAAATTATTGATAATATTCCTCGTAAAACACCGCTCAGGTACAAAGCTATTTAAGCAAGACTCGCATACTTTTTAAACAATGCTTTAACCCGGGTACTGCCCCCGCCCCCCGGTAATAAATAAGGGCGTCTTTCTCCCCCTTTCTACTTCGCTTCCGTGTCACTTTCCTATCGGGCACCCTAGCCCAAATCTCCTAGCTTCCTATTTCTAAGGGTTGTTTAAGACCTGGGGTCAGACACTCCCTTCCTAAAATCCTCTACATATGATCTGATCTGATGGGCACATTAAGCCGTCGGACCCCGGGTACTGGCCCCCGGTAGTAAATAAGGGCGTCTTCTACCTCGCTTCCGTGTAACTTTCCTATCGGGCACTCTAGCCCAAATCTCCTAGCTTCCTATTTCTAAGGGTTGTTTAAGACCTGGGGTCAGACACTCCCTTCCTAAAATCCTCTACATATGATCTGATCTGATGGGCACATTAAGCCGTCGGACCCCGGATACTGGCCCCCGGTAGTAAATAAGGGCGTCTTCTACCTCGCTTCCGTGTGACTTTCCTATCGGGCACTCTAGCCCAAATCTCCTAGCTTCCTATTTCTAAGGGTTGTTTAAGACCTGGGGTCAGACACTCCCTTCCTAAAATCCTCTACATATGATCTGATCTGATCTGATGGGCACATTAAGCCGTCGGACCCCGGGTACTAGCCCCCCGGTAGTAAATAAGGGCGTCTTCTACCTCGCTTCCGTGTGACTTTCCTATCGGGCACTCTAGCCCAAATCTCCTAGCTTCCTATTTCTAAGGGTTGTTTAAGACCTGGGGTCAGACACTCCCTTCCTAAAATCCTCTACATATGATCTAATCTGATCTACTAGAGCATTGAATGGGCACGTTAAGCCGTCGGACCCCGGGTACTGGCCCCCGGTAGTAAATAAGGGCGTCTTCTACCTCGCTTCCGTGTGACTTCTCTATCGGGCACTCTAGCCCAAATCTCCTAGCTTCCTATTTCTAAGGGTTGTTTAAGACCTGGGGTCAGACACTCCCTTCCTAAAATCCTCTACATATGATCTGATCTGATGGGCACATTAAGCCGTCGGACCCCGGGTACTGGCCCCCGGTAGTAAATAAGGGCGTCTTCTACCTCGCTTCCGTGTGACTTCTCTATCGGGCACTCTAGCCCAAATCTCCTAGCTTCCTATTTCTAAGGGTTGTTTAAGACCTGGGGTCAGACACTCCCTTCCTAAAATCCTCTACATATGATCTGATCTGATCTGCTCTGATGGGCACATTAAGCCGTCGGACCCCGGGTACTGGCCCCCCGGTAGTAAATAAGGGCGTCTTCTACCTCGCTTCCGTGTGACTTTCCTATCGGGCACTCTAGCCCAAATCTCCTATCTTCCTATTTCTAAGGGTTGTTTAAGACCTGGGGTCAGACACTCCCTTCCTAAAATCCTCTACATATGATCTGATCTGATCTGCTCTGATGGGCACATTAAGCCGTCGGACCCCGGGTACTGGCCCCCCGGTAGTAAATAAGGGCGTCTTCTACCTCGCTTCCGTGTGACTTTCCTATCGGGCACTCTAGCCCAAATCTCCTAGCTTCCTATTTCTAAGGGTTGTTTAAGACCTGGGGTCAGACACTCCCTTCCTAAAATCCTCTACATATGATCTGATCTGATCTGATCTGATGGGCACGTTAAGCCGTCGGACCCCGGGTACTGGCCCCCGGTAGTAAATAAGGGCGTCTTCTACCTCGCTTCCGTGTGATTTTCCTATCGTGCACTCTAGCCCAAATCTCCTAGCTTCCTATTTCTAAGGGTTGTTTAAGACCTGGGGTCAGACACTCCCTTCCTAAAATCCTCTACATATGATCTGATCTGCTCTGATGGACACATTAAGCCGTCGGACCCCGGGTACTGGCCCCCCGGTAGTAAATAAGGGCGTCTTCTACCTCGCTCCCGTGTGACTTTCCTATCGGTCACTCTAGCCCAAATCTCCTAGCTTCCTATTTCTAAGGGTTGTTTAAGACCTGGGGTCAGACACTCCCTTCCTAAAATCCTCTACATATGATCTGATCTGATCTGATGGGCACATTAAGCCGTCGGACCCCGGGTACTGGCCCCCGGTAGTAAATAAGGGCGTCTTCTACCTCGCTTCCGTGTGACTTCTCTATCGGTCACTCTAGCCCAAATCTCCTAGCTTCCTATTTCTAAGGGTTGTTTAAGACCTGGGGTCAGACACTCCCTTCCTAAAATCCTCTACATATGATCTGATCTGATCTGATGGGCACATTAAGCCGTCGGACCCCGGGTACTGGCCCCCGGTAGTAAATAAGGGCGTCTTCTACCTCGCTTCCGTGTGACTTCTCTATCGGTCACTCTAGCCCAAATCTCCTAGCTTCCTATTTCTAAGGGTTGTTTAAGACCTGGGGTCAGACACTCCCTTCCTAAAATCCTCTACATATGATCTGATCTGATCTGATATGCACATTAAGCCGTCGGACCCCGGGTACTGGCCCCCCGGTAGTAAATAAGGGCGTCTTCTACCTCGCTTCCGTGTGACTTCTCTATCGGTCACTCTAGCCCAAATCTCCTAGCTTCCTATTTCTAAGGGTTGTTTAAGACCTGGGGTCAGACACTCCCTTCCTAAAATCCTCTACATATGATCTGATCTGATCTGATGGACACATTAAGCCGTCGGACCCCGGGTACTGGCCCCCGGTAGTAAATAAGGGCGTCTTCTACCTCGCTTCCGTGTGACTTTCCTATCGGGCACTCTAGCCCAACTCTCCTAGCTTCCTATTTCTAAGGGTTGTTTAAGACCTGGGGTCAGACACTCCCTTCCTAAAATCCTCTACATATGATCTGATCTGATCTGATGGGCACATTAAGCCGTCGGACCCCGGGTACTGGCCCCCCGGTAGTAAATAAGGGCGTCTTCTACCTCGCTTCCGTGTGACTTCTCTATCGGTCACTCTAGCCCAAATCTCCTAGCTTCCAATTTCTAAGGGTTGTTCAAGACCTGGGGTCAGATACTCCCTTCCTAAAATCCTCTACATATGATCTGATCTGCCCAATAGTCAAACGCACTTGCACATCGGTAGGTGAAAGATGGCAAGCAATACTGCATTTATTCGACACTGTATTCGTTACGAATTTCATCAAGGAAAAAGTACTGCAAAAGCATGTGCATTGACCTGTCTGTTCTGGGGGAGAATATTGCATCGAAAAGCAGGTGTGAGTTTTGGTTTAGACGGTAAAAAGCAGGCGATTTTGATGTTAGCGATCGAGAACATAGCTGCGCTCCGCAGAAGGTTGCACATGAGGAACTACAAGCATTGCTGGCTGAAGATTCGTCTCAAACGCAAAAAGAACTAGCTGAACAACTGGGGGTAACTCAACAAACCATTTCCAATAGTTTACGCGCAATGGGAAATATTCAGAAGGAAGGAAAATGGGTGCCACATGACTTGAGTCAGAGGAACAAGGATGAGCGTGTCATGAAGTGTTTGAATCTGTCGAATAAACAGCACAGAAAGTCTTTCCTGTGGAAAATCGTTACGGGTGATGAAAAGTGGATATTGTACGACAATCCCAAACTTAAAAAACACTGGGTAGACACCGCTGAAGCAACGAACTTCGACACCGAAACGCAATATTCACTCCAAGAAAGTTTTACTGTGCATCTGGTGGGATATGAAGGGTGTGCTCTATTATGAACTATTGGAACAGGGTCAAACTGTTACTGCTGATCGCTACAAGCAACAATTGCTGCAAATGAACCAGGAAATCTGTCGAAAACGCCCATTCACAGGCAAAGGATTGCGTCCCGTGAAGTTACTGCATGACAACGCTAGGCCACATGTCCCGAAATCTTGTCAAAGAAACGTGATTGACGCTTGGCCGGGAAGTTTTGGAGCACTTGGCGTATATAGTCCCGATATAGACCCTTCAGACTATCATTTGTTAGGATCGATGCAACATGGTTTGTCTGCTGTACGGTTCCGGACATGTGACGAAGTGCAAAAATGGGTTGAGGACTTCATCGCGTCAGACGAGAAAGTATCTTCATGGCTGGAATCCGTCAGCTGTTCGAGCAATGGCGGAAGGAGATAGATACTGACGGCGCATGTTTTGTTTCGTAAAGGTATTCTTGTTTTCTCTCAAATTACATGCTGCGTTGTCTTAAAACGCTTTAAAACTTATTTGTACACCTAATGCATCACTGATTTTACTGCGTACAAAAACTCCGTATATCTATTTTTTCGTATTTAATTGTGTTTAAAATGGATGATTCTTTTTCAACCGTGTCGACGAGTATCAAACAAGGATCAGTTATAGAGCTTTTAACTCATGAAAATGTACCTCCCGAAGAAATTTGTGCTAGATTAGTGGCAGTTGATGGTTCTGGAACTTATTACACTGCTTGTCGTTGGGTAAGAAAATCAAAGGGCAGTGGAGGAGTGTTGGCCGTAAAGTACAAGCAGTAGAATGGGAGGCCCGTAATCGCTATTTGCGATTTGAACAAGCAAAAAAGTCGATGAGCGTTTCAGGGAAAATCGAAGGATAACTCAGAGAACCATTGCAGGTAAGCTGAACCTTGATTTAGGTAGTGTCAAGACATAGTTAATGTTTTAGGATACAACAAAGGGTGTGCTCGTTGGGTACCACGTCACCTAACGACTGAAATGAAGAAATCAAGACTTGAAACATGCCAAAGTTTGCTTGCTCGCTACGAAAAATATGGAAGTGATTTTCTCCAAAGCATTTTGACCTGTCATAAGAGTTGGGTTCACCATTATGACCCAGAAATGAAAAATCAATGGGCGGAATACCGACACCCATCTTCTCCTCCAGCGAAAAGATTCATAACTCGAATTTCTGCCGGTAATTGCATGCTCCCTATGTTCTGGGACTACAGAGGCATTCTTCATCAGTAGAAAATGGTCAGAGGAACGACTATCAACTCTGAGTCTTGCGTGCATACCTTAAAAAAGTTAGAGCAAAGAATAAACCACATGTGTGGGGTAAAAATGCTAATAATTCTGCACAGGACAACGCCTAACCCCACGCCAATGCTTTCACTTCAGAGCATCAGAGGCCATACAGAAAATCGGGTTTGAAGTTCTTGATCACCCTACTTACAGCCCATATTTGGCACCGTCCGATTTCTGCTTGTTTTCTGCTCTCAAATTAAGTTCACCTGTGACGAAGATGTTCAAGCCGCTAGGATGAAATATTTTCAATAACAACCTAAAGATTTTTACAGAGACGGGTTTGAAAAACATGTTAAACGTTGGCGTATCTGTATCGAGCGTGAGGTGTACTATGTAGAAAAATAAAATATGTAAATTAAAGGTAGAAATTCCCAGCTTTTTTCTTGTTTTGTTTCAATTTCATACCTTTTCGCTGGGTTTTTTTTTGTTTGGAGGTTGACCACGGTGGGCAACTCAATGGGCTATAAGCAGTCGCCAGCTCCTAATTTAGAATAATTAATACGCACAATTGACGTGGATTAGGAACATCAAACAGAACTCATCGCTCTTTCCACGTTTATAAGTGAGTCACGGAAAAATTCTCATCGGCCGCCACCGGGAATCGAACCCAGGGTCTTCCAGTTACGCACTGGACATGCTACCACTGCACCACAGCGGCCTCGAATTCTCCAGACTCACATACGACTAACTGCCAAACCACTTGGCAGGTTGCTTCTTGGAGCCCCGCACAATGCTGGGGATTCACCAAAGATGGTAAGCAGCAACAACTGAACAAATAACTAGGAGGCGAATGAATAATTAATACGCACAATTGACGTGGATTAGGAACATCAAACAGAATTCATCGCTCTTTCCACGTTTATAAGTGAGGTTTGGCAGTTAGTCGTATGTGAGTCTGGAGAATTCGAGGCCGCTGTGGTGCAGTGGTAGCATGTCCAGCGCGTAACTGGAAGACCCTGGGTTCGATTCCCGGTGGCGGCCGATGAGAATTTTTCCGTGACTCACTTATAAACGTGGAAAGAGCGATGAATTCTGTTTGATGTTCCTAATTTAGAGTCACTGGTTCCAGGAAAGGGAGAGAGCCAGTGCCGTAAGACAAACACAACATCCATGCCTCATCAGGATTCGAACCCGGACCCCTTTCAGAAGAATGATCAGAAGCCATCGATTAGACCACTGCGCCACCGGGGCGGCCCACTGGGCTTTTACTGCATGTAAATATGGAGGAATTTCTTTCGCCTCCGTATTTCTTCAAAATGTCAATGTTTCTACGATGCTTGAATTAAGTGACAAAACTCCAAATGCACTCGTTCTTCAGTGCTATAGATGAAAAGAATTACACAGCTTAACCCATGGTAAATTCTTAAGATCAGGGCCGGATTAAGGCCGTAGTAGATCCGCAGGCTAAGTCATCTCATTGGGCTACCAAGTCTAAGACATGTCAGTATGCCCTCAAAGAACTTATGATGGATAATCATTACTGAAGTCCATTAAAAAACGAAACTTTAGCAAAATGCTTGTGATAATTAAGACGTAGTGCATTCTTCAAACTAATAAATTACCAGCAGAGTTTTCTTAAAAAGTCACTGTATTTTCCACTGTTCTCACAAGAATGTGAGTTAAAAGCCTAAAGTTGCTAGACTTTGTCTTGAAATTTTTAATAATTTAGCACTGTATACTTTTCTTGGTGGATCTTTTTGTTATGCAATGTGAAGTCACAGCGTATTTCGCCCATTAATGGTTCCAAGTGCAAACAGGGAGGGCCGCCCCGGTGGCGCAGTGGTCTAAGGCGCTGGCCTATGATCATTCGTCCGTAAGGGGTCCGGGTTCGAATCCCGGTCAGGCATGGATGTTGTGTTTGTCTTACGGCACTGGCTCTCTCCCTTCCCTGGAACCAGTGACCCTAAATTAGGGACGGGCGACTGCTTATAGCCCATTGAGTTGCTCACGGTGGTCGTTAAACCTCCAATCAAAAAAAAAAATCAAACAGGGAGGTGTGGGAGGATGGTAGTGAAAAAGCTGAAACCTGCTCACCTGCCCCGATGCACATAGCGCAATGGAACTGTAACGTACCAGGAGATGTGACGTACCTGCCAGAAGGACGCACGCGACATAAAGGCAGATAGGAATCAGAATAAAACGTCCGCGTAGCTCAATTGGTAGAGCAACTTATTCCGGAATGAGGGGATCCGGGTTCGAATCCTGGCGTGGACAGAAATGACGGAGAAATTTACTTCGTTATAATGGCGCCCGAACTATCCGGATGACCCGACCGTTCAAAATCTCGCATTGGTGTGATGTTCTTTCCACACCGCGAGATAGGAAAAATAAGAGAATCCCTTCTCCAGCACTTCGAAAAAAAATAATAAGGGGGAGATGATGTAACGTACCAGGAGATGTGACGTACCTGCCAGAAGGACGCACGCGACATAAAGGCAGATAGGAATCAGAATAAAACGTCCGCGTAGCTCAATTGGTAGAGCAACTTATTCCGGAATGAGGGGATCCGGGTTCGAATCCTGGCGTGGACAGAAATGACGAAGAAATTTACTTCGTTATAGAACGTTCACCCTTAGTGAGTCACTGCCTTGAAATCTGTTCGTCTTCTAGCCACTGTCTGTGGTCGAATGGAAATCAAACGAGACAAAACTAAAACCATTTTACTTCCTCTCTTTATAAATATACACTATATTGACGAAAGTCACCGGACACTCCTTCAAAAGCAAATGAACGGATCCGCTGCGTTCTTAAGATGCGCGGTACAGCTGTAAACAGTATAAAACCAAGCCTGCAGCCAGTGTTTCATTCAGGCATCTATCCAGGGCCCTCCCGGAAATGACCATTCGTCCCACCCCACCGAAGACATTTTAGGTTACCGAACCACATTTTAAAAAATTCAGGCTATAATGAAAAAGGAAGTTTCGTTTATTTTTATGCTACAAATATTTCTCCAATTATATTTTTTTAAATATTTGTTCAAATGGTGCTAGTTATAGTTTATTTTATTAAAAAGTGTATTACGACGCATGATATTCTTCAAAATATAATAAGTAGACTAATCATACCTAATTGTCTGGGAATCGGGATTCAGGATCTCTTGACGTTGAATGCATTTTAATAGATAAAAATTTCCAGCCAGCGGATCCCCCGCCCCCCCCCCCCCACCTCCTTTAGCTGAAAAAAGTTTGTTATTCATGAAATGTTTGAAGAAGTAATTACTATATCAGAAATGTATATAGAATTTTTCTTCGGGGGGGGGGGACGAAAAAAGGAAGTTTTTGAAATCCACCATCTGGAACAACATTAAAGTTAATGACAAATTGAAGAAAAATTAAACCCCCTCTAAATGCGCCCCTGTGCTAGATATATAGTTATTACTTCTATATATATAAATATAGTAGTTAAAATTATATATATATATATAGCAAATAGAAAACTTGCCTCTTTTAAGGTTCCATTCGCCCTCCTCCTCCCCCCCCGGCCAAAAAGTCCTAGAAGAAACACTGCCTGCAGGTGTCCGCGATCATATCGCACTGAGAGGTTGAGTGAAAATGTCGCGGCGGGAGAGAACTGCCTTTTTGTATCTTTCTTTTGTTTTGTGGTTTAGCAGCATATATGAGCAACTCTAAGGGATAAGCTGTCGTCAGCCCTTAGTTTGACGTCGATGGTTCCAGGGAAAGGACAGAGCCCGTGACTCATCCGAGACTCGAACTTGGGCCCATAGTGGACTGCTTTGAAGCCCGCGCCTCAGACCATTCGGTCACCGGGGCTTTCATTTTATTTTTCCCATATTTCCTTTTCCCTGTGCTTCACCCGAAAAGTAAAGCACCGAACCCTAGTTTAGTTTTCATGTAATGCTCTTTCTGACATGCTTATATGAAACGCCATTCATTTCAAAGCGAAAGATTAAGGTGGACGTCAAGTAATTTTGCTTCCTATACTTCCAATGGAAAAACTTCTGTACACATTTTCTTCACAATTAATGCGTTCCCAAGGATGAAAATTTGAACATCGATTAAAATAGCTTCATTTTATAACTTGGAATATTTAATATTTTCTAAAACATAACCATAATTATGTAATCCAACATTTGTTTGTCTACTGACGTCATCAAAGCACAGGTCACGCCATCTTTTTTCTGGTTACAACACCACCAAAGAAAAAGTTATTTGATTTTTTATATAATTATGGTTATGTTTTAGAAAATATTAAGTATTCCAAGTTATAATACGAAGTTATTTTAATCGATGTTCAAATTTTCATCCTTGGGAACACAATAATTGTGAAGGAAATGTGTACAAAAGTTTTTCCATTGGAAGTATAGGAAGCAAAATTACTTGTCGTCCACCTTAATCTTGAGTTTCAATTTCTCTACACAGTTAAGAGAATTTTGACGCAGCTGACAGGAATAAATTTCACCAGCAACTGCAATACACGAAGTAGGTCAACCAATAGCGATCAATAGCCACCGAATTTACGGCAGGAAATCGTTTTATGTAATGAAATGCACTCAGAAGTCAGAAACTGATGGTTAATGCATGAATTATGGTATTTTTGTTTTACTTCACTAGCTTTGCTTCGGTGCTCTATTCAAAACTTCTCACAATATGTAAATGCATGCTGTGCCTGTAGAAATAAGTGAAGCACACTGATGTTTTTGAAATAATATTTTATTTTCGCACACAACTCAATACAGAATGAAAGTGAATGGCAACAAACAAATGATGACAATTGGGAGGGATGGGTAATTTGCTAGATTTCACTGAAAGACCTGTCGATAGCGGACGGCTGGCTTCTGTGACAAGAGAGGCGAACTTGAGTAAACTGGTTCTAGTGATCGAACGACAGGATACCGCCTTCCGTAAATTTATATTTCCAATGGTTTTACTCGCTGCCTTTTTTCTAACGTGCAAGTGTACATTATAAATATATCATATCTAAGTTGCGGCCTATATTGACTATTTCATGACGTAGCAAACTGCTACTGACAGGATAATTGAGAAAAGCTACTGCATTTAAACTTGTAATTTGGAAGGTTCTGGGATCTTCAGGGTCATCGTGAACCACATCACAAAAGCAAGTCCTTCAGTACCATACTAACAGCATTACAAATGATTAATTTGGGTTCGTGAACTGTATTATAAACTTTATTAACAGATAAAAGAACATATGACATAGTTTTATTATATCTTTAAATTATTCTTAAATATATGTTCTTTCCAAAGAGCCGAAAGAGCACTGATTATCTCACACTGTTTTGGTTGTATTGCAAAATCTTTTACTTTTGTAAAACAGATCACAGATACTGTTTAAATTCATAGGGCACATTTTTTTTTGTATTAAAAGTAAACTTTTAGTTATCAATCTGGAATAACGCATTTTGTTCACGATTCAGAATCAAATATGAATTAATGTACTCTTAGATCTTGCGTTTACCTATGAAAAAGCATCTTTTCAACAACATAATAAAAACCACAGTGATCATCCGAAAACCTTGCCCATTTATCGTGTCGTACGACACGGATTTCTTTTTCAAAGCTAGTTTCCCCAAAAGGTTTAAATTGAAGTTTAAAACACTTTGCATTTTCTCTTCTAGACTAAGCAGAACACTTAGTTTAGGAGAGAATACAGCAAACGAAAACGAGTGGAAAGCTAAGAGTTTGCATATTGCTTATTAAAGCAAAAAAGTTATTAGTAAATATTTTTTTGTATGTCCTTCAGTGGAAGAAATTGCTCTACAGAATGTTTCTAAACTTATCATTAAGCTACAGAACTCGCTAAGCCTGAACTGTAAAAGCTATACGCTAGTACTGAACTGTAAAAGCTATACGCTTTTACAGATAAGCTAATCTACAGATCTTTGACTTAAACTAAAACCACGAAAGCTCTTCTGTCAATTAAAAATGCTTGATGTAAAAGAACATCATATTTCTTAATGGTAGCACTGTTAAGTGACCAAGTACATAAACATAAATAATTAATATCTCTTTATAGCAAAGAGACCTTCTCCTTCGTGCTATATTTCCGTGTTTATGTTTGATAACATTTTGATGGCTTCAAAATAATTTTCTTCAGAAAACTCGAATAATTTGTTCTTTTCCGTTGTCAAATGCGCAAAAACAGTGCTTTATGATATTTTTATAGTGTACAAACAGGCATCAGTTAGAAAAAGTTGGTAAAATCATTGAAATAAAAATTAAAGGCACTAGAGGCATTACCTAATTTGTAGGTCACAGCAGTAAATGGTAGATATATTTCAGAAACGCTAAATAACTTATCAAAATCTCAGTACATAATTTAGTAATTGGGAACACATATATAGCAGCTGAGTTTAAATACATACAACCCTTCCTAAATTTAAAATTATGTTTACTAAACACAAAACGAATAATCTCGCAAAGAACAAATATGAGCTTCAAACAATGTTGAATAATATTGTACAAAGATAAAGCAAAGACAAACATTTGTGATATTTCATTCCATATAACTTTTGGTTATATTACTCACAAGTAATTTCGGTACCGAAATTATCCCAACACAGGTGTTGTTATACATTGCATAAAACTATTAGGTCTACGTATTCAGTCGTTTTACTATTTAACTAGTCAGTTTGATTATTGCGTTGCTGAGTTTCTACAGCCCGCGATCAAAATTAGTTACTAATAATTACAATAAAATGGGCGGGAAAGAAAAGTGCAGCTTTCTGGAAACAAATCTGGAAGTACTGAACATATTCTGTGCACGAAAGTGCAAAAAATGTCAAGTACAATAAATATTCCTTAAAACCTTTACTCTAAGGCTTATCATAACAAACATAATTCCTGTATTTTAAGCAATCTACATGAATGTTTTCATCCTAAAATCAATTCGGAAGGCGACAATTATTTTTATATAGAACACAGTTGGCACATTAAAGTTTTAAAAATGTAAAATGTTTTGGTGTGCTTATTTTTATTTTAAGCACTGGCTAAGGATTGAGAACATTCAATGTGTTCCAGGATGTAATGACTACAACCGAATTGCTATAGCTCTAGATTAAAACAGTATCTCAGAATAAAAATAAATCTGAGATATTAAAGCTGATAAATATATCACTAAAGAGGAACGTATTGCTTATTTTGATTAAACCTCACGTCTGTGGCATAACCACTGTTATTTTGCTCTTTAGAAATCTTTTCTGTTTTTACAGCGAAAACTTCGTAGGCACTTCACCTATGCTACTCGATGTATGTGGTGCTGAGAATGTTAAAACCACAATATTATTTTTCCACTTTTACTGATGAAATTATTTCTTTAAGCCTGGATACCTTTCATATTGCTCTCTTAGAGTGCGTATACGAAATCGTGAAAGTCGCTTAGTGTAGTACCCTTATTGCATTTTTCTACCAAATTATGGAAGACTTTTTTTTGGAATTAGTATCAGCTATAAATCTCACTAGATAACATTTCAAGTGCTGCAATAGTAACTTCATGCTCATAAAGATATGGTGCATTATAACAGGATCAATAAAATCAGCGACATTTATTTGTTCGCTCACTAACATTTGGCACCAAGGCTCTTGAGTTGTATGCCCAACCCTCCAATTGCAATTAGTTTTAAAATTCCTAAAAACGCACGTATGTTTCTTGTATAAAACACAAGCAGAAGGAATCCTCATATCTAACAAACATATAAAACATATACACGTATCTGTAAATACATATATGTATATATATAAAAATAAGATAAAAATGTATATAAATAAAAAGTACAACATCGTAAGCAGTTAAAACCCAGAGTTACATGGCTACGTCGATGATATAGTGAAGTCCAACTTGCAAACAAAGAAAAAGGAACAGTTCAAAGTATCAGGATAGACGACGTAAAATCCCATTTAGCAAAAATCGCTCAATTTTGGAGTTTCCACTATCTATTTTACCAACTGTCAAATTTTTGAGAACAACAGTGTTTTTAAATTTCATGTTCTCTAAACAGAATGTAAAAAAATACCAACTTTTGAGTTATCGGTTTGCTGTTCGGAGCAACTGTTCCCAATATTTTCTTAGTTACGCTCCTCTTCAAACCACTTTCAGCAGGCTGCGGACCATCCTTAAGGAATCAGCATATTAATTTTAGAAAGTATTTTCCTTGATGGCTTAAACTTGATGGCTTAATCTATCCATTAACCATGTGAAAACTTCAAGAGAAGAGCTGAGCTCGAAGCTTTATTGGTTTATTAGAAAGGAATGTCACTCTCACAAAGGAAGAAATAATCCGGATGCAGTTATAGAAGAGGAGAAGGAAAAATCAGAATGAGAGAAAGAAAAAGCCTCTGTGTAACCTCATTGGCTATGATCAGAGCTCAAAGAATCGTCGCAGGAACGCCTCGGTTAAACCTCATTGGCTATACATTGACGATGAACGTTCACAAATCCGGTTCGTAAGAATCACACAAGGTTTTTTATTTATTCATAGATTCATTGTTTAGAATTTTAGTTATGAAATGAAATTAATAAAATTACAAGAAAGTACAGATTATTAAAAATTGGGAGGGATGACCTCACGAATTTCGTTCCGAAGGAAATAAGTTAACTAATCAAATTATCAAATCAATTTATTCAAAATTTTTGCTAAAATTGTTTAGATTTATAAAAATGTACGAAGCGTTCAATGGAATTTCTTATCAGTGTACTTAACAACCAACTGCAGGTCAAAATTAAAAAGAAATTCCGGGGAATTATCAGAACACAGGATCATTTACGGTAGCATCACATAGGTTTGAGGACTATTAGTTGGGAATCAATAACTTAGAGTATCTCATAGATCATCGGATTCAACTTATTCAATTTTTAGGGAAATTCTAAGTTAGGCTCTTAATTTCTCTGATGCTCATATTGTTTGTGTCCGTTGATTTTGGATAGTTTGTTATACACAATTACATCATCAGTAACCGTCAACTGAGAAACTTACTTTCGGACTAGGTAATATGATAACAAACTAATTCCCCGCGGTAGTCAGTCTTTCTTTTGTGCCAGGACTAGGTTAACACATGAATAGCTTCCGCCGTTGTGAAACATTTCCCGTTCAGTGATTCCACGTAATTTTGTGTCATTTTCTTTCAACCCGTACTGAAATTGATATCCGGCAGAAGAAATTATTTGATATCGTAATGTCTTTCGTATCTGTCTGCCAAAACGATATCTCATCATACAGGACTGAATATTTAAAGATATGTCTGCGTGTGAGTCATCCTCAATGAATTCGCCTGTTTGCAATATTGATACCTTCGCTACTATGTAAATGTCGAATTGAAAAAAACAGTTTTTTTTCCCTTACAGAGGAAATTATGTGCAAAATATTTTAGATATGTATGTCCTTCAGTCAATCGCTCCGCCAATTTCTGTCCTCAGAAAAAATATCTTCCCTTAAAAAAGCCAGATTGAAGCAATCATTTCTGTGTTTGATACGAGAAAGCATATGGACAGGATTTGATACATGTCTATATCCTACGTTTTCCCGTTAGCTAGTCTGTCTGGATGTC
Source organism: Macrothele yani (assembly GCA_039090855.1). Lineage (NCBI taxonomy): Eukaryota > Metazoa > Arthropoda > Arachnida > Araneae > Macrothelidae > Macrothele > Macrothele yani. The sequence continues at coordinate 11,394,992 of CM077022.1, read as the reverse complement.
TGTTTTCTTCAAGCTCATCGGCTCCCGAAACCTTGGGGCGCAAATATATTTCGGAAGGCTATGAAATTTTGATATCGAAAATATATATAAAGTTGTCTCTATACGGGCAGGCGTAGCGTTTCAGTCGGCGGGTAAGACGAAGAACGGTCTAGGTCTCGATGAACACATCCGTTGGTAAATTAGGATGCAATTCGTTCGATGCTGATGCCCATTCATTACGAGAAGTGCAGCTAGAAAAAGCATTCGAAGCCAAATACGATTCAAATGTGATAGATAATTTCGAAAGCTCAGGCTTAAAGGAAGTTTGAATAAAATGTTTCCCAATTTACCCGGAAGTTAGTAAAAAAGCGCTGCGTATCATTATTTCGTTTTCTTCGACGTACCTCCGAGAAAAAGGCTTATCAAATTTAATTGGCATGAAATCGAAGCAAAAAAATATACTGGATGCCGAAAACGATTTAGGTTCAGCACTTTTATCCTTCAAGCCAAGAAATTTCCAGCCTTCGCATTAAGTTTCATTTGCTTCTGCTATTTCTCAAGGTGAATTACATTTTTATTAACTTTTCTCGAAAAGGAAACGTATTTGGGATAATTTTGGATTTGCAGTAGTTTCCCCAAAATGTTTATTTTTAATTTCAAATTGCCTTGAAGGTTTTGTCACAAAAAGGTTGGATGATGGTGCAGAAGAAATGGAGAGGCTTCAATAAAAAAATAAATAAAAAGGGGACGGGATGACGAAAAGTAAGTACCCCGCTGTGCTCTATCAAACATAGAAACAATGTTCTCAGTCTGACGTTAATTGAAGTGTAGATACCGTTTTCTGCACAGACCGACTGATTGAGGGAAAAACATGTTTCAAATCATTTTCATATCCGATTAGAAAGAACTTTTTCATCCCGGTACTTTAAAAGGTTGGTATCCTGACAGACAGATGGAAGAGTTAACATCGCCTGAATCCTTTAATATATATTAGATTTGTATGTAATTAAGAGCTGGAAATGCGATGGATTTGTGCTCAACAAATTGACGCATAACTAGTTAATACCATATTTTTTTTTCTTGTTTTGAGGTTTAACAACAACCATGAACTCTAAGAGCCATAAGATGTCGCCCGTCCCTAATTTTAGGGCAGTGGTTCCAGAAAGAGAAGACAGTAAGACAAACACACCACCCATACCTCATCCGGGGCTCGAACCCAACTCAGACAACTAGCCAGAGACATAATTCTCTGACCATTCGTCCACCGACGTAACATACTAAATTTAGCCACTGTTGTAAATGAGACTTTGAGGAATTTTAAACCGTCATTTTCATTGCATGTTGACATGTTGGACTTTCGTGTTTTCTGTTTCCACGTAACTCTTGGTTTCCTTCTGCAAAAAGGACGAAGAAATGCCATAACAGTTTGATTTCTAATCTCAAACGACACACCCAGCAGCTCAAACGCCTACCCATTAAAACCGTGACCGAATCCCATACGCACAGCGCTTTGGGGAAGATTATGCATATACACACACGGAAATATTAAATCAAAAGCACTGTTGGAGTCATTAGCCGTCATTTAGAGCAAGTTGAGTCTTTAGGACCTCAGTATTATACTAATACAATACAAACCTTCGTGAAAATCTCACAATTTTAGCAGCTACGCTCAGTTTTTTTCTCTTGACAACAAACGATTGGTATGGTTAAGTATACAATTCCAACAAAACGAATACTTTTCTAAGGCACAAATATTGTTCTGCTCTTATTATTCCAGAGAAAAATATCGACCCCTCTATTTTTTTCAGGGTGCTTATTGAATAACATTCTCAGTGAACATATCTCATGAATTTGTGAGTGTAGAGTCCCACAATTAAAAATCATAAAATTCATTATTAACGCTACTACACGTTTTGAAAAGAAATCGTCTTTCGTATATCAGTTAAATAAGCACATAAATGTTCATGTAACTATACTGGAACATGTGGTTCCAGTAATGCGATAAAAAAAGCGCTTTCTTTTTCTTTCGTCAGATCACTACTCTACGCCAAAATTGCCTATAGATAATTATTAATAAAAAAAAAAACATTCATCTCGTCATTCAGAACGTAATTACTTCTAACAGCTTCTACGTACTCTAGGTTTTTGGTATCAAAATAAAGATACTTCAAAATATTCTAAGAAGTAATTTGAACGGCTTAAAAAATAAATAAAACGAAACAGCAAAATTTACTTATGCATCATTAAATTTTTGGTGCGAGTGAAATCGCAATGTTGATAAGCAGCGTACCAACAATATTAATTTGTAAGTCTATAAAATGTAACTCCAAAGTAGCAATATAATTGACTGCATAGTTTATGTCTCAAAATTCAAGACAATTTTTGTATATACCTCTTAATCAAAAATGGTCTGAATGAACTAAGATTACAGGCTCTCAGGTATAAGGTATAAGGTATCATTTAAACTACACATTCTGTTGTGATTCACAATTTAGACAAATTGGAATTTGGTACGCCGAACCATTTAGATCGTAGTATAGTTTACATTACCAATTAATGAAAGACACAATTAAAAAAACGCTGTTCCTTCACGGTTCTTCTGACGGCATATTTTTGTAAACTTTTCTACCATACGTAATACTACTCTTCTATAAACTGCTGCTTCTTGAACTATCTTTACGGCTGCTGACTAACTTTACACAGATTTCTTCAAGCTCATATTTTATTCAGTTTGTGAGGTCCTATTCACCTGGATCGCACTTGTATTTCTTAAATGATGACAACGAAATTCCATCACACAACGTTGATTTCAAAAACAGCAACATACAATGAGCATTTTTGGGAGGGCCAGTTTCAGTTGCTTTTTTTTTTAATCTTTCATTCGTGCAGACCTTTCAAGACATGTCAAACTTAACACAGAGCGCACACACAGTGTTAAGGCTGGAAGCCCTTGCATAGGCATATGTGTGTTTCCATAGTGTGCCTTGCTCAGAAAAGGAATGAAGGCCCAGATGATGATGATGATTATGAAGTGATGATTATGATTATGATAACGATGACGATTGTGATATCTAGGAAGGCAAAAATGGGACGGATCACCGCTTCCTTCTGAAGAACTCCTTGTTCATGCGAAGTAGTAGTGGCTCCTGAGGTTGGCAATCCTGGGGGTCACACTTCATTGAACCGCCGAACTCGCAGCGGCATTCAATGCAAGGCCCACTTGCTGGTCTCACTATCTGACCAACTCGATAGAAGTTACCGTCTATTTCACAACCTAGAAATAGATCATAGGGAATTAAAGTTAAAGTAATACAACATGATTTAGAAAATATGACAATGGTGTATCATCAATAGCAATGTAAATAAAATGATGCGTTTTGATTTGTGACGTGATACAGCACTATTGGATTGAAACAAGACAACCAAATACACTATGACAAAAAAAAAAAGGCAACAACAGTATGTAGCAAGATTAAGGAAATCAACGTTTAGTCAAAATTATTATGTTTCTTGTAGGCCGCTGTTTCGTTGTGCCTGCATCCAAAAGTCCGATTTCAAAAGTTCTTTTTGATTCCGGAAGAAGCAAATCAGTCTAGACAGTACAAGGCCATCTCGTTAGATTGGCTTCCAAAGCTGTCATGTAAGACGTCAAACTTGATACCGACATACCTGACCACGTACATTGAGAGTGACGTCACAAAAGGAGGAAGCCCATTTCTCTTATGTCTTGGCCTTGTGCTTTCTAGACGGCCTTGGTAGAGGTCGAGGTGAAGAATGTTTCAATTATGATTCTAATTTTTCGTAATGAGCAGTTTTGCCAACAGGGGCGCAAGTGCATATATCCGTTTCCGATATATACGCAGCAGCACCTGCGCTTCTAATAACTCGATTGGAAATATTCATTTTCAGTGAAATGAAGCTCACGGAGGAAACCTTTTGCGCATATATCCTGCTCATTATAATGCACAGTGTTTTCACCAAGGGGCGTAGCTACATATCCCGATTTTTCTTGGCTCACAATTTTGCCACAAGAATGCACAAGGGCATATTTCTATTGCATCGTATTTGCAGCTGCATCTGTGCGTCTAAAAACCCGACTGAAAAATATACGTTTTCGATTGAATACCTTTCACTAGAAAACATCTGTGCTGATTTACATCCCGGAATAATACACAATGCACCTGTTGTTAGAGGTTATAAACCTAAAATATGTTTCCCCCAACATTTCTGCTTCTAACAGACCGACTGGAAAGAGTCGTCATCCGATACCACTGAATTTGCGGAATATTTTGCGTACACTCATGGACTTTTATGGTGCACAGTTCTGACCAGGGCTGGATTAAGGTGGTGCCTAATGGAGCTATAGCCTAGGCGCCCACTATCACCAAATGCCCGGTAATATGCCGCTACACAACAACAATCCACAGCTTATACACGGTCGAGTCACATTATTGTGACCACCAGCTAATATCCACAGTAACCGCCGTAGGCTGCGCGGACAGCAGCTAGACGGGCTGACTCAATAAGGCGCTGGAAAATGTTCACGAGTATGTGGAGACATGCTGACTGCAGTGTATCTGACAGCTGCTGGAGGGTGAGTGGTGCAGTATCCATAGAGTGAACAACACGATTGAGGTGGTCCTACAGGTGCTCAATTGGGCAAAATTCTGGGGAATTAGGGGGCCAGGGAAGTACTTTCAAGTCTTCGTCGTGCTCTTCCAACCACTCTCGGACATTTCTAGCTGTGTGATACGTCGCATTGTCGTGCTGGAAGATCCCATCCGCCCCAGGGAAGACAATCAGCATGCATGGGTGTACGTGGTCTGCAAGGATGGATTCATAACGAATTCGGTCCATAGTGCCTTCTACAGGTATGAGTGGACCCAGGGAATGCCACGAAAACATTCCCCAGACCATAACGTTGCCCCACCAGCTTTTGTTCTTCCAGCAATGGTTAAAGAGTGTTCTCCGAAGTTTCTCGCCTTGTACGCCAACGTCCATCCGTTCGATGAAGCAGAAAACGTGACTCACCGGAGAAGGCAATCCTTTGCCAATCAGCGGAGGTCCGATTCCGATACTGCCGTGTAAATGTAAGCCTTTTCTGCCGATGCGCTTTCGTTAGCATAGGTGAAGTGACCATCCGTCTAAAATCGGAACCCCATACGCAGCAGGGCTCGCTGAACTGTCGTTTTAGACACACTTCCGGTAGCTCCCTGATTCAATCGGGTCGGTGAGTTGCTCCACTGTAGAGTGTCGATCGGCCCCCATGTGCCTTCGAAGCCGACGTTCACCTCTCACATTAATGGCACGTTTCGCTATTGCTTTTTCGGAATGGTGCCATTTCTCCAATCACGATACACTTTAACCACAGCAGCAAGCGAACAGTTCACAAACTGCGCTGGTTCAGAAATACTGCCACACTTGGCCCGAAAGCCGATAATCATCCCTTTTTGCAAATCCGATAAATCGCTCCTTTTATCCACGACAGCAACGAGTGATATGTTTCCAGAATGCCTGCAGCACACCTTATATACCCTCCAAGCCAGCTCACGACACGCGCCTTCTTTCATTGGGTACGCGCTGTTGACGTCAAAAGTAGGAGGTGGTCACAATAATGTGCCTCGACTGTGTATATCATTCTATTCTCCTTCTATGTTCTCAGATTTTATTTAGCATTTTTGGATTACATTGTCCTGTCGTCAGGGCCATTGGCTTTCGTCTCGTATACTTTCTACTTGACCACAAACTGTGGCTATAAACCAACAGCTTTCAAGAGAGTTAGGACGAATATTTCGTAGCTGTAAATACAGGGACGACGGAGAAACGGTTCACAGATTCCGCACTACGAAGTACTTTTGGGGGGGTGCTGATTCGTGTGAGCTTAGATTTATTTTGCCCAGCCCAAGCTTCTTGTTAAAATTGAATGATTATTGAACGCGATTTGGTGAGATCAATGGATTTCTATAACTTAACCCTTTAAGCGGCCGATGTTCCTGAGCCAAATGGTTCCCAAACTTTCCTGAGCTCCCCAAACAAAAACTATTCCCATAGCGACTGGGTTCTACGATAGCTTCGACAAAACAGTACGTTCCCCCTTCCACTTCAGCAGTGCCGCCCATAAACCTGTCTCAAGTGATAAGATCTCGTTTCCATAGTAGCTCTCTGCTCCATGATCCCTAGACATGATGGGGAAGGGCTTGTTCCCATGACAAGGACAATATGCTACTGAGTAGAAACAAGTGCCTCAAACATCTTCTCCCTCTCTTTTCTTAGATTATTCTTCATTGTTATAGCTCTTTTATCAGGTAATCAGTTAGAAAGGATTGGTGTCAATAATCCTCCTAAATGACCACTTTGAAAACCAAAGGCTCAAATAGGGAGATAAAGAATGTGGTCATTTAGTGTCAGTCATCCCCTTAAATTACCACTTTGAAAAGCTAAGGAGAAATATCACTCTCTGATGCGCAGACTCACTCCTCCTGCCGCGTTCAACACACTTTTTAGACAGCGAATATATTCGTTTGAGCTGATTTCAACTAATTTCGCTAACCCTGAAGTAATTCGTTCCAGCCGTTTAAGGTTGTTCCACCTAAAATCTCTGCCTTATGTTTGCAATTGTAAAATTTCTTTACATATTTTCTTCGCAGTTAATATATTCCCAAGGATGAAAATTTGCACATCGATAAAACTAACTTTAAGTTATAGCATGGGATACTTGATAAAACAATCATAATTATATTTAAAATCCATCATTTTTCTTTGAGTAATGTTCAGACCTGTTAATAGATGGCGCTACCTGTACACTGATGAAGTCAGTAGACAAACAAATGTTGTATTGCTTAATTATGGTTATGTTTTAGCAAGCATTAAGTATCCCACGCTATAACTCAAAGTTAGTTTTATCGATGTACAAATTTTCATCCTTGGGAATACATTAACTGCGAAGAAAATGTGTACAGAAGTTTTACCATTGGAAACATAAGGCAGAGATTTTATGTGTAACCATCTTAAAAAGTTAGTACACGATATTGCACAAATGAAATGAAGAAAAGTGACTTTTTGAGATTGTCAGATGAATTGTGGTCACCGACCTAATACTTCGTAGGTCCTCCTTTCAACCTCAGCACAGCAGCTATCCGACGTGACATCGATTAAATGAAATGCCCGCAGCGGTTGGGAGTTATGGCCAACAAAGCTCTGTGTAATACGGCCTTCAATGCAGTTATGGAGGTGATTGGTGTATATCCAGACACATGATATGCCGTTCGATATGTCCTACAAGTGCACTCTGGGATTGATATCGGGGAATGCTGGAAGTCTGAGCGGTGTTCTTCAAACCATTCATGCACAACATTGCACCTCTGGGTCGGCGCATTGCTGTCTTGGAAGACACCGTCGCCATTCGGGGAAAAGTGCAACATTACTGGGTGTGTACAGAGTCAGCAAGCAATTCACGATAGTGGGCACCAGTCATACGTTTTTCCACATGCACAAGAGGTTCAAGTTCCTTCCAGGTAAACGTGCCCCACACCGTATAACTGTCTCCATCGGCTTGCCCTGTGAAAGTCATTCAGGATAGATCGAGTGCCTCATGTTGTTTTCCCGACCATCCACAGACCAGCACACTTTTTTCCAGTCATCGACGTCCAGCTTGAATGGTCTTTGCACCAATCGAACCTTTTGCGCCGATTTACCGTGATTAGGAGAGGGTGTCATCTGCTGTTATTGTCTATACGTGCAAGCATGCGACTCACAGTCATGACAGATACTATTTCGGGTTGACCTTTGTTGTATTGAGTAGTCATTTGTTGAACTGTGCTTCGTATGTTGGACTGTACGAGTCGTCGGACCCGGAGCTCAACTTTTACATCCCCCTTTCGCTGTGCTGCGCAGTTTTAACTCCGTGTCGTTGTTCGACCATTGTCATGCCAGTCCTGATACACTTTAACTACGGCGGCTCGCGAACAACCCACCAATTCAGTCGTTTGGGAAATCGAGGCACCCACTCTCCGAGCTCTCACAATCTGTCTTTTCTCAAAGTCCAACAATTCCTTCCGCTTACCCACCATGCTACGAATTTTATTACTTACTACTCCACTCACTCCTTATACACTATCAACCAACAAGTAATTGGACACCCCTGCAATCGACAATATCGGCGGTCCTGATACACGTCACGGCCGCCGCCGTTAAATATCGTGTGGGAAACAACAACGCAACCAGTCGCATGCAAGATGCCACGCAGTTCGGAGCTCTCTGATTTCGAGAAAGGTGTAATCGTCGGGTATCACAGAAATGGCCGATCCATACGTGATATATCCAGCGAGTTGAAGTACTCAAAATCGACAGTGGCCTACGTGATTGGCAAGTTGAAGATGAGAGGTGACTGTCGGAATGTGCACAGACCCGGCACACCCACAAAACTGGGAGTTAGAGACCGACGGGTGCTGGCCAGAGAAATTCGGAAGAACCGCACCAAATCGATGAGCCACATCCGCGAGGAGTTTCAACAGGCATCCGGGAGTGTTCTTTCGATGAATACCATCCGTAAGGAAGCCCATCTGCTCGGTTATCATGGACGTGCTGCCGCCCACAAGCCTTTGATCACCAAGTCCAATAGCGCTGCTCGGCTAACGTGGTGCAAAGAACGTCGACAGTGGACCGTGGAACAGTGGAAAAAGGATCTCTGGAGTGACGAATCAAGGTTCACCCTCTACCGTTCGGATGGCAGGGCCTGATTTTGGCGTCTGCCTGGAGAACGCCTCCTGCCGGAATGTATTGTGCCAACTGTGAAGTTCGGCGGTCATGGAATTATGCTATGGGAGTGTTTCTCCTGGTATGGCACGGGACCCTTGGTCGCAATTCCTGGTAGACTCCATTCCGAGACCTACTGCACCATTTTGGATGACCATGCGCTTCCTACGTTTTGGCAGCGTTACGAGGTGGGCCCATGTTACTTTCAGGATGACAATGCCGCCTGTCATGTTACGAGGTCCCCCATGGCTTGGTATGGTGACAATGGGGTTAATCGAATGGACTGGCCTGCCCAGAGCCCGGACCTTAACCCTATCGAGCACCTCGGGGACGAGTTGGAGCGTCGATTTAAGGGGTGCCCCCACCGTCCGAAATCGGTGAAGGAACTGACCTGTCTTCTCCAAGCCGAGTGGAAGAAAATACTGCTAGCCGTCGTACAACGCCTGATTGAGAGTATGCCCCGGAGGGGGTCGCAGCTGTAATCGCCGCTCGTGGAGGCTCCACCAACTATTGAAGGTGAATAAACTTCGTTTTCGTTTGATATCACAGGTGTCCAATTACTTGTTGGTAGATAGTGTATATACTACGTTGGTCGATTAATCGCGCCCTCTCGGAAATCACGTAGTCAACGGGCCGCATCCACTTTTGATAAGAGTTGTCATAATGCAGTGATCACTCGGTGTAAATGAGTTCTATTTCCTGCCTCATACTCAAATAAATAGTAATTGTACTTCAAGGATCCCGTTACTTCAAAATCTCATGCTTTCTTGTATGCTTATGTCCTGGAATCAGCATAAAGTTCAGTCCTAAAACTTTCATATTTAGCTTGTAAATGCATTAGTGCAAAATGAAGTATCAAAGCCATGCATTTGTTTTCATTACGTCTAATGAAAGAGTGCCAAAGCGTTCAAAGAACATATTCTACAGAAGACTGAGGTATGAATGGTAAACTAATTCTCTAAAGTTTGGTTTCATTGAGCTATGACCATTCGCACATTTCATTTTATGCATATTTGTATAATATGATTTGACTGCTTTAACTGCTGCTAATACGGTTTGCACACTTACGCCTTAAATACGTGATGTCAGTAAATGAGAAATATCGTCGTTTTCGTCATTTTAGGCTTCAACCATCTCGAAAATGGACCAAAAAGTTGGCAGCGAGCATTTTTGTAATTTACACCACAAAAAAGTTACACTAGGAAAACGAGTCGTTAAATAATTAAAATGTCAAAGACAAAATTTTGACTGCGTTCTCAAAAGAGCAGCGAAAAGTACAGTGACTTGCTGATATGAAAATTATGTATATAATTTATTAATTTAAAGAATGCACAACGTATTATCATAAACCAATGTATATTGCTAGAGTTTTGTGTTTAACTGGACTTCTTTGAGGGGCTCACTAAAACGTCATGATTTAGGGGCCCACTCCGGCCCAGGTTACGTCGCTAGGTGGCGTTTGTGTGAATTAGTGTTTTCAACTATGTCTCCGCTTCTAAAATTCCAGTTGAATAATTGTTTTTCTACTGTTTTTCCTCTCGCATTCCAAAAGATTGCAAACATCATCCTTTTACAAATAGTGCATAGTTTTCCCGCTAGGGTGTGTATGTCTAAATACATTGTATTGTTACTTCTGCATTAGTAGTAGTATTTGAAAAGAAAATTCCGTCACACAACTTTTGGTATAAAGGATAATTTGGGCACGTTCTCTACCTTTTCATAATTAACAATTATGCCGCCAGGGGATTCAGCATGAATTTCTATTTGAAAGAGAGTCTCCGATTCTGGAAATCCCTCGAAAAACTCATTTCTTCGTAGGATACATTTCACTATGGAGAACATTATTTTCCCATATTTTCTTTTTCAAATAAGGCATAGTTTCCCGACTACGAGGCGTAAAATTATATGAAGTTTTCTTAACATCTCTTCTTCTAATCTTTCGATTTGGAAACTTCTTTCAGCTTTGGATATCTTGCGCTATGAGGAATATTTTTTGTATAATTTGGGATTTGAAATTTTACAATTTGATATATGAATGGGCATAAGTAGCTATTTCTATTTGTGAATGTTTTACCGATTGTAGAAATCAGCTGATTTTATTTTTTTGAGCAGTGACCTCAGTTCACAACGAAGGTCACTGCTCACTTGAGTATTTAAAATAACGTTCAGTTGTTCCTCTACGAGGCGTAAAAGTATCACTGATTTTTTTCTTTTTCTGAAATTCTACTTGGAAAACTTCTTTTCCTGTAGAAAATATTCAAAACACGTGCTTACTTACAAGAATTCGGTGTCATCTTTCTTGTTTTTTGTTTTTTCTTCAAATACCTGTAACTTGCACTAACAAAAAAAATATAGCAAGTATTCAATAAAGCAAAGTACATCCTTGATCTTAATTTATTCTATCGGATGGCTAAGTCTCATAAGGGTAGGAAGCATTGAAACAAACTGGAATCCTAAACAAAAAATAAAAATCCAGTTTGACATAAGAAAATGTTAATTGCTTTGAAAGCCACTAAGGACGTCATTAATTATCTTAGTTGATGCAAATGAGAAATAAAAGGCAGAATGACAATGGCAACAGTATGCATGGTATCTAAACTGTATATCAAATTCTACTTGAATACTTTTGTTGATTCTTCATTACTCTTCAACCGATGAGGACATGTTAGATTAATGAACCACCCTTGGAAACTGACGCTTGCTTGCCTGAAACACCTAGAGCGGTCACGAAGGAATTCCATTATTATTTTTTTTTCCGAGAAAAAGGAAAATTATTGCCTTTGTAAGTTTGGGTAACGAGACATCTGAAGCAAAAACGTTTTCGCAAGAATCAGGCGGTGAATTAATATGCAGTCGAAACAGTCATTTATAAAACAGCGAAGAAACGGTAGCATTTATCACGAAACTGTAATAAATACATTCATCGAGTGGAAGTTCGGTTATCTACAAGAGGAAAAAAAACCAAAATGCTGACATTGATATATTGCCAATGTTGTTCACAGAAGCGCGCCTCTTTATCTGAAGTTCATCATGTTTCCGTGAACCGCAAAAATAATACTTTGCTTCATCAAATATCAACACAAAAGCGCTTACAATTTCAAGGGTCATAACGTTCCTGACCAAACGTATCTCCCTCGCTCAAAGTTCATTTATCTGCCTATAACGAAGTAAATTTCTCCGTCATTTCTGCCCACGCCAGGATTCGAACCCAGGTCCCCTCATTCCGGAATAAGTTGCTCTACCAATTGAGCTACGCGGACGTTTTATTCTGATTCCTATCTGCCTTTATGTCGTGTGCGTCCTTCTGGCAGGTACGTCACATCTCCTGGTACGTTACATGCCTGCCTTCATGTTTAAAATTTCGGTACGATTTCAGTTTACCAACTCTGAGAGAATACTATGGAACCGAGCCTTGTTGGTACCAGCAGTATAATGCACCAAGCAATAAAGCAAAGACTGTTACGGCATGGTTTGACGATAATTCCGTATCGTGTGTGGACTGGCTAGCAAAGAGCCCTGATCTTAATTCCATAGAGCAGCTATGGGATGAATTAGAGCGCCGCTTAAGAAGTTTGGAACCAATGCTTACTACTAAGCAACAGTTAGCGGCAGCATTATGTACTGAATGGAAGCACATACCTATCGCTGTGATCCAAACCCTTGTCGAAAGCATGTGTCGAAGGGTCAGAGCATGCATTAATGCCAAAGATGGACCTACACCATATGAATACATGTCACTAAATGCTATGCTGTGTTTCTCTTCTAGGTGTCCGGTGACTTTTGTCAATATAGTGTACATTTACTTACGTACAACAGTCGGGCCTTGAAGAGTGCCAGTGAAGGAGTTTGGGTTAAATGGAGAGAGAATTAAGGCCATCAAGTTTGCTGACGACCAGGCGATAGTTTCAGGATCAGTCAAATCATTACAGCGCATGATGTCAAAAATACACAAAAATGCTGATATCTATGGAATGAAGATAAATCAAAATAAGACAAAACTGATGGTAATAGAGAAGGATCCTTTTCTTAAAATTGAAGGACGGTACATCGAACAAGTTAAATCATTTTGCTATTTGGGTCAAATTATTACTGAAGATGAGAGATGTGAAAAGGAAATTAGAATGAGACTGGGGATGGCAAAAACGGCTTTTAGAGAGAATCAAAGACTACCGACAGCCATAAATATAGATCTAAAACTGAGGAAGAGAATTTTAAAGGCATATGTTTGGCCAGTGGCTCTCTACGGTTCTGAGACATGGACATTGACAAAGAGGGTAGTGAAAAGGCTAGATGCATTTGAGGTGCGGAGCTATAAAAGAATGGAGAGAATAAGCTGTCTCGATAGAAAGACTAATGGGGAGGTCCTGGAGAGAGTGGGATAACCCAGGGATCTGATCAACATGTTAAAAGAGAAGAAGAATGTTATGGGTGGGACACAAATTGCGCCATAGAGGCTCGATTCTGAAAGTTTTGGAAGGGAAAATTCAAGGCAAGAGAGGAAGAGGACGGCCAAGGAATAGTTTGGGGGCACAGTTACTCCAAGACACCAAAACTAGGACATACTATGATTTGAAGACAACGGTGGAGAACAGAGAGGAATGGAGAGACAGAGTATATCTACTGAACAACCAGTCCTTGGATTCAGTAACCAAGAAGAAAAAGTACGTACAACACATTGCATTTATTCGCGTCACTGTCTACTACACCGAAGCACAGTCCGTTACATACTAAGTGGAATTAAATCATAACAACAAACAATAAGGTTTACTAATTCCTGACATTGAGCGGTACTTAATTATGGTATAGTCATAAAACCATGAAACAAGATAGTGAGTCCTAAAAATAGATATTTACTAAACTATGACGGCGGCAATAGTAGATGCTTCGTCCGTTTTGTTTTTCAAAAATAATATTTATTATAACTATTGTTATTATTGCGAGTATCATATTGTTCAAAATTAGACGAATGTAAGAAACGACCCTGACACCAATGAAATGTGATCTAACTACAAAAGTCCATCTGCGCATGCGCAAGTTAAAATCTGACCTCAAGATAGAAAGGAAAGCTAAATTGCAAGTGTGTTACTGAAGGGAATTTGTGACTTGTGGTCTAGGATATCTACATCGTGTTGTACATTATTTTAAAGCTCTCGTCAAGAGCAGATAAGCCCCGTCCCCTTCGGGGAGTCGAGAGGGAGGCAAATTTCGCCACGACGCACCGTTTTTGAGGTATTTTAGAAAATCAACCTAGGTGGCTCACCGACTATAGCATCGAAATGCATTTTGGAAATGGCCTTTATCACATTTAGCATGAGATTTTCGTAATTTACGCACATTCCAATGAGATACTGTATTGTTACGTTTATGTACGACGTAAAACGTGATGAAACAATGTTCAACGATAATTTAGTAAAATATATATGGAGTAACATGTGACGCACCTACCTTAGAGGTGACGCACATGTCAAGACTGCAAGTAGCAGTGGTAAGCCCTTGCCGGCGTAGCTTAAATGGGAAAGCATTCAGCTCCTGAGCAGAAGGATGATGTGACGTACTACAGAGGTGACGCACATGCCAAAACGGCATGTAGCAGTGATAAGCCCTAGCCGGCGTATCTTAATTGGGAAAGAGTTCGTCTCCGGAGCAGGAGGATGATGTGAAGTACTACAGAGGTGAAGCACATGTCAAGACGGCAAATAGTGATACGTCCTTGTCGGCGTAGCTTATTTGGGAAAGCATTTGGCTCTGGAGCAGAAGGATACTACAGAGGTGACGCACATTTCGACACTACAAGTAGCAGGGATAAGCTCTTGCTGACGTAGCTTAACTGGGAAAGCACTTAGCTCCGGAGCAGAATAGTGTGGGGACGATTCCGCCACCTGTAAATTTCAGTTTCATGGGCAATGAAATTACCTATTTTTGCGTGACTTCATGGGACAGCATGCGGCACGACAAGATTTCAACATGGGCTTTGACAATGATGCACCGTTACCCATTTTCGTTACATCGAAATTTTGTTTCTTCGGATTTATTTTATTACTGTCGGGAATGATGTAGAGCATGAAAAATATATGATATGTAGTACAATAAAATCACGCTGAGTGCTCATTGCGTTAGAGCCACCTACCTAATACTTCGTGGGCGTTCTTTCCCCCGAAGAATGGCCGCCACCCAGCGTGGTGTCCACTGTATGCGGTGTCTGTATAGTTGTGTGTGGATTTGCAACCCAGCTGTTTGTATTGCCGTCCACAGTTCCGATATGGAGCGGGAAGTGTGTCCAACTGCCTCGCCTAACGTTCGACAATATCCCACGGATGTTCAATTAGGTTGAAATCAGGCGAGTTTGGGGGTCATTCGTGGTGCTTCATATCAGCACTGCGTTCGTATAACCATTCTCGCACGAGACAGACCCTATGGCATGGGGTGTTATCTTCCTGGAAGTAAGCCCTTTGGGTGGAGTTACAGCATTAAGAGGTACACATGGTTTGCAAGCATTCCCTGATAGTAGCCGGAGTCCATATATTAGTCCACATGCACCAGGGGTTCCACTTCGTGCCAGCTAAGCATGCCCCATATCATAAAATCTCCCACCTGTCTGGACAGTCGATGCCATACATGAGGGATCCATATCGTCATGCTGCTGACTCCAAATACGGATTCGACTATGAGCAGATTGGAACACATATTGTGGTTCATCGGAAGAGCTTCCTGCTCCCAATATTTAATCTTCCAAACCGCATGCTATTGGCACCACGACAGTCATTTGCATCGATGGACTGTTATTAGGAGATGATAGCGTATAAAGGTCTGCTCTTTTAGGTCATCCGTGCCAATGGGCCGCTGATGGCCTAGTGATCAACGTTCGTGACTGCCACGGAAAAGTCTCTGGATCGATCTGAGGCAGGTACGAACGCTTGAACCACTAAATATCCGCCGTGCGTCGGATGTGCACGTTAAGGCGTCAGACCCCGGTTACTGGCCCTTCCGGTTATAAATAAGGGCGTCTTACTCCCACTTTCTACTTCGCTTCCGTGTGACTTTTCTGTCTGGTACTCTAGCCCAAATCTCCTAGCTTCCTACTTTTAAGGGTTGCTTAAGACCTGGGGTCAGACATTTTCTTACTAAAATCCTGTACAGAAATCTCCCTCATTCATGCCAGCGTACGACGCGTAGCTTCACGAGGTGTCGTTTCTGGTTAATCCACATTGCATTGGGCAGTCAACTGCGAAACTATGCCGAGCCGAGAACCTTGTAAAGGGCGATACATCAATCGTCCACCTCCGAATTTATGTCCCCAGCAGATTATTTCACCATTTTGGTACCATTTCCAGTACAATTTATCCATGGACACCTTCAAACAACCCGAAAGTGTCGCCATTTCCAAAATGAACGCACCAAGCCTTCGAGCGTCTACAGTTTGGCCTAAAACCATCTCCAACAAATACTTGGTTTTATTCCTCATGTCCGTAATTTCGCCCTCAATTAAACCACTAACTCCTTATATACAGACCTTTAACCTACAAAAACGACGAAGCTTAATGCACCTTTCACTTAAACACAATAGTTTGGTAAATCTATTTATGAAACCGAGAGAAAATGCATTCATGTCCAAATATTAAGGACAACGACAAAAGGCTAAATTTCGGACTCTCAAGTCGCTAGATAGCGGTGAAAACAATCTGACACCAACGAAGCACGTAAGAGCAAGCTATGTGAGAGTGTTTGGTTATGTGCAAATTAAATTGTCAGGAATCACGTGACAGCAGCTGTTTACTGCCGACTGGCGATAAAAGCTGAAGCGTGAATGAGAAGAAATCGTTTGTTTTGTAGGTGTTGAAGTGTAGATCTGCCTTTTCTGTTGTTATGCGACTTGAAGAACATCTAAAAGAACTCGTCTATGATTTTACCCGAGGTCGAATTGTTGGTGAACTGGAAGAAAGGCAGACAACGAGAGACATAGCTAATGAGTTCAGAATTGCCCAGCGTAGCATCATGGATCTGGAAACAATTGTCTGAACATGGAATAACCAGACGGTTCAGTAGTGGTCTACCACGCAAAACTACTCCATCACAAGATCGTTATCTTGTTGTAACGGCTAACAGATCTCGCCGAATAACTGCTGCCAAGTTAGCAAAACAGCTGGCATCAAACACGGGTACCAAAATATCGCGTCAAAGCGCGTCAAGGCGTTTGAACCATTTCGGATTGTATGCTCGAAAACCTGTACAGTGTGTTCCATTGACCCCAGCACGCAAAACAACCCGCTATCGATGGTGTCGTGAACACTCCACATGGTATGAAGAGCAATGGGCCAATGATCTGTTCACAGACGAACGCCGATTTTGTTTGTCGTCTGACTCTAGGCTGCAACACGTCTGGCGAGAACACCGCACCCCTATTTAGCCGGAAACATCGTAGAAATCGACCATTACAGGAGTGGTGCAGTAATGGCTTGGTATGAGATTGTAATCAATGGTGGTGGAGTAATGGTCTGGTTTGGGATTGTGATCAATTGTGGTGGAGGACGATTCCGCCACGGTCTGATCTGGGACTTTGATCAATGGTGGTGGAGTAATGGTCTGGTCTGGGATTATGATCAATTTTGGTGGAATAATGGTCTGGTCTGGGATTATGATCAATGGTGGTGGAATAATGGTCTGGTCTGGGATTATGATCAATGGTGGTGGAGTAATGGTCTGATCAGGGATTATGATAAATGTTCGTGGAATAATAGTCTGGTCTGAGATTATGATTAATGGTAGTGAAATAATGGTCTGGTCTGGGATTATGATCAATGGTGGTGGAATAATGGTCTGATCTGGGATTATGATCAATGGTGGTGGAATAATGGTCTGGTCTGGTCTGGTCTGGGATTATGATCAATGTCGGTGGAGTAATGGTCTGGTCTGGGATTATGATCAATGTTGGTGGAATAATGGTCTGGTCTGGGATTATGATCAATGGTGGTGGAGTAATGGTCTAATCAGGGATTATGATCAATGGTGGTAGAGTAATGGTCTGGTTTAGGATTAGGGATTATGATCAATGGTGGTAGAGTAATGGTCTGGTTTAGGATTAGGGAATATGATCAATCGGAGTACAGAGCTTCTAGTGTTGGAGAAAGGGTCAATGAGTGCCCAGAGTTATTGTGAGGAGGCCATTTTAGAACATGTAAGGTTGTTTCGTGATGCTGTGGGAAATTCTCTTGTTTTTATGGAAGATAACGCCCGTCCTCATCGATCGTCATGTGTTGATGAACTGTTGGAGAGCGAGGGGATCGCCCGAATGGAGTGGCCTGCGTACTTCTCCGACTTCAATCCAATGGAAAATGCTTGGGACGCTCTGTGGAGGCGCATTCCTGAAGGCGATTCCCCATCTGGCACCACAAAAGATCTGATTATGGTGCTGAAAGAAGAATGGAAAAACCTCCCTCAGCATCGTCTGGACAATCTCGTACAATCCGACATGGCACGCGGATGCCAATATTGCGTTTCAGTCAGGGGTGGATATATACCCTATTAAAATGATCCATAAACAATGACTATTTTTTTTTCTGTCAAATTTACTTATTGTTGTCAGAAAATGGCATGTTTCTGTTCTTTAATCGATCCTTTATTAATAAGCAAATATTTATGCTTATTTATGTGTGCACCTGTCCACTTCAGCTTTGTTTACTTAGTATTAAACAATTTTCATCTGCATCCCGTTAGAAAAAAAAAGTATGGTATGAAAATATAAGTGATCCTTAAGTTTTGGACATGAGTGTATAAAGGACGACCTGCATCCGTATTACCTTCTAGTTGTCTTGTGTAATATTGCAAGTATATGGAACAACAAGACGAATATATGACGCTTTCAATTGCATTTACACCTTTGAGTCATTCCATTATGATCACCCCCAGCCTAGAGAAATGAGCGCGCCTGGAGACCGAACGGTGGCGCAGGTGAAGTTCACAGAGCAGTGTACATACAACCCGAGGACCGGCTTTTGGTTAGTAAAGTGTTTGGAGTCAGAATGGGAAAAGCTGCCAGTTTGATAAAGGACAAATTGGGATGGCACGGCGCTTCAGTACTACGATCTCGTAAACAGCCCTGCTTTTTAGGGTTGTTCACGTGCTGCTGCAGTGAGTACGTATCAAAAGTGATGCCCAGATAGCCAAACGACGAACCGTCGTCCAAGCCGAGTGTCGTCCGCAGCTCACTGATACCAAAGGGGAGCGGAGACTGTCGCGCATTGTTTACATTGACCGCAGGGCCACAATGTGACAAATCACCTTCAGCTACAACAGTGGTGATCAGGGCAATGTGCCTGCATAGCTCAAGACCCAGTCGGGTTCCCATGCTCACCGCACGTGATCGCGAAAAATGCATGAAATGGTCCCGAGATCGGACCGCGGATGATTGGTAGAAAGTGGCCTGGTCTGACGAGTCGAGATTGCTAGTGCATCACGTAGACGGCCGAGCGCGGATACGCCGATAACCAACGGAGGCTTATGGCACATGGAAGCACTGTTGGGCGGAAACACGCTGGCGGCGGCGGTGTTATACTGTGGAAGATGTTTTCTTGGAACACTTTAGGCCCCATTATTCCGATAGCACAACATCTGTAAGGTATCTGAACATCGTTGCGGACCAAGCTCGCCCATTCATGGCAACTGCTGGTGATGGCTGTTAGCAACAGGATAATGCGTCATGCCACACTACCAGAATCGTCAAGGAGTGATTCGAGGAACAAGCTGGTGACTTTCTGTTAATGCCCTGACCTCCAAATTCACCAATCATGAACCCAATCAAACATTTGTGGTTCGACTTGGAGAAGCGGGCTTGCAGTACATCACCACCACCCAGAAATGTACGGGAACTGGAGGATCTGCTGTTGGCATTGTGTACCAGATACCTAGAGATACCTATCGCCACCTCATCGAATCGATGCCTCGCCGATTGGCCGCTGTTTCGCGTATTAAAGGAGGGTCCTACAACTTATTAGGTGGGTGGTTGTAATATAATGGCTAATCAGTGTACTTGTATATTATAAATTATTTTTATCATTATTGATTCTATGCATCTTTCCCGACAGTAGTGAAGTAAATCCTAAGTAAAAAAATTTCAATGTAACGAAAATGAGTAACGGAAGGAGGCAAAACCATTGTTGAAATCTTATTTTTGAATGTTGTCCCATGAAGTCCTGCAACAAGAGTTAATTACATTGCTACCCAATCATACATTTTAACAAACTGTCGCCGAACATTATTTCGCCACTTTTTACATCATCATCATTGTCAACCATTATCAATCCACTGCTGGACGAAGGTCTCCCCAAGTTTCCTCCACAACGGTCTGTCTTGTGCCAGTCTCCTCCATCTCACCCCTGCATACTTTCGAATTTCATCCACCCATCTGCCATGTGGTCTTTTTCTGGGTCTTTTCCTGTCCCTTGGAATCCAATCTAAAATTTCGGCTGTGTCTGTCCTTCTGGCAGTATGTCCAGCCCATTGCCATTTTCAGGGATTTAACTCTGATCATGATGTCTTCCACTCTCGTCATTTTTCCGGATCCACGAGTTCCTCTTCTTATCTCTCCTGGTTATACCAAGCATGCACCTCTCCATGCTGCTTTGAGTTGTCTGCAGCCTTTGTATGTCTCTTTTAGTTAATGTCCACGTCTCTGCACCATACGTAAGCACTGGAAGGATGCATTGATCAAACACTTTTCTTTTAAGACATAATGGCATATTGCTCTTGAAAATTATGCTGTTTCTTCCAAAAGCTCTCCAGGCAAGTTTTGTACGCCGATTAATTTCTTCATCAATGTGACCCTCACTTGATATCTGCTGTCCAAGATAAACGTACGCATCTGTTATCTCCAGTTTTTCTCCATCAATCGATAAATCTTCATTTCTTGTAAAAGCATTGAACATCACTTTTGTCTTCTGAAAGTTCATTTTTTTATCCCACTTCTTTACTCTTGTCAGCAAGTTCCTGGATCATACTCTGCAGCTCTGATGGGGTAGTTGCAAAAATGACTACGTCATCAGCAAAACGAAGGTGGGTTAGATAATCTCCATTAATCTTTATCCCTTTGTTTTCCCAGTTCAGTGATTGAAAGACATTTTCCAATGTGGCATTAAAGAGCTTCGGAGATATGGTGTCACCTTGTCTCACTCCCTTTCCAATTTTTATGTGTGTTGTATTTTCAAACAGCCGAATCTTTGCACTTGCATTTTCATAGATGTTATTAATAATATTAATGTATGCATCTTCAATACCACAGGTTTTCAGAGCCATTGTAACTGCTGATGGTTTCACCGAATCAAAGGCTTTTTCATAATCGATAAAAGCCATGCACAATGGAAGTTCATATTCCCTCGCTCTTTCAATTAGTTCTCTCAGTACGTGGATATGATCTATTGTGCTATAGCCACTCCTGAATCCAGCTTGTTCTCTCGGTTGAGCCATGTCCAGTGTCACCTTCAAGCGGTGTGAAAGAACTTTAGTGAAGATTTTATACTTTTACTTTTTACATAAACGTAACTATATATCATTGAAATTTGCGTACATTACCAGAACCTGATGCTAAATGTGATAAAAGCCATTACAAAAATGCAGTTTTGATGCTATGTAAACGATGTGTCGTAGCGAAATCTAGTTTCCTCTCTACCAGGGTGTTACCTGCTATTGATGAGAGCTTTAAAATGATGTATAACACGATGGGGTGTGTGACGTACCTGCCAGCAGGACGCACATGACATAAAGGCAGATAGGAATCAGAATACATGTCCGCGTAGCTCAATTGGTAGAGCAACTTGTTCCGGAATAAGCGGCCTCGGGTTCGAATCCCGGCGTAGACTAAAAATGACGGAGAAATTCACTTCGTTATAATGGCGCCCGAACTACCCGGATGACCCGACCGTTCAAAATCTCGCAATGGTGTGATGTTCTTTCCACACCGCGAGATAGGAAAAATCAGAGAATCCCTTCTCCAGTGCTTCGAAAAATAAAAAATGTGTGATGTTGCATTCCACACAGCAGATTGATTGGGAGTTCTCAAGTGCACGTTCTACAGTGGATGTCTGCTGCAGCGATTCATGGTCACGGCTGATCCGTGGGCCATGCCCCCGGCCCTCTTTCGGGGGGGGGGAGATGTGACGTACCTGCCAGCAGGACGCACATGACATAAAGGCAGATAGGAATCAGAATACATGTCCGCGTAGCTCAATTGGTAGAGCAACTTGTTCCGGAATAAGCGGCCTCGGGTTCGAATCCCGGCGTAGACTAAAAATGACGGAGAAATTCACTTCGTTATAGGTGTTGTTACCTGTAGATATCCTAAACCAAAAGTTACTAATCCGCCTCACTAACACACCTGCGCTTCAGCTTTTGTTTGTACCTTGAGGTCAGATTTTAGTTCAATGGACTTTTGTAGCTACATCACATTTCATTGATGTCAGGGTCGTTTCTTACATTGATCTAAATCTGAATAATATATGCTAATAATAATAATTATTATTGTTATTGAAAAGCTAAATGCCGCCCCGGTGGCGCAGTGGTCTAAGCGATGGCCTCTGATCATTCGTCCGAAAGGGGTACGGGTTCGAATCCTGGTGAGGCATGGATGTTGTGTTTGTCTTCCGGCACTGGCTCTCTCCCTTCCCTGGAACCAGTGACCCTAAATTAGGGACGGGCGACTGCTTATAGTCCATTGAGTTGCTCACGGTGGTCGTTAAACCTCCAATCAAAAAAAAAAAAAAAAAAAAAAAGCTAAACAGTCGAAATACTATTTCCGCCGTCATACTTCAGTAAATATGTTGTACATTTTTTGTAATTCTCAATCTCTTTTTTACATATAATTTTGATTAACAGATGACGCCAGATGCGCACCGCACTGCAGACTGCATGACGCGTAACATCGTCACTCTGGGATTTGCCTCCGTAGAGAGAGGTTGGGAATTGTGAAGCGAAGAGCTCACCATGTTTCATGTTATGTCATTAATAAAATTGTTGTGTTTTTCTAATGTGATTGTAATAAAAGTGGAGTAGAGCTTTGGTTATATCACAGCAAAAATATGAAATAATACAATTTAATCAACCGAACCATCCCTCCAATGCCGCCCCGGTGGCGCAGTGGTCTAAGGCGCTGGCCTATGATCATTCGCCCGTAAGGGGTCCGGGTTCGAATCCCGGTGAGGCATGGATGTTGGGTTTGTCTTACGGCACTGGCTCTCTCCCTTCCCTGGAACCAGTGACCCTAAATTAGGGACGGGCGACTGCTTATAGCCCATTGAGTTGCTCACGGTGGTCGTTAAACCTCCAATCTAAATCTAAATCTAACCATCCCTCCAACAAACCGCTGCGCAACAAACAACCCATCAAAATATTTATTTTTATGACTCACATATCTTCTTTTATTAGTTTTACTACTATTACGTACACTCATTAATCCACCTACCTAAGCAATAGCTCAATGTCAGGAAAACCTTGTTGTTTGTTGTTGTGATTTAATTCCACTTAGTTTGTCCCTGACTGTCGCTGGGTGTGGTCATGAGTCCCGCGAGTAAATGCAATGTGTTGTACATAAATAAATATATACTCTCGAATTAATCGTTTTATTTTTTTTTTTTTTTTTTTTTTTTATTGGAGGTTTAACGACCACCGTGAGCAACTCGATGGGCTATAAGCAGTCGCCCGTCCCTAATTTAGGGTCACTGGCTCCAGGGAAGGGAGAGAGCCAGTGCCGTAAGACAAACACAACATCCATGCCTCACCGGGATTCGAACCCGGACCCCGTTCGGACGAATGATCAGAGGCCATCGCTTAGACCACTGCGCCACCGGGGCGGCCGTTTTATTTCGCACCCACAAAGTTCTTGGCGTGTAAGAGATGCATAGCGCAAATTATCTACACAGGGTGAGTCGAAAGTTTTGCAATATTTGCATAAACGCATGTGCTGCGGCGGGTATGTCACGTGTTTAAACTAGTTCAAGTCGCGCACTGCAGTCTGTCGAAAGGGATATAAAGTGGTGGTCGTTGCTGTGAACAGCATTGCATGCCGTCGTTTTGTCTGTGGTTAGGGCACCTAAAAGATGAACAGCCACAACTGGCTAATTAGGGAAATTTTGCTTTACGAGTTTGAAATCTGCCATAACGCTGCTCAAGCAACACAAAATATTTGTCATGAAAAGAGGAAGATTCCGTGGACCACAGGACCGCAATCTGATGGTTCAAGAAATTTTGCTCGGGTGACAGAAACCTCGACGATCAACCAAGGTCAGGTACGCCGCGAACCGTGGATTCGGAGGACGTGCGCCAGGTCGTAGAGGCAAATCCGACAACCAGCACTCGGAGACTATCAGGCGAGCTGGGCATGTCACAGACCACCGTGGTTCGTCACCCTCAGGACCTCGGCAAGGTCTAGAGGAGCTGCCGCATTGTCCCTCACAAACTGACGCCAGCTGAAGCTAACAGACGAGTGGAAGTGTGCTCAAAACTCTTAGAAAACCCGCGAGATGTACGTTTCATCAAGAGAATTGTTACCTGCGATGAAAAGTGGGTCTATTTCCGTAATCCTTACACTCAGCGTCATTCATGGTCACGGCTGACAGTCAGAGGTTGAGCCCGGGCCAGGTTGCTGAACCTGTTGCCAAACGTGGACATTTCGAGCAAAAGGTCATGCTCTGCGTCTGGTGGAATTTCGAGGGGATAATCCATTACGAATTTGTTCCAGACGGTCGGACCATCAACGCCAACCTCTACTCTGAACAGCTGGAGCGGAGGAATACCGTTTTGGAGAAGAAGTACACGGCACTGGTGAACAGAAAGCGCGCTCTACTACAGCAGAAAAATGCTCGACCTCATACTGCGCGAACATCCCGGGAAAAACTCCAGGAACTTGAGGGCATCGAACTGATGACACAGCCAGCATATATAGTCCGGACCTTGCCTCCGTCGGATTATTACCTGTTCCGGTCCATGGCACACTTTCTTCGCGGGCGGCCCTTTAACATCCAGGAGGGGGTCAGCTGGGGGGAAGGTGTTATTCGCTTCGAAGGACAAGAACTGGTACCGCAGCGGAATCGAAGAACTGGCAGACAGATGGCTAAAGACGGTGCAACACGATGGTCTATACTTTGAATGCTAGTCAGCTTTCGTCGTAAAGGTACGTATGAAGACATAAAGTGATCCAAATATTGCAAAACTTTCGACTCACCCTCTGTAGAATCGAAGAACTGGCAAACAGATGGCTAAAGACGGTGCAACACGATGGTCTATACTTTGAATGCTAGTCAGCTTTCGTCGTAAAGGTACGTATGAAGACATAAAGTGATCCAAATATTGCAAAACTTTCGACTCACCCTCTGTAGAATCGAAGAACTAGCAGACAGATGGCTAAAGACGGTGCAACACGATGGCCTATACTTTGAATGCTAGTCAGCTTTCGTCATAAAGGTACGTATGAAGACATAAAGTGATCCAAATATCGCAAAACTTTCGACTCACCCACTGTACAAAGAAAAGCAGGGTGTACATTCTCTATTTTTGATTTCATGTTTAGAGGGTCATATGAACGCAATAAAGAAATTAAAAATGTGCATGTACATTTTTAATTTCTTTATTGTGTTCATATTATTACGTACGTATTCCACAGAGTTCCACATTCCATTTTATTTCAAATTATTAATTTGAACATTTCATCTTCTTAGACAGGTTATAACAAAGTAAATTTCTCCCTCATTTTTGTCCACGCCGGGGCTCGAACCAGCGCCCCCTCATTCCGGAATAAGTCGCTCTACCAATTGAGCTATGCGGACGTTTGTTATCGCTGCTATCTGCCTTTATGTCGTGTGCGTCCTGCTGGGCAGGTACGTCACATCTTCCCCTCCCGAAAGAGGGCCGGGGGCATGGCCCACGGGTCAGCCGTGACCATGATTCGTCGCAGGCAGCCATCCGCTGTAGAACGTGCACTTGAGAACTCCCAGTCAATCTGGTGTGTGGAATGCAACGTCACACACATTTATTTTTCGAAGCGCTGGAGAAGGGATTCTCTGATTTTTCCTATCTCGCGGTGTGGAAAGAACACCATTGCGAGATTTTGAATGGCCGGGTCATCCGGGAAGTTCGGGCGCCATTATCACGAAGTAAATTTCTCCGCCATTTTTGTCCACGCCGGGGCTCGAACCCGGGTCCTCTCATTCCGGAATAAGTCGCTCTGCCAATTGAGCTACGCGGACGTTCGTTATCGCTGCTATCTGCCTTTATGTCGTGTGCGTCATGCTGGGCAGGCACGTCACAAGGTATTAACTGGGGGTGAAATTAGTTTATATCTTATTAGTGCTTCTAGTATTTGATTGAATTAACTCTATTCGCCTACAGTTAATCAGTGAACCACTTTTCATACAAAAGTTAAGGAAAGGAGTCAAATGTTTACCTGTAACTTGTACAGTTTTCTGGGAAAGTGGTGCTCCACCGTATTTTGGCCTGTGCGTGGTGGTCGTCGTTGTCGTAATGTTCATTCTAGTTGCATGTACGGCTACAGAAAAGAAAAAAAAACAGTTTCATTAGTCAAAATGGAAATTAAAATGAAAAACTAACGAGTTCTCTTAGCAGAACTAGAACGCACCAAAATATACCTTTCTCATTATTTCAACGAAATTCATCATTTACTGTCTGGTAATAGCAGAATTGCACTATTTCTGCAACAGACAATCGCTTTACACTGTTTACTGAAATACACTGGTGTTCAGTATTAAAGAATAATCTACAGAAACGTATATGCTAGAAATTGTTTAAATTCTTTGCTTTTTTATTTCAGTTGGAAAATTAGTAGATCTACCTACATATATTATATATTATACAATATACACTATATTGACAAAAATCACCGGACGCCTAGAAGAGAAACACAACATAGCATTTATTGACACACATTAGTACGGTGTCGGTCCACCTTTGGCCTTAATGCATGCACTGACCCTTCGAGACATGCTTTCGACAAGGTTTTGAAGCACAGCGATAGGTATGGGCTTCCATTCAGTACATAATGCTGCCGCTAACTGTTACTTAGTAGTAGGCCTTGGTTCCAAACTTCTTATCCGGCGCTCTAATTCATCCCATAGGTGCTCTATGGGATTAAGAGCAGGGCTCTTTGCTGGCCAGTCCACACACGATACGGAATTATCGTCAAACCACGCCGTAACAGCTTTGCTTTATGGCTCTGTGCATTATCCTGCTGAATACCAACAAGGCTCGGTTCCACAGTATCGCCACAGATTTGGTAGGGCATAATTGTCCAGAATATCGAGGTAGACATGCTGGTTAACAGGTTTGTCCACGATAACCATTGGGCAGGGACCATACGACGAAAAACACCCCCACACGAGTACACTTCCAGCTCCAAACGTGACCGTAGGAACAGTACACTGTGGTAAATAGCGTTGCCCCGGCTGCCGCCATACCCACACGCGGCCATCAGACTGATAGATCGTGTATCTAGATTCATCAGTCCATAGGACCCGTTTCCATTGATCTACGGTCTATGATGAATGTTCTTTACACCATGCTAAACGACGAGTAGCATTCCGAGTGGAGATGAAAGGCCTATGAGCAGTCGCACGAACACGGTAGCCCATGGGATGAAGTTATCTGTGAATGGTACGTGCACAAATCGAGGTTCCAGCATTTTTACTTACCTGTACACTGAGGTTTTGTGCAGTATTCCGTCGATTAGCTGTGACGACTTTCCTGGGGCTTCGACGTCCTCTGTCACTGATTTTCTTTGGTCTACCGGTACGTTTTGCTGTTTCAGGCACGCCATGTGTCTTCTAGTACATCCAAAACAGTTGACTTAGGTATGTTTAAACGCCTCTAGGTTTCCCTTATGGACAACCCACTAATATAAGACCCAGCAATCTTTCCTTTCTCAAATTCAGTTCTCTCCAGCCGCGACACTTTCACTCAACCTCACAGTGCGATGTGATCGCGGTCAGCTGCAGGCTTGTTTTTATATCGTTTGTAGCTGTACTGCGCATCTTAACAACGCAGCGGATCCGTTCATTCGCTTTTGAAGGGGTGTCCGGTGACTTTTGTCAATATAGTGTATATTATATATGAAATTTTGTTTTGACGGGTGCTATATTTGTACATTGGCTGTGACGTCGGGGTTGTATTGTTGGGGCCATTTTGATCTGGGCTCTTTTGTTGGGTCACCTCATCATCAACCATTTTCTATCCACTGCTGGATGAAGGTCTCCCCAAGTCTTCTACTACTCTTTGTCTTGAGCACGTGTCACTCTGGCATGGTTTGGAATTTCTTCAACCCATCTTCCACGTGGTCTTCTTCTGAGTCTTTTCCTGTCCAGTATAGTGGTCAGTTCTTCTAGAAATATGCCCAGTCTATTGTGACTTGAAGCAAAACCGTCTCGAGTACTAGAGGCCTAAGCCTATGAGATGTTCCCGTTTGTGACGTCAGCAACCGAGTCAAAACAAAACAAACTCTCTACGATTGAAACCGAGAAACAGTCTGTCTGCTCGGCATGTGCCTTGTACTGAGAGTGCTGAAGACTTGATGTACGATATGAGAATTCGAAGAGAAGTTAGTATTTTTATTAATTTAGATTACATATTTCTTATGAATTAATGAACTAGGTTATCTTATTGCAAACGTAATAGTTCCCGCGAAACTAAGTAGTTTAAGCAACGTTTCATGTACTAGTATGATTGGGCTTATGAAACATTTCATGAATCATTAGGCTTAGCAACATTTCATTTATCATTAGAGTTGTTTTTTTGTCCAGTGCTGTTTCCTTATTTTGAACGAAATATTTAGATGTGCACTTTTCTGACGTCATACTGAAATAAAAAGAAATGTGTATCAGTCGCACATTGTTTTGTTGAAAGAATATGGAATTATCATATTAATAACGGCAATTTTTGATGCCATGCATGGAATGTTCCATATTAACTTAGTTTTAACTTGTTTTTTCCTCCGTAACTTACTTGGATGAAATAGAATATAATTTGTTTGAAAAAAATGCATGGTGCCTACTGTAATACAGATGAATTTTTGCAAAGCATTGATGCAAAAGGAAAAAGTTAAAGCTCTTTTGTATCTGAATTTGTTTGTAGATATGGAATAATCGCTGAATTCATTGCTCCCATGGCCCATGAAGTGTTTGCGTCTTGATTCTTACCAAATGATTTGCATGTACCGAAATTCATAACTTTTTTCCATCGATATTGTCAAGTTACGAAAAATTAGAATCCTGATATCGCCGCTGTAACCTCGCTGCTACCTAAGATAGCAGTCACGGCAGCGTTTGTTACGACCTTCATGATGACGTCACGAATCGAGGACTAAGGCCTGCTAGTACTGAGACGGCTTTGCTTGAGGACCTTGATCATGATGTCATCCACTCTTACCATTCTCCTCTGTGTGTGTGTGTGTGTGTGTGTGTGTGTGTGTGTGTGTGTGTGTGCGTGCAATCCGTGATTTTTTTTCCTACGTATCTTGGTTAAACCAAGCATGTTACGTCACCATGTTTCTTTGTATTGCCGCAGACACTGTGTTTTTTAGGGTTTCTGATCCATGAATAAGAACTGAAAGGATGCACTGATTAAACATCTTTAGTTTAATGGCAAATTGTTCTTGAAAATTGCACAATTTCTTCCAAGTACACTCGTGCCAAGTTTTATACACCTACTTATCTCTTCTCCGTTGTAACCCACACTTGATATCTGTTCTCAAAGGTAGACGCAAGCATCAGTTACTTCTAAACTTTCCCATCAACTCTAAATTTTCAGTTCTTGTAGAAGCATTGTACACCGATTTTGTTTTGATAACGTTCACCTTAAATCCAACTTCACGACTTTTATCCGCAATTTCGGGGATCCAACTCTGCAGTTTTCAGGGAGTACTCGCAAAAAATGACTATATCGTCAGCGAAACGAAGACAGGTTAAACTATCTGCAGTAATCTTAATCCCCTTGTCTTCCCAATTCAGTGACGGAAAGCTGCAATGTGGCAGTAAAAAGGTTGAAAAATATGACGTAAACATAAGTGCATGAATACACTGACGAAAAAAAAATCCCAACACCACGAAAAAATAGTTGTAGAGGAATGAAATGGTGGCAATACATTTGTATAGGTAACATATTTAATCGATTAAGGTTTCAAGATCACAGCTTAATGTAAGCGCGAGAAAAGCCATTTTAAATGTGAAATGCTGGTACATTAATAACCGGTGTAACCGCCAGAATGTTGAATGTAAGCACGCAAACGTTCATGCATTGTATCGTACAGGTGCTGGATGTCAGTTTGTGGGATGGAGTTCCATGCCTGTTGCACTTGGTTGGTCAATACAGGGACGGTTAATGCTGGTTGGTGGTGACGCTGGAGTTGTCGTCCAATAATGTCCCATACGTGCTCGATTGGTTAAAGATCTGGTGATGTAGCAGGCCACGGCAACATGTCGACTCTCTGTAGAGCATGTTGGGTTACAACAGCGGTATGCCGGCGAGCGTTATCCTGTTGGAAAACACCCCGTGGAATGCTGTTCATGAATGGCAGCACAGCAGGTTGAATCACCTGACCGACGTACAACTGTGCCGTCAGGGTGCGTGGGATAACCACGAGAGTGCTCCTGCTGTCATAGGAAATTGCTCCCCAGACCATAACTCCAGGTGTAGGTCCAGTGTGTCTCGGCCGCAGACAGGTTGGTTGCATGCACTCACCTGGCCTCCTTCTAACCAACACACGGCCATCACTGGCACCCAGGCAGAACCGGCTTTCATCAGAAAACACAACAGATCTCCACTCCGTCCTCCAATGAGCTCTAGCTTGACACCACTGACGTCGCAAACGGCAGTGGTTTGGAGTAAGTGGAATGCACGCTACAGAGCGTCTGGCTCGGAGCTGTCTTTCAAGTAACCGATTTGTAACAGTTCGTTGTGTCACTGTGGTGGCAACTGCAGCTCGAATTGCTGCCGCAGACGCAGTACGATGAGCCACGGTTATACGCCGTACACGGCGGTCTTCCCTCTCAGTAGTGCCACGTGGCCGGCCGGAACCCGGTCTTCTTGAGGCAGTACCTTCCCTTGACCACCGCTGCCAACAATCATGCACAGTGACTACATTCCTGCCAAGTCGTTCTGCAATACTGCGGAAAAGAAAATCCACCTTCTCGGACCCCTATTACACGACCTCGTTCAAACTCCGTGAGCTGTTGATAATGGCTTCTTCGTCTTCTTAAAGGCATTCTTGACTAACATCAACACACTACGTCGAATCTCAACGATAACGAACGCTCACGAACGTTACAGCGCGTATTTACAGCAAACCTGCTTTGCATGTTCCGAGGGGCGCTACTAGCGCCACACGTATGCGCCGAGCGCGAAATTTGCATAGACGTTATTTTACAGATGTACTCTCACCGCCTACCAACTGTCGTTTATCTAACACAACCCCTTCTTGGTGTTGGGATTTTTTTCCGTCAGTGTATGTGCAGATATGTTACATGTGTTGTCACCAGCTGGTGTTTATCATCGTCCTTAAATCAGAGATGAAAAGCACTTCCACCGATGCAGAAATTCGGCAAATAGTTTTAAAAAGATACATTCCGCCAAAAACCGTCTACAAGTGGCAGTAACACATTTTTCCGTAGCGTGATGCACGTCTATCACGGTGACTATTCATGAGATTATGAAGTATGAATATGACTTTCGGTGAACCGCAATACATTTCCATCATAGTTATGAGCGTCATCCGGCAATATTAACGCATTTATCCCTGAATTGGATTCCAGTTCTCGCTACGGTAATCTTCAGCCATCTGATATACAACCATGCGTGGGTGCTGATCTACGCGTGTGTTGCGTTATCAGTACGAACCATGCCTCCCCGGTTCACTAGAGGTCTGAAGAGATCGAGCGTGATAGATCAAAAATAATGTCCTACGTGACTAATGTCCTAAAAAACTAATGTCTAACTAATGTCCCGCTATCAAGCAAGTGTATAAATAAAATTATACGCTTACTTAATAGCGCTGGCTTTGGCCCTAGCTGGAACCAGTAGCCCCGAATTAGGGACGGGTGACTGCATATCGCTCTGTCAAAACCCTAAATAAAGTATCGAAAATTTTTATTATCCGTGTTCAGTTTTTTGACGAATATTTAGAAAATTTACCTTTTCGGGCTCCAAAGCGTAAACTATTTTCACGATGCATTCTGACTTAAATATTAGCCGAATGTCTAATTTTTTTGAAAATCGGAAAGGGAACTTTATATAACCTCTGTATAACAACGTGCGTAGATGCTCACAAGAACATCTACGTTACCCAATTAACTAAAGAACCGGACAAAAATTTAGTCACCTGCAGCAATATATGTAATTGTTCATTATGATATATTTCTGAGGTTATAATTAGAATTTTATTTAAATATTTCGGGGTTATGCAATAATAAAATATGTGCTATTTCTTTCTACTGGTAAAATTTTAAGCTGAAAGTTTGAAAAATTAAAATAAGTGGATCGAAAGACAGATGTAAGTGACTGGAAAAAAGGTGTCATCGCTTTTGGTCGGTCAAAATGTCCGACCAAAAGCGATGACACCTTTTTGGCATCAAGGAAGTTGCTGAATTTACAGGTGTTAGCAGAAGAACACTTCTACGTGTCTATAAAGATAGGTGTAAGTCAAACTCGACTGAAAATGAATGGAAAAATATTGGACGAAACACCATTTTGACAATTCGTGACTTTTGCCGAATTCCTCGACTGGCCAACGAAAACATGTTCCAAACAAGGCAGGAACTCCTCCCATCTGTTAACAATGTACCTCAGACGCCTATATCTGAGCTGACATTGTGTAGAGAACATAATAGAATGGATATCTGGAGTAGAGTTGCAAGACTGAAAACAATGTTTACCTTTAGCCCAAGCTAATCGAGCTCATAAAAAAGCTCGATTAGCTTGGGCTAAAGCTCAAAGGACATGGACTGTTGGTCAGTGGTAGGCTATCATATGGTCTGATGAATCCAAATTTTGCCTATACTCAAATGAAGCAGAGCATAGAGTTAACAGGGGGTCAAAGTCCACAGGACATGGACTGTTGTTCAGTGGAAGGCTGTCAAATGGTCTGATAAATCCAAATTTTGCCTATACTCAAATGAAGCAGAGCATAGAGTTAACAGGGGGCCAAAGCTCACAAGACATGGACTGTTGATCAGTGGAAGGCTGTCATGTGGTCTGATGAATCCAAATTTTGCCTATACTCAAATGAAGCAGAGCATAGAGTTAACAGGGGGCCAAAGCTCACAGGACATGGACTGTTGATCAGTGGAAGGCTGTCATATGGTCTGATGAATCCAAATTTTGCCTATACTCAAATGAAGCAGAGCATAGAGTTAACAGGGGGCCAAAGCTCACAGGACATTGACTGTTGATCAGTGGAAGGCTATCATATTTGCCTATACTCAAATGACGCAAAGCGTAGAGTCAGAAGGGGGTCTAAAGAAATATTGAATCCCGAGTGTGTTCAAATAGTTCTTGCCAAAGAGAGCGGGTCTGTAATGCTGTGGGGTTGTTTTAATGGTTGTAAATACGGCCCACTAGTAGAGGTGAAAAATACGATGAATCGGTATGCCTACAGATAAGTTTTAAACAATCATGTGTTTCTTTTTGCCTAACATTTGCAGGATTCTCATCAAGTAACTTATCCGATTTACCATGATGACAACTGTATCACTCATAGAAGTAAAACCTAATAGCATTATGGATTGGTCTGAAGAGCATGTTGCAACATTGGAACACATAGGCTGGCCAGCTAAATCACCAGATTTAAAACCCGCCGAGAATTTTTGGGACCACTTTGAACTGAGTGTAAAACCCAAACTTCAGCATACCAGTAATCTCAATGAATTGCGAGACAAACTGTTCTTAGAATGGTCAAAAATTGACTCAAGTTATTTAAATCATCTTGTTTAATCTCTTCCAGTAAGAAATAATGCTGCGATTCCTGCACGTGATGATGAAACTAAGTAGGAAAAGTAAATTTCTAGAGGTTACTAATTTTTTGTCGGGTGTATGTACCTAAACACATAGCAAGCATTCACTGTAGTCGAAGTAAAGCTCGAGTGATAGCCCCTTGTTTTTAAAATTGGTCTCGATGGTTTTCTTTGTTTTTTACTTCTCCCGTTATTTTCGATTTTATTTTCATTCAATAACATTAAATCATAGATGCGAAACTAATGTTCAGTAAGTAATGAAATTTTAAAGTAATGTAAGTGAATTGCTTTTAGCAAAGTTCAGGCAGGTAGGCTTAGATAAAATTGCTAAAATATAATACGAATTTTCAAAAATCCATCACAGTTGCTGAGTGGGCTAAGGAACTGGCATCTGACCAGTTGCCTCAGTTGATCCCGGGTTCGAATCCCAGATGATGCATGAGTGGTGCGCTTGTCCGAAGGCGCTGGCTCTGACACATCACCAGTAGCCCTAAATTAGGGACGGACGGCTGCTTATAGACCTAAGAGTTGGCCATGGTAGTCGTTAAACCCACAAATAAACAAAATCAAAAGCTAAATGAGCAGGGTATGATACAGAACAGATGAAACAGCCATTGAATACTAACTAAAATATAACGTAGAAACTTATCTAATGTTTACATTAGTGTTTATTAACAGTCGTACAATGTATACAGAATTTAAGAAAATTCATCTACTTACGGCACTGAAACCTCGGACAGCAAAATCCTTCAATCGGTGTTGCGTAACACCCTCTAATAGGTGGAGGACATGTTTGTTGAAGACAGATGATATCTCCTCGGAAACAGAAGCAGAATTCGCAAGGATCTGTGCGTGGAATTTGCTCTGCAGACTGGTAGATTTGTCCGTCAAAGAAGCAATCTAGATGAAAAGTCGTTTTGCAGTTAGAAGAGATTCCGTGTTAAAACAAAACAAAACAATATTACTGCTTTCTTTTTTACTATCACAGACTCTCAGTAATACCACTGTCAAAACGGTAAAAAACTATCACTTTTGGAATTAAATTAAATATTTCAAATCGATGTAAAAGAGTGGGCAATATAGTTAACATACAACTGCTTTGTTTACATTATGACAACCCTTCTTACAAGGGAAGCCTTTCAACTGTCACTCTCCAAAATTGAAGAAACGTAGCCAGCAGATAGTACTAAGGACAAAAACCAATGGGTGTATTTCCGTTTTGGCCCAAATGAACTGACAAAGGTGAACGAGTGTTTTAACTGACAAGGGAAGCCTTTCAACTGTCACTCTCCAAAATTGAAGAAACGTGGCCAGGAGATAGTACTAAGGGCAAAAACCAATGGGTGTATTTTCGTTTTGGCCCAAATGAACTGACAAAGGTGAACGAGTGTTTTAACTGACAAGGGAAGCCTTTCAACTGTCACTCTCCAAAATTGAAGAAACGTGGCCAGGATCTAGTTCTAAGGACAAACACGAGTGGGTGTATTTCCGTTTTGGCCCAAATGAACTGACAAAGGTGAACGAATGTTTTAACTGACAAATGAAGCCTTTCAACTGTCATTCTCCAAAATTGAAGAAACGTGGCCAGGAGATAGTACTAAGGGCAAAAACCAATGGGTATATTTCCGTTTTGGCCCAAATGAACTGACAAAGGTGAACGAGTGTTTTAACTGACAAGGGAAGCCTTTCAACTGTCACTCTCCAAAATTGATGAAACGTGGCCAGGAGATAGTACTAAAGGCAAATCCAATGGGTGCATTTCCGTTTTGGCCCAAATGAACTGACTGACAAAGGTGAACGAGTGGTCTGAAAATGGCCTTAGAGCACAAGTGGGGAAAATTATCTAACATGTGTTGTGCTGCGTGATTAGTAACCCCAAATATCAGTTATGTCCCCATGATTCAAAATAAGCTCATGCCATACAAAAAAAGCAACAAAAACCTTTATTACAGGTGTAAATGAACATTTGTGGCATTGAACACATGACCGAAGCAAAGTAATTTGGAACAATGAAAACAACGCAAGATCCCAAAGTTATCACAGTACTGACAATTGTCATTGACATCTGAAAAACAAATACGTTGGACATTATCAAAAGAATCGCCATCACTTTCACAGTATCCAATTTTTTTCATGGATATCACAAGATGTTGTTGAATTTTTCTGACTGCAATTGATTGTGTACGAATGAATGCAGGAATATGATGTTATTTCGGTGATGGAGTACAAAATCATGGACATTGTGAAGTGTTACATAATCAGATATTTTTTGTGCATATATTTTACACCGGCGGAAAAAATATACATCGTGAGGTTGAATGAAACCTGCTGTCTTTGGTGGTATGGTGAGCAGAGGTGGTATGATTTTCTCCACTTGTGCTCTAAGGCCGTTTTCGGCCCACTCGTTCACCTTTGTCATTTAATTTGGGCCTAAACGGAAATACACCCATTGGTTTTTGCCCATAGTACTATCTTCTGGCCACGTTTCTTCAATTTTTGAGAACGGCAGTTGAAAGGCTTCCCTTGTTAGTGTGTCGCTCTGATAGCCAAGTGACCTGAGGCGATGGATGGTATGCTTGTCTGATTGCGACGGTTCTGTCCCTTCCCTGGAAGTAGTGGTCCTAAATTAGGGACGGACGACTGCTTATTGTTCTGTGAGTTGATCATGGTGGTCGACAAACCCCAAAACAGCAACAAAAAATCCTTTCTAGTGTCCTTTAACTCAATAATGTCCAACTGGTGACCAACCATAAAGGTATTAGGTGGGAAATTAATTGAAAAACTAGATAAAGTAGATGAACAAGTAGTCTGTAGTACTTGTTTCAGTAGGAGATCGCTAGAACCTCAAATGTCGCCCAAACTAGTACGTATCAGAAGCCTCTCCCAATATTTGAATTTTGTTATATACTCAGATTGGATAACAAATGCGTATTATGTTTAAATTGTTGTGTATCTGGACCGGAAATCATATTAAAATTCTTAGAAACCAATTTTGACGCAGCTTCCAGGACGAGACAGAAAACGAGTTCGTACCTCCACATAAAAAAGACATCAGAACTCAAATGAAAACCCATATTTTAGCACATAAATGAACTCTTCCTAATTTAGTAAAATCATCAATGCACATTATAAATCTCTTTGCATAACACACAGTAACTTCAAAGGCATTACTAATCCTTAGCTCTTCTTAAAATTGTAAACGAAAGTGAGAGAGCGTAGATGATTCGCTCTTTGGAAGACTTACCATGAGCATAACTCGTCAATTTCTTGATATTGTGCAAGATGTAGCATTCAGTGATAGACCAGTGGCAATCAATTCGACTCATCTTCAGTGATATGGGGATCTCATTTGAATGTTTCTACCACGGAATATGTGGTAATGGGTGATCAACCAGAGGAAACCAGTTCGACACATCTTCAGTGATATGAGCATAGCATCTGAACGTTTGTACAATGAATCATTGTTCGAAAGGTATATGCATGATGTGCCACGAAAGTGTTATCTGCTGATCAAAGTATCGCAGTAGAAATCAAGAACAGCAACAATTTGCATGAATTTCAAGAGCAGCCAGGAAATTTCCTGGCTGTGCTAAATCTCAGAAATACCCATCATACACAGTGCGTCAAAGAATTTTTAAGACTGGGTCTGTAAAATGAAACAGAAACAAAAAATTGTAATTTGTTTTGGTTTGTTATTCAAAATAAGTCCCTCCGGCTTCAATACACTTGTTACAGCGATTTCATAATGATTCGAATGCCTGTTCCAGTTCACTTTGCAGAATTGCCTCCAAAGCACGCGTCGAAGCTGCTGTTTGTATGGTCGAAATATCATCAAAATAACACCCTTTTAACATCATTTTAAGTTTTGGGAACAAAGAAAAGTCGCAGGGTGCTAAATCAGGCGAACACGGTGGATGATTCAACACACAGACATTATTTTTCGCCAAAAATCTACAAACAAGAAGTGAGGTGCGACTGGGTGCATTATCGTGCAACAAACACTAACTGTTTTCATCTCCATATTCTGGACGAATGCTGAACATCAAACGCCTCAAAACATTTAAATAAAACTCACCAGTAATTGTTTGTCCACTTGGAACAAATTCTTTGTGGATAATACCCTTACTATCGAAGAATGTAATGAGCATTGTTTTGATTTTCGATGGAACTTTTCTTGTTTTTCTTTGGCTTGTGGCGAGTTTTTTGACTTCCATTCCGCACTTTGTCGCTTTGTTTTAGGATCATATTGAAAACACCATGTTTCATCACCTGTAACAATCGATTTTAAGAAGTTTGGATCATTTGCAGCGGCTGAAATGATGTCTCTGCAATGTGCACTTCTCCTTTATTTTTGTTCATTGGGGGTAACGTGTGTGAAACAAATTTAGCACAGACTTTTGTTTTGCCCAAATCTTCATGCAGGATGGTTCGAATCGTTTCTTTGTTGATGTTTAAAGACTCTTCCATCATTCTTAGTGGCGCACATCGATTGTATGCCACAAAATCACGCACTTTTTCTGTAATCTCAGGTGTCCTAGATGAACTTGGTCTTCCGGTATGCTTATCATCTTCTAGCGTCTCTCTTCCGTCCAAAAAACGTTTGTGCCACAGGAAAACATTTAATCTACTTAAACAAAACTCACCGTAAACTTGTTTCGTCATTTGGTACGTTTCCGAGGCACTTTTACCAAGTTTTGCGTTAAATTTAATAACAGCCCTTTGTTCCATCTTAATAATTCAACATGAAAAAATGTTTATTTCTCTAATGAACGCCCGTTTCGTTTGAGTTACTTTAACAACTGCTTAGTACTTTTGGCAGAAAGCAAGCAGATGGTCACGGTTTATAACGCATTCGCGATTACACTGTCTAGCGCCAGTCTTAAAAATTCTTTGACACACTGTGTAAAACCTATCAATAGTGATAAAAGCTTCCTTCCAGTCCTTTATTATCTATTCCATGACCTAATGAGGAAAGGCTTGTTCCCCTGACACCATTGCGCTGGGCAGAAACAAGTGACTCAAACATCTCTCCTTTCTTAGGTTCGTCGACATTGTTAGAGCTGGTATTCAGTCAATTATGATTACTATGACTCATTCTTCTAAATGGCTACTTTTAATAACAGAACTAAAGGGGAAAACAACGCTTTCCGATGAGCAAGTTCACTCGTTCTAGCCGCTTTTGCTTCATTTCTTAGACAGCGTGTATATTCGTAGGAGCTGATTTCCCTCCATTTTTCTAAACCCGAGTTATTTCGTTCCAGCAGGTTTAAGGGTTAATATTACACCATCACATTGTTAGACCCCAAACTGCTGAAATACCTTTTGTACATTACAAGGAAAATCTGAGCATTCTATGTACGGTGCACACGTTCATGAACATTTTACGACAAAACTGCGTTTCTAGCAAGGACGTTTATGAAAAGACACTTCCCAAGTCCGGTATCTCGTGTGGATTCCACAGAAAACACATTGTGAATAAAAGTAACGTGTCAAGACGACAAATCTGAAGCGATACATACCATCGGTATAGCTTAGTTGGGAGAGCAACTTACTCCGGAGCAAGGGCTTCGATTCCTTCACGGCCAAATTTGTGTTTTCACATTGGCCCCCTAGCGTAACAAAGTGGATGTACTGGCCGTTGGCT
This sequence comes from Macrothele yani, assembly GCA_039090855.1. Taxonomy (NCBI): domain Eukaryota; kingdom Metazoa; phylum Arthropoda; class Arachnida; order Araneae; family Macrothelidae; genus Macrothele; species Macrothele yani. The sequence continues at coordinate 11,355,626 of CM077022.1, read as the reverse complement.
TCTTCGAAAAATGTGTGATGATTGTTCCAAACATCGTCTAAAATGAATGAAACTTCATTCTTCGCTTCAAATTGAAAAAAAAAATGAGAGGAGATGATGTGTGACGTACTACGAAGGTAAAGCACGTGTCAAGACAACAAATCTGTAGTGACATATACCGTCCGTGTAGCTTGGTTGGTAGAGCAACTTACTCCGGAGTAAGGGAACGTGGACAAATTTGTGTTTCCACATAACACGTGTGAACGTACAAGAGTCAATAATTTCATAAAGAGCTCTTTGTCTTTCCCGAGAAGATCTACGTTTCGTGAGGGACACATATCCATGGATTCTTCTCGGCAAAACAACATTCTAAGTGAGGACATTTATGTTTATGAAAAGACACCTTTCGTGTTGCATGGAGAAGGCACATTTTGAATAACACGTATGCATTTACGGGCAGGCATATTCCAATCAAAAGTCACGAAAAATAATACTTTCATCATGAATCGGCGATGCATAAAATTTGCAAGTTTGCATCGAAATGAAGCACAGGAGTCACAAATCTAATATCGGTTGTTGTTTAGAATGCAAGTCTCTCACTCTTGAACTTTCAGGAAAGTTTTCGTAAGTTGGAACAAAGTACAAAGAACTGTATAACGAAGTAAATTTCTCCGTCATTTTTGCACACGCAGGGGCTCGAACCCGGGTCCCCTCATTCCGGAATAAGTCACTCTACCAATTGAGCTACACGGACGTTCGTTCTGACTGCTATCTGCCCTTATGTCGTGTGCGTCCTGCTGGCAGGTACGTCACATCTCCCCCCCACGCCCCCGAAAGAGGGCCGGGGGCATGGCCCACGGGTCAGCCGTGACCATGAATCGTCGCAGGCAGCCATCCGCTGTAGAACGTGCACTTGAAAACTCCCACTCAATCTGGTGTGTGGAATTCAACGTCACACACGTTTATTTTTCGAAGCGCTGGAGAAGGGATTCACTTATTTTTCCTATCTCGCGGGGTGGAAAGAACATCACACCATTGCGATATTTTGAACGGCCGGGTCATGCGGAAGGTTCGGGCGCCATTATAACGAAGTAAATTTCTCCGTCATTTTTGTCCACGCCGGAGCTCGAACCCGGTTCCCCTCATTCCGGAATAAGTCACTCTACCAATTGAGCTACGCGGACGTTCGTTCTGACTGCTATCTGCCTTTATGTCGTGTGGGTCCTGCTGGGCAGGTACGTCACAACTGTCACTCACGCCAAAATGGTAATTTGAGCAATTTTTCGCCCAAAATAGTGGTTTTATATCCTTTCAAGGCGAAGAACGTGTAACAAACATTTCACGTTTCACATTCGTCTGATCTGAAGAATGACTGGTACTGCATACCACGTGGTTGTCCACAGCCTGACCATCTGGCACGAGTTACCAGTGCAGAGAACTCTCACAAATCCACCAAATTCATGGCATGACTTTCCTCCCGGTATGGTTTCACTATATTTTAAGTAAGATCATTTGGATCGTGAGTCCTGGGAAAAAATCCAAAAGTCCTGGAAATGTCCTGGAATTTTGTGATTGAAAAAGCGTATGAACCATGCGAATCGTCTTTGCAACACTAGCTGTACTTCCTGGCCTGGCCTCAACTACTGCATCTCAGTAGTAGTAAAATGTAGGAATATCCACTTTTCATCGCCTGTGACGATACAATGCCAAAACCTACCGTCCCGTTGTGAAAACACAAGTTTGTCGGTGATCGAATCTTTGCCCCAGAGCCAGTTGTTCTAACCGATGGAATGTATCGCTGCAGATTTGTCGTCTTGACACGTGCTTCACCTCTTCAGCATGTCACGCCGTGGATTTGACAGCAATCTGCGAAAGAGAGTGACACATTGTTTCGCCTGCTGGGGTGTTAATTCATGGGGAACCATTCGGTGGTGCCTAAAGGAGAAATCGAACAGGTCCAGGTGGCGAGTAATGATGGATTGGGAAGAACCCGGCTCAGCTGCCAATTCTGGTTCACTGTCACAGCTTCGACCACGGTGTAAGCGTTAGTGGTCTTTTGACGTCCTGACGCCGGCTTGCCTACAAGACTGGCGTCTCCAACATTGCAACGCCGGAACCATAAGCATGCAGTGCTGCTGTTTACGCTTTCTTCGTCGTCAACTGCACACATTTCTGTTACTGCTGCGGCAGCGTTTTACACTTTTTCGTATAATGGCGTAGAAGTACCCGAACAGCACATACATCGACCTCCATCCTCTGCCCACCTTATAACGACTCCGTGCCAAAAGCATGTCATCGCGATACCCAATCAATACTGGCGCGCGTTTCGCACAGGAATGGATTCCTAACACTATGTGTAGCTCAAAACTATAAAAAAATGTCTTTCTGAATAACACAAAGACGTAAAATATCGTTCAGTTTTATGCTTAGTGAAACTTACTATATAGTACCTGAGTCATACACTATATTGACAAAAGTCACCGGACACCGCTTCAAAAGCAAATGAACGGATCCGCTGCCTTGTTAAGATGTGCGGTACAGCTGCGAACAGTGTAAAAACAAGCCTGCAGTTGACCGCGATCACATCGCATTGTGAGGCTGAGTGAAAATGTCGCAACGGGAGAGAACTGACTTTGAGAAAGGAAATATTTTTGGGTGTTATATTAGTAGGCTGTCCATAAGAGAAACCGAGAGGCGTTTAAACATACCCAAGTCAATTGTTTTGGATGTACTGAATAAGTGGAAGACACATGGCATGCCTGAAGCAGCAAAACGTACCAGTAGACCAAAGAAAATCAGAGATAGAGGACGTCGAAGCCTTAGGAGAGTCATTACAGCTAATCGACGGAGTACTGCACAAGACCTCATTGGACACATGAGTAAAAATGCTAGAACCTCAGTATATATACGTACCATTCGCAGAGAACTTCATTCCATGGTTACCGTAATCGTGCGGATGCTCATTAACCATTTTCACTAGGAATGCTACTCGTCGTTTAGCATGATGTAAAAAACTTTATCGTGGACCGTAGATCAATGGAAACTAGTCCTATGGACTGATGAATCCAGACGCACGATCCATCAGTTTGTTGGCCATGTGTGGGTATGGAGGCAGCCGGGGGAACGCTATTTACCACAGTGTACTGTACCTACGGTCACGTTTGGAGCTGTCAGTGTACTCGTGCGGGGGTGTTTTTCGTGGTATGGTCCCGGCCCATTGGTTATCGTGTACAAACTGGTTAACAAGCACGTCTACCTCGATATGCTGGACAATTATGGTCTACCAACTCTGTGGTAATACTATGGAACCGAGCCTTGCTTGTACCAGCAGGATAATGTACCGAGCCATAAAGCAAGGACTGTTACGGCGTGGTTTGACAATAATTTCGTATCGTGTGCGGACTGGCCAGCACAGAGCCCTGATCTTAATCCCATAGAGCACCTATAGGACGAATTAGAGCGCCGCATAAGAAGTTTGGAACCAAGGCCTATTACTAAGCAGCAGTTACCGGCAGTATTATGTACTGAATGGAAGCGCATACCTATCGCTGTGTTCCAAAACCTTGACGGCGACTGCTTATAGCCCATTGAGTTGCTCACGGTGGTCGTTAAACCTCCAATCAAAAAAAAAAAAAAAAAAAAAACCTTGACGAAAGCATGTCTCGAAGATTCAGTGCATGTATTAAGGCCAAAGGTGGACTGACACCGTACTAATGTATGTCAATAAATGCTATTTTGTGTTTCTCTTCTAGGTGTCCGGTGACTTTTGTCAGTTTAGTGTATATCAATGGCGCAGCAGCTTTTTAAAATCATTCACGTATAATCTGCCACATTAAATTTAGCTAATGTTTTAAATGTGCGAACTTATTTTTGGTAAGATATTACGTATAAACAGAATATGTCACAAAAAACGCTTCGTGAAGTATTTATAAAAACTTACATCCTTCTTCTGGTGGAAGATATGGAGGCTCAGTATCGGTAGGCACTGTAAAGATAAATTATATGAATGTTAGTTCTGTACCCAAAAATGAATATGAAAGATAAACATTACACATTGAATAATATCTGCACTTTGAAAAAAGCGAAAAGTAAGAACGGGCAGATTAGTCTGTGGAGTAAACTTCAATCCTAACGATAACAGGGTTGCCGAATACACGAAATTTTGCTGGACACCAGAATGCTTTAGGTCAGCTTTATGGATCTTTTAAAAATCAACTCTATGAACTACAAGCTACACATTTATAACAATTTAGAAATTTCATGAGTGAAGTACCAAAGTGACTCAACTTCCGCAGAATTTCTGCTCTGTTCACAAAAAGAATTCCTCACTCATTAGTACAGATTAAAAACTTCAAAAGTTGTATTTATAGGTTTTCACTGTAAGAACGCCTATTGCCGCAAACGCTAAAGTGATCCGAAAAACGACATCAATAGATCTACAAAAATCGTCCCAATTACAATTAAGATAATTCACTGCTTTCTTTTTTGTTTGGTTGTTTGAAGTTTAATGGCGCAAGAGCCTAAATGGGCAAGCCGCCCCGCTGGCGCAGTGGTCTAAGCGATGGCTTCTGATCATTCGTCCGACAGGGTCCGGGTTCGAATCCCGGTGAGGCATGGATGTTGTGTTTGTCTTACGGCACTGGCTCTCTCCCTTCCCTGGAACCAGTGACCCTAAATTAGGGACGGGAAACTGCTTATAGCCCATTGAGTTGCTCACGGTGGTCGTTGAACCTCCAATCAAAAAAAAAATGGGCAAAGGAGTTCCACGGTTTCTTTTTTTTTTTTTTATTGGAGGTTCAACGACCACCGTGAGCAACTCAATGGGCTATAAGCAGTCGCCCGTCCCTAATTTAGGGTCACTGGTTCCAGGGAAGGGAGAGAGCCAGTGCCGTAAGACAAACACAACATCTATGCCTCACCGGGATTCGAACCCGGACCCCGTTCGGACGAATGATCAGAGGCCATCGCTCAGACCACTGCGCCACCGGGGCGGCTCTTCCATCATTATCCTCGACCTCTCTATCAAGACTTTGACTGTACTGCTGATCATCTTGAAGCTTTAAATACGTGGAATGCGCTCATTAAGTTCGGTCCCGCCTGAGAATTTGATTTTGAATATGATTGAACGTTCCTGCCTCACTGCTCTGTTCTCCTTGTACTGCCCGACCTATGACCTCCGCGAGATTATTCTCTCCCAGCGTTCGTTTTTTATGCCTGACTGTATTTTGGCCCCAGTTTTATTTGTTTGATATGTTTTCTAGTTCTCCCGCACTTTTTTTTTTAATTGGAGGTTTAGCGACCACCGTGAGCAACTCAATGGGCTATAAGCAGTCGCCCGTCCCTAATTTAGGGTCACTGGTTCTAGGGAAGGGAGAGAGCCAGTGCCGTAAGACAAACACAACATCTATGCCTCACCGGGATTCGAACCCGGACCCCGTTCGGACGAATGATCAGAGGCCATCGCTTAGACCACTGCGCCACCGGGGCGGCTTTTTTTTTTTTTGATTGGAGGTTTAACGACCACCGTGAGCAACTCAATGGGCTATAAGCAGTCACCCGTCCCTAATTTAGGGTCACTGGTTCTAGGGAAGGGAGAGAACCAGTGCCGTAAGACAAACACAACATCCATGCCTCACCGGGATTCGAACCCGGGCCCCGTTTGGACTTGATGATCAGAGGCCATCGCTTAGACCACTGCGCCACCGGGGCGGCTCTCTCTTCCGTATTCATCATAGTTCTTTAATAATGCAATGTTCAAAAGCTTACACGTCCCACTCATAGGAGCAGTGTCATGACCAGAGATGGAAACGGGTCACGGGGCAGCGGGTTTGCAATTTATTGCGGGTCAGACGGGTCGGGCCAAGGTGTTCCTGACCCGATTTCGACCCGTTTTTGTTTCCGTATTATTTTAGAAAAGCAAAAGCAAAATATATTTCTTTCAAAGAAAAATGCGCACTGTGGAATTCGTGCTCGATACTGGTTTCCGCGGACTGAAAAATTATTAGTCATGTAATACGAAGGAAGAGTCTCCCTTCCTTCTGAGGAGCAGTGATGAAAACAGTATCCACATTATGGAAACTTTTAACTCATCAGAAGCTGGGAAAAATTGGAGTTGCTATGAAACATATTCTGAAGCTTGATATGTTATCAAGAAAACAGCAAAAACTGAAATTAGACATACAACAAGTTACTTAATTCAAAACGTTTTGACTGTAGCGCAATCAAGATTAGGTGAAACAGCGTTAGCATTCATGGGGAGGGTATAACGTATAATTATGTCCTCGCCGAGCATCGAAACCGGGTCCCCTCACTCCGAAGTAAGTCGCTGTCCCAACTGAGCTAAGCGGACATGTGCTCTCACTGCTATTTGCCTTTATCTCATGTGCGTCCTGCGGTGCAGGCACGTCACATCCTCCCTCCCGGAGAGAGGACCGGGGGCATGGTCCACGGATCAGCCGGGACCATGTGTCGCTGGTGGCAGTCATCCCACGAAGAACGTGCATTTAAGAAATCCCAGACTATTTGGTGTGTGGAACGTAACATCACGCTGCTTTATTTTTTCGAAAAACTGAAGAAGGGATTCTCATTTTTCCTCTCTCACCGTGTGGAAAGAACATCACATCATTACGAGAAACTTAACAGCCGGGTCATCCTGGAAGTTTGGGCGTCAATATACCGTACAAGTTTGTGCGCGCCGAGCATCGAAACCGGGTCTCCTTACACCGGAGTAAGTCCCTCTTCCAACTGTGTTCTCTCAGATACAGTGTTCTCTCACTGCTATCTGCCTTTATCGCACGTGCGTCCTGCACGAGAGATAAGGACAGAGAGCAGAACAACTGTATCAGATAGAACACTGTATCTCTCTTAGATACAGTGAGTGTTCTCTCACTGCCATCTGCTTTTATCTCACGTGCGTCACAAGGGACTTTTTGACTCTCGCAGATGTATTTTAAAACATGTGTGGAACAGTTAGGTTATATCTTGCAAATGAAGGGCGAAAGTTTCAATACTTCTTGTGAGTAGGTGAGCAAATTATACGTTCCCATAATACATTTGTTTTATTTAACCCAAGATACTCACCGCGGAGAGACACTTTGAACTTAGTTCAAAGCAGATGTGTCGCGATCAGTTACATATCAGTTAGGTTATGTCTTGCAAATGAAGGACGACAGTTCCAATACTTCCTGAATTGCTATTTTAAGGTCGACGTCAAGTAACTTTGCTTCCTATACTTCCAATGGAAAAACTTTTGTACACATTTTCTTCGCAATTAATGCGTTCCCAAGGATGAAAATTTGAACATCGATTAAAATATCTTCATTTTATAACTTGCAATACTTAATATTTTCTAAAACATAACCATAATTATGCAATTCAACATTTGTTTGTCTACTGACGTCATGAAAATACAGGTCGCGCCATCTTTTTTCTGGACAATTAATGCTTTCACAAGGATGAAAATTTGAACATCGATTAAAATAGCTTCATTTCATAACTTGGAATACTTAATATTTTCTAAACCATAACCGTAATTATGCAATCCAACATTTTTTTTGTCCACTGACGTCATCAAAGTACAGGTCGCGCCATCTTTTCTCTGGTTTCAACACCACCAAAGGAAAAGTTATTGATTTTTAATATAATTATGGTTATGTTTTAGAAAATATGAAGTTATTTTAATCGATGTTCAAATGTTCATCCTTGGGAACACATTAATTGTGAAGGAAATGTGTACAAAAGTTTCTCCATTGGAAGTATAGGAAGCAAAATTACTTGACGTCCACCTTAATAATATGGGATAAGGACAATGGAATGGATCGCAATCCTATGTCCTGACCTTTTACCCCATTTCGTCCATTTTCAATAGGGTTCGTCCCCAGGTGGTCCCCTACTACATACTGAAATTTCATCGAAATCGAACCATTTTTACGCACGTTATGATGCATAAGGGCAATGGAATGCATCCCGATCTTATGTCCTGACCTTTGACCCCACTTCACCCATTTTGAAAAGGGTTCGTCCCCAGGCGGTCTCCTACCACATAGTAAACTTTCATTGAAATCGAACCATATTTACGCAAGTTATGACGCATAAGGGTAATGGAATGATCCCGCTCCTACGTCGTGACCTTTGACCCCATTTGTCCCATTTTCAATAGGGTTCGTCCCCAAATGGTCTCCTACCACATAGTAAACTTTCATTGAAATCGAACCATATTTACGCAAGTTATGACGCATAAGGGTAATGGAATGATCCCGCTCCTACGTCGTGACCTTTGACCCCATTTGTCCCATTTTCAATAGGGTTCGTTCCCGGGTGGTCCCCTACGACATACTAAAATTTCATCGAAATCGACCCATTTTTACGCCAGTTATCGTGCGGACGGACGGACGGACAAAGGTGATGCATATACGCTTCTTCAACCTACGGTTGGAAAGTGTAAAAAAATGAGTTTTTGGGGAGTTCCATTGCGTCAGAGATAAATTATGCCTGTGAAACGTAGTTGGTGCTTCGAATGCCAGTCAACCAATAGAAAGGACCAAACAGTTTCTCCAGTGTGCAGTTTAGAGCAAAATGACAAGAGATTAAGGTCAACCTGGAATTCCTTTTAGCTCAGTTTTAATAACACGCGTATTGCCCACGGTCCTTTCACGTGTTCCGAAAAGAAGTAGAAACCAAATCTTTCATCATCCTATGTTTAGAAGTAATTTCCAGAAAGCCTGAAAGGAAATTGAATATTTGATACAATTTTGCTTAAATAAATTAAGAACAGTTTAATTTCCAAAACATGATAACATTTTTCGTTTGGGATTTTAACGATCACTGTAAGCATCCTAATGGGCAATAAGCAGTAGCCCGTCCCTAATTTAAGGCAATATGTTCCAGAAAGGGGATAGACCCGGAGCCGAAAGACAAATACAGCATCCACGCCTCACAGGGGAATTCGGGTCAAGATCCAACTCGGACGAATGAGTGGAAGCTAACGCTTCGTACCACTCGGCCAGGGCGGCCACGAAGGATAGTTAATGCGTCACTTCTACTTATCCCTCGAATTACTTATCTCATAAAACGAAATAATTTTTGCGTTTAAAGATGTTGGACGTTTTCTCGTGTGGTCTAAAATTCAGACAGACTTTTCACAAGCGTACATGAATTTATAATTGACAATATTCCCAACTTGAGCGTGCTGAGCATTGTGTTCATGCGAGTGAGCACACAAATTTTTCAGTTGTGAGAGCATAGATGAAGAAAGAATAACGTCTTCTGAAATGCGACTCTTGTACATAATTGCACGCATACAGTCTTGGAAGACAACACCGTTACTTGCACCTTTGCCTGCTCTTCACCCTTTCTTTGAAGCCAGTAACCTTTCACCATGGGACTTAGACTTACGTGAATCGACAAATTACCTCAAAATTATAACAATGTTCTGAAGCAGAGTTAGAAAAAATGATTTGATCCTTAAATGCTGAAATTCAGCATCTGGCATTTGTTATATTCAGAAAACATAAAATATACGAGGACTGTACCGAAAGTAATGCAAAAGTGGGCATAACGTTTTTATTAACTGACAGAGGTCGTTCAAGTTGCACATGTTGGTAGAGTAACTCTTTCTCTACACAAAGGTACAACACAACATAGTCTAAATCACAAGCGATGCATTTGCGCCATCGTAGAACCCAACTCTCGAATCCTCTTTGAAAAAATTCGGGTGTGAACTGTTGTTCCCACTTCTTCACAGCCACTTTCACCTCGTCTGTGTCATTAAATGGTTGTCTCCGGAGACTTTCCTTTATTAGACAGAACAGACGGAAGTCAGAAGGCGCCAGATCTGTGCTGTACGGTGGATATGGGGGCCACCGACCAGCCTGATTTGTTGCCAAAGATGTGTGTGGTCTCGCATTGTCATGGTGAATGTGGATCATTTTCAGATTCTTCTTCGGTCTCTTCCTCCTCATGGCTTCTCTAAGCTTCTTGAGTGTCTCAATACACAGCACACTGGCCTCGTTCCAGAAAATCAAGGAAAATAACACCCCTGTCATCCCAAAAAACAGTCACCATGACTTTCCGTGCTGCTCGCTAGCTCTTGAACTTCTTAGGCGTTGGTGAAAAAGTGTGACGCCATTCTATGGATGAATTCTTCGTTTCCGGATCGAAAAGATACGCCCACGTTTCATCCTCTGTCACCAGATCTAAAAAATACGTGTCTTCATTGGCTTTAAACGCTTCCAGCAGATCCAAACAGACTTCTACCCTTCTCTTCTTCAGATCTGCAATGAAGAGGAAGGGTTGCTAAAGAGGAAGAGTTACTCTACCATCATGTGCAGGTTTGAATGACCTCTGTCAGTTAATAAAAAAGTTATGCCCACTTATGCATTACTTTCGGTACAACCCTCGTACAACAAGTAAAGCAATTCCTTTAAAGGAATTATTGTTTATTTTTGCTCTGGAAGAAACTCCAAATTTTATGTTTACATATGCTTTTTTCATTGAGTATAGTAATTCAAAGAGTAACGAATATTGCAGTTTTAGCTAAATTATTGAAGTTTTAGGATCACGTGATTAAGGTGGTGTGCTTGCTTTCCATTCGAGTTTCAACTGTCTCGCTGAATTTTATTCCGAGTTCTTAACAACACATGATAGTTGGTTGGTTGGTTAGTTGGCGTTGATTGGTGCAAGAGCCTCAATAGTCCAAAGACCGCTACGCCCCACGGTTTACGCAAGAAACAAAATCATCATCAAAACTATATAACAAAAGGTAAGATACAATGCATGAAAGATATTGTGTTTACTTCCGTGGTGTGTTGGACATCTCCCATCCTACAAAAAATTGGCCTTAAATTAGGAGCGAACGAATCCGCATAATCTCGACTGCAGTTAAACCCGAAGAAAAGAGAGAAAAAGAAAACAGGAAAGAGCAGGTATTATACATTTATGTTTGCATGTTCTTGTAAGCTGACAAAGAATTCATGCTGAATCTGATGAAAACGTACTGGTGTGTACTGTGTACTCTGAATGAAAACCATCTTAATCTTCAATAATTCACAATACAGAACTCGTTCAAAAATAGCAAAATTAAAAATGCATTCAATTACAGCAACCTGTTTTAATGTACTCACCAGATTTTTCAGTAGAACTTGGAACATCTCCTGTTGTTGGAGCTGCTGTCGCATTCCTTGTTGGCATGAACAAAGTAGTCAGCTTTTCAACAATATCTCTGATCGTAGATGATGGAGTAGTTGATTCTGTCTCTGGAGATGTATGTTCTAATGATGTGTAGGTTGCCGTGGTCAATTTTTCCTTTAATGTAGAGACTAAACTGGGAGGACCAGATGTGAAAGTGAAATAAGGATAACCAGTGGTAGTCGCAGGAATCTTTACATCGGGCAATGTTATGATTTCAGGTTCTGTTTCTGTTGTTTTATTTGATGCAGAAGTTACTTCTATAGGTGGCATGGTAGAAAGAGTCACTGGTAGAACAGTTGTGGCATTCGTTTCTTCAACTGTAGTTTCTACAGAGTAAGTAGGTTCCGTTTCATCACCTCTTAATGTTGTGAAAGGCACTCTTTCTGCAACATGTGAAGTACTTACTGTCTCATCTTTAGAACTCAAAGTTGATGTTATATCTTCCACTCTTGAAGAAGTAGTTGGCAACGCTACGCTTGAAGCAGTTGTGATGTCCCCTGGTTTCAAAGTAGAACTGAGTTTTTCTGTGATTGAAGTAATCGTTATCTCTTCATCTCGTGAAGAAGCATATGTTTCCCCTACGCTTGATGGAGACGTTGCGTTTTCAGCAGTTAGTGTAGAAACTGTATCTTCAACTCTTGTAGCTGTCGTGGTCTTTTGGTCTCGTGAAGTAATTGTTGTTGGCTCTGCTTTCGGAACAGTCACCGTTGTATATTCATCTCTTCCAGAAGTATATACCACTTTCTCTGTTTCGGTTGGATATGTTTGTGTATCAGCTTCTAAGGTAACCGTCGTTTCATAGATTTTAGAAGTAAACTTTGTTGTGTATGCAGTTGTTAAAGCACTTGATATTTCATCTTCAATACTTGAAATATGTGATGATGTTTCTACAACCGAAGGAGAATGTAATGTTGTTTTTGCAATTGGGGTAGGCGATGTTTCTTCTTCAATTGGAGTGTGCGATGTTGTTTCCTCTGCAGTTAAAGTACGTGATGTTGTTTCTAATTCAGTTGGAGTGCGTGATGTTGTTTCTAATTCAGTTGGAGTGCGTGATGTTGTTTCTTCTGAAATTGTGGTGTGAGACTCTGTTTCTTCCTTAAATGTGGAATGTGATGTTTTTTCTTCAGAAAACGATGTGGGAGATGTAGTGTCTCTTGCAGTTGGAGTCGGAGATGATGTCTCTTCTCCAATTAGAGTATGCGTTGTTGTTTCTTCCAGAACTATAGTACCGGATGTTATTTTTACTTCAGTTGGAGTACGGGATGTTGTTTCTTGATCAACTGGAGTATGCGATGTTTTTTCTGCAACCGTAGTATGTACTGTAATTCCTTCAATAATTGTGGCATGCGATGTTCTTTCTGCAGTAACTGGAGTGTGTGTTGTTGTTTCTTCTGCAACTGAAGCATGAGATGCAGCTGAAGTGTGTGATGTTATTTCCTCTGCAACTGAAACATGCGATGTTTCTTCTTCCATAGGAGTGTGCGATGTTATTCTCTCCGTAGCTAGAGTATGCGACGTTACTTCTTCCTCAGGGGAAGTATCTGTTGTTTTTTCCTCTGTACTTGTAGCATGTGATGTCGTATCTTCCGGAGTTGGAGTGTATGATGTTGTTTCTTCTGCAACTGATATATGAGGTGAGGTTTCTTTTGCAATTGTGGCACGTGAAGTTGTCTCTAGTGCAAATGGAACGTGAGATGTTACTTCTGTTATTGGAGCATGCGATGAAGTTTCTGTTTCAACTGAGATATAAGATGTTTCTTCTGCAACTGAAGTGTGCGGTACAGTTTCTCCTACAAATGGAGTGTGCGATGTTTCCTCTACAGCTGAAGCACGAGCTGTTATTTCCTCCGTAACTGGAATATGCCTTGTTGTTTCCTCTGAAGCTGGAGTGCGAGCTGTTATTTCTTCCGTAATTTGTGCAGATCTGGTCGTTTCCTCTACAGCTGGAGTATGCGACGTTGTTTCTTCAAAGACTAGACTGTGAGGTGTAGTTTCTTTTGCTGCTAGGGTATACGATGTTGTTTCTACAATAACTGGAGTATGAGATGTTACATCTACGATTAGAGTACGCGATGTAATTTCTTCTTCCCTAAAAGTACCAGTTGTTATTTCTTTTGAAACTGGAGCATGCGATGTTGTTTCTACATCCGGTGCAAACAATGTTGTCCCTTCTGCAGTTGGAATATGGGATGATGTTTCTACTTCCCCTGGAGTTTGTGATGTTTCTTTTGAAACTTGGGATTGCAATGTTGTTGCTTCAGCAATTTTAGTATGCGATGTTGTTGTCTCTGTAATTGCAGCATGGGTTGTTGTTTCTTCTGTAACTGAGATATGTGATGTTGTTTCTTCTGTAACTGATGTATGCGGTGTACTTTCTTCTTGAGCTGCAGTATGTGGCATTGTTCCTTCTGCAATTTCAGTACGCATTGTTGTTTCTTCCACAACTGGGGTAACAGACTCTGTTTCCTTTGCAGTTGGGGCATGCGATGTTGTGTCTTCTGCAGCTGAAGAATGCGATGTTGTTTCTTCTGCGATTGAAATATGCGATGTAGATTCTTCTTCAGTAAAAGTACCAGTTGTCATTTCTCTCTCAACTGGAGCATGCGATGTAGTTCCTTCTTCAGTAAAAGTACCAGTTGTCAATTCTTTCTCAACTAGAGCATGCGATGTAGTTCCTTCTTCAGTAAAAGTACCAGTTGTTGATTCTTTCTCAACAGGAGCATGCGATGTAGTTCCTTCTTCAGTAAAAGTACCAGTTGTCAATTCTTTTTCAACTGGAGCATGCGATGTAGTTCCTTCTTCAGTAAAAGTACCAGTTGTCAATTCTTTCTCAACTGGAGCATGCGATGTAGTTCCTTCTTCAGTAAAAGTACCAGTTGTCAATTCTTTCTCAACTGGAGCATGCAATGTAGTTCCTTCTTCAGTAAAAGTACCAGTTGTCAATTCTTTCTCAACTGGAGCATGCGATGTAGTTCCTTCTTCAGTAAAAGTACCAGTTGTCAATTCTTTCTCAACTGGAGCATGCGATGTAGTTCCTTCTTCAGTAAAAGTACCAGTTGTCAATTCTTTCTCAACTGGAGCATGCGATGTTGTTTCTTCTACAACCGGTGCATACAATGTAGTTCCTTTTATAGTTGGGGTATGAGATGTTTCCACCGTTACTGGAGTTTGCGATGTTGTTTCTTTTGAAACTGGGGAATACAGTGTCGTTGATTCAGTAATATGAGTGGGCGATGTTTTTCTTTCTGAAACTGCAGTATGGTATGTTGTTTCTTCGGTAACTGGGGTATGTGACGTTGTTTCTTCTGTAATTACAGCATGCGGTGTACTTTCTTCCTCAGCTGTAGTATGTGGCATTGTTCTTTCTGAAACTGTAGTACGCAATGTAGTTTCTTCCGCAGTTGTAGTATATAATGTTGTTTCTTCCGCAACTGGAGTGACAGACTCGGTTTCTTTTGCAGTTGAGACATGCGATGTTGTTTCTGCTGCAATTGAAGTATGCGATACTTTTTCTCCGACATTTGAAATATGCGTGGTTGCTTCTTCCGAAACTGTAGTTCGTGGTGTTGTGTCTTCAACAATATGAGTGTAAGGTTTTGTTTCCTTGACAACTGGAGTATGAGATGTAGTTTCTTTTACGACTGGGATATGAGATGCTGTTTCTCCTGAAACTGGTGCACGTGAAGTTGTTTCTTCCGTAATTAAAGTACTAGATGTCATTTCTTCTGAAATTTTAGTATGCGGTACTGTTTCTCCTGCAACCAAAGTTGTACCTTCAGTAATAGGAACATGCGATGTTGTTTCTCCTGCAACCAAAGTTGTACCTTCAGTAATGGGAACATGCGATGTTGTTTCTTCGGCAGCCAGAGTATACAACGTTTTGCCTTCAGTAATTGGAACATGCGATGTTGTTTCTTCTGCAACCAGAGTATGCAACGTTTTCCCTTCAGTAATTGGAACATGCGATGTTGTTTCTTCTGCAACTATAGTATACAAGGTTTTGCCTTCGGTAATTGGAACATGCGATGTTGTTTCTTCTGCAACCAGAGTATACAACGTTTTGTCTTCAGTAATTGGAATATGCGACGTTGTTTCTTTCACAGCAAGAGTATACGATGTTTTTTTCTCCGCAACTGAGGTATGAGGTGTTGTTTCTGTTACACCTGGGGTATGAGACGTTGTTTCTACTTCAAATGGAACATGGGATGTTGCCTTTTCCGCAGCTAGGGTATGCGGTGTTGTTTCTTCTTTAATTGGAATACTTGGTGCCGCTTCTTTCGTAATTGGAGCATACAATGTCGTTTTCTCCGTAATTAAAGTATGTGCTGTTGTTTCTTCCTCGACGGAAGAATACGGAGATGTTTCTTCCACACTTGGAGTATGCGATGTTATTTCTTTTGCCATTTCCGTGTGCGATGCTGTTTTCTCCGCGAATGGAGTAAGCGACGTTTCTTCGGCATCTGGGGTATACGTCGTTTTTAATTCTGTTACTGGAGTTGAAGTATATGGTGGCGTTTCTCGTGCAGTTGTTATTTCTTTTACTGGTGGGTGCTCCGATGTTGTTTTCTCCACTATTGGTGTATGCGATGTTGTTTCCTCCACTACCGGCCTATGCGATGTTGTTTCCTCCTCTGCTGGCGTATGCGATGTTGTTTTTTCCACTTCTGGCGTATGCGATGTTGTTTCCTCAGCTACTGGTGTATGCGATGTCACTTCCGCTGCTAGCGTATGTGACGTTGTTTCTTCCACTTCTGGCGTATGCGATGTTGTTTCCTCAGCTACTGGTGTATGCGATGTCACTTCCGCTGCTAGTGTATGTGATGTTGTTTCCTCCAATGCTAGCGTATGTGATGTTGTTTCCTCCACTTCTGGCGTATGCGATGTTGTCTCCTCCACTACTGGGCTATGCGATGTTGTTTCCTCCACTACTGACGTATGCGATGTTACTTCCACTGCTGGAGTATGCGATGTTGTTTCCTCCCTTACTGGTGTATGCGATGTTACTTCCGCTGCTAGCGTATGTGATGTTGTTTCCTCCGATGCTAGCGTATGTGATGTTGTTTCCTCCACTACTGGCGTATGCGATGTTGTCTCCTCCACTACTGGGGTATGCGATGTTGTTTCCTCCACTACTGACGTATGCGATGTTACTTCCACTACTGGAGTATGCGATGTTGTTTCCTCCTCTACTGGTGTATGCGATGTCACTTCCGCTGCTAGCGTATGTGATGTTGTTTCCTCAACTACTGGCGTATGCGATGTTGTTTCCTCCACTTCTGGCGCATGCGATGTTGTCTCCTCCACTACTGGGGTATGCGATGTTGTTTCCTCCACTACTGACGTATGCGATGTTACTTCCACTACTGGAGTATGCGATGTTGTTTCCACAGCTACTGATGTACGAGATGTTTCTTGTGCAGTTGGAATATGAGATATTGTTTCTTTTGAAGTTGGAGTTTGATAATCTGTATCCTCAACGCTCGATACAATCAGTTTTGTGATTCCAGTACTCGAAGGAGGCGATGATGTATCAATTATTGTCGTGACTGCACCTTCTGAAATAGTTGATTTAGAGACACTTTCGAAAGTTGATATACTTTCAAATTCTGTTTTTTCTGTTATTTTTCTAGTTGTTTCTTCCTCAGCAGTAGTTTGTGAACTACTTGAAGTTGTATGACTCTGAGTTGACTCTGTTCCTTCAGACACAGTATAAGAACTTGTAGTCAGTTCTTCAGTTAATCGAACTCCCTGTGACGTGCCAGTTTCAGAGGCTATGGAATAAACCACTTCCGTCGTTGAATATTTGTCAGAATCTTTATCAGATACAGTGTCATATGATTCAGCAGGTTTAGTAGAAGTAGTATATACTGTATCGAATTGTTCAACAGTGACTGTAGGAACAGCAGATTCACTTATATCTGTTTCTTTAGTCTCACTTGAAGTAGCTGTACTATCTCGAGGACTTTCTGAGGTAGTTATTACAGTGGGTTTCGAGTAATCATCGATTTGCTGAGTTGACTTGGGCGTAAACTCTTCGAAATGTGTAGTTTCTTTTTCCCGGACTACGGTTGTCTTCGGTGTTTCTTCATCAGAAGGTGGAGTCGTTTCGCCTTCAGTTACTGCGTCAGTTTCTATTGTGGTACCGGAAGTAATCATACCGGGAGGTGTAGTCATCTTATCTATATGTGTTGTAAAACGCTTTACTGTATCATAATACACCGTTTCAGTTACTGTAACATTGGTTTCTTCTTCAGATAGTGTACTGAGTGTTTCTTCCTCGAACTGTGATACGGGTTTGCTGACAGGCGTAGATGTCGTTTGGTCGGTTTCTTCTTCTGTCTTAGTTGTCATGTCCATAACGTCGGTGGATACCTTTGCAGATTCTGAGATGGTAGTTGCTACAGAAGCAGTCAAAGGTAAACCTGGTTCTTTCGTCTTGGATACTTCTGAAGTTGACTCTGTTGTCGAATACTCACTTTTAGAGACGGTTCTTTCAGCAGTAGATGTTTCTTTTTCTGGAATTTCTGTCACGATAGAACTCGTGATGTCTTTTGAAACAAATTCTTCTGATGTAGTCATAAATAAACTTACGGTATCGGGGTAATCTGTTTCGCCTGCGGTAGCTGTTGACGCCTTTTCAGCTTCCTCAGTGACACCGCTTAAAGGCGTGGATACAGTTGCGTCCTTTTCTTCCTCTGAAATTGCTGAAGAAACAGTTTCGTCTTCATCGGTAACTCTTACACCTTCGGTGACTTTTGTGAAAGCAAAGGACATTGTTACATCTGTTGCAACTGCATCCGTCTTGCCAGAAGTAATTTCAGTTGTGCTTACCGTGTGTTTTTCAGTCTCGGTTTCTGCAAAAGAAGTTGAAGCATCTGAAAACGTAGTTAGGTGAACTTTTGTTCTAGTAGTTACTTCTTCATAAGGAGTGGATGGAACTGTAGTAGAAGAAAACTGTTTTGGTTCAGTTACTTCATGTGTGCTTGTTGTAGTGATAAATGTATGTTTTACATCTGTCGCATTTTCAGCGTGATCAGTGACAAAGAACAAAATTTCAGAGGTCGTCTCTGGAGTTCTTTCATCGGTGGAAGTGCTTACATAAGTGTCATTGAGATAAGGTTTTTGTACGTCTGTTACAGTTTCAGTTTCAGTTGGTTCAACAGGAGTGCTCGGCAGAGTTGAAGCTTCGGAAACTTTTCCTTCAAATTCAGTTGATTCTGTTGCACTATAGTCAGTGTCTTTCATTGTTACGTTAGATTCAGATACAGTTTGTTCTGTTTTGTATGTGGTAAGAGCAATATCTTTTGTGAAATCCTGAGTAGCTGGTGTAATGTCTTTTTCTTTTGAAGTTTTGGTGTCTGCATCTGTTGAGATAGTTGAGAATCTATCTTCTTCCTTTGGAGTGCTCACTTCAACAGTTGTGACAAATTCAATTCCTTTCGACGTGGGTAATCCGCTAGTAGTTTCAGCAAGTACTGTTTCTGTGAATTTCTTTTCAGTTGGAGTTGATGTGAACAGGGTTTCGTTTTCCTTAATAAAGGATATGTCGGATGTAGTGATGGGAGGATATTCTGTGGCATCAAAGACAGTTGCCGTTTTGGAGGTGGCTGATATGTCTTGCTTATCGCTAACGTCAGTTGTTATCTGAGTAGTTAAGCTTTCTGTTTCTGTTATTTTGTGCTCTACACTTGATGTAGAAGATATCACCAGTTTTGTAACTTTGTCAGTAGGAATTGTTGAGGTCTCCTGCTCAAGAGTTTCGTTTGCTGCAGATGTGGACGTAACCGTTTCTTCTGTAAAATGCGGCTGATCTCTAGTAAAAGAAGTTTCTCTTTCTTCAGCTATAGTGCTCTTTCTTGTTGTTAACATTTCTGCTGTGGTGAAAGTCTCATCAGAGCGAGAGGCTGTTGTTTCAGACCCCGCGGTGACACTTGATGCTTCTGTTTTACTAGTGCTGAAAATTTCCGTTTCTCCCTTAGGATATTCCTTTCCTGGTGTAGTGGTTATTTCTTTCAAAACATAATCTGTCACACTTATAGTTGACAGCGGCTGTTTCATCTCGGGAGTTTGCACTTTGCTGACTGTAGAAACCGTTTCTTTTTCATCAGTCCGTTTTGTAACATCTTCAAGTTTGGTTTGTTCCTCACTTGTCACTCTTGTGGATGTCGTAGCTTCTGTAACTGCAAAGTCTGATGTCTGACGAGAACTTATCCCTGCAAAAGTAGTATGCGTGGGCCTGGTTAAGTCTATTTCAGTTGCAATAGAAGCCGTATCCGTCGTTTGAGAAGTATCATCAGTCACACTTGGCTTTGTATCCAGTGTAACAGGCTCTGTTGCTTCTTTGTGCAGCGTTGATTTTATCGTTGAAGTAACATATTGTGCTATTGGAGTAGGAGTTGTAACAGTTGCCTCATATCTGGAAGTGTCGAAGTCCCCAATAGTAACTGTAGGTCTAGTATATTTTTGTTCTGTCACCGAAGTTGATGATTTGTCCAAGTCAGGTGAAACAGTGGATATTACATGCTCTGTGACAATGGTATCCTCATGCAACGTCGAGATTTCTACAATATCCTGAGTGGTATCTGATACGCTTAAAGTTGATGATTCGGGTGTTACACCTGCTTCTGTTTCATTAACCGCAGCGTAACTCTCGGTCTGTAAATGTGTAGTTCGTCTTGATGTTGAATCAGTTTCTTTTGATTCAGCTGTTTCTGCAGTTGGAGAGTATGAGACTTCTGTTGATTCAAGTTCTGGCTCTTTAGAGCTGGTTGCAGAAGTTGTTTCCCCGGGTGGTGCAGTATATTCGGGTTCAGCTGACAATGTAGTCTCACCGATAACTTCTGTTGTTAAGGTATATGATGGACCTTCTTGGGTTGTTACTTCTTCAAGTTCATATTTTGTTGACTCCTTTGGAACAGTTTCAAATTTAGGAGGATAAGTCGTTATGTATTCTTGTGGTACGGTAGTAGGGGTTAACACTGAAGAATATTTTGTTCTTGTTTCATCATATATACCCGTAGACAGGAGCTCTTCTTTTGTGCTTAATGTACCTCTTTGAATTTCTGATGTGTATTCTCGATCCGGGTGCTCAGTCCTGATATCTGTAGGATAAGATTCAGTAGTTAACTTCGCTTCTGTTGTTTCTTTGTCAGCTGTTTGATGCAAAATTTCAACAGATTGTGTCTGGGTTACGTCGAAAATTTCCGTTTGATCTTTAGTAGCAAATCCCAAGGTTACAGATGATGATTCCATAACTGACACCGGTGTTTTCCAGTCAGTATCTGTTAAACTACTAGTATGTGTGGTTGTCTCTCTTGTAGTAAAATCTGGTATTGTAACTTTTGTAGGTTCTAAGGTCGAGGTAATATTTTCTTTTTCCTCTGTTATTCGACGATCAGATGGAGCTGATGTTTTGGTAGAGACATCTGCAAAAGGTGACGAAGCAACTGTTGTATCCTTCAGTATAGAATCTGCCACTGGTGGTTTTCCAGTTACATTTTCAGCCAGTATTACTTGAGGTTTGTCTGTTATCGTCGTATATTCCTGTTCTACAGATGTAGTTATCGCTTCCGTTGTAAGCGCGTCTGTCTTGCTAACAATTTTTGTTGTTTGGAACATTTCAGGTCCTTGCAGTGTTGTTAATTTGTAAGAAACCGATGTCTTTGTGGTTTGATCTTCTTTTACGTGCTCTGACACAGATGTTTGTTTAGTGTCAGTTATCTCTGTTGCCGTTGATGATTCGCTGATAACTTCGTCGGCTTGCGTAATCGGTCTGATTGTTGTTACTTCACCTCTAGGAGACGTTCGAGTTTCGAAATCTTTCGTAGTTGATGTCTTATATTCTGAAGTTGTTTGATCCAGTATTGTGGATTGCATTGTTGAAACCTTCATTGTTTGTTTCTCTGATTCCGATGAGGGTTCAGCTGACGATGCTTCTGTTGTATCTTCTAAAAGCGTTGATAGTGACCCAATTTGCTTGGTTGCAGAAGTCTTTTCTGTTACTGCTTCTGGTGGTGTAAAAGTGGTTTCATCTGTAATTTCTGTCAGTATTGTTGTTCCATCTGTCGTTGTTGAAAGTATCGATTCCTTTGTTTCGACTTCCATTTCTGTCACTATTTCAGATACTGTTGTGCGTTTTGGTGAAAAATCTGTTACGGGACTTTCTTCTGGTTCTTCCGATTCTGAAATTATATTTGATGTAGTTGTTGGAGATGTAGCATATTCTTCTGCCGTTGTGACTTTTTCAGAAGCAAAGAGTATTTCATCTGATGTTGTTGTGGCGTCAACCAGCTTAGGCGCTGATTCCTTTTCTTCAGGAGCTATTCCAGAAATTACGGTAGTCCTAGCCGTTTCGGTGCTGCTTTGTGTCGAGGAACTTTCGAGGGTAGTTTTAAAAACAGGTGATGCGTCATCTGTGGTTGGAGTTGTTGGAACAGCGTAAGGTGTTGATGGTTCTGCTGGAATTTCTGTAACATCATGAGATGTATCCTTACCCAATTGTTCTGTAGCTTCTGAATGCAGTGTAGATAATTCAGAAGAAGCTGTCACTGATTTTGTTGAAATTTCGCCTAGTTCGGTACGTTCTGAAGTAATATATATTGGAGACGTTGTCGTTAATTTTGTCACAGTTGAGGTTTCATATGGAGCGGTTTCTTTTTCTAAAGCTTTTTGTGTACTTGAAGCTTCCGCCGTGGTTTTTGATACTTCTTCAGTTATGAGCACTCCAGAAGTTGTTTCCGAATAAACAATTTCGGGAGATGACGACTTTTCAAGTTCTGTTATAGTTGTCGACAGTTTCTCGGGAGCATGTTCTGATGTAGCCTCTGATTCTTTTGTGGTCAAGATGAAGTCAGTAATACTAGATGGTTGCGTTGGAAATTTCATTGTCGTTCCCGTTACATCTGGGAATGACTCTGTAGTGATCGTAACAAGTTTTTCTTGTTGTTCTGTTTCTAGTGTCGTCGGCATTGCTGTAATGTTTTCTTGTTCAACCGTAAGTTCAGTAGGTACTGTGACTGCCTCGGTTGTTTTCTCAAACAGAGTTGAAGAAACTGTTGTATCTTCAGAGATCTTTTCCGGGGTTGTCTTCTCCACAAAACCTGTTGTTTCTTTTTCGCTTGACAATACTGTAGAATACACTGTAGTCGGACGGGCAGTGATTTCGGAACTGTCTGTAGTTGAAACAGTTGGATATTGTTCCTTTACTGTTACGAGATGGCTGGTAGTCTTCGTCGGTGTTCCAGTGGTCTCAGAATACAAACCAGTACTAATAGTTTGAATAGCTGGAGATTCTGATTCTTCGGAAGGTTTGGTAGAAGTAGTCGTCAATTTTACTTCTGTGCTTGGCGGCTCTGCAGTTGGAGCAAAAGTGAAGTCCAAAACCACCGTAAATGGTTCAGTAGGTAAACTCTTTTCAGCTTCTGGTGGCTCTGAAGAGAAAGGTTTTACGCTGCTTGGTTCTGACGATTCAGTCTCAGATTCTGTTGTCTCTCTTATTGTTACATCGGCGTGCACAGTTTGCTGAGCTGGCGTTTCTGTAAACAAAGTTTCGCTGTCACTGACGAATTCTTCAGCTGTTGCGGATGGTTGAGAAGATATTTCCTCGAATGTTGCGTCAGGAATTTTTGTTGACTCTGATACTAAACCTGTTGGTGGAGTTCGAATAGTTATAGTAGTCCTGTCACTTTCAAGTATAGCTAGTGTGCTGATAGCAGGTTGAGTTACTTCTGACTGAATTGTTGTACCTTCACTAAAAGTAACAGTTTCCATTGTCTTTGTTTCAACTGACGCAGGAGAAGATGTTGTTATCCACTCAGGCTTTTCACTCTTTGTAGAAGCTTCTGAAATATCTGTGTGAGCAACTGCTTGTTCTGACGAAGTTTCCGCTATCGTAGAAAATTTGCTACTTTCAGTTCCTGATGGAGCCACTGATGTGGTAGTTGATACTTCTTCTGCCTGTAATGTAACTGTAGTGCCAACGAACGCTGTCGATTCTTTGGAAAGAACTTCAGCATGCATCGTGGTAGGAGCACTGAAAGGTTCTGATAATTCTTTTGGAACTGTTGCAGTTTCTTTTGTTTTGTCTTCGGGGGATTCGGTTTCTAGGGTAGACACGCCATCTGCAGGCCCAGTATACGGTGTAGTTGTAGATGTTAAAGGCTGTTCTGAAGAAACGGAGGAAATTTCAATCTTCGGACTTGTACTAATTGTAACTCCCAGAGATATCGTATCCGTTATATCAAATCTAGTAACCTCACCTTGTGTGCTTATTTCTTGTTTTTTAAATTCCGTTGTTTCTGTCTGTGACTGATCAGTAACTTTTTCGGTCACACCAGTGAACTCCGATTCCAATTTTTCACTCACCGTTGTGAATTCAAAAGTAGTTTCATCGACTTTAATTGTTGCTTCTGTTTCATTTGCCCTCATGCCTGTACTAAATGTTGTTGGCAACTCGGGTAAAGCACTGCTTGTGTCTTCTGTTTCTTGTTTTACCTTCGGTGTGGTAAAATCCGAGGATGGAAACGTCACTGTTTCTGCTTCCGAAACACTTTGGGTTGTAATATCGGATGCTGTTGTTTGATCTGAAGAAATGCTAGCTCGTGTACTAGTATGCTTCATAATGTCATCAGTACTTCTCTCAGTGGTCAGATCTAGCCCAGTTTTGTCGTGGTCAAACGATACCAATGTTGACTTTGTGCCTGTTGAAGATTCCGTCGTTACTGTTACTTCACGTGTTGCAAAACCGGGCTGAAGTGTATCTAATTCAGTTAAATCTTTTGATGAAATTTCCTCTGATGTTGTAGTTCCTTCAAATGTCAGAGAGTCATCCGAGAGAGTGGTGAACGACGATGGTGTTTTCTCTAAAATTTCGGATGGTTTAGTAGAACCAACAGAAGCTTCTGACATTTCTGGTGATGATTCAGAAGTAGACTCTGCTTTCTCGGTAATATTTGCAATTGGAAATACGGTCGGTTCGGTTGAAGGTTCGGAAGCAATTTTTTCAGTCTCAGTCTGTTCTTCAGTGGATATTTTTGTTGATTCCCCTTCAGTTTGTGACGCAAGGTCCAAACCATATTCTGTTGTGCTTGGTGGAGGTTCTGTTTCAGCGGACGTTGGAATGGAATGAATAGCTTCAGTTACCGGTGTTGTCTTTTCGCTGAACTCTTCAGGTTCTGTAGTAACTTTGAAAAGCCGATCTGTGTGATCAGTTTCTTTTGAAAACTCATCTGTCTCTGATGACAATTCCCCTGAAGTTGTACCTTTTTCCATAACAGGTGCCTTTGTCGTAGACATTACAGCATCAGTAACTACTGTTTCTGTTGCAAATGTTGTTTCAGGCTCAGTTTGTTTATGTAGTTCTGTTGGTAGTGTTGGTACTTCAAATGATGGCGTATGGGATTCTATCATCGTTGATTTTTTAGGAACATCATATTGACCTGTACTTGTCTCTAAAGTTATCGTACCAGCAAATGTTTCTTTTGTCGTTTCATCTGCAGGTACTGTGCTGGAACTAACGATACTTTTTATGTATGCTGTTCCTGTTGATGACAAGTCCTCTGGCAGGGTTTTATCAGGTACTTCAGATGTGGACTCTAATTTTAATGTAGTTTCTTTTGGTGCTGATGTGATAGTCTCACCATCTTTTTTCTCTTCTGTAACGCGGCTCGTTAATTCAGTTTCTGATTTTGATGAAAACTCAACTGTTGTTGACTCCGTGGTGGATGGTTTGGTGGTTTCTCCGGGAATATAAGGTGTTTCTGATTTCCTGTCGTCTTTTGTCGTAGATAAAGATTCAGCCTCAAGTATCGATGACTCTGTACCAAAATCTTTCGGTGAAGTCGCAAGTTTCGAAACAAGATCTTTTACAGTTGTAGTTTCAGGTAAAGTTTCCGTCACACTCACTTTTGTACTCGAAACGGATTCAGCGGATTCTGTCTCACCTGCTTTTGTTACATCTTCAACTGTAAATTCTCCGACTGAAGATGTTTCTGTTCCTTCTCGAATGTATTTTGTGGACGCTTGGTGAGATACTGAAGTTTCTTCTGTTACTGTTGGCTCTGCTGTAAATTCTGTAGTGCCACTGAATGATTCTGACGATGCTGAAGAGTCAGTTTGTGAATGTGACGGTGTACTTGCTTCTGCTTCAGCTTCAGTTGACAAATCAAATGCTGTGGTTTTGAGTGTGGACACACTTGGTGAGGTTTTTACAATCTCTTCTTCAATTCTGGTTCCCTCTGATACTGTTGTAGTTTCCGTAAAATTCTTCTCAGTACTTATTGAAAATTCGGGAGCCGGTGGTGAGGTTGTTGTATAAAGAGCAGGCACTTCTGTTTCTGTAACAGCTGTTCGAGGTTCTGTCTGAGTTTCTTCTGAAAGTGTTGTTCGCTCACTTGAAATTTCAGCCTGAATTGTAGGTTCGGAGTAAGTACTTGATTGTTGCACTGTTGATAACGACACAAATCCAGATGTTTCTTTTTCAGGAGTTGTACTGGGCGTTTCATCAGCAAAAGGTTCCTTATCTCTTGAAGTAGTTTCACTGGGCATTTCGGTCACAGAGATAACTTTCATAGTAGAAATTTCATCTGATACATCTGCTGATAATTCTGTAGCAGTTCTTTCTGTTTCAGCAAAAATGGTGGGGACTGATGTAGTATCTTCATGAACACTAGTTGTTTTAACAGAAATAATTGTAGAAGAACGAGTTTCTGGAGATTCTTCTGTTTCCTTTGTGCTGACTGTAGAGATTTCTGCAGATAACGTTGTTGGTTCGTGGAAAGCAGTAGGCGTGGTTTTCGAATCGTCTTTTAATGAAGGCAAAGTGGTCGGTGAAGACTTTTCTATGGGGTGCTCTGTGGAGGTGCCTTCATAGCCTACAGATGCAGTTACGGAAATATGCAGTGGTTTAAATGATGAAGTTTCACTGTACGCAGTACTCGTTTCTGTGGAGATTTCGTGCTCATCTCTTACATCTACTGAAGTTGAAACGAGTTTTGTGATCGTAGTTGGCTCGTAAGATGTTCGCATATCAGTTTGTTCAGTGTCGTATGCACCCGTTTCGGCTTCAGGTGTTTGTTTTAACTCCATAGTTGTTTCTTCAGTTTCTTTTGCTTCCGCAGTTGTAGAACCCTCAGCAGTTGTAAAGAGAGTTAAATCCTCTGCTGAAGATGTAGTTCTGCGATCTTCTGTGGAAGTTGTGGGAAGTGTTTCAGCTTCAGTGCTATAGGTTTTCGTGTCTGTAGAGCTATCGGGGTAAATGGTCGTATGCAGCGGACTAGTAGCTTCGGTTTCTCCACGTGTAGAAATTTCGTGAGCCGAGGTTGGCTGGCTGGTTTCTGAAAAGACTAGAGCACTTTCTGTTGTAGTACTTGGCGTTTCTTTACTAAAATCATCTGATGTCCCGGTTGCTCCTTCAGAAACTTCGGAAGTAACAAGAGGGCCGACATCTGGCTTTGTCAGTGCCATTCTAGTAGTGCTGAATGCCACAGTTTCCGTAGTTTTCTCATAGTGCTCAGTCCTATCTGATTCTGTTAAGTCCGAGTGTTCAGTTGAGAAAGTAGTAACATCATGAACTGTTATGTCTTCTGATATCAGTGGTGTAGTAGTTGTTGTTTTATCTTTAGTAATGGTTGTGGTAGTTTTCTCTTCCGCTGCTTTTACACTATCATCAGTTTGTTGTGTTTCTGTGATGGTCAGAATTTTTTCATAACCGGTAGTACCTTCATCTGGCGTAGATCGTGCTGTGGTTCCTTCTGTAGAAATAGGTTGATCATAAGCTTGCACAGTAGAGGGAGATTTTGTTTCTCCCATCTCTGTGGACAACGTAAAAGTAGTATCTTGATCAGTTTCCGTTTCTTTCTCAGTAGCAGCGGAGAATGTTGTTGAATCAGGTATCGTACCTTTTGTACTTGTTACTATTGATGACTGTTCATCTACTGCAACTTTAGTAGTTTTTCCTTCGAAGATTTCAGCTGTTGTGTAAGATGTTGGACGAGTCGAAAAATCTACGGTTGTTGTTTCCTTGTAGACAGAATCTATCAATATAGGACGACGGCTTTCCGTAAAGGAAATTATTGAAGTGGTGTGAGTTGAGGGTATTTCAGTTTCTGAAGTTTCTTTTCCGGTATCATCTGCCACCTTGCTTGGTGTAGGTGCTTCTGTTGTTCCATAATCCGGTGAAACGGAAGTTGTTTTCTCTTGTTGTGATACTGTTTCTACTTTAAAAGGTGTTTCCGAGGGTAAGCTTTCTGGTGGCTGTGAGGTGATTTTCTCAGGTTCCTGGATATCTGTATGAATCGTTGGCTGTTCTGTTTCCAAGGATACAACTTTAGTTGTATATTTTGCTTCCTCTACATCTGTAGGAGCTGCAGCACTTTTTTCCGTGGGAAACGTTTCTTCAGATGCAGTTGAAACTTTACCAACTTCGGCTTTCAAGGTAGATCCTGCTTCAGTGGGTGCTGTGAAGAATAGTGTAGCCGCAGATGGAACTGTTTCATCTGACGCCGAAGGACCTGCATCTGTGCTTGAAATGAAGTGTCCTTCAGTTTCTACTTTAGCATCCAAGGTGGTTGCAGTTGTTTCTGGTGCATCTGTTTCTCCACTTTGAGTTGTGATTGCTTCAGATGGTTTCTCTGTTTCAGCACTTAGTACTGTGGTAGTTTCAAATGATGTTGCAGCATCGGTTTTATCAATAGGTTTCACCGTTACGACAGAAACAGCCTGTGGATAAGTACTGTATACGGTAGTGGGCTGGGTTCCTGCAACTGTAGAATATGATGTACCGTTTTCTACTTGAATTTCTTCTGTAACTTCTGGCACAACATCAGAGTCTGTTTTTACTTCTTGAGATGTACTAGTACTTTCCTTTGTGTGGTCATCATCTTTCATTAATGGAGTAACCGAAGTTAGAGAAATTGTCGTTGTCGTACCATCTTCCTCTACTGAAATGAGAAAGAAAGTACATTGTACATATTTGAAAAAAAAAGTAAATTCTATGAATTTAAAAAGAAAGCCAACTATACAAATTAGAAACAGAGTAGATCGTGGTTATTACAAAGAAAGCAATTCGACATATAAATACACGAGGTGTGATCAAAAAGTATTCAGACTGGGTGGATAAGTTCGGGATCGCGCTACACAGCAGAAAGCGGTTGGGCAAAGGTTGACCTTGAAGCCTACTACGCATGTGCATTTGTCATCTGGGAAAAATATATATTCCCATGCGAGCCGTGGACAACAATGTTCCATCCAAACAGTATATCGGCTACACTTGCCGCTCCTTGCAGATTCGCCGGTCGGAGCACGTTTATAGTGT
Organism: Macrothele yani; assembly: GCA_039090855.1. Classification (NCBI taxonomy): domain Eukaryota; kingdom Metazoa; phylum Arthropoda; class Arachnida; order Araneae; family Macrothelidae; genus Macrothele; species Macrothele yani. The sequence goes on along the minus strand of CM077022.1, from coordinate 11,327,149 downwards.
GCGGATGGGGGCCATGAACACAGACCTAGCCCGTTTAACCCACAGTGGGACTCATTATCCCGTATGGGATGAAGCTCGTATTTTAACAACTCCAGCAAGCAAGGCATCACTACTTCTGGCGGAGAACTTGTACATTTACTCTAAAATACATCTCTGTTGTAATGACCCTGTGGCGTACCTGCCAGCAGGACGCACACGACATAAAGGCAGATAGGAATCAGAATAAACGTCTGCGTAGCTCAGTTGGTAGAGCGACTTGTTCCGGAAAAAGCGGCCTCGGGTTCGAATCCCGGCGTAGACCAAAAATGACGGAGAAATTTACTTCGTTATAATGGCACCCGAACTATCCGGATGACCCGGCCGTTCAAAATCTCGCATTGGTGTGATATTATTTCCACACCGCGAGACAGGAAAAATCAGAGAATTCCTTCTCCAGCGCTTCGAAAAATAAAAATGTGTGATGTTGCATTCCTCACAGCAGATTGACTGGGAGTTCTCAAGTGCACGTTCTACAGTGGATGGCTACCTGCAACGATTCATGGTCACGGCTGACCCGTGGGCCATACCCCCGGCCCTCTTTCGGGGGGGGGAGATGTGACGTACCTGCGAGCAGGACGCACACGACATAAAGGCAGATAGGAATCAGAATAAACGTCTGCGTAGCTCAGTTGGTAGAGCGACTTGTTCCGGAATAAGCGGCCTCGGGTTCGAATCCCGGCGTAGACCAAAAATGACGGAGAAATTTACTTCGTTATAACCCTTTACCTTGCGATACTCCGCAACCTTGGAAATATTTTTATTTCCAAGCGATTTAAGACAACAGCCAGAGTGACTCTTCTCAAGTGGAACTGTATTTACTATATTGGATATTGTTGCTTTCCTCGTGAGGACTTACCTCCCGTTAGGTTGCGCAGGCACCAAAACAAAAATCTTCAATGTCTACTTACGTCATTCCCATTCTGCGCATTGGGTATTTAAAATGGTTGGCACGGTGTATTATGAAAGTTTAATCTGAGGATGGGACCATAGCGTGTTCTCGAAAGATCTCACAACATATTTAACTTGTATATATTTCTTTTAGCTTTTAGTAAAGTTTGCCATGCAGTCGTAGTGAGTTTTATTTTACTGCAACTATGAGTTTAATCGTGTATCGACGGTTTGATTTTAATTGACGAAAAAATTGATCAACGAATTATTTGCATCAGATTTTGGCGAAACTTCCAAAGACACGTACTTAAAGCTACAGAAAGTCTATGGAGATGATTGTATGAGTCGTCGTGCACAAGTTTATAAGTGGTATAAACGTTTTAAAGATGGTCGTGAAAGTGTTGAGAGTGATGAACGGTCTGGAAGGCTAGAAACCAGTAAAAGAGAAAACAGTGTCAAACTGGTGCGCCCAGCTGTGCGGGAAAATCGCTGAATCACTATTCGCGAGTTACCCGAAGACTTTAACATTAGTTTTGGTTCAGTTCAGTCGATTCTTACGGACTATTTGTGCATGAGACGCGTCTAAGCCAAATTTGTGCCAAAGCTGCTCTCAGCTGTGTAAAAACAGAACCGTGTTTCAGCTGTTAGTGACCTGCTTGAGTGCGTCGAAAACGACGAAAACTTTAAAAAAACTATCATAACTGGTGATGATCGTAGGTTTATGGGTATGACCCCTAAAGACTTCAAAATGGAAGACTCCAAACTCTGCCAGACCCAAAAAAGCACGACAGAGCAGCAGCAATGTCAAGGTGGTCTCACTGTTTTCAATCATGAGGGAATTGTGCTTTATAAATACGTCCCATCAGGTAGGGCAATTAACAAGGAGTACTGCTGTGAGGTTTTTGCCGCGTTGGAGTGGCGCAGTTCGTCGAAGCCGGTATTGGACCAAAAACTCCATGACAACTAGCTTGCTCACGCATCGCAACTTGTGCAGCAGTTTCTTCCTAAGCACCGCATTGCGTAGGTCAGCCAACCACCCTATTCTCCAGAGCTCGCACCCTGCGACTTTTTTCCTCTTCCCAAAAATTACCACTTGAAACAATTTGACGATATTGAGGAGATACAACAGAATGCGACGAAGCAGCTGTTCACTATTTCAGAAGATGACTTCAGGAAATGTTGCAAGCAGTGGAAACAGCGATCGGCTACGTGTGTGACTTACGAAGGGCTGTTAAGAAGGCGATTATGTTTTAATTCTGTTAGTCTTGTACTTTTTTCTAATAAACCCAATTTGGGTACTTTTTGATCACACCTTGCATAAAACAAACCCATCCATCGTTGCGGTTTTTTCACTCAAGACAAAACGCTTCGTTAACAGAATATGTATAAGCGTTTATTTTAACGTATTAAGATTCAATACTATTAAACAGAAGTTTTGGATGATCCATATAAAGTGTATTTTACCTGGAGTCCCAACTGGAAAAGCTACAAGTCACAGACTATTCTCAATGCTTGTACACCATTTATCAAGAACGCCAAAACGGATCCAGCTCGGATTTATAAGGTTCACATTTCAAACGGAGCTTTGTTTAGTTTGCAAAAATAAGACTTCGACACCATAATCTAAACGCGACTGCGATGGAATCAATCTCGATGAACTTTCGTGCATTATTCAGTAAAAATTATCATGCATTCGGGCAGTTGTAGTGTTCGACTTACTCTCTCTCCTTCGTCTGTCTCTTCCTTTATTTCTCTGTGTGTGTGTGTGTGTGTGTGTGCCTTTCATTATTTTCCCTTCCTTCGCTTTCTCTCTTCCTGACTGTATCGCCGTTCTTCTCTGTCACCAAAGATGCTGCTTCAAATTTAAGACTTAAAAATAGGCCGCTACCACGACACACGAGTGGTCGAGCTTCTGACTATTCTTCCAATATGGGACAGATTTAAAAGTCCCAAACGAGGCATGGCGCTGTATTTGTCCCACTGCGCGGGCTCTCTCCTCTACCTGTAACTAGTAGCCCTAAATTAATGACGAGCTACTACTAGATTGACAGATTGGCCTAATCTTTAATCCAGGGGCGGATTTAAGATTAGGTCAATCTGTCAACCTAGGGCCCCCTGGGCTGTGGTGGCTGCGCGGACAGCGGGTACGGCCATAGCGAAATGCAAACTCACTACACAGGTCGAAGCAGCTGTTCGGTAAATGAATTTCGATTACTGTTGTCACCCCATCACAGCAGAGTTAGATATTCTTTGACAGTAGACCACGGACTACGTCATACTGCGCAGAAGTGATAGAATTCTATTGTGATATAGTGGACTATCAGCTGCCAGGAGCATTCCTGAAAGTTCTTCGTGAGAAGCAGCACCTTTACACTTTCTTAACCTAGACATTGAATTAAGAATTCTCCTGAGCATCTGGTGAAACGATAATGTTCATAAAAGAGTTAAGAACTATCTTAAGAACTCATCCATGGAAATAAGGTTCTTAAGTTTAGCTAGTTTCGTCGCAAAAACTTTTTTCGTTGGGAGGTTTAACGATTACCGTGAGCAATAAGCAGTCGCCCGTCCCTAATTTAGTACCGCTGGTTCCAGGGAGGGGGAGAGCCAGTGCCGTAAGACAAACACAACATCAATGCCTCATCGGGATTCGAACCGGGACCCATCTCGGACGAATGATCAGAAGCCATCGCTTAGACCACTGCACCATCGGAGCGGCTTGTTGCAAATGCTGAACTTCTAAATGATTTTGAAGACATCGTTCAAAGCTTTGCTGCCGTGAAACCACGTCGAGTGGACTTCTAAGAAGGAGCATGCTTAATTTTTTTAACATCTATAATGCCAGTTCGTGGTGAATTTTAAAACTTCAATGCCGTCAGACTTTTTAAATATTTTTTTTCTTTTGTTTTACAGCTAAAACTATTGCAGTTTGTACCTTATTCATTAGAATTTTATTTAATTATAGGAGAAAAATTTAAATATCTCAGTGCGTTTGTCACGATAACACCCATTCATATACAGTTTTAAAGAAGAATACCTAAAAATATTGTAAATAGCCTAAATTATTGGTAATGTACTTAAGTTGGTTAAATATTTTAGGGTGGGTGAGGAGGACCTTGAAGCAATGCTGGGCTTGGTCCCCAAAATTTAAAAATACCCCACTGCTTATAGAGCCCAGAGTTGTTGATGGTGTTCGTTCAACCCCTTCACCCCCCAAAAATATTCCATAGGTTATGTCGCTGGCTTGCTTTGTAAATATTATATTTCCATGAAATATCTCCAAAAAAGTCAGCAGTACATCTTAAATATTAATTATTGGTGGCAAGCTAAATTTGCGCCAAATGCTTAACGTTCTTTGCCTTTTTCATCTGTTTCAAAGATTTGTTTAGCGATTATGCAAAGAATACGCAGTAAATCTTGTTAAATCGTTTCTTAAAAACTGTCATTCTAAATTAAGTTAATTGCTTTCAGCAGCAATAATCGCTTGGGTGGTATCAGTAAGCACTCTAAGCTTGTAGTTAACTTAATGCTCTATTCACATAAAATACTTTTTATTATTTTGACAAATGTTGCTCCATTAATGTTGCCCAAGCATACATTTCCCACTGCTTTGTGGGTAAAGTACGCTGCTCTCAACATGGAAATCCGACAAGTTGACATATACTCGAGAATATCGCGGGCCGTGAAGAGCTGGCAAAGGCATGTAAACGACCAGAAAGGTAAATGTGAGAAAGTGGTAGACATGCTTTTGTTCAGGATTCTTCAGACCGGAGTTAGTCCACCTCGGGCAGTTATACAAGCCCGTAGACGACGAAGCATGCAGTTAATAAGGTCATCAATGTTGTGCTGGAGTATGGCATTCCAAGTGGTAACGAACTGGGCACGTAGCTGTTGCAAGTCTACGGTTGGAAGGAATCAGCGAAGGCGGCGACCCATAAGGTTCTGTACACGCTCGAACCTGATCAATTCAGTAGGCACGAGAGAATATCCACGGCTTGGAAACTATCCCTGGTATCACAAGGAGTGTGCAGACGGCCCTTGTCATCTTGCAGGATCGTTCTGGGCATGGTGAGAAGAAAAGATTGTGTGACGAAATTAACTTTGCATCGAAATCGACGCTGCCGTATTGGGTTCCAACGCGCGCCAGTGTACTACGTCGGGACATTCTATAGCGGCTCATTGTAAACGACTCCGCATGTTGTTGATAACGATGGCGCTATGAGATGTGCTTCTATTTGGGCGTCGAAACAGAACTTAGACTCGTCCGTGAATAGTACCTTCTCCATTCCGAAGTCCAATGCCGTCTCTGTCAGCACCAACCCAGACAAGCCCAGTGATGTGACAGCAACGCGAGGTTCCAGACTGGGTGGGTTTCGCTCGTAGTCCCTTTGCATGCAAAAGTCGTCTAACCTTTGGATGAAAACCACTGTACCTATGGTGGCTCTCAAGTCGCGCTGTAGCACCTGTCACGAACAGCCCCTCTACGTAGTAATTTATCTTCACGTGCTGGCTTCTTGTTTCACTTCCTTACCTTCACATAATTTGGTGCTCTGTGACATATAGGCAAAGTCCAGATACTGTTCCTAAACTGAGACCCAACTCTCAGATCGACGATCAGTTCCAGCTTTATGTTAGTCAACTCAACACAGGTGCCAAATTGGCGCGTCCGCGGCATTTAGGAACGTTTCCGACGAACACACTCAACCCTAAACATCTGCCTTAAGTGTGAGTGGCTCATATGCTATCTTTGAACTCAAATCAGCCGACGTTTACGTGAATGATCACTGTAAAACTCTTATCATCTTCTTATCTCCCGTTACACATTGCCACGTGCTATTTGCTTGTTTCTACACTGAAGAACAATTGAATTAGAGACAGCTGGCGTTATGCAAATGTGGCGCCGTGGGCGGCCCTGTAAACGGAAACGTCATGACGTATGCAGCGATCCGACAATATAAGGAGTGATGCGACGGGAATCAGTAAGAGTCGAACTCAGTATGGGTAAGACGAAGGATCTAAGCGCATTTGATCGTGGGAGAATTGTCGGGGACCGACGAATGGGTCCCTCCATCTCGGAAGTCATGCAGGCACTGGGATTTTCACGAGCCACTGTGTCACGGGTGCACCGTGAGTACATCGAATCCGGTAAAACCATCCTTTCAAGGGATGGTTGTCTATCTGCCGGAGACAACAGCGTGTGGATGAGCGGGGTCATCGTCGGCTAACTCGCATTGTAACAGCTGATAGACGGGCCACAGTGCAAGAAATCACTCGGCAATTTAACGCTGGTGCACAAAAACGTGTAAGCAGTCACACCATCCAGAACCATCTCTTCGCTATGGGGTACAGAAGCCATCGTCCCACGAGGGTACCGCTGCTGACCGCACATCACAAGGTGCAAAGATTAGCATGGGTGCGGGAACATCGCCACTGGGCCCTAGACATGTGGAAAAATGTTGCCTGGACTGATGAGTCGAGATTCACGTTGGTACATGCGGATGGCAGGATAAGAGTACGGCGCAAACCACATGAAGCGATGGATCCTTCTTGCCAGCAGGGTACTTTTCAAGCTGGTGGGGGTGACATTCTCGTCTGGGGACTGTCTACGTGGACTGAAATGGGACCCCTGGTACGTGTGACATCGTCCTTTACAGGTCAACGTTGCCGGGGTATCCTGGACGCTCATTTGTTCCCGTTTGTGCGTCTTCAACATCCCGCTGGGGACCTCATCCTACAACAAGACAATGCAGCTCCCGAATTGTATCCGAATGGTTGGATGAACACTCCACCGACGTGACCTCGCTTTCTTGGCCAGCTAGGTCACATCTGGGATGCCATTGAGAGAGATGACCCCCTCCATCAAATCTTCGTGAACTGTGGGAGCCTGTTGAGGGGTCGTGGATCCGTATGGCTTCCCAACGCTTCCGGTGTCTTGTCGAGTCCATGCCGAAACGAATCGCCGCCGTCATCAGAACGAAAGGTGGTGCTACACGTTACTAGACAGGTATCTCTAATTCAATTGCTCTTCAGTGTATGCGAACTCCTCCTTGATGTTGCGTTTTCCATGTTGAGCAGTGTATTTTTGGCAACTCCATAATTTTCTGTGCTCTCGGTAACTTCGTGAATTATTGCTGCATTATTTTCCAGTACATTTATGCTTAACTCATCAATGTGAAAAAAGTCAAAAAACGTAAAACTTACCACACTCAGCTACATCAGAGCAGCATTCACCTTCCTTAGGTTTCACCGGAATGCAAGAGGAGGGTGCTGGCTTACAAATTATAGGGCTGCATGTGACGTGTCCCAAAGCACAGTAGCACAGTTCGCAAGGGTCAAAAGTTGGAATTCTTTGTCCGTCTTTATAAACGGTATCGTTGAAATCACAATCTGGAACAAAGGAGAACAACGTTTCAGTGGAAGGAAGGGAAAAATAAAACATAACCTGAAAACAATGTACTACAATTTGCCTGTTCATATGAAACATTTAAAGGAGAACTTGCAAAGCAATAATTAGCTCTATTTGATCCGATATCAGAAGCTCCACATTCTTTTAGCATAGATGTATCTGCTCCGTCCCCAAGGCGCAATGTTCTAAGCCCTAGTTTCTGACCTTTTGTCCAAGATTGGACAAGGTTTGAGTTCGGATGAGGTATGAATTGTGTGTTTGTCTTACAGCACTGAGTCTCACCCTTTCCTGGAATCAGTGGCCCCAAATTAGGGACGGGCGACGCTGGTAGCCAATAGAGTTGCTCACGGTAGTTGTTAAAAAAACCAAACAAGTTAGTAAAATCATGCAATGCATTGATTATGATACGCTTTCCAACATACTAGAAATCATTATTTAAGTTACGAGGATAATGGCTGTGGAATAAATCTCGCTCCTGTGTCCTGACCTTTGACCCCATTTCGATGAGGTTCAGCAGAACCGGTTCAGTATACCTCCGGTACAACATACTAAAGGTTTGTCGCAATAGAAGCATTTTTAGTCAAGTTATGAGGATAATAGCTGTGGAATAAATCTCGCTGATGTGCCATGACCTTTGACCCCATTTCGATGATATTCAGCAGAACCGGTTCAGTATACCTCCGGAACAACATATTAAAGTTTTATCGCAATAGAGGCATTTTTAGTCAAGTTATGAGGATAATAGCTGTGGAATAAATTTTGCTCCTGTGTCCTGACCTTTGATCCCATTTCGATGATATTAAACAGAATTGGTTTAGTATACCTCCGGAACAACATGTTAAAGTTTTGTCGCAATCGAAGCATTTTTACATAAGTTATGACGCATAAGGGCGATGGAATGGATTCCACTCCTATGTCCTGACCTTTGACTCCATTTCGCCCATTTTCAATAGGGTTCGTCCCTAGGTGGTCCCCCTACCACATACTAAAATTTCATCGAAATCGAACCATTTTCACGAGAGTTATCGTGCGGACGGGCAGACAGACAAAGCTGGAGCATATTCGCTTCTTCAACCTACGGTTGGAAAACGTAAAAAAACATGTAGTTGCTTTTTTGTTTTAGGAATGATTTATTGAGTCCCTAGTGTTTGTACTAAGGTCGTCCAGAAAGTAATACCCGTTATGAAATAAAAGCAAAAGAAACTGACACTCTCGGAGTTTTTGTATTTTCACTAGTGCTACATATAGTCGCTCATTTTTCTACATAATCACCGCCGGTGTCTAGGCACTTGTCATATCTTCTGACCAGTTTTCGAATACCTTCATCATATACATCTGCCTCCAGTCCCTGCAACCACTGTTGCACTCCGTATTTCAAACCTTCACTAGCAAAGCGTCGTCTTCCCAAAAATATCCTTCAATTTGGCGAAGAAAGGTAATTAATCACTGGGAGCCAAATCCGGACTCTAGGGCGGATGATCCAGAACTACCCATTTGAAATCCTGAAGCAGGTGTTGCATCTGACGCTCCACGTGAGGTCTTGCATGGAGAAACACCACACCCTTAGACAACATGCCGCGCCGCTTGTTTTGGATGGCCTTACGGAGCCTCTGCAGTGCTCCACAATAGCAGTCGGCGCTGATGATTGTGCCTCGAGACATGAACTCAACCATCAAGAGCCCTCTGCGGTGTCAAAACACTGTAGCCATGAGCTTCTTCACTGAAAGCATTTGCTTACCCTTGCGTGGTTTCATCAGGTACAGGAAATGGTGCCACTCAAGTGACTCACGTTTGTTCTCCGGCGTGAAGTGACTGACCCACGTTTCATCTCCCGCCACTATGTAGTCAAGAAATGCATCGCCCGTTTGTGCGTAACGGGTCAAAAAACTGAAAGCTGCACCCATGCGGTTACTTTTGTGGTCATCAGTCAGCATTCGTGGTTACCCACTTCGCGCAAATTTTCCGGTAGTCAAGGGGTTCCTTTACGATTTCATGCAGCAGTGCGCGAGTAACTTCCGGTAAACGGGCATGCAATTCATCGAGTTTGATGTAACGCTCATGTCTGGTGACATCATCGACACGTTCCTTGATGTCCGCTGTAAAGAGTGATGGGCGACAGGAGGGCTGCTCATCACACACATTTACTCTCCCCGCATTAAACTTCCGAAGCCACAGCCGTCTTAACGGATGATTCGTCCATCACCCCTTCACCGTAAACAGCCGTAATCCGACGATGAATGTCTTTCGAATGAACGTTTTCAGCATTCAGAAAACGAATCACAGAACGCACCTCGTACTCCGCGGAATTTTCATTTGGCTTCGCCATTTCAAACAATGCCCTCTATGCAAAAACGGGTATTACTTTCTGGACGACCTACGTAAAGTATCAGATTATTAGGAACCTACGTAGGTGATTTCAGTGAGCGTGGGAGAAGTGACAAGAAACGTTAGCCAAACACAGACTAGTGTGTCAGTAAGAACATGACATTCAGAAAATCAGCTTCTCGTATTTCACTGGACTTACTTTCGGTTCAGTGAATGTCTGGGTAATTAAGTAGAATGGATTACTTTATTGATGTAACGAACAAATGCAATGCCTCTTTCGAATTTCTTTTACTTAATTTGTAGAAGCTTTGTTCTGTGAGATATCGTAGACACGGTTGCAACTAATCCGCTTCGAATTTAGCCCATGTGATGTCTGAAAATGAGGCTCAGATGCATCTCATTGAAAATTATTTTCAATTTTTTTTTTGTTTGGTATGGAGTCTTGTATAGTAGGGACATCTTCAATAGAAGAAAATATTTTGCGTATTGTAAACGTTGATGTAGTTTCTTTTGTTAGGGGTTTAACGACCACCGTGAGCAACTTAATGGGCTATAAGCAGTCGCCCGTCCCTAATTTTAGATCACTGGTTCCAAGGAAGGGAGAGAGCCAGTGCTGTAAGACAAACACAACACCCATGCCTCACTCGGATTCAAACCCGGACTTATCTGGGACGAATGGGGAGAAGCCAGTGCTTAGACCACTGAGTCAACGGGGAAGGCCAATATAGTGCTTGAAGAATTTAACTTGTTACATTGCGAGCATATAGTACCTGGTATGGGATTCGAACCCGAACCCATCTCGGACGAGTGGTCAGAAGCCAGTGCTTAGACCACAGTAGGGCGAGGGGTGAGGAAGCCATGTAGTGCTTGAGGAATTTAACTTGTCGCATTACGGGGATATAATACCTGGTACTGGGATTCCAGATGCTGTTTTAAGATAAAGAGCGTGATTTTTCCATAAAACTTGTACATAAAGAACTAAGGAACTTTGGGTTCACAGCTGCGCTTTTCCATTTGATTTTCGTTCACTGTGAAAACGCAAATTTATCCGTGACGGAGATCGAAGTCGCGCCCCCTCACTCCGGAGTACGGTGCTCTCCCAACTAAGCTACACGGACATAATGTACCGCTGCAGATGTGTCGTCTTCACACGTGATTCACCTCTGTAGTTCACCACATCACTGAAAATCTATCGGAAAAAAATACTTCTATTTCTGGAAATAATGTTCTTCAATGCCAAGCACGAGCAATATCCACGATAAATTTAAACATGTGCAATAACTACATCATGAGATGCTACATTGCATTCAGTACATAATGCGTAGTAAAAGAGAGCCTACAGATATCAATTGGTATTCTACTGAAAGGCTCTTATCCTCATGCGCGAAATTTGTATTAAATCACAAATTTGAAATAGTAAAATCAGATCTGTTTATACAAATTTTTTGTAGATGACAATCCGGATTTTGGCGTAAATGTGACAAGGATGGTAAGTCAGGTAATATCCGAAAACTTGAAAATTTTCAGCGTCCTGGAGCGGGACTCGAACCCGCGTCTCCCAGATAGCGCCCGGGTATGCTAACCTTCGACTAGCGAATCCTGCGATGGTTATATTCAAATTAATCGGAAACTTGAAACTTGGTCGTTCTGTGTGGTGTAGTGGTTAGCATACCCGGGCGCTATATGGGAGACGTGGCTTCGAGTCCCGCTCCAGGACGATGAAGATTTTGAAGTTTCCGGATATTATCTGACTTACCATCATTGTCACATTTACGCCAAAAATCGGATTGTCATCTTCAAAAAAATTTTGTTATATGGTGTAATCCCGTATTTCCTTCAGATCTGTTTTTTCGTGGGTCTGTTATTGATTGGTTAACCTATCATTTGGATAAACTTAAAAATAAATTCCATAAAAAAATTCGACCAAATATACGATCTAGTCCCCAGTTCTACGCACTTAAAGGAGCTTAGTTGACCACATTTCTACAATCAATGGCTCTTAATTTGGGTCAATCACACCTAACAGCCTACAAACTTCCATGAAGTTGTTTAAGTTTGTAATATGACATCACTGAATTTAATGAGGCCAACTAAAAGCACAATACATTTTGCCGTGGAATAGTTAGTACGTAGAAATGGCACTAAACTGCATAAACGATTTGACCACATCACCCAAACTGCATAAACGATTCGACCACATTACCCAAACACCATAAACGATTCGACCACATTACCCAAACGATTCGACCACATTACCCAAACGATTCGACCACATTACCCAAACGATTCGACCACATTACCCAAACTGTCTCCCTGAGAAATTAACATAGGGAATTTATAAAGAGCGATTCAGAATAATCCTGTGGTCATTTCGTATACAATCTCAATCACACACTTTACGAAAGGCATCCTCTTCTGCTGAACTTCTTTAAAATGTCTCAGAAGCGGATTTTTAAAAACATTCGTTTGAAACAACATTCAATGAACATCAAAAACATTCGTTTGAAACAACATTCAATGAACATCAAAAACATTCGTTTGAAACAACATTCAATGAACATCAAAAACATTCGTTTGAAACAACATTCAATGAACATCAAAAACAAAATAGTTTTTTATTTATTTTTATTGGAGGTTTAACGACCACCGTGAGCAACTCAATGGGCTATAAGCAATCGTCCGTCCCTAATTTAGGGTCACTGGTTCCAGGGAAAGGAAAGAGCCAGTGCGGTACGACGCACACAACATCCATGCCTCACCGGGATTCGAACCCAGGCCCCGTTCGGACGAATGATCAGAGGCCATCGCTTAGACCACTGCGCCACCGGGGCGGCTAAATAGTTTTCAAAAGAGCAGCTTCATTAAAACAAATATCACAACAGAATTTCCGTTCATCTAGAAATCTGAGCAGAGCATAAAAGTTTCACGTTAGTAAGTTTTCCAAAAGTCACAGGTCACAAGACCTATCCTTCAATATTGATTTTACACTCAGTAGGCAAAACATTAGAGATAGAGGTGATGGACAGTTGACATGGACATCCCCCACGCAGAGTGGAACAGACCCCAACCGAACACAGGCAATAAACCAGCGGACAGCAGGGCTTCCCAACACTATATCGCAATCGAAGAACATATTGTATGCAAACGTGGTAATCTGAGCGACTTTGATCGTGGACGCATTGTCGGCGCAAGTCAGATGGGTTATTCTATAGTCCAAGTAGTAAGAATCCTAGGGTTTCCGAGGACAACCCTATCCAGAGCGTACCGCAAATATACCATCAACGGACGTGCCAACGTCCAGAGAACAAGCGGTGGCTGACCACACACTATTGATGACCAGGGTCGACGTAGATTATCCACGCTCGTACAGACCAACCTCTTGATAACGGTGCTGCAAATCACACCCAGGTTAAATGTCGGAGGCCCAAGCAGCGTCACCGAGTAAACGGCACAGAGCACGCTGCATACACTGGGCTTCGGGAGGCGACGCCCTACTAGTGTTCCACCGTTGACTGCTCATCATCGGACATTATGCCTCGCCTGGTACCGTGAACATTAAATCTGGGCCTCTGAAGAGTGCTACCGCGTCGTGTGGTCAGATGAATCCCGTTTTCATCCGTACAGAGCTGATGGAAGGTTGCGGTTGTAGGGTTGACAGCATGAGGCCATAGCTCTGTCGTGTCAGGTCAGCTTTGCTCAATGCGGTAGTGGCTGTGTGAGGGTTTGGGGACCCTTCTCATGGAATACATTAGGTCCCTTAGTGTGTCTAGAGAGTTCCTTAACCCTTGAGCGCACCAGCGTGTGTTAGCTGACCACCTACACACTTTCATGGCCTTCGCGCATCCTGCGGCCGATGGTCTGTTCCAGCAGGACAATGCGCCACCCCACCGGGCCGCAACCACTCAAGCATGGCTCGAGGAGCTCTCATATCTGAGCTTGGAACTATCCAGTGGTCCCTAAGGTACCCGTATTTAGCCGCTAAGGAAGTTCTCTGGAATGCCTTTCAGCGGAACATCAGAACCATGGATTCTGCACCGACCTTTCGGGCGACGTTGTGGACAATGCTGCACGAGCATGGCTGATATTACCTCCTTAAACCCTCCTGCTGCACCGGTAGCGCAGTGGTCTAAGCGATGTCTTCTGACCATTCGTCCCGGGTTCGAATCCCTGTGAGGCATGGATGTTGTTTGTCTTACGGCACTGGCTCTCTCTCCCTTTCCTGGAGTCAGTGGCCCTAAATCAGGGACGGACGACTGCTTCTAGCCCATTGAATTGCTCACGGTGGTCGTTAAACCTCCAATGAAAAGAAAAACAAACCCTTCTGCGTCTGGTGGAGTCGATGCCTTGGCGTGGACAATATGTTATTCGCTCTAGATGAGGACCAACAGACTATTAGGTAGGTTGTTCTCTAATGTTTTGTCCATTGAGGGTATATCCAAGTGTTGAAGTTATTGTCCGGGCCTCTTTAAACTTGATAAGTGTTTCTTACAAAGGAATTATTTTGCTGTGAAAAAGAAAAGCGTTTCTAGAATTTTATCAGTGTTTGTATACGCACATAGATGGTTTGGGTTCAGAGTTAGAAGAGAGATTGAAAATTAGGCTGTATTGATGATCATTTTTTTTTAACTTTGCTGCTTATGAAAGATCTGATCCTGGTCTGTTATTCCCTATGATGGTGAAAATCATCTAATTACGTGGCATCAGTTGAATAAATAAATCCATCGCTCTTTCCACGTTAAGCAACGCAGGGATGGTTTTACCGGATTCGACGTACTCACGGTGAACCCGTGACACAGTGGCTCGTGAAACTCCCAGTGACTTCCGAGATGGAGTGACCCATTCGTCGGGCCCCGACAATTTGCCCACGATCAAATGCGCTTAGATTCTTCGTATACTGCGTCCGACTCTTACTGATTCTCGTTGCATCACTCCTTATATTGTTGGATCGCTGCATACGTCATGTCGTTTTCGTTTACAGGGCCGCCCACGGCGCCACATTTGCATAACGCCAGCTGTCTCTAATTCAATTGCTCTTCGGTGTAGTTACTCGCGTAGCTGCTACATCCGTTGCTTCTCATGCAATCAGCATACAACTGCTTCTAGCTGTTTAAGATAGAATCGCACAAATTTCTGTGCACTACCAAAAAGAGATTAGGGAAAAATTAATTAGCAGCTTTACGCAACCAGGAGTTGTTTTCTTTATTTTGAATATATGCAGTATCAGTCCGATAATGTGAAACTTAAAATAATAAGAGGAACTATAAATAAAGTTTTAAAAATCTTACCTAGATCTTCTATGTCAATGGCTGTTTCATATTTAGGCGTCGTCTCTTCGATATATTCAGAAGTCGCCGTTGTTTTAGTTTCTTTTGGCACAAATGGCTGTTCCGTTGTGATTTCTTGCTTTTGTGTTGTTTCGGAATATGCAAATGTTACATCTCCAGGCTCACTGACTTTAGTCGAAACTACAGTAGCATCCGAGTCCTTAGAAATTGCGAGTGTGCTGATCTTATCAATTTCTTCTTTAGTTGTCGACACTTCAGACTTTGTTGTTGTATGTGGTTCAGTAGCGGTATCAGTTTCCAGCGTTGGAGCATGTGTCTCTTTAGGTGTTGCAAATTGTTCCTCATCGAGAGGGGAAATACTTGAAAGCGTACTACCTTCTGTAGGATAGCGAGAGGTAGAAGTTTCTGTGGTTCCTCCTTCTACAGTAGATACTTCTTCAAAACTTTCTTTTGTTGAAAATGAAGGAACTTTGGTTTCAGGTGATGCTTCCCCGTGTGTTGCATCTGATGGTGTTGTTAATAAAATATCTTCACTTGTTTCAGTTTTTCCTTCAGAAACGGATGTAATGGTCGTACTTCTTTCTTCTGAAGTTGACGAAATATCCGTAGAGGCTACAAATGTTTTGGGAGAAGTCGTAAGTTCACCTTCCTTGAGGCTTACAACGGAAGAAGTTTCACTCTCTACCTCAACCGTTGTCCATTTTGTTGTTTTAGCAGATTCCTGGATACCAGTGCTCTCAGCGGTTGTTCCAGTGGTGGTAGATTGTATAGAGATTTCAGTTTCTGTAGCCAAAGGTTCCGATGAGACACGTTCATCGGTAATAGATGTATCTGGTACCGTTGCGTTATCAAACACAAATGTATCTGGTTTAATTGTTGATGCGTCTGGTAACCTGTCAGTAACAATGGGTTTACTGATATCTTCAAGATCGGAAGTGACAATCGCTTTTTCAGTTGTGGAAAAGAATGTTTCCTCCGTAGTCTTCTCTTGTCCCACCGACGACGGTGGTTCTACCTTAGTTGTTGAATGAGGTTCTTCGGTGGTTATCGCTTCTGCCTTTCCACTAACAGTCGAAACAGTTGATGGTGGTGTCATAGTTCCAGATGTTTCAGTCTGAGTGATATCAACAGAGTCACTACTGGTCGTCGACGACATTGTGGAAGAAATTTCATCAAGGAGAGTGTAAATTTCTTCAGATACAGATTCAGTTTGAGGACGCGCTGTTGTGACTGTACCGCTGGTTTCAGCTTCAAATAAACTAGTTTTACCTGTTGAGAAAAGACTAAATGGCGCTTCAGATGAAACAGTTTTCTCCTCTTGATATTGAGTTGAATATTCCGTTTTAGAAATTTCTTTCTCAGTGGTCAAATTGTATGAGGGCTCCGTAGAAGAAAGGAAATCTTTGGTTGTTAAAATGCCAAGATCGCTGACAGTGGTTTCTCGTGACAGTTCCACCGAAGAAATATTTTCTGCGGTAGTTGTGATATCCATTTTCGTTGGGTGTAATGAAGCTATGGAAAATGTTTCTTCCGCTAAAGTAGTCTGTGTGCCTATTTTTTCATATGTCTCAGAATGTGTCGATTGAATAGATGTTGTTTCTTCACTAGATTGTTCAGTTACGAACGCTGAGGTTGATAGGCCATCATATTTAGTTGTAAGCGATTCTGGCGATGTGTCCTCTTCTTTTACAGAAACTGGCAGTGTTTTTTCTGTGTATGACACTGTATCTTCCGAGACTATTGACACAGATGAAACGGTTTCTTCCTCCTTAGCTACAGTAGTAGAAGTATAGATGTCTTTTTCTCTTAAAGGAATTTCAGATGTTACATTTACTTCTTTCTCAGGCGTTGTAATGAAAGTCGGAGATACTTTTTGTGTTTCTTGGGGTACAACAGAAGTAGTTGCTTCTCTTTCATCAGATATATCAGATACTGGAGGCAGGCTTGATATTCTTTCCTCCTTAAATGTGGAGGAAGTTACAGGGACCTCAACTTTTGTCGTTTCATGTGGATATGATGTTACTTCATCCTTTGAGGATGTAGTTGAAACAGGTGCAAGGGTTTCTTCTTCTGTTTCTTGAGAAGCTATAGACGTTGTAGGTTCCTGATAATCAGTGACAGAAGATGCTTTTGAAAGTTCAGTGATCAGCGGAGTAGAAGTTGAGGAACTTTCATCGCTAGTCGCAAGAGATTCTGATGAGATTTCACTGACCCCTGTTTCAGGCGTTATAACTGTAGATGCTTCTTTCTCTGTTTCTTGAGACGAAACAACAGTTGTTGATTCATGATCGTCTGGAACAGAAGCCGTGGTAGAGGTATCGATATCTTTTACAGGAGATGCAGCAGCCGAAATGCCTTCGTCATGAATAGAAGTTGATTCAGACGTGATTTCAATATCACTCTTGGATGTCGTTGGTAAAGCAGTCGATGCTTCTTTTTCCACTGCTTCTGATACAGCAAACGTTGTCGATTCTGTGTCGCCAGATATGGAAGCTGTGGTTGAAATTCTCTGATCCTTGAGCGACGAAGCTTCAGTCGTGGAATATTCGGATGTAGCTTCTTTTTCTTTTTGAGATGTCATTGTGAAAGTGGTTGCTTCTTCTTTTACAGTTTCTTGATATGAGATAGATGCAGTGGTTTTCTTCTCATCATATGTGGTAGAGATGGTTGAAATGTCTTCATATTTAACTGTAGGTGCTGAAGTTCGGGAGAGTTCATCTTCCGGTTCAGAAACTTCAGTTGATATATCAACGTCCCTTTCGGATGTTGTGACAAAATATGTTGGAGTTGCTTCTTCGGTTCCTTGAATATGTGTAGTTGCTCGGTCCTCAACTGAAACTGTGGTTGAGATTCTTTCATCTTTAGACGAAGACGTCGAACTCAAGACATCTTCAGCGGTGATCGTATGATACTCTAATGTACTTATTTCTTTCTCAGTTGTTGGAGTGAAGATTGTTGTTACTTCTTTTTCGGCTTCTTGAACAAAAGTGGTTAGTTCCTTCTCATCAGATACAATAGGCACGGTAGATATTTCTTCCTCTCTTGTAGTAGTTAATGAAGTTGGAGAAACTTTATCTCTCACTGTAGAAAATTCAAATGGTACCTCAGATTGGGTTGGTGTGGGTTTTTCTGTTTCTTGAGGTGTAATAGATGTTGTAAGTTCTTGGTCGTCAAAGGAAGCTGCTGTTGATATTGTTTCATCTTTAAGTGAAGTCGATGTTACTATGCTTTCATCTTTCGTCAGAGTGGACGGCTCCTTTGTTTCAGTTGTCTCCGTGTATGTATCTGTTTCGGTCTCTCGAGATGGAACAATCGTTGTTGATACTCGAGCATCTGTAATTAAATCTGTAGTTGAGATCTTAATGAATTCTTCTTCCGTAGTTTCGGTGGATTTAGGCGTTTCGTACGTTGCTTTTGTTGGTGCAAAAGCTTCTTTCTCCGTTTCTTTAGGTATAGCGTATGTTGTTGACTTTCCGTCATCAAATATTGAAGACGTGGTTGAGGTGCTCTCGTCTGTGGTCGTGGAAGTCTTTGTCGTTTTTGAGGTTTCTTCTTCGTATCCAGCAGTGGTAATTTCAGAAGTATCTTTAATTGTGCTAAGAGGCACTGATGGGGAAGTACTAGAGATTGAAGTGTCTGAAACAGTGATGTCTCTTTCTTCTGCTGTTGTTAAGTTAACACCTGCAGGCTCTGACGGAACTTCTGTTTCTGCAGACAAAAAAACAACAACATTGTTATTAGTTTTACTTAGAGTTAGCAACAACAGTATCTAAAATCAAAAATAATTTAACAATTCCTTAAGTGCGATAAGGAAGTTATTAAAAAATGGTGAAGAAATTTTGCCTACACATTATCTTTGAAGTCATTGAAAGTCTGTAGCATGCAAGTTTTACAGATCGGAACATCTCGAATAGCATTTTTACAAAAGAAAAAAAAACAGGGTAAACATCTGTGCTAGCAAAATGGTCAAATCTACCTGCAGTTCTACATAAACTGATCTAAGATTTTTCTAAGCTTCTTCACCACCTAAGCTCTATCCAAATTAAAACAATGCATTTAACGCCAATAGAAATAATCTAAGTCTTTAGCCAAAGGGCTCCTTCTTGGCATGGAATTAATGAGCTTCTCTAGTTGTCCATTGGTGATAAGACTGTGCCATACGGCCCTTACAGACTCAATTAAAGTCTGTAAGTGCCGTACGGCACCGTGTTATCACCAATGGATAATTAGATAGGCTCATTTAGTTCCATGCCAAGAAGGTGCACTTTTTTATAAAGAAACCGTGGTTATCCAATTAAATATTAAAGCGTATTTTGCTTGTTGGTCAGTTATTTCAAGTGTCCTGCAAGTTTCAATAATGCACTGTACAGTAATTTTACGTTAAATGCACTGTTCACTAATTTCACAAATTCTGCTATTTTTTGCTTTTTATGGCTAGACGCTGTACGTTTGCTTGTAACTTCACTTCTATTACTGGTAATAACATTCTATAAAAATATTTGAATTCAGCATAAAATTTCCTTTAAAATGATGTATAATATATATTCCTGACTTTAACCATTACACTGTATAAGTTGACTTCATACATAAAAAAATTGACTTTCGGTCTAGCAGTGCAGGACTTTTGGCCACGATTGTATATATCAAATACATTCAAAAATTTCTCCATTTTATATTTAAACCCTTTCACCGGCTGGAACAAATTAACTTTGGGTTAGCAAAATCGGCTGATATCAGCTCAAAAGGATATATTCAGTGTCTGAAAAGTGGACCACTAGCGGCTGGAACGAGTGTACCTGCTCATCAGAAAGTGTTGCTTAGCTCTGTTATTCAAAGTGGAGATTAAGGGAGATGATTGACACTAATGCTTTCTGATTGATTACATGCTAAAAGGGCAGGATATTACAGAAATGTGTTTCCCCCGTTTGTGACGTCACGCGAAATCCAAATTTACCGACCGATTTCCAACGTTGTCATGGGTGACGTCAAGCACGACACCGACGTACCAATCCAAGGAGAGAGAAGACGTTTGAGTCACTTGATTTTACCTAGTGGCATGATGTCAGTGTCAAGGAGATTAGTCCTTCCTTATCATGTCTTAGAAAACAAAGGATTGGAAGGGAGTGCTTTTCCCCTTTGACAGGTTTATGGTTGTTACTGCTGAGATGAGTGGAGGAAATGAAGTGATTTACCGCAGTTTTCGTAAAACCCGGCTGCCGCGTGGACAGTTCTGTTTTGGAAACCATTTGGTTCAAATAAATCAGCCGCTTAAAGGGTTAAGAAAATCTTGTGGTGACAACTGTCAAATCAGGAAGAATAGCGTTTGAGGTATTCTATTTCTTTTTTTTTCGGGGGGGGGGTCAACGACCACCCCATGAGCAACTCAGTGAGCTATAAGCAGTCGCCCGCCCCTTATTTGAGACTACTGACTCCAGGGTAGGGAGAGAGCGCCCTAAGACAAACACAATATCTATGCCTCAGCGGTATTAGAACCTGGACCCATTTTGGACGAATGATCAGAAACCATCGCTTAGACCACTGCGCCACCGGGGCAACATACACTGAAAGGACAAATTATTACTTACACCCACCTAATATGCGTGGCACCACCTTTTGCACACAGGACAGCATTCATACGTCGTGGCACGGACGCAATGAGGTTCCAAAACACAGGCCCAGGTATCGCTGACCAACAATATGAGAGTGCTTGGCGTAGAGCAGGCGGAGATGTAAGTGGGGTTGGTTGATCACGAACAGCTCGTTCCAATATGTCCCATAAATTCTCTATGGGGTTGATGTACGGTGAGGTGGAGCGTTATCCTGTTGAAAAATCAGAACTTGGTTCGGACAAAGGCACGTAATGAAAGGGTGGAGATGGTCGGCCAGTAACTGCACATAGCTGGAACCGTTGACGAAAGACTCAAAAGTTACCAACGGACTCAGGCCGGACCACGTGAAAGCTTCCCAAACAGTTACACCGCCTCCACCGGACTGTAATACCCCAACTTGGCATGCGGGGTCCATAGTTTCGTGTGGTTTACGCCACACACGCTGCCGATACAGTGCGAAACGGGATTCTTCAGACCATATGATTTGTTTCCAATCATCCATGCTCCAGTTTCGATGGGCCATCGCAAACTGCAGCCGAATCATGCAATGCTGTGCCGTTAACATCGGGATACGATGTGGTCGTCGACTACCCCAGCCGAGTTGTGCCATGTGTCGACGGATTGTCTTTGAGCATAGGCTTGTGGATGCTCCTTCGTTAAGTTGTGGCGTAATTTGTTGCAAACAAGCCTTCCGATTCGTCTGTACGACGCGGCCAATGCACTTTTACGGCCACATTTCATCCGAATATTAGTGGTTTTGCCGGATTTCACGTACTCCTGGTACATACTTGCTACAGTTTGTCGCGGATTTCCTAACAGTTTCGTCGTAGTGCTGGTTGAACATCCGGCCTTTCTGGCTCCCAAGCCTTTACCTTGACCAAACTCACTTAAGTCTCGTCTCATGACCCATGTATTCCTGTGCCACAGTATTTGTCATTTTCTTGTAGGACTTCCGTCCACAGTGAGTAGAGTTTAGGTCCCAGCCACCTACAGCGAGATCACCTTTTGGGCAGGACACAGAAACGGAAGGAATGAGAGCAAGTCTAGCGACTTTGACAGAACAGTTTGTAGTGAGATTAGAGTACAGTAGATGGCGCCACCGTACAACTACGATGTTGCACATAGAGGGGTAAGAGAATTTCAGGGGGCATAGGAAAGGATACCCATTTAACCAGTGGGTCCAGCCTGGGGGCCGTCACTTAACGTGCTCGTCCGATGCACGGCGGATATTCAGCGCTTGTTAGTAAATCACACCATCTCTGAAAGATCAGCCCAGGGTCGAACCTTAGGACCTTGCATTGATAGTTTGACTCGCTAACCACTAAGCCATCCGCGGCTCCGTACCGACACACTCTATTTATAGCCCCAACTGGTTTTCCTGCACACCGCGATTTGCTGCTTTGCGTAGTTTCCCCGGGGTGCACGTAATAATTTGTTCTTTCAGTTTATATTCTACTTCCAACGGGAAGACTTTAATTTAATGATGTCAAAACTTGCATTACTTAGTTTTCAAAATGCATCACATTTCGGGTTACAACTACATTAATAAATCGCATTTGAGAGAGAAAAACAAAACAACTGTAAGACTAAATTCTTTACGGAAATGAACCTACCGCATTTGTACTGAGGACAGCATTCGTTTGCAATGTGTATCACTTCACAATCATTTACATCCTTAGTTGGGGTTTCACAGATTATGTCGTCGCAAAATATTACGCTGTTAATGCACTGGCAGTCAGCCTTGCAAGGGTTCGTCGAGTTAACTCTTTCACCATTTCTGAAAACGGCTTGACCGACTCTGCATTCCCCTACAGAAAATTTTAAGAAAAAAAAAATATATGATTAGAGAAAGATTAAAGAGTTAAGAATGATTGAAATACTCAGAACAGTAAATATCGAATACAAAATATCAATAAATATATTAATATCTAAAAACAGTAATATCAATAAAGTCCCATAATTCCGTAACTGGTATAATAACAAAGGCATTTTAATTCGCCGAGCTTTCTCCTGCCAAACGGAAGGCTTTATTAGGACAAGTTACATTAGACGAACATGTAATCCGTTCAGAGTTTGAAATTAAAAACTATAATGAAGTAAATTTCTCCGTCACTTTTGTCCACGCCGGGGCTTGAACCCGGGTCCCCTCATTCCGGAATAAGTCACTCTACCAATTGAGCTACGCGAACGTTCGTTCTGATTGCTATCTGCCTTTATGTCGTTGCGTCCTGCTGGGCAGGTACGTCACATCTCCCCCTCCCTCGAAAGAGGGCCGGGGGCATGACCCACGGGTCAGCCGTGACCATGAGTCGTTGCAGGCAGCCATCCGCTGTAGAACGTGCAGTTGAGAACTCCCAGTCAATCTGGTGTGTGGAATGCAACATCACACATTTTTATTTTTCGAAGCGCTGGAGAAGGAATTCTCTTATTTTTCCTATCTCGCGGTGTGGAAAGAACATCACACCATTGCGAGATCTTGAACGGCCGGGTCATCCGGAAAGTTCGGGCGCCATTATAACGAAGTAAATTTCTCCGTCACTTTTGTCCACGTCGGGGCTCGAAACCGGGTCCCCTCATTCCGGAATAAGTCACTCTACCAATTGAGCTACGCGGACGTTCTTTCTGACTGCTATCTGCTTTTATGTAGTGTGCGTCCTGCTGGGCAGGTACGTCACAAAACCGGAGTACAGAACGAGGTTTGAAATCATGCAAACATAACAATACAAACACATCAATTTGCGATGGTCTTTACATGGGCCTAATGTTTACGAAGTATAATACACTCATTGTCATAAAAATTCGCTCACCAAGAAGAAAGCGACGGATTAAAATGACATTTTAGTACTGAGATGGTACATACCAGGACAAAAGTGATTACAATATCCCAGCAGCAGGACAATTTCCCGCGAACATACGGTACACATTCCGGTCAGCGTTACTACCGCGTCGGACCGTGCTCAGATACATACAGTGATACAGTCCGCTATGGAGTCGACGCCGTATGTTATCCTTGGACAGATTGGCCCACACTTCTTGCAACTGACGCTCTAAGACGGGCTCGATGGGCGAGAGATCAGGCGAACTCGCAGGCCAAGAAAGCGTCGTAGCGTGACGTAGACAGTCCTGGGAAACCCCAGCCGTGTGCGGACGGGCCTTATCTTGTTGGAAAATGGTTCCTGGCCTCCCCTCCAGGAAAGGCAGCACGTGGGGTCTCTGGATCTCCTGTGCGTAGAGCTGGGCTGTCAACGTCCCTCGGATCACTGCGAGGGAAGTCCGGCTGTCATACGCGATGGCTCCCCTGACCATCACGCCTGCAGTTCGGGACGTGTGCCGCTGTACAGTGAGGTTGGGACTGTAGCGCTCACTTTCGGTCCTCCACACTCTGACACGGTGGTCGTCCGTTCCCATGCAGAAGCGGGATTCGTCGCTAAACACTATACGTCGCCAGTCCGTAGCATTCCACGTTGCTCGCTGCGGACACCACTGCAATCGACGCCGACGAAGGTCAGGAGTTAATGGCAGAAAACATAAGGGCCGTCGAGAGTGCAGATTCGCTTCCACCAGACATCTCTCACTGTCCTTGGTATGTATCATCTCGCTACTTAAATCTCATTTCAATCCGACGGCTCCTTCTTGGTGCGCGGATTTTTATGACAATGAGTGTATTTCAATATGTCTGAAATTATTTGGTGCTACGGAATCGTGATATGGTAAGTAATTTTTCTTCCACTTAAAATAAAATATCTTTAATTTTTTTTTCCTTTTTAGAACAGAATATTTAAAATACTATGGTGCAGTGTGTGTAAAATATATTGCAATTTTATAGCATCACATTGTAGTGTAATTCATTCTAAACAAATTACGAAAAAATCAAATCCGTAGCCTTAAAATTGTAGAAATATAAATTTTTATTAAAGTTTGGACAATTTTATTTTTAGTCAAAAAAGGCGCCCTAAAATGCTTTATTTCCAAAGATTATAAAAAAACACTGATTATGTGTTAGAAATACTCAGTATATGTAAATTTTCAAGCTAATGAAAAAGAAAGATGATAATTTTTAAATTTTACTGTCCTCTTTCCTTAAGGAGTTGCTTCCAAAGAGAGAAGACCATTATGTCAATTTTATTTTGTTTCTCTCTTTGGTTACTTCCTGTTTTTGGTGTTATCGGGCTACATCAGGTCGTTTCTCCTAAAATGCCAATATATCATTTAAATTATTAGTCAATTAGACCTTCAGCTGAAGTGGATGCATGCTGAATGCTAATTTTCTTTCCGTTTTATTTCTTTACTTCTTGCTGAAGTAAACGGAATACAGCAATTTTCCGCCACACCGGTGGGAGAGTAGTCAAAATCGATTACTTCTGGCTAGCCGTCTGAACTGGGCCCGGGTCCGAGCCCCAAATGAAGCAGGGGTGATATGTACCTTCTACGGCACTGGGTAGCTGCTTTTCAAGGAACATTGGCGCTAAATTTGTGGTAGGCCACTTCGCACAGCTCTGAGAGTTGCTCACAATAGGCGTTAAACCCCGAAACAAAAGGGGAAAATATAGCAGTTTTCCCACACATATTAGAATCCGCAAAACAGCGTTTATTAAATTGCTTTTTTAGTACGTCTTCTGTAGAAAAAGTACATGCTTATGGTATCACTTTGTCCGTTAGCCCGATTTGAAAAATTATTTTTGCACTGGAAAGCTTGAAATGTAACTATCACATCGATTTGAAAAATTATTTTTGCATTTGAAAGTTTGAAATGCAACTACCAGACCGATTTGAAAAATTATTTTTGCATTGGCATTGGAAAGCTTGAAATGTAAGAACGACGATCCTTGCTTTCTGGAGTTTTTTTACTGCGTATAACTTACCTGTTTGAAATTTCGCTGTCTGATTGCAATTTTTGCCCGAGATATTTCCATTCTATCTTTTAGGTACGATCGACAATAACTCCGAAACGAAACGGCCGATTCCAAAATTGAAGGCTATGTTTTATTTAACTTTGTAAACTGAACAAACTAACCAAGTTTCGCATTGTGAATGAAAGTTTTCACCCAATAACTCCAAAACGAAACGTCCGATTAAAAAATTAAAGGCTTCGTTTCGTTCAGGTTTAAAGACTGAACAAACGAACTAAGTTTCACATTCTAAATGCAAGTTTCCCCCTGATATCTGCCGTCGTATCTTTTGGGTACGATCGACAATAACTCCAAAATGAAACTTCCGATTCCAAAAATGCATATGCTATTGAACTCAAAATACAAATTATCCCATATAATTGCTTCTAGATATCCGATTGAAAAAATTATTTCTTCCATTGGATACCACTTATAACGAAGACTATTTTGGGTAAAGCTGCTTTTTCAAGTAATACAGTTTTTCCGCCAGGGGGCGTAAAGTTAAATTGCAATTTCTGAGATATCTTTATTTCTAAAAGTCCGATTTGAAAAATTCTTATTGTATCAGTTAGAGCTTCTAGTGGGGAATCTTCAACATATAACTTCTAATTTTTGGTGACATATGTTTTTGCCACTTGGGAGCGTAAGTGTGTACTTCTCTTTCTGATGTAATTGTAGCAATATCTTCTCTCCCAAAAACTAGATCTGAAAAATTATTTTGCGCTCAGATACCGCTCACCACAACAAACCTTTTCAGAATACTTTCTGCTTAAAATACTGCATAGTTTTTCCGCCAGGGTGCGTAGATGCATATCTTATTTTGCCGCCCCTGTGGCGCAGTGGTCTAAGCGATGGCCTCTGATCATTCGTCCGAAAGTGGTCGGGGTTCGAATCCCGGTGAGGCATGGATGTTGTGTTTGTCTTACGACAGTGGCTCTCTCCCTTCCCTGGAACCAGTGACCCTAAATTAGGGACGGGCGACGGCTTATAGCCCATTGAGTTGCTTATGGTGGTCGTTAAACTTCCAATAAAAAAATCCTATTTTAGTTGATATCCCACCTTTTAAGAGCTAGATTAAAAACTTATTTTAATACCGGATTTCATTGACCTTTTGAAACATTTTTCCTATACTCGTGGGAGCTCACAGTTCTGCCACAAAGTGGAGTTAGTGTACATTATTCCTTGCCGCTGAATGCCTGTGTTTAAAAATCCCATTGATAAATTTCTTTTTTTGCTGTATAACAAGCCCTACAGTAAAGATAAGGAGCATTACCCTCTTTAATTAATGCACAGGTTTACCCTAAGGTGCTTAAATGTCAATACCTTATTCTCGTTTTCTCTGCTTCTGTGAGACGTATTTAAAAAACAATTTTTTTCTTAGCTTGGCTTCTCCTGAGAAGAGTTTTTTCCGCACATTTTCTACTTTTTCATTTTTCAAAATTCTTTCGCTATGAGGCATAAAGTTATTTCATGTTTTTCTCTATATCTCTCCTTCGAACTGCTCGACCTAAAAATCCCTTGTCATTGATGTACACTGTATTGACAAAAATCACCATACACCTAGAAGAGAAACACAACATAGCATTTATTGACATACATTAGTACGGTGTCGATCCATATTTGGCCTGAATGCAGGCACTGACCTTTCGAGACATGCTTTCGACAAAGTTTTGGAATACAGCGATAGGAATGCGCTTCCATTCAGTACATAATGCTGCCACTAACTGTTGCTTAGTACAGTAGACCTTGGTTCTAAACTTCTTATGCGGCGCTCTAATTCATCCCATAGGTGCTTTATGGGATTAAGATCAGGACTCTGTGCTGGCCAGTCTACACACGATACGGAATTATTGTCAAACCACGCCGTAACAGTCTTTGTTTTAGGGCACGGTGTATTATCCTGCTGGTACCAACAAGGCTCGGATCCATAGTATTGCCACAGAGTTGGTAGGGCATAATTGTCCAGAATATCGAGGTAGACGTGCTGGTTAACAAGTTTGTCCACGATAACCAATGGGCCGGGACCATACGACGAAAAATACCCCCACACGAGTACACTGACAGCTCCAAACTTGACCGTAGGACCAGCACACTGTGGTAAATAGCGTTCCCACGGCTACCGCCATGCCGACACACGGCCATCAGAATGATAGGTCGTGTATCTGGATTTATCAGTCCATAGAACCCGTTTCCATTGATTTACGGTCCACGATAAATGTTCTTTACACCATGATAAACGACGAGTAGCATTCCTAGTGGAGATGAAAGGCTTATGAGCAGCCGCACGACCGCGGTAACCCATCGAATGAAGTTCTCTGCGAATGGTAAGTGTACATACCGAGGTTCCAACATTTTTACTCACCTGTACACTGAAGTCTTGTGCAGTACTCCGTCGATTGGCTGTAACGACTCTCCTGAAGCTTCGACGTCCTCTATCACTGACTTTTTTGGTCTGCCGGTACCTTTTTCCTGCTCCAGGCACGCCATGTGTCTTCCACTTATTCAGTACATCCAAAAGAGTTGACTTGGGTATGTTTAAACGCCTCTCGGTTTCTCTTATGGACAACCCACTAATATAACACCCAAACATTTTTCCTTTCTCAAAGGCAGTTCTCTTCTACCGCGACATTTTCACTCAACCTCGCAGTATGATATGATCGCGGTCAGCCGCAGGCTTGTTTTTATACCGTTTGTAGCTGTACTGCGCATCTTAACAAGGCAGCGGATCTGTTCATTTGCTTTTGAAGGAGTGTCCGGTGACTTTTGTCAATATAGTGTATTTCACTATGAGAAACTTTTGAATATATTAACAGATTTTCCAGCAGCTAGTGGGCGTAAGTAGTTATTTTTGTTCCCGGGTGTTTTATCGACTTTAGAAATCCCGTTAACTTTTTTGTGACGGGTTTCATTGACCATGAATAACTTTGAATTTGTGTCCGGAAGGATTCAAATGAAGTGCTTACTTATTACAACCGAAAATTCAGTGTCATCTTTCTTGCCTTACATTTGTGTTTCTGTATTCATGGCAAAATCCGAGGGGATCGTAATTAAAAATCATCTGCTTCTTATAAAAATATTTCTCTTTTGGTAATTTTACGAAGGCAAAGATGTGGAACCTAATTATGCTAGAGAAATATAATTAGCACCAAAGGTAGATTTACCTTACGAGATTACTTATTGGAACTGCCGTATGTTGTAACATAGTATGAAGCAAAATACATGGTCGAGTCACATTATTGTGACCACCAACTGATATCCTAAGTAACCACCGTGTGGAGCGTGGACAGCAGCTAGACGGGTTGGAAGTGACTCAATAAAGTGCTGAAAGGTGTTCGCAGGTATGTGGAGCCATGCTGACTGCAGTGCATCTGACTACGTGGTGGAGGATCCATAGTACGAACAACACGATCGAGGTGGTCCCACAGATGCTCAATTGGGTTTCAGTCTGGGGAATCAGGGGGCCAGTGAAATACATTGAAGTCTTCATCGTGCTTTTCCAAGCACTCTCGGACATTTCTAGCTGTGTGATACGTCGCATTGTCATGCTGGAAGATCCCAAGATTCATAACTAATTGGGTCCACAGTGCCTTCTACAGGTATGAGTGGACCCAGGGAATGCCACTAAAACATTCCCCAGACCATAACTCTGTCCCCATTTTCTTCCAGAAATGGTTGAAGAGTGCCTGTTCTCCAATGTTTCCCGCCTTATATGCCAACGTCCATCCGTTCGATGAAGCAGAAAACATGACTCATCGGAGAGAAGGCAATACTTTGCCAATGAGCGGAGGTCCGATTCCAATACTGCCGTGCAAATGTAAGCCTTTTCTGCCGATGCACCTTCGTTAGCATAGGTGCAGTGACCATCCGTCTGCATCGGAGCCCCATACGCAGCAGGATTCACTGAACTGTCGTTTTAGACACACTTCCGGTAGCACCTTGGTTCATTCGACCAGTGAGTTGCTCCACTTTAGCGTGTCGATCAGCCCTCACACACCTGCGCAACTGACGTTCATTTTTCACATCAATGACACGTGGAGATCCGCAGTTTTCACGTCGCTTATTTGTAATGGTGCCGTTTCTCCAATCACGATACACTTTAACCACAGCAACACGCGAACAGTTCAAAAACTGCCCTGTTTCGGAAATACTGCCACCCTTGCCCGAAAACTGATAATCATCCCGTTTTGAAAATCTGATAAATCGCGACTTTTCCATAACAGCAACGAGTAATATGTTTTCAGAATGCATACAGCACACCTTATATACCCTCGCAGCCAGCTCACGATACGTGCCTTCTTTCATTGGCTACGCGCTGTTGACGTCAAAAGTAGGACGTGGTCACAATAATGTGACTCGACTGTGTGTAAATTCATATGTTGTGTTTGAATAGTTTTTAGTTACAAGCTACCTGGGTTGATATTATTCTTTAAGAAACCTTTGCATTTTATACCCCATTTTTTTCTTCGTTCCCACATACCGGAAATCAATCTTCCTGTGACTTTCTTGGAATTCCTTTAGTTTTGCTGTCCTTTTAGATGAAAAAATTACATTGTTCGTACCTCATCATTCTTTCTTTCAACATGACCAAACGCCACTCTGGTGGTTGAGTCAGCTGAGGCGTTGAGGCATGGATGGTGGTTTTTTTTAATAAGGTTTAACGCCCACGTGAGCAACTCAGGGGGTATAAACAGTCGCCCGACCTTAATTTAAAGCCACTTGTTCCAAGGAAGGGAGAGAGAGCCAGCGCCATAAGATAAACACAACATCCATGCCTCACGGGATTCGAACCCGGATCCATCGCGAACGAATGATCAAAAGCCATCGCTGTTACAAGTAGCCCCAAATTAAGGACGGGCGATGTCTCATGAAGGTCGATAAACACAGGGAAAAAAACATGGCGAAACTACCTCAGACTAGTTGTCCCCAACATACTAAACACATTTTGTTTCACCTGAAAACATTTTCAAGATCAGAAAGTGTCCTGACACAAACTTCTCGTAAATAAGTATCTCTCCAGCACATAAACTAATCCTGTGGTTTTTCTGTAGTCCCCAGGTTTCACTATCATGCATAAGAATAGGAATAATTACACTTTGATACACAGCCATTCTTGGCTTTTCTTAAAAACCTAGAACTCCTACGAAATGCTTTTCTCAAAGCTGAATTTAGGAGCCTACATCACCTGTGTTTTTTCCCGTCTAACATCCTTCATGCTTCCACATTTATCTGATCTAACTCTGTATGATTTAGACTGATACCATTCTTTATACCAATCTCTGAACCATTTAGACTGTAAGTGCTAACTAACACTTTCTCCCCCAAACCGCGTGACTTTGGTTTTCCCCTTGTTTATACTTAATTTAAATTTCTTAAAGAGTTCATTCATTCTGGAAAACATAATATCATCCGCAACACGGTTTTGCTTTCATACATCAAGAAGCAAACGAGGATATACACTGAAGAGCAATTGAATTAGAGACAGCTGGCGTTATGCAAATGTGGCGCTGTGGGCGGCCCTGTAAACGGAAACGACATGACGTATGCAGCGATCCGACAATATAAGGAGTGATGCAACGAGAATCAGTAAGAGTTGGACGCAGTATGGGTAAGACGAAGGACCTCAGCGCATTTGATAGTGGGCAAATTTTTGAGCCCGACGAATGAGTCACTCCATCTCGGAAGTCGTGTAAGCACTGGGATTTTCACGAGCCACAGTGTCACGGGTGCACCGTGAGTACATCGAATCCGGTAAAACCATCCCTGCAAGGGCCAACTGCCGTGGACAACAGAGTGTGGATGAACGGGGTCATCGTCGTCTAGCTCACATTGTAACAGCGGATAGACGGGCCACAATGCAAGAAATCACTCGGCAATTTAACGCTAGTGCACAAAAACGTATAAGCAGCCACACCACCCAGAACCATCTCCTCGCTATGGGGTACAGAAGCCATCGTCCCACGAGGCTACCGCTGCTGACCGCACACAACAGGGTGCAAAGATTAGCATTGGCACGGGAACATTGCCACTGGACCCTAGACATGTGGGGAAATGTTGCCTGGACTGATGAGTCGAGATTCACGTTGGTACATGCGGATGGCAGGATAGGAGTACGGCGCAAACCATATGAAGCGATGGATCCTTCTTGCCAGTAGGGTATTCTTCAAGCTAGTGGGGGGCATTCTCGTCTGTGGACTGTTTACGTGGACTGAAGCGGGACCCTTGGTACGTGTGACATCGTCCCTCACAGGTCAACGTTATCGGGATATCCTGGATGACCATTTGCTCCCGTTTGTGCGTCTTCAACATCCCACTGGGGACCTCATCCTGCAACAAGACAATGCACCGTGCCATCGCTCCCGAATTGCATCCGAATGGTTGGATGAACACTCCACCGACGTGACCTCGCTTCCTTGGCCAGCTAGGTCACCTGACCTCAATCCCATTGAGCACATCTGGGATGCCATCGACAGAGATGTTCGAGGCTCTGACCTCCCTCCATTAAATCTCCGTGAACTGTGGGAGCTTATTCAAGGGTCGTGGATCCAACGCTTCCGGTGTCTTGTCGAGTCCATGCCGAGACGAATCGCCGCCGTCACCAAGGCGAAAGGTGGTGCTACACGTTACTAGACAGGTATCTCTAATTCAATTGTTCTTCAGTGTAAATTCACACACATCCCTAGGGCGTGCCCTCCAGTTTGGAATCAAGCATGCACACACAATAAACATGGACACGTTAAACAACTATGGCGATGTAACACAACCTTCTGTGGCATCCGCATCAACTAAAAACCAACTAGATAATTTATCTGCACAGTGACTTTACTGATAGCTTACGTAACATCCACACAGCCTTGCATTCGGTTGGTGGGAATGAAATATCCGGCGCGATCGAGTAGTTGAGACAGGCCCCCACCACAGCGGAATGGAACCACTCACGGGTGCTGCCGGCATTACGTCGCATAGTTACTAAAAATAGCTAGCACGTGTGTGAAAAACAAGGTTCACGCGGAGTTTGTTTGGACGTAAGGTGGTTTGCAAAGGAAACATGCAGACGCCGGATTTGAGAGTCATCTTCCTGTATGAATTAAAACTGGGCCATTCTGCAGGAATTGCCGCTCGAAACGTTAAAAAAGCGTTTGCGGAGAATACAACCAACGAACGAACTAATCGGCGATGGTATGTGAAGTTTCGAAGCGGAGATACGGACCTGCAAAGCAACGCCCTTGGTCACCGACCTGTTGCTGTTTCTGAAAATGTTCTGCTACGTGTGGTTGAAGCGGATCCCCGAAAAACGCGTTGTAAGATAGCGGAAGAAGTAGGTGTCCAATACACGACAGTTGTTCGGCCTCTGGCTGCGCTGGGTATGGTCAAAAAGCTGGACATGTGGCTGCCGCATGAGTTGACAACTGCCAACAAGACTAGCCGTTTGGAAGTCTGCACGCCGCTGCTTGCCAGGAATAAACAGGAACCTCAACTGCATTGAATCGTCGCCTGCGACGAGGAGTGGGTCCTTTATGATAATCGGAAACGATCTGCACAATGGTTAAGCAAGTTACAGCCTCCTGGGCGGCGTCCTAAGCCACCCATACACACCAAGAAGATGATACTCCTTGTCTGGTAGTCCACAACCGAGGTAATTCATCGGTGTTTCTTGGAAAGGGGCCAAGCCATCAGTGCAGAACGTTATTGTGCTAAATTACACCAGATGCACCGGAAATTTCTGCAGAAACAACCAGCTTTGGTCAACAGACAGTGTTCTTCTGCTCGAGGACTACGCTCACTCTCATGCCGCACCACGAACGATGCTGACACATAGTGCCTTGGGCTATGAAGCACTGCCTCATCCTGCCGTTTTTCCGGATTTGTCTCAGACAGACTATCATCTGTTTCGTCGCCTCGATCACTTCCTGTCCGGGAAACAGTTCACGACAGACAACGAGGTTCAACGTGTAGTTGATGACATCTTCGGGTCCCAGCCACAAGACGTTTTTCGTTCCGGGATCACGGCCTTGCCGGACAGATGGCAACTATGTGTCGATGCCGAGGGGGATTATTTTGCCTAGGTAAGTTGTCCTACTTTTCCGTTCTCACCGTTCACGTGTGCTGGTCCTTTGTCGGACATTTCATTCGCACCAACCCAATAAATTCTCACTTATCCCACATTTTGCTGGATCATCTACAGAAGCAGATTTTATTCCATCAAAAGCATTCTCCAAATCTACAAATGCGTAAAAATTATCCCACAAACGAACAAAAACTCCTCAATCATATGCTTTATGCAAAGATTTGGTTAGTACTTAATTCCAAGGAACACTTTGAATTATGTTTAAATGTTTCTCATAATATCAAATTCTTTTATAAACTAACAAGTTAGTAAAATCATGCAATGCATTAATTATGATACGCTTTCCAACATACCAGAAATTATTACTCAAGTTATGAGGATAATGGCTGTGGAATAAATCTCGCTCCTGTGTCCTCACCTTTGACCCCATTTTGATGATATTCAACAGAACCGGTTCAGTACACCTCAAAAATAACAGACTAAGGGTTTGTCGCAATAGAAGCAGTTTTACGCAAGTTATGAGAATAATAGCTGTGGAATAAATCTTGCTTTTATGCAATGACCTTTGACCCCCTTTCGTTGATATTCAACAGAACCGGTTCACTATACCTCCGGAACAACATGATAACGTTTTGTCGCAATCGAAACATTTTTTGGTAAGTTATGATGCACAAGGGCAATGGAATGGATCCGACTCCAGTGTCCTGACCTTTGACCCCATTTCGCCCATTTTCAATAGGGTTAGTCCCCAGTGGCTCCCTACCACACACTAAAATTTCATCGAAATCGAACCATTTTTACGCAAGTTATGACGCATAAGGGCAATGGAATAAATCCCGCTCTTATGCCCTGCCTGACCTTTGACCCCAATTCGCCAATTTTCAATAGGGTTCGTGCCCAGGTAGTTTCCTACCACATACTGAAATTTCATCGAAATCGAACCATATTTACGCATGTTATGACGCATAAAGGCAATGAAATGGATCCCGCTCTTATGGCGTGACCTTTGACCCCACTTCACCCATTTTAATAGGGTTCGTGCCGTGGTGGTCCCCTACCACATACTAAAATTTCATCGAAATCGAGCCATTTTTACGTGAGTTATCGTGCCGGCAGACAGACAGACGGACGGACGGGCGGACGGACAAAGCTGGAGCATATACGCTTCTTCAACCTACAGTTGGAAAGCGTAAAAAAGATGCAAAAAGGATTTTTTTAAATATGCACAAACATCTGGTAACAGGTTTCCTTACCTTCTCCTGGAATCGAAGTAATAATTGGCCCTGGTCTTCGGATAGGTGGTCGAGAAGTTGTTGATGCTATATCAGATTCAGTGAAAGTAGTAGGCTGTTTAGTTTCTCCCGGAATTGCACCTGGACGTAAGTTGGGCTTTCCGCGGGTTCTAACAGTTGTCTTAAATGTAGTTGCATCTTCCGGTGTTGCAGTAGTTGTTTCAAGCGTTTTGATGTCCTTTTCTACTGTGAATGACGCTTCCGAAACAGTTGATTCTAACTTATGATCGTCTGCTTCGAATGGTTTAGGAGTGACACTCGATTCTGTTTGGGTTATTGCAGGTTGTCGACCTTCAACGTGTTCAGAAGATGTTGTTTCCTTGGATTCAATTGTTTGTGCCACTTCTGTTGATGTTATTTCGACGTCTTTTTGAGAGGATGTAGATATCAGTTCCGGTGACTCACTGGAAACTGAAGTCGTGGTGATTTCATCTTCCGGTACAAGTTTCTGGGCATCGGTAGAAACAGTCACTGGCTCTTCCGGACCTTCCTCCGTAGAAGGCGTAGAAAATACCGTAGCGAATGTTAAAGTCGTCTTTGACGCCTGTGGTTCAGTGATTTTCGGCAGATCAGATGTCAGCTCAGTTGGTACAACAGCTGTAGAAAGAGGAAGTAAAAATATTAGATAAGACAGCACTGGGAATAAAATGGAATACTAACTTTCATCCGCTCTCTTCACAAACGCGTGCAATATACCACTTACAGAAAATTAAATAAAACAAAATGAGAGGAAAAAAATAAAATAAAGAAAAAAGGGAAATATTTTTTTCAGTCTTCTTTTTAACATGAGAGTGAGAAAATCTAGTTGTCTATAACTACTTTCTTTAAAAAACTACAATGGCAGTTCCATAAAAACTGAGAATAAAATCACACAAAATGAAGAAATATAGGTATAGCAAAATATATGATATTCTTTCTCAAAGTATCTTCACTCGAATAATATGCAACGGTCCCATCGTTCAGTCCACTTTTCAAAGCATGTAGCGAAGACATTTTGTAGAAGCTCGTTCAGGGGTCCCCGTACAGCTTGAAAAACGTCAGCATCTGTGTTGAATGTTGCGCCACGGAACTTCTCCTTCGTTGTTGGGAACAACTAGAAATCGCACGGGGCGAGGTGAGGATTGTAGGCAGGCTGTGGCATGATTTCACAAGCAGCCACATATGGGCGGGCGTTATCATGGTGTAGGGTCCACTTGCCCATCACTTCCGGTCACTTAATCGATATGTGTCGTCGGAGACGCTTCAAGACTGAAATGTAATACTCAGCATTGGCAGTGACTTGTAGAGGAACGGCATGCTGGTAGACTGAATACACCCTTATGATCAAGAAAATTATCATCATCACCTTTCTAGATGATTTGGTTTGGCTGACTTTTTCGGAGGAGCCGAGCCCGTGTGTTTCCAGACACTCGTTGCGCGCTTCGTGAGGGTGTCGAAATAGTGGATCCATGTTTCATCGGCAGTTATTACTGTGTTTAGAAAGTTTGGATCCTATGCAATCATTTGTATCCACTCATGACACACCTGAACTTTGGCTAACAATTTCTCTCTCGTCAGGTGATCAGGTACCCATCTAGAACACACACGATGCAGCAGTAACTTGTGGCGTAGAATGCGGAATGCCGACGTTTTTGAAATATTAGTTGACGCCGCTATGTCTTCACACGTCATTCGTCGATCTTCTTGCAGGATTGCCCAAACAGTGTGGACAATACGCTCCCTAATAACACTTTCAGGTCGACCAGGCCTAGGAGCGAGTTCTGCCGACAAACGCCCTTTTTTTGTGTGTGTGAGATCACGGTGCCATCTAAAAATCGTTGACTCACCCTAACATTTATCTTTGTAAGCTTTCCCCATTAAATCTACTGTTTCTGGAGCCGTTTTTCCCAGACGATAGCAAAACTTTATCGCACAACGCATTTCACATCTTAACTCTGAATCACTCACCTCCATAGTTGTATGGCGAAATGCAGACGTACCTTAAACAACTGCGCAATAAAAAAACCGTATCGTCTGCCACGGCTAATAACTGTTGCCATAGACACTTCCTTAATTCAGTTATTCGTCTACGTGGTTATTTTTACCTTTTGCTCTGTTGCCAACTCAAAAACAATACGCTCAGTTTTTACGGAATCCAATGGACAGGAACAATTTTCCGTTTTAGACAGGTTTTCGCTTTATATTGGTACATACATGAATGCAAACATTTGAATTTTTATCATGCTAATAACAGATTCTACATAATTAATCATTACTGTATTTTTCGGCTTATAAGTCGATATGGACTGAAAATCGAATGGGTTCTCATTTTCATCATCTTCATTCACAGATAAGTCGATCCTGAGTATATGACGAGACTCAAACATATACAGCTGACGTTCCGAAATTCTGAAGCTCTGTTCCAGTAACTATTGAAAGGAAGAAGAAAGTGAGACAACAACTTCCGCATTTTTGTTTTCGGCAAAAATGAGAATTTCATAAGTTTATTTTTTGCTTACGAATTGACGTTTCCGTAATGCTTCGAATTCGGTTCGGAAATAGTTCTCACACGGCCGATAGATGGCAGCACGTCCATGTGGTCGCGAGGAGGGATGCAGTGATCATGGGAGAATGCAATTAAAATACAACAGATGCCACCCACAATCGGTTACGGCGATTTTTAATGATGTTTCTGTCGAGCGGAAATATCCGGTTCAACAGCTTTTAAATAAGTTCTTAATGAATAGTATAGCATTTTGTACAGGTTTAGGAATGGTTTCGTATGAACGTAATATTACGTTTTGGGTGCTCAGATCATGACCGGATTTAAGGTAAAGAATTTTTTTCTCATTGAGAAATTCAAATGAACAGACAATCAATAAATAAGTCGATGTGGCGTATACGTAGGCCATTTTAAACGTTTTGCAACAAACTTCGCAGGCGCTGCCCGTAAGATGATGCAATCGCTTCAATCGTTGCTCCAGTTGTGAGTCAGACTTCACTGTACAACATTGTGTCTACGTTTTCTGGCTAATTTGTTCCTGTTGCTAAAAATTCTGCCTAGAAATGGAGGGAAAAAGTGAGTCAGGTCGGATCTCGCGTAGCGACCAGCAATCCTACATTAAAATCGAAACTTTGCGAGGAAAATCCTCTTCCGAAATTCATAAACATTTGGGTGCAGTTTGTGGGGTTAGTGTAGTGGATCGTAGCACAGTATCACGGTGGGCTTCTCGTTTACGCCAAGGTCGGTAAAGCATCGAAGACGACCCAAGAAGCGGCCGGCCATCTGGTGCTACGGACGACACTTCTGTGGTTATCGTCAACAGCATTTTGAAGGAAGATCGACTGAAAACACGTGAAGAGATTGCATATATGAAGCAGACATGTCTACCGCTTCGGTTTTCAGAATCCTAACTGAAAAATTACAGAAGAGAAAAGTGGGGTTTCCGCATAATCTGAGTGAAGAGCAGGAAGCAGTTCGCAAAGGGATCGCAGAAGAATTGCTTCAGCAGTACGAGACAAAAGGCGAGTAGTTTTCGGACATAATTGTTGCTATAGACGAAACCTGGATACGAGAGGTTGAACCAGAACTGAAATCTCAGTCCGCTCAATGGAAACATCCAGAATCACCTCGCCAGGAAAAATTTCGTCTCTATAACAATCGAAGGTTAAGCTGATGATGATTATGGCCTATGACGAGGTTGAAGTGATTACAACAGAGTGCCCAAGTAACAGCGGAATACTACAGATGATTCCCGCAAAATATTTTGCTCCCAAAGATTCGCCAAGGAAAGCTCGACATCTCGAAGCTGGTGTCATCATAATTTTGCACGACAACGCGAGGCCGAATGTTGACCGTAGAGTAAGAGAGATTCTAGAAATGTATCGATGGGAATTGCTTCCCCACGCGCCACACAGTCCTGACATGAGCCCACGCGACTATGACTTGTTCCCAGTACTGAAGAAGCCACTCCGCGGAAAGCGATTCATTATGATTCAGGATGTTTCTAATGAGGTGTGACCCGAGTAATCCGACGCCTCAACAGTGGAGGTATCCTGACGGAAATATAAGACTTGCCCAAACATTGGGCTGCTGTCATGAAGAAGCATGGAGATTACTTCAAAGGCCTGTAAAGGTATGTTGTGAAATAATTTCTGTTTTTAAGAGATAAGTGTGCAAAACTTTTGAAATGACCCTCGTATGTATGTTGGATAATTATTTATCAAGATTTGGACTGGGATAGTCTTTGTCGATGCCTCTATTGCGAAGCTTTTAATAAGGTGACCCGAGTAATCCAACGCCTCAACAATGGAGGTGTCCTGACTGGAATGCAAGACTTGCCCAAACGTTGGGCCGCTGTCATAATGAAACATGAAGATTATTTCGAAGGCCTGTAAAGGTATGTTGGGAAATAAATTCGTTTTTTAAGAGATAACCCGCAGTGTGCAAAACTTTTGAAATGACCCTCGTAAGTTGAGGCCCCGACTTTCGAAAATCAAAAGTCTTGTTGTCTCGTCTTGTGTCAAGTCTTGAAAAAACAAGTCTTGTTGTCTCGTCTTGTACGCCGAAAAATACGGTACTTAAGAAAATGTACAGTTCGTGCGTACCTTAATCAACTAAAAATAAGAAACTTCATTTTTTTTTAAATAATCCAACATTGATATCTGTACAGTAACATTTACAATACGACACTCATGTGACAGAACGTGTGTTGTTAATTAACTAAAACATTCCAGAGCCACCTCGGAGATGTGCAAAATCTCGAATATCCTGAATAATTTACAATGCTTGATGATTTGTTTTCATCCTAAGAGTAGTTTCTGAAAAAACAATAGCACTGAGGATCTTTCATCATCCTCAGTGCTATTGTTTTTTCTTCAATTTTGTGCGGTTCTGTAATTTCGTCAGGGCCTTCATTAGGCGCAATGGCAAGAGACAAACGAACGAACTCAACTCGCAACAAGCAAAAGCTATGAATGATCATCTCAATGAATAAATCATGAAGAATTTAATCGGAGCGTATCGTCGAAATTCTTACAAAACAGCCAGCTGCGAAGACTTCGAACTTTGCATTCAGCAAAAAGAGTAACGCTGGTCACATGACCTAAACCTGCATTGTGCTACGTACTTAAGGAGAAGCCAAACAGTGAATGGGCTGCAATGTGTGTTTGTGTAAATAAACCAAAAGCAATTTCCTTCCGTTTAATCCTGTTATCTTTATCCTCAAGCATATTTCTTAAGTGTGAATTTATCCTTGCACTTTATTGTGTAAATGCTTTGTGTTCAATTCTAATAATCGACGGCACGGGAACATCTGGAAACTTTTTGTTTTTCAAATGTTCATTTACTCTCCATTTCCGTATTACGCAAGTTCCATTTTAGTTACATGGTATGCAATTTTCTATCTTTCATTTCGGGACCAAACAAAGCTTTTGTTTTGGGCAGGTTTCTGTTTTATGGAGGTTCCGTCTCAAACAGGTACCTAGATTTAAAACTTTGTAAAATTTGACAGGTATACGTTGTTGTCACTCGTGAAAGCACAAATGTCTGACGATAAATATTTTTCTTATTATTATTAACAGGGAAGTGTATTTATTTTAATCACATGGATGTCTGTGAGAGAAATGCATCTTAGAAGTACATGATAAAATCTCAGATTTTAAAGTTTCTCATTCCGTAATATTCTAGATGGGTACAGAACATTCACCAGCTAACTCTGAATTTGATACTACTGATTTATTTCGCGTCTTGTTGAGATGCTCCATATTTTTAGGGAAACGCATATCTTTTACACTGCC
Source organism: Macrothele yani (assembly GCA_039090855.1). Taxonomy (NCBI): domain Eukaryota; kingdom Metazoa; phylum Arthropoda; class Arachnida; order Araneae; family Macrothelidae; genus Macrothele; species Macrothele yani. The sequence goes on along the minus strand of CM077022.1, from coordinate 11,286,576 downwards.
GGACAATTGCTAAGGACGGATGACAATAGCAACGATAGCAACCATAAAATGGAAGGCTAGAAAATGTGGAAATTAGATTAGGTGCGGGATACAGTAAGACGTGTTGTGCGTATGCAAATTTTGGATTGCCGAACTTGTTCGTGACGTCATAGCACTCATAAGAGATATAAAGGATTTGACGCGTATTGACCGTTGTTGTTCAAACGCAAAGTTGAAAGGGAAAGAATCAATTGACGAACTTGCAATTTTCAGTATGTCTTCCCGACATCACCTAGATGATTTTACGCGTGGCCGTATTATTGGCAAGATTGAAGAAGGGCGAAAAATAACAGATGTTGCCAGGGCGTTCGACGTCAGCCACAGTGTTGTTTCAAGGCTTTGGAAATCATTTCAAACAAATGGAGAGTGTAGCAAACGTCACGTGGGAGGTCGTGTTTACAGTACGACACCTGCAGAAGATCGGTACATAGTGCTATCAACAAAAAGACACCGGCGCAGCACAGCTAGTGAGGTAGCAAATCAGTTTATGGCTGCTACTGGCAAGCGGATCTCCCGAAAAACTGTCGCCAGACGTTTGCATGAAGGAGGACTATACGCCCGCCGTCCTGTTGTGTGCATCCCATTGTCCAGACGTCACCGTACCACCCGTTTGCAATGGTGCCATCAACATCGCAATTGGACTGATAACGACTGGTCTGCTGTCCTCTTCTCAGATGAGAGTAGATACAGTCTATCGTCTGATTGTCGACGGCAACTGATCTGGCGTGATAGTGGTACTGCATATTGTCCAGCAAACATACAGGAAAGGGACCGATATCCGACATGTAGTGTCATGGTATGGGCTGGCATCATGATCAATGGCCGTACGTCCCTCTATGTGCTTCCAACTGTGACAATGACTGGCCAACGATACATTAATGATGTTCTGCTACCTCATGTTCGCATGTTCCGTGGTGCTGTCGGTGATAGATTCATTTTCATGGACGACAACGCAACATGTCATCGAACAGTCGCTGTCCAGGAGTGTCTTGAGAGCGAGGATATTCAACGCCTCGTACGGCCAGCACGTTCTCCAGATCTGAATCCCATTGAAAATGTGCGGGATGCTTTGGGGAGGAGACTAGCTGGTCGCCAATGCCCTCCAATAAACAAGGACACCCTCATCCGTGCACTGACAGAGGAATGGGATAAATTACCCCAACAGCTGCTTGATAATGTTGTGCAAAGCATGACACGACGTGTGGAATCTTGCATTGCCCTCCATGGTGGCCATATCCCGTATTGGCATCTTACGCCGGAACGCCTGCGGACGGTAATTGCATTTTTTCACGTTTACGTATTCTGCACAAAATGGCCTGTTTGTCCCTTGAACACGTTCCAAAGCCTTCTGGATTTCAGAGCACAATAAATTGTCTTTCTTGTAATGTCCTGGCATTCTGACATTATTTTATTTCACTTGGCATCCAACCACACTTACTTTTTTATGCGCTATATAGCCGTTTAAGATCCGTCCTTAGCAATTGTCCAGCAGTGTATTTCATTATCACCCTAATGCACGAAAGTGCGCTTAAAATGTAGCAGTAGTCAGGCTAAAACAAACTGGGTTACATGTCCCTCGACATGGTTTTACGTTAACCATTTTTTCAATCAGAAAGCTATGGGTGTGCCACCCTTCATTCCGAGTATGTTTTTTTGTCGACCGAACAAAATGTGCCGTCTAGTTACTTAAAGTAGCTTTCTTTAAAAGTAGTTGACAGAATTTTGCTTTCATGTTTGTCAGAAATATTGTTTTTAATATTGTTTTTATTTTATATGCTCGAAGCACTGAATACTTACGACATTCGTATCGATCAGGGCAGCATTGATCTTGTTTTGTGGGTAATGGCTTGCATCCATCACCTGGTGCTTGACATTCTTGAATAGCACAAACGATTTCATTTCTCATGCAGTAGCAATGTTCACATGGATTACTCGAATTCACAGCTTCTCCATCAGATATTTTAAGTCCGGCTTCAGTGGTGCATCCCTCTGCAAAAGTAATTAAAAATTCGTTAATCGGTACATCAACATGAAAACGACAGAAACACTTCATTGTAAGAAACAAGTTTAGGAACAAATATTGGATTTCTACAACCTTTTAACCGGATTGTACACATACCAATCATTGAATTAGAAACTTCTAATTAATACAGGGTTGGAGCTACTTCAGACCGAATTACGGCATGTTCACTGTTTGGAAGAGATTCCACAAGGTGCTGGTGTGTGTCTATGTCTACAACATACCAAGCGTTCTCCAGACGGTCCTTTAAGGTGGTTCCACCTAAAATCTCTGCCTTATGTTTCCAATGGTAAAACTTCTTTACATTTTTTCTTCGCAATTAATGTACTCATAAGGATGAAAATTGGCACATCGATAAAACTAACTTTACGTTATAGCATGGGATACTTAATACTTGCTAAAACGTAACCATAATTATATTAAAAATCAATCCTTTTACTTTGAGTAATGTTCAGACCAAGGTACTTAGAAGGAGGAGAGGTAGGTCCATCGTAACCGAGCCGTCTTTCCGCTTCTCTTTGCTGCGCTGTGACGTCACGGTGGCCATAAGCGAAGCTGTAACGCGCACGGAGCCATACCGAGAAAGTGTCGTGTGCTCTGTGAATTTTCAATCGAAATAACAGAGCTAGTTTTGAGTAAATATTTTTTAAGTAAAAATTGTACAAACATTTAACTATTTTTCAAAATAGAGTAAATAATATATACAGTATATACTGAAAAAAAAAACGGGAATATGACATGAATACTGTTCGATGCTTTTTTGCTGAATATCATTTTTTTTTTCCAAAAGCACACTACAATGGCTCTTTGGAGCTGGGAAATCTACATTTCATTACGTCAAATCAGTCATTTACCAATTTTATAAAATTAGCAATTTTTTTTTCTTTCAAGAAGAAAATACTCTACAGCTTTGCTTACGTTGTTAGATTGCCTCTGGGGCCCTAAAACTAATTCTCTGTCTCATGGGGCCTCTTGCATTTGAGTGGATCCATTTAATTTTATGAAACACCTTTTATTCTGAGTTATTACGTTCCAGCAAAAGGTCAAATATCTGGCGAGTGATGGTTCCACACTACAGCGTGTTCCGCGATCAAATATATGATTTCGGAGAAGTTTACTTAGATGGGCACATCGGCAAACATCCATATTTTTCGATATTCATTTACTGGATTTGGAAAAGAAGACAATATTGAGGTTATTCCAAGCTGCCTCCAAACCTTGATCCCGCCCCTCCCCCTAGATCAGCACTACATAATACGATTGCTCCATGCACTAAATAACCCGATTGCTCAACTGCTCAAATTATGTCAGTTAACAGCTTTTGATCCATCTGCTTATCAAAAGAATACTAAAGTATATGGTTGCTTCAAGCTTTCCAGAAGCCTCTCAGCTTAACTACTAAAACTATGCGGTCCTAAAATTTTATCAGCAGCAGCATCATAACAATATCGGCAATCAACGTTCATTTCACCAAAAGATAAAACTGAAACTTTGTCGAATTCGGTTTGGTGTATAGCATTCATTTTCATCACCTTTAAAACGGGCTCAATTAAACCACCGGTAACACAAATTTACCACATCACCGTTTTAGAGAGAAAATGCTTGGAAGCAGTATGTGCATTTTATTTTTGATGAAAAGATATGCTTTTCGAGAAATAGCATGCAAAACATGTACTTGACTTATATCTTCTTCATTCCATTTTGCTGGTCTGTTTTTTGACACAAGAGTTTGAATTTGCACTTCAGTGAAACAATGGCCAAACAAATTTATGATAGCTGGCCACCTTTCACTGTTGCTCAGCAAATTTCTATTCTTGCATTTGCGTTTCAGAATTTTAATTTCCGTTTTCAGGCTTCTTTTCTCGAGGCAAAAGCATCGTTTTACCATTACCAACTGTTTTCTTATGTTTGATAATTCTTCCCGTAGTGAATTATTTTCACTCTGTTTCAGTTGCATTATATTTTTGTTCAGGCATTCGCACTTCTCACAAAACGTTGACGGTATGATGTTGGCCACGAATGATGTCACTTTCATTGTAACCTGTGATTTGACGTTTAATTGGAGATAAACTTTCGATTCGATTTAATGCATTTTTTTCTGATCTCTCCGATCTTAAACCGTTTACTTCGAACAGACGTTTGCTCCTCTATCTGCTATGCATATTTTTTGTAAGCACGGCATCTTTTCTCAGATTTTTTTTTTCTGGGAAGCAAGTTCAGAAATTCATTTCTAAGATCTCGCTCTTACTTCGAGACATCAAAGTGTTCTGAACACATTCGAGTTATCTTTGCATCGAATACATCCTTTCGACAGCATTTCGCAAGCCATTGCTTCAAGAAATCTCTATCCGATGGGTAAACATGGTTATGTAATATCTAACTTCTTTTCCTTTGAACTGTTATTACGACAAATTTCAACAGCGTATCCAGGTATTTTCGAGATAGTTGTACACAGAAAGCAAATGAAGAAAAAAAAATGAATGAAACGATAAAGCAGGTCTAAAATTGACAAAGAAATGCAGCGAGTAATCGACACTACAGCACAAGTTCCGAATGCTCAAGAGATCGTTTATGGCCACTGTGACGTCATACTCCAGCTCGTAGGGTGACAGCTCGCCGGCGGCACAGAAACAAAGGCGATTGGACCTACCTCTCCTCTTTCTAAGTACCTTGGTTCAGACCTGTTAATAGATGGCGCAACCTGTACATTGATGACGTCAGTAGACAAATAAATGTTGGATTGCTTAATTATGGTTATGTTTTAGCAAGTATCCCATGCTATAACTTAAAGTTAGTTTTAGCGATGTGCACATTTTCATCCTTGGGAATGCATTAATTGCGAAGATAATACGTAAAGAAGGTTTACCATTGGAAACAGAAGGCAGATATTTTAGGTGGAACCCCCTTAAGTGGCTCAGATTTGAGGTAAGAGCACCTTCCTCACGGGTTTGTTTTTCTAACATGTCACTATTAAAAAACATTCTGAAATTGACGAGCCACTTTCCGGCATTCCTTTCGTGAATTAACGAAGCACATTTCTGATACAACCTTTTACGTGAAATGACGGAAAGAAACCTGAATTTCACGGATTTTTCGTACCACGGGAAAATTCTGAATTTTCAGAAACTTTTCCGCAATTCCTTTCTTATACTGACCCCTGTTTTTTTACTCAGGCCTGACATTTGCCTGTTTTTGTACTCAGGCCCGACCCGAACAATCCTCTTCCACAATCGTTCCAAAATGAATGTGTAATCATTGCAAGTGACTATTGTACCTTCAGGAATGAACTCGTGATGCAAAATTTCCTTGCTGTCGTATAAGAGCACGAAAGCATTGTCTTGATTTTGGACTTCTGTAAACTGATCTTCTTTAATTTGGGCGACTGTGACGATTTCCACTGAGCACTCTGGCGCTTCGTTTCAGGGTCATAAAGAAAACACCATGTCTCGTCACCTGCCACAATGTTTTAGAGAAAAATTCTAAAAAAAAAGTAACTGCCACTGCTGCAGCCGCTGTTTTAGAAATTTCGCGACACTCTTGCTTTCCTAGCTCGCAGCGCAAAAAGTATTGAACGCAAAAATATGAACTTTACATCCTTTGTAGAGAATTGTTTGTAGAACACGCTGAAATAAACCGTTTTTCGATTCTGGCGATACTTCAAGAGCTATTGTATTTCAAAGTTAAGGTAAGCAAAAAAGTGCTATCAGGTCGCGTTCCGGACACACTAACTGCGACAGAACCACGAAACTTTGTAGGCATGTAGTGCCATAACCGAATATTTGCACCTCGTCACCTTTTTTTTGAATTTCGATTTAGTTTACGAGAAATTAAATTTTTAAATTTCACAAAATTATCTATGGGATCGATTTTAAAAAACGGATATATGGCAAACTATAAATCATAACGCATTGCAATTTTTACAGCATAAACTTACAACTATCATCCTTTTTTTACAAAAAAAAATATTAAGAAAAAGTCATTTTCTGATTTTTAAGCATTTTTTAAAGACGCAAAGGAAAGAAACGAACGGTTTGTCTGTCTTCACGATAACCACAGAGAAACGTTCTGGTCCCGTGACCTGCTGCCATGATGAGAGAATTTGTTATGCATATGTTTTGTTGGTAAAGCTATCTCAGTTGTTTAACGGTTTAGCATAACGGTTTAGGGTTTACGGAAATGCTTTTTGGGCCGCTTTTGTTTTCCTTAGTGGTAAATTTAGTAAGTGCTGTAAGTTCAAACGACAAAAGTCCGCCCTTCCAAAAAATAACGACAGCAAAAAAACTCGGAAACTTTGGAATGGCGAAGGAGCAAAGTCCTTCAATAGAAATAGAAGGAAATTAAAAAAAAATCCGCAAAAATCCAACAGGGAGTTCACCAGGAGCGAAACAAAAACTGTAAACAAGCCGCCATTTTGGAATCGATACAGCGCAAAAAGTATTGAACAATTGGGAGAAAATATTCATTTTGTCATATGGTATCACCGGAAAGAGACAGTCGAACACATTTGTCGACAATACTGATGTATAAAAACAAACGACAAAAGTCTGCCCTTCCAAAATACAACGACAGTAAAAAAACTCGGAATCTTCCGAATGGCGGAGCAGCAAAGCCCTTCAATAAAAATAGAAGGAAATAGAAAAAAGTTCCACAAAAATCCAACAGGGAGTTCACCAGGAGCGAAACAAAAACTGTAAACAAGCCGCCATCTTGGCATCGATACAGCGCAAAACGTGTTGAACAATTGGGAGAACATTTTCATTTCGTCAGTATATGTGTGGGACTGATAACCCGATTGAAAAAATCCTTTTTCTGTCAAGTACTACTAACTATGAAAACTTTGCGTGTATTTTCTTCCCAAAATAATGCACAATTTTGCCGCTAGGAGACGCTAATGTTTAATCTGTTTTTCTCAATAACTCTGCTTCTACAAATGCTATTTAAAAAAGTTATTTTATTACTGGATGCCATTTATATACTTTGTAGAACACTTTAGGTTAGTATATGAGTAGTTTTATAGTTCACAGTTCTGTCACTAGGTGGTGTTTTCCAGTTTTTATTTCATGTGATATACTTGAAGATCGGGATTCAGGGCCCGAACTCTACTCTGGAAACGAGCTTAGCGAGCCTAGAGGCGCAGCCCCTAGTAGAGAAAAAGTTTCATTGTTTCTGCAATCGCCAGGATATCTTTAGCTTAATCCACTCGTGCTTGTTTCTGGTCGTCTGACAAAGCAAGTGGAACAAAACGAGCACAAAGATTTCTTGCACCAAAATTTGACGAATCGTCTCCCTTATTAACACCGAGCTCACATTTCCAGTATCTTCAAAGATCACTTTTTTTATCTTTTCGCGAAGTTTTCAGTGAGTTCAGACGTGCGATCTGAGATCGCGGGCGTCCGTGCTATTCGTCATTTTCCAAATCTTTCCGCCCATCCCTCAAACGTTCATACCATTGGAATGTTTGTGCACGAGATGGGGAATAAGCCCCACACACATCACGCAACAATTCAACTGTCTCAGATGCAGTTTTACCGATTTTCGATTAGAACCGAATATTTTCTCCCTGTTCCATGACGGAACTGTGACAATGTTATTCCACCGAATGACGTCATGCACAGTGTAAATAGTCTTCGGCGCAACTCTCACGCAAAAGCTGTTGCAACCGCATAGCTGAAAAATTACATCCCAAAACCATGCCTTCCCAGCCCGCGTATTTTTTTTAAATCAGCCTCATTACTTAATAGCTGCAGTATGTATATCGTTTCTCTTCACCAATTTTCAGTGCTTTTGGGTAATGTAGCTTAAAAACTACAAAGTTGATTTTCATAGAAATCAGATTTCTACAATCCCAGGACAAAAATTTACTTTACCGATTTCCAACGTTTGAATTCTACACCGATGAACCATTACGTTATGACCACCTACCTAATAAGCTGTAGGACCTCCTTTAGCCCGCAAAACAGCTGCCACTCGGCGAGGCATCGATTCGATGAGGTGACGATAGGTATCCTGGGTTATCCGGTACCATAATGTCATCAGCCGGTCCTCCAGTTCCAGTACATTTCGGGGTGGTGGTGATTTAGCGCGAAACCGCTTTTCCAAGTCGAACAACAAATGTTCAATTGGGTTCATGTCAGGTGAATTTGCAGGCCACAGAAAGTCCCCAGCATGTTCTTCGAACCACTCCTTGACGGTTCTGGCAGTGTGGCATGGCGCATTACCCTGTTGGTAATGGCCATCACCAGCAGGGAACACAGTTGCATGAATGGGTGAACTTGGTCCGCAACGATGTTCAGATACCTGACAGCTGTCAAGGCTTGTGCTATTGAAATAATGGGGCCTAAAGTGTCCCAAGAAAACATCGTCCACAGTATAACACCACCGCCGCTCTGTTTCCGCCCAACAGTGCATCCAGGTGTCATAGCCTTCGTTGGTAATCGGCGTATCCACGCTCTGCCGTCTACGTGATGCACCAGGAATCTTGATTCGTCTGACCAGCCCACTTTCTTCCAATCATCCACGGTCCAATCTCGATGATCTTTCGCCCATTTCATGTGTTGTTGGTGATGACGTGCAGTGAGATGGGTACCCGGCTGGGTTTTTGGCTACGCAGGCTGCGATGAACTGGGTGTTGTGACACATTGCCCTGATCACCACTGCTGTAGCTGCGGATCGTTTGTTGCACGCCACAGTCTCAGCTCCCGTCTGGCATCAATCAGCTGCGGATGACGGTTCGTCGTTTGGCCATCTGTGCACCACTTTTGATACGTTCTAACTACAGCGGCACGTGAACAACCGACAAGCCAGCCGCGCCGTTTCCGTGATCGTAGTTTCGAGGCACCATGTCATCACAATTTGTCCTTTATCGAACTCTGATAAATCGGCAGCTTCTCCCATTCTGACTTCGAACACTCAACTAACCGAAAGTAGGTCCTCGGGTTGTATTTACACTGCTGGCCAGCCAAAATGCAACACCAAGACGGAAGCATCCGATTGGCTTAAAATTCGCAGCATGCGTCGCCCGCGAGAGGACATGCAAACGATTAGCATCGCAGGGTATATGCAAATCGTGTGCGCCCGGCACGCCACCGAGAAGCACTATAAGAAGGGTGCACAGAAGGCGGGGTGTGAGTAGTGGAAGTGTGTTGTGCTGCCGGACCTGCGCATGGGAAAGCTTCCTGATGCCTCGTCGCAGAATACGGCAGTCATTCCAGCACGTTTCAGAGTTCGACAGGGGACGAATAGTTCCTTATCGCGACAGCGGTATATCGTACTGAGTCATCGGCGCCCATGTGGGAAGACATTCAGCCACAGTGAGGCGAGTGTGGATTCGGTGGGTGCATGAGAAACGGACGGACCGACGTGAGTGATTGCCGCAGCCCCGTCACACCACCGAGCGAGAGGATCGGCATGTCGTGCGGCGGGCATTGAAGGCTCGCACCTCCACATCACGAACGTTAGCGCAGGAATTAGGGTGTGTTGCGCAACAACCTGTGTCAGCACGTACCGTTCGACGTCGTCTGCAGGAGCGAGGACTAGTGGCACGGCGCCCATTGCTCCGATTACCGTTGACGTTTTCCGCGTGTGGCGGCACCGCGGCGAGAGACTGTATGACGCCTGCATTGTACATCGCCATACCGGTCCGTTGCCTGCCGTTATGGTTTGGGGCGCAATTGAATATGACACCCGCACCCCTCTGGTACGCACCGCCGATACACTTAACAGCCACCGCTATATCTCCGACGTTTTGGAGCCTGTAGTCCTCCCTTACCTGCAGGACCTGCCAGCGGCCACGTGTCAACAGGACAATGCGCGCCCGCACGTGGCACGCATCGTGCAACAATTCTTCACGGCCCACCAGGTGTCACTGCTGCCGTGGCCCGCCTGTTCTCCCGATATGTCGCCCATCGGACACGTCTGGTCGCTGATCGGCAACCGAGTGGTCCGGCAAGCACCACCCGCGGCTGCGCCTGATGAACTGTGGCAACGTGTGGAAGCAGCCTGGACTGACATACCCCAAGCCCACATCCAAAGCCTCTTTCGTTCGATGCCGCGGCGTGTGGCGGCCGCCATTGCCAGCCATGGGGGTCACACGAACTATTGATGTCTGCGTGTTCCGCAAGTCGCACGGGCCTGTAAGCTCAATCGTTTCATCTTTGTATCTGTTGTTATGAGTCCAGTAAATCTGGCTTTGCTATCTCGTGTCCTTCTTGGTGGTGCATTTTGGGTGGCCAGCAGTGTATATATATATATACATATATATATATACATATATATATATATATATATATACTGCTCTGTGAACTTCACCTGCGCCATCGTTCAGTCTCCAGGCGCGCCTATTTCTCTAGGCTGGGGGAGGTCATAATGCAATGGCTCTTCGGTGTATATTGTCTCGGTAAAGATTGCATTAGATAAAAGTCACAGATTATTTTTTAGTGGTTAATTCTTTCACGTCTGTAAAAAAATATATGTGACGAAAGGTAAAGTGTGGCCCTACGTATAAATATGAAATGGAGGAATATGAGCGCTGTGAAGTGCGTATCTTGCTGTGACTAGACCGCTCATTTTTGGCTAACTGAATTACAAAAGAAACTTTATAGTAAGACTAAAATTTATGTACCTGCTAGTTCATCTAGGGTTACTCCAGGAGGTGCAGTGGTGGCCTCTTCGTAAGCTGTGAAGAAGAAAAAGAATTTATGTCACAAACGTATTTCAACAGGCTGCAACAATAACAGGAAAGTAAAGCAACTCTTTGCATTGTGAAGTGGAAAGCATTCGTCTGACAGATTTATTAAACAGTTGTAGTCAGATGGGAAATCTTGACATTTACTTGGAATTAATAAATATACTCTTGAAGGGAATATGAAATAACTGTCTCCTGTTAGTTCAGTTGTCAATGACACGAAATGTCTGGCTACTTGAAAACTACGATTCTTCCCAAATCCACGATAAGAAATAGGTGTTATATACGTTCTTAAGGCACCCTTTTTCTGCCTACTCTCAAACCAGTGGCTTTATATTAGTGATGAAAGACTCTTTTAAGTGGTGAATGCCGCTCAGGAACCTCTTGCCTCTGACAATTCACCCGAGATGGAACTGGGTTGAGTCTAGGATGAGGGAATAGGGTTTGTCTAATGGGGCTTGCTCAGTCCCTTATTTGGAACAAATGGTCATAAATTAAGGACGGGCGACTTCTTGTGTCCATGGAATTGCTCGTGGTGGTGTGACGTACTACAGAGAAAAATCACGTGTCAAGACGACAAACCTGCAGTAATACATTCTGTCCGTTGTAACGTACCAGGAGATGTGACGTACCTGCCAGAAGGACGCACACGACATAAAGGCAGATAGGAAGCAGAATAAAACGTCCGCGTAGCTCAATTGGTAGAGTGACTTATTCCGGAATGAGGGGATCCGGGTTCGAATCCTGGCGTGGATAAAAATGACGGAGAAATTTACTTCGTTATACCGTGTAACTTAGTTGGGAGAGCAACTTACTCCGGAGTGAGGGGGGGGGCGCGAGTTCTATCTCCGTCACGGAGGGAAACTCCGGAGTAAGTTGTTCTCCCAACTAAGCTACATGGACGGAATGTTCTGCTTGGAGATTTCTTGTTTATTTCTGTAGTACGTCGCATCATTTTCCTATTTGTTTTTTTTTTTTATTTTGAAGCGAAGGAAGATTTTTTTCATTCATTCTAGACAATGTGTGGAACAAACATTACACATTTTTCGAAGAACCCAAAGGCCAATAAATCCATTTTTACGTTCGGGCGCCAATGTGAAAACACAAATTTATCAGCGCCCTCTATGTTAAAAAAAATCTACTTAAAAATGAGAACCTGAACCTACTCGGTTTTTTTTTTTTAAGTACAATCGTATCGTAAATGAGTACATGACATGCTCAAATATAAGTAACCATACGTACTTATAAAAAACTGCGTCAATAAATATAAACATAATCTCGTTTTACTTCATTTTAGATTTCAAGAGAAATTGTTTAATAAATGTGTAAATGGACATACAAAAATAATTAGTACATCAAAGTCACTGATCTCAAGTAATTTAATTATGCATAAAGTATCTTTGTGCACGTTTTTACATTAACTATATTTGCGTCAATCTCATAAATAATATATTGTCTCTTCATTGCTATATTTGTCATAAAATTGTGCGATCCATTTGCCCAGCATGTGACAACGAGTATATCTATTATCCCAGATGTATCCGACCCGGGTCCGTCAATTGCAGCGCTTACTTAGGCCCGGCCCGGCCCGGTCCGTGATGTGCCAGTTGGTATTAGTTTGTTTGTATTTTATTAAATTGTGAAAATTATATAATGCAATGGGATAATATTGAAAACATTTATTTAAATGTAAGCCGACATATTAACTAAACTTTAACAATCATCGAAGAATACAACCTTTAAAGAGAGGCAAAAAAAGAAGACTAAGCGGGTTCAAAATATTTTTTTCTCTGAACTAGCAAGTGGTAACACTACAACAAAGGTCAATACAGATTAGGGATAGGAGAAACAATCGATGTTTTCCCACTCTCTCATACCAACGCACACACGGACACCCCACACCCTTGCAGACCCTCCCCCCCGTCCCTCACTCCACACAACATACACACTCGCTCGGAGTCGTATCTTTTTGTTCTTAACAAGAACCCAAGTGGTTTTACCGTCTTACTACCTACAGATGGTAAAAACACTGTGAGTGCCTCTCCTTACTTTTGTGTTACGTCCTGGGCTGTGTCATGGAAGTAAGTAAAGCCAGCTAAACTGTTAAACGGACCAGACAATCGGGGAACATGCCTTTTCTTTCATTCTTACCATTGCGATAAAGAGAATGGGTCGACTTGGCCCGGCCCGTTCGTAAGTGTCTGGTATAAAACCCGGCCCGGTCCAGCCCGGCACGTTGCTTTGTTCTTTAAACTAAAAACAGCTCGACCCGGCCCGGGCTCGGGCTTGTCGGGCCAGCCAGGCCCGTGCAGACCTCTACTTTAAAGACCTGACTAAAGCCCTGATCTCCCTATTTAAAAGATTCAAGTCATGTAAAAATTGTCAAAGATTGAAGGTAAATAAATAGTAGGTAGGCCATGCAGTAAATCAGTAGTTGTTAATAGATATTAGTAGCAATTAGAAAGAGATTGAAAAGTTATATAATAATTTGAGTTTTTTTTATAAGTTAAGCAAGTATGTTTTTAGTCTTTTTTTAAACACTCTATAATTGTTAATGTGTTTTAGTTCTTCAAGCTAAAAGAGTCCAAAAAGTTGGTCCCTGATAGTTGATACTTTGTTTCATTTGTTGTGTTTCAGGCATGCATGGCTGAATATCTAAATTTATATCTATAATATCTATATCGATATCAAAATTTATATTTATAATATATATATTGATACCAAAATGTATATCTATAATATCTATATTGATATCAAAATTTATATCTATAATATCTATATTGATATTTTGTTTAATCCTTTTAAACATGTTTAATCCCAAAGTATATTGATATAATTGTTTTATATCCAAAATGTTATGTCTATTAACATCTACTTGCATGTAATTATAAATATTTAGATATGGTGTATTATTAGTATTTAGTTTAAGTTCTAATAAATTTATCCTGGAGTACTTGGAGTTTCGTGATATTAGTTTGTGTTGTTTGTCGCCAACAGGATAGACAATAGTTAAAGTGTGTATGCACAAGAGTACAACAATTTAAGGGTTTTATAAGTAAGATTATTAAGTACTCGGCTAACTATTCCAATGTTTCTAGAGATTTTATTCATAGTTTGTTCTATATGTCGATCCCATTTTAAGTTATGCTGTAGTGTTACTCCTAAATAGGTGAAGTAATTCACTATGACAATTTTGTTATTATTATAGTAAATAGTTTGATCTTGATATTGGTTTAGATTCTGTTTTGTAAAAAACATAGCCTTAGTTTTAACTGTATTTACAATAAGTTCATTAGAGGTCAGCCAGTCGTGATATTTACTTATTTGATTGTCATAGAGGTTAATTATTTGTGTGCTATTATGTCCTGTGAACAGAATTGTGATATCGTCAGCATAAAGTATTATGTGTATAATTTTTGATACTGTAAAAATATCATTTATGTAAATGTTAAAAACTGTGGGTCCAAGTATAGAACCTTGTGGTACTCCCATGATAAGTTTTTCCATTGGTGATTTATAGTGATTAATTTGCATTAACTGTAATCTATTGGTTAAATAATTTTTGATTAGTTTAGCTGATGTCCCCCTTATAACTATATTATATAATTTTGTTATGAGGATATTATGGTTTAGACAATCAAAGGCTTTTGTAAGATCCAGAAAAAAGTGCAAGTTGTTTGGTATCTTGTTGTTTTAATATAAAATTATATATAAATGAGGCAGTACTTCAAAATGCACTCTTTGAACGACTGCAAGCGCCATATGGGAATTGAGATTTGCCAAGCACACATTCCTGTCGTTTTTGTTGTTTTTTCCCTCTAATGTCGACAAGAAAACTGCATTCAATGCAGTGCAAAGAGTGCTGTTCTGCATTGATAATTCTTTCGGACATTTCAGTGAATCTTTCTTGGTACCATATTATTTTCATTTAAAACGCATACAACAGGTACAAAAAGTATTTGCACACCCAGTGTTTTCGCAATGATGGCATGATAACAAGATAAACAGAGCTAAAAACTTAAATTTCATTGCAAAGATGAATATGAATGACAATTATTTACGTAAAAATATTTCTGTCGAATTCGTTAGAGAAAAGTGTACTGAGCAATTACTAAACAGTCGCTATCAAAAAAAAAAAAAAAAGTATTTGCACACTGCAGTGACATCACTACGTCACCTCTTAAATTTGCATAAAGCGATCTGCAGCGGTATTATAAGTACTGCAAACGTCATGTGGTTGCTATAGTTGTATGTGTGAATTTTAGACTAGCGGCAGTGCTCAGCACGATTTGTAGTTCAACATGACACGTACAGAAGGAAAAAGTTATCGAAAAATTGGTGAAATTCTGAATTTGAACTTTTCAAGTCAGATATGTGGTGAAAAAGCACGAAGAAACTGGTAGCACAGATAACAAGAGGAGAATCGGTCGCCCAAAGATTCTTACTACCAGGGAGCAACGCCATGTTGTGAAAGAAGTGAGGAAAAAACCATTTACTAGTACTCGAACTCTAGCTGTACAATTTGCGACACTATCAGGTAAGACTGTTTGTGCTTAAAGAAATGTGCTGCATCGTGCACAGTTACACAACACAGGACGGCAATGAACAAACATTTTATTAGTGAAAGTGTGACGTACCTGCCAGCAGGACGCACACGACATAAAGGCAGATAGGAATCAGAATAATCGTCTGCGTAGCTCAGTTGGTAGAGCGACTTGTTCCGGAATAAGCGGCCTCGGGTTCGAATCCCGGCGTAGACCAAAAATGACGGAGAAATTTACTTCGTTATAATGGCGCCCGAACTATCCGGATGACCCGACCGTTCAAAATCTCGCTTTGGTGTGATGTTATTTCCACACCGCGAGACAGGAAAAATCAGAGAATCCCTTCTCCAGCGCTTCGAAAAATAAAAATGTGTGATGTTGCATTCCACACAGCAGATTGACTGGGAGTTCTCAAGTGCACGTTCTACAGTGGATGGCTGCCTGCAACGATTCATGGTCACGGCTGACCCGTGGGCCATGCCCCCGGCCCTCTTTCGGGCGAGGGGGAGATGTGACGTACCTTCCAGCAGGACGCATACGACATAAAGGCAGATAGGAATCAGAATAATCGTCTGCGTAGCTCAGTTGGTAGAGCGACTTGTTCCGGAATAAGCGGCCTCGGGTTCGAATCCCGGCGTAGACCAAAAATGACGGAGAAATTTACTTCGTTATAAAAGAAATAGATAGAAACGTTTGGATTTTGCTAAAAGCTCACGTCAGTAAACCAATCGAATTCTGGAAGAATGTTATATTTTCTGATGATCAATCTGTTTGGCTCTGACGGTAAAAAAATTTGTGTGGCGCAGAGCAAACACCGAACTCCAGCAACAAAATCTCAAAGCAACTATGAAGCATGGTGGAGGTCATATAATGGGGCTCCATGGGTTACAACGGAGTGGGTAAAATTGCGTTTATTGAGGGCATAATGAATGCAAAGAAATATAATGATGTGTTGCGCAGCAATTTAGCTGACAGTGCAGCGAAATTAGGCATAAGTGATTGTTATCTCTTTCAACAGGATAACGATCCGAAACCCACTGCACGTATCACAAAAGAATGGTTACTGTATAATGTTCGCGAGAAGCTTGATACCCCTCTAGAGTCTCCAGACATTTACCCTATCGAGAATCTGTGGTATTTATTGGATTTGTCTTTAAGGAAAAGAAACATTTCGGGGGAAATGATCTTAAACAAGCAGTAACTGAAGAATGGCAGAATACTGCATAAGGAACGACTAAAAAATAAGTAGAGTCTATGCCAAGAAGGCTTCAAACCATTATTAATGCAAAAGGTATGCATACTAAATATTATACAATTATTTTGGACTTTATTTATGCCATAGTGATGATATCACTCTTGTGCAAATACCTTTTTGTCATTCAGAAAATGCCTTTTTTGCTAATGTCTCGTCCCGTATTTTTTCAAAATTTTCAACAGAGTATTTTTTTGTTTCATTAGCCCATTTGCTGCTAAATAAATATACTTTTTTCCCTATTATTACACTGGCGGAAAGTGAAAAAAGAACACCAAGAAGGAGACGTCTGATACCAACGAAATTTATACAGCATCATAACGGAATACAGAGGATAACGTGATCAAAACATTATGGCAAAATACAGCTGTATTTGCTGGTAAACTGAAAAATAACATTTCCATGTAACATGGTTAGTACGAGGTAGAACCGCCATGAACTGCGTCACACTGTGCAATTCTGGCATGGAGTCTGTCGTACAGATGTTGGATGTAAGTTTGGGGTATTGAGTCCCAAGCATCCTCAACCTGAACGCGTAAATCGGGGATGGTCGTGGCTGGCCGTGGAGACCGGATAAGTCGTTGTCCCATAGAATCCCACACGTGCTCAATGGGGGACAAATCCGGTGAACGTGCAGGACATGGAAGTTGTCTCACACCCTGAAGTGCATGTTGCGTTGCACGTGCCGTGTGTAGGCGTGCATTATCTTGCTGGAAAACGTCACGATGGACCGACCTTACAAATGACACAACAACGGGCTGAATGATGTTGTTGATGTAGGAGGTGCTGTTTAACGTACCCGGTACAAACACTAGTTGTGTACGGGAGTGATAGCTGATCGCTCCCCACACCAGGATGCCAGGTGTAGGCCCTGTGTGTCGCTGGCGGATGCAAGAAGGGTGGAGACGCTCCCCTGTGCGTCTGCGAACACGCATACGGCCATCGGAGGCTCACAAGCAGAATCTGCTTTCAACCCTGAACACGACAGATCGCCATTACGTTCTCCAGTGCAGACGTTGGCGACACCACTGCAGCCGTTGCTGACGGTGGGCTGGAGTCAGAGGTACACATGCCAGAGGCACACGTGTACGTAGACTTGCATCCAGTAGACGGTTGCGGATTGTTCGCAGTCACCTCGGGTGCAACGGCAGCCCGGATTTGCGTTGCAGTGGATGTTCTGCTTGACAACGCTGCTCTTCTTATGCGTCGATCGGTCCGCTCACCAGTCCGTCTGTGACTCCCGGTTCCACGTCTTCTCGTGTGGGAATGTTCCTCGGACCATCTACGCCACCATCGTACCACCACCGA
This sequence comes from Macrothele yani, assembly GCA_039090855.1. NCBI lineage: Eukaryota > Metazoa > Arthropoda > Arachnida > Araneae > Macrothelidae > Macrothele > Macrothele yani. Next base: position 11,268,730 of record CM077022.1, on the reverse strand, counting down.
TACTTCCCGTCCAATTCGCTCCGCAATACGACGATACGACCGCCCGGCCTCGCGGAGTCCGACTAGACGACCTCGCTCAAAGTCCGATAACTGCTGAAATCGTACACGTCTTCCATGTCCAGGCAATGCAGCTTCTTCAGGGTCTTCGCACGTGTCCGTACGCCGACGACTGATTACATTCACTTCGCCGTACTCCTTAAATACAGCCGACGATAATTTGCATATTATGCCGTGCTGTGGCGTAAGCGCTCACCGGTTGGTCCCGAAATTAACAACACATCTACGTAAACTCGACCCCATTAACATATGTAAATTTCATGATCGTCCGCCAACAATTCCTTCTTGGTGTTCTTTTTTCACTTTCCGCCAGTGTATTTGTGTGAAATTATTGCTGCAAAACAAGCCCGTGCAAATACTTTTTTTACCCAATGTAGGTCTTTCGATTTTTTAACTCAAGACGTCCTGAAATTACCACGCCTGCTTAACAACCTTTGCGTTACATAGGAAGTGGTTTCATCTAATTCAAAAGCAATCTGATTGTTATTTTTAATCAAGCCATTTATTTTGTGCGTAATGGACAGCAGTAAATAAATAAGTAACAATACTTACAGCAGTTGTAACGACAGGGGCAACACTGTCCAGTTCTGAAAACAGGTGAGCATCCTTCCACTTTGAGTTCGCATTCCTGCATGACACAAGCTGTGCTATTACGAATGCAATAGCACACTTCGCAGGGCTTTCTCACGTCACGTGGTAACTGAGCGCCATCGGGATAGTACTGCCCATCCAAATAGCAACCTGCAATTGAGATCAAAATAATCAGCGAAATAACTGTTTTTGTCAAAGAGAATCACGCATAAGACAAATCAGATACGAGAGGAGCTGTTATTAGTATTAGGTGTACAAATAAGTCTGAAAGCGTTTCTTTTTTTGTGACGTATACTGCTAATTTACATATCCGACATTCCCCGGGTTGTTGTCATGTGACCGTAACTGGTCCCGAGTATAAAATGTGACACAGGAAGTTTGCCCAACAGTCAAACGCACTTGCACATTGGTAGATGAAAGATGGCAAGCGATACTGCATTTATTCGACACTGCATTTGTTACGAACTTCACTAAGGAAAAAGTGCTGCATCAATCTATTCTGTTCCGGGGGTGAATATTGTATCGAAAAGCACGTGTGAGTTTTGGTTTAGACGGTTTAAAGCAGGTGATTTTTATGTTAGCGATCCAGAACGTAGCGGCGCCGGCAGAAGGTTGCACATGAGGAACTGCAAGCATTGCTGGATGAAGATTCGTCTCAAACGCAAACAGAACTAGGTAAATAACTGGGGGTAACTCAAAAAAACAGTTACAATCGTTTGCGCGCAATGGGAAAGATTCAGAAGAAAGGAAAATGGGTGCCACATGACCTGAGCCAGAGGAACAAGGACGAGCGTGTCATGAAGTGTTTGAATCTGTTGAATAAACAACACAGAAAGTCTTTCCTGTGGAAAATCGTTACGAGTGATGAAAAGTGGATATGGTACGACAATCCCCAAAACACTGGCTAGGCCCAGGTGAAGCAACGACGTCGACACCGAAACGCAATATTCACTCCAAGAAAGTTCCGCTGTGCATCTGGTGGTATACGAAGCGAAGCTATTGAAACAGGGTCAAACTGTTACTACTGATCGCTACAAGCAACAATTGCTGCGGTTGAACCAGGAAATCTGTAGGAAACGTCCATTCACAGGCAAAGGATTGCGTCCCGTGAAATTACTGCATGACAACGCTAGGCCGCATGTCGCGAAATCGGTCAAGTAAATTTATTGACGCTTGGCTGGGAAGTTTTGGAGCACGTGGCGTGTAGCCCCGACATAGCCCCCTTCAGACTATCATTTGTTCCGATCGATGCAACATGGTTTGTCTGCTGTACGGTTCTGGACTAGTGACGAAGTGCAAAAATGGGTTGCCGACTTCATCGCGTCCCACGACGAAGTATTTTTCATGGCTGGAATCCGTCAGCTGCCCGACCGATGGCGGAAGGTGATAGATAATAACGGCGCCTATTTTGAATCGTAAAGGTATTGTTGTTTTCTCACAAATTTCATGTTGCGTTGTCTTAAAACGCTTTAAAACTTATTTGTACACCTAATAGCTCTCATTTTAGCATTAAAATGAAGTCGTGGTTTATTGGATCAGCTTTTTACTTATGGAAATTTTGTGGAAAGACTTGTTCTGATCATGTGTTGCAGATGTGTAATGTGAAGTAAAATGTTGTTAGTGGGAATATTTGGCCATGTTGAAAGAACTAGTGATGAAATGTTAGGAAGTTCATTCAGTCCAAGTGGCAATAAAGAAAGGTAGAGGAAGGCAGAGGAAATCAAGGAGGGGGAGGGCAGATTCACAAGTACTTGAAAGAGGAAAATATAATTAATATGAAGTACAAAAGGTCTGGTGACAGACGCGTGATCGATGTCAGTGAAGCTCCAGTTGTGTGCCATGATCGCTGTAAATGGAGACGTTTGATACATCAATAGCAGCAACATCAGTAACTTCATTTGGCAGATGATCTTACATTGAGGGTATGACCTCTGAAACTCAGAAGACATAGAGCGTGTAAGCTTTGTTTAGCTGTAGTTTGAATAGTTAATTCATTAGCTAACTAATTGGGAAGTGTTCTGAGATAGCTTTGTTACATATAAATCCCACTTTGTAAACAAAACGACCAGGTGAAAAGAATGAGCTGTTCACTTACGCAATTCCAACAATTTATTCTGTAAGCACTTGCACTTCAGGACATCAATATAATCCATCGCCAGAATATAATATCGCTGGCTTCAACATAGACATCGATTTTATAATAATACCATTTGTTCGTCTATCATATAGATCCCAATAGGTTTAATATGTACGTTTAACAACCTACTCGTAATTTCTCGATGTCTGTGTAACTCCACTAACTCCACATTTAATCTCATCAGTTAGTTTGCTCTGATTCACTGTCAGTGTTGCTAAATGTAAAAGCTTTTCGGGGAAGTCATGTTTGGTTCAGTGAGAAAATGTAGAAATAAGAAGAAACTAAATTTGTGTAAGAAAACAGAAACTCATAAGGAGGTACCCGTACATGTCACAAACAGTTTAGTGATTGCATCCAGAGATGGAAACGGGTCACAGGTCAACGGGTCGACAATTTCTTGCCGGGCCAACGGGTCGGGTCAAGGTGTTCCTGACCCAATTTCGACCCGGTTTTTTTTTTCCCGTTTTATTTTTGAAAAAGAAAAATATATTCCAAAAAAAATTCGCGTAGTGGAATTCTGTAGTCTTTACTGGTGGCCATGGAGTGAATAATGATTTGCCATGCAAAAATACTGTCGTCTCTTTCTTAAAGCAACGAAGATTTCCACCGACCGACGTGAGACACACCGACACCATATCGTAAAAAGATACTTCCTTTGCGTTTTTTTACAGTACGAATGTCCAGGGCAAGGTACAGGCAAACGCCATTCGCCTGCTTCTCAGCTGATTCACTCTCTCCGTGCGAAGTTCACTGTATGACTAAGAGTTACTTTTCACATCGCATCTTTTACATTTAGCATTCACAGGTTTTCGAATGATGTGCTAACATCCTGTTCCCATGACATGTCATGTCGAAATTAACTCCTTATTTGTTAATATGGATGGATTTAATATTAAGGAGGTTGAGAAAGGCGTCGAGGCCAACAAATACGTGCTTGTTGAAAACCACAAGGGGAAGAGTGAATGCTGGAAATTCTTTCGTCTCATTAAGGAACCGGTGAATAATTCTGTGTTGTTTGATCTTGCTTGTTGTTCAAAATGTGGAAAGTGTATAATTACAAAGAAAGATGTCGACGGTGTAATAAGATATTATGGAACCAAAAATTAAACGGACCATATGAAAGTATGCGCACCTCCATCAAAGCGTGGAAAGAGTGAACAATCTAAATACATTTTAAAAATTACATTTGTCTAATCGTAAATAATGATTCCCATTTGTAATATACTCCATGGTCACGGTCACAGTCAGCCATTACTTCTGGATTATGCAAAATAGTGGCACTAAAAATGGCACTAAAATTTAGCACGTAACCAAATTTTATTATTAAAAAAGGATTTCAGTTATTAAATATCAAGCAGTTATTAGGATGAATATATATATATTACGTTTATATGTATTTAAATTGAGTTTCGAATTTATAGTTCAAAGCAGATTTGTCCGGGTCAGTTACGGGTTCGGGTCGGGTCGGGTCCAGTTATGGGACGTCCGGGTCCGAAATTTTTGACCCGTTTCCAACTCTGATTGCATCTTGCTGCCCAAGTGACGTAGTGGTCTAAGCGCTGACTTATGACCATTCGTCCGAAAAGAGTCGGGGTTCGAATCCCGGTGAGGCATTGATGTGTTTGTTTTACGGCACTGGCTGTCTTGCTTCTCTGGAACCAGTGGCCCTAAATTAGGGACGGACGACTGCTTATATATAGCCCATCGAGTTACACAGGGTGATCGTGAATAAATCGAGGGATTATACCGTAAGACAAACACAACATCAATGCCTCACCGGGATTCGAACCCAGACCTTAAAAAAAATGTATCTTTACTGTTAAAATGACATCGAGATTTGCAGGATATTTATTCATCTTTTCATTTAAACGTTTTTCTTACATTTGTTATTTCTGACTTAGTCGACCGCTAATAAAGACTGATTTACTTTTGTAACGATCTAAAAAATACGGTGCATGCGTAAAATAATGTCGCAAAACTAAACAAAAAACATATGGCTAACTGGCATGACGTTTTCGTTATCAGCTGCTAACAACCGGGAGTTTTCTGTGGATGCTAACAGATGGCGCTGCGTACGCTATACAAGCAAGAAGGATCCTTCCATGGATCCTTTATTTGGAAAATATGGAAATGCCATCTGCTGTGCTTCAGAAGACGTGCATGTATGGAATCGAAACGCGCACACACGGCGTAAAACGAACAGAAGGCATGACAGGTAGCTGGGCCAGCGGAACCATAGTGGAAGGCCATCATTCTGAGTAGTTTTTTTTATATTTATTACGTATTATTTTTTTAAAGTTTGGGGGCGCGAGGCCTTTAAAAAGATATTTTTATAGCGTTTTTGTTTTTTTAGTTTTCAATCCCTCCGCTTTCAAATACGTTACCTTCCTTCGTTGTACAGACGCTGAGATCTGCAAATTTCAATTGAATGTTATAACCACCTTAAACTTTTCCGCATTCATGAAATAGCAAATTAAATCTCATCATTTTGTGGTTCCTTACTTTTAGGAACAATTTGTGTGTAAACCAGATGCTTAAATTTAGAAGAAAAAAAAAAAAGAACAATATCAAACTTGTGGACTTATACAACCAATCGTTTAGTGACTTTTAAAACAGTACAGATTTTTTTTTAAAGGCAATTTTTACGTATGCGCGCATATCACTAATTTGTTAGTTACTCCACCTTACATCAAACATCAACCACTAAAACGTGTATCGGGGGAGAAAAAAACTTTTTAAGCGAATTTATTTTAGAGGGACCCTTGTTATTCTCTGCGCAAAAATGGATGTAGGTAAAAATACCCCGGGAAAAAATACCCCAGGAGAAAATACCCCTGAAAACTGAAAAGCTTAAAAATACCCCCGGAGGAAATGCCCCCAGAACAAACGGTTCATTGTAAACAGCCACACAGGAACACTGATGTGTGGCAGTGTTCCGGTGTGGCAATTTACCGGCAAACCTGCCACAGATCTTTCAGCAACTTGGCCACAAACGTTCAAGGTGTGTGTTGGGGGGGGCTATAAAAATTGCCGTTTTTGGGCCTATATTGAGAACTGAATTGGGAACTCCAAAGGAATTTCGCGAAAACGTTCCATGTAAGCCAAGCGAGAATTGTACTTTAATTTGAAGAAATAAATTGCCGAGAATCCGAGGTACACTTGGTTGGGGGGGGTGCTCTACCCCAACTTCCGTAATGTTATTTTCTGGGCCGCTCGAGTCTGTCAGTGTATTCAGGAAGTTCCCCTTGAGGTGTCCCCGAGCTTTGGGTAGGGGCTTTCCCCCAAAATGTTAAAATGGACGTAGAACTGTAAATATTAGTACCATGCTTTATATAATGATTCTGTACACGACCATGAATTTTCAGGAGGGTGGGGGAATCCCCCCCCAAGTGTCTAAGAGCTATTCTGGGGTAACATCGAGGATACACTGATAGACTCTAGATGTCCAGAATATAATACTACAGAAGTTGGGGGTAAAGCTCCCCCCCAACCTAGTGTACCTCGGATCCTCGGCAATTTATTTCTTCAAATTAAAGTACAATTCTCGCTTGGCTTACATGGAACGTTTTCGCGAAATTCGTATGGGTTTCCCAATTCAGTTCCCAATATAGGCCGAGAAACGGCAATCTTTATAGCCCCCCCCCGCCCCTTGAACTTTTGTGGCCAAGTTGCTGAAACATGTGTGGCAGGGTTGCTGGTAAATTGCCTCACCGGAACACTGCCACACATCAGTGTTTCTGTGTGGCTGTTTAAAGTGAACCGTTTGTTCTGGGGGCATTTCCTCCGGGGGTATTTCTTCCGCTTTTCAGTTTTCAGGAGTATTTTCTCCGGGGGTATTTTTACCGTTTACTGCGCAAAAATATTCACTACGCAGATTAGTTGAAGTTATCTTTTTATCATATTGTGAGGAATGTTTTACAAGTATCACAAAACAACCTCAATTCCCTCCCCCGGGAAAGAAAATCGCAAACGTTGGCACTTTTTACTCTATGTATACACACCGATCAGCCATTACATTATGACCACTTATATAATAAGCTGTAGGACTCCGTTCAGCCCGCCAAATAGCAGCCACTCGGTGAGGCATCGATTCGATGAGGTTTTTTTTTTTTTTTTTTTTTTTGATTGGAGGTTTAACGACCACCGTGAGCAACTCAATGGGCTATAAGCAGTCGCCCGTCCCTAATTTAGGGTCACTGGTTCCAGGGAAGGGAGAGAGCCAGTGCCGTAAGACAAACACAACATCCATGCCTCACCGGGATTCGAACCCCTTACGGACGAATACTCAGAGGCCAGCGCCTTTTTTTTTTTTTTTTTTGATTGGAGGTTTAACGACCACCGTGAGCAACTCAATGGGCTATAAGCAGTCGCCCGTCCCTAATTTAATGTCACTGGTTCCAGGGAAGGGAGAGAGCCAGTGCCGTAAGACAAACACAACATCCATGCCTGACCGGGATTCGAACCCGAACCCCTTACGGACGAATGATCAGAGGCCAGCGCCTTAGACCACTGCGCCACCGGGGCGGCTTCGATGAGGTGACGATAGGTATCCTGGGATATCTGGTACCATAATGTCAACAGTAGGTCCTCCGGTTCCCGTACGTTTCATGGTGGTGGTGATTTAGGTCGAACCCGCTTTTCCACGTCGAACCACAAATGTTCGATTGGATTCATGTCAGTTGAATTTCCAGGCCAGGGGCATTAACAGAAAGTCAGAAGCATGTTCCTCTAACCACTCCTTGTCGATTCTGGCAGTGTATCTTGGCGCATTATCTTGTTGGCCATCAACTTTGAAATGTGGGCTGAACGATAGGACCGTTGCATATCATCCGAGGGAAGATACTTTGAGAAAGAATAACATATATATTTTGCTGTACCTATATTTCTTCATTTTGTGTGATTTTACTCTCAATTTTTATGGAAGGGCTGTTGTATTAGCTAATACTCAGATTCGAATGCTGTTTGTTGAACACTTTCACGGCATATTTTCTTCTCAGAATGCATTTCTTTTTATTAAAAGGTTCACCTCTTTAATCACCATGCATTAAAAGTGTAGAGAAAGATACGGCAGTCATCAACACAAGGTAAGAAGAGAAAACGAGGCCTTACTAAATGCTATTCCTCTAAGGAAAAGAAGCCAAGGTGTTGAACATTATTCCGGCACCAGGATATTAGCTAAGGTATTTTTGTGACAAACAGCTCCAAGCCTCAGAGATAAGAGAGAAGGTATTTATTCATTATATTGTTGTTTCCACGGTATTTTGACCCTAGAAAAGTATTCATCGTCTTTCAAGGTCGCCAAGAGTTGTTAGTTGTGCCTCCTCAATTAGCTCGCTCCGCTCTCTTCAAATAGGTCCTCGCACGCGATAAATTGAACCTGCGCTGTGATGATGTTTACCAATGAACAACAAATCAAAGAAAAATTCCGGATGGCCCAATCTAAAATGTACCAATCAAAACGCCGACTGAAGTGCGTTAAACCATGTGAAAAAGAACAAGAAATGACGGAGAAGAAAATCTGTATAATTAAAAATGCGAAAGGACCTATAATTTGGCGTTCATAATTTAAGATTTCCAATCTTCCGAAGTGTGAGACTAGTTGGTAAAGACGACAGCTAACACAGCTCAATGAAAATTAAAATGAAATGCGAAAAAGAAGTTAAATTAAATTACAAGCCACAACGACGTACAAATACGAGTACTTGTAGCACCCAAAAACAATAATTATCGCACTTCAGAAGAATCAGATTACCTCGCCAGGGTGAAACAACGACGCACAGATTTTCGTCTGAAGGTGTCGCGTTAAGAGTCCAGAAGACTTACCCTTAATGCAAGGCGTGATTATGACACGTGTTTTTCGCAATGTATTTTTCGGAGAGTAATTATCAAACGTCTGGAAGCTCGGTTGATCGCCAAAGCCCCAAGTTTTGATTCTCATTTGACATTAAGAACGTTCTTCATACCATAATCTCTTGACTTAAAAAATGCAAGAATGACATGAAATTTTCCCGTGGAACAAGCACGTCTTTCAACAAAAATCTTGAACCCAAAGACTTTTCAAGATTTTTTTAAGTTTTAAGTTGTACGATCAAAAGCGTTCCAGCAAAATAAATAAATAAATAACATCAAACTATACCTAATCCAGCGGAGATTCTGACTTACTAAGCATACACAGATCAAAGAGGTCCATTGCTTCCTACATCGAACAAGCCATAATGGAGGTTTCAGAGTCATGTTACCTTAGACTGGGTGGCTAGCCCAAATCTGAAGGGGAGGTTAGGGTCAAAGTGCGCTCGTGGCCGACTTCTGTGGAACCTTCCTCGCATTCAGGTCTCCCAACCCAGGAAGCCGCAGAGTAGGGTTCGAAGCCCCTGACAAACTTTTTTTTTTTTTTTTTATTGGAGGTTTAACGACCACCGTGAGCAACTCAATGGGCTATAAGCAGTCGCCCGTCCCTAATTTAGGGTCACTGGTTCCAGGGAAGGGAGAGAGCCAGTGCCGTAAGACAAACACAACACCCATGCCTCACCGGGATTCGAACCCGGACCCCTTCGGACGAATGATCAGAGGCCAACGCCTTAGACCACTGCGCCACCGGGGCGGCCTGACAAACTTCGTCCAATCAAAATTCAAATCTAAATAAATTCAATCTGAATTTAGGTCACCAAGCAAAGATACTCCACATCATAAATGTGTGAAATATTTTGCTCACGGCTTTCAGTTAGAAAAAAAAAAAAAAAAAAGGAGATTTTCAAACTGTCTGTCAGATATGTTTGCAACTAGCGATACTACTGAAAAAATCAATGTGTTAAATTTGCACAAAGTGGTCTCGAATCTGTGAAAAAGAGTTCGTGCTTACATTCGTGAGCAAAAAGGACATTTTGAACACCTGCTGTAAGAACCAAGAGACATTCTTTTTTTTTTTTTTTTTTTTTTGGTAAGAATACATACATTTCGTTCTATTCATAATATCGCTTTCCTGCTTCTGTTAACGCTGATGTTTTCAAAACCTAAGTTTTAAAGTTGGGGGGGGGGGGGGTCAACTTTTCGATCATACTGTACTTTCGAATTGGAATTTATTCTCTGCGCTAGAAGGTCTAACATCAAAAGAAGTAGACATCTCTGAAGTTAACAGAAAACTAACCAAGGTTGTTATGGCTACAACAACAAAAATCGATAGCACTAAGAAAAAAATTGCATGTAAAGAAAATATCAGAAAGAACAAAAATTCTAATGCAAAAGAGAAGGGAGATGAAGATAAATAAAAAATATGTATAAAAGAAAATGTTATTTCCAAAGTGGAGTATACAGGGCGTCTATAAATGAAGTATACAACTTCAGTATGCTATTAAAAAGATACTATAGAAAAAACTTTAAACGTCAAGAGACGTGGCAAGTGTTAAAGTTTGTTAAGTCAGATGATAGATGGCGCCAGGTGTCTCATGTAATTAAAAATTTCGATCCTTAGACCGCCATTTTCCAGGGCGTTGGATTGGACGTGGATGTTCGACGGCATGGCCACCCCATTCTCCTGATATTACCCTATGGGATTTTTTTTCTTTGGGGCTCTATTAAGGACGTTATGTACAAGAAAAAGGTTACATCTATCACTGAGCTCAAAGAACGCATTACTGCAGCCTTCTTCTTTGTTACAACTGACATTCTGGAGCGTACGTGGGTGGAACTGGACTACCGTTTAGACATCCTGCCAGCAACCAACGGAGCACATATGGAGAAATACTGACATTAAAAAAAATAAAAAATAAACTTTCAGAGTTACCATTTAATTTGACATTAAAAGTAAGTTGTTATTTATTGTAGTTTTGTTTTCAATAGCACGCTGAAGTTGTGTACTTCATTTATGGACCCCCTGTATATGCAAGACAGTGCAAAAAAGTACCTACCTTCCTTGTAAAAGCCATCTGGTTGATGTACGAAAGCTTGGAAACGTATATTTATATTTTTACGCCAATGATTACTAGTAAAGTTTAACTATTTTGTGTATAGTTGGTGAACAGTGCCTCGTTATTAATATTTCAGTAAGCTTTACAGTGATTAACTTGCTTCAGTAAGGTTAAGCTTCAGGCTGTAATCAGATTAGTGCTATACAATAATCTGATTACAGATTATTGTATAGCCCTTAGCATACTTTTAATAATATTATGGCTTGTTCATGGTATTATTAGAAGTATGCAAAAGTTTCCGCCGCCGGGGCTGTAGGGGTCTAACCGGCCGGCGACACGTGCTGTTAGTTCGTGCATGAAGCCAAGCATGGCGGTCGATAAAGTTCATTTGCGGCACTGTTTGTTATTAGTGTTTAATTTAGGGGGAAATGCGAGTGAAGCATACAGTTCAATATGTCAGGCGTATGGCGAAACGGTTATGGGTGAGCGGACGTGTCGAGAATGGTTTGCCAGGTTTAAGAAAGGTGATCTAAGCTTGGAAGGCAAGCCACGTGCAGGTAGACCGCAAGAACTCTCAGACGAGGAGCTGAAATCGCTGTTACAAGAGAATGCTACACAATCGACCACGCAACTGGCGAAACGTTTGAAAGTGGCTCAGTTGACGGTGGTACGGCGTCTACAGGCTTTGGGGAAGATCCAGAAGATTGGTAAGTGGGTTCCGCATACTTTAACGGAGCGTAATATTGGTCAACGATGGGGCATCTGCATGTCGTTACTGAAGAGGTTTCAAGGGAAGAATGTCTTGTGGAACGTTGTCACCGGGGATAAAATATGGGTCTATTGCGACAACACCGTACGCAAGCGATCCTGAATCGACCCAGGCCAGCCATCAACATCCACTGTAAAACAGGATATCCATTTGGAAAAAGGTGCTGTTGTGTGTGTGGTGGGTGGGATATGCATGGAGTGCGAACTGTTGAAACCGGGCGAAACAATCGCTGCACAACGATAATAGCAATCAGTTGATGAAACTGAACGCCGCAATCGAGCAAAAACGCCCATGGACAGGTAAAGAACGCCGCCCAGTCATCCTGTTACGCGATAATGACAGACCACATGTCGGTGCCACCACGAAATCAACCCTTGAACACTTACACTGGCAGGTTTGGCTTACTCCTCGGACATTGCACCCACATACTTTCATCTGTTTCGCACTATGCAACATGCCTTAGCCCAACAGCGGTTCACCACAGTTCCAGAGGTGGAAAATTTCGTCACTGCGTTCTTCAGCTCAAAACCCGAGTCCTATCACAGGGGCATCCATTTGTTGCTTGAAAAATGGCAAAAGGTCATTGATGCTAACGGCCAATATTTCGTTGAATAAATGTGTACTGGTTTCCTGATTGTTCCTGTCTCATTTCTCCTTAAAACGGCGGAAACTTTTGCATACCTTTAATAGATAGCAACGACTTACGATCTTTCCGGCCGAAGAAAACAATTCAGAAAAAAATAAACGGTAAATAAATTCGAGCAAATGTACTATAGAAACATACAGAGTTTCCTTCCTCACTCCCCAGTTGAGAAAGGCATCAGTTAATTGGAGGGAGAGGAGAGAGTGAAAGTCTGGAAAGCCGCCCCGGTGGCGCAGTGGTCTAAGGCGCTGGCCTCTGATCATTCGTCCGTCTGGGGTCCGGGTTCGAATCCCGGTGAGGCATGGATGTTGTGTTTGTCTTACGGCACTGGCTCTCTCCCTTCCCTCGAACCAGTGACCCTAAATTAGGGACGGGCGACTGCTTATAGCCCATTGAGTTGCTCACGGTGGTCGTTAAACCTCCAATCAAAAAAAAAAAAAAAAAAAAAAAAAAAAAAGAAAGTCTGGAAGAAGTTTATTTTTTTTTTTTATTAATGCCTAAACAGAGGTTAGTCATAATTTTCCGGCTCGTACTCTTAAAATTGAGCCCGCATTCAGCACTGCTGTGGACACACGTCAACTATGTGTGGCCAGCGATACCTCAGGACAATATTCGGGGAATTTTCCGTCGTATCTCCAAATATACAGTCATTTGCAAAAGTTTAAAGACCACCGGTTGGTATTAGGACATTTCTGCTGATTGCGTCAGCTACTGTGTGTATTACTCGACTTCCTGTCGGTGTTGCATCATCCTACAGCGGCAGCTTCTGAAAGTTGCGGGAAGCGTGCGAGCGCCAGTTTGCTTCTGGTTTTCATGCTGAGAAGTTCTGTACGTATCTTTTATATAGCTCAAAATAGGGAAAAGGCGTCACTAGAGAGCACAAATAGTGACTTTATATCATGAAGGATACTCCGAACGTGACTAAGCAGAAAGGTGAGTCTGAGCAAGACTGCTATTCATAATTCAGTCATGAAATATAGAGCTACAGGTGAATTTAGCAACCGAAGGAGAAGTCGAAGTCTAAGGAAAACAACCCCACGTAATAGTAATCGGTCCCGGACGATTCGTCCAACGACGATTGGTCCAATGCCGATCCGTCCAATGCCGATTCGTCCAAAGGAACGATTCGTCCAATGTCCGATTCGTCCAATGCCGATTCGTCCAATGGTACAATTGGTCCAATGGTACAATTGGTCCAACACCGATTTGTCCAATGGTATCATCTTACCAACGGTAAACTTTTTTATTTTCCAGAAAGGAATATTAATTTAAATTATTCTCCTCTTTATATCCTTTTGAAAGATAATTTCCATATATTTGGTAATTGTAAACATTTTACATAAACCTGGCACTCAAGGGAGCATTTCTCAGCTGTTTGCAAAGCACCTAGGCCGCGTGCATTTTTTGAAGATTTTAATTTACAACCTAGTTATTTAGTATTTCTAAATATGTTATAAAACCTAATAAAAGGCGCTCATCCTATCATTTCTCAGGTCTTTACGAAGCACCTAGGTCCCGGGCCTTTTTAGAAGATTTTGAGTTACAACCTAGATATTTGGTATTTGTAAACATTTTATAAAACTTTATAAAAGGCATTCAATGTATCATTTTTGAGGTTTTTGCAAGGCACCTAGGCCGCAGGCCTATGAATTAATATTTCGTGCTTAAGTGAAAGCGCAATATTATTAACTTGATTTAATATGTAAACGTTATGAATATGACATCGGTAGAATAAAAAGTCCTAAAAAGGCGTAGGCCTAGAGCCTATGAATTAATATTTCGTGCCTAAGTAAAAGCTCAATATTATTAACTTGATTTGTTATGTAAACGTTATGAATCTGACATCGGTAGAATATAAACTGTTAAAAAGTCCTAGGCCTATGGCCTATGAATTAATATTTCGTGTTTAAGTAAAACGCAATGATTTAATGTGTAAACGTTATGAATATGACATCGCTGGAATAAAAACTGTTGAAAAGGCCTCTGTCCAAACCCCGACCAGTTGTTTCCATTGGGCAGTTGGCGGAAAACCCCACTGCATTCTACAAACAGAAACGGAACACTAGTATTTTATATTATTTCATGCAAAAGAGAAACATTGAAGTTGATGGAACGGCTCGTACATCAGTAACTTCATACGGCAGCAAGGACAGTATAACAAGAAAACGCGATTCCAAAAAAAAAAAAAAAAAAAAAGAAATCTGTAACCACAATATTACGCATGAAATATAACATTATTTTACATTCTTTGGACTACCGGTACTTTCGTATAACATCGGAGATAGAATCAGAACAGATGAGACTTTTATAGCACGAGTAGCACTTCGGACAGATAGGACGGAATTGGACCAATCGCACCATTGGACGAATCGGCATTGGACCAATCGCACCATTGGACGAATCGGCATTGGACCAATCGTCGTTGGACGAATCGTACCAGACCCAATAGTAATATCATAAGGCGAATAGTAATGCCTTCTCCGAGGAGTTCGTGCAAGAAAATCTAGGCCTTTCTACATTCCAAAGGGTCTGATATTAGTATCAGTACTATTTCCCGACGTCTTAGCAAAGATTCTGATTAAAGTCTTATAAACCTGCACATAAACCTAGACTAACCTCTGTCATGAAAAGAAAGATACCCCAGTTTGTGAAGCGTAGTCAATCGCGGACAGCTGAAAATTGAAGCCAAGTTCTTTTTTGCGATAAACCAACTGTGCGTCAAGATGAATCACGTGAAGCACATGTTCGACGACCAAAAGGCAAAAGGTTTGATGAAAAATACACCGTTAGCACCGCGAGACATCCGCCTAGTCAGATGATATGGGGTGCTATGTCAGCATCCGGTACTGCTTCATTATCCTTTTTTCCGACAGGCACTACCATGACTGGTCCTTTTTATGTGGAAATGTTACGTGAGAAGCTTTTAACTCATATGCAAGTGCACAGATGCACAATCTTTATGCATGATGGTGCTCCATGCCACAGATCAAAGACAATAAAGGACTACGTTCAGAGGAAAAACATAACTGTGCTGGACTGGCCCGTTAATAGTCCCGACCTTAACCCCATCGAAAATTCGTGGACCATTTTAAAAGACAAGGTAGCAGAAAAACAGCCATCAAATTCCCAAACTTTGATTCACGCGATCAAGTACGTGTGGTGCAAAGAAATTTCAAGTGACTACTGCAAATCCCTCATTGATAGTACGTCTCATCGTATTCTGTCCGTTATAAAAAACAAAGGTGGCCACGCTGGTTTCTGGTTTTTTGTGTTCTACAGAATGTAAGTATTCATCTGTGGTGTCATTTTTTCAAATATCTCGGACTAGCAATTAGTTGTTTCATCTTCATTTCCAATAAATTGACAGGTAGTCTTAAACTGTTGCAAATGACTGCATAACCCACGCAGCATGGTGGTAATACGACCTACTGACTCAAGACGCATTATACCATCTCCTCAACCATTGCATTCATGTAATCCCCCAGAAATTAAATAATCCACCTTCTACGCATGTGGTAAGTTTCGTATCATTTCATGCATTCCTTCATGTCGTGGCATTCTTTCTGCCTAGCAGTGTATATTTCGATTTTCCTCAATCAAATGTATCGTGGGAGGGCTACTTAACCGAATATGTGTTTGGACTGCTATAATTCTTTGCGTTTTCCTCTTCAAGCTTCAATTCGTATTAAGAAGCAGGCGCTCACATTTGCACACGTTCGAGTGGTACTTTTTAAACAAAGCTCGCAGCGCAGTTAAGTACCCTGTTTGCTCGCCGGCTATGAGCTTGTTTAGATCATAAATCAAGCCTCATATTCCGAAGTCATCGTATAATTAACTAATGAGATAATTAAAGGAGCTACGTACAACTCTGTCAAGGATACTTTCTTTATTTTTCTTCTTTTTTATACATCTCCAGGGGGTGCGTTTTTCTATTCGTAACTGATTGCTTCTTAAATACAGAACATCCGGTTTGATCCGGAAATTCAAGTCATTTGTTGAAAGGAACTTATGAATATTCTGCCCTCGTGATAATGCAACTTTCCTTCTTCATATTTCTGACCCTTTCTACAAGCCACGCGGAGCAATTTCAGCTGTCAGAAACTTTTTGAGGTACTTGACTGCTTCATAAACTTTATTTTGGTCGGTAAGAGAAATAACAAGCGACGTATTATGAACCAGGATCATATATATTTTTTTCAATTTTAAAAAAGATTTATTCATGCATCACAACCTATTCGGGTCCTGGTTTGAATATTAGGATATCCAGTATTAGGATATCTTAATACTGTCAGTGATTAAGACACTGAATGGCAACAGATGAGAAGAAAATATCTCAGTGAATGCAGATTGTCTTTTTTATTAATTTTCAAATGCATGAGCAGTATTTTCTGCAAATTGAATTTTAAGAGTACTATTGGGTTTTAGAAATTTCTAACGTTAACAGCAAACTGCATGCATAAAAAAACTGAGGATGGCTCAGTATTGCGGAGTACTGCATTTTGCCGTTCCGATGGGTGAGATGCGGGAGGTTTTGGCTACTCATTCGAGCTCGGCCAGAGTCCAAGCACTGGATGATGCATGCGTGGTGTGTTTGTGCAGCAGTTCTGGTTCTGTCCCTTCCCTAAATCCTGGGCCTCTAAATTAGGAATTATGGACTTCTTATAACCTTAGAGGGTCATTTACCACAGTGTGCTCTTCCTACGGTCAAGTTTGGAGCTGGCAGTGTACTCGTGTGGGAGAGTTTTTCGTGGTATGGTCCCGGCCCATTGGTTATCGTGGACAAACCTGTCAACCAGCTTGTCTATCTCGATATTCTGGACAATTATGCCCTACCAACTCTGTCGCAATACTATGAAACAGAGCCTTGTTGGTACCAGAAGGATAATGCACCGAGCCATAAAGCAAGAACTGTTACGGCGTGGTTTGACGATAATTCCGTATCGTGTGTGGACTGGCCAGCACAGAGCCCTGATCGTAATCCCATAGAGAAACTATGGGACGAATTAGAGCGCCGCATAAGAAGTTTGGAACCAAGGCCTACTACTAAGCAACAGTTAGCGGCAGCATTATGTACTGAATGGAAGCGCATACCTATCGCTGTGTTCCAAAACCTTGTCGAAAGCATGCCTCGAAGGGTCAGTGCATGCATTAAGGCCAAAGGTGAACCTACACCGTACTAATGTATGTCAATAAATGCCATGTTGTGTTTCTTCTAGATGTCCGGTGACTTTTGTCAATATATTGTATGTTCAAAGAAATTCACAAAGAACACATTAACTAGCAGTCACATAAATAATCACGTTAAATTACTGCAAAACAAAGCTTAAACATTATAACCATCTACATGACAAAAACGCGAATCCAGGATATGCATGCATTGATTAGGAAATACACAAGAATTTGAACTCCGGTGATGTAAAATGTCGTTACGGAGTTCTAACTCTTTGAACCTTCAGTTGCTCTTTTTATCTTGCAATAGTCTCCCTTGGGAAGCGAAAGTTTGGTTTATTCCGGTTATGTTCTTATAATATGGTAATCAAAACATTAGAGATACGTACCTAATAGCGTGTTGGTCCTCTTCTAGCGCGAATAACATCCTGTACACGCCGAGGCATTAACTCCACCATATGCAATCAGATTACACTCAATGGACAAGACATTAGAGATACCTATCTAATAGCGTCTTAGTCTTCCTCTAACGCGAATTACAGCCCGTACACGCCGAGGCATTAACTCCACCATATGCCTTCAGATTACACTTAATGGACAAGACATTAGAGATACCTATCTAATAGCGTGTTGGTCTTCCTCTAAAGCGAAGAACAGTCCGTACATGCCGAGGCATTAACTCCACCATATGCTTTCAGATTACACTTAATGGACAAGACATTAGAGATACCTATCTAATAGCGTGTTGGTCCTCCCTAGCGCGAATGACAGCCTGTACACGCAAAGACATCGACTCCACCAGTTGCCGGAGGGTTTCCGGAGATAATGACAGCCATGCCTGATGCAGCATTGTCCACAACTCCGCCCGAGAAGTCGGTCCAGGATCTATGGATCTCATGTGTCACTGAACGGCATTCGTGAGAACTTCCACAGGTTTTAAATCCGAGGGCCTTGGGGGACAAATGAATGGTCCCACACTCAGATGAGTGTTCCTCGAGCCGTGCCTGTGTGGTTGCGGCCCGGTGGGCCGGGTGCATTGTTTCAGCAGGACAAGCTTGCAAACGCTGCTTGCCCGGCTGAAACAGACCATCGGCCGCAGGAAGCGCGAAGGCCATCAAAGCGTGTGGGTAATCAACCGACACATGACTGTAGCGAGCAGCTCTTAAGGACCTCTTCGGGCACACTAAGGGACCTAATGTGACCCATAAGGAGGCTTCCCAAATCATCACAGAACCACCACCGTCTTGAACATAGCCGACATGGCACTTCGAGGCCATGGCCTCATGCTATCGACGTCACCCCCGCAGCTTCCCTCAACTTGGTACAGCTGAAAACGGGATTCATCTGAGCACAGGACACCAAACCACTCTATAGACGTCCAGTTTTGATGTTCCCTCACGAGAAGACGCATAATGTCCGATGACGAGCAGTCAACAGTTGCATACGAGTAGGGCGTCGGCTCCCGTAGCCCAGGGTATATAGAACACGCGTGGTACCGTTCGCTCGCTGACGCCGCTTTGGACTCCGACATTTTACTTGGATGTGCTTCATTGCCAAGCGGTTGGTCTGGACGAGCCTGGATAGTCTACGTCGACCCCGGTCATGAATAGCTTGTGGTTAGCCATCACTTGCTGTCTGGGCGCTAGTACGTCCGTCTACCGGCGGTACACCCTTGATACGGTCCCCCTTGGCAACCTTTGTGTTCTTCCCACTTGAGCGATAGAATGGCTCATCTGTCTTGCGCCGATACGACAAAGTCGCTCAGATCACCACATTAACCCTTTTTTTTATGAGAGGTTTAACGACCACCGTGAAGAACTCAGTGAGCTATAAGCAGTCGCCTGTCCCTAATTTAGGGCCACTCGTTCCAGGGAAGGGAGAGAGCCAGCGCCGTAAGACAAACACACTCTCCATGCTCACCGGGATTCGAACTCGTATCCCTCTCGGACGAATGATCAGAAGGCATCGCTTAGACCACTGCGCCACCGGGTCAGCACCATGCTCATCGATTGCGATGCACTGTTGGAAGATCATATCAGATCATATGTAGAGGATTGTAGGAAGGGAGTGTCTGACCCCAGGTCTTAAACAACCCTTAGAAATAGGAAGCTAGGAGATTTGGGCTAGAGTGCCCAATAGGAAAGTGATACGGAAGCGAGGTAGAAGACGCCCTTATTTATTACCGGGGGGCCAGTACCCGGGGTCCGACGGCTTAACGTGCCCATCAGATCAGATCAGATCAGATCATATGTAGAGGATTTTAGGAAGGGAGTGTCTGATCCCAGGTCTTAAACAACCCTTAGAAATAGGAAGCTAGGAGATTTGGGCTAGAGTGCCCGATAGGAAAGTGATACGGAAGCGAGGTAGAAGACGCCCTTATTTATTACCGGGGGGCCAGTACCCGGGGTCCGACAGCTTAACGTGCCCATCAGATCAGATCAGATCAGATCATATGTAGAGGATTTTAGGAAGGGAGTGTCTGATCCCAGGTCTTAAACAACCCTTAGAAATAGGAAGCTAGGAGATTTGGGCTAGAGTGCCCGATAGGAAAGTGATACGGAAGCGAGGTAGAAGACGCCCTTATTTATTACCGGGGGGCCAGTACCCGGGGTCCGACGGCTTAACGTGCCCATCAGATCAGATCAGATCAGATCATATGTAGAGGATTTTAGGAAGGGAGTGTCTGATCCCAGGTCTTAAACAACCCATAGAAATAGGAAGCTAGGAGATTTGGGCTAGAGTGCCCGATAGGAAAGTGATACGGAAGCGAGGTAGAAGACGCCCTTATTTATTACCGGGGGCCAGTACCCGGGGTCCGACGGCTTAACGTGCCCATCAGATCAGATCAGATCAGATCATATGTAGAGGATTTTAGGAAGGGAGTGTCTGATCCCAGGTCTTAAACAACCCTTAGAAATAGGAAGCTAGGAGATTTGGGCTAGAGTGCACGATAGGAAAATCACACGGAAGCGAGGTAGAAGACGCCCTTATTTACTACCGGGGGCCAGTACCCGGGGTCCGACGGCTTAATGTGCCCCATCAGATCAGATCATATGTAGAGGATTTTAGGAAGGGAGTGTCTGATCCCAGGTCTTAAACAACCCTTAGAAATAGGAAGCTAGGAGATTTGGGCTAGAGTGCCCGATAAGAAAGTCACACGGAAGCGAGGTAGAAGACGCCCTTATTTACTACCGGGGGCCAGTACCCGGGGTCCGACGGCTTAACGTATCCATCAGATCAGATCAGATCAGATGTAGAGGATTTTAGGAAGGGAGTGTCTGATCCCAGGTCTTAAACAACCCTTAGAAATAGGAAGCTAGGAGATTTGGGCTAGAGTGCACGATAGGAAAATCACACGGAAGCGAGGTAGAAGACGCCTTTATTTACTACCGGGGGCCAGTACCCGGGGTCCGACGGCTTAATGTGCCCATCAGAGCAGATCAGATCATATGTAGAGGATTTTAGGAAGGGAGTGTCTGATCCCAGGTCTTAAACAACCCTTAGAAATAGGAAGCTAGGAGATTTGGGCTAGAGTGCCCGATAAGAAAGTCACACGGAAGCGAGGTAGAAGACGCCCTTATTTACTACTGGGGGCCAGTACCCGGGGTCCGACGGCTTAATGTGCCCATCAGAGCAGATCAGATCATATTTAGAGGATTTTAGGAAGGGAAGTGTCTGACCCCAGGTCTTAAACAACCCTTAGAAATAGGAAGCTAGGAGATTTGGGCTAGAGTGCCCGATAGGAAAGTCACACGGAAGCGAGGTAGAAGACGCCCTTATTTACTACCGGGGGGCCAGTACCCGGGGTCCGACGGCTTAATGTGCCCATCAGATCAGATCAGATCATATGTAGAGGATTTAAGGAAGGGAAGGTCTGACCCCAGGTCTTAAACAACCCTTAGAAATAGGAAGCTAGGAGATTTGGGCTAGAGTGCCTGATAGGAAAGTGACACGGAAGCGAGGTAGAAGACGCCCTTATTTACTACCGGGGGGCCAGTACCCGGGGTCCGACGGCTTAATGTGCCCATCAGATCAGATCATGTGTAGAGGATTTTAGGAAGGGAGTGTCTGACCCCAGGTCTTAAACAACCCTTAGAAATAGGAAGCTAGGAGATTTGGGCTACAGTGCCTGATAGGAAAGTGACACGGAAGCGAGGTAGAAGACGCCCTTATTTACTACCGGGGGGCCAGTACCCGGGGTCCGACGGCTTAATGTGCCCATCAGATCAGATCATATGTAGAGGATTTTAGGAAGGGAGTGTCTGATCCCAGGTCTTAAACAACCCTTAGAAATAGGAAGCTAGGAGATTTGGGCTAGAGTGCCCGATAAGAAAGTCACACGGAAGCGAGGTAGAAGACGCCCTTATTTACTACCGGGGGCCAGTACCCGGGGTCCGACGGCTTAACGTGCCCATCAGATCAGATCAGATCAGATCATATGTAGAGGATTTTAGGAAGGGAGTGTCTGATCCCAGGTCTTAAACAACCCTTAGAAATAGGAAGCTAGGAGATTTGGGCTAGAGTGCCCGATAAGAAAGTCACACGGAAGCGAGGTAGAAGACGCCCTTATTTACTACCGGGGGCCAGTACCCGAGGTCCGACGGCTTAATGTGCCCATCAGAGCAGATCAGATCATATTTAGAGGATTTTAGGAAGGGAGTGTCTGACCCCAGGTCTTAAACAACCCTTAGGAATAGGAAGCTAGGAGATTTGGGCTAGAGTGCCTGATAGGAAAGTGACACGGAAGCGAGGTAGAAGACGCCCTTATTTACTACCGGGGGGCCAGTACCAGGGGTCCGACGGCTTAATGTGCCCATCAGATCAGATCAGATCATATGTAGAGGATTTTAGGAAGGGAGTGTCTGACCCCAGGTCTTAAACAACCCTTAGAAATAGGAAGCTAGGAGATTTGGGCTAGAGTGCCCGATAGGAAAGTGATACGGAAGCGAGGTAGAAGACGCCCTTATTTATTACCGGGGGCCAGTACCCGGGGTCCGACAACTTAACGTGCCCATCAGATCAGATCAGATCATATGTAGAGGATTTTAGGAAGGGAGTGTCTGACCCCAGGTCTTAACCCTTAGAAATAGGAAGCTAGGAGATTTGGGCTAGAGTGCCCGATAGGAAAGTGATACGGAAGCGAGGTAGAAGACGCCCTTATTTATTACCGGGGGCCAGTACCCGGGGTCCGACGGCTTAACGTGCCCATCAGATCAGATCAGATCAGATCATATGTAGAGGATTTTAGGAAGGGAGTGTCTGATCCCAGGTCTTAAACAACCCTTAGAAATAGGAAGCTAGGAGATTTGGGCTAGAGTGCACGATAGGAAAATCACACGGAAGCGAGGTAGAAGACGCCCTTATTTACTACCGGGGGGGGGGGTTAGTACCCAGGGTCCGACGGCTTAACGTGCCTGTCCGACGCACGGCAGGTATTTAGTGGTTCGAGCGTTCGTACCTGTCGAGGATCGAACCTGAGGTTATCTCCATGGTAGTTACGAACGCTGACCACTGCGCCACCCGCGGCCCACACTATTGGAAGCTCTGCTGTTCCCCTATTTATCGCCGGCGTTCGGTTTGGGCCTGTTTCACTCTACGTTGGGGGGGGTGGCATGTCAACTGCCCATCCCTCGTATCGTATCTTTAGTGTTTTGTGTACTGTGTGTATTTCTGGTTTGTATAAGAAATGCTTCTGCTTTTTATTTTCAGTGTACCTTTCGAGTTCTACCTTTGCCGCCTCGGTGGCGCAGGCTTCTGACCATTCGCCCTAGTTGGGTCCGGGTTCGAATCCCGTAAGGCATGGATGTTGTGTTTGTCTTACGGCACTAGCTCTCTCTCTCTCTCTCTCTCTCTCTCTTCTCTGGACCAGTGGCCCTAAGTTAATAACGGGCGACTGAGTTGCGCCCATTGAGTTGCTCACGGAGGTCGTTAAACCTAGAATCAAAAAAAAAAAAAAAAAAAAGTTCTACCTTCCCATTATTATTCCAAAGTCTCTGAAGCTATGACAGTTTTAGTAGCATAATGTAATTTTCAATGTTGTATCATACAATATTATGTACACTTGGTTACGTCTCAGACAGCAGAAGTGAAATGTTAAAAAAATTGTAAAAGACAAATACACCTAAAACATTGATTGCTATTCAAACACAGGTATTAATGAATATAAAAATGTGTTCGTTACCTGGAGTTTCGTGTGCATGAGGTCCTTCAGAAGGGTCTGAGCATTTGGGAGGAATAACTGTAAGAAAGATGAAAAAAAGCAAAGCATTAGTGCTACAGCAAAGATTGAACTTTGACCTGAAATTAGAGAGTTGAGCACAAAGGTGAATCTAAGAAGGCTTCACGTGAAAGAAAACATAATCTCTTGGCGCAAACTATTGTAAGAACAATCACTCGAAGCACACCAGCCTTGTAGTTGAACTCCTACCTCACCCGAATAGAAGAAGCAACAGCGGAAAATATCCTGTTTCCGTGAATACACCCACGCAATGTTTTCGTTAGACACGACAAACGACAGTATTGTTGCGATGATTATATTTTGACGGCTATGCGAGTAATGTTCCCTGCGTAATTAGGTACTGAAGGAACAATTTTTCGGGCAAAGGGTAAGATGAAAGGGCAAGTTTTAATGCAATGTCTGCAAAGGAAAGGCGTTCTCCTAAGACGAGCAATGCGGTATTTTTCTCTGTTTTGTGTCATTTACTTATTTTTTCGTCTTTACTATAACCAACATCAAACACAAAAGCTGTTGCGAATTTGGAAGGAAATGAAGATGTAAATCACAATAATCTTCCCTAGCAGTGGAAGTTGTGAAAAACAGTCGTAGTAAAATGAATGAAATCGCTACGCTTTCATGCCGTCGGGACATAAAATTTATTAATGCCTGTGGGGAAATGACAAAAGCCAATTATTTTTCATGAGGTAGATTCCGGTATCTGAAAATGTGAGAAAACACACACACACACACGCACACACACACACACATAAATCCCCTAGCTAGCAAAAATGCCGACCCTGAAAAACCAGATTTACGCTTCTGATGATTATTCTAGAACGGGTCAACAATTATTCGCAAGTACTTATAAAACATATTACACCTATTGCGAAATTACAAGGACATAATTTTTAGCATAGTTCCTTTGCATTTTAAAGAACTTGATTTAGCGATGCACGTGCATCTTATGCTGTCAGGAAAGAATTTATTTTTTGCCGAGACAAGCATGGACAGCTTCCTACACTTCTTGGCCTGTGGCAAATCTTAAGGCGTCTTTAATAATAATAACTTTTATTCGTACATGTGGGATTTATAAATATACATCAATATTTTGTATTATGGAGAACAGCAAGGAAGAATCAGGGAGAAGGCCTCAGAGAGTCCTCACAAAAGCCCTGATCTCCGAAATATATAGACAAGCAAGCACAGGTTCATCAAACACAGCAGTAATGTTAAGTGTTAGTTACAAGGGCGCCCATAAGCGGGGGAGCGCCGCCCCGGTGGCGCAGTGGTCTAAGGCGTTGGCCTCTGATCATTCGTCCGAAGGGGTCCGGGTTCGAATCCCGGTGAGGCATGGATGTTGTGTTTGTCTTACGGCACTGGCTCTCTCCCTTCCCTGGAACCAGTGACCCTAAATTAGGGACGGGCGACTGCTTATAGCCCATTGAGTTGCTCACGGTGGTCGTTAAACCTCCAATCAAAAAAAAAAAAAAAAAAAAAGCGGGGGAGCCCCTCCCAGCCGTTGTTATAGCCAAAGATTTGATTAATTTAAAACGCTAAAACAGACGAAACCTTTTTTAAAGCATTAATACAGACATTTAAAGTGGACAAGGAACATCAAACAAAGATCATCGCTCTTTCCGCGTTTATAAGTGAGTCACGGAAAAATTCTCATTGGCCGCCACCGCGAGTCGAACCCAGGGTCTTCCAGTTACGCGCCGGATATGCTTCCGCTTCACCACAGCGGCCTCGAATTTCTCCAGACTCACACACGCTACTGCCAAGCGAAGTTGGCAGGTAATTATTTCTTCAGTCGCTGCTTACCATCTTTGGTGAATCCCCAGCATTGTGCGGGGCTACAAGAAGCAACCTGCCAACTTGGCTTGGCAGTTAGCATGTGTGAGTGTGGAGGAATTCGTGGCCGCTGTGGTGTAGCGGAAGCATATCCGGTACGTAACTGGAAGACCCTGGGTTCGACTCCCGGTGGCTGCCAATGTGACTTTTTCCTTGACTCACTTATAAACGTGGAAAGAGCGAGGATCTTTGTTTGATGTTTTTTAAAGCATTTTTAAAAATAATAAGATATTAATGTTTGATCGTATCAATTATTTTTGTTGTATTTTAGTATCTTGTACATTTACTAAAATGTTTGACAGCCTTGAAGGAGGTAAAGATTCTTCTTAGCCCCCCCCCTGAAATTACTCATATGGGCGCCACTGGTTAGTTATATTACAAATAATTTGTTTATGATTATTATTTTTTTAATTTAACTTAACAAGTATGTTTTAGTTTATTTTTGAATACATTTAGGTTATTTATTTATTCATCTCGACAGGCAATGATTCCAAAATTCAGGACCAACATAATTTAAACTCCGTTTCATCATGGGAGTTTTTGGGTATATGGGTCTTAATAATGGGAGTTTTTGGGTATATGGGTCTTAATGATGATCTACGTCTCGTTTATTGTTATAAGTATGAAAATTCAATTCAATGATATCAGTGTATAAATTTCGTTTTATTCTTTGGAACATTTAGTTTACCGATTTTGAAGTCAAATAACTGTTTAACAGATAAAATTCCATAATTGTTGGGGTTGACATGAATATGGTGAGAAATGAAAAGTGGGTATGAGAAGCAGAATTTGTTTTTAAGTCTAATAACCTTATGTATTTATTCTGTAATATTTGTAGTTTATTGATATTGGTTTCAGTGGTTCGTCCCCATGAGGAGAAGCAATAATTAATATGTGAAACCTCGACGATCAGCTAAGGTCAGGCAGGCCGCAAACCGTGGATTCGGAGGCCGTGCGCCAGGCCGTAGAGGGGAATCCGACAACCAGCACTCGGAGATTATAAGGCGAGCTGGGCATATCACAGACCACCGTGGTTAGTCACCTTCAGGACCTCGTCATGGTCGACAGGAGCTGCCGCGTTATCCTTCATGAACTGACGCCAGCTGAAGCAAACCGCCGCGTGGAAGTGTGCACGAAACTCCTAGAAAACCTGCGCGATACACGCTTCATCAAGAGAATTGTTACGTGCGATGAAAAGTGGGTCTATTTTGGTAATCCTAACACACAACGGCAGTGGTTGAGTCCGGGCCAGCTTCTTGAACCTTTTCTCAAGTGGGCGCTTCGAGCACAAAGGTGGTGCTCTGCTTCTGGTGGAATTTCGAGGGGATAATCCAATACGAATTTGTTCCAGACGGTCGGACCATCAACGTCCACCTCTACTCTGACGAGATAAAGCGGGTGTAGGCCGTTTTGGAGGAGAAGTTCTCGGCACTGGTGAACAGAAAGTGAGCTCTCTTACAGCAGGACAATGTTCTGCCTCATATCGCGCGAACGACCCGGACACAACTACAGGAACTTGAGGGCATCGAACTGATGCCACACCCAACATATAGTGCGGACCTCACCCCGTCGGATTATTACTTGTTCCGGTCCATGGCCCACTTCCTTCGCGGGCGGCACTTGAACAACCAGGAGGATGTGGCAGCTGGGGTGAAGGAGTTCTCCTCGAAGGACAAGAACTGGTACCGCCGCGGAATCGAATCGAAGAACTGGCAGACAGATGGCTAAAGACGGTGCAACACGAAGGCCTATACTTTGAATGCCAGTCAGCTTTCGTCATAAAGGTGCGTCTGAGGACATAAAGTGATCCAAGTATTGCAAAACTTTTGGCTCACCTTCTGTATCTTAATTTGCAACCTTTGGAGTCCCATTTCAGTTCTTTTAGAGCATATGCAAGAACAGAATGGTGATGAAAATGATAAATTTCATTCATCTTATTCATTTTTCCAGTTTAAAATTTTACGTTTTACCATTTGGCATTATCGTTGCAACTGAATCCATAATTTATATGCAAGGCGCAAATATTATCGAGATATCTTTTTTGTGAATAACGTCTGTTTCTTTTCTGAGTCAGAAGCCTTCTCGTTGTACAGCAAAATCACGGAAGAACTGGCATCTGATATTCTTCATGATCAGTGGTGTTTATTCTCCTTCAAAAATTCCACTTACTGTATGTGTGAATTTTCATCTACCCGGGTGGGACAAAAGTTCGTCCCATTTTGAACCACGCATAATGTTGGTCTTCTAATCATGAGCGAAACACTTGCAAGTGTCTACTGGGTTAACGTACATTTGACACAAAGACGCATTGCGTTATCAAGTGAGCAGAGGATGAAGGTCGGTAAACCGTGCTGTTCGGGTGCTCCTACGCGATTTGTGGGGAAAAAAGGGTTAAACGCAGCAGCGAGAGAAATGTGTGCAGTTGAAGACCCGAAAGTAGTGAACAGCAACACTGCATAAAAATAGTTTCAGTGCTCAGGACAGCAGTCTCGAAGGCAAGCCGAGGTCAGGACGTTTAACAACACTGACACAATGGTCTAAGCAGCGACGGCGAACCCAGATACCAGTACACGACAATTGGCATCTGAGGTGGGGTCATCCCAATCCACCGTACGTTCGTCACCTGCACCAGCTTGGTTTCTCCTCCAGGTACCATCTAATATGTAGTTCCCCATGAATTGACACCTTAGCAGGCAACACATCGTGTCACTCTCTGTCGCATATTGCTGTCAAATACACAGGACGACAGAGGTTTGGCGTAGTATCGTCAGAGGTAATGAAAGGGGAATATGCCGCCCCGGTGGCGCAGTGGTCTAAGCGATGGCCTCTGATCATTCGTCCGAAAGGGGTCCGGGTTCGAATCCCGGTGAGGCATGGATGTTGTGTTTGTCTTACGGCACTGGCTCTCCCCTTCCCTGGAACCAGTGACCCTAAATTAGGGACGGGCGACTGCTTATAGCCCATTGAGTTGCTCACGGTGGTCGTTAAACCTCCAATCAAAAAAAAAAAAAAAAAAAAAAAAGGGGGAATATTTCTAAGTTATCCTAATACGGGGAACCAGTGGCTGTCAGGTTGGAAAGTCAGGTTGAGCATTTAGTGGAGTTGTGAGGGTCTTGTGCAATGGAAAATCGTGCCAGATGGTCAAGTTGTGGACGAGAACCTCCATGACGAACAACTTCAGCGGGTCTGTGATGCTTTGCGACAACGCTATCCAGCGCTCCTCAATAAGAAGCGGGCGTTTCTGCAAGTGGATTCTACGCCAAGTCTTTCGAGTGGTCTTCAAACTACAGGAACTGGAAGTGTTTGAGGTCCTACCCCATCTTCCATACAGTCCGGACTTTGCCCCATTTGACTACTACACTTCTAGCTCCATGACCTATTTTCTACAAGAGTAGCACTTTGCTTCAGTGGTGGATGGGGAATCTGGCATCAGAGAGTTTCTGTCCTCGAAACCTGCCGAGTGGTACCGCCGTGGGATCGTGGCTCTGTTGGAACGTTGGCAAATGACTATATAACACAAGGGCCCGGTACTTTGCAGAATAAGGTCGCCGTATATGGCTTTCTTGCGTCGTTAAATTTTTTAGCTGCAAACGGGCCGAACACTCATCTCACCCTGGTAACATACACTATATTATCAAAAGTATTCGGACACTACCAAACATTTGCAGAAATGCAAAGAACGGTTGCGCAGGAAGGTGCGCTGTGTCTGAGGAGGTTCGTATATAAAGCTGAGATGTTCTGTCCTGTTATCAGTAGCTTTGCAGCGGATATGCTGCGTGGACGTGAACTTTCCGAGTTGCAGCGTGGGCTGGTCATAAAATGTCATTTGAGAAACGTTTCCATAAGGAGCATTGCAGCTAAACTAAACATACCAAAATCAACTATAAGTGATGTAGTGAAGAGATGGAAGCAAGACGGTGTAGCTACAGCAAAAAAAAAAAAAAAAAAAAAAAAACCGTTCAAGAAGGCCGCCGCACAAACTGAAGGAAAGTGACAGAAGAGCCATGGTAAGAAATGTTAAGTAATTCCGTTCTTTCTCTGCCATTTCCATCGCTGCTGAAGTAGGAAATGTCTGTAATGGCTCGGCTAGTACCATAACTATTCGCAGAGAGTTGCACTGTGTATGTTATTATGGTAGAGCAGCGCCACACAAGCCACACATCACTACTGTGAATGCGAAACGCCGTTTGAGGTAGTGTGTCTTCCGTTTTTCCTGGACTATGGGTGACTGGAAAGCTGTTATTTGGAGTGACGAGTCACGCTTTTCACTCTTCCAATCTGATGGGCGTGTTTCGATTTGGCGACAGCCCACCGAACGATTTTCGTCGGACTGCATTCTTCCGACTGCTAAGTTCGGCGGAGGCTCCATCATGAGATGGTGTTATTTTTTTAGTGAATGGGACTCGGTCCGTTGGTTATTATACTACAAACCATGAACACTGAAGTGTACCTTAATGTTCTGGATAATTCTGCCCTACAAACAATGAGGCAGTGGAAACGATCCTTGTCCCTTCCAACACGATTGATCTCCGTGCCACACTGCACTGCGAATGAAGGACTGGTTCCTTAAAAATGAGGTGGAACTGCTAGACTGGCCTGCTCAAAGTCCTGATCTTAATCCAATAGAACTCCTCTGGGATGAAGTGGAGCGACGAATACGACATCGACCGCCTTCGCTCTCCACTTTGGCTACCGGAAATCGGTTGATAGTATGCCTCGACGTGTTGCCGGTGATTTTCCTAGATCTTTGGAAAATGGACCGTGAGGTTTAATTCAGGCGCCACTGAAACTCAGTTCGTAAACTTCGATTTAGATTTTCGCACTTTAGTGCATAAGAATTTGGGAAGTTCATTTATGCTGTTCTAATGGTTACATTTCACTTTCTACTTATCGAGCTATCACAAATATATTCAGATACACTATCCTTCTACAAAGTACCACGAATGTTTGCATACATGGCCAACAAATTGCATCTATATCCTTACAACTCACGTTATATCATTATTTTAAGGTGGACGTCTAGTGATTTTGCTTCCTATACTTCCAATAGGCAAACTTTTGTACACATTTTCTTCACAATTAATACGTTCCCAAGGATGAAAATTTGAACATCGATTAAAATTACTTCATATTATAACTTGGAATACTTAATATTTTCTAAAACATAACCATAATGAAGCACTCCAACATTTGTTTGTCTACTGGCGTCATCAATGTACAGGTAGCGCCATCTTTTTTCTGGTCTCAACACCACGAAAGGAAAAGTTTTTGATTTTTTTATATAATTATTGCTATGTTTTAGAACATATTAAGTATTCCAAGTTATAATATGAAGTTATTTTAATCGATGTTCAAATTTTCGTCCTTGGCGAACGAATTCATTGTAAAGAAAATGCGTACAGAAAGTTTGTCCATAGGAAGTAGAGGAATCAAAATCACTAGACGTCCACCTTAATAGACTGCTAGCAACGATATATGGTAACCTATAAATCAATGTGGTGTCATAGTTCTTAAAAGCTCGCATGAGTGCTTTCAAAGCGCTCTAAAAACAGAAATTTATATACAAGAACAATTTATTGTAGTTAGTGTTTTGCAATCAGACTTATATCAAAAAGAATGAGAACAGCTGCGCTTCTCAACATCCTATGTCTTGTGTGTTAAAAGAAATCTTATAGGCCCACCAGAGTAAAGCAACGCTAAACTTGTTTCATGAATTGCATTTTTTTAAACTGTCTGTAGCTTAAAATTCCATTAATCATTCAAAAAACTTTTAGAGTGCATCTATTATTGCATTCTAAATGTACATAACAATACAGTTCGGTTAAGAGAAAAAATTTCGTACACTATTAATAAAAAATTTTGTTTTGTTCAAGTCAATGAAAACCATTTCATTGAAACAGCAACTCCATAAATTATTTCAATCTGAATATCTCTTGCATTTTAAAGGATTTGCTGGCGTCCTATCTTTACTTTCAGCTAATCGGTAAGCAGACTTTTGAGCAAGGATGCCACATCGCAAATTTACATAAAATGCACTTTGATAAGGTTCTTTCACTGCAGCATTATGCTTTTAAAATTACAATGTATTCATTCAAGGATTTAGGAACAATGCATTTAATTATTTGTGTGCTGTAATTTTGCTGAGCATATGTCTCAACTTCAGAAGGACAATTGGAATCATTTGTATTCTGTCCATTATTACAACATCAGCGGTCGCGGTTTTGTGAGTTGTTTCCACGTGCGACGAATAGAGAGGAGGCTAATCGGCGAAGAGCACAAAGCATACATAAGAACTAAAGAAGAACTTTCGAAGCTCAACACTGGCATAAAGATAATCATGAATTCGTGTATGAAGTAGCTGCACTGATCGACAAGCTCAGTCTTGAAGCGGGATATTTTGAGGCATTTCACGCGCTATGAAATCACTCAAAACTTGTTAACAATTTTACCTCCACTCCGTTCTTCTCAAGTACACTGAAACAATTCTCAAAACCGTGACTATATCAGCACTGCTGATATCATAATAGCCCGAAAACAAATTTCGCCAGTTACTTTGCTAAATATGAGACATATGCTCATCGAAACTAAAGTAAAAAAATTAATCACCTTTAATACGCTGTATATTCTGAACTTGAAAGTGATAACTTCTTCGTTTTATTGCCAGAGTGAATGCAAATGTCAATACTGATAAAACTCAAATTGGACAAAATGAGCTTCAGGAGGAAAATACTCATTACTTTATCTCATGTGGTTTCAAATAAGTTCAAAAATGTAATTTATGCGATATTTTCAATTTGCTTGAACTTGTAAATAAATTTCATTTCCAAATCTGGCAGTCTGCGGAAAACAATATTTGAAGTTTTTTGAGTAATAGAACGGGATTTTTATCTTTTAGGATTCCGAAAATCAAAATTTTTGGTTAAGCGTGAAAGTCATCACATATACAGGGTGATCCATTTAAA
Source organism: Macrothele yani (assembly GCA_039090855.1). Taxonomy (NCBI): domain Eukaryota; kingdom Metazoa; phylum Arthropoda; class Arachnida; order Araneae; family Macrothelidae; genus Macrothele; species Macrothele yani. The sequence goes on along the minus strand of CM077022.1, from coordinate 11,236,430 downwards.
CCAGTACCATGTGATTCACTTATAACTTTTTTATAAATAACAACAAAATCATACATTAAGTTGAGAATTATGCATGTGGTATTGGAGAATAATTTTATCAAAGCAAATGTTGGAATTGTCCTCCATTTTCTTGTAAACACAGTTGAACACGCCGCACCATATTCAGTGATGTCTCATGTAGAGTACGAGCATTAACATTGCCAATTTTAGTCGTGATTCTTTCACGCAATGCATTCAATGTTTTTGGATGGGTTTTGTAAACTCTCTCCTTTAAGTAGCCCCATAAAAAAAGTCAGGGGAAGTTAAGTCCGGAGATCGGGGAGGCCATATGTTTTTTGAAATTAATCTGTCATCAGAGAAGTTGGTTATGAGTTCCATTGAGACTTTCGATGTGTGACACGTAGCGCCATCCTGCTGAAAGTAGCCCTCTGTCAATTCAATGACATCAAGTTGTTCCACAAATTCATTGAATATGCGGCAATAAACGTTAGTGTTGACAGTCTCAGAGAAAAAATGGGGCCAATAATTTTCGTAGACGAAACCGCACACCATACACCAACCTTTTGTGAATGCATCGGTGTTTCACACATAACGTGTGGGTTTTCGGCAGCCCAGTATCTGCTGTTTTGCGAATTGACGTAGCCTGACAGATGAAACCAGGCTTCATCCGTTAACCATGTGATGGAGAGAATATCAGATCGCAAATTAAGAAAATTGAAACCATTTGCAGTAACTTACTCTCTTTCCCTTGTCCGGTTCCTGCAGCTGATGGATTACGTGCACTTTAAATGGTCGAATATTCGCTTTTTTTGCTGCCCTTTGACAAGTTCCGTATGAATATCCTGTCTGTTGGCTTAATCTGCGCAACGATTTCGTCGGAGATTGAAGTAAACGTTGCCGAACATCGTCCACACGCGTTTGGGGCATCGGAGGGTGATGTCTACCGCTACCGCTGAGAAGAGAACCGGTTTGCTCCAGTTTTTTTGCCATCGACAGAATTGTTGACTTGCTTGGCACTTTTCGAACTCCAAACTCTCTTCGAAATGCTCGTTGCGTTTTGATGACAGAATTGTTTACCCAATACGATTTCACTAAAAAACACGCTGTGGAACAGAGTACTGCATGTTTCCGAATGCACGCAAGTGAATGACAACACAACAACAAACAAATCACGAGCTGAGTTACAGTTACGGTTAACAATCTCCTTCACGGTGGCGGTTTTCATTCTCCAGGAGTTGCTGCTTCTATTGAAAAAAAGAAGTTCCTTGCGCGATCCCTTGCAAAAATATAAGGTTTTTTTCAGGGTACTGGTTCAAATGGATTACCCTGTAGTTTGTGAATTATGTACAGGGTGTCTATAAAGGAAGTATACAACTTCTGCATGCTACTAAAAAAATACGATAGAAAAAAATTACTACAGACGTCAAGAGATGTGGCAAGTGTTAAAATTTGTTAAGCCAGATGAGAGATGTCGCCAGGTGTCTCTCAAACACGGAATACAACAGGGAGACCCCCCACACTCCTTTCACGGATCTGTTTCAGCGATCAGTCGACATTCCATGTTTCTGGCAGAGTGAATAAACATAACTGCCCAATCTGGGGCACGGAAAATCCCCATGTGGTCGTAGCACACGAGAGAGACAGCCCGAAGGTTAATTTCTGGGCTGGCCTAATGGAAGACCCAGTGATAGGGCCCGTTTTCTTCGCTTAACCAACCGTTACTGGCATAACGTACCTGGACATGTTAGAACAATTCGCAATGCCACAACATTCGGGACATCATTTTCCAGCAAGGTGGAGATCCTCCGCAATGGTCTTTGGAAGTACGCGGTTCTTTAGGCCACCATTTTACAGGGAGTTGGATTGGACGTGGGGTCCGACGGCATGGCCATCCCGTTCACCTGCTATTACCCCATGTGATTATTTTCTTTGGGGCTTTATTAAGGATATTGTGTACAATAAAATTGTAACATCTATCACTGAGCTCAAAGAACGCATCACTACAGCCTTCCTCCTTGTTACAACTGACATCCTGCAGCGTACGTGGGTGGAACTGGACTATCGTTTAGACGTTCTGCGAGCAACCAACGGAGCACACGTGGAGACCTACTGACATTTTTTTTTTTAAACTTTCACTGTTACCATGCGTTTTGACATTAAAAGTAAGTTGTCATTTATTGTAGTTGTTTTCAATAGCATACTGAAGCTGTATACTTTATTTACGGACATCCTATATATCTTTGACAGAAATCTACCCATTAAGATTTACAGAATATACGATTTAATCTATCAGAGAATATACAGTATAAATAGACTATTTAATCTATCACTTACCTTCAGGGCACCATATTTTTGGACAGCAGTCTCCTTCATGCCTCTCAATGATACAATCTTCCCCTACTGGCTTCACGAAAGGACATATCCGGAGGTAGCACATTAACATGCTGTTGACGCATGTGCAGTTCAGGCAGGGCTCGTTGGTGTCGATTCTTTCGCCATTGTCGTAATGTGTGCTCAGGTAATAGCATCCTATGATAGAAAGTAAAGAAACATTTTATTCTTCAGAAATAACTGGTGCGCAAATGATATGGGATCAAAGACGCTATTCACACCAAAAAGACATTTCACAGTAAAGTTCCATGTTCGGGTGATATAAGTGAAGCAGTGACAGTATAAAACTGCAGGAAAGAGTCATTAATTTGAGGGTAACTTACGTCGCGAAGGTGGAAAGCAGAAACGTTTTATTAATACGTTGATCAAGAGCCACAATCACTTTCCCGCATGTCACTACTTCTAGTGCACTTTCGTCTTGGTGAAGTCATGGATTCCAGCCCTGAAAAACCTGTTGAACTTTCACAGTAGGACAGGTTCCCTTTCTTTAGAAAGACAAAGATGTAAACCACTCGGAGACAAACACGGAGATTTCAAAATTAAGTTCCTAAATAGTTGTAGACTTCACGTTAAACAGAGACAAGGGGGGTTGTCATGTTGCAAAGACACCCTTTGTGAATAACAGCCAAGAAAATATGCAATTTAAACAGGGTTTCTGGCCTTATATATCGTTTTCCATGGCAGTAGGAGCAAATGTTGAGAGTTGTCCTTTGTTTTCAGATTCTCCGTTGTTGTAAACAACGGTGCAACACTTTTTTTTTTTTTTTTTGATTGGAGGTTTAACGACCACAGCGAGCAACTCAATGGGCTATAAGCAGTCGCCCGTCCCTAATTTAGGGTCACTGGTTCCAGGGAAGGGAGAGAGCCAGTGCCGTAAGACAAACACAACATCCATGCCTCACCGGGATTCGAACCCGGACCCCGTTCGGACGAATGATCAGAGGCCATTGCTTAGACCACTGCGCCACCGTGGCGGTCAACACTGTTTGATCACGCTGCTATGAAAAGTCACTTGGTTTCCCCCTTATTCGTGCAAAAAGGTTATTATTCCCATATCCAGTTTTGGTTGGTTAGTTCCTTTCTCGATGAATTTTATTGGCTCAAGAGCTTCAGAGAGCTAATGAGCTCGAAGCCAGTTTACTGAGCCAACATAAAATAAAGACTTACTACACAAAGTGAAATTAACCAACACAAAGAAAAAAGGGCAAAAAGCACGACGATGCCGACCCGGTGGCTCAGTGGTCTGCGCGCTGGCTTATGACCATTGATCCTAGATTTTTTTTTTTTTTTGGTTGGTTGGAGGTTTAACGACCGCCGTGAGCAACTCAATGGGCTATAGATCCGAGATTGGTTTGGGTCCCAGTCCTTGTGAGGCATGGCTATTGTGTTTGTCTTACTGCACTGGTTCTCTCCCTTCCCAATAAATTTGGATGGGCGACTGCTTATACAAAACAGTGCGTCGTAGCAAAATTTGGCTTACTCTCGACTTCCCCACCCCAAAGGGGAGGTTACCTGCTATTGAAGAGAGCTTTAAAATGATGTATAATACGATGGGGTGTAACTTGTATAGATATCCTATATACGTGGTCGCGTCACATTATTGTGACCACCAGCTAGTATCCAGAGTAACCGCCGTGTGCAGCGCGGACAGCAGCTAGATGGGATGGGAGTAACTCAATAAGGTGCTGGAAGGTGTTCACAGGTATATGGAGCCATGTTGACTGTAGTGCATCTGACAGCTGCTGGAGGGTGAGTGGTGGAGGATCCATAGAGCGAACAACACGATCGAGGTGGTCCCACAGATGCTCAATTGGGTTTAAGTCTGGGGAATTAGGGGGCCAGGAAAGTACTTTGAAGTCTTCATCGTGCTCTTCCAACCACTCTCGGACATTTCTAGCTGTGTTACACGTTGCATTTTTGTGCTGGAAGATCCCATCCGCAACATGGAAGACAATCAGCATATGTGGGTGTACGTGGTCTTCAAGGATGGATTCATAACGAATTCGGTCCATAGTGCCTTCCACATATATGATTGGACCCAGGGAATACCACGAAAACATTCCCCAGACCATGATGCTGCCCCCACCAGCTTGCGTTCTTCCAGCAATGACCGAAGAGTGTTTGTTCTCCGATGTTTTTCTCCTTATACGCCAACGTCCATCCATTCGATGATGCAGAAAACATTACTCATCGGAGAAGGCAATCCTTTGTCAATCAGCGGAGGTCCAATTCCGATACTGCCGTGCAAATGTAAGCTTTTTCTGCCGATGCACCTTCGTTAGCATAAGTGCAGTGACCATCCGTCTGCATCGAAACCCCACACGCAGAAGGGTTCGCTGAACTGTCGTTTTAGACACACTTCCGGTAGCCCCCTTGGTTCATTCGGCCAGTTAGTTGCTCCACTGTAGAGTGTCGATCGACCCTCATGCACCTTCGAAGCCGACGTTCACCTCTCACATCAATGGCGCGTGGTGCTCAGCAGGTTTCACGTCGCTTATTCGCAATGGTGCCATTTCTCCAATCACGATAAACTTTAATCACAGCAGCTCGCGAACAGTTCACAAACTTCGCTGTTTCAGAAATACTGCCACCCTTGGCCGGAAAGCCGATAATCATACCTATTTGCAAATCTGATAAATCGCTCCTTTTAACCATGACAGCAACGACTGATATGTTTTGAGATTATCATGATTATATATAGAGGATTTTAGGAAGGGAGTGTCTGACCCCAGGTCTTGAACAACTCGTAGAAATAGGAAGCTAGGAGATTTGGGCTAGAGTGCCCGATAGGAAAGTCACACGGAAGCTAGGTAGAAGACGCCCTTATTTACTACCGGGGGACCAGTACCCGGGGTCCGACGGCTTAATGTTCCCATCAGATCAGATCATATGTAGAGGATTTTAGGAAGGGAGTGTCTGACCCCAGGTCTTAAACAACCCTTAGAAATAGGAAGCTAGGAGATTTGGGCTAGAGTGCCCGATAGGAAAGTCACACGGAAGCTAGGTAGAAGACGCCCTTATTTACTACCGGGGGACCAGTACCCGGGGTCCGACGGCTTAATGTGTCCATCAGATCAGATCATATGTAGAGGATTTTAGGGAGCGAGTGTCTGACCCCAGGTCTTAAACAACCCATAGAAATAGGAAGCTAGGAGATTTGGGCTAGAGTGCCCGATAGGAAAGTCACACGGAAGCGAGGTAGAAGACGCCCTTATTTACTACCGGGGGACCAGTACCCGGGGTCCGACGGCTTAATGTGCCCATCAGATCAGATCATATGTAGAGGATTTTAGGAAGGGAGTGTCTGACCCCAGGTCTTAAACAACCCTTAGAAATAGGAAGCTAGGAGATTTGGGCTAGAGTGCCCGATAGGAAAATCACACGGAAGCGAGGTAGAAGACGCCCTTATTTACTACCGGGGGCAGTACCAGGGGTCCGACGGCTTAACGTGCCCATCCGACGCACAGCGGACATTTAGTGGATCGAGCGTTCGTACCTGCTTGGGATCGAACCTGAGGTCCTTTCCGCAGCAGTCACGAACGTTGGCCACCCGCGGCCCAAATGTGCCAACAGCACACGTTATATACCCTCCAAGCCAGCTCACGTCACGTGCCTTCTTTCATTGGCTACGCCCTGTTGACGTCAAAAGTGCGAGGTGGTCACATTAATATGACTCGACTGTGTATAAACTAAATGTTACCAGTTCCGCTTATTAACACACTTCCGATTTAGCTTTTCCTTTTATTTTAAGGTCACATTTTAGCTTTGGCCTGCGCAGATGGACTTTCTTTTTAATTTTTTTTTGTGGTTGAAGGTTTAACTACCACCGTGAGCAACTAAATGTGCTATAAGCTATCTCCCGTCCCTAATTTAGGGCAACTGGTTCCAGGAAGTAACAGAGAGCGCCAGTGCCGTAATACAGACACTCACTGGATTCGAACCCGGACCCATCTCGGACGAATGGTCATAAGCCAGCGCTTAGATCTCTGGGCGCCAGTGTTTTATGGACTTTCGTAGCTACATCCCATTTCTTCGGTGTCAAGGTCGTTTCTTACGTTCGCCTAAATCTGAATAATATATAATAATAATAATAATAAATGTTTTGAACTACGAAACATTCGAAACTCTTACTATTGCAACCGCCATAATTTAGTAAATATTTACTTTCGTGACTCACATATCTTCTTTGGTTGGTTTGACGACAATAAGCCGCCCCGGTGGCGCAGTGGTCTAAGGCGCTGGCCTCTGATCATTCGTCCGTAAGGGGTCCGGGTTCGAATCCCGGTCAGGCATGGATGTTGTGTTTGTCTTACGGCACTGGCTCTCTCCCCTCCCTGGAACCAGTGACCCTAAATTAGGGACGGGCGACTGCTTATAGCCCATTGAGTTGCTCACGGTGGTCGTTAACCTCCAATCAAAAAAAAAAAAAAAAAAAAAGCCGCCCCGGTGGCGCAGTGGTCTAAGGCGCTGGCCTCTGATCATTCGTCCGTGAGGGGTCAGGGTTCGAATCCCGGTCAGGCATGGATGTTGTGTTTGTCTTACGGCACTGGCTCTCTCTCTCTCTCTTCCCTGGAACCAGTGACCCTAAATTAGAGACGGGCGACTGCTTATAGCCCATTGAGTTGCTCACGGTGGTCGTTAAACCTCCAATCAAAAAAAAAAAAAAAAAAAAAAATTGACGACAATAACATTCAGTAATCCACCTACCGTTCATTGTCGGGAATCAGTGAGTCTTATTGTTCGTTGTTGTGATTTAATTCCACTTAATATGTACCGGTCCGTGGTTTGGCGTAGTCTGTCAATTTTGTTTTATATATGAGAAGCTTCATAAAGTTCTATTCGATATTAAGGCCAACCGGGCACGTAATGTCATCAAAACTGAAATATTGGGTCGGTGCGAATGAAATGTCCGGCGTGAACGAGCAGGGGAGACAGGCCCCCACCACAGTGGAATGGAACCACCTACAGGTGCTGCGGGTATTACGTCACAGAGTTACTATAAATAGCTAGCACGTGTGTGAACAACAAGGTTCAGGAGTGGTTTGTTTGGACGTAACGTGGCTTGCAAAGTAAACATGCAGACGCCGGATTTGAGTCATCTTCCTGTATGAATTTAAACTGGGCCATTCTGCAGAAATTGCCACTCGAAACGTTAACAAAGCGTTTGGGGAGAATACAGCCAACGAACGAACCATTCAGCGATGGTTTGTGAAGTTTCGAAGCGGAGTTACGGACCTGCAAAATGAAGCACGTGGTCACCGATATGTTGCTGGTTCTGACGATGTTCGGTTACGTGTGGTAGAAGTGGACCCCTGAAAAACATGTCGTTGGAAAGCGGCAGAGGTAGGTGTCCACCACACGATAGTTGTTGGGCGTGTAGCTACGCTGGGTAAGGTCAAAAAGCTGGACATGTGGATGCCGCATGAGTTGACTACTGCCAACAGGACTAGACGTTTGGAAGTCGGCTCGTCGCTGCTTGCCAGGAATAAACAGAAATCTCTACTGCATCGAATCGTAACATGCGACCAGAAGTGGGTCCTTTATGATAATCGGAAATTATCTGCACAATGGTTAAGCAAGGCACAGCCTGCTGGGCGCCATCCTAAGCCACCCTTACACACCAAGAAGATGATGCTCTTTGTCTGGTGGTCCACAGCCGGGGTAATTCATCGGGATTTCTTGGCAAGTGGCCAAACCATCACTGGAGAACGTTATTGTACTGAATTACACCAGATACATCGGAAATTTCTACAGAAACAACCGACTTTAGTCAACAGACAAGGTGTTTTTCTGCTCCAGGACAACGCTCGCCCTCATGCCGCACAACGAACGATGCCGACACTAAGTACCTTGGGCTATGAAACACTGCCTATCCCCCGGACTTGTATCCAACAGACTATCATCTGTTTCGTCGCCTGGGTCACTTCCTGTCCGGGAAACAGTTCACAACAGACAAGGAGGTTCAACGCGCAGTTGATGATTTCTTCAGGTCCCAGCCACAAAACGTTTTTCGTTCCTGGATCATGGCCTTGCCGGACAGATTACACCTATTTCTCGATGCAGAGGGGATTATTTTGCCAAGGTAAGGCTTTTCCTTTCTCGCCGTTCACGTTTGCTGGTCCTTTGCGGGGCATTTGATTCACACCAACCCAATACTGTAGGCTAGCATACAAGGCTGCTTGTATTTAGTGTAATAAAATTCCCGGCACGTGAGTGAATTACCGCACTCTTGGTGTTTTCTTTCTTTCACAGCACTTCGAGGAGTAAACGCACAAGAAACGTTTCTTTTCTTTCCTTTCCGGCCTCTATTACGATACGCAATACTTTTAATTTCTGGCCGGAATAAAAGGTAACCTTACTTCCTACAAATACATTTTGCAAATCTCTCCTAGCTCAGTTCCATTCACAGACATTCTACACACCTATGCACATCTGGCATTTTTTTCGTAGAATCAGAATATGCAGAGGGTCTCTTTTTTGTGGCCCTTTCGACTAGGTGCATGCCTTTTTATTTTTTGGGAAGGGGAGGGTTAACGACAACCGCAAGCAGCTCATTGGGCTGAAAGCAGTAGCCCATCTCTAATTTGGGGCCACTGGCTCCAGGGAATGGGGAGATCCAGCGCCGTACACCACCTACATCTTACCTGGAATTCAAGAACTGGCCTCTATCATACAAATGGTCAGAGAACAGGTCTTCTTTTATTTATTTTTTTTTGAGTGGAGGTTTAACGACCACCGTGAGCAACTCAATGGACTATAAGCAGTCGCCCAACCCTAATTTACGGCCACTGGTTCCAGAGAAGAGGAGAGAGCCAGTGCCGTAAGACGAACACACCATCCATGCCTCACCGGGATTCGAACCCGGAACCCTTTCGGACGAATGATCAGAAGCCATCGTTTAGACCACTGCGCCACCTAAGCGGTGGGCAGGTCTTTGATCACTGCGCCACCGGAAAGCGCCCTCTTATTCGCAAAGATACACTCACCTATCTATAAATACGTATAGACGAACAGATATGACAATGTGTTTGAGTGCTTTGTTATTGTTTCGAAAGTATTTACTAAAGTAATTGAAAGTATTTTACTAAAAATATGAATATTTGCGTTTTGGTCGGATATTTGAATGTTATTAAGAACAAAACCGATAGAGAGGAAGCAAACGCTGAGACAACTAAGCCAGCTACTAAAAGAAGAAAGGCCCGAAATTACTGTCTGTTTGATGTCTATGTAAATGAAGGCAGAACTTGAGTCATCCGCCATCTTTACGTCACAGAGCAATCAATCATACAAGAAACAATAACTCACCCAAGCACTTTCTCAATGTTAATTAAGCGGTGGGTGACGACAGTTGTGTAATGGTAGAGAAAGTAAGCCGCATCATAAATTATAGAGGTACCTGAAATCTTAATGGATGGCGCCGTTAGTGAGAAGTGAATGTAAATAATGTGTTTTTAGATCTCATACCAAATTGGAGGTGGTCAGAAAGATCTGTATCATGGCCATCAGACATCCTAACTCGTTTCCATCTTGAAGGTGTGTTGCAGAGAACATGGCAGACTCTCCTGTAGTAGGTGGGACATGCATATTTCCATGAAGACCGTGCAGTAAAAATTAAAAAGAAATAACAGTAGAAACAAGTACTATAGCTTCGAGGAACAGAAGTGCTGTTGTGGTTGGTGGGTTGGCGAGATATTAGAGATAGAGAATACGAAATTTGCTTGAGCTACTTCGGTGTTAACAGTTTGGACTATATTTTTTAGCAACAGAAGTTAATACCCAAACTAGACATTAACATTTATTTCTTTCCATACGGGGTTTATTAGAACTAAAAAAATATTCAAAGATTTTATCTTGTTAGATGAGGCCTGGTTTTTCTTCCTTCGATCTTCAGGGGTTTGTACGAATCACTTTTGCATACCCATCTTAACGTTTTATTAGAGTTTCAATAATAATTGGCTTTGAAATTCATAATAGTAAGTTGAAGTTTGATTTCAGAGGCTATTTATTGAAGATTTTATTGGGAGCCTTTTTCCACATGCACCACTGACTGCTTTGATGTTTGTGCACCACTCATTGTACACCCTTGATGCAGCTGTTCTCGCATAACCGAGAAAGTTTGTCGTCTCTGAGATGATCGCGCGCTCTCCCTAGCGCTCATTATCATGCTTCTTCCAAAGCCAATTAAATCACGAGAATTTTTTTTTTTTTTTGATTTTGATTGGAGGTTTAACGACTACCGTGAGCAACTCAATGGCCCTAATTTAGGGTGACTGGTTCCAGGGAAGGGAGAGAGCCAGTGCCGTAAGACAAACACAACATCCATGCCTCACCGGGGATTCGAACCCGGACCCCGTTCGGACGAATGATCAGATTCCATCGCTTAGACCACTGTGCCACCGGGGAGGCGACGAGACTTTCCCATATCCCATGTGAACCTACGCTTCGTACACTTCTGAATCGCCGCCCCGGTGGCGCAGTGGTCTAAGGCGTTGGCCTATGATCATTCGTCCGAAGGGGTCCGGGTTCGAATCCCCGGTGAGGCATGGATGTTGTGTTTGTCTTACGGCACTGGCTCTCTCCCTTCCCTGGAACCAGTGACCCTAAATTAGGGACGGGCGACTGCTTATAGCCCATTGAGTTGCTCACGGTGGTCGTTAAACCTCCAATCAAAATAAAAAATTAAAAAAAAAAAAACCTCCAATCAAAATCAAAATAAAAAAACACTTCTGAATCCTTTTGTTGTGTATAATGCCATGCCACCCCAACGTCATAGTTGAGCACGTGAGAATGGTACATGTGTCTGATTATTATTGGGCGTTCTTATAATTTTCTGCTTCAGTGTATTTGCCACCTATTCCATCTTTACGTGCCGCCTCGGTGGTGCAGTGGTCTAAGCACTGGCTTATGAACATTCCTCCGAGATGGGTCCGGGTTCGAATCCCGATGAGGCATAGAGGTTGGGTTTCCGGGTTTGTCTTACTGCAATGGCGCTATCCTCCCTTCCTGGAACCAGTGGCCCTAAATTAGGGACGGGCAGCTGCTTATAGCACACCGAGTTGCTCATTGTGGTCGTTAACCCCCATCCCCCCCCCATTTTTTTTCGTGAATGAGCTGTTGAACTTGAATATCATATTTATTTCTGGTAGTTCTTGTAGAGACAGTTGAGGCCGCGGGTGGCCTAGTGGGTAACGTTCGTGACTGCCACGGAAAGGGCCTCAGGTTCGATCCCAGGCAGGTACGAACGCTCGATCCACTAAATATCCGCCGTGCGTCGAATGGGCATGTTAAGCCGTCGGACCCCGGTTACTGGTCCCCCGGTAATAAATAAGGGCGTCTTTCTCCCCCTTTCTACTTCGCTTACGTGTCACTTTCCTATCGGGCATTCTAGCCCAAATCTCCTAGCTTCCTATTTCTAAGGATTGTTTAAGACCTGTGGTTGCCGCCCCGGTGGCGCAGTGGTCTAAGCGATGGCCTCTGATCATTCGCCCGAACGGGGTCTGGGTTCGAATCCCGGTGAGGCATGGATGTTGTGTTTGTCTTACGGCACTGGCTCTTTCCCTTCCCTGGAACCAGTGACCCTAAATTAGGGAGGGGCGACTGCTTATAGCCCATTGAGTTGCTCACGGTGGTCGTTAAACCTCCAATCAAAATAAAAAAAAAAAAAAAAAAAACCCTCCAATCAAAATAAAAAACACTTCTGAATCCTTTTGTTGTGTATAATGCCACCCCAACGTCATTATAATGCCACCCCAACGTCATAGTTGAGCACGTGAGAATGGTACATGTGTCTGATTATTATTGGGCGTTCTTATAATTTTCTGCTTCAGTGTATTTGCCACCTATTCCATCTTTACGTGCCGCCTCGGTGGTGCAGTGGTCTAAGCACTGGCTTATGAACATTCCTCCGAGATGGGTCCGGGTTTGAATCCCGATGAGGCATAGAGGTTGGGTTTCCGGGTTTGTCTTACTGCAATGGCGCTATCCTCCCTTCCTGGAACCAGTGGCCCTAAATTAGGGACGGGCAGCTGCTTATAGCACACCGAGTTGCTCATTGTGGTCGTTAACCCCCATCCCCCCCCCCATTTTTTTTCGTGAATGAGCTGTTGAACTTGAATATCATATTTATTTCTGGTAGTTCTTGTAGAGACAGTTGAGGCCGCGGGTGGCCTAGTGGGTAACGTTCGTGACTGCCACGGAAAGGGCCTCAGGTTCGATCCCAGGCAGGTACGAACGCTCGATCCACTAAATATCCGCCGTGCGTCGAATGGGCATGTTAAGCCGTCGGACCCCGGTTACTGGTCCCCCGGTAATAAATAAGGGCGTCTTTCTCCCCTTTCTACTTCGCTTACGTGTCACTTTCCTATCGGGCATTCTAGCCCAAATCTCCTAGCTTCCTATTTCTAAGGATTGTTTAAGACCTGTGGTTGCCGCCCCGGTGGCGCAGTGGTCTAAGCGATGGCCTCTGATCATTCGCCCGAACGGGGTCTGGGTTCGAATCCCGGTGAGGCATGGATGTTGTGTTTGTCTCACGGCACTGGCTCTTTCCCTTCCCTGGAACCAGTGACCCTAAATTAGGGAGGGGCGACTGCTTATAGCCCATTGAGTTGCTCACGGTGGTCGTTAAACCTCCAATCAAAATAAAAAAAAAAAAAAAAAAAAAACCCTCCAATCAAAATCAAAATAAAAAAACACTTCTGAATCCTTTTGTTGTGTATAATGCCACCCCAACGTCATTATAATGCCACCCCAACGTCATAGTTGAGCACGTGAGAATGGTACATGTGTCTGATTATTATTGGGCGTTCTTATAATTTTCTGCTTCAGTGTATTTGCCACCTATTCCATCTTTACGTGCCGCCTCGGTGGTGCAGTGGTCTAAGCACTGGCTTATGAACATTCCTCCGAGATGGGTCCGGGTTCGAATCCCGATGAGGCATAGAGGTTGGGTTTCCGGGTTTGTCTTACTTCAATGGCGCTATCCTCCCTTCCTGGAACCAGTGGCCCTAAGTTAGGGACGGGCAGCTGCTTATAGCACACCGAGTTGCTCATTGTGGTCGTTAACCGCTCATCCCCCCATTTTTTTCGTGAATGAGCTGTTGAACTTGAATATCATATTTATTTCTGGTAGTTCTTGTGGAGACAGTTGAGGCCGCGGGTGGCCTAGTGGGCAACGTTCGTGACTGCCACGGAAAGGGCCTCAGGTTCGATCCCAGGCAGGTACGAACGCTCGATCCACTAAATATCCGCCGTGCGTCGAATGGGCATGTTAAGCCGTCGGACCCCGGTTACTGGTCCCCCGGTAATAAATAAGGGCGTCTTTCTCCCCCTTTCTACTTCGCTTACGTGTCACTTTCCTATCGGGCATTCTAGCCCAAATCTCCTAGCTTCCTATTTCTAAGGATTGTTTAAGACCTGTGGTTGCCGCCCCGGTGGCGCAGTGGTCTAAGCGATGGCCTCTGATCATTCGCCCGAACGGGGCTGGGTTCGAATCCCGGTGAGGCATGGATGTTGTGTTTGTCTTACGGCACTGGCTCTTTCCCTTCCCTGGAACCAGTGACCCTAAATTAGGGAGGGGCGACTGCTTATAGCCCATTGAGTTGCTCACGGTGGTCGTTAAACCTCGAATCGCCGCCCCGGTGGCGCAGTGGTCTAAGCGATGGCCTCTGATCATTCGTCCGAACGGGGTCCGGGTTCGAATCCCGGTGAGGCATGGATGTTGTGTTTGTCTTACGGCACTGGCTCTCTCCCTTCCCTGGAACCAGTGACCCTAAATTGGGGACGGGCGACTGCTTATAGCCCATTGAGTTGCTCACGGTGGTCGTTAAACCTCCAAACAAAAAAAAAAAAAAAAAAAACTCTAGGGTCCGATAATCAGCAACTGGTTCCGGGGAAGGAGAGCGGCGGTGCCGCAAGACAGGCTTTTTTTTCTATTTTTTTGATTGGAGGTTTAACGACCACCGTGAGCAACTCAATGGGCTATAAGCAGTCACCCGTCCCTAATTTAGGGTCACTGGTTCCAGGGAAGGGAGAGAGCCAGCGCCGTAAGACAAACACAACATCCATGCCTCACGGGATTCGAACCCGGACCCCTTACGGACGAATGATCAGAGGCCATCGCTTAGACCACTGCGCCACCGGGGCGGCCAAGACAGGCTTACCAACCATACCTCATCTGAGCGTGGGCTATACGATTCAATTATTTCTAGTTTTTTTTTTTTTTTTTTTTTTTTTGATTGGAGGTTTAACGACCACCGTAGCAACTCAATGGGCTATAAGCAGTTTCCCGTCCCTAATTTAGGGCCACTGGTCCAGGAAAGGGAGAGATCCAGTGCCGTAAGACAAACACAACATCCATGCCTCACGGGATTCGAACCCGGTTTCCTTTCTTTTTTTTTTTTTTTTTGATTGGAGGTTTAACGACCACCGTGAGCAACTCAATGGGCTATAAGCAGTCGCCCGTCCCTAATTTAGGGTCACTGGTTCCAGGGAAGGGAGAGAGCCAGTGCCGTAAGACAAACACAACATCCATGCCTCACCGGGATTCGAACCCGGACCCCTTTCGGACGAATGATCAGAGGCCATCGCTTAGACCACTGCGCCACCGGTGCTGCGGGGGAAGTTAAGTTTAAATTATAGCACTCAGTTGCTTCTGGTAATTTCAATTAACATAGAAGTATATGTCATCATCATCAACCATTATAAATCCACTGCTGGATGAAGGTCTCCCAGATTTCCCCACAACTTTCTATCTTAAGCCAGTCTCTTCCAAGTCACTCCAGCGTGCTTTCGAATTTCATCCACCCTACTTCCATGTAGTCTTCTTCTGAGTCTTTTCGTGTCTCTTGGTGTCCAATCCAGTATTTCAATTGTCCAACTGCGCTCAGTTCGTCTAGCAATATAATATGACCAGCCTATTGCCACTTGAGGGTCTTCGCTTTGACCATGATGTCATCAACTTTTGCCATTTCCCAAATTCATGTATTCTTTTTCCTGTCTTTCCTGGTTACACCAAGTATATATCTCACCATACTTTTTGCAGTAGTTTGCAGCCTCTGAATGCCTTTTGTAATTATGGTTTGTTTGTGATTCGAACTTTGACCCATCTCGGACGAATGGTCAGATGCCAGCGCTTAGACCACTGAGCTACCAGGGCAGTTTGCTGAGGTCCGCATCACAGATCCATAAGCAGGAACTAAAACGATGCATTGATAAAAATTGCTCCTGAATATTGTATTGTTTCTTCCAAACGCTCTCAAATCAAGTTTCATAACGCGACTTATTTCTTCTTCTCTGTGGTCCCCGCTGGATATCTGTTGTTCAAGGTAAACGTAGGCATCGGTATCTTCTAGATATGACCGATCAACTTTCATATATATATATATATATATATATTTAACCCCCGAAATGAAATCCTGGCTATGTCACTGCATACATACAGGCATCATGCAACTTGAAGTGACTGCCCGGAAGTGCCCTTATGCTCTGGTGTCTCTTGGCAATCAGCCAGTTCGCAAACCCTCGCGAAGAACGCTCAGCTTGGTCAACCTATCATTTCCCCCTCCAGTGCGGGTAAAGTAGGTACGTCTAAACTCTCGTCAGGTAAAAAAACTACGAGAAACAGTTGCCTCTTTGAAGATTTAATTGAATTGACTGATTAAGCATCTAGCTTTCTTTTCCACGTATATGAATGTGTTCTGTTATATGCCGTCATGTCTTCGATAACAGTGTTCTTATCTGCTGTCAAGTCTTCCATTGTTCGACGCACACAAAGAATATATCCGTTGCACCGAGGATTTAGTGGTAAGTGAAATTATTTATTGTGTGTTCTGTTAGCATACTTTTGAACCCTGAATCACCGCCCCGGTGGCGCAGTGGTCTAAGGCGTTGCCCTATGATCATTCGTCCGAAGGGGTCCGGGTTCGAATCCCGGTGAGGCATGGATGTTGTGTTTGTCTTACGGCACTGGCTCTCTCCCTTCCCTGGAACCAGTGACCCTAAATTAGGGACGGGCGACTGCTTATAGCCCATTGAGTTGCTCACGGTGGTCGTTAAACCTCCAATAAAAAAAAAAAAAAAAAGAACCCTGAATCAACATACCGTGCATTTTTATGATACTACAATTCAACACCACAGCAATGTATATCCACACAGCATATACGTGTAGATATTATGCGTGAGCTTTGAAGTCAATAGTTCTTCAGAAAAAGCCTGGGATAACAAATTAACCTTTTGAATGATTTTGAAGAGATTGTGTATATAGACACACAAGTTAATGCAAATTTGAACAGAACTGGATCGAGCGTATTATTTTCTCAGTACACGTACAACTGAATTTAGCGTACGATAATATCGCATGGAAAAAAATGTAGTGGCCTAAGGCGCTGGCCTCTGATCATTCGTCCGTAAGGGGTCCGGGTTCGAATCCCGGTCAGGCATGGATGTTGTGTTTGTCTTACGACACTGGCTCTCTCCCTTCCCTGGAACCAGTGACCCTAAATTAGGGACGGGCGACTGCTTATAGCCCATTGAGTTGCTCACGGTGGTCGTTAAACCTCCAATCAAAAAAAAAAAAAAGTCAGCATTTCATGAGGCCTAACTGTGAATTCGCGTTTAAAACATTACTTTGGAAAAAATGTCACGTTCTGTAGTACTGATAGCATATCAGCCGCCCCGGTGGCGCAGTGGTCTAAGCGATAGCTTCTGATCATTCGTCCGGGTTAGAATCCCGATGAGGCATGGATGTGTTTGTCTTACGGCACTGGCTCTCTCCCTTCCCTGGAACCGGTAACCCTAAATTAGGGACGGACAACTGTTTATAGCCCATTGAGTTTTTCACGGTTGTTGTTTAACCTCCAATAAAAAAAAACAACAGCATACCCTGAGCTTTAAGAAAGCTTCAAGACAAGAACGTTTTAAGCCTTTTATTTATTTATTTTTATTTTGATTACCGTGTCTATAATACAAAGCGCCCATGAATTTGTGTTAGCTAAGAAGTATGAATATTTTCATTGACTTTCAGATTTGTAGACCGTCCCCGATAGCTCAGGGCTCAAAGCGTTGGGTACTTACAGTTTGCCCCAGTGGGTCCCGGTCCCAGATGAAGCATAGATGGTGTCCTTATCTTACAAAACGGGTTCGCTCCCTGGAACCAGTGGCTCTGATATTAGGGACAGTCGACTGCTTTATATAGCCCTGCATCGTTAAATCACAACAAACGAACAAAACATAGTGTGCTTTTGTGCCAACACACTACTACGTACAGTTTAGAGCAAAGTCAGTGTGGTTGAACAGAGGCGTGACATTGTTATGTGGATGGCCTCATTAAATGCCGTCCGCTTCTCATAACTGTTGCTTATTGGGAAGCGATTGGTCGTCAAGGGGGAAAAAACCGGGGTACGTCAGAGATTAATTTTTGGAAATTACTTATCGAAAACGTTTCTCTGGTCCTGATACTTCCTTGTAAGATAGTTCGGTTCTCAACCTATTAATTTCTTTATCTTCATCATAGTTGTACACTGTGGAGAATGATCCCACTTCTTAGTAAGGCAATGTAGCTTAATGCCCTATTCTTGAAGTTACCGTATTCACTCGCTAAGTACAGTCAGACAACACACAAAAGCAAGATGAGCAATGTCAAAATCAACATGTAGAACTGATATTTTGGCAAATCATCTAAGGTGTTAAATTCCTTAACATACTTACAATATTCTAATAAAGTTACGTGATCGAAAGTTAAAGGTCTGTCAGCTTGCATGCCCCAGTATGTCATAACATAACCCTTGAAATTTAAGATAGGAAGCTTCTGGTTCTGCAATTCGAGTTCTTTAGAATGAATCATTTTTGCATGAAATTACCTCTACTACAAAGCTAGATGGATTTGATATATATTAACCATAGATGGATTTTATTCTGTGTTTCGAATGTTGTAGTTTAACATCAATTAATGCTTCGTGTACAATACCACCACAACAGTGTCTGTGTACAGTGCTTGAGTGAGAAACATCATTGGGAAAACTCTAGCAGTTACATGACGCTGTAACTTGCATGTCATTCCGGGAGCTCCCAAAGCGTTCACTGAGCAATGTAGCTTGTAACACAGTATTATTTCAGCGCAGAAACCTCTCATACACGACAGCAACGGAGCACACAAATTGCACAGAATATTCCTCCTGGAATGATAATTAATCTCGTAGTGTCTGATTTTATGCGACAGTGCAGCTGTCATTGAAAATATACAGTAGACTCCTTTTTGAGCTGTCGCTCAGCTTACAACCAAATCTCTACTTGAAGCTTCTGTACATGTTGTAAATACTCTCGAAAGCACTTATATGGACCTCTCGAAACTACTTATGGACCTCTCGAAACTACTTATGGACGTGTTTCGACCAATAATACATACAACTACAGAACATACGCTAGTTATTTTTCTTATCTTTCATGGCGCAGTGGTCTAAGCGCTGGCATCTTCGTCCACGATGGGTCCGGATCTCGGTGAAGCATGGATGGTGTTTGTCTTTATGACATTAGCTCTATCACTTATCTAGAACCAGTGGCCTTAAATTAGTGACATGAGACTGCTTACAGCCTATGAAGTTGCTCATGGTGGTCGTCAAACCCCCATACAAATAAACTTATCCTTCATACTAGTCGGTGCTGATTTATCTCGCGCATTAGTGGAATGCGTTTTCTTAATTCATAAACTGTTAACTTGGTTACGACCGTATCCATCGCCAGTGAGCTCAGTAGATTGACAACACTGAAACAACGCGTAGACTCAGGCAATTTAAAACTACCATTCTGCAGCCTGCTTTGAGATGAATTTCGAAACACTGCTTGCGTTCAGTAAGTTTTTGAAATTCTTTTGACCTCGAGAATGCCAGGAAGAAAGTTATCAAAGTAATGAAAAGCATTGCAGATAAATTTAATTTAAAATGTTTCTTTTTTTTTTCCAAGGTTTGTATTCGCGTGCATAAAGTTTAAAAACGCCATGCTCTTGCGTTCGTTCAATTTTAATATCTTGGTATTTTACGACATGAAAATCGCTACCAAGAACAGAATCCCAATTTATAACATTGCTCGTACGTGAAACCAGGGTTCATATTATAACTGTTTCTTAATGACTGCTCAGGAACCAGTCTGATGGCGCAGTGGTCTAAGCGCTGGCTTCTGGCCATTCGTCCAAGATGGGTCTGGGTTAGAATCTCTGTGAGGCATGGATGTTTGTCTTACGGCACTGGCTCTCTCCCTTCCCTGGAGCCAGTGGCTCTAAATTAGAGACTGCTTATAGCCCATCGAATTGCTCACGGTGGTCAGCAAAACTCCAACAAAATAAAACTGGAACCAGTCGTATCGTAAAAACGAGGTTTACTGTACAGCAATTGGCCTAAATGTTTTCGACAACAACGAGAATTTAACTTATTTCTTTTATGTAGCTTGTCTATTTAAAATCGCGACGGAGTAAGGAACTCGCATGAACCGGTAAATACTGTATCCGACAAATGTTAGGTGGAATTGAAGATGGGGAAATTTCGGAGCACACGAAATGCTTGTATATGATCCCTGAATAATGCAGGCCTTGTAGCACGATACGTCGTCGTCTTAAAAGATCAGTGCCATACGAATGCACAGTCGTCATTTAGGGTAGCATTTGGTCCGAAACGATGCCTAGGTAGTATCTTGAGATGAGGGCATGCTCAACGGGGAAGACAGACTTAATGTTCAAAAAATATATCCTTATGCCATGACACCTCCATATGCCTGCTTCAGTTTAGTCGCGCAGTTCACAGGCGAGGTGTCAACTGTCTCATCCATATTTGCACGCAGGAACATTGACTCGTCACACCAGACGACTCGTTTCCAATCTTCCACTGTGTGTTGTGCTCCATGAAGGAACATCTGACGATGGTCATTTGGTCGACATGAACGGACCACAGATACCTTCAGATCATCCGCAAGACCGTCCAACGGTCTTGCGGATGGGCTTGAAGGTATCTCGGATGGGCTAAGGATTGTGTGCTCGGAAACAATCTGCAGTTAATTGAGGGATTGTGAGCAGTCTGTTTTCCCCGACAGAACATATTCGCCGGTGTTCATTTTGAATGAAACTGCCTCCCCGGTGGCGCAGTGGTCTAAGCGCTGGCTTTTGACATTCGTGAAAGGTTTCCTGGTTTGAATCCTGGTGAGGCATGGATATTGTTTGTCTTGCTGCCCTGGCTCTTTTCCTTTCGTAGAACCGATGGCTATGAATTAGTGACGTGCAAATGCTTATTTCCCATCTAGTTACTCACGATGGTCATTAAACCCCAAAAAATAAAGTTCACCTTTAATGCCTCGTTATGACTGATGTTCCTCTGCAGGCTTCACTACGGAGGCATTCGAAAAGCCACGCCCCGGTTGCCGAGATGCTGGTGACGCCGTTATTCATTCCTTGTTCAAACGCCAAGAATGACTTCCTCCTGTGGCCGAATGGTACAAAGCATAGGCTTATCATTCCACCGAAATGGGTCCGGGTTTGAATCCCGGTGAAGCATGGATGGTGTCATTCTTACATAACTCTCTCACCCCACTCCCTGGAACCAGTGTTCTTAAATTAGAGACGGGCGGTTGCTTATAGCCCACAGAGTTGCTCACGGTGGTCGTTGGTCGCCCCCACCCCTTAAAATAAAGCAAAGAAGTTCCTTCCCCATTACTGCAGCTGTATGTGACGTCACTGCTCCGTACTGTTAAATGCGTCCGCTCGTCGAGACAGGGATGGTCACTATGGCCATGAGTGCTGGTAGAAAATGAAGACGCGAGTGGGATAGAGCAGGGATTCTTAACCTATGGGTCGCGACCCAGACTTGGGTCACTGGAGCTTCCGAGATGGGTCGCCTTAACTTCTCAGGAAAAAAGTGTTTTATTTTAAATTTTAAACCACCTTCGTGTTTAGCATGAGTAAAGACCCCGGAATTTCTGGAGATGACATCACGGGGACGACCAGCATTGCTTCTTCCGGTCAATGGGGTTCGTGGGAATTTTTAGGACGTCACACCATTGCAAAATCCCCCCCCCCTAAATTTAACGGGAAAACCCCAAACTTGGAAACACTGGCCTGCCCCAGAATACTATGGTACAAACGATCAACAAATGCGATACGACGGGGATACGGTAGAGAGAATGAATGGACTTTTGGAGGCTTTCAGCGAACATTCGTTGATGATGATAATAATAAAAAGAAAATGCGTAACTTTGAAAGTTTTCATCGGAGTTTTATGAAATTTCAAATGGGAGTTTATTTTGACGTGTCTTGGTTACTGTAAAAATTTCATTCGGTTATTTAAAAATTTGGAGAATGTTTTTTATCGTAAAATTTTCTTCCAGTCCGACTTCGGCAACATAGCCAGTTGAGCAGTCCAGCGCCGGCAAGGAAGGAATTCATTGATAGAGGGAAGAAGCGTTCATCCCCCGCAGCCTTCGGAACTTTGCCGCCCCCCCCCCCCCTCAACATGATCCGTAGCATTTGACTAATTTCAAAAACCAAAAATTTTGTTACACTGTGTAGTAACGACTAATTACTACTTCTTTGTATTATTACACTAGCATTTTTAATTTCAAAATAGACCCATGGGTCACGAAATTGATATTCTTGTTTATCTTGGGTCGTGGCCAAAAAAGATTAAGACCCCTGGGCGGGAGCCTCCGACTTCTCATAATTCTGGGTCTAAACATGGATGTTGTTTGACCTTCCGACGCTTTCTCTGTACACCCTAGTACTAATGTCTTAAAATTAGGGATCGATTGAACCTCTTAGCAAATCATAAACTTAGAAGATATAACCTAACCTCTCTTCATACGCACTTGACACTCTGAAAGTGCCTTTTGTTTACATTTCAATTGGATTAGAATTTAACTAAGCATTAGAAACGCTCTTCCTCGAAAAGAATAACTGCTCGGCAGGAAATTCATCCCTTGTATGTCTTTAAATGAAGATTTGAACGCTCTTGAGAGGCTGACACATTTCTTCCCATGATGCAACAGGTTTCGAGGTTTTGAATTTTAATTCTGACTAAACGCAGAAAGCATTTGTACGAGTAAAGCACTACTATTATTACATAAATTGTGCTGAACCCACTTCTTTTCGCCCCTGTTCATTTCCGAATCATTTTTAGACAATTCTCTTCCTGATGTCACTATATTGACCAAAGTCACCGGACACCCTTTCAAAAGCAAATGAACAGATCCGCTGCGTTGTTAAGATGTGCGCTACAGCTACAAACGGTATAAAAACAAGCCTGAAGCTGACCGGGATCATATCGCACTGTGACGTTGAGTGAAAATGTCGCGGCGGGAGAGAACTGACTTTGAGAAAGGAAAGATTGTTGGGTGTTATATTAGTGGGTTGTCCATAAGAGAAACCGAGAGGCGTTTAAACATACGCAAGTAAACTGTTTTGGATGCACTGAATAAATGGAAGACACGTGGCGTGGCGTGCCTGAAGCAGCAAAACGTCCCGGCAGAACAGAGAAAATCAGTAATAGAAGACATCGAAGCCTCAGGAGACTCGTTACAGCTAATCGATGGAGTACTGCACAAGACTTCAGTGTACAGGTGAGTAAAAATGCTGGAACCTCGGTATCTACACTCACCATTCGTACAGAGAACTTCATTCCGTGGGTTACCGTGTTCGTGCGGCTGCTCATAAGCCTTTCATCTCCACTCGGAATGCTACTCGTCGTTTAGCATGGTGTAAGGAAGATTTATCGTGGACCGTAGATCAATGCAAACGGGTCCTATGGACTGATGAATCCAGATACACGATCCATCAGCCTGTTGGCCGTGTGTGGGTAGCGGCAGCCGGGTGAAAGCTATATTACCACAGTGTACTGTTCCTACAGTCAAGTTTGGAGCTGGCAGTGTACTCGTGTGGGCATGCTTTTCGTGGTATGCTCCCGGTTAATTGGTTATCGTGGACAAACCTGTTAACCAGTACCTCTACCTCGATATTCTGGACAATTATGCCTTACCAACTCGGTCGCAATACTATGGAACCGAGCCTTGTTGGGCCGCCTCGGTGGCGCAGTGGTCTAAGGCGTTGGCCTCTGATCATTCGCTCGAAGGGATCCGGGTTCGAATCCCGGTGAGGCATGGATGTTGTGTTTGTCTTACGGCACTGGCTCTCTCCCTTCCCTGGAACCAGTGACCCTAAATTAGGGACGGGCGACTGCTTATAGCCCATTTGAGTTGCTCACGGTGGTCGTTAAACCTTCAATAAAAAAAAAAAAAAAAAAAAGGCCTTGTTGGTACCAGCAGGATAATGCACCGAGCCATAAAACAAGGACTGTTACGGCGTGGTTTGACGATAATTCCGTATCGTGTTTATACTGGCCAGCACAGAGCCCTGATCTTAATCCAATACAGCACCAATGGGATGAATTAGAGCTCCGCATAAGAAGTTTGGAACCAAGGCCTACTACTAAGTAACAGTTAGCGGCAGCATTATGTACTGAATGGAAGCGCATACCTATCGCTGTGTTCCAAAACCTTGTCGAAAGCAATGTCTCGATGGGTCAGTAAGGTCAAAGGTGGACAGACACTGTGCTAATGTATGTCAATAAATGCTATATTGTGTTTCTCTTCTAGGTGTCTAGTGACTTTTGTCAATGTGGTGTATGTGTTATACAATCTCTTCCAAGAAAATATAGCAAAATCTACATATTCCTCATCTCCCATAAATTTTTAATCAGACGTCCGGGTGCTATGAATATGATTTAAATTTTTCCCTTTTTGAAGCCATTTTTCTAGAAACAAATCAAATGCCTCGTTATTCCTTTACATTTTTCTGGCTAAAAAATTGAGTAATATTCAGCTCATCTGAATATTAAGTTGAAATTTTTCAATTGTTTGTTTACTTAGTATGTATCATGTATGCATTAAATTTGATTTGAGCGTCGTATGGGAAAAAATGTATCACTATTTTTCAATTTTTCTTTTCCATTGAGGAAATAATTTATAAAAATAAAAAAAAAATCTAATAAGTTTGTTTTGTAATTGAAAAGCTTACCTTTATCTCTAGGAAATCTTGTCGCATTCTGCTGTAAGGGAGCTGCGAAAAAAAAAAGAAAAAAAAAAAAAAAGTCATTAGCCATGTTTCACATTAAAACGATGATAAGCTGCGTGGAAGAAATTTTTCACAAGCATAACATAACACAAAACTCGGTACTGTAATTCCTTGATGAAAACATCAAGATTCATGAACATTTTCTTGATATTTCTAAGGATTTCAGATTTTCATCAGATTGAGTGTACTTTCCGAAGCTTCAGGTTTTCTTTTACTTTTTGTTTTAATAGAACAGTAATTTATGATTATAGATGGACAAAATATGCAGCTCGTATTAAGACTGTAAAGCAATTTTTATTAGTAACTCTAAATTCACGAAAAATGGCAGAAAAATGAGCTAAAACACTGACTTGTAATGCTCCCCGGTGGTTGAGTGGTCTGAGGAGTTGGCTTCTGATCATTGGTTTGGCGTTCGAGTCCCGATGAAGCATGGGCAGTGTGTTAGTTGCCCAATGGCACTGGCTCTCCTATCCTAGGAATCAATGGCCGAAAGAAAGGACGGCGGACTGCCTTATAGCCCTTCAAGGAGTTCATGGTGGTCGTTGACCCACCACCCCCTCCCCCGGGAAAAAAACCCAAGTGAAATCTGAGTACCCTGATGCAACAACTTGAACAAATCAGTTCTGTTCAAGTGCTGCATTCATTGTTGTACTCGCAGATATCATTTAGGGAATGTTTAACGTGTAATATTCATTCAGCCTTAAAACTAAGTTCACTAAATCCAAAAAGGCTCCTAATAGACTGTAAGGTTTTTTTGTTTTTTTTTTATGAGGAATGAAATTGCCTTCAGGAATCTTAGTTCTGAATTGGGAAGAATGTTGCTGATTTTTTTTTTTTTTTTTTTTTTTTGACTGGAGTTTTAACGACCACCGTGAGCAACTCAATGGGCTATAAGCAGTCGCCCGTCCCTAATTTAGGGTCACTGGTTCCAGGGAAGGGAGAGAACCAGTGCCGTAAGACAAACACAACATCCATGCCTGACCGGGATTCGAACCCGGACCCCGTTCGGACGAATGATCAGAGGCCATCGCTTAGACCACTGGGCCACCGGGGGCGGCTTTGAGAATTAGCAGGGGTTTCACATAAAGCTCCGAATCGCCACACCTGCTTGGGAATTAGCAGGGGTGGCGATTCGGAGCTTTTATGTGAAACCACTGAGATACGGTGAAAACTTCATAGCCGCCCCGGTGGCCCAGTGGTCTAAGCGATGGCCTCTGATCATTCGTCCGAACGGGGTCCAGGTTCGAATCCCGGTGAGGCATGGATGTCGTGCTTGTCTTACGGCGCTGGCTCTCTCCCTTCCCTGGAACCAGTGACCCTAAATTAGGGACGGGCGACTGCTTATAGCCCATTGAGATGCTCACGGTGGTCGTTAAAAATCCAATAAAAAAAAAAAAAAACGTAAACAACCCAAGGTGACAGCAAAAACGATCGGACGGAATCTTGTTGGCTATTAAAAACATTCGGTGGTTATGACATATTAATGTGGAATATTTAGCTTCCTGTGCAAGCAGAAATTGTTTTAAAAGATAAAACACTAAACTAAGAAAAGCCAGTCAAGCACCGATCAGATGGAATGGCCTTTACGTTATTGGTAGTCCTACTCGTAATTCTGAGGTGTAGAAAGCTTCATCTGCTGGGAAATGAGGTTACCGAACAGAGCGACAAAAACTTTAGAACTAAGAGAAAGAAACGCTGAAAGGAAGTTCCCCAATGTCAGAGATGGTTCGGAGATGCTTCAGCAACGAATTCGCGAGTGTAGAGGTGCTATGCTGATTGTACATCAGGAAAAGCTTTAAATTAAATGCCCTGGAAAGCGACGAACCTGATGGACGCAAAGCGAAGAATCGCTGCCGTAGTGTTACAGGAAGGAAGCATTTTCAGCTTTACACACTGATTAGCCATTACTTTATGACCACCTACCCTAATAAGCAGTAGAACTCATTTTAGTCCGCAAAACAGCAGCCACTCGGCGAGGTATAGATTCGATGAGGTCGTGATAGATATTCTGGGGTATCTGGTACCATAATGTCAACAGCAGGTCCTCTAGTTCCCGTACGTTTCATGGTGGTGGTGATTTAGGTCGAACCCGCTTTTCCACGTCGAACCACAAATGTTCGACTGGGTTCATGTCGGGTGAATTTAGAGGCTAGGGCATTAACAGAAAATCACCAGCATGTTCCACGAACCACTCCTTGACGATTCTGGCAGAGTGGCATGGCGCATTATTCTGTTGGTAATGGCCATCACCAGCGGGCAACACAGATGTCATGAGTGTGTGAACTTGGTCCGCAACGATGTTCAGATACCTGGCAGCTGTCAAGGATTGTGCTATTGGGATAATGGGGCCTAAAGTGTCCCAAGAAAACATCTCCCACAGCATAATATCGCCGCCAGCCTGTTTCCGCACAACAGTGCATCCAAGTGCCATAACTTCCGTTGGTAATCGGCGTATCCGCGCTCGGCCGTCTACGTGATGCACCAGGAATCTTGATTCGTCAGACCAGGCCACTTTCTTCTAATCATCCACGGTCCAATCTCGATCATCTTGGGCCCATTTCATGCGTTGTTGGCGATGACGTGCGGTGAGCATGGGTACCCGGCTGGGCCTTCGGCTATGCAGGCCCATGAGCAAAAAGCTGCGATGAACTGTCTGTGCTGTGACACATTGCCCTGATCACCAGTCTTGTAGCTGCGGGTGATTTGTCGTACTGTGGCCCTGCTGTCGCTGTGAACAATGCGCGACAGTCTTCGCTCCCCTCTGGCATCAATAAGCTGCGGACGACACACGGCTAGACGATGGTTCGTTGTTTGGCCATCTGTGTACTACTTTTGATACGTACTCACAGCGCTGTGCCATCACAATTTGTTCTTTATCAAACTTCGATAAATCGGCAGCTTTTCCCATTCTGACTCCGAACTCTCTACTAACCGAAAGCCGGTCCTCTTGTTGTATATATACTGCTCTGTGAACTTCACCTGCGCCACCGTTCGGTCTCTAGGCGTGTTCATTTCTATAGGAAAGGGGTGGTCATAATGTAATGGCTCATTGATGTAAATGTATAGTGTTAATGTCTTCATGTTTTCCACTTGTGCTTTATGCGTGTTTTTACATCAACGTATTTGTGTCGAAGTATACCAAGGCATGATACTACGGGCACTCTAATTTCATTTTTCTTCCTATGCTGTTACACGCAGCGGAATGAAGAGCGGGAGAGTGCCTAAGGCGTTTTCTATCGAGAATGTGGTTCTGAGTGTAAATAATGTAGTGTAGATTTCTACCTGCGCTGATGGACAGAATTCCCCCAAAAGTGTTACTTCATTACATTAATGCCGCCCCGGTGGCGCAGTGGTCTAAGGCGTTGGCCTCTGATCATTCGTCCGTAAGGGGTCCGGGTTCGAATCCCGGTCAGGCATGGATGTTGTGTTTGTCTTACGGCACTGGCTCTTTCCCTTCCCTGGAACCAGTGACCCTAAATTAGGGACGGGCGACTGCTTATAGCCCATTGAGTTGCTCACGGCGGTCGTTAAACCTCCAATAAAAAAAAAAAATACATTAACTAGCACCATGTAACAAATCTGACCGTTGTGTCTTTAACTACATATACACGGTCGTATCAGAATAGTATGACCACCTACCTAATAATTGGAATAACCACCCCTGGCTCGGATGACAACGGCGAGACTGAGTGGCATGGACGCAATGAGGCCCTCGAAGGTTGCCCGAGGCACACGTGCTCATTTTTTTTTTTTTGATTGGAGGTTTAACGACCACCGTGAGCAACTCAATGGGCTATAAGCAGTCGCCCGTCCCTAATTTAGGGTCACTGGTTCCAGGGAAGGGAGAGAGCCAGTGCCGTAAGACAAACACAATATCCATGCCTGACCGGGATTCGAACCCGGACCCCTTACGGACGAATGATCAGAGGCCAACGCCTTAGACCACTGCGCCACCGGAGCGGCGTGCTCATTCGGACTGCAGCATAGTACGGTTGTCCCGGAGATGAAGTAGTTGTGGGTCGGCAGATCTAGAACAACCTACTAGAGAGCATTTGTCATTTTCATGTAGGACTTCCGTCCACAGGGAGTAGAGTTTAGGTCCCAGCCACCTACAGCGAGATCGCCTTTTGGGCAGGACAGAGAAACTGAAGGAATGAGAGCAAGTCTAGCGACTTTTGACAGAACAGTTTGTAGTGAGATTAGAGTACAGTAGATGGTGCCACCGTACAAGTACGATATTGCACATAGATGGGTGAGAGAATTTCAGGGGAGGACATGGGAAAGGATACCCATTTAACCAGTGGGTCCAGCCTGGGGGCCGTCACTTTACGTGCTCGTCCGATGCACGGCGGATATTCAGCGATTGTTAGTAAATCACACCATCTCTGAAAGATCAGCCCAGGCTAGAACCTGGGGACCCAGCATCGATAATCTGAAACACTAACCACTAAGCCATCCGCGGCTCAGTGGGTCGGCAGGTCGAACCTTTCTGTTCAAATAGTCCCACAAGTGACCTATGGGAATAAAGTCGGGCGATGTTGCGGAGCGAGGGAGAACCGAGACGTTGATGCCGTGTTCCTGGAACCAATCGCGCCCTCCCATAGCGACTTCGCACGGCGCATTATCCTGTTGGTAGACGTTCAACATGAAGGATGCATGTGGTCAGCGAGGATGGATAGGTAGCCATTGGCGTTCAGGGACCCATCCAGTGGAACCAGCGGTCCCAAATCATAACAAGAAAACATCTTCCAGATATGCACACTAGCACCGGCGGCTTGTACTTGACCGACAAGTGTGTCTGGGTGTTGGTTCTCGTGTGTCTGACGCCGCATCCGCCATCGCCCGTCGCTTCTGTGTAGTAGAAATCTGGATTCGTCGGAGAAGGCAACGTTTTCCCACTTCCGCTGTCCAATGAAGGTAGTCCCATGAGAACTGCAGGCGTCGTTGCCGACGGACCCAGGTTAGCATGGCCACCTTGACGCAGCGTCGACTTCGGAGACCCAGGCGTAACAGGGTTCGCTCTACTGTTATTGGGGATGCTCCAGCGTTCATTTGCGTGGTCAATTACTGCACTACTGCGTGTCGATTGCCCGTCACCTGTCGACGGAGGCAACGTTCTCCTATGGGGTCGGTGGTCTTTGTAGTTCTACAGTTATGACGTATGGATGTACTCGGTGTGCCAGCGGTCCATTCTTGGTTACACCCTTACTACAGCACCTCGCGAACAGCTCTCGATGTCTACTGTTTCTGAGATGCTCCCCCCTTGGCGCGGTAGCAGATAATCCTTTTTGAACGTGCGTCAAATCACTACCTTTGCCAATTGTGCTCACGTAACGCACTATGGCTCCTCTGTCCTGGTCTACCGCTTATATCTGTGTGTGGCCAATTTGATCACATGGACTCTGACGCGCATGAGCGGGTACAATGTGATTCCGGGGAGGCCATATTATTCTGATACTACTGTGTGTATATTAATTAGCATTTATCTGATGGTATTTATTCTTTCAATTGCTTTGTGCTCGTTAAAGCTGTGCATGCTGTTAATTGGAGTAGAGTGTAATGACTAACTTGAGTACTAGTGCTCTAATAATATCTTACTAATGTTTTGATGAACATTTTAAATTGCGGACCATTACAATACCCGTTTTTAAGTGCAACTTTGTGGGCCCAGAAAGGCCCCAGATGGATAATAATGCTCATTTTACAAACTGGACGTAATCGTTTCTGCCGATACGGTTACAATTGGTATCAAAAAAGCGGGATGCATACTACTACTACTTCAGGAAATCCAGCAAAAATTTCTATAGCCAGCTGATGCTTTATCATCGTATTCCATTGGATCCGGATCGCGTTACAATACTATTCATCAAAGCCAGCGTTTATGCTTATCTATCTGTGTGAGCTAGAGAGAGAGGTGAGCCTTCTACTTAAGATTCTAGAGGTGAGCGAAGGCTATCCCTGGCCGCCCCGGTGGCGCAGTGGTCTAAGCGATGGCCTCTGATCATTCGTCCGTAAGGGGTCCGGGTTCGAATCCCGGTGAGGCATGGATGTTGTGTTTGTCTTACAGCACTGGCTCTCTCCCTTCCCTGGAACCAGTGACCCTAAATTAGGGACGGGCGACTGCTTATGAGTTGCTCACGGTGGTCGTTAAACCTCCAATGAAAAAAAAGCTATTCCTTATGGTACGAGTACACAACAGAGATGCTGTGGCATAACTCGACAGTAATTTGAATGCTGGGGACGGGAGTAATGTGTCACAACACACAGTACTGAAAATGGGCTGCGTAGCCGCACGCCGCTCGAAGGTGGCCATGCTAACCACTACCCACCGTTGAAAGCACATACAACTGTAACCCGAGCATTAAACTAGACCTTACATGATTGGAAGAAGGTTCGTTTGGTCCAATGAATGGTGTTTCCTGTTGCACCATGTGGACGGCTGGTTACGTTTGTGTCGTTCACCTGGAGAAGTGTTGGCAGCCAGATGCACCGTGGGACAAAAACAAGCCTGTGGCAGTAATGTAATTATTTGGGTAATGCTCTGCTGAGAAACCCTGGGTCCATTAATTCATGTGCAGGAAAGTATGACGTCTACCACCTACCTAAACATCATTGCAGACGAGGTATTTCTCTTCGGTAGTTTCCTTCGTACAGCAGGATAATGCACTATACCACAGTTCTCAGATTGTTCGAATATGGTTCGCCGAACATAAAGACTTTCAGGTATTACATTGGCCTCCGAATTCCCGAGACATCAATCCAATCGAGCACAGTGGTTTGTGTTGGAAAAGCAGCAAACCCGATCTGCGGCGCACACTCGCACACTTTGAGACTGATGTCATAGCGCACAAACCCACGTAGGAAAATGCAGCTGCCTGTGTCGGAACACTTGCGAGGTCAGTCACGTGACGCGTCGTTACAGCGCTCCCCCTAGTTCATTCTTCTAGTAGACGTGTTTCTGTAACCCAGTATGGATTTAAAACTGGTGCAAAAAGCAGCTATAAAATTTTGGGTGCGCTTGAATATTTGAACGGCCCAAGAAATTTGCGAATGGTGAAGAGTTCCTGTCGGCATTTGACTACGAGCAGCTTCTGTCCCACATAAAATCAGTCTCGTTACTTTTTGAACGACCCTCGTGTGTGTGTGTGTGCGTGTGCGTGCGTGCGTGCGTGCGTGCGTGCGTGCGTGCGTACACGGTCGACTCACAATATTATGACCACCAGCTAATATCCAGAGTAACCGCCGTGTGCAGCGCGGACAGTAGCTAGACGGGCTGGGAGGGACCCAATAAGGTGCTGGAAGGTGTTCACAGATATGTGGAGCAATGCTGACAGCTGCTGGAGGGTGCGTGGTGGAGGATCCATACAGTGAATAACACGATCGAGGTAGTCCCGCAGATGCTTATTTGGGTTTTAGTCTGGGGAATTAGGGGGCCAGGGAAGTATTTTGATGTCTTCATCGTACTCTTCCAACCACTCGAACATTCTTAGCTGTGTGACACGTCGCATTGTCATTCTGGAAGATCTCATCCGCCACAGGAAAGACAATCTGCATGTATGGGTGTATGTGGTCTGTAAAGATGGATTCAGCCGCCCCGGTGGCGCAGTGGTCTAAGCGATGGCCTCTGATCATTCGTCCGTGAAGGGTCCGGGTTCGAATCCCGGTGAGGCATGGATGTTGTGTTTGTCTTACGGCACTGGCTCTCTCCCTTCCCTCGAACCAGTGACCCTAAATTAGGGACGGGCGACTGCTTATAGCCCATTGAGTTGCTCACGGTGGTCGTTAAACCTCCAATCAAAAAAAAAAAAAAAAAAAAAAAAAAAGTGTTTGCTCTCCGATGTTTCTCGCCTTATACGCCAACGTCCATCCGATCGATGAAGCAGAAAACGTGACTCATCGGAGAAGGCAATCCTTTGCCAATCAGCGGAGATCCAATTCCGATACCGCCGTGCAAATATTAGCCTTTCGTGGCGATGCACCTTCGTTAGCGTAGGTGCAGCGACCATTCGTTTGCACCGGAGCCCCATGTGCAGCAGGGTTCGCTGAATTGTCGTTTTAGCCACATTTCCGGCAGCCCCCTGGTTCATTCGGCCAAAGAGTTGCTCCACTGTAGCGTGTCGATCGGCCCTCACCCACCTTCGAAGCCGACGTGCATCGATGGCACGTGGTGCTCCGCAGATTCCCCGCCGCTCATTCGCAATGGTGACATTTATCCGATCACGTTACACTTTAACCACAACAGCACGCGAACAGTTCACAAACTGCGCTTTTTCAGAAATATTGCCACCCTTGTACCGAAAGCCGAAAATCATCCCTTTTTGCAAATCTGATAAATGCTTCTTCTATCCTTGGCTGCAACGAGTGATATGTTTTCAGATTGCCTGCAGCACACCTTAATACACCCTCCAAGCCAGCTAACGACACGCGCCTTCTTTCATTGGCTACGCGTTGTTGACGTCAAAAGTAACAGGTGGTCACAATGTGACTCTGCTGCGTATATAATCAACGCCGGCTAGAGTGATGTATTCAGAGCAGATGTCTACGAAGGGATCACTGCATATACTGCTTCTTCCTCAACATCTATCATGTTGCAGGGTGTATTTGCGTTTTTGATATCGTGATAAGTGAGATGAGTTTCAGCTGCTATACTGATGACGATGACTAGTCTGGTGGCGACCTCTTTTACGCTTTCCAACCGTAAGTTGAAGAAGCGTATATGCTCCAGCTTTGTCCGTCTTCCGCCCGATAACTCGCGTAAAAATGGTTCGATTTCGATACAATTTTAGTTTGTGGTAACGGACCAACTGGGGACGAACCCTATTGAAAATAGGCGAAATGGGGTCAAAGGTCAGGACACAGGAGCGGGATCCATTCCATTGCTCTTATGCATCATAACTTACGTAAAAATGCTTCGATTGCGACAAAACTTTATCATATTGTTCCGAAGGTATACTGAACCGGTTGTGTTAAATATCGTTGAAATAAGCTCAAAGGTCAGGATACAGGAGCGAGATTTATTCCACAGCCATTATCCTCATAACTTCAGTAATGATTTCTTGTATGTTGTAAAGCATATCGCAATCAATGCATTGCATTATTTTACTAACTTGTTAGTGTAAGCTAGAAATAAATTATAATTTTTAGACATGCACTAAATACTATCTGTTGAGTAGACAGCTAATTCACGAAAGTCATTTTTTTTTTTATTTATTAAGTTGCGACGTGTGAACAAAAAAATCGTCTTCGCAGGCGTCATTCCGGAAGACATTCGAAGCCATTGAAGAACGTCGTTCTCGAAATTCAGTGCCATCCCGAGAAAAAGTGCTATGCGACCTGCTGGCCTAAGTTCAGAAGACGCATCCATCAAATGAATAAGCAAGCGACTGTGTGTGAATTTTAAACACTTCGGTAATGGATGATGTTATCGGCACTATCATCGCACCATTTTGTCACTCACTCATCCTGCTCTGCTTCCACAGAGCACGTGCTTCGTTCCCACCACGATGCTTCCCATTTCTCAAAACCAAAAGGAAAGATAAAGAAAAAAAAATCCAAAGGGAGAAAGAAAGAGTGTTAGGAGATAAATAAAAACGAGTCTACATAATTTCTTCTCGACAAAACTGTTTATACGAAACAGAGGTCGATAAACGTTTTATACCGACCAAAAAAAAAATTATCACACGTGTGCCTTTTTCTTTTGTTGCATTCTGTTTTTCGATTGTAAGGCTCCGAAAACAACTTCACAGTGGTCTTCGGTGGTCAAAGCAATAGTTTCAAGCTTTGTATAAGGAATCTGGTAGCATTTCGATTCAATTAAAGAACGCAATGTACATTACCAACAGCATATGCCATATTTTAAACCGACATACGGAAAAATCGTGCTGATTAGTATCCCTAACAACTCTATTTATTGAGCAGTTGGCTCTTAATTATTCGTTACAGATTGATCCGGCAAGGATGGTGTTTGCCTTTCCGCACTCTGTTCTCTTCCGTCCTTGGAGTCAGTGGTCCCGAATTAGGGACTGGTAACTGCTTATCAGAGATGAGTTCGGGCTCAATTATTGGAGGCCGAGCCCGTGGTATATCAGCCCGGGCTCTGCTTCGGGCTTTCGGGCTCATCCCGTCTCAGCTCTACTGCTTATGGCCCATTGAGTTGCTCACAGTGGTAAAACCCTTCCCAAAATTGACACATGTGCACTTAGTGGTCTGTGATGTATAGCACTGTTTTTAACTTTCTCCTTTAGTTTGCAAATTTAGCTACCTTTTTTGTTTTACGTGTTCTTTTCATTCCGAACGTCATATCGGAACTCCCAATTTTCTCGTATGTCTTGACAAGCACTAGTCGGAAGGTAAATAATCCGATACCTTCTGTAGATTAGATAGGAGACGATATAGTCGGCCGGAAGAATAGCATCGATTCAACGTTAATATGATCATCTATTAATTACATTTCGCCGCCCTGGTGGCGCAGTGGTCTAAGCGCTGGCTTCTGACCATTCGTCCGTGTTTGAATACGAGTTAGGCATGGATGTTGTGTTTGTCTTACTGCACTAGCTCTCTCCTTTCCCTGGAACCAGTGGCCTTAAATTAGGGACGGGCGTCTGCTTATAGCCCACTGAGTTGCTCATGGAGGGCGTTAAACTCTCCATGAGCAACCACGTAGAAAAGCATTTGCGGTAGACATGCTTAATCGCATTGGCGTAGACCACATACTCCTTTCGCGGGAACTGTTTCAGTGAAGTCTACATTCCATGTTTCTGGCAGAGTGAATGAACATAACTGACTAATGTGGGGCACAAAAATCCCCGTGTGGTCGTAACACGCGAGAGAGACAGCCCGAAGGTTAATTTCTGGTCTGGCCTAATGGAAGACGATAGGGCTCTTTTTTTCTTCGCTGAACAACGTTTACTGGCATATAACGTGCATGGACATGTTTGAACAATTTGCAATTCCGCAACTTCAGGATATTAAAGACATTTAATAGCAAGATGGAGCGCCTCCGCACTGGTCTTTGGATGTACGCAGATCTTTAGCCGACCATTTTCCAGAACGATGGATTGGAAGTGGAGGTCCGACGGCATGGCCACCCCGTTCTCCTGATATTACCCCATGCGATTTTTTTTCTTTTGGGCTTTATTAAGGACATTGTGTACAAGAAAAAGTTTGCATCTATCACAGCTCAAAGAACGCATCACTACAGCCTTCCTGCTTGTTAAAACTGACATCCTGCAACGTACGTGGGTGGAACTGTACTATCGTTTAAACATCCTGCGAGCACCCAACGGATCACCCGTGGAGACCTACTGACATTTTTAAAACAAAATTTCACAATTACCATGTGTTTTGACATTAAAAGCAAGTTATTTAGGGTATATTTTTTTCGATAGCATCCTGAAGTTGTAAACTTCATTTACAGACACTTCGATTGATTGAAGGTTTAACGACCACCGTGAGCAACTCTGTGGGCTATAAGCAGTCGCCCGTCGCTAATTTAGGGCCACTGGTTCCAGGGAAAGGAGAGATCTAGGGCCGTAAGACGAACACAACATACATGCCTCACCGGGATTCGAACTTGGACCCATCTCGGGCGCATGATCAGAAGATCGCTTAGACCACTGCGCCACCGGGGCGGCCATTTATAGGCACCCTGTATTTAAAAAAAAAGAATGTTGTACATGTAATGTATCGATGTACACGGATTGTATTGTTTCTCACTGTTAAATGATAGCAAAAAAGTGGAATATTGAATCGATAAACGTGATTTTTAATTTCGTACCGTACGTACGGATTTAGATTTTTATACGGTGGGCCTTGATGGTCTCAGAGGTAAAACTTCCGAATAGTGGGAAAATGAGCACAACAATTGAGGGATTTTACTGTATTAACGTGGTTTATAAAGCGTGTGCTTATACTGAAGTAATGCGATTGTGGCGTAAAGTCAGAACTGTTATACTTGTGAGTAGAAATTTTTATTCGCAGTGGTAAACAGCAGATGCTAACTCCGTATCATTTTTTTTTCTCAGTAATGTTTAAAAAAAAACCAAACTTGGCTTTGAACATGTTCAATTCTCCTTTCTCTAAATAGCAGCTCGTCAAAGCGACCAATTCATGCCAGTATGCGCGTTAATTTTAGGTCAGCGTAAGATCAGGCAGTATCGCTTTATTTCTTCTGAGTGCAGTTTTCGATGACCTGTCATTAAAATAGTAATGGCTGTGCACTGCTGCTACTTATGGCAGGTGTCTGAGTAAGTTGGTTGCTGGAAGAACTCTCTTCTGCTGTCGTTCGCTGACCCCAATCATTTTCACACAAATGCTTCAACAAATAATTTAGTTCTACCTGGCTTCTCTGCCCCCCCCTCTCTTTTTTTTCCATTTACCTCTCCAGAAGAGGAAATCGCTATCATAGCACATAATTGCACTGTTCTTACTTCCATTTTTTTCTTCAGAAAAAGAACACCAGTTGCACGAAAAGGATACTCAAAGAATAAAAATTCTCACTGGGAGATTTTTGTCATTATATCAACACAGTAAAAAAAATATATATATTCAACCCATGATTCGTCTAGACTTGTTCCGGGAATTGCAGTTATTAAGGCAAGAATGACCCCAAAAATATGCTGCTCTATGAAGTTCAATATCCGAAAGCTTAAACATGGAGGCTGGTAAAAATGTCGTAGTGTTCCCTCGGTGGCTATTCATACGACCTTGTAATTGAAGGGCTTGGCCAGGAACGAGGCAGTTGTTTCCAAACTTTATGTACTCCAGGCACCCTTTGAGGTCGATGGGTTTTACTGACGGCACGGCTAGCAAATTGTGGGGTTGCCCATTTGGGAGGACACTAATGCGCGTCAAAAAGGGCGAGGGGACTTAAAACGAAATGAGTGACCTTATTAGAACTTATGTCATGTACCAAGTAACTTATTTGATGGAAGAAAATTACGCACAAACCATTCTCTTAAAATACACGGATCATTCAAATTAAAAACACACACAAACTGAAATTGTCCAGCAGCGGGAAATACGAATTAGCGTTAGAGGGATTTTGGGCAAGGCTGAATTTTGGAGGACCAATAGTTTCCCTTGGGTTTCTACAATTTAAAGAATAAAGAGGTTGTTATCCCCTTGGCTGCCTCAAAGCCTTTTTAACTTCCCATTGACAGAAAACAGTTCATTAATTTTGATTTAAAATAACGTTAGATATTACTTACGGAAAATTTATCTACACCATACGGTAAGATTGTTTTGAAAAAGTTTTGAGGGATTTCCGTTCGGTGTCGTACTTATTACTGCTCGCGTGTATTTTAAGGTGGCAACACTGTGATATCGCAGTACGAGACGCCAGCTGTCAGCCAGTATACGACGTTCGATTGATTTGCGAAGACGTATTTGTTTTACTCAATGGAAAATGGCAACTTTCGTCTCGACGAAACAGCATTTGCGAGAAGTGTTAGTGCATTAATTTATTGTCAAGAAAAGTGCTACCGACAGCTATCGCTTAATGTCAGACATCTATGGAGAACATTCCCCATCCATAAAAACATGTGAGCATTGGTTTAGACGATTCAAAAGGAGCGATTTCAATGTCAGTGATAAAGAACGTTCTGGGCCACCCAAAAAAATTGCTGATGCCGAATTGGAAGCTTTACTCGACGAGGATCCGTGCCAGACCCAAAACGAACTAGCAGCTGCATTAAATGTTAGTCAACATTGCATTTCACAACGTTTAGCTGCCATGGTAATGGTGCAAAAAGAAGGGAATTGGGTTCCACATGCTTTGCGGGAAAGAGACCTTGAACGTCGAAAAACCATTTGCGAATTGCTGCTTCAAAGGCAAAAAAGAAAGGGTTTTTTGCATCGTATTATTACTGCCGACGAGAAATGGATATGGTACCATAACCCTAAACGGCAGAAAGCATGGGTGAAGCCAGGTGAACCAGGTCCTTCAACGCCAAAACGCAATATCCATAGTTCAAAGGTATCTGGTGGGACCAGAAGGATGTGATCCACCGTGAACTGCTGAAACCGTCAGAAACTATTACTGGTGATCGGTATCAAACCCAATCAATGCGTTTAAAACGAGCTCTCACTGCAAAAACGGCCGGAATGGGAGAATAGACACAACAAAGTAATCTTACAGCATGACAACGCAAGACCACATGTTTCTCGACCTGTGCAAAAGTACTTAGAAGGATCCGACTGGGACGTTCTACCCCACCCACCATATTTGCTAGATATTGCGCCATCGGATTACCATTTGTTCCGGTCGATGCAGTCAGCACTTTCTGGAGAACGGTTTAGTTCTTATGAAGACATCAAAAATTGGCTGGACAACTGGATCTCTTCCAAGGAACCGGAGCCGCCCTGGTGGCGCAGTGGTCTAAGTGATGGCCTCTGATCATTCGTCCGAAAGGGGTTCGGATCCCGGTCAGGCATGGGTGTTGTGTTTGTCTTACGGCACTGGCTCTCTTCCTTCCCTGGAACCAGTGACCCTAAATTAGGGACAGGCGACAGCTTATAGCCCATCGAGTTGCTCACGTGGTCGTTAAACCTAAAAAAAAAAAAAAAAAAAAAGGAACCGGAATTCTTCCTTTGGGGCATACGTTCACTGCTCGAAAGATGGGGTAAAGTTGTAGCTTCAGAGGGAGCATACTTCGATTAATATTAAAATATTGTTTGTGTTCTCCAACAACGTGTTTTGTTCATCTCAAAACTTATTTATATACCCTAATATAGTCAGTGCTGCTCCGGTAGCGAAGTGGCCTAAACGCTGGCTACTACCCATTCGTCCAAGATGTGTCTGGGTTCGAATCCCAGTGAGTGAAAATTGTGTGTCTTACGGCGCTGGCTATCTCCCATCTCTGGAACCAGTGGCCCAAAATTAAGGACTGGCTCCTGCTTATAACCCATCGAACTTCTCACACTGGTCGTTAAATCTCCAAACAGATAATATAGCCCGTCTAACTACAGTAGAACCCAGGGTTCTTTTGTTGGACGGACTACAATTTTGTGTTTTAAGGACCATTATTGGCCGCCTCGGTGGCGCAGTGGTCTAAGGCGCTGGCCTCTGATCATTCGTCCGTAAGGGGTCCGGGTTCGAATCCCGGTGAGGCATGGATGTTGTGTTTGTCTTACGGCACTGGCTCTCTCCCTTCCCTGGAACCAGTGACCCTAAATTAGGGACGGGCGACTGCTTATAGCCCATTGAGTTGCTCACGGTGGTCGTTAAACCTCCAATCAAAAAAAAAGGACCATTATTGGTTTAGTAGCATAACTGAATGTTGCTGCTTTTCCGTACAAAGAAACAGAAGCGAAAAAAAAAAACCTGATATGCAACATATCCTGACTTATGCAAATTGCTGCAACGTTTGATGACTGTGCAAGCAGTTGGTACATGATCAGCGTCAATTGCATTTCATGTTGAGTTTTTTGTCCTATATTATCTGTTGAGTAAATATCATTAGACATTATCGATCCACTTTGTTGGATCAATATCTACACCCTAGTCTCTTCCGTTACTGCCTTTTGAGGTCGATGGAGCAGATTTAGAAGTAACCGATACCCATATCTACCTTCAACAGCAGGTAAGAAGAAAGAGTCACACAAAAAAGAAATTAATAGCAATTTAAAATGTTTCTGGGGAGATTCGGAAGAAACTATCACCTTTTAAGAGCTATTTAACATTGACTTAAAGATGTTTAATGAATACATCATTCCAGTTCTTATGGATCAGATATGTGGACTTGAAAGGGCGTTCAGAAGCTGCAGATTGCTGAAAGAAGTATGGAAAGGCGCATGCTCTGTGTAAGCAACTGAGAAAGAGGAAAAGTAATTCGTGAATCAGGAAAAGGACGAGTGGAGGACAAGATAGGCAATGCGCAGGATATACAAAGGGTGAGTCGAAAGTTGTGCAATACAGTATTTGTCATTTTCTCGTAGGACTTCCGTCCACAGTGAGTAGAGTATAGGTCCCAGCCACCTACAGCGAGTTCGCCTTTTGGGCAGGACACAGAAACGGAAGGAATGAGAGCAAGTCTAGCGACTTTAACAGAACAGTTTGTAGTGAGATTAGAGTACAGTAGATGGCGCCACCGTACAAGTACGATGTTGCACATAGAAGGGTGAGAGAATTTCAGGGGGGGGGGGGGCATAGGAAAGGATCCCCATTTAACCAGTGGGTCGAACCTGGGGGCCGTCACTTAACGTGCTCGTCCGATGCACAGCGGATATTCAGCAATTGTTAGTAAATCACACCATCTCCGAAAGATCAGCCCAGGCTCGAACCTGAGGACCTTGTAATGATAGTCTGACTCGCTAACCCCTAAGCCATCCGCGGCTAAAGTTTTGCAATATTTGGATCACTTTGTCTTTATACGTACCTTTACGACGAAAGCTGACTAGCATTCAAAGTATAGGCGCCATCGTGTTGCACTGTCTTTAGCCATCTGTCTGGCAGTTCTTCGATTCTACAGAGGGCGAGTCGAAAGTTTTGCAATATTTGGATCACTTTGTCTTCATACGTACCTTTACGACGAAAGCTGACTAGCATTCAAAGTATAAGACATCGTGTTGCACAGTCTTTAGCCATCTGTCTGCCAGTTCTTCGATTCCGCGGCGGTACAAGTTCTTGTCCTTCGAGGCGAAGAACTCCTTCACCCCAGCTGCCACCTCCTCCTGGTTGTTGAAGTACCGCCCGCGAAGGAAGTAGGCCATGGACCAGAACAAGCAATTCTACGGGGGAAGGTCCGGACTATATGCTGTGTGTGGCATCAGTTCAACTCCCTAAAGTTCCTGGAGTCTTGCCCGGGTCGTTCGCGCGATATGAAGCCGATCGTTGTCCTGCTGTAGGAGAGCGCGCTTTCTGTTCACCAGTGCCACAGAAACTTCTCCTCCAAAACGGCATGAACCCGCTCCATCTGTTCAGAGTAAAGGTTGGCGTTGATGGTCCGACCGTCTGGAACAAATTCGTAATGGATTATCCCCTCGAAATTCCACCAGACGCAGAGCATCACCTTGTGCTCGAAGCGCCCACGTTTGGTAACAGGTTCAGGAAGCTGGCCCGGGCTCAACCACTGCTGTTGTGTGTTAGGATTACGGAAATAGACCCACTTTTCATCGCACGTAACAGTTCTCTTGATGAAACGTACATCGCGCTGGTTTTCTCGGAGTTTTGTGCACTCAGGTTTGCTTTAGCTGGAGTCAGTTCATGAGGGACAATTCGGCAGCTTCTGTAGGCCTTGCTGAGGTCCTGAATATGACTAACCACGGTGGTCTGTGATATGCCCAGCTCGCCTGATAATCTCCGGTGGCGCAGTGGTCTAAGCGATGGCCTCTGATCATTCGTCCGAACGGGGTCCGGGTTCGAATCCCGGTGAGGCATGGATGTTGTGTTTGTCTTACGGCACTGGCTCTCTCCCTTCCCTGGAACCAGTGACCCTAAATTATGGACGGGCGACTGCTTATAGCCCATTGAGTTGCTCACGGTGGTCGTTAAAAATCCA
This sequence comes from Macrothele yani, assembly GCA_039090855.1. Classification (NCBI taxonomy): domain Eukaryota; kingdom Metazoa; phylum Arthropoda; class Arachnida; order Araneae; family Macrothelidae; genus Macrothele; species Macrothele yani. The sequence continues at coordinate 11,194,445 of CM077022.1, read as the reverse complement.
ATCAAAAAAATCTCCGAGTGCTGGTTGTCGGATTTGCCTCTACGGCCTGGCGCACGGCCTCAGAGTTTGCGGCTACCTGACCTTGGCTGATCGTCTAGGTTTCTGTCGCCTGAGTGAAATTTCTTGAACCATCTGGTTGCGGTGCTGTGGTCCATGGAACCTTTCCCCTTTTGCATGCCAAAATGCTTCGTGTTGCTTGTGTAGCGTTATGGCAGAGTTCAAACTCGTAAAGCAAAAGTTTTCTAATTAGCCGGTTGTGGCTGTTCATCGTTTAGGCGTCCCAACCACAGACAGAACGACGACATGCAATGCTGTTCACAGCAACGACTACCACTTTATATCCCTTTCGACTGACCGCAGTGCGCGACTTGAACTAGTTTAAACACGTGACATACCCGCGGCAGCAGATGCGTGTACGCAAATATTGCAAAGCTTTCGGCTCACCCTGTGTATTACTGGAACTGACCACAGTTAAATGACTGAAGACCCAGAAGAATACCACGTGGGAGACTGAAAGCATACTGGAGTGACATGGAAGAGGAATGCTCTGAGTAGTGGAAGAGACTTCGAGACCTTCATCCAGCAGTGAATTGAGAGTGGTTCATGATGATGAAAATAATAAATAGCAGTAACAGAATACAATTTTTTTTTGTTCTAGCTATTCTAAACATAATTCAATATCCTTCAGAAATAATTATAAAATAGAAAAACGCAACGCATTGCTTTATATATATTTGTCAACGTCAAGTGAAATGTAAGCGGTTGAACACTGTTCATTTCATGTCTATTTCTCAAAAGTATAGTAGCTCATATGAAGGAATGTTCTTAGCACCGCATTTGCAACTAGAATGCAAATTTAGTTTTAAATTCCTTATTCTTTTCTGAAATTTGTTGATTAGAGAAAAACAAATTTTTGAAATAAAGTTTATAATGCGAAACGGTTAACAGTGCGAATATCCTACCTGAGATAAATTTTCATTTATCCAAGAACGAATTTTGTATATCCATTAAAAAGAAAAAAATAGATACCCTCTAAACTTCTAAATACATTTTGAAATGTTAGGCAGATGCCCCAGGCTCTGCTCTTCTTAAAACTCAAATCGACTTCTTAGGTAGATTTCTTTTGTAACAAAGAATGTCAAAACTTCTCAAAGAAAGAGCTATTGAATTAAGGACACATTCACAAAAAACCAAATCCCCATCCTTTGAAAAACCCACTAGTGCTGAAGTTTTTCGACTAGCAAGGTAATTTCTTACAGAGTATCTGCGAGATTACGACACGAATTAGAAGAAAAACTTTAAAAATACATACAGGTAAGTTTTCCAACGAGAAAAATGGAGAGTGAAACAATGTTGCAGAAAAGATTTTAGGTCATTGACCATTAAAAAAGGGCGTCAACTAAATAACATGAAAATGCCCATTCTTTTTTCGAAACTCCCAAACATCGTGCCATCTAAGAGAAAATAGCCGTTTGAAAAGTTAAAGGTGGACAATAAAAAGAGGCCATAAAATTCTTGATGTCAAAGTTCAGAGGGATGTTTCAAGGACAAGGTTAAAGAACGCAAAAAGCAATAAAATCCATAATTTACTTGAGTTGGATTTTTCATCGCAACACGATGAGAAACCGCGAAAGTGTAGAATTGATTCACCCAGACCATTTATTTTTTTGGTTATTTCAGTTTTTGTGTATTTCATGTTCCTTGCTGGAATGTTTCTTTGCGATTTGCTAAGCCAAACCTCAAATTGCAGCCACAGTTTAGAAGAGAAAGTGTTTTTTTTTTTTTTTTACATGCATATATCTTATTCATCATTTTCCACAATGTACGTAGATATGGTGCCCGAAAAGTAAGAACCTAAGTTAGAAATTTCAAAAATAGCATCTTAATAATTAATAACAAGAAACTGTGCACCAACTATGCTTAAGAGTATAACTATACTAGTAATCCGAATTTATTGGCGTAAAATAGAAATCAAAGTTTCCAAGCTTTCGCACATCAACCAGATGGCTCTTGCAAGGAAGGTAGACAGCAAGCTGAATAATACACGGGTGTGCAAAAATTAAGGACGCAGAGGAGAAATTAGCATAAAAGCGGAACGAGCAGGCAGAACGGACCGAAAGACCACTCAGGAGATAGACTTGGGTCCGGTACGGTAGGGCATGCGCATATATGCAGCATGACGTAAAGGGGGAGTGCTGGAAGGGTATAAAGCATACGGGCGGTGTTTTGTGACTTGCTGCCGCGGATGGCCTAGTGGTTAGCAGTTCAGACTATCGATGCAGGGTCCCCAGGTTCGAACCTGGGCTGATCTTTCAGAGATGGTGTGATTTGCTAACAATCGCTGAATATCGGACGAGCACGTTAAGTGACGGCCCCCAGGCTGGACCCACTGGTTAAATGGGTATCCTTTCCCATGCCTCCTGAAATTCTCTCACCCCTCTATGTGCAACATCGTACTTGTATGGTGGCGCCATCTAATGTACTCTAATCTCCCTACAAGCTGTTCTGTCAAAGTCGCTAGACTTGCTCTCATTCCTTCCGTTTCTATGTCCTGCCCAAAAGGCGATCTCGCTGTAGGTGGCTGGGACCTAAACTCTACTCACTGTGGACGGAAGTTCTACAAGAAAATGACAAATACTGATTACAGACAGAACCCGTGTAGCTTGTGACTTGCCGTTAAGAGGCGTCTTCCTCAATTACCGGTTGCACAGAGGGCACCGTGATACTCTGCTCCAGATGTCCATCGCATGCAGTTCTCGTCGGAATGTCCTTTCGGAAATTGGTTGGAGTGGACTTTCATTGAGTGTTTGGAGCAATTGTTGCCTGGTTTGAAACCAATTTGCAGTTACTAGGTGTGAGACATGGCAGCGGGACCTGTTGCTAAGAATCGTTTTCCGACCACAGTTACGTCGCCGATTTTTTTTTTTTTTTTTTTTTTGGGCTGCGAACTACACCACTGTTTGTAGAGCCACTTGACATTACGCTTCGACCCACCAACAAATTGGGCGAATTCATTCACTTTGTGTCCGTGGACACAGCCAAACACGATGGGCTGGCGCAGTGGTCTAAGCGTTGGCCTCTGGTCATTCGTCCAAAAGGAGTCTGGGTTCGAATCCCGTGAGGCATGGATGTTGTGTTTGTCTTACGGCGCTCTCTCTCTCCCTTCCCTGGAACCAGTGACCCTAAATTAGGGACGGGCGACTACTTATAGCCCATTGAGTTGCTCACGTTGGTCATTAAACCCCCAATAAAAAAAAACAAAAAAAAAACACAATGGCTCCTTTTTTGCCACTCGGTATCGTCTGTCTTACTACCCATATTGCATACTAAATTCAACACACACGTTGCTCTTCACCACTGCACGAGACAGAAATGATCCTGTAGACTACGTCAGTGCTATTTATCTCCTAACAATGCTATCACGGCGCCCTCTGTGCAACCGGTAACTTCCTACTGACGTTTTTGTTAGGGGTGACTAAATTTTTGTCGGTGTGTTTACCTAACTAGAAGAAAAAAAGCATGATAATAGGGGTTTTAAATAAGTTTTGATGAAAAATCTTTTTAAAATTGATTGACACACAATCCCGATTCCAGTGAACTAGTTTCAGGTGTATTTTTTGACCTAAGGGTGTTTTGGGTAAAATATAAACCAGAATGGACTGCTTGGAAAAGAACGTAACATCAGAGGTAAGGAGCGCGAATTGTTTGAGTTGCTTGCAAGTCGAAGCCTTAAAACTGGTAAGTTCCGTAGATGCCTATGAATTACGTAAATCGATCAGCGGACAGAACTTATTCAGTAGAGCTGGCGATGTTGGGACTTATCAATAGCGACATGAATCTGTCCCTCACCTAGACAGTGGTGCAGAAGTTCGGGTAAGATTTTTAATTGGTTAAATAAGGACCAATATTCAGTTTTTATTTGAATTAGGTAACTTAAAAGCATGCTGTAATGTTTGCTTCCTTTTTTTTGTTGTCTTACGTGTTTCATCCAAACAGGACAGCTTAAAATCACTAATTGGTGCCACAACTTCTTCTTTGCAATTCGCCAAAATAAATCACATTGTAAAAGCAACAAAGATTACAATCGATTGGCACTGGGGGATACTGATAAGGATTCAACAAGTGTCTGGTATTTTTTTGTATCACGTGTGCTCATACGTACATATATGCCCAGTGGCCTTGAAAGGCCGTCGCCACGCCACGTAGCTACATTACCAATTTTTGTCTGTCATATGGAGATATCGTAATTACGGAGAGGCAAAAAGTTCAGTGTTCCACGATTATCCGATAATTCACAGCGATGTCAACAATCGATTAATACGACTAATTTAGATTTTTCTGGAAGGGTACTTTTACCTTTTCGCCTTCCAAATCAGATACTAATTTGCTGTACCTGCAATCGAATATTTAGAGCCTCAACATTCCTTTTTTGTCTTTATTTTATTCTCGTGTCTACCGTTGATCAGCAAATATTTCTGTGCTTACATTCATTAAATGTAGCTCTTCTTGTTCTCTGTCCCGACGGCAACTTCATAAGAAAGGATATTTAATTGAGGTAAATAGCTCCGTATTAGTATGGGGTTCATCTTATATTCAAAGTCACGTACATCAATATTCAGATTAGGGAGATAAGATCGGAAGGGCGATGCACGGAGATCAGTAAATAAACTAAATGCTACAGAACTGCGATTACTCGTATATTAAAGACGTGTTACATTATCCCATTTATGTAAATATTGTAATTGCTCACAGGAAGAACAGCGGAGAAACAAAACTAAGAGTTGACGGAGCATACAGAGTTAGCAAATTACGTTTTACAAATTAGCTCATCAAGAAAATATTCTCTCGCTTGACAGGATGCAATCTTTTTTTTTTTTTTTAATGTAAGCATGAAAAAGGAATTCGTTAAGAAACTTCCCTCGCTCATAGTTATAATAAGGCACTTCTTCCGAAACTTAAATGCACGAGACATGAGTTCTACCGGTTTTTAAGGAAAGCAAACCTGCAGTGGCGGATTGGCGCTTCGTAAACAGCCCTGGAAGTTGATTTTAAAGGGGCCCTCTTTTGAAAAATTATAAAGGTACTCCCCACTACGCTCCCCCAGAACTTATGCCAGCATTGCCGTTTACTGTTTAAATATCTTTTCAATACAAGTCTACTAATCACTGAGGTTTTTTGTATTGAGACAATAACATTTAACAATGCTAGACTAAACCCTTCGGAATCGACGCTTAGTTTTTTTTTTTAAGAATAAACTCATATGAAACAACAAATGTGAACTTTATTTGATTGACAAATTCATTCAACCACTTCAGTAAAGATTAGTCTAGGTTCGGGATTTTTTTTTTTTTTGACTTAAGGTTTAACGACCACTGTGAGCAACACAATGGGCTATAAGCAGTCTCCCGTGCCTAATTTAGGTGTCAGTGGTTCCAGGGAAGGGAAAGAGCTAGTGCCGTAAGACAAACACAATATCCATGCCTCACCGGGATTCGAATTCGAACTCTTCACGAACGAATCATCATAAGCCAGCGCTTAGACCAACTTAGACCACTGCGCCACCGGGGCGGCCAGGTTCGTTATGAGCAGCACGACTGCACCCTTTTTCAGTCTTAAAATGTGAGGCGGAAGTCCACTCATCTTGATTGTGTGCAAAAATTCAACTAGATAGCGCACTCTTTCACTCTCAGCTTCAGTCACAACTGTGTTTGTAAATGTTGTTGGCATGAGATTCGCGTTGCGAATTCTTCTTCACCCGTCGGAATCGACGGTTAGGTTCATCTTTTTTTTTTTAATTGTAACTCATATGAAACAACAAATGTAAACTTTATTTGATTGAAAAATTCATTCAACCACTTCAGTAAAGACCTGGTTCGTGATTTTTTTTTTACTTAAGTTTAACGATCATCGTGAGCAACTCAATGGGCTATAAGCAGTCGCCCGTAATATTTTCACTAACAATAGTCAACGGAATGTTTATTTACATTTTTACATAATGGGAAACGTCTTACCTACGTGAATAAACTGGATCGAATAAATATTAAATTGTATATATGCATCACACAATCCAACGGCATAACACAATCAGATCTTCGAGAATGTTCGCTGTTCCGATTATCTCAAACTCGCGGCCCGTTCCAGTGGTCTCAAACTCGCGGCCCGCATGAATAATTACAAAATAAAAATAAATCACACTTTTTTTTTAAGTATATTATACAAACTTGTCGTAATAAGTAAATATAATATAAACATAGTAATGCTTAGCAAAGCCATCCTATTTATAAGTAACAAATTTATTTACGAAAAATATAACTGTATTAAGCATGCGTATTGTTACGTCAAAAGATATGCGAAAACGGTAAAAATGTCTTCCCTCGGACGTGCTTTCTACGAATTCAAGAGCGCTGGCCGTCGTGTCGTTGTACGGAAGGGACGTCGTCTGTACCCTCTATGTAGCCAGTGGACTTAAATTAGGTACGGATGATTGCTTATAACTAAGAGTTCCTTATGGGGGTTTATAATCCCCGAAACAAAGAAAAACATTTGGTATGATATAAAAAGTACGGAAAGTTTTGGAGGAATGCCGACTGAAATAATACCTAGTAAAATAATTGATCACAGATCTAAAGGAATGAAAAACAGCGGACCTGTCGAAGGATAGACGGCAACTGGAATAGGCCATTTGACCTAAGTTCGTGAAGGGAGGAAGAAATAGCATAAATTACAGTCAAAGAATGAAATACGGGATTACACTATTGTAAAATACAAATTTGGAGGATGTGAATCCGTTTATTGGAGTAAATACGACATGAATGGTAGTCACATAATATCCGAAAACTTGAAAGTTTCGTCGTCCTAGAGCGGGAATCGAACCCGCGTCTCCCGGATAGCACCCAAGTGTGCTAACCACTCAGAACGACCAAATTTCAAGTTTCCGATTAATTTAAATATAACCATCACACGACTTGCTAGTCGACGCAACCGGCATTCATATAAATATATAGAGAGAATCTGGAGGTTTTGAAATCCATATCGTGATTGCCCAAAGACGCAGAATATCAATGAATGAAATACGGGATTACACCATTGTACAATACAAATTTGGAAGATGTGAATCCGTTTACTGGTGTAAATATGACATGGATGTTAAATCAGATGATATCCGAAACTTGAAATTTAGCATACTCGGGCGCTATTCGGGAGACTGTTTCGATTCCCGCTCCAGGACGACGAAATTTTCAAGTTTTCGGATATTATCTGACTTAACATCCATGTTGTATTTACACCAATAAACGGATTTACATCTTCCAAATTCGTATAAATTACAGTTTCGGCAATTAGACAAGCACATAAGCTGGTGTGCCAGTTTATTAGCATTCGTCACAGAAATGGCTTGTTCTAACACGCGTAAGACCACACGTCAGCGCTGTGTGCTGTATCAATCAGAAAAAACAGCTCATCGTTCGATTGAAGTTCGGAATGGCCAAAACGAGTGGTCGGAGTGACTTTGGAGCGATAGTTTGCATCAGGTGTGTGGGTTCGAACATCTAAACGGCCGTTCTCCTGGGCTTTTTGCGCACAACTAAGGGTTTACAGTGAACGGTGCGCCGCGCGAAAAACATTCGGCGATCTTGAAGGATTAACTGCTTGTGGATTAGAGTGGTCAAAGAATCTTATAATGTGGTCGTCGGCTGTTGTATACTATTCGTTACATGGTCCGATACGTGGGGCGTTTCGAGATTACCCTCAGAACACCAATGGTGCATACTGTGAGTTGTGGCCCATTTGTTCTCTTCTACGATTTTCGCAAGACTCCATTGCCCCTGTGATCCACCAGCTGTTATCGTCCGCAGGATCGCTGAGTGCTGAAAGTTTTTTTGATGCTATGCATCTTCTCCGACAGTAGTAAAATTTCGATGTAACGAAAATGGGTAGTGGAAATAGTTATTTTGGGGACTACACTAGATGTCGCCACATACACGCTAGCTTGCAGCATGCGATAGCATACCCGGCTTTTAGTTTTCTTTTTGATGCTATGCATCTTTCCCGACAGTAGCAAAGTAAATCCCAAGTAAAAAAAAATAATGAAAATGGGTAACGGAAGTAGTCATTTCAGAGACTACACTAGATGTCACCACACATGTTAGCTAGGTTGCATCATGCGATAGCGTAGCCGTCATTTCTCTTTTTGATGCTATGTATCTTTCGCGTGTCAAGATTGCTGCCCCGGTGACTCAGTGGTCTAAGCGCTGGCTTCTGACCGTTCAACCTTGATGGGTCATGGTTCGAATCCCGGTGAAGCATGGATGTTTGTGTTTTGTCTTTCGGCACTGGCTCTCGATGTGTTACTTGATTAACACTGGCTCTCTCTCTGTAAATTGATCATTTGGCATACTGTAAACCATGTATGATATGTGCTTGTTATGTGAAAAATCTGTTTCCTGTCTGTCTGCCTGCCTTTTTGACATGTCTCTGTACCACCAGGTCCAATAAACCTCCAATAAAAAAAAAATGTCAAGATGTTTGTTGGTGTGAAATAAAAATGAGTGATTAATTCGAGTTACATTTCTGATTTTTGTAATCACTTAGGAACTCCTCGTAAATGTTAGAAATCGTTATCCTCCTTTGTTGATGCATTAACTTCAAATGCTTCTTTCGGGGTCCCGATACGAAAAATGAGTTTGTGAATGACTAGAAAGGCAATGGAGTTATTTTAGCTTGCACATGCGCAAATGGACTTTCGTAGCTACATTATATTTCATTGGTGTTCACGGTCATTTTTCTTACGTTCGTCTAAATCTGAATAATATAATAATAAAAATATTATTTTTATAAAACTGTCGAAATACTATCGCCGCCGCCACATTTTTAGTAAATATTTACTTTTATGATTTACGTATCTTTTATTGGTTTTACACCAATAACATTCATTAATCCACCTAAGTACCGCTCAGTGTGAGGATTTAGTAAACCTTACTGTTTTTGATTTAATTGCCCTTAATATGCAGTGCCGGATTTAAGGATTTTGAGGCCCTAGACCAAATTTTCTATGCGCCCCCCCCCCCGGGCCACCCATATTTGAATTTGCTCCTATAAGATTTTCTAAGAAACATATCTTTAAGTTAAGAATATAATAATTGGTCGTATAATTTTATTGCTAAATAGGTATTTAAATAAAAAATATTTTGATTTAATTTATTAAATTAAAGGTTATAAAAAAATATTTGTAAACATAGACAAAGAGGTTCATGCTTATCCAGCAACAACACTTTACATTTTGAAACCTTAGACCTACATCTGAAACCGACACACGATACATTCTTATAACACGAAAGTAAACAATAGTATTTCTTGTTTTGATTCTTTACAACTGCGGCCCTTAGGCCGCGGCCTAGTTCTCTGGCCTATTGGTAAATCAGCCGCTGTTAGTATGTACCGGACTGTGGCTTTGTGTGTTCGTGATTGACGCATAAATGTGTTTTACATAAATAAATGTGTACTTTCGAATCACTCGTTTTATATTTCACTCCGTCATAGATCTTAGCATGCGAAAAATGCATAGCATAAATTATATACAAAGTATTTCAGGGCAACCTCTCTATTTTTTTATTCCTCATTCTTTAGATTTCTTTCTAAAGGTAACAGATGTGTCTGTAAAACTTCCATCGAACGGCCGAATTTTTAGTCCCCGGTTTCTGGCTAGACGTTTAACTAGGTCGGGACCCAAGTCCTAGATTTATGCCAGGGGCAGGGTGCGAACCCCCAACTCTCGGATCCGGAGCTCCGAGTACTATCTGCTATACAACACTGGCATGTGCTCTCACTGCTATCTGCCTTTATCTCACGTGCGTCCTGCCGGGAAGGCACGTCACAGAAAAATCTTGTAACATGTTAAGTGTGTATTTTGTATTCAAGAATAAATAATTCAAGTAGTTTTACTTTTTGTTCCACAGTTCATAAGTTATTTATTTGCTTACTTTTGTTCTGTATTTCCGTATAAATCAAAGGGTCGTGAGACATTTCAAACAGGCTGGCCTTAGTTCTCTAAAAGAATAAAATTTGCATGATATATTCAACTTTGGCGTATTTTGTACCGTTTTCAGTTGGTATAAAATTAGGGCAACTATTTCAATTACAACGTGCACAATTGTGCTACACGCAGTAAAGTGCAATCATTTTGGTTTTGCGAAAAATACCTGTAGGTTCCAAAGAATTTTAATCATTAAAACTCCTATGAAACTTAGTTAAAATATGGAATTAAAAATTCAGTGCTAATATACACTATACTGACAAAAGTCACCGGACACCCCTTCAAAAGCAAATGAATGGATCCGCTACGTTGTTAAGATGCGCGGTACAGCTGCAAACACTATAAAAACAAGCTTGCAGCTGACAGCGATCATATCGCACTGTGAGGTCGAGCAAAAATGTCGCTTTGAGAAAAGAAAGATTGCTAGGTGTTAACTTAAGTAGGTTGTCCATAAGAGAAACCGAGAAGCGTTTAAACATACCCTAGCCAACTGTTTTGGATGTATTGAATAAGTGGAAGACACATGGCGTGCCTGAAGTAGCAAAACGTACCGGCAGACCAAAGAAAATCAGTGATAAAGGACGTCGAAGCCTCAGAGTCGTTACAGCTGATCGACGGAGTACTGCACAATACTTCAGTGTACAGGTGAGTAAAAATGGTGGAACCTCGGTATGTACACGTACCATTCGCAGAGAACTTCATTCCATGGGTTACCGTGGTCATGCGGCTGCTCATAAGCCTTTCATCTCCACTCAGAATGCTACTCGTCGTTTAGCATAGTGTAAAGAACATCTATCGTGGACCGTAGATCAATGAATCCAGATCCTATGGACTGATGAATCCAGATACACGATCCATAAATCTGATGGCCGTGTGTGGGTATGGTGGCAACCGGGGTACTGTTCCTACGGGCAAGTTTGGAGCTGGCAGTGTACTATTGTGGGGGTGTTTTTGTAGTATGGTCCCAGCCCATTGGTTATCGTGGAGAAACCTGTTAACCAGTACGTCTAACTCGATATTGTAGACAATTATGCCCTACCAACTCTGGCAATACTATGGAACCGAGCCTTGTTGGTACCAGCAGGATAATGCACCGACCCATAAAGCAAGAACTATTACGGCGTGGTTTGACTATAATTCCGCATCGTGTGTAGATTGGCCAGCACAGAGCCCTGAACTTAATCCCATAGAGCACCTATGGAATGAATTAGAGCTCCGCATCAAAGTGTAGAACCAAAATCTACTACTAAGCAACAGTTAGCGGCAGCATTATGTACTGAATGGAAGCGCATACCAATCGATGTGTTCCAAAACCTTGTCGAAAGCATGTCTCGAAGGGTCAGTAAGGCCAAAGGTGGACCGACACCGTACTAATGTATGTCAATAAATGCTATGTTGTGTTTCTCTTCTAGGTGTCCGTTGACTTTTGTCAATATAGTGTATATGTGCAAAAGGGCCTTGAAGAAATTTCTGCTGGAGGGGGGGCGAAATTTTCCAGTACGCCACTGAAACGATGTAAAACTAAATTCATACTTCAGTTTCCCAAATGTCTCACGTTGTTCGAGATATCTGCAAAGGCAAATAGCGGTGTATCTTCTCCTGTTACAACACCCTTGAAGTCTCAGAGCGAAGAGGTGACAGAAAGGAACTCTATGTTCAGGACCATGCGGTAGCCCACGATAAAACAAAAAAAGGAAACATCTATGGGCCAGACAATTTAGTAATTTCAGTTTTGAAATTTCGTCCGTCGCAGGTCGTAAGTGAAAGTGTCGTTTTATGTAACACCTCATAACTTAATTTGCTGACGACACGCTTGTCGTAAAAAAAAAAAAGAAAAGAGGAGCAAACGAAGATGTGTGACAGTGACCTTGGCTTTAGCTGTTGACCTTCGTGTCACACCCAGCTAGGCTGCAAACAAGGTGAGAGAAGCAACAATAAGATTCTCTGCAGGACCATGAACCTCGGGACGTGACACTCAGCCTAGTGAATGACCTAATTAATATTCTTGACAAACAGTTGATGAGAAATTAAGAAACAAGAAAAAAAAAACCGTCTGACTTAAGAGGGGAATATGCGGAGATTCTACGGCGTGTCTGCTGCCATTAATATTCCTGCAGGAACTTTCCCTGGTGAAAAGTGGCATCTGTGATTGGTGAGCCTTCTGACATTTACGATGCAAGCGAAGAGAGCGAACAGGAAAGAAGGAAAAAACAGAATAATAGAGACGCTGTAGTCGTAAAGCATCAAAGCCGACAGGAGACAATAAATATTCTCGCTGTATTAATTATTCGTTCCGGGTTTCTAAAAATACCCGAATCTACTTTCTTTTGAAATCAGCATATCCGTGAACTTTTATTGCCATCTACTGATATCTATTATGCTTTATATTTTTGTTACGGTTTTTGCTTTCAATAGATATTGGCGTTTTTATTTTCGTTTACACTGATTCCATGGGAATGATAATAACAAACCCATTTCTGAACGAGATCTTTCTGGCCCTTTTCACCAAGGCAACATCATTTGATTTAAATACACCGACGTTGCATACCAATTTAGATGGAGGGAACTGTAATTCTAGCCGACGATGCGTATACAAAACAATTCTGAAAACCAAGAGCGTGTAGGTGATTATTCATAAAAACAGCTCAGCCTGTTGAAACACACACCAAAGTTGTTTATCCCCACAATGCCTAATAAAAGAATTTGCATAAAACTCTGCATGCATTATTTTCTAAATAACAAGTTTTCAACAGCGTTTTTATTACTTCACACAAGCGCTCGCTGTTTTTTTTTAAATCGCAAAAATTTTGCATATAGGAGCAACTCTGTAGAACAGCGGTGGGAACCTACTGCCTTCTAGGTCAATTTTTTTTTTTTTTTTGATTGGAGGTTTAACGTCCACCGTGAGCAACTCAATGGGCTATAAGCAGTCGCCCGTCCCTATTTTAGGGTCACTGGTTCCAGGGAAGGGAGAGAGCCAGTGCCGTAAGACAAACACAACATCCATGCCTCGCCGGGATTCGAACACTGACCCCGTTCGGACGAGTGATCAGAGGCCATCGCTTAGACCACCGGGGCGGCCTAGGTCAATTAAGTGCAGCCTTCTTAAGTGAATCCAAATTCCGCAAACAAATCCTTTTATTTTTATTAGCGTTTTTGATCGTCCTTTATTATTTTAATCTTAAAATGACCGTATTTAAAACACCAGAGAGTAAAAGAAGGTTCAACGAAATAATACTCCCCGACTGACTGCCACAATTAAAACATTAGTAAGTCATATAAGAGCTATTTTGACCAGGGCCGTGGAGAACGAGCTCGGGCCACAGTGCAATAAAATCTCCGGGCCCCCCCCCCCCCCACCTCGGCTCCTCCACTAACCACATAATTCATATTTCCGTTTCCTCACCTACCCCCCACCCACCATTCCCCTACTTCCCGACAAACCGACCGGTTGCAACTCTTCAATCTTTTTTTTTTTTGCGGTGGATAATTTTTTTATATTCTCTCCTCCGTAAACACACCCTCGAACCCTCCCTTTCGAGAAAGGTTTTCTCAGAAAACTCTTGAACGCAATCTACCGACAGACATTTTTGTTCTTCTTAGTACTTTTTCATAATCATCACATTTTTCACCTTTCATTTTTAGAGTGTAGTATACGTCTAAAAATGCAGTCTCTGGGAAAGTATCCACAAAGATTTCTCATAAGTAAATATTAAATTTTGTGTTTTCTCTTTTGAGTAGCCGCTGTGAACAGGACGACTTCATCGGAATAAAGGAAAATAAACGAAGTCGGAATTGCGCACGAAGACACTATATTCATTTATAAAACTTGTCGCAATGCGAAAATAATGAGTTGAGCATAAAATAAAAAGACAAAAGATGCCGGCTTCTGGTGGGAAACACAAAGTGACAAAATCCACAAGATAAAAATTGTCAGCAGCCTTTGATGACTAGCAATAACGTTTTACAGTATATCATACACAATGGTCTGTGTCGGTGAGTAGCAAAGCAACAGTGTGAACCCAATGTGTGGTGTCGGCGTGTCGTTGGAAAGGAAAGAAGAAATGAAAAACTTAATATGGGGAGTTCGTTTGATTTGCCGCAGGTAACCCACACACTTGTTGCAGTTAGCCTGGGAACTCTAGTGACATTGTAACTTTTTTTTATTATTATATTTAAAGCAAGTTTGGAATTTATTACATTTTTTACATTTATGACATAAATTACGCATTTTTACGCGTAACTTCCCTACCCTGGTGACTTTAGCTTGAAAAATATTCGGACACCATAAAATAATAATTAGAAAAAAATTACTTTAGAAACGGGCTCTGGGCCCCGGTGCTACAGCACAGTCTCACACCCCTCTCGTCAGGACTGATTTTGACACCTGCTACGCTCATGATTTCGCGCTATGGCGCCTGAAGAACTACAGGTGGAATTGATTCAGCTCTCAGAAGACAACATTTTGAAGTCCTTATTTGACGCTAAGAAAGATCCATTTGAAATATGGAAAAATGCAATAGAATACCCACGCCGTCGGCAACATGCATGTAAAATGCTTTCTTGCTTTTCTAGCACGTATTGCTGGTAATCTACATTCTTCTACCTAAACAAATCGAGACTCCCTTAAGTCACAAATGACTGATACCCATCTAGAAGATCAGCTAAAAGTGCGAACACCCATGTTGCAACCATGCATAGTGTGATCAAAAAGTTCCGAGACTAGGTACGTAGCGTGCCAGCAGATGCCAGTACGGGATGCGCGAGCAGCAGTCGAGGGCAGTGATCTTCATGAGTCATTGTGCCGAGTGGCGGCATTTTTTGAACATCGGGAGCTGTGCTACACGATATTTGTTGACCACGTGCAAAAAGACAGCTGCGCTTTCGGTATGGACTGCAAACTAGAGCAGCGAGTGAACATCAAATTCTGCGTCAAACTCGGCAAATCGGGAACGGAGACGCATGAAATGTTCCTGTCGCGGGTCATCAGTGGGGACGAGACTTCGGTCTACGGTTATGATCCGGAGACCAAACAACAGTCGTCGCTCGCAGTGGAAGAGCCCGGCATCTCCATGACCGAAGAAGGTCCCCCATAGGTCCGGAGCGCAACCAAAAGCATGCTCTTCGACACCGTGTATTCGTCCTCCAGGGCCAGACCGTCACCTCCCTTTTTTACTGCGATGTTCTGCGGCGTCTTAGGGAGGACATTCGCCGCAAACGACCTGAGATGTCGCGCAGGGACGATTTCCTGCTCCGTCACGACAAATACAGCAGCTCACAGAGCAGCATGACTACCCTTCATCATTCGTCCGAAAGGGGTCCGGGTTCGAATCCCGGTGAGGCATGGATGTTGTGTTTGTCTTACGGCACTGGCTCTCTCCCTTCCCTGGAACCAGTGACCCTAAATTAGGGACGGGCGACTGCTTATAGCCCATTGAGTTGCTCACGGTGGTCGTTAAACCTTCACTCAAAAAAAAAAAAAAAAACCCTTCGTCACCCGCCTTACTCGCCGGATTTGGACCCTTGCGACTTCTTTCCGTTCCGAAAGATGAAGCTGAAGCTCAAGGGTCGCCGGTTTTGAAACCGTGGACGAGATCCAGCGTGAATTGCAGACGGTGCTTGACACGATTCGCGAACAGGACTTCCAAGGTAGCGTTCCAACAGTGGAAAAAACGTTGGCATCGGTGTATCGTTGCCCAAGGAGACTACTTTGAGGGAGATCATAGCCAGACTTAAGTAACATAAGTACTTTGCTGTATATCAGCCTAGTCTTGGAAATTTTGATCGGACCTCGTATATTCCAAAGCTTTCCAACGACAAAGCAGTCACAACAAAGTCCATTAAAAGGTTAGTTAACTTTACAATTAACACTATTTTTTTCATTATTTTGAAGTTAGAACATAGTAAGATTTTTACAAAATGTATATTTCGAAGTATATCTAATTAAAGTTTCTTGAAAGTTCCCCACCTCTGCTGTAGGCCAACGCAAATTTTAATCTTTTTTTTTCAGAGCAAAAAAAAAAAAAAAAAAAAAAAAATGCGATCTCACAAACTTTCTTCGAAAAAAGAATCCTACGGCATTATCTTTAATGGAATCGGCAAATTAAAATTTTCACAATGAAACTTGTGCATAGCATATTTCATCTAATCTACTAATAACGCCAATCTATTGAACAAGAAAACTAAAATATTTACGCAGTGGCATACCGGAATCCCCGCAAAAAAATATCTTCGGGGTAATTTTACGAATATCTTTCGATTACTGAAATTTTTAAATTCCATATTATGAACTAGGATTGATGAGCATTTTAATAATCCAAATTCTTTAGAACCTGTCGATATTTTTAATAAAACCAACTCGCTTATTGCACTTTATTGCGTGGATGTGCAAGTTGCAATTAAAATGATTGCCCAAGCTTTATACCAATCCAAAGTACTACAAACATTTGCGCCAAAGGGAATCATATGCACGTTTTTCTCTTTTAGGGAACTCATTTTTTGAAATGCCACATAATCAGGTACATAAAATCTTTAATTGCTGTGTGACAGTATTTGAGGACCTTCTCGGATTTATACGAAGATACAGAACGTAAGTAAGCAAATCGCAATTAAGAATTGTGGCACAAAAAATAGCAAAACTTCTTAAATTATCTATTCTTGAATTTAACAAAACATGCAACACCATGCCACAATATTTGCAAGTAGTAAAAAGTCCCCGCGAAGAACATCTTTTAGTTCATTATTTTCTGGAGGACCCGTAGTTATGTATGTGCAAACGACAGTAATACATAATTATTTATCCTCATTGGTATAAAAATTTCATTCATTGAATTGTTTCTTTCACATTATCTTGTTAATATACACTATATTGACAAAAGTCACCGGACACCTAGAAGAAAAACACAACATAGCATTTATTGGCATACATTAGTATGGAGTCGATTCACCTTTGACCTGCATGCACTGACCCTTCGAGACATGCTTTCGACAAGGTTTTGGAACACAGCGATAGGTATGCGCTTCCATTCAGTACATAATGCTGCCGCTAACTGTTGCTTAGTAGTAGGCTTTGGTTCTACACTTTGATACGGAGCTCTAATTCATCCCATAGGTGCTCCATGGGATTAAGATCAGGGCTCTGTACTGGCCAACCTGCACACGATACGGAATTGTCAAACCACGCCGTAACAGTCCTTGCTTTTATGGCTCGGTGCATTATCCTGCTGGCACCAACAAGGCTCGGTTCCATAGTATTGACACAGAGTTGGTAGGGCATAATTGTCCAGAATATCGAGGTAGATGTGCTGGTTAACAGTTTTGTCCTCTATAACCAATGGGCCGGGACCATGCCACGAAAAACACCCCCACACGAGTACACTGCCATCTCCAAACTTGACCGTAGGAACAGTTCACTGTGGTAAACAGCGTTCCCCCGGCTGCCGCCATATCCATACACGGCCATCAGACTGATGGATCGTGTATCTGAATTCAACAGTCCATAGGACCTGTTTCCATTGATCTACGGTCCACGATAAATGTTGTTTACACCATGCTAAACGACGAGTAGCATTCCGAGTGGAGATGAAAGTCTTATGAGTAGCCGCACGACCACGGTAACCCATGGAATGAAGTTCTCTGCGAATGGTACGTGAACATACCGAGGTCCCAGCATTTTTACTCACCTGTACACTGAAGTATTGTGCAGTACTCCGTCGATTAGCTGTAACGACTCTCCTGAGTCTTCGACGTCCTCTATCACTGATTTTCTTTGGTCTGCGAGTACGTTTTGCTGCTTCAAGCACGCCATGTGTCTTCCATTTATTCAGTGCATCCAAAACAGTTTACTTGCGTATGTTTAAATGCCTCTCGGTTTCTCTTATGGACAACCCACTAATATGACACCCAACAATCTTTCCTTTCTCAGTCAGTTCTCTCCCGCCGCGACATTTTTACTCAACCTCACAGTGCGATATGATCGCGGTCAGCTGCAGGCTTGTTTTTATACCGTTTGCAGCTGTACCACGCATCTTAACAACGCAGCGGATCCGTTCATTTGTTTTTGAAGGTGTCCGGTGACTTTTGTCAATATAGTGTATATGTATTGGAATTATTGCTGTGAGAGGGGGACTTTAGTCCTAACTAGTAGCTGCGTTCCTGTCATCAAGGTTTCATAAATTAAAACCGCAAAAATGAGTTCCGAATATTTTATTAAAAAACATTGCTTTTCTTTTTAATACTTCAGAGCTGCCGTCGAAAAATTCCAGGTTATTTTCTTATTAACCAACTTAATATGAAATGTCCGCGATAATTTTGTAAAGCAATGCTGGGATTGCAGGGGGCTATCAATATGTCCCTCATATATAAACGGGGAAGAACTCCAGAAGAAAATTGAATTACCGTGGACATTATACAAGTAGCGAGTCGATAAATAGAAACTACACTCTCCCAAGTTTTCACTTGATGCCTCAATGAAGGAATGATTCCCGAGGATTGGAACATTGAGCAACGGCTACAATGATCCTGCTACATAAAAAAAAGGCGACATTGAGGATCTCGGGAACTTTACCTCCTTTCAGTGGTTTATAAAAATCTTCACAAAGGCTCTTTCGCATCGCTTGAAGATAACATTTGACATTCCTCAACCAAGAGAACAAGTTGGTCTCAGTCATGGCTACAGCACCTTAGATCACATCCATGTACTGAGAAAACTAATTTAAAGAAAAAGGGAGTATGAACTCCCGTTATGCATGGCTTTTATTGGTTGTGCAACGGCCTTTGATTCCGTGTAACCATCAGCAGTTACTATGGCTTTGAAATCCTACGGTATTGAAGATGCTTACATTAGCATTATTAACATCTATGAAAATGCAAGTGCAAATATAGGATATTTGAGGATACAGGACTAATAAAAATTGGAAAGGGAGTGCAACAAGGTGGCACCATATCGCCCAAACTCTTCAATGCTGCATTGTAAAGTGCCTTTCAATCACTGAACTGGGAAAACAAGGAGATAACGATTAATGGAGATCATTTAACTCACCTTCGTTTTGCTGATGACGCAGTCATTTTTTCAACCATCCCTTCAGAGCTGCAGAATGTGATCCAGGAACTTGCTGACAAGAGTAAAGGAGTGAGATTATAGATGAACTTTCAGAAGACAAAACTAATGCACAATTCTCCAACAAGAAATGAAGATTTATCGATTGATGGGGGAAAGCTGGAGATAGCTGATACCTACATTGACCTTAGACAGCAGGTATCAAGCAAAGGTTATATTGATGAGGAAATTACTCGGCGTATAAAACTTGACAGGAGAGCTTTTGAAAGAATTAGTACAATTTTCAAGAGCAGTATGCCATTATGTCTTAAAAGAAAAGTGTTGAATCAATGCATCCTTCCAGTGCTTACGTACGGAGCAGAGACGTGGGCCTTAACTAAAAAATTACATGCAAAGGCTGCAGACAACTGAAAGTAGAATAGAGAGAGAGAGATACATGCTTGGTGGCCGCCCCGGTGGCGCAGTGGTTTAAGCGATGGCCTCTGACCATTCGTCGGAGCGGGGTCCGGGTTCGAATCCCGGTGAGGCATGGATGTTGTGTTTGTCTTACGGCACTGGCTCTCTCCCTTCCCTGGAACCAGTGATTTTAAGTTAGGGACGGACGACTGCTTATAGCCCATTGAGCTGCTCACGGTGGTCGTTAAACCTCCAATAAAAAAAAAAATAAAAAAAAAAAAACATGCTTGGTGTAACCAAGAAAGATAAGAGGAGGAACTCATGGATAAGGAAAGTGACAAGAGTGGAAGACTTCATGATCGGAGTAAAATCCCTGAAATGGCAATGGGCTGGACTTATTGCCAGAAAGACGGACCACCTAAATTTTAGACTGGATACCAAAGGACAGAAAAAGACCCCCAAAAGACGACCACTTGGGAGGTGGATAGATGAAATTTGTAAACATCATACCGAAGTAACAGAGGAGAGTGGCTGAAGACAGTTGTGCAGGAAATTGGTGAGACCTTCATCCAGCAGTGCATTGATAATGGTTGACAATGATTAGATATATAATCGTCAACATGGCCTCGTCACTTATATGGTTTATTCAAAAACGCGTTAGACGGCACGACATCATGATGGGAGGTGGGTTGATGAAGTTCGAAAGCATGTTAGAGCGACTTGGAAGAGGTTCAAAAGAAAGTTGTGGAAATGAAACTACGGAGATTTTCGTCCAGCAGTGTATTGATAATGATTAGTGATGATATATTCAATGAATGGAACTTCCGCTGAAGTTTTCTTGGGTGAAATTTAATAAACGAATGATTTTATGAGCACAAATTGGAAAGTAAAGTTTTGTTGTTACGCAGTGTAGAGTACAATAATTCTTGAAGATACGCCTGAATTCCTTCTCTTCAGCTGTAATAGTACACTCCTTTCAGCAGTGCACAACAGAAAATCAGCATCTAACATTTAAAAAATCTCATGACATTTTTTCAGCAGGGCGAAGGGTATGTTTCAGCTATAAAAGGAATGGCGTGAGAAATTTTAACATGTCAAGTTACGATCGTCATCGCACTTACCATCATTATGCTGCAATTGTTAGGCTTAACCTCAGAGTCCAGAGCTAAAATATTCAATATATGAGGGGAAAATGTATCAAATAAATAAAAAATATACCTTCCTTTGTTTCTTTAGGTGGACCAGAGTTTAGGTTAAAAGTCTGAATGTCTCACTATTCACATTTTCGGCAGTTTGCTGCTATGAGAAGGGCGATGAGCAGTCGCACCGCGCCCCAGTGGCGCAGTGGTCTAAGCGATGGCTTCTGATCGTTCGTCCGAGATGGGTTCGAATCCCGGTGAGGCATGGATCTTGTGTTTGTCTTGCGGCACTGGCTCTCTCCCTCCTGTGGAACCAGTGACCCCTATAACTTAGGGACGCGCGACTGCTTATAGCCCATTGAGTTGCTCACGGTGGTCGTTAAACGTCCAATCGAAAAAACATGGGAAGGAAGAGGGCCTGTGCCATAAGACAAACACATACCTCACCGGGATTCGAACCTGGACCTTTCTCGCACGAATGGTCATAAGCCAGCGCTTGTAGCTTTCGTTTGGCCATATTTTTAGGAAATGGAGGAAAATGTGCACCTTTCACGTAAATCAAGGAACTTAAACATAGTCCCAGCTAGCTCAAGTCCGCTGAGTGTGTGGGCACTCAGTGAATATTCATTAGACACTCACCTTTCGTCTGAGATGAGTCCTGGGTGTGGAATAGGTGCTGCGTTCTTGGCTTACGGCACCGCGATCCCCCCCTCGTCCTCCATGGAACCAAACTCCAGAAATCAGGGATAGAGAGTGCTTACAGCCCACAGAGTTGCTCGCTGCGGTCGTTATTACAGTGGTGTAGCGCTACTGGGGTCCTAACAAAAGTTCTGCACAGTGTCCATTTTTGAGAAAAGTGTGAAGTAACTGAGAAAACTTACCTTATTGCCGTTCAATGTACTTTCCTCCTCTGATAATGACAGCTTGCCAGCGGTGAGGTAGGTCCCGGATGCCTCCTAGTACGCCATCTTTGTTCAGCAGTCGTATTACTCGGGTCACGTCTAATGAGATTTCGTCCAGCGATTCGTAGCAGATGCCACGGAGCCGATATTTTAATTTTGGGAAAATATCAAAGTCGGGTGGACTGAGATCAGGGCTGTATGGTGGTTGGGATAAAGTTTTCCAGCCATATTTCGACAAGTGTCCCCATACCAACGCTGCACCATGACACAATGCGTTGTCATGCAGCAAGATCTCTCTCGCTTCCAACAAGTTGTAGCGATTTTGCCGAATTTTCGGTCTCAACTTAGTCCTCAGAAAGTTACGATAATATTGTGCGTTGACAGTTTGCCCCCTACAGACACTCGATTAGAGACCACAACACCCTGGGCATCGTACATAAAATCACTTGCTTCATTTTGGATTTTTGCCGACGACACTTTAAGGGGCGTGGGGAACTTTGATGCCTCTTTTCCGCTGATTGTGACTTCAGTTCCTGCTCAAAATTACGGGGCCAAGTCTCATCAATTGCGACAGTTCTGTTCAGGAAGGTGTTGCCCGCCCTTTCGAACTTGTGGAGGTGATCATTTGCGATGCTCACTCTGGCTGCTTTCTGCTCGGGGGTGAGTTGATGAGGCAATCCAGCGCGCGGTGGCTTTTTCTTTTTCCCAGTGGGTCGGTCGAACTCTTGTTAACAGACATGGTGGACAAATTTACTTGATGATCAGTGTCCGTCTTCGAGAAGCGTTGCAACAGTGGTGACAGATGTTTTGTCTATGACTGTTTGAGGTCTGCCTGAGCGGTGATCATCTTCAATGCTGCTTCGGCCCTCCCGAAAGCGCGATCCCCAGCGAGAAATTGGGCGTTGATCAAGAGTTCCTTCCCCACAAACTTCTTGCAAGGCAGTGTGGATCTGTGTCAGCCACCCCCCCCTCCCAGGGTTTCTATTTTCACGTATGAGCTCTGGTCTAACACCATGACTTGACCCGAGGAGCTGCACGCTTCCATTTCCAAACCCTTCCACGTTCACACAGCAAATGAGCAAATGATAGCGCGTCGTTCTGACACAACTGCGTTTCTGAGAGTCTGACCTTGACATGACGCAATCATTTTCCCGATTTTTTTTTGATTTTTTTTTTTATTTTTTTTGGATTTGAGGTTTAACAACTACCGTGAGCAACTCAATGGGCTATAAGCAGTCGCCCGTCCCTAATTTAGGGTGACTGGTTCCAGGGAAGGGAGAGAGCCAGTGCCGTAAGACAAACACAGCATCCATGCCTCACCGGGATTCGAACCCGGACCCCTTTCGGATGAATTATCAGAAGCCATCGCTTAGACCACTGGGCCACCATATGCTATCTGTGCTTCGTAAAACACATTTTCCAATGCCGTTTTACTCATGCGTCTTGTGATTACCTGTTAAACTAAACATAATAGGAGAGGGGGGTTTAAATGTTCATTACATTCTAAAAAAAAATTTGCCAGAAACAACACTCCAGTTTCTAAGCTCAGTTGTAATGTAGCTTTAAGTAATATATCTTTTAAAACGACGTTTAGTGAACCTGCAGTTACACTAGTAAATTCATACTTGTAGCAGGAACGACGCTGGACTTCGAAAACAGGATGGGCGAGTATTATTTTTGCTGGGGAGAGTTTGATAACTATTAACAAAACACTGAAATAATTTGTTTTCATTTTTCTACAGGCTGCACAGGTATTCGCAAATTCCCCATCCTGGATACATACTTATTAATTTCGGAACTGCCTTGAAGTTTCTGAACTTTTCGGAATACAAAAGAATCTAAAGTTTGAAGTCATTTTTTACTAATGTCCCGTCCATCCATTTTCAATGAAATTAGTAAAACCTAAAGAATTACATACCCGTATGACAAACATGACACACTTGCACCAGTAAAATGCCCTCATTAAAATAAAATTCCATGCCTAAGAGGAAGATCTTAGAACAAATGTTTTCGTGGATTAGGGTTGAGGGGGTAATGTTCAAGTTATTATGATTAACTTGCACATTTCCCATCGACAGTTCAAGTTAGTATGATTCCAACACGCAGACAATATGCTTCCCTTCCTTAACTCCTTTTCTTCAAGCCAGCAACCTTGTCTTGCACTCATCTCTTCTTCATTCGCCTTTGTCCCTACTAACTTGAACAAAAAGGCTTAAATTTTGGATTTGGACGAGTGGAGAACAGCTGAATTTTCATGGCCCTGCGGATGCTATCTATGTTGATAACATTTCTACGGAGAAGGGAAAATGCACTTTTTAGGGGGAAATATGTATGGCTGGCTGCACGACAAAAAAACCACGGGAGTCATTCTTCCTTGCTAAATTCCACATTATATTTTAAAATTAGAAAAATTAAAATATGGCACATCTTGAACTGGGTGGACGGGAGGGTGGGCAAGACATATAGCCCACCCTCGCACTCCCTTGACGTCCTTGACTTGTAAATGACAATATATATTGCCCCAAATCTTACCAAACCCAGAACATCGAATTTATCAATCGCTCTATGACTCTTCTTTTAGAAGCAAAATAATAAAAAGATTATTTTTGAGTCCCTCCAGTATCGCGGGCCCCGCGCCTGGGCTTCGTTGGCTTCTCTTTAAATCCTCCTCTGCTGAGAGTGTTTCTCTCTCAAGTTTCCGACTAGAGAAAATCGTTTTTACTTTTAAGGATTGTAGTGTTTGACAGATGGCAGCACTAAGCGGAAATGCAGCGATCAGACTAAGTGGCCTTGGGAAACAAATCGCAGTTACAGATCATAAGCGGAGAGGGATGTAATAAGGCACAAATGGACCTTCGGCACTTAGGTGACTTCTGACAAACGCGCGTAGCTCAAAATAAAGTAAGGTCAAGAGAAGAAAACAAAAAGTATTAGAAGGAAACATTCTTGCTTGAATTTGTGCGCAACGCAAAAACACTCCATGTGATTTTTCGCGTTAGTATTTCTGTCGACCGTATAGCGGTTTTCTCGTCTTCATAATCCCATTTTGGTTATGCTCATTTGACGGTCACGAAATCGTTAGAATTATGCTTCATGTAGTATTATTGCTGACCACGATGTGGTCGAATTTATTTTTAACTAGAAATTCTTCATCACAAGGGTTGTCCTTGAAAACTGAAAAATTACACAGTGGAATCTCGGTTATACGTAATTCTACGTTAGTTCCGGTATTTTACTGTAGTTTCTATCTTTTTTTTTTTTTTTTTTTTTTTTTTTTAACTCTGTTATACATAATTCATTTACACGCTTTTTGCTATTATGTATTAGCATTTGAATTTCGCCGCCCCGGTGGCGCAGTGGTCTAAGCGATGGCCCCTGATCATTCGTCCAAGAGAGGTCCGGGTTCGAATCCCGTTGAAGTTCCACAAAAACATGACTTCCTTCTTGAACCACGCTCTTTGCACCTGGGAACCAGTGGTAGGATAAGGAGTATCCACTTTTCATCATATGTGACGATATGACGCGCTAAAAGCTATTTTCCTATGGATTTAACTGCGACAGAGAGCGACGCGTTCCGCCCGCTGAGGTGTAAATTCATGGAGAACCATTCGATAGCACCTGAAGAAGAAACAACATTGGTGCAGGTGATGAACGATGGTGCATTCCCAGGTAGAACAGCCTTGCTATTTAACGTAAGCCCAACACTCATCTCTTCCTGAAAGACGGTGGCTCAGTGTTGGGCCTATGCTAAATAGCAAAGCTGTGTTATTTGGGTTAGGACCACTCCACCTCAGCTACCAATTGTCGTGTACTGGTACCATAATTTGACGTCAGCACTTCGACTAGGATTTAAAGGTTTGTAAGTTGTTGGACGTCCCGACCTGTCTTCAAAACTGGTGTTCTCAGCATTAGAACGCTGGAACCATTTTCGTGCAATGCTGTCCACTATTTCGTCGCCTTCAACTGCACTAATTCCTCTTTTTGCTGTCGCATTTAACTCTGTTTTTTCAATACGGGCGTAGAAGCACCCGAACAGCACGTATATCAACCTCTATCCTCTGTTAACTTGATCTGCTCGTCACGTAATCGCAGTACTCAGTCGACGCTGGCGCTTTTCCCACAAGAATAGAGGTCCCACATTATGTTTATCCCAAAACGGGACGAGTTTGATTCCCGCAGGTAGTTGTTGGATGTCCAAGATATCCGTGAGTAATCAAACTACTTTCAAAACAAAAGCTATGAAAAATATACACTGAATGGGTTTTCATCATATAAAAGGCAACTTTACCTCTTGAACTGGAAACTTCGGTTCTCAATCTAGAAGGTCCTGATCAAGAAAATGACGATAAAAGTTACAAACAGTCCCCTCCTACCTGTTTGAATGTTCAGTTCATCTGGGCAAAGATACTGTTCTTGATGATTTCTGATTTAGTTAAGCAAATGAAAATTTCCGGTTCTGAATTAAAAGACTCCTATACTTTACATTCGCTGTATTGCAATATTTGTGAATTATAATACGTACCTTATTCCTGAGACACAAAAGGTTTATGGTCTTTGTTGAAAACTTCCTGAATTGTGGGGAAAGCGTCATGTATATTTAACTGTGTAGTGTGAGGAAAAGTGTTTTGTTTTCCCGACGCTTTGCAAGCTTCATGCTTTTACTAAAGATATTTTATACTTACCGTCCATTCCATTTCAAGATTTTCTTTTTACATATTCATAGCACGAGAATAATATTCTTCTATGACATCTTTCAATTCATCGGTTGTAAACGAAAAGATATGAGACTTATGATGATAATTATTCTTATCAGTTTTAAATGCTTACCTCTCATACGCAAACACATCTCGGTAACATGATAAAGAAATAGTTGAGTGGCAACAAGATATTTTCTGCAATTGTATTACCGCAGGTGTATATGATGAAATCTTAGTTTACAGAAGCATGAATTGCGTTAGTAAATTCATACTTAGTTGCTGCATTAAAAACACGTACACAAATAGCGTATTACCATATCTGAAACTGAAATCGTGACTAAATTTTTTGTGCTTTCTAATCTGGTGACGCCACACAGATATTTTATTTAAAAGTATGAGTAGGAGAGAAGTTATGAATGCTTAAGATTTTCAGCATTTAAAAAAATTCCTCTTAACACTGTTTAGGTTTCATCCAATAATTTAAGATGTTTTACTCGAAATATATGTTTTACTCGACCACCGTGAGGAACTCGATGGGCTTATAGCAGTAGCCTGGCTCTAATTTAAAGCCACTGGGTCCAGGGAAGCGAGAGAGCCAGTGCCGTAAGATAAACACAACATCCATGCCTCACCGGGATTCAAACCGGGACCCATCTCTGACGAATGATCAGAAGCCAGCGCTTTGACCACTGCGCCAACTGGGCGGTGAAGCACATTTACTGGATATCTTCGCTTCAGATGCTGTCCAAGCTGAAAATTAAGAGCATAGCTTAGTTAAAACATTCTATGATCGTTTGAGCTCAACGCCTGGTATTTCAGGTGAAGGTTGTCTATCGTCGTGTTTTGGGAATCGTTATGTGAATGCGTTGCTCATTTCTATGCGCAAAGTCGTTTCCGAGTGTAATGTGATTCGCAGTTCTTTCCCAATAGCAAAAGATGCTACCTTGTTAGAGGATATTCTTTGTTCTTCATTACTGTACTACTGTTCAGTGTCGTCGGGTCATTATGAGCATCCGCCTAGCATGAAAATTAGAATTTTGTTTCTTTTAATTGAAGAAAATCCGTATTTGTAACCAGTCTCCAGATTTTCTGAATGAAATGTCAGCCACTGCAATACTTGAATAACTGGCTAACACATTACAGCCTTCCATGTGCATTTACTAAACCGCACCCTAAGAGGGGAAGCGACTCTCGTCGACTTCTCAAAGTTTCGGAGAACAGTAATGAATGAACAGAAGCGCGCTGAACTATTCTTTGAAAAAGTCTTTTGTGGCTGGTTGCTTTCGCGTCGGCAGCCAGTGAGCGACTGATTTTCCTATGTGTAGTTAAGCTGAAAGTTTCACTCGTGCAAGTAAAATGAACAAAGTGAACTTTTTATTTGAACATTCTTTTAGTTCATTAAGGCTCTACGAGACCCGCCATCTTGTATTGTGCCTTCTCTTGTTAATCAACGGGCAAGCGTATTTCACAAATTGCTCGGGCAATTTTGCACATTTTGGAATACCGTTTATGGCTAACGCAAGATATGATAAATAAAGAGTTCTCTGGTTTCAGATTTTCATTTTGGACTCTAAGTATTTTTTACTAATCAATAAAACTATGGAAGACTCCTTGGTACGATTTTCGCTGCAGATAAAAAAATGAAGGGAAAGGTCAATAAAAATTCTGAAACGAGGGAACTCTTTATTAATCATATATCTTGCGTTAGCCACAAACTGTGTTCCAAAATGTGCAAAATTGCCCGAGCAATTTGTGAAATATGCTTGCCAGTTGGTTAACAAAAGAAGGCAGCAATACAAGATAGCGGGTCTCGTAGAGCCTTAAGGTGGTTCCACCTAAAATCTTTATATTATGTTTCCAGTGGTAAAACTTTACATATTTTCTTCACAATTAATGTATTCCCAAGGTCGAAAATTTGCACATCGATAAAACTAACTTTAAGTTATAGCATGGGAATCTTAATACTTGCTAAAACAGAACCATAATTATATTACATATCAATTATTTTTCTTTGAGTAATGTTCAGACCTGTTAATAGATGCCGCTACCTGTATATTGATGTCAGTACACAAATAAATTTTGGATTGCATAATTATGATTGTTTTAGCAAGTATTAAGTATCCCATGCTGTAGCTTAAAACTAGTTTTATCGATGTGCAAAGTTTCATCCTTGGGAATACATTAATTACGAAGAAAATATGTAAAGTTTTACCATTGGAAACATAAGAGCCGCCCCTGTGGCGCAGTGGTCTCAGGCGCTGGCCTCTGATCATTCGTCCGTAAGGGTCCGGGTTCGAATCCCGGTGAGGCATAGATGTTGTTTGTCTTACGGCACTGGCTCTCTCCCTTCCCTGGAACCAGTGACCCTAAATTAGGGACGGGCGACTGCTTATAGCCCATTGAGTTGCTCACGGTGGTCGTTAAACCTCCAATCAAAAAAAAAAAAAAAAAAAACATAAGGCAGAGATCTTAGGTGGAATCACCTTAAGGGATGAAGAAATAAAAAGCGTTATAAACTTGGGCACACATCGATCAAATATTTCTTGGTACAAAAACATAAGAATCTGTCTAGAACTTTTAATATCGAGTGGTACAGCAAAATATCCTAGTTAAGGCTCTACGAGACCCGCCTTCTTGTATTGCTGCCTTCTCTTGTTAACCAACGGGCAAGCGTATTTCACAAATTGCTCAGGCAATTTCGCACATTTTGGAGCACAGTTTGTGGCTAACGCAAGATATATGATAAATAAAGAATTCCCTGGTTTCAGAGTTTTTATTGACCTTTCCCTTCATTTTTTATCTGCAGCGAAAGCCGTACCAAGGCGTCTTCCATAGTTTTATTAATAAATAAAACATACTTAAAGGGTCCAAAATGAAAGTCTGAAACCAGGGAACTCCTTATTTATCATATATCTTGGGTTAGCCACAAACGGTGTTCCAAAATGTGCAAAATTACCCGAGCAATTTGTGAAATACGCTTGCCCGTTGGTTAACAAGAGAAGGCAGCAATACAAGATGGTTTGTCTCATAAAGCCTTAAGTGGAAACTAAAGGAGACATACTTTGTTTTGTTTCTGTTAGTTTTTTTTTATTATTATGCGGCACTGCATATACGTTTTATTTACCTCATTCTATGTGGTTAATCATGATTTCAGCAGGTGGCGATTGGAAACTTCACAATCCGCTGAAATTATATTTCACAGTAGGGAAGATTGAGATCAATTTTAAAAATATTTAGCTCCCAGATAAATGTTAGGCTACCCTACGCCACTGCTTTTGACTTTTATATTGATCTTCTCTGGTAGCAGTCACGGGTTAAGTTCCTTTTCTCTTGTTGATGGGTGTTTTAGTCCTTCAACGAGACCATGAAGACTGGTATAAATACTCTATGCAGTTCAATCTTTACTTGAAAGAGAATAAAACATACGAAACCACTATAAAAGCAGAAAGAGAATAAAACATACGAAACATTGAAATTGAAAGGGAATAAAACATACGAAACCACTGTAAAAGCAGACATTTTGTACCAAAAACCTACAATAGATGGATGGCAGCACAAGAAAGGCAACGAAATTCCAAGAGTACCTTTCATAATATCTCCAACGCCATTTTTGTTTTCTCAGTTTCGATGGTTAACGACCACCATGAGCAACACTGAGTGCTATAAGCAATCTC
This sequence comes from Macrothele yani, assembly GCA_039090855.1. NCBI lineage: Eukaryota > Metazoa > Arthropoda > Arachnida > Araneae > Macrothelidae > Macrothele > Macrothele yani. Next base: position 11,164,549 of record CM077022.1, on the reverse strand, counting down.
TCGTCCCTAATTTGAATCGCTGATTCCAGGGAAGACTAACACCGGACAGGCACGCCATTCGTGCTTCATCCTGGGCCCGGATCTTGCTCTGACTAGTCAGAAACCAGCACCTCCGACAACTCGCCCACCGACGTTACCCAACGCCATTCTAACAAGTTAGTAAAATCATGCCAATGCATTGATTATGATATGCTTTTCAACATGCCAGAAATCATTACTCACGTTATGAGGATAATGGCTGTGGAATAAATCTCGCTCCTGTGTCCTGACCTTTGACCCCATTTCGATTATATTCAACAGAACCGGTTCAGTAAACCTCCGGAACAACATGCTAAAGTTTTGTCTCAATCGAAGCATTTTTACGTAAGTTATGACGCATAAGGGCAATGGAATGGATTACGCTCCTATGTCCTGACCTTTGACCCCATTTCGCCTATTTTCAATAGGGTTCGTCTTTAATGGTCCCCTACACATACTAAAATTTCATCGAAATCGAACCATTTTTGCGCGAGTTATCGTGCAGACAGACAAAGCTGGAGCATATACGCTTCTTCAACCTGCGGTTGGAAAGGGTAAAAAAAGAGCATCTCCATAACTAAAAACTCTATGTAAGAGCTGAAATGCATAATTACTTGTGACAGTTTTTAATTGCCTTGAAGGATTCCAATACTTACTAACAGAAAAGGGTACGTAACCTCAAGAAGCACTTATGACAGGTTTATGATCTGTATTTCTGAGATGAGAAGGCGGGGGGGGGGGGGGGGAGAATTGTTTCACCGTATCTATCGGAAAATCCGGCCGCTATGTGAGCATTTCTGTTTAAAGAGCGCACAAATTTTTGGGCATCATTTGGTTGTTTTGTCGGCCACTTAAAAAGTTCAGCAGCGGAGAAAATTATATCTAGTGAACAGACTTACTTCTATTAGCTAAGAATGAGTAGTGTGGTAAATTTCAAAGCACGTCAAGTACACTTAGGTCGCAGGAAATTCCAAAAAAATTACAGCATTGAACAGAGGCGTATCTAGGACGGGGTAGGTGGGGGCGGATGCCCCGGGCGCAGCTCTAGAGAGGGCGAAACAAAATTTTATTGCTTCTAGTCTGATTAAAACTGGAATTGAAACCTTGGTTAACGTTTTTGGTGCAGTTCTTTTTAGCACCATACTTTGTCAGTTGACCATTTACAGAATTTGCTTATAACATGCATCGCTAGTTCGTAAGAAATAGCAGCTTAAAAATTGCATTTCTTCCTCAAAATGCTAAGGGGATGGTAGTTGATCACATTCAGAAATTAAGTCACGGTTGTGTATAGTCCATACAACTAAAGAATAATAAACACTGCCTTCGCCGACAACAATGGTGCAGCGGTTTCTCTTCAGTTGGACGAACTTATACGTACGTTGCAGGATAAGGATGTCGTTCACATAGCTGAAGATTATCTGGTAGCAATTCGATCATTACTGTGACTGCTAGCCACGACTTCGAGATGTATTCGGTCTACTTGATGTGATATCGAAGATCCAAACTCTAAAGCAATTGGCAAGAGCTGTACAAAAAGTCAGTTTGATATGACGATATTCTTGTTTTTATTAAAACTAAGCTCTTGAATTAGTAATATATAACTGTAAAATTAATAAATACATTAAACTATTAAAATTAATAAAATACATAAAACTATTGAAATTAGTGTATATACATAAAACTATTAAATTAGTACATATACACATATAAAATGGAAAGATAGATGGGGGCGCAATATTTCATGGTATACCCCGGGCGCAGAAATGCCTAGTTACGCCTCTGGCATTGAATAATACACGTAAGATCCTTACACGTAGAACGTGCAATTAAGCTACTGCGTGGATATCCTAAGGCTTTCCAGATCTCTCCCTCTTATCAGGGCCTGATTAAGAAGGGCTGGGGGATGTATAGGGCTATACTCTTGGGTACACCATTTTCAACAGCCCAGGAGAAATACCTGGGCAAATAATACACACACTATATTGGCCAAAATTCACCAGACACCTAGAAGACAAACACAACATAGCATGTATTGATATACATTAGTACGGTGTCGGTCCACCTTTGGCCTTAATGCATGCACTGACCCTTCCATTCAGTACATAATGCTGCCCCCTAACTGTTGCTTAGTAGTAGGCCTTTGTTCCAACCTTCTTATGCGGCGCTCCAATTCATCCCGTAGGTGCTCTATGGGATTAAGATCAGGGCTCTGTGCTGGCCAGTTACCAAACGATACGGAATTATAGTCAAACCACGCCGTAACAGTCCTTGCTTTATAGTTCCGTGCATTATCTTGCTGGTACCGACAAGGCTCAGTTCCATAGTATTGCCACAGAGTTGGTAGGGCAAATAAGGGCATAAATGTCCAGAATATCGAGGTAGGCGTGCTGGTTAACAGGTTTGTCCACGATAATCAATGGGCCGGGACCATACCACGGAAAGCATGCCCACACGAGTACACTGACAGCTCCAAACCTGACCGTAGGAACACTACACTGTGTTAAATAGCGTTCTCCCGGATGCAGCCATACCCACACAGGGCCATCAGACTGATGGATCGTGTATCTGGATTCATCAGTCCATAGGACCAGTTTCCATTGACCTACGGTCCACGATAAATGTTCTTTACACCATGCTAAACGACGAGTAGCATTCCGAGCGGAGATGAAAGGCTTATGAGCAGCCGCACGACCACGGTAACCCATGGAATGAAGTTCTCTGCGAATGGTACGTGTACATACCGAGGTTCCAGCATTTTTACTCACCTGTACACTGAGGTCTTGTGCAGTACTCCGTCGATTGGCTGTAACGACTCTCCTGAGGCTTCGACGTCTTCTATCACTGATTTTCTTTGGTTTTCCGGTACGTTCTGCTGCTTCAGGCACGCTATGTGTCTTCCCCTTATTCAGTACATCATCCAAAACAGTTGACTTGGGTTTCTCTTATGGACAACCCACTAATATAACACCCAACAATCTTTCCATTCTCAAAGTCTGTTTTCTCCGGCAGCGACATTTTCACTAAAGCTCAAGTGCGATATGATCGCGGTCAGCTGCAGGCTTGTTTTTATACAGTTTGCAGCTGTACTGCGGATCTTAACAACGCAGCCGGTCCGTTCATTTGCTTTTGAAGGGGTGTCCGGTGACTTTTGTCATTATAGTGTATATAATACTGAACTGTATTTTATATGTTAATTCAGAAATTATTCGGAACAGTGTTTTTTTCCTTGGTTTAAATTGAAACTAAACTGATTAAAAGAGTCGACGTTACGCTTCCTCGAGTAACACCAAAATCTTAAGTTTTTAATTGGTATGTTCGTGATTTTTGTATGCGTATGTGCTCACAAAAAATATAGTGTGAACCTACTAGAACTTTAAACACGCATTTCCGTTGAAAATTGGATTTCTTTACAATTACATTTCTTCCCCACAACACATATCGACGCGGTAGTGTAACAAGGAAAAGAGAGGGAAAAAAATGCAACAAAACAAATTTCTAGGGATTATTGATGCACGCAGCAAATGATGATGACTCTGCAAAATGGCAATGATTCTGTGCCGTAAATGGCAGTTACTACAGCGATCATACCAAATGGAAGCCATTTCCGCAACTCGGTCCTTATTTCGAGACACCTTGGATGTTAATGAGACCCTTTTTGAAGAAAAATGAAGATAGCATTGGATATTTGAAGATGGGGATGGGTTTTTTTTTCCTTAGTATAATTTTCTGCGCATCAATGCATAACTTGCATTTGACAACTTTTTATTCCGCGCTGTACTTCCCTATACGAGCATTAAGAAATCCATGGTGATGAGCAGAAATTGGTCGAAGCCACTGGAATTCCATTAAGCGCATTTTTCAGACGAAGCTATGAAAACATTTGTCAGATTGTCCACCTTTAAATGAAAGGGAAAAGCATAGTAATCTCAAAAGTTCGGTGACCTTCAGTAATGAACACAAAAACAGATATAACTTAGCAGAGGCATAGCTATGCATTTCTACTCCCGGGGCACAAAATATTGCGCCCCCATTTGTCCTGTTTTTGGTTTTTATTTTGAGGTTTACGGACCACCGTGAGCAATTCTAAGAGTTATAAGCAGTCACCTGACCCTAATGTAGGGTTCCAGGAGCGCTAAATTAGTCATGTTTACCTTTAACAGTGCGTCCGAGGTGGGCTCGAGGTCGAATCACGGATGAAGCATGGATGTTGTGTTTGCACAACGGCAGTGTCTGTGTTCCTTCCCTGAAATCAGTGGTTCTAAATTAGGGACGAGCTACTGCTCATTGAGTGAGTTACTCACGGTGGTCGTGAAACTCCTAAGGGAAAAAAGAAACAAGAAACAAAGAAAAAAAAATAACCCAGTCAAACTTTGCCTGTTTGCCTAGCTTTTCCCAACTGGTTCGGACCTTCGGTACCTCACCAAACGGACCAAATGCAACTCGCCGTGATTCGCAGCAGCAGTAATCATAAAATAGACTCCAGAAAATCTTCAGCAATGTGAACGATATCCTTATGCGAACAACAAACAACCCTGCACACTTTGGGGAATAAATGTGATTTTTAAGCTGCCAAGATTACCGAAAGGGGGAAACATATTATATGCATTTTCTGTAAATGGTGCAAAAGTTTCTATTCCAATTTTAATCAGATTGTAAGCAGTGAGTTTTGCGCGCACTCATGAGCTGCACCCGGGGCATCCGCCCTCCTTACGCCTCTGTAGCTTTAGTCTTTATACATGATCCCCGCATGTTTTCCACTGTGCTCTAAGAAAACATCCTGCGCGTTTCTATCTTACGTTGGCAAAATTATTAGTGTTCTCTTCTTGGTCAACCACTCCAAGGACTGGTTGTTCAGTAGATGTATTCTCTCTCTCTCTCTTCTCCGCCGTTGTCTTCAAGTCATAGTATGTCCTAGTTTTGGTGTCTTGGAGTAACTGTGTCACAAAACCATTCCTTGGCCGTCCTCTTCTCTTGCCTTGAATTGTCCCTTCCAAAACTTTCAGAATCATCGGGCCTCCAGAGCGCAATGCATGTCCCATCCACAACATTCTTCTTCTTCTTTTTAACATATTGATCAGATTCCTTGGTTCTCCCACTCTCTCCAGGACCTCCTCATTAGTCTTTCTATCGAGCCAACTTATTCTGTCCATTCTTCTATAGCTCCACATCTCAAATGCCTCCAGCCTTTTCACTTCCCTCTTGGTCAATGTCCATGTCTCAGAGTCGTACAGAGCTACTGGCTAAACATATGCCTTTAAAATTCTCTTCCTCAGTTTTAGATCTATATTTATGGCTGTCAGAAGTCTTTGATTCTCTCTAAAAGCCGTTTTTGCCATCCCCAGTCTAATTCTAATTTCCTTTTCATGTCTCGCATCTTCAGTAATAAGTTGACCCAAATAGCGAAATGATTTAACTTGTTCGATGTATTGTCCTTCAATTTCAAGGAAAGCCTGTTTTGGATCCTTCCCTATTACCATTAGTTTTGACTTGTTTTTATTTATCTTCATTCCATATATATCACCATTTTTGTGTATTTTTGACATCGTGCGTTGTAATGATTTGGCTGATCCTGCAACTATTGCCTGGTCATCAGCAAACTTAATGGCCTTAATTCTCTCTCCATTAACGCAAACTCCTTCACTGGTGGTCCCAAAGGCCTGGTCCATCATGATTAGTATCAAGTTTTTTTTTGGCAATTATTAGAGTATTACTTATCAAACCTGCATTCTTGAAGATTTTGAAGTTGAGGTGCAATGCACAGGTCTTAATTACTGGAACGGGAAATTGAAAACTTAAAAGGAATTAATGCTGACTGGCTACAAACTCTTTTTACCATGAATGTTTCAAGTCCTAAGTCTTCGGCATGATCGGCAACAACTGTGGCAGCTAACTTTCCACTTTCATATGACATACATGTATGACGTACTGCACAGGTGTCGCACACAGCAAGACTGCAAGTAGTAGCGATAAGCCTTTGTCTGTGTAGCTTAATTGGGTAAACATTCTGCTCCGGAGGGGGAAGATGTAGGGTTAGGGTATCGCCACCGGCGAAAATATGGGTTTCACATTGGCTCCCGAGCGTAAAAATGGCTCCACCGGGCGTTAGGTTCTTCGAAAAACGTAATGTTCCTTCCACATATAGTCTGGAATTAGTGAGAATTCCTTGATCTACAGAGAGTTACTTCGAGCATGGTTTGAGGTGAACCCAAAGCCTGCTATTCGTGTTCCTGCCTTTCCCAAGAATGGATATATGTGACGTACTACAGAGGTGACGCACATGTCAACGCGGCAAGTGGCAGTGATAAGCCCTTGCCGGCGTAGCTTCAATGGTAAAGCATTCAACCCTGGAGTAGAAGCATGTGTTACCGCGAAATTCTTCGTATTCCGGTAACATTTAATTTAAAGTAATTAGATTTGGCTTTAAAATTTTCTTAATCAAAACCTAAGTCTCTTAATTAAAAATCCAATTAAAGGTCGAGCAGGGACTTTTCCTCCGCCCGAAAATTAGAGCGGGTCTTAAAAGAAGTTCAGGTCATAAAATATTTCCTTCATTCAATCTTTAAGTCGCAGTACACTTAAGGCGAGCTGCTGAAGTTTCTACCCAGGCGTTAAAAAAAACATCATTCCTCTGAAATTCTTAGGCGCACAAAACTCTGGTACAAAAGTCCAGGAAAAGCAGCAACAGTCTTCAGTTATTAAACTTGACTCCTGGGTGATTTTCAAAGAGAGAAAGCCATAAAATTTCTCCTGTGCGTATTTCCATCCACGAAGCGTACGTGTTGGAAAGCATCTCTGCCAACCACCGGTCCAGCGCGGAAACCGCCTATATAAGTACGTAATGGAAATTTTATACGTGACAACCTGAGCCAGTGAAAGTTAAGACGCGTTCATAACAAAAAAGGAAAGGAATTCAGCTTAAGAAAGAGTCGGCATGTTAAAGGACTGTGTTTCAACGCTGGTTCAGTTTTGTAAGAAGGGGCATTCGCGAACCCCTACCGAGGAATTTCGGAGAAAGTACGAATCGCGTAACTAGTAGGGCAACGAGTGACCAATGGTACGCCACGACGCTACCTTGAGCAGTGTCACCCCCTAGAAGAATGTCTACGGGCCGAAAGGGGATGATATAGTAAAAAGTTTAGAGATGAGTGGAGTAAATGGAGAAATAAACCTAGTGACTGAGAGTTTACGAAGCTGGAGTTTAGGAGCTTCGCGATGAGTGTTAGCAGGAGTTTGTTTTTCTAAGTTTTGAGACTCATTGACGTAGGTAGGATCGCATCGGAGATAGGGCAAAGAGTTGTAGGTAGAGCGACAGCACATAATCTCCGTCCGGCCAGCCAAAGACCGACGACCGAAGAAAAGCTGGTAAGATGCTTTCTAACTCATACCTCATAGCTTTGCATGTGCTACGCATGGTCAATTCCAGTTGTCTGAACGTAAATATAAGTTCCTCTAGCGCACGCAAGTTTTGCTTTAAACATTTGAACAAAATACTTGAATTTACCGATAAAACCACTGATCTGCATATGTTTAAAATATCTTGGTTACCAAAATCCCGAATATGATGCGTATAATGTTTAGTTTAACCCTTTAACGACCATGATGCCCAAAACGCCCGCTCCGAAACGCTATAGCCACCCGAAACGCCTGTTTAGAGTGAGTCATATTTCCTACCATTGCCTGTTCAAATTTTCTCGACCTATGAGGGATCAGCAGGAGTCGCTATTGTTATTAAACAAAGAAGTGAACCAGCAGACAGTTTCGGGCGTTATGGCATTTGGAGTGATAAGATTTTTGGGTCATGGTTGTTAAAGGGTTAAAGTAAAGAACTCCATCGGTACACATGTACCTAGCCGTAGATGATTTAGTGCTTATCTGGGTCATTTCAGTCAATCAGCAAAATAATTCTTGAGTATAATTCTAAGTTCATTTCAGGGTTTCACAACAGTGATCAAATTTCGTATGCTTCTCTTTAAACTTTTAATTTCTAAGCGGCATGTGGAAGAGAGTGGCAAATCCATAGCTGTTCCATATGGAACACAAGGCAATGCACTTAAGTAGAGCCTGAGCTTTGGAGGCCCTGGAACAGGGAACGCAACCTCATCTTTGATGCCACTAGACTAAATTTGGGGGTGGTTTGATTATGTAAATTTTCTTTGGATGTTTCACTTAAACCCACTCCGGCGAATAAGACGTAGTAGTGATTCGCGGAATCCTAGTAAAGGGCGCGATAATAGTTGGTTCGAGTACCGCCACCGGTAAACTAGGGTTTCACAAATAATGAAATTAACTGTTGTTGCTGCACGATTAGATTTCTACAATGTCTTTGACTATCAGATTATGGGTTTATGTCACAAATATATTTTTTTTAAGCCGACCGTGGTTTCGCTGGGTAGGCACGTAAATATTCAAGTTGTATATGGCATCATAAATAGTGTTTAAAGTCACGTGTTTTTCTCACCTCCACATGACAAGTCCAATCACCCTTGGCAACAAAAACTCAGCGCCTTTTACGAATGTATGAATGAATGCCCACGGAAAAAATGCCCACACACAGAAGAAATACCCACGAAAAAAATACGTCAACGGTCGAATGATAAGCTTTTTATGTCTGTTATAAACGGAGTTCGGACAACTGGTCACAGACAACTGGCCACCAAAGCGTTAGGGGTCGTATAAATATTGCTGTTTCTTGGCCACTTCACCTACATAACGAAAATGGGTGTAGGAGAACTGGCCACAAAGTTTAAGGGGCCGTATAGAAATTGCGTTTTTGACCGTTTCGTGGCCACGTCCGCAGTGGGTTGGTTATCTGAGTCACATAAAGCTTCCGTTATTTCGTATTTTCTTAATTGTGATATTTAACGTAATTTTTTATGAAATGTGTTTATAATCTACAACTCAACAAAAAAATTTCAGGGTTTATAAACTACAGCTCAATAAATTCTTTGCGGGCATCTGCTTCCGCAGAAAACTTTCAGGGGAAGGGGGAGGGGGGATTAATGCTATAAATATTAAATATGAAAAATTTGTAGCCCAACCGAGAGCAGATTCTCAGTGTTTTCGAGCTACACCTCAACAAATTCTCTGAGGGCACGTGAAAACGCAGGAAACCTGTAGGGGAGAGAGAGGCTTAATACCGAAAATATAAACTACAGAGGATTTGTAGTTTGTAAACTGTAAAAATCTTCAGATCGGGCCAATTTTTTATAATTTTGGTGTTAAGGCGTCGCCCCCCCCCCCCCTCGACAGGTTTCCTCAGTTTGCACATGCCTGCAGATAATTTGTTGAGCTATAGTTTATAAACCCTGAAATTATTTTATGTTGCAGATTATAAACATTTTTTTTATAAAGAAATACATTCAATATCGCAATTAAAGAAATACGAAATTACGGATTCTTTACGTGACTCAGATAGCCAACCTCTGACAACGTGGCCACGAAGCGGTCAAAAACGAAATTTTTATACTGACTCTTAAAATTTTTGTGGCCAGTTCTCCTACACCCTCTAGTGCAACCTGACACCAGTACTAAGCCTATGCGATGCCTCGTTTTTGAGTTCATTTTAATTTACCGTGTGTTTGAGCCTCATACAGTCCAGGGACTTTGTTCAAGTGGCTTTCTCTGTTATGCGCCACTCCCTAATTCCGCGTGAAAAGAATGCTGGAGATTCTTTGCGTTATGCGTAGTTACTTTGCTTGAAAAAGCCAAGAACACACCACACTCGCACATGTTCATTTGAACAAAGGACGCCTTCCGCGATTTTGAAAACAAACTACGATGGCCTTATAATGCTAGATAACGTTATATGATTGAGCGGAGGAAGCATTCCGATTACTTTTCTCTATTGCTTAATTGAAATTAAGGTATTTTGTCATGGAATTAAGGCCTCACTTTTTCTGTGGGCATTTTCGCTATTTTCGGGAAGTGGGCATTTTTTCCTCATACCCCTTTTACAGTTGCGTATATCGCGCGATACATTTATCTTCAGATAAAGACAGTTTGTAAAAAGAACTTTATTTCCTTAAACGTGTTGCAGTCGAGGATACAACCCTTCCATTATAGACAAGGCTGTAACAAAATTCCGGAAACCGAAGCCTATCTCCGCATTAACGCCTGTGATGCGCCCATTGCGAGATATTTTTGCCATTATTCCATTTTCCCGTGACATTGCCTTCAAAAATTCTCAAAACCTTTAATTTTAAGGTGATTTTTAAACCCATAAACAAAGTGAGATTTTTAGGATCAAAGGACTATGTAGAAGACAAAAACTCGTGGGGAATTTTTCAAATTCCATGTGAATATGGCGTTTCGTATATAGGACAGACCCTTAGAGCCTTGCGTTTTCGATTGAAGAAGCACAGGACCTACATTCGGAATTGTGACCTAAAGAAGTCGTCGATGGCTAAACACTGTTACGAAAATGACCATCGATTTCTCTTAGAAAAAGCAAAGCTAATTGACAAGCCAGATTCAACCACCAAACTTGATATTTTGGAAGCTTTCCATACATATCAGAAGTGTTTTTGCAACTTGTTCAATGACATGGCATCCACCCCATTTCTATTAAGCACGTGGAAGCATCTAGCCAAAACACGTGACTGTAAACACCATTTATGATGTCATATACAATTTGGGGATGCAAGGTCAGGTGATGCGTAACATCACAGCCTCTCCTTGACAAATGTCAACCCCGCCTTCTCGTGGTGCATCCTGTTCCCACTAAAGGGGCTCTGACGACCGCCCATAGCGGTATAACTATACCATCGGGATCAGAGGAAATTCTATCCCACACTCACCAACCCGCTTGGCCAGCGTGGTGAGTTATGGCCAAACCCCTCCAAAATGATTCCACAACTTAAATCTTGGCCCTCAGTCTCCGGCAGCTGGAATGTACCTGGCCAAAGCAGCGGCCAGTGCGACATGAAGGCAGAGGGTGCTAAGAATCCCCGGAGGACCGGACTAGGCTGCCATCTGATGCTGACCTTGGCTACTTACAATGGACGCTCCCTATCTTCTGATTCAAGGCTTCTTGAATTGGAAGAGGAACTACAAAGGATCAAGTGGGACATCGTGGGGCTAAGTGAGGTAAGGAGAAAAGGAGAAGATCTCATCGAACTGAAAAGTGGACATCTCTTCTACTATCATGGGACAGATACTGGCAGAACTAGTGGTGTTGGATTTATAATAAACAAGAAACTGAAGGATAAAGTTGTAGAAGTTGAAAGTTCCTCTGACAGAGCTGCACGACTTGTTATCCAACTCTCGAAAAGATACCAGGCTCAGATCATTCAAACTTATGCACCCACCACAAGTCATCCTGAAGAAGAAATTGAAGAATTTTATGAGGAAATTTGTCATCTAAATAATAAAGGTAAGCAGCACTTGAAAATAATTATGGGAGATTTCAATGCAAAAATAGGGCAACGGCAACAGAATGAAACTTCAGTAGGTAAATTCGGTCATGGCAACAGAAACCAGCGTGGAAATACTCTCGTTGAGTTTGCAGAGGCAGAAGGGTTTTTCATCTTGAACTCCTTCTTCAAGAAAAAGCCACACAGGAAATGGACATGGAGACATCCAAATGGGACGACAAGTGAAATTGATTTTATTATGTGTAACAAAAAATTCGTCATAGAAGACTGCAGTGTGCTAAACAAGTTCAACACAGGTAGTGACCATAGATTGGTGAGATGTAAGATGCACCTCAACACTAAACTTGAACGTGGCAAGCTCATAAGACAAACAAAATCTATTGACATAACCAACCTTAAAAAACACCATAATACCTTCAAGTTAGAACTGAAGAACAGGTTCTCTGCTTTAGAAGGCCTAACATCGGAAGAAGTGGACATCTCTGAAGTTAACAGAAAAGTAACCAAAGCTCTTATGGAAACAGCAACAAAATTAGCTGGGTCTAAGAACAAGTTGCATGTGAACAAATTATCAGGAAAAACCAAAATGTTGATGCAAAAAAGAAGAGAGATGAGGACAACTAAAGAAGATGTGACTTCCAAAGTGGAATATATAGACCTATGCAAGACAGTACGAAAAAGTATCACTGAAGACGTAAGGAAATTCAACTGTGAACTAGTGAGGAAAGCAATTGAAAACAACCAAAGCCTAAAGATAGCAAAGGGACATCTCAGTAAGGGAAGAAAACAGATTATGGCACTGAGAAAAGAAGATGGTTCTGTAACAAGAAATAGAGGCGAAATTTTGACAAGAGTGAAAGATTTCTACTCCAAATTATATGAAAGGGATGATATATGCACTCCAGACATCATGAAAGATACCAGTACCAGAGTTCCTCCAGTCCTTCCAGCAGAAGTTGCACATGCAATCAAGAACATGAAGCGAGGAAAAGCTCCAGGAGAAGATGGAATTACTGTAGACATCATACAAGAAGCAAGTGGAGAAATCGAAACAATACTCGCCCAAATTTTCACTCGATGCCTTAATGAAGGAAAGATTCCTGAGGATTGGAACACCGCTACAATGATCCTGCTACATAAGAAAGGTGACATTGAGGATCTCGGAAACTACAGACCTATCAGCCTCCTATCAGTAGTTTATAAAATCTTCACTAAAGTTCTTTCACACCGCTTGAAGGTAGCACTAGACATGGCTCAACCGAGAGAACAAGCTGGATTCAGGAGTGGCTACAGCACAATAGATCATATCCACGTGCTGAGAGAACTAATTGAAAGAGCGAGGGAATATGAACTTCCATTGTGCATGGCTTTTATCGATTATGAAAAAGCCTTTGATTCGGTGAAACCATCAGCAGTTACAATGGCTCTGAAAACCTGCGGTATTGAAGATGCATACATTAATATTATTAATAACATCTATGAAAATGCAAATGCAAAGATTAGGCTGTTTGAAAATACAACACACGTAAAAATTGGAAAGGGAGTGAGACAAGGTGACACCATATCTCCGAAGCTCTTTAATGCCACATTGGAGGGTGTTTTTCAGTCACTGAGCTGGGAAAACAAGGGGATAAAGATTAATGGAGATTATCTAACCCACCTTCGTTTTGCTGATGACGTAGTCATTTTTGCAACTACCCCATCAGAGCTGCAGAGTATGATCCAGGAACTTGCTGACAAGAGTAAAGAAGTGGGATTAAAAATGAACTTTCAGAAGACAAAAGTGATGTTCAATGCTTTTACAAGAAATGAAGATTTATCGATTGATGGAGAAAAGCTGGAGATAACAGACACGTACGTTTATCTTGGACAGCAGATATCAAGTGAGGGTCACATTGATGAAGAAATTAATCGGCGTACAAAACTTGCCTGGAGAGCTTTTGGAAGAAACAGCATAATTTTCAAGAGCAATATGCCATTATGTCTTAAAAGAAAAGTGTTTGATCAATGCATCCTTCCAGTGCTTACGTATGGTGCAGAGACGTGGACCTTAACTAAAAGAGACATACAAAGGCTGCAGACAACTCAAAGAAGCATGGAGAGGTGCATGCTTGGTGTAACCAGGAGAGATAAGAAGAGGAACTCGTGGATCCGAAAAATGACAAGAGTGGAAGACATCATGATCAGAGTTAAATCCCTGAAATGGCAATGGGCTGGACATACTGCCAGAAGGACAGATCATCGATGGACAGCCGAAATTTTAGATTGGATTCCAAGGGACAGGAAAAGACCCAGAAGAAGACCACATAGGAGATGGGTGGATGAAATTCGAAAGTATGCAGGGGTGACATGGAGGAGACTGGCACAAGACAGACCGTTGTGGAGGAAACTTGGGGAGACCTTCGTCCAGCAGTGGATTGATAATGGTTGACAATGATGATGATGATGATGATGATACAATTTGAATACTTACGTGCCATTCTTCCTGATGAAGCTAGGTCAATACACAGAGAAATTATGGTCTGCTTGAAAAAAATATTTGCGACATACTACGTTGTATTATCTTAATAAATAAATATATATATATAATCGTCACAAGACTGTAGTAGTCTTTTGAGATTACGAAGTACGTTTCAGTTACTCCTTGATTTACCTTAAAACATTGGATCCTTTTTCTTGCCACTTCTTAAATGCTCTTTCTAAAAATATTCCACTCAAAGCCACTTGTGTATGATTTTTCTTATCTCAAATTTGGACGGACGTTTGTGGTATGTGTTCAAATCCCAGCCCTGTCGGCCATCTAGTCTGCGGTTTTTCCGGGGTTTTCAGCAGACTCCCTGTTTTTGGGGCAGCGAATGCGTAGATGGTTCCATGTGATGTCTGCCCCGGACGCACTTTATCCCATTGCCCGAGGAATGGCAAGCCGGCTGCGTTAACACTTTTGCTGCCGTTGTGCTATTTTAATGGCAAGCACATGGGGCCGTTAAGAAATCCAAGCAAATCTACCGAAATGCCAGAAGGCACCACGGATGAGCTTCTATGCATTTCGATCAACCTAACCGTGTTCAGATCTCATAGCTTTACACCACTCCGCTATTCTAAAATACGAGAAAATTTATCCATAATTGATATTTGTAATTATAACCTTCAGCAACTCCAGGGATATAAACACGTCCACAGCATATGCATTGCTAATGCATATGCTATAGACATGCATAGTAGACGGTAACTAATAAATTGAAAAATTCTTCAGTCGCAAAAAGATTGAAAAATTCGATTGGTTCAATACCTGTCATATTAATTTTCAGTCTTAGTACACTAGTGAACAAAATTATTCTCGTGACTTCGGGAACATCATACCAACTTCTGTCGTATTCTTCATTTTCACTTTCACCGCTGGTCGTGCTTACAGGTACTAAACGAATACGTTTTTGCATATGATGAAAAAATTTATCAGGATCTTCTATTTCCACGGCAGGATGTCCCCGCCGATGAACTTTTGGTTGAGATTCATTGTTTCCACAAAACTAAGCATTGAAGTCAGTATGGGTTTCGTTGAAATCCTTTTTGAGTATGAACTCTAAGCAGCAAATGCTTTTTATTGCCTCTCAAGCATTTATTTATTAATAGTTTCCTTCGCCGCAAAACCGATGACATTCAAAGGAAAATAAACATTGCAGTGAAAAGCGCACGCTGTGTAAGTCTATGGGGAGTCAACTTACTTTCCCTTCCCTAAACCATGTGTGTGTGTGTGGGGGGGGGGGGGAATCCGCTATCCCAAAACCGCGGTCATTTTTAAACAGTTGGATACTCATTCTTAGCGCCAGTTAGAAAACAGATGCCTCTCTTCAAGTGCCGAAGGTTTTAGGAAGGGAAATATCAAGCCACAATCACGACGCCGTGCAGCGTCACGCGGCTGTGGAAGTGTTAATTTGCCAGTAATTCTCAAGGGCGCATTGTTGTCTTTGTGGAACTCGACCCGTCATGGGCGCATGAGAGAGAACTTTGGAATTTCAGTCTGTGTCTCACTGTAGATGTGCTTTACCATTGCAAAACTTCTAAAAACCGCATTGTACCATTGAAAACCATAAGGGAGTTCTCAAACTTGTGTCCGATTCACAAAGGTACTTGTTTTAGAAAAAAATCGTAATGCAGTCGGGAGATGTCTAGCTAAAGGGAAATTACAGCGTATTAAAATATTGGCAATATTAAATACCTTCCAAACCAATCTGGACAATCTGTCCCTGGCCCATTTCAGAGAAAAAAATACTGTGCCAGTGCCTGTTGAGTAGTTCATGAATTTTGGAGAAGGAAATTTCTTATCTCATTCCAATGTTCAGCTGACCAGTGAATTCACTTGTGTGACGCAGCATATTTCTCTTTAGAATCTCATCAGGTATGCAATCCACGTTGTTCACTTTCTCCGTAGGGCTTCTGTTGCGTCGACGGCCCACGCACCCAGGCTGCTTGACATCATCCGCAGACGAATTAGCCACCGTGGATGGTGATGACTCAGGCCGCTTGCCCTTGAACTCTTTTGCGCAGAAGCATCTTCTTTCTTATTTCAGAGGGATCTTTCAATTGGGGAAAACCAAACAATACGCGACCTCTTCTTCAGCCAGTGTAACTTCGAGTCACGAGTACCTTTCCCCCTTTATTTCACCTTACGGTCACCGGAAGCCATGATGAAAGCTCTTGAATGTCGTTTCGATGATACAGCAGGATATTAAACGTAAACATTCTTGAAACATCCTTTACGATTTTGACGGAAAGCAAACACAGAAGGAGAAAGTTAATGAAAAGGGGTGGGCTACTGGAACAAAAAATTGGAAGATTTTACCTTTCAAGACAGTCATACAATGCTCTACGCATCAAATACTCTAACCTCGAGCTAATAATGGAACTCTGCTTCTTGTTCTACCGTTATGTAAATCAGAATATTTTATTTTTCTCAACTTTCAAAATTTTTCTGGAAACTGGAGTATCTTGAATCTGGGGTTTTGAAGAAAATTAAGCGTTGTCAAAAAAAATGATCCAACTAAAAATTGCTTAGAAAATAAAGATCCGTCTCAAATTAACGCTAAAAGGCATGTGGGTGACCATGGGCGCTCATAGTTTAGTTTCCAAGAGGGGGCAAAAAGAAATCGCAACTACAGATAACCTGCACAGACACCATATGCAAATTTTCACAATGCCTTCAAGTTATTTAATCCGTTTTTACCACATATTCAACCAGGGGTGTATTTAGAGGGGGCAGGGTGGCCTTGCCCCCCAACGCAAGTGTTTCATTTTTTTAAAGTTTTTAGTTAAAATGACTTACATTATTAACAAATGCCCTAATCTGATAAAAATGTATCAACTTATATTAGAAAAGATGCATTAATTTTTCTCCTATTTTTCATTGATTTTAATTTTGTTCCGGGGGATTTTAAAAACTGACATTTTTCGTCGCCCCCCCCTTTTTTTTTTTTTTGGCACTAACGTTAATGTAATTCAATTACAGAATTTTTTGTTCCGGTGGATTTAAAAAAAACTTTACATTTTCGTCATTTTTATTGGCACTAACGTTCATGTAATTCAATTTAAAATGAAAGTAGGAAGGATCCTCAAAATAATAAAGAATATTACAAAAAACATTTTAAAGCAGACAAAAATCTGTGGCATGTTTCGAAGTGACCACACTAAGTAGAAAATGCAAGAATTCATCTATGCTGTATTGCAACTGTAAGTTTCTTTTACTGTGTATAGTACGTACACATACATATTGTGTTTTACTGTACTTATAATATGAAAAGATAATTTCATTGTTGTAAATGAGACAGTATAGTACGTACTGATCGTGTTATTTTACTATTATCATATGCCCGTCTCCCATTTATGTTTTTTAAATACATATGCACTACACATAACGAACTTGTGATTGTAACATCAAATTTAATGAAGAATTAAACTGCATTTTTATGCACTCTCAGTAATCCGACACTCTCGCTAATCTGGCACCCCTCTGTGCAAGGAATGGCCGTATTAGCGAGAGTCTACTGTATTTGGATTCTAAGATAAGACGTGCGTTTTCAGTGTATCAAATATTTGACAAATGATCATTTTCCAGATACCAAAAATATAGTGGTCCATAATCATGATTTTTTTTTTTTTTTATTGAGGATATAATTCTTCAGGCACGCAACACTCTGTTAGCCGATTACTGGCTCTTCGTGTGTACAGCATCTAACAAGAGATGTTCCTGTAGGATTTGGCACCGGGAAATTTTATATGTTCAACGGGAACATTTACTCTGAAAATTTGTTTGTTTGGGTAAGATACGGAAAATTATTATAAAATAAGTTCTTTTTGCTTTCTGAAATGAATTTAGTATTTGAAAGAGACAAATGTTGTCCAATAGCCAACTTCATATAAACAAGTTAGTAAAATCATGCAATGCATTGATTATTGATACGCTTTCCAACATACCAGAAATTATTACTCAAGTTATGAGGATAACGGCTCTGGAATAAATCTCGCTCCTGTGTCCTGGCCTTAGACCCCATTTCGATGATATTCAACAGAACCGGTTCACTATACCTCCGGAACAGCACGATAAAGTTTGGTTGCAATAGAAGCAGTTTTACGCAAGTTATGAGAATAATGGCTGTGAAATAAATCTGGCTTTTGTGCAATGACCTTTGACCCCATTTCGTTGATACTCAACAGAACCGGTTCATTATACCTCCAGAACAACATGATAAAGTTTTGTCGCTAAACAAGCATTTTAGGTAACTTATGATGCACAAGGGCAATGGAATGGATCCCACTCGTGTCCTGACCTTTGACCCCATTTCGCCCATTTTAATAGGGTTCGTCCCCAGTGGCTCCCACCACATACTAAAATTTCATCGAAATCGAACCATTTTTACCCAAGTTATGACGCATAAGGGCAATGAAATGGATCCCGCTATTAAGTCCTGACCTTTGACCCCATTTCGCCTATTTTCAATAGGGTTCGTCCCCATGTGGTTCCTTACCACATACTAAAATTTCATCGAAATCGAACTATTTTTACGCAAGTTATGACTCATAAGGGCAATGGAATAAATCCCGCTCTTATGCCCTGCCTGATCTTTGACCCAATTTCGCCAATTTGCAATAGGGTTCGTGCCCTGGTAGTTCCCTACCACATACTAAAATTTCATTGAAATCGAAGCATATTTTCGCATGTTATGACGCATAAAGACAATGGAATGGATCCCACCTTTCTTTTTTTTTTTTTTTTTTGTCCTCCTGACCTTTGACCCCATTCCGCCCATTTTCAATAGGGCTCGTGCCCAGGTGGTTTCCTACCACATACTAAAATTTCATCGAAATCTAACAATTTTTACGCAAGTTATGACGCATAAGAGCAATGGAATGAATCCCGCTCCTGTGTCCTGACCTTTGACCCTGTTTCGCGCATTTTCAATAGGGTTCGTCCCCAGGTGGTCCCCTACCACATACTAAAATCTCGTCGAAATCGAACCATTTTCACGTGAGTTATCATGCGGACGGACAAAGCTTGAGCACATATGCTTCTTCAACCTACGGTTGGAAAGCGTAAAAAATAATTTACCAAGTCTTTTGAGGGGAAAAAATGCGTACTTATATTCCTTTGTCCTTTCATTCCTCCGTATGTGCAGCTGTCGGTGGCACAAACGTTTACCAGTATCTTACATATCTCCTCTTCAAGGATTAAGAAACTATTTGTTTCAGCGTACTTTCAGGAATAATATTCCTCTGCGTTGATTTTTTTTTTTTTTTTTTTTTGATTGGAGGTTTTAACGACCACCGTGAGCAACTCAATGGGCTATAAGCAGTCGCCCGTCCCTAATTTAGGGTCACTGGTTCCAGGGAAGGGAGAGAGCCAGTGCCGTAAGACAAACACAACATCCATGCCACAACGGGATTCGAACCCGGACCCCGTTCGGACGAATGATCAGAGGCCATCGCTTAGACCACTGCGCCACCGGGGCGGCTCCTCTGCATTGCAAGGAGCACAGTTTGCCTGCTGGTTGGCGAAACGATATCACGATATTCCAGTTTCCAAATTCCCGATTTGAGAAATCATTTTTGTTCCCAGTAGCTGTAATACAGACAAACTGTTCTGTGCTTTTTCAAGCTTTCCCTGATTCAACATTTCCTCACTAGGTGGAGTAAATTTGTATTTTTAGTTTCTCATTTTTGACAAACTTGTAAAAATTGGTTTAAAATATGAATTGAATCAAAGATGTTGTGTTCAAATCGTGCAGAAAAAGGTAAATTTTGCGAGAATTTCATTTGATAGAAAGCTAGGGAAGTCCAGAGCTCATAAATTTTGTTCTCAAATATGTCTACTGAGATAACAAAGAATAGAACCAGCACAAGTTAGATGATAATTCAGACTCTGAAATTTATAAAGTACTGGTCAAGACAATAAATGGTCAGGTATGGTACATGTATCCTCTCCCCCACTCCATTCATTCCAATCAAGGACTTACTAAGCGAGCGTCTTTATGGTCCCGTAAGAACTAATGTTCGAAAATCAAATATTTTTGCTATTGCTTTATAATGTCCCTTGACATTTCAACAAATATCTTTTCGTTCCACCTAAGACTGAAGTTCAATGTACAGGTTAAAAAAAAATGCTTCGAAACCTTAGGAAGTTAATTCTGAGCTGTCCACATCTCTCGCAAATTATGGATCACATAGTTTTAAAAACTAAATTTATATTTACTGTATGTATAGTATCGTCAAACATTATCAATCCACTGCTCAATGAAGTTCCCACCAGTCTCCTCCACACCCTTTTATTGAATGAATTTTCTCCCTGTCACTCTTACATGTCACCGAATCCCATCTACTCATAACCCACGTGGTCGTCTTCTGGGTCTTTTCCTGTCTTTTGATATCCACTCTAATATTCCAGTTGTCCATCGGAGGCTAGTTCTTCAATCAATATGTCCAACCCATTGCTATTTCAAGGAATCAACTTCGATTGTCTTCCACTCCTGTCCTTTTTCCCAATAAACGATTTCCTCTTTGTATCCCTCCTGGTTACATCAAGCACGCATCCCTTCATGCACCCTGCAGTAGTTCGCAGACTTAATGTTTTTAGGAGAATGTAGATTCGCAGCAATAATTGTTTGAAAAGCAAGAAAGCATTTTTCGTGCATGTTACCGAAGGCGTGGGTATTCTATTGCATTTTTCCATGTTTCAACTGGATCTTTCTTAACGTCAAATAGGGACTTTAAAATGCCATCTTCTGAGAGCTCAATCAATTCCATCTGTAGTTCTTTTTGGAGCCATAGAACGAAATCTTGAGCGTAGCGAGTGCCAAAATGGCCCTTATGACTCAGTAATGCTTTAATTGTGGCCGTCAGTCGGGGAGCTGTTGAAATATGGTGGTGACTCTATAATTGACTGGTTAACTGAAATTTGCCAGTTGGGATTAGAAGGATGCTATTATTGTTCCCTTGTATAAGGGAAAAGGTGATCAGACTTCATGCAAGAACTATCGTAGTATTAGCCTACTGAGTGTGCCAGGGAACGTGTTTGGTAAGGTTGTTATTGAAAAAGTACGGGGTCTTACATCATTGAAAGTGTGGGATGTTCAGAGTGGTTTTGTGCCTGGTAAATGCTGCACTTAACCAGATTTTCGCATTACGCATTATAATTGAAAAGTATCTGGCTGTTGGGAAGAAAGTTTTCACTGCCTTCATAGATTTAGAGAAAGCTTACGACCGAGTGAATAGGACACTTTTATGGAAGGTATTGAATGAATATGGTGTTACTGGGAATCTACTTAACAGTGTAAAAGCCATGTATGCTGGCAGTAGAGCTTGTGTACGAGTAAATGGTGTTTTATCAAAATGGTTTTCTATTGGTGCAGGAGTCAGGCAAGGTTGTGTAATGTCACCCTGGCTGTTTAATAGATTTATGGACGCATGCATGCGTGATGCCAAAATAGATAACAGTGGTTTATGTCTTGGTGATATTCGTGTTTGCAGATTGCTGTATGCTGATGACACTGTCCTGTTGGCAGAGAGCAAAAGTGAGTTGCAGAGTATGTTGACTCGGATGCACGAAGTTTGCATGAAATTCAAACTGAGTATAAATAAGGGAAAAACCAAAGTTATGGTGTTTGTGAGACGAACTGGTAGCACTGAATGTAATAATAAGTATAAATGGCACTGTGATTGACCAGGTGAGTGAGTTTGTGTATTTAGGAAGCATGTTTGACAAGAGAGAACAAGTTGGATGGTGAAATCAGTAGGCGAGTGAATTCTTCTTTGAAAGTCATAGCTGCTCTGGGAGGTTTTCACAGGAATGATGGGTTCTCTAGAGTGTCCTGTATGGCTGTGTATGAAACAGTAATTGTTCCTACTCTGATGTATGGCAGTGAAACCTGGGTACTGCAGAAGAAACATAGGAGTCGTTTGTGTGCTGGAGAAATGCGTTACTTACGTGGGGTTTGTGGCAAGACACGATCTGATTGTGTGAGGAATGAAGATGTATTGCAGTTGTGTGATGTAAAGCAAAATGTTGTTAGCAAGGTGGAGACCAATATGCTTCGGTGGTTTGGCCATGTTGAAAGAATGAGTGATGAAATGCTTACTAAAAATATCTTTTCAGCCCAAGTGGCAGGAAGGAAAGGCAGAGGAAGGCCAAGGAAGACATGGGTGGATCAGACTCAGGAGTGTCTGCATGAGAAAAAGATTATGAGTATGAAGTATAAAAGATCTTGTGTACGGCGTGTAATGGATATCAGTGAAGCACGAGTTTTATGTCAAGATCGCTGTAAATGGAGAAGTTCGATACGACAACAATGAGTAAAAATATCTGGAAGTTTGTATTTCTTTTTGGAGCTAACCTCTGAATCTCGGAGAACAGCTTAGTGATATGTATGTATGTCAGTCGGGGAGCATTATTTCGTTGAATCTTTTTTTACCCTTTGGTATTTTAAATACAGTCATTTTAAGATTAAAATTAAAATAATAAAAGACGAGCAAAAACATGTTAATAGAAATAAAAGGGATTTGATCTGCAAAATTTGGATTCACTCAAATGACCGCAAGTTCCTCACCTTCGACCTATTACCACACTCTCCCCCAAATAACCTCACAATACGACATAAAATGAATTACTGCGTGCTGGGTTCACGTTTACAAGACTTCCTTATTTATTTTGATTCGAGGTTTAATGACCACCATGAGATACTCAGTGGGCTATAGGCAGTCTCCCGTCCCTAATTTTCAGGGTCACTAGTTCAGGGAGGGGAGAGAGTCAGTGCTGTAAGACAAACAACATCCATGCTCACAGGAATTCGAACCCGGACCCATCGCTTAGACCACTGCGCCACCGGGCCGGTCACTTATTTAGTGGTGTGCTTGAGAGGAAGGGGTTAACTTCAGCATCTGAGGCCGGTTCCGAATTTGGGAGGTCACTACTTTCAGGGAAGCATAAGGCATAACCACTGGAGAGGTCAGGACCCCTGCAGATTTTCAGATTCGGGGATCTCCAATGTAAAGGACCCCCCCCCACCCACCCCCAAAAATCGGGAATATGATATAATGCACGCTTGTTTATGATGTGAACCGACTAAATTTAATAATATAAGATTGATTTTTCGTAGAATGCAAACACGTGTATAATGTGTACTAAATAAAGCAGGGATATAGATTCCTAATAAACAAAGTCAGCTCTACAACTTTGTAATTTACATTTCTGCCCTATTAATCATAGTTTTACAGTTGTGTTCGCTAAGTTCCACAATTCGCCAACAGAGGCGCCTTTGTCGTGCCCATTAGATCGCGCTTCAGCAACTGCTTTGCTCCTTTCCATGCTTCTTTGAGTTGTCTGCAGCCTTTGTATGTCTCTTTCAGTTAAGGTCCACGTCTCTGCACCATACGTAAGCACTGAAAGGATGCATCGATCAAACACTTCTTTTTTAAGATATAATGGCATATTGCTCTTCAAAAGTATGCTGTTTCTTCCAAAAGCTTTCCAGGCAAGTTTTATACGCCGATTAATTTCTTCATCAATGTGACCCTCACTTGATATCTGCTGTCCAAGATAAACCAACGTATCTGTTATCTTCAGCTTTTCTCCATCAATCGATAAATCTTCATTTCTTGTAAAAGTATCGTACAACATTTTTGTCTTCTGAAAGTTCATTTTTAATCCCACTTCTTTACTCTTGTCAGTAGGTTCCTGGATCATACTCTGCAGCTGTTACAATGGCTTTGAAGATACATACATTAATAACATCTATGAAAATGATTGTGCAAAGATTCGGCTGTTTGAGAAGCAGCACACATAAAAATTGGAAAGGGAGTGAGACAAAGTGACACCAAGCTCTTTAATGCCCCATTGGAAAATGTCTTTCAATCACTGAACTGGGAAAACAAAGGGATAAAGATTAATGGAGATTATCTAACTCACCTTCGTTTTGCTGATGACGTAATCACATATATATATATATATAATCTGGTGGTGGGGGGTCGATCCTGTATGTGTGATCGGACCCCCCCATTTTAAAACATGATTACGCCACTGCAGGGAAGGGACAGATCAAATAGCACTCTGCCGCATTCAGGACCCTAACCTAGCTAGAGACCCTCGACATTCGGCAGGCCGTGTTGTTTATATCTAATGGAACAGAAGTCAGTTGAGGATGCACTTTGATTACACCTAGAACTATCTGTTCACCTCTGGCATGCCTTTTACGCATATACTTTACCGCGCACAGCATGACTACAGAAGCGGGTATTGTCACTCTTACTGAGTTCGTTTATCTAAATGCATCCCTTGATCTCCCTTACTTTTCAGAATTGCTTGGTTAGTTAATTTTCTTTTTTTGTACTATCATCCGTCACCGCTCACCGTGTTTTACACCCGAACTAATCAAAAAATACTTTATCGGCTAAACAAGAAGAAACTCCGAAAAATCTGCTTGATACTGATGAGATTGCAACCAGTAGGTGTCCGAATGAAATTAACACTTGGCTACGGAGTCTTTAAACCTGTAATCGACGTCCCACGCGATTCAAAAGCAAGAAAGATTACCTGACGGGCGTGTGTGTCAAGAGGTCAACTTCCGGTTGATCCCAGTAAAAGCTCGCTTCACAGGGAATGCGGAAAATTTCCTAATGCGGGAAAACAAAATTGACGCCGCCAAAGACGTCTGCAAGGTTAAGGGTCGATGGATCATGTGACGACGGTTGAATACGTCGAGTTTTTGATTTTGCTTCCGACACCAAACACACTGTTCAATTCATCCGACATTTTTCCACATCACTTCCTGCTGAGAAAGGAGGTAGCATTAAGCTAACAGCAGACGCTGCTGTATAGATTTCACGTGGAAGTAAAAATTAAATGATTTTTTTCCCCCGCGAAGCATTGGGCCATTAAAAAATGCATAAGTCAATTTTTGGAATTTGCGAAGATAAGACCAAAAAGAAGAAAAAAAAATCTTATTCTGAAAATAAGCTTCCTGTTGCAGATTTGCAGAAGGTTTTTTAAGGTCTAGTTATTTTGCTTCCTATACTTCCAATGGGCAAATTTCTGTACACATTTTCTTCCCAATTAATGCGTTCCCAAGGATGAAAATTTGAACATCGATTAAAATAACTTCATATTATAGCCTAGTATGCTTAATATTTTCTAAAACATAACCATAATTAAAGCAATCCAACATTTGTCTACTGACGTCATCAATGTACAGGTCGCACAATCTTTTTTCTTTTCTCAACACCACCAAAGGAAGTTACTGATTTTTAATATAATTATGGTTATGCTAGAAACGGCAAAATATGCATGCTACTATTGCACTTAATATAAACGAAGTATGCTCTTAAAATGTGAACGTGCATGTATAATTTGTCTTTATCTTCAAATAAATGTTGTGGAAACAAACTATTTTTTTTTATATTAATTGAACAACAGAAATTAATATCGTACATTTTTTAAAGATGACTACTAGGTAACAAGTGGCCGCCCCGTGGTGCAGTGGTCTAAGCGATGGCTTCTGATCCTTCATCCTAGATGGGGTCCGGGTTCGAAACCCGGTGAGGCATGGAGCTGTGTTTGTCTTACGGCACTGGCTTTCTCCGTTCCCTGGAGTCAGTGGCCCTAACTTAGGGACGGGCGACTGCTTGTTGCTCACGGTGGTGGTTAAACATTCAATCACACACACACAAAAAGTAATAAGTGATTTAAATAATAAACAAAAATCTCCTTAAATTATATAGTTTCACACAACGCAAATTTTGTTGCAATAGACTACAATATGTTGTTCAACTTTTAGGTTTTGTCATTTACCATCCAAAAGAATTTTGATTGCAGAAAATAATCTCTCCGCGCAAGCAGTTAATTTAACTGGATTTTGGAAAATTAAATTATTAAAATGAGTAAATAAGAATAATAATAAAAAAAAAAGGCTAAACGCGCCTTTTCCCTCCCCATAAATGCAATTTTAATTTAGCGGGCCAAGACTGCCTAAAAAGCTCTCTGCACAAGAAGAAAACTTAGAGGTGAGTGCAGAAAGTCTCAAATAATTAAAGTGAATAGCCTGAAAAAAAAAGTAGAAAAAGACCGCCTGCCCAATTTTGAACGGGCTTAATTATGCAAGGATAGAGTAAAGGCGAAAAAGAAAAAAATTAGAATTGCAAATTTTGATTAGAAAGATAAACGGAGAAAACACCCCCATCCTCAACAGGAAAGTGCAGAACGCAGGCATCAATTTCTCCTTGAAGTTCAGTTAACAACCTTCTTGAGTTTTCTAATAGTCCCTGGGTCCAAATCTTCGTTTGATGAACAAGAAGCGGATTTCTTGTGAGATCTCCTTTGAATTTCCCTTGAACGGGGATTCGATTAAGCTTTGGAAGCGGGGACTTACAAATATGTGGTCTGGTACGGGATGCGCAAGCAGTCGAAAGATCTGAGGAACCCCAGAGGATTTTACATGTAACATGAAAACTTCCGTGGAACTATGACCTATTGGGTGTTTTATACGATAGGCCCTATCGCAAGACACCCTCTGAACCCTGCTGGAATTAAAGCACTCATGAGAAACTGATAAAGGCAGGGTTTTGAGAATAAATTGCTGTTATCGGGTTTCTCCGGTGCCTTTTGATGGAGGGATAGCTTTTGACCTTGTCCCAAGCTGGATGATAAGCACTCCCTTGATTTTCAGTAGGAATAACCACTAGAGTTGCACACAGTTTCTTTGAAAGTTTCTTGGGGTCATAAAGTTAAAGCCTGGAATCATTTGGATGAGGTCTTGCTTCTGGAGCTTTGGAAGGGGACTACGTCTGCAGATGTTATTGGACAGTATTTATAGGTTTCACTTTCATTTCTGGAACTTGGGACGGCACTTCGCGACCATGTCTCCTTGAATAAAATCATTAACGTCTTTTAATTCCCGAACGTACCTAACACGTTCAGGAATTGAAAAAAAAATTACAAAGAAATCTGTTTCGTTTATTTGACCTAGCTAACTTTTGGTATGACTAGATCATTTATATAATTTATGACTACAAACTTGTGGTGTTGAATAAAGTAAAAATATCAACGTTTACCACAATCAAAGGTTTATTATACATCGACTCTAGTTTCGCAGAGCTTCTGGCTCTGCTTCATCAGGACGAATGGAGCGTAAACATTCAAATCATTGTGGCATCATCAGAATTCTGACAGTCACGGTTTCCGGTAAGTTGTTTCCACGCGCTTGAAAGAAATGGAGTCGATGTCATGTCGTTGACAAGCAGTGAAGAGTTCCGGTATATGTGAAAAGCTTCTAATACATTAAGCTTCATCGTTGAATCAGGTTTATCAATGAGCATAGCGTTTCCGAACAGAATTTTATGGTTGTTTTCGTGACAATGCTGGGCTATAAACGACATCTTCAGTTCACATTTCCGTACGTAGGTCTGGTGTTTTTTCACACGGAAAGTTAAAGCTCTGCGGGTCTGCCCTGTATATGAAAGTCCACATTCACAAGGTATCGGATAAATTCCCCAGGAATTTGTGTCTTCGACGTAATCTTTGGATCCGAAAAAAATTATGTTGTTTATGGGTTTGAAAATAACTTTAAAATTAAAACTCTTGAGAATTTTTGAAATTCCGAAGCAAATCTGTGAAGCAAATGGGATAGACGCCCAATTCTGTCGTATTGGGTGGTCTACCGGCATGAGTGAGCAGACAGGCTTTGGTTTCCTAAATTTGTGGACAGCTTTATCTACGACGGAACGTGTATATCCTCTGTGTACTGCAATTCGTTTAAGAAAATCTAGCTCTTTCTGCAAGGAATCCTCAGCTGAGCATATATGTATTGCACGATATACGTATGTGTAGAAGGCAGATATTTTTTGTTTCCATGGGTGATTTTGATTATGACATTGTGACATCATCAGAATTCTGATGATGTCACAATGATTTGAATGTTTACGCTTCATTCGTCCTGATGAAGCCGAGCCAGAAGCTCTGCAAAACTATAGTCGATGTATAATAAACCTTTGATTGTGGTAAACGTTGATATTTTTACTTTAGATCATTAAGTTTGAAAGTTAGTTCACAAAACAGTTGCATGTTGGTTTTTGTGCGTACCTCGATATGAATTTCACCTTAGTTTTTGAAGTAATTAGAAGGAAAGTTTAGTCAGGAATGTCAAACGCATCAAAGCACTACAAACTTCGCACTGGAGACTGATAGAGGACATTTCTGATGCTGCGTTTCTTTCTGCCAAGTGTGGAGGCAAGTAGTTCGTTATTTTATTCATTCGCGTAGTTTGTGTATGTACTACCGATCCTCTGATCTATTGCTGAGCTTAGTTCTGTTTGGGCTAGTGCTTGCTTTTCCATGTCCCGGGAGATTAAGGCCTGTTTTTTTTTTTTTTTAAGTAAGCTTAAGTTTAAAAGATCAAATCAAATAAGAACGTTTTCCTTGAAATGCGCATTTTTAATGGTAATGTACGCGCATTTATGTGCACTAACGTAAAAAATGAGTAAAATAGGCAGTTGAACTGCATCTAATCCGGACTCTAGTAATGAATAAGGCGGGATTTATCACACCTTTCACGGTTAGTGTCTTTAAAAAAACTTGAACCATATCGTTGGGAAGAAATAAAAATCGATTAACTAAACATGAATTTTTATAGTTTCAGTATCGGAAAACGCTCGTGAGATATTCCAGCTCAGTGTTGACCCTAAACATGACGTCATGGAAAATAATTTTAACTGCAGTTAAATATTGTTGCAGTATGAATCTTATTTCTCCTGCTGAAAATCTTTAGAATATGCCATTGAGCCCAAGTATTCAGTATTTGTGTGCAAAGCGCCATTATTCCAAGAATTTATTTTATTGGAGGTTTAACGACCACCGTGAGCAACTCAATGGGCTATAAGCAGTCGCCCGTGTCCCTAAATTAAGTTCACTGGTTCCAGGGAAGGGAGAGAGCCAGTGCAGTAAGACACACAACATCCATGCCTCACGGGATTCGAAACCGGACCCCTTTCGGACGAATGATCAGAGGCCATAGCTTAGACCAGTGGTTCTCAAACTGTGTGGCGCAACAACCAGGTGGGGCGGCGAAGGGCATGAAAGGGGGGTGCTTACTTTCCTACAGATAAAAATAAAGAAATAGTATGTAGAGAAACACAAAAATAAGCTGAATAAAACGTCAAATTTAAAAAGATTGACACCGTAAAAAGATTGAGAATTTCTGGTTTTCAATCTTTTACCTGCATTGTGCTAATGAAATCTTTGAATTTATTTTGAGGGCCAGAAATTATTTGCTAAAACATCCGTAGGCTAAACACTCCATTGAAACAACTATGGGAGTTTTTTCTTGCCCATTTAACCAACTATGGTAAATAAAGACATCCAAAATAAGCAACAACTCTAAATTACTTACTAAAAGTGGCGCAGTGGTCTAAGCGATGGCCTCTGATCATTCGTCCGAACGGGGTCCGGGTTCGAATCCCGGTGAGGCATAGATGTTTGTCTTACGGCACTGGCTCTCACCCTTCCCTGGAACCAGTGACCCTAAATTAAGGACGGGTGACTGCTTATAGCCCATTGAGTTGCTCACGGTGGTCGTTAAACCTCCAATCCAAAAAAAAAAAAATTAAATGTCGCTATGCAGGTAGAGTGCTCGTGTTGGACCTGGATGGAATGCTTGTCATATGGAGCTGGTTCTGTTCCCTTAATTAAGGACAGGCTACTTAAATTCCCTTTGATCGTCGTTAAACCCCCAAATCAAAAATAAAAGCGCCGATGTTCAATTATCTTTTTAGAGAAAAACTTCATATTTTGTAAAGGTACATTGCTGCCGTTATATTGTCCGTGGAAACATTGCTGTCAAAGCGTGTTAGCGTTAAGTATCAACCTTGGAATGTCGTATTATACAGTACGTTAAGGAAGTAAAACCCTTTAAGCATTGGAGCGTTTTACAACCTTTGTGATCACTCAAAATAACCAAGTCTTTTCTATCGGCATTTATTAATTCAAAATAAACTCAGTCGACCGAGACTAGATGAATGAGGGCCTCCGCCGGACAAAAGAGAGTCTACCGCGAGAGAAAACAAAACGTGTCCCCAGGATTTGCCGATGATGATGCCGTTACGTTCGCTTTCACGGGTAATTGGCTTTGCTTCAGTTGCTGATGCGTAAAAGATGTTTCAGGAAGGGCAATCACGTCATCATCTTTTACAGCCTGCACAGACCATGCTGAAGTTCACGGTCCCGGTGTCACGTGTCTTCCTCCCAAAGGAGGCCAAGGCGAAAGAGCTTTCACTCAGGTAGTCACAAACAATGGGATCCGAAGAGAGCCAGAGAGCCGGCTTCTTCATTTTACCACAACTGACCTTACCGTGTGATAACAGCTTCCCAGAGCTTATTGGGATGCGGACAACGCCGCAGAAGAATAGGTGCAATGTAAAAAAAGTAAAAAAAAGAGGAAGATGCACTTGAAATGTGGAGAAAGGAGAGATTAAGTAAACACGAATGAAAGGGAAACTGATGAAAAAAAAAATGTGAGACAAGGAAGTAAATTGAATAAATTGTAACAAAAGCCATGCATGGAAAAGCCATATCCCTTAGGCGCGGACTGATAACGAGCATTACAGTTGCACGTGCTTGTCAGATATAACTGCTCTACAAACTTATGGAGTGGGCAAGCTCACTGATTTTGTCGAAGCATTATAACAAGATTTTATCAGATTACTTTTTAAGTTTCATTTTTATTTTAGCCAACGGAAAAAGGTCAAGAATTTTATTGTAGTTGTGCCAACAAAATCCGTAGTACAGCAATTTTTAGTCGCCCCTTTCTGAACAAGAGAGGAATCATATTATATCTAGGACCAATTATGGCAGGGCATATTTAGAGGGGGTCTTTTGCCCCTCCCCCGAAAGTGTTTTGTTTTTTTAAGTTTTTGGTTAAAATGCGACTTACCTTTAGAAAAACGTTTTTTTTTTCTTCTATTCATTAACTTTAATTTTGTTCTGGTGGATTTCAAAAACTTCCATTTTCGACCCCCTTCCCCCCGGAAAAAAAAATCCTGCATGTGCCCCTGAATTATGGGGGAAGGGTTCGGTGAAAAATAGGAAAGAAAATAAATAAAACAGCGACGTACTCATTATTTCGGGTATATTTAGAAGGGGGAAATCTTAGGTAGGAATGCATCTCTTCAGACAACAAGACCAGAATAAGCAGCTGTTTATAATGTGGGAAGGAATTCCGTAACATCCAGCGGTAGTCAACGTTCGTTACTGCTAGGTCTCAGTTTCGATCCCAAGCAAAGGTACGAATGCTCCAACCACTACATATCCGCTGTGCGTCTGATGGGCAAGTTCAGCCGTCGGACCCCGGGTACTGCCCCCCCTCCCTTCCGGTTATAAATAAGGGATTCTTTTCACCTCTCTTCCGTGTGACTTTCCTGTCGGGCACTCTGCCCAAATCTCCAAGCTTCCTATTTCTAACTGTTGTTTAAGACCTGGAGTCAGACACTCCCTTCCTAAAATCCTTTACATATGATGCGTGATCTAACCATCAGCTACAAACACATTTATAAATAAGGGAGTCAAATGATGTACAGAGCGATATGCCAGTGTACAGAACGTACGCCTGCTCTAGTCGCATAAATTGTTCGTTTAAAGAAGTGCCGTGGGCGCGGTGTGTGTGCGGTATGAATAGGCCAGACCAGCTCGTCGGGCATCAGCAAGAGTTCGATGGAAGGTCTGAAAGGGCGAAATGAGTAATCTTAGCGACTTTGAACGTAGCATCATAGTTGGCGCTAGGCGTGCCAGTTCATATTTTCCAAACGAACATCCGCTTTTGCTTTTCAGGTGCAAGATTCTTGCCGTGAATGCTGAGCCACGCAAAAAAATATTCAGCGATCCAGTGGACGTAACCAGGTGGTGGATCAGATGTATCAAGAGAGACTGGCGAGGATTGTGTAAGCTAAGAGATGGGCAAATCACTCCAGAATTAAACATTGGTGTGGCACAAGTCATCACCGGAACGCACCAAGTATCGGACGAAGTCGCGAATGGAATACAACATTCGACGACTATGTTGTCAGTCTCCTCTGATCCCACAGCCGATGACTGTTATCAGTCCTCTTTGACGGATCATAGGTGACTGACAAAAGCCGACGACTATGTTGTCAATGTCCTTTGATCACTTTAATCCAATTGTTTTTGTCCAGCCATTCACGGCAAATCTTTGCTAGGGTTGTTATTGAAATGCCCGGGAGAAGTGCCGTTTTGGGATATTCTCGAACTGGCACGCCTTACGCCAACTATGTCATACCACATTCGAATTCACTCATTTCGCCCATTTTGACCATCAATTGATGCCCGAAGAGCTAGTCCACCTGATTTACACAGTACATCTCGTTCAAGTGCCGTTTTACGAGCTGGATTGAGGCATTTATGCAACGCTGGCAGATGTGCCTGGTAAGTTTTGCATTATAGTGTGTATGCTTTCACTTTGAAAGAGAAAGTGGATTTTCGTTAGTGACTTTTGCACGAGCACATGTTCGACCGTGGTGAGAGGACCGATTTGTAACAGTGGGAGAAGCAACTTGAGCAAGAACCTGTCTGATAGATTTCTTGTTAGGGGAGCAAGTGTTGTATAATAAGTTTTGTCGCATTAACTTCACACACTCCCCCAATTATAACACAAGATTTCGAAGACTGATTTTATAAGTAATACCTCTGTTGTTCCCTAGTATTAATCTCATTTTGAGAGTGAAATTAAGTTTCTTGAGGAAATACATTAATATAACTAGATGTCCCAGATTCGAACCCGGTGTTTCGGTTTTGAAACTACTGTATTTTGAGATCTTACCTACTCCCAGGAAATAGAATTTTCTGTTGCGTTTAATCAAACCTGCGGGAATTTATTGAAGTCGTCGAAGTCAACATTGAAAAGTGTAATAATATTGGTGCAGAATAAAACTCTCAGTGCCGCCCCGGTGGCGAGTAGTCTAAACGATGGTTTATGATCATTCATCCTAGATGGGTCCGGGATCGAGTCCCGGCAAGGCATGGATGTTGTGTTTGTCTTACGGCGCTAGCTCTCTCCATTCCTTGTAACCAGTGGCCCTAAATTAGGGACGGACGACTGCTTATAGCCCATTGAGTTGCTCACGGAGGTCGTTAAATCTTCAATAAAAAAAATAAAAAAATAAAACCATGTGTTAAGACATCGCACCCAGCGCGCCAATTCGCTTTAACACTGATGAAGGCTGACATTGCAGCTGTGAATGTGATGAGTATGGATAAAATATCAGAGAAAAAGGCAAATAAAGGGGTGTCTAGAAAAAAAGTAAATAATTCCAGTTTTTTTTATGATGCACAATGCCGCAGTTAACTTCTATCCAGGGGGGGGGGGGCGAACTATTCAGAAAATTTGCAGTGTCCCGGAAAAAGATTCGATCTCAAGTTTAGGCCATTTCCATTCGAGTACGCTACATTTACACTACAGTTCTAAGCGCCTGAAGCTAATTGCATTGGAATCTGAAACTTCCAGACTATGCTACTCGAGAAAACTGGTCCCCTGCAGTAGAGTCGTCTTTAAACAAAGAGCCGGTCAGACAAAAATTTTCAGAAATATAATGTACATCTCAAAAACCTATGAAAGGAACTTCAATTCACTTTTTAGACTTCTGAATAGTTGGACATATAGATAAATAATTTCTATGTGTTTCTCTGCGTTCCACATAAATTGAAGATTAATTTTTCAAAGCTTTCTGCAGCGTCTATATCAGAAGCACCACCCCACTTAGAGGTCTCGGAAGTATACCTTCAAAAGCAGGCAGCTTCAGGACTCTACAAATGCTTTATTGTACAGTTCGTGCTGTGAAGACCTCTGAATTCACCTCTCAAGCTCAGTTTTGAATTTGTAAATCTGTCGCAGTTTAATTATTCCTACGTCATCAAAGCCATTTGCATTGAAAGCTGCTGTTTATTCAGAAATAGTTTTTATTTCTATGCATTCTCAGTCGAAATGAATTGCGACGCCTCCCTGCAACCAATACCTGACACCTATGCAATCTGACGCATCCCTGCCAACCGTCGAGGGAAGAGAGATCTGCTAAGAAGTGTCATATCTGAATCGACTTCAGACTGGCCCGTCTTGAGCTAGAAGGAATTCTCTAACCACTTGAATCATTTCATCAACAGCAAATCGTCGAGGCTATTTGCGCACTTTGATTCATCGGCGGTCATTCCTAACAGCTGTCGGGCATAATGTTTCTGTTCTAAAAACAGTAACAAAATCTTTAAAAATATTTCAGAATTCCCGTTTTTATACACTTAGTGGCCACTTTATTATTACCACCCCCTCAGTACTTCGTTGGGCCACCTTTTGCCTTTAATACTGCGTCGATTCTTCGTGGCATGGACTCCACGAGATGTTGATAGGTGGTTTGCGGGATATGAGACCATGCTGGATGAACAGCACTTTCCAGGAGTGTGAGATTGCAGGGTGTGGATCCAGCTGTCTGATGGCTCGTTCAACTTTATCCCACACATTCTCAATGGGGTTGATATCTGGAGATTGTGGGGGCCACCTAAGCAAAGTAAACTCACCGGCATGTTCCTGAAACAATCCTGTACAATACGAGCACTATGGCAGGACGCATTATCTTGTTGAAGGTAGCCATCGCCATTGGGATAAACCATCCACATGACAGGATGCCCTTAGTCCGCAACGATGTTTAGATATGATGTGCCAGTCAGACACGAATTAAAGGGCACAAAGTATGCCAGAAAAACATTCCCCAAACCATAACGTTGCCTCCACCAGCTTGAAGGATTGTAGCAATGCATTTGAGGTCCATGCTTTCGTGCTGTTTCCGCCAAATTCTCACTCTGCCATCGGCATGGTGCAACTGCAAACGTGATTCATCCGACCACATAATTTGTTTTCCAATTATCGACTGTCCAATCCTTGTGCTCCTGTGCGAACTGGAGACGTTTTCTCTTGTTAACTGCAGACAGCAAAGGTGTTCGAACAGGCCTTCGGCTGCCATATCCCATCCGATGCAATGTACGGCGAACAGTGCGTGCAGAGATCATTTGAGGGGATCCTTGATTAAGATGGTCTGTAATTTGCTGCACTGTTGCCCTTCTGTTGTCTGTTACCAGTCTGGACACTCTCCGTTCCGCCCGAGCAGTCACTAGTCGATGACGACCACACGTTGCACGTAGAGACCCAGTTTTTTGGCTGACAGTCCAGTCTTTAAACACTTTAACAACAGCTGCTCTGGAACATTTCACGAATGCGGCGGTTTCGGTGATACTCGCTCCATGGCTCCGAGCTCCTGCAATCATCCCGCGTTGAAAGTCCGTCAAATCGCATTTTTTTCCCCATCTCGTCACCAAAAAATCACTTCTACTACTGTCGCAAGCACTAAGCTTTCCTTTTTTATCCTAGCCTCGCCTTCTGGCGGCAACAGCGTGCAGCCATAGCTCATTTGCGCAAAACTGTCAGGTGGTCATAATAAAGTGGCCACTCAGTGTATAAAGTTGGGATAAACTGATAAGTTTTAGGAATTGATTTTTCTTAACTGCTTCAAATTCAATGCGTAGCTGGCACCTGTGAATTTCGCATTCTGATAAAATCGTAACGTTAAAAAAAAAAAGGTTCAGTGAAAGGAGTGTATAAAAAAACTGTCCCGGACATGCTGTAAGACGTCAGCACGTGTTCACTGAAACGGCGTTTTTATTTAATTCTATGCTTCAGAGACATTTATAAAATATCGACATTTACTTCATAAACCATTCTGTAGTACAGCGGTAGATACCAAACAGAATTTTTTCAAAATGCACAAATTTTGGCAAATCTTTGTTAAACTTACTGAAACAACGAGTGACTTTCAAAAATAGCCCTAAATGTCGTGAAGTTCGTAATACAGTCACAAAAGCAGCTCTAAGCAAAGAACGGTGGAAGAAAATACGCCATTGTGATTCAGTTAAGCTTTTTTTTCTAAACTTCTAAACAAAGTGATTTGCGTCATCAATACGATACGCGCTTCAAGACTAGAAACTTTTAAAATACCCTTTTCTTGGAAAAATTGTAAGACGGGAAAAGATCTATTAAAAGTAATCAAATTTGACATAAGTTATTTATTAGAATAACGATGTTTTTTGTTTCATATAATACAGTAAACATTTTAATATTGGAAAGAAATAGCACATTTGTTTTACTCAGTTGAATGGAATCAGATGTAACCGACCCCACTAAAACAATATTTAATTGCAGAAAATTGTAAGTTCGAAGTTCTACACTTCTGCAGTTTGTTAAATAATTATTTGTGAAGGTGAGTACTTTAAAGTTTCAGAGAGAGACAGAGTTCAACATCTTCAGCGAGGATTTTTTTTCAAACTGCAACATTACTGAATGTATTTTTTTTCGCTAGATACGAGGTATGACTGAGGCATGAGGTTGTTTGATTTCTGGGTATTACGGACAAGTCACCAAAATTTTAATTTTCTTTCTAAGAGAAAAATAAAGACTTAACATGAGGAAAAGCTAGGATAGACAGTAAACCCCATCTCTCATAGCAAAGTTGGAATTGGTATGTGACAATTTTTTTTTTATAGAAACAGCTGCATCTTTCCTTGGAGTAGTAGTGATCTCCATTTTGAGGGAGATGCTAACATCAGACTTACTCTCAAATAGCACGTTTATTTTATTATTAAAGTGCATGGGTCAGAAAATGTTACATACGGGTGTTTCAGAAAAATTTGATATCATTTGAGATGTAAATATCTGAGTAACTAAATAGTCTAGGCAAATGAAACTAAACAGGCTTAATGTTGAGCAAAATAAGATTTGTTAATCAAAATTTGAATGAGAAATTCAAAGGTATGTGAATTTCATGAACGATTGCACAAGTTTTCAATATGCGCACCACCTGTGACACGGCACACGTGTCAAGTTGGTAGTCCAGCGCATCATGTACCTCATGTGCTCAAATGCAGATTTGGACATGGCACAAAAAGTTCAAAGAGGAAGATTGTCTGTGCAAGACAAAAGGATCTGGACGACCAACAGTAGCGGAAGAGATGGTCGAGCGGGTTCGGGAAACATTTCTGCGAAACCTCAGGAAGTCCATAAGAAGAGCAAGTCTGGAAACCCAGATTCCACCAACGACAGTTTAGCGTGTCGCAAGGAAACGCTTGCGAATGACACTCTACAAGTTACAGCTCGTTCAGGCCTTAGAGACAGATGACAAGCAAAAGCGTAAGCAATTCTGTGTCGATATGCAAGAGAAACTTGAAGACTAGTTTGAAAATCATCTTGTTTTCAGTGATGAGGCCCTGTATTTCATACAAATAGCGAAGTCAACAAGCATAATGTTCGCATTTGGGTCGAAGAAAAATCCCCATGCCACATTTGAGTACACGAGGGACATACTGCATCGTGTTTGGCAGGAGCTGGATTACCGACTTGACGTGCGCCGTGTGACAGGAAACTTGTGAAATCGTTCATGAAATCCACATACCTTTGAATTTGTCATTCAAATTTTGATGAATAAATCTTATTTTGCTCAACATATTAAGCCTGTTTAGTTTCATTTGCCTAGACTATTTAGTTACTCAGATATTTACATCTCAAATGATATCCAATTTTCTGAAACACCCTGTATATTAGATCACAAGCAAAAAGTTTAAGAAACATGGGGTAGATTATTCTGTGCATCATGTTAAGCGTACACAGTGATTACTGAATTATGACCACCCCATCAAAAATTGATGTGACATGCTGACCCCGTGATTTCCGAAAGGGCGCGATTAGTCGACCAACGTAGCATTTTATAAGGTGTGAGCGGAGAAGTAGGTAGTAAAATTCGGAGCATGATGGGTTAGTGAAAGGATTGTGGGAGCTCGGACAGCCGGTGTCACGATTACCCAAATTGCTGAACTCGTGGGTTCTTTCGCGAGCCGTCGTAGTTAATGTTGCTGTATCGGATTACATTTCACAGCAATGTTCCACGTTGGGACGTGGCATGACGTATGATTGTAAATTCCTCCGCATGTTACTGATAAGGATTGCGTGATACGTTCGTGCTGCAATCTCTCCCAAACAGAAACTGGACTCATCCGTGAATAGCATATTTCTCCATTCCATAGTCTAATGCCTTCCCTTCCTGCTCCATTTCCTACAGTGGGTTCTGTGATGTGGCAGTAAAGGAAAGTTCCAGGGTCTGCGTCTCGTCCGTGATCTCACGTAATGCAAATTTCATCGTGTAGTTTGGGTGGATACTCCGTATCCGTAGTAGCTCGTAGGTCACATTGCGGCACGGCTGCAGTTGTGAACAGCCCTTCCACGGAATAATGAACTTCACGTGTTGTGGACTAATATATTTCACCACATCCTTCCCGTAGCATCTTTCGTTGCATTATAACATAGTGAAACTCAGTGTTCCAGTCCAGTGCGGAAGTTTTCCGCTTGATGAAACTTGACTCTCGCATATAGACGATCCTTCGGTCAACTGAAAATATCCGTTCGGCGTATTAGTATCATATTCGGAACGTTTACGACGAATATACTAGACTTTAGGAGCCTGCCGTACTATAACACAAGCCATCTTTAAACCATGCTCAGCCAGCGTCCACGTGACCGATCGTCGGGAAACTTCCCAGGTAGCAATATTATGTTGGACCAACCGTGGGCTTTCAACGGTCGGCTCAGCGACGAGGCGACTCGGCGGCCAACAATTGGATATGTGTTGGTTCAACGGTTGGACCTACATTGGAAAACTGTTGCAAACAGTTTTCCAATGTGATCATGTGTTCTTGGACAACCATCGGACAACCGTTAAGCGGTCATTTGTTGATAAACGGTTGGTCATGTGTGGTTGGAAAAACCGTTGGCCAATCTTCGATAAACAACACAACCTACGCCCGACGCTGCCGACGCAAAAATATCATTGGGCCAACCGTTGGCCAATGTCAGTGTGCTACTGGGGTTCAACAGCTTGCATAATTTTACGTAACCCATTGCATCTATAATGTTCCGATTATTTTGTCCAGGTTGTTTTTGTGAAAGTCACTTAAACACTAAGCACTCGGTTAATCAACATGGTAAAATACTAACGCTCAGAGTTCATTCGATTAAGAAATTTCTACTTACATTGAACAGCAATTCGTACTTCATTCCTCTGTGGGCCTCGACTTACAGCATGTAGACACAAATCCACTTGCGAACAGTAACATCATGATATAGCCAATTAACATTCACTGGGCTTACGGCTCATCGTCGATTCTGGCAACGAAGTAATATCAAGAAGAACATGCTGTTTGACTTGAAGCAGTATCTCGTCTTTGAAGCACACGCATTTTTTGCACTGGGTGTGGCTTTTTATTTACTCTGACTCACTGTTAGCAGTGCCAAAGGGTATAAAGAAACTTCCAGTTCTGATGTGCCGTTCAGAAAGAAATTAAACGAAGTAGCATGATGCGAACAAACTCAAAAAGAGGTTAATTTAGAGAGATACTTAGGGATGTAGAAAAGAGCCTTGGCGCGGCTTAGCGGTGCTAAAGCACTGTTTTTCTAGGCTTAGCGGAGCTAAGGTATTTTTCGTAATTAGGTGGTTGCAGAACAATATTCGTAAAATATTTTAGATGACCATATATTCGTAAAATATTTTAGATGACCATATATTCGTAAAATATTTTAGATGACCATATATTCGTAAAATATTTTAGATGACCATATATTCGTAAATAGCGAATACTGTGTTTTATATGATCGTAACCGAAGTATTCGTATTGCAAGGCTGAAATTATACCGTCGGATCACACAACAGAACATCTCACGGCGGATCATGAGGATAAAGAGAATACTGTTTGTATCTGGGTATAACTTTCACCGTGATCTACTAGCAGGGCTACATGCCGCTGGCAGTCCGTGATTTGGGGTGTGGGAGGCGCACTATCCAGGGTTCATGCGGAGCCAAGACAACTAATCAGAAACCTACACCTCTGTCCACTCCGCCACCGGGACCGCGTAAAAAGAATGAGATCCATTGTCTAGACGGCAGTCCATATTATTTCATTGCTCGGAGAAAAAACTGTAGAGAGAAATTATGTAGCATTTAAGCCTAAGTGATATGAGTTTTATGCATGCGAAAAATATTTTTTATTAAGCTACCCTTTCCCTGATTCCTCGACTCTAACACAACGGATATCTCGTTCATTTACCTCAGAATCTTAAGAAAAAGACTTATTAGTCACATTGAATAAATGTGTTGCAATATTAGTTACATTTATTCAGTGTGACTATATTACTTGGTTGCATCTGTTCAGTGTGACTCAAATAATAATCACAATAAACATTTGAAATGACAGGGCGTTACTTAGAAAACACTGCGTATCTTTAGGATGTGACTAGCAAGCAACATTTCTTTCCTTTATTAAAAGTTGCTCAAATTAAGTGATTTAAATAAAAGTAATTAGTAATAAGTTTTTAATAATATACTGGACACTAAATATAGCAAATCAGAATTCACAATATTTTTAAAATTTTTGAGTCTTTCTTACCGAATCGGCTTACCGCTAAGGCACTTTTTTTTATTTAAAACTTCATCACTGGATATACATCATTCCTCATAACAATTCCATGTAGAGATATCAAACAGAAGGCACCGTTCTTTCCACGTTTATAAGTGAGTCACGGAAATATTCTCATTGGCCGCCACCGGGAATCGAACCCAGGGTCTTCCAGTTACGCGCCGGACATGCTACCACTCCACCACAGCGGCTTCGAGTTCTTCAGACTCGCACACGACTAACTGCCAAACCACATGGCAGGTTGCTTCACAATGCTGGGGATTCACCAAAGATAGAAAGCAGCAACTGAACAAATAACTTGTGTATTAACCATGTAGAGATAAATTATGGTAAATCAGTTGAAGAAAAAGTACTTAAGTGCTACTGAGGAGAAAGATTTAGGAAGATGTCAATTTTGTCGAAGTATTTAAAATTCATATTCTAAAATTGGAATTTGTTTGTTCATTGACTCGCATTTCACCATCTAATTTAATGATCTTTACCACTTTACCATCAGATGTAATTTCGTATACGTTGGCCCAACGTAGTGTGTGTGCTGCAAGGGAAAACAAATATGATAGTACTATGAGTAGTTGTTCTATAACCCATTTATCATTGGATACAACCACCTTTCCACTTCTTTTGTCAGCTGTGGTTGCAAATAGTAATAAAATAGTCAATAATTCACAAATGAAGTAAATAAAGTATAAAGTACGAGTATAACTAAACTGTCATTGCTGTAGAAATATTTATAACGATGCAAAAACCTTGCATGTCGGTGGCTGCAAATAAAACTAAACTACCGTGGAGGTGTGGGAATCTAAAAAATCGGATGTAAACTGCCTCCAATTTTTTAATCACAAAATAGCTAATATTCTCAACTATGCGCGCAAATTAGGTTGTTGATGTGGTTGCATTCCGAATTCTTCTCTTCGTGGTGATTATTATCTTGTTTTTGTTTTTTTCAGGCTGATATGCTCGTGTTGCTTCCGTATTTTTTTTTTCGAGTTACACAGTGTGGCAAAGAATTTTTAAGACTGGGTCTGTAAAATGAAGTAGAAACAAGAAATTATAATTTGTTTTGGTTTGTTACTCAAAATAAGTCCCTCCGGCTTCAATATACTTGTTATAGCGATTTAATAATGATTCGAATGCCTGTTCCAGTTCACTTTGAGGAATTGCCTCCAAAGCACGCGTCGAAGCTGTTTGTATGGTCGAAATATCATCAAAATAACACCCTTTTTAACGTCCTTTTAAGTTTCGGGAAGAAAAGTCGCAGGGTGCTAAATCAGGCGAATACGGTGGATGATTCAACACACAGACGTTATTTTTCGCCAAAAATATACGAACAAGAAGTGAGGCGTGACTGGGTGCATTATCGTGCAACAAACACCAACTGTTTTTATCTCGATATTCTGGACGAATGCGACGAATTCTGTCCATCAAACGCCTCAAAACATTTAAATAAAACTCACCAGTAATTGTTTGTCCACTTGGAACAAATTCTTTGTGGATTACATTCTTCTCCCTTACTATCGAAGAATGTAATGAGCATTGTTCTGATTTTCGATGGAACTTTTCTTGTGTTTTTGGCTGGTGGTTAGTTTTTTGACTTCCATTCCGCACTTTGTCGCTTTGTTTTAGGATCATATTGAAAACACCATGTTTCATCATCTGTAACAATCGATTTTAAGAAGTTTGGATCATTTTCAGCGGCTGAAATGATGTCTCTGCAATGTGCACTTCTCCTTGATTTTTGTTCATTGGTTAACGTGTGTGGAACAAATTTAGCACAGACTTTTGTTTTGCCCAAATCTTCATGCAGGATGGTTCGAATAGTTTCTTTGTTGATGTTTAAAGACTCTTCCATCATTCTTAGTGACGCACATCGATTGTTTGCCACGAAATCACGCGCTTTTTCAATAATCTCAGGTGTCCTAGATGAACTTGGTCTTCCGGTATGCTTATCATCTTCTAGCGTATCTCTTTCGTCCAAAAAACGTTTGTGCCGCAAGAAAACATTTGATCTACTTAAACAAAACTCACCGTAAACTTGTTTCATCATTTGGTACGTTTCCGAGGCACTTTTACCAAGTTTTGCGTTAAATTTAATAACAGCCCTTTGTTCCAACTTAATAATTCAACATGA
Organism: Macrothele yani; assembly: GCA_039090855.1. Classification (NCBI taxonomy): domain Eukaryota; kingdom Metazoa; phylum Arthropoda; class Arachnida; order Araneae; family Macrothelidae; genus Macrothele; species Macrothele yani. The sequence goes on along the minus strand of CM077022.1, from coordinate 11,121,939 downwards.
AAAAAATTTTACTTCTCTAATGAACGCCTGTTTTGTTTGAGTTACTTTAACAACTGCGCAGTACTTCTGGCAGAAAGCAAGTAGATAGTCACGGTTTATAACGCATTCGCGATTACACTGATGGCGCCACCGTAGGCTGAAATCTAGCGCCAGTCTTAAAAATTCTTTGACGCACTGTGTAAGTCGAAATTTTGTTTCTAAACTTCACACCAACGGGAAGCCCAGTTGTTGTGCCACGTGAACTTCATATCCTTAGTTTCTAAATTTCAAACACTAGTTATACCAATAGTATTACGCGTTCTCAAGATATGCTTAGCTAAAAGTTACCGATTAAAATTTCCATACCAGATGCTTTATCAGCTCGAAAGCAAAAGTGCAGCTTAAGGAAAATATCTGTGCTCATAACGTTTGGTGCGAATTTTCGTCGGACTCTCTCTCTCTCTGAAAAAGAATAACGGTAAGTCTCACATTTTAATTTATTAGACACCAGCATGTTTCTAAGGAATGCTGTTGTAGAAGAATATACTTGAATGTGTGGTCTTACCTGATGTCGTAATACCGAAACATATTGCGATGATAACAGCGAGGAAAAGCACACTGGTCTCCCGTAAGGTGGCGTACTGGCCCATCACCGGACCAGCGTTGACTAGCTTCTGTAAGAAAAAAATGAAATGGCTTACTAACTAAAAATAAAGTCACTTAACGCATATTAAAATTCAAACACTTTTAAAAAGCTAACTTCCAAAAAAATCACATCCTGAAGCTGCTTGATGAACTTCTTATGAAATGCTGTTAATAAATAATTGTGACCGCCCCGGGTGGGCGGAGTGATCAGAGGCTTAGGTTTTGGGCTAGTTGTCACAGCTGGTTCTTGAGAAGTCGTGGGTACTGTACTCGCTTTACGGCGCTGCATTTCCTGTACTCCAAGTCAACGTAAGAGTGTACTGTTGTGGAAGGTATGGTAGCCAGCTCAGTTTCTCGGTGGAAGGCAAAATTGGTATCAATCCCCGTTGCACTCTCTCTCTCTCTCTCTCTCTCTCTCTCTCTGATGAATAAGTACACCCCCTCGAGCTTCCCCTATTGTCAATTAGTTGTCTCTATGTTGCGATATACGGAGACGTCTATGCCTTCACCCTTCTCTAGCGTACGCACGTCTCCCAACTGGACAGCCAGCTGCTGAAAGTGCGAGGCTGATAAACTTCATATAAAATCCATTTCTAACACGTTTGCCATTCTTAAAATTTCCCTTGAATACAAAATTTCCCCGATAAACTTGGTAAGCAAACAAAAATGTATTCTGAGTAATAATAATGTTGCTTTTCGCTCGAAATGCCAGGAACTACTTTTCGTAGCGGATGTAGCTGTTCCGTATCTTTCACAAGAGTACACTCTTAAGTTAACTCGAAGTACAGAACTAGTGGCTCTAAATTAAGGACGGGCGACTTCCTGTAGCCTTTAGAGTTTATAATGGCAATCCTACATCGCCCCCTCTTCCCCACAAAAAATGTCTTTTATCGTGCTCGTTAAATGCTGTATCATCAACCTTGGTAATGTGGCCCGTAGGTGTCTGTCGCTAGAGGGCAGCAGATATCAATCGTCTTATTGTTTTACTACCAGCGCATCGACATTCATCTGGCAAACCCTAGGGGAGAGGAGACAAAGTGCGTCCTGGGTCGACTTCAGATTAAATATAAATGATTAAATATAATGATTAAAAACCAGGTTAAATATAAATGATTCAGCAACCACGTATTCGCATCCCCAAATACGGGGGAGTCTGCGGAAAATCCCGGAAAAAGAGCAGACTGGATAGATAGCTCGCAGGATCGAGGCTCGAACACCCGTCAAATGCTGAATCACTGATATTTAATATTTTCCCCCGAAAGGGTGAACTCAGTAGAGAAATCTCTTGAGGACTCATAATTATTTTCTTAAAGGGTGAACAAAAGTGGAAATCAAGTGATGCCAGAGCGCCAAGTTAACCTCTCGTAATATATTCCCCTCAAATATTTACTTAAAATCATCAGACACTGATATATTTTCGCTCATATAATAGCACTTACGAACAATGCACTCTATTATTTCTTATTTTTTGTCACCAGTTAAGGAAATTGTTTAGAAGACGTTATTGCTACACCCCATAATGGTACGATCGCTTCTCTGTAGCGAAACCTATATGAAGTCTCCATGCAAAGTCGTCCATCTAGTTGGGACCCCCCTCATACCGGTATGTCCTATGCATAGAAAAACTATGAATGTAAAATTCATTCCCTCTTACTTTTCTATGAACTAAAGTAAAAGTGCTCCATATTCGATAGAATTGAAGTGCCTGAATTACTTCTGGTGGTGGGTTAAACCCCCAATATGAAAAAAAAGTACCTAATCTATGATGGCGGCAGCAGTAAATACACTACAGTGACAAAAGTCACCGGACACCTCTTCGAAAGCAAATGAACAGATCCGCTGCGTTGTTAAGTTGCGCGGTATAGCTGCAAACGGTATAAAAACAAGCCTGCAGCTGACTGTGATCATATCGCACTGTGAGGTGGAGTGAAAATCTCGCTCCGGGAGGGAACCGACTTTGAGAAAGGAAAGATTGTTGGATGTTATATTAGTGGGTTGTCCATAAGAGAAACCGAGAGGCGTTTGAACATACCCAAGTCAACTGTTTTGGATGTACTGAATAAGTGGCAGACACATGGCGTACCTGAATCAGCAAACCGTACCGGCAGACCAAAGAAAATCAGTGATAGAGGACGTCGAAGCCTCAGAAGAGTCGTTACAGCTAATCGACGGAGTACTGCGCAAGACCTCGGTGTACAGGTGAGTAACAATGCTGGAATCTCGGTATGTACACGTACCATTCGTTCCATGTGTTACCGTGTTCGTGCGGCTGCTCATAAGTCTTTCATCTCCACTCGGAATGCTACTCGTTGTTTAGCATGGTGTAAAGAACATTTATCGTGGACCGTAGATCAATGGAAACCGGTCCTATGGACTGATGAATCCAGATACACGGTCCATCAGTCTGATGGCCGCGTGTGGGTATGGCGGCAGCCGGGAGAACGCTATTTACCACAGTGTACTGTTCCTACGGTCAAGTTTGGAGCTGGCAGTTTACTCGTGTGGAGATATTTTTCGTGGTATGGTCCCGGCCCATTGGTTATCGTGGACAAACCAGCTAACCAGCACGTCTACCTCGATATTCTGGACAATTATGCCCTACCAACTCTGTGGCAATACTATGGAACCGAGCCTTGTTGGTACCAGCATGGTAATCCACCGAGCCATAAAGCAAGGACTGTGACGGCGTAGTTTGACGATAATTCCGTATCATGTGTGGACTGGCTAGCACAGAACCCTAATGTTAATCCCGTAGAGCACATATGGGATGAATTCGAGCGCCCCATAAGAAGTTTGGAACAAGGGCCTACTACTAAGCAACAGTTAGCGGCAGCATTATGTACTGAATGGAAGCGTATACCTATCGCTCTGTTCCAAAGCCTTGTCGAAAGCATGTCTCGAAGGGTCAGTGCATGCATTAAGGCCAGAGGTGGACCGACACCGTACTAATGTTTGTCAATAAATGCTTACATGGCCCTTGCGCCATAAAAATTAACCAACCAACCAATAAATGCTATGTTGTGTTTCTCTTCTAGGTGCCCTGTGACTTTTGTCAATAAAGTGTTTTCGACTGTTAAGTTTTCAAAAACAGTATTATTATTATATATTATTCAGGTTTAGCCGAACGTATATAAGAAACTACCCTAACACCGACTAAATGTGATGTAGCTACGAAAGGCCATTTGATCAAGCGCAAGCGAAATCTGACCCCGGGATAGAAAAGCTGAATCGCAAGTGTGTAAAGCGGGGGGAGGGGGGGGGGGATTGTAACTTTGGGGCTAAGATGTTTGCAGGTTACACACCATCGTGTTATACCTAAATCACCTTAAAGCTCTCGTCAACAGCAGGTAACCTCCTTTGGGGGCGTCGAGAGTAAGTGAAATTTCGCTAAACTACACCGTTTTAGTAGCAAAAACTGGGCATTTTTATAACGGCTGTTATTACATTTAGCATAAATTCAATTGCAAATTCCAAATGCACTCTAGCCAAGTTATGCGCCTATTTTTTTTGTTCCATGTGGCCCTTGTTTGGTACCTGGACATGCGTGTAAGGTATGCCTGTAATTTAACCTTTTTCAATTTTATAATGTAAACTCTTACTTTTAGTTCAATATTTTCTCATTGAATGGCACATTACTTCTGCGAACATCTTGGCAACGTTCACAGTGAGTCAAAAGAAAAGAAAAAAACTAGAGGTTGAATGAAAAAGCGTGGAGATGTTTTCGATACATGTACTTAGAATAGCGAAAGAGGTTGACATTTGTTATATATTTATGTGAATTGATGAGTAAGTGTTGTAGCTATCTTAATGAGATTTTTAAGTTGATACAAGAGGTTTTTATTAAGAGTGACTGGGAAACCTAATGTGTATTGGTGACCTCAACTTCCAACGCGCGGAGAATAAGCAGTTTACAGTACGTAAGTTTTTGCTGATTTTTTTCACCCTGGTAGTTATATTCACGCAGCTGTTTCTAGAGTGTGAGATAAATGTTCAACGAATTTGTCGTTAGTTAACTTCATTCATCATCAAGTTTAGCTAGAGACACTAACCTCAAATAAAAGCAAATTTAAGCTCATTAAAACACGTGATATGGAAAGCAATGTACACCGAAATCAGCCATTAATCAAAATCCGTTTGCATAACACGCAGTCGGAAATAAAAAGAATAGTCCTGCAACTCCGTGTATTTCAAGTACTACACAAAAGAATATACTATGATAAAAACAAATAGATGCAAATAGTTTAAACAACTGTTTTAGATGCAACTTTCAATCCAGATTTGTATGCAGGCTACCGAACAACAGTGATTTCCCACTACGCCAGGCTATTAAAACTTTTTTGTTTTACTAACGTAATTTCCCAATCAGCGTATTTTGATAGACTTTTTCTGTACCACAAAAATTATATTTAGCGTTACATCCTCTTAGAGTTATGATTTAAGTCACTTTGGAGATTTAAATGTCCCTTGAAGATTTAATGTTACTTGCTGAAGATTAGATGTAAATGATTACTTGTTTTTAGTAGTACGATTTAAATGCTTAACTGTGAACTTGTCGATATCAATATTGAACACTCGTAAGCATGGAAAAAACATAAAAGGTCTAAGGTAAGGAACCAGCTAGCACTAACTTACGTTTCACAGTCCACGCATTGGCTGTAAATCATATCATATTAAAATGCTTCTATCAAACTGCTCTTCTATTTACAAAGACGTTAGCTCGAAATTGCTCCCTTCCTATATTCAGTGATTACACTTTGGCCAATGGATGCCAAAGTTAGGAAGCTCGTCGGGAAAGTAATGTTTTTAAATCAGAAAACGTTTAACGAGAATCGAATTATATAAGAACACAAACTCAAAAGGAAGGTTAAATTTGAGGAATACGTTAGAGTACATTAATACCAAAGCCAGTACGGAAATCCGCTAACAAGTAGATTTGGAGAAGCGTTAGTTTTGAAATTCACAAATTTGCATTATCTCTACACACACTATAATTGTTATAACCAGTTTTAACGAAAATATTAAATATGACTCCCCACCCGAAATGTGAAATTCTGGCAACGTCACTGTGCTGAGCCAACCGACTCTGACTGCAAATTCATCACCGTTGTCAATAAAATAGGTGCCTGTCGAAGATAAATGTTATGAGCACGAATTGAAAAAATTAATAATGCCTAAGTTCATTATACATTAATTTTTGGTAACCATAATACATCCTACCATCACCTCAAACTATAATCACTTACTAGATCCGCCCTTGAGAAAATTTCAGTTGGCTGTCAAAAAATTATGCAGTTTCCAAAAGAAGAAGAGGAAAAGTGAAAAGGGAATTAATATCCAGCTCGACGGTTTACTTTAGCGGAAGTGAACTTCGTCTAGTGTACGATAAAAGGTCAGGAATCTGACACGACCAGAATATCAATGGTTTTCCCCCCTGTCGCACCTGTCCTTAGGAATCCCGTGACACCCACTCGATGCAGCCGAGGTGGGTCAGAGTGATTTAGGGATTAAGTGTCTTCGTATTATCTTCCACCTTGTGCTTACGCTAATGTAGTTGTACTACACGGATTTTAGCATGGTTGCGACAAGCGTCCCGCTTAATTCGGCGAGATATTTATCCGTAGCTAGTTCGTCACCGGTCACAGAATCTCAACAATGGCTTGAGAGGATGGCGATTTCCAAAGTCTCGGTCGCCAGGTAGGTGGCTGAGAAGGGGATTTGTGACAGATGCAGCTACCGTTAGGAAATTTGATGAATCCCTGTGGGACACCAATGAGCTCAAGTTCAGGCCAGTAGATGCCGTTACTTTTGGATTATTATAACTGGTGTTCAGTGTTAGTGAGCCTCCGGGGAAGGTCGAGGAACTCTGGCAATAAGCCGAATTCTTTGCAAAGATCGATTTATATATACTCTTATCAAATTAAGATCTGCCTTACTTGCTTCCAGAAATAATTCTCCATGTAACACAATTCACAAAGAAATAAAATGCACGATTCAACTCGAATGATGTATTCATCACATTCATTTTGGCTCAAGTTTATTCTAATGTGGTGTCTGATCTTTTTACTTTCATTCGATACTCTTACACTCTCTGAAAGCATCCTGAACAACTATTAAAAACTTCACGATATTTAAAGCCACGAACGCCCTTTATTCACTTCCCTGTAATTTTCATTAAAACGCTGCTGAACAAAATTAAACAGTGATCTCGACCAGTAGTTTCTTCCCTAGTAAGAGGGTGTTTCAAATGAACACTTCAAAAGTGAAGAAGAAACAAAAGTTTCATTTATACCTTTTGATAAGAGAAGCATTCACTATCTACTTAGTCCTATTCTCTCGCAATGACATCATAAAAGCGATTTCGTCTGGGGAAAAAGGGTTCTTAGGTTGAAGTCATTTGTGAGCCGCTTGTAGCACTTTGTAATGAAAGTGTCCTTCGCAATGCCTCTTTGATTGAACCAGAAATGTGGAAATCACGAGGAGCAAGGGAGATAAAAGGCAGTGGCGTAGGAACGGGGGGTACAGGGGTACAAAGTACCCCCAAATTTTGGAGAGGGGTACATTAATATCTACTGTAACCCCCTCCCCCAGATATGAGCAAACACAAACCAATCATTCATAAAGAGTGAACTGTAAAATTTATATGCTACTTATTTTTTTTTATTCTCTTTTTTTTTCAAAGAAATATCACGGGTCATCTGGTTTTTTTATATCCGAAGCTTGTAGGCATTTCATCCACCAAAAACTGGCCAACCATCTGGGAAACTCCAGTTCTGCAGGGAAACGACGAGTGCGAGGTTTTTGTTAATAACTTCATACAGCATATGGTAAGGCTAGGGCTTGATAACATACTTGTGATTAGTGTTTCTTTTCTCTTAAAATTCTATGCATCTTGATCAGGTCGTCCTTTCTGCACTTTAAAAAAAAGTTTAATGCACAAGTGGACATTTCAGCGCCCGCAGCCCCAGCACTAAAATTGTTTTCTGTCTTAAGATCTGTAGCAGTACAAGAAGTGCATTACGGATTTCACATACCACTCACAGAACTCCAATTCCTCGATATCTCTACCATCATTTAGCTTTGCACCAGACCAATGTGCTTTTTACATCAATTGTCAGCCTATGTATCGTTCAAAGTTTTTAATATAGACTTAATAATGCTTCAATGGTACTATCTTCGCGGGTAGAGCAGTTTTTATCTTACTGCGGTTGTTTTACTTTATTAACGTAAAAAAATGATACGAAATTTAATTCGTTCTTGTAAAGCGTTATGTAACATTTCCTGAGAAATCCCTCTTTTCCAAACCCTGCTGACAGAAATTCATCCTAATGTTGACTTGTCCCTGCTCAATATTTTAATGGAAAAAAAGTACAAAAATTAACAAGAGAGAACACACACACAAAAAAAAAAAACTTCCATTCATTTTCTGATAAGAAATTAATGTGAACTTTTTGTCAGCAATAAAAATAATAATGGTAATAATTAATAATAATATGATAACAATGTTCATTCGGATGAATTCCTGATCAGTATACGTATTTTATATGGTTGCAAACGTCAACGTGGAATTATGTTTGTCGAAACACATCCTGTGAATTTAATCGAACTCTGTTGAGCCGCCCCGGTGGCGCAGTGGTCTAAGCGATGGCCTCTGATCATTCGTCCGAAAGGGGTCCGGGTTCGAATCCCGGTGAGGCATGGATGTTGTGTTTGTCTTACGGCACTGGCTCTCTCCCTTCCCTGGAACCAGTGACCCTAAATTAGGGACGGGCGACTGCTTATAGCCCATTGAGTTGCTCACGGTGGTCGTTAAACCTTCAACCAAAAAAAAAAAAAAAAAAAAAACTCTGTTGAGCAGAAATTGGTTTCACTGAAATACAAAATATCATTTCGAAGATATGCTGATATTTTGAAGGCCTCTTTCCTGAAACTTGCTGACCACTTCAGCTTTCTTAACGTGAACCAGCTTGCTAGAAATGACCTAAACTCATTCTCTTGCATTTATTGGAAGGTTGACTTGGGGGGGGGGGGGGCATTGTATTACGGCGATAGTAAAACATACTTCAAGATCTTTCCCTGGTTTTTATAGTTATTTAGAACATTTTTGTTTTGCAAAGATGCGTCAAAGGATTTACACAGCTAATTCTTGCGCATTTGCATCTCGGGTAAGGCAAATCACCGATATAGGGTTTGTTCGTTGACCATGGTTCCAGCTCTTTCCTGAACTCAGTAACAATAAGTTCGACAGAAGACTGCCCCCCCCCCCCCACCCCACCCTTTGATTCACGTCTAGCCGTCCCGGTAGCGCAGTGGTCTAAGCGATGGCCTCTGATCATTCGTCCGTAAGGGGTCCGGGTTCAAATCCCAGTGAGGCATGGATGTTGTGTTTGTCTTACGGCACTGGCTCTCTCCCTTCCTTGGAACCAGTGACCCTAAATTAGGAACGGGCGACTGCTTATAGCCCATTGAGTTGCTCACGGTGGTCGTTAAACCTCCAATCAAAAAAAAAAAAAAAAAAAAAAAAAAAAAAGATTCACGTTTAACTGCCAAACAGTCATACAGGAAAAATATATGAGTACATCACAAAAATATACATGATAGTTTCGCTGTCTAACTGAATTTTGCCAGGGATCTAGTCGTGAAAGTGTAAACCTCTTTTTCCACTTCAAAAAAACTGGACGAATTCAAAACACTTGTGGAAACCAAAAAGCGGCACTCTCTACCAGAGATGGAAACGGGTCAACGGGTCGACAATTTATTGCGGGTCCAACGGGTCGGGTCAAGGTGTTCCTGACCCGATTTTGACCCGGTTTTATTCCCGTTTTATTTTTGAAAAGAGAAAAATATATTCCAAAGAAAAATGCGCGTTGTGGAATTCTATAGTCGGTACTGGTGCCCACGGACTGAATAATGATTTGCCATGCAAAAATATTGTCTCTTAAAGCAAAGAAGATTTCCACCGACCAACGTCAGACACACCGTATCGTAAAAAGGTACTTCCTTTGAGTTCTTTTACAGTGAGATTGTCCAGGGCAAGGCAAACGCCATTCGCCTGTTTCTCAGTTTGATTCACTCTCTCTGTGCGAAGTTCACTAAGAGTTACTTTTCACATCGCATCTTTTACATTGAGCATTCAGAGGTTTTCGATTGATGTGCTAACATCCTGTTCCCATGACATGACATGTCATGTCGAAATTAACTTCTTATTTGTTAATATGGATGAATTTAATATTAATGAGGTTGAGAAAGGCGTCGAGGCTAACAAATACGTGCCTGTTGAAAACCACAAGGGGAAGAGTGAATGCTGGAAATTGTTTCGTCTCATTAAGGAACCGGTAAATAATTTTGTGTTGTTTGGTCTTGCTTGTTGTTCAAAATGTGGAAAGTGTATAATTGCAAAGAAAGATGTCGTCCGTGTAATAAAAGATTATGGAACCAAAAATCTAACGGACCATATGAAAGTATGCGCACCTCCATCAAAGCGTGGAAAGAATTAACAATCTAAATACATTTAAAAAAATACTTTTGTGTAATCTTAAAAATAATTCCCATTTGTAATATAGTCACGGTCATAGTCAGCCATTACTTCTGGATTACGCAAAAGTGTCACTAAAAATGGCACTAAAATTTAGCAAGTAACCAAGTTTTATTATTAAAAAAGGATTTCGGTTATTAAATATCAAGCAGTTATTGGGATGAATATATATATTACGTTTATATATAAAAAAAATTGAGTTCCGAATTTATAGTTCAAAGCAGGTTTGTCCGGGTCAGTTATGGGACGTCCGGGTCTGGTCCAGTTATGGGACATCTGGGTCCGAAATGTTTGACCCATTTCCAACTCTGCTCTCTACAACTACGTACATTGTGAAATACATATGTGCTGAACTGAAAATCCCTTGCAGAAAGAGCTTGATTTTCTTAAGAATATTGCAGACTGCAGAGGATGTTACCTTCCCTTTTAGACAAAGCTGTCAAAACGTTTAGGAAATCGAAGTCTGTATGCACGCTTGTAGACCGCCCAGTACGTTAGAATTGGGATGTCATCCTATTTACTTCTCAGAAGTTTTAATTTCAAAGTTGTTTTCACACCTATAAATAAAATGAAATTTTGCGAATCAAAAGACTATGTCGAAGATATAAATTCCTGGAGAATTTATCAGATCTCTTTTTAAATGTGGACTTTCATATGTAGGCCAGATTGTAGTAATAGAATTTTCAAGACCTCTGTTTGAAAGAACACAAGACTTGCGTACGGAGCTGTAAAGTCATGTATAGCTCAACGTTGTCAGGAAAATAACCATAAATTTCGGTTTGAAAACGCTAAACTTATTGATAAACCTGATTCAACTATCAAGCTTGATATTTTAGGTGCTTTCCACATATATCGCAAATCTTCACGACTTGTCAACGACACAGAATAGACTTTCTTTCAAGCGCGTGGAAGCAATTCGCCAAAATCCATGGCCGTAAGAACATAGATATCGCAATGATTAGCTCCATACGTACTGATGAAACCGAGTCAAACACTCAGCGAAACTGCAGTTAGACATTGAAATGTAATCAGGAATATAAACGTTGTTCGTTAGATCTGTCTCAACATCACAAGGATTGTAGTAACAGAATTTTCAAATAGGGTTTAAAATTCTTAGAATGAAAATTAATGAAAGTTATGCACGTATAACTTTCAACCAAGAGTTGAAAATTCCTCTGTTGAAATCATCTGGCTGTTTTGAGAGAGGCGGGGATAAATATTAAGAACAAAAGCAGGCAAAGAACTGTCTCTTATTAAAACGTTGTTTGAATTGGATGGAACTTTTGATATATTTTTACTTCAACAAAGCATTCGGATTTAGTAAAACGCAACTCAATAAGATTATCTTAAATACAACCACATGATTTTTATGTATATTAAATCACTCATCACTCTGGATTTAAGTGATCAGTATGATCATTAACCTGGTTTTAATCTAGATCACATGTGTGAATTTGCTAATAACTAAACCATAACTGTTTAAAATAATCCCTGTGCGAAATACGATAAAATGGAATTTTCAAAAGGTAGCATTTGTATTACATTTATTATTTTATTTGGGTCTTTCTGAATTCCGTTGAACTGGAGTGACATGGCTTATTTCATTCATGGGTATTTCCTTTTCTAAATAAAAAGTAAAACTGTTAAATGTAACTGTTTGTTTGGACTAGTAAACTTCTAATGCTTATTGCGGTCTCCAAGCTTGGAACAAAAAGTATTATATTCCGTGCATATTTTTCTAGGACACTAAGTTAAATAATTTCAGCATCTTTTGAATCACATATCCGTTTTGTCTGTGTGACTGCTATGATCCTTCGTATCGCTATTTCCTGTTTGCTGGTGTTCCTCTCCGTTTTTGAAGTCCGCATTCTATATTTCGTATTCCTGTCGCATCCACTTTCTTCATTAGGATTGCATTTCATCTTGTCCATTAGTCTAGGATGGTGTTTGAAAGTACAGCAGAACCTCGGACTCCTAGAAATTATGCATATGATGCCACGCCCAAGTTATGCAGGGGTTATTGAGTTTCTTGTTGATGTAAAAAAAAAAAAAAAAAAAAAAAAAAAAAAAGTCCCTACGCAATTGTTCGAAGCTCTTGCGATTCGCTGTTGTAAAAGAAATGTCTAAGATCGTAAGTGTACATGACATAATATTCATCAGATATCATTAGAAGTTACATCAGGTATTCTACAAGCTCATGTTTTGAGGTATCAAAACGATAATGATCAGTTTGTATTATTTGCTCACATTGACATCGCAGAATGATTTTTAATTTCAGGGAAGACATTCTGGAGACGTGAGATGATTTATCACGTATCACTTGCCTTCCAAGTTATTCACCTTCCGAACTTCTGCACTAATTGCATGCAAAATTGGATTAGAAAAATGCTTAATCGCTTACAGTTAGAGAAATGGTTTTTATAGAAGGTATATAGTCATTTGCAAATGTTTAAGACCACCTGTCAGTTTATTGAAAATTGAGATTTTCAAAGAAACAACTAATTACTAGTCAGATATTTGAAAAAATGACACCACTGATGAATAATTAAATTCTTTAGAACACAAAAAGACCGAAATCAGTATTTTTGTGGCCACCTTTGTTTCCTATAACGGACCGAATACGACGTGGCATATTTTCAATGAGGTATTTGCAGTAATTACTTGAAATGTCTTTGCACCACACGTCAATCAAAGTTTGGGAACTTGATGGTTGTTTTTCTGCTACCTTGTCTTTTAAGGTGGTCCACACATTTTCGATGGGGTTAAGGTCGGGACTATTAATGGGGCCAGTCCAGCACAGTTATGTTTTTCCTCTGCTCGTAGTCCTTTACTGTCTTTGATCTGTGGCATGGAGCATCATCCTGCATAAAGATTGTGCACTTATGAGTTAATAGCTTAAGAGTATAATGAAGCAGTACCGGATGCTTACATAGCACACCACACCATATCATCTGACTCTAGGATGTCTCGCGGTGCTAACGGTTTATTTTTCATCAAGCCTTTTGGTCGTCGAACATGTGCTTCTCGTGATTCAAATTGAACATCGGAAAAAAACAAACTTTGCTTCAATTTTCAGCCGTCCACGATTGATGACGCTTCGCAAACTGGAGTCTCTTCATTTTCATGACAGAGATTAGTCTAGGTTTTTAAGTGCAGGTTTATAAGACTTCAATCCAAAATCTTTGCTGAAACGTCGGGAAACAGTGCTGATACTAATATCAGACCCTTTCGAATGTAGAAATGCCTTGATTTTCTTGCAGGAACTCCTCAGAGAACTCATATATAATCGTCCTATGGTATTATCATCCCGTGGGGTTGTTTTCCTTGGACATCCACTTCTCTTTCGGTCACTAAATTTACCTGTCTCAATATTTTATGATCGTATTATGAATAGCAGTATTGCTTACATTCACCTTTCTTCTTATGTCACGTTTGGAGTGTCCTTCATGATATTAAGTCACTATTTGTGCCCTCTAAGTAACATTTAATGGCGCTTTTTTTTTTTCTTTGCTCATTTTTCGCTGTATAGAAAATGCGTACAAAACCTCTCAGCATGAAAACCAGAAGCAAACTAACGCTCGCACGCTGCCCCCCCATTCTATCAACAATTGCCGCTGTAGGATGATGCAACACCGACAGGGGAAGTTGAGTAATACAGACAGTAGCTGACACAATAGGCAGAATTCTAATACAAACAGGTGGTCTTAAACTTTTGCAAATGACTGTAAAATTAATTTCTAAACATATCCATAGTTTTTTGTGTGGAGTCATGGCGATTACTAAGCCTAACTGGATACAAACTAACGCTCGCATTGGATACTTTTTTTCCCCGCAAAATCACCTTGTGAGCAGAGAAGGTTTTAGAGCGCTCTTTGGCCAACCATGGCCCTTGCGCCAATAAAATCAATGAACCAATGAAGGTTTTAGAATTAACACACTATTTAGTTTCATTATCGTATACTAAAAATTATGGCTGGCTATCGATGTGCTGTCATCATTAGGATTTTATCGACTAAATGTTTGAAATATACTTCAGCTAGTGCCTTTGTATTCTAAAATCTTGGAAGCTTCTTGTGAACAAATGCTTTCCGAGTAAATTACATTAATTTCTCAGTTAATAATTTCCTGACAAGATGCCCAATGATAGTCAAATATATATTATAGGTAGATAGATTCCAAATTAATCATGAAAGTATGTATGATACAGAAAACTTGAAAATTATGTTGTCCTGGAACAGGAATCGAACTCACATTTCCCGATTTACGTTGGAGTACGCCCGTAACATCTTCGACTAACACTTATTTCTGAAGAGTTGTTTCTTCAGGGGATTCGTTTTCTGTTCGCATGCCGCTAAGGTGAAGGATCATGTACGATCGAGTCACATTATTGTGACCACCAGGTAATATCCAGAGTAACTGCCGAGTGCAGCGCAGACAGCAGCTAGACGTTCTGGGAGAGACTCAATAAGGTGCTGGAAGGTGTTCACAGGTATGTGGAGCCATGCTGACTGCATTGTATCTGACAGCTGCTGGAGGGTACGTAGTGGAGGATTCATAGAGCGAACAACACGATCGAGGTGGTCCCACAGATGCTCAATTGGGTTTAAGTCTGGGGAATAGGGGGCCAGGGAAGTACTTTGAAATCTTCATCATGCTCTTCCAGCCACTCTTGGACATTTCTAGCTGTGTGACACGTCACATTGTCGTGCTGGAAGATCCCATTCTCCCCAGGGAAGACAATCAGCATGTATGGGTGTACGTGGTCCTCAAGGATGTATTCATAACGAATTCGGTCCATAGTGCCTTCCACGGGTATCAGTTGACCCAGGGAATGTCACTAAAACATTCCCCAGACCATAAAGCTGCCCCCACCAGCTTGTATTCTTCCAGAAATGGTTGAAGAGTGCTGTTATCCGATGTTTCTCGCCTTATACGCCAACGTCCATCCGTTCGATAAAGCAGAAAACGTGACTCATCGGAGAAGGCAATCCTTTGCCAATCAGCGGACATCCAATTCCGACAGTGCCGTGCAAATGTAAGCCTTTTCTGCCGATGCACCTTCTTTAGCATAGGTGCAGTGACCATCCGTCTGCATCGGTGCCCCATACCCAGCAGGGTTCGCTGAACTGTCGTTTTAGACACACTTCCGGTAGCCCCCTGGTTCATGCGGCCAGTGATTTGCTCCACTGTAGCGTGTCGATCCGCCCTCACGCACCTTCGCAGCCGACGTTCACCTCTCACATCAATGGCACGTGGTGCTCCGCAGTTTTCACGTTGCTTATTCGCAATGGTGCCATTTTCCCAATCACAATACACTTTAACCTCAGCAGCACGCGAAGAGTTCACAAACTTTGCTGTTTCAGAAATGCTGCCACCCTTGGGCCGAAAGCCGAATAATCATCCATTTTTGCAAATCTGATAAATCGCTCCTTTTATCCATGACAGCAACGAGTGATATGTTTTCGGAATGTCTACAGCACACCTTATTATTATACCCTCCAAGCCAGCTCACGACACGTGCTTTTTTTCATTGGCTACGTGCTTTTTACGTCAAAAGTAGGTGGTTCTGGACGATGTAATTTTCAAGTTTTCTGAGGCGTGTCTATTTGCAAGCTGTCCAATAATGGTAAGAACTGTTGAACTTTGTATATTCAATTTTTAACCACGACGAAGCCGCCCCGGTGGCGCAGTGGTCTAAGGCGCTGGCCTCTGATCATTCGTCCGTCTGGGGTCCGGGTTCGAATCCCGGTGAGGCATGGATGTTGTGTTTGTCTTACGGTACTGGCTCTCTCCCTTCCCTGGAACCAGTGACCCTAAATTAGGGACGGGCGACTGCTTATAGCCCATTGAGTTGCTCACGGTGGTCGTTAAACCTCCAATCAAAAAAAAAAAAAAAAACACGACGAAATTTTTGCGATGAAAGAACTGTTCACTCAGTTTGCTCATCTTTTCAAAATTAATCACTAAGACGCGAAAAAGTAAACCAGAGGGAATTAAAATTGCTTTTTTTTTTTTTTTTTGATTGGAGGTTTAACGACCACCGTGAGCAACTCAATGGGCTATAAGCAGTCGCCCGTCCCTAATTTAGGGTCACTGGTTCCAGGGAAGGGAGAGAGCCAGTGCCGTAAGACAAACACAACATCCATGCCTCACCGGGATTCGAACCCGGACCCCTTACGGACGAATGATCAGAGGCCAGCGCCTTAGACCACTGCGCCACCGGGGGCGGCTTGCTTTTCTGTGCTAAAGCTTCTTTAAACGCTTACTATCACATACCCAAAATGCGTTGGTTTGAACTGGACGATAGAGTGATGTTTTAGCATCTCCTTCTTCATTCAGGTGCAGACACAGCAGCCGTTGATAACCATCCATCCCTTATTACCTATACTGCCTTTCTAACCACCCGTTTTTGTTGATATTTCACTTCTGTAAATTTTGGTTGTTGAATTTGAAATTGCTCTTATGTAGATTTTAGCTTTTAATTTGAAATTGTTTTCCATGCTGAATGTCACGTCTTTAACTCCCATGAGAGTTCCTTCTGAGTATGACTGGCAGTTAGTCAAGTGATGATTGGGATGTTCTCTCTCTCTCGTTTTCCTCAGCAGTAGAACTTCGTACCAACGAACTGACACTACCTACCCGTGGCGTGTTCTATATCGTCCGTGTGTGTAAATAAATTAGGCAGTATGGAATTCATTCGCGAACAGATTAAACGAAATGATGTCAAGTTTGTAAGCTGAAATAAATTGATCACAAAAAAAGATGCCACTGAATTCTTCGATGTAATGAGAACATCTTCCAACGAAGTCTGAAATCTACTACGTCAATTTCAAAATAAATTTTTCATTCGAAACTTTGCAATCAACAGGATTCCTTTTACGAAATTGAATTTCACTCCACCCTCACGAAAAATTGTGGGTTAAAACCCCGATGAAACTTAGCCATGGCAACAACCGAAGAGCAAAAATATTTAAAGCGGGATTTTGAGGAGAGCAGATATAAAGCCAAATAAAAACCCTTTTGTCACGCTTCCTCATGGAGAAAAAAATACCTTCATTTAACAAACCAAACGTCTAAAGATAATGATTGCCGTTATAACTAGTGTAGTTGTGCTATGATAATTTTTCCAGTACGAGCTGCAGGAGAAGAGGCATCGTCAAAAAAACAGATCGAAGGTTATCTAATGGCATAATTTTGCGCTAAAAAGATGAAAAAGTTAGTGCTGTGGAAATCGTATATTTTCTAAACTGGATCTTTTAGATGCAGCAAGTCTGAAAAATCAGCGAAACTGCCCTAGCGTTAAAAAAAAAAAAAAAAAAAAATATTGCACCAGAAAAATCATGTGTGTTGTATTACCAAAGCTAGGAGTTGGTAAAAGCATTTTTCAATGCTGCAGTTGGAAACTGAAATTTGACTTAACGAAGAATGGAGAGTTTTGCTTCTTGGAGGGGAAAAAATGTACATAAAAAAAAATTAATTTTCACCAATTGGATGCAAAAATAATTTTTCAAAAGTGACATACCTTTCGCGGTGCCCAAGAGGGAATGTTTAGAAGCATCTGATTCCTGACCATTCATCCGGGTGAGGCATGGAGGTCTGTCCGATGGGAGCTGTCTGTTTGCCCTTTTGTGGAACCAGTGGTCTAAATTTGGAACTGGAGGCTGCATATGACCCCTTAGAGCTCATGGAGGGGTTGATAAACCCCGAAACAAAAGAAAGTGACCTACCAAAGCGGATTTGTGTTGCCAAATCCAAACATATATTTCATTAAGCTCTCAGAAATATATATTGCGCCATCTTGCAGCGCAGAATGCAAAATGGAATTGTTCATTTCTAGAAGTATAGATATTGCGCACATTAAAATGCGTCACATTAATGAATTCAGTGGCATTTTTCTTGTGATCAACATGTTTCAGCTCGCCATTTGGACATCATTATGAGACCTAGTGGGGCAAACTGCATCGCAGTGTCCGCATGGCTAGTGTTATCTTATGCGAAAAGATTTTCATTTGATTCCGAATTATTAGTCGGAATCAAGAAAACTTGAATCTGACATCTCTTCTAGAGCCCGATGAACAGCAGCGAACAAAAGTTATTCTATTGTTATGTATGTACACTAAAAAATAAGTGGTGTGAATTCACGGGAAATTCCTGAAAATAATGTGCAGCAAATTTGCAGGTAGGTGTCAATCTTCTAACGAAATTTCCGCTGCTTTTAAAAGTTCCGTTTTTTTTGTTTTTTTCTTCGTCCGTATTTTCAGATTTTCCGTGGGTAATATGTATTAGTGTTTCCGTATTTATTCAGAATTTTAGAAAAAATCTCAGACTCTGAACTTTTTAAGCCATTACACCAGAGAACCTTTACCTTTTCCCCTCGTGGGGTTCGATCAGAGGTGTCGTTTTGATTGGCTTAACAGAAAAATTACTGAGCCAGAAATACACAAGTCACGTTCAAGGTAGAACTCTAACTGCACGATTATAAAATGTTTGTCATTAATGCGAGTGAATTAGTCTTCTTATTTTCTATTGGATCTTATTTTTTTTTTTTTTCAATAGATTTGTAATAATTTTGCTTTCTCTGTAGGATCTGTAACATTTTTTTTTCTTTTCATGATTCTTCGAAGCAGCAAAATGCTTTGGAACTTTATCTTTTTAAACTTTCAATGAGTTTCAATTATCTTCAATTAGCTCTAGTTTTATCTCGCAAAACTCTTAAATATAAAATTTACTCTTGATAGCTAAAATAGCTTTTCTTTTAAGGACTCCATGGACTGTTATTGTACATAGACATCGTACAGTCACCTGTGCAAAAATTTAAGTGCCCGGTTTCTTACTGTGACACAATATAGTGGGTAAGGAATATCCGGTGCCACAATAACCAAAATTTCATGCGAATGCTTATCCGCAATATCCGATCTCACTACAGAAGTTCAAAATCATATCCTTCGACATATCATTAAAATTTAATATTTAACCAAACCTCGAGTATTACTGCGAATTTTTCGTCATATGGATACCGAAAAAGTGAGAACAGCGTTTTTCCGTTAAAGCGCGAAAGGAATTGCTGAGAGGTTGCTGAAAATTCAGGATTTTCCGTTAATATGCCTCATAAAGGCAACTTAACGTTAATATAAGAAAGGAATTGCGGAAAGGTTTCCGAAAATTCAGAATTTTTTGTTAATACATCTTGAAAAGGCAATATACCGTCAATATGAGAAAGAAATTGCTGAACGGTTTCTGAAAATTCAGAATTTTCCGTTAATATGCCTTATAAAGGCAACTTAACGTTAATATAAGAAAGGAATTGCGGAAAGGTTTCTGAAAATTAAGAATTTTCCGCGAAATTCAGGTTTCTTTCAGTCATTTCTCGAAACAATTTGTATTAGAAATATGCTCCGTTAATTCAAGAAAAAAAATCGCGGTAAGTGGCTCGTGAATTTCAGAAATTTTTTTTTTTTTTTTTGCAGTGCTGTAGGGTTTTGGGAATTGCAATTTGAACGTCTTTTGGTATATTCTAAGCACCTTTATGGTTTTAAGCTTTATATAAATATGCGTCTTTGTTTCAAAAGACGTCCTAAAAATTCTAGTCAATGAATGATTAGGCGGGAAAACTAAACGCTTATTAGATTTAACGTAGCGGCCTTGAAGACGGCCTCTAATTTCCGAAACACCCACGCATGTGATGAACCCAAGATGCAGAGGTCAGAGATGTTACGTTCGATTGGCAATCGTCTCTATCCTTCAGCGCGTCATCGTCGATTAAACATCTGATACGGAGCTATCGGCATGTAACCCTGACAAGGTCAATCTTCTTCCTTGGTTGGGAAACAAAGAATTGATAAAAAAAAATATGGGAGGTATGAAACGCGCGTCGGAAAAAATAAAGGGGAAAAAAAAAAAAAAAAAAAAAAGATTCAGTAAGAAACGAAAGAAAAACCTGCTCAGTGTTTTTGAGCACGTTCCTCTCTCGATTCCCCACATTGGGATTGTGAAATCCAGTGATTCGCGCAATCAGTCCCGTATCATCATCAGCGAGAAAAAGATGCATTGTTGTAAACTCCTACCAGAAACATTTTATTATCCTCGTCTGGGAAGAAGGACGCTCACTTTAATTTCACGATTGCAAAGTATCATTATTTCGCTTATCTGACAAAATATTAATTCTGTAAAATACCTAGCTTCAAAAGGAAGAATGTTTAGTCGCAAGTCTGTCTGGAAAATCATTAAACAGGCGAATGACCCCATCCATGCCATTGTGTTTAAAGTTCATTATACAATCAGTGAAAAATTGCACTACTCTTCCTGAGATAGTTTTTTAACTTAAGAAGAAAAATTAACTTCAGTTTAAATTGAATTCAAATCTGCAATAAACTTTTCAACTGTGTCCCCATAAAGAATTATTCCATTTCCGTAGAAGCCTTCGAAGATGTCGCTAGCAAGCTCCAAAATTAATAAAAATAAAGTCAACAAATCTGTTTTCAAAGAATAAAATCCATATCCCTGTGTTGTGTAAGATACAAAAGATAACTTTCTTAAGGAAAGTTATCTTTTGTATTACACAACACATGTTATCTTTTCTTAGGAAAGCTATCTTTTGTATTACACAACACATGTTATCTTTTCTTAGGAAAGCTATCTTTTGTAATACACAACACGTGTTATCTTTTGTATTACACAACACAGGAAATCCATATTCCTGTGTTGTGTAATACAAAAGATAACTTTCCTAAGGAACAATGGATCACAAATATTTGTGCTGCAATGGTGGCGCAGTGGTCCAAGCGCTGGCTTATGATGTAATATGGAAATATTTAAACTTTAATTAAATTGTACCATAGGTTATTTTGGTGAGCGAACGGCAGCTGGAGAAATTCACCCTCAGTTAAAAAGGCGCTCAATAGATCTTAAAAAGTCATTCTTTCATGGACTGGGATCTCCCACGGACAAAAGGACATCCCCAGCCCGTTGCTCGACACCTCTCTCCCTCAGAGAGAGAGCCCTCCAGGGACAATTCGTCGGTAAGCAATTAAGAGCATTCAGCTCCTTACGTCAAGGGCACAGAGAATGTAAGGGATTTGGACGCGGCAGTCATAAACGGAAAGTCTTGGAGATTTCAGTGGAGAACGGGCTAGCGGGCATGTAACCACGTAGAGATAAGAACAGATTTGGCGGGAAAAACGTAGAGAGAGCCGTCCATAATATTAATTTCCTGCTGGAAGTATATACCATTTATTCAGACTAACTGGTATTTCCCCTATTTCCCCAATCTGATGAATAAAGATACGTGCGAACGAAATCATCTGTCATTACATTTAGTTTGTTTAACTACTTATTTATTTGCTTCCCTGTTCCAATGACAGGAACCTGCAACGATTCTTCTGATAAGTTGGCTTCCACCACAATACCTAAAATAAAACAAGCCAACAATGACTACTTGTCCAAATTGGGTCCGGGTTCGAATCCCGGTGAGGCATTGATGTTGTTTGTCTTACGACACTAGCTTTTTCTCTTCCCTGGAACCAGTGGCCCTAAATTTTAGGGCCGGGTGACTGCTTATAGCCCATTAAGTTGCTCACAGTGCTCGTTAAAATTCCGAACAAGATTAGGAAAGTAACGCTTTCTGATGCGCAGGTCGATTCGTTCCACCCGTTTTCAATCCACTTAGACAGAATGTATTCGTTTATGCTGATTTCAGCCCATTTTGGTAATCCCGAGTTAATTCGTTCCAGCCGGTTAAAGGGTTAATTAAAAAAACATTCAAAGCCGCCCCGGTGGCGCAGTGGTCTAAGGCGTTGGCCTCTGATCATTCGTCCGTAAGGGGTCCGGGTTCGAATCCCGGTGAGGCATGGATGTTGTGTTTGTCTTACGGCACTGGCTCTCTCCCTTCCCTGGAACCAGTGACCCTAAATTAGGGACGGGCGACTGCTTATAGCCCATTGAGTTGCTCACGGTGGTCGTTAAACCTCCAATCAAAAAAAAAAAAAAAAAAAAAAAAAAAAACATTCAAAGACTGTAAACTGCTGAATGACGTATGGAGAGGTGCAGGCTTGGTATAACAAAGATAGGAAGTCCTGGACCGGGAAGATGACAGGAGTTGATGACATTTTAATCAAGATTTAAAAAAAAAAAAAAAAAAAACCTGAAATGGCAATGGACTGGACAATATTGCCAGAACTGACCACCGTTGGAAAACTGAAATACTCTACTAGATTCCAACGGACAGGAAAAGAACCAGAGGAAGGTAATGTGGGAGATTGGTGAATGAAATTCAAAAGCATGTCTAAGTTGCATGTAGGAGACTGGTTCAAGATAGAACATTTTGGAAAACAATCGGGGTAAATTTCATTCACCAGTGGATTGATAATAATCGTTGATGATACAAATATTGCTTACGATGACAGCGTATATTGGCTCGGTAACATTGACGTCCATTAAAGTAAGTTTGTACACACTACGCACATCAGAATTTCCTCCCCCCCCCTCCTCTGCTTTTTAATTTACGTAGAAGCAGTAACACGCAATTATTCTATTTAACCAGCAATTTATATATGTATATCCATCCCTCTGATTTCATATATCGAAAAAATAGAATATCTCTGTGAACTCCTAAACCGCTGGACCTATCTAGACCAAATTTTGCATATTTACTCTATAGGACCCTGCGGAAAATATAGGCTACATGTAAACTGGACGCCACACTCCCTGTCCCCTGATTTTATCCTCTTGACACTGTTATAATTTGTTTAGTGCATGAAGACGCCAGTTAATTTGAAAATATTATATTTTGATATGATTACTACAACAAAGAAACAAACGGGATTTGTGTATAACAACCAAATGAATTTCAGTTATTATAAACTTCTAAGCTTTTTACGTTATTTTGAATTAAATAGAAAAAGCGAAAATCTATTGGACAATTCAATCCAAAATTCAAGAAAGTGAAATTAAGAGAAGCTGAGATCCCATAACAGCGTGAATTCCAGAGTGCCCCAGAAAAAGTAAAAATTTATTTGACATATCGAACCAAAATCTAAGAAAGTGAAATTATTAAGAGGAGCTGAGATCCCCCAACAGCGTGAATTCCAGAGTGCCCCAGAAAAAGTGAAAATCTATTTGACAAATCAAACCAAAATCCGAGAAAGTGAAATTATTAGAAGAAGCTGAGATCCCCCAACAGCGTGAATTCCAGAGTGCCCCAGAAAAAGTGAAAATCTATTTGACAAATCAAACCAAAATCCGAGAAAGTGAAATTATTAGAAGCTGCTGAGATCCCCCAACAGCGTGAATTCCAGAGTGCCCCAGAAAAAGTGAAAATCTATTTGACAAATCAAACCAAAATCCGAGAAAGTGAAATTATTAGAAGCTGCTGAGATCCCCCAACAGTGTGAATTCCAGAGTGCCCCAGAAAAAGTGAAAATCTATTTGACAAATCAAACCAAAATCCGAGAAAGTGAAATTATTAGAAGCTGCTGAGATCCCCCAACAGTGTGAATTCCAGAGTGCCCCAGAAAAAGTGAAAATCTATTTGACAAATCAAACCAAAATCCGAGAAAGTGAAATTATTAGAAGCTGCTGAGATCCCCCAACAGCGTGAATTCCAGAGTGCCCCAGAAAAAGTGAAAATCTATTTGACATATCAAACCAAAATCCGAGAAAGTGAAATTATTAGAAGAAGCTGAGATCCCCCAACAGCGTGAATTCCAGAGTGCCCCAGAAAAAGTGAAAATCTATTTGACATATCAAACCAAAATCCGAGAAAGTGAAATTATTAGAAGAAGCTGAGATCCCCCAACAGCGTGAATTCCAGAGTGCCCCAGAAAAAGTGAAAATCTATTTGACATATCAAACCAAAATCCGAGAAAGTGAAATTATTAGAAGAAGCTGAGATCCCCCAACAGCGTGAATTCCAGAGTGCCCCAGAAAAAGTGAAAATCTATTTGACATATCAAACCAAAATCCGAGAAAGTGAAATTATTAGAAGAAGCTGAGATCCCCCAACAGCGTGAATTCCAGAGTGCCCCAGAAAAAGTGAAAATCTATTTGACATATCAAACCAAAATCCGAGAAAGTGAAATTATTAGAAGAAGCTGAGATCCCCCAACAGCGTGAATTCCAGAGTGCCCCAGAAAAAGTGAAAATCTATTTGACATATCAAACCAAAATCCGAGAAAGTGAAATTATTAGAAGAAGCTGAGATCCCCCAACAGCGTGAATTCCAGAATGCCCCAGAAAAAGTGAAAATCTATTTGACAAATCAAGTCAAAGTTCGGAAAGCGCTGGCCCAGAAGTTAATTCATGGATTTTTTTTTTATTTTTGTTAAAAACGGACAACGTCGGGTACTTCTGCTAGTAAAAAATAAAGTTGAAAATTGTACTCACAAGTAAATTTTAAATTGAAAACTATGGGATCTATTCTCCATCAATAATATAAATTACAAATGCTTGGTTGTGGCCTCAAGAATTAATTTAGACTAAGGAAACCCAACAGAAGTGGGAAAATGTTCAGATACTCTCTCATCCTTGCACAATATTGTATAATCTTTTGTTTCGAACTATGGCAAAAACTCCGGTTCGGAACCTTTTTAAAATAAATTGGTTTCGAGTTTCTGCAAATTGCAAGAACTGGTCTGTTTTGAAGAAAATATCTCGTCCTTAGCATTCCCCCAAGGTCAAACTGCGCTTTAAAACTTTCTACCATTGATACCGTGCAACTGGTTGAAATAATCACCGTTGGAATTCTTGCAATGGAAAATACGCATGATACGCGTAGAAAGCGTGAGGCATGAATCGGAATCTAACTGGTTCTAAATTCCTCTATTTTTAAGGGTGCGGTAAATCTGAGCCGTAATTTCACATGCTTACGAATGCATATATGCACTAGGAGGAATTTAATAATGGCGGGCTACAACGTAACAATCCTGAGCATAGGTGAGTATTTTAGATCTCGTGATAAACTCTGGCTAGACGAGATATTAAGAGACGTAAGTCACTGCACTTCTAAACCGATAGAAGTACCACGTGAGGAATCGTGATGAGTGTTTTTTCCCAAAATGATACTATCATGAACAGCAGTTGTTTCAAAGAACACCTGTCCCTAGATCAAGGTAGACAAGAAAAAAAAATATTGAATAATATCGCAGTGTAGTAAAACGTGGTTTAATATGATATGCACAAATATATATAATTAGGCTTGTGATTTTTATCCACAAACAAGTAGGTTCATTCATGAAGGAACGTTACGTGAACACAAATATGAAGTGCATGATAGCTAACGTGCAAAGCTTCGGCGATAGTAATTTTGAAACCCGTTTGTTGTAAAATTACTGAAAACAGCTTCAGTGTTACTAGGTTTCTAGGTCTCTGAGAAACACGATAAGGCGATGCTTTAGAAAAGCTGAGGTCTGGGGGAGGGGGACCATCCATCTAACGTGGATGGAAAAAAATATTACTATCTCTTGTCTTCACAGCATTCTGCAAGAATGATATACATTGATTTCTCACTTAATTACGACCACTAACCAAATACTTCGCAGGTCCTCCTTTCACAAAGAAAACTGCTGCCACCAGGCGTGGTGGTATTGATTCTACGAGATGTCCGTACAGTTTTTCGGGGAACTAAAACGAAACTGTTTGAATTGCGGTCAACAATTATCCGATATGGTAACGAATGTGTCCATCTGCTTCACCTGACATCCCACAAATGTTCAATAGGGTTGAGATCAGGAAAGTTTGGTGGCCAGTCGAAATATTTCATATCGACGCTGACCTGTACATGCTTGAAGCGAGCCCAATAATATGGAGCATTATAATCCTGAAAGACCCGATCCTCCGCTAGCTGGAGGTACAGTAGTGTGTGGGGTTTTATGGCCCGCCAGCAGTCCCTTGTAGTAGCCAGCATCCATATATTGTCCTCACGCGTCAGTTGCCCCTGTTCATGTCAGTTGAACATCCGTCATATCTAACAACTTCCTACCACAAGCCTGGATAGTCAATGCCATGCATGAAAGATCCTTGTCTTGATGCAAGATAGACTCTACCATCGACCAAATGGCCGCCTCGGTGGCGCAGTGGTCAAAGCGATGGCTTCTGACCATTCGTTCGTGATGGTCGCTGTTCGAATCCCGGTGAGGCTTGGATGTTGCGTTTGTCTTACTGCACTGGCTCTCTCCCATCCCTGGAACCAGTGACGCTAAATTAGGAATGGACGACTGCTTATAGCCCGTTGCGTTGCTCACGGTGGTCGTTAAACCTTCAATCCAATCCAAAAATCCATCGACCAAATGGAATCCATATCAAGTTTCATCGGACCAGCAACTCCGTCCAATCGATCGGCTGTTGTTAGGAGGTGATGACGAATAGGCCGTCCTCTCTCGTAGCCATGAGCGCCAGTAGAATTCTTTTTCAGGAGGACGGGAGGCAAAGCAAAGTTTAATCGTGCAAGACCTCTCTGAGCTTTAAGACATTCAAGATAAGTGATATTGATACAGTCTCAATATCGCTGCTTAAAGAGAACTCAGTCGCGTCACATTATTGCGACCACCTTCTACTTTTGACGTCAACACCGCGTAGCCAGGGAATGAAGGCACGTTCGTGAGTTGGCGTGAAGGTTTTATAAGGTGTGGTGTAGGCATTCTGAAAACATATCACTCGTTGCTGTCGTTTACAAAAGGAGCTATTTGCAAATAGGGATGATTATCGGCTTTCGGGCAAAGGGTAGCAGCATTTCTGAAATAGCGCAGTTTGTGAACTGTTCGCGTGCTACTGTGGTTGAAGTGTATCGTGATTGGAGAAATTGCGAATAAGCGACGTTGAAACTGCGGAGCACCACGTGCCGTTGATGTGCGAGGTGAACGTCAGCTGAGAAGATGCGTGAGAGCCGATCGACTCACTATAGTGGAACAACTCACTGGCCGAATGAACCAGAGGCCTACCAGAAGTATGTTTAAAACAACAGCTCAGCGAAGCCTGCTGCGTATGGGGCTCCGATGCAGACGGATGGTCACTGCACCTATAATAACGAAGGTGCATCGGCAGAAAAGGCTTAGATTTGCACGGTAGTATCGGAATTGGACCTCCGCAAATCGCCAAAGGATTGCCTTCTTTGATGAGTCGCGGTTTCTGCTTCATCGAACGGATGGACGTTGGCGTATAAGGCGAGAAACATCGGAGAACAAAACACTCTTCAACCATTGCTGGAAGAACACAAGCTGGTGGGGGCAGCTTTATGATCTGGGGAATGTTTTCGTGGCATTCCCTGGGTCCACTCATACCTGTGGAAGGCACTATGGACCGAATTCCTTATGGATCCATCCTTGCAGATCGCGTACACCCATACATGCTGATTGTCTTCACTGAGGCGAATGGGATCTTCCAGAATGATAGTGCGACGTGTCACACAGCTAGAAATGTCCAAGAGTGGTTGGAAGAGCACGATGAAGACTTCAATGTACTTTCTTGTGCCCCCTTAAGACTTTAGCGCAATTGAGCATCTGTGGGACCACCTCGATCGTGTTGTTCGTTCTATGGATCCTCCACCAGGCACCCTCAAGCAGATGCACTGCAGTCAGCATGCCTCAACATACTCGGGAACACCTTCCAGCTCCTTACTGAGTCACTCCCAGCCCGTCTAGCTGCTGTCCGCACTGCACATGGCGGTTACTCTGGATATTAGCTGGTGGCCACAATAATGTGACTCGACCGTGTATATTTATTTCTTAAGACAAAGAGAGGACTAATGCTACAGAGCATTTAGTGACAATTTAAGTAACAAGTAATTAAATAAATGTTGTGAAACTTTTTTAGCTAACAAAGGATCTCTTCTAACGATAATTAAGTCGGATTATGATCGTGTCACTCCTGGTTAGAAGAAAATAAAAATTGCAGTCTTCTTTTGCACTCTCCTTGCAGGCGCCCATGTTTGTAGCCCATCATTTCCAGCTTGATATGTTTCTGATTGACCCATATTGTATTGGGCAGTCAACTGCGAAACTCTGGTACTCCGACTGCACTGTGAAAGGCGAATCGCCCGTATTTCTCATCTGAAATCCCCCTTTTGCCGCGGCTTACAGTTGTGTCGCTATTTTCAAAATGGACTCCTAAACCACCCGTGGTCCCACAATCTGATATTTTGAAAACTCAGATCCTTTGTTTCACTTATCAGGTCCGTAACTTCGCACTCAACTGAACCATTAACCTCTTACAAACTCCCATGGCTTACAAGCCACGCTTTCTACCCTGTTATGCTAGCATCGGGTGTAACTCACTTTGCATAAGGGTGGTAATAATAGGCAATCTGTTCCAGCAATACTATATACAGTATACACTACATTGACAAAAGTCACCGGACACCTAGAAGAGAAACACAACGTAGCATTTATTGACATACATTAGTACGGTGTCTGTCTACCTTTGGCCTTAATGCATGCACTGACACTTCGAGACATGCTTTCGACAAGGTTTTGGAACCCAGCGATAGGTATGCGTTTCCATTTAGTACATAATGCTACCGCTAGCTGTTGCTTAGTAGTAGGCCTTGGTTCCAAACTTCTTATGCGGCGCTCTAATTCATCCCGTAGGTGCTCTATGGGATGAAGATCAGGGCCCTGTGCTGAGCTGTTCACACACGATACGGAATTTTCGTCAAACCACGCCGTAACAGTCCTTGCTTTATGGATCGGTGCATTATCCTACTCGTACCAACAAGGCTTGGTTCCATAGTATTGTCACAGAGTTGATAGGGCATAATTGTCCAGAATATCGAGGTAGACATGCTGGTTAACAGGTTTGTCCACGATAACCAATGGGCCATGACCATACCACGAAAAACACCCCCACACTAGTACACTGCCAGTTCCAAACTTGACCGTAAGAACAGTAAACTGTGGTAAATAGCGTTCCCCCGGCTGCCACCATACCCACAGACGGCCATCAAACTGATGGATCGTGTATCTGGATTCATCAGTCCATAGGACTAGTTTCCATTGATCTACGGTCCACGATAAATGTTTTTACACCATGCTAAACGACGAGTAGCATTCCGAGTGGGGATGAAAGTCATATGAGCAGCCGCACGACTACGGTAACCCATGGAATGAAGTTCTCTGCGAATGGTACGTGTACATACCCAGGTTCCACTATTTGTACTTACCTGTACACTGAGATCTTGTGCAGTACTCCGTCGATTAGCTGTAACGCCTCTCCTGATGCTTCGACGTCCTCTATAACTGATTTTGTTTGGTCTGCCGGTAAGTTTTGCTGCTTCAGGCACGCCACGTGTCTTCCACTTATTCAGTACATCCAAAACAGTTGACGTGGGTATGTTTAAACGCCTCTCGGTTTATCTTATGGAGAACCCACTAAGATAACACCCAACAATATTTCCTTTCTCGATGTCAGTTCTCTCCTGCCGCGACATTGTCACTCAACCTCACAGTGCGATATGATCGCGGTCAGCTGCAGGCTTGTTTTATACCATTTGCAGCTGTACCGCGCATCTTAACAGCACAGCGGATCCGTTCATTTGCTTTTGAAGGGTTGTCTGGTGACTTTTGTCAATATAGTGTATATAATATGCTCGTTCTCTGGTTCCCGTTATTTACCATCCATTAACTCTAACTTAGGGCGAAGTGACTCTAAACCATGTAAGGGTTACTAAGAAATCGGTGAAGTGCGTGGTAGAATAGTTTGCGGAAGAGAATACATGTTCAGTCTCCGTGATGCAGCTTTGTTACCAATTGACAGAGACTGAATAACGTTTCATTGCCTGTGAGGAATACTTGAAAACTGCAGTAGCTTTCTTAGTGACATGCACATGTTAATCACTTAAACCACTTATTTCTGGAAATGCTGAACAACCGTAATACAAGCCGCGTCATGCTCCGTAATTTTAGAATTTCTCTTGGCAACATTTCTGGTCGTGTACCATTGGGAAGGAACTCGTGCATTGAATAGGAAGAATGAACTCATGGATCAGAAAAATGAAGAGTGGATGGCAACGGACGGGACATATCGCTTGAAGAACTGTCCACCGTTGGACAACTAAAATACGAGTATTAGATTAGATACAAAGGGACAAGGAAAGACCCCCAGAAGTCCGCGGAAGAGAATTGCTCAAGATAGTTGTGGATTAAATTTGGGGAGACCTGCATTCAGCAGTGGACTGAGAATGGTTCATAATGACCATCGAAAAACTCTCCTTTTTGGATTACAACACTGATACCAGTTAGCGATACAGTTTTCTCACTATATTTAAAGTCTGAGATGGCTGGATAAATCTCATATGGCCGGTGGCAGTTTTATATTTCAATATGCTGTACTCCAAATGGGTTTTCGTTTCCTGAATGCAATATGTTCCTGCATCTGATACAAAAAAAAAAGTCAATTGTCTAAGACGAGAAGATTAATAAAATCTTCGGAATGCTGCTTGACAGTAAATTTCTTGTTGATCTACAGCGGACTTTTCTATCACCATTTTGAAAAGATAAGTCGATCATTCCGATGATGAAGACGTATTGAGGCTCGGCATGAAACAAAATGTCTCTATGATGCAGTCATGGGTGAAGAATAAGTGGTCACCCGTAAACCGAATAAAAATAAATAAGTGATGAATGATCTGCAGACCAAAGTGGGAAGGATGGACCACGCAAGTACTCTGTGGACCAGCCTTTGCCACTGCCCCAAGGAAAAGATCTTCACGAGCGTGGAAATTGGGAGAGCGTTTGCGTGATTCGTTTGCTGAGTTAACAGATGGCACAAAACTTCCCAGACAGCTTCGATCTGAAAATTTATTGTCAGCACAAACCTGAAACAAGTTTTTGCTGACAGTCAGATAGTCTATCTTTTATGGTTTGTGGTTTATTTCGCGTTGTTCTTTTATGTTTCGAAGCTTTTTTTTTTTTTTTTTTTTTTTTATTGGAGGTTTAACGACCACCGTGAGCAACTCAATGGGCCATAAGCAGTCGCCCGTCCCTAATTTAGGGTCACTGGTTTCAGGAAAGGGAAAGAGCCAGTGCCGTAAGACAAACACAACATCCATGCCTGACCGGGATTCGAACCCGGACCCCTTACGGACGAATGATCAGAGGCCAGCGCCTTAGATAACTGCGCCACCGGGGCGGCTTTTGGAAACTTGAAACCAGTGTTTTGCCTGATTCGTGCAGATGTTCATTTGTGTGTTTCGAAAACCATAACAGCTATACTTTCCCTTTTTACTTTTGCATTTTTCTTTCCACGGCGATTATTTAACTAACGTTTTTTACATGGTTCACTACTTGCTATTGTTCCAGTTACTTATTGCACAGTTTTTTCAGGAATCTCACTGCTGTAGCATTTCCATAACAAATGCGTTTGGGATTTTAAAACTACCATTTCAAAACAGAGTTAATTTTTGTGCTTTAGGAGAAAGATTTGTAATAAAAGTGGCTTACTAGGCATTTACAAAAATACTCTTGATTGTATTCAAAATAATCTTTCAATAAACTCAAATTCGTCTAGTTCTTGCCCATCTGTTCCATCTTGAATTTGCATAAATTTTTAAGCTTAGCTGGAAATTAAAGCTCAAGTGATGTTGATTTTAGGATACGCTGTTTATACTAAATATTTCAGAAATAGTTTCCACGCGAGTTGAGATTTTAACATCTTCCATCAGGTTTTAATCGGCTCACCATAAAATTTAAGAACTGTGCTAATTAATATTGTGATGGATTTTAAAAACATGTCAGTCCTTTCATAGTACCTGGAATCTTCCCACATCACTTCTAATGAAGTAACTTTATGGGAAGATTATTTCGCGAAGTGCAACTATACCATTGCACTTCGTGAAATTATCTTCAGGTGGAACTATACAGTTTCAGGTCAAGAGTAAAAACACCTATGGTGTGTCCTTCATATGGTTCCGGTTCACTTCCTTCTATGGAAACCAATAGCCTAAATTATAATTCCGAGTCGAAATGTTTTATAGCAATTAAAACTACCACATTTCCCTGCAAAATACGAACAGAAAAAATAACCTAGTGCACAATTTTCTTTCTGTTTGTGTTTCGTAATCATAACAAGTAGTTCACCTAGTATCTGGAAATGTCAGGATTTCAAAACTGTTTTCAAGTTTATAATGAACGGGAAATAAGTTATCACTACAAAATTTAACGGTCATGTTTCTAAAGCAACGTTCCTTCATATGTTTTTTTTAGCAAGTTTGAAAAGACTCCAGCAGATATAAACAAGTCGCAACTTTCAGAAAAATAATTGTTTTTTGCACACGGTATAAGTAGGCACAGAACGCATTTCATTTCAGAGGTATTGCACCACTAAACTTTCAAATAAAGTCCAACATGAGACAGAAATTTTGGATTAGCCATTTCACAAAGAATCTATCTTTCGTTTAGCACTGGATTACGCGCTTCAGGTACTATTTTGTCTTTTATTGTTGATCGATGGATGTGTAGCGCATTCGTTACGCTTGTACACCATTTGTTTTTCTATATTTGTTTCCTATTAGTAGCACTCTATACTTTTGGCAGCCATTTGTAACTGTGTATTTGTTTCCTATATATAAGACGACGACGAAGCCACTTGAAAGTTTCATGCACAGTTCACTGTTTGATCACCAAATTCCGTTTCAATCAAATGCTAAGATTCGATTCCCCGGCTCCTATTTCTTCGCAGATTTATATTACTCGGGGAAATTTTCGAACATGGTGAAATTTGACAACTTAGCATCTTGTCATACGCGTTACAATTCAATGTTTCTAAGGTAATAGAAGGAATTCTAAACATCTGCATATAGAGTAACATGTCACCACACGTTCATCAAAGCCGCTTATCCGTGTAGTATTGTTTATCAGAGATGTGAACTTGGTTTCCAAACTTTTCTTCTGAGAAGCCCATTGAAAGACTCCAGGCCGCCCCGGTGGCGCAGTGGTCTAAGCGATGGCCTCTGATCATTCGTCCGAAAGGGGTCAGGGTTCGAATCCCGGTGAGGCATGGATGTTGTGTTTGTCTTACGGCACTGGCTCTCTCCCTTCCCTGGAACCAGTGACCCTAAATTAGGGACGGGCGACTGCTTATAGCCCATTAAGTTGCTCACGGTGGTCGTTAAAATTCCAAAAAAAAAAAAAAAAAAAAAAAGACTCCAGAAACAATTAAATATGCTTAAGTTGTTCAAAGGAGGCGAAACAACGATTAAATATAAATTAATGTATTACTTTTATTATGGTAATAAAAGTAATACATTAAGATAGCAAATTGGAAGATAGCAAAAAAACAGCCCAGTTAGGAAAAGTAATCACTCGTGCGATTAATACTTATGTTTCTTTAAATCTGAATTTTTTTTTGAAAAGGAAAGTTCTTCAGAAGGCGGTTAATAGCAACTCAAGAATAGAGTAAGAAAACAGCGGTTTGTTATTAGCAATAATTTACAGGAGAGTTAACAGAAATTTTAGTAGCAGGTTGGTATAAAGGCTTGCCAAAGAATTATAGTGTAATAAAAACTGAAACTACTGGTCTTACCATCATTGGAAGCTTCTTAAATGAGGAGGTGCTGTCATATTCTTGTACGTACTCATCGTGTAATCCCATGTGTAATCCAGCATTTACGGGAAGAATATACCCACACTTGACGCAGTATTTCACGTGGAATTATTGTACTTTTCCTTGAGGTGAGTTGTGGCAAAATTCATTTCTCACTAAATTCATTTCCATATAGTAATTCCTTTTTATCACAGTAAAACGAAACTGTGCGGTTCCTCCAGATAGAAGTTAAGAGATGATGGGAATAAAATTTATTTCCAATCAAATTACCTTAAATAGTTTCAATTTCTCATGCCGAGGTCTGCACGAGGGCGAGGTCATACGTCCAGCAGAGACGAAGACTCATATTTAATCTTCATCTGAAAAGACACGAGGCCTGTGGGTCACGCAAGGTCGTGTCACCTTGGGTGGGCTGTCTCGTTACCAATGATATAAAACTTTCAAAGAACAGTTTTGTGGTAACCCTAGGTTAACAGTTTACTATCTCCTATTCCTTCAAGTTCAAAGTTTGTTAATGAGATTCATATTGTCTGGCATCGGATAAATAAATGTAATGCTTCCGTTGCAAGTTTTCGTAGCATGATATCGTTATACTGTTCTGTTGTAGAACTTGCTGTGTGGTTGATTTTCTGTTAGCAAGAAACAAGGTGAAAAACTATCGGAAAACCCGTAGTCCAGAAAACTAACAATATTGTGATTTTATGTTAAATACGCGATGACAGAAAATAAATATGGTAGTCAGTGAAAAAAATATCTGGGTTCGACAATGTTTCTCTGCACTTACTTCCAGCAATGTTTCAAAGGACGACATATACACTTTGCGTTTTTTGAGATTATCTGGCATTTCCATTAAGGATTAGTCATAAAGCATTTTTTCCCTCTTTTCATATAAAGTCTGTTTTTTTATATTTCCTGCTCACGTATTTTACTCAGTAAAGCGCGTTCCCTTACAATAGAATCTTGAAAGGTATTCAAATTTTCCTTGATGAAAGCACGCGATCACTCTTTTCCCGAAAGATTTTTCCGTGTTCTGCTAGCCACTGAAACACTTGGTTGAGTGTGTCCGTGAGAGAGAATCCAGCAGTGTCTTCGCAACTATGAAACTGTTATTTCGGCGTGTTCTAACGAAATCAGATTTTAGATTTAGTGAACATGCATCAAAGTTCTCTAGCTTCTCTCAATAGATACTACCCGACGCAAAGTGTTTTGATTCCCTCGGTAACGGTGCTTCAGTAAGACACATTTTAAAGCGCGCCCCCAAATTTTTACTATTTAATTTCCTAAATTCCTTTGCTGTGTTTCGCTTTACACAATAAACGCTACAAATGAGTGTAGATACAAATACTTAGTTGTTTTTTTTTTTTTTTGAGGCTATTTGCATCCAGAAGGAAGCAATTAACAGGAATGAAACTTGGTGGTTAGGTTTGACATCGTGAGACATGCAAATGATTCTAGTATCACGCTCGGCCACGCATGTGATTCAAGGAAGGAGTCTTAGTAGCGCTGTGTATGACCGGCTATGTAAGGTCGTCCCGTTGCCCTTGCTTACCATACTGACTCATGCTGTTGTATTGGTCGC
This sequence comes from Macrothele yani, assembly GCA_039090855.1. Lineage (NCBI taxonomy): Eukaryota > Metazoa > Arthropoda > Arachnida > Araneae > Macrothelidae > Macrothele > Macrothele yani. The sequence goes on along the minus strand of CM077022.1, from coordinate 11,086,678 downwards.
ATGCTCTGCAAGTGAAGTATGCCTGGGAGAACAGTTAGGAAGCTATTCCAGCAGTAGGAGGAGTTCGAGAGCGGCCGCATCTTTGGGCTCGGGGAAGAGGGATGATCTTATCGCAGTATTTCACGCCATACCGGTCTTGCGGTCATCACCACAGCACGCTGTTGGCGGCAGTGGATAGAACAAGATACGCAGCAGCGACACGAAAGGTCTGGTAGACCTAAACGAACCACGGCATAAGAGGACAGACTGGTTGTCCGACATGCGCGGAATGACCCAACAGCCACGATTGCGGATATTCAGCGAGCAGTGGTGCCCTCCATATATCGTCCGATTAGTGCCAGCACCATTGGCAGACTGCTACACGACGTAGGACTACACGCACGCAGACCGTTACGACGACTGCCCTTAACATCATTGCATCGTACCCAAAGACTGCAATGGTGTCGTGCCAGACTGTCATGGAGCCACTCGGAACGGCAGCGGGAGATCTTCAGTGACTGGTCCCGCTTTTGTCTTGGAGGAGACGACCAACGAATCCGTTGCGGAGGGTACCGTGTTTAGCGCCAAGATGAACGGTTTGTTGTCGAGCGTCACACGTCCAGATGGCCTGGTGTCATGGTGTGGGGTGCAATTTGCCTACGATGCCAGATCACCTTTGGAGTTCATTACAAGCACTTTGACAGCCCAACGTTACGTTAATGAGGTGCTGCAACCAGTGGCCCTACTTTTTCTGAACGCTCACACCGGTGCGATTTTTCAACAGGACAACGCTCGTCCGCATACTGCTGCTGTCTTGAGAGCTTGCCTTCAAGGCACTCTGCGATGGCCAGAGTTATCGCCGATTGAAAATGTGTGGGATGCTATTGGACGCGCTATCCACACTCCACCCCTACCGCACAATCTGCAGGAACTGCTTAAGAAGATTCAAGCTGCATGGGATGGCTCATCGCGGGACACCATTAGAAACCTGTACAACTCCATGCCGAGACGTCTGGCATGCTGTGTGAGCAAACATGGCAGCCCGACGCCATACTGAGAGAGACTACTTATTGGCGTGTAGCTCAATAAATATTAGCCATATCAGTCTCAATGTTTAATCATTTATTGTTCCTGATAACCTTTACCTTCCTCCCGAATAGCATTGCAATCCGGCGCGTCCTTCTAGGTGCAACTTTTTTTTATTTTGACGATGAGTGTATTTTCAACGCATTGTGTAATTGATAATTCGCACTAGCAGTGTAAGTGCTTGGACGCGTATTTTACCAATGGGTTTCAGCACATCTCCACGTTATTATCGTTATTCACCATTTCACTCGAATAAATAAATCTCATTATCATTCCGTTCCGAAGGCATTAGTTCCTTTTATTTTCGGGATTTAACGATCACGAGAAGACGCACCACCCAGGTCTCATCCGGAGCTGAAGCCTGGGTCCAGCTCGGAATCAGCGCCGCTGACCTCACTACCAGTGGAGCGGTTTAAAGATTGAAAAGAGCAGTGTTTTAGCACTGTCAATAAAGCGCGAAGCTTTTTTTTTTTTGGTGGTGGTGTTTCGTGTTATTTTTCGGGGTTTGGCGACCATCTGAGCAATTTTGAAGACTTAGCAGTCGTCTGTTCGTAATTTAGGGCCACTAACACCAACAAGTTAGTAAAATCATGCAATGCATTGATTATGATGCACTTTCCAACATACCAGAAATCATTACTCAAGTTTTATAATGGCTGTGGAATAAATGTCGCTCAATGTGATGACCTTTGACATGAGGTCAAAGGTCAGGATATAGGATCCCGCTCCTATGTCCTGACCTTTGACCCGCTCCTATGTCCAGGATCCCGCTCCTATGTCCTGACCTTTGACCCCATTTTGCCCATTTTCAATAGGATTTGTCCCCAGGTGGTCCCCTAACACATACTAAAATTTCATCGAAATCGAACTATTTTTACGTGAGTTATCGTGCGGACGGACAAAGCTGGAGCATATACTCTACTTTAACCTACTGTTGGAAAGCGTAAAAAAAAAGTTAGTAAAATCATGCAAAGCATTGATTATGATACGCTTTCCAACATACCAGAAATTATTACTCAAGTTATGGGGATAATGGCTGTGGAATAAATCTCGCTCCTGTGACCTTTGACCTCATTTCGATGATATTTAACAGAACCGGTTCACTATACCTCCGGAACAACATGATAAAGTTTTGTCGCAATCCAAGCATTTTAGGTACGTTATGATGCACAAGGGCATCCCACTCCAGTGTCCTGACCTTTGACCCCATTTCGCCCATTTTCAATAGGGTTCGTCCCCAGTGGCTCCCTACCACATAGTAAAATTTCATCGAAATCGAACCATTTTTACGCAAGTTATGACGCACAAAGGCAGTGGAATGGATCCAGCTCCTATGTCCTGACCTTTGACTCAATTTCACCCATTTTCAATAGAGATCGTCCCCAGGTGGTTTCCTACCACATACTAAAATTGCATCGAAATCGAACAATTTTTAAGCAAGTTATGATGCATAAGAGCAATGGAATGGATCCTGCTCCTTTGTCCTGACCTTTGACCCTGCTTCGCCCATTTTCAATAGGGTTCGGCCCCAGGTGGTTCCCTACAACATACTAAAATTTCGTCGAAATCGAATCATTTTCACGTGAGTTATCATGCGGACCGACAAAGCTGGTGCATATACGCTTATTCAACCTACGGTTGGAAAGCGTAAAAAAAGACCAGCCTGCGCCATCATCGAACAAACACGCTGAACATGCCTTTTCCGAGATTCGAACAAGGCCCCCATCTCCGACGAATGATCCAAAACCAGCTTATCCGAGGAAGCGGAATTTCGTGTTTTATCTACCACCACGAGCAACTCGTAGGAATATAAGGAGTCCCTAATATAGGCCCACTGGGCCCAGGGAAGGCCCAAAACCAGCACCATTCGATAAGCACACTCCACATGAACCATCCTTGACTCCAACCTAGGCCCACCTGGGACGAATAGTCAGGAGCAAGCGCCTTAGAGCACTTACCCGCTGAAGCGGAGTGAATGTTGAGAGCAGTTTTTTAGCACTGACACTACTAAAATGTCCGAAGTTCACCTTATCTTTACACACAGTCCAGTCACATTATTGTGACCGCCTCCTACTTTTGACGTCAGCAGCGCCTAGTCAATGAAAAAAGGCATGTGTTGTGAGCTGGCTTGGTGGGTATATAAGGTGTGCTGTGTAGGCATTCTGAAAACATATCACTCGTTGCTGTCCTGGATAAAAGGAGCGATTTATCAGATTTGCAAAAAGGGATGATTATCGGTTTCCGGGCCAAGGGTGGCAGTAGTATTTCCGAAACAGCGCAGTTTGTGAACTGTTCGCGTGCTGCTGTGGTTAAAGTGTATCGTGATTGGAGAAACTGCACCATTGCGAATAAGCGACGTTGAAACTGCGGAGCACCACGTGCCGTTTATGTGAGAGGTGAACGTCGGCTGTGAAGGTGCGTGAGGGCCGAACGACACGCTAAAGTGGAGCAACTCCCTGGTCGAATGAACCAGGGGGCTACCGGAAGTGTGTCTAAAACGACAGTTTAGTGAACCTTGCGGCGTGTGGGGCTCCGATGCAGACGGATGGTCACTGCACCTTATGCAAACGAAAGTGCATTGGTAGAAAAGGCTTAGATTTGCCCGGAAGTATCGGAATTAAACCTTCGCTGATTGGCAAAGGATTGCTTTCACCGATGAGTCACGTTTTCTGCTTCATCGAACGGATGGACGTTGGCGTATAAGGCGAGAAACATCGGAGAACAAAACACTCTTCAACCATTGCTGGAAGAACACAAGCTGGTGGGGGCAGAGTAATGGTATGCGAAATGTTTTCGTGGCATTCTCTGGATCCACTCATACCTGCGGAAGACACTATGGACCGAATTCGTTATGAATCCATCCTTGCAAACCACGTACACCCATACATGCTGATTGTCTTCCCTGGGGCGAATGGGATCTTCCAGAAGGACAATGCGACGTGTCACACAGCTAGAAATGTCAGAGAGTGCTTGGAAGAGCGCGATGAAGACTTTAAAGAACTTTCATGGCCCCCTAATTCCCCAAACTTAAACCCAATTGAGCATCTGTGGGGCCACCTCGATCGTGTTGTGATCCTTCACCACGTACCCTCCAGCAGCTCTCGGATGCACTGCAGTTAACATGGCTCCACATACCTGTGAATACCTTATTGAGTCACTTCCAGAACGTCTAGCTGCTGTCCGCGCTGCACACGGCGGTTACTCTGGATATTAGCTGTTGGTCAGAATAATGTGACTTGACCGTGTATTAGCAAAGCTAATTTCGGGTTCTCATCGTGGATGTTTGGTTTTTCAACTCTGGTTTTCTCCTTTCCCTGAAACCAGCTGCCTTAACTTACGGATGGGAGACCTCGTATAACCTTAGAAGCTCGTGGTGGTCGTTTAACCACGAAAAAACAGTACTGCCGTCAAGTTTTTTATTTAAACAGCACTATTATTTATTGGTCGATTCACGAGCGCATGAACATTCGAGATGAACAAATCGAGGAGCCAACAATTAACGTCAGTCGCATATAAATGCCATTGTTCAATAAGTTTTGGCAATCTGACCAATAATTAACTAAGATAGACGCGCGAATATTCTAAACCTACGCTATTTAGTGAGCAAATTGCATATTACAAAAGCTAGAAAATATTTGTGAATTTTTTGTCAGGACTGCAACAATCGGATTCTAAAGAAATCTTTAAAATATAGCTCTTAAGAGCGCAGGTATTTTTCGAAACTCAAATATATATACAGTATATATAAGCCGACAGCCACAAGGCAATATAATGTTTGAAAAATCAAATGGATGGTGGTTTATATTCATCACTGCAACATCTATCTATGCAGTATTAAAAGGATTTTTTGTAAGTTTAAATATTGAAGATATCGCTAGGATAAAAACTTAAAATTTTCGACATCTAGAAGAAACATGTTACATTGGAAAAGCCCCATTACTACATGAAAAAGTTTCGGCGTGATTGCCGCTATCGGATGTAACAAGTTTTTGATATAAGGTTTTAGTAAGAAGAGATATAAATCACTTTTTATGTTGGGTCTCTGAAATAAACAACTAGAGGTAAAGTATTGCATCATGAAAAGCAAGAAATTCTTGAAAAATGCACCTGCTATCTGATCAAAACAAATATTTTCAGTCCGACTTCTAAAAGTGTAGGTGACGTACCAACGAACAGATGGACAAAACGATACTATGAAAATGTAGTTCCTTCACAAATGACATGGTTGCAAAGCCAGTTTTGGATCAACTAATCTATAACTCTAATATTTATGCGTCCTACGATTATTCCAACTCTCACATTTTCAAGCAAAGAAAGTCCCCATTAAACAAATGTTGAAGTTTAGCAAATGTAGACCTCTATCTAAGAACAACGTCATGAATTTATTTTCATTCTAGTTTTACGTTTCAGCGTTTCTTTATTTCTTTACGGTTTTGGAAAAAAAAAAAAAAAAATCAAGTTCACATCCGTGTGGTCGTGTCCACCATCCAAATTACTGGAAAAATTATCCCTCATTTAAACTCCTAGGCGTCTCGAAATGGAAAGGAATATGGTTTTCTGTTTTCACCATAAAGTGTAAGATGAGATCACGAATCCTCACGAACCCAGTGCGCGCTTTTTTCAATCCGTGAGTGCTTCAACCCTTGCTTTGAAAGACACCCTCAATTCAGTAAGGAACTCCATGGAAACTACTTATTGTTTGATGTTCTTTTGATTTCTTTTATCAAAATGGAGGCGGAGGAGCTAGGCGAGTTCAATGATTTTTGTCAAAATGAAAGGAAATAAAAATGATAGGAGTGAAGTATATCAAGACAAGAAAAAGTGCATAAGGGTTTATTCAAACAAGTGTCATTGCCCAGTGCATGGAATGATTACGATCGTTGTCAACGAACGCAATGATGACCGGAAAGATTTTAGATCAACATCGTGATCGTTTTTTAAATATTCCAGATATCGATAAAGAAGTCCATTCAGTAGATGCATCTAAAACCATCAGATTCACATTTATGGAGAGAAGCGAACAATTCAGTCTTGTAACCCTGTTCATGGTCTGCATCATGCTGACTAAAACCACTTATCCAAAAAGTCTTCTCACAAATTTCTTATAACTATGCATAGGATTGAATTTTGATTTTTAAATACTTTTATTCAGTTTGCTGCATAGTTTTCCAAAATTCGTCTAATCGCATTGCATAGCAATCAAATCATGATAAAAAGTCAAATATTCGGTATTTTTCAAGAAGACACTATTTAAATATGAAAAAAACTTTAACTGAATAAATTTATTTGTTTTCGATATTGTCTTGTGCTACAAAACTATGCGAACAATTGAATTTTGTTTTAAATACTTTTATTCAATTGGCTGCATGGTTTTGAAAATTCGTCTAATCACATAGCATGGCATAGGCATGATAAAAGGTCAAGAAATATTTACTAATTTTTAAAAAGACACGCACATTAAATAAAAAAAGTCAGTAATATGCTAAAAACAGTCATTCAATGAAGATTTTACTGGGATCACATAACTCTTTAAACTGTTAAAGTCCGTTTTACTTCTAGTTATGTCCAAGTCAAAATTACATTTAAGTTTCTTCTTAAAAAAAGAAACCTTTTCATCGTTATGCATTTTAAAAGGTTTACTTGGTTTTAGCGGTACTTCAAAGAATGAGAATAATTCAAGTGGATTTTCTGTAGATTTAACATTTATATCCACTAGTAGCTTTAGAAAAGTTATTTAGCAAATCCATAATATTTAATCAAGGAAACAAAAATACGCATTTATTGTAAGGAAGTTGTAATACACACTTTCCTCCATAATAATAATATGAAGCATACAAATATATAATGGTTTTGAAATAATTTTTCAAAAACGCAGGTATAGGCGATTTCATGCAGATACTTGATTAGACCTTGACACGGATTATAAATCCAGCAACTTTGAACTGTTTGGTATGTAAAGTTTCAGCTAGAATCATTAGTTGTAAATGCAATAAACCATAATTGTAGTCAAGCACCCGAATAATGCCGTATGGATTTGAACTTCCAAAGAATTATGCAAAACTCAGTTGGACTTGTAATTTTATACAGCATTGTTGACGACAATAGAAAATACGATACTACTACGTGTTATTTCTTTCACTGCATTTGATTCAACGACTGTTTAGCGACTCTCCGATAATAGATACACAAAACGTGAACTCAGTACCCTTTAAGTATTCTTTGGTTGAATGTATTGCCCTCTGTACCACTAATGGAGCTTTTGCGTCATTAAGGGTGCGCATTTTATGACATAAAATTTTTAAAACTGAATTTACAATTCCATTTTCCTTATAATACGATATTAGGAACTCCTGAAAGGAAACTTTAACAGATGTGGAAGCACAATATGCGGATTTAACATTTACTTATATTATTAAGACAAATATAAGGAAAAAACATACCTTTAACTTATCTTCCACCCTGTTAACATATTATTTTCCGAAACTGCGATGTAAGGATTAGTTCGCTTCCTTGTTTAACTTCTTTTCCTTCCGTTCGAAGCTCTTGGAGTACATATGATTCAGCTGGCTTACTGTTGTAAATGCTCTTCACGAAAGTCAGACGCTTTTTTTAAAACTGTGCACATAGAACTCTTCCATTTCTCTGAAGAACGCACATAAACTTTTCTCATATCAAGAAGACACATATCTGAATTTATGATCACTTAGTATCTCCTAGGTAGTATCATCGACATAGAATGGCGTTTTCTCAGTGAATAGAAAAAAGTACAACATACCAGGCTTAAGAGTTCTACGGAGCAATTCCTTCTGCTTTTATTTTTCTAAAGCAAATACTCTCAATATGTTTAGGTGGAAAACTGCATATGCAGAAAACAGGAAAGTATCTTGTATCCACTAGGCAGACTGGGTGAATAAAGTACTTTTTGAATGTCATTACTCACTTGGTATTAGTGCTCAGATGCAATTAAATAGATTATTTCATTAAACTGATCAAACATCTAGTCAGAAAATGATTTGAAGAAATTCATTCATTTTTAAATAATAACGCCAAGTAAATATAACGCACATGAATGAACTAAATCTTTTCTCAAGAGATAGTAGTAACACTTTTAAATTAAAGTAATTCTGACATTTCGTAAAAAAAAAAATTAACCCAATATCTTGTCCCTATAAGGAGACGCAAATTTTCATTTTCTCCGTGTACTTCGATGAAACAGTAATATAGTAATTCCTGCTTTTAGATTTTGAATGTATTTTACCTTCGTGATAAAAATTACATCGTAGTTCTTATTCAATGTTCTTCTAGAAAATATTTGGGATTTCAATTGAAGTCTTGTTGCTGTTTCAGTCCACCAGAAAAAGACTTCAGCCAAACGAAAGAAATCTTCTGGTCGAAAATGTAAAATTTTAACTGAAGAGCTCATCTTTTCAACACTGGTTCAGCATACAAAATATCAGCTCTCCAATTATATTTTAGGAGTCGATCTTTCATTCTTGGTGCATGTTGCATATAAGAGAAGTTCCAATGAAGGAGATACTGAAGAGAACACTTAAAATCGGTAACTGGATAATGAAATACACAGCACAACACTTGCATATATACACTGCAAATCATCTTTAGTATACTACTGATATTTACCAAATAGTAAGTTAAGAATTTGCTTTAGCATCTGAATTTCCAATGGAAGCAAGAATGATAACGAGTTTGCAAAGTTCAATCGAAATCTCAAAGAAATGCTGTTCACTGCAACGACACACAGCAAAGCATGTCCTGTAAATAAATGTTCCTCATCTAAGAAAAGTTCATCCATTTCACGCAGTCTTTAATTTTTCACTGACTGGGGATCTTACTGGCTTCTATACTTATTAAATAATGAATTTCTGGCCAGATCAATCATTCCAAATAAACACCTTCTTTTCCATCTACTCACCTTATTAGTTTACTTACTATATTACACGCTTACTTTCCTTTCGAATCAGCTTACTTGCATCCTTACCGTCTTACTTGTATACATACTTTATTTCTTCGCGTTCTTGTTACCTTACTTATTTGTACACTTACTTTATTTCTTCACGTTCTTGTTACCTTACTTATTTGTACACTTACTTGTGTGCTTACTTACTTTGATACGTGTGAAATCTACGAAAATTAACAAAAAATGTTCTAGTAACCAGATACGCTACTCACTAATTGGATTAATTACTTACCTAATCGCTCTTTCTCATATATCAACAAATCTTGACTTCCTTACCAGTGTATATATGGTTTTTATACATATGTAAGTTATGTTTGTTCTCCGATTTAGAGTTTGTTTAAGAAAATCGAATGCAAAACTTCATCTGAGAAGGAGACTAGTACTTATAAGAAAAATTATAATGCACTTAACGTACTGTGTCATCTCAAAACTTGCTGAAAGCACGGACATATTCCTACAGAACTGTGTTCCGATGCCTTTGAGCGAACTTTCCTTCTCTACCAAAAGCAGGCTTTCTTTTTAGCACGTTTATCACCACTCATTCAGATACAGTTAGCAAGAAAGACATTCACGCATTCAGTTTGAATTCAGCATTCATACGCTTGATTCACCTCCCAACACAACTGACCAATATATTCCCACGTAGGCGTACGTGTTTAGTTACTAAAAAAACTGCCTTGCTTACTCGTCGGTATGTTTACTTACTACTTATTTCATATTTAAACGTATTTATGCGCGTGACGGTATTGGCTTTCCAACACAATTGACTATTGTACTTACATTTACTTACCTATTTACTTACTGCTTTGTTAACTCACTGCAGTTGTTTTTAGGTGTCAATTTGCTTACCCATTTATCTAGCCTAACCTCGTTACAGCCTACAGACGAAACTTTTCGCAGGTGAGACATTTATGCAGTTTGCTAATACTGCATAAATGTCTCACCTGCGAAAAGGTGACTAGAAAATCGTTGTTTTGCTAAAAGATAAATTGCCGAGATAAACTTAAGTTTGTGTTCTGTTGTTTATTTAGCGGGTGCTAGAGACATGGATCAGTGTCTTAACACCATGTTCCATTCGGGACGGTTGTTTGACTTCCATCGTAGGTTCTTTTTTTGTTTTCCTGTTTCGTTCACAATGATTACTAACGCTAGAGTGTTTTTGCGCCCTTGAGTACTCTTTGCCTGGTCGAGCGCTAATGGACAGTGTTCGCCCACGCAGATGGTATTTTTTTCCCTGTTTTTAAAGAGAATGGCGAAGCAAGAATAAGCATTTTCCTAGTTGCTTATAAAAGTTGAAAAACTCAAAATCCGGGACGAAAATATCAGTTGAAGCAAACTCTTTTAGAACTGTGATGTAGATTAAAAATTACATGAACTTCTTAAGCTATCATGAGAAAAGACCAGAGGAGTAACTAGGCATTTCTACGCCCAGGGCAAACCACAAGATATTGCGCCCCCATCTGTATGTTTTGTTTCGCGGTTTAACGACCACCGTGAACAACTCGAAGGGCCATAAGCAGTCCCTAATTTATGGCTCCTGGTTCCAGGTGGGGCCCTAAATTATAGACGTTTACTCATGCGTCCGATAAGGGTTCGGGCTCGAATCACAAATGAGGAATGGATGTTGTGCTTGTCTTACGGTACTGGCTCTCTTCCTTCCCTGGAACCAGTGGCCCTAAATTAACAGCTCGTTTTTTTTTTTTTAGGTTTAACGACCACCGTGAGCAACTCAATGGGCTATAAGCAGTCGCCGGTCCCTGATTTAGGGTCACTGGTTCCAGGGAAAGGAGAGAGCCAGTGCCGTAAGACAAACACAACATCCATGCCTCACCGAGATTCGAACCCGGACACCGTTCGGACGAATGATCAGAGGCCATCGCTTAGACCACTGCGCCACCGGGGCGGCTAACAGCTCGTTGAGTTGCTCATGGTGTTCGTTGAACTCTTAAGGGGAAAAGTAAAAATTCGATCGTTTGAGCAGCTTTTCTTGACTATTTCGGATCCACATCAAACGGATCAAATGCAGCTTGTGGTCCGCAGCTGCAATAATGACAGAATAGCACCCCAGAAATTTTTTTGATTGGGGGTTTAACGACCATCGCGATCAACTCAATGGGCTATAAGCAGTCGCCCGTCTCTAATTTAGGGTTACTGGTTCCAGGAAAGGGAGACAGCCAGTGCCATAAGACAAACACAACATCCATGCGGATTCGAACACGGAGCACAATCACCCGGATTCGAACACGGAGCCTTCACGGACGAATGGTCACAAGCCAGCGCTTAGACCACTGCGCCACTGGGGCCGCCCAGAAAATATTCAGCAACGTGAACGATACCGTTATTTTGCGATGTACGTATAAGAGCACGCCTTCATTTCTGAATGCGAACAACTAACAACACTGCACATTTTGAGGAATAAATGTGCGTTTTAAGCTGCCAAGACATATTAAACGCAATTTCTGTAAATAAACAAATGACAAGGTACGGCGCGAAAAAAATGTACCAGAAAAAAGTTTCCATTCCAATTTTAATCAGATTGTAAGCAGAGAGTTTTGCGCCCTCTCATGAGCTGCGCCCGGGGCATCTGCTCCGCCCTAGTTACGCCTCTGGAAAAGACAAAATATGCAACAGGCAAAAGCTGTGGGTTGAAACAAATTTATTGATGCGTTGATAATCTGTCCTTAAAAGCAATTGATTCTTCGGTTGTAGCCAAGTAGACTATTAGAAAAGTTCCCTGCAACACAAAGTTAGAGCTGCAACTGTACACAATTCCAGTGCTTTTACATGTATTGCACTAGTTTACGCCACATTGAATTTTTATTTCATAGTGATTGTCTTATCTGTTTTCGAAGTTATTGTTTTCTAAAAAGATTGGGTCCAAAACATCAAAGTGTTACGGTTTCCAAAATGTTTGATAAGTTTTCGAGTGAAAATTATTTACCTTTCACAGCATGACTTTATTTCACAGTTTATCTTTCATAGCAAAAACATATTAGGTGTAAAAATAAGTTCTAAAGCGTTTTTTGTGTGACGTAATCGCTAATTTACATATCCGACATTCCTCCGCGTTGTCATGTGACTGTAACTGATCCAGAGTATAAAATGTGACACAGAAGTTTGCCCAACAGTCAAACGCACTTGCACATCGGTAGATGAAAGATGGCAAGCGATACTGCATTTATTCGACACTGCATTCGTTACAAATTTCACCTCGGAAAAAGTGCTGCATCAATCTGTTCTGGGGGTAAATATTGTATCGAAAAGCACGTGTGAGTTTTGGTTTAGACTGTTTGAAGCAGGTGATTTTTATGTTAGCGATCCAGAACGTAGCGGCGCCGGCAGAAGGTTGCACATGAGGAACTGCAAGTATTTTTGGATGAAGATTCGTCTCAAACGACAAAAGAACTAGCTGAACAACTGGGGGTAACTCAACAGTTTCCAATCGTATACGCGCTATGGGAAAGATTCGGAAGGAAGGAAAATGGGTGCCACATGACCTGAGCCAGAGGAACAAGGATAAGTGTGTCATGAAGTGTTTGAATCTGTTGAATAAACAACACAGTCTTTCTTGTGGAAAATCGTCACGGGTGATGAAAAGTGGATATGGTACGGCGATCTCAAACACAAAAGACACTGGGTACACCCTGATGAAGCAACGAACTTCGACACCCAAACGCAATATTCACTCCAAGAAAGTTCTGCTGTGCATCTGGTGAGATATGAAGGGTGCGCTCTATTATGAACTACTGGAACAGGGTTAAACTGTTACTGCTGATCGCTACAAGCAACAATTGCTGTGATTGAACCATGAAAGCTCGCGGAAACGTCCATTCACAGGCAAATCATTGCGTCCCGTGAAATTACTGCATGACAACTGTAGGCCGCATGTCGCAAAATCGGCCAAGAAAACGTTATTGACATTTGGCTGGGATGTTTTGGAGCACTCAGCGTATAGTCCCGACATAGCTCCTTCAGACTATCATTTTTTCCAATCGATGCAACATGGTTGGTCTGCTGTACGGTTCCGGACATGTGACGAAGTGCAAAAAGGGGTTGACGACTTCATCGCGTCACACGACGAAGTGTTCTTTATGGCTGGAATTCGTCAGATGGCCGACCGATGACAGTAGGTGATATATAATGACTGCGCATATTTTGATTCGTAAAGATATTATTTTCTCTCAGATTACATGTTGCGTTGTCTTAAAACTCTTTAAAACTTATTTGTACACCTAATATTTCACTGTTTCCCCGTATCTTTCTTTCACAGAAATTCAGATTTAACAAATCAATAGAAAAACATGCTTCTGAAGCAGCTGATATGGCTCATAAAGAAACTAAGATTTATTTCTATGATCCCATGCTCTGAAATCTATGTGACCAAAGAAAAAAATTGCATTGCCCTGTTCACGAACCACGGTAGTGAAATAACTTCAGTGATACAAGCACATGTTATTGATACCGACTTCCATTGAAGGAAAAAGGGTGTTATGGTTCTTATGATGCGTAGTTGCAGGGGCGTAACTAAAAATTCCTGCGGCCGTGGCAAACTACAAAATAACGCAACCTCCATCTGTCTTTCTATCTTATATACCTTCATCATCAACCATTATCAATCCACTGCTGGATGAAGGTCTTCTAAGCCTTTTCCACAACTTTTTGCTTTGAGCCTGTCTCTTTCAAGTCACTCCTGCATGCTTTCGAATTTCATCCTTCCACCGGTTTTCTTCTCTTTTCCTGTCCCTTAGTACCGAATCTAACACTTCAATTGTCCAGTTGTGGTCAGTTTTTCTAGTTATATGTCTAGCCCGTTGCCACTTATCGGTTTTAACTTTGAACAGGATACCATTAGCTCCTTTGATTTCCCTTATCCTTGAGATTTACACTACATTGACAAAAGTCACCGAACACCTACAAGAGAAACACAACACAACATAGCATTTATTGACATACATTAGTACGGTGTCGGTCCACCTTCGGCCATTATGCATGCACTGACCCTTCGAGACATGCTTTCGACAAGGTTTTGGAACACAGCGATAGGTATGCACTTCCATTCAGTACATAATGCTGCCGCCAACTGTTGCTTAGTAGTAGGATTTGGCTCCAAACTTCTTAGGCGGCGCTCTAATTCATCCCATAGGTGTTCTATGCTGGCCAGTCGACACACGATACGGAATTACCGTCAAACCAAGCCGTAACAGTCCTTGCTTTTTGGCTCGGTGTATTATTCTGCTCGCTTCCACAGTATTTCCACAGAGTTTGTAGGGCATAATTGTCCAGAATATCGAGGTAGACGTGCTGGTCAACAGATTTGTCCACGATAACCAAAGGGCAGGGACCATACAACGAAAAACACCCCCACACAAGTACACTGCCAGTTCCAAACTTGACCGTAGGAGCAGTACATTGTGCTAAATAGCGTTCCTCCGGCTGCCGCAATACCCACACACGGCCATCAGATTAATGCATCGTGTATCTGGATTCATCAGTCCATAGGACCCGCTTCCATTGATCTACTGTCCACGATAAATGTTCTTTACACCATGCTAAACTACGAGTAGCATTCTGAGTGGAGATGAAAGTCTTAGGAACAGCAGCACGAACACGGTAACCCATGGAATGAAGTTCTCTGCGAATGGTACGCGTACATACCGAGATTCCAGCATTTTTACTCACCTGTACACTGAGATCTTGTGCAGTACTCCGTCGATTAGCTGTAACGCCTCTCTTGAGGCTTCGACGCCCTCTATCACTGATTTTCTTTGGTTTGCCGGTACGTTTTGCTGCTTCATGCACGCCATGTGTCTTCCACTTATTCAGTACATCCAAAACTGTTCACGTGGGTATGTTTTAACGTCTCTCGGTTTTTCTTATGGACAACCCACTAATATAACACCCAACAATCTTTCCTTTCTCAAAGTAAGTTCTCTCCAGCCGCGACATTTTCACCCAACATCGTAATGCGATATGATCGCGGTCAGCTGCAGGTTTAATTTTATACCCTTTGCAGCTGTACCGCGCATCTTAACAATGCAGCAGATCCGTTCATTTGCTTTTGAAGGGGTCTCAGGTGACTTGTCAATATAGTGTATATTGCTTGGTTACACAAATAATTCACGTCTCCATACTTCTTTCAGTAGTTTACAGCCTCTGAAAATATTTTTAGTTAAGGTGTAAGTCTCTTATCCATAAGTAAGAACTGGAATTAAACACTGATTATACGCTTTCTTTTGAGACATAATGGTAAGTTGCTCTTGAAAACAGTAGTTTTTTTCCAAATGCTGTCTAATGCCTATTAAATATTTCTTCGACGTGGTCCTCGCTCCATATGTTGCCTAAGGAAAATGTAGGCATTGGTCACAAGGATTTTTGCGCCCTGAGTATGCGCCCCGCCCTGGTTACGCCTGTGCATAGTTGCCTTAAATTACTCTGGAAAAAATTGATATTCAGTTACAAAACTTCAATTCTTACATGATTTTTCTTGTTTCGGATTTCAACGACCACCGTGTGCAACTTAATGAGCTATAAGCAGTTGCTTTTTCTTAATTTGGCAGCCGTGGTTTCCTAGGGCCAGCGACGTAAGGCAGGCCCACCACTCGTGCCTTGGCTGCGACTAGAGACCTGATCTACTTGGACGAGCGGTCAGAAGTCAGCGCTTTGACAACTGCGTCACCAGACAGCGCCCAGCCCCGATTTTTCTGAATAACAGTTGAAACTACTCTCTAAAATATACAACTGTAGCGTGGCTTTAGGGCGCGAAAAGCGAACGTTACACACGAACTCACAATTTCAATAAGGAATAAAACAACAGATATACAATAAACGAAACACACGCATTCCAATTTTCAAAAGTGATTTCAGTTTCCCCATGAACAGCATTGAACAAGTACAAACGTCAGATATATTTGACACACCGTGTAGAAGAACCAGAGTTTATGAGTATGGATTATTCTTTCAAATTTCGTGCATATGTTTGTCACTGATTAATCATGGCCCCAGAATTTTGGACCAAGAGACTCTGTATTCGATCATACATATATGAAGGCGGCAATAAAAGATCTGCATATATACACTATCTACCAACAAGTAATTTGACACCTGTGATAGCAAAGAAAAACGAAGTTTATTCACCTTCAATAGTTGGTGGAGCTTCTACGAGCGGCGATTACAGCTGCGACCCTCCGGGGCATACTCTCAACCAGGCGTTGTGCGACGGCTAGCGGTATTTTCTTCCACTCTGCTTGGAGAAGACAGGTCAGTTCCTTCACCGATTTCGGACGGTGGGGGCACCCCTTAAGTCGACGCTCCAACTTGTCCCAGAAGTGCTCGATAAGGTTAAGGTCCGGGCTCTGCGAAGGCCAGTCCATCCGATTAACCCAATTGTCACCATACCAAGCCATGGTGGACCTCGCAACATGACAGGTGGCATTGTCATCCTGAAAGTGCGTCGAGTCTACCAGGAATTGCGACCAAGGGTTCCGTGCCATACCAGGAGAAACACTCCCATAGCATAATTCCACGGCCGCCGAACTTCACAGTTGGCACAATACATTCCGGCAGGAGGCGTTCTCCTGGCAGACGCCAGACCCCGCCATCCGAACGGTAGAGGGTGAACCTTGATTCGTCGCTCCAGAGAACCTGTTTCCACTGTTCAACGGTCCACTGTCGACGTTCTTTGCACCACGTTAGCCGAGCAGCGCTATTGGACTTGGTGATCAAAGGCTTGTGGGCGGCAGCACGTTCATGATAACCAAGCAGATGGGCTTCCTTACGGAGGGTATTCATCGAAAGAACACTCCCGGATGCCTGTTGAAACTCCTCGCGGAAGTGGCCCATCGATTTGGTGCGGTTCTTCCGAATTTCTCTGGCCAGCACCCGTCGGTCTCTAACTCCCAGTTTTGTGCGTCTGCCGGGTTGGGGCACATTCCGACAGTCACCTCTCATCTTACTGTTGCCAATCACGTAGGCTACTGTCGATTTTAGGTACTTCAACTTGCTGGATATGTCACGTATGGATCGACCCTTTCTGTGATACCCGACGATTACACCTTTCTCGAAATCAGAGAGATCCGAACTGCGTGGCATCTTGCATGTGACTGGTTGCGTTGTTGTTTCCCACACGATATTTAGCGGCGGCGGCCGTGACGTGTATCAGGACCGCAGATATGGTCGATTGCAGGGGTGTCCAATTACTTGTTGGTAGATAGTGTGTAAGATCTATGCTGGAGCTACTCTTCAGCAGTATTAATTAGAGGTACGAGATGATAGCATAAGATGAATTGATTTGACGATTCTATTCCACGTTCGTTATGTTGTTAACGCAGTGTAAAAACAAAGTTGCGTTTGTGAGCTACAGTTCTTTACTGAAACGTTATAGAACCTGTAATGTATTCTTGTTGGAAGACACATCGCAGAGAATGTCCCTCATTTATTTTCTCATTTCGGAGCTATGTCGGAGCGCGTGAATTATGTCTTGAAGTTTTTATGTGCTTCAATGAAACATAACCAAAAATACAAACTACACAAGGTATAAAAATCTAATTTAATAACTAATACAGTGGTCTCAAACTCGCGGCCCTACGCCAAATGTTTTGCGGCCCGCATGATATTCAAGTATCATAGTAATGTTTAGCAAAGCCATCTTCTTTATAAGTAACAGGTTTATTTACGAAGAATATAAATATATTAAGACAAATATTTTCAATATATTCAAGTCTCCATTTTCCTATAATGCTGACAACGCACCTGAAGAACTTCAGCTTGAATTAATAGACTTCCAGTGTGTGATTCTTTTCTAAAAGAAAAATTCAACAGCAACAATATAACAGTTTTGCCAGTTAGTTTCAAAGGACAAGTACGAAAATATTCATAACCTAACTGCACGTGTTCGGTCTATATTCGGAGCAATGTACTCATGTGAACAGTTGTTTTCAAGAGTGAACCAAGTAAAATGTCTTAAAAGGAATTGATTAAGTGACAGTCACTTATGCTCACTTTTAAAAGTAGCATGTTCACACTATTCCAAATATCGATAAGTTGGTGACAGAAAAGCAAGCCCACGTTTCTGGTCAGAACATGTAATATTTTCTGTACCGTGCACCATGTTCAGTTGGTAAAATGTTATTGTTTTAAGATTTAAGTGAAAATAATTGTTACAATAACAGTGATTGTTTTCAGTGATTGATGAAGCATTTGTTTTTACTATTTACCGATAATTAGAAATAATATTCCAATCTAGTGCCAAGCCATTGGGGTAGTTTTGTAAAGTTTATATTTATTCATAATGTTTTTTATTAATCATGCGGTCCCCAAAGTTTTTTCAAAACTGGAAAGTGGCTCTTCCAAGAGTCTGAGGCGGATAACGCTAGAAGAAGGGATTTGCCATTTTTCATGTAGGACTTCCGTCCACAGGTAGTAGAGTTTAGGTCCCAGCCACCTACAGCGAGATCGCCTTTTGGGCAGGACACAGAAACGGAAGAAATGAGAGCAAGTCTAGTGACTTTGACAGAACAGTTTGTAGTAAGATTAGAGTACAGTAGATGGCGCCACCGTACAAGTACGATATTGCACATAGATGGGTGAGAGAATTTCAGGGAGGACATAGGAAAGGATACCCATTTAACCAGTGGGTCCAGCCTGGGGGCCGTCACTTTACGTGCTCGTCCGATGCACGGCGGATATTCAGCGATTGTTAGTAAATCACACCATCTCTGAAAGATCAGCCCAGGCTTGAACCTGGGGACCCAGCATCGATAGTCTGAAACACTAACCACTAAGCCATCCGCGGCTTCAAGAGTCTGAGTTTGAGACCACTGAACTAATATCTCAGCGCGATGCAAAAACGAAATCATTTTATTTTCAGTATTCACAGTCACTTATCGATTTCCAAAAAGTGATATTATTTTTTTTTTCATGTACTGTACTAGAAGTCATGCCAGACCTCCGAACGGTGAATCTATAAAATCATTTTTTTTTTTTTTTTTTGGTACATAAAATTAAAGAAAGGGAAAAATAATTTAAGATTCGTAACTGTTTTACGATTTAGAATAGAGTCGTGACGTCTCAATGCATATGGTTTGAGGGGTGTAGCAAGATTTGGTGTTCCCTTAATTTTAAATTAAAATTTCATGGGATTTTTACGGCATTTCAAAGTTTCTGGCATAATTATCGTTAAACCTATTTGAACAGCAAAGCTAAGCCACCATTTCGAATTTTTTTTGGTTTTCATACTTTTTTTTTTGTAGAAGTGGTAGAAAAATTCAAGTAGGTAATATACGAAAGCCGCCATTTTGTTTTTCCGATTTTCCTAGGTAACTGGACTCAAGACCCACCAACATACCAATTTTCAGATCTGGTCATTTAGAAGTGCTAGAACAATTTGCGAAAATATTCAAGCAGGAAGTGTTCCAAAGCCGCCATTTTGATTTTTTTTTTTATTGGTTTGCGGACTGTTTTTGCCAGACGGACGGTTACCTATTGGTATACCAATTTTCAGATCTCTACGGCATTTAAAAGTGGTCGAACAATTCGCGGACGGAAACACTCGCATTTTTCTACTTTCATTATAGATTATACGCACTTGTCCATAGATTATAGTCAAAAGAACAAGCTGGATTCAGGAGTGGCTACAACATTGTAGATCATATCCATGAACTGAGAAAACTGAAAGAACAAAAGAATATGAACTCCCATTATGCATGGCTTTTGTTGATTATGAAAGGCCTTCGATTCTGTGAAACCATCAGCAGTAACGATGACTTTGAAATCCTGCAGTACTGAAAATGCATACATTAGCATTATTAATAACATCTATGAAAATGCAAGTGCAAAGGTTCGGATATTTGAGGATACAACACAAATAAGAATTGGAAAGGGAGTGAGACAAGGTGACACCATATCTCCCAAGCTATTTAATGCCACATTGCAAAATGTCTCAATCATTGAACTGGGAAAACAAAGGGATAAAGATTAATGGAGATAACTTAACTCACCATCGTTTTGCTGATGACGTAGTAATCTTTGCAACTACCCCTCCAGAGCTGCAGAGTATGATCCATGAACTTGTTGACAAGAATAAAGAAGTGGGATTAAAAATGAACTTTCAGAAGATAAAAGTGATGTACAATATTTTTATAAGAAACTAAGATTTATCGATTGATGGAGAAAAGCTTGAGACAACCGGTTCCTACATTTATCTTGGGCAGCAGATATCAAGTGAGTGTCACACAGATGAAATTAATCTGCGTATAAAACTTGGATGGAGAGCTTTTGGAAGAAACAGTACGATTTATTATTATGTCTTAAAAGAAAAGTGTTCAATCAATGCATTCTGCCAGTGCTTACGTGTGGAGCAGAGATATGGACCTTAACTAAAAAAGACATACAAAGACTGCAGACAACTCAAAGAAGCATGGAGAGATGCATGCTCGGTGTAACCAGGAAGATAAGAAGAGGAACTTGTGGATAAGGAAAATGACAGGAGTGTACGACATCATGACCAGAGTGAAATCACCGAAATGGCAAAGGGCTGGACATGTTGCCAGAAGAACGGACCACTGATGGACAACCGAGATTTTAGACTGGATTCCGAGGTACAGGAAAAGACCCAGAAGACCCCATGGGAAATGGAGGAAATTCTAAAGTATGCTGGAGTGACTTGGAGGAGACAGGCTCAAGACAGACAGTTGTGGAAGAAACTTGGGGAGACCTTCATCCAGCAGTGGATTGATAATAGTTTATGATGATGTAGATTTATATTTGAGAATGAAAACCAACTGATAAATAGCCGTAGACAGCATTTTTTTTTAACGAAGTAGTCTCTGGAAAGTCTGAACTGGAGACATCCATGAATGGAAATTTCATATCCGTGTGATGCAGCACTTTTTGATTTTATCAAGAATTCCTTCAGGTGTTCAGAACAAGGTTAGGCGTGCCAAATTTTCCGACTGAAGAAGTGTAAATAAGATCATAATTGAGTTCCAAGTTCGAAGACCACGAGTGGAAGTACTGACCCATTAAGAGGGATTTGTGTTGGAGGGATGAGGAAAAATCAAAGGAAGAGAATAAAAAAAATCGCGAATGTTATTCGTAGAGGCGAAATGGAAATGTTGATTGTCCTTATTGTCGGAAGCATTCAGCAGCGATTACGACGTGAAAGCGGTCGTTCCCCTCTCATCATAGGATTAGTCGGGAGCGCTGGGGATGCCCATGTCTGGGTCACAAATTCGGAGGTCATTTCTGAACCCCCCACTGTCGTGGATTTTCCACCTCAGTAAGTGTAGATGAGGTGCTTGTGTAGGCGTGTTTAACAGTTCAAGAAGAGACAGCCGCATCCTGTTCCTGGCAGACTCACTACTACACTTTTTTCCAGTCCGAAACATAATTTTGCGATAGAACTATTTCTTATTAGGTTCCGCACTAAAAAAAGAAAATTCTGTATCGCACTTGAGTATCGTTTTGAAATTGCATGAAGGTTTTAATTCAGATACAATGTAGGTAAATCAATAACTCCCAAGGAAAGAACTTTTCTCTGCTTCACTGATTTGGTTCCATTTTGTTCAGGCACGTATTTGCATCGTTTCGTTTTGTTAAAGAAATAATAAAAACCTTATTCCTCTTGTTAATTTAGTCGTAAACAAGTTTTACAACCAATCTTGTAGTCGAGGGTAGATGGCAAATACCATCACGTACTCTGCACGTTTCTCCAAAGATAAAAGTACCCTATTTTATTTTGTTCCAAAAAATTGGATCTTTTTTTTTTTCATAATGCGAGCAGAAAGAATGATTTGGCCGCCCCGGTGGCGCAGTGGTCTAAGGCGTTGGCCTCTGATCATTCGTCCGTAAGGGGTCCGGGTTCGAATCCCGGTCAGGCATGGATGTTGTGTTTGTCTTACGGCACTGGCTCTCTCCCTTCCCTGGAACCAGTGACCCAAAATTAGGGACGGGCGACTGCTTATAGCCCATTGAGTTGCTCACGGTGGTCGTTAAACCTCCAATCAAAAAAAAAAAAAAAAATGATTTGAAAAAAAAAAAAAAAAACTGTTATACCTATTTTTACAGCAATATGTTTACCACAAATAAATTGCAGTGTTTAGCAGTCTACGCGAACTGCTGTTGGATACAGTAAAACTTCTTGTCTAAGTGGGAAATGGGCCGCCCCGGTGGTGCAGTGGTCTAAGCGATGGCTTCTGTCCATTCGTCCGAGATGGGGTCCTGGTTCGAATCCCGGTGAGGCATGGATAGTGTGTTTGTCTTACGGCGCCTGCTCTCTCCCTTCCCTGGAACCAGTAACTGGCAGGGGGCCGCGATACCCCTGGAAAATTGACGTTGTCACAAACTCTCCTTTCTTCGATGGATAACACAAAAGAAATTACTTCTCGAGTTGAGTCAATTAGGCCAGTGATTCTCTGACACATGGGCAAAAATATTTGCTGGTATTAAATGACTGAGAAGAGAGAAATTCTTGTTTTTCAGAGGAACTCAAATTTTGAAAGAACATTAGAAAAAAAAGGCGTAGGAGAGTGGAGACCAAAATAATGTTCGTCATTTGTTGAGTTACTATGAGATGCTAAACTGCTTTAAAAAAACTTACACATACTTAATTACCTACAAAGAAATGTTGTAGGGACGTTTTGTCTAAATGTAGGCGTTGAAAAATAGTGCTAAAAGGAAATAGGCGAGAGAGAGAGAGAGAGAGAGAGAGAGAAAGAAAGAGAGAAATAATTTTAATCTCCCTGTTCATTGTTTTGTGGTTAGAAGTGGTTTTACAATGCGTGTGTGTGGGGCAAAAGGGAGTTTGTTGGCGGGAATCTAAAGGCTTTTGGTTTTTGAGTGGGGAAGAAAGAGGGTTTGGCTGTTGATCACGGCAAGAAGAAGCTGTATTCGAGCACTAGAAAAGGCGAATGCGCGGTTCAAGACTTAAATAAAGATGAAACCGAAGAGGAGGAGAAGGAAGAGTAGAAATATGACATCTATCACTCCTCTAAGCCATTGTGTGGGTCCACGGACAGGGACCAGAATAGTAAACAGGAAAAATATACTAATTTTCCATGCTAGTTGGGACTTGTTTTGCTTCCAGAGACAAGAAACCGGCAACTCGACCACCAACAAGCAAATTCAGAGATCGTGATCTATTGTTTTACTTGTTTTTTCCTCAAGAGTTCAGTTTTCTTATTTTTATATTTTATTGTTTTTACTTTCCGGCACTGAGAAATTATTAACAAAAAGAGCGATAAAAGGAAGCGAAACTTGCATTTGTGTTCCTGGGGGAAATATCATTTGTAGTTGACAATAGAGATCCACACAGATGACTCTTCACTCCCTCCTGGTTTTAGGATCTAGACACAACCCTACTTGCATTCAAGAACGTTGAAATTTAAGCATTTGGTTTTTAGTTTGCCTGTCTCATTTGTGAGAATTTGAGAGGTTTGAGATAGTGTGCAGTGCCGACTTTCTGAGAGATAGATGCACTTGTTAAATGGTACACGATGAAGACTTGTGAGGTGAGGCATGGATGTTGTGTTTGTCTTACGGCACTGGCTCTCTCCCTTCCCTGGAACCAGTGACTCTAAATTAGGGACGGGCGACTGCTTATAGCCCATTGAGTTGCTCACGGTGGTCGTTAAATCTCAAAAAAAAAAAAAGAAAAAAAAAAAAAAAGACTTGTGAGATAAAAGTTGTTTGGGTTCAAAGAACACTTTCGAAAAGAGAAGCTGTGTGAGATAGTGTAAAGGGAAAATTTGCTGAAAAATGGGAGCAGGTCTGATATGGTGTGTAATAAAAACTGTTTGAAATAGAATCGAGGAACACCTGTCTCGTTTGCGCTCAAGCTTCCCCTTAAAAGGGAAAGATGCTTCTTGCCTAGACTTCTCGCACTTAATCCTTCGCAATATATATTTTTCCATTTTCAAAGAAGTGACGTGATTGCTGCGTATGGGGCTCCGATGCAGACAGATGGTCACTGCACCTATGCTAACAAAGGTGCATCGGCGGAAAAAGCTTACATTTGCACGGCAGTATCGGAATTGGGCCGCCGCTGATTGGCAAAGGATTGCCTTCTCCGATGAGTCACGTTTTCTGCTTCATCGAGCGGATGGACGTTGGCGTATAAGGCGAGAAACATCGGAGAACACTCATCAACCATTGCTGGAAGAACACAAGCTGGTGGGGGGGGGGGCAGCGTTACGGTCTGGGGAATGTTTTCGTGGCATTCCCTGGGTCCACTCATTCCTGTGGAAGGCACTATGGGCCGAATTCATTATGAACCCATCCTGTCTTCCCTGGGGCGGATGAGATCTTCCAGAACGACAATGCGACGTGTCACACTGCTAGAAATGTTAGAGAGTGGTTGGAAGAGCACGATGGAGACTTCAAAGTAGCCCCCTAATTTCCCTGACTTAAACCCAATTGAGCATCTGTGGGACCACCTCGACCGTGTCGTGTTCGCTCCTTGGATCTTCCCCCACGCACCCTCCAGCAGCTGTCAGTCAGCTGCTGTCATTCCATTTCACCCATTTTTAATAGGGATTCGTCTCCAGGTGGTGTCCTACCACATTCTAAAATTTCATCGAAATCGAACCATTTTTACGCGAGTTATCGTACAGACAGATGGACAGAGCTGGAACATTTACCGTTTTTTCAACCTTCGGTTGGAAAGCGTAAAATAGGCAGCTGCCGTTGAATTGTTTTAGTCTTAGCTTTTTCTCTTCAGACCAGTCTGAGGTGTGTATTGTCGTTTGAATCACGATGAGTACTGAAAGAAGGCAGATATTCTTAGACAGCATGTCCCCGAGTGTGTAGGTGGTCTTTAAACAAAGAAAAATCAGTAGATTAGGAAAATCTATCGGTAGATAGGAGTTAAAATTAGTAGAACTACGGATGAATCAGTAGAACGGCAACACTGCTCCAAATCTCGTTTATATTCATTGGTGGAGTAATACTTCAGTACCTCAAACGTTTCTTTCGAAATAAGGCAAAGGGAGAAAATCTGGTTGCTATACAGCCACGAGCATAATGTCGTGATACTATTTTGTATTATACGATATACAGATTTTACAATGAAAGGCAAATTATTAGTTCATAGGAATCAAGGCACGCACATTTCTCGATGCATTCACGTTCATCTCTTGCGGTCATAAGGTAAGCGATATACAGAGTTAGAAATCCTCTTCCTTCTCGCCTCCGATGGAAGAGAGGTCAGAGGCGCTGGCTTCTGGCCAATCGCTTTAGCTGGGTCCGAATGCAGTCCCGGATGAGGCATGAATGGCACGCTTGTGCTACGGTTCTGGTTGGCCCCTTTTTCACGACTCCCAGTGTTCGATCTGTTGCCAGATTCCAAGATGTTCACGGGGATTGACAAAACCCCGAAACAAAAGTAGTGTCCTCTTCTTTAACCATGTGGGTCT
Source organism: Macrothele yani (assembly GCA_039090855.1). Taxonomy (NCBI): domain Eukaryota; kingdom Metazoa; phylum Arthropoda; class Arachnida; order Araneae; family Macrothelidae; genus Macrothele; species Macrothele yani. The sequence goes on along the minus strand of CM077022.1, from coordinate 11,061,232 downwards.
TGCCAAAACCCTCTCCAGGGGGTTTTGGTCTTGCACATGTGTGTGTGTATCGGAGTTTAAGGATCCCTTTAGCACCTAATTCAATAAGGAGTTGCTCGTATCTAATTTACAGCCGGTAGTTCCAAGGAAGAAAGCTTAGGAAACACGCTACACATGCCTCATTCGGAATTCGCACTTGAGCCCAAATCTGGCTGCTATTCAGAATCTCTTTCCTCGGCCACAAGGGCATTCATCTTACAATACGACCTTCCGCTTTCTCTTTTTTTTTTTTTAAGAAAATTTATTTCTAAAGCATTTTGTTGCTTTATCATCAGTTTAATTTTTGTACTGTCAAACTTCGGTTACGCGTTTAGTGAGTGACGCAAAGAGCAAAAAAAAAAAAACGAAAGGCCATTTGTAAGAAAAAAATTGTTCGTTTTTTATAAATATGATTTTTATATGTAATGTCGATACATTAAAAATAAAAAGAAATCTGGAAAATATAACTTTTCTGGTGTCCTCACCCTTGAACTAACTTTGTTTTGCTCCTTAGTGTATTCTGAATGCAAGACATAGGCAGCGGAAAGCGGAACAAGACAAAAGAATGGAATTTCGTTGTTGAAGTTATTCTTTGCAGTGCGGGAAATGTGTTTACACTTGTCACTGACACTCAGTATTCTTAGAAATCACACACCTGTATCGAAATTTTGCGCATATACTTTGTGACTTAAAAAACAAAAAAATTCTCAGCAAACTGTAGAATTTAAGGCAGAATTTCAGTTTGAATGTACGTTGTCAAAAATTAAATAGAAAGGTAATAGTTGTTGATTGTTGTTTCCATGAAACACTTTTCCAAAATACTTGGAAGTTATGTCTGTTGAGATGCTCATTTTAAGATTGCCTGATAACCTCAGGAAGTTGAAAACTCTTTCTGTTTATTAATGATGCTGAATGAGAAACCAAAAAGTTGTTCTTGCTAGCACTTGCAAAAAGCATTTCATTTTATAATTTGAGTGCATTGGAATTGCTGAAGTTAGTGTTATATCTGCTGCTTTTATGCACAAGTTAGGATTTGTTTCTTTGCTATTAAACGAAGGATCAGCTTTTGTCTGTGGGTTTAACGAGCCCCCCCCCGAGAATAGCTAAAGCTATAAAGAGTAGCGAGTGTTTGACCTGTTGTCAGATTCCACAAAAACGAAAGAGCCTCATCCAGGGATCCAGATATGGCCTAACTCGGACGTTCAGCCAGAATCCCACGCATCAGACATCTCGGCCACCTGGGCGGCTAAAGATCCCTTGGCGTTGGAATGCTATTGCTGGAGTAAGGAAAATTTTAAAGATCTTTTCTAAAAAGTTTTCAGATACGAAACTCTAAGCAAAGATGCACTTACCCGTGATATATCTGGGGGTTCCAATCTCTGTTCATCCAGGGACTCTCCTCCCCAAATTTCTTCAGGCACCCCCATAAAAAAAATTTATATAAACAACAGGCACGTATCCAGGGGATGGTAACTGCGGGTCCGGACCCCGTCCAAATTCTTAAATATACATCTTATAGATTTTCTTTTCCAGTAGCACACAAACTTTACTCTTGAATAATCGCAAGACCAATTTATTTAAACATGAGCTTTGGCAAATTATTAAATTGATGTAAAGAAAGTGAAAGCATAATGAACCGGGGTGGAAGATGAAAAGCAGTTTACCATGCTAGTTTTTTAACTATATAATGCCAAAAATCGTGCCTTAAGCTATTTTTTAAAATCTCACTGCGCTTTTTTTTTTTTTTTTTCAACATTCTACGAGATTGTGCATTCTATGCATGAAATTTTTGCTCCTTCGCCTTCACATGCACATCCTGGATACGTGTCTGCGTAGCGGTGTGGACCCCCTTTTTTTTTTATTATTTCATTAGTTCGTCTTATTTAGAGTGTCATTACAGCCACAAAGCGTATGTTGCGTATCTTTAATTTAGTCTGCTAATAACTTTGCAGATGTACTTCTGAATCATTTCAGCATGCACAAGATTTGGGAAAATATCATGCGTCAGGAATCCATGTTAATACTTAATCGCTTTTGCACTGTTTAGGGAAGAGTTAGGCATGATAAATTAAAACTAAAAGCAGTAGGGAAACTAAATAACCATATGAACTTTTGGCAAAAAGTAAAGATTACCACTTTGAACATCCTTAACTGTAAAAAATTGAAAATACTCCATATTTTTTATAGTTTACCTTAATTTTAATCCTAGGTTTAAAGCCTAAATATTTCACTATACAAACATTTTCAGCTGTCAAATTTTCTTTTATCCCCCCCATTTTTCAGCACCCTTCCAATTTCAAATTTCTGCATACTATGCCCATTACCAGCAATTCGACAGAAGCACGTGCGTCTAACCCATCGGTCGCTAGAGCGGATAACAGAATCTCCTAAGCATTAAAACACGGTAGCTTGATTGCCCAAGATTCTGGAACTTTTCTTTAAAGCGATCTCGGATACGAATTTAAGTAAAAATGAGCTTACAAACTATGTCAACCAGCTCCATAAAATACTAATCATGTAATCCCAAGCAATATTTATTCAGCAATGTGGTCCTTTTCCGTTTTGTTTTTAACCGGTTAAACCATATACAAAAACCGAGCTAAGGGATTTAATACATCTTTAGGCTCGGCTTTTCATTTTTACAGAGAAATATTGAATCTCGTTGAGAGCAACACAGCACAGTTGCGTGTAGACAGTTTACAGCTACATTGTGCGGCTAATATCCTCAATCTTCTTTAAATTATTTAGTTTAAGAATTATAACTTTTTTACCTGCTCTTTTTAAACTGTTTGTTTAAAATCAGTTACCTTCCTCCCAGACGCCAGTAACACTCTTTAATGCGTGGTGTACAATGTCTGTACGTCTGTTAAATCTCCACCAAATGTGTTCCTGAAATAAGGTGGGAAAGACCGGCGAGCATTAGAATCAGAAAGATTCGTGAGATACGGTCAACGGGCTTGAAAGTGGCACCCCATAGTCAAGAATTTTACCTGCCAATCACCCACACCCTTCTTTTTTTCCCTCACCCTCCTGCTTTTCTTGTCTGCCAGAAAAGAATAAGAGCTGTTTACCCACTAACCCACACATGATTGCATTCCATGTTTATCTAACAATCAGAGGGAAGAGCTCTCTCTCTAGGGAAAAAAACGGACTAAAAAAAAAAGCTTAATAATACGATAGTTGTTCATGTATGAAAGAAACTTGGCCGAAGATATCGTTCTAAATCTTTGGATAAGGTTAACACAACCCTAGCATTAGCTTCTCTGTATCTAAAAACTGAGCCAGAATTTCATCGTATCATCTGATCTATTTATTTTTTTACTAATGCTAAAGAGAATATGAAGATATCAGGCAAAATTACTTATTTAAAAATAAAATGTGCTTTTATCCAGGAAATGCGAGAGATGTTTCACTTTTCTTGACTTTTTAAAAGCGTGACATTGCTACTTTTGGTAGTTTTTATTATAATGCTGTATATACCGGGGAAGATTGCTGTATTAGGCAGTTTTGATCTGTAGCACTTTGTTTTGCTACATTGATTTCTTCAAATGAAAGATAAACGAACATTTTTTTTTTTTAACAGAAAGCAATGTTACTGATCAATAAAAGGTTAATCTATAAGAAAAGCAACGCGTTAGTATCTATATATTAATTCTATAAGGTTTTTTACTGTGAGTCCAATTTTTAGAGAGCGGCTGAACGTAAAGATATGGTTGAGGTATCAAAATAAAGGTCTTGCCATGTAGGTGTGCCAGTCGAAGAGAAAAATGAGATTGGGGCAACGGTTCGGGCGTTGTGGGGCGGCAAAGTTCCCATGTAAAGTCTATGGGAGAAGCGTGCGGTTGACATTCGATCGCCTTCGGTTGACTCACGCGCTGTTGAAGGCGAGCATGGAGGGACTGAGATAGTCCGAAGTCTTCTCTTTTTTGAGCTAATCGTTGCGCAAAGCAACGCTAGCAGGCATTTGTATCAAAGTTCTTCTCACCGGAACAGCGAACACTCGAAGACCTGATTGCGTTATGCCGTTGGATTGTGTGATGCATATGTACAATTTAATATTCATTCCATCCAGTTTATTCACGTAGGTAAGACGTTTCCCATTATGTAGAGATAAAAATAAACATTCCGTTGACCATTGTTAGTGAAAATATTTAGAACGTACATATTGAGTTGCGCCATCTATATCTTCATTCTGTAAGGTTTTTTACTGTAAGACCTATTTTGAGAGAACTGCTGAACGTAAAAATATGGTTCAGGTATCAAAATAAAGGTCTTACCATGTAGATGTGCCAATCGAAGAGAAAACTGAGATTGGGGCAACGGTTCGGGCGAGGAGGGGCAGCAATTTCCCAAGTAAAGTCTACGGGAGAAGCGTGCGGCCCTTATCTGCATCAGGCGCTCAGTTCAGTGTCAGACTTGGTGTGTGCATGGTGTTCTATGATCAGTCCTAAAGTAAGTAAATACTTTATTGAATACTTACACTTAACAGAATGTCTCTCCCGCAGCAAAGAAAAAAAAACAAAAAAAAACGTAAGAGCCTTATATACTGTACGGCGTGAGCGATCAATGGGGTCGCAACTGTGTCTCGGACAAGAGAGAATGAAGAGTATTCGCACCGCGAATCTCATTCCAACAACATTTACAAACACAGTTGTGACTAAAGATCAGAGTGAAAGAGTGCGCTATTTAGTTGAATTTTTGCACACGATCGAGATAAGTGGACTCCCGCCTCACATTTTTACGACTGAAAAAAGTGCAGTCGTGATGCTCATCACGAACCTGGTGGCGTAGTGGTCTAATCGCTGGTTTATAATGATTCGTTCGTGAAGGGTCCGGGTTCGAATCCTATAAGGCATGGATTTTGTGTTTGTCTTACGGCACTGGCTCTCTCCCTTCCCTGGAACCAGTGACCCGAAATTAGGGACGGGCGACTGCTTATAGCCCATTGAGTTGCTCACGGTGGTTGTTTAAACCTTCAGCCAAAAAAAAAAAAAAAAAAAAAAAAAAAAAAACACGAACCTGAAGTGGTTGAATAAATTTTTCAAACAAATAAACTTTACGTTTGTAGTTTCATATGAGTTTATTCTTTTCAAAAAACAAAAAAAAAAAAAAAAAAAAACTAACCGTCGATCCCGACGGGTTTCGTCTAATAGATAGTAATTTATACAAATGGGGGCAACACTGCGCCGCCTAAAGACCGATGCGCACGTTATATCTATGGCGTAGTGGTTCAAAATGGCGATTAGGCTTGAACGTTGGCTTCCCGAGGAGGTCCGAGGTGTGATTCGATTACTGTCTGCAAACAAAGCTTGTTCGGCTGAGAATTATCGTTAACTTAAGGAGGTATTATAGGGAACGTGTAATGTGGCGAATTCATTTTTGCTGAATGGTCGATAGTTTACGCATTGGTAAGAATAACATACTCCTGTCTTGTTGCTCAGTCATGAGTGCTTGAATCTGGCCAATGTTTGTAAATTTTACTCAAGATTGGCATCAGTCCGACTGTCCATGGGATTGACAGCATCGAGTTTTTTTTTTCTGTTACTCATTTCTCTTAACCCTAAGCAGGAGGGGGCTGTTTACACATTAATTTATGAAAGTTGGGAAAGTCAGCGCCGGCCCGGTGGCGAGTGGTATAAGCGATGGCCTCTGATCATTCGCCCACAAGAGGTCCGGGTTCGAATCCCTGTGAGGCATGGATGTTGTTGTCTTGCGGCACTGGCTCGCTCCCTTCCCTGCAGCCAGTGACCCTAAATTAGGGACGGGCGACTGCTTATAGCCCTTTGAGTTGCTCACGGTGGTCGTTAAACCTCCAATCAAAAACAAAACAAAAAATCATATTTCTCTCCACAACAACAAAAAAAAATAATTGTGAGTGTAGTGATATTTCTTACATTTGGTGTTTGTTTGTGTGTAGGTGTTGTAGATTGTTATTGAGGTGACAATTATTTTAATGTTTCGTTCACGTAAACTGAGCCTTTTGCGTGAGTTTTTTTCTTTTTATTAATCCCGATTTTTTTTTTCGTTTAAGTCTATACTTTGGAGTAAGGTTTGGCATTTGTTTTAGTGCTAGCGTTATTTGAAATTTTGCTGTGTTTGTTTGGTGAATTCAAAATTAAAGGGAAAGTTATTTTGGCAAATTGCTAGGGCAGATGACAGGCCTACTTTGTATAACGCTGTGCTTATTAGGAAAGATTATTGCTACAGTTTAAAGAAAAAGAATGTGCATTTTAAAGTTATAACTAATTTTGTTTAAAGGAGAGGTTTCCTAAATTTGTAAATCAGGACTGCTTCCTCCTACTTACTTTTGGATTGCAATTTCTTAAGCAGTATGCATGAAATTAGAAAACTTGTTCAAATAGCCATTTTTTGTCAGTTCAGTATACTAGAGAGCTGTGGCATTTTTCGCTATCCCTGAAAGTGGACTTTCCTACAGAGTCCGAAGGTTAGTTAGTTAGTTAATTGATTTTAGTGGCGCAAGGGCCAGGCTTGGCCAAAGAGCGCCAGACACAGAACTATCAGCTAGAAGGGGACGTACCAGAGGAAGTTCGAGATTTATGTGCAGAGAGAGAGCGAGAGAGCATTCTACTTCCAAGCGGCACTTTCACCCTTCGGCCAATAGCATGTAGAAAACTACCAACGCCCAGGAAAAATTAACAGGGTTTTTTATTTTTTTTCCACCTGTGTCTTAGTGGGGCTTTATGGAGGTCAGTGTGGAATTGTCTTCAAAGTCAGTTTTTCTTTTTTTTTTTTTTTTTTTTTTGGTCACACGACTAGACACTGAAAAAAACAAAATTTTGATATAAAACCTGAATTTTGATATTATTTTGATACAATTTTAGTAATTAACCTGAATTTTGATATTATTTTGATACAATTTTAGTATTAAACCTGAATTTTGATATTATTTTGATATTATTTTGATAATAAAATTTTGATATTAAACCGTCCTTTTTACAATGAACGAAGATTTTTCCAGAATTCAAAATTTTAATTTGAGAAAAAAAAAAAAAAAAATGAGAAGTAAACTTCCTCCACACCAAAAGATAGAAGTATAACATTTAGAACCACATAACCTGATGATTTTGTTCTTGCCAAAACTAAAGGCGAATTGGATAAGCAAGTTGATATTATTAGAAGCAATTTATAGGACCTGAAATTATTATTAAAAACAATCTATAAGCTGGGTTATCAATTTATGTACGGCAAACAGGAGTTACAGACACGCATTGTGTACGTTAAAATTTTATGTACGTTAAACAGGAGTTACAGACACGCATTGTGTACGTTAAAATTTTATGTACGTTAAACAGGAGTTACAGACACGCATCTTCTTTTTTATATATACAAATTTCTTTTTTTATATATTCCCAACACCTAAAATGCCTTCGAGTCGCCACTTGTGAGTTACTTTGAATCGCAATGATGTTTTATCTGAATAAGTTTGTGCGTTAAAGGTACCTCTACATTGTTTCAGAACAGGGCAGGCGAGCTTGTTAGAATGTGCAACATAGTGCGGCTTTCTTCATTGCAGGTGTGCAAGAAAATATTGCTTCGGAACAGGGTCTCGTTGCAAGCGGGTGGCTAGAGGGGTTCAGCTACCTCCCCATCACCTTCGCAAGTGAAGTAATCTCTCCCTGAAAACTCTGGATATTACTCTGTCTTGAATTTTTATTTTCGGTAGTTCATGAAAGTTACTTGGGTGTTTCATTATGAGCAATAGTGTCTTACATCTTATATTCTGGTATTCCACGTTTTTTTAAAGAAAATTTAAAATTAAGCAGAACGAACGGTGTGTAACTCAAACTACTTCTCGGTGTGAATTAGTAGGAACAGCTCTGCCACGTGGTCAAAGCGCTTAAGTGACAGGAGAGAGAGAGAGAAAATTGACTTATTTGTGGGGGAAATTTGAAATTCGGAAGAACATAAATGAACAGTAGTGGGAGACGTAGTACTGCCGAAGACGAAAAATTGGACCAGTCACTTGATAAGTTACTATGAGATGCCAAAAGCTGCTGTTAAAAAAAAAAAAAAAACTTTCAAATACTTAATTACCTACAAAGAAGAATTTTAATGGAGAGGTTTTAGCCAAACTTAACACTTTACGCATTGGGAAATAGTGTCTGAGGGAATTCCCCGTGTGCCAGAGAGAGAGAGAGAGAGAGCGCGCGCGCGTTCGGCCTCTTCCTGCTCATTGCTCTTGGTTTTCAAGCAGGGAGAAGATTGTTTGGGCTGATGATCATGAAAAGGCTAGCCAAGGCACTATCTAATAGGAATATTCGATTAAAGCTGGGGTAAAAAGTGGAGCCAAAAAAGAAAGAAGGGTAGAAAAAATAGAAATACGACACGCGTAACTTTTGGGATCCATTTCGCGGATTCACAGGAAGGAAAGAGAATCACAAATTGGAAAAATAATTTTTCCGTGCTAGCTGAGTTTTTCCAGCGATCAAGAACTACAACTCAATTTCAATCAAGAAAATTCAGTGAACTTGATTTTTAATATTTCACGAGTGTTTAAAATAGGAAATATAATTTTTGGCATGGACAAATTATTTGCCTATGAAATAAACTCCGAAAGGTGCAAAAAGTGCCATCTTTTAAGTATACCGGAAAATTGCCACTCCGGTCAACTCCTACACTATCTCATAATATATAAGGTGATGCATACAAACTGCGTTTCGTTTGGAGATCTTGTAAAAGTGTGGGATTTTCTTAGTAGACTAAAACAAAATGTACGAGTTCTTGTAGTGATGTAAATGCATATGTAAGATCGTAATGACACAAGATTTTTAACTGAAGGTCGTCTATAAAGGCCCGCGGCCTAGGTGGCTTGTAAACAGCTAAAAATGATCCGTTGAGTGACTTTTGCGTTGATAAACTGTTTACAAATATGAAATATTTAGGTTGCAACCTAATATCTTCCGAAAAAAGCCCGCGGCCTAGGTGCCTTATTAGCGCCTGAAGACCGATTCGTTGAGTCTCTTTTGATTAGTTTTTATTGCATGTTATCTCATGCCAAACATTAAAATCACAACTCAAGATTTGGTGAGTCGGAAAACTTCAATATAAACCTTGTCATTATGATCTTACGTATGCCTTTTATCACTAGGAAAACTTGTGCATTTCGTTTTGTTCCACAAGAAAAACTCTCATCTCAGCGTTCCGAACGAAACGCAACTTGTGTACATCATCTTATATGAGAAGGTGTACGAGTCTACCGGTGTGGAAGTTTTCCGCCGTGTGGCAGTTTTCTTAGCATTAGGAGGAAGTTTGGAGTTTTATAGCCACCCGCAAAAAGATGCAGTTAAAAAAAAAAAAAAAAAAAAAAAAGTGTCTTCTTTACGTGTACAAAATGCAGTTAAACAAAACAAAGAGTGTCATCTTTAGGTGTAGAAAAATGCAGTTAAACGCAGAGCCCCCTCCCACATTTCTAACCACAGCCCTGCTTCACAGAAGTCATTTCAGCGTGTTTCTTTGTCCAAACAGAATCCTACGATTCTTTAAAAAAAAAACTCTTATATGCGATCAAAATTTGGATCATCTCACACTTGAACTAAAGCTAGGATTAGCATAAAGGGTTCGAATATATCCTCAGTAGCCCGCATACGGTGGGCCGCTGTACACGAAATAACGTCCGGCCAACGATATTTCTCAGTGGCGTACGCTCATCCTAAAGTTGGTAGTTCAGCCAAAGAAGGCAATGTAATTTTTCAAGTTTTTCTACTTTGGATTTTTAGATACGTCGAAAAGGTACACCTTTAACTAAATCTACTTTTATTTAGTAGCAATTTAGGGCTTATATTAATCAATCTTTTCGGCCTAAAGTGGCATTCGAATTGCCATTTGAAATGCGTTTGTTTGTTCAAATATGATTGGAAGACTAGAAAGTCACCTATTTGTTACTTTTTAGGTCTGTTTGTTAAAAATATTTGCAATTAATGATTACGCATAATTTATCAGTGCACGAAAGCTAAAAATGAGCACTTACCTTTACCTTGTCTCAGCTCCTGAAGACGGCACTCTGAAAATTAGGGACAAAACTCTTTTCTTCGTGCGCCCTTCCGTTGTTTCTGGGCTGCAAATGTATGTATAAAAAAATTATATGCGCTATATGAAATGCTCATAGATAAAGCGATTACTTTAAAAGCAGTTTAAATTAAATCAGTTTTACAACATGAAAGTCATTTTTCTATTTTCACGGAGTTCTTTTCCCACAGTTTTTAAGCTTGAGATCTCCTGCTTACTGTAATGGGTCACTTGGTACAAGACAGGGGGGTGATTTTTGCAGGGGGGTCGCAGTGCAATCGACGGGCGGTCATCGTTCATCATTGTCAAATACTTTTCAGTGTTAGGGCATACCTGGCGGAAGTCAGCTCTCTCGACCTTGAGCAGGGGAGCTCTCACAAAGAACAGGGAGAGAGGAAAGAAGAATTAAATGACAAAGATCTTCTCTCTTCTTCTGTCATGTGCAATAGACTGCCTGACCGCGGGAGAATTCCTAAGGAATTCAACCAAGTGCAACAAACAGATTATCTAGTCTCGGATTTTTTTTCTTACACTGGCATTGGAATAGGTATAATTGTATCGCGTAGCTTCTTGTTGGTAACACTTCACACCTGGGATTTTATACCCCCACTCTCCCAAGATCCCCAGTGATAATAAAAAATTCAACACCCCTCCATTTGAGGGAGTGTAACATACAATGAAACATATATAGTTATTATCATATAGCACAGTTGTCAGTAGCAGTTAGTATTTACATGAATTCCGCAGTTCTACCTGGAAAGGTGTGAAGAAAAAATGCCGGCAGAAATTTTGCCCAGGGAAAAAATGTCCCGCTTTTCGAAAATAGGAAAAACTTCCCACATCTTGAAAACAAATATTCTCCAGCTATGGGCTGTTTTCTTACGTCTTAGAAATTACTTTTCTAATTTCACGAACAAATAACTTTATTTCAAATGAGACATCCACAAAACTAGTCAGAACACATTTCTGCTTCTCAACCACATAACGTTACCTAGCTAGAATTACAGGGACATCGTATATAATGAGTTCCTAAAAGGACAGAAGCTCGAAGGAACACAAATACGTGTATCTTAATTCGTGTAAACTTGGAATCAAATATTATCAAGAGCCAGGACTTTCCAATGAAATTTAAATTTTAGTCTTGAATGGAGCGTGCAAATATACACTCAATACAAATTTGAAGATTTGATTCCGTCTATTGGTGTAAATTATGACGAGAATGGTAAGTCAAATAATATCCGGTGGCGCAGTGGTCTAAGCGATGGCCTCTGATCATTCGTCCGAAAGGGGTCCGGGTTCGAATCCTGGTGAGGCATGGGTGTTGTGTTTGTCTTACGGCACTGGCTCTCTCCCTTCCCTGGAACCAGTGACCCCAAATTAGGGGCGGGCGGCTGCTTATAGCCCATTGAGTTGCTCACGGTGGTCGTTAAACCTCCCACACACACAAAAAAACAACCTCGGGTGCAGGTACGGAAAGGGGACCGGTACGAAAGATCACCTCTCACGAGAGGTGATCTTTCCAACCCGATAGCCCCCAGGCCATAATGTTTCATGTTGGTGCTGTATGCCTGGTGCGATTACTCTTCTCGATGCGTCTCCCCATGTCGGCGGCGGACACAGATGCTGCCATCATTTTCACTTACTCAGAAGCAAGTTTCGTCCGAGAACACTATATCGTGCCACTCGTCACGCCACTGCCTTCGTTCAATGCACCATTGCAGCCTAGACGCTCGATGCTGCGTCGTCAAAGGTTTCATGAGGAGGGGAAGACTAGCCTGCAGTCCGAACTGTAATAACCGGCGACATACTGTTACAGCTGACATTTGAGAATGCCTCCGTTTGCCACTGCCGCGCCAAAGCTGTTGATAATGCATGACGGTTGCCCCTCGGCGTTGTCTGTGTACGGCGTCCAGAAGTTTTTCTTTGTGTCCTACGCCCTTCTTTATACCGTGCCCTGCAATCTCTTACCACGACAGACACGCTACATCCCACACGACAGGCAGTCTCCCGGGGTCTCTCGTGCCGATAATGGGACCTCTGTCGAACTCGCTGATACGATTGTTCGACTGTCTTACACGACGACGAGGCAACCTTACCCCTTTGCTGACCAAGCACTGACATGCCGTCCGAGCCACGCAGCTCTTATAACAAAAAACGGCCGTTTTCCGGGCTTTGACGTTGCGTGATCTGATTTGCCCAGGCGCGGTACGCATGCACCTATGACGCTGAAATGCTGATAATTTCTGCGATGTTGCCTGATTAGCGTGTCCTGTAAATATCAAAATCGAGCTCGACTCATTTCAGGTGTTCTATTTTTTTTTTTTTATGAGCGCTAGTGTACATACTAAAATTGGGATAGAAGAAAAACATACCAATCTTTAGGTGAATAAACAAAGACCTCGCTCTTTCCACGTTTTATCAACACTCAGTAACCGAAATTTTTTTATCCGGTCACCGCTGGGGATCCGAATCCCAGATTTCTCGATATCCAGCCGAGCATCCGAACCCCAGATTTTTCGATATCCAGCCGAGCATCCGAACCCCAGATTTTTCGATATCCAGCCGAGCATCCGAACCCCAGATATCGAGAGATGTGGGATACGAATTACCAGTGGTGACCGGATAACAATTTTTCGGTTGCTATGTGCTGATAAAACGTAGAAAGTGCGATGTCTTTGTTTATTCACTGACGCAACGTATTTGGAGGATTTTCACTTTCAATCCTTAAGTGCTTACAAGGCACCTAGGCATTGGGATTTGTTAGCCTTTTTTTTTTTTTTTAGCTAAATACTTAATATTCAGTTTATGTACACGGGTGATGAGTACTTAAATAAGAATGCATCACATTAATCAAGACGCTGATGCAAAGCACCTAGGCTTTTCAGGCCTTTTAAATAGAACTTTTGTTAGTCTTAATAATTGGTGTGCTTACGCAAGTAAGAAAAAAGTAATAAATAGGAGGCAATGCATCATTCATCGAGTGCTTGATAAGGGTTCAGGCTTCAGACCCCTTTGTAGTTATTTTGTAATAATATATATCAAATACGTGGAGATAATGTAAATGGACGATGTCGCTCTTTCCACGTTATTTTTTAAACAACGCATAGCGACTGAAAAATTGTGTTCCGGCACCGCTGGGATCGAACCCCAGAACTCTGGATAACTAGTCGAGTGCGTTCGAATTTACGCTACGGCGCCAACAGTTCTCAGCGCCATGCGTGGTATATCAGTCAGCATCTGACTACACGAATACGTATTGATGGTCTCAGCAACTGAGATGGCGTCGACTGATATACCACGCATGGCGCTGAGAACTGTTGGCGCCGTAGCGTAAATTCGAACGCACTCGACTAGTTATCGAGAGTTCTGGGGTTCGATCCCAGCGGTGCCGGAACACAATTTTTCAGTCGCTAAGCGTTGTTTAAAAAATAACGTGGAAAGAGCGATGACATCGTCCATTTAGTTATTTTGTAATTTTACTCCCTTTGGGATACTTGATAGTCGTGGATATATGAGAATTGACATTTTCAAAATACAGTACCTTACCAGGCACAAACTTGTTACTCTGGTGCACCCTCACCCCAGTGCAAACCTATGCAGGGGCGTACTCATAGCCCCCGCAAGCCCCGCATACCGGGGCGGGCGGCGGCTCACGGTTAAGAGGGCCTCTGACCTCAGCGGAAAGATTTTACAAAATTGGTTAAAGAAATAACCTAGAATTCAGGCAGCTTTGAATGAAGTATGAGCCCATGAGCCCATGCCTCGTCTCAAGTATGTGTTCATGAGCCCATGCCTCGTCTCAGCGCGGTCGATTTGCCGTAAGCCCGAGCACCAGTCAGGGCATAGACTTGTGCACAAAAAAGAAAAAAAAATACAAAAAGATACTGCCCAAAAGAAATTCTCATAGACGCCCGAACACTTGAAATTCCTTCACACATAAAGATATCAAAAATATAATAGTCTTCACGAAAAGAACTTTGTTCATAATTTCAGATGTTTCGGCGTATATACATATATTTCCTTCTGTGTCTTAACGATCCCCTTTCGTGGGTCATTTAAAAACGGGTGTGCTTAAATCTTTCTTACTACTTGAGATACGTCATTGTAAACATTTTTCAGTTCTTAACTTTTATTCTGCCTACGAAATTGAATTCCTATAATATCATAGATCACACTTAAATGTAATTTAATGAAGTGTATTACCAGGAAAGGATGCAAGGTCAGGTGATGCTCCAACATATCATAGCCTCTCCTTGACAAGTATCACCCCCGCCTTCTCGTGGTGCATCCTGTTTCCACTAGAGGGGCCCCGTGGTCTAAGCGCTAGCTTCTGACCATTCGTCCGAGATGGGTCCGGGTTCGAATCCCGGTGAGGCACGGATGTTTGTCTTACGGCACTGAGTCTCTCCCTTCCCTGATACCAGTGACCCTAAATTAAGGACAGGCGACTGCTTATAACCCATGGAGTTGCTGACGGTGGTCGTTAAACCCCAACTAAAAAAAAAACCCACCGCCATTTAGTGGCATTCTATACCACCGGGATTAAAGGAAATGCTGTCTCACACCCACCGATCGCCGCCCCGGTGGCGCAGTGGTCTAAGGCGCTGGCCTATGATCATTCGTCCGTAAGGGGTCCGGGTTCGAATCCCGGTCAGGCATGGATGTTGTGTTTGTCTTACGGCACTGGCTCTCTCCCTTCCCTGGAACCAGTGACCCTAAATTAGGGACGGGCGACTGCTTATAGCCCATTGAGTTGCTCACGGTGGTCGTTAAACCTCCAATCAAAAAAAAAAAAAAACAAAAAAACACCCACCGATCCGCTTGGCCAGCGTCGTGAACTATGGTCACCCCCCCCTCCCCAAGATAATTTCAAAGCTGAAATCTTGGTTCTTAGTCCCCGGTAGCTGAAATATGCTTTTTCAAGAATTGAAGATTTTGCGATTGATGGGATAAAAGCTCCAGTTAACCGATACCTTGATTTGCCTTGAACAACAGATATCAAGCAAAAGTCACATTGATGAGGAAATTAATCGGCTTAAAAAACTTGCTGGAGAGCTTTTGGAAGAAACAGTGCATTTTTCAAGAGAAATACGCCATTATGTTTTAAAAGAAAAGTGTTTAATCAATGCATCCTTCCAGTTCTTGCATAGAGCAGAGACATGGACCTTAACTAAAAAAGGCATACAAAGGTTGTAGGCAATTGAAAGAAGCATGGTGAAATGCATGGTTGGCACAACCAGGAAAGATAAGAAGAGGAACTCTCTTGGAAAAGGAAAATGGCAAAAGTGGAAGACATCATGATGAGAATGAAATCCCTGCAATGGACTGGACATGTTGCCAGAAGAACGGACCCCCGAAATTTTAGATTGGATTCCAAGGGACAGAGAAAGATCCAGAAGAAAGCTACATGTGAGACGGATGGAAGAAATTCTAAAGCATGCAAAAGACAGGCTCCAGACAGACAGTTGTGGAAGAAACTTGGAGACCTTCATCCAGCAGTGGATTGATAATGAATGACGATGATTACCAGGAAAGCGCATTTCTATTGAAAATGCATCTTGTATGCTTCTCTGGCTTTCTTTCCAGGTGTGCTTTCCTCTTTAAGAAAGTTATATTGTAATACCTGCTTCATTCTCAGAGAAGAGTTAGCGCAGGTGAAACATACGCTACGTGAATGAAAGCTAAAGAACAAGAACAAAAAAAAGTCATCAATGGTAACGGGAACATCAATCTTCTCGCACGTATCGTTGCTGAATATAGTTTTCTGGTGAAATACCAGGATGGAAAAATCTGAATAAATCCCGTAACAAACGTGATGTTTCAATTAAGTAAACAATGGAGCACGTAGTTTTCTTTTTTAATTTGAATCCATTTTCCGCTTGCAACACGTGACAGCCTTACCCAAATACATCTACCTGTCCAACGGAACGGCAAGGTCTCTTGTCCTGAAACACCGTTTTCCTTCTTTTAATTCCTGACCTCAACAGTCGCAGGGAAGATCAACGAGAGAGCTCGGAACACACAAGATAATGCACCTTCTACTTAGAGTAATCATCATCATCATCATTGTCAACCATTATCAATCCACTGCTGGACGAAGGTCTCCCCAAGTTTCCTCCACAACGGTCTGTCTTGTGCCAGTCTCCTCCATGTCACCCCTGCATACTTTCGAATTTCATCCACCCATCTCCTATGTGGTCTTCTTCTGGGTCTTTTCCTGTCCCTTGGAATCCAATCTAAAATTTCGGCTGTCCATCGATGATCTGTCCTTCTGGCAGTATGTCCAGCCCATTGCCATTTCAGGGATTTAACTCTGATCATGATGTCTTCCACTCTTGTCATTTTTCGGATCCACGAGTTCCTCTTCTTATCTCTCCTGGTTACACCAAGCATGCACCTCTCCATGCTGCTTTGAGTTGTCTGCAGCCTTTGTATGTCTCTTTTAGTTAAGGTCCACGTCTCTGCACCATACGTAAGCACTGGAAGGATGCATTGATCAAACACTTTTCTTTTAAGACATAATGGCATATTGCTCTTGAAAATTATGCTGTTTCTTCCAAAAGCTCCCCAGGCAAGTTTTGTACGCCGATTAATTTCTTCATCAATGTGACCCTCACTTGATATCTGCTGTCCAAGATAAACGTACGTATCTGTTATCTCCAGCTTTTCTCCATCAATCGATAAATCTTCATTTCTTGTAAAAGCATTGAACATCACTTTTGTCTTCTGAAAGTTCATTTTTAATCCCACTTCTTTACTCTTGTCAGCAAGTTCCTGGATCATACTCTGCAGCTCTGATGGGGTAGTTGCAAAAATGGCTACGTCATCAGCAAAACGAAGGTGGGTTAGATAATCTCCATTAATCTTTATCCCCTTGTTTTCCCAGCTCAGCGACTGAAAAACACCCTCCAATGTGGCATTAAAGAGCTTCGGAGATATAGTGTCACCTTGTCTCACTAGTAATACCGGTATGATAATCTGAAGATTTGACACGCATACATTTCGCGAGGCCAAATACTCAATAATGCTGCTATGTTTAGTTCCTAAGCAGACAATAAATAGACTAAATTACACAAGCACATTTAACTCCGCCTCCTCTAAAAACAATTTCGAATCCCAAGATTTAGTTCAGTAATAAATATGGAAGAAAATTTCAATGCGTAGGTAATCAGTTGGGTTGAAGTTCCGTCGCAAAAGTTTAGGCACTGACAAATTTCGACTCATATGAACCAAGGGAAAACATACATTGAAAAGCAAGTTAAACATTTCACACTGCGTCGCATTTTACGCAACGGTGAACCAATACATGCAATGGATATAATCTTACATTGTTATTGCGTGAAAGAAGGGGAATCTTGCAGGCCCCAAAA
The DNA here is from genome assembly GCA_039090855.1 of Macrothele yani. Lineage (NCBI taxonomy): Eukaryota > Metazoa > Arthropoda > Arachnida > Araneae > Macrothelidae > Macrothele > Macrothele yani. The sequence continues at coordinate 11,043,818 of CM077022.1, read as the reverse complement.
GTTTAGAGACAACATAAAAATAATGCAAAACATATCCTTATTGGACATGACATCACGCTGTGAATAGACAGCCATTGCTCTTTTCACGTTTTCTTTAACACACGCGTGTTAATTAAAGAAACATTGTCTCCACGCATTTGGAAGATTTTCACTAGCACTCTCACCCTTTGGATTTATTAGCTGTAATTAAATAGCTTGTGCCGTTAAGCCCCACCAGATGGAGACGTCTCGCCCATCCCTACGGATTTGTGAAGTCAGATGCTGACAGATAAACACACATAGCGCCGTGGTTTGTTGGCCACCGTAGCGTAAGGCGAACGCACTAGGCTAGTTATCGAGAGATTTGGGGTACGAACCCAGAGTGTCCGGATAACAATTTTTCGGTTGCTGTGTGTTAAAGAAAACGTGGAAAGAGCGATGACTTTGTCCATCCACATTGTCTCCACGTATTCGGTAGATTTTCACATGACATCACGCTTCTCCATGGAATAAATTTAATTCTGCAGAATTTCCGGTTCAACTGCATACCAAGCTTTTTTATGGGGGGGGTAGGTTGGGCTACCTGAAACAACTCAATGGGCAGTGGGCTCATTTCTAATTTAAGGCATTTAGTTTCAGGAAAGAGAGATATAGCAAGAAAAATATGACAAACACACCACCGATGCCACATCTGGCCCCACTAATGGTCAGATACCGGTGCTTAAACCACTGCGCCACCTGGGTGGTGGCGATTGTTGCCAACTGCCTCACACCAGCATATACAGTAGGTCTCTACTCTAAAATTCGTCGGATTTTCGGTGGGATTGAGATCTGATTATATAAAGGTAATTGTTATACAGAGATGTTACAGTGGTTTACCCACGTTCTTATAGACAATGCTGTGTGAACAGCATTGTCTATAAGAACGTGTATGTTTAAACGTAGAGCTACGTATGCCATGTCTTGTGTCTATGATAAGATCGTGAATAAAATACACAGTGGGTGTTGGTAATGTTAAGCAGAGCAATAATAATAAATTAGTTACTCTTATTGTTAGCAGTTGCAAGTATGTTTTCAGTTCGCAAGACTAGTCCACTATGTTAACATTAATTACATACCAAAATAAATGTTCACTCACCTTTAGTTCAAAAGTATTGAAAACTAAAACAAAAGTATACTCGCGGCGCAGAGCACAAAAGTGACCATCCACTTCGGCGGGCGATGTCACGAACTGCCATTGATCCTCATGCCCCACCACTTATAATTGCCACTAAATGTCATCTATGCTCTATCAAACGATGCTAGCACCGTTGCCATATCTTTTTGTTGCCACGCCCCGATATCTTTTTGTTGCCACGCCCCGATATCTTTTTAGTTGCCACCCCCGATATCCGTTTTGTTGCTACGGGCGATATCCTTTTGTTAGTTGTCAGTCCACATTCCTTCTGTATGTTACGTACAGATATTCATTGTGTTTGTATCAGATCTGTCATCGCTACTTGAAGTCATTTTTTTTTTGCCGCCCCGGTGGCGCAGTGGTCTAAGCGATGGCTTATGACTATTCGTCCGAGAAGGGTCAGGGTTCGAATACCGGGGAGGCATGGATATTGTGTTACGGCACTGGCTCTCTCCCTTCCGTGGAACCAGTGATCCTAAATTAGGTACGGACTACTGCTTATAGCCCATTGAGTTGCTCACGGTGGTCGTTAAACCTTAAATTAAAAAAAAAAAAGCCCATTTTGGTCATGTTTGTTTTCTCTTATAATAACAATGTTTTGCAGTTAATGTGTAGCTATTTCGGCAATACTCTTTTCCGCTGTCTTGAGTTTGTACACTGACTTAACTTCCTCGCACGTGAACTCTTGAGCCTTCCGCATCGCACATACTAGTAATAAACATGATTCGCAGTGGTCTAAGCGTTGGTTTCTGACTATTCGTACGAGGTGGGTCCGGGTTCGAATCCCGGTGAGGAATAAATGTTATGTTTGTGTTAAAGCATTGGTTCTCTCCCTTCCCTGAAACCAGATGCCCCAAAATAGGAACGGGCGACTGCTTATAGCCTGTCTAGTTGCTCAAGGTGATAGTTAAACCCCCGAAAAAAAATCTAGCCTAATTTAAAGGTACGTTTTCTCAGTCTACGAAAGTCATCAAAATCAAAGCTTTGAATTATTTTATTAGGACTTTTGTAGGTACTGCTAAGTTGAGATTTTTGGCAATTTATTTAATTTTTTGGTGCTTTAACGATCCCAGTGGGCAACTTGATAGATTACTATTAGCAGTCTCCCATCCCTAATTTGGGGCCATTGGGCCAAGGAATGGGAGGGAGCGAGTGCCATGTAGGACAAGCGCCTCATCCACGCAGTACCGGGATTGGATTCCAGACGAATGATCAGAAGCCAACAACTTGAACCACACGAGCACTGGGCGTCACAACTTTTTTGAATAGAGCTTTAGAAAGTACAGGGTGTCCCCACTCGCTACCGAACCCAGCATTTCTTTAATAATATTAACTCCAATGAAGATATTGCAACGAAATTTGAAGTGGACTTACCTCATTTCGTGCGAAATGTGATGACATCGTAACATGTGCCGGGAGTGGCCACCATTTGCTCCCAGACTGCATTGAACCCGGCGCTGTCCGCCAGCCAGCCGGAGTGCTCCTTAGTGGCAGACACATTCCTAAACGTGGCGCCACTGAGGAGCAGCCCGCTAGCCAGCCGAACGCGCCTCTCTGCTGCTTTATGCCATTTTTCTGAGCGTGTCCACACAATACAGTTGTTGATAGCGAGTGCTCGTTCGCGTACGTGTGAAAATGTATCTGTTATACTCTGGAGGAGCGAGCGTTTATTGTTCGCACTTATTGGAAAACAGAATCGATTAAAGCTTGTCAACAACAATTCCTGGAGAGGTGTGCAGGCAGACATACGCCGAGCAAGTCCACCATTTGGGCATTGTCGAAGAAATGAAGTCCTTTTTCAGCGACCGCGTCATTTCGAAGGGTCTGTGGCCACCGCGCTCGCCCGATCTGACGCCTCCTGATTACTTTTTTATGGGGATATCTAAAAGGGAGAGTTTACTAAAAGAAACCGCGAACCATAGATGTCTTGAGAGCAAACATCACCGAAGAAATTCAGGCAGTGACGGCGGATGTACTGGCAAGGACTTTCCACAATATCGTGCGCCGCATTCAATGCTGTCTGGACGCAAATGGTGGCTACTTCCAGCACATGTTGCGATGTCATCACATTTCGCACGAAATGAGGTAAGTCCACTTCAAATTTCGTTGCAATATGTTCATTGGTGTTAATATTATGAAAGAAATGCCGGGTTCGGTAGCGAGTGGGACATCCTGTATGATCGGTTAAAAAAAGGTGAAGAAACAATTTTAAAAATAGAAAAGAACGACGGTGCTAAGCTGTGCAGTTTTTTTTTTTTTTTTAATGGAGGTTTAACGACCACCGTGAGCAACGCAATGGGCTATAAGCAATCGCCTGTCCCTTATTTAGGGCAGCTGGTTCGAGGGGAAAAGAGGGAAGCAATTCCGTAAGACAAACAGAGCATACATGCCTCACCGGGATTGGAACCCGAACCCATCTCGGACGAATAGTCATAAGTCAGCACTTAGACCACTGCGCCACCGGGGCCGTCAAACTGTGCTGTTTAATCACACTGCTGTTTGAAAGTTAAGTACTAGACGAGAAAACGAGCGTGCGCCGCCCCGGTGGCGCAGTGGTCTAAGGCGCTGGCCTCTGATCATTCGTCCGTAAGGGGGTTCGAATCGCCGCCCCGGTGGCGCAGTGGTCTAAGGCGCTGGCCTCTAATCATTCGTCCGTAAGGGGTCCGGGTTCGAATCCCGGTGAGGCATGGATGTTGTGTTTGTCTTACGGCACTGGCTCTCTCCCTTCCCTGGAACCAGTGACCCAAAATTAGGGACGGGCGACTGCTTATAGCCCATTGAGTTGCTCACGGTGGTCGTTAAACCTCAAAAAAAAGAAAAAAAAAGAAAGAAAAAAGAAAGGGGTTCGAATCCCGGTCAGGCATGGATGTTGTGTTTGTCTTACGGCACTGGCTCTCTCCCTTCCCTGGAACCAGTGACCCTAAATTAGGGACGGGCGACTGCTTATAGCCCATTGAGTTGCTCACGGTGGTCGTTAAACCTCCAACCAAAAAAAAAAAAAAAAAAACGAGCGTGCAGGTAGTAGTTCAAAACGAAAATCGAATAGTTTTCGTCAAAACCTCATAATTCTGCCGCTGGACAACATCTGGCGTCTGTTCGCCTCCATGCTGGACCGTATTGCAGCATGTATTGCCGCGCTGTTGAAGATGACAGGGACTGCATGCCACAGATCCCTCTGTAAATGTCCTGCAGCTCTGTTTTTACCATCATGTGTATCATTCATCTGTATCATAACGTCCATAAAATTTCAGTTCAATCCGATGCTATCTCCTTGGTGCATAAATTTCGTTGTCCGTGAGTGTATGAGTTGTAAAACTATTTCAGTCGTGAATAAATTTTAACAGCAATTTAAGGGTGAAAAATATTTCAAAAATCCACTCGTGATTGAATGTTGCATATCGAACCATGCTCAAAACTGAGTGTTGTACCAGCTGATTGTTTAGTGCGCATCGGCATTCGTACCAACTCCTTGAATAGACTGCTGTTTTAATTCTACCCATTATTTCGATTCGTGAATTACCATTTTGATCCATGAACACCGCATGGGCGCCTGCAGGAAATTTTTCAAGGGGGGGTCAAGTTTAATTAATTAGGGTTCGGAATGTAAAGAAAACAGAAAATCGAAGATTAATACTACTACTACTTACTACACTAGAACACTAACACTACGTACTGCTACCATTATTATTAATGGATGCTGCTCTTGAAGAAGTGTATGTTAATAATAGTCATGTATTATCATGTACATAGGTAACTGTTTTCAAAATAATGAACAGTGTCTAGCAGGGCCACGCCAAGCCTCTTAAGTTCAACACACACCACCCTGAGCGTAACTTGTTTGGGCGTACTATCTTACGATTTGCTAGGTTTTCTGCTTTGACGTTATCGTTTTCCAATTCCAAACTTCCAATAAAATTGGGTTATTAAATTAAACGCCCCAAACTCCATATTTCCTTGTGGTCCAGTTGTGTGAGTGTAAAAAAAAAAAAAAAGGATACCTAATTCTACAGGGGTCAAGTGCCCCCCTCCCTGTCGGCGCCCATGGAACACCGATAAATCACTGTTTCTGTTTCCAATGCCTTATGTTTCCAATGGTAAAACTTCTTTACATATTTTCTTCGCAATTAATGTATTCCCAAGAATGAAAATTTGCACATCGATAAAACTAACTTTAAGTTATAGCATGGGATACTTAATACTTGTTAAACATAACTTTAATTACATTAAAATTCAATAATGTTCTTTGAGTAATTTTCAAACCTGTTAATAGATGGCGCTACCTGTACATCGATGACGTCAGTAGACAAACAAATGTTGGATTGCTTAATTATGGTTATGTTTTAGCAAGTATTAAGTATCCCATGCTATTACTTAAAGTAAGATTTATCGATGTGCAAATTTTCATTTTTGGGAATACATTACTTGCGAAGAAAATATGTAAAGAAGTTTTACCATTAGAAACATAAGGCAGAGATTTTAGGTGGAACCACCTTAAGACAAATGTGTGTGGGTTACGGATTTCGGAATATCTTTGCGCCTATGAATCGTTTTGTGCTCTGTCTTTGTGTGGGGATGATGGACCACCAAAACTGTAACTAGAAGTGGCGCACTCAGTGGAAGTGGCCCAGGAGTCCGGGACTGCCCATGATATATCACTTGGCTTTTTGTTATTGGCTGCTTATATTTAAATATATTTGTAAGTTGCTTTAAATATATATTTTACGAATAATTGAAAATGTACTTTATATGGCTGTGATTTTTATCGCTTCCCAATATTTTGGGAGACGTTTCTTTGAGTATTTTTATTTCCATATTCAATATTTTGGGCAACCTCCCATAAAGAAATCCTGGGTGAGCCACTGATTTACTAGTGCATTCTTCAAGATTACAAAAGGAGGGTAGAGCCTACCAATGTACCTTTGGCTCCAACGACCTATGCTTAGCTACAGATACCATAATTTATTCATAACAGCGTGCTTGGTCCGGTGGCAAATTTTCCACTGAAGTAAAAAGAATTTTGCCATTTTAGAGCAAACATACAACGAAGTGCCAAAAGTCATGGGATACGTACCTAGTATCGTGTAGGACCTCCTGTAGCCCGGTAATGTGCAGAAACTCCACGTGTCATGGATTCCACCAAGTAGCCGGAAGACTTCTGGAGAGATGTTGAGCCATGCCGTCTGAACATCCGCCCACAGTTCCCTGGTATTTGTATGTGCAGGATCTTGGCTGTGAATGGACCTTTCCACCACGTCCCGTAAGTTCTGTTTTGAGTTCTTGTTAGGCGAACGTGGTGGCCATACTATCCGTCGGAACTATCCAGAATGCCCCTGAAATCAATTTCGGACAACTTGGGCCCGATGACATGATACATTGACCACCTGGAAAATCCCATCGTTGTTGGGCTACATGAAGTCCATCAAGGGCTGCAAATGGTCACCTAGCAGAGCAACAAAGTGATTACCGGTTAATGACGTTTACGAGGACCAGAGGACTCAAACCGTGCCACGTAAAGACATCCCACACATGTATGGAACAACAGCTTGCACAGTGCCTTGTTGATGGCTTGGGTTCATAGCCTCATGAGGTCTGCGCCACAGCCGAACGCTACCATCAGCTCGTAACAACTGGTAGCCTGATTCATCGGACCACGTCACATGTTGCCTGCCAGTCTTCCAATGTCGAATTACCGTGTTCATGAGCCCAGGTGAGGAGCTGTGTCTGACGTGGTGAAAGCCGCTCTGGTGGGTCTTCTCCCATACCCCATGGATGTTAAATTACGCTGCACTGACTTGATGGATATGTCTCTGGTACCTCCTGCATTAAATGTGGATGTTGTTTCAGCCAGAGGCGGTTAGCGTGGACAATCCTGGTCAGACGCCGCTGGTCACGGTCATTCAGCACCCGTGGTTGGCCACTGCGCTGTCCATGGTGGGTGGTAATCCCCTCCATGATGTACTCTCGGTATACACGTGACACTTTTGAATGTTTGCACAACTTCGGAAATTGAATGTCCCATCTGTCTGGCTCCCACTACCGTGCTTTGTTCAAACTCCGGTAATTCACGTGGAGATTACACCTCGATAAAAATCGTGGCGTGCGTCGAAGCCCTTACACGACGGCAGTGCCAGTCAAAAATTTGCATACTGCTATCCCATGACTTTTGGCACTTCGGTGTATATACTGATAGAATGAAACACCATTTCTTTTAAGGCAATAACGCTTTAGACAGCTAATTTTTGTATAATATAAAACTCAAATGAAGTTAACGATTCTTATAAGTGCCAATCTAATTATTTGTTCTTTCCAAATAATCCAGATACAGAGAATACAAGAAATAGTGGGTATTTCTCGAGTGGTTCACCTGGACACTTCCTGGTGAGCCAATTCGAACTGTTCATCTCTATGCCACACATACATGGGCGCCCATAGGAAGGGGCAAGAGGGGGCACTTGCCCTCCCCTGGAAATTTGACTATCATTCAGTATCTTGAGAGGCACTACAGAGATTTTCGCTATATCATTAATTGTGATTGCTATATGTTCAACTCCTGGAGGTGGGTATGCTTTTAGTACAAACATTGGGAATTTGCAGTAGAAAGTAATAATATTGAAATTCGTCACTGCGTGTTAGAGTACAGGATATATCAGTACAGTGTAAAAGACGAAAAAAATTAAAAATATATCAACGGCCATTTGCTACTGGACAAACTGGACAGTTTTTCCAGAACTTTGTCTTTTTGGGGTATTTCTTTTTTCCTTCTTGATGATCAATTGAATGATCACTGGAGTTCATGGGATACAAATGGCCAAAAGGCGCAAGGCTCAGTAGAACAACAAAGTAATTCTTTTTATTGTCCCAACATGCTGTTGAACTTCATCTAGACTGATATAGATGAAGTCCATGTGCACTTTTATGAACTTTTTTGGATCGTCTGGTTTTCAATTAAATTTATCTAAGTGTGTGTGTGTAAATCGTTAGAGGATACAGACGGCAAAGTGGAAGTTTATGTTGTTTATGCTATTTGTGTTTAGTTTCTATTTTTGCCCCCCCCCCCCCAATCCTTAAAACTAAGCTATGGGCGCCCATGCACACATACTACAGTTGTTTGCGTAAATCGTTTCACCACAGCTTTCATTTTTAAAATTTTTGATCGTTTAGGTGGTTTCCTATTTGAGTAATCGGTCTGATACTCTTTGATATATTAAACATAGACGGATAACCTTGTAAGTGCCAACATATAGGATCCTGCGCTTTTTGTTGTGTCTCATGTTAACTGCGTCTGTACCTTCCCAGCTTTAATAGCTCATCCCCAAGCCTTATTTTCCAATTGTCCGTGAGTGTTAAAGCAAGAAGAAATTGATTATTAGCCACGAAGCATGACTAAATGGCACGAAAATTGCCCGAAGAAAGAACATGTCTTCCCCCACCTGACCGGCATGATTCCATGTCTCATTTTAAAAAAAAAACAGGCGTCCGTCAGTCAAGGTTGTTTTGCAATACCCGTCATTACACGATGCGTCCGCGACTAGTCGTGTAGATTTAGAGAAGATCTCCTAGCATGTCTGGGTGGGTTTCTTTTTTTATTTTTTGCAAATATTACATACCAAGCAAACTACCGTTATACATAAATAAAATAGACATGAAAATATTCATCATCCTTGGGGTCATTGAACTGAATTTGCTGAAGTAAAAGTTTGTTGAAAAAATTGCATTGCTACATAGAAAGGTGCACTAAAGTAAGTTCACCCACCCTAACTCCAACAATTACATTCACGCCTATTTGTGTAGGTGGGAGACTAACCGGACAGTGGCCTTAGATGCTTGTATCCAATCAAGGAAGCAAAACCTAAATATAAGCACATCTTAATTTAGGGTAATCTCAGCAGAAAAAAGCGCTGCGTGCATATTTGTACAGCATAACCAGTGCATTCTAATTGCTTATAGCAATCATATTTCTCTTATTCCAAAAAAATGTGTTGCATGATCGTAAAAATAGCACCTGTAATGATTGATGCATGTTTGTAGATGGAAAGTTTGATGTTTTTATTTATTTATTTTTCGGTACACGGCCTTTGGTAAACACTGTAATCTCGACTGAACAATTTTCGTCTTCTTTGGTTATTCAGATTGTAGTGTATGGGTGGGATGATACAGTTTGATGATGATGTGAGGTTACTTGGGAGCAATCGGTATTTCGTAGCATCAGTATTCTTAAAATTCTTGTAACTGTGAATATTTGGATTTTGTACCATAGTTGTTTACACTTACAGCAGAAGTAAGGGTAATCTTTTTTCTTTTTAAACTGAAGAAATACCTCAGTACGTGTATTCAACGTATATAAAATTGTGTGTCGTGTGCAAAACATATCTAAGGCAGAACACTGAGGGCTAACTTTGTCTCATCATGATATAAGTAATGCTTTGCTTGTTGAACGGAAATCTGATTTCTACCGTTAGCCAACCTATAGCCAACGATGATTTTTCTAAGTTTGTGACTCACCATTTTCCCTCCATTATTTCTAAATTTGCTGTGGTTCCAGCATTAAGGAACTGTGGAGAAAATTATTCAAGGAAACTTCAATCTTATCAAAGTATTTCAAAGCCATTAGTAAAAACTTGGTGTTAGAGGGAGGGAGCCTGAAAATTCTACTATTCGTTGTCAAAGTTCTGGCCTAACGTGTGCGTCATATTGGAAAATCTCAATATTACATTATGGTAATAATTAATCCAGGGGCGTATTTAGAGGGGGACCAGAGAGCCTTGACCCCCAAAAGTGTTTCATTTTTTAAGTTTTTTTGGTAAAAATGCGACTTACATTAGCCAAAGAATGCTTTAAATTTTTCTTCTATTTTTCATTCACTTTGATTTTGTTTTGGGAGGTTTCAAAAACTTCCATTTTACCCCCCCCACCTAGAAAACAATTCCATATATGGGCCTGAATTTATCACCGAAAGGAATATACTAAGAACATGGGCGTGGCTAGACTGACATGAGGGGGGCTGAACAGGGCTCAGTTTTTTCATCACCTCGTACTCATCCATCTCCCCCTTTTCCGTAATGGAAAAAAAAATTCCTGCAGAAATTTAAAATGGATAATTGTGAATCTTAATTGCGTTTTTGATTTAAAATAATTAAGTAATTTAAGTTCATTTACAAACAATGTAACCCCGCCATCTTAATTTTAGTGTAACAATTTAATCGTAGCATTAATATTATTTTAATGTGTCCTCCCATTTTCGTTGGGTTTTTGAAAATACGGAGACGGCTGTGTTGCTTTGCTGCGGTGAGGAGTATTAAGCAGTGGGCTCTCCTTTCTTCTATATTTAGGAATATTTTTATTTGTGGGCTTTGTTAAGAAGGAGCAAGAGATTCCGCATGCAAAAAGTACGGAAGCCATACTTTTAGTTTTATACCCCCCCCCCCCTCAATTTAAACAAAGGAGGGAGCGAATAGTAGATCCTTTGTGTTCTTTGCGTGCTGGCTGGGTGGCTTTACTTATTGGGATGACAATGCCATGGAGTCCCAGGCTTTCTGGAACTGATCTTTGCTGCGGTGAGGAGTATTATCAAGTGCTGCAGTTGGGTTAAGGACAATTAAGAGCAATAGAGAGACTGGCTCATCGTAGGGCAAGAAAACTAGTCCCGTAACACCGAATTCAGCGGGCGTAGCCCAAATCTGAGCGTCTAATTAATCTACCCGCTCACCAGGCCCACACAGTGTTGCCAAATCTTGAAAGGAATCTATGGCCAGAAAGTAAGCAATGTACGAACCGCATTACATACCCGACGATCCACAAGATGGTGTCCTTAAGCAAGAGGCGGTTTCTTAAGATTCCAACAGTAACATATAATTGCCAAATGTAAATTTGCCATGGACGCTTTTGTCTTTCTTTATTCTTTGATGACTGTTCATCGATTTAAAAATACTATTCCAAACTTAAAAAGGTTTAGAAATCTACTTTGTTTACTTAAACGAAGAACTCATTTGGAGATTCTAGTAAGATACGATTGGTGGGGGTGCAGCCCTCCCAAGTGGTGGTCTAGCGGCGCCCCCGACTGAGAGTGAAATTCATACAGATGAAGAATGAAAAGTGTTTTTTGACTCGTCGAGAACGAATGAAATTGTCAACTGCTTTCCATTACACACAACACTGAACTGCTACAGTAGTAATCAATCTTTGATGTAAAGTGGCTGTTTCAAATAATTCTTTTATAAGAATGAAATCATGAAAAACTGATGTTTCCACATAGGCTATACAAGGTTTGTCCCAAAAGAAACAAAGCTGCATTTATGTTTTGTAACGAAAATATTTACGCACACATGAACAGGACTTGTTTACACACGCGCAAACATGTTTTGACATGACAATTCCCGTCCGAAGTAGATGTACACGCCGTTTTGCTGGGTATTATTCATTTGATCGAAAGGATCTCTCCATGGAAGGTCACTTCCCCGAAACTTGCTTGACAGAAAGGGTTGTAAATTAACTTTTCCGACACTTTGGTGTCGGAAAAGTTAATAAAAAAAAATCTGGCGTACAAAGTCCACGTAAAGTATAATAAATTTTCTAAAGTCCAGTCAAATCATGTCTTTATGCTTGAAGCTTGGCGTCCGATTAGAACCAAACTCTGCAAATGAGAACTTAACTGGCTTCTCGTTGACGAATTATCTACGCATTGCAATCAGCAGGGAACATTCTGGAAGAGCACAACCTTTCGACTGTCCCGTTCAGTAATGTAATTAACAATGAGATAATTCACCTGTTTATTTGCTTATTTAATTCTTTAACTGAACCAGACTGGTCGATAAAATTAAAGTGCTTTCCAGCAACATTTTAACAACGTTTCCCACGGTAAAACGATGCAAGCACGATAACATTACTCTGGACATGCGGAATATCTAATCAAAACTGATTTATGACCTAGCAAGTTCGGACACAACCTGCAAATTTACATCGCCTCACTTACAAATATCTGCATGCTCATAAGATTGGGCACCTCGTCAATATTGAAGAAGACGAGCCATCGTTTAGATGTTTGTTTGAGATGGCGGGTTACTGGACGACTTGAAACACAACAGGCGCAAGTGGCATGAGTGCTCAGCGTGTCGAAAGAGGTCGTTTCGACATTACGGAGGCTCTTCCAGGAAACTGCAATAGTTACTGTGAGAGCTGGCCAAGGTCACTCGATAGTGACGTCAACCTGAACCGACCGTTATCTTGTTGTAACAGCTAACGGAACACAAAGATGACCTCACAGCTACTGCGTTTCGATGTTACTGTTGGCCAGAGATTAAATAATATCCGGTAGAACTGTGTTAGAACTTCTAAATGCGATTGGACTTTATACCAGAAGGTACATAGTACCTCCTGACCTCCAGTCAGCGAAGAGATCACCAGAACTAGTGCCACCATGTGATTTGCAGCTATGGGCAATGTGCTACTGGTCTGTTTTTTAACGAGTGAAATTTCAGCATGGAGCTTGATTCAAGACGTTGCTCAATCTAGAGAAGACGAGGAAAGCCTCAAGTGATATCAAGGAAAGAGAAACCTACGATACAGGTGATGTGCTAGTGTGGGATGGATAGTATAATAAACAGCTACACTCTACTTCATGTCTTTGAAATTGGACCGTCGTTGCTCAGAAATACAGAAAGCGTGTCTTTGAACCCAATGTGTGATATTCTTTATAGTACTGTTTGCGTAGATTTTCTGTTAATGGACGACGACCAGCGTCCTCACAGAGTTCACCGGGTAGAGGAATACTTATTTAGGGGTATGCAAAAGTATTCGCCGTTTTAAGGAGACAGTAACAATCAGGAAAACAGTACACATTTATTCAACGAAATATTGGCCGTTAGCATCAATGACCTTCTGCCATTTTTCAGGCAACAAATAAATGCCCCTCTGTTAGGACTCTGGTTTTGAGCAGAAGAACGCAGTGACGAAATTTTCCACCTCTGGAACTGTGGGGAACCGCTGTTGGGCTAAGGCATGTTGCATAGTGCGAAATAGATGAAAGTCTGAGGGTGCAATGTCCGAGGAGTAAGCCAAACCTCCCAGTGTAAGTGTTCAAGGGTTGATTTGGTGGTGGCACCGACATGTGGTCTGGCATTATCGTGTAACAGGATGACTGGGCGGCGTCCTTTACCTGTCCATGGGCGTTTCTGCTCGATTGCGGCGTTCAGTTTCATCAACTGATCGTAATATCGTTGTGCAGCGATTGTTTCTCCCGGTTTCAACAGTTCGAAGTACAGTACTCCGTGCATATTCCACCACACACAAAACAGCACCCTTTTTCCCCGTGGATATCCTGTTTTTCAGTGAATGTTGATGGCTGGATTGGGTCGACCCAGGATCGCTTGCGTACGGGGTGGTCGCTATAGATTGTTTCCATCCCCGGTGACAACCTTCTACAAGAAATTCTTCCCTTGAGATCTTTTCAGAAACGATATGCAGATGCCCAATCGTTGACCGCCATTACGTTCCGTTAAAGTATGCAGAACCCACTTGTCAATCTTCTGAAGCTTCCCCACTGCCTGTAGACGCCATACTACCGTCGACTGAGCCACTTTCAAAAGTTTCGCCATCTTCTTGCAACAGAGATTCCAGCTCCTCGTCTGCGAGTTCCTGCGGTCTACCTGCACGTTGCTTGTCTTCCAAGCTTAGATCACCTTTCTTAAACCTGGCGAACCATTCTCGAAATGTCCGCTCACCCATAACCGTTTCGCCATACGCCTGGCATATTGAACCGTATGCTTCACTCGCACTTTTCCTTAAATTAAACATTAATAACAAACAGCACCGCAAAGTAACTTTATCGACCGTTATGCTTGGCCACATATACGAATTGGCAGCACGGGTTGCAGGCCGGTTAGACCCCCTACAGTGCCCGCTAGCTGGAGCGGGAGAAGTTTTTGCATACCCGTAAGAGAAACTGAGATATCTAAGGAATGGCCTGTTCCCCTAGCTTAAGTCCCATCGAACACATGTTTCCCCCAATCGCTTCGGGGAGGAGCATTTTGCCGCCCCGGTGGCGCAGTGGTCTAAGCAATGGCTTCTGATCATTCGTCCGAGATGGGTTCGGATTCGAATCCCGGTGAGGCATGGATGTTGTGTTTGTTTTACGGCACTGGCCTCTCTCTCTTCCCTGCAGTCAGTGGACCTAAAAGAATGACTGGCGACTGTTTTATAACCCATTGATTTGCTCACGGTGGTCGTTAGACCCCCAATAAAAAACAACAAATCATTTCAAGATGGCAGCCACTTCGAAAGAGGTTCAGTGTGTTAACGGCAGCCGTGTTGGAATAAGTTGTCTCTGACCCTTCTGAACACAGTTATAATCAGAATTATCAACAGCTGTGAATATAGGGATGGCTTGAGTCATTCATTATTGGGAGTTTATTCATCATTTCCGCAAATATTTAATTCACGAATAATCATCCAAACGAATGGTCATTCACTTTCCACTTCTAGTTGTCTCACTACACTCGCTAAGCAAATCATTCTTCATTCTAAAGCGAATGCGAGGTCAAGCGGAAATTGACAAACTGCCCGAAAGAGCAGATCTCAACCACTTGCGAGCAAGCGCGTTCACAGCACAGCAGAGCTGAGATGGGCAGAGCCCGGGGCCGAATCGGGATCGAGCTGTAGAATTTTTAATGCGGTTAGGGCACTTAGCGAGAGGGAGAGCGAGGTAATTTTTTATATATATAAATGTGATTTTATATGATTTAGGCAAATGAGACACATTATAGTTGGTAAAGGGAATTCTTTGGGAGCGGGCATTCGAGATGGCTATTTATTCCGGGCCGTAGGGCGCACATTAGTGTGATTCTGCAGAGGAGAAAAAGCTTTTTCAAGAACTATAGATATTGGATAGTTGATAGCATGCCGACGATAATTTACCCCCTATCTCCACGCAGTAGCTCCCTGCTAATTCTATTTAGTAATGTACATATTGCAACGCATTATGTCGCGATAATATTAGCATTATTTGTGCAACATACAATTGCCGAACCTCCTGATCATTTTTGATGTTCGATCGCCCGAAGCATTTCAGGTTGAAACGAACTGTGGAAGAAAATCATCTAGTTACACTGTAAAAATAGTTAGAAGCCTCTTCCCCACTCCCTATTTGAGAATTGCACTGGTTATTCGCAGGAGGAGGACAGAATGGAAGTGTGGAAAAGGAGATTTTTTTATTATTAATGGTTGTTGAACAGGTTAGCCAGTTTTCGGGCTCGTTCCGGGCCTGGCTCTATCTTGCAAAATAAAATTCGGACTTGGGCTGATATACCACGGGCTCGTGCTCCGAAAATTGAGCCCGAACTCATCTCTAGTTCACAGCTCTTCTTGGCAAACTGCGCGATGGAAGAAGAGCTTAGGTCGCCCCGGTGGCGCAGTGGTCTAAGCGATGGCCTCTGATCATTCGTCCAGAAGGGGTTCGAATCCCGGTGAGGCATGGGTGTTGTGTTTGTCTTACGGCACTGGCTCTCTCCCTTCCCTGGAACCAGTGACCCTAAATTAGGGACGGGCTACTGCTTATAGCCCATTGAGTTGCTCACGGCGGTCGTTAAACCTCCAATCAAAAAAAAAAAAAAAAAAAAAAAAAAAAGAAGAGCTTAGAAAAAAACCCTTTGACCCATTCACCGTTCTTTCACGAATGAACCTCCTCGTCGCGAACAATTCGCTCACAGTATTCGAATTAATGCCATTTACGTTTCTTTCGCATTCTTAAGTTTCACCATGCTTTCGAGCTGACAGCTCATTTCTCACTCATATAGCGACTGCTGACACTTATTAATTCTCGATATTAGTTTTCTTATTGGGAATTCGTTTCCAAACTCCAAGGGGAGGAAGAAAGACGCGCTGCGACTTCAGTTGTAAAAATAATTATTTGCCGGTGGTGGCTTCCGAAGCTACGTCTCCTCGCTCCAGAGCTACTATACTCCGAGTCAACCTAAGAGTGAACCACTATGAAGGGTACGAAGCAGCTACCTCCGCTACGGAAAATAGTCCCTTTGCGTTTTAGAGCAAAAAGCATCCGAATTATTGCTTAGAATCCATTTTTTTTTTGCTCAACAGTTTATCACACAAAATTGCTATCTAAAAGAAAAAAATTCTAGAAGTTAGAGCGCTTTTAGAAATAATTTTTTTGTGAGAAGTTGATGAATGAAGAGCTTCGCACTTTCGGGTATTTCTGCCCACTTGGGATACAACTCGGGAAGGGGTGGAAGACCTCTCCTAACATTAACAGCACAGAGACAATAAATTGACAATCGGGGAAACTCGAAGGGTGCGTTAGTTAAACAGGCAGTAGGGGAAGCAGATCGGCCTCCACCAGACCCCCACTTACAATCCCCACTGTTAGTGAGATGTGTGAGTGGGGGGGGGATCAGTAAGGAAACACTAGAAGAGCACATTAACGCGGATGGATACCCTTCTCGCATTCCACGACGAGATGTGATGAGGCTCTCTCGCCTTTACCAATAGTAGACTTTTAGGGTGAATTGGAGTGTAGTTATTCTCTTGACTGAAATACACAGACCTTGGCTTATCGCTACAACTCGCCGTTTTGACTCTTGCGTTACACAGTGTGTCGCAATAATGGTGATTGAATAATCATTCACGGTGAAGGTAGCACTGCCATGCTATTCAACGTAGGACCAATACTGAGCAACCGTCTTTTATTCCTAAAAGACGGTGGCTCAGTGTTGGGATTACTTTGAATTGCAAGGCTGTTGCTACCTGGGGAGTGTTCCATCACAAGCTACGAAACATGTTTACCTGTTCGAAGATAATTTTAAACTTTACTAATGTTTTCTGTGTGTGGCACCAACTTCTATAACAGCCACAGTTGCTTTTCATTGTATCGGCCCTCGTTTCATAGTCGTGCTAGAATACATTGCTCTGAACCGTTGTGATTTTATTTCATTAAATCAAAAAACAATACATTTGCTTCGTGTTACTATGATCTTGTCGAGCAGTGAACATCATAAGATGCCAATGAATTAAATACGGGATTACACCATTGTACAATACAGATTTTAAAGATGTGAATCAGTTTATTGGTGTAAATATGACATGATGTTACGTCAGATAATATCCGAAAACTCCATCGTCCTGGAGCGGAAATAGAAACCGCGTCTCCCGGATTGCGCCCGAGTATGCTAAACCAGTACACCACCCAGAACAACCAAGTTCCAAGTTTCCGATCAATTTGAATATAACCATCACAGGATTCGCTAGTCGAAGCAACCGGCATTCATATATAGCGAATCTGGAGGTTTAGAATTCAAATAAATGGATTTAAATTGGATTACAATGGCGTAATCCCGTATTTCATTCATTTTACCGCATGGCTCGGCGGCAGGCTGCTTGATACATATTCCCGAGATCTCTCGCTCAATCTTGAGTGAGATTTCGGTTTTATTGTTCAAATCAGAATGCAATTTGTACATAATTGTAAATCACATAGGTTTATTTATTTTTATATTTATTTTCTATTAAAAATGTGCGCTTTTCCCTCCGTACTTTTAAAATTCGTTTTAGGAATTCGTATATTAAAAATAAATCTAAGTTGTTGGTTTTTTTTTCAAAATATTAAAAAATTCGGACAGGTGATTAACAAATAAAACACAAATGTGTAAATTAAAAATGTATGTTTTATTAAATCCTTGGAAGCAGATGAACCAGTAGGATGATATTGGAGGTAGAAGCAAGGAAAACAATAGGTCGGATGATATTGGTCGTACATTGTTAAAAATGTTGAGGTAGGTTGCACCAAAACACCCCTTTCTGAGAAAAGATACACCGTTCTGTGGTGGAAACAAAACCCAACAACATGGTGCAACCTTGTACTAAACGTTTGCAAGGCTGCACCATTTTGTTGGGTTTGTTTGCACCACACAATGGTGTGTGTACTTTACTCAGAAAGTGGTGCAGCTGATGTAGCACCACTTTTTGGTGCACTCTGCCACAAAATTTTTAACAGTGAAAGAGTGAGTAAGGGAAGCAATAAGTCACACGCGCGACATCTTGCGCATTGTACGAAAGCTGCTTTTTTGCCACTCGCAGGGTTTGTTTAGAACATCAACTGGAAAACATACTTCCTATTTGAAAAATGAAACAAAACCTTCACTGATAAGGGTACCAACGATCTCACGAGTATTTATCAGTTACGCTGCTGCCGAGTTAGGCGGTCTTCGGTGAAGCGCTTCGCGAAACTTACTCGTAAGTCGCTCACGATTTTTTAACTTCAATTTTCTCGAAGTCGTTTGAGAAGCGCGCTTTCTCCCTTTGCTCAATAAAGGTTCATACCAAGGCTTATCCACACAAACGGTCTTACTGAAATCCCTGAGGGGAACGTCGTAAGGTTCCCTTGTAAGGCAAATATATTCGCTGTCTAAGAAGTGGTCCGATAGCAGCTAGCGCGAATTAATCTTGTCATCAAAAAATGTTGCTTTAGCTCTGCTATTGAAAGTGGCCATTGACTGAGTTAGTTGACACTAATCCCTTGACTGATTACTTGCTAAAAGGGCTATGCCCATCCCCGGTGGCGCAGTGGTTTAAGCGATGGTTTATGACCATTCGTGCGAGATCAGTTCGAATCCCATTGAGGCACGGATGTTGTGTTTGTTTTACGGCACTGGATCTCTCCTTTCCCTGGAGTCAGTGGCCCTAAGTTAGGGACGGGCGACAACTTATAGCCCATTGAGTTGCTCACGGTGGTCGTTAAACCTCCAATTAAAAAAAAAGGGGGGGGGCTATAACAATAGCAAAGAACCTAAGAAAAGTAAGATATGTTTGAGTCACTTGTTTCTATCCAGAGGCATGATATCCCTGTCAAGGGGTCTAGCCCTTTCCCATCATGCCTTCGGTCGTGGAACAGAGGATAAAGAACTAAAAGGGATCACTAGCGACAGGTTTATGGTGGGTCCTGCTGAGAAGTGAGGATGGCCGCCCCGGTGGCGCAGTGGTCTAAGGCGTTGGCCTCTGATCATTCGTACGAAAGGGGTCCGGGTTCGAATCCCGGTGAGGCATGGATGTTGTGTTTGTCTTACGGCACTGGCTCTCTCCCTTCCCTGGAACCAGTGACCCTAAATTAGGGACGGGCGACTGCTTATAGCCCATTGAGTTGCTCACGGTGGTCGTTAAACCTCCAATCAAAAAAAAAAAAAAAAAAAGTGAGGATGACATTGGGGGGGGGGGGGTTCTAAGGGTTTAACGACCACCGTGAGTAACTCAATGGGCTTATAAGTAGTCGCCAGTCTCTAATTTAGGGCCACTGGTTCCGAGGAAGGGAGAGAACCACTGTCGTAAGACAAACACAACATACATGCCTCACCGGGATTTGAACCCGAACCCATCTTTGAAGACTGATCAGAAGCCATCGCTTAGACCACTGCACCACCGGAGCGTCTTATTGGGAGGGAAGAGGGGGGGGTAGCGACCACCGTGAGCAACTCAGTGGTCTATACGAATAAGCAGTCGCCCGTCCCTAATTTAGGGTCACTGGATCTAGGGTAGGGAAAGAGCCAGTGCCGAAAGCCAAACACAACAACCATGCCTCGGTGGAATTCAAACCCGGACCCTTCACGCACGCCCTTAGACCACTGCCCCAACGGGACGGCGGAATTGTTTTACCGTAACGTTCGTAAAACCCGGCTGCTATAAGAAAAAACGTTTTGGAAAGCGCAGAAAATTTTGGGCACCATTTGGGTTCAGGCCCACCCATCGGTAGCTTTTAAAGAGTTAAGTTTGAAAATATTAAAATCTTTGTAAACAAATAACTGCTATTTTAGAAGCTAAATCATTTGCAGTCTAACAGTTTATTTCAAAAGCTGGATTTTTTTTCCAGGACACGGATGCACTGACGAAAAGATAACAAAATTACACCTGAGAAAATGTAGTCACGCAAACATTTAAGATTGCAAAGGTATGATTCAATAATAATAATAAAAAAAGCAGTGACATTTACCAAATGTAGCCTGTAGTGCTAAAATTCAAAAGAAAAATTCATGCATACGAACTTTACATGACTGAGTTGCATTTTGGTGGAATAAAAAAGCTGCAATCATGAGCGCCATACAGACAGTGATGAACGCCGACAAGGTTTGAAATCGCAAACATTTCTTGATTGTCTGCTTAGGGGTTTCATAACATTGCTTCTTTTCCTCCTTGGTATACATTAATAGGGTGTGCCAGTGACAACGTCACGCTCAAGTTTATGCTCCTTTAAGTATTAAAAACACATTTTTCTTGCTTTTCCAAGCGCACCGATACAGGCCTCTTTTGCCCACACGACAGCAGTGATGCCAGTCAAATTTTCCATCTCTCTTCCGTACCAGTGATCATATGACTCATGGCAGAAAGTCAGCCACACTTTCAAACGCTTTGCATTTCCCTTCAACCCAAAGGATGAGTAATGGCCGTGTTTTATTTGTCGGAATTTTTTTCCAGTACTTTTCATTTTTTTTTACAAGCCTGAGATGGGAAGTGTTTTCAGGGTGACAGGTCTGTCAACGAAATTATTTGCACATTGACCTCGACGAATAAATGCATTAACTTAGAGCGACGTTTTAGACATCAACCGACACCTTACAAGCTTGTAAGTGCGTTTCGCAACCGGGTAAGACATGCCACAAAATCTTATAAATTGGCTTCACTAATTTAACGTTCTGCGTGTTATTCCTTGTGTACCTGGAAGAAATTTGGCAATTCCCCAGTAGATGTCTGTCTGTACGTATCTATATTACGAAGATGTGAAAGGCAGGAGTTTTAATTAATGCGCAAAACTTATTTCCTTACCAATTTAGATGTATCCGTAGATATAATTTAATTATGCAAAAAATACAGTAAATCAGTTTAATAGGAAAATATCCCTTCCCTAATTTATTCTCTAAAAATGTTACTATTCCGTTCTGCTGGCTTAAGATTTTTCGAGTTCCGGATGAGGCATGTATATTGTGTTTGTCTTACGGCACTGGCTCTCTCCCTTCCCTGAAACCTGTGGTCCTACATTAAAGACAGGTGACTGTTTATACCCAATAGAATTACTCACGATAGTCTTTAACTCCCTCCCCCTCCAAAAAAGAGATTTGTATTCAGAGGCTGCCCCGGTGGCGCAGTGGACTAAGCGCTGGCTACTGACCATTCGTCCGAGATGGGCCCGGGTTCAAAGTCGGTGAGGTATGGATGTTGTGATTGTCTTACGGCATGCCTCTCTCCCTTCCCTGGAACCAGTGACCCTAAATTAGGGACGGGCGACTGCTTTTAGCCCATTGAGTTGCTCACGGTGGTCGTTAAACCCCCCAAGCAAGAAAACAAAACAAAACAAAAAAAATTAGGTAGGCTCAGTTCTGATTGAGCTGTCAGTTTGGAACGTATTACTACGACTTGGAGATCGGAGAGTTGAAATAAGCTAGGTTTTGAAATGATTCTCTATACTCTCTAGTTCGTTGTGCTTGCAAGTCTTCTTGGGCTTTTTACATTCCTCATCACTTGCTCTTGCCTCTCGTTTTGATTTTCTCCACTTTTGCTAGCGTTCATTCTGCGAATTCCGCGGCATTGTCGAAAATGTTAACCCGTTCACACGGAAACATTTTTTTTTATTTTAGTTTAAACCACTGCGCTATATTCATTATATATTGGAATAGATCTCTTCGAGTGCTTTAAAATGATACCACGCACTGTCGTGTTGAGTTCACGGTTGCCGAGATTGACTGAGTCAAACGCGGTGGCACGCCTTGAAATATTGCATCATCTTCCGTGCGCACAGGGTGCGTCGCGCTCACAATATATTGCGCAGTACGCGAATTGGACTCCATGCCGTTTACAAATATGCTAACACGATTAGTGTGCGGCACGTATTTTTAACGCTATAATGATTTTAATTGGGACCTATTTTTGTCGCAGGCTGTCTGCCGTAAGTCGCCCCCATATTATCCGTGGTGTTAGACATTGTCTTACGTCAACTCTCGCGCGTATTTATTGAAATGTTGTCTGGTCAACATTGCGTTTCGTTCTTTCCCAGTACAATGGGCAGCCCCAGTGCTGCAATATATTAAGCGTTGGCTACCGACCCTTCGTTCCAGATAGGTCCGGGTTCGAATCCCATTGAGACATGGATGTTACTTCTTTCGACACTGGCTCTTTCCTTTCCTGGAACCAGTGACCCTAAATTAGGAATGAGCCCCTGCTTAAAGCCCGTTGAGTTGCTCACAGTAGTCGTTCAACCCTCAAACCAAACAAAAATCGTATGCACATTTTGGGTTCATATTGCTGTCACATAAGAGCCACATAATTCCTTTATATCAATAGGACATTTGGTTCTTCTTTGGTTGATCGGACTATACGAGGGAGGGCGTAAAACAATGTACGAGGGATAACTAAACTCGAAATCTCTGTGTGCTAAAGCGGGTCTGTAAACGCTACTTTTGGACAGTGGAAAATACAAAGGAGACATCTGACCGTCCGGGAACACAACGACACACCGTTGTAACACTGGTTCAAACTGACAGATGTTGCATCAGCTCTTTGCCTCGGGGGGTGCAAGGTAGATAGACCACACGCGCGTTGTCGAGAGCAAAGTGATATCACAGAACTATCGAAAAGTAGTCGTCCAAGGACAACTACGGCCAAGCAAGGTCGGTATCTTATAATAAACCCTCGTAGAGACTCCGGGCCGCGGATTGCCTAGTGGTCAACGTTCGTGTCTGCCATGGAGAAGACCTCGGGTTCGATCGCAGGCAGGTACGAAAGCTCGAACCACTAAATATCCGCCGTGCGTCGGATGGGCAAGTGAAACAGTCGGACCCTGGGTATTGCCCCCGGTAGTAAATAAGGGCGTCTTCTACCTCGCTTCCGTGTGATTTTCCTATCGGGCACTCTAGCCCAAATCTCCTAGCTTCCTATTTCTAAGGGTTGTTTAAGACCTGGGGTCAGACACTCCCTTCCTAAAATCCTCTACATATGATCTGATGGGCACATTAAGCCGTCGGACCCCGTGCATTGGTTCCGGGTAGTAAATAAGGGCGTCTTCTACCTCGCTTCCGTGTGACTTTCCTATCGGGCACTCTAGCCCAAATCTCCTAGCTTCCTATTTCTAAGGGTTGTTCAAGACCTGGGATCAGATACTCCCTTCCTAAAATCCTCTACATATGATCTGATCTGATCTGATCTGATGGGCACATTAAGCCGTCGGACCCCGGGTACTGGCCCCCCGGTAGTAAATAAGGGCGTCTTCTACCTCGCTTCCGTGTGACTTTCCTATCGGGCACTCTAGCCCAAATCTCCTAGCTTCCTATTTCTAAGAGTTGTTTAAGACCTGGGGTCAGACACTCCCTTCCTAAAATCCTCTACATATGATCTGATGGGCACATTTAGCCGTCGGACCCCGGGTACTGGCTCCCGGTAGTAGATAAGGGCGTCTTCTACCTCGCTTCCGTGTGACTTTCCTATCGGGCACTCTAGCCCAAATCTCCTAGCTTCCTATTTCTAAGGGTTGTTTAAGACCTGGGGTCAGACACTCCCTTCCTAAAATCCTCTACATATGATCTGATGGGCACATTAAGCCGTCGGACCCCGTGCATTGGTTCCGGGTAGTAAATAAGGGCGTCTTCTACCTCGCTTCCGTGTGACTTTCCTATCGGGCACTCTAGCCCAAATCTCCTAGCTTCCTATTTCTAAGGGTTGTTCAAGACCTGGGATCAGATACTCCCTTCCTAAAATCCTCTACATATGATCTGATCTGATCTGATGGGCACATTAAGCCGTCGGACCCCGGGTACTGGCCCCCGGTAGTAAATAAGGGCGTCTTCTACCTCGCTTCCGTGTGACTTTCCTATCGGGCACTCTAGCCCAAATCTCCTAGCTTCCTATTTCTAAGGGTTGTTTAAGACCTGGGGTCAGACACTCCCTTCCTAAAATCCTCTACATATGATCTGATGGGCACATTTAGCCGTCGGACCCCGGGTACTGGCTCCCGGTAGTAGATAAGGGCGTCTTCTACCTCGCTTCCGTGTGACTTTCCTATCGGGCACTCTAGCCCAAATCTCCTAGCTTCCTATTTCTAAGGGTTGTTTAAGACCTGGGGTCACACACTCCCTTCCTAAAATCCTCTACATATGATCTGATCTGATCTGATCTGATCTGATGGGCACATTAAGCCGTCGGACCCCGGGTACTGGCCCCCGGTAGTAAATAAGGGCGTCTTCTACCTCGCTTCCGTGTGACTTTCCTATCGGGCACTCTAGCCCAAATCTCCTAGCTTCCTATTTCTAAGGGTTGTTTAAGACCTGGGGTCAGACACTCCCTTCCTAAAATCCTCTACATATGATCTGATGGGCACATTAAGCCGTCGGACCCCGTGCATTGGTTCCGGGTAGTAAATAAGGGCGTCTTCTACCTCGCTTCCGTGTGACTTTCCTATCGGGCACTCTAGCCCAAATCTCCTAGCTTCCTATTTCTAAGGGTTGTTCAAGACCTGGGATCAGATACTCCCTTCCTAAAATTCTCTACATATGATCTGATGGGCACATTTAGCCGTCGGACCCCGGGTACTGGCTCCCGGTAGTAGATAAGGGCGTCTTCTACCTCGCTTCCGTGTGACTTTCCTATCGGGCACTCTAGCCCAAATCTCCTAGCTTCCTATTTGTAAATGTTAAGACCTGGGGTGAGACACTCCTTTCCTAAAATCCTCTACATATGATCTGATATGATCTGATGGGCACATTAAGCCGTCGGACTCCGGGTACTGACCCCCCGGTAGTAAAAAAGGGAGTCTTCTACCTCGCTTCCGTGTGACTTTCCTGTCGGGCACTCTAGCCCAAATCTCCTAGCTTCCTATTTCGAAATGTAGTTTAAGACCTGGGGTCAGACACTCCCTTCCTAAAATCCTCTACGTATGATCTGATCTTAAGGACTGTTCAATTTTCAGCCACCACATTCGAGATGCTCTGAGAAGTTCCAAAGGGGTCGTGATAAATTATCAGTCAGAAATCAAATGAATCTATTATGTCTATAGTCGAAATGTCCATTGCGTCTATTGGCATGTTTGTTGAACGAGGTGCCGATTACATAAGCGCTTTTGGGGTCCTTTATCTCACGGAAGCAGGAAGAAAGAAAAGCAAATATTTGTCATGATTAGAGGGAATATATGTATTGAGTTCATACTTCGAGCCCGGAAAAAGAAGAAATATCGACTTTGTTTCACATCTACGTAACATTTTCACGCCATTTCTCTCGTTGCGATTACATCCCAGGGAAACGCTCTTGCCTTTCCTCCGCCTTCCTGAATTTCTATCTCCCTACTCTTCAACCGACTGCTTCTTTCCTTCGTTGGTCATCTTGGGGGTAAAAAAATATTTCGAACTTCCTCATCTCCGTTGTAACAATGAAAATCGCCAGAAGTTCGTTTTGGTTACGGTAGCTCAAAACTCTGTTCATGTAAATATTTCTTGAAAAACTAAAAAGCCATATGTTTCAGTCGCTATAGCCAACGAAGTGAAAACGAAATTTGATTTCAACCCTTAACCTGTAGTTGGTCGCTACACATGGGACAAAGCCAGTGGTCACGCGTGAGAGTTTTTCACACTACCTTTAACGGTTGTTTTAGGTAGTCTGCACAATAACACTTCAGAATTCTTTCTTTGCAAGAAGTTTTATTTGGTTGGAGGTTTAACGACCACCGCGAGCAACTGTATGGGCTATAAGCAGTCGCCAGTCCCTAATTTAGGACCACTGGTTCCAGGAAAAGTGGAGAATCAGTGCCGTAAGAGAAACACAACATTCATGCATCACCAAGATTGAACACCGCCTCCCTCTCGGACGAATGGTCTGAAGCCAGCGCTTAGACCACTGCGTCACCTGGGCGGCTGCAAGAAGTAGAGTTGATATACATAGTTACAAATCAAATTAGGTGAAAAACGCACTCTTATATCGCGCTATGTATAAAAATACAGAACATGAACGCCAGTGGTCGCTTGATGAGAAAAACTCGTGTGACGCAAACTCCACCGGTCGCTTGATAAAAGCTCCCCGTGACGCAAACGCTATCGGTCGCTTGATAAAAGCTCTCTCGTTGCGCAAACGCCACAGGTCGATTGATAAAAAGCTTTCCTGTGACGCAGACGCCACCGGTCGCTTGATAAAAATCTCTCCCGTGACGCAAACGCCACCGGTCGCTTGATAAAAAGTTCTCCCGTGACGCAAACGCCACCGGTCGCTTGATAAAAATCTCTCCCGTGACGCAAACGCCACCGGTCGCTTGATAAAAAGCTCTCCCGTGGCGCAAACGCCGCAGGTCGATTGATAAAATTTTTTTCTCCCGTGACGCAAACTCCACCGGTCGCTTGATAAAAAGCACTCCCGTGACGCAAACTCCACCGGTCGCTTGATAAAAGCACTCCCGTGACGCAAACGCCACAGGTCGATTGATAAAAAAGCGCTCCCGTAGCGTAAACGCCATCGGTCGCTTGATAAAAAGCTCTCCCGTGGCGTAAACTCCACAAGTCGATTGATAAAAAAAGCTTTCCCGTGGCGCAAACGCCACAAGTCGATTGATAAAAAAAAAAAGCTTTCCCGTGGCGCAAACGCCACCGGTCGATTGATGAGAAAAGCTCTCACGTGACGCAAACTCAACCGGTCGCTTGATAAAAAAGCTCTCACGTGACGCAAACGCCACCGGTCGCTTGTTTAAAAAGCTATCACGTGACCCAAACGCCACCGGTCGCTTGGTAAAAAAGCTATCACGTGACGCAAACGCCACCGGTCGCTTGCTTAAAAAGCTATCACGTGACGTAAACGTCACCGGTCACTTAATGAGAGAAATCTGCACACGGGAGCAAAAAAGCAGACTGTTTGAAGGTTAAAGACGCGCCAATCCTTGTCGAAACAGATACGACCGTTGAAAAAATTTTAAATGTCAGCTAAAGCGGGGCTGGTGCCCCCAGGGCCACTTCCAAATAATTGGCGCTCTTTTATATGCGAAGCGTGAGAGAATTGCTCATAGCGTGACCAACGGCGAGTTAAAGAAATAAGCTGTCCCCTTTCAGACTCTCATATTACTACCCGGTTTGCATGTTTCAGCTGTAATTAATCAACACACCCGGTGGCGGATGGGGTCTATCGTTTCACTCGGTGAACTTCTCCATCTGCTTATTTAACAAGTCAGTCTTCATTTCGCGAAACGAAAATATTTTTTCTTAATGCAGAAGCAAAATGTTAATCCTTCCAGAACAGCCTCAGCCAGTCCAGTGCTGAACTCTAGATGACACCCAGGCAATTGATGTTACTACTGACTCATTGTTTGAATAAAAACACCGTTTCTTTCCTCAGCTAACTACTTGCCAACGTCACAGCAGCAATTCATTACTGTGCACACGGTAAATAAAGCTGTGATCAGAAAGCAATGTTTAATATTAATGAGCTCACGCTCTAAATATTGACAAACATCGCGATGAGCAATACCTGCGTTAATTTGAATGGAAATTTCCTTTCGGTTTTAAAATCCACCGGAAAGTTACCCTTGCAAGGATTACGCGGAATCCAAACAGGAAACTTCTTTACAAGGCCTCCCTCACGCCAATCGTTTGTTGTTAAACGCTTGGAACACTCGTTTAACAGTACCCTCAATATTGCAATCTTTGACTCAGACGACTAAAGCTTGTTCGCTTCATGTTGTTTTTGTTTTAACTCAATGATAATTTTGTCGTAACAGTTTCAGCACGAAAGGCATTTGTAACATAGGTTAATCTACCGAGTCAGAAGAAGATTTTGGTAATTTGGGAAGATAAGGATCCGTAATCACGATTCATTGAACAGTTGTTTTATTTCGTTTTTATTTTCACTATTTTTTTTTGCTTTTTGTTTCTAGTGTCATTTCTGTGCTGATCAACATGAGGAAAAAATGGCTGAATCTTGACCAGTTGCCTTGACATCGTTTACCTTCTTAGATCAAAGGAAATAATCTTGGTGTGTGACGTCACCATAACGTCATCTTTCAAAATAACTCCCACCACCATCACTTCAGAAGAATAACACGCAGTAAAGCACAGTTTCGCAAAAGCGTCGATGGCCTCATTCATTTATCTTGTACACTTTCCCTTTCCACAGCAAGCCAATAAAAAAAGAAAAAGCGTTTATAAGAAAGTTCTATTGTCCACTGTGGCTACGTAATGCAAGCAACAAAGTCACTTAACAAACCCCGAAATGTTTCCAAGTAGGCTGTCGGTAGTTAAATTTGCGCTTGTTTTAATGCTTTAGTAGAAAGAAAAAATTTTATTAGCCATGCATAACAGTTTTGTCATGCTTCAGTGATTGCACTGAAGGAATCGGTCAAAAGTAGACTAAGCTTTGTTCAAATCGATCTATCGTTTTGGTTCTAATGATACATTTTTTTTTCATTTAAAAATGTACTATGCGAAGTTGCCAAAACTGATCGGGCTGAATTTGATCTCAAATAACGAAGAGATTTTACTTGCAGTGCTATAAGCAGTCGCCCGTTCATAAATTAAGGGCAACTAGCTCCAAGGAAGGGAGAGCGTCACAACATGCTTCATCTGAGACTAGAATCTAAGCCCAGCTCTGACGACTAGTCAGAAATCTAATCCTCTGACCACTCGGCAACAGGGACATTACTTGCTTGGATGAAAAATTAAGTTGTTGCAACGGGACTACTAGTACTTTTTCAGTCCTTACTGCCCAAACTTACTAGAAGCACTTGTCTAATCAACTTTTGGAGTTCCTAAGAGTTGTATGCGGCTTTTCAACATCGTCGCAACTTTTGCCTTTAGTTTTTGGTTGAAAAAAAATCCTTAAGGGCACAAGAAACCGTAAATAGCAAGTAAATAGTCTACTTCACTCATTAGCATAATGTTGTGCTTGGAAACCAATCTTCTAACAGATTTAGCTGAGATACACCTCTTTGGAGAACCTTCAGTTAAAATGACCTTTGGTTAGCGATTCATCGCTCCTACAAATGATAACGGGCTTCTAGCGCGCTCGTTAGGTTTGCAAAATATTTGTTTCATTTAAAAAAACCCCACGAAACCTCTTAAAAACTTGCTCATTGTTCTATTTCCGAATGGCATTTAAATCATTTGATAAGATGCTAACATTTACGGAAGTGCCAGAATCTATCCCAGTCATGTAAGAACGCTCGAACATAATTACGTGTGTGTGTATGATCAAGATAAACTGAAATACAGTTATTTTTATAGTAATATTACCGTGACGGGCATTTTCAGTGCAGTGGTTCGATTTTTTAAACACTTCGTGCAACTTTAAATGTAGATATAATGGCCGCCGCTTATAAGACTGAACCGCATATATGACTCAAAATTGGCAGTCCCAATACAAATTGAGGCAGCATTTATAGGTGGTAAATACATGTAAGCTTATCTCACAATGGGACTTTTCATGATACTTGCTCAGTATTATGTCGAAAGCGGGGAACCATTACCAGCTGATCGGCTACAAACATTATGAAAGTCATACGAGAAATCAAGATCTAAAACTTTCTTCACCATTGTTCTCCCCCACACGCTTTCAATTTTTTCAATTAGTTATTTTAAGACTGTTAATGAACTTTAAAAAATATATATTCATCGGATGTTGCAATATTATACTGAGAACGTTATTTTTAATACACCACAATATGAATATTCAAGAAACGCATAGAGCGTATTAAATCCGTTTATTTCTTATGGCGTAGTAATCACAGAGATTCGCCAAGCTTTCGCACTCCACTGGGAGGCTTTTTCAAGGCAACGGTAGACATAAAAATGCAAGGAATTGCAACAGGTAAGGAACAAAGGTGATTTTTGAAAGTAACGTGGGTGATATCCTCAGCGTATTTCGTGATTAGCACGTAATTACATGGTGCGCAGTAACGTGTTCCCGTCTTTTAATAACACATGCTAAACCATTGGTAGTTCAGTGGAGATCATGTCATTGCACGCTACTTTGTTGGAGAGGATTTCGACAGTTTCCCTGATGGCAGTCTCTTTAAAGTTTAGTGTAAGGGGCAATTCTTCTAATACGTATTATTCCATACTGGAGTGGCCGATGAATGCATGACTTCTCTAGCGAGGGCTGTATTCTGCATGTCCTGGTTGACACTTCGCACGTGTTCTTAACATCTGCAGTGGTCTAAGCGATGGCCTCTGATCATTCGTCCGTAAGGGGTCCGGGTTCGAATCCCGGTGAGGCATGGATGTTGTTTGTCTTACGGCACTGGCTCTCTCCCTTCCCTGGAACCAGTGACTTTAACTTAGGGGCTGGCGACTGCTTATAGCCCATTGAGTTGCTCACGGTGGTCGTTAAACCTCCAACCCAAAAAAAAAAAAAAAAAAAAAAAAAATGTAAAGAACACGTGCGAAGTGTCAACCAGGACATGCAGAATACAGCCCTCGCTAGAGAAGTCATGCATTCATCGGCCACTCCAGTATGGAATAAAATTAGAAAAATTGCCCCTTACACTAAACTTTAAAGAGACTGCCATCAGGGAAACTGTCGAAATCCTCTCCAACAAAGTAGCGTGCAATGACATGATCTCTACTGAACTACCAATGGTTTGGCATGCGTTATTAAAAGACGGGAACACGTTACTGCGCACCGTGTAATTACGTGCTAAAAACATTTCACGAAATACGCTGGTGATACCACCCACGTTACTTTCAAAAATCCCCTTTGTTCGTTATCTATTGCAATTCCCTGCATTTTTATGTCTACCGTTGCCTTGAAAAAGCCTCCCAGTGGAGTGCGAAAGCTTGGCGAATCTCTGTGATTACTACACCATAAGAAATAAACGGATTTTATACGCTGTATGCGTTTCTTGAATATTATACTGAGAATTTTACATCTATGGTACGTTCAAACCACAGAAGTCTGAAGACTCTTCTTGGAGGGGAGTTATTTTACAAATTGCCTTTCCACGATTACGGATTCGCGCTTTGCTTCGCTTCTTCGTTGTTATTGTTAATTTACTTCTTTAGTGAATAACTTCTCCATACCCAAAAAATAAAAGCAACGAAATGTTATGAAAATATGAAGCAAAGCAAAGGGGAGAGAGAATACTGAGCTTTATTGGGATACAGAAAACAAATCGCATTCTCTGAATTTTCTTGATGGTGTTTTACTAGCAGGTAACTTATCATTGGAGACAAAATAACTCCCAACTGAAGTGGAGAAAGTATTTCCTTTATTTTACTGTGCTGGTCCATTTTGGTGGTTTTATGAGACGGCATTGAGGAGTTATTTATGTCGTATTTCTACTCCTCGTCTTCGATTCTACTTTTGCCTCCAACTTTATCGCGTATTCTCCTTCGCTGGTGTTCGTAGGTAGACTTTTCTTACCGTGGTTAATAGCCAAACTCCTCCGCTCTCCGTTCAAAAACCAAGATCCCTCAGATTCTCACCAACAAACCTCTTTTCTTTCGCAAAACAAAAGCATCGTAAAACCACTCCTGACAGCAAAGCAAGGAACAGGAAGTGGCCGAATGATCTCTCTTACGCGTCGCACACACACACTCTCTCTCTCTCTCTCTCTCTCTCTCTCTCTCTCTCTCTCTCTCACACACACACACACACAAAGACTTCCCTCCAGGTTTATTTTCCAAAGGTTAGAGAGCTATATTTAGCTAAAACGCCCCAAGACACACAACAATTGTAGATAATTAATTTCGTGGAAGGTTTCAAACAGCAACTTAGCATTTCATAATCATTTGCCAGGTGCCGAACGGTACTTGAGCATACTGCGGAACTACTCCGCCTCTTTTATTTCTCTTTTGGTAATGTTCTTCCGAACTTTGCTTTTATCCGAAAATTTCACTGGCCCATAACACCAACAAGCCCTGTGCCAATGTGCCAGGAAGTCATTGGCCCAACTGTTCTTACTGATTCACCTCGAGAAGTAATTTCTTTTGAGTTATTGAGCATTCGAGCAAAAATCATTTCAATTTTGCTTTAGAAAAAATAAATATGCAATTCACGAATAAAGGTAAGGTATTTATTCTTATTTAAGACATTTATAGATATTATGCAGTACTTATATAGGTATTTATCCTTATTTAAGAGATATATTGAAGTTTGTCTCAGAGAATGGTCAGCGAAGTGAAGAAATGTGGGATTACGTATTCAGAATGATTTTGTGCACCATTTGCTCTTTGCGGATGATCAAGTAATCTTGGCAGAAAATAAGGATGACACAGCTTATATGTTTCGTAAACTGATCTCTTAAGATGACCTTTGGGGACTTAGAACAAGTGCACCGTTTTATTTTTGTTAATTTTATGATTCCAGAGGCTTCATTGAAATAAGTGATAATATTACATTGAGAACAGTTGAGGAATTTAAATACCTCTGATCTATAATACATCAAGATGATACATGTCATGACATTAAGCGGAGAATTGCGGAGGGCAGGAAAACTATCTCTGTTTTGAATCCTGTTCTTTGGAGCAGCAATGTCTTTCCAAGACTCAAAAGAAAAAACACATTTTTTCTGCGATTGTACTGAGTATAATTTTATATGGTGCGGAGACGTGGACACTGAATAAAAGACATCAACAAAGATTATTGGCTACAGAGATGGACTTTTGGAGGCGTTCTGCAAGAAAATCCAGATGTGAAAAAGTGCGTAGTACAAAAATTCGAGATATTAGGAGTGTTACAGTAGACATTCTTCAAACTATTGAGATTCGGAGATTGCAATGGTTTGGTCATGTAAGGAGAATGTCATCAGACTTCCTAAAATTCTGATGGAGTGGGATGCTCCAGGAAAGAAGGAAAACCGAGGAAAAAGTGGATGGAGGAGATTAAATCAATTTAAAAAAAATAATGGACTGAATGAAGTGATGGCCTTGGATAGAGAGAAGAGGAGGAAGACTCTGGCTGAACTATATGGTTGAGGAAATCCGCTTAGTAGTGGAAATTCCTGATGATGATTTATACTTTTAATAAAATTGAAAAGAAATGTTCGCTAACCACAGAAAATGAATGTTCAGATTATTTACAGCATCTTCCATTTTCCAGGGTGGGGGGGGATCAGCCCCTCCTAGCCCCATGGCCCCTTCCTTCACTTAAATTTTCATTCTTTGGTACAAACTAGCTCGTGCTGCATGCGGGAGTTTGAAACGTGAGTGATTCATGGTATGGGGTACATTAATACATGGCAAATTTCAGGAGGATAATTCCAATTTGGAAACTCAGCTAAGATCTACTTTCATTATATTCTTATCAATGTACTCTTCAGTAATCTTTTTATCATGTTTTTTTTTCTATAATTAATTTCCATTTAGCTTTCTACAGGTATATGATTTAAACAACTTATTTTTATAATTGGTAAGGAGCCGTTGCTGGTAATCTCCGTTAATGGATTTGACTAATTTGTATGGTCATCAAACAGAAGTCATCGCACTTTCCACGTTTATAAGTGAGTCACGGAAAAATTCTCATTGGCCGCCACCGAGAATCGAACCCCGGGTCTCCCAGTAACGCGCCGGACATGCTACCACAGCGGCCTCGAATTCCCCAGACTCGCATACGACTAACTGCCAAACAACATGGCAGATTGCTTCTTAGAGCCCCGCACAATGCTGGGGATTCACCAAAGATGGAAAGCAGCGACTGAACAAATAACTAGGAGGCGAATCAATTATTAATACACACAATTAACGTGGATGAGGAACATCAAACAGAAGTCATCGCACTTTACATTTTTATGAGTGAGTCAGAGAAAAATTCTCTTTGCGACCGGTGGCGCAGTGGTCTAAGCGATGGCCTCTGATCATTCATCCGAAAGGGGTCCGGGTTCGAATCGCGGTGAGGCATGGATGTTGTGTTTGTCTTACGGCACTGGCTGTTTTCCTTCCCTGGAATCAGTGACCCGAAATTAGGGACGGGCGACTGCTTATAGCGTATTGAGTTGCTCACGGTGGTCGTTAAACCTCCAATCAAAAAAAAAAAAAAAAAAAATCTCATCGGCCGCCACTGGGAATCGAACCCGGGTCTTTCAGTTACGTGGTGCAGTGGTAGCATGTCCGGCGCGTAACTGGAAGACCTTGGGTTCGATTCCCGGTGGCGGCCGATGAGAATTTTTCCGTGACTCACTTTTATAAACGGGGAAAGTGCGATCACTTCTGTTTGATGTTTCTAATCCACGTCAGTTGTGTGTATTAATTTATATGGTTTGTGAAATATAAGTGCCAGCAATTAAATTTTTAATTAATTGGGTTTTTTATTAATTTAACGTTTAAAACGTTTCCCCTCGGAGGGCGAGATTTCCCTTAGGGTTTATGACCAAAACTGTTCTTCGTTGAAAACCGCCCAACGACGCAACACGCGCTTCCAAATTTATTACTTGAATGTCCGTTGTACTACGTGTTACTGTCACATTAAAACTCCGACAAATTTAATTACTCTCAGGTTGAATATCTAGACGGTCAATGTCTTTGTAACAGCTCGTCTGCATTCTCCCGGTGTAGTAGATTACTACTCACGGTGACGTAACGCATCGTAATTTAGCCGTAGTTCTTTCACAGGTGAAACGGTTCGAGAATAAGTGAAACCTCCCACTAGCGGTATGTTGTTGGGTGGCAGGCAAGAGTCTGAATTATGCTTCCAGTTGCTTTTCAAGCCTAACAATGGCGGGCTAGTAAAAGGAAAATAAATTTGCTGGAGTGGAGGGGCGCCCTTGAATTTTTGGAGATTTGAACACCTGCAAGCTGAAGTGAAACGTTTTCCTTTCTAACCAAGCGAGAGAATCTGAGGTCTTTCGTGGAATATAACATTTGAAAAAACCGGTTGCAAAATTTTCCACCGAACAGTTCTTGTCCTCGTCGTTGTATGAGCCACCTCTGTTCACGACACGGGTTTTTTTACAACGTCCTGCCAATAAAGCACCGTTCAGAATACACCAAAGAGCCAAAACATGACCACCTGTCTAATCTGATGTTAGTCCTCCAAGTGCCGCCAAAAATAGCTCTTACCCGGCGAGGTATTGACAATACAAGATTTCCAAGGGTGTCGTGTGATACATACATGTTACCAGTAGATCATTTAACTCTTGTAAGTTAGTGGATGTGCTGCGACAGATCAGATTTTTTGTTGCAACCAGAGAAGGAAACGGGTCGGGTCAAGGTGTTCCTGACCCGATTTTATTCCCGTTTTATTTTTGAAAAGTGAAAAATATATTCCAAAGAAAAATGCGCGTTGTGGAATTCTGTAGTCGATACTGGTGTCCACGGAGTGAATAATGATTTGCCGTGCAAAAATATTGTCTTTTTCTTAAAGCAGCGATTATTTCCACCGTCCGACGTCAGGCACACCATATCGTAAAAAGGTACTTCCTTTTTGTTCTTTTACAGTGCGATTGTCCAGGGCAAGGTACAGGCAAACGCCATTCGCCTGCTTCTCAGCTGATTCACTCTCTCCATGCGAAGTTCACTGTATGACTAAGAGTTACTTTCACATCGCATCTTTTACATTTAGCATTCACAGGTTTTCGAATGATGTGCTAACATCCCGTTCCCATGACATGCCATGTCGAAATTAACTCCTTATTTGTTAATATGGATGGATTTAATAATGAGGTTGAGAAAGGCGTCGAGGCCAACAAATACGTGCTTGTTGAAAACCACAAGGGGAAGAGTGAATGCTGGAAATTGTTTCGTCTCATTAAGGAACCGGTAATTAATTCTGTGTTGTTTGGTATTGCTTGTTGTTCAAAATGTGGAAAGTGTATAATCACAAAGAAAGATGTCGACGGTGTAATAAGATATTATGGAACCAAAAATCTAACGGACCAGATGAAAGTATGCGCACCTCCATCAAAGCGTGGAAAGGGTGAACAATCTAAAGACATTTAAAAAATACATTTATGTAATCATAAATAATGATTCCCATTTGTAATATACTCACGGTCAGCCATTATTTCTGGATTACACAAAATAGTGGCACTATAAATGGCATTAAAATTTAGGGTGTGGATGGGGTGGGGTGGGGGTCTTAACTGCAATAATACCGCCCCGGTAGTGCAGTGGTCTAAGCGCTGGCCTGTGTTTATTTGTCCGAGATGGGTCCGGGTTCGAATCCCGGCAAGGCATGGATGTTGTTTGTCTTACGGCACTGGCGCGCTCTCTCCCCCGCCCTCCCCTGGAACCAGTGGCCTTAGATCAAAGGCGGGCGATTGCTTACGGTCCAAGTTGCTCACGGTAGTCGTTAAACCCCCAATAATAAAAAAAGGCTATCATCATGAGCAACTTTGAGGGCTAAAAGCAGTCGTCCGTGCTTAATTTGGGTGCATGGCTCCGGGAAGGGAGAGATCTACCTACCTCCATAAGGTAAGAGTGTAACTATCAGTCGCACTAAAAGATTCTGAAGAAATTTGACAGCGAAATCAAACTTTCATTGAGTATGCTCCGTTCTGTAGTGTGCTCTAAAAATATACACAGTGATCACTGAATTGTGACCACCGCTATCAAAAGTGGATGCGGTCCGTTGTCTACGTGATTTCCGAGAGGGCGCGATTAGTCAACGGACATAGGCGACTTTTGTCAATATAGTGTATATGCTAACACTCCTTAAAAAGCAAATGAACAGATCCGCTGCGTTGTTAAGGTGATCGGTACAGCTGCAAATGGTACCAAAACTAGCCTGCAGCTGACAGCGATGATATCGCACTGTGCGGTTGAGTGAAAATGTCGCGGGCGGGTGAGAACTGACTTTCAGAAAGAAAAGATTGTTGGGTGTTATCTTAGTGGGTTGTCCATAAGAGAAACCGGGAGGCGTTTAAACATACCGAAGTCAACTGTTTTGGATGTACTGAATAAGTGGAAGACACATGGCGTGCCTGAAGCAGCAAAACGTGCCGGCAGACCAAAGAAAATCAGTGATAGAAGACGTCGAAGCATCAGGAGAGTCGTTACAGCTAATCGACGGAGTACTGCACAAGACCTCGGTGTACAGGTGAGTAGAAATGCTGGAACCTCGGTAGTACACGTACCATTTCCAGAGAACTTCATTCTATGGTTTACCGTGGTCATGCGGCTGCTCATAAGCCTTTCATCTCCACTCAAAATGCTACTCGTCGTTTAGCATGGTGTAAAGAACATTTATCGTGGACCGTATATCAATGGAAACTGGTCCTATGGACTAAGGAATCCAGATACACGATCCATCAGTCTATTGGTCGTGTGCTTGTATAGCGGCAGTCGGGGGAACGCTATTTGCCACAGTGTACTGTTCTTACGGTCAGGTTTGGAGCTGGCAGTGTACTTGTGTGCGGGTAGTTTTCGTGGTATAATCCCGGCCCATTGGTTATCGTGGACAAACCTGTTAACCAGCACGTCTACCACGATATTCAGGACAATTATGCCCTACCAACTCTGTGGCAATCCTATGGAACCGAGCCTTGTTGGTACCAGCAGGATAATGAACCGAGCCATAAAGCAAGGACTGTTACGGCGTGGATTGACGATAAATCCGTATCGTGTGTAGACTGGCCTGCACAGAGGCCCTGATCTTTATCCCATAGAGCACCTATGGGATGAATTAAAGCGCCGCATAAAAAGTTTGGAACCAAGGCCTACTACTAAGCAACAGTTTGCGGCAGCATTATGTACTGAATGGAAGCGCATACCTATCGCTGTGTTCCAAAACCTTGTCGAAAGCATGTCTCGAAGGGTCAGTGCATTCATTAAGGCCAAAGGTGGACCGACACCGTACTAACGTATGTCAATAAATGCTATGTTGTGTTTCTCTTCTAGGTGTCCGGTGACTTTTTTCAATATAGTGTGTAAGGTGTGGGTGGAGCAGTAGGTAGTAAAATTCGGAGCCTGATAGGTAAAGGGAAGGATTTACTTTCCATTTGAGAAAGGGCAGATTGTGGGAGCTTGGAGAGCCGGTGCCTCGATTTTCCAAACTGCTGAACTGGTGGGTTGTTCGAGACCCGCCGTAGTTAAAGTGTATCAGGACTGACTTGAAAATGGTCAAACAACGACACGGAAGCAAAGCTGCACACGACAGCGAAAGGTTGATGAGAGAGGTGAGCGACGGGTACGACAAACTCTTACAGTCCAACAGACGCAGATCTGTTCAACAGTTGAGGTCAAATCGGAACAGTCTCTACCATGATCATGTGTTGCACTCTCGTATGTATGGACTATAACAGCATAGACGACCCTGACGATATGTTCTCCTAACCACGGTTCATCAGGGCAATAGGCTTACCTAGTGCAAAGGTAATGCAAGTTGGACGTGGATGACTGAAAAAACGTGTGCTGGTCTGACCAGTGCCGTTGTTTACTCCACTCCATGGATGATCGTGTGCGCATTTGGCGTAAACAACATGAGGCACTCGATCCGTCCTGTATTGTCTCCACAGTGGAAGCCGGTGGAGGTGGTTTTATGGTGTGGGCAGGTTTACCTGGCAGGAACTTGGACACCTGGTGCATGCGGAACAACGTGGGACTGGTGCCCACTATCGTGAATTGCTTGCTGTGACTGCACATCTAGCAGTATTGCAATTTTTCTCGAATGGCGACTGTGTCTTCCCAGATAACACTGCGCCGAACCATAGGTCGTATGGTTTGAGGAATACAATTCAGACTTCGAGTGTATCGATTGGCCTTCGAACTCCATCGATATCAATCCAGCCTAAGTATCGATCAGTTTCAGGAATTAGTAAACCTTATTGTTTGTTACGATTTAATTCCACTTAGTTTGTACCGGACTGTGGCTCAGTGTGGCCGTGAGTGACCGGAATGGGTTGTACGTAAACAAATGTATACTATGGAGTCGCTCGTTCTATTTCACGCCCACATAGATCTTGGTATGCGAAAGATTCATAGTATACATTATCTACAAAGAGTACCACTATCTTACTTTTTTTTTTTTTTTTTGTTGGTGTCATACTTTCACGGTGAAACCTTGTTTGTGCGTGAAACACCCAGAAGGAAGGCCGATGCCCAAACAGGCACGTCTATAGCCCGCTATCATGCTACGTTCAAAGTCGCTCAGATTACTCGTTTTACCAATTCCGACCCTCAATCGATGCTAAATGATGCCCGAAGAGACGGTCTGTCTGATTTTAACTGCATGTCGCGCTCACGTCTGCGGTTTTACATGTTGGATTAAGGTGGTACCACCAGGGCCGGATTAAGGCCACAGTGGGCTCCTAGGCTAAGACATTTGGGTGGACTTCAAGGTTAAGACATATGAATGCCCCCCTCCCAAAGAAATTATAACGGGGAATCGTTATGAAGTCCGTTAAAACACGAAACTTTATAACTACTAAATTATCTGCAGAGTTTTCATAAGTCTATGTATTTTTCATTGTTCTCATAAGGTTTCCAACGAACTTATGACGAAGAATCATTATGAAGACTATTGAAACACGAAACTGTATCAATATGGGGATGATAATTAATACGTAGTGCATTGTTTAAACTAATAAATAACCTGCAGAATTTTCATAATCATTATATTTTCCACTGTTCTCACAAGAACATGGGTTAAAAGCTTAAGATTCCTAAATTTTCTCTTGGATTTTCTAATGATTTAGCATTGTATCCCTTTCTTAGTGCATCTTTTTTGCCACGCAATGTGAAGCCATAGGGGACTTCGACCATTTACGGTTCCAAGTTCAAATTGGGAGGTGTGGGTGGATGGTAGTGATAAAGCTGAAACTGTCACTCCGGCTCCGCTGTACGCAGCAGCTACATGAAAACTTCACCCTTGGTGAAGTAGTCACTGCATTGAAATCTATTTGTCTTCCAGCCTCTGTTTCTGATCAAGTGGAAATCATACGAGAAGAAAGTAAAGCTCTTATGTAAATCTCTCTCTCTCTCTCTCTCTCTCTCTCTCTCTCTAGCTACATATCGATTATTTGCCTAGGCATACCTCCTTGGTCATGGTGGGCCCCAAGGCTATAGCCCCCACCTTAATCCGGCCCTGGGTTTCACCTAAAATTTCTGCCTTATGTTTCCAAAACTTCTTTATATATTTCCTTCGCAATTAATGTATTTCCAAGGATGAAAATTTGCGCATCGATAAAACTAACTTTAAGTTATAGCATGGGATACTTAATACTTGCTAAAACATAACCATAATTAAATTAAAAATCAATATTTTTTTTTTAATAATGTTCAGACCTGTTAACAGATGGCGCGACCTGAACGTTAATGACGTCAGTAGACAAACAAGTGTTTGATGGCTTGATAATGTTTTTCTTTTTTAACTTAGTTTTATCAATGTGCAAATTTTCATCGTTGGGAATACATTAATTGCGAAGAAAATATGTAAAGAAGTTTCACCATTGGAAACACAAGGCAGAGATTTTAGGTGGAACAACCCTAAGCCATTTATGTGAAAAGGGCAGGTCTCCCTAATACACTGGCATTTCTGTGTGTGTTGCGATGGCACGAAATAATTAGGTCCTATTTTATCCTTTTGTTTTGCGTTTTACGTAGTGAAAATAATTGGTCAGACTGGCCGACTGATGAGTAATTCCGTCAATCTCGTTTCGGTACTTCGGTGAGACCAGATTTTCTGTCTTCCTTTATATATATTCATTAATAAATCTCTGAACTTCCTCCCTAAATATAAATCTGGATCCTCGTTTGATTAAAAATGCAATTTAAAAAAAGGTAAAATGAAAGATTGGAAGGTATTTCTGCGTACTAACATTCTTTTTTTTTTCTCTTGTAAGATAGAGAAAATGTTCCTAAAATATCTGATGTTCAATTTAAATATTAGTATTCAATTATAAATCCTACTGCAGAAAGGATTTTTCAAAAGTTTAGTGGACAGAATTTTAAACTCGTGAGAGAAATACCTAGTCACATATGAGACAGTGAATTTGCGGATTTTATTAAAGCACTTGGATCCTTTAAAGAGCACGCGTCTTTGAAGTACTTGCACGTAATCACAAAATTTAATTGTTTTGTTAGACAAAGAAAAAAAAAAAACTTAGGCCATTGTTGTGATTTGTCCTTGTGGAAAATCCAAATTATATTGTCAGAGGAATAATTTGCATAAAACGTAGTCAATGTCACATTAATTTAGAATATAGAAACGTATGAGAAACATATCACATATCAAAAGTCTTCGTGCTGCAGAGTAGTAGTTTGTATCAAACTCCATCTAAGCACGATTCTAGTTGGAATTCAAATCTTGGACACAGTTAAAACCCTTTAATGTTAAAATATATCGCAGATAAACATGATCTTTCGAATCTCACGATGCCGCCCCGGTGGCGTAGTAGTCTAAGTGATGGCTTCTGATCTGACCATTCCTCCGAGATGGGTGTGGGTTCGAATCCCGGTGAGGCATGGATGTTCTGTGTTTGTCTTACAGCCCTGGCTATCTCCCTTCCCTGGAACCAGTGGCTCTAAATTAGGGATGGGTGACTGCTTATAGCCAACTGAGTCGCTCACGGTGGTCGTTAAACTTCCAATCGCCGCCCCGGTGGCGCAGTGGTCTAAGCGATGCCCTCTGATCATTCGTCCGAACGGGGTCCGGGTTCGAATCCCGGTGAGGCATGGATGTTGTTTGCCTTACGGCACTGGTTCTCTCCCTTCCCTGGAACCAGTGACCCTAAATTAGGGACGGGCGACTGCGTATAGCCCATTGAGTTGCTCACGGTGGTCGTTAAACCTCCAATAAAAAAAAAAAAAAAAAAAAAACTTCCAATCAAAAAAAAAAAAAAAAAAAAAAAAAAAAAAGAACATGACGATGAACCCCTAAGCGAGGGGTTCGAAAGATCTCCTATTTTATCTGTGATATATTTTAACATTAAAGGGTTTTAATTGTGTCCTAGATTTTAATTCCAGCTAGAATCGTGCTTAGACGGCATTTGATAGCAACTACAATTACATGTGAAAAAATTATGAAATTTGAAGATCATGTAAAGTCTGTTATTAGTGTAACAAATTAACTGCTCCTTTATTTTCACGTAGAATGAGCTGGGAAAGATATATGTGAATATTATTTGTTTGTGGAAAGGAACTATTTATTCCAAAGCAGTGCCAGTAATGCATGCATCTTGTGTGAAAGGGTGAGAAAAATATTGAGTGTACTGTTTCTATCGGAAAAATTACTATTTTCCACGCACATCAAGTTTTGAGGCAGATTTTGGTGCCCTACCCCGAATGCGAGAAAAAGATCCAGGTCTGGTTGAGCTTTAGTTAAAACTCTTTCGGGGCGGGGGGGGGGGGTTGTACCTCTTGAAAGAAAGATCCTATTTTCTAAAATTAATTTTTGATAGGCGGGATGTGATTATGTCGCAGCTAGCTGGAAGAAATCAAGAGTTGTAGACCTACATTTTTATAAGGGATTACCTAACAAGACATCAGGAGGAGGATTTTGGGTCATTCCTTCTTTGCAAGAGAACACTGGGTCTGTGAAGAATGGGATTGACAATGTTAATTTGTCTCCAATGACAATTACCTTGGATGCAAGATCTGCGGAGCAATCGCTAATGCTTAATAGATGTTTGCATAGCATGCATGAAACAGGACGTTGAAAAAAAATCAAAGAAAGCAAAGAGCTGATCTTTTAAGCTCCTCCGCAAAAATGGAGAACTCATACTACATGAAATTTCAACAAATAATTTGCTATGTTGGTATTAAGGTTATGAACTAAAAGCATCAAACAGAAGTCATTGCTCTTTCCACGTTTATAAGTGAGTCACGGAGATATTCTCATCGGCCGCCACCGGGAATCGAACCCAGGGTCTTCCAGTTACGCGCCGGACATTCTACCACCGCACCACAGCGGCCTCGAATTCTCCAGACTCACATACGACTATCTGCCAAACCACATGGCAGGTTGCTTCTTGGAGCCCCGCACAATGTTGGGGATTCACCAGAGAGGGAAAGCAGCAAC
Organism: Macrothele yani; assembly: GCA_039090855.1. Taxonomy (NCBI): domain Eukaryota; kingdom Metazoa; phylum Arthropoda; class Arachnida; order Araneae; family Macrothelidae; genus Macrothele; species Macrothele yani. Next base: position 11,000,773 of record CM077022.1, on the reverse strand, counting down.
TAAACAAATAACTAGGAGGCGAATGAATAATTAATACGCACAATTGATGTATATTAGGAACATCAAACAGGCCACTGTGGTGCAGTGGTAGCATGTCCGGCGCGTAACTGGAAGACCCTGGGTTCGATTCCCGGTGGCGGCTGATGAGAATTTTTTCCGTGACTCACTCATAAACGTGGAAAGAGCGATGACTTCTGTTTGATGTTCCTAATCCACTTCAATTTTGTGTATTAACTAAAAGCCTGACGATTAATCGTTAACTTTTATATTTTCAGCGTCGTTTTTTTGAAATTTTAAATTGAAATGTGTATAAGTAGTTTCTCTGTGCTTTAAGCAATAAAAGCGCAAATTTTGCAGTTCTCTGAAGATCTTCAAAACTCATTAACACTGCGGTTTTCGATTAGACGGGTTTTTGTAAGGCGATCGCCTTTACAGCTGGCTTCTTTGCAATGCATGATGCCCTTGCCTCAAGCACTGTGCGCCGAGAAAGTGTTTTTCTTTCTGAGGTCACTGCCACTAGAGCGAGCTCTTCGTTCCATACGAGATCATTCTTTTGCTATTGTTATGAGTTTCTTTTTCTCCTTTCTGTTTCCTTTCCTTTTTTTGCCCTCTCTCTCTCTCTCTTTCTTTCTTTCTTTCTCCCCACTCCTATCTCCCCGCATGCTCTTTAGTCGCTTATTGAAACGAAAATGATGGACCTGCAACAGCGGTGAGATGACTTTCGGGACAATTACACTTTTCTGTTGAGTGCGATGAAGGGGTTGGTGCATGTTTACGCGAATGCCTTTCCACTATTCTGACCCGGTTACTGTAACACAAAAGTTGTTGTGCGCTTATTTTGAAACCCATTCCGCGAAGGTTTATTGATATTTATATAGGGACGTTAGTCATTTTTTTTTTTTTTTTGGAAAGGCGGAAGACATGCATTATTGCCGATTCGTTGGAACGAAAATGGCCCCGAAATTCAAGCGTAGGAACTTGTATTCCAAATTTACGCTGCGCTGGTCGAATCATTGCAACTTAAAGACCCAAGAAAAATTTTGTTAAAAAAAAAAAAAAAAATAATGACACTTTCCGATATTTATGCATAAGTTTTTCCGTGAGTACTAAAACAATTCAACTTTGGGTTGGCTTTCAGGCAGATAATTGTTACGGCTTTGTCTTTTTTTATGGTTTAATAACTTTTGGACATCATATTACTGATGCACAGGGAGCTCCCAAATTACGTCCTGTTACATAATTGTTGAAGATTCGTTTAAAATTTTATGAGAATACTAAACATTTGTGAACTCGTTTCACATCTCAGCTCAAAATATTGAATATTTGCGGAACAAAAAACTTTTTAATTGCTAATCAGCAGTTTATTTTGCCAAAAATCATTCTTTTTGTCTAAAACCAACGATTGCTTCTTATTAATGTCTTGCATTTGAAACTAAAGTCTTAATGAATATTCACTGTATTCTCTTTGCATGCCACTAGTAAAAAGATCGTGCAGCTGTAAAAGCGATGTAAAATATTGCGATTTTTTTACATCCCTTGGCTTCTGAATGTCATACCTATTTCTCAAGGAGTTTTTGCAAATTCAAATAGTAGATATCAATTTTATTTTGAAGAATAGAAACAGGATTATAACTTCTGATTACGTATATGAACTCTAGTTTCTTTTTACGTAGATGTAAGATTAAAAGTAGTTATCGCATAAGGAAATATTTAATTGTGAAAATATGCCACATCTAATCTACGCAAATATTCAAGTAGCTCTGAAAAACACTGATTACTGAATTTAGTGGTGAGGCAATTTGCAGCATAAATATTAAACGTTAATTAAAGTTTAGGTAATTGAAAATTAAATTCGGGAATAAAGGAATTCATGATTTCAGCGAATTGATAAAACTTTATACTGCATCAATTTCCATCATTTGTGTTGTCGTTTTATTATGTTTCTGCGAAGACTCAAATACAGCGCTGAGAAAGTACTTTTCTTTTTCCATGAAAATACATTTATCGATATCTCTTATTTTGTATTCATATCTGCCTACTGAAAAGTAGCAAAACCTCATTTTAATAGGGTTTTAATTTTTTCAGACTCGGTCACTTTCAGTAATTTTGTTTTTGCTGCTGCGCGGGGTATCAGTTACTGTCGGGAGACTCCCTTCCCTAAGTTAGGGATATTGGTTCCAGGTAAGAGACAGGGCTGCCTTCGTGGAGGCGCCCCACGTCATCTATGCTTCAAGCTTGGGTATTAATCAGACAATTAGGCACAGCAGCCCTGGTCCGAAATTTCCTGAAATCACACAGGCAAAAACGTCGAATGTCTAGCCTGGCGTGTTGGGGATTTACTGTTTCAAAAACATTTTATGATGAACTCTCGTAAGCCATACGATTTGAAAAATCAAGGCAGAGCATCCCTGGTCCGATGCTGATTATCAGGCAGAAGTCCAGCCTTTTGACGGCTCGTCAAAGAAGCAGTAGAGCTTTTTTTTTAAATGCCATTTAATCTTCAGTCATAAAGATAACAGAATTTGATTCAATTTTTCCCTCACGTGAGGCTACTTGTTTCATGTGCAACAGGACAATACAGTATAATCGGACATGCGCTAGCTATTCAAAACGTATTCTTCCAGCTTTAATTTACTAAATAACTATGGCATTTTTTAATTTAATAAATGATTTCTACGCTGTAATACATCTTTTTCGGTGCCACTCTTTTGCTTATTTATAGTTTTAACGAGAAGCTTGTTTGCAGTAAGATACTGTGGAATAACTTATAATTTCTTCAATATGAATCCATAAACTCAGTGAAGTTATGGTGGCAAAATTATCCTGAAAGCAATTAATTTGACTTGTAAATTGGAATTTTATATAGAACATGCTAATTAGATTTGACAGAACGCAGCAACTAGATTTTTTTTTTTTTTATTGGAGGTTTAACGACCACCGTGAGCAACTCAATGGGCTATAAGCAGTCGCCCGTCCCTAATTTAGGGCCACTAGTTCCAGGGAAGGGAGAAAGCCAGTGCCGTAAGACAAACACAACATCCATGCCTCACCGGGATTCGAACCCGGACCCCTTTCGGAAGAATGATCAGAAGCCATCGCTTGGACCACTGCGCCACCGGGGCGGCGCAACTGGAAATTGAACGGTTAATACTCATAATTTTACATGCCCTTAAGAGCAACCAGCAAACTTTTATTCCTAAATATGCAAACATTTTCTACTTTCCAGATCCCGACAGTACGCATGCAATTTGCATGAGGCAAGGTCATGCCGGTCGTCACATGAGGATGTTTTGCGGACGTTTGGAAAGAGAGGAGGTACACTTTTCGTTTTTCTTTTTTGTTTTTTTTTTTAATTTTTCTATGTTATCTTTATTACAACACTAGTGTTTAAATTCATCTTATTGAACTACGAAACATTTTGAGCATTTTGCCCTGCGTTAAACTCGCGAGAGTGAGAAGAAATTTAATTATCGCAACGCATAGAAATACAAGAGGATTTTTCATACTCGCGAACTAGAAACAGTTTTTCACTGAAAACTACTTCAGAAAACTAGGTAAGTCATCAGTTTTAAAGACAAAACTTTTTTAACATAGCGTTATTCCATTACGTGAAACAATTAACAACAGTTACTTTTATTGCAGCTGAAAGACTGATTTTCAAGAGATTCGCTTGTTTAACTTTCAACAGATCTCTGTTGAACACAGAGATGGCCTGCGTTGTTGGTGATCATGAGCACAACTCTTCTGGAATTTGATCATGGGTCTACCACATACGATGTACTCGAGCAGTGATCGAACTGCTCCCGCACTCTCAGCTGTATCCGTTCTATAGCATTCAGGGCGGCAGTATTCAATGGTTACAATGCACTACTTTTGTATTTTAACAACGTAATATGGTCTTGATAAGTAAAATATTTTACTGACTCGGATGTTATCATGCTATGCGAGATGCGACGTTGCATAGCATTACTACCTTCTAGTGAGCACAAGCTACTTTTCCTAGATACCTAGAAATTCCGACGAGTGATTATTTGTTGCGATAAGTAAATTTAAACCTGTAAGTTTTAGTGATTTTTTTGTCCGGCAAATATATTTCCTTGTTTCAAAAACTAAAAGAATATTCTGAAATGCTTGTTTTTGTACGGGAAAAGCATAGGCCCATGCCTTCAAAAACTCTTTTACCGCTATTACTGAGAAGAAACTACATTATAATAACATAAGAGTGAAAAATATTTTTTTAATTAATTTTTGTTTGCAGAGATACTCCAATATTTTCATAAGAAAGTTAATTCATTGAAGGAAAGCTGTATCCATAAGATACTGAAAATTAAAAAAAAATTATTTAAAATTCTGTGCCGCTATGTCTCCGCTGTAATGCAATTTCAGTTAAATTCTCTATTCTTGGGGTATATAACAGTTAATGTTGACCCTTTTTATTGTTCATTACTAAATAATTTCTGAATTTTTTAATTAAGGAATAAGGCGTTTATTCACTGAGGTTAAACAAAATGCATCGTTCTCTTTTAAATAAGAAATCAAAGAAGCATTCTTTGGTTCAAAAGAATATCGTTAGGGGTTTTGAAATTTTCTCGTGTTAAATTCTGATATCTCATTTCATTTCCCGAAAGATGGAATTTGAAGCTGTTCGTTTGGGCCACCACTTCCTCGTATAAAAATTTTTTTGTGTCAATATCAGAATCATGTTCTAGGATGTTTATCAGTTCGTGAAGTGTACTGTATTTTAGCTTAAAAATTATTCAAATAAATTCTATAATATCCGAAATAAATTTGCAAATATTCCATAAGGAATTTATGCGTATTTCAGTACTTGATATTAAAGAATCACTTTTGCCGACAATGGGTGTATTAGATTTTAAAAATTGTGAAGATGTGCTACAAACAAGATATAAACTATGATCTCAGAAATTTCCAATATCTGACCGGAAAAGAACGTTATAAAAGAACTAATAGCGTTTAACTAGTTCTATTCATCGTAATAAAATTTTTCTATTTTTTTGCAAGTTTAATAATAAACAAAATTTCTGGCGTTCAACACGAAGCTCAAATTTAACGATGTTTAATATGGATAAAGCATCAGAAAGATTTTGTCAGCGCAGTTAAGTTATAAGTTCACATCGAGAAAAAAATCGTTTAAACTGAATTCTTTGACATGCTCCGGCATTATAGAAAAAAATAATAATTTAAAAATATATACAGTGTCAGCGCACTCTTATTAGACTTGCACTCACCTGGGCTATTCTCTGAAGATTAAAAATATAATATTAGTCCTTCGAAAATGCTGGGGTCGGTAGACTGGAAATTTTCAATCACAAGAGGGAAGAGGAATCACCACTACTGTAAGAGAGGGAAGTTTTTACTGGGGTCACATACAGTAAGCGAATGTTCAGCGACCGACACTCACACGTTTAAATACCTGAAAAGCCGCCTTGGGCATTTGCAGGTGAAAGTTGTGCGATGATTGGCCGGGAACGGAAAGGAAGAACTGGAATCAGCAGAAAAGGCGGAGGAGAAGAAGAAGAAGAAGTCATCGGTAAAGTGGTCGGCGGGCCTTCGCAGCGGGTGACTGTGAGGGAGAAGGCAGTTGCTGGACCTTGAAGCCCCACGTTCACTTTCACTTCTCGCCGCTCACCGGTGGACACACTCAGATCAAGAAGCCACAACGCGCTGCTCCTACTTCTTCTCAACAACGCACGCACGGGAATGGAGTTGATCGATTTTTCCTTGGCATCCGATCTCGACGTATTTCCCTGTCCGTACTCCAAGCTACTAACACCTGTTGCGATACCAAAAATTAGAATAGATTTCTGCATCTTATCTGTAACAGATACCCGAACTATACACACTACTTGGTGAGTTTAAATACAGAATTTAAGCCTGTTTTTGACACATACTAGTATCATAAAGTATCCTAACTAGTTACAAGTACCTCATTTACCTGAATATTAATATCGTAAAGAGAAAAGTACCTCAACTAGCTGTATGTTAATGTCGTAATGAAAAAATATTTCGTCATGCTGCATGTTAATATTATAAATATATCATTTTCCTGTATAACAAAGACATAAGCATCTTAATCAGCTATATTGATACCATAAAATAAGTATTCCCCTTGTTACATATTAGTATCATAAGAAAATCTGTATCTACTGCATATTAATGTTATTAAGAAATAAGCATCTCAACTAGCTAAATATTCACATCATATGGAAATAAATGCCTCAGCAACATGCTAACGTCTTAAGTTTCTCATTTAGTTACGTATCATGTCATAATTATTTCAACTAAAAACATTTTAACACTACAAAGAAATAAATGTTTCAAATAATCGGTGACATTAAAAAATAAGCACATCAACTGGTTACATGTTGTCATACGGAAAAACGTATCAACTATATATGTATCAGTTTCATAAGGAAATTAATACCTCAACTGGTTATATATTTTAAGAAAACGAATCTTGCTAGTTACATACCAGTATTATAAGGAAAGTGTACTTCAGTTAGTTACATATTAACATCTTAAGGGCACAAATATCGGGACTAGCTACATATCAATATCATAAGGAAATAATTATTTCGGCTAGCTGCGTATTAATTTCATTAGGGCATAATTGTCTCTATTGGCTGAATATTAATAAGAGCATAAACATCTCAACCAGCTACAAAAAGGACATCCTGAAAGTAATGCCTCGTCTCTCATAAGTTTTTTTATTTGCAGCAGCAAAAATGTGAAACTTCGTGGCAAAATACTTGGACGTGTTATTAATAATGCTAGCCTATTCAAAGTATTGTCCATCAGTTTCTATACCTTTCCGCCATGTTTGAACCCATTGGTAAAATCCATTTTGGAAAAATTCCCGAGAAGTTCATAGCCGTCTGTCACATCGTCGAAAACGTTCCCTACGGAGCGTGTTTTTCAAAGGGGCAAACAGGAAAAAGTCTGAGGGAGCTAAATCAGGACTGTAGGGAGGTTGAGACACCACCCTCCACCCCATTTTGTCAATAGCCTGTGAAATCTCCATTGAGGTGTGGGGACGTGCGTTATCATGGAGTAAAACAACACTATGAAGTGGAATGTCACGTCTTTTCCTTCTGATAGCTTCCTTTAGCTTCTTCAATGTCTGCACATAGTGAACACTGTTTATTGTTGCACCCCATTCAAGGAAATCAGTCAAAATGACACCACGTCTGTCCCAGAAAATTGTCATCATGACTTTCCCCGCGGAACGAGTTTTCACCTTTTTCTGTCGAGGTGAAGATGTGCGGTGGGGTTTTATTGACACACGTTTTGTTTCTGGGTCATGAAAGAACATCCAGGTTTCATTTGCCATCTCAACATCAAAGAAAAACACCTCACCCTGACTCTCATAACAGTCCAAGAGGGTTTTCCGGCACATGTTCACCCTTTTCTGACATTGTTCACGGGTTAGGTTTCTTGGGATCCACTTTGAACAATTTTTTCTGTAGCCCAGATCCATAATCCAAAGCACTATGGCCACATTGAATTGCATCGCACAACTCCTGGATGGTGACACGGCGATCAGCTTGTGATGAGGTCTTTCACTCGTTGCCTGTTGACATCTGTCACTGCTGTCGCGAGTCTTCCATTCCGTTGTTTGTCCTACACTGAATCTTCGAACTCTCGAAACCTCTTCATCCATCTTTCGGACACTACTGATATCGATTGTGGCAGCCCCATACGCCGCCAGGGGTCTTCTGTGGATGTCTGGAGCCTCACATCCCCCCCCCCAGGAATTCAGTTACGGCTCGCTGCTATTCTCTGTCATTCATGATCTTTATTTTCTATCCTGAAAAAAAAATGTGTTCCTAAAATAGTAACATATCGTACGTAGTACATGTCAGTGCAATTGCATTAAAATCACTTAAAAATTTCAAAAGTTATTAAAGAACAGGCATTACTTTCAAGGATGCCCCTTGTAAATATTAATATAAAAAGTACCTTAGTTAGCTATATATTTATATAAGGTAAGAATTATCTCAGATAAGTGCATATTAACCCATTAAGAGGCCGATGTACCTGAACCAAAATGTACTCAAAAATTTCTACGCACCCTAAACAGAAATCACATAGCGGCCAGGTTTTATAAATGCTACGGCAAAACAATTCCTTTACTCCCCGTCATCACAGCCGCACCGACCATAAACTTGTCGCTGGTAAAAAGTCCTTTTAGTCCTTTTATTCGCCGCCCCGGTGGCGCAGTGGTCTAAGCGATGGCCTCTGATCAATTCGTCCAAACGGGGTCCGGGTTCGAATCCCGGTGAGGCATGGAAGTTGTGTTTGTCTTGTGGCACTGGCTCTCTCCCTTCCCTGGAACCAGTGACCCTAAATTAGGGACGGGCGACTGCTTATTGCCCATTGAGTTGCCCACGGTGGTCGTTAAACCTCCAATCAAAAAAAAAAAAAAAGTCCTTTTATTCTCTGCTCCATTATGGGAAAGGGATAGTCCCCCTGACACAAACAACATGCCACTGGACGCAAGCAAATGATTCAAACTTCTCTTTTCTTAGTTTCGTCACCATTGCTATAACCCTTTTAGCAGGTAATCAGTTCAAAAGGATTAGTGTGAAATCATGCCCCTGAATTGTCACTTTAGGCAGCAACACTGAGGTTAAAACAATGCTTTTTTATGCGCAGGTTCACTCTTTCCAGCCGCGTTCGGTCAACTTAGACAGGGAATATATTCTTTCGAGTTTAATTCTCTCCCATTTTGCTAAATCCGAATTAATTCGTCACAGCCAGTTAAAGGCCTAATGAACATTTTTCAGTTAACTACATCATAAGAGGATTAATTATCTCAACTAGTACGAATAAGGAAATAAGAGTCACAAGGTGCTGCATGTTAATCCCATAAGGAAAAAAACATCGCTACGGGTTATAACACTATAGTGACAAAAGTCACCGGACACCCCTTCAAAAGCAAACGAAGGGATCCGCTGCATTGTTAAGATGCGCGGTACAGCTGCAAACGGTATAAAAATAAGCCTTAAGCTGACCGCGATCATATCGCACTGTGAGGTTGAGTGAAAATGTCGCGGCGGGAGACAACTAACTTTGAGAAAGGAAAGATTGTTGGGTGTTATATATTAGTGGGTTGTCCATAAGAGAAACCGAGAGGCGTTTAAACATATCAAAGTCAACTGTTTTCGATGTACTGAATAAATGGAAGACGCATGGCGTGCCTGAAGAAGCAAAACGTACCGGCAGACCAAAGAAAATCAGTAATAGAGGACGTCGAAGCCTCAGGAGAGTCGTTACAGCTAATCAACGGAGTACTGCACAAAACCTCGGTGTACAGGTGAGTAAAAATGCTGGAACCTCGGTATGTACTCGTACCATTCGCAGATAACTTAATTCCATGGGTTACCGTGGTCGTGCTACTGCCTTTCATCTCCACTCGGAATGCTTCTCGCCGTTTAGCATGATGTAAAGAACATTTATCGTGGACCGTAGATGAATGGAAACGGGTCCTATGGACTGATGAATCCAGATACACGATCCATCAGTCTGATGGCCGTGTGTGGGTATAGCGGCAGCCGGGGGAACGCTATTTACCACAGTGTACTGTTCCTACGACGGTCAAGTTTGGAGCTGGCAATGTAATCTCGTGAGTGTTTTTCGTGGTATGGTCCTGGCCCTTTGGTTATCGTGGACAAACCTGTTAACCAGCACGTCTACCTCGATATTCTGGACATTTATGCCCTACCAACTCTGTTGCAATTCTATGGAACCGAGCCTTGTTGGTACCAGCAGGATAATGCACCGAGCCATAAAGCAAGGACTTGTTACGGCGTGGTTTGACTATAATTCCGTATCGTCTGTGGACTGGCCAGCACAGAGCTCTGATCTTAATCCCATAGAGCACCTATGAGATGAATTAGAGAGCCGCATAAGAAGATTGGAACCAAGGCCTACTACTAAGAAACAGTTAGCGGCAGCATTATGTACTGAATGTGGAAGCGCATAGCTATCGCTGTGTTCCAAAACCTTGTCGAAAGCACGTCTCGAAGGGTCAGTGCATGCATTAAGGGATAAATCCTGTGTTGTGTTTCTCTTCTAGGTGTTCGGTGATTTTGTCAATATAGTGTACACTGAAAGGACATTATTACTCCCCCCCTCCCTAATAGCTTGTCGCACCACCTTTTGCGCTCTGGACAGCATCCAAACGTCGTGATAAGGACACAATGAGGTTCCGAAACACAGACTCAGGTGTCGCTGACCAACAATCTAAGAGTGCTTGGCGTAGAGCAGGCAGAGATGTAGGTGGGGACGGTTGATCACGAACAGTTGGTTCCAATATGTCCTATAAATTCTCTATGGTGTAGATGTCCGGGGAGCAAAGGGGCCATGAGAGTTTGGTAAGTTCACTGTTATGCTCCTGGAGCCAGTCGGTCGCTAGCCGGGACAGATAGGGTGGAGCGTTATCCTGTTGAAAGATCGGAAGTTGGTTAGGACAGAGACAAGTAATGAAACGGATGGTCGGCCAGGAGCTGCACATAACTGGAACTAGCGGTGGAAGACTCAAGAGGTACCAATGGACCCAGACTGGACCGCATCGAAACTGCCCAAACAGTTACACCGCCTCCACCGGTTTGTAGTACTCCAACTTGGCATGCGGGGTCCATAGCTTCGTGTGGTTTATGCCACACACGCTGCCTGCCATCGGCGCGATGCAGTATGAAACGGGATTCGTCCGATCATATGACGCATTTCCAATCATTCATGCTCGTTTCGATGGGCCTTCGCAAACTTTCAGCCTAATCATGCGATGATGTGCCATTAACATCGGGACACGATGTGGTCGTCGACTGCCCATGTCGAATTGTGCCATGTGTCGACGGATTGTCTTTGATCATAGGCTTGTGGATGTTCCTTCATTAAATTGTGACGTTATTTGATGCAAACAAGCCTTACGACTCGTATGTACGATGCTGGCCAATCGTCTGCGCCTACGATCATCTAATGGACATTTACGGCCACATTTCATCCGACTGTTAACGGGTTTTCCGGACTTAACGTACTCCTGGTACACACTTGGTACTGTTTCTTGCGGAATTCCTAACAGTTTCGCCTTTGCGCTGATACACATCCTGCCTTCCTAGCTCCCACGACTTGACCTTGATCAAACTCACTTAAGTCTCGTCCTCAACCCATGCTGGCACTTGACGAATGTATTCCTGTGCGTACCGACCCACTCTATTTATAGCCCCAACCGGGTTTCCTGCACACCGCGATTTGTTGTTGTCCTGCTACTTTGACCCAAAGAGAATCTTTGAAACGGGTACGTGGAAGAAGAGCCGAAGCCGAACTGGGCCTACTTTGAAGGCCAATTGGCGAATTATATTTCGGCTGACATTTACAAAGTCTAGTATTGAGTATTCCACAAAGACTAGGGACCGTCACAATTGACAAAAGTTTCAGCACACAATATTAAAAATTGTCTGTAAATAAAGATTTGTAGATATGTAGGTGCTCGGATATTCATGTTAAAGCAGAGTGAATGCTCAAAAGACGTACTCTGTAAATTCGGAAGAACAATCTTGAATCTATTCTCACTCAACCTGCCGGAAGAATGAGTGCTATTCAGGGAAACACTGAGTAGTACTAAGCAAACCTTTCGGTAAGTGGGAAGAATTGTTATCTATTGGCTTCACGATTTCTCATTTGGTGAAGTACTAGAGTACAACGCTTCCTTTACATGAAGCATCACCATACAATCTGAACTTCGCACTTAGTCTTCTTTTACATTTAAAGTTTCAAAGTTCCAACCAAATCGTCAAATGAGAACAACTAGACAATCTTAACCGTCTCTGGCCATGCGGAAGGTAGATCAATCAGCAGAGAATCATAGTATTGGTCACTATAGGAGGTGATAATTATCGCAGTGGAAGAGGGGCGTTTAGTAGATTCGTCTTTGATGTTACAGTATCCAAATTACCGGGAAACGATGTCGATATATCCTGAGGAAGCGTTAGCTCACTAACAACGTCATGTGTGCTAACAATAAAAGGTTTTGAGCTAGCTGTGATGTCATTTCCTGACCCCTCAGCTCCTATCTGTCATAGAAGATCCATGAAAATCGGTGCCTATTTCGCAGGAATCAAACTGAAATGAGTCGATAAACTCTGAGTCCACAGAGGTACCCCCTACAGCCCGGTATGTTTCTGTATAAGAAACGGAATAGGTATTCCAATTCGTGATACATTTAGTTTGGGAAGGGAACAAAGGAAGTATTCTTTCGTTAAATGAATTTCAGCTAAGCTACGATGATTTTAGATAGAATTTCTTTAGCTTATCTCCCTTGAGTAACTATGCCATATGATCAAAAGTATCTGGATACCCCTTTTGAATAGTGGATTTGCCCATAAACGTCACGACCATGGCTCATACAGGTGTAAAGAGACTCGAGGGGCTTGGATAACATCATCGACAAGCATGAACAGCAGAATTGTTGTACGGCAGAGCTCAGCGTTTTTCAACGTGGAACGATCATAAGATTCCAACTTAGTAACAAGTCAGTTCGAGACATTTCTGCCCTGCTGCAGCAGCCTCGATCAACTGTAAGTAATTGTATTGTGAAATGGAAGCTCCTAGGAGCAACGATAGTGCAATCGCCATTGTAGGCCACGTAAAATGACAGACCGGGACTGCCGAGTGCTAAAACGAGTGGTGCGACAAATTCGCCTGTGTTTGACTGCAACATCCACCACAGAGTTCCAAAATGCCTTTGGAAGCAACGCCAGCACCATAAAGGTTCTTTGGGAGCTGAAGGTAATGGGTTTCTATGGCAGAGAAGACTCACACAAGCCTAACATCAACAAGATCAACGCCAAGTGTAGGTTGAAATGGTGTGAAGCTAGGTGCCAGTGATTCTGCAGTAGTGGAAACACATTCTCAGGAAGGATCAATCACGCTTCACCATCTGGCGATCCGATGGAAGAGTGCGGGTGGGGATAATGTGAATGCATACTGCCCAGCTGTGAAGTTTGATGAAGAGCCGAGATAGAGTCGAAAGGGTGTTTCTTGTGTTCCACTATGCCCGTCGCCGAAGAAAATATCATTATGAACACCTGACTGATTTTGAGCGAGGAAAGATTTGTTGGGATGACAGGAGCTGGGCTTTCCTACCGCGAAATCCCCCTCGCACGGAACGAAACGCCATTACAGCGATGCGAACGTGGCATCAGTGGACAGACCACGCTCAGACGCATAGAAATCCGGGAAATGGACTACAAACTGCACGAGATGACAGACACTTCTTCTGCGTATCAGTGGCAGATCGAACAGCGACATCCGCGGTGTTAGCGAAGCAGTGGATCACTGTCACAGGTCAGGCTTTGTTCTGCAGCACAGAACGACATCGTATGCTCAACAGAGGACTGGTCACTAGCAGCTCATTGCTGCGCGCATACCTTTCCCCTCAACCACAGCCACTTCAGGCTGGAATGAGGTCTCAAACACTGACATTGGCGCGCTGATTGGCAACATGTCCATGTAATGTATTCTGATTAGTCATGATTCAACTTGATGCACCATGATGGTCATATACGTGCTCGAAGACATCGTGGTGAACGGCACCTTTAGGGCCTACCGGCCCAACATCAAGCGTCATACCGGCCCAACCACAAGAGTCATGGTTTGGGGCGCCGTTGGGTTCAATTTGCAATCTAGCCTGATATGAATTCAGGGAACCCTCAACAGTCAGCAATACATCGGTCTCATGTGGCCCGTAATGTCTAAGACCTCTTCCATGCACAGCAGATACCGCTTCTTCCCTGGCCTGCACTTTCGCTGGATATGTCCCCGATCGAACATGTCTGAACATGGTAGCCAAGCGACTGGCCCGTCGAGCGCCTCCACTACTACCACAAATTAGTTGTAGTCTCTTATAGAAGCAGCCTGGCAGGCTATTCACTGCAACGATATCAAAAACTGCTTCCATTCAATGACACACCGTGTAGAGGTCGTTATTGTTGCGGTGGCTTCACAGGGTATTGAGTTTTAAAGCGAAAAAATCTCGTATGGTTCTACAAATGTAATCGGTTATCTCCTGTAACATGAGGAATTTGTGATATAAATTTCATTTGAATAGCATGACTATCTTTCTATGTGGTGTAATTTTCAACAGAAGTAGTGTATGTAAACCAAGATTTGAATATACACTATATTGACAAAGGTCACCGGACACCCCTTCAAAAGCAAATGAACAGATCCGCTGCGTTGTTAAGATGTGCGCTACAGCTACAAACGGTATAAAAAACAAGCCTGAAGCTGACCGGGATCATATCGCACTGTGACGTTGAGTGAAAATGTCGCTGAACTGACTTTGAGAAAGGAAAGATTGTTGGGTGTTATATTAGTGGGTTGTCCATAAGAGAAACCGAGAGGCGTTTAAACATACCCAAGTAAACTGTTTTGGATGCACTGAATAAATGGAAGACACATACCGTGCCTGAAGCAGCAAAACGTACCGGCAGACCAAAGAAAATCAGTAATAGAAGACATCGAAGCCTCAGGAGACTCGTTACAGCTAATCGATGGAGTACTGCACAAGACTTCAGTGTACAGGTGAGTAAAAATGCTGGAACCTCGGTATGTACACGTACCATTCGTACAGAACTTCATTCCGTGGGTTACCGTAGTCGTGCGGCTGCTCATAAGCCTTTCATCTCCACTCGGAATGGTACTCGTCGTTTAGCATGGTTTAAATAACATTTATCGTGGACCGTAGATCAATGGAAACGGGTCCTATGGACTGATGAATCCAGATACACGATCCATCTGTCTGGTGGTTGTGTGTGGGTATGGCCGCAGCCGGGGTAGCGCTATTTACCACTGTGTACTGTTGGTACGGTCAGGTTTAGAGCTGGCAGTGTACTCGTGTGGGGGTGTTTTTCGTGGTATGGTCCCGGCCCGTTGGTGATCGTGGACAAACCTGTTAACCAGCACGTCTACCTCAATATTCTGGACAATTATGCCCTACCAATTCTGTGGAAATACTATGGAACCGAGCCGTGTTGGTACGAGCAGGATAAGGCACCGAGCCACAAAGCAAGGACAGTTACGGCGTGGTTTGATGATAATTCCGTATCCTGTGTGGACTGGCCAGCCCAGAGCCCTGATCTTAATCCCATAGAACACCTATGGGATCAATTAGAGCGCCGCATAAAAAGTTTAGAACTAATGCCTACTAGTAAGCAATAGTTAGCGGCAGCATAATGTACCGAATGGAAGCGCATATCTATCGCTGTGTTCCAAAACATTGTCGAAAGCATGTCTCGAAGGGTCAGTGCATACGTTAAGGCCAAAGGTGGACCGACACGTACTAATGTATGCCAATAAATGCTTTGTTGTTTCTCTTCTAGGTGTCTGGCGGTAACTTTTGTCAATATAGTGTATGTCTGATAAATAAAAAAAATATATTTCCTCTATTTGCTCCTGTTTCACGTTGAAAGCGCCATAAGTCTTATAACATCTATAATTTTGCACTGGCAATAATACTTGTTCTAAAGATTACTCGTTATCTGATGGTTTGGAGCTCACAGAGGCGTCTGCTTCAAAGAAGCTTTCGGCAAGATGAGATATCGTTGTCTTGAATATCGGCATATGTATTTCATCAAGAGCATATATGTGCTTGGTTGCACTACTCTTCATAGAGCTACGATTCTGCATTATGATGAAAGGCTTATTACGATCGAATCTGAGAGAATGACTTCTTCAAGACAAGTACGAACTCCTCCTTCGGGCTTTCTTTACTCAGCGATATAAAATAGATAATATTACATAAATCATGCTTTTTTTTTGCGTTCCCTGCTTTAATCCCTACGAACAGTTAAAAAAAATCATAGTTGTCATGATGCAATAATTTTTCTTGATATTCTTTTGGGTGAATAAATATCCAAACAAGTTAAAGGACTGAAGAGCGGAAGCTCGGATGAGAATAAAAGAATGGTAGACTTAACGAAATTCCAGTCTTCATTAAAATTTGGTAGGCAAAGCTTTGTACAGCTGATTTGTATTTCTAATTTATGATGTGAAAACAAAAAACACAAAATACAATACCTGAATTTCACATGAAAAAATATTCGAGTACATTTTCGGATGCGAATTCAAAAGGTTGCACAGTCTACACGTTAAATTCTGACTGTCAGAACACTTAATGCAGAGTGTAGTAAGGAAAGTCATTATAACAGTTGCATTATTCTTGGATCTGACTAAAGCTTTCGATGTATTAAATCATGAAATTTTATTAAAAAAAAAGGTACATAATATTGGAATAAGAGGTATTTCTCGGGCACTCTTTAAAAATTATTTATCTAAGAGATGGCAACTAACACAAGTTAATCAGTTTTGTTCTCCATTAGAATATATAAATTCTGGTGTACCACAGGGCTCTATTTTGGGTCCTATCTTATTTAATATTTATATTATTGACATATTTTCGGTTTTATATAATGCACACATTCTTTATGCTGATGATACTACCATTCTTTTTACTGGTTCAGACATCTCTGAAATTATTAACCGATGTAATCCTGAGTTAATAAAAAATACCTTAACTGGTTGATTCCAAATGTGTTTGTGGTAAATATTAAAAAAAGAAAAGAAAAGCAAGGCAATAATATTTACAAATCGTCAGGCAAATCTAACATCTCCTAAGTCTGTACTTTTAGATGATAAGACAATAGAAACACTAACTGATTTCACATATATAGGGGTAAAATTACAGTCTAACTTAAAGTGGAACAACCATATAACTTCTTAATGGAATAAAGCATCTTCAAGTACTGGGATAGTTAGTCGTGTTCTTACTAACTTATCAGTTTCTACACTAAAGCTTCTATATTATTCTCTGGTACAATTACATTTAAATTATTGCATTCTATCTTGGGGACAAACAACTAACTCTAATTTAAAACCGTCGTCAGTTGCTAAAAACATTTATTGATGGTTAAAGTAGAACATTAAAATCATTAGATCTTTCGGGCTTTCTAGAAGCCCATCATCAGATGACATAAAGACATAGCCCTGATGGAGGTGACACACACACACACACACATATATATATCTCGAAGGTAACACTGGACATGGCTCAACCGAGAGAACAAGCTGGATTCAGGAGTGGCTACAGCACAATAGATCATATCCACGTGCTGAGAGAACTAATTGAAAGAGCGAGGGAATATGAACTTCCATTGTGCATGGCTTTTATCGATTATGAAAAAGCCTTTGATTCGGTGAAACCATCAGCAGTTACAATGGCTCTGAAAACCTGCGGTATTGAAGATGCATACATTAATATTATTAATAACATCTATGAAAATGCAAGTGCAAAGATTCGGCTGTTTGAAAATACAACACACATAAAAATTGGAAAGGGAGTGAGACAAGGTGACACCATATCTCCGAAGCTCTTTAATGCCACATTGGAGGGTGTTTTTCAGTCGCTGAGCTGGGAAAACAAAGGGATAAAGATTAATGGAGATTATCTAACCCACCTTCGTTTTGCTGATGACGTAGTCATTTTTGCAACTACCCCATCAGAGCTGCAGAGTATGATCCAGGAACTTGCTGACAAGAGTAAAGAAGTGGGATTAAAAATGAACTTTCAGAAGACAAAAGTGATGTTCAATGCTTTTACAAGAAATGAAGATTTATTGATTGATGGAGAAAAGCTGGAGATAACAGACACGTACGTTTATCTTGGACAGCAGATATCAAGTGAGGGTCACATTGATGAAGAAATTAATCGGCGTACAAAACTTGCCTGGAGAGCTTTTGGAAGAAACAGCATAATTTTCAAGAGCAATATGCCATTATGTCTTAAAAGAAAAGTGTTTGATCAATGCATCCTTCCAGTGCTTACGTATGGTGCAGAGACGTGGACCTTAACTAAAAGAGACATACAAAGGCTGCAGACAACTCAAAGAAGCATGGAGAGGTGCATGCTTCGTGTAACCAGGAGAGATAAGAAGAGGAACTCGTGGATCCGAAAAATGACAAGAGTGGAAGACATCATGATCAGAGTTAAATTCCTGAAATGGCAATGGGCTGGACATACTGCCAGAAGGACAGATCATCGATGGACAGCCAAAATTTTAGATTGGATTCCAAGGGACAGGAAAAGACCCAGAGGAAGACCACATGGGAGATGGGTGGATGAAATTCGAAAGTATGCAGGGGTGACATGGAGGAGACTGGCACAAGACAGACCGTTGTGGAGGAAACTTGGGGAGACCTTCGTCCAGCAGTGGATTGATAATGGTTGATGATGATGATATATATATATATATATATATATAGTCACGTCGTCAGTAATAATGACGTTACATATGAGCTGGCAGAGACAGCGCCAACGTGGACATAGCAATTCGACAAAATAAATGAGGTGTCTTACATACAATTAAATAGTGACATTTAAAAAAAATGCAAATAATAAAAAAAATGAGAAACAATTACAAATGAATCCGTCATATTTATCCATAATACACGTTGGCTATTGTAGAAATGAAAAGCATAAATCTCCTGAATGCATAAAAGAATACACAAAATCGGTGATAAGGGTCAAAATAAAGCATATACAATATTCCTGTTTAGTAGATGGTCAGTAAATCACAAACAGTACATGATATGGAATTTTATGTACGTACATACCTAGCGAAATCATTTATTTTCAGTATGAAGGCATAGAAGTGTGGGTCACTTTTAACAGTTTACCTGTGAGAATCATGTCCTTTACGATTTCCGGTAAAAAAAACATCATGGTTGGTTTGGTAAAAGTAGTTGTTTCCACGGTAGTGGGATGCAGGTTGGTGTGCTGTCATTGCAATAAAGATTTCCTTTGTCGAGGATAACCAAACTTTCAGTAAGCAATAAAGAAGAGTTGGTAGTTGGAGTTATCAATATACTTTCTTCGTCCCAGAGGGGGAATACATACCCTTGCTTACTAAGCGTGCTAGTGAAGTCCTAAGTATCCCATTTTTAGCACGTCTTTTGAAAAAAAGATCGTGCTTATGTTATCGGTTTGTCCGTCCGTCCATCTGTACCCACGATATCTCTACAATTATTAGTCCGATTTGAAAAATTATTTTTGCATTGGGAAGCTTGAAATATGCGAATGATGGTCCTTCATTTCGTTTTTTTTACGATGAACAATTTACCCGCTAGAGGGCGTAAATGCAGATGTCGAACACAAAAATACGTTTTCTTCCACATTTGCTTCTAAACATCCGATTGAAAAAAAAATTCTTATCTTTCGATTCCATTTATGTCGAAGAGTATTTTAGATTTACTTTTTCAAATTACGCATAGATTTTCCGCTAGGTGGCGTAAAAGTAAATTACATTTTCCCTGATAACGCTTCTTCTAAAACTCCGATTTGAAAACTTTTTCTTTAGCAGATACACAGTCCTAATGGAAAATCTTTTGCATATAATTTCTAATTTTTGGTAAAGAATACTTTGGCCACCAGGGGGCGTAAGAGTTAATTTTGGCTTCTGATGTATTTGCCATAAAATCTGAACTTCTAAAATATAGATTGAAAAAATTATTTCGTGGACTGATGCCATTCACATCGATAAACCTTTTCGGAATATTTTCTACTTAAAATATTCCAGTTTCTCCGCCAGGGGGCGTAGATCTATATCTTATTTTTGTCAATATCTCTACTTCTAGGAGTCCGATTTGAAACATTCCTTCTTTGTTGGATAGTGTTTCCAGTGTAGCATGTTTTTCATATAATTTCAAAATTTTCAAGTTATTCATAGACTAGGGGGCGTACAGGTAAATTGCGTTTCCTCCTATATCTCTGCTTCTAAATCTCCGATTTGTAAAATTCTTTCTGCGTCGGATACAGCTTCTGATGGGAAATCGTTTGCACATAATTTCCAATTTTTGTAAAAATGGTTTGGCCACCAGGGGGCGTAAATCTTAATTTCCGCTTCTGATGTATTTGCAGCAAAATATAAGCTTCTAAATTCTCGACTGAAAAAACGTCGTTTGTAGACCGATACTACTCATGTCGACAAACCTTTTAGGAACATTGTCTTCTTGAAAATAATGCATGGTTTCTAAGCCAGGGGGCGTAGATGTATATCTTATTTTTGTCAATATCTCTACTTCTAAGGGTCCGATCTGAAAAATTCCTTCTTTGTTAGATAGTGTTTCCGATGCGAATTTTTTCCCTATAAATTCAAAATTTTCAAGTAAATCATACACTTTCTGCTAGGGGGCACAGATGTAAATTGCGTTTTCTGCGTTATTTCTTCTCCTAAAACTTTGATTTGAAAAATTCTTCCTGTATCGCATACAAGACCTGATGGAAATATTTTTTCACATGATTTCTAATGTTTGGTAAAGAATGGTTTGGCCACCAGGGGTCATAAGTGTTAATTTCAGCTTCTGATGTATTTGTAGCAAAATCTGGGCTCCTGAAAACTCGACTAATTTTTTTTTTTTTTTTCCTTGTACCGATACCGTTCATATGGATAAACCTTTTGAGAATACTTTCATCCTAAAATAATGCATGGTTTTCCCACCAGGGGACGTAAAGTCACATCTTATTTTTGTCGATAACTCTGTTTCTAAGAGGTCGTAAGCTCGCGATTCCGTTTACAGCAATATCTGAGGGATTAAAAACCCGATTGAAAAACTTATTTCTTCCGTGAGATACTATTGTTTTCCATACCGGTTCCATTGACTTTGAATAGCTTTGATAAATTTAATTTGTGTCAGAACGGATTCAAAAGACGTGCTTATTACACCCAAAAATTCGGTGTCATCTTTCTTGTTAACCCTTTAACGACCATAACGCCCGGAACGCCTGTACGTACAAACGGCCATAGCACCCGAAACGCCTGTCTAGAGTGAGTCAGATTTTTTACCCTTGCTTGTTCTTTAGATATTTTCGACTTATGAGGGACCAGCAAAAGTCACCCTCAGTCAATATTGTTTTTATTAAACAAGCAAGTGAACCAACAGACAGTTTCGGGCGTTATGGTACTTAGAGTGATACAAGATTTTTGGGTCATGGTCGTGTTCAAGGGTTAATATCGTATTGGTGCTCCTTCAATCGTGAAAGTAAATTACGCTGAGAGGAGCCAATATGAACACTGTTATGTACCTCACCGTTAATACCTCTGAGGGGGTTACTATACACTCCTGCCCTAAGTCAATTTTGCACAAGGTCGCGATCGTTCCTAAGCAATGTTGCAAGATTAGTTGTCGGAATGCCAAAGTCAATTCCAAATCGCCAGCATACATTTTTTTAAAAGGGTTGTAATGGTTGGATGATAAGTCGTTGAGCCCACGAATTTTCGTTGAGGTATTTCCCTTGTAAGGGTCGTTGAAGAATTCCTTCGATTTTTCTAAGGATTTTGTTAACAGTAAACCTAAAAAAACCACGTTCCATAGCAATGCTAAAAATCCTTAAAAGCTCGCTGTTTCGCCTTTGTGTGTTTGACGAATGGGTGTAAGCTTGTCGTATCGTAACGTTAATTGAAGCAAGTTTGTAGTTGGTAGGGTGTGCGGCCGACTCTGGTATAATAGCTGGAAGGGCTGTAGGTTTTCGATACACAGAATAGTGTATTTTGCCAGTGTTGATATCTCTTTCAGTCTTGATGTCCAAATAAGGGAGAGTGCTCTTCTGTTCAAGTTCAACAGCAAATGTTATATAAGGGAACTGCGATGACAGGTGTTCAGCAAAAGTACTTAAATCGTAAAGCATGGATGCTGTGTTTGTCTTACGGCACTGGCCCTCTCCCTTCCCTGGTACCAGTGACCCTAAATTAGGGACGGGCGACTGCTTATAGCCCATTGAGTTGCTCACGGTGGTTGTTAAACCTTCAATCAAAAAAAAAAAAAAAAAAGTACTTAAATCTGCTGGGTCGTGGTCCCAGAATAAGCAGGACATCGTCCACGTATCTAATATAAAAACATGGACGTGTTTCAATGTCAGGAAGTACCTTATCCTCAATATGCTGAAGTAAGATCTCGGCTAGAATAGCAGATAATTTTAGGAAATTTTCAGACATTACAAAATAAATATATTAGACTCTTGGAATTAAAACATAACTCTTATACGAATCACTTTACACTAATGAACTCACCTCTATATATACGCGTTGACCCAAATAAATATAACATATTAATATTAAAGCAATTATATAATTATAATTTGGGAAAAGTCATGTACACCAGAATAAAAAATGATATAGATCATACATTAATTGAAATTTCATTACCTACCCATGTCTATACTAGAGGTGGATCTCAACCGAGACCAATATTTCCCAGTATGTTAAACAGTCTCTAAATTATACTGGGCTTCAATTTTGGAATTCTCTATCGCATGATCTTACAGTAATAAATAATTTCAATTTATTTAAAAAAAAATTAAAACTTCACATTCTGGGACTACCAAGAATATATATAAAAAAAGGGAATAAGTGACAAAAACAGGAATAAAATGGGGAAAAAAAGTGAGAGGGGGAACAATTTGCTAACATTAATTTATACTACTATCTTTAAATGTTGTGCGCCATGCTTTCTGGTGTAACTGTCTTGCCTATACTTGTATAGGGAGATCAGGGCCTTGTCAGGACTTTTCCCAGATCTCCCTTGCTGTTAGAACTACCTACAGTGTTGTTACATTACTTTGGATTTTTGGTTTTAATGTAACAGCTAAATAAACTGAATTGAATTGAAAACAATTGGATCACGGGAACTGCAATCGCTTTGTTCTGTTTTTTTTTGTGCAAGTCTGTAGGTAGCTCCTATGGCGCTACATGATGAAATACACTTAAAGTCTTCGTCCCCCAGTGGGGAGAGATAAGGGCCTACCTTCTCTGCTTTGGAGAAAGGGTCAACTACAAAGTTGTACAGCGGGACAAAAATATTATGTAAGAATGGAAAGGAACTTCTCAGAAGTCGACACAACCAGGCATCTGTGCTATTTTCTCGGTTCGTAGAAAAGTTCCATGCATATCCACTTTTGCGAGACCTCGTTTTGCACGAAATTTAAAGGTGTGTGCGATGTACCTAATGTTGTCAGCCATTATTTAGTGCTTGAAAGCACCGGTTTCTCCGTAGTTTTTTTTTTGTTGTAGGTTTAACCAAGGTCGTTATGATCATATTTTCCTCACGAACGAGGCTTTCATTTACGTACCATGAATTTTGAGAAATGGTTTTGATTTGTAGCGAAAACAACCGGAATGCTCGTGCAGCGTAACAGTTGTATGCCCTAGAGGTAATACGCAAACACGGATTTCGGAACATATGTGTCATTCAGTAAATACTCAAACACGTGTGTTCGGAAATACGTGTTTGCACATCCCAACTGCAATTCACGGGAATTGCACATGGAGAGTTGATTGCTACAAATTGTGCAACGGCGCCACATATGTCCCAATTCATGTCATTTTCTGTAGACACGGTAACCTAGGGATCCAATGAAAAGGCTGGAATTTTGAAACTTTGTGTTACATAAGTTGGAAGAGGAGCTATGTTTTTATCGACCATCTTATGAGCAGACTAGTTGAGTTCACAGAAGATGGTGTAGTGAACAGACATAGTAAGCACTTTGCTTAGAGAACAATCTGTACTGGACGAGAAGCACACATGACAGGTGGTTCACCAATGTTTGATATAGCTTATGGGGTAATAGCAAGTTCAAGAAAACGTTGAACGATATTTGCATCTGATCAGAACGGATGCATCATATTTCTTAAGAAATTTGCCATTACAGCTTCTAACGACATGTGGTACCAGTACGACGTGGCTGTAGCAAATAGGATCGTACAAATAACACAATGGTTAGGCAGTCTTTTTCGACAACGCTGTATTGTACACACAATATCATGCCCCCCAAAGCAAGGAGATCTAACTATTTTGGACTTTTTCCTTTGGGGCATCTGAAGTTATATGTCTATGCAGTACTACCGTCGAATTTACTAAAACTGTAACAGTGGATCACAGATGCATGCCTTTGTTTGGGGGTTTAATAACTACGGTGAGCAACTCATTGGGCTATCAGTAATCAACCTTCCCTAATTTAGGACCACTGGTTCCAGAAAGAGGGAAGAGCCAGTGCCGTAAGACAAGTACACTATGCATGCCTCAACTGGAATTTGAACCCGGCCCCATCACGAACGAATGGTCAGAAGCCAGCATTATACCACTGTGCCATCAGATCGGTAGCTGAATGTGCCAGTGTTGGTGAGGACATGCTTAACACAGCATATGGAGGTAGCTAGTTGCAGGAGTGGGTAGTTGATGATGGGCACTGTGTATGCGAACATGTAAGTTCAATGTTTTTTCGTTTTGTAAAGTCCGTTTTATTCATCCACACTGTCTGGATTCTCAAGCGTTGCTTTTTAGTGTTTAGATTATACTACCGGGAGTTCTCGAGGTTGCCTTCCATCTTTTGTTTTAGGAAAAACGTAGTACATACTGTTTTTGCCACGCACTTTTTTGCTGTCCTATCCCCAAAGGGGGCAAGTTAGCGCCCTTATCTCACCCCTTTGAGAGAGAGGGGTCCATTGTTATTTCATCATTCAGTGCAATAAGGGGTTTCCTACTAACTTGCGGTAAAGGTAGAACCATAGATATCTATATCATAGTTCTAGAGATACTGTCCTGGTCCATGACTTTCTTGGCCAACCTCTCTATAAATCGCTATATATACACCGAAGATCCAAAACATTATGACCAGGGCGTTTTTATGCAAATCGTAGCAAATTCAGGTAAACGACCGCACGTGTGAATGTCATGAAACTATATAAATGACATCTGATATTGAGATCTATTAACAAGTGTTTCTTGTCCTTCCGGTGGGAAAGGCATCTGACTTAAGCGAGTTTGACAAAGGCCAAATTATCCTAGTCAAACGACTGGGTCAGAGCATTTCGTAGACTGCAAAGCTTGTGGGTTCTAACGATTAGCCATGGTTAGTGCCTTCAAAATGTTGGGAAGAACCACAGGCATAGTGTAGGCCGACCATAGTGTATCGATGCTAGAGGCGAGCGAAGGTTATCCAGTATGGTACGAGCCAACACAAGGGATACTGGTGCCCAACTCGCAGGTAATTTGAATGGCGGTGACGGGAATAATGTCACAACATACAAACCCTGCTGAAAATGGAGCTGCGTAACCGCATGCAGCTCCGAGTGCCTATGCTAAACTTGGATCATCGTCGAAAATGCCTACAATGGGCACGCGGACATCAAAACGTGACCTTGAATGACTGGAAGAAGGTTGTCTGGTCAGATGAATTTCGTTTCTTGTTGCACCATGTGGACAGCGTTTAATTGTGCGTCGTTTAGCTGGGTAAGTGTTAGCACCAGGATGCACCGTGTAACGAAGACAAGCAGGTGGAGGGTGTAATGCTTTGGGCAAAGGCTTGCTGGGAAACCTTTTGGTCCAGTCATTCATGATTTGTGCAGGAAACTATGGTGTCCATGACCTTACCTGAACATCCTTGCAGATCGGGTATATTCTTTCATAACAACAGTACTACCCTCTAGTAGTGCCTTGTTTCAGGATAATGCACCATGCCGTGCTACTCGGACTGTTCAAGAATGGTTCGCGAAACATGAGGGATATTTACAGATATTGCCTTGGCCTCCAAATTCCCCAAACATCAATCTAGTTGAGTATCTTTGGTTTGTTTTAGAACAGAAAATCCGATTTGCGGCTGCTCAAACACGTAACCTAAGAGTTAAAGGGTCTGCTGGTAATGTGTTGGTACTAGGTACAACAAAACATCTTTAGATATCTCCATGTGGTCAAAATGTTTTGGCTCTTCAGTGTATGTTATAGAAAATAATTCAGCACTTTACGGTGATAGAGCAGGATTCTTTTCTCACTGGGCATGAGATGTGAACACTCATGAATCCTACCTAAACAACACACGGCCGCCCCGGTGGTGCAGTGGTCTAAGGCGCTGGCCTCTGATCATTCGTCCGTAAGGGGTCCGGGTTCGAATCCCGGTCAGGCATGGATGTTGTGTTTGTCTTACGGCACTGGCTCTCTCCCTTCCCTGGAACCAGTGACCCTAAAATTAGGGACGGGCGACTGCTTATAGCCAGCCCATTGAGTTGCTCACGGTGGTCGTTAAACCTCCAATCAAAAAAAAAATAAAATAAAATAAACAACTCACGAGAAGAAGATCTGGTTCAAAGTTGTACAAACCAGATTCATGGATGTAAAATATAACTGTCCAAGCACTGCTGCTTGATCACATATCAAGTTTGGTTTTTACACTTCGTTCAAGGTGGTCCCACAAATTCTCGATGGGATTTAAATTTGGCGATTTTGCTGGCCAGTCCGTTTGTCCTAAATTTGTATCATGCTCTTCACATCAGTCCGTAATGGTTTTAGCTCTATGAACCCTACAGTTGTCATCCTGGTTAATTGAATAAGTTACTTGATGAGAATCCTGCAAATGCTGTACAAAAGGAAGCGCATGATTGTCTAAAATTTCTCTGTAAGCTTGCTGATTCATTGTATTTTTCCTCTACTATTGGGCCTAATCCACAACCATTAAGACAACCCAAAATTTGGTTTTTTATCAAATATTACAGACCCAGTACCTTTGGCAAGAACTCTTAGAACACACTCAGGTTTGAATATTTCTTCAGACCCCTTGCTGACTCTATGCTTTGCGTCATTTGAGTATAGGCAAAATTTTGATTCATCAGACCATATGACAGCCTTCCACTGATCAAAAGTCCATGTCCTGTGAACTTTGGCCCCCTGTTAACTCTACGCGTTGCGTCATTTGAGTATAGGCAAAATTTGGATTCATCAGACCATATGACAGCCTCCCACTGATCAACAGTCCGTTTCCTGTTATCTTTGGCCCAAGTTAATCGTGCTTTCTGTGTGAGCTGAAGTTAACATTTGTCTCAGTTTTGCAACTGTACTACAGATATTCATTCGATGATGTTCTCTACGCCAATTTTTCACAGATATAGACGTGTGAGGTCCATTACTAACAGACTGGCGGAGTTCCTGCTTTGTTTAAAATCTGTTTTCGTTGACCAGGCAAGAAATTCTACGCCGGTCACGACTTGTCAGAATGGTATTTCTCCCACAGTTTTTCCTTTTTTCAGTCGAGTTTGACTTACACCATTCTTTATAAACACTTACAACTGTTCTTTTGCTAACACCTGCAAATTCAACAATTTCCTTGGTGCTGTGTCTTTCTGACCGGCCAAAAGCTATAGCACCTTTTTGCCAGTCACATCTGTCTTCCGAGACATTGATTTCAATTTTTCAAGACTTTCAGCTTAAAATTTTGCCTGTAGAAAAAAAACCCATATATTTTATTATTGTATTACTCAAAAATATTTAAATAAAATTATAATTATAACATCAGAAATATATCATATTAAACAATTACATAGATTGCTGCAGGTGACTTATTTTTTGTCCAGTGTCTTTAATATGAGCAAGATCTGCACTAAGCAAAACATTCAACGAATGTAAAAACTAAAGTAACTGCCATATATTGCGTTGAAGAATCGAGCCAATTCTTGGTCCGTTTGTGCTTATCGAGATAGCTGCTTTCAACGTTTTTTAACTTCCTCTGACGAGGAGTGGTCAAGATGTTTCTAGAAGCCTGTGTTTTTAAACAGAGATTTCAGTGACTGAAAGGTGGCGAGGCGAGAGGAAAAAAGACAGCATTTGTGTGTGTGTGTGTGTGTGTGTGTGTGTGTGTGCGCAGGTGATGTACGTTTAGCAAGCGTGGGGAAGGAGGAGGTCGTAAAAAAACAACTGGAACATTATCTTCATGCGAACTGCCTTATTTGTAACGGAAACCACGGGATGTTGTCAACAGTAGATAATTTGTCGTTTTTCAGCGAAAAAACTGGGGTGTGATTTTTTTTTTACTGATAAAAGTGCTGTACTTCGATACTTTCGGTTTGTCCAAAAAATGATTGTTCGTAACTTACGGTTAAAATAAGGGAAAATTTGCCGAAGTTCAAGGAATCTATAAAAATTTCAGCTTATGCGGAATTTCATATTATGCGAGCTCGTTATGTGTGGGTTCGTCTGTATTACAATCTATCTATCCTATCTAACTAATCTATCTATCCGTAGCCAATGAGAGAAGGCACGTGTCGTGAGCTGGCTTGGAGGGTATATAAGGTGTGCTGTAGGCAATCTGAAAACATATCACTCGTTGCTGTCACTGATAAAAGGAGCGATGTATCAGATTTGCAAAAAGGGGTGATTACCGGCTTTCAAGCCAAGGGTGACAGTATTTCTGAAACAGCGCAGTTTGTGAACTACGTGGAACTGCGGAGCACCACGCGCCATTGATGTGAGAGTTGAACGTCGGTTGCGAAGTTCCGCGAGGGCCGATCGACACGCTACAGTTGAGCAACTCACTGGCCGAATGAACCAGGTGGCTAAAGGAAGTGTGTCTAAAACAAAATTTCAGCGAATCCTTTTGCGTATGGGGCTCCGATTCCGACGGATGGTCACTGCACCTATGTTAACGGAGGTAAATCGGCAGAAAAGTCCTACATTTGCACAGCAGTATAGGAATTGGACCTCCGCTGATTGGCAAAGGATTGCCTTCTCCGATGAGCCACGTTTCCTGCTTCATCGAACGGATGGACGTTGGCGTGTAAGGCAAGAAACTTCGGAGAACAAACATCCTTCAACCACTGCTGGAAGAACACCAGCCGGTGGGGGCAGCGTGATAGTCTGGGGAATGTTTCCATGATATTCTCTGGGTCCACTCATACCTGTGGAAGGCGCTATGGACCGAATTCGTTATGAATACATCCTTGAGGACCACGTACACCCATACATGCTGATTGCCTTCCCTGGTGCGGATGGGATCTTCCAGCTCGACAATTCGATGTGTCACACAGCTAGAAATGTCCGAGAGTGGTTAGAAGAGCACGATGTAGACTTCAAAGTACTCCCTTGGCCCACTAAGTTCCCAGACTTAAACCCAATTGAGCATCTGTGGACCACCTCGATTGTGTTGTTCGCTCTATGGATCCTCCACCACGCACCCTCCAGCAGCTGTCAGATGCACTGCAGTCAGCATGGCTTCACATACCTCCCTCCAGCACTTTGAGGCACTCCCATAA
The DNA here is from genome assembly GCA_039090855.1 of Macrothele yani. Classification (NCBI taxonomy): domain Eukaryota; kingdom Metazoa; phylum Arthropoda; class Arachnida; order Araneae; family Macrothelidae; genus Macrothele; species Macrothele yani. The sequence goes on along the minus strand of CM077022.1, from coordinate 10,971,626 downwards.
CGTCTAGCGGCTGTACCCGCACTACTTAAATCATTTCGCCCCAGAAACGCATGAAATGATTAATGCAGCCTATAAGGAAGATGTTTTGTTCCGTGCAAGAGTGTTTAAGTGGCACAAGCGTTCCTGGAAGATGCTCCACGCTCCGGTAAGACTTCGACATCGACTACTTCGATAAAAAGGGAATTGTGTATGACCATGTTGTTGCACAAGGGAATGCTATGCTATTACTGTTCTGAAGTTATCAAAGGTCCTCTAAAGAAAACCAAAATCCCTAAAACTCCCAGAATACGCACAGACTGGTTGGAATTTGCATTCAGATAACGCCCCTGCACATCGTGCTTTGCTTACCCAGAAGATTATCTAGGTCCAGGCATCGATCATTCGTCCGTAAGGGGTCCGGGTTCGAATCCCGGTGAGGCATGGATGTTGTTTGTCTTACGGCACTGGCTCTCTTCCTTCCCTGGAACCAGTGACCCTAAATTAGGGACTGGCGACTGCTTATAGCCCATTGAGTTGCTGCTCACGGTGGTCGTTAAACCTCCAATCAAAAAAAAAAAAAAAAGGGTCTAGGCATCGAAATGATGCCGCACCCGTTGTATTCACCAGACTTGGCGCCGTATGACTTCCACTTATTTCCTGAAGTGAAAAAGCAACTTCGGTTTACATCAAATACTGAACTAAACAATGCTGTGATGGGTATCTTAAGCCACATGTTGAAGAAGGTTTTTTTTTTTTTAATTTTTGATTGGAGGTTTAACGACCACCGTGAGCAACTCAATGGGCTATAAGCAGCCGCCCGTCCCTAATTTAGGGTCACTGGTTCCAGGGAAGGGAGAGAGCCAGTGCCGTAAGACAAACACAACATCCATGCCTCACCGGGATTCGAACCCGGACCCCGTTCGGACGAATGATCAGAGGCCATCGCTTAGACCACTGCGCCACCGGGGCGGCGAAGAAGGGCTTCGAACACACCTTCCGGAAGTGGGTAGAAAGGTGGGACCGGTGCATTGATGTAGAGGAAGAATACTTCGAAAGTATGTAAGTATGTTTTCTACATTACATTTCTGCCCCATGTAAAATCAGTCTCGTTACTTACTTAACGACCCTCTTATATCTCATCGAATAGCTCACGGTGGTCGTACCCCTCCCCCTTGCCCAAATCCTATTTCTGTCATATGCATAACTCACGCATTGCCCACCAATCTTTTAGATTGACCTCCCCTTCAGAGCTTGGCCTTTTGCCAATGCAAGCACTCCCCCGCCCCTCCCTGCTCGACGAAATATTTATTTTTCTCTCGTAGCCTTGAAAGACTTGCGGTCCATTTCTGGAATAATGCTATAAGTTCATGTCGCCCCTGAAATGCTAAATTCAAATATACATAAAAATATTCAAATATATGTGGGATGTGCGTTTGTAGGTTCGTCGCAGATTGGCGACTCCCATTTAGTGTAGGACTAACTTTTTTAACAACTAAAATAGCAGTTAATGAAGTAAGCAGTCGTCGAATTCAAGGGAATGAAACATAAACAAACATCGTCTTGGCCACACATCCTTTAACTCGCGCACACAACTTTCAACTTCGTCCCTCTTCGTCGTATCTCCGGCTGAGCTGAATCACCTACTAGTCATCGTGCGGAAAAAGCGAGCTGAGCTGCTACTAGCGCGGTATCGCTGCGACATCTATCGGCAACATTTCAAAGAAAGTTTCAAAAGGCAAAAAGTTATAGGGAAAATCCCACATTTGTAATAAAAAGTTCGTGCTCCCGGTGCAGTGTTAGCTGGATTTTACTCTTCCGCTTTGGATTTATTTTTTAGCTAAGGCTTATTTGTTAGGCGATCGGTTATTGTTCCACGATTATCTGAGTTATGCAATTAATATGCAATTATTTTATTTTCTGTTTTCTTCTGGATTTCTTCTTTTCGGCACTACCGATGTTTTCATGCGTCCCACTCTGAATTCTCTCTTCCTCTTTCTCTAACGTAACCGTTTTCCTACCACCTTGATTTCTACTTTTCAGCCCCTCTTTCTCTGAAGAAAACGGCTAGTGACGCTGTAAGAGTTGTAAACAAGTTACGTATTATCTGTGTGAGATCCTTTAACTTTTCGTGCTGCCGTGGATAGAGGTATAGATAAATGGTGCTTATTATTGGTGCTATAAAACCTTTAGCTGTAAGGGCTACTCTAAGGTACAATGAGCCGCACCTGTGGCGCAGTGGTTTAAGCGATGACCTCTGATCATTCGTCCGAAAGGGGTCCGGGTTCGAATCCCGTGAGGCATGGATGTTGTGTTTGTCTTGAGGCACTGGCTCTCTCCCTTCCCTGGAACCAGTGACCCTAAATTAGGGACGGGCTACTGCTTATAGCCCATTGAGTTGCTCATTGTAGTCGTTAAACCTCAAATCAAAAGAAAAAAGCTAAGAAACTTTCCATACTGCTTTTTAGCCGCCCCTGTGGCGCAGTGGTCTAAGGCGCTGGCCTCTGATCATTCGTCCGTAAGGGGTCCGGGTTCGAATCCCGGTCAGGAATGGATGTTGTGTTTGTCTTACGGCACTGGCTCTCTCCCTTCCCTGGAACCAGTGACCCTAAATTAGGGACGGGCGACTGCTTATAGCCCATTGAGTTGCTCACGGTGGTCGTTAAACCTCCAATCAAAAAAAAAAAAAACGCTGGCCTCTGAGTATTCGTTCGTAAGGGGTTCGGGTTCGAATCCCGGTGAGGCATGGATGTTGTGTTTGTCTTACGGCACTAGCTCTCTCCCTTCCCTGGAACCAGTGACCCTAAATTAGGGACGGGCGACTGCGTATAGCCCATTGAGTTGCTCACGGTGGTCGTTAAACCTCCAATCAAAAAAAAAAAAAAAAAAAAAAAAAGGTACAATGCTTGATTGCCCTGAGTAACACTTTTGAACGGCTACTGATGATTTAGTAACGTTGCTGAAGTGCCCTTGATGGCTGTTGTAAGCTTTTCTTGCTGACAGTAAGATGGGAATAAAGTGGCATACCATTGCATTATATCTTTGAAAACGAGTATCTCCCAGTAACAGCTGTTTTAAAATTTAGTTACCATTACTGTTACACGCATTATCGAACTGAACCTTCACTGCAGAATCACTAGGTCATCGGAACATGTTTTACATTCCTCAAACTGCAGGAAAGAGGATGTTTTAACATAACCATTTTTATACAAGATGACGCAACTCCTCACATCGGACTGTCAGTAGAGACGTTGCGGAGACAAAGTTTCACAGAGAAGAGAGTGATCAATTGATTATTCTCAAAAGGACGGCCACGGCGTTCCCCAGATATTAACCCCTGTGACCTTTGGTTGTGGGATCACTTGAAGAGCATGGAGTATCTTTTTTATATTCTACGCATGGATGACTTAAAAGGAATAATCTTATAGCACGTGAAATACCACTCCTGATCAGTTGCGGTCTGTCGCGGATTCAGTTTTTGGTCCAACAGAACGACGGGCAGACTGAGCAATGCCTGAAGAACCTTCACTGCAGCATCACAAGGTTATCAGGACTCTCCAGCAATCTCCATCAGCTCTTTGCACTAAAAAAACTACCTCGATATCGATACATTTTAATGTTTGAGAAGAACACTGTAAGCTGAATCGATTAAACGTCACATTACGTTCACCAACAGTTCATCTGTCAATCACACACCCATACAGATCACAAAATACCCTTACTTACTATTTGTAGCCCTGAATTTTCCCGTGGAGATAATTTTTGAACTATATACATTTTTAAAACTTTCTAGCTGTAACAAAACTAAAACAAGTTAGTAAAATCATGCAATGCGTTGATTATGATACGCTTTCCAACATATCAGAAATCACTACTCAAGTTATTACTCAAGTTATGAGGATAATGGCTGTGGAATAAATCTCGCTCCTGTGTTCTGACCTTTGACCCCATTTCAATGATATTCAACAGAACCGGTTCAGTATACCTCCGGAACAACATACTAGAGTTTTGTTGCAATAGAAGTAGTTTTAAGTAAGTTATGACGCATAAAGGCAACGGAATGGATCCCGCTCCTTATGTCCTGACCTTTGCCCCATTTCCAATAGGGTTTGTTCTCAGGTGGTCCCTTACTACATACTAAAATTTCATCAAAATCGAACCGTTTTTACGCAAATTATGGCGCATAAGAGCAATGGAATAATAGATCCTGCTCCTATGTCCTGACCTTTGACCCCATTTCGCACGTTTTCGATAGGGTTCGTCCCTATACGTTGTCCCTTACCACAAACTAGAATTTTATCGAAATCGGACCATTTTTACGCGAGTTATCGTGCAGACGGACAAAGCTGGAGCATATACGATTCTTCAACCTACGGCTGGATAGCGTAAATGATTGCTAGACACAGATATTTTCACAAAATGTGTGATGTAAGTAACGAGTCTGAAGAGACATGCATATGCTCTATATAAAAGGCCAACGGGGCTAGTTTGAAGTGTGTTCTGACCAGATGGACACAGGTTTGATCCCACGTAGATTGAGCTTTTCTGAACGACTCAATACTCGCCGATCATTGGATGTTCACGTTAAGCCGTCGCGTTACCTTTAATTAAAAACAACAACACGTTAAACCTTTTCATAAAAAAACAAAAAACATCGAAAACAACCCATGGATGTTTTTCACTGAGATAAGTCCTAACAATCTTTCTTTAGAGGAACTGTGCATGGGGAAAATATCGAGAGGGTATCCTGATACTCATTGTAGATATTTCGTGCTATGCAACTTTCGCATGCCAAGTTCTTCATTGGTGTGGGATGCACTTCAATCTACGGCCCCCATCGTCTGCTTCAGCTAAACGCTGCTAGAATGCCTGGAGAAACGTTTCTCCCGGCATTCCATTGGCGCGATAGCTAAAGCAGACGACGGGGGCCGAAATCTAAAGTGTAGCCCTAATTCCTGACATTGAGCGGTACTTAAGTAATTGGAATAATGAATGTTATTATCGCAAAACCAATGAAAGAAGGTAAGTGAGTCACATTACTAAACTATTGCGGCGGCACTAGGAAGTATTTCGGCTGTTTAGTTTTCTAAAAACAATATTATTTTATATTCAGATTTAGACGAACGTAAGAAACAACCCTGACACCGATTAAATGTGATGTAGCTGCGAAAGTCCATCTGAATATGTGCAAGCTATAATCTGACCTCAAGATAGAAAGAAAAGCTGAATCGCAAGTGTGTTAGTGAAAGGGATTGGTAACTTTTAGTCTAGGTTATCTACAGGTTACAAACCACCGTGTTATAGAGGGTGATTTAAAAGTTCCCGAACCCTAATTTGAACAATTTTTGTTCGTATTATTCAGATACATAAAGTTTACTTACAGCTGTGATACATCTTCCATCGACTTTTGAGCAACTGATGTTGACCTAAAGAAGGTGTTGGAAATGACCTCCGTGTTGCTGGAGGCAAATATCCACGCGGCGCCACATGTTTTCCGTAACGCGTTTAAGCATAGTTGGCGTGATTTCCGCTGTAGCCTGAATAATGTTTGTTTTCAAGGACTGCAGGTCATTCGCGTATTTTGCAAATCAACATAACCGTTCATATTAAACCAGGCTTCATCCGAAAAGAAAACATTGTTCAATAAGCCCTTGTTGTATCGAGTAAATTTACGAAACCAACGGCAATACAAACTGGCGCTTATGAGTGTCAAGTGCCTTCAGTTCTTGAATAACTTTCACTCTGTATGCATGAAGCTGCAATCGTTTAGTCGCTTTCTGTACTGAGCCGTAAAGTTTCACTTGCTGAGATAAGCGATGAATCGATTTTGTAGGTGACTGTTGCAAACGTCTTTCCACATCGTTTATCACTTCCGGCGTTAATACACTTGCCGGCCATTTCCAGGCATATCATCAACACTTCCAGTTTTCAGAAATCTTACGAGTAAACTGTGTATTGTTGATTTACTTACCCCAGTATGCTGCGGAAATTTTTTCCTGAACTCTTCTTTACACTGTTTGTAAGACTGCGTTTGCAAATAAGTTTCAAGTAAACAAATTCTCTGCTCTCTCGTCAAGCCCATGCCTCTGTGCAAATGGCTAAGATAAAGTGGGCAACCTGCGTAGCACACATGGAACCGTTTTTTTTTTCTGGCACTCTGCCAATTTCGTTCAGGTATTCGGCAAACGCAGTATTTGATCTCTACGAGTTGCTGACTCGTGTTGCCACATCAATTGGTTGAACTTTTGCTTACAGCATACGCAATGATTTTTTAAATTCAGGGTTCTGGAATTTTACGATCACTCTGTACATCATTTTAAGGCTCTCGTGAATAGCAGCCCCCCCCGTGGGGGTCGAGAGGAAGCCGAATTTCGCTACGACACTTACTTCACTTCCGTCGGGAAAGATGCATTTTTATTGTAGCTTTTATGACATTTAGCATCAGGCTCTCGTAATTTACGTAGATCGTAATGAGATACTACAGTGCAACTTGGATAATTCGAAGCTGAAGGGACCACAAAAATAATTCGAATTATCGACAAAATTTGAATTAGCCAAGTTTGAATATTGGCACATTCAAGTACTGTAAAAAACATATTTATTCATAACATACAAAAAAAGTACAGTACGGTAAATTAAAAAAAAATGTAAAAATAAACGGGAAATTTTGGGCTGCTTCTTAGAATTTATGTTATGGGTAAGGATAAATTCCTCATCGAGTGAATGAAGTAGATTCACGTACATTCTGCTGTTCCTCAATAACCTTCCTTAACTGTTGGAGGTAAACCAAGGCCTCTACTGAATTTGGAAGGCGCTCTTCAGAAAATTCTGGCCGTTCCAGTTCCTCATCTAATGATACACAGCAGGTCTTATTCATAACATCAGCCAAGATCTCATCATCTGTGAGCTCACCACAAACAGCTAAATTGGCATCAACGCTCACAAAAAAGCCTCATACGGTTCATCACGGCCTACGTCTTCCCAGTACTTCACAGTGGGTATGATCTCCTCGCCACCAATACCTTGATGTAGTTGAGACTCATCATCGGGGTGCTGGAAGCCTTCTAGTTGGCTATAGTTTCAGGTTTAACTTGTTGCTTCATCCAGAACAGTAAGTACCCATTTTAAAAGGTAATTGTTGAAAATACGAGATTACGAAAACGGGGTTTTCTTCGAATTAAACAAAAAAAGTTCGAATGAAAGGTGTTCTTTTTTTCACTTTATTTATATATAAAATTCAAGGGACCAAATGGAAAAATTCAAATTAACCAAGAATTCGTATTAAAAACGTTCGAATTAAACAAGTTACACTGTACTACGTTTATGTACAACGTGATGAAATAATTTTCGGCGATAGTTTTGTAAATATATATTGAGTAAATATGAAATTAACTGTTGCTCCGTCACGTCATGGGGCATCATTCAAAAATCAAATTTCAACAATGTTTTTGATCACTCCGTTATCCAGTTTCGTTACATCGAACTTTTTTCCCCCTTGGGATTTACTTGACTATTATCGGGAAAGATGGACAGGATCAAAAATTTTCATCTTTACAGAATTCGCGAGTAGTAGAAGTGTCTTTCAAGCAAGACTTATACGGTCGTATCAGAATAGTATGACAACCACCCGGAATCACAGAGTGTAGGTGACAAGGTCGGCCACACGGAGATATAAGCGGCGACCAGGACAGATCAGATCAGCTATAATGCGTTACGTGAGCACAATGGGCAGAGGTAGTGATTTGACGGACGTTCAACAAAGGAATGATCATCGCGCCAAAGGCGGAAGCATCTCAGAAAGAGCGGACTTGGTGGGCTGTTCGCGAGATGCTGTAGTAAGGGAGTACAAAGAATGTACCTCTGGCACACCGAGTACCTCCCGACCTCGTAACTGCGGGCCCCAAAGGTCATCGACCCCAAAGGAGAACGTCGCCTCCGTCAATTGGTAAAGGGCGATTGACCGCGCAAATGAACGCTGGAGAACCCAGGTACGCGTCCCCGATAACAGTAGAGCGAAACCTGTTACGCATCGGTCTCCTGAGTCAACGCTACGTCAAGACGCCCATGTTAACCTATGCCCATCGGCAACGGCGTCTGCAGTTCGCATGGGACTGAAGTCATGAGACAGTGGAAGAGTGGAAAAAGGTTATGTTCTCCAATGAATCGAGGTTTCTACTCCACAGAAGTGAGGGCGGTGGCGGATACGACGTCAGACACACCAGAACCAACACCCGGACATGCTTGTCGGTCAAGTACAGACCGGAAATGTGCGTGTCTGTGGGATGTTTTCCTGGTATGACCTCGGACCGATTTTACAACTGGATGGGTCCGTAAACGCTAATGGCTACCTGTCAATCCTCGCTGGCCACATGCATCCCTTCATGTTGGACGTTTACCCTGGTCATGATGGTGTCTACTAACAGACAATGCGCCGTGCCACGTCGCTAAGGGGGATGCGTGACTGGTTCCACGAACATGACAGCGATGTCTCAGTTCTCCCTTGGCGGATGAAATCGCACTAGTTCAATCCCATAGATCACTTGTGGGGCTATGTGGATCGACAGGTTCGACGTGCCGACCCACAACCACGTCATCTCCAAGACCTCCGTGCTCTGCTGCAGTCTGAATGGGCACGTGTGCCTTGACAACCTTCCAGGCGCTCATCGCGTCCATGCCACGCCGTTTCGTCGCTGTCATCCGGGCCAACGGCGGTTATTTCCATTATAAACTGGCGTGCAAAAATTAAGGACGAGACTGTTTATCGAATGTAACGCCGTGCAGAAGTGCTCCACATCAACTCAAATCATACCATAAGATCCCCAAGATATAAGAATATGGGACAAGTGGGCAAAACCGTCCAAATAAGGAATCCAAGGGATACAAAGCACTTTATTGGAAAGGTAGTTTCGAGCACAACTGGACAGAAGACAGAAACGTCCATGTGACAGGCGGCTGCCAAGAAAAATCCAGTCTTCAGTATCACCCCTGACTGCGTTGCAGGATTTACAACGTCTGTCCATGCTGAGGACGAGGTTGTCACGGAGCTCTTGAGGCATCGCGACCCATTCCTCTTGTAGCGCCAATCGCAATTGCGGAATCGTTGCTGGCGGCTGGTGACGTACTGCCAAGCGTCTCCCAAGAAGGTTATACACTTGTTCGATTGGATTTAGGACCGGGGACCTTCCATGCGTTGAATATCTTCACTCTCTAACAGCTCTGCAACAGCCACTGTACGATGAGGTGTAGCGCTGTCGTACATGAAGAGGAACTCAGGACCCACAGCACCTCTAAACAGACGCACGTGAGGCAGGAGAACCTTGGTACAATAGCGGACACCAGTGACTGAACCTCCTTGGAAGATGTGGAGTTCAGTACGGCTACCAAGCATGATACCGCCCCAAACGAGAACTCCGCCACTTCCAAACCGGTCCCTTTCGATGATGTTGGAGGTGGGATTGCGTGTTTCCTGCTCTCTCCAGATGTGTATACGTCCAGAATCTCTCGTCAGACTAAATTGGCTCTCATCCGTAAAGAGAACTCGACCCCATTGCTGATGTGTCCAGTTCTTGTGTTCCTGGCACCACAGGAACCGCCGTCTCCGAGGAGCAGGCTTTAATGGCACCCACCGTACTGGTCGTCGTGCAAAGAGACCACCTTTGTACAGCCTCCTGGCCACGGTAAAACGCAATAACGGATGTCCAGTTGTCTGTTGCACGTGTCTTGCGATTTCTCCCGCTGTCTCTTCTCGCCTGTTGGACAATATACCGGTCGTACGCCGCCGTGGTTGCTCGTGGACGACCACTGCTAAACTCTGGGACAGCTGTTCCTGTCGTTTGAAATGCTCTCCAAGCTCGTGAAACGATGCTGTGAGTGATCCCGAACTCCTCGGCCACACTAGTATCACTTCGACCTTCTTCCAACTTCCCAATGACGCGACATCGGGTAAAGTCATCCAGATGTCGTCTACTGGATTGCCTGTTGGCCATATCACACGATGGCAGCAACTCGACGTCGGTCAAACCGATATACACCGTGCAACAGCTTTCACCGAATTGCTGAGCATACACCGCCCGTGTGCTTTATACCCTTCCGACCGTCTCCCCCCCCCCCACGTAATGCTGCATATATGCGCATGCCCTACTGTACCGTACCCTAGTCTATCTCCTGAGTGGTCTTTCAGTCCGTTCTGCCTGCTCGTTCCGCTGTTATGCTAATTTCTCCTCTTCGTCCTTAATTTTTGCACACCAGTGTATTAGGTAGGTAGTCATATTATTCTGATACGACTGTGTATATACTACCTTGCTTCCATTATTACTGCTGTTGTATCTCGCTGTTATTGCTAGCTCATCTTTACGTCTGTAGTTTTCCTATACTCATCTCAGCTTATGTTCATTGAGAACAGGTGAGTGTTTTTGTGATCATCTTTGCATCTGCTTTTAGATTTTATTGTATTGTATTGTATTGTATTGTATGTATTTATTGATGTTTTTTTTTCACTGTACCATCTTACATAATCTTCGAATAAAGTTCGTGGTATGGGGTTTCCCTCGCACTCTATTGTCACCGCACACATTCCGGTACTGGTCCTGTACATGACATAATAACGCACAAAAAGTACGTATGCAAATAAAGGTGGTGTGAATTCATGGAAAATTCCCGACAATAACATGCAGCAAAGTTGCCGGTAGGTCTATCTTATAACAAAATTTTCGTTTTTAACGGTTTGCGTTTCTAACTTCAGTATTTTGACAGATTTTACGTAGCCACTGATTCGGTTTATTTCAGAAAAGTCAGTTACGGATTTTTACGCAGAAACTTTGAAAAAAAAACTTCGATTTGAAGTGAAGGAATCCTTTCCCTTTGCCACCAGTGGGTTTCGAACTGCATACGTCTTCAACGACAGCGGAGCGCCCTATCGAGTGACCCAGAAAGGCCCTTAACACGTGATCACATATAAGGCCGAAATGAAGATGACTCTAATTGCGCGATGAAGAAAGGTTTTTCGCTATTAATGAGGGTTATGCCGCCCCCGGTGGGGCAGTGGACTAAGCGCTGGCTTCTGACTATTCGTCCAAGATAGATCCGGGTTCGAATCCCAGTGAGGCATGAATGTTCTGTTTGTCTCACGGCACTGACTCTCTCCCTTCCCTGGTGCCAGTTACCCTAAATTAAGGACGGGCGACCATTTGTATCCCATCGATCAGATCAGATCATATGTAGAGGATTTTAGGAAGCGAGTGTATGACTTCAGGTCTTAAACAACCCTTAGAAATAGGAAGCTTGCAGATTTGGGCTAGAGTGCCCGATAGGAAAGGGACACGGAAGCGAGGTAGAAAGGGGGAGGAAGACGCCCGTATTTATTACCGGGAGGCCAATACCCGGAACCCGACGGCGTAACGTGCTCATCCGACGCACGGTGGATATTTAGTAGTTCAAGCGTTCGTACCTGCCAGAGATCAAACCCGAGGTCTTTTCCGTGGCAGTCACGAACGTTGACCACTAGGCCACCTGCGGCCCCAATATCCCATCGAGTTGGTCACGGTGGTCGTTAAACCTACAAACAAACAGAAAACCTAAGTATATAATTTACTCTTAACAGCTATAATACATATTATTTGGTCAGATCATAAAACGCCTTATAGAATTGTAAAACAGGGCGCAATGATGTCATTTGAACAAGCTATCTATAGATATGTCTCAATGAAGTTTAAATTAATATAAAAGTTCAATTTTATATCTAAATGATAAAGTTTTTCGTTATAAAATATTTTGCTCACATTAAAAATCCTCCAAATACGTGGCGTCATTGAATAAACAAAGACATCGCTCTTTCCACGTTTCAGCAACACATAGCAACTAAAAAATAGTTATTCGGTCACCGCTGGGGATCCGAATCCCAGATCTCTCTATATCTAGGCGAACGCGTTAGTCTTACACCATGGTGGCTAACAATCCACGGCGACCAACAATCCACGGCGCTATGTGTGTTTTTCTGTCAGCTTCTGACATCATAAATCCGTAAGATGGGCTCAGCTACTGAGACTTCTCCATCTGGTGGGTATTAACGGCACTGGCTATAAATTAATTATAGCAGTTAAATCTAATGGAGAAGAGATCCATAGTGAAAATCCTCCAAATACGTGGCATCAGTGAATAAACAAAGACATCGCATCTCGCCCTTTGGATTTACCTGCTATAATTAATATATAGCCAGTGCCGTTAATGCCAACCAGATGAAGACGGCTCAGTAGCTGAGCCCATCTTACGGATTTATGATGTCAGAAGCTGACAGAAAAACACACATAGCGCCGTGGATTATTGGCCACCGTGGTGTAAGGCTAACGCGCTCGGCTAAATATCGAGAGATCTGGGTTTCGGAATCCCAGCGGTTACCGAATAACAATTTTTTGGTTGCTATGTGTAGCTAAAACATGGAAAGAGTGATGTCTTTGTTTATTATTTGCTCACATTATAAACGATGTCAAACTGTACTGATTTATTCCCCTCTACATTAGTATGAGTTCCACGACAACCGTAGCCCTTACGTTATATTAGGTGTGCAACTTAATTCTCGACCACTGGCACGACACGTTGATAGCAAATTATACCAAATCGAGTACGTACCTAATCAGGGAAATAATCCCCGTCGTGTCGGATACATTTGAGCCATCGCTCAGGGAGCTGCCGAATGCCACTGCGGAAAACAGAGGGCTGTTTCGAGTTGATAAAGTCATCAATACTTCTGTGGACCTCCTCGACAGAAGTGAAGTGCGTATCACGCAGGTGATCTGCAGGGAGCGAAAGAGGTGATAATCCGACTAGGCGAAGTCTGGAGAATACGCCGGGTGGGACAAAAAACCTCCCATCCCAGGTCGGTGATCATGTTTAAAGTCGTTTTCGCGGTGTGAGGACGCGCATTATTCTGAAGCAACAGGACAGAACTTCTGCCCTTGCCGGTGTATGGCCTTTTTGCCTCCATTGCGTCACTCAAACGAATGAGTTGCTGACAATAACGCTCAGCATTGACCGTTTCACCAGGTTTGAGCAACTCATAGTGTACGACACCGCGCTGATCCCACCATATGCACAGCAACAACTTCCTGGCATGGATATTCGGTTTGGCGGTACTTGTGGTAGGCTGATCTGGGTAAACCCACGATTTGCGCAGGTTAGGATTATCGTAGAGGATCCACTTCTCATCACAGGTCAAAATCTTGTGGAGGAAATCCTTCTTCTTGAATCTGGAGAGCAAGGACACAGCAACATCGTAGCGTTTAGACATGTGCGTTGGTGGGGCACCCAATGGCCCTCCTTGTGAATCCGTCCAAGCTTGTGCAGGTGCTTTGCAATGTCTTGCCGTGTTACTCCGAGTTGCTGGGCGTGGTCTGACTGTGTGCGACAGGGATCCGCGTCCAACAGTTGTTCCAGTTCCTTGTCGTCAACTTTCTGTGGCTGTCCCGGACGTTCTGCATCACGGAGATCAAAATTTCCCTGCTTAAACCGCTGGAACCATTTCTTACACGTACTGTAGAACGCAGCAGCCTCACCCAAAGCAGCACAGATCATTTGTTGGGCCCTTTTTCTCAGCTGAAACGCGAACAGGAGGCAGTGCTTCAAATGTTGCTTCTCGAGCGATATTGCGTTCACCGTCAACTCTCGTCTCTTCTGTCACTACAGCTGTGAGCGGTTACGGTTGCCTGGAAAGCTGTTGGATGGCGCTGCAATCAACCATTATCGCACACATCTATTTGCATTTGCCGACGTTCTACGATCGCTTGCGGTTAGGGGCCATGAATTAAGTTGGACACCTAATACATTAAACAACATACGTGTAAAAATACTTCTTTACTTCCCTACCCCCTTCTATTTTCTTTCATTAAAGAAAGGCAGATTCCTATATGCCTAAAACTGTCCTGCTTATCTTATAGCAGCACAATGTTTTTCAGGATAGCTGTTTTGTTTAAAAGGCTTGTACTTTGTGAGGGACTATTTTCTTTATCCTTCTGATTACAACAAGGCTGGTACTTCATGGTAATGTGGTTTTAACGTAGAACTACGTCTAACCCCGCGGTTAGCATGCTGCGACTTACAATCGACTGCCTGTGACTAAAATAGGCCCCAATTGAAATAGTGTTAGCGTTAAAAATACGTGCCGCATATTAATCGTGTTAGCGTATTCCCAAACAGCATGGAGTCCAATTCGCGTACTGCGCAATATATCATGCGCGCGACGCTCCCTGTGAGCGGGGGAGATGACGCAATATTTATCGGTGTGCAGCCGCGTTTGACTCAGTCTATCTCGGCCAACCGTGAGCGCAACACGACTGTGCGTGGTATCGTCTTTGAGCTCTCGACGAGATCTATTCAAATATACGAAGAACATTTCGCAGTAGTTTGAACTGAACATTTTAAAAATTATTTTTTTGGTGAACCGGTGAAGACTTTTGACAATATCGCCGTTTATCTTGACAACGGTGAGTGCAAAACGAGTGTGCGTGGTATCGTTTTAAAGCTCCGACAAGATCTATTCAAATATATACAGAACGTATCGCAGTGGTTTAAAAGTAAAATTTTAAAAATTATTTTCATGTGAACGGGTTAACATTTTCGTCAATGCCGCAGAATGAACGCAAGCAAAAGTGGAGAAAATCAAAACGAGAGGCAAGTGATGAGCAATGTAAGAAGCCCAAGAAGACAGAGCACCACGTTGGGTAATTAGTGTATCGATCTGCTTTGTGTTCGCAATGTATCCAGCATTAATTGTAAAAAATATGTAAGCTACTTTTTATATCGCAGACTTGGCTATAAGAAATCAAATAAACGCTTTGAAACCCTACTCTACTAGCTCATTTCAACTGTCCGATCTGCAAGTCGTAGTCCTACGTTCCAAACTGACGGCTCGATCAGAACTGAGCCTACCCATTTTTAGCACGTCTTTTGTAATAAAAGATTGTGCTTCTGTTATCGGTTTGTCCGTCCGTCCGTCTCCACGATATATCTGCAACTATTAGTCCGATTTGAAAAATTATTTTTGCAGTGAAAAGCTTGAAATATGCAAATGATGATCCTTCATTTCGTTATTTTTTACGATGTACAATTTCGCCGGTAGGGGCGTAAATGCAGATGTCGAATTCAAAATTACGTTTTATTCCACATATTTGCTTCTAAGCATCAGATTGAAAAAAAAAAAATATCTTTCGATTCCATTTATGTTGAAGAGTATTTTAGAAATAGTTACTTTTTCAAATTACGCATAGATTTTCCGCTAGGGGACTTAAAAGTAAATTACATTTTTCCCGATAACTCTTCTTCTAAAACTCCGATTTGAAATTTTTTTTCTTCAGCGGATACATCTCCTGATGAAAAATCTTTTGGCCCCCCCGGTGGCGCAGTTGTCTAAGCGATGGCATCTGATCATTCGTCCGAACGGGGTCCGGGTTCGAATCCCGGTGAGGCATGGATGTTGTGTTTGTCTTACGGCACTGGCTCTCTCCCTTCCCTGGAACCAGTGACCCTAAATTAGGGACGGGCGACTGCTTATAGCCCATTGAGTTGCTCACGGTGGTCGTTAAACCTACAACCAAAAAAAAAAAAAATCTTTTGCATATAATTTCAAATTTTTGGTAAAGAATACTTTGGCCACCAGGGGGCGTAAGTGTTAATTTTTGCTTCTGATGTATTTGCCATAAAATCGGAGCTTCTTAAATATCGATTGAAAAAATTATTTCGTGGACTGATGCCACTCACATCGATAAACCTTTTCGGAATATTTTCTTCTTAAAATATTTTAGTTTCTCTGCCAGAGGCGTAGATGTACATCTTATTTTTGTCAATATCTCTTCTTCTAGGAGTCCGATTTGAAAAATTCCTTCTTTGTTGGATAGTGTTTTCCGTGTGACATGTTTTTCATGTAATTTCAAAATTTTCAAGTTATTCATAGGCTTTCCGCTAGGGGCGTAGCGGTAAATTGCGTTTCCCCCTATATCTCTGCTTCTAAATCTCCGATGTGAAAAGTTCTTTATGCATCGGATACAGACGGCTCTTGATGGGAAATCGTTTGCACATAATTTCTAATTTTTGTAAAAAAATAGTTTGGCCACCAGGGGGCGTAAATCTTAATTTCCGCTTCTGTTGTATTTGCAGCAAAATATGAGTTTCTAAATTCTCGATTGAAAAAAAAACGTCGTTTGTTGACCGATACTACTCATGTCGACAAACCTTTTAGAATTATTTTCTTCTTAAAATAGTGCATGGTTTCTACGCCCGGGGGCGTAGATGTATATCTTATTTTTGTCAATATCTCTAGTTCTAAGAGTACGATTTGAAAAATTCCTTCTTTGTTTGATAGTGTTTCCGATGCGAAATGTTTTTCCTATAAATTCAAAATTTTCAAGTAAATCATAGACTTTCCTCTAGGGGGCACAAAGGTAAATTACGTTTTCTGCGTTATTTCTGCTCCTAAAGCTCTGATTTGAAAAATTCTTCCTGTATCGCATACAAGACCTGATGGAAATATTTTTTACATAATTTCTAATGTTTGGTAAAGAATGGTTTAGCCATCAGGGGTCATATGTGTTAATTTCTGCTTCTGAATTATTTGTTGCAAAATCTGGGCTCTTGAAAACTCGACTAATTTTTTTTTCTTGTACCGATACCGCTTATATGGATAAACCTTTTGAGAATATTTTCTTCCTAAAATAATGCATGGTTTTCCCACCAGGGGACGTAAAGTCATCTTATTTTTGTCGATATCTCTGTTTCTAAGAGTTCGTAAGCTCACGATTCAGTTTGCAGCAATATCTGAGGGATTTAAAACCCCATTGAAAATCTTTCTTTCGTCAGATCTATTGTTTTCCATACCGGTTTAATTGACTTTGAATAGCTTTGATAAATTTAATTTGCGTCAGAACGGATTCAAAAGACGTGCTTGTTACACCCGAAAATTCGGTGTCATCTTTCTTGTTTGTTTTTCATACTAGAAGAGCCAGGGTAGTTTAACCCGCGTCTCAAGAACTGCGTTAAAAAAATTCAGAGTTCTATGTGGTTAATAATTAAAATAGAAAATAATATTTAGTTTTATCAGAAGGAATTTTAATTGGCAGGAAATTAAAACTCCAAGTATTTGTCCTTTTTCTGATTACGGACGCAATTAAAAAAAGGCATTTGCCCCCCTTTGTCGCCGCGCTTCTGACGCCGCTGGCGGTGCGTTTGTCTGAAAAGGTTGGCCCTGCCACTAACTCATGACCAGTGGCGCATCTTGAGTCCTAGACCCGGGCTATCCCCCCCCGTACTGTTGTTTTTTTCTAAATTGCGAAGTTTTATTTTTAAGTTTTAAGTAATAGAAGTAACTTTAACTACTGCATGCTATTGCTAACATGATACTAAATAATTATGATCTACTACAAAACATAATAGAATTACTACATGCTGTTGCTAACATGATACCAAATATTAGGTGTGCAACTTAATTCTCGGCCCCTAACCGCAAGCGATCATAGAACGTCGGCAAATGCAAATAGCTGTGTGCGATAATGGCTGATTGCAGCGCCATCCAACAGCTTTCCAGGCAACCGTGACCGCTCACAGATGTAGTGACAGAACGGACGAAAGTTGACGATGAAAGCAATGTCGTTCGAGAAGCAACATATGAGGCACTCCCTCCTGTTCGCGTTTCAGCTGAAAAAAAGTGCCGCGGAAGCCCAGAAAATGATCTGTGCTGCTTTGGGTGAGGCTGCTGTGTCCTACAGTACGTGTAAGAAATGGTTCCAGCGGTTTAAGCAGGGAAATTTCGATCTCCGTGATGCAGAAAGTCCGGGACAGCCACAGAAAGTTGACGATGAGGAACTGGAACGACTGTTGGACGCGGATCCCTGTCGCACACAGTCAGAGCTCGCCCAGGAAATCGGAGTAACACGGCAAGCCATTGTAAAGGATTCTCAAAGAGGGCCGTTCGGTGCCCCACTAACTCACAGCTGCAAACAAGTCTAGGCGCTACGATGTTGCTGTGTCCTTGCTCTCCAGATTCAAGGAGGATTTCCTCCAGAAGATTTTGACCTGTGATGAGAAGTGGATCCCTTACGATAATCTTAAGCGGCGCAAAATCGTGGGTTTATCCAGGTCAGCCTACCACCAGTACCGCCAAACTGAATATCCATACCAGGAAGTTGTTGCTGTGCTTATGGTGGGATCAGCACGGTGTAGTACACTATGAGTTGCTCAAACCTGGTGAAACGGTCAATGCTGAGCGTTATTGTCAGCAACTCATTCGTGTGAGTGAAGCAATGGAGGCGAAATGGCCATACACCGGCAAGGGCAGAATGTCGGTGCTGTTGCTTCAGGATAACGCGCGTCCTCACACTGCAAAAACGAATAAACACGATCACTTACCTGGGATGTGAGATTTTGTCCCACCCAGCGTATTTTCCAGACTTCGCCCCGTCGGATTATCACCTCTTTCGCTCCCTGCAACATCACCTGAGTTATACGCACTTCACTTCTGTCGAGGAGGTCCACACAAGTATTGATGACTTTATCAACTCGAAACAGCCCTCTTTTTTCCGCAGTGGCATTTGGCAGCTACTTGACCGATGGCTCAAATGTATCCAAGACGACCCCCGCACGGGGATAACTGGTTTTCCAGTTATTTGGGGAGCGGCGCCCCCACGGCCCGAGCTGACCTTGTGACTGGTCAACATCTGATGTCATGCCACCGCTTGATTTTTAATTTGGTGCTATTGGTGTTTGCAGGGACGGCTGTTCATCCAGCTGTTGGGGAGTCGCGGCCCCACGATCCCGAGCTGGTCTTGTGTCTCGCTTTTTCGTTTTTGTTTATTTTCTCCACTGGCTAGTTGCCCGTGTTGTATACTTTACCTAATCGCTACCACGTTATGTACTAACACCCCGGTCTTGTGGTTTTGTTACCCTCCACCACTAACTGTATTATATTAACCGCTCAGTTCGTAGGTTGCTGAGATTCCGTTTAGGTTCCCTTCCAGGATTTGTCTTCTTTGGATTTCTTTTTTTCCTTTTAGCTGGTTTGGGTGCTAGACCTACCTGCATGTTTGCCGCGTGCGGAGACCCGTGAGGCGGAAATGGGATGTCTGGCGGCTGGGGTCGCAGGAGACCGGATAAGTGCCTCCTGTGTACCAACACTCCTCTTCGACCCCGGCTTCGCTGTAAACGGGAGGCTAGAGACTAACCCACCTCTAGTCAGAAGTCTTGTACCAAGTTGTGTACACGGCTTTAGCGGCTTTTTTGTCGTATAGCACGGCAGGGTGAGCCCGGGGGCTGTGGGATCATGCCAAAGGCGTTGGCATGACGGTACCCGGAGGCCGAAGTGTCCGCCGAGTGCGTGTGATCACAGCCAACGGACTATATCTGCAACGTATAAGCTCCAGAACTGTGTCCAGCGTCATTTTCTTGGCTTGCAGACCTCCAGTTCTCCCTTGTAGGGCTCGGTGGTGGGTGGAGTAGTCTGCAGACGAATCTTCCTCCTTTTTTTCCATGGGTAAAAAGAACAAAAACTCCAAATTTAAGTCACCTGACAAAATGATAGTTGCCAACGACACTCCTTCGTCTTCTCAACCTACCAAGTCTCATACCCTTAAACGGTCTTTAGACCTTGACCTGGACCAAGAATGTGGAACCTCTTCTTCGGCAGCTGTACCAGTCGCTCCGAAGCGTCGTCTCCCCTCAATTGCTGTGACTACGCATGCTACTCACTTGCTTGTAGAATCCATCGATCCGAATGAGAGACTGTCCACCAGATCTCCCTTTTTCATTTCTAAAGCTTTGGACGCTGCGGTTGGCCCCTTGAAGTCTGTGAGGAAGCTTCGCTCTGGGGACCTGCTTGTCCAAACTTGCAGTGTTTCTCAGAGTAACACTTTTCTGAACCTCACTAGTCTTCAAGGCATTCCTGTGAAAGTGACACCTCACCCGTTTCTTAACACCTCTCGGGGTGTGATTTCGGAGTTTGATCTCTTGCCATGCAGTGAAGACGAATTCGTGACTGAACTTGCTGATCAAGGTGTTATTGCTGCACGTCGTATGATGTTCCGGCGTGATGGTTCCATGATTAAGTCAAAAAATGTCATCTTGACTTTTGACTCCCCGAAAGTTCCGACAGAAATCAAAGCAGGCTACTTGGTCTGTGCAGTTCGCCCGTACATTCCCAGTCCTCTGCGCTGTTTCAGGTGCCAGAGGTACGGGCATTCACAACGATTCTGTAAGAGTTCCGCTCGTTGCGCTAATTGTGGCTCCGGTGAACATGACGGGGAAGGTTGCACTTCTGCGGCCTGCTGTGTTAACTGCGGTGAGGCCCATGCAGCTTACTCCCGCAACTGTATGAAATGGAAGGACGAGATGGCGATCCAGCGCCTCAAGACCCTGGAAGGCCTCTCGTACCCTGCTGCCAAAGCCAAGTTGGGTATTCCCAACACCCGACAGCGTAGTTTTGCCGCAGTTGTTAAGTCTCTGCCACAACCCGTGCAGCCCTTTGTTCCGCGCCCTGTAGCTCTCGCAGCGCTTGCCAAGCGATCTACAGCTGACCAAGCGACACAGGTGTTTTTCCCCGAGCTCGCGATTTTTCGACTACCTGATTCTGGGCCTTCTCTTTTGCAGCCGACCCTCTCTTCCAGTTTAAAGCAGAAAGCCTGCACGTGCGGACGACCCGGCTCTCAATCCGCAAAGGTGTGCAGTGTCCATCCAACTGTCTCGGCCTCAGCGAGGTCCCCACCCTCAACCAACATTATAGAGGAACATAGGGGGAGGAGAGTGACAGTTCGTCCCCAGCCTCAAACAACATTGCAGAGGAACATGGGGGAGAAGAGAGTGACAGTTCGTCCCCGCCCTCTGCCAGCATTGCAGGGGAGTGTGGGGGGAGGAGAGTGACTCATCCTTTGTGTAGTTCTGTTTAAAAAAAAAAAAAATTATAATTATAATAGTCAATTAATAAATTTTTATATAAACCTAATTAACTACCTTGTCTTCACAGCTTTCATCATACTCTTTTTCAACTTTTACCAAGCCTGTCTGCTCTTAATCATTTTCCACGTTTTTTAAAAATCTGTGGCTGATAGTTCTTGGTCTGGCGCTCTTTGGCCAAACCTGGCCCTTGCGCCAATAAAATCCAACAACCAACCAACCAACCAACTATCCAAGACGACGGGGATTATTTCCTTGATTAGGTACGTATTCGATTTGCTATAATTTGCTGTCAACGTGTCGTGCCTGTGGCCTATAATTAAGTTGCACAACTAATAATTATGAAGATTAGGATTTGAATACTTTATTTGTGCATGAACTCCCTTCTTTCCTTTTGTGTGAACTTCAGTGTTACGTTTTCATGAATAGTTTCTTCCGAGTAGTTTTCTATATTTAAAAAGAATATTTTTCGCTATTGACAAATCAGCCAAGTTGTTCGAATGTGCATGTCCTTGTGTGGTTTTAAGATATATCTTGATTCTTTTTAATGGAGAAAAACGTCTTTCGGCAGTTGTTGATGGAAACTTTAATATTGGGTCTGCTAATTTCTACACCTCACTAAACACAATATCCAATTTATTCAATTTTATGTAACAAGTAATGTCTCTTACCGATTGGTTTTTTAATTCATTAAGGGAATAAAACACCTTCAGTTCATTTTTTAGTCGAGCTGTATCAAAATTTGAAGCGTAGAGTTCTTTAAGTTCTGACAGTTGATGTTCAGGAAAGCTTTCACAGAATTTTTCAAAAGAGTTTGAATCCAACAAAGCCACGAATTTGAGATATGTCACTGATTTTAATTCATTGACACCTTACACAAACTGAAACAACCCTCGCGAAACACGTGCTGGTACAGGCTGAAACATGCGGGTGACTGAAGAAGTCAAAGTCTTCTCTTTTCTGAGCGAACCGTTGCGCAAAGCAATGGTCCATTCGCCTCCATACGGCCATTCATGTTGTCACGAGAACACTAGCAGGCGATCGTATTGAAGATCTTCGAATCAAAACAGCGAAGACTCGAGAAGAGCTGCTTTCGTTATGCCCGTTGGCTTCGTTCGCCAGACTGAGTCAAAGAAACTAATCCGCACGGGTTTTTATCGCAGCAAAAGCATCTACGTATCTTAATACCGTTGATAATTGACATTTATTTGTGTATATTTAATTGGCTTTTATTTGTGCATTCTCTGGGCTTCGCAGCTAGCCTAGAATATAATCCACTGCTTGTGACCAATTGCCGCGCCTGTGGATGTCAGTGTAGCTGAAGTTTAACGCAAATCCCCGAAACAAATAAAGCCAATATCTAAAGTACTTTTGCATATATGTGTGAATTGTCGACGAGTATGCGACTGAACATTTAAAAAATAAAATCTAGTTTAGGAAGACAAGAAGCATCGTGGCTTACAGGATGTATATTAATATTAGAATAAACAAATGTTCTTGAGTATCGAGCAGTTATTTGTATATTTTTGCTTTTTGAGACTGAAATTAGTGAACATCGTTCCTTCTCCGCTAGAAGGGGCAAGGCAAATTGAAAAAGAATGTAATCTAATTTTCTTAGGATTTTATGGAATATTACATCAGATACTTCTTTTTCTTTTCAAACAGCCACGCAACTATTTGATAAACAGGAGTGCTTTAAACACAAGGGGTTGTGGCTTCAATGTTAAGTCATTAAACGGCGTTTTAATTTTCGGCAGTTTTTCACAACTACTGCTAGCAAACTGCACATTTTGCTCTTACTTTCTTTTTGAGCTTTGTTTCTCAGCACCAACTGTATTGAATCCGAGTTCTTCCCTTAATGTCCGTTCTTATCATTATTGTTTGAAAATTTTTTCCTGTAACCTTAATCCATGTCCTTTCCTGCGTTTCCATAAAACGCAATGTTTCCTTATTTGCGACGGGATTTTGTGTTGGTTTCTCCTGCACGATCACAACAGTGTGAAATAGCAGTTAGCCCTCATGGCTCCGAAGGAAGTTTTTATTTCCTTGTTGTAGTTTAACTCCTCTCTCATCATAACGGTTCTCCAATCAAAGCGGGCGCAATTGTGTCTCGGTCATTGTGATTGCGTGAGTAGCATTTTATTTTCTTCGAAAACGCCAGATTTCGTAGATTGCTCTTTTAGAAAGACGAGTTTTAAAATGGCTGAGTGAATTTGCGTGTACAACTGCATGACAAATTACTACAGTATTTACAGATGAACTGCAGAGAGAGAAAAGTTTGCTTCAAAAATGCCCTTAGTGAGCGTAGATTTCAGTGAAGTTATATACTTAAAGATTACTGGAATTCCGGAATGATATTCCCTGGGCTTAGTGCGTAATGAATATCATGATTCTTAGTGAAAGGATCGCAAGCTAAAAACAGTTTATTTTCTGCTTTAAAAAAATGCTAAAACAGAAGTTATTTTATAATGCAGTATGTTAGGTCATTCTTATTGTACGTCACTCAAATGAAAAGAAAAAAAAACACTTATGGGCAGTTAGGATTGTATCAAAGGAACAAAAAAAAATTTGTGGTAGGTTGCACCAAAAAATGGTGCTACACCAGCTGCACCACTTTCTTAGAAAAGAAATACCACTCTGTGACGCAAAATAAACTCAACAACATGGTACAATCTTGTACCAAAACGTGGTGAGAAGTTGAACCACGTTGTTGGGTTTTGTTTCCAAAACACGATGGTGTATCTTTTCTCAAAATGTGGTGTAGCACCACTTTTTGGTGCAACCTACCACAGAATTTTTAACAGTGTCATACGCTTTTGCTCTATCGATTTGCTATCGAATACACTCTAACTGGTCATGCACACTGAACAGCTTTAATGATTTTTTTCAAAGTGGGTGAAAGGAAACTGGCCGCCCCGGTGGCGCAGTGGTCTAAGGCGCTGGCCTCTGATCATTCGTCCGTAAGGGGTCCGGGTTCGAATCCCGGTCAGGCATGGATGTTGTTTGTCTTACGGCACTGGCTCTCTCCCTTCCCTGGAACCAGTGACCCTAAATTAGGGACGGGCGACTGCTTATAGCCCATTGAGTTGCTCACGGTGGTCGTTAAACCTCCAATCCCCCCCCCCCCCCAAAAGAAAGGAAACTGCACGAAACACGCACCTGTTGCTTTAATTTGAAACAATGATAATCAAGGCCAGAGTCAGGCAATCGGTAATTAACCACGGCCAGAACAATCAAAATGTTGAACCGATGTACAGCGCCGGAGATGTCATGTGATACAAATAACACGATATATACGATGGCCTTCCATGAGCCGCGGGTGTCTTAGAGGTTAGCGACTCAGACTATCGATGCTGGGTCCCCAGGTTCTAGCCTGGGCTGATCTTTCAGAGATGGTGTGATTTACTAACAATCGCTGAATATCCGCCGTGCATCGGACGAGCACGTTAAGTTACGGCCCCCAGGCTGGACCCACTGGTTAAATGGGTATCCTTTCCTATGCCCCCCTGAAACTCTTTCACCCCTCTGTTGTGCAACATCGTACTTGTACGGTGGCGCCATCTACTGTACTCTAATCTCACTACAAAATGTTCTGTCAAAGTCGCTAGACTTGCTCTCATTGTTTCTGTGTCCTGCCCAAAAGGCGATCTCGCTGTACGTGGCTGGGACCTAAACTCTACTCACTGTGGACGGAAGTCCTACAAGAAAATGACAAATACTGTATCTGAGACGGCCTTCCATAAAAACTGAGAGTAGAATCACACAAAGTGAAGAAATACAGGTACAGCAAAATATGTTATTCTTTCTCAAACTATCTTCCCTCGGATGATATGCAGTGGTCCACTTTTCAAAGCATGTGGCGAAGTTATTTTGTGGAAGCTGCTTTTGCGACCCCCGTACAGCTTGAATAATGTCAGCATCTGTGTGTTGAATGTTGCGGCACGGAACTTCTCCTTCATTGTTCGAAACAACCAGAAATCGCATGGGGTGAGGTCAGGACTGTAGTCGGGCTGTGGCATGATTTCAATACTACGTTTCGTAAGAGACTGTTGAACACAAGCCGCCACATGTGGGCTGGTGTTATCATGGTGTAGGGTCCACTTACCCACCAGTTCCGGTCTCTTAATTGATATGTGCCGTCGCAGACGCTTCAAGACTGAAATGTAATACTTAGCATTGACAGTAATTTGTGGAGGAACGGCATGCTGGTAGACTGCACCTTTATGATCAAATAAAATTATCATCCCCTTTTCAGCTGATTTGGTTTGGTGGACGTTTTTTCGGTGAAGGCGAGCCTGTTGTTCCCAGACACTCGCTTCGTGAGGGGATCGAAATAGTAGACACACGTTTCATCGGCAGTTATTACTATGTTTAGAAAGTTTGGATCCTTTGCAATCATTTGCTTCCACTCGTGACACACCTGAACTCTGGATAACAATTGTTCTCTCGTCAGGTGATGAGGTACCCATCTGGAACACACACGATGCAGCAGTAATTTGTCGCGTAGGATGCGGAATGCTAACGTTTTTGAAATATTATTTGACGCCGCTATGTCTTCACACGTCATTCGTCGATCGATCTTCTTGCAGGGTTTTCCAAACAATGTTAACAAATAGCTCCGTAACAACACTTTCAGGTCGACCAGGCCTAGGACCGAGTTCTGCCGACAAACGCGCTTTTTTGAAATCGTAAAACGCCCTTTTTTGAAAGCAAGACGCTGTTCTACGTTCCAAACTGGCGGCTCAATCAGAACTGAGCCTATCTCTATTTTTTTACGCTAAAATTTGATAAAGAAAAAAAAACCCAAACAAACAAACAAACATGCCAGTTGGTACACTACCCTAAAGCAGGCCCTGTACATACGATAATTGCTCCGTAAAACATTTTTTCTACATGGGTTTGATAGTACGTAACGAAAGCATAACTCTTTAATTATTTCTGAGTTGCGTTGAGAATTCTTCTTCAAAATGCGAAAAGCGCGATAAAATTCCTTATCTTTTATATGAATAGAATTGTGCCAGAAATATTACTGGGAAATGTTTGCTTATTTCTTTAATGGCCAAGTGATTACCGTTCGGCGTCAAGAAGATTTAAAATGTGCTTGTTCAAAACACATTCTCTTTTTCTTGCACACATGCAAATCACTTAAAATATAAGAAGAAAAAAGCACTGAAATGTTTCTGATGTATCATGCCTTTCTTAAGAGACAAGAAACAAAAAAGGCATTGTGTTTTGGGTAGGAAAGTAAAACGGTCTTTACGTTCGGTTGAAAGAGAACAAAAGAATGTAAGTGGCGTGGAAATAAAAGCCTCTGTATTTCACAGGATCTTGGCACAAACTTTTACAAGAAAAAATAATAATAAAGAAAAAAAAAACCCCAGCGCCGAATCTTCAATGGATAACTGAAGAAAATACTGTCAAAGCATTGGATTAGATAAAATTGGAAATAAAATCAAGAACACTGCAAAACATGAAAATTGCTAACAAAATACTCATTTATAAATGATCAAAAAACACTAAGCTGCTCTCTGAGATTTAGAGGTTAGCTCATCAAAGAAAGCACATCTGCTAAATAAAAGTTTAAAACCGATGGTGCTGGATTTTACATAATGTTGATGAATCAAATTTCTACATTTACAATGAGTTTGGCACAGAACTCGAGCTTCACTGACATCTATCACACATTTTACGCAAGAACTTTTGTACTTCATACGTATTATCTTTTTCTCATGTAGACATTCCTGAATCCGCTCCACCCATGATTTGCTTGGCTTTCGTCTTCGTTACTTGCCACTTGGGATATATAAATTCTCTTAGCGTCTTGCCACTCTTTCTGTCAAAATGTTCAAAAACCGTCTCAGAATATTTGTCTCCAACTTATTAACATTTTGCTTAACATTATGTATCTGCACATCAGCAATATATCCAAGTTCCCCATTCGTGGTGGACCAGACTTCTCAAACGTCGTAGGTCCAACATATTCCATAGCTGAGTCCTTCAAATACACTCTCTGCAAAAAAAAAAAAAAAAAAAAAAACACAAACGAAGCACCCAGAATGAATTACACAATCGAGATGAAAATTGGTATGTACAATGTACTACGTTCAAAAAGTTCCGGGGCTTTTTATAATATTGGCCAAATGTCAGTGAATTACGTCATTCCCCGCGCTGAGCGAGAGAAGTCCACGACCAGCCAGAACCGGCTTGATCCAGATCCAACACGTACAGCGTATGTGCGTAGTTCGTGATTACAGGCATTCGAGGCTCTCAGTCACGAGGACAACGATGTCGAATTTTGAACAGCGTTCAAGTTTAAAATTTTGTGTTCTGCTCCGAAAATCTTTCGCTGAGACTTTTCAAATAATTAAGTCAGCGTACGGTGAGAGTGCAATGAGTCGAACTAGAGTTTGAGTGGCATCGACGATTCGAGAATGGGTGACAGAGTATCGAGGATGATGAGAGGTCAGGACGACCTTAGACCTTTCCTTTGGAGGCTGACCGCTCCAAAGGAAAAGTCTTGTTAACAGTTTTCTTCGATTGCAAGGGGGTCGTACTCAAGGAATTCCTTCAACATGGTCGTACAGTCACTAAAGAAGAGTACGTCAACGTCCTGAAACGTCTCCGAGAATCAGTGAGACGCAAGCGACCTGATCTTTGGAAGACCAACACCTGGGTGCTCCATCACGATAATGCGCCTGCTCACAGATCTTTCCTGGTGTCCGATTACCTGTCCAAACATCACATTCCCGTTCCTCCACAACCAGCTTATTACCCTGATCTCGCCCCGTGTGACTTTTTCCTTGGATGAAGAATTTGCTTAAGGGGTGACGCTTCTCAAGTTCCGAAGAAGTGCGACGGAGACACTGGAAGATGTGGCAAAAGAAGGCTTGTAATCTGCATTTAAATCTTTGTATGAGCGCTGGCGAAATGCATAGTTGCACAGGGTAACTACTTTGAAGGAAACACCGCATAAACAGGTATTATCTGTACTCATTCGTTTTTAATATAAAACGTTCCAGAACTTCTTGAACATTGTAATCAGTTGAGCCGTTTATTCGGATAAAACTGCTACACGAATGGAACAAGTCAGAGCATGTAAGGCTACCTCTGGCTCGGAAACAAGCGGCTACCCGGCGTAGCATAGACACATACAATACACGGTTACTATCCTGAGGTATAGCATGCCAGATGGTGTCAAATTTGCGGGCCAGTTCGCCGACATTCCGGGATGAGCGTAGGTGCTGTTCCATCATGTTCCTAACAAGTTCGCTCGATGAGAGGTCGGGCGATCGAACTAACCATGGAAGGGCAAGTTGATGAATCAGTCAGCCAGTGCCGTCCAAATGCGGACTTCACAGGGTTCAACGGATCTTACTAGTCATGTTTACTTTGCGGTAAACATTGCGATATCAGTCCCATCGGTATTTCGCGAAAAGAACCGCGGACCCGGACACCGGGACGGGTGGCGCGAATGGGAGTGTACTCAGGTGGACCGTGTGCCTGTTGAGACATCCCTGGGAGATTCGGCCGTCACTCGAACTATGGGCCGATGGCCTTTAATTCCATTAAAAATAAACACATACAAACTAAATTAGTACAATGCACCTCTATCGCGGCATGCAAGCCAGAAGTGTTTCATTACATCGAAATAGTAGTTTTACATTCAAGTTATCGGGTGTTCAGTCCCGTTACAATCAGCCGGCAATCAGTCATAGTCGACCCGTCGTCTCTGCATCTCTATTTCCCCTCTGGAGACTAGGGCATTTTGTCTCCAGGCTGGAATGGTTTGTGGTGAGTTTCAGGTGGTACCGATCGTTCGCTTTCTGGTAGTTGGGGCATTCTCTGTGTCGGTGACCCGCCTGGTCGCAACGAGCACACGACTCAAACTCACTTGGGCACTTTTCTTTGTGGTGCCCAAACCCGTTGCATTTAAAACAACGGGTCTCTCTTAGAAATTCTCGGCACCCGAAAATTCTCCAGCCAAACGAAACCTTGGTGTTTTTCAAGCACGATCGGAAATCGTCTGGGGCCAACTCGAGCACCCAGTGGGTCGTGCCTTTCTCCCCTCGAGGTTTGATGGGAAATAGCACCCTGCAACTCTCTGGGTCCGTGAGTTCATTTTGACTCCGGAAGTCGCGCTCAACGACCCCCCCCGAGTTTTCTCGAGAATCCCCGTACACCATCAAACGTGGGAGCTTTTTACTGGACATTTTAGATGGTAATAGTCCCCCGTATAGCTACTGCGATTGAAAGTGTCAACTATCTTTTCCACCCCTTCCGCCTTTTGGCATTCGATCAGCACACTACCTTTACTCACGCGTCTCATTCTTTTCACTCCAATCCCGAGAACCCCCGGATTGAAGTCACCTTCCATCTCTAACTTGAAATTGTCTGCCGAACAATGTTCTCCTTTCGGGTAGAGAAGGATGGTATGTTGCGTGCGGAGCTTGTGAAGTCCATCCGTCTTCGGTTTCGGCTTATGCGCGGTTGCTTCAGCATACGTCCGCACCTGTGGCTGTGTGGACTCTTCTCTAACCTGAAGTCTTCCTTTCAGTCTATCTCCAATTGCTGGCTGATGAGGGCAGTCTGTATTCGATCTATAATGGGTCGCAGCTGCCCCCTTTAAGTTATGGGACACTTTAGTTGTCGGGCTGTCCAGTAATTCGTTCATTTCCCCGAACAGCCCGAGGAACACTTCCAAGCTTGCGCTCACTTGAGATTGAGTCCCCATCCCCCGTTGCCGGGTTCCGGGGATCTGGGCACGGTGTCCTGTGCCCGCTCATTCCTGCACTTGACTTACTCATACTGAGTGGAAGGACCAGCGCGACGACAACGCGGCAGGAACAGGATTGGTTGAAGCCCTAACCCCAAGAAGGACTTTTTCGTTCGAAATCGAACTAACCTGGTTGCAGGCGTGCTTAAACACGCGAACCTTACGTGCCTCCTGCGCTGTGAACACACACCAGTTTACTAAATTCTAGCCCGCTCGCTCCCCGGGGATTACCAATCCGCCTGTCAACCATGGAAGGGTGTCGACATTACGGAGGCCAGTATGTGAGAGTCGTGCCGTGTGTGGCTGGGCATTATCCTATTGAGAAATTGCTCGGTGATTCTGGCAACACGAGACGTCGTGGACGTACCGTTGAGCCGTGAGGGTAGTGTACGGAGGACTACCAAGAGTGTCCAGCTATCGTAAGAAATGGATCCCCGGATAAACATTTTTGGTGTGCCAGCCGCATGCCATTCCACGGTAAAGGTAAGACTTATGCTCTGGCCGGTTCGTCTCTCCAGATACGAATGCGCTGGTGATCGGCGCCAAGTGCAAACTGTGACTCATTACTGAAAACAACCCGAAGCCACTGGATACTATCCGACGTTTATCGGGCCTGACACCACTGCAAACCAGTGCTGGCGATGCTCGCTGCTCAGTGGTAGGGGGCGGATTGGCCTCCTGGAATGTAGTTCCTGTGCCGCAAATCGTCTGGCAACGATCCGGATGGCCACTTCTGTAGCTGTAGACGACGCAACATGGCCACGAATGGTTTAGAGCGACGAATTCGGTTATGTTCGTGCGACTCTCACAATTGCCCTCGGTCGTCAACTACCCACATGCCGCTAGGTTCTGCCCTCCTGGACCAATTAGTTCCAACATCGTCTGATTGCTGCGTCGCTCTAGTCCTAACGACCAACCAGCCTCTCTCAGCAGAATTGTATTATACGTCCTCTCTTATTATATAATAAACGGATAAGTAAATACACAGTCTAGACCCATTATTGTGACCACCTCCTACTTTTGACGTCTACAGCTCGTAGCCAATGAGAGAAGGCACGTGTCGTGAGCTGGCTTGGAGGGTATATAAGGTGTGCTGTAGGCATTCTGAAAACATATCACTCGTTGCTGTCATGGGTAAAAGGAGTGATTTATCAGATTTGCAAAAAGGGATGGTTATCGGCTTTCGGCCCAAGGGTGGCAGCATTTCTGAAACAGCGAAGTTTGTGAACTGTTCGCGTGCTGCTGTGGTTAAAGTGTATCGCGATTGGAGCAATGGCACCATAGCGAATAAGAGACGTGGATACTGCGGAGCACCACGTGCCATTGATGTGATAGGTGAACATCATCTGCGAAGGTGCGTGAGGGGCCGATTGACACGCTACAGTGGAGCAACTCACTGGCCGAATGAACCAGGGGGCTAGAGGAAGTGTGTCTAAAATGGCAGTTCAGCGAACCCTGCTGCGTATGGGTCTTCGATGCAGACGGATGGTCACTGTACCTATGCTAACGAAGGTACATCGGCAGAAAATGTTTATATTTGCACAGCCGTATCGTAATTGGAAATCCGATGATTGGCAAAGGGTTGCCTTCTCCAATGAGTCACGTTTTCTGCTTCATCGAACGGATGGACGTTGGCGTATAAGTCGAGAAACATCGGAGAATAAACAATCTTCAACCATTGCTGGAAGGACGCAAGTGGCCGCCCCGGTGGCGCAGTGGTCTAAGGCGCTGGCCTCTCTGATCATTCGTCCGTAAGGGGTCCGGGTTCGAATCCCGGTCAGGCATGGATGTTGTGTTTGTCTTACGGCACTGGTTCTCTCCCTTCCCTGGAACCAGTGACCCTAAATTAGGGACGGGCGACTGCTTATAGCCCATTGAGTTGCTCACGGTGGTCGTTAAACCTCCAATCAAAAAAAAAAAAAAAAAAAAAAAAGGACGCAAGCTGGTGGGGGTGGTGTTATGGTATGGGGAATGTTTTCGTGACATTCTGTGTCCATTCATACCTGTGGAAGGCACTATGGACCGAATTCGTTATGAATCCAACTTGCAGACCACATACATCCATACACGCTGATTGCCCTGGGGCGGATGGGATCTTCCAGAACGACAATGCGGCGTGTCACACAGTTGGAAATGTCCCAGAGTGTTTGGAAGAGCACGATGAAGACTTCAAAGTACTTCCCTAGCTCCCTAATTCCCCAGACTTAAACCCAATTGAGCATCTGTGGGACCACCTCCATCGTGTTGTTCGCTCTATGGATCCTCCACCACGCACCGTCCAGCAGCTGTCGGATGCACTGCAGTCAGCATAGCTCCACATACCAGTGAACACCTTCCAGCACCTTGTTGAGTCTCTCCCAGCCCGTCTAGCTGCTGTCCGCGTTGCACAAGGCGGTTACCCTGGATATTTGCTGGTGGTCACAATAATGTGACTCGACCGTGTGTGTTGCTCATGAATAACTCACGTGTTTTTCTGAATCCGGCTGAAGTAAGTGTTAGAAAGACATTCTCTATCTGAAAAGATATCTTTCAGTTCAGTGTCTCAGAATCAATGAAACGAAAAATCTTAAATCTGAAAAAATATTTAGCATGTTTTGCCAAAAATCAAAATCGTTCACTTAGCTGTAATTACTTCTTGAACATTCACAGGCAGGGGCGGATTGGCCCACCGGGATAACGGGACATTTCCCGGTGGACCACCCGAGAAGTGGCCCGGCCCACCTTCTCGCATACTTTTTATTTGAATTTTTTTTTGGAACGAACGAATATTATTTTGGTACTTATGAATAATAATCGTTAATCTTATTTGAACTTATTTCTCCATTGCTTTAAAAAAAAAAGCAAAAAGAACTTCTATTCATGTTGGGCGTTGGCTCTGAAATAAAATAAAATATTCCGTGCTTATATGAGAAAAGGTCCGTCAAACCAAGCACGCTGTTATAAAATAATTAAGCTAAAGCTAACTACAGTTAGACATAGATCATTTGACTTGGAGCCCATGGTTATTGGTAAGCCCTACTTTTCTTTTGTAATCTCGAAGGAGACATTGAAATGGCGTATCATCCCCACCCCCGTTTCTAGGGACCGACCCAGAGCGCAAAGCAATTCTCCCGCAGAGACATTACGAAATTCTTTTTCCACCCGGATTTATCATGAAAGAAACTATTTTACAGGTATTGGTTCATAGGTCAAAACAATGGGTAGACTTAAAAAAGCATCTACTCATTTTAACTTTCAGAATGATCTTTATGGTGATTTAGATGAAAATGGGGAACTTCGAGGGACTCGTGATTTTGTCGAAACCAAAATTTTCAAAGGCAAATAATTATTTGTTACAACACCCGGTTTTGAGCGTGATTTGATGCTACATTGAAATATGAGCGTTTTTTTTTTTACGCTTTCCAACCGTAGGTTGAAGAAGCGTATATGCTCCAGCTTTGTCCGTCCGCACGAAAACTCGCATAAAAATTGCTCGATTTCGATGAAATTTCAGTATATGATAAAGGATCACCTGGGGACGAACCCAATTGAAAATGGGTGAAATGGGGTCAAAGGT
This sequence comes from Macrothele yani, assembly GCA_039090855.1. NCBI lineage: Eukaryota > Metazoa > Arthropoda > Arachnida > Araneae > Macrothelidae > Macrothele > Macrothele yani. Next base: position 10,938,399 of record CM077022.1, on the reverse strand, counting down.
CAGGACATAGAAGAGGGATCCATTCCATAGCCCTTATGCGTCATAACTTGAGTAAAAATGGTTCGTTTTCGATTAAATTTTAGTATGTGGTAGGGGACTACCCGGGGACGAAACCTACTGCAAATGGATGGAATAATGTCAAAGGTCAGGACATAGGAGCGGGATCCATTCCATTGCCCTTATGGGTCATAACTTACGTAAAGATACTTCGATTGCGACAAAACTTTATCGTGTCCGGAGATACACTGAACCGATTAGGTTGAATATGATCGAAATGGGGTCAAAGGTCAGTGCACAGGAGCGAAATTTATTCCACAGCCATTATCATTATCCTCATAACTTGACTAAAAATGCTTCTATTGCGACAAAACTTTTCCGGAGGTTTACTAAACCAGTTATGTTTAATATTACCGAAATGGAATTAAAGGTCAGCGCCCAGGAGCAAGATTTATTCCACAGCTATTATCCTCATAGCTTGGGTAATAACTTGAGCTTTGCACGATTTTACTAACTTGTTAAGATTATTTCACCATTAAATTTTGCTCACGACTGATTTTGTTTTTTAATGCATATTTCAATAGTTCTCTTTCATCCAGAATGGCCGCCCCGGTGGCGCATTGGTCTAAGCGATGGCCTCAGATCATTCGTCCGAACGGGGTCCGGGTTCGAATCCCGATGAGGCATGGATGTTGTGTTTGCCTTACGGCACTGGCTCTCTCTCCCTTCCCTGGAACCAGTGACCCTAAATTAGGGACGGGCGACTGCTTATAGCCCATTGAGTTGCTCAGGGTGGTCGTTAAACCTCAAAAAAAAAAAAAAAAAAATCCAGAATGTAACAGAACTTTTTTTATGGGGGGGGGGGGGATTATGAAGTGTTTCGCTTTAGAAAAATGTTTTTTTTTTTTTTGTAGTGGGCCTCAAGACTAAAATTTCTATCCTGGTTTTGTCGTCCCACTTCGCCCGTGTTCACAGGTTCTTAAGAGGCATTTCAGAAAAGTAAAAGACTAACACTTTCAAGCACGTTTATTAACTTTCATGTAATCCACAGAGAAAGCTTTTCAATTTTGAAGCTCGTATACATTTATAAATTTGTGTTCTGTTAAAACAGGTTACGAATATGAAAGTAATTTTCCTTGGTGAGAAATTCAACTGGAGTTACAGAACTAAGTTTCACCAAGTAAGTGAATTTCGAAGGACTAGAAAAATTACTGGTTGAGTAGCACCAAGGTGGGAAAGTAGCGGTCGCAAGGTGTTAAATGCGGCAGTAAATTTTCGTTCTGCAAACAAGTATTTTGGGCACAGGCCAAACTCGCATCTGCACAAATTTAAGTTTTTATTTTTTTTTTATTTTTTTTTTTTAGAAATTATTTTGATATGTTTTCCTTGGTGAAGTTAAGAGAAAGCTAAAATAATTGATAAAGCTAAAATAATGTCATGAAACGGCGTTAAAAAAATGCAACAGGGTTATCAAAGATCTGCTGGGATCTTAAGGACCCCAAAGGCCATAGAAAGGTTAAGGAATCTCAACTTTGCGACATATATGCGTAAAAAAATATATACGGAAACTTATACACTGAGTGGCCACTTTATTATGACCATCTGACAGTTTTAAGCAAATGAGCTATGGCTGTACGCTGTTGCCGCCAGAGGGCGAGGCTAGGATAAAAAAGGGAAAGCTTAGTGCTTGCGACAGTAGTAGAAGTGATTTTTGGGTGACGAGATGGGTGAAAAATGCGATTTGACGGACTTTTAACGTGGGATGATTGTAGGAGCTCGGAGCCATGGAGAGAGTATCACCGAAACCGCCGCATTCGTGAAATGTTCCAGAGCAGCTGTTGTTAAAGTGTTTAAAGACTGGCCTGTCAGCCAAAAAACTGGGTCTCCACGTGCAACGTGTGGTCGCCATCGACTAGTGACTGCTCGGGCGGAACGGAGTGGGTCCAGACTGGTAACAGACAACAGAAGGGCAACAGTGCAGCAAATTACAGACCATCTTAATCAAGGATCCCCTCAAATGATCTCTGCATGCACTGTTCGCCGTACACTGCATCGGATGGGATATGGCAGCCGAAGGCCTGTTCGAACACATTTGCTGTCTGCAGTTAACAAGAGGAAACTTCTCCAGTTCAAACAGGAGAACAAGGATTGGACAGTCGATAATTGTAAACAAATTATGTGGTCCGATGAATCACGTTTTCAGTTGCACCATGCCGATGGCCGAGTGAGAATTTGGCGGAAACAGCACGAAAGCATAGACCCCAAATGCATTGCTACAACCCTTTCAAGCTGGTGGAGGCAACGTTATAGTTTGGGGAATGTTTTCCTGGCATGTTTTGGGCCCTTTAATTCGTGTTGATCAACGACTGACTGGCACATCATATCTAAACACCGTTGCGGACCAAGTGCATCCTGTCATGTGGATGGTTTATCCCAATGGCGATGGCTACCTTCAACAAGATAATGCGTCTTGCCATAGTGCTCGTATTGTACAGGATTGGTTTCGGGAACATGCCGGTGAATTTATTTTGCTTAGGGGTCCCCCATAATCCCTCTTGAGGATTTGTGGGATGAAGTTGAACGAGCCATCAGACAGCGGGATCCACAATCCTGCAATCTCACACTCCTGGAAAGTGCTATTAATCAAGCATGGTCTCAGATTCCACAAACCACCTATCAACATCTCGTGGAGTCCATGCCATGAAGAATCGACGCAGTATTAAAGGCAAAAGGTGGCCCAACGAAGTACTGAGGGGGTGGTCATAACAAAGTGGCCACTCAGTGTATAACTTCTGGTAATTATAGCTGTAAGAGCGGAATAATTAATTATTCTAATGAGTGGAACGCATAAACATTATGCCTGGAATATCGTAAAAACTCTTGTGTTATGTATAATTATTGTACAGTATGTTAAAACGCCACGTGGAATTTTAATGAGACGCTAAAAGCATTCTTCATAAGTACGGAGAGAAGAGAATTCTAGAACTTTTCGGAATTCATTGTGTAATGGGAAGAGAAGTTGATATTCACCTTCACCACGTCCAGATAAGGAAAAACTCTTTTCACATACTGAAAGCATCAGCCATTAGAGTAATGACTTCCGCTGGACATTGGCGAACACAAGCAGACGCCAGTATGTCTAGCGAACTACCATTAACCATTGTATTTGCATTGTAGTGTATATTGTGTTAATGTATTCTCAGAATAATGTAAGTCTGTCTGTAGAGCCTGTGGTGTACCTGCCAGCAGGAAGCACACGACATAAAGGCAGATAGCAGTCAGAACGAACGTCCGCGTAGCTCAATTGGTAGAGTGACTTATTCCGGAGTGAGGGAATCCGGGTTCAAGCCCCGGCGTGGACAAAAGTGACGGAGAAATTTACTTCGTTATAAGGCATCTAGCCGAGGTACTGAGGACGCTGGGCTCCGAAAAGGGTCTGGTAAAGCCGGAAACGAGATAGATACGGCAAGAAGGTATCAGGAGAAGGAACGCGGAATCGCCGCTGTGACGTCGGTAGCAGCAGACCGGGCGAGGTATGCTCTGAGAGCAAGGAGGATGATAGTAAAGCGTAAGTTTAGGTGACGTGCCTGTGACGTAGGCATGAGAGAGATAGGGGGGATGCATTAGTTAGCCTGTGTTCGGAAAGAACGGAGGAAGGACTCTGTCGTAGTGCAGCTCAGGAGAGCTGGGAGCGTGTTCGGATCGGCCAGGGAGGACCAAGTTCGTTTACCGCGTATCGGAGAGCCGCCGGATGGGTCATAGGTTGCACGTTTTTCGTGATATAGGTCCTAAGCGAAAGGGCTCTCACGAATTACGCAATTTAGCCGGAGATAGACAGCGTTAGATAGTAACGCGCAAGTTTAGGAAATATAGAATAGGAATATTATTCGATTAATGTTGCAACTGCACAAACTTTCTTCGGAGAACGAGCCAACTGAAGATACTTCAAATGACGGTGACTTTATAGACACACAGAACGTCGATGATTCGATTTCACTAACTAAATAAATCCATTAAGTTTATTCTCAGAGACTTTTTTCGTTTGGTTGTCTACTAGTGATTTCTTCAGGTTTAAGACATCATTCTCCTGATTCGCAGATCTGATATCAAAGCTGGGAGGATTTCGTCTGGCCAACCAATCTTGGTTTGGGATGGTTTCGAGAAACGAACCTTTTGGACTTTTACTGGTTGTAAAGGGGGGCCTAAAGCGAGTATTCCGGAACATCATAATAAGACATCATTAACATAATTAATGAACGAGTCCGCCCCAACAATAGCTTAAAGTAATTTTTGATGTGCGGACTATGTATGTTAATTTCTGTGACTCATGTAGTGTAGCTGATGAAAACTTAGAAAATGGATGAAGATTTTCGGCTCCTCTTCATTCTTTTTTTAAACTTACAAATCTGTGAAATTTGAGAAATATATGAATTCATGCATGTAGTTTATTTTAAGCACAAGAAGCTGAATATGGTGGACCTCAGTTCCGAAATTATGGAAATACATGAAATTTCAATTTAGTTTAGGTGTCCATGGTATTTATTATACACTATATTGACAAAGATGTAAGATGCACCTCAACACTAAACTCGAACGTGGCAAGCTCATAAGACAAACAAAACCTATTGACATAACCAACCTTAAAATACACCATAATACCTTCAAATTGGAACTGAAGAACAGATTCTCTGCTTTAGAAGGCCTAACATCGGAAGAAGTGGATATTTCTGAAGTTAACAGAAAAGTAACCAAAGCTCTTATGGAAACAGCAACAAAATTAGCTGGGTCTAAGAACAAGTTGCATGTAAACAAATTATCAGGAAAAACGAAAATGTTGATGCAAAAAAGAAGAGAGAGGAGGACAACTAAAGAAGATGTGAATTCCAAAGTGGAATATATAGAGCTATGCAAGACAGTACGAAAAAGTATCACTGAAGACGTAAGGAAATTCAACTGTGAACTAGTGAGGAAAGCAATTGAAAACAACCAAAGCCTAAAGATAGCAAAGGGACATCTCAGTAAGGGAAGAAAACAGATTATGGCACTGAGAAAAGATCATTCTGTAACAAGAAATAGAGGCGAAATTTTGACAAGAGTGAAAGATTTCTACTCCAAATTATATGAAAGGGATGATACATGTACTCCAGACATCATGGAAGGTACCAGAGTTCTTCCAGTCCTTCCAGCAGAAGTTGCACATGCAATCAAGAACATGAAGCGGGGAAAAGCTCCAGGAGAAGATGGAATTACTGTAGACATCAATACAAGAAGCAAGTGGATAAATCGAAACAGTACTAGTCCAAATTTCACTCGATGCCTTAATGAAGGGAAGATTCCTGAGGATTGGAACAACGCTACAATGATCTTGCTACATAAAAAAAGGTGACATTGAGGATCTCGGGAACTACAGACCTATCAGCCTCCTATCAGTGGTTTATAAAATCTTCACTAAAGTTCTTTTACACCGCGTGAAGGTGACACTGGACATGGCTCAACCGAGAGAACAAGCTGGATTCAGGAGTGGCTACAGCACAATAGATCATATCCACGTACTGAGAGAACTAATTGAAAGAGCGAGGGAATATGAACTTCCATTGTGCATGGCTTTTATCGATTATGAAAAAGCCTTTGATTCGGTGAAACCATCAGCAGTTACATTAGCTCTGAAATCCTGCGGTATTGAAGATGCGTACATTAATATTATTAATAACATCTATGAAAATGCAAATGCAAAGATTCGGCTGTTTGAAAATACAGCACACATAAAAATTGGAAAGGGAGTGAGACTAGGTGACACCATATCTCCGAAGTTTCTTTAATGCCACATTGGAAAATGTCTTTCAATCACTGAACTGGGAAAACAAAGGGATAAAGATTAATGGAGATTATCTAACCCACCTTCGTTTTGCTGATGACATAGTCATTTTTGCAACTACCCCATCAGAGCTGCAGAGTATGATCCAGGAACTTGCTGACAAGAGTAAAGAAGTGGGATTAAAAATGAACTTTCAGAAGACAAAAGTGACGTTCAATGCTTCTACAAGAAATGAAGATTTATCGATGGATAGAGAAAAGCTGGAGATAACAGACACGTACGTTTATCTTGGACAGCAGATATCAAGTGAGGGTCACATTGATGAAGAAATTAATCGGCGTATAAAATTTGCCTGGAGTGCTTTTGGAAGAAACAGCATAATTTTCAAGAGCAATATGCCGTTATGTCTTAAAAGAAAAGTGTTTGATCAATGCGTCCTTCCAGTGCTTACGTACGGTGCAGAGACGTGGACCTTAACTAAAAGAGATATACAAAGGCTGCAGACAACTCAAAGCAGCATGGAGAGGTGCATGCTTGGTGTAACCAGGAGAGATAAGAAGAGGAACTCGTGTATCCGAAAAATTACAAGAGTGGAAGACATCATGATCAGAGTTACATCTCTGAAATGGCAATGGGCTGGACACACTGCCAGAAGGACAGACCATCGATGGACAGCCGAAATTTTAGATTGGATTGCAAGGGACAGGAAAAGACCCAGAAGAAGACCACGTGGAAGATGGGTGGATGAAATTAGAAAGTATGCGAGAGTGACATGGAGGGGACTGGCACAAGACAGACCGTTGTGGAGGAAACTTGGGGAGACCTTAGTCCAGCAGTGGATTGATAATGGTTGACAATGATGATGATGATATAGACAAAAGTCACCGGACACCTAGAAGAGAAACACAACATAGCATTTATTGACATACATTAGAACGCTGTCGGCCCACCTTTGGCCTTAATACATGCCCTGACCCTTCGACACATGCTTTCGACAAGGTTTTGAAACACAGGGATAGGTATGCGCTTCCATTCAGTACATAGTGCTGCCGCTAACTGTTGCTTAGTAGTAGGCCTTGGTTCTAAACTTCTTATGCGGCGCTCTTATTCATCCCATTGGAGCTCTATGGGATTAAGATCAGGGCTCTGTGCTCGCCAGTCCACGCACGATTCGGAATTATCTTCAAACCACGCCGTAACAGTCCTTGCTTTATGGATCGGTGCATTATGCTGATGGTACCAACAAGGCTCGGTTCCATAGTATTGCCACAGAGTTGACAGGGCATAATTGTCCAGAATATCGAGATAGACGTACTGGTTAACAGGTTACTCCACGATAACCGATAGGCTGGGTCCATACCACGAAAAACATCCCCACACGAATACTCTGAGAGCTCCAAACTTGATCGTAGGAACAGTACACTGTGGTAAATAGCGTTCCCCCAGCTGCCGCCATACCCACACACGGCCATCAGGCTGATGGATCATGTATCTGGATTCATCAGTCCATAGGACTCGTTTCCATTGATCTACAGTCCACGATAAATGTTTTTTACACCATGCTAAACGACGAGCAGCATTCCGAGTGGAGATGAAAGGCTTATGAGCAGCCGCACGACCACGGTAACCCAAGGAATGAAGTTATCTGCGAATGGTACGTGTACATACCGAGATTCCAGCATTTTTACTCACCTGTACACAGAGGTCTAGTGCAGTACTCCGTTGATTAGCTGTAACGACTCTCCTGAAGCTTCAACATCCTCTATCACTGATTTTCTGTGGTCTGCCGGTACGTTTTGGTGCTTCAGGCACACCACGTGTATTCCACTTATTCAGTACATTCAAAACAGTTGACTAGGGAATGTTTAAACGCCTCTCGGTTTCTCTTGTGGACAACCCACTAATATAACACCCAACAATATTTCCTTTCTCAAAGTCTGTTCTCTCCCGCCGCGACATTTGCACTCAACCTCACAGTGCGATATGATCGCGGTCAGCTGCAGGCTTGTTTTTATACCGTTTGCAACTGTACCACTCATCTCAACAACCCAACGGATCCGTTCATTTGCTTTTAAAGGGCTGTCCGGTTACTTTTGCCAATATCTTGTATATCTGATGGGGAATAAAGAACATTTTAATGGTAAAATAAAAGTTTTAAACTGCAGTTTGCAGTGAGTTTTGATTATATGTGGTTTAAAAATCTACAAAAATTATCTCTCACCCCTTGCATGAAATTTTCGATTCACGTAAGTCAAATTTGAAACATATAAGATTCACCAAATACCCCGTATTTAATTATTTAATCCGCAATTTCTTTTAAAATGCATGTGAGTTTATCTGTGATATGGTTTACACTCGGAAAACAAATTCTGCGCATGGTACAGTAAGATTTGCGCCTAGAATATTAGCCACAGGCTCTAATTTGCATATACCAAATTTTTCTAACCTCCCTCCCTGAGCAGCAGTGCATAATGAAACTAGGGCGCGAATCTTGAGGTCACCGAATGAGAAACTCCCAGAGTCACCATCTACCAGAGAAGCCAATTTATGCCGGAGAAGCAAAGATCAAAGCAACATATGGTTGGTAGCCGGAGTTTGTGATAAAAGGCAGCAGACTGCTTACCACCAGACAGCTCTCGTCGCTGCTGAGTCTAGTTTTTGCGTTAGAATGTGCTAATTTCTAAAAATTTCTGGTAAAATAATTTTTATTTTTGTTTTAGAAATATTTCCGATCGGCACGAATTTACATCTATCACTGCGTTTCAGCAATGCCCATCACTTAAACAACCTTTCGCACGTGTTTCGAAACATTTGTGTCGTTACAACATCACTTTGTCATTCCATCTGTCTCTCCGTCAAACAGTAGATACTACACTGGTGCGCAAATATTAAGGACGAAGAGGAGAAATTCGCATAACAGCGGAACGAGCAGGCAGAACGGACCGAAAGACCACTCAGGAGATGGACTAGGGTCCGGTACGGTAGGGCACGCGCATAAATGCAGCATGACGTAGAGGGGGGTGGAGTGTCGGAAGGGTAAAAAGCACACTGGCGGAGTACGCTCAGCAATTCGAGCCGCGGATGGCTTAGTGGTTAGCGAGTCAGACTACCAATGCAAGGTCCTCAGGTTCGAACCTGGGCTGATCTTTCAGAGATGGTGTGATTTACTAACAATCGCTGAATATCCGCCGTGCATCGGACGAGCACGTTAAGTGACGGCCCCCAGGCTGGACCCACTGGTTAAATGGGTATCCTTTCCTATGCCCCCCCCCCTGAAATTCTCTCGCCTCTCTGTGTGCAACATCGTATTTGTACGGTGGCGCCATCTGCTGTACTCTAGACTTGCTCTCATTCCTTCCGTTTCTGTGTCCTGCCCAAAAGGCGATCTCGCTGTAGGTGGCTGGGACCTAAACTCTACTCACTGTGGACGGAAGTCCTACAAGAAAATGACAAATACTGTGGCAAATACATACAATACGCTCAGCAATTCGGTAAATGCTATTGCACGGTGTACATCGGTTTGAACGACGTCGAGTTGCTCCCACCGTGTGATATGGCCAAGAGGCAATCCAGTAGACGACATATGGATGACTTTGCCCGAGGTCGCGTCATTGGGAAGAAGGTCGAAGTGTGACTAGTGTGGCCGAGGAGTGCGGGATCGCTCACAGCATCGTTTCACGAGCTTGGAGAGCATTTCAAATGACAGGAAAATTCGTACTCTAATTTAGATGTATAACTCAGCGTTTGAAAGTCTTGGAAAAATTCATTTTGCATCCGTTGGAAGCAGTTATTATAAAAATATTTAATGTATTTCTGAATCTTTTTGGATGTAAAATATTCCTGCTTGGTGGCATTAATTTAGATTTTTAGTTCAGCAATATCTCTGGAAATTTTTTCCCTAGATTGAGTAGCTCTTGGATGTTATAAACTGTTATCGTGATTTATAGTTCAGTTTTAGAGACAGTTTTCATTAATATCCTTTTTGTTTTGGAAATCTTATTTTTCATTGGTATCTGTGGTAAATAGGAGATGGCCCCTAAGTCGCGTTTTGCTGTTAATGAGATCGTGGAGAGTTCCCCACTTTCTGCTTCAGGAGGAAATGTTTTCACACCATCGTGGACTTCAGAGTTGGGATGACTTTGTTGCACCTTATCTAGGTGGGAGGAGTTTTACAAAGGAGTTCTTCGAGTCTTAGGTTTTTGTGAGAGAATGTCACCAGATGATTACAAACGGAACAACATAACAGAACTCATAGTAAGAAGGCGACAAAGTTATATAATGAACTCTGAGTCCGGCAAAGGACCAGCACATGTGGACGGCGAGAACGGAAAACTAGGACAACTTACCTAGGCAAAATAATCCCCCTCGGCATCGACACATAGTTGCCATCTGTCCGGCAAGGCCATGAACCCGGAACGAAAATGTCTTGTGGCTGGGAACCGAAGTAGTCATCAACTACACGTTGAACCTCGTTGTCTGTCGTGAACTGTTTCCCAGACAGGAAGTGATCCAGGCGACGAAGCAGATTATAGTCTCTCGGAGACAAATCCGGAAAACAGGCAGGATAAGGCAGTGCTTCATAGCCCAAGGCACTTAGTGTCCGCATCGTTCGTTGTGCGACATGAGGGCTAGCGTTGTCCTGGAGCAGAAGAACACCATGTCTGTTGACCAAAGCCGGTTGTTTCTGCAGCAATTTCCCGTGCATCTGGTTGTTTCTGCAGCAATTTCCCGTGCATCTTCAGCACAATAACGTTCTGCACTGATGGCTTGGCCCCTTTCCAAGAAACACCGATGAATTACCTCGGTTGTGGACTACCAGACAAGGAGTATCATCTTCTTGGTGTGTAGGGGTGGCTTAGGACGCCGCCCAGGAGGCTGTACTTAGCTTAACCATTGTGCAGATCGTTTCCGATTATCATAAAAGACCCCACTCCTCGTCGCAGGCGACGATTCAATGCAGTTGAGGTTCCTGTTTATTCCTGGCAAGCAGCGACGTGTAGACTTCCAAACGCCTAGTCTTGTTGGCAGTTGTCAACTCATGCGGCAGCCACATGTCCAGCCTTTTGACCTTACCCAGCGCAGCCAGACTCCGAACAACTGTCGTGTGGTGGACACCTACTTCTTCCGCTATCTTACAACGCGTTTTTCGGGGGTCCGCTTCAACCACACGTAGCAGAACATTTTCAGAAACAGCAACGGGTCGGTGACCAAGTGCTTTGCTTTGCAGGTCCGTATTTCCTCTTCGAAACTTCACGAACCATCGCCGAATGGCTCGTTCGTTGGAGGTATTCTCCCCAAACGCTTTGTTAACGACATTTCATTCGCACCAACCCATATGTACAATTCTCAAATTTTTTGCGAAGTTCCTAAAGTGGGGATCAGTGAAGTAAAGGCCACTCAATACCGATTTCTGATAATAATATGACACCAGGAATCCGGTTTAACCCTTTAACCGAGAGGAAAGGGTTAACCCTAGGTTAGTACGATGGTCTTCCGGCCCCGTGGAGCTGTGGTCTAAGCGCTGGCTTACTACCATTCGTCCGGTAAGGGTCCGGGTTCGAATTCCGGTTAGCCATGGATGTTGTTTGTTTTACTGCACTGGCTCTCTCTCTCCCTTGGAACCAGTGATACTAAATAAGGGACGGGCGACTTCTTATAGCCCATTGAGTTACTCACGGTGGTCGTCGAACCTTTAACCGAAAAATAAAAAGGCTGAATTCAGCTCGAATGAATATATTCGTTGTCTAAGAAGTGGGCCGAATGCGGTTGGAACATGTGAACCTGCACATTAGAAAGCGTTGCTTTGAATTTGCTTTGCTAATTTAAAGTGAGTGGGAAGATTGACACCAATCAATGGCGCACACAGTATTTCATTATGGGGATGGCTCACAATATTGAAAATACAAATATCTCAGAGGAAACATCTCCCAATAAGTTGGGAAGCTGTAAAAATACCTCTGCCATATAAAAATGAGTTTCCAATTATTCCCAAAATATATATTTAAAAACATATCTACAACGGCCGTTCCATAAAAACTGAGAGTAAAATCACACAAAATGAAGAAATACAGGTACAGCAAAATACACTGGCGGGAAGTGAAAAAAGAACACAAAGAAGGAATTGGCGGACGATTGTGGAATTTACATTTGTTAATGGGGTCGAGTTTACGTAGGTGTGATGTTAATTTCGGGACCAACCGGTGAGCGCTTACGCCACAGCACGGCATAATATGCAAATTATCGTCGGTGGTATTTAAGGAGTACGGCGAAGTGAATGTAATCAATCGTCGGCGTACTGACACGTGCGAAGACCCTGAAGAAGCTGCAATGCCTGGACATGGAAGACGTGTACGATTTCAGCAGTTATCGGACTTTGAGCGAGGTCGTCTAGTCGGACTCCGCGAGGCCGGGTGGTCGTATCGTCGTATTGCTGATCGAATTGGACGGGAAGCATCGGTGGTGGTACGATGGTGGCGTTAGATGGTCCGAGGGACATTCCCACACGAGAAGACGTGGAACCGGGAGTCACAGACGGACTGATGAGTGGACCGATCGACGCATAAGAAGAGCGGCGTTGTCAAGCAGAACATCCATTGCGACGCAAATCCGAGCTGTCGTTACATCTGAGGTGACTGTGCGAACAATCCGCAACCGTCTACTGGATGCAAGACTACGTGCACGTGTGCCTCTGGCATCTGTACCTCTGACTCCAGCCCACCGTCAGGAACGGCTGCAGTGGTGTCGCCAACGTCTGCCCTGGAGAACCAATGGCGATGTGTCGTGTTCAGCGATGAAAGCAAGTTCTGCTTGGGAGCCTCCGATGGCCGTATGCGTGTTCGCAGACGCACAGGGAGCGTCTCCACCCTTCTTGCATCCGCCAGCGACACACAGGACCTACACCTAGTCTCCTGGTGTGGGGAGCAATCAGCTATCGCTCCCGTACACAACTGGTGTTTGTAGCGGGTACGTTAAACAGCACCTCCTACATCAACATCATCATTCAGCCCGTTGTTGTGCCATTTGTAAGGTTGGTCCATCGTGGTGTTTTCCAGCAAGATACCGCACGCCCACACACGGCACGTGCAACGGAACATGCACTTCAGGGTGTGAGACAACTTCCATGGCCTGCACGTTCACCGGATTTGTCCCCCATTGAGCACGTGTGGGATTTTATGGGACAACGACTTATCCGGTCTCCATGGCCAGCCACGACCATCCCCGATTTATGCGTCCAGATTGAGGATGCTTGGAACTCAATACCCCAAACTTACATCCAACATCTGTACGACGGACTCCATGCCAGAATTGCACAGTGTGATGCAGTTCATGGCGGTTCAACCTCGTACTAACCATACTACATGGAAATGTTATTTTTCAGTTTACCAGCAAATACAGATGTATTTTGCAATAATGTTTTGGCCATGTGATCCTCTGTAATCCGTTATTATGCTGTATACATTTCGTTGGTATCGGACGTCTCTTTCTTGGTGTTCTTTTTTCACTTTCCGCCAGTGTATATGTTATTCTTCCTCAAAGTATCTTTCCTCGGATGATATGCAACGGTCCCATCGGTTCAGTCCACTTTTCAAAGCATGTGGCGAAGCCATTTTGTGGAAGCTACTTCAGCGACCTCTGTACAGCTTGAATAACGTCAGTATCTGTGTTAAATGTTGCGGCACGGAACTTCCCCTTCGTTGTTGGAAACAACCAATAATCGCACGGGGCGAGGTCAGGATTGTAGACAGACTGGCAGGATTTGAATACTGCATTTCGAACGAAACTGTTGAACACAAACAGCCGAATGTGGGCGGGCGTTATCATGGTGTAGGGTCCACTTGCCCACCAGTTCCGGTCGCTTAATCGATATGTGTCGTCGCAGACGCTTCAAGACTGAAATGTAAGACTCAGCATTGACAGTAATTTGTGGAGGAACGGCATGCTGGTAGACTACACCTTTATGATCAAAGAAAATTATCATCACCTTCCCAACTCATTTGGTTTGGTGTACTTTTTTCGGAGGAGGCGATCCTGTGTGTTTCCAGACACTCGTCGGGAGCCTCGTGAGGGGGATCGAAATAGTGGACCCACGTTTCATCGGCAGTTATTACTGTTTTTAGAAGTTTGGATCCTTTGCAATCATTTGTTTCTATTCATGACACACCTAAACTCTGGCTAACAATTGTTCTCTCGTCAGGTGATGAGGTACTCATCTGGGACACACACGATGCAGTAGTAAGTTGTCGCGTAGAATGCGCAATGCCACGGTTTTTGAAATATTAGTTGAAGCTGCTATGTCTTCACATGTCATTCAGCGATCGTCTTGCAGGATTTCTCAATCAGTGTTAACAATACGCTCCGTAACAACGTCTTGCAGGATTTCCCAATCAGTGTTTAACAATACGCTCCGTAACAACTGTTTCAGGTCGACCAGGCCTAGGAGCGAGTCCTGCGGACAAGCGCCCTTTTTTGAAATCATGGTGAAACCTAAAATTAGTTGCCTCACCCAAACATTTGTCTTTGTAAGCTTTTTTCATTAAATCAACTGTTTCTGGAGCCGTTTTACTCAAACGATAACAAAATTTTGTCGGACTACGCATTTCACTTCCTAATTCTGTATCACTCACCTCCATAGCTGTATGGCGAAATGCGGACGTAACTGCTCAATAACAAAACCAGAATCGTCTGCTATGTTGCCATAGATACTTCGTTAATTCAGTTAGTCGTTTGCCTCGTTATTTTTCCCTGTTCGCACTGTTGCCAACTCAAAAAAAAAATTGCTCTCAGTTTTTATCGAACCGCCTTTGTACAATTAAGTAGCCCATAATGAAGAACCAAGTGATATATCATGGGGAGGGTTCAGGTCCCTGAGCCGACCCCCACTGAGTGCATAACTGACACTTATACTTTAGGGCTGAATCCCTGCTGAAAACTATATAAATAACAATGGCGACGGACTAAGAGGAAAGATGTTTTAGTCCTTTGTTTCTACCCAGCGGCTGGTGGTCCGCGTCCGGGGATTTCCCATCATGCCTTGAGGCAGAGAGTAAAGGACTGGAAGCAAGGGCTTATCACGTGTGACAGGTTTATGACTGGTACTGCTGAGATGAAGGGGGGGTCGTACCTTTTGTAAAAATCGGCTGTTAAAACTTTTTGCAGTAGGCTGCACCAAATAGTGGTGCAGCACCACTGCTGGGGCAAAAGTAAACCATTGTGTGATGCATGATACACACATAAACAGGGTGCAGTTGGTGAAACTTCGCACCATTAAGTTTGGATACCATACTATGGTGCATAATTCCATCATGTGTTTGTGTATTTCATGCATTACACAATGGTTTTTCAAAAGTGGTGTAACTTGTGCAGCACCACTTTTTGGTGCAAGCTACTATAAAATTTGTATCAGTGTATGTGAACGTTTCTGTCTGAGGAACAAAGAAAATTATGAGCACCTTTCGCTTCAGGTACATCGGCCCATCTTAAGGGTTATGAAAATTGTAACTGGTTCTGTTCAGAGTTGAAAACGGGTGACAAATTTCGGACCCACACGTCCCATAACTGGACCTGACCAGATCCGGACCCTTCTGACCCAGACAAATCTGCTTTGAATTATAAATTCGAAACTCAATTTATATATACTGTATATACATATATACATATAAACGTAATATATATATATATATATATATTCATCTCTCGAGAAGATACCAGGCTCAGATTATTCAAACTTATGCACCCACCACAAGTCATGCTGAAGAAGAAATTGAAGAATTTTATGAGGAAATTCGTCATCTAAATAATAAAGGTAAGCAGCACTTGAAGATAATTATGGGAGATTTCAATGCAAAAATAGGGCAACGGCAACAGAATGAAACTTCAGTAGGTAAATTCGGTCACGGCAACAGAAACCAGCGTGGAAATACTCTCGTAGAGTTTGCAGAGGCAGAAGGGTTTTTCATCTTGAACTCCTTTTTCAAGAAAAAGCCACACAGGAAATGGACATGGAGACATCCAAATGGGACGACAAGTGAAATTGATTTTATTATGTGTAACAAAAAATTCGTCATAGAAGACTGCAGTGTGCTAAACAAGTTCAACACAGGCAGTGACCATAGATTGGTGAGATGTAAGATGCACCTCAACACTAAACTCGAACGTAGCAAGCTCATAAGACAAACAAAATGTATTGACATAACCAACCTTAAAAAACACCATAATACCTTCAAATTGGAACTGAAGAACAGATTCTCTGCTTTAGAAGGCCTAACATCGGAAGAAGTGGATATTTCTGAAGTTAACAGAAAAGTAACCAAAGCTCTTATGGAAACAGCAACAAAATTAGCTGGGTCTAAGAACAAATTGCATGTGAACAAATTATCAGGAAAAACCAAAATGTTGATGCAAAAAAGAAGAGTGATGAGGACAACTAAAGAAGATGTGACTTCCAAAGTGGAATATATAGAGCTATGCAAGACAGTACGAAAAGGTATCACTGAAGACGTAAGGAAATTTAACTGTGAACTAGTAAGGAAAGCAATTGAAAACAACCAAAGCCTAAAGATAGCAAAGGGACATCTCAGTATGGGGAAAAAACAGATTATGGCACTGAGAAAAGAAGATGGTTCTGTAACAAGAAATAGAGGCGAAATTTTGACAAGAGTGAAAGATTTCTACTCCAAGTTATATGAAAGGGAGGATGTATGTACTCCAGACATCATGGAAGGTACCAGTACCAGAGTTCTTCCAGTGCTCCCAGCAGAAGTTGCACATGCAATCAAGAACATGAAGCGGGGAAAAGCTCCAGGAGAAGATGGAATTACTGTAGACATCATACAAGAAGCAAGTGGAGAAATCGAAACAGTACTCGCCCAAATTTTCACTCGATTCTTTAATGAAGGGAAAATTCCTGAGGATTGGAACAACGCTACAATGATCTTGCTACATAAAAAAGGTGACATTGAGGATCTCAGGAACTACAGACCTATCAGCCTCCTATCAGTGGTTTATAAAATCTTCACTAAAGTTCTTTCACACCGCTTGAAGGTGACACTGGACATGGCTCAACCGAGAGGACAAGCTGGATTCAGGAGTGGCTACAGCACAATAGATCATATCCACGTACTGAGATAACTAATTGAAAGAGCGAGGGAATATGAGCTTCCATTGTGCATGGCTTTTATCGATTATGAAAAAGCCTTTGATTCGGTGAAACCATCAGCAGTTGCAATGGCTCTGAAATCCTGCGGTATTGAAGATGCATACATTAATATTATTAATAACATCTATGAAAATGCAAGTGCAAAGATTCGGCTGTTTGAAAATACAACACACATAAAAATTGGAAAAGGAGTGAGACAAGGTGACACCATATCTCCGAAGCTCTTTAATGCCACATTGGAAAATGTCTTTCAATCACTGAACTGGGAAAACAAAGGGAAAAAGATTAATGGAGATTATCTAACCCACCTTCGTTTTGCTGATGACATAGTCATTTTTGCAACTACCCCATCAGAGCTACAGAGTATGATCCAAGAACTTGCTGACAAGAGTAAAGAAGTGGGATTAAAAATGAACTTTCAGAAGACAAAAGTGATGTACAACGCTTTTACAAGAAATGAAGATTTATCGATTGATGGAGAAAAGCTGGAGATAACAGACACGTACGTTTATCTTGGACAGCAGATATCAAGTGAGGGTCACATTGGTGAAGAAATTAATCGGCGTACAAAACTTGCCTGGAGAGCTTTTGGAAGAAACAGCATAATTTTCAAGAGCAATATGCCATTATGTCTTAAAAGAAAAGTGTTTGATCAATGCATCCTTCCAGTGCTTACGTATGGTGCAGAGACGTGGACCTTAGCTAAAAGAGACATACAAAGGCTGCAGACAACTCAAAGCAGCAGGGAGAGGTGAATGCTTGGTGTAACCAGGAGAGATAAGAAGAGGAACACGTGGATCCGAAAAATGACAAGAGTGGAAGACATCATGATCAGAGTTAAATCCCTGAAATGGCAATGGGCTGGACATACTGCCAGAAGAACAGACCATCGATGGACAGCCGAAATTTTAGATTGGATTCCAAGGGACAGGAAAAGACCCAGAAGAAGACCACATGGAAGATGGGTGGATGAAATTCGAAAGTATGCGGGAATGACATGGAGGAGACTGGCACAAGACAGACCATTGTGGAGGAAACTTGGGGAGACCTTCGTCCAGCAGTGGATTGATAATGGTTGACAATGATGATGATGATGATGATATTCATCCCAACAACTGCTTGATATTTATTAAATGAAATCCTTTTTTAATAATAAAATTTGGTTACTTGCTAAATTTTAGTGCCACTATTTTGCATAATCCAGAAGTAATGGTTGACTATGACCGTGACTGTGAGTATATTACAAATCGGAATCATTATTTACGATTACACAAATGTATTTTTTAAATTGTATTTAGATTGCTCACTCTTTGCACGCTTTGATGGAGGTGCGCATACTTTAATCTGGTCCGTTAGAATTTTGGTTCCATAATTTCTTATTACACTGTCGACATCTTTCTTTGTAATTATACACTTTCCACATTTTGAACAACAAGCAAGACCAAACAACACAGAATTATTTACCGGTTCCTTAATGAGACGAAACAATTTCCAGCATTCACTCTTCCCCTTGTGGTTTTCAACAAGCAAGTATTTGTTGGCCTCGACGCCTTTCTCAACCTCCTTAATATTAAATCCATCCATATTAACAAATAAGGAGTTAATTTCGACATTGCATGTCATGGGAACGGGATGTTAGCACATCATTCGAAAATCTCTGAATGCTCAATGTAACAGATGCGATGTGAAAATTAACTCTTAGTCATACAGTGAACTTCGCACGGAGAGAGTGAATCAGCTGAGAAGCAGGCAAATGGCGTTTGCCTGTACCTTGCCCTGGACAATCGCACTGTAAAAGAACGCAAAGGAAGTATCTTTTTACGATATGGTGTCGGTTGTCTCCCACGTCGGTCGGTGGAAATAATCGTTGCTTTAAGAAAGAGACAATATTCTTGCATGGCAAATCATTATTCACTCAGTTGGCACCAGTATCGACTACAGAACTCCACAACGCGCATTTTTTTTTTTTTTTTTTTTTTTTTTTTTTTTTTGGAATATATTTTTCTCTTTTCAAAAATAAAGCGGGAATAAAACCGGGTCAAAATCGTATCAGGAACACCTTGACCTGACCCGTTGGACCCACAAGAAATTGTCGAACCGTTAACCCGTGACCCGTTTTCATCTCTGGTTCTGTTCACTACGAACTCTGCGCACATTGTGTAACGCTCAATTTTTCAGGATGGATTTTTGTTTGCCGATTTTTACCGTTTCTAAAAACCCGCTTTGGAAAAATTATTTTGTGTTCGAAAGTATTTAAAAGACATGCTTATATTACACACGAGAAGTGGTTGTCATATTTTTTGTTTTATAGTGTCAAAGAATTCTCTTAAACTATGTAAAACTACCGCTTTCACAGTTAAAGAGAAATACTCTTAAACATTAGGTTTGAGCCTTATGCAAAAATGTGATGTCATCTTGTTGTTGTTTTTTTTTTCTTCGTGTCGTGAAGGAAACCAGGAAAGAGATTTTCGATACTAGAATCAGCCGTTAGATAAAAATATACAATAAGCTTTGGCTTCCAAACCCCATGTCTGTCTGAGATTGAGAGTCATGGTCTGAGTAGTAAGCACACCCTAAAGTGCAATAGTCGATTTGGATGGTGAGATTAAGGGTGTTACCGTGTTTTATCAATTTCTGCGGCGCTTCCCTCTGATACTAAAGAGATATGAGACTTCCCACTGGAATTCTTTTACATTCGTTCAATGAATGAAACAGCCGTCGTCTCATGCAGTATGCATGAGGAATTTCCTTTATGGCATCGCTTGTGGATGGGTACCAATTTTCCTTTTTCCGAATTTTCATTTTTCTCTATTTGCTTCCATTTAGCCTTCCCTTTCGATGCAAAGCATTTGTCTCTGTTGTTCACGGTTTCTCACGTAAAAGACAAGTGTAAGGAAGAGAACGTTTTTCAAAGATTTTGTTTTGAATTTGACAAAAAAAGAAAAAGATACGTGCTTCAACATCCTATCAGTTTCAGAGTGATATAGGATATTTTGACAGGGCTACTTATGCCGTTCGTAATATCCGACGTCCTAGGTATACGAATAGGGTCGTTTTTGGGATATAGCTATAGTTCAATATGTTATCCGGCAATAAACGATTTTTATCCAGTCGTCACGAATGAGGTAAGAGAAAAGTAGAGAAATATACACAGTGTGGCAAAGAATTTTTAAGACTGGGTCGTCTGTAAAATGAAATCGAAACAAGAAATTATAATTTGTTTTGGTTTGTTATTCAAAATAAGTCCCTCCGGCTTCAACACAATTGTTACATCCATTTAATAATGATTCGAATGCCTGTTCCAGTTCACTTTGCGGATTTGCCTCCAAAGCACACGTCGAAGATGTTTGCATGGTCGAAATATCACCAAAATAACACCCTTTTAACGTCATTTTGAGTTTTGGGAATAAAGAAAAGTCGCAGGGTGGTAAATCAGGCGAATACGGTGGATGATTCAACACACAGACGTTATTTTTCGCCAAAAATCTACAAACAAGAAGTGAGGTGTGACTGGGTGCATTATCGTGCAACAAACACCAGCTGTTTTCATCCCGATATTCTGGACGAATGCGATGAATTCTGCCCATCAAATGCCTCAAAACATTTAAATAAAACTCACCAGTAATTGTTTTTCCACTTGGAGCAAATTCTTTGTGGATAATACCCTTACTATCAAAGAATGTAATGAGCATTGTTTTGATTTTCGATGGAACTTTTCTTGTTTTTTTGGCTTGTGGTGAGTTTTTTGACTTCCATTCCGCACTTTGTCGCTTTGTTTTAGGATCATATTGAAAACACAATGTTTCATCACCAGTAACAATCGATTTTCAGAAGTTTGGATCATTTTCAGCGACTGAAATGATGTCTCTGCAGTGTGCACTTCTCCTTGATTTTTGTTCATTGGTTAACGTGTGTGGAACAAATTTAGCAGACTTTTGTTTTGCCCAAATCTTCATGCAGGATGGTTCGAATCGTTTCTTTGCTGATGTTTAAAGACTCTTCCATCATTCTTAGTGACGCACATCGATTGTTTGCCACGAAATCACGCACTTTTTCAATAATCTCAGGTATCCTAGATGAACTTGGTCTTCCGGTATGCTTGTCATCTTCTAGCGTATCTCTTCCGTCCAAAAAACGTCTTTGCCACAGGAAAACATTTGATCTACTTAAACAAAACTCACCGTAAACTTGTTTCATCATTTGGTACGTTTTCGAGGCACTTTTATCAAGTTTTTTTGTTAAATTTAATAACAGCCCTTTGTTCCATCTTAATTCAACATGAAAAAAAATTTACTTCTCTAATGAACGGCCGTTTCGTTTGAGTTACTTTAACAACTGCGCAGTACTTTTGGCAGAAAGCAAGCAGATGGTTACGGTTTATAACACATTCGCGATTACACTGGTGGCGCCACGGTAGGCTGAAATCTAGCACCAGTCTTAAAAATTCTTTGACGCACTGTGTACATAGTCTACTCACTTTATTGTGACCACCTCCTACTTCTGACGTCAACAGCGCGTAGCCAATGAAAGAAAGCGCGTGTCGAAAGCTGGCTAGGAGGGTATACAAGGTGTGCTGTGTAGGCATTCTGAAAACATATCACTCGTTGCTGTCATGGATAAAAGGAGCGGGTTATCAGATTTGCAAGAAGGGATGATTACCGGCTTTCGGGCTAAGCGTGGCAGTATTTCTGAAACATCGCAGTTTGTCAACTATTTTGCGTGCTGCTGTGATTAAAGTGTATCGTGGTTAGAGTAATGGCACCATTGCGAATGAGCAACGTGGAAACTGCGGAACACCACGTGCCATTGATGTGAGAGGTGAAAGTCAGGTGCGTGAGAGCCGATCGACAAGCTAGAGTGGAGCAACTCGCAGGCCGAATGAACCAGGTGGCTTACCGGAAGTGTGTTTAAAACTACAGTTCAGCTAATCCTGCTGCGTATGGGGTTCCGATGCAGACGGATGGTCACTGCACCTACGCTAACGAAAGTGCATCGGCAGAAAAGGCTCACATTTGCACGCCAGTAGCGGAATTGGATCTCCGCTGATTGGGAAAGGATTGCCTTCTCCGATGAGTCGCGTTTTCTGCGTCATCGCACGGATGGACGTTGGCGTATAAGGCGAGAAACATTGGAGAACAAACACTCTTCAAACAATGCTGGAGGAACACAAGCTGGTGTGGGCAGCGTTATGGTCTAGGCAATGTTTTCTTGACATTCTCTGGGTCGACTCATATCTGTGAAAGGCACTACGGACCGAATTCATTATGAATCCATCCTTGCAGACCACGCACACCCATACATGCTGATTGTCTTTCCCGTGGCGGATGGGATCTTCAAGCTCGACAATGCGACGTGTCACACAGCTAAAAGTGTCCGAGAGTGGTTGGAAGAGCACGATGAAGACTTCAAAGTACTTCCCTGGCCCCATAGTTCCCAGACTTAAACCCAATTCAGCATCTGTGGGACCACCTCGATCGTGTTGTTCGCTGTACGGATCCTCCACCACGCACCGTCCAGCAGCTGTCAGATGCAATGCAGTCAGCATGGCTCCACATACCTGTGAACATCTTCCAGCTACTTTATTGAGTCACTCCCAACCCTTCTAGCTGCTGTCCGCGCTGCACACGGCGGTTTCTCTATATATTAGCTGGTGGTCACAATGTGACTCGACCGTGTATAAAGATAGAAGTTAACGTTTCGCAAAGTGACATATAGGGAAAATATTGGATGTCACTACAGCTGATGGAGTGGAGACGGCACGGAAGCCACCCCGGCGGCGCACTGGTCTAAGCGATGGCTTCTGATTATTCGTTCGAGATGGATCCGGGTTCGAATCCCGGTGAAGCATGGATGCTGTGTTTGTCTTACTGCACTGGCTCTCTACCTTCCCTAGAACCAGTGGCCGTAAATTAGGGACGGGCGACTGCTTATAGCCCATTGAATTGCTAACGGTGGTCGTTAAACCCCCAATAAAAAAAAAAAAAAAAGGTACGGAAACAGTGAAAATGAATGGGAAATAATTGAAAAAAAAATTAAGGGTGTTGGTCAGACGTAACAACGAGGTTTAGTGCAGAGAAAAGCATTTGTCTTCGGGCGCCAGTTTATCGGAGGGGGTGGAGATGATGTTGCTGCTAAAGCTCGAAAGGTGCCACATGCAAAAAATATGTGGTGTTAATTCAGAGAAACTTCCTGAAAATAACTTGCAACAAAGTGTCAATTTTTTAACGAAATTTCATTTTTTTAAAGTTCTCCCCCCCCCCTTCCCCCTTTTTTTTTTAATTTCCGTATTTTCACAGATTTTCTGTAGTCAGTAATTCCGTTTATTTCAGAAAAGTCCGTTTAGGGTTTTTACCCTTTTTACACAGAAATTTCGCAAAATCAATGACTGAATTTTCAGCCCTAGGACCATGGATTCCTTTCCGCAGCGGAATTTGAACAGTGGTCGGTTGTTCGGCTCATAAGTAGCCGCACGTCTTTTTTTTTTTTTTTTTTTTGATTGGATTTTTAACGACCACCGTGAGCAACTCAATGTGCTATAAGCAGTCGCCCGTCCCTAATTTAGGGTCACTGGTTCCAGGGAAGGGAGAGAGCCAGCGCCGTAAGACAAACACAACATCCATGCCTCACCGGGATTCGAACCCGGACCCCTTACGGACGAATGATTAGAGGCCAGCGCCTTAGACCACTGCGCCACGCCGCACGTCTTATCCACTGAGCCAGAAAGACTTGCAAGACATGTTCAAGTTAAAACTATAATTTCGGAATGATGAATTTTTTTTTTGACGTAGACTACGTCTAACTCCGCGGAATGTACGGGTCGACATCCTGTGACAAAAATAGCTCCCAACTGAAATCCTTATAGCGTTAAAAATACGTGCCGTACACTAATCGTGTTATCATATTCGTAAAAAGCATGAAGTCCAATTCGTGTACTGCGCAGTACATTGTGCAAGCGACGCTCCCCTCGCTTCCTGTGCGCGAGGGAGATGATGTAATATTTCTGGATGTGCCGCCGCGTTTTACTCAGTTTATCTCGGCAACTGTGAGCGCAATACGGCTGTGCGTGGTATCGTTTTAAAGCTTTCCACGAGATCTATTCAAATATATACGAAGAACATTTCGCTGTGGTTTGAACTGAACATTTTAAAAATTGTTTGACCGGTGAGCACTTGTGAGCCGGTGAGCACTTTTGACAATATCGCGGTTTATCTGGACAACCGTGAGCTCAAAATGACTGTGTATATTATCGTTTTAAAGCTATCGGCGACATCGATTCAAATATGCAGTATTAAAAACATATCGCAGTGGTTTAAACTAATTTTTTTTAAAATTCGTTTCGTGTGAACGGGTTAACATTTTCGACGATGCCGCGGAATTCGCAGAATGAACGCAAGCAAAAGTGGAGAAAATGAAAAAGAGAGGCAAGCGTAAGTGATGAGAAATGTAAGAAGCCCAAGAAGACAGAGCACCACGTTGGATAATTCGTGTATCGATCTGCTTTGTGTTCGCAGTGTATCCAGCATTATTTGTAAAAATTATGTAGGCTCCGACATCTTTCTATACCATGCTTAAGGGTAACACTGAGAAGTCCCCACCTTCCAATGAAGCAAGTATTTATGCCATTCCTCTACTATATCCGGACGGATCAGCGCGATACTACATTGGAATGACTAAACGTTCATTTAGAATTAGAGTTAACGAACATACAAGGGACATAAAGAACGGCAATGTAACCACGACTCTATTCAGAGAAGTCAAGTTCAAGTCCATTACTCCTATGTGGGATGAAGTAAAGACATTAGCCTCCTACTCCACCCCAAAATCTACTGCCATTCGTGAAACTTTGGAGATCATAACCAACAGCGAGTAGTGCAATAACAGCGTCCCACTTGGAGTTGCCACGGATTTGGAACCAGTTCTTCAAATAGTGATTGCCTCTTGGTTTTCCTTCCATGATTCCGCATGCTAAACGAGCATAACGCCTTGTGTCTTTGAATACCTTATAACGTTCGCATCTATTCGTTAGTATCATGTCAAGTCAAGTCACCAAGTTCGAATTGTTAAACCGTTCTATTATTCAGTTTGCAGTTAACTGTCTACCTTCCTTGAGCAAACCATCTGGTTGATGTGCGAAAGCTTGGAAACTTTTATTTCTGTTCTACGCCAAGAAATTTCGGAACACTAGTATAGTTATGCTTCTTAAGATTATGTAAGCTATTTTTCATATCATAGACCTGCGTTGCCTCTAACAAATTGAATAAACGCTTTATAAAACCATACTCGACTAGCTAATTTCAACCCCCGATCTGCAAGTCGTAGTCCTACTTTCCAAAGTGACTGCTCAATCAGAAATGAGCTTACCTGTGTTTTTTTCTTTTTCGTCTTTCATGCGAATGAATTTGTCATTTTATTTTTTGTTGGAGATTATTATTTTTTGAACAGATTTATAATAATTTTATTTTTTCTGCACGAGAACTAATTAAAAATAAAGTATAGTTTTCATCGTGATTTTTCGAAGGAATATACACTATCTACCAACAAGTAATTGGACACCCCTGCAATCGACCATATCTGCGGTCCTGATACACGCCACGGCCGCCGCCGTTAAATATCGTGTGGGAAACAACAACGCAACCAGTCGCATGCAAGATGCCGCGCAGTTCGAAGCTCTCTGATTTCGAGAAAGGTGTAATCGTCGGGTATCACAGAAATGGCCGATCCATACGTGACATATCCAGCGAATTGAAGTACTCAAAATCGACAGTGGCCTACGTGATTGGCAAGTGGAAGATGAGAGATGACTGTCGGAATGTGCCCCGACACGGCAGACCCACAAAACTGGGAGTTAACGGTGCTGGCCAGAGAAATTCGGAAGAACCGCACCAAATCGATGGACCACATCCGCTAGGAGTTTCAACAGGCATCCGGGAGTGTTCTTTCGATGAATACCATCCGTAAGGAAGCCCATCTGCTCGGTTATCATGGACGTGCTGCCTCCCACAAGCCTTTGATCACTAAGTCCAATAGCGCTGCTCGGCTAACGTGATGCAAAGGACGTCGACAGTGGACCGTTGAACAGTGGAAACAGGTTCTCTGGAGCGACGAATAAAAGTTCACCATCTACCGTTCGGATGGCAGGGTCTGAGTTTGGCGTCTGCCTGGAGAACGCCTCCTGCCTGAATGTATTGTGCCAATTGTGAAGTTCGGCGGCGGTGGAATATTGCTATGGGGGTGTTTCTCCTGGTATGGCATGGGACCCTTGGTCATAATTCCTGGTTGACTCAACGCCGAGACCTGCTGCACCATTTTGGATGACCATGCGCTTCCTACGTTGTGGCAGTTTTAAGGGTAGACCCATGTTACTTTCAGGATGACAATGCCACCTGTCATGTTGCGAGATCCACCATGGCTTGGTATGGTGACAATGGGGTCAATCGAATGGACTGGCCTTCGCAGAGCCTGGACATTAACCCTATCGAGCACCTCTGGGACGAGTTGGAGCGTCGACGTAAGGGTCCGAAATCGGTGAAGGAACTGACCTGTCTACTCCAAGCCGAGTGGAAGAAAATACCGCTAGCCGTCGTACAACGCCTGGTTGAGAGTATGCCCCGGAGGGTCGCAGCTGTAATCGCCGCTCGTGGAGGCTCCACCAACTATTGAAGGTGAATAAACTTCGTTTTCCTTTGTTATCACAGGTATCCAATTACTTGTTGGTAGATGGTGTATTTGCTTTAAAACTTGACTTTCTGAATCGACGATGACTTTCAATTATGCTTAAAAACAGATGTACTGTTTTAAAACATTATTTCACAAAACTCCTAAATATAAAATTTACTCTTGGTAGCTGCAATAGCTTTTGTCCCAAGGACACCACAGACGGATACGTTGTCATCATACGATTACCTGTACAATAATTTAAGTACAGATTTCCTTACGGCAAAACAATATACACTATCTGAAGGACAAAATGGTTGAGAGAGGAAGGAATGTGCAGGGCAACAATAACCAAAATTTCATGCAACAGGCTGTGCAGAATATCGATCTTGCTACAGAGCTTCAAAAGCAGATCCTTCGACAGACGATTGAATTTTTACAGTTAATAAAACCTAAAGTATTCCCGCGAATCGCTTCTTTTGCCGGAAATGTTTCGTCATGTGGATACGGAAAAAGTGCGAACAGAGTTTTTCCGTTAACATATGAAAGGAACTGTGAAAGATTTCTGAAATTTCAGAATTTTCCGTTAACTCATCTTAAAAACGGCAATTTACCGTACATGTACATATCACTAAATTGTTCTCTGAGATTCAAAGGTTAGCTCCCAAAAGAAATACAAACTACCAAATAATTTTTACTTACTGTTGCCGTATCAAACTTCTCCATTTACAGCGATCTTGACATACAGCTCGGGCTTCACTGACATCCATTACACGCCGTACACAAGATCTTCTATACTTCATACTAATAATTTTTTCTCATGCAGACACTCCTGAATCTGATCCTCCCATAACTTCCTCTGCCTTTCCTTCCTGCCACTTGGGCTAAAAATATTTTCTTAGTAAGCATCTCATCACTCATTCTTTCAACATGGCGAAACCACCGAAGCATATTAGTCTCCACCTTGCTGACAACATGTTGCTTCACATTACACAACTGCAACACATCTTCATTCCTCACACAGTCAGAACGTGTCTTGCCACAAAGCAACGCATTTCTCCAGCATACAAACGGCTCCTATGTTTCTTCTGTAGTACCCAGGTTTCACTGCCATACATCAGATCAGGAAAAATTACACTTTCATACACAGCCATGTAAAACTCCCTTGAGAACCCATCATTCCTGGGAAATCCTCCTAAAGCTGATATGACGTTCAATGAAGAATTCACTCGCCTACTAATTTCACCATTCAATTTGTTCTCTGTCAAACCTGCTTCCTAAATTTACACACAAACTCCCTCACCTGGTCAATCACTGTGCCATTTAGACTTATATTACATTCAGTGCTACCAGTTCCTCTCTCAAAAACCATAACTTTGGGTTTTTCCCTTATTTATACTCAGTTTGAATTTCATGCAAACTTCGTACATCCGAGACAACATACTCTGCAACTCACTTTTGCTCTTTGCCAACAGATCAGTGTGAAAAAACTGTCCGTGAAAAATTGTCCAAATTGCAGGCCAGTTCGCTGAAATTCCGGAATGGGCATAGGTGGCGCCCCATCTCCCAAACCTCATCGATAGGTGAGAGGTCGGGCCATGGAGCTGGCCGGGAAGAGTGTCTACATTACGGTGGTATATTTGGGAGATTTTAAAAGGTAAATTTTTACGGATCGAAAGACTGCGTCGAAGACATAAATTTCTGGGGAAATTAACAGATACCTTGTGAACAGCGGCGTAGGAACCGCGGGGGCAGAGGGGGCAACTGCCCCCACGCTCATTTGCGTGCAGGGGCGACACATTACATTTGCCCCCCCCCCCACTTTTCTTAGACAGAAATCGGATTAATGCGTGTTTTTTTTAACTGCCCGCCATTTAAAATTGCTTCGCAGTCTTTGCAGTCTTGTCTTTTTTCTACTTCAAATAATAATAAGAACTTTGAATTCCTGAGACGTCGAGAACTCTGAATCCCGAGACGCAAGACGCGGTTTTAACTCTCTCGGACTCTCAATATGAAATACAAATTTATGATTTTTTTTTAAAATATAATTCCACACCACTAACTGTTCCCTATAAATATTGCTCTCAACACTGGGCATCGTTACCGTGCATTTACTACTAACTACTAATATAACTAACAATATGCTCAATTGATATGTATTTTATTTCTTGACTTGTGCTTTCTACGAAAGGAGATAGGGACTTGTCAGGCCATTTTGGCCTTTTTTCTGATCTCCCTTGCTGGTATCATCATCATCGTTAACCATTATCAATCCTTTGCTGGACGAAGGTCTCCCCAAGTTTCTTCCACAACGATCTGTCTTGTGCCAATCTCCTCCATGTTACTCCCGCATACTTTCGAATTTCATCCACCCATCTCCCATGTGGTCTTCTTCTGGGTCTTTTCTTGTCCCTTGGAATCCATTCTAAAATTTCGGCTGTCCATCGATGGTCTGTCCTTCTGGCAATATATCCAGGTCATTACCATTTCAGGGATTTTACTCTGATCATGATGTCTTCCACTCTTGTCATTTTTCGGATCCACGAGTTCCTCTTCTTATCTCTAATGGTTACACCAAGCATGCACCTCTCCATGCTACTTTGAGTTGCCTGCAGTCTTTGTATGTTTCTTTTAGTTAAGGTCCACGTCTCTGCACCATACGTAAGCACACGCATTGATCAAGCACTTTTCTTTTGAGACAATCCTAGCTGTTATATGTCTGTTTATTTCTTGTTATGAGCATTTTGCATGTGTATAATAACAGCTAAACTAATAAATTGAATTGTATTGCATTGAATTGTCCAATATGATTCCTAAGACGCAGATCACTCTCCTCTCTTGTCCAGTATGCGAAAAGAGTTACTAAAAACAGCTATCCTAAAATTCCTGAAAATTATTGTGTTTTTATAAATAAAAAGAAAAAAAAAAGCAGGCGAATGAGATATATTCTTACGTTGTTTGATGAATAACACAAGGGCTATGGTTCTTGTGGAATTTGTACCTGTGTGGAGGTGTTTAAATCGATCAGTTTTACATCGCTTATAACACAAATCGGTAAAACGCTTTACATCAAAATACAATGTAATATAGATGTAAAATTCAAAATGTTTATATTAATTAAGAATTTATCGATGTCCAAATCACTTCATCACGTCCTGTTTTACAGCAGCGATATAAGTTTTACGTTTGGCAGCCCCGGTGGCGCAGTGGTCTAAGCGATGGCCTCTGATCATTCGTCCGAAAGGGGTCCGGGTTCGAATCCCGGTGAGGCATGGATGTTGTGTTTGTCTTACGGCACTGACTCTTTCCCTTCCCTGGAACCAGTGACCCTAAATTAGGGACGGGCGACTGCTTATAGCCCATTGAGTTGCTCACGGTGGTCGTTAAACCTCCAATCAAAAAAAAAAAAAAAAAAGTTTTACGTTTCGACCAAAAACTGCATATGCTTATATCTTGCCCCGTGAGTGAAGAACAGTTTCGACGCCCATGCTTTGTGATTGTGGACTTTCATATATAGGACAGACCCGTAGGGCTTTAAATTTCCGTGTGAAGGAACACGTGAACAACGTATGGAACTAGGAACTGAAGTGGTCGTCAATATCCCAACACTGTCACGAAAATAACCATAGTTTTTTTAGAAACGCTAAGCTCATTGATAAACCTGATTCGGCTATCAAGCTTAATGCATTAGAAGCTTTCCATACATACCGGAACTCTTCACTGCTTGTCAACGACATGACGTCGACTCCATTTCTTTCAAGCGCGTGGAAACAACTCACGAAAAACCGTAACCGTCGGAACTCTGATGATGTCACAATGATTTGAATGTTTGCGCTCTATTCGTCCTGATGAAGCCGAGCCAAACGCTCTTAAACTATAGTCGGTGTATAATAAACCTTTGATTGTGGTAAACGTTTGTAATTTTATTCTATACTTGGGAGAGTCGGGCCACGTGTGGCCGGGCATTATGCTGTTGAACAGTGGCGTATCTTCGGTCGGAGACCTGGGCTATCTCACCCCCTCATCCCCACCCCCCAGTACTTTTTTTCTAAAAATTGCGGTTTATTTTTTAATTGTTAAGTAATAGAACTAACATTTTTTTTCTAAATTTTAGGTACAGGCTATTGCTAAACATGATACCAAATAATTATGAGGATTAGGATTTGAACACTTATTTGTACACTAACTCCATTTTTCTTTCCTTTTGTGTGAACTTGAGTGTTGCGTTTTCACAAAAATGTTTCTTCCGAGTACATTTGCATATTTAAAAATAATGGTTTTCTCTCTTAACAAACCAGCCAAGTTGCTCGAATGTGCATGTCCTTGTGTGGCTCTAAGATATATCTTGATTCTTTTTAATACGGAAAAACTTCTTCCGGCAGTTACAGTTGTTGATGAACAGTTTAATATTAGATCTGCTAATTTGTACACCTCAATAAACACTGTCCAATTATTCAACTTTATGTAACAAGTAATGTCTCTTACTAATTTGTTTTTGTATTCATCCAGGGAATTAAACACCTTCAGTTCATTTTTTAATCGAGCTGTATCAAAATTTGAAGCATGGAGTTCTTTAAGCTCTGATAGATGTTCAGGGAAGCTTTCATAAAATTTATTAAAACAGTTCGAATCCAACAAAGCCACGAATTTAAGATATAATATCACTGATTCACACAAACTGAAACAACTCTCGAGAAACACGCGCTGGAAGCATGGAGGGACTGAGGTATTTCGAAGTCTTCTTTTTTGCGGAGCGAACCCTTGGCCAAAGCAATGGCCACTCACGAGCTCCGTAGTTCATTCATGTTGTAATGGAAACGCTAGCAGGAGAAAGTATTGAAACTCTTCGCATCAGAACAGCGAAGTCTCTCGAAGACCTACTTGCGTTACGCCGTTGATCATCGCTCGCCAGACTGATTCTCATAATCGAAAGAAGAGAATCCGCTCGTGGCCGCCCCGGTGGCGCAGTGGTCTAAGCGATGGCCTCTGATCATTCGTCCGAACGGGGTCCGGGTTCGAATCCCGATGAGGCATGGTTGTTGTGTTTGTCTTACGGCACTGGTTCTCTCCCTTCCCTGCAACCAGTGACCTTAAATTAGGGACGGGCGACTGCTTATAGCCCATTGAGTTGCTCACGGTGGTCGTTAAATCTCCAATCAAAAAAAAAAAAAAAAAAAAAAAAGAATCCGCTCGTGTTCTTTTCGCACCGAAAGCATCGACGTATCTTAATACCGTGTGTAATTGAATTTTATTTGTGCATTCTCTGGGCATCGCAGCTAGCCTCGAATATACACCACTGCTGTTGAAAATGTTCTTGGTGATGCTACAACAGCAATGGCAATACAACAGGTCGTAGAATGCCATTGAGCCATGAGGGTTGTACGGAGGACTACCAAGTGTTTCCGGCTATCGTATGAAGAGGCTCCCCCAGACAGTCACTCTCGGGGTGCGAGTTGCGAGCTGCTCCACGGTAAAAGATGGGTGCACTGGTCATCGGCGCCAATTACAATCTGTGACTCATCACTGAAGGCAACACGACGCCACTAGACACTATCCCACTTTGATCACGCCCTACACAACTGCAACGGGAGCCCGCGATGCTCGTTGGTCAGTGGTAGGCGACAGAGTGGCCTCCTCGAATTTAGTCCTCGTGTCGCAAGTCGTCATGGCAACGGTCCGAATGGTCACTTCCGTACCTGTAGACGACGCAACATGGTCACGGATGGTTGAGAGCGACGAATTTGGTTCTGCTCGCTTTCTGTCGTTGCCCTCTGCCGTCCACTACCCTTGTCCCATCGGCGCCAACATCGTCCGATTGCCGCGTCGCTCCGACCCAAATGCCTGGCTATACAGCGACATGACCAACCGGCCTCTCTCACCTCAATTATACGTCCTCTCTCAAACATCGCTCCTAGTGTGCACGGATTCGACGTCGAGGCCTCCTCACTGTCCATGGAGCTTAATGCAACAGCAATCCACTGTCGCATTTGCTCTTGATAAACTGTAATAGTGGTATTTGTAAATAACCTTTAATAATAGCGTAATGGAACGGGAATGTTTATTTCATAAAATGTAATGTAATGTAAATATATTTTAATTGTTGAATTTTAATGAATATGTAAATAATTAAGAATCCTTGCAGCTTTAGAATGTTCTAAAAGTAATCGTGGGAAACTTCTAAGGATATGATTTGTGAGTTCGATTTGGGAGAGCCAGTAAGTCACCAGAAACGATTAGTTATCGGCGAACTTTCGGGAGTTGACAAAACACAGGGTTTCGTGTATGGATAGCTATTATAGAAGGGTTTTTTTAGGGTTTTAAAGCGACTCATTAGGGAGGACTTCCGTTCTCAAGGAAGACGTGTCCTTCGGGGAGGTGATTAGGAATGGAGACTGAATGAGAAGGTGTTCGGGCAGAGGCTTCAGGCTCGTTCTTTGGAAGTAGTGCGGAAGACAATAGGGGAACGAGACTTCGAGGGTAGGAATGACGACGTGTATGCGTCTGACGTGTGTAGAGCGAAAGCGGCGAGACGGTAAAGAAAAGGAGTAAGTTTTGAGAGGGGGGGGGGTTTGTCTCCGCGTACGAGCGGTAACCAGGAATGAATAGCGAGGAGTTATGGAGCATGAGAGATGGTCTAATCACAGGTGACCAGGAGTAATAATTAAATTAAGCAAAATCACGACAATAAAGGATTTTATCAAATGTCAACTCTCTTCTGTTAAATGATCTATTAGTACTCTATTAATGTGTACAGTGCTCAAGAAACCTGTCAATCTTCTGATTCAAACCAATTTCGGTAATATAAGAAAAGAGATAAAACAGCACTGCTACAAAACCATCCTCGATGCGCAGTTCCCATGCGCTGTGGCGCGCCATCTGTCGTTATTTTTTAATCGTATTCGGCCCTGAGGTACTTTCACGTGGAGTTTCATGAGGATCGAACTACTTTATCGGGGTACTTCGTTCTTTTTTTTTTTCGAAGAATGTATATTGTTGAGTAACAATGAAGTTAACTGTTGTTGCGTCACGTCATTGGGCACTTTTTGTTTCGGGATTTTAATAGCACCGTGAGCACCGCGTCTGGCTAAAAGCGATCGTCCGTTTCTAATTTAGAGCCCATCGTTCCAGGGGAGTGACAGAGACAGCGCAGTAGGACAAACCCGCCTCCCATACAAGTTTTGGAAAGTAGAACTCAATTTCTAGACATTATGAAACACTTGTAAAATAAAAACAAAGTTATTAAAGTTGGAAAAACGAAACAGAAAAGGTTCCAGAAATATGATTTCTGTTTTTTTTTTTTTTTTTGTTGTTTTTGTTCAGCAACAGTCGTGAGCACCTAATGCTATTAGGAGTTGCCAGTCCCTAATTTAGGTTAGCTGGGAAGGTACATGTCCAATTCGGATGACCAGCCAGGGTCTCTGGCTTGTTTGCAGACAGGCACGCACGCTAAATCTGCATTGAAACTCGTAACCAACGCTTAGCATGTTACGTAGAAGTTGGAAATTATTAGTCACCACGAATGTAATATTGGATAGTAGGTCATTTTGTTACGATCTTGCAGTCAGTTAAAGGGAGCTCCTTGTTGATCCCATCAGGGGCATATCAACAGCGACAATAATCATTAGTAAGAGCTCAACAGTTTTCTCAGAGCGATCTGAAATTGCATGTCAGTGGAGTTCTTTTCCTGTGCGCTTTATTACAGCTTATCTCTACCCTGAGCTAATAAGACACGGTAAACGAAAGTGATCTCAGACTACGTAATCAGTTTATTGCTCTTATGGCGTTACTTTGCGTTTTCTTCAAAGCGAGGTGGAAAAAAGAAAAGATTAAATCAGGGTTGTTGGACAAAGTAGCAGGAATAAGCACTCGTCGGTGTAGCTTCAATGGGAAAGCATTCGGCTATGGAGTAGCAGGAAGCGGTTTCGAGTACAGGCACTGGCGAATTTGTGTGTTCAAAACAGCGAGATAAGTGTTAACTAAACAGAGAAGAAGTCATAAGTGCGCCCACTGCTTTTTTCGAGTTAGAGTTTTAATTAGATCAAAGCGGGATGGAAACCCCTGCGCCGCCCCGATGGCGCAATGGTCTAAGCGATGACCTCTGATCATTCGTCCGAAAGGGGTCCGGGTTCGAATCCCGGTTAGGCATGGATGTTGTGTTTGTCTTACGGCACTGGCTCTCTCCATTCCCTGGAACCAGTGACCCTGAATTAGGGACGGGCGACTGCTTATAGCCCATTGAGTTGCTCACGGTGGTCGTTAAACATCCAATAAAAAAAAATCGCTATCGCAGCGCTTAGTCTCACAATTTTATGTGTTTCATCAGTTAATCAGATATTTATTTTCCTGCAACTCAGCAATTCTTTGTGTCTCGAAGAACTTAAAAAACAGCATTCGCACAAAAAAAAAAGAAAAAAAAAAGAGAAAGAAATACATAAAAGAAAAATGGAGACGCTAAGGTATGCCACAACTGCACTCATGTCGCATTCGCCGGCAACACCAGTGACATCCCCACGAAGACTTTTGGCGACAAACAAGGATAACTTCCTATTCCGTAGAAAACGATCTTTTTTTCGCTTTCTAAGACAATGACGTAAACAGAATGATGACACAACTCAACAAAGGTTGCGGCGTCGTCTGCAGCAGACGATCGAGTAGTCCTGACCTCAGGAATCGGTCAACCATGACGACCTTAGGTTTGCACACTTCTCGAAGCCGACAAGGTCAACACGACACCTTTCAACTTTTTTCGCTTCTTCTTTGGTTTTACCGGAAGCTTCCCTGCTCGCAAGTAATCGATTATTTTCTTTTAGGGAGCGTCTTATTGTCGACATGATCGTAAGGATTATGTCATGACTAAAGAAAGCAAACGATGATCTTTGTTTTGAAAGAGGTAGAACAACGAAACGGAGATGCACAGACGGCTTCACGAGGTAGCAGATTTCTTGGCTTGTGGGCCATTCTTAAGACTACAAAGGTTTAGAAAACTTATTTGTGATATGACCAGTTTCTCTACCACTTCTATTGTCAATGTTTGAGATTAGGATTAATTAGCTTGAGGCGATATAAGCAAGAAGAATATAAACTAACGGTGGCTCAAAAATTTCACCGTGACTCATTTTTCTTTTTAGGATTAGACAGAAAAAAGAAGACGATTTATCCATTGCTCTAAACTTAAGATAAAAAAAAAAAAAAAAAAAAGTGTTGAGTGCAGCTTTAAGCAATGGAAAGAATTTTACAAGGGATCGTTTCCGGATGATAACACAATGATTTCTAAAATTGAGTCATGCTTGTATGCGCAGCACAAGTTGCTCCGCAATGATGACATTCTGGCTTGTGTCCGATTGTGTCAGAAATGTGTCTTCTCTCCTGAAGACTGCGTAGAGAGAAAAATAATAAACGCACTAGGTTTCAGACTAGAGATTCGAGATGGAAATTTGTATTTCTTAAACATATAAACTGCATGTTTATACACATTTTGTATCTTTCATTTAATTTTTACAGATACATTAACGTATAGCTCATCCTAGAACGGTTGTTTTTAAGCTTTGAACAAATATTAATATGCAGGGGATGTTTCCCGTCCTATGACGGAATGAAATTTTTTATTGATGCAGATTGCAAACAAATCAAATAAACGCCGGATTTCTGTAAGGAAATATAGCAAAAACTTATATAGTAAGAACTCATTCATGTTTGAACTAAAAATCATCTATGAATTACTTCTATAAGGTTTTTTACTGTGAGTCCTATTTTGAGAGAACGGCTGAACGTAGAGATATGGTTGAGGTATCAAAATAAAGGTCTTACCATGTAGATGTGCCAATTGAAGAGAAAAATGAGATTGGGGCAACGGTTCGGGCGTTGTGGGGCGGCAAATTTTCCATGTAAAGTCTATGGGAGAAGCGTGAGGTTGACATCCGATCGCCTGCGGTTGACTCACGCGCTGTTGAAGGCTGAGGCATGGAGGGACTGAGGTAGTCCGAAGTCGTCTCTTTTCTGAGCTAACCGTTGCGCAAAGCAACGCTAGCAGGCATTCGTATCAAAGCTCTTCTCACCGGAACAGCGAACACTCTCGAAGACCTAATTGCGTTATGCCGTTTGACTGTGTGATGTATATATACAATTTAATGTTCATTCGATCCAGTTTATTCACGTAGGTAAGACGTTTCCCATTATGTAAAGATGTAAATAAACATTTCGTTGACTATTGTTAGTGAAAATATTACGGGCGACTGCTTATAGCCCATTGAGTTGCTCTCGGTGGTCGTTAAACCTTCAGTAAAAAAAAAAATCACGAACCTGGACTATTGTCTTTACTAAAGTGGTTGAATGAATTTGTCAATCTAATAGTTTACATTTGCTGTTTCATATGAGTTTATTCTTTAAAAAAATAAATAAATAAAAATAAAAAACAGTGTCTATTCCGACGGGTGAAGGGTATTCGCAACGCAACGCGAGTCTCATTCCAACAACATTTACGAACACAGTTGTGGCTGAAGATGAGAGTGCCGCCCCGGTGGCGCAGTGGTCTAAGCGATGGCCTCTGATCATTCGCCCGAACGGGGTCCGGGTTCAAATCCCGGTGAGGCATGGATGTTGTGTTTGTCTTATGGCACTGGCTCTCTCCCTTCCCTGGAACCAGTGACCCTAAATTAGGGACGGGCGACTGCTTATAGCCCATTGAGTTGCTCAAGGTGGTCGTTAAACCTCCAATCAAAAAAAAAAAAAAAAAAAAAAAGAGAGTGAAAGAGTGCGGTATCCAGTTGAATTTTTGCACCCGATCGAGATGAGTGGACTTCCGCCTCACATTTTACGACTGAAAAAGAGTGCAGTCGTGATGCTCATCACGAACCTGGCCGCCCCGGTGGCGCAGTGGTCTAAGCGCTGGCTATGATGATTCGTTCGTGAAGGGTCCGGGTACGAATCCCGGTGAGATATGGATGTTGTGTTTGTCTTACGGCACTGGCTCTTTCCCTTCCCTGGAACCAGTAACCCTAAATTAGGGACGGGCGACTGCTTTTATAGCCCATTGAGTTGCTCACGGTGGTCGTTAAACCTTCAGTCAAAAAGAAATCACGAACATGGTCTATTGTTTTTACTGAAGTGGTTGAATGAATTTGTCAATCAAATAAAGTTTAGATTTGTTGTTTCATGTGAGTTTATTCTTTAAAAAAAACAAAAAAACTACTGACCGTCGATTCCGAAGGGTTTCGTCTAGTATGCTATTTATTTCCGTGTTTCAAAAGACCCCGCGATAAATAACATTTTGTGTAAAATATTTGTTTAACAGTTGTAGGTTATAGCGTTTAGATAAATCAATATTTTGAAAAATGTGTAATGTAATCAGCACTAAACTCGGAAAGTTGTTCTCGTGTAAACTTTCCTTAATAACTTTCACTTTGATTTTTCGCGTTAAATTACTTTTTCTCCGGCACACTTGTTATTCCCTTCACGGCTTGTTTTCGACGGTCAGTTTAAAACTTCATACCGAAGTTTTTTCTACAAAATTAAACGCCATCTGGTATTACAAATCGGAACTATCTTACTTATCGACAGTTTTCTATTGGAGCGGCATCTGCTTTTAGATACAATTTTGCTCACTTTGACATCTCAAGAATTCAGTTTTTATTATAGTTCAGAGCCTTTAGATAGATCTGTATTTTACAAAACGTATAATGTACTCAGCACTAAACTCGGAAAATTAGTTAAATTAAAAAAGTAAAAAAAAAATTAAAACATACAAATTAATATTTGAATTGTGCTAAATTAAATTAATATACAAACGCAACTGGCCGTGATATTAAGAATTCAATTCGAATTTTGTAGGTCGGAAAAATAGAACTCCAATGTTTTTAAATTAGCACGCAATCACCTTGACATTTAAAAGTGATCGCGTGCTATATATAGCCGGCAATCACTTTGGCATCTCGAGAGCACACACAAATTGATCGATACGTGATTGTTTCAACAATGCAGACGTTGCTGTGACGTCAAGCGAGAGAGAATGACAGAGAGGGAGATCTGGGCATTTGTATGTATAATGAGAAATATTTCTTCCATACTACTTCACACGGAAGCTAATAAAATAACGAATTGAGATTGAGGTGGCAACAACTAAGGTGTTTTACTGTACGTATGCAGAAGGTCGTTCGACACCTGTGGTAACGATTTTTATACGAGAGAGGGAGTTGAAAAACCCTTTCTACACCATAAGATGGAGTTCGATCTGATGGCTGTTCATTGACGTACTGCGCAATTTTCCCTGTACGCAGTGCGGCAATTAAGCAATGGGAATGAATTTTTTTAAACAAATGGAAAGGCAGGAAAACTTACGTGAATGTATTTTATTCGAAGTACATTCCTCCTGCGTTAATACAAGTGGCACGATCAGCCAACGAAAGGAAGGATCTGCCGCTTCGGAGGCGCAGTGGTCTACGCGATGACTTCTGATCATTTGTCCGAGATGGGTCCGGATTCGAATCCCGGTGAGGCATGGATGTTGTGTTTGTCTTACGGCACTGGTTCTCTCCCTTCCTAGAGCCAGTGTCCCTAAATTAGGGACGGGCGACTGCTTTATAGCCCATTGAGTTGCTCACGGTGGTCGGTAAACCCAAGGTAGTTGAGCGCAGCTTTCTTTACGAGACTAGAGACTATTAGTTGTTCGGGCATAGGTACGAGATGACACATTCGATCACGGTGATTTTTTGCATGTGATTGGACATCGTTCATGGTCAGCTTTTGACGCCTTCAGATTCCCGAAATTCCGTGTCATTCAGGAATAATTGTCCAAAAACTTGCATTTTTAGGGGTTTTTCCGAGTTTTGAAAAGGGGTCGTTTCTTACCTATCTCCTCCAAAGATCTTCAGCCGATTGCGGTGACACTTGCCACAGAGAAAGGAAAGAACATGGTGATTGGTCGTGTCGTTTAAAAATAATGACCATTAAAAAACTGACCAATTTTGACAATAATTGAAAACATCCGCGCTCTATACGAGACTCGGGACAATTAGTTTTTCGAGGCATAGCTACGACATGACACATCCAATCACAGTGATTTTTGGCATGTGATTAGACATCATCCATGGTCAGGTTTTGACGCCTTCCGATTCCTGAAATTCCGTGTCATTGAAGAATTTAAACCAAAATTATTAAAATTGGTCAGTTTTTAATGGTCATTATTCCTATAGGACACGACCAATCACCATGATACCAACCCCAATGTCACTAATCATTGATTTTTTAAGTGATATTATGAATTCGCTCTCAGCTTGACCTTAGGGTTGTCGAGAGTAAAAAACTAGATGGCCTTTTACTTGAACCGTTTCACGAAAGTCGGCTCACTAACATTAATTAAAAAAAATCGTTTGAATTGAAAAACGAAGAAATGGAAAGACTCCGCCTGTTAGCTCAACACTTGCTTAATCTATAATAACAAAGGGAAGTTTGTGTGTGTGTGTGTCTCTGTGTCTGTGTGTCTGTCTTCCGTGATACAAAATGGAAAACGTTCCTGATCTAAGTGTGCCTTCCCGCTTTGTTTACATGCGACCTGATCACAACCGGCGTGAAGGAAAGTAGTTCATGATAAAATTTAGGCACTTCTTTTTTAGAATGATTCGTACTTTTGTTCTGGAAGTCATAAATGCTACGCGTTCATTTTTTAGAATTTGTTATAATAGACGCCTTAATGAGCTTAGATTCTGCAATAGCTTCGCTCAAAATTTGCCAACTGTATCCGACTTATCGGTTACCGTTGGCGGCTTGTCCTAGTTAGAATGAAAGAGGTAGGTCAAATATTGTAAACAAACAGCGGGTGGTCTCCCCTCGCGGAGACCTGTGACGTAGTTGGTCCTTGGCAGTCTTCGGGCTTGGTGGTAAAAAAATGGTGAAAATGAGTGATTCTTAGTTCAAATTAGAAGCTTTTAAGAATGCATAGGCAGGATTTTTTAAAATAGGAATTGCAGAATTA
Organism: Macrothele yani; assembly: GCA_039090855.1. Lineage (NCBI taxonomy): Eukaryota > Metazoa > Arthropoda > Arachnida > Araneae > Macrothelidae > Macrothele > Macrothele yani. Next base: position 10,897,812 of record CM077022.1, on the reverse strand, counting down.
AAACAAAACTTACCGATTACTAAAACTTGTAACTTTCCGTCCATTGCCCCCCCTCCCCCCTTTTTTTTTCAACTCCCTGGAATTTAATGCATGTGCTTGGTTTTTTCTCTCCATTAAGTTTTGTTGGTTGACGTCGTTAATATATTTAATACGAAAAATGTTCTTGCTCTCGTATAGGTTTTAATGACACCCACGTCAACTTCGGGAATGTTTAATACAGTATCAATTTCGATTGAAGTTTGTTTAGCCGCCCCAGTGGCGCAGTGGTCTAAGGCGTTGGCCTCTGATCATTCGTCCGTAAGGGGTCCGGGTTCGAATCCCGGTCAGGCATGGATGTTGTGTTTGTCTTACGGCACTGGCTCTCTCCCTTCCCTGGAACCAGTGACCCTAAATTAGGGACGGGCGACTGCTTATAGCCCATTGAGTTGCTCACGGTGATCGTTAAACCTCCACTCGCCGCCCCGGTGGCGCAGTGGTCTAAGCGATGGCCTCTGATCATTCGTCCGTAAGGGGTCCGGGTTCGAATCCCGGTGAGGCATGGATGTTGTGTTTGTCTTACGGCACTGTCTCTCTCCCTTCCCTGGAACCAGTGACCCTAAATTAGGGACGGGCGACTGCTTATAGCCCATTGAGTTGCTCACGGTGATCGTTAAACCTCCACTCGCCGCCCCGGTGGCGCAGTGGTCTAAGCGATGGCCTCTGATCATTCGTCCGTAAGAGGTCCGGGTTCGAATCCCGGTGAGGCATGGATGTTGTGTTTGTCTTACGGCACTGTCTCTCTCCCTTCCCTGGAACCAGTGACCCTAAATTAGGGACGGGCGACTGCTTATAGCCCATTGAGTTGCTCACGGTGATCGTTAAACCTCCACTCGCCGCCCCGGTGGCGCAGTGGTCTAAGCGATGGCCTCTGATCATTCGTCCGTAAGGGGTCCGGGTTCGAATCCCGGTGAGGCATGGATGTTGTGTTTGTTTTACGGCACTGGTTCTCTCCCTTCCCTGGAACCAGTGACTCTAAATTAGGGACGGGCGACTGCTTATAGCCCATTGAGTTGCTCACGGTGGTCGTTAAACCTCCAATCAAAAGAAAAAAAAAGTTTGTTTATGGGCCCTTTGGGTTTTATATATGCTAGCTCCATGACATTCTGTTCTGAAAAAAAAAAACTGATTCAAATTGTTTGACAGTTTCTATCCAAGTGTTGTTCGCAGTGGCGGCTCGTGGTAAGCTGAGATGAGGGGGCTGCATCTCAATTTTGTAAATATCACGATACCACTTCGAAAGTTAAGTTACTGCGCCTGTCAGGGCTGCAAGAAGCACAGTCCGTGACGTTCTTCCCGCTCCCAGTGGTGTTATGCAGGGAAAACTTCCAGTTGAGTTCAGAAAACTGCAGTCGTGGCATTATGCTGGGAAAACTTACAGCTGTGTTCACAAAACTTCTCTTTCTTGGTACGGCATGAAAAAAAACTGCTTTGGGTAGGGGCTGCTGCCCCACAGCCCCATAGCAGGAGCCGCCCCTGGTTGTTCGGTATCATTAGCCCACCTCTTGATAAAGTCTCAATCCAGCCTTTGTTTTTGGTTCCCCGTTAAGTAGGAAAACGTTTCCAATTCTTTATCCTTGTGACGAAAGGCTAAATATCCAGCAAAATAGCATATGGCTTCTTCCTCTTCAGGAGTGGCAAAATTGCAAGTATTAATAGACACATTGTCCATCTCACAGGCGTTCGAATTTTCTGTCTCGTCTTGTGTTTCCGTTAATTTAAAAAATAAATTGGCCCTTATTTTGTCTTCGTCGTAGGGCCTTATGCAGCTTTTGCGAAGCCCGGTGCGAAATTTCATTGCGGGCACTAGAAAATAAATCTCATATTTTCATAAAAGCGTTACGTGAAAAATGCCGTTCGTAAAGAACACACATGAAAACTGTCCTAAAGTCATATGGATTACCTCACAGATATACGTATTGGTTTTAAGCTTAAGAAAAAGACCATTATATGGATTGAAAATTCAGAGAGAGAGAGAGAGAGAGAGAGAGAGAGTAAAAGTAAAAAGTGTTAAAGTCCACGATTTTCTTTCTAGGTCGAAGGCGGTCGAGATTGTATTGTGACTTTTATAAAAATTTCCTCACAAAATGATAAAAAGATACCTGCGTAGCGAATATTTTTGCATTCCATATATTTTTGTGTAGGGAATATTAAGGACTCTTCAAAAATAAATTCATAAAAACAAATTTTTTTCATGTACAGTACATGTTGCAGTGATTGATTTTTTTATTTTGTTAAATTTAAGTATTTGGTTTATACACAAATTGGTGAATATATAAAAGTAGAGGCCGCAAAATGATGAAATTTAATTTGCTATTTCATGAATGCGGAAAACATTAAGGTGGTTACAATAATCATTTGACATCTGAAAATCTCAGTATCTATACGGCGAAAGACAACCTATTCGAAAAGGGGGAGATTGGAAACAAAAAAACTTAATAAAAATCTTTTAAGGTCCTCGCGCTCCAAAACTTAAGAAAAAAAAATAATTAAAAAAAAATTCTACGAAAATTTTTGTTTTTTCTCTTTAAGTGCGGGGCCCGGGGCAACAGCCCCGGTTGCCCTTATGTTCCAGCCGGCCCTGCTTCGTCGTTTTTAACGTTGCCATTTGCCGGTAGCAGAAGCTTTGATCCAAGCAATAGCATTTTCAGCCTGTGCTTGAAATCAGTTGGTAACGGATGATTGTAAACTTATCCGTTGATTAAACAAAAAAATATAACTACCTTGATCTGAAAAGGAGTTCACGATACCGAGTGGACGTCTGCACTGCAGAGAAGGAGCGTTGGACAGCTCCAAGACGGTTCCACTGACGTCACTGATTCCTGGAACCCTAAGCCGGAGTGGGTTGGGCGAACTCATTGAACTACCTTCCTTCATTTTAACTACCTTGGGTAAACCCTCAATTAAAAAAAGAAAGTCATATTTTGGTATGGAGTAAAGAGCTGATGTCACAGTTCTTTGTACGTCTTCAATGTCTTGAAAAACTTTTCCTTTTAAAGGCAGCTTTAATTTAGTAAATACAAAGTAGTTACACGGCGACAAATGTGGAGAATAGGGAGGATGTTGAGTACACACTTTAGTTTTTGTGCCGGTAGTTGCTGTACGCTAACCATTCTGTGTGCGGGTGCGTTATCATGAAGAAGGAACCATTGGCCGTGTTTGTACTAAGGCCTGACACGAACAGTCCTCTTCCACAGTCATTCCAAAATGGATGTGTAAGCATTGCCAGTGACAGTTGTACTTTCAGGAATGAACTCGTGATGCAGAACCATTACTCGTGTTTGTACTGAAGCCTGACACGAACAATCCTTTTCCACAATCGTTCCAAAATGGATGTGTAAGCATTGCCAGTGACAGTTGTACCTTCAGGAATGAACTCGTGATGCAGAACCATTGCCCGTGTTTGTACTCAAGCCTGACACGAACAATCCTCTTCCACAATCGTTCCAAAATGGATGTGTAAGCTTTGGCAGTGACAGTTGTACCTTCAGGAATGAACTTGTGATGCAGAACCATTGCCCGTGTTTGTACTGAAGCCTGACACAAACAATCCTCTTCCACAATCGTTCCAAAATGGATGTGTAAGCATTTCCAGTGACAGTTGTACCTTCAGGAATGAACTCGTGATGCAGAATCATTGCCCGTGTTTGCACTGAAGTCTGACACGAACAATCCTCTTCCACAATAGTTCCAAAACGGATGTGTAAGCATTGCCAGGGACAGTTTTACCTTCAGGAATGAACTCGTGATGCAGAACCATTGCCCGTGTTTGTACTCAGGCCTGACACGAATAATCCTCTTCCACAATAGTTCCGAAATGGATGTGTAAGCTTTTGCCAGGAACGGTTGTACCTTCAGGAATGAACTCGTGATGCAGAACCATTACTCGTGTTTGTACTGAAGCCTGACACAAACAATCCTCTTCCACAATCGTTCCAAAATAGATGTGTAAGCATTTCCAGTGACAGTTGTACCTTCAGGAATGAACTCGTGATGCAGAATCATTTCCCGTGTTTGTACTGAAGCCTGACACGAACAATCCTCTTCCACAATAGTTCCGAAATGGATCTGTAAGCTTTGCCAGAAACGGTTGTATCTTCAGGAATGAACTCGTGATGGAGAACCATTACCCGTGCTTGTACTCAGGCCTGACACGAACAATCCTCTTCCACAATAGTCCCGAAATGGATGTGTAAGCTTTGCCAGGAACGGTTGTACCTTGAGAAATGAGTTTGTGATGCAAAATTCCCTTGCTGTCATAAAAGCACACAAGCATTTTCTTGGTTTTGGGCTTCTGCAACCTGATCTTCTTTCCCTTGTGTGACCGTGGCGACTTCCACTGAGTTTTCTGACATTTCGTTTCAGGATCATAGCGAAAGCATCACGTCTCGTCACATGCCACGATACTTCGGGAAAAAAATTGCGTTGTATCTTCAGGATGTCTTTTGCGTACTCGTGCATGTTTCTAGTCGTCTGACAAAGCATTTGGAACAAAATGGGCACACACACACACCCTCCCCTCAAATCTTGCACTAAAAAATCGAACTATTAACACCGAGCTCACATTCCAGCATCCTCAAGGTCCTACCACGATCACTTTTTTACACTTTCCTGCCGTAGGTTGAAGGAACGTATATGCTCCAGCTTTGTCCGTCTGTCTGTCTGTCTGCCTTTCCGCACTTTAACTCGCGAAAAAATGGTTCGATTTCAATGAAATATTAGTATGCGGTATGGGACAACCTGGGGGCGAATCCCATTGAAAACGGGCGAAATGGGGTCAAAGATCAGGACGTAGGAGCGGAATCCATTCCATCGCCCTTATTCGTCATGACTTACTTAAAAATGCTTCGATTGCAACAAAAGTTTGTCGTGTTGTTCCGGAGTTATACTGAACCGGTTCTGTTGAATATAATCGAAATGGGATCAAAGGCCAGGGCACAGGAGTGAGATTTATTCCACAGCCATTATCCTCATAACTTGAGTAATGATTTCTGTTATGTTGGAAAGAGTAACATAATCAGTGCATTGCATGATTTTACTTACTTGTTATTCTTTCGTGGACATTCTCAAAGAGTTCAGACGTGCGCACGGAAATCAGGCGTCCGGGTCTTTCGTCATTTTCCAGATCTTCCCACCCACCCTTGAGACGTGCATACCATCAGAATATTTGTGCACCAGATAGGCAGTTATCCCCATACGCATCAGTCAACAGTCTCAGATGTAGTTGTACCGGTTTTCAAACAGAACCCGATATTTGGTCTCTGCTCCATGGCAAAGCTGTGACAATGTTCTTCCACCAAATGACGTCATGCACAGCGTAAATAACCATCTGCGCGATTCTGACGCAAACACTGTTGCCACCGCATAGCTGATAAATGACTTATATAAAAAAACATGCCTTCCCAACCCGTGTGTTTTAGGTGGAGCGGGTGTTAATTTTTTTTTTTTTTTTTTTTGGCACTGCTTACTTTTTAGTAATAAACATTCGGCGCGGAATAAAGAAGGATTCTCAGATTTATTAAGCGTAACACGGTCACTTCATAAACATCGTGATTCTAGCGAACACCTGAAATGCGGATTAATGTTAAGGAATTTCGAAAAAATTCAAAACACCATTGCCGATGCCCTGAGGAAGAATGCTAGGCTTTTGAAAACGCATTTTAACGAAAACGTTTGTTTAAATAGACTTTTCCTGCAGACAGTGATTGATGCAGTATTAGTCTATACTGTATTTGAGCAAACAAGAACTAGCATTCCATGGCCATGACGAAAGCATGGGCTCGATAAATCGTGGAAATTTCATTGAAGTACTTTCATTGCTGATATGAAGAAGTTCTTTAGAAATTGAAAATCAATACGAAAGGGTAAACAATTCAAAATGAATTAATTGAATGTATTTCTGAATATATAAACGATCACGTCAAAAATTAAATAATTTTTGATTGTTGATTCGGAAGGTGTATTGGTTGAGGGATTTTTGGATTTCCATGATGTGAATGAAGATAGAACGTCAGGAGCTTTATACAAAATGCTAGACAAAATTTTGGAACAGTTTGATTACCAACACAAATAAATAGGACAATGCTACGATGGGGCAAGTATAATGTCTGGACACTTAAATGGGCTACAGAAAAATAAAAAAGTTAAGGATAAAGCTTCTCAAGCTGTTTTACACCAGAGTTTTTCTAAAATTTCTAAGTGTCGAATACTTTTTGCAAGCCTCAGTGGAATTGCTTCGTTTGTTCACCATCTGCGAAGCGGTCTTATACACTTATATCAACAACCGCAAGATGATTGATTGATTGGAGGTTTAACGACCACCGTGAGCAACTCAATGGGCTATAAGCAGTCGCCCGTCCCTAATTTAGGGTCACTGGTTCCAGGGAAGGGAGAGAGCCAGTGCCGTAAGATAAACACAACATCCATGCCTCACCGGGATTCGAACCCGGACCCCGTTCGGACGAATGATCAGAGGCCATCGCTTAGACCACTGCGCCACCGGGGCGGCAAAACCGCAAGATGCCGACCAACCATAGCAGAAATTCGATGGTCCTCCACTTCGAAATTAGTAAGAGTAGTTGTTGAAGATTGGAATAAATTGAAGGAAGTGTACGGATTTCTGACGAATGGCGAATAATCAGACAAAAAAATCAATTCATCTTGACAAGGGGTTTTTGAATGATATTAACACTTTCGAATTTACATTTTTGGCTCCACTGATCTATTATTCGAACTTTTGAAGAAAAAATAACTAAACATAAACTACTGTGAAACTTAAATTAAAAAAAAAAAAAAAAAAAAAACAACTCGTGAAATTTTGAGCCATAAAAGGGAACGATGAGTTATTTGAAGCACAGTTTGGAAAAGCTAGCAAAATCACAGAAATAAGCACGGGAATATGCTGCTCTTACACAGGAAACAATTTTTCAAAATTATAAACAGTTGTATTTTAAAATTTTGGACCATATTCTTATGGAAATGGATATAAGATTTCAAGACTGTAAGAAACTTCAATTTGTCTGACTTGCTGACACAACCAAATTCGAATAATTTAATGCATGCTTTCCCTCTCGCGCTCTTGAAAATCTACATTTTTACGGAAACATATTTACTAAACACAGCGCCTTAAAAATGAACTGTGTCTTGCATATGCCGATGAAAAATTAAGGAATATATTGACTCAAGAACTCTTTCGAGTGTTTCACGGAGACAAAGACATTTTTACAGAAGATTATAAATTGGTTTTCCTCAGTTTAACTATTCCATCTACAAGTGCGCCAGTGGAAAGAAGTTTTCTTAAAAGAATACAAACTTGCTCAAGAAACACTAGTTCCCAAGATAGACTTGCTTCTCTGGCAAATATTTCTATTCAGGAAGACATTTTATTGATGCTCACGAAGAAACAATCATCTAACCATCTTATGACGACATAATCGACAAATCTGCAGCTTTAAAAGGGAAAAAAATTGACTTAATATAAAAAAATAAGTCCTCATTAAGGGATTTTTATTGTAGACAGTAGATATATTTTAATACTGCTCTTGTACCTCTTCACCTATTTTTCCAACCACGAGCCGCCACTGGCTAGAGTGCCCGATAGGAAAGTGACACGGAAGCGAAGTAGAAAGGGGGAGGAAGACGCCCGTATTTATTACCGGGGGGCCAGTACCCGGGGTCCGATGGCTTAACGTGCCCATCCGACGCATGGCGGGTATTTAGTGGTTCGAACGTTCGTACCTGCCCAGGATCGAACCTGAGGTTATCTCCATGGCAGTCACGAACGCTGACCAACTAGGCCACCCGCGGCCTTAGAAGGCTGTTTAGAAGTGCAGACATGCTGATATTGTCACACTCCTCCTTCCAAAGAACATCTCTTGTACGTTGTCGTCTCAGCAGAAAGGCACTGTTCAATAATCTAAATACGCAGAAATCCATCAAAGAGGGGTCAGGAGATTTAATAGGGACGTCGTTGTATGGTATTCCCTAAATCTCGGTCTTCTGGACTATCTGGTGTAAAAAAATTTTAGGTCGATTTCTGTATGTGGCTAAACGCTTTATCTTGGTGGATGCGTACCACAGTTCTGTTACTACCATGTAGCGGGGACCGTTCGTGCTCGCAAATTGGTGTCAGAAACTCTATCTGGTAATAGGCGAAGTCAATTTTGGCGTTTTTAGCCACCCGACGAATCTGGAGCTGTACCCTTGTAGGAAAATAATAAAACCAAGCGGGAAAGTTTCATAGCATTCTCTATACCATTTTGGAAAAACTTCAGCGCCGTCAGTCAATTGCACGGGATTTGTTGCAATCTGGTAACTAAAAGTAAGATATGGTGACCACGTACTTTCACATTTCGCCAATACGGTGTTTTTCGTAGAGCTTTCTTCAGGAATTTCTTCTCTCCATAATGTGCCTAGGAAGAAGCTTGTGCACTATTGTGACGTTCCTGTAGATTTAAATCTCGATGGATTAAAGGTGTTAACGGTTCATCGTTTTGCTGTTCCCATTTCCAACATCATATTTTCTTCGGTTTCCCTTTTTTCCTCATCAGATATTCTAAATCTTTATTTTCCCTTCGTCTTCTCTTCTTTTTTCAAGGAAACGAAAGCTTTCTACGTCGCACAGAGAATCGCCAAAACTACCTCCTCCCCTCTCAAACGCTACATAATTCCGGGGTTTTTATTCTTCTTCTATCATTTTTATTACCTTCCCTATGTGAAAAGCGCTGGTAGGTCAACTTTGCGTGTCCCTTCCTGCGACCATCAGGTCAGCTCCATGCCACTTTCACCCCTCTCAACCCCTTCATTAGCGCCTTGCTCTGCACGTGTGCCTTCTTCTTGCGTGTGAGCTACTGTATTGTTCTACATCCTTCCAAAGTAGGATATGAACCCTCATAAGTCCAAACAATGCTGTAAAACCATTTCTAGAACAATAAAATAATTACCAAATTAAAGTTCATAAACAGCAGATTGCATGGGACGGCCAGTAATAGTGTTTTGTCCGAAAACTGGAAGCGTAGCAGTGATGGTCATCTCTCCTCCTCCATTAACGACTTGCTGAACACTTTGAAAGAGACCAACTCAATGCCTCCCCAAAAACTAACTAACAGAGGAAATTATTTTCACTTATGAGATGGTATTAAGGAAGGATTCACTAGTTTACAAGGTTTTTACAACATGGACAAATGTAGCTGTTTTTAACCAATTTTTGGGTGCTGATTTCAGAACTGACCTTAAAAATGGCCACCATGTCACGTTTTTTACGCTTTCTAACCGTCGGTTGAAGAAGCGTATATGCTCCAGCTTTGTCCGTCTGTCCGTCCGCACGATAGCTCGTGTAAAAATGGGTCTATTTTGATGAAATTTTAGTATGATAGGGGACCATCTGGGGACGAATTCTGTTGAAAAGGGTTGAAATGGGGTCAAAGATCAGAACATAGGAGAGGGATCCATTCCATTCTATTGCCCTTATGCGTCATAACTTGGGTAAAAATGGTTCGATTTCGATGAAATTTTAGTATATGGTAGGAAGCCACCTGAGGACGATCCCTGTTGGAAATGGTGTCAAAGGTCAGGACATAGGAGCGGGATCCATTCCATTGCCCTTATGCGTCATAACTTGACTAAAAATGCTTCGATTGAGATAAAACTTTATCATGTTGTACTGGAAGTATACTTCGATAGAGACAAAACTTTGTTTTTCCGGAAGTAACCGGTTCTATTGAATATCATCGAAATGGGATCGAAGGTTAGGACACAGGGGCGAGATTTATTCCACAGCCATTATCCTTATAACTTGAGTAATAATTTGAGTAATGATTTCTGGTATGTTGGAAAGCGTATAAATCAATGTATTGCATGCTTTTAGTAACTTGTCTTGTTATAGGGGATTAAATATATACTATTGTTCCACATTAGCGCGTAGTCATGTAAAAGAACTCTAGAGAAGCTTCCCATTCCAGTAAAACGTGCTGTAGGAGACGTATGAAAGCATGGACAAAATTCTCGCTGCAACACAAATATGACCAGTTCAGGTGGTCGACATGCCGTGATCTGAAAATGATGTCACTCTTACTCGGGCTTCAAAGTGGCTTCACCAAATTTTTTTTTCTTTGTATGTGAGATAGTAGGGCCACGGGAGAACACTACGAACGGAAGGACTGGCCTAAACGAGATGTTTTCATTCCTGGAGTGAGTAACGTTCGTCACAAGCCCCTAATTAATCCCTCCGGTGCGCCCTGCTTCCACCACTTCATATCAAACTGGTGCTGATGTAAAACTTTGTTAAAGCTATGGACAAATCTGGCCCAGGTTTCTTGCACTTAAATCAAACATTTCCGCGATTAAGTGATGCAAAACTCAAAGAAGGCATCTTCGTTGGTCCTCAGATACGGAAACTTCTGCGTGATTTTGTTTTTACCAAAAAGCTAAACAGCATCGCCGCATGGCAGTCTTTCACATCTGTGGTCAAGGGATTTCTGGGTAACCACAAAGAGGTCAACTACAAACAACTGATTCACAACCTTCGCAAGAACTATAAAAACCTTGGGTGCCGGATGTCACTTAAAAATAGATTTCTTCCATTCGCCTCTGCACTTCTTTTCTGACAGCCTAGGAGCAGTCAGCGATGAACAAAGAGAAAGGTTCCACCAAGATATCCTAGCGATGAAGGAGAAATGTCAAATCAGGTGGTATCCCTCAATTATGAGTGATTACTGCTGGTTTTTGCAGGAAGAGGACAACACGACATATAAGAGAAAAAAACTACTTGTACGGGTATACGACTATGTGTGTATACATTTGAGTTAATATTGTTTACTCAATTTATTTTTTTTTGCTATCTCATATGCAGTGATATATGGATATGGTATTTATACTTTGTAACACAAATGTTATAGCTAACAAGACACATAAATAGTGTAATACATTACAATGAGAAACTGTAATGCATTACAATGTGAAACTGTAATGTGTACATCTTGCATTGTACACTGCCTGACAATTGCTAAGGACGGATGACAATAGCAACGATAGCAACCATAAAAGCTGCCCCGGTGGCGCAGTGGTCTAAGGCGCTGGTCTCTGATCATTCGTCCGTCTGGGGTTCGAATCCCGGTGAGGCATGGATGTTGTGTTTGTCTTACGGCACTGGCTCTCTCCCTTCCCTGGAACCAGTGACCCTAAATTAGGGACGGGCGACTGCTTATAGACCATTGAGTTGCTCACGGTGGTTGTTAAACCTCCAATAAAAAACAAAAACAAAAAAAAGCCATAAAATGGAAGGCAGGAAAATGTGGAAATTAGCATAAGTGCGGGATACAGTAAGACGTGTTGTGCGTATGCAAATTTTGGATTGCCGAACTTGTTCGTGACGTCATAGCGCTGATAAGAGATATAAAGGATCTGACGCGTATTGACCGTTGTTGTTCAAACGCAAAGTTGAAAGAGAAAGAATCAATTGACGAACTTGCAATTTTCAGTATGTCTTCCCGACATCACCTAGATGATTTTACGCGAGGCCGTATTATTGGCAAGATTGAAGAAGGGCGGAAAATAACAGATACTGCCAGGGAGTTCGACGTCATCCACAGTGTTGTTTCAAGGCTTTGGAAATCATTTCAAACAAATGGAGAGTGTAGCAAACGTCACGGGGGAGGTCGTGTTCGCAGTACGACGCCTGCAGAAGATCGGTACATAGTGCTATCAACAAAAAGACGCCGGCGCAGCACAGCTAGTGAGATAGCAAATCAGTTTATGGCTTCTACTGGCAAGCGGATCTCCCGAAAAACTGTCGCCAGACGTTTGCATGAAGGAGGACTATACGCCCGCCGTCCTGTTATGTGCATCCCATTGTCCAGACGTCACCGTACCGCCCGTTTGCAATGGTGCCATCAACATCGCAATTGGACTGATAACGACTGGTCTGCTGTCCTCTTCTCAGATGAGAGTAGATACAGTCTATCGTCTGATTGTCGACGACAACTGATCTGGCGTGATAGTGGTACTGCATATTGTCCAGCAAACATACAGGAAAGGGACCGATATCCGACATGTAGTGTCATGGTATGGGCTGGCATCATGATCAATGGCCGTACGTCCCTCTATGTGCTTCCAACTGGGACTATGACTGACCAACGATACATTAATGATGTTCTGCTACTTCATGTTCGCATGTTCCGTGGTGCTGTCGGTGATAGATTCATTTTCATGGACGACAACGCAACATGTAATCGAACAGTCGCTCTCCAGGAGTGTATTGAGAGCAAGGATATTCAACGCCTCGTATGGCTAGCACGTTCTCCAGATCTGAATCCCATTGAAAATGTGTGGGATGCTTTGGGGAGGAGTCTTGCTGGTCGCCCATGCCCTCCAATAAACAAGGACACATTCATACGTGCACTGACAGAGGAATGGGATAAATTACCCCAACAGCTGCTTGATAATGTTGTGCAAAGCATGACACGACGTGTGGAATCTTGCATCGCCCTCCATGGTGGCCATATCCCGTATTGAAATCTTACGCCGGAACGCCTGCGGTCGGTAATTGCATTTTTTTCACGTCTACGTATTCTGCACAAAATAGCCTGTTTGTCCCTTGAACACGTTCCAAAGCCTTCTGGATTTCAGAGCACAATAAATTGTCTTTCTTGTAATGTCCTGGCATTCTGACATTATTTTATTTCACTTGGCATCCAACCACACTTACTTTTTTATGCGCTATATAGCCGTTTACGATCCGTCCTTAGCAATTGTCCAGCAGTGTATATACACTCACGGACAATGAAATTTGCGCACCAAGAAGGAAGCATCGAATTGAACTGAAATTTTGTGGACGTAATGATACAGATAAATGATATACATGATGGCAAAAACAGAGCTGCAGGACAATTACAGAGCAGTTTGGTCATCTTCAACTGCGCGTCGCACCGCCTCCTGCGGCGATACTTGCTGCAATACGGTCCGGCATGGAGGAGAACAGACGCCTGATGTTGTCCTGCGGCACACTGGCTCACACGCGTTGGACGGTGTGCTCCAAATCCCGGATAGTGCGGCACGGCGGAAGCTAGCGTTTCAACTGGTCCCACACATGCTCGATATAGGACATATCCGGACAGCGGGAAGACCGTGGGAGTATATGACGTAGGTAGTCCTGGGTAACCCAAGCCATGGCGGGCGGGCATTATCCTGCTGATATAGTGCACCTGGAATCCCGCCAGGAATGGGAGCACATGGGGTCGTAGGATCTCATCCACATACCGCTAGCCCGTCAATGATCCACATACCACTACTAGAGATGATCGGCTATAGTAGGCTATGGCTCCCCATACCATAATACCTGCAGTGGGGGAGGTGTGGTTCTCCATAGCGAGGTTGAGATTGTGCCGTTGACCCGTGGACCACCATGTCTCTCTGGCCTGGCACCACTGCATACGGAGCCGGTGATGCTCCGTTGTTAATGGCAGCACACGTAAGCGGCGTTGGGATCGCATATTTGTTTCCGCGAGGCGTCGGGAAATGGTTCGTTGGCACACATGAACCGCTACATCTGCCTGTATAGTGGACCGGTCCACGTGGGATCCGTTCGTGCCTGGCGCATGATTCGTCGATTCTCTCTATCGGTGGTCCTCCTGGTCCGTCCGGAGCCGCGCCGCCGTGTGGCAGTGGCGTTACGTGTCCACTGCTCCCAACACATTCGGACGGTATGCTTAGAACGATCCACGTGGCTCGCTATACAGCGCGCGCGGTTTTCAGCCCGATGATCAGGCCTCTGTTAAAGTCCATACGTTGCGTAAATCGAAATCTCTGGCGTCGGTCCCGGACGATTCGTCCAATGCCGATTCGTCCAATGGTACGATTGGTCCAACGCCGATTCGTCCAATTGTATCATCTTACCAACGGCAAACTTTTTTATTTTCCAGAAAGGAATAATAGTTTAAATTATTCTCCTCTTTATATCCTTTAGAAAGATAATTTCCGTGTATTTGGTAATTGTACACATTTTACATAAACCTAATAAAAGGCGCTCATCCTATCATTTTCCAGGTCTTTACGAAGCACCTAGGCCCTGGGCCTTTTTAAAAGATTTTGAGTTGCAACTTAGATATTTGGCATTTGTAAACATTCTATAAAACCTTATAAAAGGCACTCATCGTATCATTCCTCAGATCCTTACGAGGCACCTAAAAAATCTTCTAAAAATGCCCCGGGCCTTTTCAGAAGATTTTAAGTTACAACCTAGATATTTGGTATTTGTAAACATTTCATAAAACCTAATAAAAGACACTCATCGTATCATTTCTCAGGTCTTTACAAGGCACCAAGGCCGCGGGCCTTTTTAAAAGATTTTAAGTCACAACCTAGATATTTGGCATTTGTAAACATTTTATAAAACTTTATAAAAGGCATTCATCGTATCATTTCTGAGGTCTTTGCAAGGCACCTAGGCCGCAGGCCTATGAATTAATATTTCGTGCTTAAGTGAAAGCGCAATATTATTAACTTGATTTAATATGTAAACGTTATGAATATGACATCGGTAGAATAAAAAGTCCTAAAAAGGCGTAGGCCTAGAGCCTATGAATTAATATTTCGTGCCTAAGTAAAAGCTCAGTATTATTAACTTGATTTGATATGTAAACGTTATGAATCTGACATCGGTAGAATATAAACTGTTGAAAAGGCCTCTGTCCAAACCCCGACCAGTTGTTTCCATTGGGCAGTTGGCGGAAAACCCCACTGCATTCTACAAACAGAAACTGAACACTAGTATTTTATATTATTTCATGCAAAAGAGAAACATTGAAGTTGATAGAACGGCTCGTACATCAGTAACTCCATACGGCAGCAAGGACAGTATAACAAGAAAACGCGATTCAAAAAAAAAAATCTGTAACCACAATATTGCGCATGAAATGTAACATTATTTTACATTTTTTGGACTAGCGGTACTTTCGTATAACATCGGAGATAGAATCAGAACACATGAGACTTTTATAGCACGAGTAGCACTTCGGACAGATAGAACGGAATTGGACCAATCGTCCCATTGGGCGAATCGGCATATTAGACGAATCGTACCTTTGGACCAATTGTCCATTGGACGAATAGGTATTGGACGAATAGGTATTGGACCAATCGTCGTTGGACGAATCGCACCAGACCCCTCTGGCGTCTACCCGGCATTCTTGTCACTCTGTACTCTTGCTTGCGTCGGCCGGTGCTTTTCGCTTTCACGGGGCATCGACTACACGCCGGTTTATAAGGCTGCCGGTTCGTGCTTGCAGCGCCACCACAGGGTGTGTGGTCATCCGCAATCGCACCAAACATGGATCATATGCATAACATCATGCACTCTAGCTGTGTGCAAAGTTTCGCGGTTGTAGCATGTTTTCTTCTAGGTGCGCAAATTTCATTGTCTGTGAGTGTATGTATCTGGAAACATGGTAACTGTTCATACACAAAAAAAAAAAAACTGTTCGTGATGGAAAGTTTTTAAAGTCATATTTGAATTCAGCACCCCGAAATTAGTTAAAAACACCTTATTTCACCCAAGTTATGAAAACAAAGTTTAAAAATGTTGACTAGTGTTATTAGTGTTAACTTTCGTTGAAATAAATGAGTCCCTTATACACAGTGTGGCAAAGAATTTTTAAGACTGGGTCTGTAAAATGAAATAGAAACAAGAAATTATAATTTGTTTTGGTTTGTTATTCAAAATAAGTCCCTCCTGCTTCAATACACTTATTACAGCGATTTAATAATGATTCGAATGCCTGTTCACTTTGCGGAATTGCCTCCAGAGCACGCGTCGAAGCTGTTTGCATGGTCGAAATATCATCAAAATAACACCCTTTTAACGTCATTTTAAGTTTTGGGAACAAAAAGTCGCAGGGTGCTAAACCAGGCGAATACGGTGGATGATTCAACACACAGACGTTATTTTTCTCCAAAAATCTACAAACAAGAAGTGAGGTGTGACTGGGTGCATTATTGTGCAACAAACACCAACTGTTTTCATCCCGATATTCTGGACGAATGCTACGAATTCTGCCCATCAAACGCCTCAAAACATTTAAATAAAACTCACCAGTAATTGTTTTTCCACTTGAAACAAATTCTTTGTGGATAATAACCTTACTGTCGAAGAATGTAATGAGCATTGTTTTGATTTTCGATGGAACTTTTCTTGTTTTTTTGGCTTGTGGTTAGTTTTTTGACTTCCATTCCGCACTTTGTCGCTTTGTTTTAGGATCATATTGAAAACACCATGTTTCATCACCTGTAACAATCGATTTTCAGAAGTTTGGATCATTTTCAGTGGCTGAAATGATGTCTCTGCAATGTGCACTTCTCCTTGATTTTTGTTCATTGGTTAACGTGTGTGAAACAAATTTAGCACAGACTTTTGTTTTGCCCAAATCTTCATGCAGGATGGTTCGAATCGTTTCTTTGTTTGTTGATGTTTAAAGACTTTTCCATCATTCTTAGTGGCGCACATCGATTGTATGCCACAAAATCACGCACTTTTTCAATAATCTCAGGTGTCCTAGATGAACTTGGTCTTCTGGTATGCTTATCATCTTCTAGCGTATCTCTTCCGTCCAAAAAACGTTTCTGCCACAGGAAAACATTTGATCTACTTAAACAAAACTCACCGTAAACTTGTTTCATCATTTGGTACGTTTCCGAGGCACTTTTACTAAGTTTTGGTTTAATTTAATAACAGCCTTTTGTTCCATCTTAATAATTCAAAATGGAAAAAAACTTACTTCTCTAATGAACGGCCGTTTCTTTTGAGTTACTTTAACAACTGCGCAGTACTTTTGGTAGAAAGCAAGCAGATGGTCACGGTTTATAACGCATTCGCGATTACACTGGTGGCACCACTGTAGGCTGAAATCTAGCGCCAGTCTTAAAAATTATTTGACGCACTGTGTACTTAATTTCCTAAACAAAGCTTCAAAATAACTTGAAGAAAAGCTCTTCAATTTTACTGTCAGTCTCTAAACGAGAGGTAAAAATTAAGATGTAATGATGAGTTCGAAAAGATCTCAAATGGATTTTTAAAGCAGTGGTTTGTTTGGTTGCTGAAGACCTTAAACGAAAGGTGAATCGTAAAAGTTAGTTTTATTTTGCAGAAGGAAATTCTAACATAAATTTTGTGTCTTCCGTTTCCGCATTCTCCATCACTTCCCTGACCATCTTTCTTCTTTCGGGTTTAGAAGCAATGCATCGAGTCTGGTGCCTCATATCTTAGACCGATGCCCCGCCATCCATTTTAAAGGATCTGGGTCACATTGACGCGGCAGCAAAGTACAAAATCCTATTGATTTTTAGCGTCTCGTCTGGTGTTTGTATCACTGAGTATAATATTTCATCGTCTTAGATTGCCGAAGCAATAGTTACATTTCCTTTTTCTGCAGCATGCCACAAAATCCCATCGGAAAAATTACTTTCATTATTTACGACTTCATTTCCTCCCTACATTTTTTCACAGAAAAAAAGGGGGGGTGGGGCAATTTTCTGGTCTGAACGAACTCAAATGAATCTTCCATTTATCGTACTTTCGATTAATATGTTAAGATAGGCGGCACCGAATTATCGAAGGTAATGATCTCGTCTTTTCAATCAAAAGAATGTTTGGGTATATGAAATGTAATTATTATCAAACGTTTATTGCCCCCATGGAATTTTAAACCAAAGCTTCATAACTCCTCATACAAAACGAAAAAAAAATCAATTTTTTTTAACAGTTGGAAGTACACACACTAGGCAAAAAACACGAACTCTTATTTAGTATAAAGTACCTTTGTTTTGATTGGCATTTTAGTCCAAAGATATTCATTCCTGCAGCGAATGAATATCTTTGGACTAAAATGATATTCATTACGCAACTTCGCAGTTGACAGAAGAGGACATAGGCACCAAACTGCTCCTTCAAGCATGCCACCACACATGTTCAATAGGATTGAAATAAGGGAACTGTGGAGGGCAGGAGAGACGATGAAGAAATCTTCTTCGTGCTCTTCAAAGACATAATTGCACGACTCGGAAACGATTTCCTGTTGCCCTGGCATCGAAAAATACGTCATCACATGCAAGGTAAAAGTATAGCGTTGCAGGTTGCACTTAGTTAACTAAAACACTCAGGTATTCCCTGGATGTAATTTTACCGTCCACTAGTATCAGCAGTAGCAGTCCGCACCAACAGATCATTCCCTATAAAAAGGAGCCACCTCCAGATATTTGAATTGTGTTCACATGGCTTGCTGGGTCCACGGCTTTGGGGGGTGTGGGGGGGTGTGGAGGTTTAACGACCACCATGAGCAACTCAATGGGCTATAAGCAGTCGCCCGTCCCTAATTTAGGGTCACTGGTTCCAGGGAAGGGAGAGAACCAGTGCCGTAAGACAAACACAACATCCATGCCTCACCGGGATTCGAACCCGGACCCCTTTTGGACGAATGATCAGAGGCCATCGCTTAGACCACTACGCCACCGGGGCGGCGTCCACGGCTTCATGGCGTTCTCGCCACACTCTTTGCCAACCAATATATTCATCTGAACACATATGTAGAGATATTGCTCAACTGTAATTCACGGCGTTCTGGACCATAAGCGGATTTTTTTTTTTTTTTGCTGAGGACTGTGGTTTTTGAATGGCCAGACGACTTACAAGGCACAAGTTCTTTAACACCCTACGTAAGGTTGGGATCGAAATGGGCTGGTCCTTGCCTTGGTTACATTCAGCAGTTAGTTGTGTTGCACGCTGAAGACCTGGTTTCTCGTACAATCCTCCTCGCAACAAGACGGACATGGTCTTTCATTTTAGTTTTCCGATCACATTGTCTTTTGTGTATGAAGGTCCGCTTGCCTTGTCATTAAACACTTCTAAAATGGTTGCATAAAACAAAGATCTTCGCTCTTTCCACGTTTATAAGTGAGTCACCGAAAAATTCTCATTGGCCGCCACCGGGAGTCGAACCCAATGTCTTCCAGTTACGCGCCGGATATGCTTCCGCTACACCACAGCGGCCTCGAATTCCTCCAGACTCACACACGGTAACTGCCAACCCAATTTGGCAGGTTGCTTCTTGGAGCTCCGCACAATGCTGGGGATTCACCAAAGATGGTAAGCAGCAATTAAAGAAATAATTAGAAGGCGAATGAATAATTAATACAGACATTTAACGTGGACCAGGTTTATAAACGTGGGAAGAGCGAAGATCTTTGTTTGATGTTCCTGGTCCACGTTAAATGTCTGTATTAAAATGGTTGCTTTTGCGAAACTAATAATGCCATCTGTTTTTAGCACGTCTTTTGTAAAAAATAAATAAATAAATACAAACCGTCCGTCTGCTCACTTGTGTACCCCATATCTCTGCAACCATTAGTTCGATTTGAAAAGTTCTCTTTACGTTCGAAAGCTTGAAATGAGAAAACTATCTTTGCTTCCAGGGTTTTTCGTTGCATAACTTCGCCGCTAGAAGGCGTACGTGTAGATATCGAATTCGAAATATTTTATTTCATGCATTTGCTTGCTTCTAAATATCAGATTGAATATTTTTTTTTTTTTTTTGATGCCAATTATCACGACTATTTTGGACACAGTTTCTTTTTTGAAGTAATGCACAGATTTTCCGCTAGGGGGTTAAAGGTAAATTGTGATTTCTTTGATATCTCTGCTCCTAACAGTCCTATTTGAAAAATTCTTTCCGCATCGGATACAGCTCTTAGTGAGAAATTATATACGTACAATTTCTAATTTTGGTAGAGAATAATTTGGCCACCAGGGAATGTAAGAGTTTATTCCTGTTTCTGATGTACATATTTGCACCAAAATCTGAACTTATGAAAACTCGATTGCAAAAATTCTTTCGTGGACCAACGCCACTCGTCTCGAAAACCTTTCCAGAATACCATCTCTTAAAATAGTGCGTATTTTCTTCGCCAGGGGCGTAGATGTATATCTTATTTCTGTCGATGCCTATGCTTCAAGAGTCTGATATGACAAATTCTTCATCGGAGAGCGTTTCCGATGCAAAGTGTTTCTGAAATAAATTCAAATTTTTCTTAACGCACAAGTGTGCCACTAGACGACGTAAATTCACTTTTTCATTTACTCCATGTTTGGAGCAATATCTGCGGGATTAAAAATCCGATTAAATAATTCCCTTTCGGTCAGATACTGCTAATTATGAAAACCTTTTGTGTGTATTTCCTTCCCAAAGTAATGCACAATTTCGCCGCTAGGAGGCGCAAATGTTTAGTCTGTCTTCCTCAAATATCTCTGCTTCTAAATGTCCGATTTAGAAAAATAAAATAAATAATAACACCGGATGCTATTTACTTTGTGGAACACTTTTCTTGTACTTGCGGAGTTCTTTGTAGTTCACCGTTCCGTCGCTAGGTGGTAGTTGCATATTACTGTTTGGAACTTTATCTCCGCTTCTGAGAGCTCTATTAAAATTCCTTTTTTTTTTTTTTTTACTGTTCGCCAATCTCTGCAATAAAGAGAGGGAACATCATCGTCTATAAATAATACACAGCTTTTCACCAGGGGAAGTAAATGTGCATACCTTTTTATCGCTATCTCTGCTTCAAGGAGCAGTATCTGAAAAATCCTTTTTCCATAGCTTTTGCTACAAAGAATACTTTTAGCATGCTTTAAATTTTTCTATTATGCAAAACAAATTTCATTTAGATTGTGTAGAATTAAATCATATCTCTGTCTATATTTCTTCTTCGAATAATTCGATTTAAAAATCTATCTCTGATATCTTCTTTCTGCGAGAAACATTTTGTGCAGAATTTAATTTTCGCAACATACTTTTCAGCTGCTAGTCAGTGCCGTCTTAGCCCTTTTGGGGGCACTGGGCCATAACATTTTCCGAAGCCCCTGATCTATATATATCATCATCATCAACCATTATCAGTCCAGCACTGGAAGAAGGTCTCCCCAAGTTTCTTCCACAACTGATGTAGAAGCATTCAATATCAAGGAATATCCAGTAACTTTTTAAATACCACTTGAATGAAAAATGGTACAGGACAAAAATTGTAGAATTACACGCACCAAATGCACTCACACTTAGCTGATTAGTAAATTATAAGAAAAAGGGTGCTGAAATATATATTTCTTTTTTATTCTGCAAATTATTCAACGAAAACTAAATTAAAACTACAGATAGAAATAAACCAACTAGTTCCGTTTCCAGACAATAGGACGCACCCGGACAAAAATGCCGATATGCGGCCCCCTCATTTTTATTTGTTTAAGCCGCAAAGATTGGATATATCGATTGGATATATATAAGTAGCCCTGTGAGCAAACCTTAGTGATAAACATAAAGTGCGTCGCATAAATATAGACAGTCTACTTTGCGCCTTGAACGCAATGCGAATATAGGTAGGTAGCTGAAGTGGTACCTAATTAGATGTAACCCTACAACAAACGTTTCAATCTGTCGAGATGACCGAATTGTGTGAAAAGAACACCACAAAATGAAATAGTGTAATTTTAGGTGTATCATAAATATAAAGACAACTATGTAAAGTAGCCGCATGCAAATGAATGTACAAATTAGCATGTTGCACGCACGCGCATGGGCCGTAATTCGGTCCAGCCTACAAAAGGCAGCGGACCCGCCGTCAGACATTCATTTGCTGAAATGCCATGCAACAGTCAACTTTCTGGTGAGGAGGTGCAGAAGAATTGTAGACTGAGAGTAAATGGATTGCAGCGAAAATTTGTAAAGCCATGGGGAGCAGTAGGGCAGTTATTTAT
Organism: Macrothele yani; assembly: GCA_039090855.1. Taxonomy (NCBI): domain Eukaryota; kingdom Metazoa; phylum Arthropoda; class Arachnida; order Araneae; family Macrothelidae; genus Macrothele; species Macrothele yani. The sequence continues at coordinate 10,875,992 of CM077022.1, read as the reverse complement.
AAGACTTTATCGAAACGCGGTGCGTTAACTGCCAGAAAACGGCCTGAAAGGCCTCTAATAACAACCAAACGAGATGATCGTGCCCATCATGCGTTTATTTTCATCCCAAAGGTTATCACTACGTCAAGTTTCTCGAACTGTTTGTGTCACCGTCTCAAAAGATACACTTCATCGACGAATCAAGGAGAGTCTCAACATTGTGCTCCGTAAAATACACCGTCTGCCACACTTCACGCCGCGCCACAAACAAGCTAGATTGTTATGGGCAAGCAGCCACATGCACTGGACGGACGAGTGGGTCACAACTATTTTCTCCGATGAGAAAAAGTACAATCTGGGTGGCCCTGACGGTTGGAACTGCTATTGACATGATTTACGACGCGAGCCACGCACCTTCTTCAGCAGACAGAAAGGAGGGGGACCTGTGATGGTCTGGGGAGATTTTGCGTTCAATGGGACAACGGATATCGCTTTCCTGTAAAGCAGGCAAAACTCCGAAACGTATCAGGACATACTCAGCAACCACCTTCTACCGTTTGCCGAAACTCTAGCGGGTGTTAATTATCTGTTCCAGCAAGACAATGCCTCTATCCATCGGTCTGCATCAACGAAAAGCTGGTTTAATACTCGTCATATGACCGTAAAGGATTGGCCAGCACTCAGTCCAGATCTGAATCCTATCGAGAACCTCTGGGGTAACCTAGCTCGGGATGTGTAAGCGAATGGACTGCAGTTCTCAAGTGTGGTGGCATTGAAAGAGCAGATTGAACGAAGCTGGTACGCACTCCGTCCAGAACACTTACATCACTTGTAGACAGCCTGCCCAATCGGGTTTTCAGTGTTATTCGGAACAACGGCTCCACTATTCGTACCGTAGGTGCTCATAACTAGTAAGTCTTTATATTTTTGAGACAGCGTATTTCTGTTTTTTTTTTCTTGTACTTGGCGTTGGAATTGTTATGTTCCCGTCAAACTATTGTGCAGCTGCGTCTCCTATGCTATTTTTGCTATAAATATGAGGTGTACATTTCAGCTCGTTGTTTCTTTTTTATTCGAGAATTCGCTCTGTCTCTATATTTATGCGACGCACTTAACTGTACGTGCACTTCTTCGTAGATAGACAACACAAATGACTGCTTATAAGAAACTAGTAAAATCATGCAATGCATTGATTATGATACCGTTTCCAGCATACCAGAAATCATTACCCAAGTTATCACTCAAGTTATGAGGATAATCGCTGTGGAATAAATCTCAGTCCTATGCCCTGACCTTTGATCTCGTTTCGATGATATTCAACAAAACCGGTTCAGTATACCTCCGAAATAACAAAGTTTTGTCACAATGGAAGCATTTTTACGTAAGTTATGATGCATAAGGGCTATGGAATAGATCCCGCTCCTGTGTACTAACCTTTGACCCCATTTCGCTCATTTTTGACAGGATTCGTCCCCAGGCAGGCCCCTACGACATACTAACATTTTATCCAAATCGAAGAATTTTTACGTAAGTTATGACGCAAAATGGTGATGGAAGTGATTCCGCTTCTATGTCCTGACCTTTGACTCCATTTCGCCCATTTTCAATAGGGTTTGTCCCCAGGTGGTCCCCTACCACATATTATAATGAAATCGAACCTTTTTTTACGTTAGTTATGACGTATAAGAGCAGTGGAATGGATCCCGCTCCTATGTCCTGACCTTTGACCCCATTTCGCCCATTTTCAATAGGGTTCGTCCCCAGGTGGTCCCTACCACACACTAAAATTTCATCGAAATCGAACCATTTTTGCGCGAGTTATCGTACCGACAGCCGGACAGATGGACGGAAAAAGCTGGAGCATATACGCTTCTTCAACCTACGGTTGGAAAGCGTAAAAAAGTGATTCTGGAAAAATGCGTAGAGGGAAAGAAAAAAAAAAAAACCTGGCTTACATGAACAAGAGCCGGTTTTAACATAATTTTACATTCTAGCTCACTGAATGATATTTGGCTCTGAAATTCTTTTGAAAAGGAATCATCTGAGGTCGGGAAATAGTTGTGTTTTAAAAATCGACCCTTCTCTTGAGAGAACATAAACATTTGGATATGCGCTTGTGGAAGTGCACTGGTTGAATTTGATTGGAAATTCTAGAGGTGTATACCAAAAATAAGATAAAACGAAACACTTGCGCCGTCACTCAAATATAAATCCATGCACTCACTGCACTTTCTAGACAATTATGTTCTTCAGGATACATGCTGACATGCCACTTCGTTTTTCTGATACATGATACATATTTACGAATCACGCATTTTTACTTCCGTTCAGAATTTTTATTAGTTTTATCAAATCACTATCACCCTCACTTTGGATCTGGTGAGAGGTCGGCTTTCTTTGTTTCTCATTTCGTCAAAAAAGATCCACCTTAACATCTAACTTCCCCTCCTGTCTCTTCGGGAAATCGAAGCTACGAGTAAGGTTTGAAAAAAAAAAAAAAAAAAAAAAAGTGGGCGGAAGAACTTCCAACTTTCTACATTGGTGTTTCTTCTTTTCTTTAAATACACTGGCGGAAAGTGAAAAAAGAACACCAAGAAGGAGACGTCTGATACCAATGAAATTTATACAGCATTATAACGGAATACAGAGGATAACGTGATCAAAACATTATGGCAAAATACAGCTGTTATTTTCTGGTAAACTGAAAAATAACATTTCCATGTAACATGGTTAGTACGAGGTTGAACCGCCTTGAACTGCGTCACACTGTGCAATTCTGGCATGGAGTCTGTCGTACAGATGTTGGATGTAAGTTTGGGGTTATTGAGTTCTAAGCATCCTCAACCTGGACGCGAAAATCGGGGATGGTCGTGGCTGGCCGTAGAGACCGGACAAGTCGTTGTCCCATAAAATCCCACACGTGCTCAATGGGGGACAAATCCGGTGAACGTGCAGGCCATGGAAGTTGTCTCACACCCTGAAGTGCATGTTGCGTTGCACGTGCCGTGTGTTGGCGTGCGTTATCTTGCTGGAAAACACCACGATGGACCGACCTTACAAATGGCACAACAACGGGCTGAATGATGTTGTTGATGTAGGAGGTGCTGTTTAACGTACCCGGTACAAACACTAGTTGTGTACGGGAGTGATAGTTGATCGCTTCCCACACTAGGAGACCAGGTGTGGGCCCTGTGTGTCGCTGCCGGATGCAAGAAGTGTGGAGACGCTCCCCTGTGCGTCTGCGAACACGCATACGTCCATCGGAGGCTCCAAGCAGGATCTGCTTTCATCGCTGAACATGACAGATCGCCATTGCGTTCTCCAGTGTAGACGTTGGTGACACCACTGCAGCCGTTCCTGGCGGTGGGCTGGAGTCAGAGGTACACATGCCAGAAGCACACGTGCACGTAGTCCTGCATCCAGTAGACGGTTGCGGATTGTTCGCACAGTCACCTCAGGTGCAACGGCAGCTTGGATTTGCGTCGCAGTGGATGTTCCGCTTGACAACGCCGCTCTTCTTATGCGTCGATCGGTCCATTCATTAATCCGCCTGTGACTCCCGGATCCACGTCTTTTCGTGTGGGAATGTTCCTCGGACCATGTACGCCACCATCGTGCCACCACCGATACTTCCCGTCCAATTCGCTCCGCAATACGACGACATGACCACTAGGCCTTGCGGAGTCCGACTAGACGACCTCGCTCAAAGTCCGATAACTGCTGAAATCGTACACGTCTTCCATGTCCAGGCATTGCAGCTTCTTCTTCAGGGTGTTCGCACGTGTCCGTACGCCGACGACTAATTGCATTCACTTCGCCGTACTCCTTAAATACCACCGACGATAATTTGCATATTATGCCGTGCTGCGGCTTAAGGGCTCACCGGTTGGTCCCGAAATTATAACATCACACCTACGTAAACTCGACCCTATTAACATATATTAATTTCATGATCGTCCGCCAATTCCTTCTTGGTGTTCTTTTTTCACTTTCCGCCAGTATAAAGAATAAAAAAAAAACTGCTGGTGAAAGAGTTAGACTTTCTGTAAACGCATGAGACACTTGGGGCGTTGAGGGACCCAGTTTAGGTGGGGGGGCCCTGGGCAATTAGCCCCGTTGGCTCACCCTTTAAGACGGCCATGCTGTGCTTATAGCTGTTTCTATTTCTGGATGTCGTACCGCTTGTGGAAACCGAGTGAATATTTTTCTTCTGTATGAATAACTTTGAAAACTTTTATTTTCGCTTCGGAAAGGATTAAAAAAATGTCGTGCTCATCACAACCGAAAACCCGGTGTCATCTTTCTTGCTTAATCCGGGTCTTGCTGTAAATTTGCCTACGGCTAGATATTTTAGCACGTCTTTTGTAAAAAGGATCGTGCTTATGTTATCAGTTTGTCCGTCTGTCGACACCATATCTCTGCAACTACTAGATCGATTTGAAAAATTCTTTTTGCATTGAGAAGCTTGAAAAGTGCGAATGATCCTTTATTTCGCTTTCTTTTTTCCACGGTGCACAATTTTGCCGATAGAGGGCGTAAATGCAGATGATATCGAATTCAAAATACATTTTATTCCATATATATGTATTCTCTTCTGAACGTCCGATTGAAAAAATTATTTTACCTTCCGATTCCATTTATGTCTAAGACTACTTTAGGTATAGTCACTTTTTTCAAGTTACGCATAGATTTTCCGCATGGTGGCGTAAAAATAAGCTGCGTTTTCCACGATATATCTGCTTCTAAGACTCCGATTTGAAAATTTCTTTCTGCACCGGATACAGCTTCTGATGGAAAATATTTTGCATATAATTTCTAATGCTTGGTAATGAATGGTTTGGCCACCAGGGAGCGTAAGCGTTTTTTCTGTTTCTTATGTATTTACAGCAAAATTTGAGCTCCTGAAAACTCGACTGAGCCGCCCCCCGGTGGAGCAGTGGTCTAAGCGGTGGCCTCTGATCATTCGTCCAAAAGAGGCCCGGGTTCGAATTCCGGTAAGGCATGGATGTTGTGTTTGTCTTACGGCACTGGTTCTCTCCCTTCCCTGGAACCAGTGACCCTAAATTAGGGACGGGCGACTACTTATAGCCCATTGAGTTGCTCACGGTGGTCGTTAAAACTCCAATAAAAAAAAAAAAAAAACTCGACTGAAAGACTTCTTTCCTGGAGTGATACCGCTCACGCCGCCCCGGTGGCGCAGTGGTCTAAGGCGCTGGCCTCTGATCATTCGTCCGTAAGGGGTCCGGGTTCGAATCCCGGTCAGGCATGGATGTTGTGTTTGTCTTACGGCGCTGGCTCTCTCCCTTCCCTGGAACCAGTGACCCTAAATTAGGGACGGGCGACTGCTTATAGCCCATTGAGTTGCTCACGGTGGTCGTTAAACCTCCAATCAAAAAAAAAAAAAAAAAAAAAAAAAGATACCGCTCACATCAAAAAACTTCATGATGATACTTTCTTAAAATAAAGCTGCCGCACCGGTGGCGTAGTGGTCCAAGCGATGGCTTCTGATCATTCGTTCGAAAGGGTACGTGTTCGAATCCCGGTGTGGCATGGATGTTGTGTTTGTCTTACGGCACTGGCTATCTCCCTTCCCTGGAACCAGTGACCCTAAATTAGGGACGGGCGACTGCTTATAGCCCATTGAGTTGCTCACGGTGGTCGTTAAACCTCCAATCAAAAAAAAAAAAAAAAAAAAAAAGATACCGCTCACATCAAAAAACTTCATGATGATACTTTCTTAAAATAAAGCTGCCGCACCGGTGGCGTAGTGGTCCAAGCGATGGCTTCTGATCATTCGTTCGAAAGGGTACGTGTTCGAATCCCGGTGTGGCATGGATGTTGTGTTTGTCTTACGGCACTGGCTCTCTCCCTACCCTGGAACCAGTGACCCTAAATTAGGGACGGGCGACTGCTTATAGCCCATTGAGTTGCTCACGGTGGTCGTTAAACCTCCAATCAAAAAAAAAAAAAAATAATGTGTGGCTTTTCCGCTAGGGGACGTAGATGCATATCTTATTTTTGTCAATATTTCTGCCTCTAGTAGTCCGATTTGAAAAATTATATCATTGTTGGAGAGCGTTTCCTCTGCGAAATGTTTCTCATATAATTTAAAAATTTTCTTAACGCACTTATCTATTTTTCTAAATATCTCTGCTTCTGCATGTGCGATTTAAAAAAATTCGTTCAACACCGGAGGCCATTTACCTTGTAGTATACTTTGGGCTGTACATGAGGAATTTTGTAGTACACAGTTCTGTCGGTAGGTGGTGTTTCGGTAGGTTTGCAGCTGTATCGCCGCTTTTAAAAACGCTATTGAGAAATTTCTTCTTTAATGTATGCCATTCGTTACACTAGAGATGTAGAGCATTATCCTCTGTCCGCAGCCCCATTTCAGAGGATAATGCTCTACATCAAAACTGGACCTTGAATGTTTGGAAGAAAGTCGTGTGGTCCGATGAATCTCGATTCCTGTTGCACCATGTTGGATGGCCGTGTGCGTCGTGTACTTGGGAAAGTGTTGGCACCAGAATGCACCGCGAGACGAAAACAAGCCGGTGGAGGAAGTGTAATGCTTTGGGCAATGTTTTGCTGAAACCATGGCTCCAGTCTTTCATGTACAAGTCACTATGACGTCTATCACCCACCTAAACATAATTGCAGACCACGTGCATCCTTTCATGGCAACTGTATTCGCCTCTAGTACGAGTAATGCCTTCTTTCAGCAAGATCATGCGCAATGACACACTGCCGTGAGTGTTCGAGAATGGTTCACGAAACACGAGGAAGACTTCCATTGCTTTTCTAACAACATTCTTCCACTAGCACACCAAGATTCCCCTCGTGCTACTGTAATCTTTTCCTTGCATGCTACCATTTTTATCCCTTCATTCCAGGACAGTGCAGACTTTTTCTGCCTCATTAAATAAGGAATTTAAAGAGGCAGAAAAAGCAACCGGCGTTCATGTTTAGCTAACCTGAGGTTAAGAAAAATAAATTTCATTAAGTTTTGTTTTTTACCAATTTTGAAGATCACAATCCGTTTTTTGGTGTAAATATGACAAGGATGGTAAGTCAGATAATATCCGAAAACTTGAAAATTTGATCGTCCTGGAGCGGGAATCGAACACGCGTCTCCCAGATAGCGCCCGGGTATGCTAACCACTACACCACCCAGAACGACCAAGTCCCAAGTTTCCGATTAATTTGAATATAACCATCACAGAATTTGCTAGTCGGAGCAACCGGCGTTCATGTTTAGCGAATCTGGAGGTTAAGAAAATCAATAATTAATCGGAAACTTGGGACTTGGTCGTTCTGGGTGGTGTAGTGGTTATAATACCCGGGCGCTATCTGGGAGACGCGGGTTCGATTCCCTCTCCAGGACGACGAAGTTTTCGGATATTGTCTGACTTACCATCCTTGTCATATTTACACCAAAAAAACAACGGATTGTCATCTTCAAAATATATATGGTGTAATCCCGTATTCCATTCGTGATTTTGTTTGTTAAAACTGATCAGCTTTAGCTTTCGTCTCTTTCGTTAAAGCCTAAAATTTCATTAAATTTGTTCACTCGGAACGATCAAATTTGCTTTGGATTAACATTATGCCAAACAAAAGCTCTTGTTTAGCAAGTTAAATCCGGCATTTCGCTACATACCGGTTCTTTTTCGGAGTTGGTTCTTCTGCTGAATGAGAAGCTATCGACAAAACAAATTTACTCAATCGCCATTATGAACATTTACTAAGGGCTGGTTTTGAATTTTCTTTGGGTCATTTTCCATCTAGTGCAATTTCCAATTCATTCACCATTCTTATTCAGTGATTTTAAGCAACGATTGCCGGAAAGGTGTGTTGCTCAATTACTGAATCGCTGTGCAAACTAATTCCTTGCTGGCTTTACGCTAGAATATTAAGTGCGGTAAGCCTTCAGGAAATCCCTTTTTAATGGCACGTTGTCCCAGCGATTATAGGGACCTCTCATAAACTATGTTGTTCAATTTTTTTTTCTTTTTTTTTTTTTTGGCCGACGCTACTTTTACTTTCTTTTCGAGGATACATAAGTGGAATGTGTATGTCCCCTTGCTAAACATACATCTTCTCTAACATAACCCTTTTGGTGTTTCAATTTTATTTCCTTGAGTCGTGGAGGGATTGTAAAAAAGAAACTATAGGGCAGAGGTTACACTCCTTTCCAGGAGGTAATTCATAAGTTAGGGAGCAATGGACTTTACTTCAGCGAAATGATTGCTAAAAAGCTGCGGTATTATTTCGAATGTTACTTAAGTGAAATCTACAAACATCGGACAGTCTCAGATAGATCTCAAAATTTATGTGCTTCTTCAATCATCACGTTCTTAGGCATACCACTCCTTCGTCTACAACACGCTTCTTTCTCCAAGTTCAAAGACAACATGAGTCCCGCAAACGTGTTCAGGTTAAAAGATTTCTGTCTCGTTTGTTCACTACTCTCACTAACTTTGTAACATGGATTCAAGAAAGTGAGTCAAATTCTACGCCCGCTTTAAATCTTTGATTTTTTTTTCTTTTACATTCAGTGATAGGACAGGGTTCAAGAGGCTTTCGATGTATCATCAAGGTTGACTTTTTCTCAAAGCTCTTTCACAAAAAAAACAGGAATCCTACTTTTAAATTTAGAAATTTACAGTCAAGAGTGGCATAGTGAATTCCACGATTGAGATAACTGAGCAAGTCTCTCTCTTTCCGTTGAAAAAATAGAATTTATTAGGGAACAAAAAACAACTGTAGACTTGTTATTTCAGCCACTCTTTTTCATGTCTCGTTCCCTTACAAAACGAAACAGACCACTTTCATTTTATTTTACTTACGATTTTTTCTTATTTTTATTCATTCATATTCTGGTTTTCTCTTTTTTTTTTTTGGTTAATTTATTTCTTGATTATTTAATTAGCAGGGAATACAAGTTGGTAATTAGAGATGGATCGGAAACCTCGTCGTCTAAGCAGAGATGGCTTCTGACTATTCGTCCGAGATGGGTTCGAATCCCAGAGAGGTATGGATGTTTTATTTGTTCTACGGTACTGGATCTCTCTCCTCTCTCTCTTCCCTTGAACAAGTGGCCCTAAATTAGGAGCGGGCCCCTGCTGTGACACCCCATTATCGAGTTGCTCACAGTAATTGTTAAACCTCCAATAAAAAAAAAAAAAAAAAAAACGTCACTGTTACTTTGTCACCTTTGCTAAAATATCACTGACCAGTGACAAAAGGCAACAGTTCCAAATTCACCGATAAGAATGTCAACGTTAGCCGCGTCCGGGACATTGACCAAAATCGCTGTTACGTCATAGTTTCGGCTACCATATCTGAACAATTTATCTTCTTTTCTGTTGAAACATCGTAGAGGGCGCTAGTGATGTGCGCTTTTTTTTTTTTTTGATTGGAGGTTTAATGACCACCGTGAGCTACTCAGTGGGCTGTAAACAGTCGCCCATCCCTATTTTAGGGCCACTGGTTCCAGGAAAGGGAGAGCCAGCGCCATAAAACAAATATGATATCCATGCCTCACCGAGATTCGAACCCGGACCCATCTCGGACGAATGGTCAGAAGCCATCGCTTAGACCACTGCGCCACCGGGGTGGCTGACGTGAGCTTTCTTTCAGTCTCCTCTTTTTCCCACGCTTAAGTTAAAGTTTTGGCTTTCGCTGTGCATTCCCTCGTAAACAAAGAATTCAAAGCGCGTCAATTGTAACAGTGAGTTTATCACTGTTACAATTGACAATGATTTATCACTGCTACAAACGAGACTGGGACTCGCCGTTCCGTCACCCCTATCGTAAGCAGTGATTTTGTCACTGCTTACGGTGATTCGAAGTTTTGCCTTTACAAGCTGCGTCAACGTTTAAAGTCGCCGTTCTTTCGTGGATCTGTTATCTTTGTGACTGTGACAAGAAAATCACTGTTACTCCCACTTCTATTGACTGTATACCAGAAATCCTTACGTCTAATTTTACCTTGAAACGTGACTCTTGAAAATAAAAAGCAAATCCAAGCTCATTAACTCCATTCCATGAAACCTTTTTCTTTGTATCACTAAGAACTTTTTTGAGGAAAAAATGCTCGTTTCCAATTTTTTTTTTTTTTTTTTCTGCTTTCGGTCTCTTACTTCAAAACGCAATTGACGTATTTGTACTATATAACTTTCTAAAACAAGTTAGTAAAATCATGCAATGCATTGATTATGATATGCATTCCAACATACCAGAAATCATTACTCAAGTTATGAAGAATAATGGCTATAGAATAAATCTCGCTCCTGTGCCCTGACCTTTAACCCCGTTTCGATGTTATTAAACAATTGGTTCAGTATACCTTCGGAACAATATACTAAAGTTTTGTTGTAATAGATGCATTTTTAGTCAAGTTATGAGGATAATGGCTGTGGAATAAATATCGCTCCTGTGCCCTGACCTTTGACACCATTTCGGGGATATTAAACAGAATTGGTTCAGTATACCTGCAGAACAACATACTAAAGGTTTGTTGCAATAGACGAATTTTTAGTCAAGTTATGAGGATGATGGCTGTGGAATAAATATTGCTCCTGTGCCCTGACCTTTGACACCATTTCGATGTTATTAAACAGAATTCGTCCAGTATTCCTTCGGAACAACATACTAAAGTTTTGTCGCAATAGAAGCATTTTTAGTCAAGTTATGAGGATAACGGCTGGAATAAATCAAACTCCTATGTCCTGACCTTTGACCCCATACCTCTCATTTCCAGTAGAATTCGTCCACAGGTTGTCCGCTACCACATATTAAGATTTCATCGAAATCGAATCATTTTTACACGAGCTATACCATAGTGTTTCGGAGGGTACGTCATGTTTCCGGTCGTGGGATCGATAGTGTTCCTTCCTGCCAGCCATTTTGTCTTCCCCAGTGCATTTCCTGGGTATCTCCAGTTTGGCATTAACCACTACGTCAAGCTGTTTATACATTTCCCTATCTGAGTATCTAACTGAACTTTGTTTGGCCTGACCCAATAGCCGGTTTAGTGGCCAACTTTGTTAAGCCAGCTAAACTTGCGCTTTGGGAGGAATCTCTACGTGAAAACGGGTAATCGGTGTGCAGCTATGGTTCTTGATCCCCTGGTAGCCCCAGTAGCGGTGCAGGTGTCATCACCTGGAGGTGTACCATCGTAATACACACTTTGGTGATATCGTGAAATGATCTCAGAGACTGAGTACGCCGTAGTTAGGAACACGCTTCACAATCCGATTGTTAAATACCCTGCACTAATGTTTCAGTGTGATTGGGTATTGGACCACTAGAAAAACGCCTCCTGGTCCAATGAGAATTCAGGATGCAGCTGCAACATGCCAGTGGAATGGTTCGTATCCTAGGCAGCTCTAGTGGAAAGCTGTAACCGGGTTGGACGGAAACAGATTGATGACGAAGGTGTCTTTGATGGGGATTGTCTCCTTGGTTTCGCTGGGTCCAATAATCCCCATTAAAAACCCCTCACCACCAGATTTTCACTAGCCGTTGTTTCGTACCAAATATTGTCCTACATGGTCAATGTGGATAAAGATAGCACTGGATTCATTCAGAGAGACAACGCCCCATTTTACAAAGGTCCACATTGTGCTGGAAATGGTTAGAGGTCCAAAACTTTTGCTTGCACCACTGGCAGTAAAATTCCTACAACTTCAATCCCATCGAAAAGTTGTGGAATGCAGCAGAAGGCAGCATTCGACAATCCATGCCAGTGCCTCAATCAGTGGCTGAACTCCAGAAGGTGGTATATGAATACCTGCGGATACCTCCTGCAGTCTAGTGGTGAAGATTCCATATCATGCGCAAGTATTTATCACATAAAAATCAGCTATAATCAAGCTACCCAGTAGGTGGTCGCAATGTAATGGCTATGAAAGTGTATGGTGATTACGACGCTGATATTTTATATTTTTAATATACACTATCTACCAACAAGAAATTGGACACCCCTGCAATCAACGATATCTGCGGTCTTGATACACGTCACGGCCGCCGCCGTTAAATATCGTGTGGGAAACAACAATGCAACCAGTCGCATGCAAGATGCCACGCAGTTCGGAGCTCTCTGATTTCGAGAAAGGTGTAATCGTCGGGTATCACAGAAATGGCCGATCCATACGTGACATATCCAGCGAGTTGAAGTACCCAAAATCGACAGAGGCCTACGTGATTGGCAAGTGAAAGATGAGAGGTGACTGTCGGAATGTGCTCCGACTCGGCAGACCCACAAAACTGGGAGTTAGACACCGACGGGTGCTGGCCAGAGAAATTCCGAAGAACCGCACCAAATCGATGGGCCACATCCGTGAGTAGTTTCAACAGGAAACCGGGAGTGTTCTTTCGATGAATACCATCCGTAAGGAAGCCCATCTGCTCGGTTATCATGGACGTGCTGCCGCCCACAAGCTTTTGATCACCAAGTCCAATAGCGCTGCTCGGCTAACGTGGTGCAAAGAACGTCGACAGTGGACCGTTGAACAGTGAAAACAGGTTCTGTGGAGCGACGAATCAAGGTTCACCCTCTGCCGTTCGGATGGCAGGGTCTGGGTTTGGTGTCTGCCTGGAGAACGCCTCCTGCCGGAATGTATTGTGCCAACTGTGAAGTTCGGCGGCGGTGGAATTATGCTATGGGGGTATCTCTCCTGGTATTGCACGGGACCCTTGGTCGTAATTCCTGGTAGAGTCAACGCCGAAACCTACTGCACCATTTTGGATGACCATGCGCTTCCTACGTTGTGGCAGTTTTACGGGGTGGACCCATGTCACTTTCAGGATGACAATGCCACCTGTCATGTTGCGAGGTCCACCATGACTTGGTATGGTGAAAATGGGGTTAATCGAATGGACTGGCCTGCGCAGAGCCCGAACCTCAACCCTATCGAGCACCTCTGGGACGAGTTGGAGCGTCGATTTAAAGGGTGCACCCACCGTCCGAAATCGGTGAAGGAACTGACCTGTCTTCTCCAAGCCGAGTGGAAGAAAATACCGCTAACCGTCGTACAACGCCTGGTTGAGGGTATGCCCCGGAGGGTCGCAGCTGTAATCGCCGCCCGTGGAGGCTCCACCAACTATCGAAGGTGAATAAACTTCGTTTTCCTTTGCTATCACAGGTGTCCAGTTACTTGTTGGTAGATAGTGTATATGACAAGATTCCCCATGTTACAGGAGCTAACTGATTACGTTTGTAGAGCTATACAAGACTTTTTCTCCTTCAAAACTCAGCATCGTGCGAAACCACATCGTACAACAATAACAACCTCTACACGGAGTGGCATTGAATGGAACAGGATTTTGATATCGTCCTGGAGAATAGCCTTACAGGCTGCTTCTATGCGAGACCAGAGTGCATTTGTGGTAATTGGAGGAGGCCCTTTACGGTCCAGTTGCTTAGTTACCATGTCCTACAGGGGACAGATCCGGCGAACGAGAAGGCCAGGGAAGAAGCGATATTCGCTGTGCACGGGAGAGGTCATTCCGGGTCACATGTGGTCGAGCATTGTCCTACTGGAATATAGCGCCAGGACAACTCTGAAGGAAGAGTATCACTTCTGCATCTGAAAGTTGCAGAAGTGATACTCTGTTATCTTCGCCTGATATAAATTGAGGGGAAATTCAGTTTTCCCTGAATTCATATCAGGCGAGATCGCGAAATGAACCTAACCTAATGGCGCCCCAAACTATGATGCTTGGCGTTGGGCCGGTACGACTCTGCAAGAGGCCGTTCACCGCGATGTCTTCGAACATGTATGCGACCATCATGGTGCATTAATTTGAATCGTAACTCCTCCGAAAACACGACCTGCTTCCAATCATCGCGCCAATGTCTGTGTTCGAGACACGATTGCGGCCTGAGGTGTCAGTGGTTGAGGGCCAAAGGAATGCGCACCAGTAGGCAGCTAGCGACACATACTGTGTTAAGCAGACGACGTCGAACTGTGCTGGAGGACAAAGCCGAACCTGTGACAGTGCTCCGCTGCTGTGTTCACACCGTGGATGTCGTTGTGCGATCGGGCACTGCTGCCCGGTAGAAGTGTCTGTCATTCCGTGAAGTCCTGCAATTTTGCGGTCCATTTTTCTGACTTTTGTGCGCCCGAGCCTCATCTGTCCACCGACGCCACGTTCGCATCCCCCGTACTGGCGTTTGGTCCCGTACGAATGGCAATTTCGCGGTAGGAAAATCCAGCTTATCTCATTCCAACAATCCTTCCTGGCTCTAAGTCCGTAAGGTGTTCATTATGTTAGAAGAATTACCAAGATGTGTCTGTCGCAGTTCAAGAGGACGGACGGTAGATGGCGCTGCCGCACTGGGCGAAACTCTCTCCTACAGGCGAAGTGAAGCTGCTGCTGTTCTCTTCTGTCGTCGGCAACAAAAAAGTTAAAATGGCGGTGTGTGTGTGCTTGTCTTATTGTAAAAACAATATGTGTGTGTTAAATCAAACTGCAGTTATCAGTGAACGATTATGGTGTTGTGAATCAACTTGTGTGAATAAATTTTGGATTACTTAATGAATGGTGATAAGTACTTTCTCTCTCTCTTCGGTCTTCCGTTCAGCGAGTTGGAAAATTCTAGTTCCTTCGTTAGTCGTCATTTGAGATCAATGCGCAAAGCGTTATTGAGTGCACATTGTAGAGTATTAAATCACTAACACATCTTCGGCGACGGGGCACAGTGAGACACAAGAAACACCCTTTCGACTCAATGTCTGCCCTTCACTAATTGCTACATCTCGTTTGAGTCAGCTCTTTATACCCAAGACCGGACAGTTTACAGAGTGAAACCATATGCGCATTTCCATTGACGATTTATTCGTTTGCATGTCCCAACCTGTCGAAACATATGCTGTAAGTTTCAAGCTAACACCAGTAGCCCTTCGAAGTGTTTCCATTATCACAAACAGTAGTGTATCTTCTTTGTACTGGAGTGTTTCATATTCTTAAGGCTCTGACACTTGCGGTAAACTTATTTGCACCGTTAGGAAACACTACAAGGATTTAAATTAAACTAATTGGAACTTTTCAATTTCATTTTAGTAAAGTAATGTCACTCGTTGCTCTCATCTAATATTTTGCCAGTGTAGTTAGTTTATCCCATTAAAGCAATAAAAAAATTGAAGCATTTAGGCATTTTTTTTTTTTTTTTGCAAAAATCTCAAGGAAGTAGCAAAATTCAACGCTCAAAACAGTTTCTTGTTGAACAAGTTAGTAAAATCATGCAATGCATAGATTATGATACGTTTTGCAACATACCAGAAATCATTACTTAAGTTATGAAGATAATGGCTGTGGAATAAATCTCGCTCCTGTGCCCCGACCGATGACCCCATTTCGATAATATTAAACAGAATAAGCACAGCATGCCTCCGGAACAACATACTAAAGTTTTGTCGCAATAGAATCATTTTTAGTCAAGTTATGATGATAATGGCTGTGGAATAAATCTCGCTCCTGTGCCCTGACATTCGACCACATTTCGATGATATTAAACAGAACCGGTTCAGCAAAACTCCGGAACAACATGAAGTTTTGTCGCAATCGAAGCATTTTTACGTAAGTTATGACGCATAAGGGCGATGGATTGGATCGCCTCCTATGTCCTGACCTTAGACCCGATTTCGCCCATTTTCAATAGGGTTCCTTCCCAGATTGTCCACTACCACATACTTAAATTTCATCGAAATCGAACCATTTTTACGCGAGTTATCGTGCGGACGGACGGACGGACAAAGCTGGAGCATTCACGCTTCTTCAACCTACGGTTGGAAAGCGTAAGAAATGAATCCAAAAGTTATTCAGTATAACATGTTCTCACAGTTACTTTCTTCTCCTTAGCCTCTTGGCACCCACTGCGGGGTATAGGCCTCTCCCAGTCTTTTCCAATTTCCTCGATCCTTAGCCTCAGTCTACCATTTAGCGCCTCTAAATTTCTGAAGGTCATCTCTCCATCTTGTTCTCAGGTGCCCTCTTCGTCTCTTTCCATCTCTCGGTTGCCATTCTGTTAAAAATTGTGTCCATCTTTCAGTCTTCCAACATGTCCAGCGCATCTCCACTTTGATTCTTTTATTTTCATAATATCTATCATTCCTGTTCTTTCTCTTATAAATAAGTTCATTTCTAACTCTGTCTCTTCTTGTTATTCCAGACATCTCTCTAACTTTCTTACCGATACTCTTATTTTTTTTTCACATTGTCGCTCCACCTTTCACTTCTATAAGTAAATACGAGGTTAATACATGCATTGAAGATTTTTCTTTCTAAACTCATTGGAAGATTGCCGGTTAAATAGTATTTAAGTCTCCAAAAGGCTCTATTACCTTGGATAATTCTTCTATTGATTTCTCTTTCTTTTCTTTCTCTAAAACTGATTACTTGACCTAAATGCAGGGTGTAAATGTATTAATCTACTTTTTCGATTTCTTTTCCTTCTATCAAACCGTTTTCTGTATTGTTCACATCTTTTAGTTTTTGTTGTGTTTATTGTCAGACCCTTTTTAAGACTTTCCATCCATAAATCCTGTATCATATTTTGCATTTCACTATTGCTAGTTGTAATGACGACTATGTCATCAGCAAATCTGAAGTGATTTATTTATCTTTCGTTTATGTTTAATCCTTTCTATCAATCTAATCTGAAGTGATTTAGGTACCTTCAGTTTATGTTTAATCCTTTTCATCCTAGTTTAAATTTCTAAACAAGTTAGTAAAATCATGCAATGCATTGATTATGATACGCTTTCCAACATACCAGAAATCATTACTCAAGTTATTAATAACTCGCTCCTATGCCCTAACCTTTGACCCCATTTCGATGATATATTTAACAGAACCGGTTAAGTATACTTCCGGAACGACATGATGCAATTTTGTCGCAATCGAAGCATTTTTACATAAGTTATGACGCATAATGGCAATGGAATGGATCCCGTTCCAATGTCCTGACTTTTGACCCCATTTCTCTCATTTTCAATATTGTTCGTCCCCAGGTGGTCCCCTACCACATACTAAAATTTCATCGAAATCGAACAATTTTTACGCGAGTTATCGTGCTGACGGAGTAACAGACAGACGGACAAAGCTGGAGCATATACGCTTCTTCAACCTACGGTTGGAAAGCGTAAAAAATATCTTCCAATACAGAGTTAAATAATTTTGGAGGTAGTGGGTCTCCTTGTCTAACTCCTCTCCGCACCCCGAAAACCGAGCCCAGGTTCTCCTACTGTATTGTTGCTGTAGCCTTGCTACATACTGTATTTTATTTATTAAACTGACATATTTTCCTTCCAATGTTTGTCTTACATATTTACCCACAAACCACAGTTACATGTTTATTTTAATCTTAATGCATTTACGCTAATATAGTTTCGTGTTGTTCTCCATCACGTTCCGAATCCAAATATTCATGAAATGAGAAATTAGGAGGACATAATAACCAGAACCGCGATAAAAAAAAAAAAAAAAAAAGTAAGATATTTTAATGTATATTAGTAGTGAGTATATGAAAAGTCAGATGTATTTTTTTTTAATTTAGCAATATAGTTGTTTGAAGGAGTGAGACTTTTTGATAGAACCACATTGACTCTTTTGATGTTTTGAAGCGCACTTCAAGATCCTCAAATGAAGATGAAGACAATTATAAAACAATTCTTCAGTTTAAAAATAGTATTGCATTTAATTGGAAATTGGCTTGGCATAGCGTTTGTACTACTGTTATTGCAGTTATGTAATATACGTATAATGCTAGTGGTCACACCTGATGCCCAAATAAAATAAGAATAGTTGATTAAAAAAATTCGTAGTTTCAGAACTTTCATGAGCATCGAAGAACGAGGGGTTTCCAAATCCTTGTTTAGTGTCGTTGGCTCTAACGAAGGGAAATAACCAGATCCGAAGAGAAAATACATCCCGTTAGCCTCAGCGTTAGCGATATGAAACTTATTGTTGTAATCTTGTTCTAAATGGTCGTTTGATTATATGTTGAGAAAATTTGACACTTCCTCCCATTGCTGATAATTAGTTATAATATTCTTTAACATTTCGAGTAAGCTACTGTATTATACACATACTTCTTTGTTTACTTCGCACAAATACATAGTACCCTTAATAGTCTGTCCCGTTAAAATGGTACATTCGATAGAAATCAGTTTCCCTTTTAAACAAGTCAGTAAAATCATGCAATGCATTGATTATGATACGCTTTCCAACATACCAGAAATCATTACTCAAGTACGATGATAATGGCTGTGGAATAAATCTCGCTCCTGTGCCCGTGACCTTTAACCCCTGCCCGTCAGCAAGATAACTCGCGTAAAAATGGTTCGATTTCGATGAAATTTTAGTATATGCTAGGGGACCACCCGGGGACGAATTCTATTGAAAATGGCGTCAAAGGTCAAGACACAGGAGTGAGATTTATTCCACAGCTATTATCCTCATAACATAACTAAAAATGCTTTGATTGAGACAAAACTTTGGTATGTTGTTCCGGAGGTATACTGAACCAATTCTGTTTAATATCATCGAAATGGGGTTAAAGGTCACAGGCACAGGAGCGAGATTTATTCCACAGCCATTATCATCGTACTTGAGTAATGATTTCTGGTATGTTGGAAAGCGTATCATAATCAATGCATTGCATGATTTTACTGACTTGTTTAAAAGGGCAACTGATTTCTATCGAATGTACCATTTTAACGGGACAGACTATTAAGGGTACTATGTATTTGTGCGCCATTTTCAATAGAATTCGTCCCCAGGTGGTCCCCTAGCATATACTAAAATTTCATCGAAATCGAACCATTTTTACGCGAGTTATCTTGCTGACGGGCAGGCAGGCGGACAAAGCTAGGGCATATACGCTTCTTCTACCTACGGTTGGAAAGCGTAAAAAAAAAAAAACCAACGCATTGTTCTTTGAGTTGTGGTTGAAATCAACATGTGGATGCTTAAATTTGAGTGGAATTACCTATTAGCATACCCAGGTATAAATAACATCAGAATATCAGCGAAGTTAAATAGAAGCCAAGTTTGACTGTTGTTTCACTTGACACATAGGCATTTCCCTATACTTCAGTCAGCTTTTACTCAGTGGGGGTTTTTTCTTTTCATTGTTCTGTATGTAGCTGTCGATGTTAGGATGTACATTCTAATTTAACTTCCAATTTTAGTTTACTTCCCTATGTAAATTTTGAGTTCGCTCTCTTTACGTATTTCAACCTTAACGTTATATTTTCTCACTCACTGAATGCTAGTCGGCAAATCTAAATGACACGTGTGTTATAACAAGATAAGAGCTATGTACTGTATATAATGTGTGGAGCAAGTAATGTTAAGGGCGGATAGATTAGGGCAGTTTTGCGTTGTATGCTCTAACTTCTTCAAGACTAGTATATAAATTATATACAAGGTGTCCAAAAAATAACTGCACTGAAAGTAACACTTAACATTTCGAACTGGTTCCTACGCGAGGGGTTGGGAATGGGCCCCACCAACGTCTAGACATATCTGCACACGCTTCTGCATGTTGGTGAAGATCTTTCTCAGGGTATGTGGTCTGATTTGATGGATATTTGCAGTTTTTGCAGCCTGTAGCTCTTAAAGTTTATGCGGATTACCTGCGTGCGCCTTCCCCTTCAGCGCTCCTCACAGAAAAAAGTCAGGCGGTGTCAGATCCGATGACAGGGCGGGCCACAGTCCCAGACAAGTGATGCGATTTCCGAAGAATTTCTCCAGAAGCTGTGTTAATGCGCCAGCCGCGTGAGCAGTTGCACTGTCTGGCGGGAACCATCCTTCGTTTATTTCCCATTCCGTGAGTTCGGATACGAATGGTTGGATAATCGTGGCACGGTATCGTTCTGAGTAAATGGCTTTACTGAAGAAAATGGGCCCAATAATGCGCGTACAAGTCATGGCACACCAAACACCGGTATTTCTAGCGAACTGTTGCATCACGAAATTTTCTAGCGAACTGTTTTTGCACTTCATTCGTGTACTTGTCATGGTGAAAGACACGTTCCACCCAAAAACACTTTCTGTTCAATGGACAACATCATTGCCCTTTTGCCGAGATGAGTGATCAATCAACACGTCAGCCTCTGTCGACCAAGCGCTCGGGAATGACCTTTGCTCAAAATGACAGCTGCACGCTTCTCGGGATGAGGAGATATGGATACCAGACACAGAGCACTTCCACCCGACTGGTCACTTTTACTGTAATTCCATTCAAAATGTTTTTATTATTACATTACAGCAATTCGTACATTCAGTGCACAGTCCTTATTCGGACACCCTGAATATACACAGATGTATTCAGGGTGTCCATAGATATATCGGACACCTAGAAGAGAAATACACCATAGCATGTATTGAGATACATTAGTACGGTATTGGTCCACTTTTGGCCTTAATGCATGCACTAACCCTTCGAGACATGCTTTCGACAAGGTTTTGGGACACGGTGATAGGTATGCGCTTCCGTTCAGTACATAATGCTGTCGTTAACTGTTGCTTAGTAGTAGGTATTGGTTCCAAACTTCTTATGCAGCGCTCTAATTAATCCCATAGTTGCTCTATGGGATTAATAACAACGCTGCGAATACGTTCATTTGCTTTTGCGGGGGTGTCCGGTGATTTCTGTCAGTATAGTGTATATTTAATGAAATTACATTAGTAGTGAGACACTTTCATCTTTGAGGTTCAGTTTGTTTTTACTGTTGAAGTTATTAAAAATGTAGTCCTGATGTGCCGCAGGAACCAATAAAGACCATTTTCGAGGTAAATATTACTCTCTTCTGCGCGTTTGAAAGTAATGTTGCCCATTGTGTAATTAAGGATATTCTGCTAGTTATCCGGAGCATGTCAAGAAACTCCAGTGTTACAAGTATCACTATTTTTATTTATTAGAACTCTTTCTGTACAATATCACAATACAACACCCAAAAGAACGAACATGAAGTCACATAATCTAAGGCTAATAATAACAAGAATATATAATACACCAATGAAACCAATAATAAGTAAGACGAAAATATTCCAAATACGTGGCGACAGTTAATAAATAAATACATCGCTCTTTCCACGTTCCAGAAACACACAGCAACCGAAAAATTGTTTTTCAGCCGCCGCTGTGGAATCGAACCAACAGAACTCTCGGTATCGCGCCGAGTGCGTTACATTTACGCCACGGGGGCCAACAATCCACGGTGCTATGTGTATTTTTAAGTCAGCTTCTGACATCATAAATCCGTAAGATGAGCTCAGCTACTGAGACGTCTCCATCTGGTGGGCATTAACGGCACTAGCTATATATATTTAGCAGCTGACTTAAAAAATACACAGCACCGTGGATTGTTGGCCCCCGTAGCGTAAATGTAACGCACTCGGCGCGATACCGAGAGTTTTGTTGGTTCGACTCCACAGCGGCGGCTGAAAAACAATTTTTCGGTTGCTGTGTGTTTCTGGAACGTGGAAAGAGCGATGTATTTATTTATTAATAAGTAAGACAATTTTCCAGTTTTTAACAATATAATTCCCATGTTACAAAGATAAATACTTTACAACATAAAATACAGGAACAAATTCACACTCAAATGTTGTCAATATGACTAAAACACCTTCAATATCCATTTAAAATGTACAGTAAGGAGCCAGGGGAAAAGGCTAAATATCTAGCCTGACAAGCCCCTGATCTCCTGAAATTTAAAAAAAAAAAAATTTCAAGTCCAGTTGAGACAACGAATATGATATTAAAGTATGCACTAAATGACATCCAGAAAGCCCAAGACAATAAAAATCTCTTTCCCTCCCCCTACCTTCTCTTTTTTTATATACAATTTTCAATCAAAAAACTAAACAGTCGCCTGAAAACAGGGTATCGGATCTCACATCTAATGGTCAATGGAAGTAGATTCCATTCTCGAAGGCCCCATACACCAGTGTTGTTAAACATCATGCCCGTACGCGCCCAAGGGACAGCGAACTCTGAACCCCTGCGAGTATCGTATGAATGAGTGGCTCTCGACAACACTATCAGATTTAAACATCCTCCTGTATTAATACGTTCGTGAATCATTAACATTAGTCTATATCTGTGCAACTGCTCTACAGTCAATATACGATGATAACGAAATAAAAATTATGAATGAGCTGAAGAGTTTAATAATCGAACATACCTTCTGTGCAAAACAGACAGACGAGTGAGATTTGGCTTTGTAGTTGCACCCCAAATCAAGATGCAGTACGACAGCACAGGATAAACGAATGAATAGTACAAGATTAACAGAACTCTAACCGACAGTAAACCCGAGATTCTCGTAATCATACGAATCCTAGATCTAAGGCAAGACACCAACTGATCCGCCTGGTAATCCCATTTCAAAAATTTATGCAAAACAACTTCCAGGAACCTTATTGAGGCCCGATATTCCAATGCCGTGTTGTACAAATATACCGGACTCAAATTATTATGACCCTGCCTAGTACAATAAAATAGCATACAACCCGTCTTAGCGACATTTAATGTTAGAAAATTGCATGCAAACCAACGAACAAACTTCACAATTTCAAGATTTACTCGAGGAATCAGTTCATCCAAAGAGTCGTCTCCCCTAAAAAAAAGACACATCATCAGCGAACAGTACCATGCAGGGGCGGGTTTACCATTGGGCCAACCTGGGCCATGGCCCAGGGTGCTGCACATAGAGGGGCGCTAATATTTTGAGAATACATGTAGCACAAGACGTTTTATCTCATTTTACTGTATATATTACAAAAATCCTCCGAATCAAAATTTAAATGAAATAGATTTTACAGTTTCAAAAAGATTTTATAGTGATCGATTTAGATCTGCCTAAAAAGGATTTTATAACAGTCTTCAAAATAGTGAAATTAAAGGAGGAGAGTGGCTATTATATTCTGAGTCAACTGGACGCATTTTTTGCTTACCATGTAAACAGTTTGCAAAGCGAGAGAGTTCTTTCCCAAGTATAGGTTTCAATGATTGGAAACACAAAAACCTTATACGTGTACATAGTGCTTCATTTGAGCATGTAGAGTCTGTAAAGTTTTTATAACACGTGCAGAGAATAGTGGAAAATTGATTCTGCTGTAATTAAGCAACTGATGAATGAGAAAAATTATTGGAAGCAGTACTTTTACGGATTATCGAAGTCATTAAATTTCTGTCTTCTCGTGGATTAGCATTTCGTGAAAATAAAGCGAACGACAAGTTAGGGAATAATAATAATGGCAATTATCTAGGTATCCTTGAACTGATAGGAAAATTTGACCCTTTTCTGGAGCAACATTTGAAAAAATTTGGAAATAAGGGAAGTGGAAATGTTTCATACCTTTCGAAGGATGTATGTGAATAATTCATTTCATTAACAGCCTTATCAGTCACTGACGCAATAGTTAAAGAGTTGAAGTCGAGCAAATATATTACTCTATTATTATAGACAACTCTAGATTTGTCAAAAGTTGACCAATTTTTCGTTATGCTCTGGAAAATGAACAACCAGTGGAACGATTTGTTTCTTGCCCAACACTGGTCATAAAGCAGAAGACATGGAGAAGGCTTTATTGAAGCTGTTACAAGATTTAAAAATAGATGTTAAAGACTGCAGAAGCCAAAGTTATGACAATGAGAGAAATATGTCTGGTGAATATTCAGGTCTCCAAACTCGATTAAAAAGTCATAACAGTTTAGCCTACCATATTCCATGCGCAGCACACTCTTAATTTGGTTGGGAAATCTGCAGCGGGATGCTGCCTTGTAGATACATCTTTTTTTTATGTTCGTACAAGACATATACAACTTTTGGTCATCTTCATCACATAGGTGGCAAATCTTGAAGACAGGCGTTCAAGATATTTAGAAGCTACACAGCTAATCTGGATCGCAATCTCCACTCCTTGTTCCCAAAACGTTATGTGATACCCATTGGTCATTAAGGTTTGATGCATGCAAGGCCTTACGCTCTAGTTATTCCTGCATTAGAGATGACTTTGCAGAAAACACCGGTGAAAAATTACAAGCAAGAGTAGAAGCAGAGGGATTATTAAGTAAGATGAAATTGTTAGAAATGGGAATTCTCTTAGAGCTTTGGAGTGATATTTTACAAAGAATTGATAGTTGCAATAAAACACTGCAGAAAGCGAATATTGACCTTTAAGTTACTGTAGAGCTGTATGATTCACTTATCAAATTTATTCCGAAGATCACTTAAATATTTAATAAGTATGAGGAAGATGGAAAACTTTTGTCTCAGTGCGACGAATATAAGAAAAATGTTACCAGAACCCGTCGGAGAAAACTACAATTTCAAGAGATGAATGGCAATAAAGAAACTTTTCACTGGAAAGGAACATATGCGAATATGCGTTTTCCATACGATCACTGATAACTTGGTGCATCAGTTGAAACGTCGACGAGATGCGTATTCCGATATGGAGAGCATGTTTGGATTTCTAACGCAATTATCAGATGTTGATGAGACAACATTATCTCAAAAGGCAAAAAAATCTACTGACAGTTTACTCTAAAGATTTAGGCCCAGAATTTGAACAAGAATGTCTTCATTTCCAAAAATTTTGGAATAATTTAGATAGACAACCCAGCAAAAACAGTCTTGCTGGCCCAGCACTATGTTGCCGCTGCCGAACCGTCACTAAAATGTCCGGGCGGCCAACAGAAGGGCCAGCAGTTCAGGCCAACAGCTGGCCAACGGTTGGCACCCCATCAGTTGTCATATGCCACAACAGGGCCATCAGTGGCCCATCACAGGCAGTAGTTGCTACAAGTGGCCCTTCAAGCACGTGCCAGAAATGATGGCTAGCCTAATGTGGTCCGCTAGTGGCAGCCAGCAACCACGTGACGTAACTGGTGGCTTGCTGAATCTTGTCCGCCAACTTCCCAGTAGTAGCCATTATAATAAAAAAATAAATAAATAAAAGCAAGGATAACCGCAGTTTCCTAAGGCTACATTTTTTTTTCTACCCTTACGAAGCTTGTGAATTAATGCACTGCGCTGGGGAAATTTTCTCGACAGACCGGGAAAACGCCCGTTTGCATCTGACTAGATTCGATCCTGGGCCGTTTGCGTGGAAGCCGCGTTCGTTACCGACCGGACTAATTCACTAAGCTTGGATGCGTGCTGGAAGCTAACTGTTTGGTATGCAATTTGTAATCGAATGCTTCCCTCTTTCATTTTACAATATTGCGAGGTATTTTTCATAAATGTCAGTTTCATATAATTCATAAATTAATATTTTCAACGTAACGATAGTTTTTTTTTTACTTTAAGGAAACTTCACTCATTTGCAAGGGGTGTACAAACTTAGAGTCGCTTTCCAAAGTATTGTACTGTCCTTGTCTTGAAAGGAGATTGTTGAATTAATATATATTTACCCGGGTTCATGTCACATTCTGTTACATTTTTAAAGTTGTGTCTTTCCTTTCCGTTTTCCGAAGCTACATTTGTTTTAAAGAGTAAAAGATATTTTATTTTACTTCTCGTTATTTTTAGAAGCGAATTCCTCCCAGTCTTGTGTATGCAACCCATGGATGAGTACACCACATAGCGTCGCTTTTTTTTTTCCTTTCAAATAATGGTTTTCCAGGATATTTGTTTCAAGCAGTTTCAAATTTTTTCTTGTTATTCATCCACTCCATTCCATGAATTGTTATTCATGGGAATGGAGTGGGTGTATTTCATGGCTGTAATCTAGTATTCCACGGCTTAATCTGATATCTTCGTCGACGTAAAATTTCATTAGGAAATTAATTCGCCTCTCCACATATGGATTTTTTCTTAACATCCACTAAAATAACACGATGGCGATAGCGTCGTCTTCAACTAACTGGTACCATGAGAGACACAACAAGTGTTGCTTCTGCGCATGCGCAGTCCCGTTGCTTCCTCCTGCTGTTGGGGGTTGCATTGGTTGCCAGGAACGGGCCACTAGTGGCACTTGCTTGGAGGCCCACAATTCACGGCGATGCTGCAGGGCTATCAATGGCTCGCCAACTGATAGCGCTGCCACCAACGGACCACTACCGGGCCGTGAGCTGCAGATTTCAGCCAGCAGTGACCCATCACTGCCAGCTGGTGGCCAGTAGTTCCCCAGCACTTGTATTTTTGCTGGGATCCTAAGGATTTACCCTATGTATACCCATCACTAATGGGTAGCGGTAAAAATACCCCCGGAGAAAATACCCCTGAAAAGCGAAAAAAAAAACCCTCGGAGGAAATACTGTTAACTGTCACACAGGAACACTGATGTGTGGCAGTATTCCAATTTACCGGCAACCCTGCCACACATCTTTCAGCAACTTGGCCACAAAAGTTAAAAAGGGGGCTGCAAAGATTGTCACACAGGAACACTGATGTGTGGCAGTGTTCCATTGTGGCAATTTACCGGCAACCCTGCCACACTCAGCAACTTGGCCACAAAAGTTCAAGGGGGGCTGCAAAGATTGTTGTTTCTGTGCCTATATTGAGAACTTGCTTGGGAACTCAAAACGAATTTCGAGAAAACGTTCCATGTAAGCCAAGCGAGAATTGTACTTTAATTGGGGGGGTCTACCCCCAACTTCCGTAATATTATATTCTGGGCTTCTAGAGTTAAGGAAATCGGGGATCTACTATGTCGACAATATTAAAATAGCATTCATTTTCGTACTACTGCGCTGTCCGATAAAAATTCTAAGGTAAATAAATAATATTTTCCCTGGAGCTCCAAAAGGAACTTTGTAAAAAAGAGGTTGATTTTTTAGTGCTGTTTAATTCGTATTTTTTTTTACAATCGGTTGCTGCTCTATTTCATGATTTCTTACTCAGAAAGTCAGCATTCAATAAAAAATAGAAACTTCACCCATTGAAAGTAAATAAAATTTATTAATTGCCGGCCATGTCAAAGTCAGGACCCTCTGCCAGGCTCCCGCTGGTTTACCTGTTAAGACGGAACTGGAATGTATTAGTATTACATGTACAAATTTTCTGAACCCATCAATTAATGTTTAAATCCGTACATGCCTGTTGTCCAGAAATGTGAATAATTTCCTTCTTTAATTTTAAAACCCAATTTCAGACCAAATCTGACTTAGATATTATTTAAGAACTAGCACAATATGCTATGAAGATGAATTGTTTATTACCTATTTAAATTGTTGCAAATTATTATAATGTGGTTACCACTATGTTTCAGGGGTATTTATTACAACTTGGTGTATTATATTGAAACAGTGTTATGTTCAAATTTTTATTAAAATTTGTACAAAGCAGGTCATTGCACAATTGTAACTTTCGTTTTATTTTAACCATATTTCTGCACACGGATTTTTTTTTATTTATTTTATCTGGACGATGGTCTTTTAGCTTGTATGCTGCTGGTTCTCAGCTGCACGTCCTCTAGTCTCGCACCACCATCCTATCCCTATCTTCAGAACTGTGTTCCCTAAGGCCGAAGGCGCCGGAAGTTTAATTAAATCAGTATCTTCCTGACCGATTGGAATTGCTTTCCCATCAGCGCCTGTCAGACTTACTGTAATGTTCTAACTACGCGCCTCTTGAGCAGCCATTGTGCTCGTAAGTGTCCGTTCACAAATGCTGGGGAGCATTTTAACGAACAAAGTGCCATAAAAATTTACAACCCGAAGAATCCACTAGAGGATATTTCGCACTCATGTTCGTGGCAGATCAAACACCATATACTGTATTTCTGCAAGAATGACTTCCTTTTATTCTGTTTCACAGCGTGCAGTTTATGCGTGTAGACTGTTATTAACAAACGGAGAGAGCGTCGAAGGTAACTGCACAAATACATGATATTGGGAGAAGTGAGTGTTTGATCTGCTGGGAGTATTTCTTCCGGGGGTATTTTTTCCGCTTTTCAGTTTTCAGGGGTATTTTCTCTGGGGGGTATTTTTACCTACATCCATCACTAATGCTTCTAAAGAATGAAGTTTCTCTTTTGAAAATCATCCACAATTATTTGAGGACATCAGGTTCTCAAAAAAGAACAAGTGCATTGGCAACTTTGTCACTTAATTCGAACATTATAGAAACATTACCATTTGAGGATATAGTAGAGGATTTTGCCACAAAGAAATCTAGAGAAATAAAATCTTTTAGCGGTGAATAATTTTACTGTATATATGTTCATTTATTTCTTCTATCTCTCAGTCACTTAATCGATATACAATAAACATTAGTAGCAGCGCTATCATTATATTTTTTAAAAATTCTAAAATTAATATTGCTTACGTTGTAAATTTAAATCCAAAATTTTGCAGGCAAATGTCTCAGAAGTGTGTTAAAAAAACAATTTAATTTGTAAATATAAAAATTTACTGTGAAATGATGTTTTAAAATTATGCGAATTAAACTTGAGAAAACGGCATTTGTAAATTTTTATTTCAATGCCCAGTTTTAAATAATACATGTCCTAAAAATTTTACAGTATTGGGTTCCTCTTGAGAATATGCTGATTCTTTGTGTGATAAAAAATCTATATGTAATTTAAATATGAAATTCTAATCGGCCTCAAATTTCTTACAATAAGTTTACTTAGGGGCGTGTGATTTTTCTTGGCCCAGGGCGCTGTAATGCTTAAACCCGCCCCTGGTACCATGTGAGCTTTAGCCGCATAATATGTTCTAAAGGTATGGACCTCCAAACCCATGGAATAAGTGCAACTATATACTATTTAAAAACATTATAATGTTAAAATATAAGCCTAAAGACGCACCCTATGGCGACAAGCTAAAATTTCGGCAGATTGTTAAGCTACTAATCATCACCTCTGCTGCTTTGACTCCGAGCGCTATTCTTCACAACTTTGAGATAGTTGCATTTTTCACGAACATCTTGTTTGTAATATCAATTGTAGTTATCGTAAACTTCCTTGAGCTAAAAATAGAGCTCGGAACGTGTTCTCTTTCTTTTAGCTCGTATGAAAAGATATATTGATCACACAGCTAAACGGAGCCGTTTATTCTGAGACTTCTTTGAGATCGGTCACGTTTTAAAGACTCTTTCATATGCAAATCGTGTTACTCCGCTTATTTCTTTCCCTCTGATTTTACACAGGTCTTTTTAAATCGTTTAGTGGGCAAAATTAAAAGGATATAAATCTCAGCCACTAGAAGAGCTTTAGAAGAGAACACAAGGGCCGGCCTGAACTTTCTAGTGCAAGAGTGATTAACGAGGCAGGAGCAGAATTGTGGCCGTAGTTGTATAGCAGGCAATAATATGAGTGAAATGTTTCCTCCCTTGCCTGGAGCATTTCAGAAGAGGCCATGAAATCTCGGAAAGGAAAGTTGTGTAAAACATGACTGAGCGGACCAGCTTGTTGCCGGGGGTTCAAAGTTCAAAGAGGGTAAGATCTAAACTGCTGCAGGCACTAAAAGTCTCCTTTGTGTTAAACTACGCTCTTTCTGCGTCCTGACAAAAGCAGGTGTTAAATCTTCCGCAGAAACTGAAATCGTTTGCGTATTGTTTTGCTTTTCTTCACTCTGAGCAAGTTCACAAGATTCAGCAACACCCGATAACACCGCTCACCTGTCTTGGACACCTCGGAGGAACGGATCTGAATAATACTTACATCACATTCGTGCAAAATTTTCTGTCTATGGGAACGTATCTACATAAATATGTTTCTGTATTAACGTTTTTCAAAAAACACGGCAGTTTTAACAAACTAGTCCAAGTATTTGATATCGTTATATTCAACGCTGTTTTCTATAGAGCAGTATTTCCTCTGAAGCTAAACTTTTGTGCAGCGTTCGAATTCTTTTGTGGTCGGCTTGTCTAAGACTATTAAAACTAGAGTCGGACCACCAAAATTAAAATAATGGTTGTCCGATGGACCAATCACTGTTTTCATGTAACGTCAATTTTTGTCACTATGAAACTTTCCCGACATTAGCAAAAGTAAAACCCAAATAAAACATTTCGACGTAACGAAAATGAATAACAAAAGTAAAACCATTGTTGAAAAAAAAAAGAAAATATATATGTTACCGTTAAAGTGTATAATTCAGTTATTTCATAGAATACCTAGTTATTTCATGGAATAATTGATCAAGTTAGTTAAAGCGTGTAATAAATTAATAATTCCACAGTTTAACAAGTTATTCTATGAAATAACTAGGTATTCTATTAATTAACTAATGATAGACAGTTAAAGTGTAAAATAAACAATTTGACTGAAGTATACAGCATACAAGATGTTATTTATATAAAGACACAATACAATCATTTGTTACAATAGGGATTACTAAAATGGCATTTGGAATTGCATGGAACATTATTTCTAAAACAAATACATTTTTTGTTGACACACTGCGTTTTACATGAACATTTTTTAAATCCCTGACCGGTACCTAAACTTTCAGTTGTAGTAATCGACCGGAGCGATTTCTCTATATCCGGCACTTCTTCGATCTGAATTAATTTTTGTTCACAGACGCTGAACTGGGATCGGGAATATAGCTGTTTTACGCGGCCGTTTCTTGTTCCCAATTGAAAAAATCCTTCGGTTATTTTCATGATAACAGCTAAAACAGATCTGGCGTCACCCCTTCCTCTGTCAACTTCAGGTACTGGGATACGGACTATAAGCCCCCACAGAGGCTTCAGAATGAGATTTATCTGACATTAATTTCATCATCTCAGCTTGAATTTCCAAACATTCTTTAGAGTTTTCTCCTTCCCTCTGAACATTCAGTTCATTAAAACACAATTTGCAGATCTTCTGTACAACTTTGTCTTCCAAAACATAGTCTTCTAAACATGACATGTCGACAGGCTCATTACATTTCGAACAAAAACGAAACATGAAAGTTAATATCATTATTATTATATAACACTTTATAGTGGGTTGAAAATCATGTGTTATATCTGACCAGTGGTTCTCACTTTACAGCCTTTTGAATTTGGGATTTATTTACTCTGTTATTTTACACTTTAACGGGGTGTAGATCGTTATTCTATGGAATAACTAGTTAAACCACAGAATACAAGTGAATTTTACGCTTTAACTGACTAGATCAGTTATTTCATGAAATAACTAGGTATCATATGAAATAACGGATTTCATACTTTAACGATAACATATATATCGGGCACGTATCGAGGAATTTGGTTTGGGGGGAGGTCTGAGTTCGAGCAAAAACTAAGGATAATTTATATATAACATATGTAGGTGGCAAGTTGTATTGACCATATGCTGTACTAACCTGACGCATGCATGATGTACATTTTACTATGCCACGCAGGGCCGGTTCTGGCAGGTGTGCAGTGCGAGCATGCACGCAGGCGGCCAAATTCTAAGGGAGGCCGGAGCGGCCTCTTTCGGTGGTACATTTGCGGAACCACCATTTTCAGAATTTTTACTGGACTGGCGTTGGCAACGCGAGTTTTGTCTAACGGTGAAAAAGTTCAAAGAGTTTGGTTAATCTATTCTACAAAATACAATAGTATGTTTTGCTTTTGGTGCAAGTTGTTTGCTTTAAAACAAAACAAACTAATATATTGTCAGGGGTTTTCAGATTGGCGATATTTAGCTACTCATTTATCGTGACATGAAGCGAGTGTAGAACATACGTAAAACTGTAAAAAGTCGTATGAATTAAAAACATTTATTCATACCACTTTTTACAGTTCATTAAATTTAGCTGTAAAATGATGCTGCCAAAGTAACATTGGAAACCAGTAAATTTTTTTTGACATTATCGAAGAATTGTACACATTTTTTTTCTGCATCCCCTTACAGGATGGGATATACTAAAGCGTAATATTAGTAGTTAACACCGAAATCTGTAAGCTATACAAGGTGGGAGAGTAGAATAAAAGCAGTGCGATCTCTTTGATTGCAATTAGGTGAAGTCATGAAAAGTTTAAATGATCTAATAGACGACAATTCCCAAGACATGAAAACAAAACATACAGCTCAACACAAATTTTGAAGACGACAATCCGATTTTTGGCGTAAATGTGACAAGGATGGTAAGTCAGATAATGTCCGAAAACTTGAAAATTTTCATCGTCCTGGAGCGGGACTCAATGTTTGTTAGATCGGATTGCGCCTTTTTAAGTTCATCTCCTCAATCATTATATGGAACGATTTTCTGTCAAAAATCAGTGTTGTAAGTAAAATGTTTCAGTGCCCTCAATCCAACATAAATGAATCTCTTAATGTTTTGAGTGAGCTTGTTAAATTTCCAAGTGCAGCCAGATCTGACGCTGCATTTAGTAAATATATTAGGGATGCAGATGCTTTAGCTGCAGAAGTAAATGTGGAGGCAGAATTCCCAGTTGTAAGGAGTAGGTCTAAAGTTCGCCTTTCTGATTATGAAAGTCCTGATAAATCTATCACAAGTACACAAGAATTGTCCAGAATACAATTTTATTTAACGATTGTTGATACAGCCTTAAATTCCATTCAGGAAAAGTTTGAAAATCTATAGGAATGTCATAATGTATTTAAATTTCTTTTTGAATTTCGAGAAATGACTAAAGATGAAATTAAAAATCTTACTTTGATTTAGATGTTTCCCATCTGATTAACAAAGGAAGCAAAAGTTTTAAGGATACTGAGGGTCTTGAGCTCTTCAACGAGTTGATAACATATAGAGTTTTGAGCAGTGGAACTGCAAATGAGGCAGGCGCATGAAAAAACTTAACATATATACAGTATAACAAAAAAATAACTTAATGCCATCATTTCCTAATCTGTTTATTGCTTTGAGAATTTTTCTGACATTACCAGTTAGTGTAGTATGAGGTGAAAGGAGTTTTTCGAAACTCAAACAGGTAAAGACATATTTAAGAAAATCAACGACTCAAGAGATTTAGTGATCTAGGACTGTTATCTATAGAGAAGGAATTGTGTGAAAGTTTGGAAATATCAGATGTAATTGACGAATTGGGAAGTAAGAAAGCAGGAACTTAACTCCATGGATACATACATATATTTTGTTAAGTTATGGTACTTATGTGCGACGTGTCAGTGTTATTGTGATATTTTTGAACAGTTTTGTTTTGAATATACACTGCTGACCACCCAAAATGCAACACCAAGAAGGAAGCATCCGATTGGCCTGAAATTCGCAGCATGCGTCGACCGCGAGTGGACATGCAAACGATTAGCATTGCACGGCCTATGCAAATCATGTACGCCCGGCACGCCACCGAGACGCACTATAAGAAGGGTGCACAGAACGCTGGGTGTAAGTAGTGGAAGTGTGTTGTGCTGCCGGACCTGTGCGTGGGAAGCTTCCTGATGCCTCGTCGCAGAATAAGGCAGTCATTCCAGCATGTTTCGGAGTTCGACAGAGGACGAATAGTGGCTTATCGCGACAACGGTTTATCGTACCGAGACATTGATGCCCGTGTGGGATGACATCCAGCCACAGTGAGGCGAGTATGGATTCGGTAGGTGCAGGAGGGACGGACGGACCGACGTGAGCGATTGCCGCAGTCACGGCACACGACCGAACAAGAGGCCGGCATGTTGAGTGACGGGCATTGACGGCCCGCACCACCACATCACGAATGTTAGCGATTCAGAGATGTACCAACCGGACAGCATGGATCATTCAGTTCATTACCCAGCATGAACTGAATGATTTGGTTCGTGATCTGAATTTACCTAAAGACGCAGCAGAGCTTTTAGGATCACGACTTCAGGAAAAGAATTTACTATGTCCTAATACGAGATTCTCCTGGTACAGACACCGAGAAGCAGAATTGGTTCCTATTTTTGCTGAGGAAGGCGGTTTGGTATATTGTAGAAATATTCCGGCAGTCATGAAATACTTACAATTCAGGACAGTGTAGGTTGTTCATAGATGCCAGCAAATCCAGTTTAAAAGGTGTTTTATTACACAATACTAACATCCATCCATCCATTCCAGTAGCGCATTCTGTGACTTTGAAAGAGACATACGAGAACCTTAAATTACTGCTGGAAAGTGTGCAGTACAAGTTTCATGAATGGTCTTTGTGCGGGGATTTCAAGGTGATTGGAATATTGCTCGGCCAACAAGCAGGCTACACCAAATTTCCTTGCTTTTTGTGTGAATGGGACTCCAGAGCAAGGACGGGACATTGGGTTCGGCAGCAGTGGCCAGTCAGAAGTACATTTACACCTGGCGAAATAAAACATTGTTTCACTTCTACTGGTTGTTCCCTCGAAAATACTGTTGCCACCTTAACACATCAAACTTGGTTTAATGAAGCAATTCGTGACAGCTTTAAGCAAGGACAGTAAATGCTTTCTGTATCTTGGTGGTAAGTTTCTATCATTCACGTCTGAAAAAATTAAAGCTGGCATTTTCATAGGCCCTCAAATACGATAATTAATGGCAGCCAACATATTTGAAGAAACCATAGTGAGTGCTAATTGCGAGCATGGACTGCATTCAGAAATGTGGTACACAACTTTTTGGGGAACACGAAGGCTTCAAATTACACCACTTTAGTCGAGGACATGCTGGAATCCTATGAACTGCTTGGTTGCAACATGAGCGTCAAAGTTCACTTTCTTCATGCTCATTTAAATTACTTTACTAACAACTTTGGTGATTTTTCGGAAGAACATGGCGAGCGCTTCCATTAGGATATTAAATTGATGGAAAAAAGATACCAAGGAAAGTGGACTGTATATATGATGGCCGACTATTGTTGGATGTTGAACAGAGACTGTACGGACGCACACCGAAGACAATCCAAAAAGAGGAAGTTTGAAGGGGAGCCCAGTGGCGAATGTTAGGTATGCTTGCTTTTGAATATGTATTTATGTTTATCTATTCCTTAAACAATCATTCCGCCCCTCCAGAGAACATTTTCACCCGTTACAAACGTTGCCATATAGCAATGTCATTAAAAAAAATAACGGTTTTTTAAATTTTCACATTTCCGTCATTTGTGAAAAAACCTGACGTAATATGGAATTTTGAAGGTCATTTTCGGAATCTGCGCAAACAATCCATTCAGATACACCTATTCATTTGAAAACAACAGAAAAAGTTGAAAAATTGCAGATCAGTGTTATTGATTTCCGTCTCATCTTTTGTAGGTGTTAGATAATGGAATCATTAATTTCAGTATACAATAATAATAATAATAGAGACGGATAAGAAAATAGCACTTTGTCCAGTCCGGCTTCTTTTTGGAAGGAACACGTTGCGCTACATAAAGGGCGAGTTCCTCATGCGACTAGGATAAGCGTTCATGTTTCCTGCAGTAAAATATTTATTACTCTATCGAGCCAAGTACTTGATACGCACAGATTCCGGGTCTTCATATAACGGTGGGTGCAATGAATGATAATATCTTGTAATCGTTCCTGGCTCTTATTAATTCTGATTTATTGCGTTTTCAAGCAAGATGAAGAGCATATTTGGTTTGCATATCCGTAGGCTACTACAAAATTGATTTTCTTTTGATGATGGAAGAACGATATTGTCTTTTTGATTAATTGGAAATATATCAACTTAATTGCATGAATATATTTTTATTTCGTGTTTCCAAGTTCATTCGCTGCTAATTTCTTCTTCCATTTATTTCGTATACTACGGAGCGTCTTTAAACAATACCCACAAAAGTCAATGACCGACAGTAAAGCGCTTTTGGAGAAAGCAAACTATTAGGTGTACAAATAAGTTTTAAAGCGTTTTAAAACAACGCAGCATGTAATTAGAGAGAAAACAACAATACCTTTTCGAATCAAAATATGCGCCGTCATTATCTATCGCCTTCCGCCATGAAGAAAATACTTCGTCGTGTTTTGCGATGAAGTCGTCAACCAATTTTTGCACTTCGTCACATGTCCGGAACCGTACAGCAGACAAATCACGTTACATCGATCGGAACAAATGATAGTCTGAAGGGGCTATGTCGGAACTATACGCCGGGTGCTCCAAAACTTCCCAGTCAAGCGTCAATAACGTTTCCTTGACCGATTTCGCGACATGCGACTTAGCGTTGTCCTGAGATAATTTCACGGGACGCAATTCTCTGCCTGTGAATGGACGTTTCCGACAGATTTCCTGGTTCAATCGCAGCAATTGTTGCTTGTAGCGATCAGCAGTAACAGTTTAACCCTGTTCCAATAGTTCAGAATTGAACACACCCTTCATATCCCATCAGATGCACAGCAAAACTTTCTTGGAGTGGATATTGCGTTTCGGTGTCGAAGTCGTTGCTTCAGTGTGGTCTACCCAGTGTTGTTGTTTTTTTTGCATTTGGGATTTTCGTAACATATCCACTTTTCATCACCCGTAGCGATTTTCTACAGGAAAGACTTTCTGTGTTGTTTATTAAAGAGATTCAAACACTTCATGACACGCTCATCCTTGTTCCTCTGGCTCAGGTCATGTGGCACCCATTTTTCTTCCTTCCGAATCTTTCCCATTACGCGTAAACGATTGGAAATGGTTTGTTGAGTTACCTCCAGTTGTTCAGCTAGTTCGTTTGGTGTTTGAGATGAATCTTCATCCAGCAATGCTTGCAGTTCCTCGTGTGCAACCTTCTGCGGGGCGCCGCTACGTTTTCCATCGCTAACATCAAAAGCACCTGCTGTAAACCGTCTAAACCAAGACTCACACGTGCTTTTCGAAACAAGTACAGAACAGATCGATGCACATGCTTTTGCAGCACTTTTTCCTTGATGAAATTCGTAACGAATGCAGTGTCGAATAAATACAGTATCGCTTGCCATCTTTTACCTACCGATGTGAAAGTGCGTTTGACTGTTGGGCAAACTTCTGTGTCACATTTTATACTCTGGACCAGTTACAGTCACATGACAACAACGCGGGGAAATGTCGGATATGTAAATTAGCGGTATACGTTACACAAAAAATGGTTTAAAACTTATTTGTGCACCTAATATATGCATCTCTCCGTGCCTCTTTGAGTTGTCCGGAGCCTTTGTTTCTAATTTTTAGTGAAGGTCCATGTCTCTAATCCCAAAGTAAGAATTGGAAGGATGTATCGATCAAGTACTTTTCTTAATGATACAAAATGATAAAATGCTCTTGAAAAATATGCTGTTTCTTCCAAAAGTACTACAGCAAAATCTTGTACGTTCACTAATTTCTTCTTAGATGTGTCCATCCTTTTATATTAGGGGGATGTCCGGGAAAAATGGCAGTTCCACTTCGTAAATATGGACATATTCTGCTGAGAAGTTTTCGTGCGCTTCAGACGACATACGTCACGTTCTGTGGAGAAACAAACTAGGCGTGATCACATACCCATGCGTTGAACTTGTACCTCGGCCAGTTGCAATGGATACAAAGTTTGCGACATTACTGGAAACGGGGGTTTAAAGCTAGTAAAGTTCGAAAAATTATCAAAGTCGAAGGCTTGGCGGGTGTTCGGACTGCGCAAACATGGTTCAAGAAATTTGCGGCTGGTGACTTAAGCTCGAAAAGAAAGGAAAGTTCGGACACCTTGCAAGCGGCTGTGGAAGACAATTGACAAACAAGCAGTCGCAAATTGTCAGAAACACTGGGAGTTTTTAAATCTGCATTCGATCGGAAAGGTTTGCATATTCATGAGGTGCCTTCGGAACTCACCCAATTTCAGGCTGAACGACGTGTCGTGGTACACAGTGCGTCAAAGAATTTTTAAGACTGGCGCTAGATTTCAGCCTACGGCGGCGCCACCAGTGTAATCGCGATTGCATTATAAACCGTGACCATCTGCTTGCTTTCTGTCAAAAGTACTGCGCAGTTGTTAAAGTAACTCAAACGAAACGGCCGTTCATTAGAAAAGTAAAAAATTTTTCATGTTGAATTATTAAGATGGAACAAAGGGCTGTTATTAAATTTAAAGCAAAACTTGATAAAAGTGCCTCGGAAACGTACCAAATGATGAAACAAGTTTACGGTGAGTTTTGTTGAAGTGGATCAAATGTTTTCCTGTGGCACAAACGTTTTTTTGGACGGAAGAGATACGCTAGAAGATAAGCATACCGGAAGACCAAGTTCATCTAGGACACCTGAGATTATTGAAAAAGTGCGTGATTTCGTGGCAAACAATCGATGTGCGTCACTAAGAATGATGGGAAGAGTCTTTAAACATAAACAAAGAAACGATTTGAACCATCCTGCATGAAGATTTGGGCAAAACAAAAATATGTGCTAAATTTGTTCCACACACGTTAACCAATGAATAAAAATCAAGGAGAAGTGCCCATTGCAGAGACCATTTCAGCCGCTGAAAATGATCCAAACTTCTTAAAATCGATTGTTACAGGTGATGAAACATGGTGTTTTCAATATGATCTTAAAACAAAGCGACAAAGTGCAGAATGGAAGTCAAGAAACTCGCCACAAGCCAAAAAAACAAGAAAAGTTATATCGAAAATCAAAACAATGCTCATTACATTCTTCGATAGTAAGGGTATTATCCACAAAGAATTTGTTCCAAGTGGAGAAACAATTATTGGTGAGTTTTATTTAAATGTTTTGAGGCGTTTGATGGGCAGAATTCGGAATTTGTCGCATTCGTCCAGAATATCGGGATGAAAACAGTTGGTGTTTGTTCACGATAATGCACGCACTCACACCTCACTTCTTGTTCGTAGATTTTTGGCGAAAAATAACGTCTGTGTGTTGAATCATCCACCGTATTCGACTGATTTAGCACCCTGCGACTTTTCTTTATTCCCAAAACTTAAAATGACGTTAAAAGGGTGTTATTTTGATGATATTTCGACCATACAAACAGCTTCGACGCATGCTTTGCAGGCAATTCCGCAAAGTGAACTGGAACAGGCATTCAAATCATTATTAAATCGCTGTAACAAGTGTATTGAAGCCGGAGGGACTTATTTTAAATAACAAACCAAATCAAATTATAATTTCTTGTTTCTATTTCATTTTATAGACCCAGTCTTAAAAATTCTTTGCCACACTGTGTATGAAAAGAACTTCTCAGAAATCCTAAGCGATACTCGATTTATCAAACAAATAGAGTTGAAAAATGGATATATCTGAGTAATCCAGATTCTTCACAATAGTTGTTGAATAGAGGTGAACCAGCTTTACCTACACACAAACGCGGGTTTTGGAAAACGTTCGTGCTGCCTATCTGGTGGAATTATGAAGGCGTAATCCACACCTTGAGCTCATTCCGAATGATCGGTCTGTCAATGCCGAATTGTATTCTCTGCAGTTGGACAGGATGTAAGGCAAACTTCAGCAGAAGTATCCTGTCTTAGTCAACCGAAAACGAGCACTTCTGCAACAAGACAATGCAATACCTCATACTGTTAATCGGACCCAAGTTAAATTTTAAGAACTGTGTGGAATCGACCTGTCGCCGCATCTAGCAGACAGCTCCGATCTCGCCTCCTTTCGGACTACCACTTGTTCCGGGGGATGGCGCATTTTCTCTATGCCAAGCAGTTGACTACTTTGGACGATGTCGAAAGCCAATGTCAAGAGTTTTCCTCTAAACCGAAAGCTTGGTACTGTGTAGAAACTAAACAAATGGCTAACAGATGGGTTCAAACTATTGAACATGATGTACTTTGAAATTTAGCTTTGATTCTGCCGAGGTTCTGGATAGGTGAAACTGTTGTATCAAAAACGTCATTTTTTTCTGACACCCCAATATCTGTAGCCTAAGGTAGATAGGTGTAGGCAACAGTTATTTCCCTAAATTTGCACCTTAAACCTCTAAACCTTCAGTTCGCGCATAAATTTTGTTTTCTGTAAGAAAATACACTGGCGGAAAGTGAAAAAAGAACACCAAGACGGAGACGTCTGATACCAACGAAATTTTTACAGCTTAATAACGGAATACAGAGGATAACGTGATCAAAACATTATGGCAAAATACAGCTGTATTTGCTGGTAAACTGAAAAATAACATTTCCATGTAACATGGTTAGTACGAGGTAGAACCGCCATGAACTGCGTCACACTGTGCAATTCTGGCATGGAGTCTGTCGTACAGATGTTGGATGTAAGTTTGGAGTATTGAGTTCCAAGGATCCTCAACCTGGACGCGTAAATCGGGGATGGTCGTGGCTGGCCGTGGAGACCGGATAAGTCGTTGTCCCATTAAATCCCACACGTGCTCAATGGCGGACAAATCCGCATGGAAGTTGTCTCACACCCTGAAGTGCATGTTGCGTTGCACGTGACGTGTGTGGGCGTGCGTTATCTTTCTGGAAAACACCACGATGGACCGACCTTACAAATGGCACAACAACGGGCTGAATGATGATGTTGATGTAGGAGGTGCTGTTTAACGTACCCGGTACAAACACTAGTTGTGTACGGGAGTGATAGCTGATCGCTCCCCACACCAGGAGACCAAGTGTAGGCCCTGTGTGTCGCTGGCGGAAGCAAGAAGGGTGGAGATGCTCCCCTGTGCGTCTGCGAACACGCATACTGCCATCGGAGGCTCCCAAGCAGAATCTGCTTTCATCGCTGAACACGACAGATCGCCATTGCGTTCTCCAGTGCAGACGTTGGCGACACCACTGCAGCCGTTCCTGACTGTGGGCTGGAGTCGTTCCTGACTGTGGGCTGGAGTCGTTCCTGACGGTGGGCTGGAGTCAGAGGAAACGTCCATCTGTCGGAAACGTCCATTAACACGCATAGGATTGCGCCCAGTAAAATTAATGCATGTCAACGCTAGGCCGCATGTCGCGAAATTGGTCAAGGAAACTTTATTGATGCTTAGCTGGGAAGTTTTGGAGCACCCGCCGTATATTCCCGACATAGCCCCTTCAGACTATCATTTGTTAAAATCGGTGCAACATGGTTTGTCTGCTGTACCGTTCCGGACATGTGACGAATTGCAAAAGTGGATTGACAACTTTATCGCGTCACACGACGAAGTATTCTTCATGTCTGGCATCCGTCAGCTGCCCGACCAATAGCGGAAGATGATAGATAATGACGGCGTATATTTTCATTCGTAAAGGTATTGTTGTTTTCTCTCAAATTACTTGTTGCGTTGTCTTTAAACGCTTTAAAACTTATTTGTACACCTAATATTTTCGCAGTGCCTTATCAACATCATCACGCAAGCTAAAAACTGTTCAATGTTTTTATATTTTTTTTGTCTATAATATTTCAGTCTCATTGAGAAAAGGCGCAACTCTATAGTTCTTTTAAAACCTTTGAAGCTCATGTAGTTTTTACGAAACTTATAGATATCACGTGCTTTTATTGGCCTGGCATCTCCGTGTGAATACTTCTGGGGGGATTTTTATTCGTGCCTGTCCATAATATTCCTGTCTGAACTAGGCAGATTTTTAATTTTCCTTTCGTTCATGAGGTATTAAGTAATATTTTTGATGTCTCCTTCCGTTCAAAGAGCTTTGGTGCTTTGTTTCTTTCGAGGAATCGCCGTGGAGCAGTCGATAATTTGAAATGCAGATGAAAAAACTGAATAATATATGTGGATAATCTTGAAGCGCGATTTACCTTATTCCTTAAAAGAGAAATGTCTAATCAATGGATCCTTATAGTTCTTATCTATGGATCAGAGATATAACAAAAAAGACTAAACATGCGGGCAACTCAAACAAGCAAGGGGAGCTTCATGCTTGGTGTGATCAACAAAAATAAGAATATGAAAGCATGAATCAGGTAAATGACAAGAGTGAAAAGCATTAGAATCAAAATATTAAAGTGGCAGTGGGCTGGAATAGAGCCCTGCACGTCCCTTGCCGTGTCTACTCAGTTTAAAACTTACGGGCCGGGCCTACAATTTCGTAGGCGGGCTTGGACGGGCCTGCACTTGGAATAATTATTACATGTGGAATAATTATTATTTAATTTATATGAATTACTATAATATATAATTATTATTATTGCATTATTATAGTGGAATAATTATTTAATTTCTGCGTATACCGTTAAGGGGAGGTTTATATAAAAAATGGAAGTACGGGTAAATGTCGTGTATTATTTTAAGAAGTGGAGTTGCATATTAGTTCTGTAAGTAAGAGTCGAGTTTAAGTACATAGCAATTATACAAGTCGAAATATATAAATTTTGCCAGTAAACTATTCTTTAGGCTATGTCTTTATAATTTTGATTTGTTACTTGTTTTGTTTTAAATTTGAATGAATATTGGGTTGGGTATATTAGAAGTTTGAAGAGCAAAACAATCTGAAAATTGTGTTACATTTCGATTTTGGGAGTTATATCCTGAACCTGAAGAATTAAAATCAAAGACGTCGGGGCAACTGAACGAAATCATATTCTGCGTACGAGAGTTTGTTGTATTAACTATTAACCATTAAGCATGTTATTGTGTGTGCAACTGAGCATCAGTTTATATTATATTCTGGGCAAAAGTGTCAAAGAAGACAGTATTTGTCTCGTATAAATAGTGATCTGACCCTACGGAAGGGTTCGATTATGAAATGACGATAATTTACCTAAGTTCACTGAATACTATTTACTGCATTTGCCGTATTTCTGGTTACTGGTGGGTTAGTTAACTTGCTTATGCCCTCCTTTCACACTAGTTTCGAGTTTATTACAAAACGTTACAGTACAAATACCGTCTATGTTAAAGCAAGTGACAGTTGCGCAAATGAAACCTATACCGGGCCTGACATTAACTGGATGGGGCCGGGCCTGGCATTAACTAGGTGGACTCGGGCAGGGCTCGGTCC
Source organism: Macrothele yani (assembly GCA_039090855.1). Classification (NCBI taxonomy): domain Eukaryota; kingdom Metazoa; phylum Arthropoda; class Arachnida; order Araneae; family Macrothelidae; genus Macrothele; species Macrothele yani. The sequence continues at coordinate 10,833,317 of CM077022.1, read as the reverse complement.
TGAAAATATTGCCTCTGCAGGGCTCTAGGCTGGATATATTGATAGAACTGACCATCGTTGGACAACTGAAATACTATACTGGATACCAAGGTATAGGACAGGACTCGGAAGATTACCACGTGGGAGATTTTCTGATGAAATTCGAAAGCCTGCCGGAGTGACGAGGGAGGAATTGCTCAAGACAGAGAGTTGTGGAGAATATTTAGGTGGACCTAGATTCATCCTAGGACTAAGAATGGTTGATCACGATGTAGGCATGTTCATACATAGGTCATATGATAGTGATGGCAGTTTTAATGGCCGCAGCAGTAATTGCTCGGCTCTGTGCTTATCTTTTCATGCATATTAAAAAGATAGTGAGAACATTTTGTTTTGTTTGAATGAAGTGTTTGCGGGTCCAAAGTGTTTCTCATTTTCTCCCAAGCTAGATAAGTTACTCAGGGGTTTGGAAGTAGAAAAAGCTCAATGCCGAAGCAGTTCAATGCGTTTCTTTCCTATCATCTTAATGCATAACGCGCAACAATTGATCACTTATATTTTTCACCCGAAAACCACTTTATGTGCAGTTTTACATTAGCATTTCTTTTTCGTATGCCATCTAGGTGCGATTTCAAAGTTGACGTCTCTCGACTTGTAAGCTGCTCCGATGGCGCAGTGGTCTAAGCGATGGCTTCTGATCATTCGTCCGAGATGGGTCCGGGTTCGAATTCCGGTGAGACATGGATGCTGTGTTTGTCTTACGGCACTAGCTTTCTCCCTTCCTTGGAACCAGTGGCCCTACTTTAGGGATGGGCGATTGCTTTGTGGCCCATCGAGTTGCTCACGATGGCCGTTAAACATTCTAACAAACCTGCTTTGTAAGCAGCACAACACCGTAACAAGTTAATAAAATCGTGCGCTTTCCAACATAATCGTTACTCAAGTTATGAGGATAATGACTGTGGAATAAATCTTGCCCCTGTTCCCTGACCTTTGACCCCATTTCGATGATATTAATCAGAAATGGTTCCTCCGGAACAATATACTAAAGTTTTCTCGCAATCGAAGCATTTTTACGTAAGTTATGACGCATAAGGGCAATGGAAAGGATCCTACTAATATATTCTTACCTTTGACTCCATTTCGTCCATTTTCAATAGGGTTCGTCCCCAGTTGTCCCCTACCACATATTAAAATTTCATCAATATCGAACCATTTTTACTCAAGTTATGACGCATAACGCAATGTAATGGATCCCGCTCCTCCTATGTCCTGACCTATGACCCCATTTCGCCCATTTTCAATAGGGTTCGTCCCCAGGTAGTCCCCTATCACATACTAAAATTTCATTGAAATCGAACAATTTTTACGCGAGTTATCGGGCGGACGGACGGACGGACAAAGCTGGATCATATATGCTTCTTCAACCTACGGTTGGAAAGCGTAAAAAAGGAACCAGTTCTTCATTTAAAATGGCGCTCCGGTGGTGCAGTGCTCTAAGCGATGGCTTCTGATCATTCGTCCGAGATGGGCCCGGGTTCGAATCCCGGTGAGGAATGAAGGTTGTACCTGTCTTATGGCACTGGTTCTCTCCCTTCCCTGGAACCAGCGGCCCTAAATTAGGAACGGGCGATTGCTTTTATAGCCCATTGAGTTGCTCACGGTGGTCGTTAAACCTCCAATAAAAAAAATCATTTAAAATCACGAAATAAAATGTTTAATTACTGTAAAGCCACCCACCCATCCGTCCATCCATGTTGTATATATTTCTAAAATTTTATTCAAAATCGTTTGTGTGTTCTTTGAGGGCTTTTATTTGATTGGTGATTTCTTCATGCACAGTATTGATTTTGCACAGCATTGCTGTTCGAATTGAAGTCAGCTGTGCAAGTACGAAGAAATATTCGTGCACGTTTTGGTAAGAAACCCCCTGAACCTAAAAACGTTAAGAATTGGAAGAATTTTCTGGAAACTGATAGCGCGCAGTGACGCACATGAGATAAAGGCAGATAGCAGTGAGAGTACATGACCGCGTAGCTCAGCTAGGAGATTGTCTTTCTCCGGAGTGAGGGGGAGGGCCGGCTAGTTTGCCCGGCGCGGACAAAACATGTACGTTCTATTAGCGCCCGAACTTCCAGGATGACCCGGTTGCTAGGTTTCTCGCAATGATGTGATGTTTTTTCCACACGGCGAGACAGGAAAAATAAGAATCCATTCTTCAGTGCTTTGAAACAATAAATCAGTGTGGTGTTACGTTCCACACACCAAATTGTCTCGGATTTCTCAAATGCACGTTCTTCATGGGATGACTGCCTACAGCGACACATGGTCCCGGCTGACCCGTGCCCCTGGCCCTCTTTGGGGGGGGGGGTTGACGTGCTTGCATCGCAGGACGCACATGAGATAAAGGCAGGTAGCAGTGAGAGCACTTGTAAGCGTAGCCCAGTTGGGAGAGCGACTTACTCCGGAGTGAGTTAACTCTGGTTCGATGTCTGGCGCCAACAAACTTGTACGTTTTAGCGCGTCCTCCGCGAAAACAAAAACTTGCCAATCCAGCACGGGCAGGGAATATCTAGAAATAATTAGAGAAACTTTTCAATGGAGTCCAAGAAAGTTGACTAGCCGGCTGCCACAGAATAGATATTGCCGGGCCTTACAGTCCTGTTGGTTCTGCACATAAATTGCAAATCCTAAAAGATTTTCAGCAGAACGATTAACAACGCTGTCTCGGTTTTGATGTTAACTTCCTAGAAAGTGCGCTTTTCTATGTCGAAACGACGCTTCATGTGTCTGGTAAAGTAAATAGGGCCACCCCGGTGGCGCAGTGGTCTAAGGCGCTGGCCTCTGATCATTCGTCCGTAAGGGGTCCGGGTTCGAATCCCGGTGAGGCATGGATGTTGTGTTTGTCTTACGGCACTGGCTCTCTCCCTTCCCTGGAACCAGTGACCCTAAATTAGGGACGGGCGACTGCTTATAGCCCATTGAGTTGCTCACGGTGGTCGTTAAACCTCCAATCAAAAAAAAAAAAAAGTAAATAGGCATGATGTCTCATATGGGTTTTAGAAAACCCACATGCTGTTCTTAATCAAGTTCCACATAGCCCTGAAGTTAATTCTTGGCGCAGGCAAATGCGTAATCGTGTCAAAGAATAAATAAAGGATAAATTCTGTCCTTAGGAAGACCTGACTTAAAGTTAATTCGGTGACTCTGTCTTCAATAATCTTTTCGAATCCTCGTTTATCATACTGGTCAGGAAGCGGCACAAAACACGATGAAGAGAACCGAACATACTAATGATTTGCTGGGCCTGTGCGAAGTCGACCTACAGGAGCTGAGCCAAAGACGGTGAAAGAGGTATCTGGTAGTGGAGCTATATTTAATGCTGATGACAATTCTTTATTAAAATCATATGAATGCATATGAACTTGATGTTAAATACGAGGGTTGTACCGAAAGTAATGCAATAGTGGGCATAACTCTTTTATTAACTGAGAGAGGCCGTTCAAATTGCACATGTTGGTAGAGTACTCTTCCCCTATAGTAACCCTTCGTCTTCATTGCAAGTAAATAATGGATTCCAAGCAGAAGCAACGTGCCATCATTGAGTTCTTGACGCAGGAAGGGTGCAGGCTGTCAGACATTCACAGAAGATTACAGAATGTTTACAGAGATGACACTATTGACAAGAGCAATGTGCACAGATGGAGGAAGAAGTTTAAAGAAGGGGAAATCAGCATTGAAGACAAATCACGCAGTGGGAGACCATCATCTGCGACCACTGACACGAATCGTCAACGAGTGGATGAATTGATTCGCGCGGAGACAAGAGTCACAATCCGTGGGCTTGTTGCACAACTGCCATAGAGAAGATGGTGAAAGATTTAGGGTATCTGAAAGCGTGTGCAAACTGGGTACCATGGCAGTTGACACTCGAATTGAAGGAGAGAAGGGTGGAAGTCTGCTCTGATCTGTTGGAAGCGTTTGAAGCCAACGAAGCCACGTTTTCTTCCGATATGGTGACAGGGGATGAAACGTGGGCGTATCTTTACGATCCGGAAACGAATAATCAATCCATGGAACGACGTCACACCTCTTCACCAAGGCCTAAGAAGTTCAAGAGCCAGCGATCAGCACAGAAAGTCACGGTGACACTTTTCTGGTATAACAGGGGTGTCATTCTCCTTGATTTTCTGGAACGTGGCGTAGCGTGACCAGCGAGCGGTATATTGAAACCCAAGAAGCTTAGAGAAACCATAAGGAGGAAGAGACCGAACAAGAATCTGAAAAGGATCCACATTCACCATGACAATACGAGATCACACATATTTTTTGACAACAAATCAGGCGATCAGCAAATTAGGCTGGTCGGTGATCCTCATCCACCGTACAGTCCAGATCTGGCGCCCCTCCGACTTCCACCTGTTCGGTCCAATGAAGGACAGTCTCCAGGGTTAACGATTTGATGCCACAGACTAGGCGAAAGTTGCTGTGAAGAAGTAGGTACAACAGTCTACACCTGATGTTTTTCAAAGAGGATTCGAGGGTTGGGTTCAACGATGACGCAAATGCATCGCTCGTGATGGAGACTGTTGAGTAGTACCTTTGTATAGAGAAAGATTTACTGTACCAACATGTGCAATTTGAAGAACTCTGTGTGTGAATAAAGAAGTCATGCCCACTTTTGCATTACTTTCGATACAATCCTTATATAATGTAAGTATCCAGACACCTCGTACTGATAGTGCAGACACTCTCATTTTTGATAGTGCGTTAATATCTATACACTCCCTATTGACAGTGCATTCGGTCTTACGCAAACATCTCTTCGTAGATTAATTTATAAGTACGCTCGTAGGAATATGATGAGAAAATAGCCGCCCGACTATGAATGCCAGATATCTCGATCGACTGATGTAATTGATTCCCAGTGCAGACTGATAAGAGGGAGCCACATAAGTAAGCGCTCCGTACGTCACATCTCAGTGCCATTGGAGATCACTGGGTCGGTGGTTGGTGGTGTGATACACAAATGGCAGTGGATTGGGGCAGAATCTGCGTAGAAACGACGAGGTAAACGGCGAAAGCGAACATGTAAGGCCGCGGGTGGCCTAGTGGGCAACGTTCGTGGCTGCCACGGAAAGGGCCTCAGGTCTATCCCAGGCTGGTACGAACGCTCGACCCAATAAATATCCGCCGTGCGTCGGATGGGCACGTTAAGCCGTCGGACCCCGGTAGTAAATAAGGGCGTCTTCTACCTCGCTTCCGTGTGACTTTCCTATCGGGCACTCTATCCCAAATCTCCTAGCTTCCTATTTCTAAGGGTTGTTTAAGACCTGGGGTCAGACACTCCTTTCCTAAAATCCTCTACGTATGATCATTTGAAAGCTAACATGTGAAAGGAGTGCTCCGCAAAGGACTCTCTCCTCAGGATGCAAATCAACATTGTTTCAAGTCTCGCAAACTCTATGTGACACTATTTGGACTGATGTTAGCACCACAACAGTGTGCAGGAAACTGCATGATATGGGTTACTACGGTCAAGAAGCCATCCACAAACCACTAATCACTTCGACTGATGCCACACGTCGATATAGCGTGGTGTAAGGAACGCCGATCTTGGACTGTAGACAATTGGAAAACTGTGCGTTGAGCTGACGAGTCACGATACAGTCTACCAGTCTTATGCCAGAAGAAAGGTACCTTCCGGGCTGTATTTTCCCGGCAATGAAGTATGGGGCTTGGAGGCAGCTTGTTGGTATAGAGCTACTTTTCGTTGTTCGGAATAGGGCCAGTCAGTCGTTTCGAATAAAACGTTAAATGCTGAGCTCTGTCTAGACGTCCTGGCCAGTTATGCACCACCAACATTGTGGCCGTAATTTGGGAAAGGCCCATACTTCCATCAGTAGGATAACGCCCCATGTCTTGATGCTTGTGATGTTACAGATTTGTTTCAGGACATGGACGTCGAAAGGTTTTACTGGACAGCCCCGAGCGGGAGCACTGTGCTGAGAGCTATACAGAATCTACGGGATGAACTGAATCGTTGGGTACGTGGAACAAGAGTTCCTCCGACAAAAAAAAAAAAATGAACCGGTCACTGCTTTAAGCGGCCGATGCATCTTAACCAAATGGTGCTCAAAATTTTCTGCGCTCCCTAAGCAGAAATATTCATGTAGCGGACGGGTTTTTCTTTCTGAACGCCACATAAAATGTTTTGTTTTGCCAAAATCTACAACTTAACAATTTATATCTTCTTCTTATCTCATCAGTGCCGATAATAAACCTGCCACAAGTGTGATAAAGCCCTTCTTTCTAGTTCATTCTCTGCTCCATTACCCAAGTTATGGTGGGGAAGGACTAATTCCTCTGACATGGACATCATGCCACTGGGTAGAAACAAGTGACTCAGATATCTTCTCTCTCCTTTCTTAGATTCGTCGCCACCATTTTGAAGGTAATCAATCAGTAAGGATTAGTGTTAATCATTTCCCTGAACAACCACTTTGAAAAATAGAGCTAGACTGAGCTTCCTCTCCTTCGCCGCCCCGGTGGCGCAGTGGTCTAAGGCGCTGGCCTGTGATCATTCGTCCGTAAGGGGTCCGGGTTCGAACCCCGGTGAGGCATGGATGTTGTGTTTGTCTTACGGCACTGGCTCTCTCCCTTCCCTGGAACCAGTGACCCTAAATTAGGGACGGGCGACTGCTTATAGCCCATTGAGTTGCTCACGGTGGTCGTTAAACCTTCAATCAAAAATCAAAAATTCCTCTCCTTCTACCGAGGAAGCTCACTCGGTCCACCCGCGTGCGGCCAGTTTCTTAGGCAGCGAATATATTGATTCGAGCCATTTGCTAAACCCGAGTTAATTCGTTCCAGCCGGTTAAGGGGTTAAAGGCTGAATGACGAGGCATATCGGCGGACATTTACAAACATCTGGTTTAGAGTATTCCTGAAAAATCAGAAGCCGTCATGAGGGCCAAATTTGTCAGCACGGAATAATAATTTTCTACAAACAAAGACTTGTAGACATGTAAGTGTCCGAATGTTAATGGTGGGGGCAGTGTACTTGATGTTTAGCATAAATACGATAAATCAATGAAGGAATAAACATTCCTCATAATACATGGGGAAAATCAATAGAATATTCAAAGCAATCAGAATATAAATTCTGAATTTGCTTGTACCACTTACTGGTCATCCATGTGAAACCTCTCAGAAAACTTGAAAATTTCTTCGCCCTGGAGCGGGAATCGAACCCGCATCTCCCGATTTCCGTTCCACCCAGGACAGTGAAGTTTCAAGCAACTGAAACTAAGCAAACTTAGCTAGTAATCGGAGCTGAGTTCGGGCTAAATTTTAAGAGCCCGAGCCCGAAGTATGTCAGCCCCAGCCCGAATTTCATACTACAAGATAGAGCCCGGGCCCGAATGAGCCAGAAAACTATAATGAACATGTTTAGGCATTTTTTTTTTAAATCTCTTCCAGACTTCCACGCTTTCCCTCCTATGCAATTAACCGATTTTTTTCTCAACTGTGGAGTGGGGAAGGGATGGTAATCTATTACTACAGTTCCTTTGGCAATTCATTTCTTCCTGAAATGTTTCGGAGGATCGGGCATGAGGGAAAAATAAGGAGGCACAACAATCTACGTCGTACGTTGCTCAATAGAATGAGCAGGGAGATGCCTTGTTGAGGTAGGAAGCAAAATTTCGTCAGCTTGCTCTCTACTATCTATACATCTTAGAGAAACTTTTCCTTCGTAGAAATTCAGTAATTCATGGCCTATGATATTCGTTACCCAAGCCCGTAATGAATATCCCTGCCGAGTTCCCACTCCCCATCTAAGACCAGTTGCCGAAGAATTCTATTGAACAACTAGAAAGTGTAAAAAAAAAAAAAAAAAAAGTCTTGTACTAAATCATACAAAAAAACCAAGAAAGATGACACCAAATTTCCGGGTGTAATGAGCACGTCTTTTGAATCCGTTCTGACATGCGAATTAAATTTATCAAAGCTATTCCAAATCAATGGAACCGGTATGGAAAACAGTAGTATCTGACAGAAGTTTTCAATCGGGTTTATAATCCCGCAGATATTGTTGCAAACGGAAACGTTAACTTATGCCCTCTGGTGGCAGACTTTTGGTTTAAGAAAAATTTGAATTTATGTGAGAAACATTTCGCAGCGGAAACGCTCTCCATCAAAGAAAGATTTTTTCAAATCAGGCTCTTAGAAGCAGAGATATCGACAAATATACGATATCATCTACGCCTCCCCCTCCCCCCGCGGAAAAAAACATGCATTATTCGAAAAAGAAAGTATTTTCAAAAGGTTTTTCGATGTGAGCGGTATCGGTCTATAAAATAATTTTTTCAATCGAGTTTTCAGGAGCTTAGATTGTACTGTAATTACATCAGACGCAGAAATGAAATCTTACGAACCCCGGGTGGCCAAACCATTCTTTATCAGATATTAGAAATTATATGCTGAGAATTTCCTATCAGGAGACGTATCCGGTGCAGAAAGAATTTTTCAAATCGGAGTTTTTGAAGCAGAGATATTAAGGAAAACGCAATTTACTTTTACGCCTCCTAACGGAAAGTCTATGCGTTACTTGAAAATGTAGAACTTATATGAGAAAGATTTCACACCGGATACGCTATCTAACAAAGAAGGAATTTTTCAAATCCGACTTTTAGAGGCAGAGATATTGACAGAAATACAATAGATATCTACGCCCTCTGGTGGAGAAACCGTGCATTATTTTAAGATTAAAATATTCTCAAATATTTATGGACAGATGCGGTATCGGTCCACGAAAGTTTTTCAATCGGGCTTTTAGAAGCTGAGATTTTACTGCAAGTACCTACGAAGCAGAAATTCAACCCTTACGCTCCCTGGTGGCCAAACCGTATTTTATAAAAAAATTAGAAATTACAAAAAAAAAAAAAAAACCTTTCCCACCAAGAGCTGTATCGAGTGCTGGAAGAAGTTTTCAAATCGGAGTTTTAGAAGCAGAGATATCGGGGAAAGCGAAATTTGCCTTTACTCTCTCTAGCAGAAAGTCAATGAATTATTTGAAAATTTTGAAATTATATTAGAGACATGTCGCACCGGACCCTTTGCCCCACAAAGAATTTTTTCAAATCGGATCATTAGAAACAAAGGTATTGACAAAAATAAGATATATATCTACGCCATCTGGCGGAGAAATCATACATTATTTTAAGAAGAAAATATTCGGGAAAGATTTGTCTACGTAAGAATTTTTCAGTCGAGATTTTAGGAGCTCAGATTTTGCTGAAAACCCATTAGAAGCAGAAATCAACTCTTACGCCACCTGGTAACCAAACCATTTTATACCTAAAGTTAGAAATTATATGAAAAATATTTCGCATCACGAGCTGTATCCTCTGAAAAAAGCAATTTTTCCAATCGGAGATTTAGAAGCTCAGATAGCTGGAGAAAAGCAATTTACTTTTACGCCCCCTAGCAAAGAATATATGCGTAACTTGGAAAATTGACTATGCCTAAAATAACCTTCGACTTAAAGGGAATCGAAAAGTAAAAGAATTTTTTAATAGGATGTTTAGAAGCAAATATATGGATTAGAATGTGTTTTCAATTCGATATCATCTGCACTTACGCCCTCTAGCGGCGAAATTTTGCATCGTGAAAAAAAAAAAACGAAATAAAGGATCGTCATTCGCACATTTCAAGCTTCCTAATGCAAAACGAATTTTCCAAATCGGACTATTAGTTGCTGAGATATCGTGTCTACAGACGGACGGACAAACCGATAACATAAGCACGATTTTTTTTTACAAAAGACGTGCTAAAAGGGGAGAAGTCCGAGCCCGAACTCCAGTAAGTATTATGCAGCCAGAGCCCGGTTCGGCCCCGGTCTCGACTTCGGGCTTTCGGGCTCGGCCCATCTCAGCACAGCTAGGAATCTGAACATCCTCAGATTTTCGATAGTCGAAGCATCCTTGCTTCCAGCTCCAGGGCAGACTATGTTTGCTTAGTCTCAAGTTGCTTGAAACTTCTGTCCTGGGTGGTGAAACGGTTAGCATACTCAAACAGAAATCGGAAAATGCGGTTCGATTCCCGTCCAGGGCGGTGAAATTTTCAAGTTTTCTGAGAACTGTTATATGGATGACCAGTAAGTGGTACAAGCAAATTCAGAATTTATATTCCGTTTGCTTTGATTATTCTATAAATACGATGGACATCTTGAGAAGAGATTGAAGGATGTGAATTTATCTGGCCAGAAAGCGGGCACCAAACACGAAGAATCAACCGCATAGAGAATGAATTGATTTGGTGGGCTGGTGCTCATTTACCCAACAGGAGACATGTGACACTGGACAGAGATATATGAGGAAAGATGGGGAAGCAGCATCAGACAGAAATGATGGTGATCATTGCAGTTGTTTATTATAATCAGCAACCCATATGTGTGAGTAGCATCCAGTATAATACATGTACACTATATTATCAACAGTATTCGGACACTGCCAAATATTTGCATAAGTGCAAAGAACGGTTGTGCGCAAGAAGGTGCGCTGTGAGTGAGGAGGTACGTATTAGGTGTGCAACTTTATTCTCGGCCCCTAACCGCAAGCGATCATAGAACGTCGGCAAAGAAAATAGCTGTGTGCGATAATGGCTGATTGCAGCGCCATCCAACAGCTTTCCAGGCAACCGTAACCGCTCACAGCTGTGTAGTGACAGAAGGGACGAAAGTTGACTGCGAAAGCAATGTCGCTCGAGAAGCAACATTTGAGGCACTGCCTCCTGTTCGCGTTTCAGCTTCAAAAAAGTGCCGCTGAAACCCCCAAAAAATGATCTGTGCTGCTTTGGGCGAGGCTGCTGTGTCTTACAGTACGTGTAAGAAGTGGTTACAGCGGTTTAAGCAGGGAAATTTCGATCTCCGTGATGCAGAACGTCCGGGACAGCCACAGAAAGTTGACGATGAGGAACTGGAACACACTGTTGAACGCGAATCCCTGTCGTGCACAGTCAGAGCTCGCCCAGGAACTCGGAGTAACACGGAAAGCCATTGCAAAGCGCCTGCACAAGCTTCGACGGATTCACAAGCAGGACCGTTGGGTGCCTCACCAACTCACAGCTGCAGGTCTAAACGCTACGATGTTGCTGTGTCCTTGCTCTCCAGATTCAAGAAGGATTTCCTCCACAAGATTTTGACCTGTGATAAGTGGATCCTCTACGATAATCCTAAGCGGCGCAAATCGTGGGTTTATCCAGGTCAGCCTACCACCAGTACAGCCAAACCGAATATCCATGCCAGGAAGTTGTTGCTGTGCATATGGTGGGATCAGCGCGGTGTCGTACACTATGAGTTGCTCAAACCTGGTGAAATGGTCAATGCTGAGCGTTATTGTCCGCAACTCATTCATGTGGGTGACGCAATGGAGGCGAAAAGACCATACACCGGCAAGGGCAGAAGGTCGGTCCCGTTGCTTCAGGATAACGCGCGTCCTCACACCACGAAAACGACTTTAAACACGATCACCGACCTGGGATGGAAGATTTTGTCCCACTCGGCGTTTTCTTCAGACTTCGCCCCGTCGGATTATCACCTCTTTTGCTCCCTGCAACATCACCTGAGTGATACGCACTTCACTTCTGTCGAGGAGCTCCACACAAATATTGATGACTTTATCAAATCGAAACAGCCCTCTTTTTTTCCCAGTGGCATCCCGCAGCTCTCTGATCGATGCCTCGAATGTTTCCAACACGACGGGAATTATTTCCCTGATTAGGTACGCATTAGATTTGTTATAATTTGCTGTCAACGTGTCGTGCCAGTGGCCGAAAATTAAGTTGAACACCTAATAGCTCCTGGCATGTGACTTAATCGTCTTGAGACTAAAACGTCGGGAAAAATTTTCGTTTCCTATTGATAGTAAAATGCCATTCAGGGTGTAGTTTCCTGAAGCCGAGGTTGTTGAAATATGGCGTTTTAAAGCGGGTACGGAGAAGTTGCCACCGGAGAACTGGCCCCCGGAGAACTGGACACCGGAGAACTGGACACATTGCAATTTCAGTGCCATAAAATTGTTCTGCATAAACAAATTTCGTGTGGCTATATTCCCCACTACTTGAGCAACTTCTGTTCATAATTTTTTTTTTTTATATTTCATTTTCAGTAAGAGATTTAGACATTTCTATGATTTTCGGAGCTGAGCCTAAGCGGAGAACTGGCCACAAAAATTTTAAGGGGCCGTATAAAAATTGCGTTCTGGGCTGCTCCGTGGCTACGTTTCCCCGAGATTGGTTATCTGACACACATAAAATGTCCGTAATTTCGTATTTTCTTATTTACGATATTTTTCTATAAACTACAACTAAAAAAATTCTCTGCTAGTATGAGCAAACCCAGGAAACTTGTCGGGTGTGTGTGGAGGGGGGGGGCTTAAAACCTAAAATATGAAATATAAAGAATTTCTGGTCCGATCGGGAGATTTTCAGAGTTTACAAGCTACAAGTCATCGAATTATCTAGTCGGGGGGGGGGGGGGGATACCAAAAGCGTAAAATATCAAGAATTTCTAATTTCTCTTCCGAACGGGAGATCTTCAGCATTTACAAGCTGCAACTCGACAAATATTCTCAGCGCATGTGCACTCTCTGGAAACCTGTCGGCGATGGGGGGTACCAAAAGTGTAAAATATGAAAAATTCCGGGTCCGATCGGGAGATTCTCGGCATTTACAAGTTACAACTCGACACGTTATCTGAGCGTATGTGCCTACTCAGCAAACCCGTCCGGGGGGTGCGGGTGTAATTTCAAAAGTGTAAAATATGATTAATTTCTCGTCCGATCGTAAGATTTTTGGCATTTACAACTGGACACATTATTTGAGGGTATGTGCCTACTCTCAGCAAACCTGTGTGGGGGGGGGGGGGGAGGGGGGCATGCCAAAAGTGTAAAATATGCTGAATTTCTCGTCCGATCGGGAGATTTTCAGCATTTAGCAGCTACAACTCGACACATTATCTGAAGGCATGTGCCTACTCAGGAAACCTGTCGGGGGAGGGGGTTGTAGCTTATAAATGCTGAAAATTTTCGGATCGGGCGAGAAATTCTTCATATTTTACAGTTTTGGTATTAACCCCCCTCCCCCGACAGGTTTCCAGGGTAGGCACATACGCTCAGATAATATGTCGAGCTGTAACTTGTAAATGCTGAAAATATCCTGATCGAAGGAGTAATTCTTCATATCTTACAGTTTTGGTACCCCCCCGAAGGGTTTGCAGAGTAGACATATGCCCTCAGATAATGTGTCGAGTTGTACGTAGCTTGTAAATGCTAAAAATCTCCGGATGGGACGAGAAATGTTTCATATTTTACCGTTTTGGTATACCCCCCCCCGACAGTATGCTGAGTAGGCACATGCCGTCAGAAAATTTGCCGAGTTGTAGCTTATAAATTAAATGCTGAAAATCTTCCGATCGGACGAGAAATTTTTCATATGTTACACTTTTGGTATTTACCCCCCCCCCCCCTCCCCACCGAAAAGTTTCCTGAGTCAGCACATGCGCTCAGATAATTTGCAGACTTTGTAGTTTGAAAACCCTGAAATCTTCTGTTGAAATGTACGTCATAAACATTTTTTCTAAAAATACATTATCGCAATTAAGAAAAGACGAAATTACGGTAACTTTATATGACTCAGATAACCGACCTCTGGGGGTCGTGGACATGAAGCGGTCAAAAACGCAATTTTTATACGACCCCTTAAAATTTTTGTGGCCACTTCTGCGGGTGGTCAGTTCTCCGGTGGCCACTTCTCCGTGTGGCCAGTTCTCTTACACCCGTTTTAAAGACCCGAGGTACGAAAGTATTGCAAGATGAATAAACCACTGTAGGTCCGGTATGTATCAAATGATTTTGAAAGGTGATCATGCTGCTCCAAAACAACGCTCTGGACTGGACGTCCATAGAAGACGACTAACCAAGATTATTGATAGATTTGCGATTAGCTTCTAGCCAAAGTAAATCTCTACGTCAGATTGCCAGTGGTTTAGCTGTCAGAGTATCAAAGACTACTGTTCATCGTTGTTTGCAGTATGCGCCGTACACGGTTGCAGGGGCGGACTTCCGGCTAGGCGCGCCAGGGCCTCACTATTTCAGGGGCCCCGAAAACATATAAGTGGATTTTCAGTTTTGTCTTGGTTTTCACGGACCAAAGCAAATCAATCCATAAAGCGACTACTTTGTATTGTCAATTGATATTTTACTTGCTCATATTAACATGTTTGTTTTTTTTTCTTGCTGTTGCTGATATTCCGAATTTTCGAGTTCTTATCGATGTACTTATTTTGAAAGGAACGGTTAAAATAATTTTGACTTCTTTTTAGTGGTAAGTTAAGGAAGTATTAACGCTTGCCACACTTTTCATTGTTTAAGGCAAATTCTTAACAGGCCAGCTGTGCTATAAATTGCTTTCATGCTACTTCCAGCCAAGGAAACACATCTGTGTTGGAAACCCCCCCCCCCCCGAGTTGTGATGAGGAGTGTAAAAACTTTCCTGATGATCGGGAGGTGTTTGCTGTTAATTGTTTTTTCCCTTCGTGGTACTATAATCAATGAAGAAAGAAATATTCTTCATGGATAATTCTTCATAGGATAATTGTTCTTACGATAATCAAGTTCTTTCTCCTTTCTCGGGCCTAATCCCTCTAACCCATCCTAAACCAAAAGAGTTATTAATATTTAGGCAGAAAAAGAAAAGAAATTCGAGAATATCACACCATCTTTTTCTTATTTAATAGTGTTATAAAAGTAGGGCTGTCGATCGATCAATATTTTTAATCGGTTAATATTTCACGATTGATCGGTTAATCGACCGATTAATCGGTAATTTGATCGAGTGATTAAAAATACTGTCACAAAAAAATATACGACTATAAAATACATTATGCATTATTCTATTATTATATGGATACCAAATCCGTTGTCTAAAATACACTGCTGGACAATTGCTAAGGACGGATCATAAACGGCTATATAGCGCATAAAAAAGTAAGTGTGGTTGGATGCCAAGTGAAATAAAATAATGTCAGAATGCCAGGACATTACAAGAAAGACAATTTATTGTGCTCTGAAATCCAGAAGACTTTGGAACGTGTTCAAGGGACAAACAGGCCATTTTGTGCAGAATACGTAAACGTGAAAAAAATGCAATTACCGTCCGCAGGCGTTCCGGCGTAAGATGTCAATACGAGATATCGCCACCATGGAGGGCGATGCAAGATTCCACACGTCGTGTCATGCTTTGCACAACATTATCAAGCAGCTGTTGGGGTAATTTATCCCATTCCTCTGTCAGTGCACCGATGAGGGTGTCCTTGTTTATTGGAGGGCATTGGCGACCAGCAAGACTCCTCCCTAAAGCATCCCACACATTTTCAATGGGATTCAGATCTGGAGAACGTGCTGGCCATACGAGTCGTTGAATATCCTCGCTCTCAAGACACTCCTGGACAGCGACTGTTCGATGACATGTTGCGTTGTCGTCCATGAAAATGAATCTATCACCGACAGCACCACGGAACATGCGAACATGAGGTAGCAGAACATCATTAATGTATCGTTGGCCAGTCATAGTCCCAGTTGGAAGCACATAGAGGGACGTACGGCCATTAATCATGATTCCAGCCCATACCATGACACTACATGTCGGTTATCGGTCCTTTTCCTGTAGGTTTGCTGGACAATATGCAGTACCACTATCACGCCAGATCAGTTGTCGTCGACAATCAGACGATAGACTGTATCTACTCTCATCTGAGAAGAGGACAGCAGACCAGTCGTTATCAGTCCAATTGCGATGTTGATGGTACCATTGCAAACGGGCAGTACGGTGACGTCTGGACAATGGGATGCACACAACAGGACAGCGGGCGTATAGTCCTCCTTCATGCAAACGTCTGGCGACAGTTTTTCGGGAGATCCGCTTGCCAGTAGCAGCCATAAACTGATTTGCTACCTCACTAGCTGTGCTGCGCCGGTGTCTTTTTGTTGATAGCACTATGTACCGATCTTCTGCAGGTGTCGTACTGCAAACACGGCCTCCCCCGTGACGTTTGCTACACTCTCCATTTGTTTGAAATGATTTCCAAAGCCTTGAAACAACACTGTGGCTGCCGTCGAACTCCCTGGCAACATCTGTTATTTTTCGCCCTTCTTCAATCTTGCCAATTATTCGGCCACGCGTAAAATCATCTAGGTGATGCCTGGAAGACATACTGAAAATTGCAAGTTCGTCAATTGATTCTTTCCCTTTCAACTTTGCGTTTGAACAACAACGGGCCGCCCCAGTGGCGCAGTGGTCTAAGGCGCTGGCCTCTGATCATTCGTCCGTAAGGTCAGGCATGGATGTTGTGTTTGTCTTACGGCACTGGCTCTCTCCCTTCCCTGGAACCAGTGACCCTAAATTAGGGACGGGCGACTGCTTATAACCCATTGAGTTGCTCACGGTGGTCGTTAAACCTCCAAAAAGAAAGAAGAGAAGAACAACAACGGTCAATACGCGTCAAATCCTTTATATCTCTTATCAGCGCTATGACGTCACGAACAAGTTCGGCAATCCAAAATTTGCATACGCACAACACGCCTTACTGTATCCCGCACTTATGCTAATTTCTACATTTTTCTGCCTTCCATTTTATGGTTGCTATTGTCATCCGTCCTTAGCAATTGTCCGGCAGTGTATTAGGGCGTTGAATGTATCGTAGCCTGTTTATCTAGTAGTATTCATTGCTTTACTTTATTAAAAAAAATCAGAAATACAAATTAATAATAATTACCTTAAACCGGGTTTGCAGTCACTGCTTTAGCCAAAATTTTAGGCACAAGAGCTTGTCAATATTGGGTGGTTAAAGCGACGTACGAAGTTTGTTAACAGCAATACCAGCGGCACTGAGCATTTTTTTCACTTGGCACAGACGTTGCTGGAATGCACAGCAAGCGTTTTGCAAAAGTAGCAAAGCAACGTCAACTGCAATGCATTATTTTTCCACCACTGACTGAAGAGGATCTGTAAAATCGTCGTCGAGTTCAGGCAACTCTGATAAACTTGAAGCTATTATTCTATCGGTGTGCTGACATTTGTGTGTTTCCTTTATTTCTGTTTCTGGAATTGACGAATTCTCAAAACATAGTTTTCTTCGTGTCTGTTGCACATTACTTCGTTCTTGGTGTAAGCACAGCTGTTCATTTGTGCTACTGGATGAAATTCTGTTCCACACTAGCTCTCGGATTTTTTCTGGTATACAAGGAAATGTCTTGAATCGAGAGTCAAGGGCAGTAGCTTCTTCATACTTGTCGTATTAAGGCCATTGACTGAGTCTTTCCGTCAGATCACCGAGCAGCATAGCTTTAAATGTGCAGATATATGCTGGGTCGGTATCGGACCATCTCATTGCGCTTTTGGGGCGTGTAAAAGCGGGAATTACAACACTGGCAGTTACGTACTTGTGACCTCCGAGTATTTCAGTGATTTCCAAGCAAGGTTTCAATACGCTGATTAGTTTCTAAAGCACTTCCTACTCAACTGTTGTCAGAACAGGGATATTCGATGCGTTGGCTACCCCAGAATGTTGTCTACTGCGTTTTTAGCTTTCACAAGACTTTCCACCATGATGTAGGTACTATTCCAGCGTGTCACGATTTCCTGTTGCAGCTTAGTGTCAGGAAGACCAAGTTCGTTTTACTTAGACGAGAGTGTAGCCTCTAAATGTGAGCTGTGTTTGAAAGGTCCTACAATTTTTGGGGCATTTAGCTAGAACCTTTTCCATCGATGCGAATGTAAGAGCTTTATTTATACTTAACTGTAAAGTATGTGCCGAACATCTTACACTGTCAAACTTGATCTTTTAACGCCAAGTACAATATTTCTGGCGTTATCAGTGCAGATGGCAACAAGGTTGTCCGTTAGTTCCAATTTTTCGACGGGTTCCTCGAATTCAGTTACACTCTGATTTGCAGTATGCTTCTCAATCACCTGTTTCAGTTGAAGAGTTGATTCACAATAATGCCACTCATTGTCAATCCAGTGTTCTGTTATTGCTAAGTAGCTGTCGTTGGCGAGCGAGGTCCAAAAATCTCCAGTTAAACTAGCATAGGAAGGTCTCTTTAATTCATCAAAAACACTCTTGACTTCTGAATGTCGTAAATATGCACAATTTTGTCCAGACGAATCTGATAGCGGTGACTGCCTGATTTAAACTCCCATCGTCATAAAAAGGCTAGTTTCCAAGAAACGAGCACAACTTGGTGTATTCAACAAATTCAAACCTATATGCAGTTTTTTCAACAGTTCCTAATGAATTTTATTTTTATACTATTTTTTTTAAGTAACCGAGTAATCGGAAGAAGAAAATAATCCGCGACTAAAAAATGTATCGATTAATCGGTTGATTAACCGATCAAACCAGACAGCCCTAGTTAAAAGTAATTTGCATTGTATCGCAATAACATTTTCTCATTACTTTCTGCTTACCTATTTTAATACTGATAATTATCAAGTATTCTCACCTTTTCTATCCCTTAAATCGACAAAAAAACTAGCTTTTGAAAAAGATATAAAAACGTTTCAATGATACTATTACTCGAAAAATCTGCAGTTCCTACTTTTCCATTTTCAAACCGGATCTTTTGGCATTTAATTCGTATGCTTCTGTTTCTGATAACTGCAGATACATGGGATACGGGTATTTAAAGTCCCAAATTTAATATCCATTGATTTCCTATTAGCCTAAAAATTCTGTTTCTGATAACTGCAGTGCATGAAGTACACTATCTACCAACAAGTAATTGGACACCTGTGATAGCAAAGGAATACGAAGTTTATTCACCTTCAATAGTTGGTGGAGCCTCCACGAGCGGCAATTTCAGCTGCGACCCTCCGGGGCGTACTCTCAATCAGACGTTGTACGACGGCTAGCGGTATTTTCTTCCACTTGGCTTGGAGAAGACAGGTCAGTTCCTTCACCGATTTCGGACGGTGGGGGCACCCCATAAGTCGACGCTCCAACTCGTCCTAGAGGTGCTCGATAGGGTTAAGGTCCGGGCTCTGCGCAGGCCAGTGCATTCGATTAACCCCATTGTCACCATACCAAGCAATGGTGGACCTCGCAAAATGACAGGTGGCATTGTCATCCTGAAAGTAACATGGGTCCACCACGTAAAACTGCCACAACGTAGGAAGCGCATGGCCATCCAAAATGGTGCAGTATGTCTCGGCGTTGAGTCTACCAGGAATTACGACCAAGGATCCCGTGCCATACCACGAGCAACACCCCCATAGCATAATTCCACCGCCGCCGAACTTCACAGTTGGCACAATACATTCCGGCCAGGAGGCGTTCCCCAGGCAGACGCCAAACCCAGACCCTGCCATCCGAACGGTAGAGGGTGAACCTTGATTCGTCGCTCCAGAGAACCTGTTTCTTCTGTTCAACGGTCCACTGTCGACGTTCTTTGCACCACGTTAGCCGAGCAGCGCTATTGGACTTGGTGATCAAAGGCTTGTCGGCGGCAGCACGTCCATGATAACCGAGCAGATGCGCTTCCTTACGGATGGTTTTCATCGAAAGAACGCTCCCGGATGCCTGTTGAAACTCCTTGCGGATGTGGCCCATCAATTTGGTGAGGTTCTTCCGAATTCTCTGGCCAGCACCCGTCGGTCTCTAACTCCCAGTTTTGTGGGTCTGCCCGGTCGGGGCACATTCCGACAGTCACCTCTCATCTTCCACTTGCCAATCACGTCGGCCACCGTCTATTTTGGGTACTTCAACTCGCTGGATATGTCACGTATGGATCGGACATTTCTGTGATACCCGACGATTACACCTTTCTTGAAATCAGAGAGCTCCGAACTGTGTGGCATCTTGCATGCGACTGGTTGCGTTGTTGTTTCCCACACGATATTTAACGGCGGGGGCCGTGACGTGTATCAGGACCGCAGATATCGTCGATTGCAGGGGTGTCCAATTACTTGTTGGTGGATAGTGTATATGGGATATTAAAAGTGCCAAACCTAATATTCATTGTTTTTATCTGTTAGCAGCAAGAATAATTTCTAAAATATCTCTGAAATCAAGAAGTTCGATGTGCACGGAAAGACAAAACTTTTTCACTAGCACCGTTTCTTACAAAACGTCCTAATAATAGGAAGATATAATGGCATTTTAAAAAGCGTAAAAACCTTTTTCTTGCCCCCCCCCCTTTGTTTTTTGTTAATGTGATGGAGAAAATTTTCTGAGGAGATAAGAATGAAGAGAACCTTTTAGCGCCTAGGGCGCCAAAAGATCTGAAGTCGCCTCTGCACGGTTGATATAGCAAAACTGCAAAGAAGCTTATTTTTGTTGGGCCACATATGCACTGGAAAGACGAATATTTAGCAGTGCTATTCAGCGATGGGGAAGACGTTCAATCTTAGATGGTCCACATGGCTGGGCTTACTACTGGTATGACCTAAGACACGAACTTCGCTCTTTCTGCAGCCGGCAGTTTGGAGAGGGCACTCATGATGTGTGTGTGTGTGGGGGGGCATTCGGCTATATTTATACGACTGATATTGCTTTCTTGCAAGGACGGCAAGCGTCTGGTGACTATCAAATAAGTACTGGAGACCTATTTACCCCCAGTTGCAGAGATAATAGGATGCGAACATCGGATGTTTCAACAGGACAATGCTTCGATCCACCCCCTGTTCCTTAACTCGAGCAAGGTTTAGGCAGAACTGCTGTTGTGGAATGGCCAGCCAAGAGTCCTGACCTAAATCCAACCGAAAACCTCTGAAGCACGTCATGTACAGAGGTTGGACAGAATAATATCAGCACCTAGGAAAAGAAGGTTTTACGTGCCTAGCAGGGTGTGGAACCACCTGAATCCTCCTCGGAATGGATGCATACAAATCCTGGATGGTGGTTAGTGGGATGTTACACCATTCTTCATGCAGAAACTGCTCCAGGTCCTTGAGAGATGCAAGGGGAGGATAACGGGATCTTACTCTGTTTTCAAACACAGACCACAGGGGCTCGATGATGTGTAAGTCTGGTGATTAGGGAGGCCATGGACGGTGTGTGAGTTCGTCCTCATGTTCCTCAAACCATGATTGGGCATTCCGAGCTGTGTGAATTATGGCATTATCATCTGGATAGATATCATTCCTCGCACGAAACAATGCCTGAGCCATTGGATGGACTTGGTCCGCCAAAATGGTTTCATACATCCTGCCAGTCATCCATCCTTTCACCCGGGTGCTGACCCTCCGGCATTAAGCAAGGACGTCTTCTACTTTGCTTCCGTGTGACTTTCCTATCAGGCACTCTAGCCCAAATCTCCTAGCTTCCTATTTCTAAGGGTTGTTTATGACATGGGGTCAGACAACTCCCTTCCTAAAATCCTCTACATATGATCTGATCTGATGGGCACATTAAACCGTCGGACCCCGGGTACTGGCCCCCCGGTAGTAAATAAGGGCGTCTTCTACCTCGCTTCCGTGTGACTTTCCTATCGGGCACTCTAGCCCAAATCTCCTAGCTTCCTATTTCTAAGGGTTGTTTAAGACCTGGGGTCAGACACTCCCTTCCTAAAATCCTCTACATATGATCTGATCTGATCTGATGGGCACATTAAGCCGTCGGACCCCGGGTACTGGCCCCCGGTAGTAAATAAGGGCGTCTTCTACCTCGCTTCCGTGTGACTTTCTTATCGGGCACTCTAGCCCAACTCTCCTAGCTTCCTATTTCTAAGGGTTGTTTAAGACCTGGGGTCAGACACTCCCTTCCTAAAATCCTCTACATATGATCTGATCTGATGGGCACATTAAACCGTCGGACCCCGGGTACTGGCCCCCCGGTAGTAAATGATGGCGTCTTCTACCTCGCTTCCGTGTGACTTTCCTATCGGGCACTCTAGCCCAAATCTCCTAGCTTCCTATTTCTATGGGTTGTTTAAGACCTGGGGTCAGACACTCCCTTCCTAAAATCCTCTACATATGAACTGATCTGATCTGATGGGCACATTAAACCGTCGGACCCCGGGTACTGGCCCCCGGTAGTAAATAAGGGCGTCTTCTACCTCGCTTCCGTGTGACTTTCTTATCGGGCACTCTAGCCCCAAAATCCTAGCTTCCTATTTCTAAGGGTTGTTTAAGACCTGGGGTCAGACACTCCCTTCCTAAAATCCTCTACATCTGATCTGATCTGATGGGCACATTAAACCGTCGGACCCCGGGTACTGGCCCCCCGGTAGTAAATGAGGGCGTCTTCTACCTCGCTTCTGTGTGACTTTCCTATCGGGCACTCTAGCCCCAAATCTCGTAGCTTCCTATTTCTATGGGTTGTTTAAGACCTGGGGTCAGACACTCCCTTCCTAAAATCCTCTACATATGATCTGATCTGATCTGATGGACACATTAAGCCGTCGGACACCCGGGTACTGGCCCCCGGTAGTAAATAAGGGCGTCTTCTACCTCGCTTCCGTGTGACTTTCCTATCGGGCACTCTAGCCCAAATCTCCTTGCTTTCTATTTCTAAGGGTTGTTTAAGACCTGGGGTCAGACACTCCCTTCCTAAAATCCTCTACATATGATCTGATCTGATCTGATGGACACATTAAACCGTCGGACACCCGGGTACTGGCCCCCCGGTAGTAAATAAGGGCGTCTTCTACCTCGCTTCCGTGTGACTTTCCTATCGGGCACTCTAGCCCAAATCTCCTAGCTTCCTATTTCTAAGGGTTGTTTAAGACCTGGGGTCAGACACTCCCTTCCTAAAATCCTCTACATATGATCTGATCTGATCTGATGGACACATTAAGCCGTCGGACACCGGGTACTGGCCCTCCGGTAGTAAATAAGGGCGTCTTCTACCTCGCTTCCGTGTGACTTTCCTATCGGGCACTCTAGCCCAAATCTCCTTGCTTCCTATTTCTAAGTGTTGTTTAAGACCTGGGGTCAGACACTCCCTTCCTAAAATCCTCTACATATGATCTGATCTGATGGACACATTAAGCCGTCGGACCCCGGGTACTGGCCCCCCGGTAGTAAATAAGGGCGTCTTCTACCTCGCTTCCGTGTTACTTTCCTATCGGGCACTCTAGCCCCAAAATCCTAGCTTCCTATTTCTAAGGGTTGTTTAAGACCTGGGGTCAGACACTCCCTTCCTGAAATCCTCTACATATGATCTGATCTGATCTACTAGAGCATTGAATGGGCACATTAAGCCGTCAGACCCCGGGTACTGGCCCCCGGTAGTAAATAAGGGCGTCTTCTACCTCGCTTCCGTGTGACTTTCCTATCAGGCACTGTAGCCCAAATCTCCTTGCTTTCCTATTTCTAAGGGTTGTTTAAGACCTGGGGTCAGACACTCCCTTCCTAAAATCCTCTACATATGATCTGATCTGATCTGATGGGCACATTAAACCGTCGGACCCCGGGTACTGGCCCCCGGTAGTAAATAAGGGCGTCTTCTACCTCGCTTCCGTGTGACTTTTCCTATCGGGCACTCTAGCCCCAAAATCTCCTAGCTTCCTATTTCTAAGGGTTGTTTAAGACCTGGGGTCAGACACTCCCTTCCTAAAATCCTCTACATATGATCTGATCTGATGGGCACATTAAACCGTCGGACCCCGGGTACTGGCCCCCCGGTAGTAAATAAGGGCGTCTTCTACCTCGCTTCCGTGTGACTTTCCTATCAGGCACTCTAGCCCCAAAATCCTAGCTTCCTATTTCTAAGGGTTGTTTAAGACCTGGGGTCAGACACTCCCTTCCTAAAATCCTCTACATATGATCTGATCTGATCTGATGGGCACATTAAGCCGTCGGACCCCGGGTACTGGCCCCCGGTAGTAAATAAGGGCGTCTTCTACCTCGCTTCCGTGTGACTTTCCTATCAGGCACTGTAGCCCCAAAATCCTAGCTTCCTATTTCTAAGGGTTGTTTAAGACCTGGGGTCAGACACTCCCTTCCTAAAATCCTCTACATATGATCTGATCTGATGGGCACATTAAACCGTCGGACCCCGGGTACTGGCCCCCGGTAGTAAATAAGGGCGTCTTCTACCTCGCTTCCGTGTGACTTTCCTATCAGGCACTCTAGCCCAAATCTCCTAGCTTCCTATTTCTAAGGGTTGTTTAAGACCTGGGGTCAGACACTCCCTTCCTAAAATCCTCTACATATGATCTGATCTGATCTGATGGGCACATTAAGCCGTCGGACCCCGGGTACTGCCCCCCCCCGGTAGTAAATAAGGGCGTCTTCTACCTCGCTTCCGTGTGACTTTCCTATTGGGCACTCTAGCCCAAATCTCCTTGCTTCCTATTTCTAAGTGTTGTTTAAGACCTGGGGTCAGACACTCCCTTCCTAAAATCCTCTACATATGATCTGATCTGATGGGCACATTAAACCGTCGGACCCCGGGTACTGCCCCCGGTAGTAAATAAGGGCGTCTTCTACCTCGCTTCCGTGTGACTTTTCTATCAGGCACTGTAGCCCCAAAATCCTAGCTTCCTATTTCTAAGGGTTGTTTAAGACCTGGGGTCAGACACTCCCTTCCTAAAATCCTCTACATATGATCTGATCTGATGGGCACATTAAACCGTCGGACCCCGGGTACTGGCCCCCGGTAGTAAATAAGGGCGTCTTCTACCTCGCTTCCGTGTGACTTTCCTATCAGGCACTGTAGCCCCAAATCTCCTAGCTTCCTATTTCTAAGGGTTGTTTAAGACCTGGGGTCAGACACTCCCTTCCTAAAATCCTCTACATATGATCTGATCTGATGGGCACATTAAGCCGTCGGACCCCGGGTACTGGCCCCCGGTAGTAAATAAGGGCGTCTTCTACCTCGCTTCCGTGTGACTTTCCTATCAGGCACTGTAGCCCAAATCTCCTTGCTTTCTATTTCTAAGTGTTGTTTAAGACCTGGGGTCAGACACTCCCTTCCTAAAATCCTCTACATATGATCTGATCTGATGGGCACATTAAACCGTCGGACCCCGGGTACTGCCCCCGGTAGTAAATAAGGGCGTCTTCTACCTCGCTTCCGTGTGACTTTTCTATCGGGCACTCTAGCCCCAAAATCCTAGCTTCCTATTTCTAAGGGTTGTTTAAGACCTGGGGTCAGACACTCCCTTCCTAAAATCCTCTACATATGATCTGATCTGATCTGATGGACACATTAAGCCGTCGGACCCCTGGTACTGGCCCCCTGTAGTAAATAAGGGCGTCTTCTACCTCGCTTCCGTGTGACTTTCCTATCAGGCACTCTAGCCCAAATCTCCTAGCTTCCTATTTCTAAGGTTTGTTTAAGACATGGGGTCATACACTCTCTTCCTGAAATCCTCTACATATGATCATGATCCATCCTTTCAAGGTGATCAGGGGGGGGGGGGGCTGCTGAAAACCACGATATGACCGCCCAGAGCATGACAGCACCACAACTATTCTGGACTGTTGAGAGCAGACAGTCTGGGTTGTACGCTTGTGACTGTGTTCTCCACATGTAAACACGTACTGGGGTGGGGAATAGTGTGAATGTGGATTCATCCGACCACATAACATTCTTCTATGAATCGGAAGTCCACGTTGTATGCTCTTGCCACCACTGCCGTCGCCGTAGTGCATTCACCTGGGTCATCAGAGGTTTCGCAGTAGTAGCTCTGCCATGAATAGCTTCTTTATACCCACTCTTTCGTTGATACTTGAATCTGGAGATGCAGATTGAGCTCCGCGCTAATTTTCGGTGCCGTGGTCTTCTTATTACGGGTAACAATCTTCTTTAATGCTCTCCTGTCTTTATTAGTCAGGGTCGTTTTCCCGCCGCTTTTGTGTTTCGCAGACGAGGTTGCCACGAACACTGTATGCTTACGCTTGACCCAAGTAGCTCTCGATACCCCCACTACCCTGGCGACTATTGTCACGGAGTCACCAACTAGCCGGCTACCAACAATTAGCGCTCTTTCGAAGTCTGTTAGGTCGCTCATTTCGTCGTCACCCTGAAAGAAATTTTGCAACAAGACACTTTAAATGCACTTAAACAGGACCTTCAGGTTCTGAACAAAGCTGTTACAACTAAAACGTGGTGGGTGGATACCTTTGCGTATTGCGACGTACGCAGCTACATTAACAGTCACGTCTCTGAGCGTGGTGTTCTGATTATTCTTTCCAACCCCTGTATATGCTAATGGTCGTTAAATTTCAACTGTGAATGAGTTAAAACAGAAGATACGACTTTGCTGGATCTCCCTGAAATCTGGACTTTTTACAATGCGTGGTGTAAGCATGCCTGATCGAGCCTTCAAAACAATTGGTAACAATGGATCAAAAATTTGAATTTAAACAGAGAAATATCAATTGTCCATGTACTTTTGAGGCAGCCTCATGTTTTCACATAAATTCTGCGAGTATTATATTTTCATATTGTATACTTATTCTCTTTTAATTTCATTCATACATAAAAATTTGTACGGTTGTTACGCGTTTTTAGCACGTCTTTTGTAAAAAACGATCGTGCTTCTGTTATCGGTTTGTCCGTCCTTCTGTACCCACGATATCTCTGCAACTATTAGTCCGATTTGAAAAATTTATTTTTGCATTGGGAAGCTTGAAATATGCAAATCATGATCCTTCATTTCGTTTTTTCTTTACGATGTACAATTTCGCCCGTAGAGGGCGTAAATGCAGATGATGTCGAATTCAAAATTAGGTTTTATTCCACATATTTGCTTCTAAACATCCGATTAAAAAAATATATCTTTCGATTCCATTTATGTCGAAGAGTATTTTATATATAGTTACTTTTTCAAATTACGCTTAGATTTTCCGCCAGGGGGCGTAAAAGTAAATTACATTTTCTTGAATAACTCTTCTAAAACTCCGATTTGAAATTTTTTCTACAGCGGATACATCTCCTGATGGAAAATCTTTTGCATATAATTTCTAATTTTTGGTAAAGGATTCTTCGGCCACCATGATGTATTTGCCTTAAAATCGGAGCTTCTAAAATATCGATTGAAAAAATCTTTCGTGGGCTGATGCCATTCACATCTATAAATCTTTTCGGAATATTTTTTCTTAAAATATTCCAC
Source organism: Macrothele yani (assembly GCA_039090855.1). Classification (NCBI taxonomy): domain Eukaryota; kingdom Metazoa; phylum Arthropoda; class Arachnida; order Araneae; family Macrothelidae; genus Macrothele; species Macrothele yani. The sequence continues at coordinate 10,806,216 of CM077022.1, read as the reverse complement.
AGTTTCTCCGCCAGGGGGCGTAGATGTAAATCTTATTTTTGTCAATATCTGTACTTCTAGGAGTCCGATTTGAAAAATTCTTTCTTTGTTGGATAGTGTTTTCCGTGTGACATGTTTTTCATATAATTTCAAAATTTTCAAGTAATTCATAGACTTTCCACTAGGGGGCGTAGCGGTAAATTGCGTTTCCCCCTATATCTCTGCTTCTAAATCTCCGAGTTGAAAAATTCTTTCTGCACCGGATACAGCTTCTGATGGGAAATCGTTTGCACATAATTTCTAATTTTTGTTAAAAAAATAGTTTGGCCACCAGGGGGCGTAAATCTTAATTTCCGCCTCTGTTGTGTATTTGCAGCAAAATATGAGCTTCTAAAATCTCGATTGAAAAAAGTCGTTTGTTGACTGATACTACTCATATCGACAAACCTTTTAGGAAAATTTTCTTTTTGAAAAAATGCATGGTTTCTACGCCAGGGGGCGTAGACGTATATCTTGTTTTTGTCAATATCTCTGCTTCTAGGAGTCCGATTTGAAAAATTCCTTCTTTGTTGGATAGTGTTTCCGATGCGAAATGTTTTCCTATAAATTCAAAATTTTCAAGTAAATCATACACTTTCCGCTAGGGGGCACAAAGGTAAGTTGCGTTTTCGGCGTTATTTTTGCTCCTAAAGCTCTGATTTGAAAAATTCTTTCTGTATCGCATTCGAGATCTGATGGAAAATATTTTTCACATAATTTCTAATGTTAAGAATGGTTTAGCCACCAGGGGTCATAAGTGTTAATTTCTGCTTCTGAAGTATTTGTTGCAAAATCTATGCTCCTTAAAACTCGCCTAATTTTTTTTTCTTCGACCGATACCGCTTATATGGATAAACCTTTTGAGAATACTTTCTTCCTAAAATAATGGATGGTTTTCCCACCAGGGGACGTAAAGTCACATCTTATTTTTGTCGATATCTCTGTTTCTAAGAGTGCGTAAGCTCACGATTCCGTTTACAGCAATAGCTGAGGGATTAAAAACCCGATTGAAAATCTTCTTTCTTTCGTCAGATACTATTGTTTTCCATGCCGGTTCCATTGACTTTGAATAGCTTTGATAAATTTAATTTGCGTTAGAACGGGTTCAAAAGACGTGCTTATTCCCCCGAAAATTCGGTGTCATCTTTCTTGCATTTAGCTCTTGCCAGAGGCGGATTTCCGACTAGGAGCGCGCCTAAGACCAGAGCTTGAGGAGCCCCGAAAATGTATAATTGGATTTCTAATCCCTCTAAACCATCCTGAACCGAAAGAGTTAAAGAAATTTCTATTGTGTTGCAACAGCATTTTCTTATTACTTTCTCCTCTTTGTTTAATACTGATAACTATGAAGTAGTCTATTCTTACCTTTTCTATTCTTTAAATCGACATAAAACTAACTTTTGAAAAAAGCAATAAAAAGTTTCAACCATACTCTTACTCGAAAAGCTGTGGTTCCTACTTTTCCATTTTCAAACCTGATCTTTTGCATTTAATTCTTATGCTTTTGTTTCTGATAACTGCAGTGCAGGTATAAAGGGAAAAAAAAAAAAAAAAACTCACGCATCTTTTGGACAGTATAAAAAAAAAAAATGCAGACTTTCACAATTTTCCGATGGAAATACTAAGAAAAAATGCTTTCAAGGAACTCTGCACATTCTCACTTTCCTGCACTGACTGATGAAATTCTTATTGTCCAGCTTTCTTGGTCCATGATATTGTCTACACCATGGACAACTGAATCTCTTCGATTTAGGGAATCGTTCGCCACAGGAAAACTCCTCCACGAAAAGTCATCCTTCCTTTTCAAGTGAGGTACTGGGCACAAACTGCATTTTACGCGAATTTTCCAATGTGGAGGACTTTTCCGGTTGCTAACGGTCTTCAAATATTTTATTTTTGCTTGGTACCATGCTCGTTGCTTACTAATTTGCTCATAACGTAAAAACAAGATGATTTTCCAAAGCTGAAGCAATAGAAAAAGCACATTCTGAAATTGAAACGCATTCCAATTTTATGACAACTGCACAACTCACTGATAAATTTAGAGAAATTCCATTTTTGGCACCCTTAGCGTTAAATTTGCCAAGTAACTGGCAAATGTAAAGGTGATAACGTAATTAGTTTTGCCTGACGTATCAATTCAGTTACAACAAGAACTTTTGTTGTAACTGAAATGGTCTTTTCGTAGCGTAAAGATAAAATTTACTGAATTCACACTTTGAGAACTCCTAGTGGGAAATATATGAACTAGTAGTGAAATTTAAAGTGGGCAAAATTTAATGAATGTTGAAGTCCTACCATTCGCAGAAATGTTTAAAAAATCTGTGGAGACCAGATTCTTTGGGCCTCTAGCAGGAAATTGACGAACTAATTGGAAAATTCAAAGTATTTGAGAAGGAACAGTTTATCCTAATCTGAGAGGCACAGGAACTTTTCCCTCTAAGTTCTATAATTTCTAGACTATAGAAGTTTAATTTTTCGACTTTTGATAGCCCTTAGCGGCAAATTCATAGAGTGTATGGAATATTTAAAGTGCCAAACTTAATGTCCATCAAACAAAGGTCTTCGCTCTTTCCACGTTTATAAGTGAGTCACGGAAAAAATTATCATTGGCCGCCACCGGGAGTCGAACCCAGGGTCTTCCAGTTACGCGCCGGATATGCTTCCGCTACACCACAGCGGCCTTGAATTCCTCCAGACTCGCACACACTAACTGCCACGCCAAGTTGGCAGGTTGCTTCTTGGAGCCCCGCACAATGCTGGGGATTCACCAAAGATGGTAAGCAGCAGCTGAAGAAATAATTAGAAGGCGGATGAATAATTAATACAGACATTTAACGTGGACCAGGTACATCAAACAAAGATCGCTCTTTCCACGTTTATAAGTGAGTCACGGAAAAATTCTCATTTAAGTTTAATGTCCTTTGATTTCCTATTAGCCCCGCAAAAATAATTATTGAAATATCTTTAAAAACAAAAAGTTCGATGTACACGGACAGACACGATGTACACGGACAGACAAAGTGAGCCGCCCCGGTGGCGCAGTGGTCTAAGGCGCTGGTCTCTGATCATTCGTCCGTAAGGGGTCCGGGTTCGAATCCCGGTCAGGCATGGATGTTGTGTTTGTCTTACGGCACTGGCTCTCTCCCTTCCCTGGAAACAGTGACCCTAAATTAGGGACGGGCGACTGCTTATAGCCCATTGAGTTGCTCACGGTGGTCGTTAAACCTTCAATCAGCCGCCCCGGTGGCGCAGTGGTCTAAGGCGCTGGTCTCTGATCATTCGTCCGTAAGGGGTCCGGGTTCGAATCCCGGTCAGGCATGGATGTTGTGTTTGTCTTACGGCACTGGCTCTCTCCCTTCCCTGGAAACAGTGGCCCTAAATTAGGGACGGGCGACTGCTTATAGCCCATTGAGTTGCTCACGGTGGTCGTTAAACCTTCAATCAGCCGCCCCGGTGGCGCAGTGGTCTAAGGCGCTGGTCTCTGATCATTCGTCCGTAAGGGGTCCGGGTTCGAATCCCGGTCAGGCATGGATGTTGTGTTTGTCTTACGGCACTGGCTCTCTCCCTTCCCTGGAAACAGTGACCCTAAATTAGGGACGGGCGACTGCTTATAGCCCATTGAGTTGCTCACGGTGGTCGTTAAACCTTCAATCAGCCGCCCCGGTGGCGCAGTGGTCTAAGGCGCTGGCCTCTGATCATTCGTCCGTAAGGGGTCCGGGTTCGAATCCCGGTCAGGCATGGATGTTGTGTTTGTCTTACGGCACTGGCTCTCTCCCTTCCCTGGAACCAGTGGCCCTAAATTAGGGACGGGCGACTGCTTATAGCCCATTGAGTTGCTCACGGTGGTCGTTAAACCTCCAATCAAAAAAAAAAAAAAAAAAACCTTCAATCAAAAAAAAAAAAAAAACCAGACAAAGTGATTGCACTAGCACTGTTTCTTACAAAACGTTCTAATAATAGGAAGTAGCATGCCAATTTAAAAAGCGTAAAAATATTTTTTTTTTGACTTTTTTTTTTTTTTTGTTAATCTGACGGATGAAAATTTCAAAGGCGATAAGAAAGGGAAGGGGGCTCCTGAAATTTTTAGCGCCTAGGACCCCAAAAGATCCAAAGTCGCTTCTGGCTTGTTGCCCATAAACGCATGAGACGCACTGTATTACTTTGATACTATTGATTTACTTCCAGTAATTTTTGTGTAGGTATTTTGGTTCTGCGAGCTTTTTAAAACATGAGCTTTAATAAATGCGCGCATTTTCGAAAATAGGAAAAGCATTTCTAGGCTCACGCGATTCATTTTGCAGCTAGATACATTTTATCCTCTGATGATTGGAGTCAAAAGCTTTGCAACAAATACCACCTTTTATCATCTGACAGTAAAAAAAAAAAAGGGCTTAAGTAACACGTTGTTTAAAAAGCCGACTGATGCCCATTTCATTCTCGTAAGTCTAGAATTGAGTGTCATACTTAAGGCATTAAGGCAAAGTATGATAATTTCGCCTGCGGGGCCACAAACCCCAGAACTCTGAGCCCGAGGAAGCATGAAGAGTCGGCAGTTCTACAAGCTGATGGTGTTTTAACTGCGAAAAGATGAGACGTCATGACGTTGCTGGGGGAAACCTCCAATGACACGTATACGTGGGGTCACATGGTCAGGGCTGGTGCACGAAGGTCAATGAGCCACACAGGAATGTGTGGGTGTTTTTGGAAGGATCTTTCCACCTCCGCCTCAAAGCCATTACGACTCACAGCCCCTTGTTAAGGGACAAACATATTATAGCAGCACGGGGATTGAACCCGCGGCATTCTTTCGGTACCCCTTTCTTTTTCGAATCCTTTTTTTTTTTTTTTTTATCATTAAGTTGCTCCTGAGAGGTTATACCGAGCAAAAAAAAAAAAAAAAGCACTTTCTGAGCTGAGCTTTCCAAAGCATGTTGTTATTTCCACTTTCTGAAGTTCCAAAACGCTTCGCAAAATAGGGCAGTGAGTCTATTTATCAAACCTACTTAATGTCAGGGACGAAACTAATGCGGTTCATCGCTTATACTCAGAACTCTCATCATAGAGAATCCCAGCTATGTAGGAATTTCGTTTAGTATTAAAAGCATTCAGAGAGAGTCATCAGCGAACTACTTCGGCTGCATTACCAATCTGAAGTTCAGTTAAATTCATGATACTGAAACAAGAAATCGTTAAGAGTAGGTCATTATTTTCATCTAAGACAAAAAAAAAAAATCTACTGATAAAAAAAATGCTTTATAAGAAAGTAGGGGGGGGGGTACACCGCATTAAAACAGTGACTGGCTTATCGTGATATTGTAATATTGTAAAAATTAACTTCCGATGCATAAGACATTACATTAACAAAGTCACCGGACACCCCTTCAAAAGCAAATGAACGGATCCGCAGCGTTGTTAAGATGCGCGGTACAGCTGTAAACGGTATAAAAGCAAGCCTGCAGCTGACCGCGATCATATCGCACTGTGAGGTTGAGTGAAAATGTCGTTGAACTGACTTTGAGAAAGGAAAGATTGTTGGGTGTTATATTAGTGGGTTGTCCATAAGGGAAACCGAGAGGCGTTTAAATATACCCAGGTCAACTGTTTTGGATGTACTGAGTAAGTGGAAGACACATGGCGTGCCTGAAGCAGCAAAACGTACCGGCAGACCAAAGAAAATCAGCGATAGAGGACGTCGAAGCCTCAGGAGAGTCGTTACAGATAATCGACGGAGTACTGCACAAGACCTCAGTGTACTGGTGAGTGGAAATGCTGGAACCTCGGTATGCACACGTACCATTCGCAGAGAACTTCATTCCATGGGTTACCGTGTCATGCGGCTGCTCATAAGCCTTTCATCTCCACTCTGAATGCTACTCGTCGTTTAACATGGTGTAACGAACATTTATCGTGAACCGTAGATCAATGGAAATGGGTCCTATGGACTGATGAATCCAGATACACGATCCATCAGTCTGATGGCCGTGTGTGGGTATGGCGGCAGCCGGGGGAACTCTGTTTACCACAGTGTACTGTTCCTACGGTCAAGTTTGGATCTGGCAGTGTACTCGTTTGGGGGTGTTTTTCGCGGCATGGTCACGGCCCATTAGTTATCGTGGACAAACCTTTAAATCAGGACGTCTACCTCGATATTCTGGACAATTATGCCCTACGAACTCTGTGGTAATATTATGGAACCCAGCCTTGTTTGTTGATACCAGCAGGATAATGAACCGAGCCATAAAGCAAGGACTGTTACGGCGTGGTTTAACGATAATGCCGTATCGTGTGTGGACTGGCCAGCACAGAGCTCCTGATCTTAATCCCATAAAGCTCCTATGGGATGAATTAGAGCGCCGCATTAGAAGTTTGGAGCCAAGGCCTACTACTAAGCAACAGTTAGCGGCAGCATTATGTACTGAATAGAAGCGCATACCTATCGCTGTGTTCCAAAACCTTGTTGAAAGCCTGTCTCGAAGGGTCAGTGCATGCAATAAGGCCAAAGGTGGACCGACACCGTACTAATGTGTGTCAATAAATGCTATGTTGTGTTTCTCTTCTATATGTCCGGTGACGTTTGTCAATATATTGTATTTTATTATACTCTAGTTTTTATTCAAATCGAAGTTTTACATAATATGTTTCTAGAGTTTTTTTTTTTTTGCTGAATAAGATTTTCAACAGGCTTAGTAACTAAAGCTACAGGATTCTGATCCAGTTCTAAATAAAAGTGACTTGGCGATGAAATGATGAGGGAAATACAACCGGGGAAGAAATTTTTCAGAAGCCCTGTGAAATCTTTTTTTTTTTTTTTTTTTCCATTTCTTTATTATTAGTTTTAAATTGCATTTTCTGTTCTAATTACTTTCGCCAATTCACAGTAAAATAGTTAAACTTCAGCAATTGTAAGTAAAAAAGTGTTACAGGTAATCCAGATGCTAAGAATATCATTTGTCTGCCTGTCAGCACGATAACTCACGCAAAAATGGTTCGATTTCGATGAAATTTTAGTGTATGGTAGGGGACCACCTGGGGACAAACCCTATTGAAAATGGACGAAATGGGGTCAAAGGTCAGGACATTGGAGCGGGATCCATTCCATTACTCTTATGCCTCATAACTTGCATAAAAATGGCTCGATTTCGATGCAATTTTAGTATGCAGTAGGGGACGAACCCTATTGAAAATGGAAGAAATGGGGTCAAAGGTCAGGACATACGAGCGGGATCTATTCCATTGCGTCATAACTTGCGTAAAAATGGTTCGATTGCGACAAAACTGAAGTATGTTGTTCCGGAAGTATACTGAACCGGTTTTGTTGAATATAATCCAAATGGGGTCAAAGGTCAGGACACAGGAGCGAGATTTATTCTACAGTTATCTTCATAACTTGACTAAAAATGCTTCGATTGCGACAAAACTTTAGTATATTGTTCCGGAGATATACGGAACCAATTCTGTTGAATATCATGGAAATGGGGTCAAAGGTCAGGACACAGGAGCGAAAATTATTCCACAGCCATTATCCTCATAACTTGTGTAATAACTTGACTTATGATTTCTGGTATGTTGGAAAGCGTATCATAATCAGTGCATTGCATGATTTTACTAACTTGTTTGTTGTTGTTGTTTTTGTTTCGGGGTTGAGTGACCACGATGAGCAAGTTGTAGAGCTATAAGTAGCCGATCATTCTTAATTTGGGTCCACTGGTTCCGCAGAAGGGACAAATCCCGTGCCATCAGAAAAACACACCATCCATATCTCATCTGGAGCTCTAGCTCGGACGAATGGCCAGAAGACAGCTCGTCAAACCAGTCGACCACCGGGGCCGGCCATCTCTGCAGTATAAACATTCAGTAGAGATTCTAGTGTGTTTCCATGAAGAACATAGTTTTCCTTATTTTTGGATACATGATCATCTAAAAAAATTCCTCTGCACTACTTTTCTGTCTAGCTAACCACAAAAAGTGCCTTAGCGACGCTACAGGCCAATTATCATTGCTACAGGGGTGCGCGTGAATTCGCACGTATTTTTGGATTGTCAGTCGAAATATTTTTCGAGTTGCACAAGTGCAACACGAAAAATATTTTCGAAACTCGCTTTGTCTTTCACAATTAGACGCACTTCGTGGCGGTATTCAATTCTCACTGAGCGAATTTTTTGTACAAAAAATGCTATTTCAAAAGCTATTGCGTTTTGGATTGACTTCAACAAATAATTCCTCGGTTATTTCGTAAGGTACCTTTTTTAAGCTTTCCAACCCTAGGTTGAAGAAGCGTATATGCTCCAGCTTTGTCCGTCCGTCTGTCCCTCCCCACGATAACTCGCGTGAAAATGCTTCGATTTCGATGAAATTTTAGTATGCGATTTGGGACAACCTTGGGACGAACCCTATTGGAAATGGGGTCAAATGTCAGGACATAAGAGCGGGATCCATTCCATCGCTCTTATGCGTCATAACTTACGTAAAAGTACTTCAATTGCGACAAAACTTTATCATGTCTTTCCGGAGATATATTGAACCGGTTCTGTTGAATATAATCGAAATCGGGTCAAAGGTCAGGGCACGGGAGCGAGATTTATTCCACAGCTATCATCCTCACGACGTGACTAAAAATGTTTCTATTGCGACAAAACTTTAGTATGCTGTTCCAGAGGTATACTGAACCAGTTCTGTTTAATGCCATCGAAATGGGGTCAAAGGTCAGGGCACAGGAAGGAGATTTATTCCACAGCCATTATCCTCCTAACTTGAGTAATGATTTCTGGTATGTTGGAAAACGTATCATAATTAATGCATTGCATGATTTTACTAACTTGTTTCCCATTATAATTGATTTTTATTTTTCTGATTGGAGGTTTAACGACCACCGTGAGCAACTCAATGGGCTATAAGCAGTCGCCCGTCCCTAATTTAGGGTCACTGGTTCCAGGGAAGGGAGAGAGCCAGTGCCGTAAGACAAACACAACATCCATGCCTCACCGGGATTCGAACCCGGACCCCTTTCGGACGAATGATCAGAGGCCATCGCCTTAGACCACTGCGCCACCGGGCGGATTATTATTGATTAATTGACAACTTCGTGCTGCAGCCCTGAAATGTTTTATGCCACCAATTTGTATGTATATTGTTTATAAAAACCAAAATTTGTTCTATGCATAGAAATATTATCAATTCTTCCATTTTTCTTTAAATTCTGGAACATCCATAGAGCCTGATACAAATTTACAAAATGCCACGAGAGGACGAAATCAGCTCCAAGTAATGTCACGTAAGAAAAGTACACCGATATATTCGATCATTAGACTTCATATATGACACTAAAAATGTTAACATTATGTACTTCGTAACTATGCGCTCGGTATATTTCTCAGTAGTGCTGGAGAAATATGGATCAATGCGGGCCAGTACTGTGCACATAGCACAGATGCTTTGTATTTCGAGTCACGTGTGATATATTGATAGCAAGCACAGTCGGAGCACAGCGTCCCGTAGAGGATTTACTCTCCAAGTCTTCTTTATGTAAAAAAAAAAAAATAAAAAGGAAAAAAAAAGAGACAGTGGCAATAACAGGACAAGAAATTCAATCTAGGTTGAAGAAAAAATAATTTATTGGTGAGGCACCTCGGCTTTTGGATGACATTCAAACGAAGTAGACTTAGCTACGATACCTATACAGACTTTACTGGTAAGAAAGTAATAAATGCACGTACAAAATAGTGACATTGCAAAGAGTGAAAAATGGGAAACAACATAGTGAAAAAAAAACTTTCCTTTTTCAATGTTATCTATTCTTATTTCAATTTTTTATCGGTTCCCCAGTTCTGACATATATCACAAAATTTTGAAATATTTGTCTGTATAAGCAGGAAAAAAAAAAAAAAAAAAAAGCTTTCAGTGCCTAAAACGGGGTTTTATTTATCTGACGCGAAGGTTGTGCTGATCTACCCATTTGGGCAGCATGGGGTTGGGAATGGGAGATAGGGGGTTGAAAACCTATCCCGCATCTAATAAGGGGAAGAAAGCTTGGTGCGGTTGTAACATTAAGACCCCCCTCCCGCAAGAAAGGGTAGCAAATAACCGTGCGATTTTCAACACCATCTATGAGCAGAAGCTTGCTTTCGACATGCCTTTATCACAACCTTAAGGACCACCGTGACCAACTAGATGGGCTATAAGTAGTCGCACGTCCCTAACTTAGGACTTAAGGCCACTGGTTCCAAGGAAAGGAGAGAGAGCCAGTGCCGTAAGATAGAAACAAAATCCATGCCTCACCGGGATTCGAACCCGGAACCACTCGGGCGAATGATCATACGCCAGCGTTCAGACTACTGCGCCACCGGTGCAGCAGATAAGATACGTAATTTGCATCCATTGGAAAACGGCAAGAGATGATTGAGAAAAGTGGTTTCGGGAAGTGACCGGAGTACCGGTAAGCATATATCTGAGAAAAGATCTTTCTACATTAAATTTATTCTGAGAGTGTATTCAAAGTACAGTATATTTTATTTAATATCATAATAAGTTTAAAAACATTAGCCTAGATTAGACATTCAGTGTCTGGAAGAGTTGGAAACGGGTCAAAAACTTTGGACCTCGACTTGACCGGGAGAAATCTTTGAACTGTAAATTCGAAACTCAATTTATACTTACACATAATTATATATACGTATATATCATCATCGTCAACAATTGTCAATCCACTGCTGTACGAAGGTCTCCCCAAATTTCTTCCACAACGATCTGTCTTGTGCCAGTCTCCTCCATGTTACTCCCGCATACTTTCGAATTTCATCCGCCCATTTCCCATGTGGTCTTCTTCTGGGTCTTTTCCTGTCCCTCGGAATCCAGTTTAAAATTTCGGCTGTATATTTATGGTCTGTTCTCCTGGTAATATGTCCAGCACATTGCCATTTCAGGGATTTTACTTTGATCATGATGTCTACCACTCTTGTCCTTTTTCTGATCCACGAGTTACTTTTCTTATCTCTACTGGTTACACCAAACATGCATCTCTCCATGCCCTTTTGAGTTGTCTGCAGCCTTTATATGTCTCTTTTAGTTAAGGTCCACGTCTCTGCACCATACGTAAGCACTGGAAGGATGCATTGATCAAACACTTTTCTTTTAAGACATAATGGCATATTGCTCTTGAAAATTATGCTGTTCCTTCCAAAAGCTCTCCAAGCAAGTTTTGTACGCCGATTAATTTCTTCATCAATGTGACCCTCACATGATATCTGCTGTCCAAGATAAATGTAGGTATTCGTTATCTCCAGCTTTTCCCCTTCAATCGATAAATCTTCATTTCTTGTAAAACCATTGTATATCACTTTTGTTTTCTGAAAGTTCATTTTTAATCCCACTTCTTTACTCTTGTCAGCAAGTTCCTGGATCATATTCTGCAGCTCTGATAGGGTAGTTGTAAAAATGACTACGTCATCAGCAAAACAAAGGTGAGTTAGATAATCTCCAGTAATCTTTATTCCTTTGTTTTCCCAGTTCAGTGAATGAATGACATTTTCCAAAGTGGAATTAAAGAGTTTGGGAGATATGGTGTCACCTTGTCTCATTCAGTTTCCAATTTTTATGAGTGCTGTATTCTCAAATAGCCGAATCTTTGCACTTGCATTTTCATAGATGTTATTAATAATATTAATGTATGCATCTTCAATACCGCAGGATTTCAGAGCCATTGTAACTGCTGATGGTTTCACCGAATCAAAGGCTTTTTCATAATCGATAAAAGCCATGCATAATGGAAGTGCATATTCCCTTGCTCTTTCAATTAGTTATCTCAGTACGTGGATATGATCTATTGTGCTGTAGCCACTCCTGAATCCAACTTGTTCTCTCGGTTGAGCTCTGATTGATATATATATATATAGCCTCTCCTTGACAAATGTCAACCCCGCCTTCTCGTGGTGCATCCTATTCCCACTAAAAGGGCTCAGACGACCGCCAATAGCGGCATAACTATACCATCGGGATTAGAGAAAATGCTATCCCACACTAACCAACCCGCTTGGCCAGCGTGGTGAGTTATGGCCAAACCCCTCCAAAATGACTTAACAACTTAAATCTTGGCCCTCAGTCTCCGGCAGCTGGAATGTACATGGCCAAGGCAGCGGCCAGTGCGACATGAAGGCAGAGGGTGCTAAGAATCCCCGGAGGACCGTACTAGGCTGCCATCTGATGCTGACCTTGGCTACGTATAATGGATGCTCCCTATCTTCTGATTCAAGGTTTTCTTGAATTGGAAGAGGAATTACAAAGGGTCAAGTGGGACTTCGTCGGGCTAAGTGAGGTAAGGAGAAGATCTCATTGAACTGAAAAGTGGACATCTCTTCTACTATCGTGGGACAGTTACTGGCAGAACTAGTGGTGTTGGATTTATAATAAACAAGAAACTGAAGGATAAAGCTGTAGAAGTTGAAAGTTTCTCTGACAGAGCTGCACGACTCGTTATCCAACTCTCAAGAAGATACAAGGCTCAGATTATTCAAACTTACGCACCCACCACAAGTCATCCTGAAGAAAAAATTGAAGAATTTTATGAGGAAATTCGTCATCTAAATAATAAAGGTAAGCAGCACTTAAAGATAATTATGGGAGATTTCAATGCAAAAATAGGGCAACGGCAACAGAATGAAACTTCAGTAGGTAAATTCGGTCACGGCAACAGAAACCAGCGTGGAAATACTCTCGTTGAGTTTGCAGAGGCAGAAGGGTTTTTCATCTTGAACTCCTTTTTCAAGAAAAAGCCACACAGGAAATGGACATGGAGACATCCAAATGGGACGACAAGTAAAATTATTTTATTATGTATAACAAAAAATTCGTCATAGAAGATTGCAGTGTGCTAAACAAGTTCAACACAGGTAGTGACCATAGATTGGTGAGATGTAAGATAAGATGCACCTCAACACTAAACGCGAACGTGGCAAGCTCATAAGATAAACAAAATGTATTGACATAACCACCCTTAAAAAACACTATAATACCTTCAAGTTGGAACTGAAGAACAGATTCTCTGCTTTAGAAGGCCTAACATCGGAAGAAGTGGATATTTCTGAAGTTCACATAAAAGCAACCAAAGCTCTTATAGAAACAGCAACAAAATTAGCTGGGTCTAACAACAAGTTGAATGTGAACAAATTATCAGGAAAAACCAAAATGTTGCTGCAAAAAAGAAGAGAGATAAGGACAACTAAAGAAGATGTGACTTCCAAAAAAAAAAAAAAAAATACTGATTTCATTGTCCCGTTCCGCCAATATGTCTTGGCTCCACGGGGACTAATTGAGCACCTTGGATGTTATTTTGACATGTTGCGACAATTATCCTGCCTTGAGACGCCGGTTCTGACCCTGGCCACCCCAGTGGCCCAGAGACCAGCCCGCGGTGACGTGCTGGCAGGCGACCTAGTATACCTTGTCTGGGTTCCCGCTCTGTCTGGCGGGATAGGTCGTTCATTAATTTAGGGTTGACTGGAAGATTCCTTGCCCTCGAACTATTTTTGGGGAATAATTTCCCTTTATTTTCTTTTTCAAAACATCTACACACATGTATGCACTGTCCTCATGCTTAGGACTCGCAACATCAAGAGATAGCAAAAAAAAAATTTATTTACAGAGTATTTACATTGGTGGTTTCTTTGTCTGCTTGCCCACAGACTTTCGCCCTCATTCCTCTTCCGAATCGCTTTCGGTGTGCACGTTCACCTCCTGCGTTTCGGTCCCCGTTTGATTGGGGAAGATCGTATGTTGCTGGAGGGTTAGCCTCTCAACCAAGGCTATTATGCCCCTCCTGTTAACGGAGGATTGGATGAGCAGATCCAATCTTCGCGTTCTTTGCACACCTGGGATCAGTGTGTTTCTCCATTCGGCGAAACCACTGCATTCAAGCACGCAGTGTTCTATGCTTGCCGTTCTATTTCCACAGGGACAAGTGCAGTTCCTGATGGCAAATCTGCCCAGGTATTCAGGGCTGATGCCATGGCCGCTGAGTACCTGATTCAGGAGCTTGTTTGTTTGTGCGCGTTTGGTCGAGACCTTTGGAAACACTCTGTGTGTCTTCCGGCCTGTCTCTCCCGTGTCCCATCTGACCTGCCATTCGGTCATGGTCTGTCGTGCTAGTGCTGCGCGAATACTCCTTCGCGGCGTTCTGCATTGCACGTCAACCGTCTCTTTCAGCGTGGCTGCCCTCGCCAGCTGATCCGCCCTTTCGTTTCCCTGGGTTCCGACATGGCTTCGTACCCAGTGGAAACTGACTGCCCCATCTCCCTCTGCCCTCAAGAGGGATTTGATCCTCTGGACGATGGGGTTTCTTCCCCTGAATCTACTCAGCGCCTGCAGATGTGACTTCCAAAGTGGAATATATAGAGCTATGCAAGACAGTACGAAAAAGTATCACTGAAGACGTAAGGAAATTCAACTGTGAACTAGTGAGGAATGCAATTGAAAACAACCAAAGCCTAAAGATAGCAAAGGACATCAGTAAGGGAAGAAAACATATTATGGCACTGAGAAAAGAAGATTGTTCTGTAACAAAAAATACAGGCGAAATTTTGACAAGAGTGAAAGATTTCTACTCCAAATTATATGAAAGGGATGATACATGTACTCCAGACATTATGAAAGGTACCAGAGTTCTTCCAGTCCTCACAGCAGAAGTTGCACATGCAATCAAGAACATGAAGCGGGGGAAAGCTCCAGGAGAAGATGGAATTACTGTAGACATCATACAAGAAGCAAGTGGAGAAATCGAAACAGTACTCGCCCAAATTTTCACTCGATGCCTTAATGAAGGGAAGATTCCTGAGGATTGGAACAACGCTACAATGATCCTGCTACATAAAAAGGGTGACATTGAGGATCTCAGGAACTACAGACATATCAGCCTCCTATCAGTGGTTTATAAAATCTACACTAAAGTTCTTTCACACCGCTTGAAGGTGACACTGGACATGGCTCAACCGAGAGAACAAGCTGGATTCAGAAGTGGCTACAGCGCAATAGATCATATCCACGTACTGAGAGAACTAATTGAAAGAGCGAGGGAATATGAACTTCCATTGTGCTTGGCTTTTATCGATTATGAAAAAGCCTTTGATTTGGTGAAACCATCAGCAGTTACAATGGCTCTGAAATCCTGTGGTATTGAAGATGCATACATTAATATTATTAATAACATCTATGAAAATGCAAGTGGAAAGATTAGGCTGTTTGAAAATACAACACACATAAAAATTGGAAAAGGAATGAGACAAGGCGACACCATATCTCCGAAGCTCTTTAATGCCACATTGGAAAATGTCTTTCAATCACTGAACTGGGAAGACAAAGGGAAAAAGATTAATTTAGATTATCTAACCCACCTTCGTTTTGCTGATGACGTAGTAATTTTTGCAACTACCTCATCAGAGCTGCAGAGTAAGATCCAGGAACTTGCTGACAAGAGTAAAGAAGTGGGATTAAAAATGAACTTCCAGAAGACAAAAGTGTTGTTCAATGCTTTCACAAGAAATGAAGATTTATCGATTGATGGAGAAAAGCTGGAGATAACAGACCCGTACGTTTATCTTGGACAGCAGATATCAAGTGAGGGTCACATTGATGAAGAAATTAATCGGCGTACAAAACTTGCTTGGAGAGCTTTTGGAAGAAACAGCATATCTTTAAAGAGCAATATGCCATTATGTCTTAAAAGAAAAGTGTTTGATCAATGCATCCTTCCAGTGCTTACGTATGGTGCAGAGACGTGGACCTTAACTAAAAGAGCCATATAAAGACTGCAGACAACTCAAAGAACAGTTGTCACATGGACGTTTTTGTCCAGTTGTGCTCGAAGCTACCTTTTCAATAAAGTGCCCTTGTATCCTTTGGATTCCTTGTTTGGACAGTTTTGCTCACTTGTCCCATATTCTATATATATATATATATATATATATCATCATCATCATCATCATTGTCAACCATTATCAATCCACTGCTGGACGAAGGTCTCCCCAAGTTTCCTCCACAACGGTCTGTCTTGTGCCAGTCTCCTCCATGTCACCCCGGCTGTTTGAAAATACAACACACGTAAAAATTGGAAAGGGAGTGAGACAAGGTGACACCATATCTCCGAAGCTCTTTAATGCCACTTTGGAGGGTGTTTTTCAGTCGCTGAGCTGGGAAAACAAGGGGATAAAGATTAATAGAGATTATCTAACCCACCTTCGTTTTGCTGATGACGTAGTCATTTTTGCAACTACCCCATCAGAGCTGCAGAGTATGATCCAGGAACTTGCTGACAAGAGTAAAGAAGTGGGATTAAAAATGAACTTTCAAAAGACAAAAGTGATGTTCAATGCTTTTACAAGAAATGAAGATTTATCGATTGATGGAGAAAAGCTGGAGATAACAGACACGTACGTTTATCTTGGACAGCACATATCAAGTGAGGGTCACATTGATGAAGAAATTAATCGCCGTACAAAACTTGCCTGGAGAGCTTTTGGAAGAAACAGCATAATTTTCAAGAGCAATATGCCATTATGTTTGAAAAGAAAAGTGTTTGATCAATGCATCCTTCCAGTGCTTACGTATGGTGCAGAGACGTGGACGTTAACTAAAAGAGACATACAAAGGCTGCAGACAACTCAAAAAAGCATGGAGAGGTGCATGCTTGGTGTAACCAGGAGAGATAAGAAGAGGAACTCGTGGATCCGAAAAATGACAAGAGTGGAAGACATCATGATCAGAGTTAGATCCCGGAAATGGCAATGGGCTGGACATACTGCCAGAAGGACAGATCATCGATGGACAGCCGAAATTTTAGATTGGATTCCAAGGGACAGGAAAAGACCCAGAAGAAGACCACATGGGAGATGGGTGGATGGAATTCGATATATATATATGCATGCTTGGTGTAACCAGGAGAGATAAGAAGAGGAACTCGTGGATGAGAAAAATGACAAGAGTGGAACACATCATGATCAGAGTAGAATCCCTGAAATGGCAATGGGCTGGACATACTGCGAGAAGGACAGACCATCGATGGACAGCCGAAATTTTAGATTGGATTCCAAGGGACAGGAAAAGACCCAGAAGAAGACCACATGAGAGATTGGTGGATGAAATTCGAAAGTATGCAGGGGTGACATGGAGGAGACTGGCACAAGACAGACCGTTGTTTAGGAAACTTGGAGAGACCTTCGTCCAGCAGTGGATTGATAATGGTTGACAATGATGATGATGATATTTTAAAGTGCGAATTTCCTTACTAATATTAAGATTTAATAAAAGTAGATATTATTTCCTAATTTCCCCCGCACAGTGTCCCATTAATAAAATCAACTTTGAAGTTAATTGAAAATGTTTAGTGGTGACAAATGTACTTACTCTTTCAAGAATGTGGAGGGGTGGGGGTCTCATCTTGTGCTGTGCCTAAGGCTAGATTTTGTGTAAATCGGATCCAGAAGACTACTTAAATATTTAGTGTACTAAAAGTAAGAATAGATTTAATTTCAAAAATAAATTCCTTGTAGGAATTTCAGTTTGGAAACATTCCTTCGTAATTGGTTATACCTTTCCTTCACAGATTCTCTCGCCGCTGTAATTTTTTTTTTATGATTATTTCGGCGTCATAAAAATCGGTCTGCGTGTAAAGGGTTTCCGACCTCTAGTCTAAATTTTTTCTTCGCAGAATTGAATTGCGATCTAGATATTAAACGTTCTTTAATAATTAGATGGAGCATTTTGTATCATGATCCACGATATCCGTTCTCTTATGGGAAGAAATGAAGGCTGAATGATGCGTGGCATTTCCGATATCGAAAATGTTCCCCAGTTATACTACACCCTAACCTGCTAACATTATTTCTGGCCGGATAGAAATAGGCGGATCACTGTCCCCGTTGGCAACATTTATTGCTCTTTTTCTTATTTAATAGAGAGAAATAATTACATTCATCTTGCTTCATGGAATCAAGGGCATGCATGTGGATGGCAATTTCCCTTGCGTCATTAGCACATTGTCATATAATTTTTTTCCTTCAATGTGATGATTTTCCCTTCGCCACGGTTTGGATATGGCAGAGGATCTGATGCGTGTTATCTTGAGATGCTGCTTCTGAGAGAGGAGGTGAAAGTAACGTCATGGACCATTATGCGATATGACATTTGCATAATTTAATAAATTACGCATTACACACACGATCAAAAAACCACGATTGCTGCACATGTTTTATCACATAATGTGTGCATGACAAGCATGAGTGTGATCACTAGCGTGCTGTTTGCCTCTGGATATGCTGCTCGAATTTTTTATTAATTTTTACATCATTTTTTCATAAAATTTCTTAAATCCAGCGTTTGTAACTGCCAAAAGTTGATATATATATACACACACACTGGCGTGCAAAAATTAAGGACGAGACGATTTTTCGAATGTAACGTCGTGCAGAAGTGCTCCACATCGCCTCAAATCATACCATAACATCCCCAAGATGTAAGAATATGGGACAAGTGAGCAAAAACCGTCCAAACAAGAAATCCAAAGAATACAAAGGCACTTTATTGAAAAGGTAGCTTCCAGCACAACTGGACAGAAGACAGAAACGTCCATGTGACAGGCGGCTGCCAAGAAAATCCAGTCTTTAGTAGGGGGTATGATCCCCCCTGACTGCGTTGCAGGATTTACAACGTCTGTCCATGCTGAGGACGAGGTTGTCAAGGAGCTGTTGAGGCATCGCGGCCCATTCCTCTTGTAGCGCCAATCGCAGCTGCGGAATCGTTGCTGGCGGCAGGTGACTTGCTGCCAAGCGTCTCCCGAGAAGGTCCAACACGTGTTTGATTGGATTTAGGTCCGGGGACCTTGCGGGCCAATCCATGCGTTGAATATCTTCACTCTCCAACAGCTCTGCGACAGCCACTGTACGATGAGGTGTGGCGTTGTCATCCATGAAGAGGAACTCAGGACCCACAGCACCTCTAAACAGACGCACGTGAAGCAGGAAAACCTCGGTACAATAGCGGATACCAGTGACCGAACCTGCTTGGAAGATATGGAGGTCAGTACGGCTACCAAGCATGATATCGCCCCAAACGAGAACTCCGCCACCTCCAAAGCGGTCCCTTTCGATGATTTTGGAGGTGTGATTGCGTGTTCCCTGCTCTCTCCAGATGTGTATACGTCCAGAATCGCTCGTCAGACTAAATCGGCTCTCATCCGTAAAGAGAACTCGACCCCATTGCTGATGTGTCCAGTTCTTGTGTTCCTGGCACCACAGAAACCGCAATCACCGATGAGCAGGCGTTAATGGCACACACCGTACTGGTCGTTGTGCAAATAGACCACCTTTGTGCAGCCTCCTGGCCACGGTAAAACGCGATAACGGACGTCCAGTTGTCTGTTGCATGTGCCTTGCGATTTCTCCCGCTGTCTGCCGTCTGTCTCTTCTCGCCTGTAGGACAAAATACCGGTCGTCCGCCGCCGTGGTTGTTCGTGGACGACCACTGCTAAACTCTCGGACAGCTGTTCCTGTCGTTTGAAACGCTCTTCAAGCTCGTGAAACGATGCTGTGCGCGATCCCGAACTCCTCGGCCACACAAGTCACACTTCGACCTTCTTCTAAATCTCCCAATGACGCGACCTTGGGTAAAGTCATCCAGATGTCGTCTACTGGATTGCCTGTTGGCCATATCACACGGTGGCAGCAACTCGACGTCGTTCAAACCGATGTACACCGTGCAATAGCTTTCACCGAAGTGCTGAGCGTATACCGCCTTACGTGCTTTATACCCTTCCGACAACCCCCCCCCCCTCACGTCATTCTGCATATATGCGCATGCCCTAACGTACCGGACCCTAGTCTATCTCCTGAGTGGTCTTTCGGTCCGTTCTGCCTGCTCGTTTCGCTAATTTCTCCTCTTCGACCTTAATTTTTTCACACCAGTGTGTATATACACTTTATCTGACCAACCTTAAAAACATCATAATACCTTCAAATTGGAACTGAGGAACAGATTCTCTGCTCTGGAAGGTCTAACGTTGGAAGAAGTGGACATCTCTGAAGTTAACAGAAAATTAACCAAGGCTCTTGTGGAAACAGCAACAAACAAGCATAATATACATACATTCCTTACCAGAATTCGAACCCAGACACGTTTCGGACGAATGGCTCGAAACCAGCGCTTAGACCACTGCGCCACCGGGTGGCCTGTCGGTGTTCAAACACAGAATCCTGTGGTGCAGCAGGCAATCTGCGAATACCACCAACATCCTTGCCGGAATAGAGCAGGAATAAGAAGCGAATCAGGTACCACAGAATGTACTGGAATAAGTGTAAGAAATGCAAGACGCTGAGACAATCAGAAGTCCATCAGATGTATATTACTAATCTGAATTCCTTAAGTATGGACAGTACCGGCGAGCTTTCGAGTAGAAATATTTACAACATAATTTACCACCATTCATCAAGTATACTTAGACGTTGGAGCCCTTCAACGTGAAAGGTTGTATTCCGGAAAGCTGGAAAATATAATCCATGTTAAATTAGTTTATTGAAAAATGTATCTACAAAAGTCGAAGAAATCCCTGAAGCACACAATTATTCTGTGTAACACCAAATCTGGAGAAACAGGGAATTTAGAAGACTTGGACTCTGCATTATCTCGCCTACGTCGCACTAGCATAAGACATATTGAGTTCAGCATTATCAGAAGTAATAGTTAACGTTGTTAAAACTAAAGAAAAAAATTGCACAGTTGGCAGAGTAGAATTCAAACAGCTAGAACTATCGACTTTGACAGAGGCCCGATCATCGTGCTGAAAACCGCAGGGTGGTCGGCGCGCCGTATAGCCCGCCACGTAGATCGTTCTGACCATACCGTCAGACTGTGTTGGGAGCAGCGAACACGTGACGCCACTGCCACACGACGGAGCGGCTCCGAACGGACTAGGAGGACCACCGGTAGAGGGGATCGACGGATCTGACGCTGGGCACGAACGGATCCCACGGGGACCCGGTCCACTAGGCAGATGTAGCGGCTTTTGTGCGCCCACGAACCATTTCCCGACGCCTCGCGATAGCGAATCTGCGATCCAAGCGCCCCTTACGTGTGCTGCAATTAACACCGGAACAGCGCCGGCTCCTTGTGCAGTGGTTGCCAGGCCAGAGCGATGTGGAGCGCCATAGACTGGCGATGCGTGGTGTTTAGCGATGAGTGCCGCTTCGTTTTAGGTACAGATGATCATCGTGTCCGGGTGTGGAGGCACACGGGTCAACGGCACAATCCCAACCTCCCTATCGAATGCCACACCTCCCCAACTGCAGGCATTATGGTCTGGAGAGCCATAGCCTACGATAGCCGATCATCTCTAGTAGTGGTACGTGGATCATCGACGGGCCAGCGGTATGTGGATGAGATTCTAGGGCCCCATGTGCTCCCATTTCTGGCCGGGATTCCAGGTGCGCTATACCAGAAAAATAATGACCGCCCGCTCACGGCTCAGGTTTCACAGAACTGCCTACGTCATGTCCAGACACTTCTGTGGCGTTCCCGCTCCTCGGACATGTCCCCTATCGAGCATGTGTGGGACCGTTTGAAACGCCGGCTTCCGCCGTGCCGCACTATCTGGAATTTGGAGCACACCGTCCAACACGTGTGGGCCAGTCTGCCGCAAGACATCAGGCGTCAGTTCGCCTCCCTGCCGGGACCGTATTGCAGCACGTATCGCCGTACAAAGCAGTTCTACGCGCTATTGAAGATAATCGGACTGCGTGCCACAGATATCTCTGTAATTATCCCGCAGGTCTGTTTTTGCAATCACGTGTATCATTCATTTGTTTCATTTCGTCCATAAAATTTCAGTTCAATCCGATGCTTCCTTCTTGGTCCGAAAGAAAATTTCCTTGTCCCTGAGTGTATTTCACTAAAAAAAAAAAAAACACCCTTCCTAAATATAAAATTTACTCTTGATAGCTATAATAGCTTTTGTTTTTAGGACTCCACAGACTGATACATAGACATCGTATAACCATGTGTACAATAAGTTCAGTACCTGGTTTCTTACAGTAACACAATATACGTATATATTAAATAGCTGGTGCACAAATTAGGGGAGAGGAGGAGAAATATCCTGTGCCACAATAAACAAAACTTCATGCGATATGCTATCCACAATATCCGATCTCGCTACGGAACTTCAAAATTCCACAGACGATTGAAATTTAAAAGTTAACCAAACCTCTCAACTATTCTCACAAATCGCTCCTATTACCGATAATTTCTCGTCACACGGATACGAAAAAAGTAGGAACATAGTTTTTCCGTTAATATGCGAAAGAAATTGCAGAAAGGTTTTATGAAATCTTAGTATTTTGCGTCAGTGGCGTAACCAGTATTCAGGCGACAATTTATCTTATCCGTGTGAAACAAATGTCGTTTTGTACTAATTAATTGATACTCTACAACTTTGTAGTTGGGAATTTTGCTCTATCTCTTTTCGTTTTCGATTTGCAAGGGCTAACTTCCGCATTTCGCCACTAGGGGCGCTGCTATTGGTTGCATTCGATTGGGCGTAGTCGCTTTACTATACCGTTATCTCACTTGCACAAATGTATCTCTCTCCGTTCGCAAGTTATTTCAGGCTAAAGGGACTTTCCTATGCACTCTGTATATACACTATCTACCAACAAGTAATTGGACACCTGTGATAGCAAAGGAAAACGAAGTTTATTCACCTTCAATAGTTGGTGGAGTCTCCACGAGCGGCGATTACAGCTGCGACCCTCCGGGGCATACTCTCAACCGGGCGTTGTACGACGGCTAGCGGTATCTTCTTCCACTCGGCTTGGAGAAGACAGGTCAGTTAATTCACCGATTTCGGACGGTGGGGGTACCCCTTAAGTCGACGCTCCAACTCGTCCCAGAGGTGCTGGATAGGGTTAAGGTCCGGGCTCTGCGCAGGCCAGTCCATTCGATTAACCCCATTGTCACCATACCAAGCCATGGTGGACCTCGCAACATGACAGGTGGCATTGTCATCCTGAAAGTAACATGGGTCCACCCCGTAAAACTGCCACAACGTAGGAAGCGCATGGTCATCCACAATGGTGCAGTAGGTCTTGGCGTTGAATCTACCAGGAATTACGACAAAGGGTCCCGTGCCATACCAGGAGAAAAACCCCATAGCATAATTCCATCGCCGCCGAACTTCACAGTTGGCGCAATACATTCCGGCAGGACGCGTTCTCCAGGCAGACGCTAAATCCAGACCCTGCCATCCAAACGGTAGAGGGTGAAGTCGCTCCAGAAAACCTGTTTCCACTGTTCATGATAACCGAGCAGATGGGCTTCCTTACGGATGGTATTCATCGAAAAAACACTCCCGGATGCCTGTTGAAAATCCTCGCGGATGTGGCCCATCGATTTTTTGCGGTTCTTCCGAATTTCTCTGGCCAGCACCCGTCGGTCTCTAACTCCCAGTTTTGTGGGTCTGCCGGGTCGGGGCACAATTCCGACAGTCACCTCTCATCTTCCACTTGCCAATCACGTAGGCCACTGTCGATTTGGGTACTTCAACTCGCTGGATATGTCACGTATGAATCGGCCATTTCTGTGATACCCGACGATTACACCTTTCTCGAAATCAGAGAGCTCCGAACTGCGTGGCATCTTGCATGCGACTGGTTGCGTTGTTGTTTCCCACACGATATTTAACTGCTGCGGTCGTGACGTGTATCAGGACCACAGATATCGTCGATTGCAGGGGTGTCCAATTACTTGTTGGTAGATAGTGTATATACACATACACAGGGTACACACACAGTTGACATTGACCAGGAACATCAAATAGAAGTCATCTCTTTCTCCACGTTTATGATTGAGTCACGGAAAAATTTCTCATCGGCCGCCACTCAGAATCGAACTCATCGGCCTAGGTTCGAGGGGCAAAAAGAAATTTTAAAACCCAGGAAAAACAATGTTGCTGGGCCAGCACTGGCCGCCAGCAGTGGCGCAGCACTATGTTGCCACCTCCCAACCGTCAATAAAAGTCTCGGCGGCCACCGGGTGCAGGAGAACTGGCCACCCGGAGAAGTGACCACCGGAGAACTGGCCACAAAAATTTTAAGGGGCCGTATAAAAATAACATTTTTGACCGCTTCGTGCCCACGACCCCCAGAGGTTTGTAATCTCAGTCATATAAAGTTTCCGTAATTTCGTCTTTTCTTAATTGCGATAATTAATGTAATTCTTTATAACAAATGTTTATGATCTACGTCTCAGCAAAAGATTTAAGGGTCTGCAAATTATCTGAGCGCATGTGCTGACGGAAACCTGGGGGAGGGGGGGGAAGGACACCAAAAGTGTAAAATATAAAACATTTCTGGTCCGATCGGGAGGTTTCCGGCATTTACGAGCTACAACTGGAGACATTATATCAGGGCATGAACCTACTGAGCAAACCTTTGGGGGAGGGGGGGGAGGGGGGGGGGGGAGATGTAAAATATGAAGAATTTCTGGTCAGATCGGGAGATTTTCAGCATTTACAAGCTACGTACAACTCGACACATTATCTGAGGGTATGTGCCTACTCAGCAAACCCGTCGGGGGAGGGGTAATCCCAAAAGTGTAAAATATGAAGAATATCTCGTCCGATCGGGTGGTTTTCAGCATTTACAAGCTAGAACTCGACACATTATCTGAAGGCATGTGCCTACTCGCCAAACTGGTGGGGGAGGGGGGGCTGCTACTAAAAGTGTAAAATATAAAGAATTTCTCTTCCGACCGGGTAATTTTCATCATTTACAGACTACAACTCGAGACATTAACTCAGGGCATGTGCTTACTCAGTAAACCAGATGGAGCGGGGGGGGGTGTCACTACCAGAAGTATAAAATATGAAAATTTTCTCGTTCAATCGGGAGATTTTCAGCACTACAACTCGACACACATTATTTGAAGGCATGTGATCACTCAGCAAACCTGTCGGGGATGGGGGGCAAAAGTGTAAAATATGAAGAATTTCTCTTCCGACCCGGAGAATTTCATCCATCACATGCCTTCAGATAATGTGTCGAGTTGTAGCTGCTAAATGCTGAAAATCTCCCGATCGGACGAGAATTTTTTCATATTTTACACATTTGGTATGCCCCCTCCCCCCAGGTTTGCTGAGTAGGCACATACCCTCAAGTAATGTGTCGAGTTGTAGCTTGTAAATGCCAAAAATCTGCCGATCGGACGAGAAATTCTTCATATGTTACACTTTTGAAATCCCCAGGACGGGTTTGCTGAGTAAGCACATGCGCTCAGAAAATTTGTCGAGTTGCAGCCTGTACATACTGAAAATCTCGCGATCGGGCGACAAATGGTTCATATTTTACACTTTTGGTATTAACCCCCCCCCCCCCTCCTCGCCGACAAGAGTCCAGAGAGTGCACATGCGCTGAGAAAATTTGTCCAGTTGCAGTTTGTAAATGCTGAAGAACTCCCGATCGGAAGAGAAATTCGTGATATTTTACGATTTTGGTATTACCCCCACCCCCTGACCAGTTTCCTGAGGCAGCACATGCCCTCAGATAATTCGACGAGTTGTAGCTTGTAAACGCTGAAAATCTCCCGATCGGACCAGAAATTCTTTATATTTAATATTTTAGGTTCTAAGCCCCCCCCCCTCCCCCTCCCACACACACGCACACCCGACAAGTTTCCTGGGTTTGCTCATACTCGTAGAGAATTTGTTTAGTTATAGTTTATAGAAAAATATCGTAAGTAAGAAAATACGAAATTTCGGACATTTTATGTGTGTCAGATAACCAATCTCGGGGAGACGGAGCAGCCCAGAACGCAATTTTTATACGGCCCCTTAAAATTTTTGTGGCCAGTTCTCCGCTTAGTCTTAGCTCCGAAAATCATGGAAATGTCTAAATTTCTTACTGAAAACGAAATATTAAAAAAATAAAAATTATGAACAATAGTCGGTCAAGTAGTGGGGAATATAGCCACACGAAATTTGTACATGCAGAACAATTTTATGGCACTGAAATTGCAATGTGGCCAGTTCTCCGTACCCGGCTTCCACCACATTGCCCAAAAGTTGGGGGGGGCATCAGTTGTCATATGCCAGAACAGAGTCATCAGTGGCTCTGCAAGCACATGCCATAAATGATGGCTAGCCTAATGTGGGCAGCTGCAATTACGTGACGTAACTGATGGCTTGCCAAATCTTGTCCGCTAATTTCTCAGTAGTAGCCATAAAAAAAAAAAAAAAAATCAAAAAAAAAAAATCATAAACTCAGTTACCCGAATCACAGCTACTCCCCTCCTCTTACGCAGCTTCGGATAGACACTTTGGGCCGCCCCGGTGGCGCAGTGGTCTAAGCGATGGCCTCTGATCATTCGTCTGAACGGGGCCCGGGTTCGAATCCCGGTGAGGCATGGATGTTGTGTTTGTCTTACGGCACTGGCTCTCTCCCTTCCCTGGAACCAGTGACCCTAAATTAGGGGCGGGCGACTGCTTATAGCCCATTGAGTTGCTCACGGTGGTCGTTAAACCTCCAATCAAAAAAAAAAAAAAAAAAAGACACTTTGGAGTTCCCAATTAAATTCTCAATATAGTCCAAGAAACAGCAATCTTTACCCCCCCCCCGCACACACTTGTGTCCTGTTGCCCTAAGTATATGAACAGGCATGAAAATTTAGCCAGACAAAAGAGCTCCTTCCCGTCGTTCAGCCCTTTGGAAAACAGCTACACATAATTCGGAAACTTGTAAAACTGCCACAACAGAGAACTGCCACACATTCAAAGTGTTACTCGAAGAAACAGCAATTTGTGCCTGACCCCTTAATGAAAAACGTGTCAGTTTTCCTGTGTGGCGGTCTTCCGCCAACCATCCCCTGGAACCAGTGACCTTAAATTAAGGACGAGAGACTGCTTATAGCGCATAGAGTTGCGCACGTCGGATTGTTAACCACCCATCAAAAAATAATTGCATATTTAAAGCTTTAGAGGTTATGAAATACCGACGTGAACCCGGAACGCGCCAGAATTTGAGTAATTGTTCTTGGCAACAAACTAGAGAGAGATCTTAAGAAGGGAATATCTGACCCCAGATCTTAAACAACCTTATTATTATTATTATTGGAGTTTTAACTGCCACCGTGAGCAATTCAGTGGGCTATAAGCAATTGTCCGTCCCCAATTTAGGGTCACTGGTTCCAGGGAAAGGAGAGAGCCAGTGCCGTAAGACAAACACAAAATCCATGCCTGACCGAGATTCGAACTCTCAGACCGATCTCAGAAGAATAGTTATTATATTACTTCACTTCCCACTGCATGTTCTGTCTAATTTCTGTACTGTTTAATTTCCTCTGCTCTCGTGCATCTCAACACAGAAGTCTTCGTCATTCTCCGTATGCTTCCTACCTCGTCTCCTCACCTTTTTGTGTCCCACCAGTATATTTGTTCTCCCCTCTCGTCCGTCTTATTCGTTTTGAAAAAAAAAACGCTGGCTGGAGACGCGAGAGCTGTAAAATAATTACTTTGTCTGAGATCACTTTCGATTACCGTGTAACTGCCAGCTGAGGTCAGAAGGCACGGTTAGAATGACTGCAATAAAACGCTTAGCCAATGTACAATGATAGATTACTTTGGGAAACGCTTTTTGAATGGTGACTAATTATATTATTGCGTTTGCTGACACAACTTTGATGGAGTCGTGCCTTTTTGCTGGCTTCAAGAAAAAGGCAATCCATTACTCCATATGATATTATCGCTAACGAATAGTTTCCAACCTGGACGTAACTTAGACCTCAGGTGGACAGCAAATGATTGGAAATGATTACTAATTGCATTTTTAGTTGTACCACGCCAGCGGGAGGGTGAGAATTTGTACAAACCTGCGCAGACCCATATTTCATGCTCCCGAGTCTCCACAGTGAAGGAGACAGTATAATGAGGTGGGCCATGCTTTCACGG
The DNA here is from genome assembly GCA_039090855.1 of Macrothele yani. Taxonomy (NCBI): domain Eukaryota; kingdom Metazoa; phylum Arthropoda; class Arachnida; order Araneae; family Macrothelidae; genus Macrothele; species Macrothele yani. Next base: position 10,778,228 of record CM077022.1, on the reverse strand, counting down.
AAGACTTTATCCCTTTTGATTCGATTGAACCCACGCGTGAATGTCCAAGCATATTTTAACATCTGCTAAGGTTTGTCCAATGATGTTCACTATTTACATCTCAAGTGACTGATAGCTCCAGAAGGAAAATGTACCATGCCATATTGTCTCGGAGTGGTTTCAGCAACACGGAGATTTTTCCATGCTTCGCTGGCCACCTCAGTCTCCAAATCTCAATTCCATAGACCATTTGAACGATAAAGTCTAACGGGGCATCAGACATTTGAATCCTCCGCCAATCCAGTCTGAGTGCACTGGAAGATCCTATTTTGACGGATGTAGGTAAAAACACCCCGAGGAAAAAATACCCCCGGAGAAAATACCCCCGAAAATTGAAAAGCGGAAAAAATACCCCCGGAGGAAATACCCCCAGAACAAACGGTTCACTGTAAACTGCCACACAGGAACACTGATGTGTGGCAGTGTTCCGGTGTGGCAATTTACCGGCAACCCTGCCACACATCTTTCAGCAACTTGGCTACAAAAGTTCAAAGGGGGGGGGCTATAAAGATTGCCGTTTCTGAGCTTACGTTGATAACTGAATTGGGAAACGAATTTCGCGAAAACGTTCCATGTAAGCCAAGCGAGAATTGTACTTTAATTTGAAGAAATAAATTGCCGAGGATCCGACTTACACTGGGGGGGGGGGAGGTCTACCCCGAACTTCCGTAATATTAGATTCTGGGCCGCTGGAGTCTGTCAGTGTATCCAGGAAGTTCCCCTTGAAGTGTCCGCGAGGTCCATGAGCTTGGGGGGGGGGCTTTCCCCCAAAATGTTAAAATGCACGTAGAGCTGTAAACATTAGTACCATGTTTTATATAATGATTCTGTACACGACCACGAATTTTCAGGAGGGTGGGGTGCCCCCGTTTCTAATAGCTATTCAGGGGTAACATCGAATATACACTGACCGACTCTAGAGGTCCAGAATATAAAATTACGGAAGTTGGGGGTAGAGCCCTCCAAACCAAGCTCCTGGTATCCCTTTCACAGGCTTCACCAAATTTCTGGGGGAGGGGGAAAGGCATACATAGTTTACCATTAAACACAACATGAAGCATAGAAATTGCGAGCAAATCCCTTACCTTGTCTGCGCTCTTAGAAACTTGCACCCCACCCTCCTGAAAATTCGTGATCGTGTAGAGAATCATTATGTAAAGCATGCTTCTAATGTTTACAGCTCCACGGCCATTACAACATTTTGGGGACCCCCCCCCAAGCTCACGGACCTCGCGGGCGCTTCAAGGGGAACAGCCTGAATACACTGACAGACTCCAGCGGCCCAGAATCTAATATTACGGAAGTTGGGGGTTGAGCGCCCCCTCCCCCCGCAAGTGTACCTCGGATCCTCGGCAATTTATTTCTTCAAATTAAAGTATAATTCTCGCTTGGCTTACATGGAAAGTTTTCGCGAAATTCGTTTCCCAATTCAGTTATCAATGTAGGCCCAGAAATGGCAATCTTTATAGCCCCCCTCCCCCTTTTGAACTTTTGTAGCGAAGTTGCTGAAAGATGTGTGGCAGGGTTGGCGGTAAATTGCCACACCGGAACACTGCCACACATCAGTGTTCCTGTGTGGCAGTTTACAGTGAACCGTTTGTTCTGGGGGAATTTTTTCCGGGGGCATTTTTTCCGCTTTTTAGTTTTCGGGGGTATTTTTCCCCGGGGGTATTTTTACAGTTTACCTATTTTGACATGCGTATGCCAGAAGATCAACAGAAGCTCAACGCAATAGTCTTAATAAATTGGCTATTGTGTGCATTCTAACCATTCCAAATGGAAATTAGGCTGGTGAACGCAACTTAGAATCCTCTAAAACTGATAATTTAGCTAAAACTATTTTCAGAGTTTGAGTGTTAAAGATTATTTGAGCCTTATCAACATATTTTCTTTGTGATTTCAACGCGGTAATTATGTTTTTTTTTTTTTTAAAGAGAAGCGTTTGAATTTATCACTAAACGCCGTGGTAGGCCAGTCCTCGCCAAGGATATTAGTAATTATATGGCAAAGTGTTACCTTTAACATACAGATATTATCTTTAACTGCATGCACGTGTGATATTAGTTATGTTAATTCTGCTTACAGAGAAGTAAAGCCACAAAGAAAACGATTACATAATTCATAACGTGAAGTTAACACTCAACCGACTTCCCGTAACAATTTCCGATGGAAATAATATGTGGCAAATACCGCGATTTTACAGCTTGAAACAATTACTGTCATTTGACAGACAGTCGTAATCTTCCCATTCAGTGATGGTAGAGCATTTATTTTTAACTGTATGATAGATAATGGCGATAATTCTACATTTTAGTTTACAGGATACAGAACGAGTTTTTGTCCAAATTCGAGGAATCGCACTGTTATAAAAATAACGTCTGATTCACACACCGTTCCTGTAATAGGGAAATCCCGCACCGCCACGAGCTCCCAGACTATTCCTTCCATCTTTCCGGTACGGTGATTAAACGTCGAACAATTCAGCGTTCCCCGACGTTTTTCTTTTTCATTCGTGCCTCAAGGTGCAGGTGGTTTCCACTCTGTTTCGTTAAAGCGGTTCACACATTCCATCATTAGATACCAGACGCCCCCCTGCAGACTGTCCTGACGCCGTCTCCTCTTCCTTACTTGACTGTGCTACTAACTAGAATGAAATCAGGCCTAGCGGGTGGTATGTACGTCGTTCCCGGAAAAAGTATTTAAGGCGGCAGCGTTATCGTTTGTTCTCCTGCAGTCGGAGCTCCAAAAGGGATCGACTCTTGGCGGTCATGAAATTCAACTGTTCCGAGACTTTCTAGTTACTCACGCCCTCACATTCAGCGCATTTCACGAGTAACCGCAAAGCACCAGGTTAATATTTTTTGGGAGAAATGGGAAGGAGCGGGAATCAAGTGTGTGTGTGTGTGTGCGCGCGCAGTGTTTCTTTTTGGCCGGGGGAGAGGGCAAATGGAACATTTGAAGGAGCAAGTTTTCCAGTTGCTATGTGTATGCTATGTGATTTTTAAATATTATATTTCATAGGCGCCGATTATAGGGGGAGCAAGGTGAATCTTGCCCCTCCAATAATTTTGCTGGGAGGGGGGGTAGTGCCACCCAATATTTTTCGTCCTGTTTAATTAAATAATCGCTTTAGCGTCATATGATGGACCAAGCTCCACCTTTTGCAGCCACAGCGATATATTTTCAAAAAATTAATAACTAACAAAATAAATAAAAACTTTTTTCCCATTCTCAGCATTGCTCATTTGATAAGAAACTGGATTGGCAACCCCGTATTAATAGTGTTTGACATGAACTCATGATATGTGGTAAACGCTTAAAACAATTATCAGAAGTAAAATAAATAAAATAAAGAAACGTATAATTTCTAGCGCCTTTATTTATCTATTTATTTTTTGCGCTTCTTGTTCATTGAATAATCCAGCTCATTTCTCATATTTTTTACTAAATTTTGGAAATAAAATCGCTCTGGATATTTTTATAAAATCAGACTAAAGATTTTTAAAAAATATTAATATTCACCAAAAGAATATTTGTTTCCTTGTTCATTTGCTGATGAACAATTGTAATTGCATTTTAAAATATACGTCGAATCCCGTAGTTTATCTTTTTGCCCCTCCTTTTTTTTTAAATTTTCTTCCAGACAACGGAAGAGATATGCCTCTCTACACGCCTACCCCCCCCAATAATTTGGAGAAGTCGGCGCCCCTGGTATATTTACATATATAGAAGTAATTAATGTACATATTGCAATTACAGTACTTCCTCAAACGTTTCAAGAACAAACTTTCTCCAGCTAAACGGGGGAAGGGGAGATTTCAAAATATTGCAATTTGGATTACAGCCACAAAATCAGTCTGAAAACAGTCAATCGCCCGATAAAAATATAATAATAATCTAAATGCTGCCACATAAGTAGAAACCGGGAAGTTTATCTTGCCAATTTTCTATAAAAATTATTTTGTTTTCACCAAGAGAACTTTCAGAATACAGCAGGACTGTAAAATAGCTTTTTTTTTTCATAGGATCTAATGATTACAATTTAAGATGTACACGTGAAACTAAACTGTAGAATGAAAACCCCATTTGGGATGAGTAGTTTACAAATGGTTTAGCACTTACATAAGAAAAATACAGCATAGAAGATAATCCATGGAATTCATAGTGGACAGCTCATTTAATCACTTTCATTCAGTTACACTTGAATGGCTTGAAATTCTCACCTATTAAAATGGGTTCACTGAAAACCGCCACACAGCCGGGCACAAATTGCTGTTCCTTCGAGGAACATTTTGAATGTGGGGCAGTTTTCCTGTGTGGCGGTTTTCCAATGTGGGGCAGTTTTCCTGTGTGGCGGTTTTCCAATGTGTGGCAGTTTTCCAAGTTGCTGAAAGACGTGTGGCAGTTTTTCCTGTGTGGTTGGTGGTTTTCCGACAACCATTAAAAATGCATTCAACACACTTCTGATCCTGAATCGCGATTCCTTGACTATGAGGTATGAGTATTCTACTTATTATATTTTGAAGAACGGCTTGCATCTTGACTAGCTGTTCTTCAACATAAACTGTAATACTTGAACAAATATTTAAAAAAAAATAGAACTTGAAACAATATTTGTATCATCAAAAAAGAAACGAAACTTTCTTTTTCATTATAGCTTGAATTTACTAACGTTTGGCTCGGTAACATAAAATGCCTCGGGGAGGGGACTTGGCCCTCCCGGATGTCTTTCTGAAAGAAACACTGTGTGTGTGTGTGTGTGTGTGTGTTCATAAAGCACCTTTATCTGCCACACTTTCTGCACTTGAGTTCTCGTCGTAGTTGCAACAGTATACAGGGCTCGATTTACACAGAATCGGGGCCCTAGGCACAGCACAAGACGAGTCCCACCACCCAGTGGCAGATCCAGCGGGGGCGACTGGGGGGATCGCTCCCCCTAAACCCTAACGAAGTTTTTACGTTTAAAGTAGCAAAAATCGTGAATCAGATCAGAAGATATGTAGAGGATTTTAGGAAGGGAGTGTCTGACCCCAGGTCTTAAACAACCCTTAGAAATAGGAAGCTAGGAGATTTGGGTGCCCGCTGGGAAAGTAACACGAAAGCGAGGTAGAAAGGAGGAGGAGGAAAACGCCCTTATTTATTACCGAGAGGGGGGGGGGCAGTACCCGGGGCCCAACGGTTTAACGGGCCAACGCGGCGCACGGCGGATATTTAGTGGTTCGAGCTTTCGTACCTGCTTGGGATTTAACCTAAGGTTTCTCCGTGGCAGTCACGTTGACCACTAGGCCATCCGCGGCCCATAAGATCGTAAATGATTAACACTGCATATTTTGTTTTCAGTTTTTCTAAAACAAATTAACAATTAAACTTAGTACGTAATTGGATTTAAAATACGTATTACATTGATTTAGCTTAAGTAAAAAAGAAAAAGAAGTGAATAGAATACAGAGAGAGAGAGAGAGAGAGAGCAAAAGATAAAGGGAACAGAGAGGCAGCGGGGGGGGGAGCATGAGGGTATTCTTTGTTAGTTCTTTGCTACTGTCATATTGCCTGGCATCTATAACGTCTGGAAACAGTCCGTGAAAAATTTAAAACAAACCTGAATCCATAATTCAAATCAACTCATTTTTCTCATGAAAGTTAATATGTCTCTAAATTATATAATTAAGGTAGTAGTCTATTCTGAACTATCATAAAAACGCCCCACATTCAAAATGTTCCTCGAAGGAACAGCAATTTGTGCCCGGCTGTGTGGCGGTTTTCAGTGAACCCATTTTAATAGGTGAGAATTTCAAGCCATTCAGTGTAACTGAATGAAAGTGATTAAATGAGCTGTCCACTATGAATTCCATGGATTATCTTCTATGCTGTATTTTTCTTATGTAAGTACTAAACCATTTGTAAACTACTCATCCCAAATGGGGTTTTCATTCTACAGTTTAGTTTCACGTGTACATCTTTTAGCTTTTGGGAATTTTGGTGGAATAAAATTTTCGCAGGAAAAGTTTAATAATGTCTTAAACATTCCAAGCTGTTTAAATTTGGTAACTGTCGAATATTAGGAGGCACGGTTTACTTGGTTTCGCATTACGTACTCATTTAAAGGAAGATTTCAGTTCTTCAAACGACATTAGGGGAACTTTGTTTTTCAAAAGGAAAGCTAAGTTATCTTCATCGCATTTTTGTACGAGTGTGATTGTAACACACACTGAGTACGCCAATGTGTCTACAGCCCTTCATTGGAATTTTCATTCATGTACGTAAAGTAACTGATATCAGAACTGCCTTCTTTTTTAACGTTAATTTCCGATGGACGTCATCATCAATGAAAATAATTCGCCGCCCCGGTGGCGCAGTTGTCTAAGCGCTGGCTTATGACCATTCTTCCGCGAAGGGTCAGATTTCGAATCCCGGTGAGATATGGATGTTGTGTTTATCTTACGGCACTGGCTCTTTCCCTTCCCTGGATCCAGTGACTCTAAATTGGGGACGGGCGACTACTTATAGCCCATTGAGTTGCTCACGGTGGCCGTTAAACCTTCAATAAAATAAAAAAGTCGAAAATGACTCTTTTCGCTGTCTGGCACAGTACAAACAAAAAAGGGGGAGGGAGAGCAAAATTCCAGTTACCGTGTTTTATATTTAGCGATTTTATGACTGAAACGTGTGTCCATTATGTTTTGGCTTAAATCAGGCATGTATTTACTTTAATGTATAAGAATGTGTCAGGTGGAGACCACTATATTTTTTTTTTATTAAATTAACCATTTCTGAATATAAGAGCTTGGGCTTTATTTTGAAGGATTTCATTCAGACGTAGTCTATGCCGATTTCAAAAAAGCATAAATTTAATTTCTTCTGGAAACGCACAGTAGATCGCACTGAAACAATTGTGATTTTTTACATATTGCTTGCTCTCGTTCAGGTATTAACGAATTAACATTCCTGGAGTAAGTGAAAGGAGCGGCCCCGCCAAAATGTATGATGTATATCTAAAAAAGTCTTCCATAATGTCTTCTTCCCCCTTTTTTATACCCGAAAAACCGCCCTCCCCCAGCGTAAACTTCTGGATCCGCCCCCACCCCTCCACATTCTTGAAAGAGTAAGTACATTTGTCACCACTAAATATTATCAGTTAATTTAAAAGTTGATTTAAAAAATGGGACACTGTGTGGGGAAAAATAGGAAATAATATCTACTTTTATTAAATCTTAATATTAGCAAGGAAATTCGCACTTAAAAATATATAGACTGTAACGTACCTGCCAGAAGGACGCACACGACATAAAGGCAGATAGGAATTAGAATAAAACGTCCGCGTAGCTCAATTGGTAGAGCAACTTATTCCGGAATGAGGGGAACCGGGTTCGAATCCTGGCGCGGATAAAAATGACGGAGAAATTTACTTCATTATAATGGCGCCCGAACTATCCGGATGACCCGACAGTTTAAAATCTCGCATTGGTGTGATGTTATTTTCACACCGTGAGATAGGAAAAATAAGAGAATCCCTTCTCCAGCACTTCAGAAAAAAAAAAATAAATAAATAAATAAAAATAAGGGGGAGATGATGTAACGTACCAGGAGATGTGACGTACCTGCCAGAAGGACGCACACGACATAAAGGCAGGTAGGAATCAGAATAAAGCGTCCGCGTAGCTCAATTGGTAGAGCAACTTATTCCGGAATGAGGGGAACCGGGTTCGAATCCTGGCGCGGATAAAAATGACGGAGAAATTTACTTCATTATAATGGCGCTCGAACTATCCGGATGACCCGACCGTTCAAAATCTCGCATTGGTGTGATGTTATTTCCACACCGCGAGATAGGAAAAATAAGAGAATCCCTTCTCCAACACTTCAGAAAAAAAAAAAATAAATAAATAAATAAGGGGGAGATGATGTAACGTACCAGGAGATGTGACGTACCTGCCAGAAGGACGCACACGACATAAAGGCAGATAGGAATCAGAATAAAACGTCCGCGTAGCTCAATTGGTAGAGCAACTTATTCCGTAATGAGGGGAACCGGGTTCGAATCCTCGCGCGGATAAAAATGACGGAGAAATTTACTTCGTTATAAGACGGGTAAGTAAAACTCTCTTTAATAGTTTAGTATTGCTATTTTCGCATTTAATTTATGTAAAAATTAAAATATGTTAAGTTATTCATCCCCTTTTAATTTTATTTTTAACCGATGAACATTATTTTGACTTGGTACAGACTGATTTTGGGAGAAAGGTGAATTTCCATGTAGCTGACTATACTCACCTGTGTTGTGTTCAATATTATAGTAGAAAAATTCTATTAACAGAGAAATGAGTCTTAGATTTGAACAAAAATGCACAACTGGATAATTCTCACACTCATAAAAACCCATTATTTAGCTAATCAATTCACTTAATTTAGACCCAAGCAATTTTAAAATCTTATATTTTACAATATGAAATACTCAAAGCTTATACAGAGCGTCTTAGCAATGCAAAACCTCTCTCAAGAGATGTATAGTAGAGCTGAGTTTGGGCTCAGTTTTCGGAAACCGAGCACGTGGTATATCGGCCCTAGCCCGTGGATATCAGCCCTAGCCAAGCCGAGACCGAATTTTATATTACAAGATAGAGCCTGAGCCCGAAAACTGGCTAAAAAAAAAAAAAATCTGCTTTTATACAATTCCACTCTCTCCTACTCCTCCTGCAATTAACCAATGTATTTCTCAAATGGGAGTGATTGGAAGGGACGTCTAATCTATTTTTACCGTGCAACTGTACGATTTTCTTTGACCGTTTGTTTCCACCTGAAGTGCTTCGTGCGGTCGGGCATCCGAAATGATCAGGCGGTGCTGCAATTGTATGTTGCTCAAATAATACTGATATTATCGTGCCATAATGCACTGCAATATGTACGTTGCAAAACAGAATTAGCAGGCACCTACTGCGTGGAGATAGGGGAGTAAATTATCATCGGCATGCTATCAACTATCCAATATCTATAGTTCTTGAAAAAGCTTTTTCTTCTCTGCAGAAACACACTAACGCGCGGCCTATGGCATTTTCTACCCAAGCCCGGAATAAATAACAGTCTCGAATGCCCGCTCCCTAACCAAAACCAGTCGCCGAAGAATTCCCTTTTCCAATGATAAAGCGTCTCATTTGCCAAATCATATAAAATCACATTTCTATATAAACATTTTTTTCTCGCTCGTCCTCTCTCATAAAGCCCGAGCCCGCCCTAGTCGGAACCGCAGTAAGTATTCTACAGCCCGAGCCCGATTCGGGCCAGGGCTCTGCTTCGGGCTTTCGGGCTCAGCTCTGGTGTATAGTACACTGAAGAGCAATCGAATTAGAGATACCTGTTTAGTAACGTGTAGCACCACCTTTCGCCCTGATGACGGCGGTGATTCGTCTCGGCACGGGCTCGACAAGACACCGGAAGCGTTGGGAAGACATACGGATCCACAACCCCTGAACAAGCTCCCACAGTTCACGAAGATTTGATGGATAGGGTCGCAGCCTCGAACATCTCTCTCCATGGCATCCCAGATGTGCTCGATGGGATTGAGGTTAGGTGACCTAGTTGGCCAAGGAAGCGAGCTCACGTCGGTGGAGTGTTCATCCAACCATTCGGATAAAATTCGGGAACGATGACACGGTGCATTGTCTTGTTGCAGGATGAGGTCCCCAGTTGGATGTTGAAGACGCACAAACGGGAGCAAATGGTCGTGCAGGATATCTCGGTAACGTTGACCTGTGAGGGACGATGTCACACGTACCAGGGGTCCCATTTCAGTCAACGTAAACAGTCCCCAGACGAGAATGTCACCCTCACCAGCTTGAAGAGTACCCTGCTGGCAAGAAGGATCCATCGCTTCATGTGGTTTGCGCCGTACTCGTATCCTGCCATTCGCATGTACCAACGTGAATCTCGACTCATTAGTCCAGGCAACATTTTCCCACATGTCTAAGGTCCAATGGCGGTGTTCCCGAGCCCATACCAATCCTTGCACCCTGTGATGTGCGGCCAGCAGCGGTACCCTCGTGGGACGATGGCTTCTGTACTCCATAGCGAGGAGATGGTTCTGGATGGTGTGGCTGCTTACACGTTTTTGTGCACCAGCGTTAAATTGCGGAGTGATTTCTTGCACTGTGGCCTGTCTATCCGTTGTTACAATGCGAGCTAGCCGACGATGACCCAGCTCATCCACACGCTGTTGTCCACGGCAGTTGGCCTTTGCAGGGATGGTTTTACCGGATTCTATGTACTCACGGTGCACCCGTGACACAGTGGTTCGTGAAAATCCCAGTGCCTGCACGACTTCCGAGATGGAGTAACCCATGCGTTGGGCTCCGACAATTTGCCTACGATCAAATGCGCTTAGATCGTTCGTCTTACCCAGACTGTGTCCGACTCTTACTGATTCCCGTCGCATCACTCCTTATATTGTCGGATCGCTCCATACGTCATGTCGTTTCAATTTACAGCGCCACATTTGCATAACGCCAGCGGTCTCTAATTCAATTGCCCTTCAGTGTATATAAGGAATGTAGCACGTGTATATTTTGTTTGCAAGTTTCGGAAGAAAATCAGTACGATTTTCCTGCCTTATCCGTTACTCACATTTGAAATCAGTGTTAATCTTCATTACAGAGAAAAAAAAAAAAAAATCTCCTCTCCTCCCAATTTTTTCCATTCATAATAATTAATTAATAAAAAAAGCATATATATATATATTTTTTGCAATGCGATTCTGGGGCCCCAGTAAATGTCAGGCTCTAGGCGTAAATCAAGCACTGGCAGTGTACAACAAGAAAGATGACACCGAATTTTCAGTTTCAGTCGAACACGTCTTTTGAGTCTTTTCCGTCATGAATAAAATATTTTAAAGTCATTTATAGTTAGTGGAGACGCCAGCCACTCAGAACTAGGTAGACTATTAGGGACAGAGGGGTAACTATAGGGCGGGGCAGATGGGGCGGCTGCCCCGAGCGCAGCTCCAGAACGGGCGCAAAAATCAGTGCTGAGAATCTGCTTACAATTTGTATTGAAAATTTGTACCAGTTTCTGGTACAGCTTTGCGGGGGGGGGGGTAAACGACCACCGTGAGCAACTCAGTGGGCTATATGCAGTCGCTCGTAAACACAACATCCATGCCTCACGGGATTCGAACCTGAACCCATCTCGGACGAATGATCAGAAGCCATTGCTTAGACCACTGAGCCACCGGGGCGGCGTACAGCTGTTTCCCGCTATACTTTGTCATTTGTCCATTTACAGAGTCCGCTTATATGTTTTGGAAGATTAAAATTAGCATATCTTCCTTTAAACGCTCAGACGATGTTAGCTGCTCACATTCAGAAATTAAGACAAGATTTTTATGTACGTTGCAAGGTAAGGATTTGGTTCACATTGTTGGAGATTCTTTGGGGACTATTCGATCATTATTGCGGCTGCGAGTAACGACTGCCAGATGCGTTCGTCCTGTTTGTTGTGCTATTGAAGGTCCGAACCCCGAAGCAGTATAGAAAAAGCTGTACAGACGGTCATACTTTGTGATTGTGTCATCCGTATGGAAATAACTCTAGGTATATACAGACCTATCAGCCACCTATCAGTGGTTTATAAAATCTTCACTAAAGTTCTTTCACACCGCTTAAAGGTGACACTGGACATGGCTCAACCGAGAGAACAAGCTGGATTCAGGAGTGGCTACAGCACAATAGATCATATCCACGTACTGAGAGAACTAATTGAAAGAGCGAGGGAATATGAACTTCCATTGTGCATGGCTTTTATCGATTATGAAAAAGCCTTTGATTCGGTGAAACCATCAGCAGTTACAATGGCTCTGAAATCCTGCGGTATTGAAGATGCATACATTAATATTATTAATAACATCTATGAAAATGCAAGTGCAAAGATTCGGCTGTTTGAAAATACAACACACATAAAAATTGGAAAGGGAGTGAGACAAGGTGACACCATATCTCCGAAGCTCTTTAATGCCACATTGGAAAATGTCTTTCAATCACTGAACTGGGAAAACAAAGGGATAAAGATTAATGGAGATTATCTAACCCACCTTCGTTTTGCTGATGACATAGTCATTTTTGCAACTACCCCATCAGAGCTACAGAGTATGATCCAGGAACTTGCTGACAAGAGTAAAGAAGTGGGATTAAAAATGAACTTTCAGAAGACAAAAGTGATGTACAATGCTTTTACAAGAAATGAAGATTTGTCGATTGATGGAGAAAAGCTGGAGATAACAGACACGTACGTTTATCTTGGACAGCAGATATCAAGTGAGGGTCACATTGGTGAAGAAATTAATCGGCGTACAAAACTTGCCTGGAGAGCTTTTGGAAGAAACAGCATAATTTTCAAGAGCAATATGCCATTATGTCTTAAAAGAAAAGTGTTTGATCAATGCATCCTTCCAGTGCTTACCTATGGTGCAGAGACGTGGACCTTAGCTAAAAGAGACATACAAAGGCTGCAGACAACTCAAAGCAGCATGGAGAGGTGCATGCTTGGTGTAACCAGGAGAGATAAGAAGAGGAACTCGTGGATCCGAAAAATGACAAGAGTGGAAGACATCATGATCAGAGTTAAATTCCTGAAATGGCAATGGGCTGGACATACTGCCAGAAGAACAGACCATCGATGGACAGCCGAATTTTTAGGTTGGATTCCAAGGGACAGGAAAAGACCCAGAAGAAGACCACATGGAAGATGGGTGGATGAAATTCGAAAGTATGCGGGAGTGACATGGAGGAGACTGGCACAAGACAGACCGTTGTGGAGGAAACTTGGGGAGACCTTCGTCCAGCAGTGGATTGATAATGGTTGACAATGATGATGATGATGACACCGATGAACCATTATATTATGACCATCCCCAGCTTAGAGAAATGAGCGCGCCTCGAGACCGATCGGTGGCGTAGGTGAAGTTCACAGAGTAGTATATATACAACCCGAGGGCCAGCTTTCGGTTAGTAGAGTGTTCGGAGTCAGAATGGGAAAAGTTGCCGATTTATCGGAGTTCGATAAAGGACAAATTGGGATGGCACGGTGCCTCGGAACTACAATCTCGGAAACTTGGCGACTTTTGGGTTCTTCACGTGCCGCTGTAGTGAGTACGTATCAAAAGTGGTGCGCACATGTAGTCAAACGACCAACCGTCGTCCAGAAGTGTGTCGTCTTTAACTCATTGATGCCAGAGGGGAGCGGAGAGTGTCGCGCATTGTTCACAGCGACCGCAGGACCACAGTGCGACAAATCACCCACAGCCGGTCTGGTTCACTTCGTCGACAATCATTTCGTCGACAGGTAAAATCTACAGTTTTCAATTTAGAACCACCAAATTTGGTATACTATCTCATTGTACTCTTACACCAACTTGGACTACAGACGGAAGAGGTCGGGGCCCGGGGTCAAGGGGGCCCGGTCCCAAACAACATTTTCGCAAAATCTACAGTTTTCAATTTAGAACCACCAAATTTGGTTTACTATCTCATTGTACTCTTACACCAACTTAGACCACAGACGAAAGGGGTCGGGGCCCGGGGTGATGGTGGCCCTAAACAACATTTTCGTAAAATCTACAGTTTTCAATTTAGAACCACCAAATTTCGTTTACTATCTCATTGTACTCTTACACCAACTTACACCACAGACGGAAGGGGTCGGGGCCCGGGGTGATGGTGGCCCTAAACAACATTTTCGTAAAATCTACAGTTTTCAATTTAGAACCACCAAATTTGGTATACTATCTCATTGTACTCGTACACCAACTTAGACCACAGACGGAAGAGGTCGGGGTTCGGGGTCAAGGGGCCCCATACAACAGTTTCGTAAAATCTATAGTTTTCAACTTAGAACCACCAAATTTGGTATACTATCTCATTGTACTTAGACCGTACACGGTTTTTGGAAGGGGTCGGGGCCCCGGGGTAAAGGGAGTCTCATACAAAATTTTCTCAAAAATTTCCATTTTTTACTTAAGAACTGCAACACAATTCTGCACTCCAATACCCTATCTGCGAGCTAAGTTAGAGTACCATGAGATAGTATACCAAATTTGGTGGTTCTAAATTGAAAACTGTAGATTTTACGAAAATGTTGAATGGGGGCCCCTTGATCCCGTGTCCCGACCTCTTCCGTCTGTGGTCCAAGTTGGTGTATAAGTACAATGAGATAGTATACCAAATTTGGTGGTTCTAAATTGAAAACTGTAGATTTTACGAAAATGTTGTATGGAACCGGGCCCCCTTGACCCCGGGCCCCGACCTCTTCCATCTGTGGTCTAAGTTGGTGTAAGAGTACAATGAGATAGTATAACAAATTTAGTGGTTCTAAATTGAAAACTGTAGATTTTACGAAAGCATATACTGTATAGTGTCGACGAAGTGAGTGTCGACGAAATGTACCTGTCGACGAAGTGGCGTCGACGAAATGAGTTGTCGACGTAATAATTGTCGACGAAGTGAACCACTCCCCACAGCTATTATACAAGGGTGATGATCTGGGCAAGTGTCATTATGGTACCAGATAGCACACAGTCCATCGCAGGTATCTGCGCATGGGCGTGCGAAGCCGAAGACCCAGCCGGGTCCAGATGCTCACTTCATGTCATCGCCAACAACTCATGAACTGGGCCCAAGATAATCGAGATTGGACCGTGGATGATTGGAAAAAGTGGCCTGGTCTGACGAAACAAGATTACTGGTGCATCACGTAGACGGCCGAGCGCGAATACGTCGATTACCAACGAAGGCTATGGCACCTTGATGCACTGTTGGACAGACAGGCCGGCAGCGGCGGTGTTACGCTGTGGGCGATGTTTTCTTGGAGCACTTTAGGCCCCATTATTCCAATAGCACAATCTCTGACATCTGTCAAGTATCTGAATATCGTTGCGGACCAAGTTCTCCCATTCATGGCAACTGTATTCCCTGCTGGTGATGCCTATTACCAACAGGATAAGGCGCCATGCCACACTGCCAGAATCGTCAAGGAGTGGTTCGAAGAACACGATGGTGACTTTCTGTTAATGCCCTGGCCGCCAAATTCACCTGAGATGAACCCAATCGAATATTTGTGATTCAACTTGGAGAAGCGTGTTCGCGCTAAATCACCACCACCCCGAAATGTACGGGAACTGGAGGTCCTGCTGTTGACATTATGGTACCAGATACACCAGGATACCTATCGCCACCTCATTGAATCGATGCCTCGCCGAGTGGCCGTTGTTTTGCGGGCTGAAGAGGGTCCTGCAGCTTATTAGGCAGGTGGTTATTATCTAATGGCTTATCGTTGTATATTCATGTATATATCGTTTATCTTGGACAGCAGATATCAAGTGAGGGTCACATTGATGAAGAAATTAATCGGCGTACAAAACTTGCCTGGAGAGTTTTTGGAAGAAACAGTATAATTTTCAAAGAGCAATATGCCATTATGTCTTAAAAAAAAGTGTTAGATCAATGCATCCTTCCAGTGCTTACGTATAGTGCAGAGACGTGGACCTTAACTAAAAGAGATATACAAAGGCTGCAGACAACTCAAAGCAGCTTGGAGAGGTGCATGCTTTGTGTAACCAGGAGAGATAAGAAGAGGAACTCGTGGATCCTAAAAATGAGAAGAGTGGAAGACATCATGATCAGAGTTAAAACCCTGAAATGGCAATGGGCTGGACATACTGCCAGAAGGACAGACCATCGATGGACAGCCGAAATTTTAGATTGGATTCCAAGGGACAGGAAAAGACCCAGAAGAAGACCACATGGGAGATGGGTGGATGAAATTCGAAAGTATGCGGGAGTGACATGGAGGAGACTGGCACAAGACAGACCGTTGTGGAGGAAACTTGGGGAGACCTTCGTCCAGCAGTGGATTGATAATGGTTGACAATGATGATGATATAGATACTAATGTCCACCATTAAATTAGGAATGTACGTATATACACATTAACTTCTCAAAAAAGTATTTGTAGAAAAATTTCAAGAAACAAAGGGAAACTATATTTTCCCTTAATTTGTTTGATTTTTCAAAACATGGCAGTATGTTCTTTGCTCTAAGACGCAGATAATGTACTCAGATGATTCAAAAAATCTATATCTTTGTTTTGCACCTTTTTATGCCAAATTTCATCGTATATTCAAATTTTTTTCGAAAAATGCGTTCAGAGTGTAATGATGCCTCATACTAAAAAATTTTTCAAATTGAACAAAAAAGAGGGATCTGGAGGAAAATGTTATATACCTTATGTACCTAGCAAGAAAGCTGTAGATTATTTGGAAACGGAAAATACTTTTCATAGTGAAGTGTACCTAAGAAGAAAGGATTTTTCCAAGTGATATTTAGAATAAATTAAATTCTCAAATGAAAATATATGCTCTCGCCCCTGGTGGAAGAAGAAACTGTGAATTATGGAAAAGGAGAAAATATGCGCAAAATATTCTTTATGGCAAATCCATGCTATGGGCAATTTTTTTTTTCGACTTGTTGAAACAGATATAACGAGAAAAACATTTTTACATATATGCTCCAAGCAGGAAAGTTGTGCGTTACTTAAAGGGAATAATATTAACGATCTTTACCATATATAGTGAATGGCATGCAATACAAAAGGATTTTTTTCAGTAGGATATTTAGAAGCGGGAACAGAAATGCACGCTAACGTCAGCGAGTGTTAGATCTGTGCCCTATAAAAAAATCAGTGTAAGCAAAATATTGATCGAAGTTTATCCCGGGTTGAACGAATTTTTCAAATCGATCTTCAAAACCAGGTAGACTACTGCTTGTGAAAACTGCAACACAAAGAAGGAACCATGCGATTCGAATGAAATTTATACCACACATTACTGATATAACTGTACATAAATGATTTAATTTTCAGAACAATGCAATAATCAGTATCTTGTGGAGCATTAAAGTAAAACACAAGGCAGCTCATTTTGGTGCACGATATCGTGCACCAAAATGAGCTGCCTTGTGTTTTACTTTAATGTTTTTAGCTGCACGAAAGTATTTATAGATCTTGTGAAGCCTCTGCGAGCTGCAATAAGAACTTCTACATGGCTTGGCATTGAAGCGAAAAGGCGTTGGATTCGGTTCTGGGTAATTGCTTGCCAGGCGGCATGTATTGGAGTCCACAGATCATTGGTACTGACTAGTGGGTGACTTTGATGGGCCATTTACCGAGTGACCATATCCCAGATGTGTTCAGTAGGAGACGTATCTGGCGAACGTGCAGGTCAGGGAAGAAGCTGTATCTGCTGTGCTGCGAAGAGGGATTGAACATTCCTGTCAACATGTGGTCGGGCATTGTCGTGCTGGAATATAGCGCCAGGAGTGCTCTGAAGGAAGGGTATGACTTCTGCCTGTACAACGTCTTTGATGTAGCGGTCGCTGGTGAGATTGTCCTCAAGTCGTAGCAGCCGAGATCGCGAATGGAGCCCAATTGCACCTCACACCATCACACTTGGCGTTCAGCCCGTACGACGCTCGACAATGCATGTTGGAAAAAGGCGCTCACCACAATACCATCTAATGCGTATTCGGTCATCATGGTAGTCCTAGTTGAATCGGGACTCGTCCGAAAACACATGTTGCCAACCAGCACGTCATTGTCTGTATGAGAAAACCCCATTCAAGCCTGAGGCGTCCATGGTTCAGGGTCAAAGGAATCGCAGCAGAAGAATGTTTGCACGTATCTGTGGAGGCAGACAGTGCTCCACTGTCGTGCTAACACTTGCGAAGATGCAGAATGACCATGCGGACGAGGTGTCGGTCATCCCGTGGTGTCGTCACATTTCTCGCATCACTGTCGGGGCGTTATGTCTCGTCCGAGCCGCAATGTCGCGCTAAGAAAATGCACTTTCAAACAGACCACTCGTTCGTTCCCGTTCAAACGCTGTCGCATGGTGAAATTGCGCCCTTCCTCGTCGCCGAGACATTATTGAATCCTGGAGACCCTTTTACAACTCGCTCTCCGTGATGCGCTACTGGTGGACATCCTAAACAGCCCTCTCTTTATACCCCTCGTTCGACTGTTCAGGGGGCGCTGCCGGGCCCAGATATGCGCAGTGACTCTGCACTTCTAATCATATCCATGTCTTTCTCTGCTCTGCCATACCCTGTAAGTTTCACGTGATTACCATCATTCCTTCATGGTGTTGCAATTTTCATAAACAGTAGTTTATATCGAAGAAAGTGGGTTTCACATACGCGCCCCGTAGCGGGAAAAATGTGAATTACGTCAGGCCGGAAAAGCGTGTAGAAAGTTTTCGTAATGAGAGGAATTTGACCGTCTTTGCTTCAAATAGTGGAGTTTTTCCGCTAGAGGGAGCATGTGTACTCTGGAAAATTACATCGCCCTGGAGAGGAGCAATTTTCAAGTTGTCCTGGTAAGGTAATGGTAGCACGCTCGGACAGAAATCGGGAGATGCGGGTTCGATTGTCTACCCAGGGCAGTGTAATTTGCTGGATAGGTGGCTACATGAAAAATAGTATTATGGCTCCTTAGAGCTATAATGACATTTATACGCAGTCGAATTACATTATTGAGAACACCTCCTACATTTGACGTCAACAGCGTTTAGCCAATGAAAGAAGGCACGTGTCGTGAGCTGGCTTGGAGGGTATATAAGGTGTGGCAATCTGTAAACAATATTACTCGTTGCTCTCGTGGATAAAAGGAGCGATTTATCAGATTTGCAAAAAGGGATGATTATCGGCTTTCCGTACAAGGGTGGCAATATTTCTGAAACAGCGCAGTTTGTGAACTGTTCGCATGCTGCTGTGGTTAAAGTGTATCGTGATTGGAGAAATGCGAATAAGCGTCGTCGAAACTGCGGAGCACCACGTTCCATTGATGGAAGAGGTGAACGTCGGCAGCGGAGGTGTGTGAGGGATGATCGACACCCTACAGTAGAGCAACTCATTGGCCGAATGAACCAGGGGGCTACCGGAAGTGTGTCTTACACGACAGTTCAGCGAACCCTGCTGCGTATGGGGCTCCGATGCAGACGGATGATCACTGCACCTATGCTTAAAAAAGTTGCGTCGGTAGAAAAGGCTTACATTTGCACGGCAGTATCTGAATTGGACCTCCGCTGATTGGCAAAGGATTGCCTTCTCCGATGAGTCACGTTTTCTGCTTCATCGAACGGATGGACGTTGGCGTATAAGGCGAGAAACATCGGAGGACAAACGCTCTTCAACCATTGCTGGGAGAACACAAACTGGTGGGGGCAGCGTTATGGCCTGGGGCCCACTCATACCTGTGGAAGGCACTATGGGCCGAATTCATTATGAATCCATCCTTGCAGACCACGTACACCCATACTTGCTGATTGTCTTCCCTGGGGCGGATGGGATCTTCCAGCATGACAATGCGATGTGTCACACAGCTAGAAATGTCCGAGAGTGGTTGGAAGAGCACGACGAAGACTTCGAAGTGCTTCCCTGGCCCTTTAATTCCCCAGAGTGAAACCCAATTGAGCGTCTGTGGGACCACCGTGATCGTGTTGTTCTCTCTATTGATCCTCCAGCAGCTGTCAGATGCACTTCAGGCAGCATGGCTCCACATACCTGTGAACACCTTCCAGCACCTTATTGAGTCACTCCCAGCCCGTCTAGCTGCTGTCCGCGCTGCACACGGCTGATACTCTGGATATTATCTGGTGGTCACAATAATGTGACTCAACCGTGTAATAGAATAATGTATGAAGTGCTTTACGCAGGTGCAGTTACCTTTCCGAATTCACATTGCTCGAAGTAGTGCACATGCGCTGTGCTCATTCAAAAGCATACAAATGAAAACATTACGAATGTAGGTCAAGGATTTTTGGCTGGCACGAAAGCACCGTTTACCATAACCTTGCGGTTGTTTGTGTTGCTTAGCGTCCTGTTGACTTACCTTAGCTTCAAATAAGCTGGAGTTAATGCTCTCAGGAAACATCACGCAGGCAAATTTGATTAAAGAAACGGATGATTTGTTTGTGTAGAACTTTTAACAGTAAAAACATGAGCACTCAACTCATGACTGCTGATTTGTCAATCATTCTGGAAGAACTCATTAATTTTCCTCACGTTGCCAGATATTTCGGGCTGGGGCCTGCCCTGCTCGAAGATAGCCATTTATTTCCGTACCACCTTTCCGAAAGCGTTTTACCTCAAAGATTACCTTACGATTCTCGGCATGCTTATTACGTCAAACTTTCTTTTAGATTCCCTAAATATCTGTCAGCTTGACATCTTCAGCAGAAGCGAACTGAAGAAAACATCATGTAATTGCTACATAAATAAACATTATCATTTTAAAAAGCGTTATCTTTTCGGTTACCTGACGGGCACGTATATCAAGAAATCTTTGGAATTTCAAATCTAACAAAGACAAACTTCGTTCATACAAACATTGCAGAAGCTCAAAAATTTGTTAGCGTTAAAAATAGTCCGTGTTATGTTTTTAATTGAAGAGCTAAATGCTCTCTAAAATTTGTAAAATTGTATACCACAATCAAAGGAAAGAGTAGACACATGACTTTTGGTTTCTAAAACATTAAATACAACGGCCGTTCCAGAAAAACTGAGAGTAAAATCACACAAAATGAAAAAAATATAGGTACAGCAACATATATGTTATTCTTTCTCAAAGTATCTTCCCTCGGAGGATATGCAACGGTCCCATTGCTCAGCCCACTTTTTTCAAAGCATGTGGCGAAAGCATTTGTGGAAGCTGCTTTAACGACTCCTGTGCTGCTTGAATAACGTCAGCATATGTGTTTAATGTTGCGCCACTGAGCTTTTCCTTCATTGTTCGAAACAACCAGAAATCGCACGGAGCGAGGTCAGGACTGTAGGCAGGCTGTGGCATGATTTCAATACTGCATTTCGTAAGGAACTGTTTTCAACACAAGCAGCCACATGTGGGCGGACGTCATCATGGTGTAGGGTCCCCTTGCCCACCAGTTCCGGTCGCTTAATCGATATGTGTCGTCGCAGACGCTTCAGGACTGATATGTAATACTCATCATTAATAGTAAGTTGTAGAAGAACGGCATGCTTGTAGACTACACCTTTATGATCAAAGAAAATAATCATCATCGGCTTCCCAGCTGATCTGGTTTGGCGGACTTTTTTCGGAGGAGGCGTGCCTGTGTGTTTCCAAACACTCGTTGCGCGCTTCGTGAGGATAAAAAAGTAGACCCATGTTTCATCGGCAGTTATTACTGTGTTTAGAATGTTTGGATTCTTTGCAATCGTTTGTTTCCGTTCATGACACACCTGAACTCGGCTAACAACTGTTCTCTGTTCCAGTGGTCCTCCAAAAAGAATTTGTCTCGCGAAATGCCGACGTTTTTGAAGTATTAGATGACGCTGCTATGTCTTCACACGTCATTCGTCGATCTTCTTGCACGATTGCCCGAACAGTGTTAACAATATACTCCGTAACTGCTTTCAGGTCGATCAGGCTTAGGAGCGAGTTCTGCCGACAAACTCCCATTTTTGAAATCATGGTGCCATCTAAAAATCGTTGACTCACCCAAAGATTTATCTTTGTAAGCTTTCGTTAAATCATCTGTTTTTCTGGAGCCGTTTTACCCAAACGATAGCAAAATTTTCACCACACAACGCATTTCACTTCTTAACTCGGAATCGCTCACTTCCATAGCTGTATGGCGAAATGCAGATGTACCTTAAACAACTGCTTATTAATAAAACCAGAAGCGTCTGCCACGGCTAATAAGTGTTGACATAGATACTTCTTTAATTCATTTAGTCGTCTGTGTGATTATTTTTCCCGATGAGTCCAAGTCTTCTCTTTGTTTAATGGGGAAGGAATATTCAGCCTTAACAGATGAGAGGGGTTGGTTCACCCTCTTCCTCCAAAGCCTCAATCTTCATGAAACTCCTTATTTCTTGTTGAAATAGAAGTCCACCACCTTCGCTCCCAAATGATGGTACTCATCCGAAATGCCGTCCACTCTCCCCTTTTCATCATTTGTATGGTTGGGACAAAGATGAGCTGCCGCCCCGGTGGCGCAGTGGTCTAAGCGATGGCCTCTGATCATTCGTCCGTAAGGGGTCTGGGTTCGAATCCCGTGAGGCATGGATGTTGTTTGTCTTACGGCACTGGCTCTTTCCCCTATCCCTGGAACCAGTGACCCTAAATTAGGGACGGGCGACTGCTTATAGCCCATTGAGTTGCTCACGGTGGTCGTTAAAAACCTCCAATCAAAAAAACAAAAACAAAAAAAAACAAAGATGAGCTAGGTGCTTCAGTGGCTTCAAAATGAACCGGACCAAGCAGTAGCATTAACCAGAAAAAAAAAAAATCTTGTTCGTTGGCCCTAAGAGAATGGCTTTCCTTATGCTGGTGAAATATAGGTTCGTCTAAACCGGTGTTTCACGTTAAGCGTGCTCATGTTCAATGAATGAAAAAACACTTAATGGTAGGGGAATTATGAAACAGTTCGAAGTAAAGGCAATTCGCATTAAGCGTGTTCGCGCTATTAAGGGTCGACTGTATGACAGTCATTCGCAAAAGTTCAAGACCACCTGTTGGTATTAGATTTCTGCCGATTGCGTCAGCTACTGTCTGTGTTACTCAACGTCCTGTCAGTGTTGCATCATCTTACAGCGGCAGCCGTTGATAGAGTTGGAGGAAACGTAAAAGCGTCAGTTTGCTTCTGGTTTTCATGCTGAAAGTTTTTGTACGTATTTTCTATACAGCGAAAAGTGGGCAAAAAGCGTCATTAAGGATTACCCAGAGGGCACAAATAGGGACTTATATCATGAAGGATACTCTGAGCATGAATAAAGCAGAAAGGTGAATGTGAGCAAGACTGATATTCATAACACCACCATGAAATATCGAGATGCAGGTGAATTTAGCGACTGAAAGAGAAGTGGACGTCTGAGGAAAACAACAACACTTGATGACAATTCCATAAGGCGAATAGTTATGCGTTCGCCGAGGACTTCGTGCAATAAAATCAAGGCCTTTCTACATTCAAACGGGTCTGATATTAGTATCAGCATTGTCTCCCGACGTCTTAGCAATGATTTCGGATTAAAGTTTTATAAACCTGCACATAAACCTAGAGTAACCTCTGTCAAAAGAAGAGACTCCAGTTTGCGAAGCTTCATCAATCGTAGACTGCTGAAAATTGAAGAAAAGTTCTTTTTTCCTATGAATCAACGTGGGGTTCAATTTGAATCACGAGAAGCACATGTTCGACGACCAAAAGGCAAAAGGTTTGATGAAAAATACACCGTTAGCACCGTGAGACATCCGCCTAGTCAGATGATATGGGGTGCTATGTAAGCATCCGGTAATGCTTCATTATCCTTTTCGCCGATAGGCACTACCATAACTGGTCCTTTTTATGTGGAAATGTTACGTGAGAAGCTGTTAACTCATACGCAAGTGCACAGATGCACAATCTTTATGCATGATAGTGCTCCATGCCACAGATCAAAGACAGTAAAGAACTACCTGCAGAGGAAAAACATAACTGTGCTGGACTGGCCCGGTAATAGTCCCGACCTTAACCCCATCGAAAATGTGTGGACCATTTTAAAAGACAAGGTAGCAGAAAAACAGCCGTCAAATTCCCAAGCTTCGATTGACGCGATAAAGTACGTGTGGTGCAAAGGCATTTCAAGTAATTACTGCAAATCCCTCATTGAAAATATGCCACGTCATATTCGGTCCGTTACAGGAAACAAAGGTGGCCACAAAAATACTGATTTTTTTTTTTGTGTGTTCTAAAGAATTTAATTATTCACCAGTGGTGTCATTTTTTCAAATATCTGACTTGTTTCTTTGAAAATCTTAATTTTCAGTAAATTGGCAGGTGGTTTTAAATTTTTGCGAATGAGTGTAATTTCGTTTATATCGAAATAAGTTGTATCTGGGTTTTACAAAAACAATGAGCAACTCTAAGGGCTACAAGTAGTCGCCCGTCTCATATTTAGGCCCACTGGTTCCAGGGAAGGGAGACAACCAGTGCCTTAAGCCAAACACAACCCACGTGACTCATCCGGGACTCTACACTGGTTCCATCTCAGACGAAAAGGAGTAGTCAGATACAAACCGATACAACTTGCCTCTGCCACCAATGTTCCTCAACATTAATCCCACTGAGCTCATCTGGGGTGCACACCATCCATGCCTGATGAGGGACTCGAACCCGGGCCCCCTCGGACGAACTGAGGCGCCAACCAGCTGTCATATCAAAATATTTCTCAGCGGTGGTGTTTGGACTCCAAAGAAGCAATACCAAAAGCAATTCTTTAATCGGAATTATCCCCGTATATCAGAAAAATTATGAGACGTTAGTTTTCTGAAAACTTAAGAAGGCAAATGAAAAAAAGGTCCTCACATGCACTATTTTGACAAGTCACCAGACACCCCATCAAAAGCAAATGAACGGATCCGCTGCGTTGTTAAGATATGCGGTACAGTTGCAAACGGTATAAAAGCAAGCCTGCAGCTGACCGCGATCATATCGCACTGTAAGGTTGAGTGAAAATGTCACAGAACTGACTTTGAGAAAGGAAAGATTGTTGCGTGTTATATTAGTGGGTTGTTCATAAGAGAAATCAAAAGGCGTTTAAACATAACCAAGTCAACTTTTTTGGATGTACTGAATAAGTGGAAGACACATTGCATGCCTGAAGCAGCAAAACGTATCGGCAGACCAAAGAAAATCAGTGATAGAGGACGTCGAAGCCTCAGGAGAGTCGTTACAGCTAATCGACGAAGTACTACACAAGACCTCAGTGTACAGGTCAGTAAAAATGCTGAAACATCGGTATGTACACGTACCATTCGCAGAGAACTTCATTCCATGGGTTGCTGTGGTCGTGCGGCTGCTCATATGCCTTTCATTTCCACTCGGAATGTTACTTGTCGTTTAGCATGGTGTAAAGAACATTTATCGTGGACCGTAGATAAATGGAAACGGGTCCTATGGACTGATGAATCTAGATACACGATCCATCAGTCTGATAGCCGTGTGTGGGTATGGCGGCAGCCGGGGAACGCTATTTATCCACTACGGTGAAGTTTGGAGCTGTTAGTGTACTCGTGTGGGGGTATTTTTCGTGGTATGATCCCGGCCCATTGGTTATCGTGGACAAACCTGTTAACCAGCACGTCTACCTCGATATTCTGAACAATTGTGCCCTACCAACTCTGTGGCAATACTATGGAACCGAGCCTTGTTGGTACCAGCAGGAAAATGCACCGAGCCATAAAGAAAGGTTTTAAAATCGCTTTATTCTAATTTATCATAAGAAAACATAAGAGGGAGACGTACAGTATTGGGGACTGTTACGGCGTGGTTTGACGATAATTCCGTATGGTGTGTGGACTGGCCAGCACACAGCCCTGATCTTAATCCAATAGAGCACCTATGGGATGAATTAGAGCGCCGCATAAGAAGTTTAGAACCAAGGCCTACTACTAAACAACAGTTAGCGGCCGCATTATGTACTGAATGGAAGCGTATACCTATCGGTGTGTTCCAAAACCTTGTCGAAAGCATGTCTCGAAGGTTCAGTGCATGCATTAAGGCCAAAGGTGAACCGACACCGTACTAATGTATGTCAATAAATGCTATTTTGTGCTTCTCTTCTAGGTGTCCGGTGACTTTTGTCCGTATAGTGTATATCGCCTTGAAGTTCTTTAAGGCGTGAAAGCAAAAGAAAAACTTGTTTCCACGGTTTAAAAGCAATTCTGCAGTCAGAATGATTAACCAAGTGATTCACTGCACCGCATATATCACACCCGTCACGAATACTGTGATAAAGGAATTTTCTGAAAACCTTGAAACTGCATGTAGGGAGATTTTCGTTGCACAAAAACTAATGCAAAAAGTCGACCTACTTTGCTTTCTGATCACGACGGGCGCATAAAAGCTTAAGAATTTTACTACGGATTATCAACGGAAATCGATAATTATAGTAATACCTGGTCCTCTTCGTAAAAGTATCAAGAACTGTATCTTTTCCAAGAAGCGTTTTCTCCAGACAATCTTGGATAGCACGTGCTATTTAATTTGCCGTCATTTAGATTTCTTTTCTTTTTTCCATTTTGATTTCTTGTATTTTGTTAAGGGGATACAAGCTCATCTCGGCCAAAGAAGAACCCAAACATTATTTCCCTTATCTTTAAAATCGCTTCGCTGGAACTCCATCTTCCCCAGCAACTTTAATTAATTTGTCAGGACCTCATCTATTTCAGGTTTCAGGGGATTTGATATTTTTTGATTGTTTACTCTTCCCCTTTAATGGGTTTGCTTCAGGACGGAATTCTTGGGAACTGAAGTCATCACGGTGAGAACCCGTGAGTGCTTCAAGCAAATTTTTCATAATATTCTATTCAAATTACCTTTCGGCTTTTAGATTCTGCAATGATAATGAGGTCAGTATTTTCACTCAAAATTCAACAATGTGGTGTCTTTCCCGAAACTACTTTATTTCCGTTGATTATTTTAAGGTTTAAAAATTAGTCACTGTAACCATGTGCTAAAAGCTACAGTGAGCTCAATGAGATATGATCACATTCCGTTGATGAATGTTGAAAACATTAAGCTCCACAATATAATATATGGAATGAGAGTATATAACAATTTGCATTTTAGTTTGTTAGAATCTTCTTAAGGCTCTACGAGACCCGCCATCTTGTATTGCTGCCTTCTCTTGTTAACCAACGGGCAAGCGTATTTCACAAATTGCTCGGGCAATTTTGCACATTTTGGAACACCGTTTGTGGCTAACGCAAGATATATGATAAATAAAGAGTTCCCTGGTTTCAGAATTTTTATTGACCTTTCCCTTCATTTTTTATCTGCAGCGAAAGTCGTACCAAGGCGTCTTCCATAGTTTTATTAATTAATAAAAAATACTTAAGGAGTCCAAAATGAAAATCTGAAACCAGGGAACTCTTTATTTATCATATATCTTGCGTTAGCCGCAAACGGTGTTCCAAAATGTGCAAAATTGCCAGAGCGATTTGTGAAATACGCTTGCCCGTTGGTTAACAAGAGAAGGCACAATACAAGATGGCGGGTCTCGTAGAGCCTTAAGAGGAAATCATACCCTCAAATAATCTGAATTAATCCCAATTCCCCTAAAGTTAGGATCTTCTTAAAGGTTAGGATCTTCTTGAGAGGAAATCATACCCTCAAATAGCCTGAATTAATCCCAATTCCCCTAAAGTTAGGATCTTCTTAAAGGTTAGGATCTTCTTGAGAGGAAATCATACCCTCAAATAGCCTGAATTAATCCCAATTCCCCTAAAGTTAGGATCTTCTTAAAGGTTAGGATCTTCTTGAGAGGAAATCATACCCTCAAATAGCCTGAATTAATCCCAATTCCCCTAAAGTTAGGATCTTCTTAAAGGTTAGGATCTTCTTGAGAGGAAATCATACCCTCAAATAGCCTGAATTAATCCCAATTCCCCTAAAGTTAGGATCTTCTTAAAGGTTAGGATCTTCTTGAGAGGAAATCATACCATCAAATAGCCTGAATTAATCCCAATTCCCCTAAAGTACGTAGTAAAAAAAAAAACATCCTGAACATATAAAATTTACGCATATGTGGTCTGATTAATAAATTTTGCTATTAAATTTTATATTTTAGTTTGTCAGCAAATATATTTTTAGTTGCTTTCGAAAGTAATTATTAATATGTGTTAGTTGACAAGGTAGGTTATTCTATAACATCAATCCCTGGTAATCAATAAACCTTGGTGGGTTAAAGTGTTAAGCATTAGTAAGAAAAATGCATTTCTGTCTCTTGTTTGATAGTCATGACCCACAGTGTTCAGCTGAATTAAATGTTGCTACCTGTTCTCCTTTATTCTTTTATACCTAAGTCCTAATAATCTATACTGCCATAATTTCTGAATATCTAAAAATCCATAAAAATTAATCCGTACCCCCATATTCAAATTAATATCCCTAAAATTATTTAAAATGTTCACCATCGTATTTTGTAATGATTGTAATTTATATAAATTAGTCTTAATAGTTTGACCCCATACTAATAAACAGTAAGTCAAACATGGATAAATCAGAGTAAGTCAAACATGGATAAATCCTTTTTAATGTTTTAATTGTTAAATTACTTGAAATTCTCGTAGTTAAGCACAGTATCCCTGAAATTTTATTTACAATTTTTTGAATATTAATATTCCATTTTAAATTATCCTCAATTATTATTTCCAAATATTTAATATTTATTATTTCAAGGGTACAATTTTCCACAAAAAAAGGGGTGTGTTAGGTGGTTCTTTCGTTTTTTATATCAATAAATGTATTTTTATAAGTTATTTTTATGTATCTGTAGATATAAGTATGTGCTTCAAACAGAAGTCATCGCTCTTTCCACGTTTATAAGTGAGTCACGGAAAAATTCTCATTGGCCGCCAACGGGAATCGAACCCAGGGTCATCCAGTTACGCGCCGGATTTGCTTCCACTGCACCACAGAGGCCTCTAATTCCTCTAGACTCGCATACACTAACTGCCAAGCCAATTGGCAGATTGCTTCTTGGAGACCCCCCAAAATGCTGGGGATTCACCAAAGATGGTAAGCAGCAACTGAACAAATAATTAGAAGACGAATAATTATTTGTTCAGTTGCTGTTTTACCAGCGAATAATTATTTGTTCAGTTGCTGCTAGAAGCCGAATAATTATTTGTTCACCACCTTTGGTGAATCCTCAGCATTTTGCGGGGCTCCAAGAAGCAATCTGCCAATTGGCTTGGCAGTTAGTGTATGTGAGTCTGGAGGAATTCGAGGCCGCTATGGTGCAGTGGAAGCATATTATCCAGCGCGTAACTGGAAGACCCTGGGTTCGATTCCCGGTGGCGGCCAATGAGAATTTTTCCGTGACTCACTTATAAACGTGGAAAGAGCGATGACTTCTGTTTGATGTTCCTAGTCCACGTCAAATGTCTGTATTAAGTATGTGCTGTTTAAAATCTTTAAAACTGAATATCTCAGAACCATGTTGTTGTAGATAACTCGTTGTTCCACCTAGCTCCTCAACTCTAACTACAAACAAGATGCAAACACAAACCACGCAAATTTCCTCTGTCCCTTCTTGTTATCTAACCAGTTTTACCACACACACAACGCATAAATTTAACTGAAAATTAGAAGATACGAGAACTTCATAAAAGAGGCGGATGAATTAAATTCGACAGACTATGGTGAAAGAACTGCGACGTACCTGCCAGCAGGACGCACACGACATAAAGGCAGATAGGAATCAGAAAAAACGTCTGCGTAGCTCAGTTGGTAGAGCGACTTGTTCCGGAATAAGCGGCCTCGGGTTCGAATCCCGGCGTAGACCAAAAATGACGGAGAAATTTACTTCGTTATAATGGCGCCCGAACTTTCCGGATGACCCGGCCGTTCAAAATCTCGCATTGGTGTGATGTTATTTCCACACCGCGAGACAGGAAAAATCAGAGAATTCCTTCTCCAGCGCTTCGAAAAATAAAAAAATGTGTGATGTTGCATTCCACACAGCAGATTGACTGGGAGTTTTCAAGTGCACGTTCTACAGTGGATGGCTGCCTGCAACGATTCATGGTCATGGCTGACCCGTGGGCCATGCCCCCGGCCCTCTTTCGCGGGGGGGGGAAGATGCGACGTACCTGCCAGCAGGACGCACACGACATAAAGGCAGATAGGAATCAGAAAAAACGTCTGCGTAGCTCAGTTGGTAGAGCGACTTGTTCCGGAATAAGCGGCCTCGGGTTCGAATCCCGGCGTAGACCAAAAATGACGGAGAAATTTACTTCGTTATAGAACTTGACTGTTTTTCTGAGCTTTAGCCTTTCCGCTAATGTGACCCATGCACTACGAAACTCCAGTGATCCCTTAATCGGTCATGAAGATAAAAAATACGCCAAGAAGAAGTACTGCGAAAAAATTCAGATCTTTGTCAAGCAGGAAGGCGGCTGCTGCAGAGAATAATATATATTTTTATTCCTTCTCCTTTCATGCTGTACATATTTACGTTGTTGTCTAACATTCAATACAAAAAATTGATAATATTTTCTACTGTACATTCACAACGTTTATCCTACTTTTAGTGCATGCACACACACACACATTCAGAAGTTCAGAAAAATGAGCAATCAGTAATAATGTCATTGCAAAAATCTTAGTGGCACTTGCCCAAACTAAAAATTGTACATTCAGATTTCCAGGAGAGAGCAAGTGCCCCCTCTTGCCCGCTTCCTATGGGCGCCCATGGCGATGGACCAATTTTGAACGATCTGTTTACAACGAATGACCCTTTACCGCGAATTTTGAATGGTTCGCTCTCTCCACTGTGAATGATGGTTTAGTCCTCCATTACTGCGGTACACAATCAAATCGTAGCGCGTCTTACTTTCTTTTTTGAAGAACTGAGAAAAAAATATTTTTTTTCCTTATATATACAGAATTTTATATATACACTGCTGCCCACCCAAAATGCAACACCAAGAAGGAAGCATTCGATTGGCCTGAAACTCGCAGCATGCGTCGCCCGCGAGAGGACATGCAAACGATTAGCATTGCAGGGCATATGCAAATCATGTGTGCCCGGCACGCCACCGAGAAGCACTATAAGAAGGCTGCACAGTAGGCGGGGTGTAAGTAGTGGAAGTGTGTCGTGCTGCCGGACCTAGCGCAGGAATTAGGGTGTGTTGCGCAACAACCTGTGTCATCACGTACCATTCGACGTCGTCTGCAGGAGCGGGGACTTGTCGGAATGGCACGACATTTTCTTCTCCGACGAATCCCGCTTCTGCCTGCAACACCACGATGGTCGGATCCGCGTGTGGCGGCACCGCGGCGAGAGACTGTATGACGCCTGCATTATGCATCGCCATACCGTCCGTCGCCTGGCGTAATGGTTTGGGGCGCAATTGGATACGACCCCCGACCCCCTCTGGTACGCATCGCCGGTACACTCAACAGCCACCGCACCATCTCCGACGTTTTGGAGCCTGTAGTCCTCCCTTACCTGCAGGACCTGCCAGCCGCCACGTTTCAACAGGACAATGCGCGCCCGCACGTGGCACGCATCGTGCAACAATTATCCTGACCTATCTCGGATGAATGATTAGAAGCCATCACTTAGACCACTGCGCCACCGGAACGGCAAGGAGTTTTTCAATCGGGGTATTAATCACACAAATATTGCTGTAAACGGAATCGTGAACTTACGCTTTAGGCTACAGACTTGCCCATTAAGAAAAATTTGAATTTATATGAGAAACATTTTTCGCAGCGGAAACGCTCTCCAAAAAAGAAAGGATTTTTCAAATCGGACTCTTAGAACCAGAGATATCGACAAATATAAGATACACATCTACGCCCCTGACGGGAAGAACATGCATTATTTTAAGAAGAGAGTATTTTCAAAAGGTTTTTCGATGTGAGCGGTATCGGTCCAGGAAATATTTTATACATTCGAGTTTTAAGGAGGTCAGATTTTGCTGCAAATACATCGGAAGTCGAAAGTAACACTTATGCCCCATGGTGGCCAAACCATTTTTTTTACCAAATATTAGAAATGATATGCAAAACATTTTCCATCAGGAGAACTGTATGTGATACAGGAAAAATATTTCAAATCAGAGTTTTGGAAGCAGAGATATGGGCAAAACGCAATTTTTCTTTACGCCGCCTAGCGGAAAGTCTACGAATTACTTGAAAATTTTTAAATTATATGAAAGGATGTCGCACCGGAAACTCTATCGAACAAAAAATATTTTTTTCAAATCGGACCATCTGAAGCGGAGTTATTGACAATAAGATATATATCTACGCCCCCGGCGGTGAAACCCTACATTATTTTAAGAAGAAAATATTCCGAAAAGGTTTGTCAATGTGAGTAGGATCAGTCCACAGACGAATTTTTTTCAGTCGAGATTTAGGAAGCTCAGATTTTGCTACAAATACATCAGAAGCGGATTAAGACTTACGCCACCTGGTGGCCAAACCATTTTTTACCAAAAATTAGAAATTATATGCAAAAGATTCCCCATCAGGAGCTGCATCCGCTGAAGAAAAATAAAATTAAATTAAATCGGAGTTTCAGAAGTAGAGATATCGGGTAAAACACAATTTACTTTTACGCCGCCTAGCGGAAAATCTATGCCTAACTTGAAAAATTCACTGTATCTAAAATGCTCTTCGGCATAAATGGCATCGAAACGGGAAATATTTTTTTCAATCGGGTGCTTACAAACAAATACGCTGGCGGAAAGTGAAAAAAGACCACCAAGAAATAGACGTCTGATACCAACGAAATTTATACAGCATAATAACGAAATACAGAGGATAACGTGATCAAAACATTATGGCAAAATACAGCTGTATTTGCTGGTAAACTGAAAAATAACATTTCCATGTAACATGGTTAGTACGAGGTTGAACCGCCATGAACTGCGTCACACTGTGCAATTCTGGCATGGAGTCTGTCGTACAGATATTGGATGTAAGTTTGGGGTATTGAGTTTCAAGCATCCTCAACCTGGACGCGTAAATCGGGGATGGTCGTGGCTGGCGGTGGAGACCGGATGAGTCTTGTCCCATAAAATCCCACACGTGCTCAATGGGGGACAGATCCGGTGAATGTGTAGGCCATGGAAGTTGTCTCACACCCTGAAGTGCATGTTGCGTTGCACGTGCCGTGTGTTGGCGTGCGTTATCTTGCTGGAAAACACCACGATGGACCGACCTTACAAATGGCACAACAACGGGCTGAATGATGTTGTTGATGTAGGAGGTGCTGTTTAACGTACCCGGTACAAACACTATTTGTATACGGGAGTGATAGCTGTTTGCTCCCCGCACCAGGAGACCAGGTGTAGGCCCTGTGTGTTGCTGGAGGATGCAAGAAGGGTGGAGACGCTCCCCTGTGTGTCTGCGAACACGCATACGGCCATCGGAGGCTCCCAAGCAGAATCTGCTTTCATCGCTGAATACGACAGATCGCCATTGCATTCTCCAGTGCAGAGACGTTGGCGGCACCACTGCAGCCGTTCCTGACGGTGGGCTGGAGTCAGAGGTACACATGCCAGAGGCACACGTGCACGTAGTCCTGCATCCAGTAGACGGTTGCGGATTGTTCGACACAGTCACCACAGGTGCAACGGCAGCTCGGATTTGCGTCGCAGTGGATGTTCTGCTTGACAACGCCGCTCTTCTCATGCGTCGATCGGTCCGCTCCTCAGTCCGTCTGTGACTCCCGGTTCCACGTCTTCTCGTGTGGGAATGTTCCTCTGATCATCTACGCCACCATCGTACCACCACCGATACTTCCCGTCCAATTCGCTCCGCAATACGACGATACGACCACCCGGCATCTCAGAGTCCGACTAGACGACCTCGCTCAAAGTCCGATAACTGCTGAAATCGTACACGTCTTCCATGTCCAGGCATTGCAGCTACTTCAGGGTCTTCGCACGTGTCCGTACGCCGACGACTGATTATGTTCACTTCGCCGTATTCCTTAAATACCACCGACGATAATTTGCATATTATGCCGTGCTGTGGCGTAAGCGCTCACCGGTTGGTCCCGAAATTAACATCACACCTACGTAAACTCGACCCCATTAACATACTCAGGGTAAGAAACTTGCTGTTAACGCACGATGTACAAACTTGCCGAATGGTTCTAGTTCCATGCAAACTTTAATAACTAAAATCACACACACAAGTTAAAATCTATTTACATGGTTTAAAACAACATAAGTAATTTCGTGCTCGCTACGAGCACATCATCAGATGAAAGACAAGTTGGAGTTCCAGAAAACACATTTATGTATCGGTGCCGTTGCCAATCGTTCACACTGAGGAAAGAAATACAAGAAAGTTCACTTGCTCTAACGTAATGTGAGCAAATAGAGGCCTATAGAGTTCTATTAATGATGGTCAGAGTCTGCTATGTTAGAAGAAGAAACAGGAATCGAGGACAGTAAAGTTTTCCAGGCCTGGGAAATATAGCTGGGTACTTCATCGTTGCAACAAGTGCTCACTCGATGCAAAATGTGCAGACTCTCTGTAAAGAGCACTGTTTCCCTCGTAGTAGAGGTAGAAAGAATGGAGACGTCTGTCCAAGATGGGTAATGTGTACCAGCTGAAGAAAGCCTGGCTAAAGCAGTCGATGAAGAGCCATTTTTTACACTATATTGGTGTTCCTTAATTCTTGTTTGCAGTCTCCGTAGGGTTGAGCCGATATATATGAGGTCCTTGTCTTGAGGATCGACAGATTTCATAGAAATGGAATAGATGCCACATTTGTCCAACAATTCAACACAGTCCCGATCATTTTTAATCAGGGAATAAATGTTCGATGTTTTTAACCCAAAACCGACACCGTGACTGTGACAGATGTTCAATAAACTACCGTTCACATGAGGGACGTAAGTCATCGATCCAACATATTTGATATCCTTTCGTTCACGTGTCAGGGTAAAAAATGTTGAACTTTGGATTTTTCGGTATATTCTATGGACATCTGAATGAGAAAATCCGTGCTGATAAGCAATGGTATATATCTTTTGAAGTTCCTGCTCACGGAAGGCTACAGAAGAGGAGTGGGTAAATGCTCTTCGAATAAGGAAGTATAAGGATGAAACCTTATATCTGGTCGGGTGGGCAGAAACGCGTGGTATCAAGATAGGTATAGAGGAAGGCTTTCTGTAAACCGAATAGCTCAGGTACTGGGAGGTGGGGTTCCTACGAAGTTGGAAGTCTAAAAACGGAAGAGAATTGTCACATTCAACCTCCACAGTGAAGGATATAGAAGGATAAACAGACGACAACGTGGTTGCAAAAGAGAACAAATTTTCAACTGATGAAGGCCAAAAGACCAAGACATCGTCAACATACCGAAGATATAATAAAGGTACAAACTGACAAAAGTTCCAAAATGCGATGTTCTATGTCTTGAAGAAGTAGTTCAGCCAACAGAGGGGAGAGGGGGATCCCATGGGGGCTCCCTCAAGTTGGCGATATAAAATGCCATTAAACCTGAAAAAGGAACGTTTCTGAATGAGGCGTAATGCCTGCAGAACGGCTTGAATTTCCTCAGGGGTACAGACCCCAATTGGGAAAGTTTGCTTTCAATGATATTGTGTACAATAGAAATGGGGACGTTGGGAAACAGAGACACTACGTCTAAAGAAGCCATAAGGAAAGAGGAACCAGGATGGTTGAAAGCCTTGATACGTTGCAAGGCTTTTACGGAGCTAGAAATGGAATATTTTGAGGAAGAGATTAGGGGGTAAGATATTTGACAAGTGCTTTCTCCAAAGGCCTGGTGGGATTAGCATACCCAGAAACCAAAGGCCTAATGGGGTGATTTTCCTTATGGGTTTTCAGTTTCCCAAATAATTCTGGGACCCTAGGTCCAAAAGGTGGGTGCATGAAGTTTGAAATGCAAGGGGTAAAGACCCCATGATTACGGAGTCTGCTTAAAGCAGAAATAGTGGCAGAGGTAGGAGCACCTTGAATAATAGAATGGGGGTATTATCAATGGCATTTTCCATTTTCATTACGTAGTCCTGCTTATCGAGAATTACAACCTGGTTGGATTTGTCTGCTGTGATAACTGCCAAATTATCACAGCAGACAAATCCAACCAGGTTGTAATTCTCGATAAGCAGGACTACGTAATGAAAATGGAAAATGCCATTGATAATACCCCCATTCTATTATTCAAGGTGCTCCTACCTCTGCCACTATTTCTGCTTTAAGCAGACTCCGTAATCATGGGGCCTTTACCCCCTTGCATTTCAAACTTCATGCACCCACCTTTTGGACCTAGGGTCCCAGAATTATTTGGGAAACTGAAAACCCATAAGGAAAATCACCCCATTAGGCCTTTGGTTTCTGGGTATGCTAATCCCACCAGGCCTTTGGAGAAAGCACTTGTCAAATATCTTACCCCTAATCTCTTCCTCAAAATATTCCATTTCTAGCTCCGTAAAAGCCTTGCAACGTATCAAGGCTTTCAACCATCCTGGTTCCTCTTTCCTTATGGCTTCTTTAGACGTAGTGTCTCTGTTTCCCAACGTCGCCATTTCTATTGTACACAATATCATTGAAAGCAAACTTTCCCAATTGGGGTCTGTACCCCTGAGGAAATTCAAGCCGTTCTGCAGGCATTACGCCTCATTCAGAAACGTTCCTTTTTCAGGTTTAATGGCATTTTATATCGCCAACTTGAGGGAGCCCCCATGGGATCCCCCTCTCCCCTCTGTTGGCTGAACTACTTCTTCAAGACATAGAACATCGCATTTTGGACTTTTGTCAGTTTGTACCTTTATTATATCTTCGGTATGTTGACGATGTCTTGGTCTTTGGCCTTCATCAGTTGAAAATTTGTTCTCTTTTGCAACCACGTTGTCGTCTGTTTATCCTTCTATATCCTTCACTGTGGAGGTTGAATGTGACAATTCTCTTCCGTTTTTAGACTTCCAACTTCGTAGGAACCCCACCTCCCAGTACCTGAGCTATTCGGTTTACAGAAAGCCTTCCTCTATACCTATCTTGATACCACGCGTTTCTGCCCACCCGACCAGATATAAGGTTTCATCCTTATACTTCCTTATTCGAAGAGCATTTACCCACTCCTCTTCTGTAGCCTTCCGTGAGCAGGAACTTCAAAAGATATATACCATTGCTTATCAGCACGGATTTTCTCATTCAGATGTCCATAGAATATACCGAAAAATCCAAAGTTCAACATTTTTTACCCTGACACGTGAACGAAAGGATATCAAATATGTTGGATCGATGACTTACGTCCCTCATGTGAACGGTAGTTTATTGAACATCTGTCACAGTCACGGTGTCGGTTTTGGGTTAAAAACATCGAACATTTATTCCCTGATTAAAAATGATCGGGACTGTGTTGAATTGTTGGACAAATGTGGCATCTATTCCATTTCTATGAAATCTGTCGATCCTCAAGACAAGGACCTCATATATATCGGCTCAACCCTACGGAGACTGCAAACAAGAATTAAGGAACACCAATATAGTGTAAAAAATGGCTCTTCATCGACTGCTTTAGCCAGGCTTTCTTCAGCTGGTACACATTACCCATCTTGGACAGACGTCTCCATTCTTTCTACCTCTACTACGAGGGAAACAGTGCTCTTTACAGAGAGTCTGCACATTTTGCATCGAGTGGGCACTTGTTGCAACGATGAAGTACCCAGCTATATTTCCCAGGCCTGGAAAACTTTACTGTCCTCGATTCCTGTTTCTTCTTCTAACATAGCAGACTCTGACCATCATTAATAGAACTCTATAGGCCTCTATTTGCTCACATTACGTTAGAGCAAGTGAACTTTCTTGTATTTCTTTCCTCAGTGTGAACGATTGGCAACGGCACCGATACATAAATGTGTTTTCTGGAACTCCAACTTGTCTTTCATCTGATGATGTGCTCGTAGCGAGCACGAAATTACTTATGTTGTTTTAAACCATGTAAATAGATTTTAACTTGTGTGTGTGATTTTAGTTATTAAAGTTTGCATGGAACTAGAACCATTCGGCAAGTCTGTACATCGTGCGTTAACAGCAAGTTTCTTACCCTGAGTAGTCTATGTGGCACGAAATCCTTGTTTATTACCATTAACATAAACTGACGGAAAAAAAAATCCCAACAATAAGAAGGGGTTGTGTTAGATAAACGACAGTTGGTAGGCGTTGAGAGTACATCTGTAAGATGACGTCTATACAAATTTCGCGCTCGGCGCATACGTGTTGCGCTAGTAGCGGCCCTCGGAACGTGCACAGCAGGTTTGCTGGAAATACGCGCTGTATCGTTCGTGAGCGTTAGCTATCGTTGAGATTCGACGTAGGGTGTTGATGTTAGTCAAGAATGCCTTTAAGAAGACGAAGAAGCCATTATCAACAGCTCACGGAGTTTGAACGAGGTCGTGTAATGGGGCTACGAGAAGATGGATTTTCTTTCCGTAATATTGCAGAACGACTTGGCAGGAATGTAGCCAATGTGCATGATTGTTGGCAGCGGTGGTCAAGGGAAGGTACTGCCTCAAGAAGACCGGGTTCTGGCCGGCCACGTGGCACTACTGAGAGGGAAGACCGCCGTGTACGGCGTATGGCCGTGGCGCATCGTACCGCGTCTGCGGCAGCAATTCGAGCTGCAGTTGCCACCACAGTGAGACAACGAACTGTTACAAATCGGTTACTTGAAAGGACAGCTCCGAGCCAGACGCCCTGTAGCGTGCATTCCACTTACTCCAAACCACTGCCGTTTGCGACGTCAGTGGTGTCGAGCTAGAGCTCATTGGAGGACGGAGTGGAGATCTGTTGTGTTTTCTGATGAAAGCCGGTTCTGCCCGGGTGCCAGTGATGGCCGTGTGTTGGTTAGAAGGAGGCCAGGTGAGCGCCTGCAACCAACCTGTCTGCGGCCGAGACACACTGGACCTACACCTGGAGTTATGGTCTGGGGAGCAATTTCCTATGACAGCAGGAGCACTCTCGTAGTTATCCCATGCACCCTGACATCACAGTTTTACGTCGGTCTGGTGATTCATCCTGTTGTGCTGCCATTCATGAACAGCATTCCAGGGGTGTTTTCCAACAGGATAACGCTCGTCCGCATACCGCTGTTGTAACCCAACATGCTCTACAGAGTGTCGACATGTTGCCGTGGCCTGTTAGATCACCAGATCTTTCACCAATCGAGCACGTATGGGACATCATTGGACGACAACTCCAGCGTCACCCCCAACCAGCATTAACCGTCCCTGTATCGACCGACCAAGTGCAACAGGCTTGGAACTCCATCCCACAAACTGACATCCAGCACCTGTACGACACAATGCATGAACGTTTGCGTGCTTGCATTCAACATTCTGGCGGTTACACCGGTTATTAATGTACCAGCATTTCACATTTAAAATGGCTCTTCTCGCGCTTACATTAAGCTGTGATCTTGAAACCTTAATCGATTAAATATGTTACCTATACAAATGTATTGCCGCCATTTCATTCCTGTACCACTATTTTTTCGTGGTGTTGGGACTTTTTTTCCTCCAGTGTATGTAAGTTTTATGATCGTCCGCCAATTCCTTTTTGGTGTTCTTCTTTCACTTTCCGCCAGTGTAGAATACTTTCTTCTTAAAATAATGCATGTTCTTCCCGTTAGGGGACGTAGACGTGTATCTTATATTTGTCGATATCTCTGCTTCTAGGAGCCCGATTTGAAAAATTCTTTCTTTGTTGGAGAGCGTTTCCTCTGCGAAATGTTCCTCATATAGTTTCATTTTTTTCTTAACGTCGAAGTCTGCAACGAGAGGGCGTAAAGTTACAATTCCGTTCACAGCAATATCTGCGGGATTAAAAACCAGCTTGAAAAACTTCTTTCTTCAGTCAGATATTACTGTTTTCCAAACCGGTTCCGTTAACTTTAAATAGCTTTGATATATTTAATTCGCGTCAGAATGGATTGAAAAGACACCCGCAAATTCGTTGTCATCTTTCTTGTTGTTTCTAGTCACCAAATATTTATTGGTCCTTTTGAGCATCATGTTCTATGTATATAAAAGGAATTGCGAAGAGCATTGAATATTAAAAAATGGTGCATAAAACAGACTCGCAGAACTCAACACAGATAAATAAATATAGCAAAGGGAAAATGCAAGCAGTCAATAACAAGTCAAATGCAAAGTCTCAGTGATGAGTATCACGAGACTCATCATTCTGAGGGGAATGTGGGATGTCTGAGCTAGGGAGAAAGGCGTCAAAGCAAAAAGAAATGACCGCAGATAAGATACCGGCCACAGATGTCGTAGGAATAAACTACCTCTTCGTCGAAAGTTTTCATATCTGCCGTAAAATTGTAGGCCCTCTGGTCAGGTTGACGAACAGGGAGTGCCATCAGTTAATGAAGCATTAATTCAGATAAGCGCATGCTGACGCGTAATAGGGTATCATCTCTAATGAAAATGTCAAAGGCAAACTGAGATAAGTACATCTGGCAATCGTTACATTTATTGTTCGAGTGTAAAAAAAAAAAAAAAAAAGACGTTGCAGTCATAAAAGTAATTACGAAAAAAAAAAAAAGACGATCGACGAACTCAAGTAAAACAAGTTTATTACCCGATGTGGAAAGAGATATTAAGTGACAAATGATTTTACTGTAACAAAATAAGTAAAAATATTTTCTCAGTTCTTAAAAAAATATTTATTTTCTTTAATGCCAACCCAGAAGCAAAATATTTAAAAAGAATAATTTCGTTATTTATTTTCCGTTTGTGATTTCATTAGCGTGCTAAAGCCATTGGTGTAAAACTGTGAATAACCACTTTTAGCAAGATGTGGCAAAAAATTTTACTTTAGTTTCCTTTCCTTAGCAAGGTACACTATTGTTGTTAAAGGTAAATGCTTAAATTAGGGCAATTAAAATAACCTGAATTGTCTAGTTTACTGTTCAACATGCAGCATCATATCAGAAAACTTGAACATTACTTCGATCTGGAGCGGATATTGAACCCGTATCGATCTCAATTTGTTCGGGTACCTCATCTTCAGATATTTGAAACTTCGTTCTCCTGGGGAGATATATAGTATTTTTTCGTTTTCACAGCCCTTTGGTATGATTCTTCATAACTATTAACAAATTCTTCGCTACTTACAAGAAGGTTTCAACCACTGAGATTTCTTTATTAATTGCCTAAATTGTGTCATAATTGGTTCTTTTCTTCATACCGCCGTATCCGAGGCCTGATGGGGACAAGGCCACTTATTTTACCAGCACTGAAAGCGCCAGGCTACGTTTTACCTAACGGAATCGGATTTTTTTAAATTTATTGATCCAGTCGTCGCACACCGAAATCTCTCCCCCCCCCTCCTGTTTTCCTTTAAGACAATATTACCGAGTTTTGTTCTCTATTTTTTTTTCATGGGGGCTATGTATGCATAAATCCGTAGATATCTAGTATATATACATACACACTCACAAACTTCATTGTCCGTAAGTGTGTATGAAATATATATATATACACTGCTGGCCACCGAAAATGCAACACCAAGAAGGACACGAGATAGCAAAGCCAGATTTACTGGACACATAACAACAGATACAAAGATGAAACGATTGAGCTTACAGGCCCGTGCGACTTGCGGAACACGTGGGCATCAATAGTGCGTGTGGTCCCCATGGCTGGCAATAACTGCCGTTACACGCCGCGGCATCGAACGAAAGAGGCTTTGGATGCTTCCACACGTTGCCACAGTTCATCAGGGGTAGCCTCGCGTGGTGCTTTCCGGGCACTCGGTTGCCGATCAGCGACCAGACGTGTTCGATGGGCGACATATCGGGAGAACAGGCGGGCCACGGCAGCAGTGAAACCTGGTGGGCCGTGAAGAATTGTTGCGCGATGTGTGCCACGTGCGGGTGTGCATTGTCCTGTTGAAACGTGGCCACTGGCAGGTCCTGCAGGTAAGGGAGGACTACAGGCTCAAAAACGTAGGAGATGGTGCGGTGGCTGTTGAGTGTACCGGCGATGCGTTCCAGAGGTGTGCGGGTGTCATATCCAATTGCGCCCCAAACCATTACGCCAGGCGACGGACCGGTATGGCGATGCATAATGCAGGCGTCATGCAGTCTCTCGCCGCGGTGCAGCCACACGCGGATCCGACCATCATGGTGTTGCAGGCAGAAGCGGGATTCGTCGGAGAAGAAAATGTTGTGCCATTCCGTAGTCCAGGTGTGGTGTACAACGGCCCACTGCCACCGCACTCGCCGTTGGTGTAACGTCAATGGTAATCGGAGCAATGGGCGCCGTGCGACAAGTTCCCGCTGCTGCAGACGACGTCGAACGGTACGTGCTGACACAGGTTGTTGCGCAACACACCCTAATTCCTGCGCTAACTTTCGTGATGTGGCGGTGTGAGCCGTCAATGCCCGCCGTACAACATGCCGGTCCTCTCGTTCGGTGGTGTGCCGCGGCTGCGGCAATCGTTCACGTCGGTCCGTCCGTCCGTCCATCCTGCACCCACCGAATCCATACTCGTTTCACTGTGGCTGGATGTCGTCCCACACGGGCGCCGATGTCTCGGTACGATAAACCGCTGTCGCGATAAGCCACTATTCGTCCTCTGTCGAACTCCGAAACATGCTGGAATGACTGCCGTATTCTGCGACGAGGCATCAGGAAGCTTCCCACCCACAGGTCCGGCAGCACAACACACTTCCACTACTTACACCCAGCCTTCTGTGCACCCTTCTTATAGTGCTTCTCGGTGGCGTGCCGGGCGTACATGATTTGCATATGCCCTGCAATGCTAATCGTTTGCATGTCCTCTCGCGGTGGACTCGTTCTGCGAATTTTAGGCCAATCGGATGCTTCCTTCTTGGTGTTGCATCTTGGGTGGCCAGCAGTATATATATATATATGCACATACACTCACTAACGGACGATGAAATTTGCGCACCTACAATAAATCAGGCTACAACTGTGAAACTTTGCAAATAGCTAGAGTGCGTACTGGTATTCAAATGATCCACGTTTGGTACGAGTGCGCATGACCACACACCCT
The DNA here is from genome assembly GCA_039090855.1 of Macrothele yani. NCBI lineage: Eukaryota > Metazoa > Arthropoda > Arachnida > Araneae > Macrothelidae > Macrothele > Macrothele yani. The sequence continues at coordinate 10,735,573 of CM077022.1, read as the reverse complement.
GTGGTGGCGCTGCAAGCATGAACAGGCAGCCTTATAAACCGGCATGTAGTCGATGCCCCATGAAAGCAAAAGGCCCCGGCTGACGCAAGCAAGAGTACACAGTGACAAGAATACTGGGTAGTCGACTGAAACTTCGATTTACGCAACGTACGTGGACTTTGAGGAGGCCGGATTATCGGGTGGTCGCCGCGGCGTACAGCCCGCGACATGAATCTTTCTGACCATACCGTCCACTGTGTCCGACTGTTTTGGGAGCAGTGGACACGTGACGGCACTGCCACGTGTCCACTGATGGACCAGGAGGACCACCGTTAGAGAGGATCGAGGGATAATGCGACAGGTACGAACGGATCCCACGGGGATCCGGTCCAATATGCAGGCGGATCCTGTGTGCCCACAAACCATTTCTGGACGCCTCGCGGAAGCGAATCTGCGATCCCAGAGCCCCTTACGTGTGCTGCCATTAACACCGGAACATCGCCGGCTCCGTGTGCAGTGGTGTCAGACCATAGCGACCTGGAACGCCCCAGACTGGCGACGTGTGGTGTTTAGCGATGAGTGCCGTTTCGGTTTGGTGACAGATGATCATCTTGTCCGGGTGTGGAGGTTCCCTGGCGGGTCAACGGCACAATCCCGACCTCATTATCGAGCGCCACACCTGCCCCACTGCAGGCGGTTATGGTCTGGGGAGCCATAGTCTTCGATAGGCGATCAGCTCTAGTGGTGGTACGTGGATCATTGACTGGCCAGCGGTATGTGGATGCAATCCTACGGCCCAATGTGCTCCCATTCTTGGCCGGGATTCCAGGTGCCCTATACCAGCAGCTTAATGCCCGCCCGCACACTTCTCGGGTTGCCCAGGACTGCCTACGTCATCTCCAGACACTTCCATGGGTTGCCTGCTGCTCCCCGGACATGTCCCCTATCGAGCATGTGTTGGACCAGTTGAAACGCCGGCTGCCGCCGTGCTTCATTGTCCTGGATTTGGAGCACACTCTCCAACACGTGTGGACCAGTCTGCCGCAGGACAACATCAGGCGTCTGTTCGCTTCCATGCCGGACCGTATTGCAGCATGTATCGCCGCACGAGGCGGTGCGACGCGCCTTTGAAGATGACCGGACTGCGTGCTTCTGTAATTGTCCTGCAGCTCTGTTTTTGCCATCATGTGTATCATTACGACCATAAAATTTCAGTTCAATCCGATGCTTCCTTCTTGGTTCGCAGATTTCATTGTCCGTGAGTGTATATATTATCTTCGGAGCGGCAGACTATTTTTCTCAGGATTGAACAACTGACCTTATCAGCGTATGGTTACACGAAGGGGCAGCCGACACCTTGAACTGATTCAAAAGAGTGTGTATTGTTAAGTGGTCGTTTCCACTTAACGTTGTAAATAGCGATCAAATGCTACGTTGTTAATAATGAGCAGTACGCTAAATGTTCATGAAACGGTTCTAATCTTTTAAAAACAATATATTCTTCTCATCTATATGGAGATGGTTGTCCACAGGCTTCTCCCTCTTGTTTTTTCCGTAAGTAATATACAGGGTGTGCATATAAAGTCTTTCCCACATTACAAAAATTAATATTAAAAATGTATTACAGGTACAAGAAAGGGATTGCACGACAATAATGCTGCACAAGCAAAGATTTTTTCAGTGTCGGCCCGAAGGACATACTGTCGTCACGTATTTGGAATATTTTCACCTTGGTTCTCGCCCTTTGGATTTAACTGCTATAATATATATAGCTAGTGCCGTTAATGCCCACCAGATGGAGACGTCTCAGTAGCTGAGCCCATCTTACGGATTTATGATGTCAGTAGCTGACTTTAAAAATACACACAGCACCGTGGATTGTTGGCCCCCGTTGCGTAAAGGTAACGCACTCGGCGCGATACCGAGAGTTCTGTTGGTTCGATTCCACAGCGGCGGCTGACAAAACAATTTTTCGGTTGCTGTGTGTTTCTGGAACGTGGAGAGAGCGATGTATTTATTTATTAACTGTCGCCACGTATTTGGAATATTTTCACCCCGAAGGACATCTAAGCGATGTTAGATTTCACGCCATGTTTTGTTTAATATCTCAGCAGAGACAGAACCAATGACGTCCGTTATTCTGCTCTTCAACGTCTCGACATCCGGAACACTGCTAGAGTAAACTTGGTCTTTCACATAACCTCACAGGAAAAAGTCTTGAGGGGTTGTGTCATGGGACCGTCGCGGCCAATCCATCTATCTGGAAATGTGGCATTCAGGAACTCACAAACCATTATTGACTAATGTGGTGGGGGCACCGTCTTGTTTGAAAATAACCGAAGGTTGGAGTGCATGCAACTGAGGTGCTACAAAAAGTTCCAGCATGTCCTGGTACACGTTACATATTACCTTTACTCTGTAAAAAAGAAGGGTCCGATGATTCTGTCATGCATTATGCACCACCATACGTTCACTTTCGGGCTAGCCCTCTGTTGTTCAATGACACAATGGGGATTTTCTGATCCCCAGATTCGCACATTGTGCCTATTTACTGTACCAGAGACGTAGAATGTAGTTTCATCTGAGAAACAGACACGGTGCAGATAATCACTATCATGAGCTATGCGCTGCAACATCCCCGTCGCAAATGCAGCACGTCGAGGCCAGTCATCAAGCTGAAGAACTTGAACGATCTGTACTTTATAAGCATACAGATGAAGACGTTTGTGTAAAATTTTGTGAATCGTGGCACGGGTAATCCCAGTTTCCAGTGAAGCACTATGAATGGATTTCCTGGGGCTTTGTAGAAATGTCTCCTGAACAGCTGCAGCTGTCTCTTGTGTAACCGGTGGTCGGCCCGCTCGGGGTGAGATCGCCAACACTACCCGTCGTTTTAAACTTTTCATACCAAGCTTTTATGCCCTTTTGGCCCGGTGGTGATCATCTGTACTCTTTTCTGAAATGACGCTGGACAGTAACCGCCGATTTGATCTCATGGAACTACAACACGCACGCAGCTTGTTCTTGCACAGAAGCCATTATCGATTAAATGCTCCTCTTATTCAGCAGTAGAGCTCACCTAAAGAAAAAAACTTTGAGTGCTGCTATATTATGTTACCAACCATTTTATTTTAAATTACATACATTTTTTTATATAAATTTTTTTAATGTAGGAAATACTTTTAAGCACACCCTGTATTTCTGCTCCCTAAGATACCTGTTACGGATGACTTTTTGCACCTTTCCTTCGCGCGGTCGGGAGAAACCGTATCCCCCTACTAGTTTAGAACGTCGTTCTCGAAAACCAAGGCACCTTTGGTCCCCTCAGCGACCGTTCGTTGCTCTTTCCTTCCGTTACCTGTCCCTGCTCCTGTTTTTTCCCAAGGAAAAAGAATCGCCCCTTTCGCTCCAACAAGCACTGCGCTATCTCCGAAGGATTAAAGGCGGCATAATATTTAAAACTCAAAGCTGATTTTATTCGCTTTCTGCGTCCCTTTCGGAAACATTTGATCAAAGACAGCGAAGGGTGCCAATTGCACTTGACCAACCCATGGTGATGCTACAACGCACAAAAGCGATATCTGCAAGTGGCTTTCTCCGTTGTGATATCTTTAGAGACGAAACCCAAAAAGACTACTGGAAAGCGCAGTCTGTAAAATACGTTACTTCCTTAGCAGGGGAAATGAATAAAACTTCCACAGGCTTGAAAACAAAGAAAAAAGGAACACGAGGCAAAAGAAATGGAGTATGCCAATGAATGACACGAAAGATTAAAAATGCATGTGCTTATTATGAATGTCGATTATTTCAGAGAGGTGTTGAATCCTAAAACTTAACTTAAAAAGGAAACATTGCAGTTAACATGATGTCTACGTTACAGAGAATTCCGAAGTTGGTGTCTGATGAGCACTATGTGGACAAAAGTGATTGGACACCCCCACACATGCTCAATGGTGTGCTTCCACAGCAGGCACGTGGTAGATTAGATATAAAAACGAATACGGGGAGTACGCTCAGATCAATCGCTGATACAATGGCTAGCAGGAGAGAGCTCTCCGAGTTTGAAAAGTGTGTTATAATAGGCTGCTAATTGGAGGATGAGCATAAGAAGTATTGCTGATGTTAGACAGGCCACTAAATCAACTGTGGCCTTTGTCATCAAAATGTGGAAGAAGACGGGACATTGCAGGAATTAACCTAGACCTGGTAGACCCACGAAACTGCAACCCAGGGACCGGAGGGTGTTGCTGAGGTAGATCCGGAAAACGAGGTCCCGACCAAAGCACGCACATGAGTTCCAAATGGCCACAGATGTTATGGTCTACACCCAGACACTTCGAAGAGAGGCCCATGCACTCGGGTATCATGGCCGAACAGCCGCCCATAAACCTCTCATCACAAAGACCAATAAAGCCACGTCGCTACGATGGTGTCAACAGCACAAAAACTGGACATTGGAAAAATAGCGGTAGATGTTACGGAGCGACGAATCCCGCTTCACATTATTCCGATTGGATGGACTCTGGGTTTGGTGGTTACCCGGAAAAACATCTGCTTCCGGAGTGTACAGTGCCAACTGTGAAGCGCGGTGGAGTTATGATATGGGGCTATTTCAGCTGGTACGGTGTGGGACCACTGGTTTATTATTCATGTCAACATGAACTCTGTGCGGTCTAGATATATCCTGCATAACTCAAAGATTCCAACGTTGTGATAGTTCTACGGATACAACGATTGTTTGTTCCAGGACGAAAATGGCACTTATGTTTCCTGAGCTACAATGAAGTGTATAACGAAGTAAATTTCTCCGTCATTTTTAGTCCACGCCGGGGCTCGAACACGGGTCCCCTCATTCCGGAATAAGTCGCTCTACCAATTGAGCTACGTGGACGTTCGTAATCGCTGCTATCTGCCTTTATGTCGTGTGGGGGGGGGCAGGCACGTCACATCTCCCCACCCCGAAAGAGGGCTGGGGGCATGGGTCAGCCGTGAGCATGAATCGTTACAGGTAGCCATCCGCTGTAGAACGTGCACTTGAGAACTCCCAGTCAATCTAGTGTGTGGAATGCAAAGTCACACACATTTATTTTTCGTAGCGCTGGAGAAGGGATTCTCTTATTTTTCTTGTCTCGCGCTGTGGAAAGAACATCACACCATTGCGAGATCTTGAATGGCCGGATCATCCGGGAAGTTCGGGCGCCATTATAACGAAGTAAATTTCTCCCTCCTTTTTAGTCCACGCGGGGGCTCGAACACGTGTCCCCTCATTCCGGAATAAGTCGCTCTACCAATTGAACTACGCGGACGTTCGGTATCGCTGCTATCTGCCTTTATGTCGTGTGCGTCCTGCTGGGCAGGCACGTCACAAGTGGTATGAGGAAAATCAAGTCTCACGGATGGACTGGCCTGCTCAGAACCCAGACCTCGCCGCCCCGGTGGCGCAGTGGTCTAAGGCGTTGGCCTCTGATCAGTCGTCCGTAAGGGGTCCGGGTTCGAATCCCGGTCAGGCATGGATGTTGTGTTTGTCTTACGGCACTGGCTCTCTCCCTTCCCTGGAACCAGTGACCCTAAATTAGGGACGGGCGACTGCTTATAGCCCATTGAGTTGCTCACGGTGGTCGTTAAACCTCCAATCAAAAAAAAAAAAAAAAAAAAAAAAAAAAGAACCCAGACCTCAATCCCATTGAATACCTATGGGATGAATTTGAACGACGGGTGAGGTCTAGACCAACACGACCTTTTTGACTGATAGTTGGTTGATGTATTCAAAGAGGAATGGAGAAACATCCCGCTCTCCGTAATCTATGGACTTCTAGATAGTTTTCTTCGACGGGTGGCTGCTGGAATCTCTGCAAAGGGAGGACCTACCCGCTACTAATGTAAACACAATACTGTTTTTCTATTTACATTGTCCAGTCACCTTTGCCCACATAGTGTACCGACAATTTTTAGTAGTTTTTAAAAATTCCCATTATAAATTTATCGCAATATAGCAGGTTTGAGAATTCTAAGTCCATGTATCCAAGTCACCTGAATATTCGTCGTTTTTCTATTTCGAAAACGCATTTTCTTTTTAGAATCTCCATTGTGTCCATTAGAAACAGCTCCGTGGGCGATGGGCTGAAGCGTCTTGCTGTAGAGAAAGCCTTGTGTTATTTGCAACAAGTAGCTGAAAATTCTTGATAAAAAGTCTGAAAACTGGCTGAGATGGGCCGTAAGTTGGAAATTCTGAGTCGAGCCTGACTCGAATTCTGCTGAGGCTACCTTTGGAAAGCCCAGGTCTGGCCGGGCTTTTCAAACGAAGACCCATGCAGCCCTCTACTTCAGACCACCTGGCCATTTGGGCAGTTGATACATCGTCAGATAGTCATAATAGCAAAGACCATGTTGGCGTGGTAGCCCCATACTGCATATGTTTCTCTGGCAAAATGACACGCCCTACCTGTGCCTTCTGCAAATATTCTTAAACAAAAGAATCGACGCATTACAAAGCAAGTTTCTCATCGTAATGAATCTTAACGCGTGCACTGTGGAGGAACAGATAAAGAAAGGTTTACAGTCTCACAGCCGTAGGACTCTTTATTTCAGAAGAATTGTGTCATAACTGTTACAGATTAGTACCTCATAAAGCCACCTCAGGCTGCTATGCACGCGGATGTACATACACTGGCGTGCAAAAATTAAGGACGAGACGGTTTTTCGAATGTAACGTCGTGCAGAAGTGCTCCACATCGACTCAAATCATACCATATGATCCCCGAGATCTAAGAATATGGGACAAGTGAGCAAAACCGTCCAAACAATGAATCCAAAGGATACAAAGGCACTTTATTGAAAAGGTAGCTTCGAGCACAACTGGACAGTAGACAGAAACGTCCATGTGACTGGCGGCTGCCAAGAAGAATCCAGTCTTTAGTATGGGATATGATCACCCCTGACTGCGTTGCAGGATTTACAACGTCTGTCCATGCTGAGGACGAGGTTGTCAAGGAGCTGTTGAGGCATCGCGGCCCATTCCTCTTGTAGCGCCAATCGCAGCTGCGGAATCGTTGCTGGCGGCTGGTGACGTGCTGGCAAGCGTCTGTCGAGAAGGTCTCACACCTGTTCGATTGGATTTAGGTCCGGGGACCTTCCATGCGTTTAATATCTTTACTCTCCAACAGCTCTGCGACACCCACTGTACGATGAGGCGTAGCGTTGTCGTCCATGAAAAGGAACTCGGGACCCACAGCATCTCTAAACAGACGCACGTGAGGCAGGGACACCTCGGTACAATAGCGGACACCAGTGACTGAACCGCCTTGCAAGATGTGGAGGCCAGTACGGCTACCAAGCATGATACCGCCCCAAACAAGAACTCCGCCACCTCCAAACCGGTCTTTTTCGATGATGTCGGAGGTGTGATTGCGTGTTCCCTGCTCTCTCCAGATGTGTATACGTCCAGAATCGCTCGTCAGACTAAATCGGCTCTCATCCGTAAAGAGAACTCGACCCCATTGCTGATGTGTCATCCAGATGTCGTCTACTGGATTGCCTGTTGGCCATATCACACGGTGGCAGCAACTCGACGTCGTTCAAACCGATGTACACCGTGCAGTAGCTTTCACCGAATTGCTGAGCGTACACCTCCCGTGTGCTTTATCCCCTTCCTACACCCCGTACGTCATGCTGCATATATGCGCATGCTCTACCATACCGGACCCTAGTTTATCTCCTGAGTGGTCTTTCGATCCGTTCTGCCTGCTCGTTCTACTGTTATCCTAATTTCTCCTGTTCGTCCTTAATTTTTGCACACCAGTGTATAAACGCCGCCTTTGCTCCCAATGGACAGCGGACTGCGTTGAACCTGTGAAAACGTAAACAACTGGTAATGCGACTGTTGTTGCTTTTGAAACAGTTGTAGAGTGTATTATTTTTATTGTGATTTTACAAAGTTTATTAAATCTTTAATGTTCAACGTAGCCGCCCCGGTGGCGCAGTGGTCTAAGGCGTTGGCCTCTGATCATTCGTCCGAAGGGGTCCGGGTTCGAATCCCGGTGAGGCATGGATGTTGTGTTTGTCTTACGGCACTGGCTCTCTCCCTTCCCTGGAACCAGTGACCCTAAATTAGGGACGGGCGACTGCTTATAGCCCATTGAGTTGCTCACGGTGGTCGTTAAACCTCAAAAAAAAAAAAAAAAAAAAAAAAAAAAAATGTTCAACGTAGTAAATACGTAACAGTAATGTGATGTCACAAATATCTTTCAAATACTTAACAGTAATGTGATGTCACAAATATCTTTCAAATACTTAACAGTAATATGATGTCACAAATATCTTTCAAATACGTAACAGTAATATGATGTCACAAATATCTTTCAAATACGTAACAGTAATATGATGTCACAAATATCTTTCAAATACGTAACAGTAATATGATGTCACAAATATCTTTCAAATACGTAACATGAAGTTGGTATGTTGAAGTTACAAAGACATTTCACTGTAACGTATCGGTTATGTTTCGAAGTTATGTAACGTTTGAAGACATTTTGACGTAACCGTAATGTTTCTGAAACATTACTGATACATTGCGCAACGTATCTGAAAAGTCTCCATGTTTCAGTGCTACGTACTTGTAACATATACGAAATAGTCCGTGCTTTGTGGGATATGTGACTGTGTCTAAGGGTCTTTTCCGATTTTTACGAAGATACAGAACATAAGTAACAATTAAGAATCTTGGAACAAAAGAAGCAAAACTTCCTAAATTATTTACTACTGAATAAAAAAAAAAAAAAACACATTTAACATCATACCCCAACATTTTGTACGTAGTAAAACGTCCCCGCGGAGAAGTTGTTTTATTTCATTATGTTCTGACGCATGCGTAGGTATGTGCAAAAAATTGTAATACGCAACTCCTTATCCTCATTGGTATAAAAATTTCATTCATGGAACTGATTTTTCTTTCACATTTGCTTATGGCTGTGAAAAGGGGGCTCAAGTCATTTCGAGCGGCTGCTTTTCTGTCATAAAGTTTTAATGAACTAAAACCGCGAAACGTATTCCTAAATATTTTAATTTATTTGCTGAAAATAAAAAAGTACTTTTCATTTTAGTACTTCGTTCAAAGCTGCAGTCAGAATTCCCCGCTATTTCCTTAACCAGCTCGTGAAATTTCCACCAAAATTTTTGCAAAATATTTTGCGTGGGGCTCTTACTGTGAGGTCCCCCCCCGCACCGCGGTGTTGCGGGGTGCTATAACTACTCCCCTGCGTGTTAGTGTAAGGCCTCGGGTGGCCTAGTGGGCAACGTTCGTGACTGCCACCGAAAGGACCTCAGGTTCGATCCCAGGCAGGTACGAACGCTCGATCCACTAAATATCCGCCGTGCGTCGGATGGGCACGTTAAGCCGTCGGACCCCGGGCACTGGCCCCCGGTAATAAATAAGGGCGTCTTCCTCCCCTTTTCTACTTCGCTTCCGTGTCACTTTCCTATCGGGCACTCTAGCCCAAATCTCCTAGATTCCTATTTCTAAGGGTTGTTTAAGACCTGGGGTCAGACACTCCCTTCCTAAAATCCTCTACATATGATCATGATCATGTAAGAAACCGGGTACTTAACTTATTTGCACAGATAATTACGATGTCTGTGTATTAGTTTTTGGACGACAAAAGCTATTATAGCTATCAAGAGTAAATTTTATATTTAGGAGCTTTCTTGTGTGTGAAATAATACTATAAAAAAGTACATTTAACATTGTTTAAAGGTAACTTAAAGTCATTGTCAGTTTAAAAAAAAAAATCAAGTTGAAAAGCATTTTGTTGCTTCGAAAAATCAGGACGAACAATGCTTAATTTGTGAAGTCTTCCTACAGAAAATAAAATTACAAATCTATTCTGAAAAATAATAAGTTTCAACAGAAAATAAAATTACCAAATCAATCGTATTAATGACAAAAAAAAATGCATTGTCGGGCAATTTGTTTTGCGATGTACATGATTCGAATTTCCGAGTGTCTGTGGTCTCAGTGTTTAAAGGCGTGCGTTACCTGTTCAACCAGCCTAAGTGGGGCGGGTTCAATCCCGACTGGAGCGGCAGGATTATCTGGAGAAAGAGCTGAAAAATGCAGTGTCGTCGGTTTTGCGGAATTTCAGTTTAAATACGGGAAAACCTGAAACGGATTTTTTTTTCTGAAATAAACGGAGTTTCTGACTACAGAAAATCTGTGTAAATACGGAAGTTAAAAATAAACGGGCACTTTTGAAAACGGAAATTTCTCATAAAGACAGGCAGATACCTGCGACTTTGGTGCTCGTTATTTCCAGAAATTGTCCGTGAATTCACACCACTAAATTTGTACAGTGTAGAATCCTTTCGAGATGATGCATGGAATAGAACCGAGGTTGATTAGGTTGGGCATACACAAGCCGCGCGTCTTAACGACTGAGACAAAAAGTCTTAGGAATTGCACTCCCGTTCAGGGTAAAAAACTAATCTCGCGATGATATACATGGTCGCGTCACATTATTGTGACCACCAGCTAATATCCAGAGTAAACGCGCAGCGCGGACAGCAGCTAGTCGGGCTGGGAGTGACTCAATAAGATGCTGGAAGGTGTTCACAGGTATATGGAGCCATGCTGACTGCAGTGCATCTGACAGCTGCTTCAGGGTGCGTCGTTGAAGATCCATAGAGGGCACAACACGATCGAGGTGGGCCCACTGATACTTAATTGGGTTTAAGTCTCGGGAATTAGGGGGCCTTTGAAGTCTTCATCGCGCTCTCCATAACCACTCTGATATTTGTAGCTATGTGACACGTCGCATTGCCGTGTTGGAAGATCCCATCCACCCCAGGGAAGACAATCAGCATGTATGGGTGTACGTGGTATGCAAAGACGTATTCATAACGAATTCGGTCCATAGTGCCTTCCACAGGTATGAATGGAACCAGGGAATGCCACGAAAACATTCCCCAGAGCAATAACGCTGCCCCTACCAGCTTGTGTTCTTCCAGCAATGGTTGGAAAGTGTTTATTCTCTGATGTTTCTCGCCTTATAAGCCAACGTCCATCCGTTTGATTAAGCAGAAAACCTGACTCATTGGAGAAGGCAATAATTTGCCAATCAGTGTAGGTCCAATTCCGATACTGCCATTCAGATGTAAGCATTTTCTGCCGATGCACCTTCGTCAGCATAGGTGCAGTGACCATCTGTCTACATCGGAGCACCATACCCAGCAGGGTTCGCTGAACTGTCATTTTAGACACACTTCTGGTAGCCCCCTGGTTCATTCGGCCAGTGAGTTACTCCACTGTAGCATGTCAATTGGCCTTCACACACACCTTCGAAGCCGACATTCACCTCTCACATCAATGGCACGTGGTGCTCCGCTGTTCCCACATCGCTTATTCGGAATGGTGCCAATTCTCCAATGATGAAACACTTTAACCACAGCAGCACGCGAACAGTTCACAAACTGCGCTATTTCAGAAATACTGCCACCCTTGGCCCTAGAGCCGATAATCATCCCTTTTTGCAAATATTATAAATCGCTTCTATTATTCATGACAGCAACGAGTGATATGTTTTCAGAATGCCCACAGGCCGCCCCGGTGGCGCAGCGGTCTAAGCGATGGCCTCTGATCATTCGTCCGAACGGGGTCCGGGTTCGAATCCCGGTGAGGCATGGATGTTGTGTTTGTCTTACGGCACTGGCTCTCTCCCTTCCCTGGAACCAGTGACCCTAAATTAGGGACGGGCAACTGCTTATAGCCCATTGAGTTGCTCACGGCGGTCGTTAAACCTCCAACCAAAAAAAAAAAAATGCCCACAGCACGCCTTATATACCCTCCAAGCCATCTCACGACACGTGCCTGCTTTCATTGGCTACGCGCTGTTGACGTCAAAAGTAGGAGGTGGTCATACAATAATGTGACTCGACTGTGTATTTCTTTCTCTTTTTTTCATTAATGTGAGTGATTTAGTCATTTTATTTTCTGTTGGAGCTTATTATTGTTTTGGATACGTCTGCGATAGTGTTTTTTTTTCTGTAGCAGGACTTATAACAAATTAAGTATTTTTTTTCCAACGTGATATTTGGAAGCAACAGAATGCTTTGGAACTTGAGATAGGTGGCGCAGTGGTCTAAGCCATGGCCTCTGATCATTCGGCCGAAAGGGGTCCGGGTTCGAATCCCGGTGAGGCATGGATGTTGTGTTTGTCTTATGGAACTCGCCGTCTCCCTTCCCTGGAAACAGTGACCTAAATTAGGGACGGGCGACTGCTTTTAGCCCAATGAGTTGCTCACGGTGATCGTTAAACCTCCAATCAAAAAAAAAAAAACAAAAAAACTTGAGATACACTATCTACCAACAAGTAATTAGACACCTGTGATAGCTAAGGAAAACGAAGTTTATTCACCTTCAAAAGTTGAAGCCTCAACGAGCGGCGATTACAACTGCGACCCTTCGGGGCATACTCTCAACCAGGCTTTGTACGACGGCTAGCGGTATTTTCTTCCACTCGACTTGGAGAAAACAGGTCAGTTCCTTCACCGATTTCGGACGGTGGGGGCACCCCTTAAGTCGACGCTACAACTCGTCCCAGAGGTGCTGGATAGGGTTAAGGTCCGGGCCCTGCGCACGCCAGTCCATTCGATTAACCCCATTGTCACCATACCAAGTCATGGTGGACTTCGCTACATGACAGGTGGCATTGTCATCCTGAAAGTAACATGGGTCCACCCCGTAAAACTGCCACAACGTAGGAAGCGCATGGTCATCCAAAATGGTGCAGTGGGTCTCGGCGTTGAGTCTACCAGGGATTACGACCAAGAGTCCCGTGCCATACCAGGAGAAAAACCCCCATAGCATAATTCCACCGCCGCCGAACTTCACAGTTGGCACAATACATTCCGGCAGGAGGCGTTCTATAGGCAGACGCCAAACCCAGACCCTGCCATCCGAACGGTAGAGGGTGAACCTTGATTCGTCGCTCCAGAGAACCTGTTTCCACTGTTCAACGGTCCACTGTCGACGTTCTTTGCACCATGTTAGCGGAGCAGCGCTATTCGACTTGGTGATCAAAGGCTTGTGGACGGCAGCACGTCCATGATAACCGAGCAGATGGGCTTCATTACGGATGGTATTCATCGAAAGAACACTCCCGGATGCCTGTTGAAATTCCTCGCGGATGTGGCCCATCGATTTGGTGCGGTTCTTCCGAATTTCTCTGGCCAGCACCCGTCGGTCACTAACTCCCAGTTTTGTGGGTCTGCCAGGTTAGGGCATATTCCGACAGTCACCTCTCATCTTCCACTTGCCAATCACGTAGGCCACTGTCGATTTTGGGTACTTCAACTCACTGGATATGTCACGTATGGATCGGCCATTTCTGTGATACCCGACGATTACACCTTTCTCGAAATCAGAGAGCTCCGAGCTGCGTGGCATCTTGCATGCGACTGGTTGTGTTGTTGTTTCCCACACGATATTTAACGGCGGCGGCCGTGACGTGTATCAGGACCGTAGATATCGTCGATTGCAGGGGTGTCCAGTTACTTGTTGGTAGATAGTGTATATATATATATATAACTGACAATAGCTTTAATGTGCCTTTAAGAAATGGGGAAATGTACTACTGTTTTATGGTATTATTTCACAAAACTTCGAAATATAAAATTTACTCTTGATATCTATAATAACTTGTCTTATGGATTCCACAGACTGATACATAGACATCGTACAAAGACCAGTACAATAATTTAAATACCCGGTTTCTTACGTTAATACACTGTACAGGGTTACAAGGAAAGTCCTTTATCTGACCAATATCTCACGAACTATTGCAGTTTGCGATTTACTTCTTGTGCAGTTGTATGATAAACACCTATGACGCACACAATAACACCACGAGGGATCCCATCTCTCCTTTGGGGGGAAGGGGGTGCCCTATCTATCTGCGAAGAGGAGGCGACAGCCCCCTCAACCCCCCTCCCAAGGGGGCGATGGGTTCCTTCGTGGTGTTATTGTGTGCGCCATAGGGGTTTCCTATACAACTTCACAAGAAGTAAATCGCCAACTACCATAGTTCGTGAGATATTGGCCTGATCACGAACTTTCCTTGTAACCCTGTATAATGGCTGGTGCACAAAATTGGGGAGAGGAGGAAAATTATTCTGTGCCACAATAACCAAAATTTATGCGATATTCTATCCAGAATGTCAGATATCGCTACAGAACTTCAAAATCGGATCCTTTGACAGACGATTGACATTTAATAGTTAATCAGATATCATCAAACAGAAGTCATCGCTCTTTCCACGTTTATAAGTAAGTCACGGAAAAGTGAATCATCGAAAGTGGTGCAGTGGAAGCATATGCGGCGCGTAACTGGAAGAACTGGGCTCGATTCCCGGTGGCGGCCAATGAGTATTTTTCCGTGCCTCACTTATAAACGTGGAAAGAGCGATGCCTTCTGTTTGATGTTTCTAGTCCACGTCAAATGTCTGTATTAATTAATCAGACCTCATATATCCCCACGAATCGCATCTATTAACGGAAATTTCTCGTTATATGGATTCTGAAAAAGTGAAAACGGAGTTTTCCCGTTAATATGCGAAAGGAACTGCGAAAAGGTTTCTTAAAATTCAGAATTTTCCGTTAACACGTCTTAAGAAACGGAAATTTACCGTCAATATAAGAAATTAATTGCGGAAAAGTTTTCTGAAAACTCAGAATTTTCCTGTCGCATGAAAAATCCCGCGAAATTCAGATTTCTTTCCGTCATTTCACGGAAAACGTTGTTATGAGAAATATGCTTCGTTTTTTTTCCCCAAAAGGAATCGCGCGGAGTGACTCGTCAATTTCGGAATTTTTTTACAGCGTACGGGAATATTTTTACATAAGTAGTTTTCAGTCAAATGAATTCTGGCCGTAGTGTTACAAGGGCCATCCTGAAAGTAATGCCTTCTCCTTAATTTTTTTTAAATTTTGAAGTGATTTTAATGAAACTGCACTGTGTCATGATCTATGATGTGTTACCAATTTGAGGACACATTGTTTTCAGAATCGGAAATAAAGATCATGAATGACAGAGAAAAGCAAGCCAGCCGCAAATTGAATTCCTGGGAAAAGAGGGATGTGAGGCTCCAGAAATCCACAGAAGACTTTTGGCAGTGTATGGAGCTGCCACAATCTACACTGGGGGAAAGTGAAAAAAGAACACCAAGAAGGAGACGTCTGATACCAACGAAATTTATACAGCATAATAACGGAATACAGAGGATAACGTGTTCAAAACTTTATGGCAGAATACAGCTGTATTTGCTGGTAAACTGAAAAATAACATTTCCATGTAACATGGTTAGTACGAGGTTGAACCGCCATGAACTGCGTCACACTGTGCAATTCTGGCATGGAGTCTGTCGTACAAATGTTGGATGTAAGTTTAGGGTATTGAGTTCCAAGCATCCTCAACCTGGAAGCGTAAATCGTGGCTGGCCGTGGAGACTGGATAAGTTGTTGTCCCATAAAATCCCACACGTGCTCAATGGGGGACAAATCCGGTGGCCACGGAAGTTGTCTCACACCCTGAAGTGCATGTTGCGTTGTACGTGCCGTGTGTGGGCGTGCGTTATCTTGCTGGAAAACACCACAATGGACCGACCTTACAAATGGCACAACGGGCTGAATGATGTTCTTGATGTAGGAGGTGCTGTTTAACGTACCCGGTACAAACACTAGTTGTGTACGGGAGTGATAGCTGATCGCTCCCCACACCAGGAGACCAGGTGTAGGTCCTGCGTGTCGTTGGCGGATGCAAGAAAGGTAGAGACGCTCTCCTGTATGTCTGCGCACACGGCCATTTCAGGCTCCCAAGCAGAATCTGCTTTCATCGCTGAACACGACAGATCGCCATTGCGTTCTCCAGTGCAGACGTTGGCGACACCACTGCAGCCGTTCCTGACGGTGGGCTGGAGTCAGAGGTGCACATGCCAGAGGCACACGTGCACGTAGTCCTGCATCCAGTAGACGGTTCCGGATTGTTCGGCACAGTCACCCCAGGTGCAACGGCAGCTCGGATTTGCGTCGCAGTGGATGTTCTGCTTGACAACGCCGCTCTTCTTATGCGTCGATCGGTCTGCTCATCAGTCCGTCTGTGACTCCCGGTTCCACGTCTTCTCGTGTGGGAATGTTCCTCGGACAATCTACGCCACCATCGTACCACCACCGATACTTCCCGTCCAATTCGCCCTGCAATACGACGATACGACCACCCGGCCTCGAGGAGTCCGACTGGACGACCTCGCTCAAAGTCCGATAACTGCTGAAATCGTACACGTCTTCCATGTCGAGGCATTGCAGCTTCTTCAGGGTCTTCGCACGTGTCCGTTCGCCGACGTCTGATTACATTCACTTCGCCGTACTCCTTAAATACCGCCGACGATAATTTGCATATTATGCCGTGCTGTGGCGTAAGCGCTCACCGGTTGGTCCCGAAATTAACATCACACCTACGTAAACTCGACCCCATTAACATATGTAAATTTCATGATCGTCCGCCAATTCCTTCTTGGTGTTCTTTTTTCACTTTCCGGCAGTGTATATCAGTAACGTCCGACGAAGATGGATGAAGAGGTTTCGAGAGGAGAAAGTTCAGTGTCGGTCAAACAACGGAGTGGAAGGCCCGCAACTGCAGTGCAGATGCCAACGAGTGAAATACCTCATCACAGCTGATCGTCGTGTGGAGTTGTGTGATGCAATTCGTTGTGGTCATAGTGCTATGGAAACATTAATTAGTGATCTGGGTTATAGAAAAACTTGTGCAAAGTGGACCCCAAGTAACCTAACCAGTGAGCAAAGGGTAGACATGTGCTGGAACCTCCTGGACTGTTATGAGAGGGATGGTAAGAATTTGTTTTCTCTAATGTTGTGACGGGGGATGAAACCTGAGTGTTCTTTCATGACCCAGAAGCAAAACGTGCGTCAATGGAATGGCACCGCAAATCTTCATCTCGACAGAAAAAAGGAAGAACAACTCGTTCCGCAGGGACAGTGATGGTGACAATTTTCTGGGACACACGTAGTGTCATTTTGACTGATTTCCTTGACCGGGATGCAACAATTAACAGTGCTCACTATGTGCAGACATTGAAGAAGCTATCAGAAGGAAAAGACGTGACATTCCACTTCATAGTGTTGTTTTACACCATGAAAACGCACGTCCCCACACCCCAATGGAGATTTCGCAGGCTATTGCCAAAATGGGGTGGACGGGGGTGCCTCAACCCCCCTCCTACAGGCCTGATTTGGCTCCCTCAGACCTTTTCCTGTTTGTCTATTTGAAAAACACTCTTCGTAGGGAACGTTTCGTTGATGTGACAGGCGCTAAACTGGCTGTGAACTCATGGGTGAAAAGACAGCCTCGGGAATTTTTCCAAAATGGATTTTACCAATAGGTTCAAAGATGGCGGAAATGTATAGAAAGTGATGGACAATACTTTGAATAGGCTAGCATTATTAAGAATACGTCCAAGTATTTTGCCACCAAGTTTCACATTTTTGCTACTACAAATAAAAATCTTATGAGGGACGAGGCATTTACTTTCAGTATGCCCTTTGTATTTGTTCGAGTGCTTAAAAGAGTTGTTTTAACAAACACAAACTGAAATCTTAAAACACTGTCCTTGTTAATCATTGGATCAAGTTCCTAGCGATTTCACAAACTTAAATAAAAAAAAAAAAATAATTGTCCGTGAAAGATTGGAGATATGCATGTCATTAAGGGATTTCTTTAAAACAAAAAGTGGAAGTAAAGAACTTTGGGGCCAGTACGGTTCTTTTTCGTGCATTAAAAAAAGTTCAGCAGTGACAACGAGATGTCATTGGCTCGGTTAAAAGTACTTCACTTAAAGACCGACGGTTCAACATCAGGGACCGCCCATATAGTTTCATGCGTGCTTGTAAGAATTGAGTTACTGAACTATGCTAGACACGCTAATCTCGTTATATAGATCCCAAGGAAACAAAAAACTAGCCCACGAACTTTCAAAAACTGGGAAGAAATATTACGTCCATAATGAAAATAAAAATTCTAGTATCCTGAGGGGGCGAAGAATGGCTTTCCTCGTTTTCTTTCTACATTTTTCAGATGTGATGGTTGTTAATCCTGTTTTCTCTCCCTTTCTCTGCTTTTAAGGTAGGTAACTGTGCCCTTCTCCCCCAGGAATACAAACGACACAGGGTCACGCAATGAGATGGCCAGATGACCCCCACTCGAGACAAATCAGGTTTGCACCTCCTCAGAGGGGAATCCCTCCCCTTACTGGAATCTTTTCTTAAAGGAGACTCGCATATGGGGGCTATTATGTTCTCTAATCGAATCACGTTCTATAACAGCTTACGCTGCGGATGGAAATGCTGGCAGTGGGTTAAAGTTTAATGTCCTATACTTATGCAAGAGTTTCGGCGAAACAGTTTTTCTATTAAGGCCCCAACGCTGTCTAGTTTTTTTTTTTTTTATTGAATTTTAATAGAATTCAAGGGTCTGCACGTGAAGACGAATGACATAAGGGGACATAAAAATATTAAATAGGTTAAGGACACGAAATCTCATGCAGTGGGTGCTAATAGTGGGTTGAGGAAATAAATATCCGCAAAAGCGTTGTGGCTAGGCAAAATTCGCGGGCGTTTGGTGCGAGATGCAGCTGATGTGCTGTTCCAGCACGAAACAAATAAATCTTTTCCTACAGCATTAATACAGATAACTCAGTGTGATTACGTACAACCTCAAATCTTAAGCTAAGAATAAGCAGCCTACAGTTTAGATGGGAAAAGGACTGGAGAATCATACCTAAACTGCGCAGGTGGTAAGAAATATGAAAGACAGTATGTTCTAATCTTGAAGGAGTTAAATTGGAACCAATTTTTTTTTTACTACGTTTCACTATAATTTGTATTGAGTTCAACGCACTTTTTGTAGAAGAAATGCCGAAGAAAAAATTGCGTTATTTAGCTCCTTCAATGCTCAGAAATCAGTTTATTGTTGCTGGATGACCAGGTCTGTTCGGACTTTTCATTTTCTTCTGGTTACTAAACAAGAAACTGCCACTGTGGGCCAACATGTATCGGTTGCGGCATGGCCCAGCACTATGTTTCCGCTGCCGAACCGTCCATAAAATGTCCGGGCGGCCAACAGAAGGGCCAGCAGTTCAGGCCAACAGTTGGCACCCCATCAGTTGTCATATGCCACAACAGGGCCATCAGTGGTCCATCACAGGCAGTAGCTGCCACAAAGTAGCCCTTCAGTGGCCCTGCAAGCACGTGCCAGAAATGGTTAACCTAATGTGGTCAGCTAGTGGCAGCCGGCAACTACGTGACGTAACTGGTGGCTTGCCGAATCTTGTCCGCCAATTTCCCAGTAGTAGCCATAATAATAATAATAAAAAAAAAAAAAAAGCAAAGATAACCGCAGTTTCCCAAAGCTACAAATTTTTTCTTCTACCCTTACGAAGCTTTTGAATTAACGCATTGTGCTGGGGAAATTTTCTTAACAGATTCGAAAAACACCAGTTTGTATCTGAGTAGATCTAAACCTGGGCCGTTGGTGTGATAGCTGAGCTCTCTACCGATCGGACTAATTTGCCACGCTCGAGCATATGCTTAAAACTGTGCGTTTGGTATGCAATGTGTAATCGAATGCTTCCCTCTTTCATTTTACAATATTGCGGGGTATTTTTCATAAAAGTCAGTTTCATATAATTGATAAATTAATTTTTTCAACATAACGATAGTTTTTTTTTTACCTTAAGGGAACTTCACTTATTTTCAAGGCGTGTACATACTTAGAGTCGCTTTCCAAAGTTGTGTACTGTCCTTGCCGTCTTGAAAAGAGATTGTTGAATAAATATATATTTACCCGGGTTCATGACACATTCTGTTACATTTTTAACGTTGTGCCTTTCCTTTCCGTTGTCCGAAACTACATTTGTTTTAAAGAGTAAAAGATATTTTATTTTACTTCTCGTTATTTTTAGAAGCGAATTCTTTCTAGTCTTGTGTATTCAACCCATGGATGAGTACACCACATAGCGTCGCTTTTTTTTCCTTTCAAATAATTAATAAATTTTGTACGCGTATAAATCTTTTTTTTTTCCAACAAACGCTGTTTTAATGGTTTTCCAGGATATTTGTTTCAAGCGGTTTCAAATTTTTTCTAGTTATTCATCCACTCCATTCCATGAATTGTTATTCATGGGAATGGAGTGGGTGTATTTCATGGCTGTAATCTAGTATTTCACGGTTTAATACTGATATCTTCGTCGACGTAAAATTTCATTAGGAAATTAATTCGCCTCTCCACATATGGATTTTTTCTTAACATCCACTAAAATAACACGATGGCGATAGCGTCGTCTTCAACTAACTGGTACCATGAGAGACACAGCAAGTGTTGCTTCTGCGCATGCGCAGTTCCGTTGCTTCCACCTGGTGTTGGGGGTTTCATTGGTTGCCAGCAACGGGCCACTAGTGGCACTTGCTTGGAGGCCCACAATTCACGGCGATGCTGCAGGGCCATCAATGGCTCGCCAACTGATAGCGCTGCCACCAACGGACCACTACCGGGCCGTGAGCGGCAGATTTCAGCCAGCAGTGACCCATCACTGCCAGCTGGTGGCCAGCAGTTTCCCAGCACGTGTGTTTTTGCTGGGGGATGATTCAGTTCCGTAACACCGCTATTGTTCCAGATATGTGCACAAGGAAATTGTCGTGTATAAGCAGTAAACCTCTCTACTCCGAGTCCACTTAAGGGTGTACTAATGTGGAAGGTACGGAACAGCTGCTTCCGTTAAGAGAAGTCGTCTGGTTTGGAGCGAGAGGCAATATAATTATTGCTCTGACTCCATTTTTGTTTGCTCATGAGTTTATTGGGCAAAATTGATATGTAATGGAAATGTTCAAAAATGCAGGACGTTTTAAAGATTAATTTGTTTTGATAAGTTATCCAAGAGCCTCGTAATTTCGGTCGCTGGCTATACCTAGTTGGAAAATGTACGTAACTCTGAGAGTGGAAAGATCGGGTGGAAGCGATAGAAGACTTCTCCCAATATTCACAACACAGAAACAATAGTCAAACTTGGAAAAACGACAGAGTCGTCATAAGGAGCCATACAAGTAAGAAGGCTGGGAGGGAAAAAAGAAAGTACAATACAATGAGCTTCTGTTGGGTTATAAAGCAGTAAATTCGGTGTGGGTGTAGTGTGACTCGGATTGATACCGTTCTTCTATTTCTGCCGAGACGAGGTGGCCCGGCCATTCCAACTTCTACCACGGTACTCTCTTAGGTTGACTTGGAATATAAATAATTTTCTACGAAGTTTCTTCATGGTATTCCCTAAACCTAAATTCAGCAGGACTTCCACATGCGAACCCTCGGCGACTGTTTTCATGTGTTCTGAGTAGTCTACTAGCAGAATCCCAAAATCGCGGTCGTCAAGCTACCAGAAAATGATTGTGATCCACATTTAATTTTAGCCAGAGAGCTCACGCTTTCCTAACGAATGGATTTTTGTTTGGTTTCACTACCCCTGTAATGAATCCATGTTTCAAATCCAGGAAATACTCTCATGTGACAGATCATAGTGACTGCCCTTGACGTCCAGCAGCGCTTCACAGCACGTAGCAATGACGTTACAGACTCGACTGTGTGTGTATATATATATATATCATCATCATCATCATTGTCAACCATTATCAATCCACTGCTGGACGAAGGTCTCCCCAAGTTTTCTCCACAACGGTCTGTCTTGTGCCAGTCTCCTCCATGTCACTCCCGCATATTTACGAATTTCATCCACCCATCTCCCATGTGGTCTTTTTCTGGGTCTTTTCCTGTCCCTTGGAATCCAATCTAAAATTTCGGCTGTCCATCTATGGTCTGTCCTTCTGGCAGTATGTCCAGCCCATTGCCATTTCAGGGATTTAACTCTGATCATGATGTCTTCCACTCTCGTCATTTTTCGGATCCACGAGTTCCTCTTCTTATCTCTCCTGGTTATACCAAGCATGCACCTCTCCATGCTTCTTTGAGTTGTCTGCAGCCTTTGTATGTCTCTTTTAGTTAAGGTCCACGTCTCTGCACCATACGTAAGCACTGGAAGGATGCATTGATCAAACACTTTTCTTTTAAGACATAATGGCATATTGCTCTTGAAAATTATGCTGTTTCTTCCAAAAGCTCTCCAGGCAAGTTTTGTACGCCGATTAATTTCTTCATCAATGTGATCCTCACTTGATATCTGCTGTCCAAGATAAACATACGTATCTGTTATCTCCAGTTTTTCTCCATCAATCGATAAATCTTCATTTCTTGTAAAAGCATTGAACATCACTTTTGTCTTCTGAAAGTTCATTTTTAATCCCACTTCTTTACTCTTGTCAGCAAGTTCCTGGATCATACTCTGCAGCTCTGATGGGGTAGTTGCAAAAATGACTACGTCATCAGCAAAACGAAGGTGGGTTAGATAATCTCCATTAATCTTTATCCCTTTGTTTTCCCAGTTCAGTGATTGAAAGACATTTTCCAATGTGGCATTAAAGAGCTTCGGAGATATGGTGTCACCTTGTCTCACTCCCTTTCCAATTTTTATGTGTGTTGTATTTTCAAACAGCCGAATCTTTGCACTTGCATTTTCATAGATGTTATTAATAATATTAATGTATGCATCTTCAATACCGCAGGATTTCAGAGCCGTGGTAACTGCCGATGGTTTCACCGAATCAAAGGCTTTTTCATAATCGATAAAAGCCATGCACAATGGAAGTTCATATTCCCTCGCTCTTTCAATTAGTTCTCTCAGTACGTGGATATGATCTATTGTGCTGTAGCCACTCCTGAATCCAGCTTGTTCTCTCGGTTGAGCCATGTCCAGTGTTACCTTCAAGCGGTGTGAAAGAACTTTAGTGAAGATTTTATAAACCACTGATAGGAGGCTGATAGGTCTGTAGTTCCTGAGATCCTCAATGTCACCTTTTTTATGTAGCAGGATCATTGTAGCATTGTTCCAATCCTCAGGAATCTTCCCTTCATTAAGGCATCGAGTGAAAATTTGGGCGAGTACTGTTTCAATTTCTCCACTTGCTTCTTGTATGATGTCTATAGTAATTCCATCTTCTCCTGGAGCTTTCCCCCGCTTCATGTTCTTGATTGCATGAGCAACTTCTGCTGGGAGGTGCTCATGCAATCTTAATAATATATATATATATATATATATATATATATACTATTAAGAAGAGACTGAAGCAAAAAATATTTTTTGACTCATACCAAGTACAACATAGAAAAAGTTATGTATTGACCGGTGTGAGTAAAAAGAGAAAAAAAAGAACAACTGAATGCAGAAAGTGTCGGGAATACTGAGCCTTGGCTTTATCAAGGACCAGCAAAAACACTGCATTTTCTCACTTCCACAAAGACCTATTTGGAAATGGGTTTCTGCAAAGTCATGGATGCAAGTAATAAGCCCACCAAAAAAAAAAAAAAAAAAAAAAAAAAAAAATTTTAAATATATATATATGTCATGACCTCAGCAGAGTTGTATGACCAAGCTTTAGTTAACAATTTAGCTTGTATCCATAACCTTCCTGGCCCGACCCATGATCTTCATCTGTTACTATTAAACAGAAAGAAGATAATATACTATTAGACAGTTTTCTAGAGAACAATATTCCTACGTCTTTCATTAAAAGAACTTTAAGAAAAATTATTCTGAATAATAGAGTAAGGTTGGCAGATCTGCTTTAATTTTCTACACGTTAATAATATGATTCTGACCAATGAAAGCCTTTTTGGAAGTTGGCTAGAGGATGATATTAACTACAAAAAGGAACCTTAGTGCTATGGTTAAGAAGGTCCTATTAAAAATAAAAAATTAAATAATATAGATAAAATCACAAAAAAACTGAAAAATCTGTTTATAAAATAAAATAAAAATTAATATAAAAGAAAACTAGTTATTCACTCACTAGAATAGCTATACTAAAAATAGTAAAACTAACATTAAAATTAATAGGATTCTGAATAGTCTACAGAAGCTCACTAAGGTGATTAAATACATGCAAAGATTATTAAATACACTACTTGTGTATTTCATAATATTTCTCATGTATTCTGGAGAGTTTATTCTGCTCTTTCTGATCATACAGGTCCACAATCTTAATTATATTTTTTTCTCCAGTTTAAATCTCCGCGGGTAGGATTTTTTCAGTGTGTGGAGGCCTTCAGCCCCACCCACTCTGCCCCCAGCGACTAGGGAGTGGCAGGGGTGTTTGGAAGTTTGGGTTGAAAGGACGGCCATGTTTCCTCAAGAGTGAAAGAAGTTAAGTAGCATAAGAGGTAAGCTCTCTTCATCGTCTTTGGGTTTTAGGTTTTCCAGGTTCAATTTTTGAACTTCTTGAACATTTTTTCCTTTTTTTGCACTAGCAAGTCAATTAACTTTTTTGCGGATTTTAACTCTTTCTTTTCTTGGTAACTTTGCGCGGTTTTTAGGGAACTAAGGCCAAGCAGCCGGCCGTTTCATTGTTCTTGTAGTCTGCGCTGTGTTTTCAATGTAGTTAAGGTCTTAATAACTACTTTATTATGCACTTAAAGCACTTCTGAAATACTTTGTACATATTGCAACTAATTGTTTATGTCACATAACCTTCACAAAGCATTTCTTTAGTTTATTATTGTCTTTATTTTATTCTCGTTTTTGTGTTGTCAGAAGTTGTGGAGTAGGGGTTTTTTATAATCCAGTTTTCTTTCAAGAATCTGTGCTTTAGAGAAAAAAAAATAATATTTCATTTTTTTATTGTAATGTTAAGAACTTGTAATACTTTTGTATTGCTATTCAGGTTTAAATTCTCTCTCAGGCGAACTTGGCAATTGGTTATTACTGAACACTATTTCTGGTTCATTATGTCACTCTTACAACTTGAGTTTTCTATAATCATCTTCTTTCTGTTTAATAGTAACAGATGAAGAGCATGGGTCGGGCCAGGAAGGTTGTGGATACAAGCTAAATTGTTAACTAAAGCTTGGTCATACAACTCTGCGAAGGTCATGACATATATATATATTTAAAAAAAATGTTTTTTTGGTGGGCTTATTACTTGCATCCATGACTTTGCAGAAACCCATTTCCAAATAGGTCTTTGTGGAAGTGAGAAAATGCAGAGTTTTTGCCGGTCCTTGATAAAGCCAAGGCTCAGTATTCTCGACACTTTCTGCATTCAGTTGTTCTTTTTTTCTCTTTTTACTCACACCGGTCAATACATAACTTTTTCTATGTTGTACTTGGTATGAGTCAAAAAATTTGTTTGCTTCAGTCTCTTCTTAATAGAATGTGAATTCTGAATTTTCAAAACTGCTGCGTTGCGCGTTTTGATATATATATATATCATCATCATCATCATCATCATTGTCAACCATTATCAATCCACTGCTGGACGAAGGTCTCCCCAAGTTTCCTCCACAACGGTCTGTCTTGTGCCAGTCTCCTCCATGTCACCCCTGCATACTTTCGAATTTCATCCACCCATCTCCCATGTGGTCTTCTTCTGGGTCTTTTCCTGTCCCTTGGAATCCAATCTAAAATTTCAGCTGTCCATCGATGATCTGTCCTTCTGGCAGTATGTCCAGCCCATTGCCATTTCAGGGATTTAACTCTGATCATGATGTCTTCCACTCTTGTCATTTTTCGGATCCACGAGTTCCTCTTCTTATCTTTCCTGGTTACACCAAGCATGCACCTCTCCATGCTTCTTTGAGTTGTCTTCAGCCTTTGTATGTCTCTTTTAGTTAAGGTCCACGTCTCCGCACCATACGTAAGCACTGGAAGGATGCATTGATCAAACACTTTTCTTTTAAGACATAATGGCATATTGCTCTTGAAAATTATGCTGTTTCTTCCAAAAGCTCTCCAGGCAAGTTTTGTACGCCGATTAATTTCTTCATCAATGTGACCCTCACTTGATATCTGCTGTCCAAGATAAACGTACGTGTCTGTTATCTCCAGCTTTTCTCCATCAATCGATAAATCTTCATTTCTTGTAAAAGCATTGAACATCACTTTTGTCTTCTGAAAGTTCATTTTTAATCCCACTTCTTTACTCTTGTCAGCAAGTTCCTGGATCATACTCTGCAGCTCTGATGGGGTAGTTGCAAAAATGACTACGTCATCAGCAAAACGAAGGTGGGTTAGATAATCTCCATTAATCTTTATCCCCTTGTTTTCCCAGCTCAGTGACTGAAAAACACCCTCCAATGTGGCATTAAAGAGCTTCCGGAGATATGGTGTCACCTTGTCTCACTCCCTTTCCAATTTTTACGTGTGTTGTATTTTCAAACAGCCTAATCTTTGCACTTGCATTTTCATAGATGTTATTAATAATATTAATGTATGCATCTTCAATACCGCAGGTTTTCAGAGCCATTGTAACTGCTGATGGTTTCACCGAATCAAAGGCTTTTTCATAATCGATAAAAGCCATGCACAATGGAAGTTCATATTCCCTCGCTCTTTCAATTAGTTCTCTCAGCACGTGGATATGATCTATTGTGCTGTAGCCACTCCTGAATCCAGCTTGTTCTCTCGGTTGAGCCATGTCCAGTGTTACCTTCAAGCGGTGTGAAAGAACTTTAGTGAAGATTTTATAAACTACTGATAGGAGGCTGATAGGTCTGTAGTTTCCGAGATCCTCAATGTCACCTTTCTTATGTAGCAGGATCATTGTAGCGGTGTTCCAATCCTCAGGAATCTTTCCTTCATTAAGGCATCGAGTGAAAATTTGGGCGAGCACTGTTTCGATTTCTCCACTTGCTTCTTGTATGATGTCTACAGTAATTCCATCTTCTCCTGGAGCTTTTCCTCGCTTCATGTTCTTGATTGCATGTGCAACTTCTGCTGGAAGGACTGGAGGAACTCTGGTACTGGTATCTTTCATGATGTCTGGAGTGCATATATCATCCCTTTCATATAATTTGGAGTAGAAATCTTTCACTCTTGTCAAAATTTCGCCTCTATTTCTTGTTACAGAACCATCTTCTTTTCTCAGTGCCATAATCTGTTTTCTTCCCTTACTGAGATGTCCCTTTGCTATCTTTAGGCTTTGGTTGTTTTCAATTGCTTTCCTCACTAGTTCACAGTTGAATTTCCTTACGTCTTCAGTGATACTTTTTCTTACTGTCTTGCATAGCTCTATATATTCCACTTTGGAAGTCACATCTTCTTTAGTTGTCCTCATCTCTCTTCTTTTTTGCATCAACATTTTGGTTTTCCTGATAATTTGTTCACATGCAACTTGTTCTTAGACCCAGCTAATTTTGTTGCTGTTTCCATAAGAGCTTTGGTTACTTTTCTGTTAACTTCAGAGATGTCCACTTCTTCCGATGTTAGGCCTTCTAAAGCAGAGAACCTGTTCTTCAGTTCTAACTTGAAGGTATTATGGCGTTTTTTAAGGTTGGTTATGTCAATAGATTTTGTTTGTCCTATGAGCTTGCCACGTTCAAGTTTAGTGTTGAGGTGCATCTTACATCTCACCAATCTATGGTCACTACCTGTGTTGAACTTGTTTAGCACACTGCAGTCTTCTATGACGAATT
Organism: Macrothele yani; assembly: GCA_039090855.1. Lineage (NCBI taxonomy): Eukaryota > Metazoa > Arthropoda > Arachnida > Araneae > Macrothelidae > Macrothele > Macrothele yani. The sequence goes on along the minus strand of CM077022.1, from coordinate 10,707,965 downwards.
TTTTGTTACACATAATAAAATCAATTTCACTTGTCGTCCCATTTGGATGTCTCCATGTCCATTTCCTGTGTGGCTTTTTCTTGAAGAAGGAGTTCAAGATGAAAAACCCTTCTGCCTCTGCAAACTCAACGAGAGTATTTCCACGCTGGTTTCTGTTGCCATGACCGAATTTACCTACCGAAGTTTCATTCTGTTGCCGTTGCCCTATTTTTGCATTGAAATCTCCCATAATTATTTTCAAGTGCTGCTTACCTTTTTATTATTTAGATGACAAATTTCCTCATAAAATTCTTCAATTTCTATATATATATATATATACACATATATATACTAAAGAGCAAAGCCGAAAAATTTTAGAATTTAAAACGAAAGTTGCAAAATAACCTGAAGATCAAAACGCGCAACGCAGCAGTTATGAAAATTCAGAATTCACATTCTATTAAGAAGAGACCTAAGCAAAAAAAATATATATTTTTGACTCATACCAAGTACAACATAGAAAAGGTTATGTATCTACCGGTGTGAGTAAAAGGAGAAAAGATAAAAAATAAAATAAAACAACTGAATGTAGAAAGTGTCGAGAATACTGAGCCTTGGCTTTATCAAGGACCAGCAAAAACTCTGCATTTTCTCACTTCTACAAAGACCTAGTTGGAAATGGGTTTCTGCAAAGCCATAGATGCAAGTAATAAGCCCACCAAAAATTGTTTTAAAAAATATATATATGTCATGACCTCCGCAGAGTTGCATGACCCAGCTCTAGTTAACAATTTAGCTTGCATCCATAACTTTCATGGCCCGACCCATGCTCTTCATCTGCTACTACTAAACAGAAAGAAGAAGATTAAAGAGAACTCAAGTTGTGAGAGTGACATAATAATTAGAAATAATGTTCAGCTATAACGAAATGCCAAGTTCGCCTGAGAGAGAATTTAAACCTGAATAGCAATGCAAAAGTATTCCAAATTTTTACATTGCAATTAAAAAAGGAAGTATTAATTATTTAAAACTCAGATTATTGAAAGAAAACCTGATTCTAATACCCCCCACTCCACAACTTCTGACAACACAAAAACGAGAACAAATCAAAGACAATAATTAACTAAAGAAATGCTTTGTGAAAGTTATATGACATAAACAATTAGTTGCAATATGTACAAAGTATTTCAGCAGTGCTTTTTAAGTGCATAATTAAGTAGTTATTAAGAACTTAACTACTTTGAAAATACAGCGCAATGTAAAGGAACTATGCTTAGCCAGCTGCGGGGCCTAAGTTTCCTAAAAGACGCGCAAAGTTACCATGAAAAGAAAGAGTTAAAACCCGCAAAAATGTTAACAGACTAGCCAGTGCCTAAATGCTAAAAAGCAAAAAACAACAGAGAAAAAAAGTACAAGAAGTACAAACATTGAACTTATAAAACCTAAAACCCAAAGACAATGAAGAGAGCTTACCTCTTACGCAACTAAACTTTCTCCACACAAGAGGAAACATGGCTGACCTTTTCCCCAAACGTCCAAACATCTCTGCCACTCCCTAGTCGCTGGGGGGCAGTGTGGGTGGGGCTGATGGCCTCTTCATACTGAAAGAAACCAACTCGCGGAGATTTTAACCTGAGAAAAAAATGTATACTTAAGACTGTGGACCTGTATGATCAGAAAGAGCAGAATTAACTCTCCAGAATACATGAGAAATATTATAAAATACACAAGTGGTGTATTTAATAATCTTTGCATGTATTAAATCACCTTAGTGAGCTTCTATAGATTATTCAGAATCTTATTAATTTTAATGTTAGTTTTACTATTTTTAGTATAGCTATTCTAGTGAGTGAATAACTAGTTTTCTTTTTTATTTGTTTTTATTTTCTTTTATAAACAGATTTTTAAGCTTTTTTTGTGATTTTGTCTATATTATTTAATTTTTTATTTTAATAGGACCTTCATATCCATAGCACTAAGGTTCCTTTTAGTAGTTAATAGGCATCCTCTAGCCAACTTCCAAACGGCTTTGATTGGTCAGAATCATATTATTAACTGTGTAGAAAATTAAAGCAGATCTTCCAACCTTACTCTATTATTCAGAATAATTTTTCTTAAAGTTCTTTTGATGAAAGAAGAAGGAATTTCGTTCTCTAGAAAACTGTCAAATAGTATATTAATGTGGTAATTGAAGTCCAAATTGTTCCTGCAAATTCTTGAAATTCTTAGGACCTGAGAAATTAGTACATTCTCAATTACTTTGGCTGATATGTTATTATTCCAGTGTAGATATTTAATTACTTTGAAAGGAAAATTAACTCTTTTGTCAAAGAGGCTAATAGATGGGTTGCCTCTGTTGAGCTTAATGCTTAAGTCTAGGAACTCAAGTTCCTGATTACTGTGGTTGGTTTTACATAAGTTAAGAGCTAGGATAGATATTATCAAAATCACTCTCTATAACTTCTGAATTATTGATACATAGCAGATCATCAATATATCTAAATGTGTGAAGGTAGTTATCTGAGCAGGTGGGGTGATTTTTAATGAATTTATATTCCTTAAAGAACAGGAATAGATTAGCTATACTCGTGGAGGTTGATGTTCCCATGGGTATAGCGTTCACTTGCTTATAGAGAGTATTATTATATAAGATATGGTTATTTTTTATGCAGCAATTGAGATAAGAGTTCCAGGCTCCTACATTAACAAATTGGTTAAGTTTAAATTCTGCATACAGCTCTTTAAAGGTAGTGATTATATCTGATAGAGGCAGATTAGTATATAGGTTCTCAAAATCATAACTATTAATATCTAAGGGACTTACTTTGACTATAGTGGAAATTACTTCTGCATTATTATTAATTATCCAAAAATCTCTGTACCTCAAATTAGTACAGTTTCTAATGTGTTTCAAAACCTTCTTTAAGACATCTTCAAAAGCAAGATCTATTTTCTTTTTATGACTCCTTACTCCACTAGCTATGAACCTGAACTTCACAGGATCTTTATGAAACTTAACCGTTGCAAAAAGAAATGGAAATTCAGGCTCATATCTTCTAGTTTGTGGAATTTTAAGTTTCTTGAAGAATGCCTTAAACCGATTTTCTAACTGCTTGGTAGAATAACTTACGGGCTCGTAGGTTACTCTATTATTGAGTTCCATAGTTAACAATTCAAAATAGAACTTCTTACAGATAATTGCAAAATTATTGCTTGCTTTATCCGTAGTGGTAAAAATAAATAGGTCTTGTAGTTTGGAGAGTGACCTTTTAGCATCTCCAGAGAAAAAGAGATTTCTATCGAAACAAAAGTCCAGACCTGCCAACTCACAAGTGAAGCTATTGATTACGTTATATTTCCATTCTGCGAAGGCCTCAATAGGCTGATTGTATGTTAAACTGGTTTTTACAATGTATATATATATATATGCTGGCGGAAAGTAAAAAAAGAACACCAAGAAGGAGACGTCTGATACCAACGAAATTTATACACCATAATAACGGAATACAGAGGATAACGTGATCCAAACATTATGGCAAAATACAGCTGTATTTGCTGGTAAACTGAAAAATAACATTTCCATGTAACATGGTTAGTACAAGGTTGAACCGCCATGAACTGCGTCACACTGTGCAATTCTGGCATGGAGTCTGTCGTACAGATGTTGGATGTAAGTTTGGATTATTGAGTTCCAAGCATCCTGAATCTGGACGCGTAAATCGGGGATGGTCGTGGCTGGCCGTGGAGACCGGATAAGTCGTTGTCCCATAAAATCCCACACGTGCTCAATGGGGGACAAATCCGGTGAACGTGCAGGCCATGGAAGCTGTCTCACACCCTGAAGTGCATGTTGCGTTTCACATGCCGTGTGTGGGCGTGCGTTATCTTCCTGGAAAACACCACGATGGACCGACCTTACAAATGGCACAACAACTGGCTGAATGATATTGTTGATGTAGGAGGTGCTGTTTAACGTACCCGGTACAAACACTGATATCATTGAATTGAATTTTCATACTTATAACAATAAACGAGACGTAGATCATTATACGAAATTTATACACTGATATCATTGAATTGAATTTTCATACTTATAACAATAAACGAGACGTAGATCATTATACGAAATTTATACACTGATATCATTGAATTGAATTTTCATACTTATAACAATAAACGAGACGTAGATCATTATACGAAATTTATACACTGATATCATTGAATTGAATTTTCATACTTATAACAATAAACGAGACGTAGATCATTATTAAGACCCATATACCCAAAAACTCCCATGATGAAACGGAGTTTAAATTATGTTGTTCCTGAATTTTGGAATGCACTGCCTGTCGAGTTGACTCTAATAAATAACCTAAACTTATTCAAAAATAAACTGAAATAATACTTAAGTTAAATTAAAAAAAGCTTAGTAATTAAAAGCAAATTATTTATAATATAACTAACACTTAACATTACTGCTGTGTTTGATGAACCTGTGCTTGCTTGTCTACAGGGTTATTCATAAAGAAGTATGCAGTTTCAATGCACTGTAAAACAAGAACAATGTAAGATATTTTATGTTACCTTTAACCGAACTGTAGGTGAATGTTTAGAGACAGTCTCAGATGTTCTTTGTGTACACCCTTAGTCACATGACACACATCGAGCCGATAATCCATTTCCGCCCAAATGCGAGGTAAGATATCTGAATCAAGTGCAGTGATAGTGGCTGTGATACGCTGTTTTCACAGCCCACTGTCTGTAGATTTTCTCAAAATTCTCCAGACAGTGGGCTGTGAAATCTGCATTTCACGACTCACGCTCAGCGTTGATTTTCCCGGGCTTCGTTGAATGGCGGTGCAAACACTATCTTCGACTTCTTCCGATACATGCGGTCGTCCATGACTTTTAAATTTGCACAAAGTTTTAAATTTTTTTATGTCAATCGTAGATAGATTTTCTGGTTGGAGGTTCTTTTCCGAATCGTGATCGAAAATGCCGTTGCACAACAGTTAGATTCCGTTTTGCTCAATTCAAGAACACAAAACGCCTTCTCCACCGCAGACGCTGTCATTTTGACTGGCTAGTCACGTGACATGCGCGCTATCGCCAACGTCACTTCCTTCAGTAGCGGGACACAAACTTTATGAGTAAATCTACCTAACGGTTTGCAGTTGTGGTCCGTATCTTCAAATGGTACTGTTTTACAGTATCTGGAAACCGTATACTTCTTTATGAATCACCCTGTATATTTGGGAAATCAGGGCTTTTGTCAGGACTCTGAGGCCTTTTCCCTGATTCTCAATTGCTGTTCTCTATAATACAAAAATATTGATGTATATTCATAAATCCTACATGTAACAGCAAGAATAAAATTTATTTTAAAATTTATATAAAATTTATTAATTTGTTGAAAAACAAAAAAAGAACCCAACGTCCAGTACATCCATTTTTACGTTCGGGCGCCAATGTGAAAACAAATTTGTCCATGACGGGGATTGAAAGCGCGCGCCCTCACTCCGGAGTAAGTTGCTCGCCCAACTAAGCTACACGGACGGAATGTATCGCTGCAGATTTGTCGTCTTTACATGTGATTTACCTCTGTAGTACCTCACATCTTCATGATTGAAACGCCGTAGCCATTTTCCTGCAGTGTTGCTGTCCACTGTTCTCTCGTCTTCAACTGCGCAAATTTATCTCGCTGCTGCGTTTATCCTTTTCTTATCAGTAATGGCGTACGAGCACCAGAACGGCAAGTTTGTTGACCCCCATCTTATGTTCACTTGATAACGCAGTGTGGTCTATAACGAAGTAAATTTCTCCGTCATTTTTGTCCACGCCGGGGCCCGAACCCGTGTCCCCTCATTCTGGAATAAGTCGCTCTACCAATTGAGCTACGCGGACGTTCGTTATCGCTGCTATCTGCCTTTATATTGTGTGCGGCCTGCTGGGCAGGTACGTCACCCCCCCCCGGAAAGAGGGCCGGGGGCATGGCCCACGGGTCAGCCGTAACCATGAATCGTTGCAGGCAGCCATCCGCTGTAGAACGTGCACTTGAGAACTCCCAGCCAATCTGGTGTGTGGAATGCAACGTCACACACATTTATTTTTCGAAGCGCTGGAGAAGGGATTCTCTTATTTTTCCTCCCACGCGGTGTGGAAAGAACATCACACCATTGCGAGATCTTGAACGGCCGGGTCATCCGGGAAGTTCGGGCGCCATTATAACGAAGTAAATTTCTCCGTCATTTTTAGTCCACGCCGAGGCTCGAACACGGGTCCCCTCATTCCGGAATAAGTCGCTCTACCAATTGAGCTACGCGGACGTTCGTTATCGCTATGTCGTGTGCGTTCTGCTGGGTAGGCACGTCACTGGTTCCCGTGTGAAATGCACTCCATCATCCTCGTGTGTTCCTCGTCATCGCGAACGTATTTGACGCTGGAGCACATTTTGTACACGAATGGAGGTCGCACATTATGTGTAGCTCAGTTCCCATCAAATGATTTTCAATTTTGATGATGTGCATCTTTTCCAACAGTAATAAAGTAAATCCTAAGTAAAAAGAATTCGAAGTAACGAAAATGGGTAACGGTGAGTCATTATCAAAACCATTGTTGAAATCCGATCGTGTGGCATGCTTTCGAATGAAGTGGCGCAACGATAGTTAATTTTAATGTTACTCAACAATATACTTTACTAAACTATCGCCGAACTGTAAGTTTCAATCTTCGAAAAAGTATGGCTTTTTTTTTTTTTTTTTTTTTTTGAGATTGGAGGTTTAACGACCACCGTGAGCAACTCAATGGGCTATAAGCAGTCGCCCGTCCCTAATTTAGGGTCACTGCTTCCAGGGAAGGGAGAGAGCCAGTGCCGTAAGACAAACACAACATCCATGCCTGACCGGGATTCGAACCCGGACCCCTTACGGACGAATGATGAGAGGCCAGCGCCTTAGACCACTGCGCCACCGGGGCGGCAAGTGTGGCTTTTAACTCTGCACGTTTTGCTGCCGGAGTTCACGTCGCGATGGACAAATTTTAAGAAGAAAAAATTATAGTTCTATTGCTAAGTTATTTTTTGTTCTGTGCTTTATTGTAGAATGTTTTAGTTGAATAGTTTATTGAAATTTTATTAGATACATTATCCCAAAAAGTTGTATTATTGACTTAAAACATTTAACCAAAATTTCTTCCCGAGGAAACTTTCATAAGTCTGATTAAAGGCACGTATTCTAAAAGATATTTTATGATGAAATATGACTAAAACACTTTAAAAATGGTTCGTTATGTTAAGTTCGCACTGTCATTCAAGTTTTATTCTGTGTTAAACCTTAATAGGGGGTGGGGTTGATTGGTTCTCTCCAAACATGCGATGGAAATACCACATAGGACATTTTTACATGAAAAACAATATCATCATGTTCAGAAAAGTAGTTGACAACCTTGTACTCACATTATTGAAGTATCTCGCTATCTGAAGGAAGTTTGTTGTCGAGTCGTCACAATCAAGGTGATTCGGCGATGTGCTTACTGTAAATCTATGCAGTACACTTCACATTATTCTGTAGATCCAGGAATACTCGTGTATTTCACATTTGGCTGTAGTGTTAATCCGGGAGTTGTAGCAAGGAAATGTATTGTAGGCAGTTCCCTACTTAGTCACTGTGGAAATCTGACCTCCATAGTGAAACTCCAAAGGTCAAAGCACAATATTGCAAATGCGATGACAGTCTGGCTATGCATTTCGGTATTATATTATACCAGCTTCAAGCCGATGTTTCAGTACTTCCCATATACAGGTTGGGACTTATAACTCGTTGGTGGGCGTTCCTGATGTCTACGTGATGTCCGTTAATGTGCGTGGTTGACTGTTAGGCGGGTATCCTAACTTCTTAGAGGAATAGTTAAAGGATTTTTATATATTATTTCTTTTCTTTTTCTTTTTCTCCATTACTAATTACTAGTGTCCAAGGTAATGGTAAATCTATAGGAAAGACTAAAGGATCCAACTGCAATAAGAATAATTCTATAGATTTACCTTGGAAACTAGTAATTAATAATGAAAAGAAATAATATATAAAAATCATATAAAGGTTTATATATATATATATATATATATATATATGCTTTCGACAAGGTTTTGGAACGCAGCGATAGGTATGCGCTTCCATTCAGTACATAATGCTGCCGCTAACTGTTGCTTAGTAGTAGGTCTTGGTTCCAAACTTTTATGGGGCGCTCTAATTCATCCCATAGGTGCTCTATGGGATTAAGTGAAGGTCTCTGTGCTGGTCAGTCCACACACGATACGGAATTACACGCCGTAGCAGTCCTTGCTTTATGGCTCGGTGCATTATCCTGCTGGTACAAACAAGGCTCGGTTCCATAGTATTGCCACAGAGTTGGTAGAGCATAATTGTCCAGAATATCGAGGTAGACGTGCTGGTTAACAGGTTTGTCCACGATAACCAATGGGCCGGGACCGTACCACGAAAAGCACCCCCACACGAGTACACTGCCAGCTCCAAACTTAACCGTAGGAACAGTACACTGTGGTAAGTAGCATTCCCCCGGCTGTCGCCATACCCACACACGGCCATCTGACTGATGAATCGTGTATCTGGATTCATCAGTCCATAGGACCCGTTTCCATTGATCTACGGTCTACGATAAATGTTCTTTACACCATGCTAAAATACGATTAGCATTCCGAGTGGAGATGAAATGCTTATGAGCAGCCGCACGTCCACGGTAACCCATGGAATGGATGCGAATGGTTCGTGTACATACCGAGGTTCCAGCATTTAACTCACCTGTGCACTGAGGTCTTGTGCAGTAGTACATCGTTGATTAGCTGTAACAACTCTCCTGAGGCTTCGACGTCCTCTATCACTGATTTTCTTTGGTCTGCCGGTACGTTTTGCTGCTTCAGGCACGTCATATGTCTTCCACTAATTCAGTACATCCAAAACAGTTGACTTGGGTATGTTTAAACGCCTCTCGGTTTCCCATTTTCACTCAACCTCACAGTGCGATATGATCCCGGTCAGCTGCAGGCTTGTTTTTATACCGTTTGCAGCTGCACGGCGTATCTTAACAACACAGCAGATCCGTTCATTTGCTGTTGAAGGGGTGTTTGGTGACTTTTGTCAATATAGTGAACATCTTTCCCGTGTTGTTAGGGTACACCAACAGTATAGCGTAGACACTCGCCTTTTCTTTTCTCCCTGTTTCTCCTTGCCGCTTGATATTATGTATAAGTGATAACGGGGTTGATGATTTCATTACTATTGAGATGTGCTTACGCAGTGAATTCCTCAACCAATATGTAAAGCCTGGGACATATGTGATGGATCCTGCGTATCTCATTGTCTCTCTATGTGATTTTGTTATCGCAGACACAATACGATTTCTTACAGTTCTATGCATTCTGTCTATGTCATCCTTCTCATATCCAGCCTTTTTTAGACCTTTGCAATAAATACAGTCGTCCGTCTGTAAATGCGGGACATTGGTTCTAGAAGTCCCCATCCCGCGGATACAAAAATCTACGAATGCTCAAGTCCATTATATAGAATGGCGTAGCATTTGTATATAACCTACGTACATTCTCCCGTATACTTAAAATCATCTCTAGATTACTTATAGTACCTAATATAATGTAAATGCTATGCAAATAGTTATGTGGCGTTGTTTAGGGAATAATGACAAGAAAAAGTCTGTTCAGTACAGACTCAACTATCCTAGGCCTACCCACATAGTGCACGTCAGCAACAACGTAACATTTTCTTTCATTCAACACTTACATATTGCTTTCGTTTAATGACCTGAATGCCAAATACATAGAATAAAACACAGAATATTTAAAATACAAGTACGTATAGACCATATGCTGTAACTATAAACACTGTAGTTTTAAATTCAGATCTTTTCTCTTGATAAGCCTATTATGATGATGACGATGATGATCTTTGTATGGTGCCTACAATGCCGATGTGGTGAGGCAACGAGTTCTGTGGCACTGTAGGTGAGCGGAGCGGTAAGACATCAATCTACGTTAAACCTTCTGGTAGGGCGTCAGAAGAACCACCTACACAGTGTGGCAAAGAATTTTTAAGACTGGGTCTGTAAAATGAAATAGAAACATAAAATTATAATTTGTTTTGGTTTGTTATTCAAAATAAGTCCCTCCGGCTTCAATACACTTGTTACAGCGATTTAATAATGATTCGAATGCCTGTTCCAGTTCACTTTGCGGAATTGCCTCCAAAGCACGCGTCGAAGCTGTTTGTATGGTCGAAATATCATCAAAATAACACCCTTTTAAGGTTTGGGAATAAAGAAAAGTCGCAGGGTGCTAAATCAGGCGAATACGGTGGATGATTCAACACACAGACACGTTATTTTTTGCCAAAAATCTACAAACAAGAAGTGAGGTGTGACTGGGTGCATTATCGTGCAACAAACACCAACTGTTTTCATCCCGATATTCTGGACGAATGCGATGAATTATGCTCATCAAATGCCTCAAAACATTTAAATAAAACTCACCAGTAATTGTTTGTCCACTTGGAACAAATTCTTTGTGGATAATACCCTTACTATCGAAGAATGTAATGAGCATTGTTTTGATTTTCGATGGAACTTTTCTTGTTTTTGGCTTGTGGCGAGTTTTTTGACTTCCATTCCACACTTTGTCGCTTTGTTTTAAGATCATATTGAAAACACCATGTTTAATCACCTGTAACAATCGATTTTAAGAAGTTTGGATCATTTTCCGCGGCTGAAATGATGTCTCTGCAATGTGCACTTCTCCTTGATTTTTGTTCATTGGTTAACGTGTGTGGAACAAATTTAGCACAGACTTTTGTTTTGCCCAAATCTTCATGCAGGATGGTTGGAATCGTTTCTTTGTTGATGTTTAAAGACTCTTCCATCATTCTTAGTGACGCAAATCGATTGTTTGCCACGAAATCGCGCACTTTTTCAATAATCTCAGGTGTCCTAGATGAACTTGGTCTTCCGGTATGCTTATCATCTTCTAGCGTATCTCTTCCATCCAAAAAACGTTTGTGCCACAGAAAAACATTTGATCTACTAAAACAAAACTCACCGTAAACTTGTTTCATCATTTGGTACGTTTCCGAGGCACTTTTACCAAGTTTTGCGTTAAATTTAATAACAGCCCTTTGTTCCATCTTAATAATTCAACATGAAAAAATTCTTTAGTTCTCTAATGAACGGCGGTTTCGTTTGAGTTACTTTAACAACTGCGCAGTACTTTTGGCAGAAAGCAAGCAGATGGTCACGGTTTGTAACGCATTCGCGATTACACTGGTGGCGCCACCGTAGCCTGAAATCTAGCGCCAGTCTTAAAAATTCTTTGACGCACTGTGTATGTAGGAAGAACCAGGTTCCGATTGCAGACGTTGACTGGAGGAGGCTCACTAGTACTAATATCAGGATCTGTAGAGTTGAGGGCAAATGATCTTCAAGCGTTGAAGGTCGAGGCTTCACAATTGCTGATACTTTAGTTAGAAATATTATTATAGGAAGCTATTTCTTCTTTTTCTTTGCATCATCAAACAAATTTCGCAGTGGTTGTATTCATGAAGGATGGTACTCGAGGATCATATCCTTTAACACTTGCGCCTGTTGAAAAACGGCTGAAAATTTTTGAAGTGCCCAACTTGTTGCTCTGCCATCCATTTGGACACTTGAAAAATTGTTTTTCAAAACTTAGTCTTTTTCTTTATACGTTACTTTACTTCACAGGAAACAGGAATCGGCACTCCACAAATTCAAGTTTTGCTTTTTGGAAATTTCTTGATTTTTTTATTTATTTTTATTTTTTTTTCAAATATTTTCTATTCGCGGTTGGTTGAATCCGCCGATACGGAGGGCCGACTGTACCATCAATTTCCTTATTATGTAGGTAGTCGGGTTTGGATACGTTATACGCTCTATAGAGCCATGCTCTAAATGCAGAAACTTTGTACTCTTTTTGGCAGTGCTAATCAGGAGGGACAAGGTTCGGTACTGCGGTTGGTTTATACACTATCTACCAACAAGTAATTGGGCACCTTTGTTAGCAAAGGAAAACGAAGTTTATTCACCTTCAATAGTTGGTGGAGCCTCCACGAGCGGCGATTACAGCTGCGACCCTCCGGGGCATACTCTCAACCAGGCGTTATACGACGGCTAGCGGTATTTTCTTCCACTCTGCTTGGAGAAGACAGGTCAGTTCCTTCACCGATTTCAGACGGTGGGGGACCCCTTAAGTCGACGGTCCAACTCGTCCCAGAGGTGTTCGATAGGATTAAGGTCCGGGCTCTGCCCACGCCAGTCCATTCGATTAACCCCATTGTCACCATACCAAGCCATGGTGGACCTCGCAACATGACAGGTGGCATTGTCATCCTGAAAGTAACATGGGTTCACCCCGTAAAACTGCCACAACGTAGGAAGCACATGGTCATCCAAAATGGTGCAGTAGGTCTCAGCGTTGAGTCTACCAGGGATTACGACCAAGGGTCCCGTGCCATACCAGGAGACATACCCGCATAGCATAATTCCACCGCCGCCGAACTTCACAGTTGGCACAATACATTCCGGCAGGAGGCGTACTCCAGGCAGACGCCAAACCCAGACCCTGCCATCCGAACGGTAGAGGGTGAACCTTGATTCGTCGCTCCAGAGAACCTGTTTCCACTGTTCAAGGGTCCACTGTCGACGTTCTTTGCACCACGTTAGCCGAGCAGCGCTATTGGACTTGGTGATCAAAGGCTTGTGGGCGGCAGCACGTCCATGATAGCAGAGCAGATGGGTTTCCTTACGAATGGTATTTATCGAAAGAACACTCTCGGATGCCAGTTGAAACTCCTCGTAGATGTGGCCCATCGATTTGGTGCGGTTCTTCCGAATTTCTCTGGCCAGCACCCATCGGTCTCTAACTCCCAGTTTTGTGGGTCTGCCAGGTCGGGGCACATTCCGACAGTCACCTGTCATCTTCCACTTGCCAATCACGTAGGCCACTGTCGATTTTGGGTACTTCAACTCGCTGGATATGTCACGTATGGATTGGCCATTTCTGTGATACCCGACGATTACACTTTTCTCGAAATCGGAGAGCTCCGAACTGCGTGGCATCTTGCATGCGATTGGTTGCGTTGTTGTTTCCCACACGATATTTAACGGCGGTGGTCGTGACGTGTATCGGGACCGCAGATATCGTCGATTGCAGGGGTGTCCAATTACTTGTTGGTAGATAGTGTAATAAATTTAAAAATCGAAGCTGGATGTTCCATTTTTTTTAGCGTGACTTCAAGATAATTCAGCATCCCATTCACTTAACAAAATCCTCTTTGTTTCTTACGTGTTCTAATTCCCTGCATTTTATGTCTACATTGCCTTTAGAAAGCCTCCCAGTGGAGTGGGAAAGGTTGGCAAATCTTTATGCATAATTACACCACGAAAATATACGGATTTACTACGTTATGTGCGTTCCTTGAGCATTCCCGATCAGGTGTATTTAAAATAACATTAAATGCAGATATTGTTTTACTTGTCTGCAATATAGGATTAACACAAGTGCGAGAGAGAGAAATATTTCGTTCGCCGTCTACCTTCTGATGATTTCAAATAATGTGAATACCGTGACAGGGTTTCCATTACGATGACCGTGGGCAGAAAGTTCATCTCATTTGATTATCTTGGGAGGCATCTGCATCCAACAGCCAAATGATGGCTTGGCCCAGTTAGGCAAAAAAAAAAATATTCAGCTTACCAGATCTAAATCATATATTTTGTGGACGAGATCTGCTCTCAGCCGTTTCTCTTCATTATTGTATGATGGATTAGTGCTACAACCTGCTCTTTTTCTTTTAAACCTTTGTTTATCAAAGAGCATTCCATACTCTTTTTCGTGACGACAGATTATCTTCTGGCCTCAAATTTAACCGCAGTTTCCCTGGTAGCAGCATTTTTTATACCTTCGGTTCTCTTTATTTGACGCTTCAGCACACCTTTCTCTTTTTTAACTCTAACATGAAACTAGTTGCCTCTTGAAACTTCTTATTCTTTTTCAAAACACACTTCACCTAAAGCAAACCCCAGAAATCGGTTGAAAATGATCTAATCTTCCCGCTCTTTAGCAATTTTCACGTAAGACGGAAAGTTTATTTATTTTCTTCTTCCAGAATATTTTTCTGTATTATCCTATTATCACTCCTTTGATTCAGTGGCAAAATCTGCAACAAGAAAACTTAATCTGCTTTTTTGCCGCAGATTCAGCTTTTCTTGATAACATCTTCGGTCGGCATTTCGATGAAAAACGACGTGAAAATAAAATAAATTCAATTTCGCATTTTTGTGGCAAACATTTCAGATGGTAGAAATGCGAAATTTTTGCATTACATTAGAAAGAAGTTTACTCGGTAACTTTTTAAGGTCAAGTAATTTTGCTTCCTATACTTCCAATGGAAAAACGTCTGTACAAATTTTCTTCACAATTAATGCGTTCCCAAGGATGACAATTTGAACATCGATTAAAATAGCTTCATTTTATAACTTGGAATACTTAATATTTTCTAAAACATAACCATAATTATGCAATCCAACATTTGTCTACTGACGTCATCAAAGTACAGGTCGCGCCATCTTTTTTCTGCTTTCAACACCACCAAAGGAAAAGTTATTGATTTTTATTATAATTATGGTTATGTTTTAGAAAATATTAAGTATTCCAAGTTATAATATGAAGTTATTTTAATCGATGTTCAAATTATCATCCTTGGGAACACATTAATTGTGAAGGAAATGTGTACTAAAGTTTTTCCATTGGAAGTATAGGAAGCAAAATTACTTGACGTCCACCTTAAGTTTGTGAGACGACACTAAAATAAAAATGTAAATCAGGAGCCACACAACACCAACCTAGAGAGAGCCCGTGACAAATTTGCAAAAAAAACCCAGGTAGGCTCAGTTGTGATTGAACCGTCAGTTTGGAACATTGAACTACGACCTGCAGATCGTAGAATTGAAATGAGCTAGTAGAGTACTGTTTCAAAGCGCTTATTTAATTTGTTATAGCCCACACAGGTCTATGATATGAAAAGTAGCTTACGTAATTTTTACACATAATTCTGGATACATTACGAATACAAAGCAGATCGATACACGAATTACCCAACGTGGTGATCTGCCTTCCTGGGCTTCTTACATTCCTCATCACTTGTTCTTGCCTCTCGTTTTGATTTTCTCCATTTTTGGTTGCGTTCATTCTGCGAATTCCGTGGCATTGTCGAAAATAGTAACCCGTTCATACGAAAATAATTTTAAAACATTTTAGTTTAAACCACTGCAATATGTTATTTATATATTTGAATAGATCTCGTCGGGAGCTTTAAAACGATACCACGCAAAGTCGTTTTGCACTCACGGTTGTCCAGATAAACCGCGATATTGTCGAAAGTGTTCACCGGTTCACAAGGAAACAATTTTTAAAATGTCCAGTTCAAACCACTGCAAAGAGTTGTTCATATATTTGAATAGATCTCGTCGAGAGCTTTAAAACGATACCACACACAGTCTTGTTGCGCTCACGGTTGCCGAGATAGACTGAGTCAAACGCGGCGGCACACCCATAAATATTGCATCATCTCCCCCTCGCACGATGTATTGCGCAGTACGCAAATTGGACTCCTTGCTGTTTACGAATATACTAACACGATTCGCGTGCGGCACGTATTTTTAACGCTACAATAATTTCAATTGGGACCTATTTTTATCACAGGCGGTCGCCCCATAATAACCGCGGAGTTAGACCTACGTCGTCCTACGTCAAAACTGAACACTTTGGTTTAATCTTTGGCGTTCATATGTGATAGAGCAAAGAGCATTCGTCTCCCCTGTGAGCAAGTGCCGCGGGTGGCCGAGTGGGCAACGTTCGTGACTGCCACGGAAAGGGCCTCAGGTTCGATCCCAGGCAGGTACGAATGCTCGATCCACTAAATATCCGCCGTGCGTCGGATGGACACGTTAAGCCGTCGGACCCCGGGTACTGGTCCCCCGGTAAAAAATAAGGGCGTCTTCCTCCCCGTTTCTACTTTGCTTCCGTGTCACTTTCCTATGGGGCGCTCTAGCCCAAATCTCCTAGTTTCCTATTCCTAAGGGTTGTTTAAGTCCTGGGGTCAGACACTCCCTTCCTGATCATGATCCCTGTGAGCAAGTGGTCTGAGGCTCTGGCTGTTGTACCTTCGTGCAAAATGAGCACAGTTTGGAGTCCTGGATGAGGCATGAGTGCTGTGCTTATGATGGCGTTGTCCCTTCGTGCAAATTGAGCACAGGTTGGAGTCCTGGATGAGGCATGAGTGCTGTGCTTATGATGGCGTTGTCCCTTCGTGCGAACTGAACACAGGTTGGAGTCCTGGATGAGGCATGAGTGCTGTGCTTATGATGGCGTTGTCCCTTCGTGCAAATTGAGCACAGGTTGGAGTCCTGGATAAGGCATGAGTGCTGTGCTTATGATGGCGTTGTCCCTTCGTGCGAACTGAACACAGGTTGGAGTCCTGGATGAGGCATGAGTGTTGAGCTTATGATGGCGTTGTCCCTTCGTGCAAATTGAGCACAGGTTGGAGTCCTGGATAAGGCATGAGTGCTGTGCTTATGATGGCGTTGTCCCTTCGTGCGAACTGAACACAGGTTGGAGTCCTGGATGAGGCATGAGTGCTGTGCTTATGATGGCGTTGTCCCTTTCCTGGAGCCAGTGGATATAAATTAAGGGAAAATTAGACTGCTTTTAGCCTTACCAGTTGCTCATGGTCGTAAAACCCCGAAACAAAAGAGAAAGAAAGGGATGCGACCGAAGTTTCGAGTAAAACGGACGCACGCCACGATATTTATCAGTTGCAAGGTGTAATCTGGTGAGTGAACAAGGGCCAGTAGGGTTATGGCAAGCCGACGTGAATTATCGGAGTTTGAACGAGGCTTAGTAGTGGGAACCAGACGGACGGGACGTTCAATTTTCGAAGTTGTGCGAACATTCCACGCTGTCACGTGTGTACCGAGAATACCGCACAGAAGGCATTACGACCCACCGTGGACTGCGCTGTGGCCGACCACGGATGCTGAATGACCGTGACCAGCGGCGTCTGACCAGGTTTGTCCATGCTAACAGACAAGCAACACTGGCTCAAATAACATCCACATTCAGTGCAGGATGCACCAGAGACATATCCATCAGGTCGGTGCAGCGTAATTTAGCGTCCATAAGGTATGAAAGCAGAAGATCCACCAGAGTGTCTTTAACACCATGCCATCGGACACCGCGCCTCACCTGGGCTTGTTAACACGGTAATTGGACCCTGGAAGACTGGAAACATGTGGCGTGGTTCGATGAGTCACGCTACCGTTTGTTACAAGCCGATGGTAGGGTTCGGGTGTGGCGTAGACCCCATGAGGTCATGGACTCAAATTTTCAACAAGGCACTGTGCAAACTGGTGGTGGTTGCATACATGTGTGGAGTGCCTTTACGTGGCACGGTTTTGCTCCCTCTGGTCCTAATAAACACGTCATTAACCGGTAATCGCTTTGGTGCTCTGCTGGGTGATCATTTGTATTCCTTCAAGGACGCTAAGAACGATGGGATTTTCTAGTCGAACAATTCACCTTGTCATCGGGCCCAAGTTGTCCAAAATTGGTTCGAGGAGCATTCTGGACATTCCCGATGGATGGTGTGACTACCACGTTCGCCCGACATGAATTCAATGGAGTACTTATGAGACGTGGTGAAAGGTCCGTTCGCTCCCAAGATCCTGCGCTTACAAGTACCAGGGATCTACGTGCGGCTGTACAGACGGCATGGCTCAACATCTCTTTAGAAGTTTTCCGGCCACTAGTGGAATCGATGCCACATCGAGTTGCTGCACTTCGCCGGGCTAGAGAAGGTCCTACACGATACTTTCGGCACTTCAGTATATAATCACAATGGTGCGATCCCCTTTGAAGTCATTGGGGATGGCCGGACTATCAACGACGAACTCTATTACGGACAGCTGGATTGGGCCGCCCGGAGGCGCAGTGGTATAAGCTCTGGCGTATTGACCATTCTTCCTAGATGGGTCCGGGTTCGAATCCCGGTGAGACACCGATGTTGTGTTTGCCTTCTTACGTTTCTGGTCCTCTCCTTTTCCTGGAACCAGTGGTCTTAAATTAGGGATGGACGACTGCTTACGGCCCATTGAGTTGCTCGCGGTGGTCATTAAACCTCCAACCAAAAAAATAAAAAATAAACAACTCTGCTGGATTGGATATCAAACAAACTGAAAAAAACATTGTAAGGAATGCAAATAGATAAGCCCCTGGTGGCGCAGTGGTCTAAGCGATGGCCCCTGATCATTCGTCCGAACGGGGTCCGGGTTCGAATCCCGGTGAGGCATGGATGTTTTGTTTGTCTTACGGCACTGGCTCTCTCTTCCCTGGAACCAGTGACCCTAAATTAGGGACGAGCAACTGCTTATAGCCCATTGGGTTGCTCACGGTGGTCGTTAATCCTCCAACCAAATAGATAATGAACCCAGAATTAATATCATTGATTAATTATATCTACACTATAATTGACAAAAGTCACCGGACATCCCTTCAAAAGCAAATGAACGGATCCACTGCGTTGTTGAGATGCGCGGTACAGCTGCAAACGGTATAAAACAAGCCTGCAGCTGACCGCGATCATATCACACTGTCAGGTTGAGTGAAAATGTCGCGGGGGAGAGAACTGACTTTGAGAAAGGAAAGATTGTTGGGTGTTATATTAGTGGGTTGTCCATAAAAGAAACAGAGAGTCGTGTAAACATACCCAAGTCAACTGTTTTGAATGCACTGAATAAGTGGAAGACACATGGCGGGCCAGGAGCAGCAAAACGTACCGGCAGACCAAAGAAAATCAGTGATACAGAAGGTCGAAGCCTCAGGAGAGTCGTTACAGCTAATCGACGGAGTACTGCACAAAACCTGAGTGTACAGGTGAGTGAAAATACTGGAACATCGGTATGTACACGTACCATTTGCAGAGATCTTCATCCCATTGGTTACCGTGGTCGTGCGGCTGCTCATAAACCTTTTATATCCACTCGGAATGCTGCTCGTCGTTTAGAATGGTGTAAAGAACATTTATCGTGGACCGTAGATCAATGGGAACGGGTCCTATGGACTGATGAATCCAGATACACGATTCATCAGCCTGATGGCCATGTGTGGGCATGGCGGCAGCCGGGAGAACGCTATTTACCACAATTTACTGTTCCTACGGTCAAGTTTGAAGCTGGAAGTGTACTCCTGTGGGGGTGTTTTTCGTGGCATGGTCCCGGCCCATTGGTTGTCGTGGACCTACCTTTTAACCAGCACGTCTGCCTCTATATGCTGGACAATTATACCCTACCAGCTCTCTGGCGATACTGTGGAACCGAGCCTTGTTGGTACCAGTAGGAGAATGCGCCGAGCTATAAAGCAAGGTCTGTTACGGCGTGGTTTGACGATAATTCCGTATCGTGTGTGGACTGACCAGCACAGAGCCCCTATCTTAATCCCATAGAGCACCTATGGGATGAATTAGAGCGCCGCATAAGAAGTTTGGAACCAAGGCCTACTACTAAGCAACAGTTAGCGGCAGCATTATGTACTGAATGGAAGCGCATACCTATCGCTGTATTCCAAAACTTTGTGGAAGGTATGTCTCGAAAGTTCAGTGCATGCATTAAAGGCAAAAGTGGACCGACTCCGTACTAATGTATTTCAATAAATGCTGTGTTGTGTTTCTCTTCCAGGTGTCCGGTGACTTTTGTCAATATAGTGTAAATAATATTAAGTATACAGACACTCTCGTTCTTATTGCAATAACCCCAAAGGAACTGCAGACTTTCATAAATAAACTTAATGAAACCTGTAAGATTGTAGTAAATCTTCAAAAGACAAAAATTATGAAAATAAGTAGAAACTCAACTAACACCGCAAGTACCCTAAATGTCAAAAAAAAAAAAAAAAAAAAAGAACAAGTAGAGAGCGTTATATACCTTGGATAAAAAATAACTGAAACAATAGACGCACCAGAAACCATCAAACACAGAATTATAATAGGATGGGCCACTATGGGAAAATTACAGAAAAGCTGGAAAGCAAACAAGACATCCAAACAAGCCCAAATTAAATTATGTGAATCAATAATTATACCAACGATCATCTATTGAGCAGAAGATTGGACAATTAAGAAACAAGAGTAGAAAAATGATTAGCGTTTAAGGTGGTTCTACCTAAAATCTCTGCCTTATTTTTCCAATGGTAAAACTTCTTTACATATTTTCTTCGCAATTAATGTATTCCCAAGAATGAAAATTTTCACATCGATAAAACCAACTTTAAGTTATACCATGGGATACTTGCTAAAGCATAACCATAATTATATTAAAAGTTAATAATTTCTCTTTGAGTAATGTTCAGACCTGCTAATAGATGGCACTACCTGTGCATTGATGACGTCAGTAGACAAACAAATGTTGGATTGCTCAATTATGATTATGTTTTAGCAAGTATTAAGTATCCTATGCTATAAATTAGTTAGTTTTATCGATGTGCAAATTTTCATCCTTGGGAATACATTATTTTCAAAGAAAATATGTATAGAAGTTTTACCACTGGAAACATAAGGCACAGATTTTAGGTGGAACCACCTTAAAATGAAATGCTTAAGAAAAATAAATAAAACAAGTCTGACAGAAAAGAAAACAAATAGCACAGAAGAGAACTGTCATATCAAATGACAATACTGGAAAAAATTAGAAAACAGCAACTGAAATGGTTCGGTCACTTTGCGCGCATGGACATAAACAGACTACTTAACATCTTAATAACAGTAAATCTTGAAAATCTGTTTTAATGGGGTATGATACAAAGCAGTGGCGGCGGAACCGCCCGGGCTGCCAGGCCCCGGGCACGGTCAATAATTTCAGCCAAGATTTTTATTTTTATTTTTTTTGTTTGGCATATGTGCGATTGTTGGGATGTGCCTTAGAAAGTTCCTCTAGGTAAGTGGTCTGGTGGTCCTAACCCCCAACAAAGCTCCTTAGGCATTGTTTTTCTTCTGTTTGTCGCGGGAAGGGAGCGGGTGCACGACGATTCGAAATTTCGGGCCCGGTCAACGAATTTCACTTTCCGCCGCCCCTGATACAAAGTAAAAGCAAGCTTTCGCCACCCACGGGCGGCTTCGTCAGGAAGCAAAACTAAATGTAAACACTAAATTGGAAACGCAAACAGTTACAGAAGTTTTTAAAGTTAATATTAATTACTACTTTTAATTTAATTTTAAGTTTTTAAATTTTTCTTTAAATATTAAACGCTTTTGGAACTGTTTGTGTTTTCAATTTAGTGTTTACATTTAGTTTTGCTTCCTGACGAAGCCACCAGTGAGTGGCGAAAACTTGCTTTTACGCTGTAGTTTGTATCATACACTATTAAAACGGATTTCCACGATTTACTGTTATTGATTTAGGTGTATTCTACCCGATTATTATTGATTCTTACCTAACATCTTAATATTTTTACAATAGAAAAGACCTGGGAGACCAAGACTTACCTGGCTGAAATTAATAAAGTATATCTCTGGCTGCAGAGCATATTAGTGAACTTTTTCGGAAAGAAAGAAACTGTGAAAATTGGTAGAATGCTCACTGGAAGACTCAAACCGTCTTAGACGGGGGGAGAGAGAGAGAGAGAGAGAGAGAGAGAGAGAGAGAAAAGCAACGGTACATTTCTTTTGTCAAGAGAAAGGAAAGCGTGTGCACCTTCTACTGGAAAATACAAAACCTGATTGAATCGAGCTGCTATCGCAATCAGCGTACAGCTCCTACCACGCCCTTTCTGATTATCTCCTGTTTCTGGTGATTGAGCTTAGGGTTGGATGGAGCTTTTGCGGGGCCCGGGGCGAAATTTCATTGCAAGGCCCCGGAGCAAAATTTCATTGCTTGCACTAGGAAATAAATCTCATATTTTAATAAAGTCGTTACGTGAAAGATGTCTGTAAAGAATACACAGGATGTGAAACCTACAAATTTGCCTGTGACGGCGACGAACTCGCATCCCTCTGCGCTCCGGAGCTGAATGCTTTACCGATTAAGGTACACCGACGGAATTTATCTCTGTAACTTTTCCTTTTTGACATGTGCTTCACCTCTGTAGTACTTCAAAATGAAAACTAGCCGCCCCGGTGGCGCAGTGGTCTAAGGCGCTGGCTCTTTCCCTTCCCTGGAACCAGTGACCCTAAATTAGGGACGGGCGACTGCTTATAGCCCATTGAGTTGCTCACGGTGATCGTTAAACATCCAATAAAAAATGAAAACTATTGTAAAGACAAAATGATTATCTCAAAGAAGCATTTGCTTTTAAGCTCAAGAAAAAGACCAGAATATGCATTGAAAGTTCAGAGAGAGAGAGTAAAAAACTGTTAAAATCTAAGATTTTCTTTCCGAGGAGATGGAGTTGAGGTTGTATTTTTAATTGTTGTATAAAAACTGCTTACAAAATGCTACGTGCGCGAACTTTTCGGATTGCGGATGTTTCAGTGTAGAAATAATAAATTCGTATAAATAGTTTTTTTCCTCCTGATACATATTTTAGTGATTGACTTTTAATGCAAACTGGAGTAACTGAGAAATTAGTGACATTTTAAACTTTTGTACGCGTGATTTTTTAAGAAAAAATCCAGTAATGTTTCTAAAGTCACTGAATAAATGGCATCCATGTGTAACCCGAAACCAACTTTGATATTGTTCTTTTTATTTCATTTAAATTTAAGTATCTGGTTTGCACGCAAATTGTTAAGTATATAAAAGCAAGGGCCACAAAATGATGAAATTAAATTTGTGATTTTATGAATTCGGAAAAATATCAAGGTCGTTACAATAATCACTTGAAATCTACAGATCTCCGTATTTGTACGGCGAAGGGCTCTCACCTATTAGAACACCGGGGATTGGAAAGAAACAAACAAAAAAACTTAAAAAAAAAAAAAAAGAAACATCTTTTTAAGGGCCTCGCACCCAGAAAACTTACACACAAAAAATAATTGTTAAAAATTCTAATTGATTTCTTAAACTGCGGGGCTCCTTAAAGGCGCGAGGCTTGGGGCGACCGCCCCGGTTGCCCCTAGCCGGCCCTGATTGAGCCGTCTTTCCTTATAATAGACACTCCGCCGATTCGGACTAGTTGAACTCTGGTGGCAGTATTTCCTGGCCTCTAAGCCAAAGGCATGATACCGAGCAAGGATTGAACTTGCATCCTATTCTAGGATGTCTAGAAAAGCGAGAGATAGAATGATCTCGATGAAACCTGGTAGGTAGCTTGTTGAGGGCACGCAATGTTAAAACTAATTTACTTAAAAAATGAGAACCTGAACCTACTCGTTTTTTTAAAGTACAATCGTATCGTAAACGAGTACATGGCATGCTTAAATATAAGAAATCTTACCTACTTACAAATAGCTGCGTCAATAAATATAATCTCGTGTTACTTCATTTTAGATATTATAGATTTCGAGAGAAATTGTTTAATAAATGTGTAAAGCGACACACACAAATAATTAGTACAACAAAGTCACTGATCACAAGTAATTTAATTATACATAAAGTATCTTTGTGTACATTTTTACATTAAGTGCCAATCTCATAAATAATATATTGTTGCTTCATCACTATATTTGTCATAAAATTGTGCTGTCCAATTTCCCAGCATGTGACAACGAGTATATCTATTAGCCCAGATGTGCCATCGAATAATATACTTCCAGTTGATTCTATGTATAAATGAGAGTATGTATTGAGTTCACGTTTTCCAAATTTGAAATCGAGCAACGGATGGCTTAATGGTTAGAGATTCAGACTGCTGATGGAGCGGGACCCCAAGTTCAAACATAGCCTGTTAGGCTTGAACCTGGCGGCTCTCCGTAGTTGTGTGAATTTCTAAACAGTCGCTGAATATCCGACGTGCGTCGGACGAGCACGTTAAGTGACGGTTTCCCGATTAGGAATCCCCGGTTACATATAAAAGTGTTCATTCCTAATTTCTCTCTGCCTTCTATGTGCAAAATCTTACGCTTGTACGATGGCGCCATTTAACGTGTTCTCTGTCGCTTACAAACTATTCTGTCAGAAACGCAAGATTCGCTCCAACTTCCTTCAGTTTCTGTGCCCTGCCCGAAAGGGCACAGAAACTGAATGAAGTTAGAGCGCATATATTTGAAATATATGGATTTTTTTTAGTACGTTTGTACTCAAAAATGAGTAGATACATTTCAAATTAGGAATACCAGATATACTCACAATTGATTCCCTGTATGTACTCAAAAATAAGTACGTGTCTTTTCCAAAAATGAGACACAATTACTCTGAGCTATTATAAGACCAGAATGTACTCAAAAACGAGTACATTTTGCTTGTTTCTAAGTACCAATTTTTAACAGTGTGGGTAAACGATTTAGAGAGGAAAAACCCTGGTTTAAAATTGCGCAGCTAGGGAAACTGTGGGGCTACAGACGCAAGAAACCAACATACACGTGCGTGATTTTTTTTTTTTTTGATTGGAGGTTTAACGACCACCGTGAGCAACTCAATGGGCTATAAGCAGTCGCCCGTCCCTAATTTAGGGTCACTGGTTCCAGGGAAGGGAGAGAGCCAGTGCCGTAAGACAAACACAACATCCATGCCTCGCCGGGATTCGAACCCGGACCCTTTCCGGACGAATGATCAGAGGCCATCGCTTAGACCACTGCGCCACCGGGGCGGCTGCGTGATTTGACAGCACAAATGTTTCAGGGCAAAACCTGCTCAATATGCTAGTCATCACCAGAGATGACATGCTGCAAACGAAAAACTGCATGTAACACAGCTGCTCGTAGCAATGTCGCGGTTGGTGTTTTGTTTGCCACTTCACGTCTGATACTCGTTTTCAGATCTAAGAGAGACAGCATATGTCGTTCCGCTAAACTCTCTTTCCAAAGCAAGAAACCACAAGGAGTAAGTTCTGGTGAGAGGCTTCCCCGGATTGCGGAAACCATTGAGAAATAATTCTTTCATTGCCGAGTGTGTGTTTAACTGAGCAGTTCCTTCACCTGCTGGTCGACATGTGAAGGTGCACCATGTCTTGCATGAAAAAGTTGTTTTTCCAAAGATTGCTGCTCCTGCAAAGCGGGGAATAGCATGAAGAAGAGTTGCATCTTCTTGCATGAACAAGGTATATTTCAAACATTATCGCTCTTGCAAAGTGGGAATATTGTCGCAGAAGAGCGGAGTACGGTTCACTGGTTGTAGGGCACCTTACTCAGTCCTGGGATGGGATGCTTTCGAAAAATATAATCCAGTAACGAAATCTGCTGTGAAACCACCCAATACCGTCAGACGCAGCATGCCAAATTTGCATGTGAGCATTTGCATATAAAACTCTAGATGTAAATCGCCTGCAATTTCTTCTACACTGCTGGCCACCCAAAATGCAACACCAAGAAGGACACGAGATAGCAAAGCCAGATTTACTGGACACATAACAACAGATACAAAGATGAAACAATTGAGCTTACAGGCCCGTGCGACTTGCGAAACACGCAGACATCAATAGTTCGTGTGGCCCCCATGTCTGGCAATAACGCCCGCTACACGCAGCGGCATCGAATAAAAGAGGGTTTGGGGTATGTCGGTTCAGGCTGCTTCCACACGTTGCCACAGTTCATCAGGCGTAGCCGCGGGTGGTGCTTGCCGGGCCACTCGGTTGCCGATCAGCGACCAGACGTGTTCGATGGGCAACATATCGGGAGAACAGGCGGGCCACGGCAGCAGTGACACCTGGTGGGCCGTGAAGAATTGTTGCACGATGCGTGTCACGTGCGGGCGCGCATTGTCCTGTTGAAACGTGGTCGCTGGCAGGTCCTGCAGATAAGGGAGGACTACAGGCTCCAAAACGTCGGAGATGGTGTGGTGGCTGTTGAGTGTACCGGCGATGAGTACCAGAGGGGTGCGGGTGTCATATCCAATTGCGCCCCAAACCATAACGCCAGGCGACGGACCGGTATGGCGATGCATAATGCAGGCGACGGACAGTCTCTCGCCGCGGAGCCGCCACACGCGGATCCGACCATCGTGGTGTTGCAGGCAGAAGCGGGATTCGTCGCAGAAGACAATGTCGTGTCATTCCGTAGTCCAGGTGCGGCGTTCAACGGCCCACTGCCGCTGCACTCGCCGGATGTGTAACGTCAATGGTAATCGAGCAATGGGCGCCATGCGACAAGTCCCCGCTCCTGCAGACGACGTCGAACGGTACGTGCTGACACAGGTTGTTGCGCAACACACCCTAATTCCTGCGCTAACGTTCGTGATGTGGCGGTGTGAGCCGTCAATGGCCGCTGCACAACATGCCGGTCTTCTCGTTCGGTGGTGTGCCGCGGCTGCGGCAATCGCTCACGTCGGTCCGTCCGTCCCTCTTGCACCCACCGAATCCATACTCGCCTCACTGTGGCTGGATGTCGTCCCACACGGGCGCCGATGTCTCGGTACGATAAACCGCTGCCGCGATAAGTCACTATTCGTCCTCCGTCGAACTCCGAAACGTGCTGGAATGACTGCCGTATTCTGCGATGAGGCATCAGGAAGTTTCCCGCCCACAGGTCCGGCAGCGCAACACACTTCCACTACTTACACCCCGCCTTCTGTGCACCCTTCTTATAGCGCTTCTCGGTGGCGTGCCGGGAGCACATGATTTGCATATGCCCTGCAATGCTAATCGTTTGTATGTCCTCTCGCGGGCGACGCATGCTGCGAATTTCAGACCAATCGGATGCTTCCTTCTTGGTGTTGCATTTTGGATGGCCAGCAGTGTATTTCAGTAGTGATGCTTCTGCTGGGGTAGCAGGTAATCCCTTGCGATGCCAAGCGTATTGATAAGATTTTGTCCTGAAAAATCTGCGCTGTCAACATAAGCAATAAATCCACACGCATGTCTGTTCTTTTCATAATTTAATTCGCGTCAGAAAGGATTCAAAAGATGACTCCGAATTTTCGGTTGTAATGAGCACATCTTTCTTGTTTTTTTATTGTTGTAATGTTCATGAAACACATTTTTACATTTGGACATCACAAACAAAAGGAAAATACCTGGTAATTAAAAAATTTTATATCTAATTTCCCCCTGTCATTATTGACGGGCTTTGAGCTAGTAAAATTAATAGTCATGGCTGGTATTTGATTGTACTTTCATTTAACAGAGTTATTGCATTTAATTTACTGACCAAGCAGCAGTGTAAATTCCAACGCAAAATAGATTACCACTCATATCCATAATTGTTAACGCTTTGCACTCCTCAGCTTTGAAGCAAGAGCCCGAATGCAACATTAGATAATTGTACTGTTCATCTTAGTCTCTGTTCTTCTGTTGTTGTTTGGTTTCTTCTTTACTGCTTTCAGTGGACGTGCACCTTAAATAAAAAAATAGATTAAACACTAGAAACATAATTTAATAACCTCAAAGTAAAAGTATTACACTGCCGTATTATTAATATTCAGACTGATAGTGAATAAGGTCCCACGGAAGCACACTTACTGATAGTGAATAAGGACCACTGCGGCTCAACCAGGTGTAACTTACCACATCACAAACCCAGTTAGGAATATGCTCGTAGGACTATGATGAAACAATAGCACGACGGTGAATGTAAGATGCTCGATCGCTAGAGTTAAATGATAATTGGGTTCCACATAAGCAATCGTTCCGTACATGACATTGTGCCGTTTCAGCGACACTGACGAACCATATTAGTGATGTTGATACGCGTATTGAAGCGAGAATCTACCAAGAAAGGACCTGGTAAAGCACCGAAACTAATAGAACGTGGCAGGATAACTCTGAAATGGATTTTGCGCTCAGAACGTAAATCAAAATTGTCTCAAATCACGCAAACCTTATGTAAGACTATTGTGTCTGATGTTAGCACGAGTACAGTGTTCAGGATCAGTGGTAATCCTGTTCTACAGATTGTAAAGGCAGCGAGTTTGACAAAGGCTAAATTGTAATGGCCATACGACGGGATCATAGCATTTCCGAGAAGGCAATGCTTGTGGGATGCTCCGTTGTTAGTACCTCCGAAATAGTGGTCCGAGGAGTGAAAAAACCACGAACTAAAAAGTGTGATCCGACCTCGACTCATCGATTTTAGAGATGGTCGAAGATTATCCCGTATGATACGAGCCAACAGCAGAGATACTCTAGCGTAGCTAGACGGTAATTTGCATGCTGGTGACGGGAGTAATGTGACACAAGACGCAGTACATCGAACCCTGCTAAAAATGGGTGGCCATGTTAATGAGTGACCATGTTTTCCCCGGTTCACCATCGAAATCGCCTACAATGCTCACGCGAGCATCGAAACTGGACCTTGAATGACTGGAAGAAGGTCGTCTGCTCTGATGAATCTCGTTTCGTGTTTAAGGCAGGGTACGGGTGCGACGCCTACCTGGGGAAGTATTTGTACCAGGATGTACCCTGGGACGAAGACCAACCGGTGGAGGAAGTGTAATGTTTTGAGCAATGTTCTGCTGAGGAACCCTGGGTACAGTCATTCATGTGCAGGAAACTATCACGTCATCCACCTACCTAAACCTGATTTCAGACCAGGTACATCCTTTGATGGCAACGGTATTGCCCTCTAGTAGTGCCTTCTTTCAGAAGGATAATGCATCATGCTACACAGCCCGGATTGTTCGAGAAACATGAGGGAGACTCGTCTCCAAGTTCCGCAGACGTTAATCCAATCGAGCATCTGTGGTCTGTGTTGGAACGTCAAATCCGATCTTTAGCGGCTCAAGCAGATGGTAACTTACAAGGGTTAAAGGATATGTTTGAAACTAGTTGGTATCAGATACCACAAGACACCTTCAGACATCTTGTAGTATTTATGCCTCACTGGTAAGAGTTGTTTTGGCCACTCGGACCAACATCATGTTAGACCAGTGGTCATAATGTTTTGGTTCTTCGGTGTAAGGTACCACGACCGAGTAGCCAACCATGAGTTGCTAATCACTGCGACTAATACCACACCCCGATTAGCGTGTGGTGTAAGGAACGTCGATCTTGGATTATAGACTAATGTAAAACTGTCCTTTGGACTGACTAGTCATGGACCACAGCCTACCAGTATGATGGTCGATCTTGGATTGTAGACTAATGGAAAACGGTCCTTTGGACTGACTAGTCATGGACCACAGCCTACCAGTATGATGGTCGATCTTGGATTGTAGACTAATGGAAAACTGTCCTTTGGACTGACTAGTCATGGACCACAGCCTACCAGTATGATGGTCGATCTTGGATTGTAGACTAATGGAAAACTGTCCTTTGGACTGACTAGTCATGGACCACAACCTACCAGTATGATGGTCGATCATGGATTGTAGACTAATGTAAAACTGTCCTTTGGACTGACTAGTCATGGACCACAGCCTACCAGTATGATGGTCGATCTTGGATTGTAGACTAATGGAAAACTGTCTTTTGGACTGACTAGTCATGGACCACAACCTACCAGTATGATGGTCGATCTTGGATTGTAGACTAATGTAAAACTGTCCTTTGGACTGACTAGTCATGGACCACAGCCTACCAGTATGATGGTCGATCTTGGATTGTAGACTAATGGAAAACTGTGCTTTGGACTGACTAGTCATGAACCACAGCCTACCAGT
Source organism: Macrothele yani (assembly GCA_039090855.1). Lineage (NCBI taxonomy): Eukaryota > Metazoa > Arthropoda > Arachnida > Araneae > Macrothelidae > Macrothele > Macrothele yani. Next base: position 10,678,220 of record CM077022.1, on the reverse strand, counting down.
ATGATGGTCGATCTTGGATTTGTAGACTAATGGAAAACTGTCCTTTGGACTGACTAGTCATGGACCACAGCCTACCAGTATGATGGTCGATCTTGGATTGTAGACTAATGGAAAACTGTCCTTTGGACTGACTAGTCATGGACCACAGCCTACCAGTATGATGGTCGATTTTGGATTGTAGACTAATGGAAAACTCTCCTTTGGACTGACTAGTCATGGACCACAGCCTACCAGTATGATGGTCGATTTTGGATTGTAGACTAATGGAAAACTGTCCTTTGGACTGACTAGTCATGGACCACAGCCTACCTGTATGATGGTCGATCTTGGATTGTAGACTAATGGAAAACTGTCCTTTGGACTGACTAGTCATGGACCACAGCCTACCAGTATGATGGTCGTTCCTGGGAGTGGGGCTATTTCCCTGATAACGTACCTTCCTGACTCTGTCTTCCCCACAATGAAGTTTGGTGGAGGCATCATGATAATATGGAGATATGTTTCGAATTGATGTAGTTCTAAGAAAAACAGTGCCTTAGCGGTGAACGGGTTAGGTGAAACAAACCCAGAAAGAAGGACCTTAAAATTTTCAAAAGCAATTTAGTTAGTATTTTTATTGAAGTTTTATTACTAATTATTTTATCAACTTTTATTAAAATTGTTTAATTGGAGCAATTTTAAATAAAAGATAAAAATTGATTCATATTCTAAGGACGTTAAGTTTCCCTTTTAGATATACTGCTATGTCATTCTGTACGGTTCCAAATATTGAGTATGAATAACATGAATCAGTCCCACTGAATACATGTAACTTATATAAGTATGAATACCGAATACTTATATACCGCTCTTGTTAAGATTATGGGGTGAGACTGGCGGATATCTTTAGAGTTACTTTTTGTTTCTTTCCGGGTACAATGACCACCGCGATCATCTTGGGCCATAGTCTCCGAGCCCTGATTTGAAGTCATTGGTTCCAGGAATGGCCAGCATCGTGAAGGGGATAACGTCCATGCCTCGCCCCGAGATCGAGCCCATCTTGAGCAATTGGCCAGAAGCCAGTGCCTCTGACCACTCTGACACTTGGAGCGTCCTTTTACGTTACTCATAAGAATGGTCTCAGGGATTACTTTTAATACAGACATTTGACGTGGACCGGGAACATCAAACAGCGGTCATCGCTCTTTCCACGTTTATAAGTGAGTCACGGAAAAATTCTCATTGGCCGCCACCGGGAATCAAACTCAGGGTCTTCCAGTTACGCGCCGGATATTCTTCCACTGCACCACAGCGGCCTCGAATTCCTCCAGACTCAGACACACTAACTGCCAAGCCAGTTTGGCAGGTTGCTTCTTGGAGCCCCGCACAATGCTGGGGATTCACCAAAGATGGTAAGCAGCGACTGAACAAATAAATAATTAGAAGGCGAACGAGTAATTATTACGGACATTTGACGTGGACCAGACATGTCTATTCTAATTATTCATTCGCCTTCTAATTATTTGTTCAGTTGCTGCTTACCATCTTTGGTGAATCCCCAGCCTTGTGCGGGGCTCCAAAGTAACCTGCCAAATTGGTTTGGCAGTTGTGTGTGAGAGTCTGGAGGAATTCGAGGCCACTGTGGTGCAGTGGAAGCATATCAGGCCCGTAACTGGAAGACCCTGGGTTCGATTCCCGGTGGCGACCAATAAGAATTTTTCCGTGACTCACTTATAAACGTGGAAAGAGCGATGACCGCTGTTTGATGGGATTACTCTTGTTGGAATTGATGGCGAGTTTGGCTGAAATGCCCTTTTCAAATATAAAGCACTTGTCATTTTCGGGAAGTGGAGTTAACGACCACTATGGGGAACCCTAAGGGATATAGGCAACCATTATACCTAATTTAGGGTCACTGGTTCCAGGGAAGGGGAAAAAGCGGTGTTGTAAGACAAGCACACTACCTATGCCTGGACTGGAACTCGAATCCAGGCCCACCCAGAGGAATAATAAGTAGCTACGACACCATAGCGGCCACTTATCGCTCTGTCTACATGGATGATCACGCTTTACTGTGTGATCCCTCAGCTTAATATCGTCCTTGCAAAACGAACGTCCTGTTAAGCTTACGAATATGCTTTCATATAAACCAGTGTTCTTTTTACACACATGATCATCTAAAAATTCCTATGCCCTGCTTTTCTTCCCAAATAACCATGAAAAGGGCCTTAGGGCCGCTAAGCCTAGAGAAAAAGTTTCTTAGCGTCAGTAAGCCGTGCTAAGGCTCTTCTACATCACTGATACTTCGTGGTTCGGCTTGGTCCTATTACTCCTGTTTCGTGGTTCGGCTTGGTCCTATTACTCCTGTTTCGTTGTTCGGCTTGCTCCTGTTACTCCCGTTTCGTGGTTCGGCTTGGTCCTATTACTCCTGTTTCGCGGTTCGGCTTGGTCCTATTACTCCTGTTTCGCGGTTCGGCTTGGTCCTATTACTTCTGTTTCGTGGTTCGGCTTGGTCCTATTACTCCTGTTTCGTGGTACGGCTTGGTCCTATTACTTCTTTTTCGTCGTTCGGCTTGGTCCTATTACTCCTGTATCGTCGTTCGGCTTGGTCCTATTACTCCTGTTTCGTGGTTCGGCTTGGTCCTATTACTCCTGTTTCGCGGTTCGGCTTGGTCCTATTACTCCTGTTTCGCGGTTCGGCTTGGTCCTATTACTCCTGTTTCGCAGTTCGACTTGGTCTTATTACACCTGTTTCGTGGTTCGGCTTGGTCCTATTACTCCTGTTTCGTGGTACGGCTTGGTCCTATTACTCCTGTTTCGTGGTTCGGCTTGGTCCTATTACTCCTGTTACGGCTTGGTCCTATTACTCCTGTTACGGCTTGGTCCTATTACTCCTGTTACGGCTTGGTCCTGTTACGGCTTGGTCCTATTACTCCTGTTACGGCTTGGTCCTATTACTCCTGTTACGGCTTGGTCCTATTACTCCTGTTTCGCAGTTCGGCTTGGTCCTATTACTCCTGTTTCGCGGTTCGGCTTGGTCCTATTACTCCTGTTTCGCGGTTCGGCTTGGTCCTATTACTCCTGTTTCGTGGTTCGGCTTGGTCCTATTACTCCTGTTTCGTGGTTCTGCTCGGTCCTATTACCCAGTCGTCCTGGACAATTACAACGTTGTGGGCGTACTTCCGGAAAAGCCAGCATATCGGCGGACGTTTCCAAAAATGCTAGTGGCGAGTATTCCACGAAGATATGGGTCCATCATATGGGTAAAAGTTTTGAGCTCATAGTATGTAGTTTCTTGTAAATGAAGATTATTTGCAGACATGCAGGTGTGTGTCCCGGTATTGATGAAAAGGCAGCGTACATCAACACAAGTTGGAACATTTAGAAGTTTATCTAAGTAAATGGTAACCATGAAAACGGGGATCCTTTTTTTCATTTTACAGCACAAAGTTCAAGAATGTTACTTCTTTTATAGGCATCTTGACACAACAGACTGAATAATCATTCTGACTGCGGAAATTGTAATTACCAGCCTTTCTACTTCATGAAAGTCCCTATTGGAAGAGGGCTGCCTTCTTGGCTCGGGACCTTAACATTCTGGGTTCAAGACCAACTGAATCACTAATGATTAGCCGAGATTCAAAAGTCTCGTTAATCCGTTTGTCCCGGGGTAGAGACTCCTCGTTATAAAGAAGTCTAACCGCAGTCTTCAGTGTAGCAAAAGTAGTGCACGCTCAATCCAAAAACCAACTCGCTGAATTCGAGAGCCATAAATCGACTGAATACTATTCCATTTATGATGCAATAGTATTCCACGGAATTGTCAATTACATTTTTAAACAAAGGAGTTTTACTTCCAGGGATGTTTTTTTTTTTTTTTCAATTTTGGGGATTTTCCGGTGAAGGTATTTTTTTCAGATGATTTTTTAGTTAAATATAAGCATAGCGGCTCTTCAAAATTCCCTTTTCGAGCACTGGTGGTAAGGATTAGTGGCGCCACCTGTAATCAAGTATCATAATTACATCGAAGTAAAGTTATTGATTTTTAATATACAGGGGTTGGACAGAATAATGTGAACACCTGGGAAAAGGATTTACGTACCTAATAGTGTATGGGGCCAACTTTGGCATTCAAAACCGCCTGAATCCTTTTGGAATGGATGCATACAAATCCTGGATGGGGGTTTGTGGGATGTTGCACCATTCTTCATGCAGAAACAGCTCCAGGTCCTTGAGAGATGCAGGAGGACGATCTTACTCTGTTTTCCAACACAGACCACAGTGGCTCGATGATGTTTCAGTCTGGTGATTGGGGAGGCCAAGGAAGGTGGGAAAGTGTCGCCCTGGTGGCGCAGTGGTCAAGCGATGGCTTCTGATCATTCGTCCGAGATGGTTCCACGTTCGAATTCCGGTGAGGCATGGATGTTGTGTTTGCCTTACGGCACTAGCTCTCTCCCTTCCCTCGAACCAGTGGCCCTGAATTAGGGACGGGCGACTTCTTATAGCCTACCGAGTTGCTCACGGTGGTCGTTAAACCTCCAATAAAAAAAAGAGGTGTGAAAGTTCGTCCTGATGTTCCTCAAACCATGATTGGACATTCCGAGCCCTGTTAATTGGGGCGTTATTATCTTGATAGATGGCATGCCCTGAAAAAAAACAGCGCCATTGGATGGACTTCGTCGGCCAAAATGGCTTGATACGCCTTGCCAGTCATCCGTCCTTTCAAGGTGATCAGAGGACCTGTTGAAAACCACCATATAACCGCCCACAGCATGACAGAACCACCATCATGCTACACTGTTGGGAGCAGACAGTCTGGGTTGTATGCTTCTGACGGTATTCTCCACACGTAAATACGTCCTGCGGTGGGGAATAGTGTGAATGTGGATTCATCCGACCACATTACAAGCTTCCATGCATCGTCCGTCCACGATATGCTCCTTGCACCACTGCCGTCTCCGTTGTGCATTCACCTGAGTCCCCAGAGGTGTTTCAATAGCAGCTCTGCCATGAATATCATGTTTATGAAGTTCCCTGCGCACTGTTTTTGTTGATACTGGGGTCTGGAGATACAGGTTGAGCTCCGCACTAATTTTCGGCGCCGTAATCTTCTTATTACGGGTAACAATATTTAATGTTCTCCTGTCTATGTCAGTCAGGGTCATTTTCCGGGCGCTCTTGTGTTTCGTAGACAAGGTTTTTGCCACGAACAGGGTTTGCTGTCATGACATTAGACACAGTAGTCTCTCCATACCTACCCTGGCGACTGTTGTCACGGAGGCACCAACTAGCCAGTCACCAACAATTAGACCTCTTTCGAAGTCTGTTAGGTCGCGCATTTCGTCGTCAGAAATTTTGCAATAAGCCACTTTAAATGCACTTAAACAAGACCTTGAGGTTCTAAACAAAGCTATTACAACCAAAAAGTATAGATACCTTTGCGTATTGCGACGTGCGCAACTGCATTAAAAGTCACGTCTCTGAGCGTGGTGTTCACATTATTCTGCCCAACCCCTGTGGTTCAGGAAAGGTTTTCGCAAAATACACCGATTGTACAATCTAAGTTTTTTTTTAACTGGAGGTTTAACGACCACCGTGAGCAACCCAATGGGCGATAAGCAGTTGCCCGTCCCTAATTTAAGAGTACTGGTTCCAGGGAAGGGAGAGAGCCAGTGCCGTAAGACAAACACAACGTCCATACCTCAGCGGGATTCAAACCCGGACCTATCTGGACGAGTGATCAGAAGCCATCGCTTAAGACCACTGCTCCACCGGGATGGCCAATCTAAGTTTGGGTGTTTTTTTTTTTCTCAATCAGTGGGCCAATTTTAATGTATGGGAAACTTTGAGGAGATAGGATCGAAATTTTTTCCATTAGAAGCATCGGTAGCAAAATCACTAGAATTACATTTTAATATTTCAACCCGGTGCCCGACTGGTACAAATCATTGTACAAATTGGGTCCGGGTCGGAATCCCGGATGATAGGTTGCTTTTATTTATGGCACTGGCTCTCTCTCGGGGGGGGGGGATTAGGGATGGGTGACTGCCTATAACCCATTGAGTTGCTCATGGTGCTTGTTAGACCTTCAAACAAAACACGAATTAATATCATAACAGGTCTCGTGAACCGCCATCCCTCACACTTAACACGTGTCTCTTTCGCTGTGCTCATCTGTACACATTGCGACTTCAGGATAAGAAAAAAGACTAATTTAAATAGTTTTTTTTCCTTTATGCGTTTAGTTGAAGCTTAATCTTGACTGGAACAAATCACGTGTTGCGTTATTGTTAAGTGCTAACCGGAGGGCAATGTTTCATGTTCGCGTTTTCTCTGAAGCATCCTTGGAAGCGTGAAGGACAATAGTTGCCTACTGCGCTAGGGATCTGTAGATCAATGGGTACTGCGCATCGTCGCCGATGCTCAAACATCTCGCAGATCTCTTCCCTTTTGTCGACTCCTTCCGCTGGACACTCCATGCTCCAAAGGGTTTTTTTATGCTTCGGAGATAGGCTGGTCATTGTACTTCGCCACGGATCCACAACGTGACGGCCGATTTTTACCCACTGAGATGCTTTCATTTTTGCCGCGATTCATTGAAACGGAGATGCGTGGAAGTGTAATAGTAGATAAGTGTCATAAAAATCGAAACGCAAAACATTTGCAGTTACATTAAAATCATGAGTTTTCAGTTATATCGTCTCGCGATATGGTATACAAGAGGGCGTTCACACATTTTTAAAACTATTTTCCAGCAATGTAATTAATGTTCAAAATAAAATTATTTCTTTCTTAAATGTTCTGATAGCGTTTACTCTGGATATGAACCTACATCTAGATTTCCAAGATAACAGGGCATTTCTTAAAATTGGTAGTGGTATTTTATTCCACCCCTCTTTCCGTAGTCCAATCATTGTTTTAAATTTGCGTTTAGAAATCGCCCCTTTTTAGCAGTCCGTTCATCTGTGACCCTTTTGAAGGAATATGAGCAAATGGTATGAACTTGACACCCTTCTGTTTTTTCATTTTTTTTCAAGAAATAGTGTTATATTTGCATGCAGTGTTGCATTCAGGCATCTTCTCGGGGGTGCTTATCCCCCCGAAAATCCATAAACGCCCCCTCCACACCCATCAGTTTTTGGGCGACCTTCCCTTATATTTAGCCGAAATTTATTTCGTTTATAGCTGAATATTTGGAGAAATTAATTAAAGAAAACTTAATGAGGGAAAATATTGTAATAATAATAAACACCCACATGGACTTCAGTCTGAAATTTCTATCATCCTTCAATAAAATATTGAACTGTCCTCGCTGAAGAGGCAATTTTTCAAGCACTGACAACTCGGATTAATTCCGCAATAAAAAAACCTAATTACCGCAGAGTAGAGATGTTTTGCACTGCAATATTTCAACATATTTTGGAAGCTGGCATTCAGCTTTATTTCAGTCTTCTGGATTTCCATGTATACGGTTAAGCCACAGTGTAGCTTACGTGACGTTAGTGTTTCCAATACAATAAAATACTTGCCTCCTAATTTTTAACAATAGCAAATTATAAAAAAATGTTCCCATAAAAAGTTTTTTTTTTCTTGGCGATGGGTGGTTTACACTCTGTGGCAAAAAATAAAATAAAAAAACTAATGATAATAAAAATCGAGGCACCTCAAACTGGCATCCAAACGGTTAGTTTTTTTTTTGTTTTTTTTTCACTACTATGTGCTACTCCAAATGATCTAAAGGGGTTGAAACCAAACGGCAAAGGAATGGTTTACACCATACGTTTACAGGTAACACTGTAATGATTTCTTAAGGTGGACGTCAAGTAATTTTGCTTCCTATACTTCCAATGGACAAACTTCTGTACACATTTTCTTCACAATTAATGCGTTCCCAAGGATGAAAATTTGAATATCGATTAAAATAGCTTCATTTTATAACTTGGAATACTTAATATTTTCTAAAACATAACGGTAATTATATTGAAAATCAATAACTTTTCCTTTGGTGGTGTTGAAACCAGGAAAAAGATGGCGCGACATGTACTTTGAGGACGTCAGTAGAGAAACAAATGTTGGATTGCATAATTATATTTATGTCGTAGAAAATTTTAAGTATTGCAAGTTATAAAATGAAGCTATTTTAATCGATGTTCAAATTTTCATTCTTGGGAACGCATTAATTGTCCAGAAAAAACATGGCGCGACCTGTACTTTAATGACGTCAGTAGACAAACAAATGTTGGATTACATAATTATGGTTATGTCTTAGAACATATTAAGTATTCCAATTTATAAAATGAAGCTATTTTAATCGATATTCAAATTTTCATCCTTGGGAACGCATTAATTGGGAAGAAAATGTGTACAGAAGTTTTTCCATTGGAAGCATAGGAAGCAAAATTACTTGACGTCCACCCTAATATTCAGAAACAGGCTTGTAGTAAGGAGAGGGCATTTTTACCACTCCTAATGTTTTTTTTTTTTTTGGGGGGGGGGGTAGGGGGTGGAGGATTTTCTCCGACACAGCGTTATCTTACTAGCATCTTCAATATTTTAAATCTCCCCATGGTGAAATCCGTGGTGCATTACGGAATTAAAACAAAGGTATAACATTTTTTTTACATTTTCGGTCACTTTTATTGTGTAATTTGCATTTGCGAATATACGAGCATAAGAACATTTTTTTATACTCTAAAAGTCTCGGAAAGTTTTATAAAGCACACGGTCCTTCCCTTTCTCAGTGACACTTGCCACAGAGAAAGGGAAGGACTGGTGAGTGACATGGGGTTGGTAACATGGTGATTGGTCGAGTGGTATAAAAATAATGACCATTAAAAAACTGACCAATTTTAATAATAATTAAAAAAATCCGCTCTCTATACGAAACTCGGGACAATTAGTTGTTCGGGGATAGCTACGACATGTCCCATCCGATCACCGTGATTTTTTGGCATGCGATTGGACATCGTCCATGGTCAGGTTTTGACGCCTACCGATTCCTGAAATTCCGTGTCATTGAAGAATTTCAGTTAAAACTAGATGTCCTTGTACTTGACCCGTTTCACGAAATTCGGCTCACTAACATTAATTTAAAAAAATCGTTTGAATTAAAAAAACGAAGAAATGGAAAGACTCCGCCTGTTAGCTCAACACTTGTTTAATCTATAATAATAAAAGAAAGTTTGTGTGTGTGTGTGTGTGTGTGTGTGTGTGTGTGTGTCTTTCGCGATACAAAGTGAAAAAACGTGATTCCCGATCTGAGTGTATCTTTCCGCTGTGTTTACATGCAACCTGATCACAACCAACGTGAAGGCGAGAAGGAAAAGTAGTTCATGATAAATTTTAGGCATTTCATTTTTAGGATGTTTCGTACTTTAGTTCTGGAAGTCAAATTTTACGCGTTCGTTTTTCAGAACTTATTATAATACACTCCTTAACATAGGCGCCGACTTGAAAAATTATTGGGGGTTCCGGAAATTTTTAATCGAATTACCCATGCATTTTTCAAGTCTAATTTAAATTTCATTCAGTCAGATTATCTGGCACAATAAGACTCCTGAAGTGCTAAAATGAAGCAAATTATAGTTAATTGCAGAAAAATATTTTTTTTCTAGATAATTATTTATTTCATTGATTTTGCTTTTGTAGGCGCGACATTATTATATACAATACACAGATACTGTGAATTTCCAACTCAAATGTCTTTATAAAAGTAACAAAAACATGTAAAATTTATTTTAAGTTTTGTTTACCACTTTTAAAAATGCCAACAATTTTTTTTATTCAAATGATTTCCTAGTTAAAATAGGAGGTTAGAACGGAGAGGACATGGCATCAGCCGCACGCCCTGCGTTTTCCGTGGGCTCCACTTCGTATCATCTGTGAATGCCCAGTATCCCCGACTTGGGCTGCTTCTGTACTTTCTACGGAGAAATCGTCGACTTTGAAGAGGTTTTAGAGGCACTTGTGCAGCATGTGCAGACACGGAAAAATGAGACTGAAATATACATGCACATAACTAAAAGTTTGTAAAATAAATTACAGAAATGCTGTTTAGTATTTTCTAAAAAAAAAATTAAACAAAATTTTGCTTCGTAGAACGGAAGTGCCTATTGCGCATTAGCCAATCATGGCCTTGCTAAAGGTGTGGGAGTCTTGTTGGCTTTCAGGGACTGCAGCAGAGAGTAAGAGACGGCCGCTATCAACCTGTGCTGCAGCACAAGTCTTCAGGAAGTGACGTCACTGAACCTTCCCTACCCGGAGGACGCAAGAAACCATATAATCAGGTTTGGCTTTAACCAGCGGCTGCTAATGCCATCTCCTCTCTCTTCTAACCTCCTTGGTCCCCGACTGTCCGAAGATAGGGTGGGTCAACTGACTGTACAACATATTTCCGCCTTTGTCGCCATGACCTCAATAGGTTCTCGTTTCCGAATGTAAAGCTAGACTTTTGTATTTTGTGGGAACCCAAACAAACCGAAGAAGTTTCTTTTCATAAAGGATGCAGTTTTAAATGCTCTTAAACAACGGTACTTGAGGTATTTTCAGTCGCGTCAATGAGCGCGAACAAACACTAATTCTGTTTTTAGGCACAATAAACAGTCTGAAGGGTAAATTTCTGTACACACTTTCTATATATAGTAAACGGGGAATGAATAATAAAACACTTGAAGAATTGATGACGAAAAACAAAATTTATACATATACGCTCACGTGTATTTTTCCCAGTGAAATATGCGCAAAAATACACTGCTGGACAATTGCTAAGGACGGATCATAAACGGCTATATAGCGCATAAAAAAGTAAGTGTGTTTGGATGCCAAGTGAAATAAAATAATGTCAGAATGCCAGGACATTACAAGAAAGACAATTTATTGTGCTCCGAAATCCAGAAGGCTTTGGAACGTGTTCAAGGGACAAACAGGCCATTTTGTGCAGAATACGTAAACGTGAAAAAAAAAATGCAATTACCGTCCGCAGGCGTTCCGGCGTAAGATGTCAATACGGGATATCGCCACCATGGAGGGCGATGTAAGATTCCACACGTCGTGTCATACTTTGCACAACATTATCAAGCAGCTGTTGGGGTAATTTATCCCATTCCTCTGTCAGTGCACGGATGTGGGTGTTCTTGTTTATTGGAGGGCATTGGCGACCAGCAAGACTCCTCCCCAAAGCATCCCACACATTTTCAATGGGATTCAGATCTGGAGAACGTGCTGGCCATACGAGGCGTTGAATATCCTCGCTCTCAAGACACTCCTGGACAGCGACTGTTCGATGACATGTTGCGTTGTCGTCCATGAAAACGAATCTATCACCGACAGCACCACGGAACATGCGAACATGAGGTAGCAGAACATCATTAATGTATCGTTGGCCAGTCATAGTCCCAGGTGGAAGCACATAGAGGGACGTACGGCCATTGATCATGATGCCAGCCAATACCATGACACTACATGTCGGATATCGGTCACTTTCCTCTATGTTTGCTGGACAATATGCAGTACCACTATCACGCCAGATCAGTTGTCGTCGACAACCAGACGATAGACTGTATCTACTCTCATCTGAGAAGAGGACAGCAGACCAGTCGTTATCAGTCCAATTGCGATGTTGATGGCACCATTGCAAACGGGCGGTACAGTGACGTCTGGACAATGGGATGCACACAACAGGACGGCGGGCGTATAGTCCTCCTTCATGCAAACGTCTGGCGACAGTTTTTCGGGAGATCCGCTTGCCAGTAGCAGCCATAAACTGATTTGCTACCTCACTAGCTGTGCTGCGCCGGTGTCTTTTTGTTGATAGCACTATGTACCGATCTTCTGCAGGTGTCGTACTGCGAACACGACCTCCCCCGTGACGTTTGCTACACTCTCCATTTGTGTGAAATGATTTCCAAAGCCTTGAAACAACACTGTGGCTGACGTCGAACTCCCTGGCAACATCTGTTATTTTCGCCCTTCTTCAATCTTGCCAATAATACCGCTACGCGTAAAATCATCTAGGTGATGTCGGGAAGACATACTGAAAATTGCAAGTTCGTCAATTGATTCTTTCCCTTTCAACTTTGCGTTTGAACAACAACGGTCAATACGCGTCAAATCCTTTATATCTCTTATCAGCGCTATGACGTCACGAACAAGTTCGGCAATCCAAAATTTGCATACGCACAACACGTCTTACTGTATCCCGCACTTATGCTAATTTCCATATTTTGCTGAATTCCATTTAATGGTTGCTATCGTTGCTGTTGTCATCCGTCCTTAGCAATTGTTCGGCAGTGTATTAGGGATTCGATGAACTATCAACATAATCATAGGGGGTTCAAAAAGTGTCTCGAACCCACGAAGTCGGCGCCTATGCGCCTTAATGAACTTAGATTTTGCAATAGCTTCGCTCAAAATTTGCCAACTGTACCCGAGTTGGCGGCTTGTCCTAGTTTTATGAAAATATCCAGAGAGATTTTGTTTCCAAACGTTCGTAAAAAAAAATATGAAATTAGCGTGGTTGCTCAAACAGAGAACGAGAAGCGCAAAAAATAAATAGAAAAATGCCCCAGAGATTATACGTTTCTATATTTTTATTTATTTTAGTTTAGCTAATTGTTTTAGACATACAATGAAGAGCAATTGAATTAGAGACAGCTGGCGTTATGCAAATGTGGCGCTGTAAACGAAAACAACATGACGTATACAACGATCCGACAATATAAGGAGTGATGCGACGGGAATCAGTAAGAGTCTGACGCAGTGTGGGTAAGACGAAGGATCTGAGCGCATTTCATCGTGGGTAAATTGTCGGGGTTCGACGAATGGGTCACTCCAACTCGGAAGTCGTGCAGGCACTGGGATTTTCACGAGCCACTGCGGCACGGGTGCACCGTGAGTACATCGAATCCGGTAAAACCATCCCTGCAAGGGCCAACTGCTGTGGACAACAGCGTGTGGATGAGCGGGGGGGTCATCGTCGGCTAGCTCGCATTGTAACAGCGGATAGACGGGCCACAGTGCAAGAAATCACTCGGCAATTTAACAGTGGTGCACAAAAACGTGTAAGTAGCCACACCATCCAGAACGATCTCCTCGCCATGGGGTACAGAAGCCATCGTCCCACGAGGGTACCGCTGCTGACCGCACATCACAGGGTGCAAAGATTAGCATGGGCGCGGGAACATCGCCACTGGACCTTAGACTTGGGGGAAAATGTTGCCTGGACTGATGAGTCGAGATTCACGTTGGTACATGTGGATGGCAGGATACGAGTACGGCGTAAACCACATGAAGCGATGGATCCTTCTTGCCAGCAGGGTACTCTTCAAGCTGGTGGGGCTGGCGTTCTCGTCTGGGGACTGTTTACGTGGACGGAAATGGGACCCCTGGTACATGTGGCATCGTCCCTCACAGGTCAACGTTACCGGGATATTTTGGACTGCCATTTGCTCCTGTTTGTGCTTCAACATCCCACTGGGGACCTCATCCTGCAACAGCACCATGCCATCGCTCCCGAATTTTATCCTAATGGTTGGATGAACACTCCACCGACGTGTCCTCGCTTCTTTGGTCAGCTAGGTCACCTGACCTCAATCCCATCGAGCACATCTGGGATGCCATCGAGAGAGACGTTCGAGGCTCTGACCCCCTCCATCAAATTTTCGTGAACTGTGGGAGCTTGTTCAGGGGTCGTGGATCCCGTATAGCTTCCCAACGCTTTCAGTGTCTTGTCGAGTCCATGCCGAGACTAATCGCCGCCGTCATCAGGGCGAAAGGTGGTGCTACACGTTACTAGACAGGTATCTTTAATTCAATTGCTCTTCAGTGTATATCATGTATCACGAGAAAATGTCAAACACAAAATGGGGCTGGCAACGAAGTTTCTCATCATGTGAGCAATGCTGGATATGGGAAAACGGTTTTTACTTATTTTGTTATCTATTAATTTTTGGAAAATAAATCTTTGTCTTCATAAGGTGGAGCTTGGTCCATCTTACAAAGAATAATACATTTCTGTAAAGGAAACAAATGCATTTTTGCAATTAATACAGCATATGATAGCCTGAATAGCATGGAAATGGGAAAACGTCCAAGATTCACCATGCCCCTTATAGTCGGCGTCTGTGACATACTACTCTTTAGATACTCGTTTGGGGTTCTACAGGGTGATTCAAAAGTCCCCTAACTCAGAATTCAAATATTTCTACCACCAATATTGTGATGCATAACTATTTTTACATACTGTTATATTGACACTCATACTTACAGGTAATGAAAACCACTTTACAATAGATGCTGGAATTGTCCACCATTCTGTTGAAGACACAAATTCCCCTGACGACACATGTTGGCGGACGCTCTTTTCAGCGTGTTGGCTGGTATGTCCCTCACGGCTGTAATGATGTTGTTCCGCAGGTCTTGTACCGTCTTAGGGTTGTTGTGGTAAACTGTGTTGTTCAGATAGCCCCACAAATAAAAGTCTGGTGAGAGAGGCGGCCCAAGTTTTTTCGAGATAAATCGATCGTAGAAGAACTCACGGAGCATCTCCATTATGTCGTTTGATGTGTGGCACGTTGCTGCATCTTGTTGAAATCAACAGTATCGTTCGTGTTCTTCCAGCATCGCTACAAATTGATGGATGATGTCTGCATACGCAGCGAAATTTACAGTTGGGTCGAAAAAAAAAATGGCACTACAATTCGCCGTCTAGACATGGCGCATCACACTCCAACTTTCTGACAGTGAAGTCCAACCTCATGCAATGCGTGTGGATTCTCCGCAGTCCATATGCGAGAGTTTTGGTTATTGACATATCCATGAAACGAGTGTTTTGGCTATTGACATATCCATGAAACGAGTGTTTTGGCTATTGACATATCCATGAAACGAGTGTTTTGGCTATTGACATATCCATGAAACGAGTGTTTTGGCTATTGACATATTCATGAAACGAGTGTTTTGGCTATTGACATATCCATGAAACGAGTGTTTTGGCTATTGACATATCCATGAAACGAGTATTTTGGCTATTGACATATCCATGAAACGAGTATTTTGGCTATTGACATATCCATGAAACGAGTGTTTTGGCTATTGACATATCCATTAAACGAGTGTTTTGGCTATTGAAACCTTGCCTCGGCGCTGAAAAAAGTGTTTTTAAGCTGGTTAGTCACATTGTTGCGTGTGAAACTCTTAAACCATTGGCAATAGGCAATGCGTTTTTCCGAGTCCAAAGAACGTAGCTCTTGCACTACTCGAATTATGTACGGCCGTAGGTTTAGACGCTTAGTAGCACTCTGGCAGACTGAATAAGATGCCTTTAACTCTTGAGACAGCCGCCGAAGTGACTTCCTGGGAGAGCGCTGCAGGGAAACGTGACTTTTCTCCAGAAACATGGTCGTCACCACGGACGGCCGGCCGCTTTTAGGCTTATCCTGAACACTGCCTGTCTCGCGAAATCGGTTCACAAGGTCCCTACACAGTTGTTTTCCCTGGTATAGGAGTATCAGGAAACTTGCTTTGAAAGAGCTGGATGCAACGTTGGTAAGATTTCTCCGCAAAATAAACTTCTAACAAGACGGCTCTTTGTTCTTGCGTGAAACTCATGGCTGACTGAACGTTACTGCTTGCCCGCGTAAGTGTAGTGTCACGTGGTGCTATCACGTGGCTCAGCTCGTTCCCCAAGGTCAGCCACAAGCAGCAATACTCGAATATCTTTTATGGTTTTACAGCAAATACGTTTTAAAAATAGAGTTCGGGGTCTTTTGAATCACCCTGTATTTCTATTAAAAGCAATGCTTGACGATTTTTCCGTCTATTGTTAATAATATTGCATATTTTACATTTAGAAATGCTAATTCCATGATTTTCACAGCGTTTTGTAATCACAGAATACGAATATTTCTCTTCGTAAAGAGCAAAAACATTACCTTCTATCCACAGCTTGTTTGTGTGCGCCATTTTCTTAGCAGACGATATTTATCAGCAGCAGATGTTTCTATCGTGTTTATCTAACACGCTGTTGCCAGATTTAATTCTTTGAACTTTATATTTTTCTGCAATTTTCTTATCAAAAACATTCTAAAAATGCACGAGCATGTTCTGTATTTTTTGAAAGCAATGAAATATTCAAAATTGGCTTTAAGAACTGTTGTCGTGCCAACACACATTTTCTTACAATTAATGAAAAATGTTTTATTGACAAACAATATGTACGACATTGCACTGATTCTGTTCAAAGCACCCAAATGTGAAGTTGTTTCAAGCATGGGTGAGGAATTGTCTCCAAAGGTTTTGGGAGAAGTTTGCGGTCTTTATTTATACAGTGGAACCCGCTTACGAGCTCGTATTTAGCGAAATCCCGGATTTAACAAGAAACTTTCGTTTGCAATAGTATAAATTCAAAGATAATTTGATGGATTTTAACGAACAAAAGTTAATGAAGTCCCCCCCCCTTCCAGTGGCGCAGTGGTCTAAGGGATGGCTTCTGATCATTCGTCCGAGATGGGTCCGTGTTCGAATCCCGATAAGGCAAGGGTCAGAGTTGTAAACGGGTCAAAAATTTCGGTTGGATTTAACATAATTGCATCACTCTGTATGACCTCTTGCCATCTGTCCATGCGTAGGTGAATCCCACGATGGAAAAACTCCGGTGTTTTAGAGTCAAAAAAGTCATGTAATGCCGTTTTCACATCCTCGAAGGTTTGGAGAGCGAAGGCGTTCTGTAACAATCGAAAAAGTCGCTGGTCCGTAGGTGCCAGATCAGGGGAATACGCAGAGTGAGGTAACTCTTCTCAAAAACAGTCCAGTAATTTTTTCCGAGGGATTAAAGCATCATGAGGTCTGGCCTTATCATGACGAAGGATCACGCCTTTGCGATTGACGAGTGCTGACCACTTCGATGTCAGTTGTTCTCGCAATCTGTCCAACTGTTGGCAGTAGAGGTCAGCATTTATCGTTCGGTTAGGTGCCAACACCTCCCTGTTCCCTGGACATCCCGCCAAACATTCACCAAAAACTGTTTTTCGGATGCAGTCCTCTTTTTGAGGTCGATGGAACAAGCTATGCACCTTGGCACACAGTCCGTCGAGCTTTCCTTTACGGTGCAGTACACATTTCTCATCACCTGTTACAATTCGTCCCAAAAATGGTTCATTTTCTGTGACGAGAAAGCAAAGAAACAGAGGTACGGATTCTCTCTTCTTATTGCTTTGCAGAAAGCTGGTGAGGAACCCAGTTATCGAACTTGGTGATGAACCCAAGCGCATGCATCCGTCTTTTGACTTGTTCTGTGTACCAACAACGTTTTCGCTAATTCTAGAACGGTTGGCTGTGGTCATTTGTTATGGCTTCGTCCAAATCCTCCACATAAACTTGATAGATGTTGCGGCAAGCCGCAGCTGCAGTACTGCCTTTATCGAACTCGTTCACTAAATAGTGTCTAATGTGCTCCTTATCGCATGCCATGTTACACCGTCCGTGATTTCCGTTACGAATGACTTACTCGGACAAACCTAGGGCCTCTATATGCTGTATTGCTCCACGCTTTATTGGCCAAAAATTCGGCATCGTAGCGTCATCTGTGACGTAACTACTCCGATCGCAATTTGCATCTATTACAAAAACGAGTAAAACTTTTGCACACAGCCAATATAAACAAGAATAGAAACTCAGAAAGGAAGGTTAATCTAAAGATATACATCACATGTTTTATTCTTTTCTTCGGGGTAGTAGGGCTTTACGACCACTGTGAGCAACTCTAAGGGCTGTAGCACATCCCTAATTTAGGGGCATTGGTTCCAGGGAAGGGACACAGCCAGTGCCGTAGAAGCACACCACACATACTTCATCCAGGCCCACTCTGCCAAAATGTGAGAAGCCAGCAGTTAGACCACTGCGCCACCTGCTAAGCCACATGTTTCCATATTACAATATATGACGTACACATAATTAAACTTCTTTTTGAGTTCATGTTTTCTTATGTAAATGTAGTTACTTCTTTGTTGACCGTTTTCTCACTGAAAAACACATTACTTTCTCGAAGAGCTTTTACAATTTGGCAAAACTAACAGTGAGTCAGAAGAACATAAAATGACTATTGAATGTACACTGAAGTTCCAGAAAAACTGGTACACCAGTCTAATACTTGGTAGGTCCCCCACGAGAACGCAGGACTGCAGAAATACGACGGGGCATGGACTCCACTAGCTTCTGGAAATATGCTGTAGGCAATGCACACTATACTTCCTGCAGAGCGTTCCACAATTCAGGTGTATTCCTCTCGGATTCTTGTGTTCGATAGCGCGTTGCATGGCATCCCAAATGTGTTCTATCACGTTCAGATCTGGGGACTAGGGTGGGATGGCAACACCCAAACTCAGATGATTGCTCCTCTAACCATAATGTGGCGTCCCGACACTTGTGTGTAGGTGCATTATCCTGTTGAAACAGGCCCAACCCATCAGCATGAATGCAGGACATGGCCGCCCCGGTGGCGCAGTGGTCTAAGCGATGGCCTCTGATCATTCGTACGAACGGGGTCCGGGTTCAAATCTCGGTGAGGCATGGATGTTGTGTTTGTCTTACAGCACTGTCTCTCTCCCTTCCCTGGAACCAGTGACCCTAAATTAGGGACGGGCGACTGCTTATAGCCCATTGAGTTGCTCACGGTGGTCGTTAAACCTCCAACCAAAAAAAAAAAAAATGCAGGACATGAACGGGTGTACCTCGTCAGAAAGGATGCGCACATAGCGTTGGCCGGTCACAGACTTTTGTAGACGTACCAGGGGTCCCAATGAAGTCCAGCTAACACCCCATACCATTACGGACCCCCCCCCCCCAAAACAGCCGGTACAGTTCCCTGTTGACAGGCGGGATCCTTGGCTTCATGGGGTTTGCGCGACACACGAATCCTTCCATTTTCCCGATACAGTTGGAAACGCGACTCGTCAAACCAGGCTATTTGTTTCCAGTCATCAAGTGTCCAATGGCTGTGTTGCCGTGCCCAAGTGAGGCGCATAGCTCTGTGTGTAGTGCACCCATCAAGAAGACTGGAGTTGGGCGTCGGCTCCCAAGGCCCATATCGTGCAGGGTACGTTGCACAGTCCGGACGCTGATACTTGTTGAGGCTCCAGCATTGAATTCCGATTATACCTGCGAGAGTGTTGCACGCCTATCGCGTGAAACGATAATTGACAGCCGACGATGGTCACGTTCACCCAATGTCTTTTTACGACCACACTGGTATCGTAGGTTGGAGGTTTTGCCGGAATTATTGTAGTCACTGTACACCCTTGCAATGGTCGTCCGTGAAAATCCGAACTTCTTTTCTACCTCCGAAATACTATGGCCCATCTCACGAGCTCCAACTATGAACACCGAGTTGAAAATCGCTTAAATCGTTATTACTTGTCATTCTCATGCCGAAAACAGCTCTGACAGCTGGCAAGGATGTGTATAGCTTTATATACGCACTGGCGGACGCAATCGAGTACGCGCATAGGTGACGTTGCTATGTATTTTGCATAAGCTCGTCTGTACTAGTTTTTCTGGCACTTCAGTTTATAAGGGGGTTCAGGTGGAATCGCCGAGATTTATGTACGAGAGCTGCTGCTGTTGGTAGAAAGGGAAGAGCTGTTAGAGAATAAATTGTTAAACGTTGTGTGAAGAAAAAGCACTTTAGCCGGTGGTGGGATTCGAAACCACGCATCGCTCCGGAGTCAGTTGATTCCCCAACCAAACTACACCGACGAAGCTTATCGCTTCAACTTTGCCGTCTTAATATGTGCGTCACCTCTGCAGTACGTCACAGTTGATATAAATTCAATTGAGATATAGAACGAATATAAATGTTGTGAGATTGATGTCTGTGTTGAAGCTAACGGGTTTATATTCTGGCAACACATTATCTTGATGTCCTCAAGCATTTAAAGGCATAAATTAGTGGGGTAGTGTAAGTTGATTTGCTGAATCTTCATACCCGGCGGTTAGATTAAATGGCGACAATTTCTGTGCGAGAAGATTTTTTGAAAGTGAAGGTTTAACGACCACCGTGAGCACCTCAATGGGCTAAAAGCAGTCTCCCGTCCCTAATTTAGGGTCACTGGATTCAGGAAAGGGAGAGAGCCAGTGCTGTAAGATAAACACAACATTCATGCCTCACCGGAGTTCGAACCCGGACGCTTCTCGGACGAATGGTCAGAAACCAACGCTTAGACCGCTGCGCCACCGAGGGCGGCTTGCGAGAAGCTATTTAAGAACATTAACTGATTAATTAGCTAATGAGCTAACCATTTAAAACAACAACATTTAATCAACACGAGCAGAGTTCTTGGATAAAGAACGCGTAAAAAAATTTTAAGGTTTAAAACTGAGATATTTAAAAAAATCAAACAAATATATCGAACTTTTAACCAGTAAAATCTCTGGAAACATTGAAGTAATTGGCAAGGTTATGACCTATTTATATTATTAAATTACAAGGAATACAAAATAAATTCATCACACCTCTTGAGTTGAAAAACAAACAATTATTCGCAAAGCTGGGCGTACATCCTAATGATTTTCATTTCATTTAATTTATTTCGTTATGGGGTTACATTTGGCCATGTTACATTTCAAAATTAATTTTATAACATATAGTATTAAGAACACCAACATATATAATGTGAATACTTATGTACAGGGTAACCACTGAATAGGAAATTGAGCCGCCCCAGTGGCGCAGTGGTCTAAGCGATGACTTCTGATCATTCGTCCGAAGGGGTCTGGGTTGGAATCCCGGTGAGGCATGGGTGTTGTGTATGTCTTTCGGCACTGGCTCTCTTCCTTCCCTGGAACCTGATGCGTAACATCACAGCCTCTCCTTGACAAATGTCAACCCCGCCTTCTCGTGGTGCATCCTGTTCCCACTAAAAGGGCTCTGACGACCGCCAATAGTGGTATAACTATACCATCGGGATTAGATGAAATGCTATCCCACACTCACCAACCCGCTTGGCCAGCGTGGTGAGTTATAGCCAAACCCCTCCAAAATGACTCCACAACTTAAATCTTGGCCCTCAGTCTCCGGCAGCTGGAATGTACCTGGCCAAGGCAGCTGCCAGTGCGACATGAAGGCAGAGGGTGCTAAGAATCCCCGGAGGACCGGACTAGGTTGCCATCTGATGCTGACCTTGGCTACGTATAACGGACGCTCTCTATCTTCTGATTCAAGGCTTCTTGAATTGGAAGAGGAACTACAAAGGATCAAGTGGGACATCGTCGGGCTAAGTGAGGTAAGAAGAAAAGGAGAAGATCTCATTGAACTGAAAAGTGGACATCTCTTCTACTATCGTGGGACAGATACTGGCAGAACTAGTGGTGTTGGATTTATAATAAACAAGAAACTGAAGGATAAAGTTGTAGAAGTTGAAAGTTCCTCTGACAGAGCTGCACGACTCGTTATCCAACTCTCGAGAAGATACCAGGCTCAGATTATTCAAACTTATGCACCCACCACAAGTCATGCTGAAGAAGAAATTGAAGAATTTTATGAGGAAATTCGTGATCTAAATAATAAAGGTAAGCAGCACTTGAAGATAATTATGGGAGATTTCAATGCAAAAATAGGGCAACGGCAACAGAATGAAACTTCAGTAGGTAAATTCGGTCACGGCAACAGAAACCAGCGTGGGAATACTCTCGTAGAGTTTGCAGAGGCAGAAGGGTTTTTCATCTTAAACTCCTTTTTCAAGAAAAAGCCACACAGGAAATGGACATGGAGACATCCAAATGGGACGACAAGTGAAATTGATTTTATTATGTGTAACAAAAAATTCGTCATAGAAGACTGCAGTGTGCTAAACAAGTTCAACACAGGCAGTGACCATAGATTGGTGAGATGTAAGATGCACCTCAACACTAAACTGGAACGTGGCAAGCTCATAAGACAAACAAAATGTATTGACATAACCAACCTTAAAAAACACCATAATACCTTCAAATTGGAACTGAAGAACAGATTCTCTGCTTTAGAAGGCCTAACATCGGAAGAAGTGCATATTTCTGAAGTTAACAGAAAAGTAACCAAAGCTCTTATGGAAACAGCAACAAAATTAGCTGGGTCTAAGAACAAATTGCATGTGAGCAAATTATCAGGAAAAACCAAAATGTTGATGCAAAAAAGAAGAGAGATGAGGACAACTAAAGAAGATGTGACTTCCAAAGTGGAATATATAGAGCTATGCAAGACAGTACGAAAAAGTATCACTGAAGACGTAAGGAAATTCAACTGTGAACTAGTAAGGAAAGCAATTGAAAACAACCAAAGCCTAAAGATAGCAAAGGGACATCTCAGTAAGGGGAAAAAACAGATTATGGCACTGAGAAAAGAAGATGGTTCTGTAACGAGAAATAGAGGCGAAATTTTGACAAGAGTGAAAGATTTCTACTCCAAATTATATGAAAGGGATGATACATGTACTCCAGGCATCATGAAAGGTACCAGAGTTCTTCCAGTCCTTCCAGCAGAAGTTGCACATGCAATCAAGAACATGAAGCGGGGAAAAGCTCCAGGAGAAGATGGAATTACTGTAGACATCATACAAGAAGCAAGTGGAGAAATCGAAACAGTACTCGCCCAAATTTTCACTCGATGCCTTAATGAAGGGAAAATTCCTGAAGATTGAAACAACGCTATAATGATCTTGCTACATAAAAAAGGTGACATTGAGGATCTCGGGAACTACAGACCTATCAGCCTCCTATCGGTGGTTTATAAAATCTTCACGAAAGTTCTTTCACACCGCTTGAAGGTAACACTGGACATGGCTCAACCGAGAGAACAAGCTGGATTCAGGAGTGGCTACAGCACAATAGATCATATCCACGTACTGAAAGAACTAATTGAAAGAGCGAGGGAATATGAACTTCCACTGTGCATGGCTTTTATCGATTATGAAAAAGCCTTTGATTCGGTGAAACCATCAGCAGTTGCAATGGCTCTGAAATCCTGCGGTATTGAAGATGCATACATTAATATTATTAATAACATCTATGAAAATGCAAGTGCAAAGATTCTGCTATTTGAAAATACAACACACATAAAAATTGGAAAAGGAGTGAGACAAGGTGACACCATATCTCCAAATCTCTTTAATGCCACATTGGAAAATGTCTTTCAATTACTGAACTGGGAAAACAAAGGCATAAAGATTAATGGAGATTATCTAACCCACCTTCGTTTTGCTGATGACATAGTCATTTTTGCAACTACCCCATCAGAGCTACAGAGTATGATGCAGGAACTTGCTGACAAGAGTAAAGAAGTGGGATTAAAAATGAACTTTCAGAAGACAAAAGTGATGTTCAATGCTTTTACAAGAAATGAAGATTTATCGATTGATGGAGAAAAGCTGGAGATAACAGACACGTACGTTTATCTTGGACAGCAGATATCAAGTGAGGGTCACATTGGTGAAGAAATTAATCGGCGTACAAAACTTGCCTGGAGAGCTTTTGGAAGAAACAGCATAATTTTCAAGAGCAATATGCCATTATGTCTTAAAAGAAAAGTGTTTGATCAATGCATCCTTCCAGTGCTTACGTATGGTGCAGAGACGTGGACCTTAACTAAAAGAGACATACAAAGGCTGCAGACAACTCAAAGAAGCATGGAGAGGTGCATGCTTGGTGTAACCAGGAGAGATAAGAAGAGGAACACGTGGATCCGAAAAATGACAAGAGTGGAAGACATCATGATCAGAGTTAAATCCCTGAAATGGCAATGGGCTGGACATACTGCCAGAAGAACAGACCATCGATGGACAGCCGAAATTTTAGATTGGATTCCAAGGACAGGAAAAGACCCAGAAGAAGACCACATGGAAGATGGGTGGATGAAATTCGAAAGTATGCGGGAGTGACATGGAGGAGACTGGCACAAGACAGACCGTTGTGGAGGAAACTTAGGGAGACCTTCGTCCAGCAGTGGATTGATAATGGTTGACAATGATGATGATGATATAGAATGAAAATATTACAGCACAAAAATACAAAATTTCAAAACAAGTAAAAAACTGGAACAGGTTGCCGTCATCAGGAGAGCATCAACCTGTGGGAGTGGCCTTTCTAGTACCAACAAAGCGACAAGGCAAGCCAAAATTGTCGGTTGGTCATGCTCCCTAGGCCACAAAACCAAATTCTAATAAGCACAAAAAATTACAAAAATCAAGTTTTAAAAAAGAAGAATTAAAAGCTTACCGGCAGAACAAAAACCGCCATGACAAAGAGTCAAACAAGACTGAACAGAGCACCCACAAGAACACAAATATATAAACTGATAAGAAAGGTGGTCACGGTTAAACAACTACCTGGTAAGCCAAAAATGTGTGAGTAGACAAGATGCAAAACTGTGTATGTAGATAAGATCTTCAGCTATTAGGGACCCAACAAATAGCACTTTATGTTACCTATATATTTAAAATTGTTAGGTCCTAGGTTAGTAAAGCATGTCAATGTGTAATTTGAAACTTTTGGACACAGAATTAAAGTTCAAAATTAAATGGTTAAAATGATGCCTTAAGAAAATTTTAGGAAAATTGTTAAATTGCAATTTAGAAAAAAGAGCTTTCAGATTTTTTGCAAGTAAGAGCTGTGTAGAGCAAATTTTAGCCATTCTATGAAACTGGGAGATGAGTAGATTACGATGTATAACTTTTGAAATATTGGATGACCAGTGAGTGTAGTGAATGATATCAAACTCAAAAGAGTTTCTTTTATCAAATAAATTCACCACACCTCTTCCCTCCTCTCTCCCTGAACCTCTAAATCGAGGTAACAAACACAAGTAGACGATCTGTTGGTTTTTTCTAGGGTAAGGTCGTCAGGATGCAAGTCAGCGGCGCAACGTAAAAAGTCCGGAATGTTTATGACAATAATGTCATCAACATATCTTAGAGCAATCCCAGGTAAAGGATGATTGGCAACATATCTATCCTCAAAAAAAAAGCAGATAGAGATTAGCCGAACTGCTAGAAAAGCGACTGCCCATCGGTATACCACGAGTTTGGAGGTAGAGCCCATCGCCCACGGTAACAAAATTGTTATTGATACAGAAATCCAGTAGGAAATGCCAATACTGTTCTGTAGTCCCGGGCTCGAACTTCGTATGTATATTTAGGGCTACCTGCCACAGACCCTTCAATGAAATTGAGGTGAAGAGGTTTTTAAAATCGTAAGTATCCACAGATGTGACAGTCACCGAGCCAAGTGTCTCCAAGACTCTGTTATTGCTCCCAATAATCCAGGTCGAACCCAACCCGCGAAGAGCCACGGACAAGTATCTCTGAAGCAACCCACCCGCTTTGCTGTTATAGCAGTTGCGTCCACTAGTAATAAAACGGAAGGAAACAGGTTCCTTATGAAACTTAGGGATGGCATAAATAAAAAGAAAGTTTAAGTTGGACACTTTAAGCCTTATCCTTTTATGCAGAGCGATTATTTTCTTAACAATATCTTTATGATTTTGAGAGACCGGAGTGTAAGTATCTGTGGTATTCATCTCCTGTATCAGGAGATCCTGATAGAATTGTTTACAAAAAAAGGCAAAGTTATTACCAGCCTTATCCACTGGAGAAACAGTGAATAAGTTTTGAAGTTCACAAATTTGTGAATTAATCAAAGCAAAATTATGCGGCTGCCGGGTACAAACACCAGAGCTGTTGAACTTGTCCAGCTCATGACGAATGTCACATAATACAGAATCCAGCCATTTGTTAAAGGCTTCGAGGGGCAAACCAAACTCATACGAAAGTTTTAGTGCGCATTGTAAAAAATTACTGCGTAGAATAGAGACACATTTTTTAGTTTTGAATCGAGGTGTCAACCTGTATTTTGTGCCCAGAGACATAAGTGTGCGTAATTCTTGAAAAGGCACTATGTCCAGGTCACCGGTAACGATATGACCGTGGTAAGGGTTGACAAATTTACTGAATTTGTCAAGATGACAGTAACAAGTGTCATCCTCATTGCCGCTTATAGACTTTAAATCAGCAACGACTTGCCTGTAGTTAAAAATACGGCGACCAAGCGGTTTATCATAGCGGAAACAAGTCACCAAATTCACCTCATTTCCTACAGGGAAAAGATCCGAACGCTTGTGCAAAATTGACTTTAAGCCAATAGAATCAATGACCTCATGACAGTAATCAATAACGCAATACTTCCTGACAAGGTGTGCTCCTGTGAATTTACTACGAAAAGTGGAAAGTCGGTACGCAAAAAGGTCACCGATCAAAATTCCAATGTGTTCAGAGCTGAAGGCATAATTTCGAAGCAGTTGGTCAAAAACCCTGATTTTTTTGTTACTTAGCTCAAAGATTTTGGAACGACAACGCTTAACGAAGTAGCCCTCAAGGCAATCAAGCTCATGAACCAAATCACCGAAGCTCACCCGAACCGAAGAGTTCTTTCTGCTACCTCTACTACACCTTGTTTTTCTTTGAGAAACGGCAAAAGGTTTAAATCTAAATTTGAGATAGACACAGGTATCTCGATTCAACTGTTTACCATTGAATAGCTTGTTAAACCCATACGGAAAGAGAGTTTCAAATTGCAGCATGCACAGGTTTTCAAGTATTAACCTGTTTTCCAGCACGGACTCAACGAACAAAATTCTAATGGAAACATTGCTGAAATCGTGTGACTGAAAATGTTGAATCTCACGATCAGATTTCCTTCTGAAGGTTCTAATGTCAGACCTATGACCGTTAATACGAATATGCAATGGATTACTGCTCTGACCAGCATAACCACATTGGCAGGTTTCACAAGTAATCAAATACACACAATTGACAGCTTTACAAAAATTGGGTGAATGACCTTCACCATGATTAGAAGAATGAGCACAACAACAAGTCTTGCACCTGCCATCATTGCATTTAGAAAATTTTAACTGAGGAATAAATTGGGGAACTGAAAAAGCATAACCTTCAACAAAATTAACTTGAAATGGAGACCGTAGCTTAGAAGTAACACTGGCCCCCTCTGCCTCAGGTCCAGGCACCGGAGGCTGTAACACACTTTTCGCTGTGACCCCCCCTGCCTCAGGGTCAAGCGCGGTCCTTGATAACCCACGCGAAGACCGATGTGGTATGGTTACCTTATTAGAGCGTAATAGCATAAGAAAAATAATAGTGAATATGCAGCTCCGAATGCGCAAAGCAGCAATCCGGAGGAGCACATAGATAATAGATAGTACATAAATAAAACAAAAAAATAACTTTATAAATAAATTATTTAACACAAGAAAAATAGACCACAGGTTGATGCTCTCCTGATGACGGCAACCTGTTCCAGTTTTTTACTTGTTTTGAAATTTTGTATTTTTGTTCTGTAATATTTTCATTCTATATATGCTACTACATGAGGTTTAGCTGCCTTCGGCGCTTCTCATGGTATTAGCCTTTTTGGTCTATTTTTCTTGTGTTAAATAATTTATTTATAAAGTTATTTTTTGTTTTATTTATGTACTATCTATCTATCTATATATATATATATATATACTTAAGAGCAAAACTGAAGACTAAGGAAAAAATTTTAGAATTTAACACGAAGGGTGCAAAATAACCTGAAAATCAAAACGCGCAACGCAGCAGTTTTGAAAATTCAGAATTCACATTCTATAAAGAAGATACCTAAGCAAAAAAATACATATATAATTTTGACTCACACCTAGTACAACATAGAAAAGGTTATGTATCTACCTGTGTGAGTAAAAGGAGAAAAGATAAAAAAATAAAATAAAACAACTGAATGTAGAAGGTGTCGAGAATACTGAGCCTTGGCTTTATCAAGGACCAGCAAAAACTCTGCATTTTCTCACTTCTACAAAGACCTAGTTGGAAATGGGTTTCTGCAATACACACACGCAGTGGCCTTTTTATTATGATCACCCCCTTAGTACTTCGTTGGGCCACCTTTTGCCTTTAATACTGCGTCGATTCTTCGTGGCATGGACTCCACGAGATGTTGATAGGTGGTTTGTGGAATCTGAGTGAATGCTTGATGAATAGCACTTTCCAGGAGAGTGAGATTGCAGGGTTGTGGATTCAGCTCTCTGATGGGTTGTTCAACTTCATCCCACAAGTTCTCAACGGGGTTGAGATCTGGAGATTGTGGTGGCCACCTAAGCAAAGGAAACTCACCGGCATGTTCCTGAAACCAATCCTGTACAATACGAGCACTATGGCAGGACGCATTGTCTTGGTGAAAGTAGCCATCGCCATTGGGATAAACCATCCACATGAGAGGATGCACTTGTCCGCAACGATGTTTAGATATGATGTGCTGGTCAGACGTTGATTAACACGAATTAAAGAGCCCAAAGTATGCCAGGAAAACTTTCCCCAAACCATAACGTTGCCTCCGCCAGCTTGAAGAGTTGTAGCAATGCATTTGGGGTCCATGCTTTCGTGCTGTTTCCGCCAAATTCTCACTCGGGCATGGTGCAACTGAAAACGTGCTTCATCGGACCACATAATTTGTTTCCAATTATCGACTGTCCAATCCTTGTGCTCCTGTGCGAACTGGAGACGTTTTCTCTTGTTAACTGCAGACAGCAAAGGTGTTCGAACAGGACTTCAGCTGCCATATCCCATCCGATGCAGTGTACGGCGAACAGTGCGTGCAGAGATCATTTGAGGGGGATTCTTCATTAAAATGGTCTGTAATTTGCTGCACTGTTGCCCTTCTGTTGTCTGTTACCAGTCTGTAACACTGTCCGTTCCGCCCGAGCAATCACTAGTCGATGACGACCACACGTTGCACGTAGAGACCCAATTTTTTGGCTGACAGTCCAGTCTTTAAACACTTTAACAACAGCTGCTCTGGAACATTTCACGAATGCGGCGGTTTCGGTGATACTCGCTCCATGACTCCGAGCTCCTACAATCATCCCACGTTCAAAGTCTGTCAAACTTAAATTTTTACCTACTGTCGTCAAGCATTAATCACTTTTTCTACTGTCGCAAGCATTAAGCTTTCCCTTTTTATACTAGCCTCGACCTCTGGCGGCAACAGCATGCAGCCATAGCTAATTTGCTTAAAGCTGTCAGGTGGTCATAATAAAGTGGCCACTTAGTGTATGTATAGCCTGAGTAAATCCCAATTCCCCTAAAGTACGTAGTCAAGTTAAACGTCCTGCAAGTATGAGATTTACGCATATGTGGTCTAATTAATCAATTTTACCGTTGAATTTTATATTTTAGTTTGTTAGCACATATTTTTTTAGTTGCTTTCGAAAATAATTATTATTATTAATATGTGTTAATTGACAAGGTAGGTTATTCCATAACATCAATCCCTTGTAATCAATAAATCTTTTCTGGGTTAAAGTGTTAGTCATTGGTAACAAAAATGCATTTCTCTCTCTTGTTTGATAGTCGTGACACACAGTGTTCAGCTGAATTAAATTTTGATGCCTATTCTCATTTATTCTTTTATAAATGAATCCTAATAATCTAAATTGCCATAATTTCTCAAAATCTAAAAATCCATAAGAATTTATCCGTACCCCCATAATTCATCATTTAACTGTTGACCAACTATATAGTTACAATCTAGGGATATTAATGTTTAAGAGAATAAAAAACAATCTTTATCGGGATGTAATTTCACTAAGCTTTCACACCCATAAACCTAGTAGAATTACTAGCAACAAAACTAAATTAGTTCCTATGTTTGCACAAACAGAACGATCTAGAGCACACATTAACTATGCCGGACCAACTTTTTGGAATACTTTGCCTGATGAGTTAATAACCCTAAACAATATTTATTAATTAAAAAAAGCTTAAACAATATCTAATGCGATCAGCATCATGATAATGTAGGTAACAGCTGATTTATAAATCAACTGAAACGGTCTCCGTGTTCTTAAATTCTTAAACTTAATATTTTACAACAATGTATAATGAATATAGATTTTACTACTAAGCTAATTATAATGAATATAACGCTTCTTCTAAGCTATAATGTATTCAGCTTCTTCTACTACTAATGCTTGTTCAAATGGTTGTTGTTTTGTTAATTATATCATGAATAAACTTTTCTGCTAGTAATGTAGTAATAATAATGAACAAGCTTATAACTGGTAGTAATGTTGTAGCAGTAATTAAGATGAATAAAGTCTTATGCTGGTTGTTACTATTAACAACTAATGAAATAAACCTAACAGCCAGACAGAGGTCTGACAGTACTATGAACTGAGAAAGACGTACTTACTTAAAACTCTTTTATTTGATAAACTTCTCGCTCTCACATAAACGAAGATCTCTTTATACAACAACAGCTTTCTGACACATAAACCACAGCTCACTTCGTACAACAACAGCTCACTCTACGCACATCAACAAAAAGCTCTCCACATAAACAAACGCTCTCTCTATACAACAACAGCTCTCCCTAGGTATCGTTGAACGCGCCTATTTATACTGGCTACCACCACGTCATGACTTACACTCATTGCCAGATCTCATTCAGCGGGTGAAATAACATCTCGTTCAGTAAGAAGATAATTTACATAGTAAAATAAAATAACCAGAGATAGTAAAAATCAAAAGGAAAGTGAATCTAGAGTATACGTTACAAATGATAATGATTGTAACTCTTGGATCACTAAACAAACTGTTTGATATTAGCAATCTTAATACTGAATATAATTATTTGGGTTTTTGCCAGTCTGTTATTACCTTAAGTGGTATGGTTTTAATTTGCATTTTTAATATTGAATGATATAGGGTAGAGCTGCTTCGGCAATCAATTTGAAAATATAATGATAACAGTCTCTCAGGGCCGCTGATCAGTAGTATGTCTGCTTGTCTTGATGCCTGTTTCAAGAATCATTGTCTTGGGAGAAGAGGGCTCTAGCTAAGCCCATTCGGCCTTTTCCTTCTTTTTATCCCTAACCTTTAATTTTAAGGTGATTTTTAAACCCATAAACAAAATGAGATTTTTAGGATCAAAGGACTGTGTTGAAGACAAAAACTCGTGGGGAATTTATCAAATTCCATGTGAATGTGGCGCTTCGTATATAAGACAGGCCGGTAGAGCCTTGCGTTTTCGATTGAAGGTGCACAAGACCTACATTCGGAATTGTGACCTAAAGAAGTCATCGATGGCTAAACACTGTTACGAAAAGGACCACAGATTTCTCTTTGAGGAAGCAAAACTAATTGACAAGCCGGATTCAACCACCAAACTTGATATTTTGGAAGCTTTCCATATATATCAGAAGTCTTCGCAACTTGTTAATGACATGGCATCCACGCCATTTCTATCCAACGCGTGGAAGCATCTAACCAAAACACGTGACTGTAAACACCATTTATGATGTCATATACAATATGAATATTTACGTGCCATTCGTCCTGATGAAGCTAGGTCAATACCCAGCGAAACCATGGTCGGCTTGAGAAATAAAAAAATGAACATTTGTGACAACTACGTTGTATTGTCTTAATCTATATACTAAATGCAATATTTAACCTTCAGGTGAAGGACAAACAAATTAATCTTGGGAAGTTTCGAAATTTAGAAAATATTGTTCTATATATGCCACATTGGAGGGTGTTTTTCAGTCGCTGAGCTGGGAAAACAAGGGGATAAAGATTAATGGAGATTATCTAACCCACCTTCGTTTTGCTGATGACGTAGTCATTTTTGCAACTACCCCATCAGAGCTGCAGAGTATGATCCAGGAACTTGCTGACAAGAGTAAAGAAGTGGGATTAAAAATGAACTTTCAGAAGACAAAAGTGATGTTCAATGCTTTTACAAGAAATGAAGATTTATCGATTGATGGAGAAAAGCTGGAGATAACAGACACGTACGTTTATCTTGGACAGCAGATATCAAGTGAGGGTCACATTGATGAAGAAATTAATCGGCGTACAAAACTTGCCTGGAGAGCTTTTGGAAGAAACAGCATAATTTTCAAGAGCAATATGCCATTATGTCTTAAAAGAAAAGTGTTTGATCAATGCATCCTTCCAGTGCTTACGTATGGTGCAGAGACGTGGACCTTAACTAAAAGAGACATACAAAGGCTGCAGACAACTCAAAGCAGTATTAAGAGGTGCATGTTTGGTGTAACCAGGAGAGATAAGAAGAGGAACTCGTGGATCCGAAAAATGAGAAGAGTGGAAGACATCATGATCAGAGGTAAATCCCTGAAATGGCAATGGGCTGGACATACTGCCAGAAGGACAGACCATCGATGGACAGCCGAAATTTTAGATTGGATTCCAAGGGACAGGAAAAGACCCAGAAGAAGACCACATTGGAGATGGGTGGATGAAATTCGAAAGTATGCAGGGGTGACATGGAGGAGACTGGCACAAGACAGACCGTTGTGGAGGAAACTTGGGGAGACCTTCGTCCAGCAGTGGATTGATAATGGTTGACAATGATGATGATGATGATGATAGTGTAAGTTTTGCTTTATGCTATAAATAATCGATAAAGTAATAAAAAGAACAAGATAGCCATGCAGTTTCGACACTTCCCTCATCAGGAAACCCGAAAAATATTCTGTAGGCTAGTTATCGATTTGCTTGTGAACAGCTCCTTCTCCGGGTTCTTCGACCGAGTTTTCAAGCGTACCACTTTCGCGAACACCCTATCAAGCATTCCAAACAACTAAAATGGTCGCCAGAATGGCGCGTGTTTGATCAGCTATATCTGAACTGTTCGTTGGCTAGTTTATATTTGTTCCACAAAAGCACCGTATTTCTCGCCTTATTGAAGTCATTTTCTTAAACCCTAAAATTTGGACACGGTGTGTTGTGAAAATTGTAGACTTCTGTGAGAATCGCAACGTGTTGTGAAAATTGTAGAGTGCGGTGAGAAACCCGCGTAGGTTCGTGACGAGATGTTCTGTAAGTGCACAGAAGACCTAGCTTCCTGGGGAGCATGTCCGGTGGTTGGGAAACTACTAAAGCGGAACTAACGACAAGTTGGCTTGAAAAATTTATCTGCAAATAAAAGGTAAAGGAACGCTTTATGATAAGCATCTCAAGTCGTGCATCGCTTGCCGCCTGTAAGCTAGAAATGTATCAGCAGAGCACTCCATCCCGATTATTGAAAAATCATTCGAATGAATGATGCGCGTCTCGGCAAAACAAAACGCTCACTGCTTTTAGGGAGAAAGAAAATGACTGTTCTTTTCCGCATTTTTTTAGATGTTTTTTTTGTGTGTAACACAGCACCAGCTCAAAAATCGTCGTCGCACTTCTTTTAGCTTTAAAATTGGAGCTCTGTTCCTTATTGCTCTACACACAATTTTATGCCTTTTTTTTTTTTAACTTCATCAACAGATCATTTGTAGGAGAACAGGATTCCAGAGAAATCGCGATTTTTGTGCTCTAAAGAGAAAACTATCATCATCACACACAGTCTTTTAAGCATTATCCTCTTTCTGAGATAGGTTCATTTATATCGGTTAAGGCATAACATTACTTACTGTACACAATACATTTTGTTATACAAACCTTTCCTGCTAAAGTATTCCCTAGACATATAAAATTCCACTTATTGGAGTACACTGGAGACTTCTGTGACTTCCAAGAACAATATTTTTATGAAACATTATACACTGGAAACTTTTATTGCACTTCCAAGAACAATATTTTTTATGAAAGTGAAACTGAGTGACCTTGGTATCTGTAAATTATGCTAATGTTTTCCAGTAATGTCAGATGATAAAACAACTAGACCTATTTTCTCTTATTATTTTAATACTAGTTCATAGCCTGTGCCATGCAAGAGTTAAAAAGTTGTGACTTATTATAACACGAATTGTAAAATACACTGCCCGAAAGTGAAAAAAGAACACCAAGAAGGAATTGGCGGACGATCATAAAATTTACATATGTTAATGGGTCCAGTTTACGTAGGTGTGATGTTAATTTGGGACCAAACGGTGAGCGCTTACGCCACGGCACGGCACGGCATAATATGCAAATTATCGTCGGTGGTATTTAAGGAGTACGGCGAAGTGAATGTAATCAGTCGTCGGCGTACGGACACGTGCGAAGACCCTGAAGAAGCTGCAATGCCTGGACATGGAAGACGTGTACGATTTCAGCAGTTATCGGACTTTGAGCGAGGTCGTCTAGTCGGACTCCGCGAGGCCGGGTGGTCGTATCGTCGTATTGCGGAGCGAATTGGACGGGAAGTATCGGCGGTGGTACGATAGTGGCGTAGATGGTCCGAGGAACATTCCCGCACGAGAAGACGTGGAACCGGGAGTCACAGACGGACTGATGACCGGACCGATCGACGCATAAGAAGAGCGGCGTTGCCAAGCAGAACATCCACTGCGACGCAAATACGAGCTGCCGTTGCACCTGAGGTGACTGTGCGAACAATCCGCAACCATCTACTGGATGCAGGACTACGTGCACGTGTGCCTCGGGCATGTGTACCTCTGGCTCCAGCCCACCGTCAGGAGTGGCTGCAGTGGTGTCGCCAACGTCTGCACTGGAGAACGCATTGGTGATCTGTCGTGTTCAACGATGAAAGCAGATTCTGCTTGGGAGCCTCCGATGGCCGTATGCGTGTTCGCAGACGCACAGGGGAGCGGCTCCACCCTTCTTGCATCCGCCAGCGACACACAGGGCTTACATCTGGTCTCCTGGTGTGGGGAGCGATCAGCTATCACTCCCGTACACAACTAGTGTTTGTACCGGGTACGTTAAACAGCACCTCCTACATCAACAACATCATTCAGCCCGTTGTTGTGCCATTTGTAAGGTCGGTCCATCGTGGTGTTTTCCAGCAAGATAACGCACGCCCACACACGGCACGTGCAACGCAACATGCACTTCAGGGTGTGAGACAACTTCCATGGCCTGCACGCTCACCGGATTTGTCCCCCATTGAGCACGTGTGGGATTCTATGGGACAACGACTTATCCGGTCTGTACGGCCAGCCACGACCATCCCCGATTTACGCGTCCAGGTTGAGGATGCATGGAA
This sequence comes from Macrothele yani, assembly GCA_039090855.1. Lineage (NCBI taxonomy): Eukaryota > Metazoa > Arthropoda > Arachnida > Araneae > Macrothelidae > Macrothele > Macrothele yani. The sequence continues at coordinate 10,643,225 of CM077022.1, read as the reverse complement.
CTCAATACCCCAAACTTACATCCAACATCTGTACGACAGACTCCATGCCAGAATTGCACAGTGTGACGCAGTTCATGGCGGTTCAACCTCGTACTAACCATGTTACATGGAAGTGTTATTTTTCAGTTTACCAGCAAATACAGCTGTATTTTGCCATAATGTTTTGATCACGTTATCCTCTGTATTCCGTTATTATGCTGTATAAATTTTGTAGGTATCAGACGTCTCCTTCTTTGTGTTCTTCTTTCACTTACCGCCAGTGTAGATGTACATACGAGGGTTGTACCAAAAGTGGGCATAACCTTTTTATGAACTGACAGAGGTAGTTCAAATTGCACATGTTGGTAGAGTAACTCTTCCTCAATGGAAACCCTTCTTCTTCCTTGCAGAAAAATAATGGATTCCAAGCAGAATCAACGTGCCGTCATTGAGTTCTTGACGAAAGAATTGTGAAATCTGTCCGAAATCCACAGAAGGCTACATAATGTTTACGGAGATGACACCATTGACAAGAGCAATGTGCACAGATGGATGAAGTTTAAAGAATAGGAAACCAGCATTGAAGACAAATCCCGCAGTGAGAGACCATCATCTGCAACCATTGACACGAATCGCCAGCGAGTGGATGAATTGATTCGCTCGGAGAGACTAGTCACCATCCGTGAGCTTGCTGCATAACTGGATTGTAGTCACAATGCCATACAGAAGATGGTGGAAGACTTAGGGTATCTGAAAGTGTGTGCAAAGTGGGCACCTCGGTAGTTGACACCCGATTTGAAGGAGAGAAGGGTGGAAGTCTGCTCTGATCTGCTGGATGCGTTTGAAGCTAACTAAATCACGTTTTTTTCGATCTGGTGACAGGGGATGAAACGTGGGCTTACCTTTACGATCCGGAAACGAAGAATCAATCCATGGAACGACGTCACACCTCTTCACCAAGGCCTAAGAAGTTCAAGAGCCAGCGATCAGCACAGAAAGTCACGGTGACTGTTTTCTGGGATGACAGGGGTGTCATTCTCCTTGATTTTCTGAAACGTGGCCCTACCGTGATCAGCGAGCCGTACACCGAGACACTCGAGAAGCTCAGAGAAGCCATAAGGAGGAAGAGACCGAACAAGAATCTGAAAAGCATCCACATTCACCGTGGCAATGCGAGACCACACACATCTTTGTCAACAAATCAGGCGATCAGCAAATTAGGCTGGTCGGTGCTCCCCCATATACCGTACAGCCCAGATCTAGCGCCATCAGACTTCCACTTGTTCGGTCCAATGAAGGACAATCTCCGGGGACAACGATTTGATGACATATTCAAGATGAAAGTAGCTGTGAATAAGTGTGTTCAACAGTCCACACCTGCATTATTTCAAAGAGGATTCGAGATTTGGGTTCAACGATAGGGCGAATGCATTGCTTGTACTGGAGACTACGTTGAGTAGTACCCTTGTATAGAGAAAGAGTTACTCTACCAACATGTGCATTTTGAACGACTTCTGTAAGTTAATAAAAACGTTATGCCCGCTTTTGCATTACTTTCGGTACAACCCTCGTACATATACATAAAACCTAGGCTACGTCTGTAATGTGCACCGCAAATAACAGAATGCTGTCTAGACACGGTACCAAACAATGGAGATAATTGCTAAATTAAAAGATTACTGAAAGCTTGTACATAGCTCTATTATTATTATTCACTGAAAGCTTGTGCATAGGCATATTTCCTAACCAGTGTTGTAATGATGAAATGCCGTCGACACTACCCTCATCATGGAGACATTTTATTTCACAACATTGTATATTTCATCGTAATCCGTAATCGTGTTTCTTGTACTTTTGTAAATTTGCTTGTTTATATTTTCTAACAAGTGCGCATGCGTGGACATGAGCGGCGGCGCCTCCATGCCGTTGCATTGTGGGTTGTTTTGTCCGGCTATATAATCCCGGAACCGCCCCTCTGCTGTGTTTGATGATGGACCCATAGTGGGTCCGAAAGATCTCGCGTGTGTATATATGGTTTTAGATTGTAAATAAAAGTTCATCTTTTAATTTAGCAATTATCTCCATTGTTTGGTACCATGTCTAGACAGCATTCTGTTATTTTTGGTGTATTTAGTTGGCACGAATAGCACAGACGTTTTGGTGCCTACGTCTGTAATATGTCTGGCTTGTGTTTGTTTAGAAGTTTCATAGGTTTTGTGAAGGTTGATTTGGCCGCCCCGGTGGCGCAGTGGTCTAAGCGATGGCTTCTGATCGTCCGAAAGGGTCCGGGTTCGAATCCCGGTGAGGCATGGATGTTGTGTTTGTCTTACGGCGCTGGCTCTCTCCCTTCCCTGGAACCAGTGACCCTAAATTAGGGACGGGCGACTGCTTATAGCCCATTGAGTTGCACGCTATCGCAGTTGTTTTTCTCTATTTAAGCGACGCTTTCTTTCAGCTATTTCTTCTTCCATCTTGTACTACAAAGAAAATATTCCACGGAACCAATAAATTTTTAAATTTCCATTACAATGAATCAAAACTACGCCTGCAGTTAATTTTTTACAATTTTCATTTTTCCTTTTTATTAAATAAAATAACGATGATTCCTTCTTATGAAATTACTCTGTGATTTTATTCCTTTTTTTGAAATTACTCTGCAATGCAAAGAAAATGAAACAAAACACGACATAACACCTACGTAACAAAACAAACGTCGCAGACAGTTGTTCGAGCACGCGCGTGTTGCCACAGATGAAGTCGTTTGTCTTACTAACTTTATTTTATTTTCCGGTATTTCTCCTTGATTTTACATATCGTGCGATAACGGCGAGCTTAGTTCCGATTTCGGCCACCGGATAAAAGCAGATGGCGCTGCAAGTACTGAGACGTCATAGCGTTAGGGACAGACGCAGTCCATTGGATAGGTTTTATTCTATTAAGAAGAGCAACTCTATGAGTCAGCTGCATTTAGCAATGAAGTCATCTGAAGGCTTGTGTGAGCAAAAAACGTTTTGCTGATCAGCTTTGTGATCTTTCGTCAAAAAAAAAGGGGGACGAGGAAAATGTAAATATAGAAAATTAAATCAAATTTCATGAATTAGAGGAAATACCATGGGAATCTGTGAAATGTTGCTGGTATGTTTACGGAGTAGAAAGAGACAGCGTTTAAAATACATTTCAAGAAAGATAGAAAATGACGAACTGTCCTGTATTGTTCAGAGCTTTTAAAAACTGACTCAGACAGAGAAAAAAAAAAGGGAAATGCAGTTGAAAGATAATTTATTAATACCAGAAATTAGCAGAAAAAAGGCCTACGAATAAAAATGCGTAATGACTGTTTGAACCGTTTAATTGCACACACACTGGCCATTGAATTAGAAACCTTAATGAAGACGTGCGTAAACGTCACTTGCGCAGCGTATGTGTAAAATACGTGGTCAAGTGCATCACCACGTGATCTAAGCAACCCTTTGTGGCAGATGTACCTGAACCAAATGGTGCAGAATCGAATCTGAGCTCCTAAACAGAAATGTTCACATAGCGACTATGTTCTACGAAAGCTACGACAAAAAAAAAAAAAAAAAAATAAATAATCCTTGACTCCTCTCATATCCGCAGTACAGACTATATAAACCTATTGAAAATGATTAGACCTCATTTCTATAGACCTCTATCCTCTGTTCCACGACCCCAGAGAGATGTTTGAGGCACTTCTTTCTCTCCAATGGCATGCTGTGTTTATTACGTTGTCCTTATTTTGTTATCCTTATTAGTGGCAAGTTGTCCTCAATAAGCCGCCCCGGTGGCGCAGTGGTCTAAGGCGCTGGCCTCTGATCATTCGTCCGTAAGGGGTCTGGGTTCGAATCCCGGTCAGGCATGGATGTTGTGTTTGTCTTACGGCATTGGCTCTCTCCCTTCTCTGGAACCAGTGACCCTAAATTAGGGACGGGCGACTGCTTATAGCCCATTGAGTTGCTCACGGTGGTCGTTAAACCTCCAATCAAAAAAAAAAAAAAAATCGTCTGAACGGGGTCCGGGTTCGAATCCCGGTGAGGCATGGATGTTGTGTTTGTCTTACGGCACTGGCTCTCTCCCTTCCCTGGAACCAGTGACCCTAAATTAGGGACGGGCGACTGCTTATAGCCCATTGAGTTGCTCACGGTGGTCGTTAAACCTCCAATCAAAAAAAAAAAAAAAAAAAAAAAAAATCGTCTGAACGGGGTCCGGGTTCGAATCCCGGTGAGGCATGGATGTTGTGTTTGTCTTACGGCACTGGCTCTCTCCCTTCCCTGGAACCAGTGACCCTAAATTAGGGACGGGCGACTGCTTATAGCCCATTGAGTTGCTCACGGTGGTCGTTAAACCTCCAATCAAAAAAAAAAAAAAAAAAAAAAAAAATCGTCTGAACGGGGTCCGGGTTCGAATCCCGGTGAGGCATGGATGTTGTGTTTGTCTTACGGCACTGGCTCTCTCCCTTTCCTGGAACCAGTGACCCTAAATTAGGGACGGGCGACTGCTTATAGCCCATTGAGTTGCTCACGGTGGTCGTTAAACCTCCAATCAAAAAAAAAAAAAAAATCGTCTGAACGGGGTCCGGGTTCGAATCCCGGTGAGGCATGGATGTTGTGTTTGTCTTACGGCACTGGCTCTCTCCCTTCCCTGGAACCAGTGACCCTAAATTAGGGACGGGCGACTGCTTATAGCCCATTGAGTTGCTCACGGTGGTCGTTAAACCTCCAATCAAAAAAAAAAAAAAAAAAAAAATCGTCTGAACGGGGTCCGGGTTCGAATCCCGGTGAGGCATGGATGTTGTGTTTGTCTTACGGCACTGGCTCTCTCCCTTCCCTGGAACCAGTGACCCTAAATTAGGGACGGGCGACTGCTTATAGCCCATTGAGTTGCTCACGGTGGTCGTTAAACCTCCAATCAAAAAAAAAAAAAAAAAAACATCGTCTGAACGGGGTCCGGGTTCGAATCCCGGTGAGGCATGGATGTTGTGTTTGTCTTACGGCACTGGCTCTCTCCCTTCCCTGGAACCAGTGACCCTAAATTAGGGACGGGCGACTGCTTATAGCCCATTGAGTTGCTCACGGTGGTCGTTAAACCTCCAATCAAAAAAAAAAAAAAATTGTCCTCAATAATAAGGTCAACTTGCTACTAATAAGGATAACAAAATAAGGACAACGTAATAAAGACAACATGCCACCGGAGAGAAAAAAGTGCCTCAAACATCTCTTTCCTTAGGTTAATGGACGTCGTTACAGCTCTTTTAGCAGGTAATCCGTTAAGGAAGCATTAGTATCAAAAATCACCCTAAATTACCACTTGGGCAAACAAAGTGGTCATTTAGTGTCAATCATTCACTTCGCCGCCCCGGTGGCGCAGTGGTCTAAGCGATGGCCTCTGATCATTCGTCCGAAAGAGGTCCTGGTTCGAATCCCGTTGATGCATGACTGTTGTGTTTGTCTTACGTCACTGACTGTCTCCCTTTCCTGGAACCAGTGACTTTAAATTAGGGACGGGCGACTGCTTATAGCCCACTGAGTTGCTCACGGTGGTCGTTCAACCTCCAGTCAATCATCCACTTAAACTATCACTTTGAAATCTAAGGTTAAAGCAACGCCCCCTGTTGCTCAGAGGTTCACTCATTACACCCGCGTTCCGCACATTTTGTAGACAGCGAATATATTCGTTCGAGCTAACTTCAGCCCATTTTGCTAGCTCCGAGTAAATTCGTTCCAGGTGGTTAAAGGGTAGACTGTTGTTCGTCAGCAGTGTTGATCACAGCGGGGAAAACAAAGGATCTTTCGGAGTTCGATTAAGGGCTTATTGCGGGTGCCAGTCCAACTGGAGCGCAGGTATTGAAAACAGCAAAGCTGACTGGTTTTTATTTAGTTTATAAAATTTCTGCTGTACAATATTATAGAAAAGTAATATAATGCTCAGTAACAATACAATATGTGCCACAATCATAAACTAATTGTACAAATAAAGTAAACAAATTGACCAGTGAAAGTCACAAAATACGACAAATCAAAACTTTAACAATTAATAGAAATTCTGCACGAAAACAAAACTCATTCCATTGAAAATTAATATCAATTGTCAATATGAATCAAATATATATATGTATGGTAGTAATAATTAAATGTACAGCAAGGGGCCAGGGAAAAGGCTGAAATACTAGGTACCAATTCTTGTCTAATACCGGATACCCCTGTTATATGTATATAAAAACAAACAAAAATCAAACGGTAAACCTAAAAATACTGTGTTCCTAAAGACTACAGAGAATAAAATCCAAATTCAATGAAAAAATGAAATAGTATTTGGTACCGTTCATTTCATAAAAAATTAAATCGTTTTTATTTGATTTGTACAAAATTTAGATAGCGAATTATCACCAAATTCTGATGAACAACACAGGGCAAATCAGCTAGTTCTTAATATTATGCCTCAAAGGAAAATATTTAATGGGTACATCTTACCAGTTATCACACTTAAGAGAATAATATGCTTAGCCAATCCGGTGGCCGAGTTGTCGGAGTGTATTGCGTCTGACCATTCGTATTTATATATACAGTATATACACTGAAGAGCAATTGAATTAGAGATACCTGTCTAGTAACGTGTAGCACCACCTTTCGCCCTGATCACGGCGGCGATTCGTCTCAGCATGGACTCAACAAGACACCGGAAGCGTTGGGAAGCCATACGGATCCACGACCCCTGAACAAGCTCCCATAGTTCACGAAGATTAGTTGGGGGAGGGGGGGTCATCTCTCTCGATGGCATCACAGATGTGCTCGATAGGAATGAGGTCAGGTGACCTAGCTGGCCAAGACCAAGAAAGCGAGGTCACGTCGGTGGAGTGTCCATCCAACCATTCGGATTCAATTCTGGAGCGATGGCATGGTGCATTGTCTTGTTGCAGGATGAGGTCCCCAGTGGGATGTTGAAGACGCACAAACGGGAGAAAATGGTCGTCCAGGATATCCCGGTAACGTTGATCTGTGAGAAACGATGTCACACGTACCGGGGGTCCCATTTCAGTCCACGTAAATAGTCCCCAGCCGAGAATGCCACCCCCACCAGCTTGAAGAGTACCCTGCTGGAAAGAATGATCCATCGCTTCATGTGGTTTGCGCCATACTAGTATCCTGCCATCCGTATGTACCAACGTGAATCTCGACTCATCAGTCCAGGCAACATTTTCCTACATGCTGATCTTTGCACCCTGCGATGTGCGGTCAGCAGCGGTACCCTCGTGGGACGATGGCTTCTGTACCCCATATCGAGGAGATGGTTATGGATGGTGTGGCTACTTACACGTTTTTGTGCACTAGCGTTAAATTGCCGAGTGATTTATTGCACTGTGGCCCGTCTATCCGCTGTTACAATGCGAGCTAGCCGACGATGACCCCGCTCATCCACACGCTGTTGTCCACGGCAGTCAGCGCTTGTAGGTATGGTTTTACCGGATTCGATGTACTCACGGTGCATCCATGACACAGTAGCTCGTGAAAATCCCAGTGCCTGCACGACTTCCGAGATGGAGTGACCCATTTGTCGGGCCCCGACAATTGGCCCACGATCAAATGCGCTTAGATCCTTCGTCTTTCCCATACTGCGTCCGACTCTTACTGATTCCCGTCGCATCACTCCTTACATTGTCGGATCGCTGCATACGTCATGTCGTTTCCGTTTACAGGGCCGCCCACAGCGCCACATTTGCATAACGCCAGCTGTCTCTAATTCAATTGCTCTTCAGTGTATCATCATTGTCAACCATTATCAATCCATTGCTGGACTAAGGTCTCCCCAAGTTTCTTCCACAGCGGTCTGTCTTGTGCCAGTCCCCTCCACGTTACTCCCGCATACTTTCGAATTTCATCCACCCATCTCCCATGTGGTCTTCTTCTGGGTCTTTTCCTGTCCGTTGGAATCCGTTCTAAAATTTCGGCTGTCCATCGATGTTCTGTCCTTCTGGCAGTATGTCCAGCCCATTGCCATTTCAGGGATATAACTCTGATCATGATGTCTTCCACTCTTGTCATTTTTCGGATCCACGAGTTCCTCTTCTTATATCTCCTGGTTACACCAAGCATGCACCTATCCATGCTGCTTTGAGTTGTCGGCAGCCTTTGTATGTCTCTTTTAGTTAAGGTCCACCTCTCTGCACCATACGTAAGCACTGAAAGGATGCATTGATCAGACACTTTTCTTTTGGGACATAATGGCATGGATAGGTGAAAATTATACTGTTTCTTCCAAAAGCTCTCCAGGCAAGTTTTATACGCCAATTAATTTCTTCATCAATGTGACCCTCACTTGATATCTGCTGTCCAAGATAAATGTAGGTATTGGTTATCTCCAGCTTTTACCCATCAATCGATAAATCTTCATTTCTTGTAAAAGCATGGTACATCACTTTTGTCTTCTGATAGTTCATTTTTAATCCCACTTCTTTACTCTTGTCAGCAAGTTCCTGGATCATACTCTGCAGCTGTGATGTGGTAGTTGCAAAAATGACTGTCATCAGCAAACCGAAGGTGAGTTAGGTAATCTCCATTAATCTTTATCCTTTGTTTTCCCAGTTCAGTGATTGAAAGACATTTTCCAATGTGGCATTAAGAGTTTGGGAGATATAGTGTCACCTTGTCTCACTCCCTTTCAAATTTTTATGGGTGCTGTATTATCAAATAGCCGAATCTTTGTACTTGCATTTTCATAGATGTTATTAATAATATTAATGTTTGCATCTTCAATACCGCAGGATTTCAAAGCCATTGTAACTACTGACGGTTTCACCGAATCAAAGGACTTTTCATAATCGATAAAAGCCATGCATAATGTAACCTCATGTTCCCTCGCTCTTTCAGTTAGTTCTCTCAGTACGTGGATAAGATTTATAGTGCTGCAGCCACTCCTGAATCCAGCTTGTTCTCTTGGTTGAGCCATGTTCAGTGTCACCTTCAAGCGGCGCGAAAGAACTTTATTTAAGATTTTATAAACCACTGATAGGAGGCTGATAATTCTGTACTTCCTGAGATCCTCAATGTCATCTTTTTTATGTTGCAGGATCATTGTAGCACTGTTCCAATCCTCGGGAATCTTCCCTTCATTAAGGCATCGAGTGAAAACTTGGGCGAGTACTGTTTCAATTTCTCCACTTGCTTCTTGTATGATGTCTACGGTAATTCTATTTTCTCCTCGAGCTATTCCCTGTTTCATGTTCTTGATTGCATGTGCAACTTCTGCTGGAAGGACTGGAAGAACTCTGGTACTGGTACCTTTCATAATGTCTGGAGTACTTGTATCATGGCTTTCATATTGTTTTGAGTATAAATATTTCACTCTTGTCAAAATTTCACCTCTATTTCTTGTTACAGAACCATCTTCTTTTCTCAGAGCCATAATCTGTTTTCTTCCCTTACTGAGATGTCCCTTTGCTATCTTTAGGCTTTGGTTGTTTTCAATTGCTTTCTTCACTAGTTCACAGTTGAATTTCCTTACATCTTCAGAGATACTTTTTTGTACCGTCTTCAATAGCTCTATATATTCCACTTTGGAAGTCACATCTCTTTTAGTTGTCCTCATCTCTCTTCTTTTTTGCATCAAAATTTATTTTGGTTTTTCCTGATAAATTGTTCGTATGCAACGTGTTCTTAGTATCACCTGTGTTTGTTGCTGTTTCCATAAGAACCTTGGTTGGTTTCTGTTAACTTCAGAGATGCCCATTTCTTCTGACGTTAGACCTTCTAGAGCAGAGAATCTGTTCTTCAGTTCCAGTTTGAAGGTATTATGTGTTTTAAGGTTGGTCATGTCAATACACTTTGTTTATTTTATGAGCTTACCACGCTCGAGTTTAGCGTTGAGGTGGATCGTACATCGTACTATTCTATGGTCACTACCTGTGTTGACCTTGTTTACCACACTGCAGTCTTCCATGAGAAATTTCTTGTTACACATAATAAAATTAATTTCACTTGTCAATCCATTGGGATGCCTCCATGTCCATTTCCTTTGTGGCTTTTCCTTGAAAAAGGAGTTCATGAAGAAAAATCCTTCTGCTTCTGCAAACTCTACGAGAATATTGCCCCGCTGGTTTCTGTTGCCGTGACTGAATTTATCTACTGAAGTTTTGTTCTGTTGCCGTTGTCCTATTTACGCATTGAAATCTCCCATATGGATATTCAAGTGCTGCTTGCCTTTATTATTTAGATGACAAATTTCCTCATAAAATTCTCCAATCTCTTGTTCAGGATGACTTGTAGTGGGTGCATAAGCGTGAATAATCTGAGCCTGGTATCTTCTCGAGAGTTAGATAACAAGTCGCGTAGCTCTGTCAGAGGAACTTACAACTTCTGCAACTTTATCTTTCAGTTTCTTGTTTATTATAAATCCAACACCACTAGTTCTGCCAGTATTTGTCCCACGATAATAGAAGATATGTCCACTTTTAAGTTCAATGAGATGTTCTCCTTTTCTCCTGACCTCACTTAGCCCGGCGATGTCCCACTTGATCCTTTGTAGTTCCTCTTCCAATTCAACGCTCCTTGAATCCGAAGTTAGCGAGCGTCCACTATACGTAGTCAAGGTCAGCATCATATATATATATATATACACTATATCGACAAAAATCACCGGATACCTAGAGGAGAAACGCATAATAGCATTTATTGCCATAAATTAGTACGGTGTCGGTCCACCTTAGTCCTTAATGCATGCACTGACCCTTCGAGACATGCTTTAGACAAAGTTTTGGAACACAACGATAGGTATGCGCTTCCGTTCAGTACATAATGCTGCCGCTAACTGTTGCGTAGTAGTAGGCCTTGGTTCCAAACTTCTGGTGCGGTGCTCTAATTCATCCCATAGATGCTCTATGGGATTAAAATCAGGGCTCTGTGCTGGCCAGTCCACACACGATACGGAATTATCGACAAACCATGCCGTAACAGTCCTTGCTTTATGGCTGCTGGTACCAACAGGGCTCGGTTCCATGGTATTGCCACAGAGTTGGTAGGGCATAATTGTCCAGAATATCGAGGTAGACGTGCTGGTTAACAGGTTTGTCCGCGATAAGTAATGGGCCGGGACCATACCACGAAAAACACTCCCACACGAGTACACTGCCAGCTCCAAACTTGACCGTAGAAACAGCACAGAGTGGTAAATAGCGTTCCCCCGGCTTCCTCCATACCCACACACGCCCACCAGACTGATAGATCGTGTATCTGGATTTATCAGTCCATAGGACCCGTTTCCATTGATCTACGGTCCACGATAAATGTTCTTTCCATCATGCTAAACAACGAGTAACATTTCGAGTGGAGATGAATGGCTTATGAGCAGCCGCAAGACCAAGGTAACCCATGGAATGAAGGTCCCCGAAAATGGCACGTGTACGTACCGGTTTCCAGCATTTTTACACACCTGTACACTCAGGTGTTGTGCAATACTCTGTCGATTAGCTGTAACGACTCTCCTGATGCTTTGACGTCCTCTATTACTGATTTTTTTGGTTTGGCGGTACGTTTTGCTGTTTCAGGCACGCGGTATGTCTTGCACGTATTCAGTATATCCAAAACAGTTGACTTCGGCATGTTTAAACGCCTCTCGGGTTCTTTTATGGACAACGCCCTAATATAACACCCAACAATCTTTCCGTTCTCAAAATCAGTTGTCTCCCGCCGTGACATTTTCACTCAATCTCACTGTGCGATATGATCGCGTTCAGCTGCAGGCTTGTTTTTATACCGTTTGCAGCTGTTCTGCGCATTTTAACAACGCAACGGATCCGTTCATTTGCTTTTGAAGGGGTGTATGTGGACTGGGTTTGGAAACGGAAGAACTTAACGGAATGAAATAAGGCACAAGAAAAAAGGTTACTCCAGAAGAATCTCGAAAAAGAACTTGACCAGCGCGTCTTCTTCCACCAAACAGATCAAGGGTGATAGTTTCTCTTTTTGTTGACGATGAGGTTTGAATTAAAATTGAAATTTTACGTTTATTTCTTGCTTTGGAGGGTAGCATATCACAAATAAGAAAGATGCTTAACACCAGATGCTTCGTATACGATATCATAAAAAATTCAAACCCCCCCCCCCCCCAGGTATTGGTTTTAGCTGTCGAATACAAAGAGAATGTTTAAAACAAGATCTTTAGAAGCGTAGATATCGCAGCAAATCATATTTTATTATTATGACCGAATAAAGCTTTTGGGTTCATTCGCGAAAATTCGTGCAACTGATAAAAGGACTCACATTTTGAACAGGACTTTTTCTTTGTCAGTTTGGTACACAGATCTGTAGTAAATGACTCACCTCTTTTCGGAAGATATGGATCAAGCATTGATCGCTTCGTATCACTTGAGTTGTCACACAGAAGTAGTAGGATTTCTTTCGGATTAAAGCCATAAAGAAAGAAAAAGTCAAAATGTAAATCCGGAGTTATAACGAAAATGGGCGATTGGTCCATTGGATACGACAGAACAATCATAGGACAAAACGAAAAATAAAATTCTTACAGCTCCATATGTACTTATGACAAACACTAGTATTTTACCATGTTTGCTTTATAAACACGAATGAGCCGGTGGCGCAGTGGTCTAAGCGATGGCCTATGATCATTCGTCCGAAAGGAGTCCGGGTTCGGATCCCAGTGCGGCATGGATGTTGTGTTTGTCTTAAGGCACTGGCTCTCTCCCTTCCCTGGAATCAGTTACCTTAAATTAGGGACGGGCGACTGCTTATAGCCCATTGAGTTGCTCACGGTGGTCGTTAAACCTCAAATTAAAAAAAAAAACCTCCAATCAATAAATAAATAAACACGAATGACTATTATTGAATTATTGGTAACCCACGGGTGGAAATGCTGTGACTAAATTTCTCTTGTCTAGCTGAAACAGGTTTCAATTAAAATGATTGAAAATATTTTTTAAATTATTTTATTTTTTTATAAATGTTTTACAAATTATTTTCTAAGGGATACGGAAGATTTCATGATAAACATCTGTGTATATTGCTTATTGGTTTTTCCTGCACTTGAATTGTTTTAACGTAAACCTCGATTTGTTGTGAATTTCTGTATGTTGGTAATGCCACGTAAATTTACCCATGGGAAAAGACACGTTCATTCATACAGGTGCCAACGTATTCGAAAGTTTTTCCTTGAGACTTTTTGACTGTCGTGGCGTAAGCTGGAATTATCGGGAATTGATGACGCTTCAGAATGAAAGGGGTGTTTACATCGATTCAGGGTATAAAGAATCTACAGCTATGATTTCAATCAGAAATTATTACAGCCGTGATTGATTTTCTGTTTAGTACTCTGATACAAAGGCGTGTTTCGTTACAAAGTTCTTTCTTCGAATCCAGGTTCATTATAGCTTTATTGTGACTCTGACTTTAAGAACTAACGTGTGTGACGGCATACTGGATGGGGTTAGCATGTTCAGAAATTGTAGAATAACTACAATATAGCTGCATGATCGGGATATCCGGAGATTATTATCTCTTCGCTGTAGTACATTTCCATTTCTTTTGGCCGCATGCTACAGTTTGTTTGTTCATGTTGAGCATTCTTTGTCGGTTCAAGAATGACGCAGTTTTCCGCATGTTCAAGTGGCATTTCGTTCATATTTGTCTGTAAATGTTGTCGATTCATCAGAAATCCTTTGTAGAGTGACATTTATCGAAAACCAAGGCACACCAGGAATTACCTGGATATTGTCTCATCCAATGTTGAGCAACTGTTACATTAAGTTTCGAGCTTCGATGTTGGTTCTCAATGATATAATATGGTTAAATGCTGCCTCAGTACACTTGATTTAATGCAGCATTCGGTGACATCAACTCTTCCCAACACGAGATGGAAGCAGCAGGACTGTGGATGCGCAGAAGCAACACGTGAGCAATCTGTCGTGGTACCGGTTCGTTGAAGACGACGACATCGTGTTATTTTAGTGGATGTTAAGAAAAAACAAACATATGTAGAGGGGAATTAATTTCCTAATGAAATGCCGCGCCGAAGAAATAATTATTAATGAACTGTAAGAAATAGTCAGTTACTGTCCTGTATTTACAGAAACTCATTTCGTAGCAAATTCCTGCACCAACACACAAAGAATCAAAAATACACACAGCCATGAAAAACACCCACTCCATTCCCATGAACAACAAGAAATGATTTATGTGTAATCTTTCGTTTTAACATACACTAAACCGCTTCAAACAAAAGTCCCGGAAAGACATTAAAAAATCCTTATGTTGGGAAAGAAAAAGGAGTTGTGCCTTTGGGGAACTGCGGTTATCTTTTTTTATGGTTACTACTGGGAAATTGGCAGACAAGATTCGGCAAGCCATCAGTAACGTCACGAGATTTCCAGCTGCTACTGTCGGGAAACTGGCTGACCACATTAGGCTAGCCATCATTTATGATACGTGCTTGCAGGGCCACTTAAGGGTAGTTTGTGGCAGCCACTGCTTGTGATGGAAAACTGATGGCCCTGTACTGGCATATCTGGCCTGAACTGCTGGCTCATGTGGTGGCCGCCGGGATATTTTATTGACGGTGGGGCAGCAGCAACATAGTGCTTGCTGGGCCACTGCTGGCTGCCAGTGCTGACTTGAGTGCTGGCCCAGCAACACTATTTTTGCTGGTGCGACGGCTGGTAACGTTTCGAAACGGCTGTCTACTTTGCGTCAGTTTACGCCCATGACGATCAATCAGTGCAGCAAAGTCCATGCTTAATCAATATACAGACTTCATCGACGTTATGAGCGCAGCTTGTCGAAGTGTTTCTGCTTCTGGCGAATTGTCTTTCATTTCTAAAAATGGCGTGCCTAGTTGTGGAGCATGAAGCTTTTGAAACTTTTATGAAATTTTCTTCCACCTTTCAATAACGTAACAACGATTCATGTTGTTGCTAACGGAAGTGTGTTTGCTTTATTGCATTGCAGGCGCCCAGGTGGTACGGTGGTCTAAGCGATGGCTTTTGATCATTCGTTCGAGATAGGTCCGGGTTTGAATCCCGGTGAGGCGTAGTTGTTGTGTTTGTCGTAGGGCGCTAGCTCTCTCCCTTCCCTGAAACCAGTGGCCCTAATTTAGGGACTGGTGACTGCTTATAGCCCACTGAGTTGCTCACGGTGATCGTTAAACCTCCAATAAAAAAAATGCAATAATCTTTCTTGTATCGCAACACTGTCTTTTGTTATCAACGGCCATGTAAGTGCTAACAATAAACACCGTTACAGACTGACAGTCAGTCTGAGTGCTTATATGTAAAACAGCATTATGATAACAACTCAGGTCAAGCAGCTTTATTTCAACCATTTGATTTATACTGCTTGACATAGGAAACGCCACAGCGAGAAATATTTGTCGGAGCGCCATGCGAATTAGGCATGTGTTGGGAACTCGTCATGCATATGTCTTGGCAATTCGGTTTTTTAAATGGTTTCAGTTGCGAAGTAATCACGTGATAAAAGTGAGGGAGATAAAAGGGCGAAACGGAGCTGCGTAGCTAAGTTTGCTCGCTCTAACCTGGGCGGGTAGACCAGTGCATCAGAGTCATCTCAGAAGAGAAAGCAAATGCAAGGTGTGAGAATGCCAGAGCTACGTCACTGGTAATCTTACAATCACACGGGCACCTTTATCAGAAGCTTCATTGTAGAATTACGTATGGCTCGTAGGTCCCTGCTTCTCATCACGATGGACATGTATCGGGATGCAACAACTGTCGGCCGTATGTGGCGACAGTAGTCAGGGGAAAGTAACGTGGGTCAATCACCACATTCGACAGCATTCCAACCATCCACAGCGGGCGACATTCGAAGAGGTTTACAGGCAGCTATGGGCATCCCGGTGTCGCCACAGACTGTGAATCACAGATTGGTTGGGGTAGTTTTTGCGCGCACGCCATCTATTCGGTGGACCGAAGAACATCGTCGCGCAATTGCAGTTGGGCCATCCAGACATGAATGGCGGAACGACAGGTAAAACGTCATATTCAGCGATGAGTCTCACTTCTGTCTCAGGATCGACGATTGAGAGTCTGGAGACGACCTGGTCACCGGGATGATCTAGCTGCTAACCATGAGCGTCATGTGGCTCCTTAGCTTGGTGTCATGATTTGGGGCACTCTCAGTTTCAACAGCCGTTCAGCGCTAGCACGCATAGTGGACACAATGGCAGCACGACGGTACGTCGATGAGGTGCTACACAGCCCGTTTTGTTGCCCTATCTCCGTGGAATCCCTGGTGCCCTGTTTCAGAAAGATAAAACCCACCTGCACACCACCAACCTCAGCAGACAGTACCTACATGTTACCTAGGTGATTCCCCCGATGGTGCGAAACCCAGACTTCTCTCCAATGGAGAAAGTGTGGGCAGACTACTTAACGCCTCTTCACAACCCCCTTGCATTATCGACGAATTGTGAACACTGGTAAAAGACATATGGTCAAGACAGCATCCAGGGACTTTTCCACTCGATGCCACGTCGTGTTGCCTAATGTATAGCCGAGCTTGGTGGTAATACCACCTACTGAGCCAGGCCACATTATATTGTCTCAGCGCGCGCGCGCGCTCTTTCATCTCGTCGAGTAATCTCTCAATAGTTCAATCACTTCTTTCCCACTTACATGTCTATGAAGAAGTGCAGGTCTCGTTCCGTGCATTCCGTCATGGTCTGGCATTTTCTAAGTGTACTACGAATAAATTAAAACTCAGTGTGGCAACTGCGAATACAAGTTGATTATCCAGCTGGAAAGCGGGTTATCGACCACCGTGAGAAATTCAGCGGGCTACAAGGAGTCGCACATCTCTAATTTAGGGCCGCTGGTTTCATGGAAGGGAGATATCCAGTGCCGTGAGACAGATAACCCACCTCGGACAAATGGCCAGATGCCGTTTACCACTGCACAACAGGGGTGGCCTAATTGCTTTCATATATTTTAACTATACACTTTGGCCCTTGGCATAATGTATCACCCTTTGCCAAACAGACCCATAAGTGCATTGGGCCTTACCAAGTGATCTTGAAATATTTCTTTTTTTTTTTTTTTTTGTTTGCGCTTGCGTAAAAGTTTTGGCTTCATTTTTACGACATTGAGATGCATTCATGAGTAGGAGCATACGCTAAAGGATTGTGATTGATGCATACAATCACAATCCTTTAGCGTGTGCTCCTTCTCATGAAATGCATGGATATAGGGTCATTTTAGGATACTCGCAAGGCATTTAAAACCCATTGGGCGCAATATACGTTATAATTGAAAAGTTTTTCCAGAAATTGGTACAAAACGTTGAAGACAACGTGAAGCTTTTTCATATGTGTGTGTATATATATATATATATATATATATATATATATATATATATATATATATATATATATATATATAAGACGTAAGGTCAGGTGATGCGTAACATCACAGCCTCTCCTTGACAAATGTCAACCCCGCCTTCTCGTGGTGCATCCTATTCCCACTAAAGGGGCTCTGACGACCGCCAATAGCGGTATAACTATACCATCGGGATTAGAGGAAATTCTATCCCACACTCACCAACCCGCTTGGCCAGCGTGGTGAGTTATGGCCAAACCCCTCCAAAATGATTCCACAACTTAAATCTTGGCTCTCAGTCTCCGGCAGCAGGAATGTACCTGAACAAGGCAGCGGCCAGTGCTACATGAAGGCAGAGGGTGCTAAGAATCCCCGGAGGACCGGACTAGGCTGCCATCTGATGCTGACCTTGGCTACGTATAATGGACGCTCCCTATCTTCTGATTCAAGGCTTCTTGAATTGGAAGAGGAACTACAAAGGGCCGCCCCGGTGGCGCAGTGGTCTAAGCGATGGCCTCTGATCATTCGTCCGAACGGGGTCCGGGTTCGAATCCCGGTGAGGCATGGATGTTGTGTTTGTCTTACGGCACTGGTTCTCTCCCTTCCCTGGAACCAGTGACCCTAAATTAGGGACGGGCGACTGCTTATAGCCCATTGAGTTGCTCACGGTGGTCGTTAAACCTCCAATCTAAAAAAAAAAAAAAAAAAACTGCAAAGGATCAAGTGGGACATCGTCGGGCTAAGTGAGGTAAGGAGAAAAGGAGAAGATCTTGTTGAACTGAAAAGTGGACATCTCTTCTACTATCGTGGGACAGATACTGGCAGAACTAGTGGTGTTGGATTAATAATAAACAAGAAACTAAATGATAAAGTTGTAGAAATTGAAAGTTCTTCTGACAGAGCTGCACGACTTGTTATCCAACTCTCGAGAAGATACAAGGCTCAGATTATTCAAATGTATGTACCCACCACAAGTCATCCTGAAGAAGAAATTGAAGAATTTTATGAGAAATATTCGTCATCTAAATAATAAAGGTAAGCAGCACTTGAAGATAATTGTGGGAGATTTCAATGCAAAAATAGGGCAACGGCAACAGAATGAAACTTCAGTAGGTAAATTCGGTCATGGCAACAGAAACCAGCGTGGAAATACTCTCGTTGAGTTTGCAGAGGCAGAAGGGTTTTTCATCTTGAACTCCTTTTTCAAGAAAAAGCCGCACAGGAAATGGACATGGACACATCCAAATGGTACGACAAGTGAAATTGATTTTATTATGTGTAACAAAAAATTCGCCATAGAAGACTGCAGAGTGCTAAACAAGTTCAACACAGGTAGTGACCATAGATTGGTGAGATGTAAGATGCACCTCAACACTAAACTCGAACGTGGCAAGCTCATAAGACAAACAAAATGTATTTACATAACCAACCTTAAAAACACTAAAATACCTTCAAGGTGGAACTGAAGAAGTGGATATTTCTGAAGTTAACAGAAAAGTAACCAAAGCTCTTATGGAAACAGCAACAAAATTAGCTGGTTCTAAGAACAAATTGCATGTGAACAAATTATCAGGAAAAACCAAAATGTTGATGCAAAAAAGAAGAGAGATGAGGACAACTAAAGAAGATGTGATTTCCAAAATGGAATATATAGAGCTATGCAAGACAGCACGAAAAAGTATCACTGAAGACGTAAGGAAATTCAACTGTGAGCTAGTGAGGAAAGCAATTGAAAACAACCAAAGCCTAAAGACAGCAAAGAGACATCTCAGTAAGGGAAGAAAACAGATTATGGCACTGAGAAAAGAAGATGGTTCTGTAACAAGAAATAGAGGCGAAATTTTGACAAGAGTGAAAGATTTCTACGCCACGTTATATGAAAGGGATGATGCATGTACTCCAGACATCATGGAAGGTACCAGTACCAGAGTTTTTCCAGTTATCCCAGCAGAAGTTGCACATGCAATCAAGAACATGAAGCGGGGAAAAGCTCCAGGAGAAGATGGAATTACTGTAGACATCTTACAAGAAGCAAGTGGAGAAATCGAAACAGTACTCGCCCAAATTTTCACTCCATGCCTTAATGAAGGGAAAATTCCTGAGGATTGGAACAACGCTACAATGATCTTGCTACATAAAAAAGGTGACATTGAGGATCTCAGGAACTACAGACCTATCAGCCTCCTATCAGTGGTTTATGAAATCTTCACTAAAGTTCTTTCACACCGTTTGAAGGTAACACTGGACATAGCTCAACCGAGAGAACAAGCTGGATTCAGGAGTGGCTACAGCACAATAGATCATATCCACGTACTGAGAGAACTAATTGAAAGAGCGAGGGAATATGAACTTCCATTGTGCATGGCTTTTATCGATTATGAAAAAGCCTTTGATTCGGTGAAACCATCAGCAGTTGCAATGGCTCTGAAATCCTGCGGTATTGAAGATGCATACATTAATATTATTAATAACATCTATGAAAATGCAAGTGCAAAGATTCTGCTATTTGAAAATACAACACACATAAAAATTGGAAAAGGAGTGAGACAAGGTGACACCATATCTCCGAAGCTCTTTAATGCTACATTGGAAAATGTCGTTCAATCACTGAACTGGGAAAACAAAGGCATAAAGATTAATGGAGATTATCTAACCCACCTTCGTTTTGCTGATGACATAGTCATTTTTGCAACTACCCCATCAGAGCGGCACAGTATGATCCAGGAACTTGCTGAGAAGAGTAAAGAAGTAGGATTAAAAATGAACTTTCAGAAGACAAAAGTGATGTTCAATGCTTTTACAAGAAATGAAGATTTATCGATTGATGGAGAAAAGCTGGAGATAACAGACACGTACGTTTATCTTGGACAGCAGATATCAAGTGAGGGTCACATTGGTGAAGAAATTAATCGGCGTACAAAACTTGCCTTTAGTGCTTTTGGAAGAAACAGCATAATTTTCAAGAGCAATATGCCATTATGTCTTAAAAGAAAAGTGTTTGATCAATGCATCCTTCCAGTGCTTACGTATGGTGCAGAGACGTGGACCTTAGCTAAAAGAGACATACAAAGGCTGCAGACAACTTAAAGCAGCATGGAGAGATGCATGTTTGGTGTAACCAGGAGAGATAAGAAGAGGAACACGTGGATCCGAAAAATGACGAGAGTGGAAGACATCATGATCAGAGTTAAATCCCTGAAATGGCAATGGGCTGGACATACTGCCAGAAGAACAGACCATCGATGGACAGCCGAAATTTTAGATTGGATTCCAAGGGACAGGAAAAGACCCAGAAGAAGACCACATGGAAGATGGGTGGATGAAATTCGAAAGTATGCGGGAGTGACATGGAGGAGACTGGCACAAGACAGACCGTTGTGGAGGAAACTTGGGGAGACCTTCGTCCAGCAGTGGATTGATAATGGTTGACAGTGATGATGATGATATATATATATATATATATATATATATATATATATATATATATATATATATATATGATTGGAGGTTTAACGACCGCCGTGAGCTACTCAACATGGTATAAGCAGTAGCCCTTCCCTAATTTAGTGCCACTGGTTCCAGGGAAGGGAGAGAACCAGTGCCGTAAGACAAACACAACATCCATGCCTCACAGGGATTCGAAGCCGTACCTATTTCGGACGCATGATCAGAAGCCATCGCTTAGACCACTGCGCCACCTGTGCGGCAGCGTGAAGCTTCATCAATACAGGATGAAAGGGGGCACTTGCGGACTTCATTGTGTAAACAATTAGGCAGGATCTCTTATGAGATTCACACAACGTATTCCACGTGTCTACGGAATGATATAAAAAAGCGAAACCACTCCCTTATGTGGCGGTCGTTCTACGATTGCTCCCGATTGATTGCGAAAGCTACACCGGTTTGTGTGTGTGTGGTTTCAAGAACTTGTGGAACGAGATCCTGGTATTTTGGACTTTACACACGAAGCGTGATTTTATTTAAACATTCACGTGAACTGGCAGAATTCAGGTGTATGGGTACGCGAAAGTCCATGTGCAATACATGCGAAACCATTGCATGCCAAGGAAATTGGTATGTGGTATGAAGTGTCACGTAAACTAATTAGTGGTTGTATTTCCTTTGAGCGCGTTGGAACCGCAGAAGTGAACCTCACAATTTTCGGTGAATTTACAAATCAGATGAGGAAGAATTAACCGCTTTATGTTTTCAACCAGACATACGGCGTGTCACACATCAAATGCAAGCATGAAGGAAATGGTAATATTTTCGGGAGGCTGAAGCATTTAAAGAAATCTGCAACCGGCCACGTGTGCAGATTACTTCCTGTGGGGTCTTCTCAAGGGGAAGGTTTACATTAAAGAGCATCGCACAACTAAGATTTCAAAGATGCCAAGACATCGTAGCAATTACTGAAGACACTTCAACGAAAGTACACTGTTTAAAAGAATTAGGAGAGCAAGAGATATTGTAAAGAATATCATGTGCGACTGACGTTGCTGAACGTCAAATATTATTTTGATGTATGGTACAGTACAATATTCAGTAATATGGGTAAGGATAAGCTCATTAACGAATTTTTCTGAAATATTATCATTTAATGCACATGATGTGATATGCTACACAACACTATGCATATCTATACAACAAGAAACAAGTTAGTAAAATCATGCAATGCATTGATTATGATACGCTTTCCAACATACCAGAAATCATTACTCAAGTTATGATGATGATGGCTGTAGAATAAATCTCGCTCCTATGCCCTGACCTTTGACCCCATTTCGATGATATTCAACAGAACCGGTTAAGTATACTTCCGGAACAACATGATAAAGTTTTGTCTCAATCGCAGCATTTTTACATAAGTTATAACGCATAAGGGCGATGGAATGAATCCCGCTCCTATGTCCTGAACTTTGACCTCATTTCACCCATTTTGAACAGGGTTCGTCCACAGGTGGTCCTTTACCACCTACTAAAATTTCATCGAAATCGAACCGTTTTTACGCAAGTTATGACGCATCAGGGCAATGGAATGGATCCCGCTCCTATGACCTGACCTTTGACCCCGTTGCGCCCATTTTCAAGAGGGTTGGTCCCCAGGTGGTCCCCTACAACATACTAAAATTACATTGAAATGGAATCATTTTTACGCGAGTTATCGTGCGGACGGTCGGACTGACTGACAGACAGACAGACTGACAAAGCTGGAGCATATACGCTTCTTCAACCTATGGTTGGAAAGCGTAAAATACGACTTTTTGAAGATGGTAACGGACCTCTAGTAGAGTGTGTGGTTCTCTCGAACAGCTACAGTGTCTGCACACCTATGCTGACTGTAATTAATGAGGTTATCGAGGAGGTTTTGGAGGTATCTTCGCTACTCCTCAATGAGGGCAGTCTCCAGTTCACGAAGAGTCAACTGATGTGCCGACCGAGCTGCAATGCATCTGCCAAGTGCAAACCAGGATGGCTCAATTGGAATTCAGCCAGTGGAGCATGCAGCCCACTCCATACGCTCAACTCCCTCATCCTGAAGTATGTTGCCCACTTGCCGCGCTCTATGAGGTCGAGTGTTATCGTCCGTGAAAAGGGACGATTCACTGACGGCTGCAGCATACTGTTTGACAATATGTCTAAGAACTCGTCTATATACACTATATTGACAAAAGTAACCGGACACCTAGAAGAGGAACACAACATATTATTTATTGACATTCATTAGTACGGTCTCGCTCCACCTTTGGCCTTAATGTATGCACTGACCCTTCGAAGCATGCTTTTGACAAGGTTTTGGAAAACAGCGATAGGTATGCGCTTCCATTCAGTACATAATGCTGTCTCTAACTGTTGCTTAGTAGTAGGCATTGGTTCCAAACTTCTTCTGTAGCGCCCTAATTAATCCCATAGGGGCTCCATGGGATTAAAATCAGGGCGCTGTGCTGGCTACTCCACACACGATACAGAATTATCGTCAAACCACGCCGTAACAGTCCTTGCTTTATGGCACGGTGCATTATTCTGCTGGTACCAACAAGGCTTGCCACAGAGTTGGTAGGGCATAATTGTCCAGAATATTGAGGTAGACGTGCTGGTTAACAGGTTTGTCCACGATCACCAATGGGCCGGGACCATAGAACGCAAAACACCCGCACACGAGTACACTGCCAGCTCCAAACTTTACCGTAGAAACAGTACAGTGCAGTAAATAGCGTTCTCCGTGCTGCCGCCATACCCAAACACGGCCACCAGACTGATGGATCATGTATCTGGATTCATCAGTCCATAGGACCCGTTTCCATTGATCTACTGCTCACGATAAATGTTCTTTACACCATGCATTCCGAGTCGAGATGGCTTATGAGCAGTCGCACGACCACGGTAACCCATGGAATGAAGTTCTCTGCGAATGGTACGCGTACATCCCAATATTCCAGCATTTTTACTCACCTATACACTGAGGTCTTGTGCAGTACTATGTCGATTAGCTGTAACGACTCTGCTGAGGCTTCGACGTCCTCTATTACTGATTTTCTTTGGTCTGCGGGTACGTTTTGCTGCTGCAGGACGCCACGTGGCTTCCACTTATTCAGTACATCCAAAACAGTTGACTTGGGTATATTTAAACGCCTCTGTTTCCCTTATGGACAACCCATTAATACCAACCCTCCAACAATCTTTCCTTTCTCAAAGTCAGTTCTCTCCCGCCGCGACATTTTCACTCAACCTCACAGTGCGATATGATTGCGGTCAGATGCAGGCTTGTTTTTATACTGTTTGCAGCTGTACTGAGCCTGTTGCAGCTGATCCGTTCGTTTGCATTTGAAGGGGTGTCTGATGACTTTTGTCAATATAGTATGTCTCTGGGCCGTCAGACTGCTGTTACGGATGACGTACAGGCCCGTACATCCACCAATACTTAGCTTGCCCAGAGTATCAACTTATGTACGCTGTAATGTGACGTTTCTTGCGCAAAAGCTGGGTTATTTCGTTTGCCGAGTTCCTTCCAGATAAAAACTCGTCGATTGTCAGACTCCAGATTGAATCTTAATTCCTCAGAGAAAAGGACTTGACTCCACTCGTCGTGTCTCCAACCACAATATTCCTTAGCCCAGTTTCTCCGGGCCGTTGGGTGTGGTGCGGTTAAAGAGGGACACACCATTGGTCATCGTGCATAAAGGCCACCTTGGTGTATGCGATTGAGGATAGTTTGAGTTGACAATCTGCCTCCGGTTGACACGAGAATCTCTCGCCAGAGCTGAGTAACATATTGGCCCCTGTTCCGACGGGCTGCTGACAATAGATAACGGTCGTCCGTTGATGTATAGTTGCTCGTGGACGGCTTTGAACTCGTCTTCTTCGAAATCTTCATGCATCTTTGAATCGTGTCCACAGTCGGTGAGTGACAGTTCGTGACACTCCAATGGCTTCTTCTTCCAGAATGACAATAGCTCTCCACGCCGTTGATTCCGGTAAATCATGCCGTTGAGACATCTTTCGAAACGAATACTTCAAGAAACAAAATGTTACGATAAACGGGGAGGAATAAAGGAGCTTCCGAGAAACCTTCGGTTTTTACGCTTTCCAACCGTAGGTTGAAGAAGCGTATATGCTCCAGCTTTGTCCGTCCGTCCGTCCGTCTGCACGATAACTGGCGTAAAAAATGGTTCGATTTCGATGAAATTTTAGTATGTGGTAAAGGGACCACCTGGGGACGAACCCTATTGAAAATGGGACAAATGGGGTCAAAGGTCACGACGAAGGAGCGGGATCCTTTCCATTGCACTTATGCGTCATAACTTGCGTAAATATAGTTCGATTTCAATGAAATTTTACTATGTGGTAGACCGCTGGGGACGAACCCTGTTCAAAATAGGTGAATCGGGGTCAAAGGTCAGGACATAAGAGCGGGATGCATTCCATTGCCCTTATGCGTCATAACGTGCGTAAAAATGGTTCGATTTCGATGAAATTTATTTGTGATAGGGGACCACCTGAGGACAAACCCTATTGAAAATGGACGAAATGGGGTCAAAGGTCAAGACGTAGGATTGCGATCTATTCCATCGCCCTTATCTCATATTATTAAGGTGGACGCCAAGTAATTTTGCTTCCTATACTTCCAATGGAAAAACTTTTGTACACATTTCCTTCACAATTAATGTGTTCCCAAGGATGAAAATTTGAACATCGATTAAAATAACTTCATATTATAACTTGGAATACTTAATATTTTCTAAAACATAACCGTAATTATATTAAAAAATCGATAACTTTTCCTTTGGTGGTGGTGAAACCAGAAGAAGGATGGCGCGACCTGTACTTTGATGACGTCAGTAGACAAACAAATGTTGGATTGCATAATTATGGTTATGTTTTAGAAAATATTAGGTATTCCAAGTTATAAAATCAAGCTATTTTAATCGATGTTCAAATTTTCATCCTTGTGAACGCATTAATTGTCCAAAAAAGATGGCGTGACCTGTATTTTCATGACGTCAGTGGACAAACAAATGTTGGATTGCATAATTATGGTTATGTTTTAGAAAATATTAAGTATTGCAAGCTATAAAATGAAGATATTTTAATTGATGTTCAAATTTTCATCCTTGGGAACGCATTAATTGGGAAGAAAATGTATACAGAATTTTTTCCATTCGAAGTAGGGGAAGCAAAATTACTTGACGTTCACCTTAAAGGAGCAATTCTTGTATGTATGTAAATTTTATTTTGAAAACGGCTCTAAGGATTTTGATGAAAGTCGTCGTTTTTTGGTACTAGAAATCGATTTAGCTTGATCTCGACTTTAGAAAATATCGTTTAGTGGGTTAAATAACCACCCCGAATTACCACGTTTTTAGTGTAGTGTCATGGCGTCGTCCCATTAGATGCTGGTGTGCGGTCACGCTATCTGTTTCATTACGTCACGCGTTGTGTGTGAATCTTATTAAAGTTTGATGACGTTACACTCTTGCGAGAAGATGGTCGCGATTCCCATCTGCATCATTACGTCACGAGTTGTGTGCGTATGTCCGTGCGCACGATAACTAGCGTAAAAATAGTTGAATATCGATGAAATTTTAGTATGTGGTAGGGGAACACCTGGGAAAGAACCTTATTGAAAGTGAACGAAATACGGTGAAAGGTCAGGGCATAGGAGCGGGATCCATTTCACTGCTCTTATGCGTCTAACTAACGTAAAAAAGGTTCGATTTCCATTACATTTTAGTATGTGGTAGAAGACCACCTGGGGACAAACCCTATTGAAAATTGGCGAAATGGGAGTCAAAGGTCAGGACATAGGAGCGGAATCACTTCCATAGCCATTATGCGTCATAACTTACGTAAAGATTTTTCGATTTGGATGAAATTTTAGTATGTTGTAGGGACCTGCCAGGGGACAAATCCTGTTGAAAATGGGCGAAATGTGGTCAAAGGTTCGGACACAGGAGCGGGATCTATTCCATAGCCCTTATGCATCATAACTTATGTAAAATTGCTTCGATTGCGACAAAACTTTATCATGCTATTTCGGAGGTATGCTGAACTGGTTCTGTTTAATATCATCGAAATGGGGTCAAAGGTCAGGTCACAGGAGTGAGATTTATTCCACAGCCATTTTCCTCATAACTTGAGTGATAACTTGAGTAATGATTTCTAGTATGTTGGAAAGCTTATCATAATCAATGCATTGCATTATTTTACTAACTTGTTAATCAAACCTGTGATTTATGCATTCTGACGTCACACAAGCTAATTTGTATAAAGATGCGCAGGATTCGGCTGTCTACGCTACATTCGACTTGCGCTTTCAGCGTTTCGGTAAGATATCACACGATTGGCTTGCATAATGTTGCCGAAGTCACATGCTCCTCTAATTATTTTGAGCAGTGTAGTTGCAAATTGGATAGAAGTGTCATGTGGAGTTGTGTTTGAATGATAGTGGTGAGAAGTTTCAGAATATTATCTACGAAAATCATGTTTTACAATGTGTAATGTGGCTGTTTTATAAATATCGCAGTGTCGGATATTTAGCGGGAAAATCGCTTTGTATCATAATGAGTCTAATAATAGCCTTATAAGTATCTATTTGAAGCTTATTCGTCCGCCACCCAGACAGATATATTCAAAATAAGCGTAGGTGCTTGGCTAGTCGTCCGAGCTGATCTCGAGTTCAATCCCTACATGAGGCATCGGTGGTTTGTTTGACTTCAGGCGGTGGGGCTCCTTCCTGGATCTTCTTCTTCTTGTTACTCAGTCCAAGGACTAGTTGTTCAGTAGACGTACTCTGTCTTTCCATTCCTCTCTATTTTTCGCCTTTCTCTTCGTCGTAGTATGTCCTAGTATTGGTGTCTTCGAGTAATTGTGCCACAAAACCATTCCCTGGCCGTCCTCTTCCTCTCTTGTCTTGAATTTTCCCTTCCAAAACTTTCAGAATCGGGCCTCCATGTCGCAATATGTGTCCCATCCATAACATTCTTCTTCTTTTTAACATGTTGATCAGATTCATGGGTTCTCCCACTCTCTCCAGGACCTCCTCATTAGTCTTTTTATCGAGCCAGCTTATTCTCTCCATTTTTGTATAGCTCCACATCTCAAATGGCTCCAGCCTTCTCACTTCCCTCTTGGTCAATGTCCGTGTTTCAGAACCGTGGAGAGCTACTGGCCAAACATATGCCTTTAAAATTCTCTTCCTCAGTTTTAGATCTATATTTTTGGCTGTCAGTAGTCTTTGATAATCTCTAAAAGCCATTTTTGCCGTCCCTAGTCTCATTCCTATGTCCTTTTCACATCTCGCATCTTCAGTAATAATTTGACCCAAATAGGGAAATGATTTAACTTGTTCGATGCATTGTCCTTAAATTTTAAGGAAAGCCTGTTTTGGATCCTTCCCTATTACCATTAGTTTTGTCTTATTTTTATTTATCTTCATTCCATAGATGATATCTTGTAGCCAACAAATTTGGGACGAGCGACTACGTAGATCCCTCAGAGTTGTTCATGGACACAAAAATCTCCGGCTGAATCTAGAAACTTTGTAAATGTTTCGGATGGTTCATTTTTTCAACAACTCCACGATGTAATTGATAGACTCTCCATCTGATAACACAGAAGCGGTTTGTGGCCGAAAATGGTCAAAGACAGGTCGGAAAACATAATGCTACAGTGTTCGGTTAACTTTACAGAAAGACAGAAATCTGCAAAGGAAAACCGCCACCACAGTGGACGAATTGTCAGAGGGCGCAAGCGCCTGGTAAATCGTCCGAGTGAGGGGCTGGTCCGAGCCCCGGATAATACATAAATGGTGGGACTGTTCTACGGCGCTTCTCCCCAGTGGACCCTAGTTGGGGAATGGCCGCTGTTTCGTAGCCTTGAATGCTCAAGGTGGATGTTAACCTCTAAAAGAAAAAAGCAAATGAAACGCTCACAATGGGATAGCCACATGATTTACAAAGTATGGGGTTTTTATGGTGGAAGATGTAGGTATCAGTGCATTGCACAAAAGACATACCTTCCACTCGCTGTCAATAGCACTGTGTGCTTAGTCAGTGAGTCTGTGTAACTGCAATTTCATGTTTTACAAGGATATGCTAATTTTCCTGACTGACTGGTTGTATGTGTACGTTCTAAAACTATGGCTTCCTCTCTGTTTTCTTGGTTGAATCGAGTGGACTACTAGAGTTCGTGGACTTTTCCTAAACGTAGCTAGGCAATTCAGTCATTTGCTAGGCAAATGCAACCGGAAAAGGCTAGGTCTCATAATCAATTAGCTCCCCAGTTGATTCTGTGCAAAGGGATCTGTCCCACTCTGGTTGCATAACGATACGGGGCGCTGCCTTTTTACATTTGTCCGAAATGGGTCCGGGTTCGAAACTCAAGTGATGTATGGATGGCATGTTTGTCTTACGGCACTGGCTTTCCCACTTCCGTGGATCCAGCTGCTTTGAATCGGGGACGAACAAGTAGCCCACAGGTCCGTCCCCGATTCAGACACTAAACAAACAAAAGGATCAGAGTTACGGAAATTTATCAGTGGTATCAAATAGCATGTGGGTGCGTGTATTTGCGTCCATCTAATGGACTGAGATATACGAAGGAAATTTTTGAGGAGAGGCTGGTTCTACGAAAAAACAAATTTAAATACAAAGACTGTGCCAGTTGTTGTTTTTTTAACTCAAACCGTGAGAGAGCGCTGGACTTGAAACTTTCTTAAGGCGTCGACACTTTTTTCGCCTTCCCCTTCTTAGATAGTGACACAAAACAGGGAATGAAAGATTCCAAATGATGTAAAAAAATGTTCATTGTAGTACTCATATTTTAAAAAGAAATCGATTAGCCGAAGTTGATTTTTACATGAGCGCCTACCAAGTAGTTTATAAAGATCGGGAATTTCTGAAGGGCTAGATTGGAAAACGTTATTGTCTAAGTGGACAGACAGATATGCTCACAAGGAAACGGACACGTGGTTGTCGCTGATTGCAAAACCAAAGTATGTTGTGTAGATAGAGGATCATAAGATTTCTTTGTATCCAAACTTGGAGCTGCTATGGAAAACAGGGGGAGCCACTACAGCCTTGTTCGTGAGCATTATATTATTAATGTATATATAATATGAATGTATGTATATTATGAATGTATGTATATTATGAATGTTATATTAGAACATCTTACAATTATTTTCTACTAGTGGAGGTACCCGGCGTTGCTCGGGATAGACATAGTTTGTTTTCAAGTTACAATGTAAATCGCACTATAAAAAATCCTACCATGATGAACCCTCAAGTCGGGCCTCACTCTGTTCCAAGGTCTCTGCCGATCTAGATACACTGACTCTTTCTCGCTGATCCACAAGTCTTCGATCACGTTGTTCGGTTGCCTCACTCTCTCGAAGTAATTTTACTTTCCTTGCTTTCGGCTGAACTTGTCCGATGGGTTTGCGTTTTTTTTGGCGACATTTTACCACACTTGATGAAAGTGTTATTATAAAAATCACAATTTATAATGGCCGTTCTGAGCCCTAAAAACTCGAAATAGCAAACATGCACAATAATGCACTTCGCATTCAGCAATCTAGAGTGTAGATATACAACCTGATCACACCCAACGTGAAAGAAAGTAGTTCACGATAATATACGGAATTGTTTTTACTAATCTCGAAAACTAAACCGATTCGGATAATTATTTCACCGTTGGGAAGCTTTCTGGAGGACATAGGCTATTTCGTTTATTTATTATTATTATTATTTATTTATTTTTATTTATTATTATATTTTGGCTGTACTCCCAAAAATAACATCTCTTTCAAGTAGTTTCCAATTTCCCATGTATCGTTCAGCTTTGTTTATATACAACCTGATCACACCCAACCTGAAAGAAAGTAGTTCACGATAATATACGGATTTTTTTTTACTAATCTCGAAAACTAAACCCGTTCGGATAATTCTTTCACCGTTGGGAAGCTTCCTTTTTCCGGTGGACAAAGGCTATTTTTTTTAATCTATACTAATACCAATACTAATCTTGTATTTAAATTTTATGTATGAAGAAGACCGTCTGTTTTAACTTCAACTTAACCTTCATGCTATTTGAGAGGACCATGCCTGTTGGTGGAAATCTGTAGCTCCACTCATATTTGAGACTCCTGCGTCAATTGTTTGGAATCTAATGAAACCTAATCCTTACAAAGAAAATGCCATGGTAACATAAACAAAAAAATACTTATGACAATATGTTCCGCCGGTGCGTTGTGTTTTCAAAAATCGGACTCTTCCCCGTATGCCTGAACCGCGGAAGCTTCGGAGGAGTGAGGCGTCACCTGACGACCGTTGCTCTGATACGCGGAGTAATACCGCAACAGCCGACTTGCACCCAGCCTATAGAGGGCCCCGAAAAACACATTTTACCCCCTTAGGAATGGAATTTCTATAAATCGTCCCGCCTGTATTTTAATCTGGCTGATGAAGAGTATGTATGCCAATTTTGGTGCAAATCCATCAAACCGTCTAGGAACGTATGCGGAACAAACATACAGACTTTCACTTTTATATATATATATATATATATATATATATATATACATTGACGGGAAAAAAATCCCAACACCACGAAAAAATAGTTGTAGAGGAATGAAACGGCGGCAATACATTTGTATAGGTAACATATTTAATCGATTAAGGTTTCAAGATCACAGATTAATGTAAGCGCGAGAAGAGCCATTTTAAATATGAAATGCTGGTACATTAATAACCGGTGTAACCGCCAGAATGTTGAATGCAAGCACGCAAACGTCCATGCATTGTGTCGTACAGGTGCTGGATGTCAGTTTGTGGGATGGAGTTCCATGCCTGTTGCACTTGGTCGGTCAATACAGGGACGGTTAATACTGGTTGGGGGTGACGCTGGAGTTGTCGTTCAATGATGTCCCATACGTGCTCGATTGGTAAAAGATCTAATGATCTAGTAGGCTACGCCAACATGTCGACACTATGTAGAGCATGTTGGGTTACAACAGCGGTATGCGGGCGAGCGTTATCCTGTTGGAAAACACCCCCTGGAATGCTGTTCATGAATGGCAGCACAACAGGTTGAAACACCAGACCGACGTACAACTGTGCCGTCAGGGTGCGTGGGATAACCACGAGAGTGCTCCTGCTGTCATAGGAAATTGCTCCCCAGACCATAACTCCAGGTGTAGGTCCAGTGTGTCTCGGCTGCAGACAGATTGGTTGCAGGCGCTCACCTGGCCTCCTTCTAACCAACACACGGCCATCACTGGCACCCAGGCAGAACCGGCTTTCATCAGAAAACACAACAGATCTCCACTCCGTCCTCCAATGAGCTCTAGCTTGACACCACTGACGTCGCAAACGGCAGTGGTTTGGAGTAAGTGGAATGCACGCTACAGGGCGTCTGGCTCGGATCTTTCCTTCAAGTAACCGATTTGTAATAGTTCGTTGTGTCACTGTGGTGGCAACTGCAGCTCGAATTGCTGCCGCAGACGCGGTACGATGCGCCACGGCCATGCGCCGTACACGGCAGTCTTCCCTCTCAGTAGTGCCACGTGGCCGGCCGGAACCCGGTCTTCTTGAGGCAGTACCTTCCCTTGACCACCGCTGCCAACAATCATGCACAGTGGCTACATTCCTGCCAAGTCGTTCTGCAATATTACTGAAAGAAAATCCACCTTCTCGTAGCCCTATTACACGACCTCGTTCAAACTCCGTGAGCTGTTGATAGTGGCTTCTTCGTCTTCTTAAAGGCATTCTTGACTAACATCAACACACTACGTCGAATCTCAACGATAACTAACGCTCACGAACGTTACAGCGCGCATTTACAGCAAACCTGCTTTGCATGTTCCGAGGGGCGCTACTAGCGCCACACGTATGCGCCGAGCGCGAAATTTGCATAGACGTCATCTTACAGATGTACTCTCACCGCCTACCAACTGTCGTTTATCTAACACAACCCCTTCTTGGTGTTTGGATTTTTTTCGGTCAGTGTATATAGATAAAAATAAGTGCAAGAAGTGTTTATAAAAATATGGTTAAATTCATAACGGACACTGTGTTGGTAATATCAGAGATGAACTTTTGGCGCAGAGACCACTTTCTCCGTCTGCAGTTTTCAGAGCCTTGATTTCAAAACCTAATCCGCTTTGCATTTTATAAGTGTGGTTATGTCACTACTAATCCTGGATACTTCCAAGCACCTCTCCAGTATTGTTTTGAATCGGGCTTAATTGAGGAATGTAGTAGAGAAGATTGCGAGGAAACAGGATTCATGAAATGTGCTCACTGTGAGAACTACTTTTGTTTGGATCATTCCATAATTAAAGATATTCATGTTTTTTAGGTACCGGTCCCGTGGGGAGGCAGATCCCCACAGGTCTCCGGACCGAATATGTCCGAGTGAAAGACTGTGGTTTCCGGAGACTGACGGACTAGCTATCGCAGCGCCGTCAGGAACCTTAAAAGTTTCCGAACTTATGAGAGAGTTAAGCATTTCCCTGTGAAGTCTTCACTTAGACGGTACAGGTAGAGTCGTCAGCTGGTATCGTACATGAAAGGTGTGTGCAATGTATATGCATTATTGAACACGCTATACTGTATATCGATTCATGAATACTTTGTAATGTATACCAATTGTTTAAAACAACAAAATCAATTCCGATTCGGGCCGCAAGAGTAATGGAGATTCAATGAAATTGTCTCTGCCAGTGTTCTTTGATGTCATGTAACTTCATTTATATTCTATAGCACCTAAAAGTTTGTCATTATCCGTTTCTCCTTCAATACTGTCGAATGATATAACAAGCACTGTGCATTTAGCGAGAACGGTCTGGACCGTTCCCTTGTCAGAGCAGTGGCTTGTATTCGAGGCCCAGGGTATGCACAAATAAAAGTCAATTAAATACACACAAATAAAAGTCAATTATCAACAGTATTAAGATATGTCTGTGCTTTCGCTTTGAAAAAAACACACGTGCGGATTCGTTTCTTTTGACTAAGAGAATTAGTCTGGCTAGCGAGAATCACCAACGGTCTTAACACAAACAGTTGTCATCGCAACGCAAACAGCTCTACCCGAATCTTCGCTTTCCTGATTCGAAGAATTTTGATACAATCGCCTGCTAGCGTTTCCATGACAACATGAATGTGCGTGTGGAAAGTGAATGGGACATTTGCTTTGCGCAACAGTTCGCTCAGAAAAGAGAAGACTTCGGACTACCTTAGTCACTCGAATGCTCCCTCCCGTAACAGCACGTGTTTTGCGACAGCTGTTTCAGTTTGTGTGAAGTGTCAATGAATTAAAAGCAGTGATATATCTTAAATTCGTGGCTTTGTTGGATTTAAAATGTTTAGATAAATTTTCTGAAAGCTTCCCTAAACATCTGCTGTCAGAACTTAAAGAACTTTATGCTTCAAATTTTGATGCAGCTCGACTAAAAAATGAACTGGCCGGCCCGGTGACGCAGTGGTCTAAGCGATGGCCTCTGATCATTCGTCCGAAAGGGGTCCGGGTTCGAATTCCGGTGAGGCATGGATGCTGCGTTTGTCTTACGGCACTGGCTCTCTCCCTTCCCTGGAACCAGTGACCCTAAATTAGGGACGGACGACTGCTTATAGCCCATTTAGTTGCTTCACAGTGGTCGTTAAACCTCCAATTAAAAAAAAATGAACTAAAGGTGTTTTATTCCCTTGATGAATACAAAAAAAATATCAGTAAGAGACATTACTTGTTACATAAGGTGGAATAAATTGGACATTGGGTTTAGTGGGGTGTAAAAATTAGCAGACCTAATATTAGAGTTTCCATCAGCAACTGCTGAAAGAAGTTTTTCTGTATTAGAAAGAATCAAGACATCTTACAGCCACACAAGGACATGTATACATTCGAGAAACTTGGCTGTTTTGTCAATAGAGAAAAACATTCTTTTTAAATATGAAAAAGTACTCGGAAGAAACTTTTTATGAAAACGTAACACTCAAGTTCACACAAAAGGAAAGAAGAATGGAGTTCATGTAGAAATGAAGTATTCAGAAGAAGAATGGAGTGCATGTACAAATAAGTGTTCAAATCCTCATAATTGTTTGGTATCATTTTAGCTATAGCATGTGTAAAATTTAGAAAAAAGTTACTTCTATTACTTAACAACTGGAAAAAAAACTTGTGATTTAAAAAAGGAAAAATTAGTACTAGGGGGTGGGGGTGAGATAGCCCAGGTGTCGGACCCAATATACGCCACTGGCTTAGGGGCTTATTTTCGAATCATGGAGATGATTTCTAATCAACCCTTTTTAAAATGAGATGCGATACTTAGGTGCACGTGTCCAATCAAAAAATAAATTTGACTTAAACAGACCCTCAAGTGTGGGTGTGTCCATGACTTCCGCTGCCGAAAGCGATGTTGAGGTCTTTCCAAAAAATCATTTTGTCCAGGACCAGGATTTTAAACTTACTCTGCTGGTCTTGTTTTTCTACGAAATACGTCAGACGTATGATTTAGAGCGAAATTGTTCATTAATTTTAAGGAGCTGGTAGAACTATCATGACTTGCCTACAGCATATGTGTGTTAGGGCTGCGTATACTGGAAAATATTGTTTTGTTAGCAGTTTACAGTATTTAGTTTCGGTGAATTATCTTCTTTCTTTCTTTTTTTTTTTTTTTTTTGCCCTAGGACTAACTTATCGCAGTTTCAACGTTAAGTCTTCAGCTTTTTCTACGAACTGAAGGTTATAGACTGCGGTTGCTTTTTTCCATTTCTCCTCCTCCTCCTAATCGCTCGTACACCAGTCTTCATCTTTGCGGTCGGCTGTCGATGTATTAATTCAAGGATACAGTTACCCGTTGATAGGAAATAGATCACTATCATTATCTTGTATCAAAAGCAGAACAACACCGCAGAATGGGATATTACCACATTAACGTTTTGTTTTTCCACTATGGATTGTTGCGCTGATTTCTTACTAAAATCCGGGACAAACTTTTCTACTGAAAACTTGATCCGAGCACCAATACATAGGAATTTCAATTAAAAATGATTCATGCTGCTTAGGATAACTACGGTACATCTGCTTTATCTGACAGATGTATAATCAACCGTTAGACTCAACCTCATGTGAATACATGCACAGCACCATAAAGGAATTTCTACATTTGCACTTGAAAAATGATCATGTCCACCCCGGTTTCCTATTATATCTATACTACAGTTGGATATCCTTAAAATTTCATAACACAGTGGGACCTGTATGTAAGGAACCTCTGTTTAGCGAATTTTTCTGTTTAACGAACTTTATGGAGAAGCAAATTTGAAGTTGCGATTCAAGAGTGGCAAGTCATACAATATCCGAAGACTTGAACATATTACTCGGAAACTTGAGACTTGGTCATTCTAGGTGGTGTAGTGGTTGGCATACTCGGGCACAAACCAGGGAGACGCGGCTTCGAATCTCGCTCCAGGACGCAGACATTTTCAAGTTTTCGAATGTTGACTTACCACACTTGTCATAATTTACACCAATAGACGGCATCACAACTTCAAATTTGTACTGTACACTGGTGTAATCCCGTATTCATGGTTTATGGAGGAGCACTGAAAGCTGAGCTGTAATGCTTTCAAGAATACTTCTACGAGGATTATACCGAAAGCAATGCAAAAGTGGGCATAAACTTTTTTATTATTACACGGAGGTCGTTCAAATTGCATATATATTGGTACAGTAAATCTTTCTCTATACAAAGATATTATTCAACATAGTCTTCATCACAAGCGATGCATTTGCGCCATCGTTGAACCCAACTCTCGAATCCTCTTTGAAAAAAAATCAGGTGTGAACTGTTTTACCCACTTCTTTGCAGCCACTTTCACCTCGCATGTGCCATAAAATCGTCCACGGGGACTGTCCTTCACTTGACCGAACAGATGGAAGTCGGAGGGTGTCAGACCTCTGCTGTACGATGCATGGGGGACTGCCGTCCAGCCTAATTTGCTGATCACCTGATTTGTTGCCAAAGATGTGTGTGGTCTCGCATTGTCACGGTGAATGTGGATCCTTTTCAGATTCTTGTTCGGTCTCTTCCTCCTTATGGCTTCTCTAAGCTTTTTGAGTGTCTCAATGTACCGCTTGCTGGTCACAGTACGGTCACGTTCCAGAAAATCAAGGAGAATTGACACCTCTGTCATCCCAAAAGACAGTCACAATGACTTTCTGTGCTGA
This sequence comes from Macrothele yani, assembly GCA_039090855.1. NCBI lineage: Eukaryota > Metazoa > Arthropoda > Arachnida > Araneae > Macrothelidae > Macrothele > Macrothele yani. The sequence continues at coordinate 10,606,168 of CM077022.1, read as the reverse complement.
TCGCTGGCTCTTGAACTTCTTAGGCCTTGGTGAAGAGGTGTGACGCCATTCCATGAATTGATTCTTCGTTTCTGGACCGTAAAGGTACGCCCACGTTTCCTCCCCTATTAACAGATCGAAAAAAAAAAAAAAAAAGAGAACGTGTTTTCACTGGATTCAAACGCATCCAGCAGATCAGAGCAGACTTCCATTCTTCTCCCCTTCAAATCGGGTGTCAACTGCCGAGGTACCCATTTTTGCACACACTTTCCGATAGCCTAAGTCTTCCACCATCTTCTGTATGGTATTGTGGCAACAGTCCAGTTGTGCAACAAGATCACGGATTGTGACTCGTGTATCCGCGCGAATCATTTCATCCACTCGGTGACGATTCGTGTCAGTGGTCACAGATGATAGTCGCCCACTGCGTAGTTTGTCTTCCATTCTGGTTTCCCCTTCTTTAAAGTTCTTCATCCATTTGTTCACATTGCTCTTGTCAATGGTGTCATCTCCGTAAACATTCTGTAGCCTTCTGTGGATGTCGGACAGCCTGCACCCTTCCTACGTCAAACACTCAATAACTGCACGTAGCTTATGTTTCTAATCCATTGTTTACCTGCAATGAACAAAAAGGGTTACTGTAGAAGAAGAGTTACTCTACCAACATGTGCAATTTGAACGGCCTCTGCCATTTAATAAAAAAGTTAATGACCACTTTTGCATTACTTTCGGTACAACCCTCGTATTTAATGAATTCTTTATAAGAAGCTATTTTCATTCTGATTCTATTTGTTGTAGTCGAAATTGATAAGGATGTTGCTTGTTTATTTGGGTGTTTAACGACCACCGTGAGCAACTCGATGAGCCATAAGCAGTAGTTGTCCATCCCTAACTTAAAGCCACTAGTTCCAAGGAAGGGAAAGAGCCAGATCCGTAAGAAAACTGCAACATCCATGCCTCATCGGGATTCGAACCCAGACCCATCTCGGAGGAATGGTCAGAAGCGAGCGCTTAGACCACTGCGCCACCGAGTGACAAGGATGATGCCACTGCTGATTCTCATACTGAGGAGACTCTTCAGAAAAGTTTTGAGATTTCTGATGACTTCGAAAGTAAATCAAAACCAACCAAATACGACATGATTAAAGCACTGCAGATGATTCGAAAAGTGCTTCAGTCCGTTTATAACGAGACAGAAGATATAAATTTAGCCTGTACCCTTCTTTCGTCAAAACCTCAATGACGGCACGTAGCTTCTGCTTGTAATCCATTGTTTACCTGCCTTAAAGATATAATGCCTCTTTTGGGCACCATTTTGTTCAGACAGATCGGCCTTTTAAATGGTAAATAGATGTGACACTTACGACAGAAGGAAGTACCTTGTGCTAAAGGTCAGAAAAAAATGATGTGAAGGAGGATTCATAAAATTATTAAAGTTAATATCGTTCTAGTTTTGTAAAAATATGTTCATTACCCACATTTTTGAATAATAATGTACATGTTACGACCCTAGCCCGAGGTTTAGTCACTTCGCGAAATGACCGGGAACTTCCAACTTTGGCCAGTTCATGTATCTAAAGCCCAAAATATACAATAATTTACCAGTATTTCAGGCTTTGGCCATCCAGTTCTAGATTTGGCCATGAGAAACTGGCTAAAGTGTGTGTGTGTGTGTGTGTGTGTTAGTAATTACACTGAATAACAGAAATAAACTTTTTGTTAGTCACAAAGACTGCATATGCCGAATCATATAGTATTTGTCGTGCTGATTACAAATCTGCTTGCTAAATTGTTCTACCGGGCATAGTTCTCGAGTAACCTGTTGTTTTAGTGTGCAATAAGCCATCATTTTTGGCATGTATATTTCTCTACAAGCAATTAATTACACTTACCTTAAAAAGTAGTTATTTTAGATTTTCTTTTGTACTTTGCTTGTAGTACATCACCTTTTAGAGTTCAACAGTAATCATCTAGCACTTTAGGGCTCCGTTTTCCTTTATAGCGGTTTTCTATGATACATATGTCCTGATGAAAATGTACTCCGTGCTCATCTCTTTCAGCTCCTAAGTTCTGTGGGGAAAAGTCCAGATGCGAGTGAAGAAAATGCATTTTAAGGGACATATTGCATCCCATGGCCTTATAGTTCTCTAGAAGCTCGGTAACAAGTTCTTTATAATTTTCTGCCTTCCGGTTACCTAAAAAGTTCAGTACCCCATCTTTAAATGACTTCCATACAGCAGCTTCAGCCTCATTCAAAGTGCCTTCAAATGCAAGATCACACATAAGTTCCCTTATTTGTGAACCAATAAAAATGCCTTGTTTAATTTTAGCTTCAGATATTTTGGGGAACTTGTTCTTTAGAAAACTAAAGGCTTCTCTCTTTATTCAATGTCTTTACAAATTTTTTTATCAAACCCAGATTGGGTGGTAAGTACACGTTCTGAGGACTTACTAAAGGCTCAGCAACAACATTTTTATTACCTGGAATTAAGGACTCTCTCTTTTAGGCCAGGTCTTTTTAATGTAATGAGAATTTCTGTCCCTACTGTTCAATTCACAGGGGAAGCAGCAGTATTTTGTGTATCCAAGTTGTAGACCAAGGAGTAAAGCTATCACTTTAAGATCGCCACATATATTCCATGAGTGTTTTTTGTATACTATACTTTGAAGCAACAGTTTCATATTTGCACATGTTTCTTTCATGTATGCAGCATATGCAACAGGTACTGACGGATACATGTTTCCATTATGAAGGACAGCTTTTAAGCTTATTTTTGAGGAATCTACAAAAAGTCTCCATTCTTCAGGTTTGTGTTGCGGTCCTAAGGCTTCAAACAAATAAGTCTATATAATTGCAGTACACAAGATCACCACTCTTCGAAAATAAGTGTTCAAACTCTTCCTGTCGTCGACAAAAACTACATACTTTTGTGCTTGGTTGTAAAAGATTCCATCCCTTCAATCTTGAAGCCAATTTTATCATCTACACTCCATGACTGTGGAGGAACAGGAAGATCTGGACTATGAGGACCAGGTCCTATGGCGGAAGGAATACTGTGATACTGAATCGTGCCTTTGGTCTTAGCTGCAAATCCAGATAGCTTAATGATGCAGAAGTAACAGTCTGTTAGTGGACTTTCGGTTCTTTTCAAACGATTGGTACCGCAAATGACATTTGACGTGATTCCTTCAACCAGCCAGTCAACAAAGTTACACATGAATTACAACAAATGTGAGATGGCTAAGATTTATCTTCATCCCCTATTTTGCATTGGAAATAAAGTTCATACGATTTTCTAATCAAAGGTGTGAAATGTCGCTTTTGGGGCTTTAAAGTAAATTGTCCACAAATGTAGCAGAAACTGTTTGGATGGTTCACACAAGTACGCGGATTTATTTAGGGTACAGCTCGCACAATCCCCACTACTTCTTAAAACCACGAGAAAATGCACGTCCTTTACTACCGATTAAATGCATTCGAATGACAAAAAGTCTTTGTTCCCCCTTCCCAGGCCGCCCCGGTGGCGCAGTGGTCTAAGCGATGGCCTCTGATCATTCGTCCGTAAGGGGTCTGGGTTCGAATCCCGGTGAGGCATGGATGTTGTGTTTGTCTTACGGCGCTGGCTCTCTCCCTTCCCTGGAACCAGTGACCCAAAATTAGGGACGGGCGACTGCTTATAGCCCATTGAGTTGCTCACGGTGGTCGTTAAACCTCCAATCACACCCCCCTTCCCAGAAGGAATTGCATATCAGGAAGTAATGGCGCCAGTATGTCTACTCTCAGAGACACAGCTATCCTGACCGATGTCTCCGTTGGAAAACATAAGGGAATTCCTTTAAGTAACACAACATTCACCACAATAGGGAGTTCCATTACAAGAAATTGGAGCCCAGTGGAGCAATTGTGACAACATATTTGGTTTCAGCACCCGTAAATACATACAAAACCATTAAAGTTTTTTGTAACAAAGCTATTGTTCTTGATTGTTATCTTTACTTTGGTGGTCCATATGTGGACCGAAGGTGAGAGTTTAGTGGTGAAAAATCCCACAATATCGCCAGTAGGGATCCAAGTCCCATGTGATCTCTAAGACTTCCCAGCGCTGCAAAAAAAAAAAAAAAAAAAAAAAAAAAAAAACGTAATTTTACGCATTTTCTCATTTCCTCAAAGGTGTACAAATCACATAAAACAGATAAATGAATGACAATCTTAACACTATGATCTGTTTTTACTTTTACTTGCTTGTGCAGTTTGACAATATAACGACATGTATTTTATAGCATGTAATTATGACAGTTGAACAAATTACTTCAAAGAGAAGATATTACCAGTGTGGAAATCCTGTTTAGTTTTACTTGTTTGTGCAATCTGAGCTGTTATGACATTCGGAGTTGTACAACCTATTGGCTGGTTTACACTTACATCGATTCGTCAAACATTTTCCACTACAGAAGCACCTTGAAAATCCTTGGCCTCCAGTTAAAGATTGACTCAATGATGCTGTTCTTAATGATATTTCATTATCCGGAATTGATTGCAAAGTAACGAATGTCTCTTTAAGAACCGTGAACTGACTTCTGGCATACAATTGCTTTAAACCTCCGACCTCTATAAACTAGGGACAGAGTGGTAAGATTTTCTTACCACTCTGTCCCTAGTTTATAGAGGTAATTCTCTACAGACAAAACCACATAGCACCACCGAAGTAAAGATAATTACTAACTTTGGCCAGTTTCTCACTGCCAAATCTAGAACTGGCCGTCCAAAGCCCGACGTACTGGTAGATTATTGTATATTTTGAGCTTTTGTAGATTATTGTATATTTTTAGGCTTGGTAGATATTGTATATTCTAGCTTTGGTCAGCTCATGTGGCCAAAGCTAGAAGTGGCCGGTCATTTCGCGAAGTGACTAGACTTCGGCTTTGGCCGTAATATATAGACAAGTATTAAGTTACTAGCCGGTAGCTTGTCCCAGGGCGGCTGCTTTTAAGCTTTAAATAAATGTCCATATATGGGGGATGTTGTCCGACCTACGACTGGGTGAAAATTTTAATTGAAGCAGATTGAAAACATATCAAATAGACGCCGGCTTTCTGTACATATCACTAAGCTGTTCTCTGAGATTCAGTGATTAGCTCCACAAAGAAATACAAACTACCAGAAAATGTTTACTTACTGTTGCCGTATTAAACTCCTGTCTTCTCCAAGCCGTCCGCAAGACACTACAGCAAGGGACGACCGTTACCTATTGTTAACATCCCGTCGAAACAGAGGGGGCGGGATGCTAATCAACTGCAGCAAGGAATTCTCGTGTCAGCAGGACACCGAATGTCAACTCGGACTATTCGCAATCGCCTTCAACAAGCTGGCTTTTATGAACGTAGACTAATGGTTCGTGTCTTTTTAACCGCACGACGCCGTACGCCCCGGAGAAACTGGGATAAAGAACATCGTGGTTGGGGACACGACGAGTGGAGCCAAGTTCACTTCTCTGACGAGTCGAGATTCAGTCTGGAGTCTGACAATCGACGATTTCTTATCTGGAGGGAACGCTGGTAAAAAAATCTACTTAAAACTTAGAACCTGAACCTATTCGTTTCTTTTTAAGTACAATCGTATCGTAAACGATGACATGACATCCTTAAATATAAGTAACCATACGTACTTACAAATAACTGCGTTAATAAATATAAATATAATCTCGTATTACTTCATTTTAGATAGTAATTTAATTATGCACAAAAGTGCCGCTTAAACCCAAAAAATGATCTGTGCTGCTTTGGGTGATGCTGCTGTGTCCTACAGTACGTGTAAGAAGCGGTTCTAGCGGTTTAAGCAGGGAAATTTCGATCTCCGTGATGCAGAACGTTCGGGACAGCCACAGAAAGTTGACGATGAGGAACTGGAACAAAAGTTGGACGCGGATCTCTGTCGCACACAGTCGGAGCTCGCCCAGGAACTCGGAGTAACACGGCAAGCCATTGCAAATCGCCAGTACAAGCTTGGAAGGATTCAAAAGGAGGGCCGTTGGGTGCCCCACCAACTCACAGCTGCGAACAAGTCTAGGCGCTACGATGTTGCTGTGTCCTTGCTCTCCAGATTCAAGAAGAAGGATTTCCTCCACAAGATTTTGACCTGTGATGAGAAGTGGATCGTCTACGATAATCCTAAGCAGCGCAAATCATGGGTTTATACAGGTCAGCCTTCCACCAGTACCACCAAACCGAATATCCATGCCAGGAAGTTGTTGCTGTGCATATGGTGGGATCAGCGTGGTGTCGTACACTATGAGTTGCTCAAACCTGGTGAAACGGTCAATGCTGAGCGCTATTGTCAGCAACTTGTTCGTGTGAGTGACGCAATGGAAGCGAAAAGGCCATGCACCGGCAAGGGTAGAAGGTCGGTCCTGTTGCTTCAGGATAACGTGCGTCCTCACACCGCGAAAACGACTTTAAACACCATCACCGACCTGGGATGGGAGATTTTGTCCCACCCGGCGTATTCTACAGACTTCGCACCTTCGGATTATTACCTCTTTTGCTCCCTGTAACATCACCTGAGTGATACGCACTTCACTTCTGTCGAGGAGGTCGACACAAGTATTGATGACTTTATGAACTCGAAACAGCCCTCTTTTTTCCGCAGTGGCATTCGGCAGCTCGCTGACCGATGGCTCAAATGTATCCAACACGGCGGGGAGTATTTCCCTGATTAGGTAAGTATTCGATTTGCTATCATTTGCTGTCAACGTGTCGTGCCTGTGGCCGAGAATTAAGTTGCACACTTAATATCTTTGTGTACGTTTTTACATTAACTGTATTTGTGTCAATTTCATACATAAATATATCGTCGTTTCATCACTATATTTGTCATAAAATTGTGCGGTCCATTTGCCCAGCATGTGACAACGAGTATATCTATTATCCCAGATGTGCTATCGAATAATATATTTCCAGTTGATTCTATGAATAAATGAGTATGTATGGAGTAAACGCATTCCAAATTTGAGATCGAGCCGCGGATGGCTTAGTAGTGAGAGATTCAGGCTGCTGATGGAGGGTCCCCAGGTTTAAAACCTAGCTTGATAGTGTGAATTTCTAACAATCACTGAATATCCGCTGTGAATCGGAGGAGCACGTGAAGTGACGGCCCCCGTGTAGGATTCCCCCTGGTTAAAGTTCCTAAGCTTCCCCTTTAATTTCTCCCGGCCTTCTGTGTGCAAAATCGTACGCTTGTTTGGTGGCGCCATCTAGTGCGCTCTCTTACTTTCAAACTATCCTGTCATAATCGCTAGATTCGCTCTAACTTCCTTTAGTTTCTGTGCCCTTTCGGGCAGGGAACAGAAACTAAAGGAAGTTAGAGCACATATGTTTGAAATACATGGGAGCCGTGATTGGCCTAGTGGGCAACGTTCGTGACTGCCATAGAGAAGACCTCAGGTTCGATCCCAGGCAGGTACGAACGCTCGATCCGCTAAATATCCGCCGTGCGTCGGATGGGCACGTTAAGCCGTCGGACCCCAGGTACTGGTCCTCCGGTAATAAATAAGGGTGTTTTCATCCCCCTTTCTACCTCGCTTCCGTGTCACTTTCCTATCGGGCACTCTAGCTCAGTTATCCTAGCTTCCTATTTCTGAAGGTTGTTTAAGACCTTCAGAAATAGGTCAGACACTCCCTTTCTAAAATCCTCTACATATGATTATATGAAATAAATGGATTTTTTTGAGTACATATATTTTAAGTTAGAAATACCAGATGTACTCACAATTGATTCCCTGTATGTACTCAAAAATGACTACGTGTCTTTTTCAAAAGTAAGACAGAAGTACTCGGAGCTATTATAAACGCAGAATGTACTCAAAAACGAGTACATTTTGCTTATTTCTATGTACCAATTTTTAACAGTGAACCCGGCATACGAAATGATTGCGCAGGAAGCATCACGTTACGGCGGACATGGAATGATGGTCTGGGCAAGCATAAGTATCAATGGACATACGGATCTGTACGTCATCCGAAACGGCAGTCTGACGGTCCAGAGGTATAGAGACGAGATTTTAAGATCTATTTTCATGCCGTATGCTTCAGCTGTTGGTGGTTCGCTCCTTTCGCGAACGATAACGCTCGACCTCATAGAGCTCGGCTAGCGGACAACATGCTTCAAGAGGAAAAGATCGAGTGTATGTGGAGTGGTCAGCATTCTCCCCTGAGTATATTCTAATTGAGCATGCCTGGAACGCACTTGGCAGATGCATTGTATGGATGTAGATAAAAAATACCCCAGGAGAAAATACCCCTGAAAACTGAAAAGCGGAAAAAATGTCCCGGCAGAAATACCCCCAGAACAAACAGTTCACTGTAAACTGCCACACAGGAACACTGATGTGTGGCAGTGTTCCGGTGTGGCAATTTATCGGCAACCCTGCCACACATCTTCAGCAACTTGGGGCTACAAAAGTTCAAGAGGGGGAGGGGGTCTATAGAGATTGCCGTTTCTGGGCCTATATTGAGAACTGAATTGAGAACTCCAAACGAATTTCGAGAAAACGTTGCATGTAAATCCAAGCGAGAATTGTACTTTAATTTGAAGAAATAAATTGCCGAGGATCTGAGGTACATTTGGTTTAGGGGGCTCTACCCCCAACTTCCTTAATATTATATTCTGCGCCGCCGGAGTCTGTCAGTGTATCCAGGAAGTTCCCTTTGAAGTGTCCGTGAGGTCCATGAGCTTTGGAGGGGAGGGGTTTCCCCCGAAATGTTAAAATGGACGTAGAGCTGTAAACATTAGTACCATGCTTTATATAATGATTCTCTACACGATCACGAATTTTCAGGAGGGTGGGGTACCCCCCCCCCGTTTCTAAGAGCTATTCAGGGGTAACATCGAGGTTACACTGACCGACTCTAGAGGTCCAGAATATAAAATTACGGAAGTTGGTGGTAGAGCCCTCCAAACCAAGCACCTCGTATCCCTTTCACAGGCTTCACCAAATTTCTGGGGGAGGGGGAAAGGCATACATAGTTTACCATTAAACACAACATGAAGCATAGAAATTACGAGCAAATCCCTTACTTTGAACGCTTCTCTGCGCTCTTAGAAACTTGGGGGAGGGCGAATTCACCCCACTCTCCTGAAGATTCGTGGTCGTGTACAGAATCATTATGTAAAGCATGGTTCTAATGTTTACAGCTCTACGTCCATTTTAACCTTTTTGGGGGGAATCCTTCTCCCCGAAGCTCACGGATCTCGCGGGCGCTTCAAGGGGAACAGCCTGGATACACTGACTGACTCCAGCGGCCCAGAATATAATATTACGGAAGTTTGCGGTGGGGGGGGGACTTAACCCCCAACTATCCTCGGCAATTTATTTCTTCAAATTAAAGTACAATTATCGCTTGGCTTACATGGAACGTTTTCGCGAAATTCGTTTAGAGTTCCCAATTCAGTTCTCAATATAGGCATAGAAACGGCGATCTTTAGAGCACCCCCCCCCCGTATGAACTTTTGTGACCAAGTTGCTGAAAGATGTGTGGCAGGGTTGCCGGTAAATCGCCACACCGGAACACTGCCACACATCAATGTTCCTGTGTGGCAGTTTATATTGAACCGTTTGTTCTGGGGGTATTTCTTCCGGGGGCATTTTTTCCGCTTTTCAGTTTTCAGGGGTGTTTTCTCCAGGGGTGTTTTCTCCAGGGGTATTTTTTCCCGGGGGTACATTTACCGTTTACCGCATTGTATGTCGGCCAGCACCTCTGTCGTCCCTTCGTGAACTGGAGACTGCCCTCATTAAGGAGTGGCGAAGACACTCCCATGACCTCCTCGATAACCGCATGAATTGCGTGCCGTGGTCTTAGCCGCTCGAGGGCGCCATACACCCTACTAGAGGTCAGTTACGACTTTCAAAAAGTCATTTTTTCTTATTGTACAGATGTGTATATTGTTGTATAGCATATCACATCACGTGCATTAAATGATGATATTACATAAAGTTCGCTAATGTGCTTTTTAACGCTTTCTAACCTATGGTTGAAGAAGGGTATATGATCCAGCGTTGTCCGTCTGTCTGTCTGTATATCCGTCTGTCCTCACGATAACTCGCGTAAAAATGGTTCGATTTCGATGAAATTTTAGTATATGGTAGGGGATAACTGGGAACGAACCCTATTGAAAACTTGCGAAATGGGGTCGAAGGTCAGGACATAAGAGCGGGATCCATTCCCTCGCCTTTATGAGTCATAACTTACGTAAAAATGTTTCGATTGCGACAAAACTTTATCATGTTGTTCCGAAGGTATAATGAACAGGTTCTGTTGAATATCATCAAAATGGGGTCAAAGGTCACGGCACAGGAGAGAGATTTATTACAGAGTCGTTATCCCCATAACTTGACTAAAAATGCTTCTATCACGACAAAACTTTAGTATGTTGTTCCGGTGGTATACTAAACCGGTTCTGTTGAATATCATCGAAATTGGGGGGGTCAAAGGTCAGGGCACAGGAGCGAGATTTATTCCGCAGCCATTATCCTCATAACTTGACTAAAAATTCGTCCATTGCGACAAAACTTTATCATGTTATTCCGGAGGTATACAGAACCGGTTCTGTTCAATATCATCGAAATGGGGTCAAAGGTCATGGCAAAGGAGCGAGATCTATTCCACAGCCATTATCCTCATAACTTCAGTAATGATTTCTGGTATGTTGGAAAGCGTATCATAATCAATGCATTGCATCAATTCGCTAACTTGTTTCTTACCCATATAACTGAATATTGTACAGTATCTTACATAATTTTTTTTACGTTGATCAATGTAACTCGCATATGGTTTTTCTTAGTTTTCTCAAGATGCCTTAGTGAAGATTCCAAATGATTGGTACAATTCTGCAGTCCCCGGAAAGAACGGGTGGCTTACTATCTCAGAAAATACAGATCCATCAGCCTTCAATCAGTTGCTTACAAATTTTTTTATCAGGGTACTCTTGTACTGGGTTGGTCAAAAAGTCATTGCGTTTTTTACGCAATGACTTTTTGACCAACCGATGGCGAAACATGTCACGCCATCGGTTGGTCAAAAAGTCATTGCTGGCAAAAAAAGTCTTTAAATGATGGCCAAACATGTCTTTAAAAGATGGCGAAACATGTATTTAAATGTAACTAACGTCATTTGAAACCGGAAGTTCATTTTGTAACGTAACAGCTGACAGTTCAAGCTTGTTTTATGAACAGAAAGTGCACGTTTTCGTTAAAAAGTGCATGTCTGGCGTCGATTTCAAAATAGACAATCGAAAGGAATATTTTCGTCATGTTTTGCTGTATTATTTCCAAAAAGGGACAAAATGCTGTGCATGCTCATAAGAAGTTATGTGATTCGTACGGTGTAGGCGCCTTGAAACTACGGCAGTGTCAGAATTGGTTTGCGAAATTTCGGTCTGGAGATTTTGATGTGAAAGATGCACCACGTTCATGAAGGTCAATCGAAGTTGATGACGACAAAATAAAGGCATTGATCTAATTCAATCGGCGTTTAACGACACGAGAAATTGTTGAAAATCTGAACACATCGAAATCGAGCGTTGAAAACCATTTAAAGCCATTGGGATACGTTAGTAAGCTCGATATGTGGGTACGACATGAGCTCAAAGAAATTCATCTCACTAAGCGCGTTGACATCTGCGATTCGCTCTTGAAACGCAAAGAAAACGATCCGTTTTTGAAACGTATGATAACAGGCGATGAAAAGTGGATCGTCTACAACAGCGTCGAACGGGAAAGATCGTGGAGCAAGCGTGATGAACCTGCTCAAAGCAGTTCAAAAGCAGATATGCGCCAAAGGAAGGTTATGCTATCAGTATGGTGGGATTTCAAAGGAATTGTGTATTTGGAATTGCTTCCAAGGAACCAAACCATTAATTCGAACGTGCACTGTCGTCAGCTGGATAAATTAAGTGATGCAGTCAAACAGAAGTATCCAGAATTGGTGAATCGCAAAGGTGTTGTGTTTCACTATGAGAACGCGAGACCACATACAATTTTGGTCACTCGTCAAAAAATGTTGCAGCTTGGATGGGGGATGTGTTACCACATCCACCGTATTCGCCAGACTTGGCACCATCAGACTAGCATTTGTGTTTCGTTCGTTGCAAAACGCCTTGAATGCTGAAATCTCCACTGCTGATGAGGCTATAAAATCGTTCTTGGAAATGTTTTTTTTGCAGCAGCATATAAATTATCGAAATTCTTATCTTCAAAATTATCTAACTTGGCCACTCCAAACGAAACATCTGTGAAAAATTCCATTGAGTTTACCAATCGACTCAAACTACATCCCTGCGTAGATCAACGAATGCTATCCTTTGATGTGGTATCTATGTTCACCAATGTTCCAGTAAAAGGAGCTCTGGAATCTCTAAAATCAAGTCTTGTAGAGCATCATTACAGCCAACCTGAAGTTGAGGAAATAACAAGACTAGTGGACATTTGTATAAAACAGAACAGATTTACTTTCCGTGGAACGTTTTATGAAACAGATGGAAGGTCTGGCCATGGGCAGCCCACTGTCACCTATATTATGTGAAATCTACGTGCGTCGATTTGAAGAAAAACTTTTCAAACTTGTGAAATTTGACTTATGGATACGATATGTAGACGATACTTTCGTTCTATGGAAGGGAAAACATTCTAAAATTCCGGAATTAGTCAAACTTATAAATTCCATTGATCCTCACATTCAATTCAGCTACGAAATTGAAAATAACGGATGCCTACCATTCCTTGACGTCCTAGTAACTCGTTTGAATCAATCTCTCGCAACCACAATTTATCGGAAGCCTTTCGCTATTTTTTCACCTCCACATGCCAAGTCTAATCACCCTTATCAACAAAAACTCAGTGCCTTTTATAGTTGCGTATATCGCGCGATACATATATGTTCAGACAAGGACAGTTTGGAAAAAGAACTTTATTTCCTTAAAAGTGTTGCAATACAGCGAGGATACAACCCTTCCATTATAGACAAGGCTCTGACAAAATTCCGAAAACCGAAGTCCATCTCTACATTAACTCCTGTTATGCGCCCATTGCGAGAGAATTTTGCCATTATTCCATTTTCCCGTGACATTGCCTTCAAAATTACAAAAATTCTCAAAACCTTTAATTTTAAGGTGATTTTTAAACCCATAAACAAAATGAGATTTTTAGGATCAAAGGACTGTGTTGAAGACAAAAACTCGTGGGGAATTTATCAAATTCCATGTGAATGTGGCGCTTCGTATATAGGACAGACCCGTGTAGAGCCTTGAGTTTTCGATTGAAGGAGCACAAGACCTACATTCGGAATTGTGACCTAAAGAAGTCATCGATGGCTAAACACTGTTACGAAAAGGACCACAGATTTCTCTTTGAGGAAGCAAAACTAATTGACAAGCCGGATTCAACCACCAAACTTGATATTTTGGAAGCTTTCCATATATATCAGAAGTCTTCGCAACTTGTTAATGACATGGCATCCACGCCATTTCTATCAAACGCGTGGAAGCATCTAGCCAAAACACGTGACTGTAAACACCATTTATGATGTTATATACTATTTGAATATTTACGTGCCATTCGTCCTGATGAAGCTAGGTCAATATCCAGCGAAACCATGGTCGGCTTGAGAAATAAAAAGAAATAAACATTTGTGACAACTACGTTGTATTATCTTAATCTATATGGACAATATGTTGTTGACTAAAGTTTTTGTTTCTCATTCAAAATTCACCTTTCATTTACACAGGGAAAAAACGCAATTACTTTTTGGCCAACCCAATAATTCGTAAATCATGGTTTTTCATAATTTTAGACTTTAACCATCACCTAAATGAACCAAAAAGTTGGCAGCCATGTTTTTTCATGCTATGTATCTTATCCGGTAGTAAAGTAAATCCCAAGTAAAAAAGTCAGTGTAAAGATAATAGATAACGGAAGTAGTCAAAACCATTGTTGAAATTTGATTGTGCCGCATGCTGTTTCATGGGGAAGAGACGCAACAATAGTTAAATTTCACTGTTACTCAACAATGTATTTTACTAAACTATCGCCGACCATTACTTCATCACGATTTACACAAGAGTGATGCCATTCACCTTGTGGAACACTAGCTTTGTATTTGAAGAGTTTTATAATCCACAGTTCTTTTTTTTTTATGTATGCATCCTTTCAAAGAATTCTTGAAATATGAATCGGGAGTCCATATTTTATCGCTCCACGATGCATCCAAAATGATTCTGTTTGTTTTAACGTGCCTAGGGTATCTTAGTCCATAATCTATTCATCTCTGGTAGAAAAAATTGTGCCGCCCCGGTGGCGCAGTGGTCTAAGGCGTTGGCCTCTGATCATTCGTCCGTAAGGGGTCCGGGTTCGAGTCCCGGTCAGGCATGGATGTTGTGTATGTCTTACGGCACTGGCTCTCTCCCTTCCCTGGAACCAGTGACCCTAAATTAGGGACGGGCGACTGCTTATAGCCCATTGAGTTGCTCACGGTGGTCGTTAAACCTCCAATCAAAAAAAAAAAAAAAAAAAAAAAAAAAAAAAGAAAAAATTGTCCATGGTAACTGCCGATTTGTCCTCATCGGCGCTTCTGATATTTAGAATGGATACCGTGACATCCACCAAAAGCGCACCCCAGCTGGATTAAGTGGAGCTTTCGCCGCCCCGGTGGCGCAGTGGTCTAAGGCGCTGGCCTCTGATCATTCGTCCGTAAGGGGTCCGATTTCGAATCCCGGTGAGGCATGGATGTTGTGTTTGTCTTACGGCACTGGCTCTCTCCCTTCCCTGGAACCAGTGACCCTAAATTAGGGACGGGCGACTGCTTATAGCCCATTGAGTTGCTCACGGTGGTCGTTAAACCTCCAAAAAAAAAAAAAAAAAAAAAAATAAGTGGAGCTTTCGTCCGGTCATAGTTCTTTGGACTGATTTCTGATGGATTATGTTCCCAGATATCACTAAAATCTCCGCGAAATCCATATATTAATTCTATAAGGTTTCTTACTGTGAGTCCTATTTTGAAAGAACGGCTGAACTTAAAGATATGGTTGAGGTATCAAAATAAAGGTCTTGCCATGTAGATGTGCCAGTCGAAGAGAAAATGAGATTGGGGCAACGGTTCGGGCGTTGTAGGGCGCAAAGTTATCATGTAAAGTCTATGAGAGAAGCGTACGGTTAACATTCGATCGCTTGCGGTTGACTCACGCGCTGTTGAAGGCGGAAGCATGGAGGGACTGGGATATTCCAAAATCTTATCTTTTCTGAGCGAACCTTTGCGCAAAGCAACGCTAGCAGGCATTCGTATCAAAGTTCTCATCGAAACAGCGAACACTCTCGAAGACCTGATTGCGTTTGACCGTGTGATGTAGATACAATTTAATATTCATTCGATCCAGTTTATTCACGTAGGTAAGACGTTTCTCATTATGTAAAGATGTAAATAAACATTCTGTTGACCATTGTTAGTGAAAATATTACGGGCGACTGCTTATAGCGCATTGAGTTGCTCACGGTGGTCGTTAAACTCCCAATCAAACAAGAAATCTGGGCCGACGGCTTCCGTGAATGACCTAGCACCTAGGTTCTCAACAGGTGAGGCGCGTGCCTTGGCCATGGATTTGAAAACATAGTTACTTCCACAAGTAAAAGAAAGTGAAATATTTGCGTTGCAACTCGATGAATCAACGCATAAAGGCCGCGGATGGCCTAGTAGTAAACTTTCGTGACTGCCACAAGGGAAACTCAGGTTCGATCCCAGCAGATACGAACGCTCGATCTACTAAATATCCTCCGTGCGTCAGATGGGCACGTTAAGCCGTCGGACCCCGGTAGTAAATAAGGGCGTCTTCTACCTCGCTTCCGTGTCACTTTCCTATCGGGCACTCTAGCCCAAATCCCCTAGCTTCCTATTTCTAAGGGTTGTTTAATACCTGGAGTTAGACACTTCTTTCCTATAATCCTCTACATATGATCTGATGTGATCTGAATCAACCGATCGTTCATCACAGGCTTAGCTTATTTGTTTCGTGAGAAGATATGTCATGGAAGGTCAAATATAAGAGAAGAGTTATTGTTTTTTAAAACTATCCCAACAGCAACAACTACAGGTGAAGACATATTCGCTGTACTTAACGAATATGTCTGTGCTGAAGGCTTGACTTAGGCTAATTGTATAGGCTTGTGCACCGACGGCGCTGCAGCTATGACAGGGAAGAATAGTGGCCTTGTAACTCGAGTGAAAGCAGTAGCTCCAGCAGTAAAATGGACTCGTTGTATGATACATCGCGAAGCTTTGGATGCCTAAAAAAAATGCAACAAGAGATAGTGTTCTTACGGCTGCTGTTAAGATTGTTAATTATATCAAGTCTCTGCTAGTGCAGGCTGGTTGCTTTACTGAACTTTGTGAAGAAATGGGATCTGAACATCAGCATCTGCTTTTTCGTAGTGAAGTCAGGTGGCTATCGCGTGGAAAAGTTCTGCAGCGTCTTTTCGAGTTGCGTGATGAAATTAGAATTTTTCTGCTTGGAAAAACGGAATTACCAGAACATTTGTGTAATGTCGAATTTTTAGTAACACTGGCCTATTTGGCAGACATTTTGGAAAAAACAAAACAGTTTGATTGTGTCACTGAAAGGAAAGAACTCAAATATTCTGGATACGCGGGACAAAATAGAAAGCTTCGTGAAGAAGTTAGATTCTTGGAAGGGTCGTATCGACTGTGGGATTACTGAAATGTTTCTATTCTTTACGCAATTCATAGCAGAGGAAGCTGATAATAGCTTTATTATAAATTCCGTTGGGAAAAGAGTAGCGGTGCACCTATCAGCACTGGAAAACCAGTTTGAAGTCTACTTTCCTCAGATTGACATCCCCACCCACGATTGGATTCGAGATCCATTCTCCGTAACAGTGAGAATTAAGCATGGTTGGTCAAGAGCAATTACTTGAACTTTCGAGCAACAAGACACTAAAAATAGCGTAATTTTGGCTTTCAGTTCGAAGCGAGTATAAAGAACTTACAAAAAAGTGCACTGGAAGTGCTCCTTCAACTTTCAAGAAGCTACCAGTGCGGAGCGGGATTTTCGGCAAAGGCTGCCGTTAAATGAAGTACAGAAATCGTCTTAATGTGGGATTGACACAGTTAGAACCGAGCAATGATCGTTTGTGCAATTCAAAACAACCCCAAGTTTCACACTGATGTATACAGTTTGTGAAAATATGGAACACATTATTTTAATTTACGTTGTTAGAACTTTATTCAGGAGGAATGAACTCCTGGTTGTATGCCACTTTATTTGTGCAAAGTCCTGAAGGACAAATCTGCGGTTACCATGGACATTTTCTTCTACCAGGTATGGAAAGATTATGGACTAAGATACCCTAGGCACGTTAAAACAAACAGAATCATTTTGGATGCATCGTGGAGCGATAAAATATGGACTCCCGATTCATATTTCAAGAATTCTTTGAACGGATACATACATAAAATACTAGATTCTGAAAGCTATACATATATTGATGTGCAGAAACTCATAGTTCTGTCGATACTATACCGTGCAAATTAATTGGGACAAGCTATTTTATTCTCAGAATTGTAATGTGATCGCCAGTTGATGTCGGAAACCCACGTAAACCGGTTTTATCAGCTGTGAGGTGGTGTGACTGTTAGAACTTGATAGTAAGAATGTGGTTTGACTGGTTTTAAACAGGAAATAGGCACTTCAGCTTCAGTTGTAAGCTTTCGTGTGTGACAGGTGGATGTTAGTTTTTGCTCTCTGTGAGTACGTGTTGCTCTCGTGTATTGAAAAATGGATATTTCCCCTAGGAAGCGTGCAAAAATAATTGCTCTGAAGGATCACACTTCTATGAAAGTGAGAGATTTCGCTTCTACAGTTGGTGTAGGCAAATCAAGTGTATCAAGACTGCTTACGCGATACAATGCATCTGGATCATCGTCTCCAAAAAGGAGAGGTAAATGTGGAAGAAAACGAAAAACAACTCCACGAACCGATAAATATCTAATCAGAAATACTAAAATGAATAAAACAAAAAAAACAAGCACCGGCCTTCAAAGAGATTTGTGTAGTTGTGTTAAAAAAAAAATAATAATAATAATTATAATAGTAAATTAATAAATTTTTATATGAACCCAATTAACTAACTTGTCTTCACAGCTTTAATCATCCTCTTTTCCAACTTTTACCAAGCCTGTCTGCTCTTAATCGTTTTCCACGCTTTTAAAAATCTGTGGCTGATAGTTCTTTGTCTGGCGCTCTTTGGCCAAACCTGGCCCTTGCGCCACTAAAATCAACTAACCAACCAACCAACCAATCAAAGAGATTTATTGGCTTGTGGTTGTGATATTAGTGATTTAACTGTATGCCGTAGGCTTATAGAAGTTGGCCGGAAGGCAAGAAGACCAACGAAAAAACAATATTTGAATACGAAAATGAAGATAAAACGTTTAGCATGGGACAAAAAATATAAATCATGGACTGCTGAAGACTGGAAAAAGGTCATTTTCAGTGATGAAACTCATTTATTTGTGCAGGGTTACCAAGCAAATGTCGTTAGACGAAGCAACTGTTCATTTGCTTGATTGGCCTGGAAATTCACCAGACGTAAATCCCATAGAAAACTTGTGGAATATTTTGAAGAGACGTTTAGGTAAAATGGACTGTACAACCAAAGAACGCATGATAACGAATGCTATAAAAGTGTGGTTCCACGATTATGAAGTCAAAAATATGTGCACTCAATTAGTGGAGTCAATGCCAAAACGAATTCAAGAGGTCATTTCTGCTAAAGGAGGACATACTTCATACTAATAAAGGTATTTATAAGTGTATATCAAGGCATAGAATGATATAAAGGCATAGTTTTGGAAAAAAGAGTGATTTTTTACTTTGTCCCAATTAATTTGCACAGTATAGTAGATGGTGGTTGTGTACTTCTGTTTGCAGCTGTATTTATGCTGCTAAAAACTCTATTCAGAAATTCCTTTTTTACGCTTTCCAACCGTAGGCTGAAGAAGCGCATATGCTGCAGCTTTGTCCGTCTGTCTGTCCGTCCGTCCGCACGATAACTCGCGTAAAAATGGTTCGATTTCGATTAAATTTTAGCATGTGGTAGTGGACAACCTAGAAAGGAACCCTATTGAAAATGGGCGAAATGGGGTCAAAGGTCAGGACATAGGAGCGGGATCCATTCCATCGCCCTTATGCGTCATAACTTACGCAAAAATGCTTCTATTGAGACAAAACTTTAGTATGTTGTTCCGGAGGTA
The DNA here is from genome assembly GCA_039090855.1 of Macrothele yani. Classification (NCBI taxonomy): domain Eukaryota; kingdom Metazoa; phylum Arthropoda; class Arachnida; order Araneae; family Macrothelidae; genus Macrothele; species Macrothele yani. The sequence continues at coordinate 10,586,878 of CM077022.1, read as the reverse complement.
TACTGAACGAATTCTGTTTAGTATCATCAAAATGGGGTGAAAGGTCAGGGCACAGGAGCGAGATTTATTCCACAGCCATTATCCTCATAACTTGAGTAATGATTTCTGGTATGTTGGAAAGCTTATCATAATCAATGCATTGCATGATTCTACTAACTTGTTTTACTGTATGCCATTCGCTAAAATAGAGATGTGCAGCATTATCGTCTTTAAATTATGCACAGATTTCCTGCTAGGGGAGTAAATGTCGAAACTATTTTCGCGTTGTCTCTGTGTCCGCGAGACGTACTGTATTTGAAAAATTCTTTCTCCTTAGCATAGCTTTTGCCGTGAAGGATATTCGCTTATTTTCAACTTTTCCATTTTGCATTTCTATTATTCTTCAGCTAAAAGGCGTAGAGTCATGTTTTCTTCTATATTTCTTTTTTTAACTGTTTGGTTTGAAAATCGCTTTGTCTCTGACACCTTTCTTCCGCTATGAAAAACTTTTGTGCGCCATAATTTTCGTAACATGTCTCTGGTGGTGTATGTAGCTGTTTTTAATTTCTGGATGTTCTATCGATCGTAGAAATCCGGTTAGGTTTTTTTTCTAACCGGTTCCATTGACTTGGAATGAATTTGATAGATTTTATTTGCATCGGAAAGGATTCAAAAGCCGTGCTCATTACACCGAAAATTCGGTGTCATCTTTCTTGTTGTAATTTGCCTGCCGAAAGAAATACACGCAGAAAAGTATACCGTTCGAAAAGTTCATGAAAACAAATCAAACACATGTGACGTACCACAGAGGTAAAGCACATGTCAAGATGACAAATCTGCAGCGATACATTCCGCCCGTGTAACCTAGTTGGGAGAGTAACTTACTCCGGAGTGAAGGGGCGCGATATCGATCACCGTCACGGACGAACTTGTGTTTTCACAGACAAAATCTAGAAACTGTAAGCTTTTAACTCATGTTCTCGTAAGGACAATGGAAAATACAGTGAGAAAATTATGCAGATAATTTATCAGTTTGAAGACTGCAGAGCTTATTAATTGTCACAAATCCAATGCATGTTGCTAGAGTTGCGTGTTTTAGCTGACTTCAGACTGATTCTCCGACATTAGTTCTTCAGGGGCCCAGTGAGACATTTAGCCTAGGAACTCATTGAGATCCCCTTAGCCTTAAGCTCACAAGGGCCCTTATACTGCCCTGCCATAGGGCGGTAAGCAGTCGCACGTCCTTAATTTAAGTTCTAGGAAAGGCACCCATCCAGTTTAAACAGACAAATACACCTTCCATGCCACACCCCAGACTCAAACCCGGACCTAACTCGCAGACATGATAACAGCACTTGGGCGGCATAAAGGAAGTATATGCAGTTACGAAGATGAGACACTTAACCTTTTAACGTCTGGAACAATTTACCTCGGAGTTAGCAAAATGGTCTGAAATCAACTCGAACGAATATATTCGCTGTCTAAGAAGTAGGCCGAATGCTGCTGGTACTAGTGAACGTGCGCGTCAGAAAGTGTTGCTTTATTCAAGACAAGTTAGTAAAATCATGCAATGCATTGATTATGATACGCTTTCCAACATACCAGAAATCATTACTCAAGTTATGAGGATAATGGCTGTTGAATAAATCTTGCTCCTGTGCCCTAACCTTTGACCCCATTTCGATGATATTCAACATAACCGGTTCAGTATACCTCCGGAACCGCATATTAAAGTTTTGTCGCAATGGAAGCATTTTTAGTCAAGCTACGAGGATAATGGCTGTGCAATAAATCTCGCTCCTGTGTCCTGACCTTTGACCCCATTTCGCCCATTTTCAATAGGGTTCCTTCCCAGGTTGTCCCCTACAATATACTAAAATTTCATCCAAATCGCGCCATTTTTACGCGTTATCGTGCTGACGGACGGACGGACAGACAGAGTGACAAAGCTGGAGCATATACGCTTCTTCAACCTACGGTTGGAAAGCGTAAATGATCATTTAGGGGAATGATTGAGACAAATCCATTCTGACTGATTACCTACTAAAAAAAAAGCTATAACAATGGCGACGAACCTAAGAAAGGAAAGAGAAGATGTTTAAGTAACTTGTTTCTAACCACTAGCATGATGTCCATGTCAGGGGGACTAGCCATTCTCCATCGTGTTTTGGGTCATCAAGCAGAAAATGAAGACTAGAAGTCTTAGCCCGCAGCCCCGGTGGGCAGTGGTCTAAGCGATGGCTTCTGACCATTCGCCCGTGATGGGTCCGGTTCCAATACCGGTGAGGAATGGATATTGTTTGTCTTACTGCACTGGTTCTGTCTCTTCCCTGGAACCAGTGGACGGGCGACTGCTTATACCCCATCGAGTTGCTCATGGCTGTTGTTAAACCTTCAATTAAAAAAAAAAAAAAAAAAAAACAATGTTGAAGCTTTTGGCACATTTTGTTTTTAGGTACGTATGCTGCTTAAAAGGTTAGGATTTCATCCCCTTAAGGATTATAACCATTCGTCCGAGACAGGTCCGTGTTCGAATCCATTTGGGCCATGGATGTTGTGTTTGTCTTACGGCACTGGCTCTCTTCCCTGGAACCAGTGACCCTAAATTAAGCACTGGTTACTGCTTATGACACATTGAGTTGCTCACGGTGGTCGTTTAAGCTTCTATAAAAAAAAAAAAAAACAACGTTGGAGCTTATGTCTAGAGACAAGTTTATTACTGAGATCAGAGATGGGGGGAGGAATTGTCTTACCGTAGCTTTTGTAAAACCCGGCCGCTATGTCAAAATTTTGGTGGCGGGAGCTCAGAAAATTTTTGGCGCCTTTTGTTTCAGGTACATATGCCGGTTAAAGGCTAGGATTTTTTCCCGCATAAGGATTCTAACTATTCGTCCGAAATAGGTCCCTGTTCGGAACTCGCTGGGACGTAGATGCTGTGTTTATCTTACGGCACTGTCTCTCTCTCTGCCCTGGAACCAGTGACCCTAAATTAGGGACGGTGACTATTTAGTTTCTCATGGTGGTCGTCAACCCACCTCCCCCCAAAAAATCCCTTGAAGTAACGTCGTATTTTAGTTTTTATCGATTCTAGTCTTGATGCTTGTGATCATCCTTAGTGTCGGTATGCTATCGAGTACAGTGGAAGAAGTGAATGCAATTCGGAAGACATTTGTAGAAAGTTATATTCTTATTCCTACAGGTGAAGTATTGTAGTTTCTATAGATTTATTCGTGGTTGTTTTGATCAGCTTTCGTGTCGATAGGGTGGCAAGCGGGGACATTCGCCCTCTCTGGAAATCAGAAAATGACCTGTCTGCTCTTGGAAGGTACTACAGATATTTTCACGATATCGTTAATTCTGATTGCTGATTTACCTGTAGAATTTGTGAATGCATATGAATAAAAATAGAAACAATGTTGGGAATTTCCAGTAGAAAAGGCGAAAATTTACAGTAGGAAGTAATGAAATTTCTAGTTTCATGTTGGAGAACAGCATACATACCTACAGCACGGAAATGTATGAAAGGCGAAGAAATGAAAAAACATATCATGCTCTGCACCAGCTATTTCTCGAAAATTTTCCGAGAAATTTGTCTTTTTTTATTTTTGATAACCAACTGAGTGATCTCACGGGCTTCGTGGCGCATAAGGATCAAAAGAACGACAAAGAAATTTTTCTCTTGTGCTAACATGCCATCTAATTTCATTTATCCTTCTATTTTTCATAGATTTTGGGTCTTCTAGTTTTCAATTAAATTAACGTATTAAGAGTGTGGTAAAATCAATTAGATAACAAGAAGACATAGTGGAAATTTGCATAAAGTGTTTGTATGTTATTCGTACGTAGTTACAATTTCTGTTTGTTCCCTTTTGAAAACCAAACTATGGGCGTTCGTGATAGGAAAGTTTTTTTTTTTGTGATGCTATTAGAAGTTTCTGATACTTGAGAATGGTTTTATGTGTATAACATTGAGGTCTTCCAAACTTTAAAAATGTTTACAATACAGAGGGATGCGTTTCAATGTTAAAAATAGCAGCTTCATTGTTGTAAAATATCTATAATACAGATGGGATGCGCTTCTTTGTTTTTGTTGTTCATTCTTTCGAGCGGAAGATACGGATTACGATGCTTGTGTCTGTGATTCACACGAGGCTGTTCAGTGCCCTGGCATCCAAATTCTACCTTTCAGTCGTCGAATCGTAAGTTACGAGCCGAAATGTTTTTGCATGGTGAACCAAATTCTTGAAAATCCAAAACCCGGAACAAGAAGTCAAAAGCTGCGTGAAGACATGTCCGTGTGAACTTCCGCGCCATGAAACAAGTGAGAGCGAGCACCGCTTCTTGGAAAGGCCCGCAAAAAAAAAAAAAAAAAAGAGACCATATTTCACAACACCTTTCCTCAATACGTCTCTTTTCTCTCCGCTCACTTTCTCATTCGACTTCGCCAAGGCCAAGGATCTTTCAAGAGGAAGGAAATAGACAATGCAACAGACGAGAAACAAAACCCGAGTTCTCTCTCACACACAAAGAAAAAAAAATTACAGAAGGCGGAGCGAACACATTTTTTGTCTCAAAATGGATAGATCCATCGATTAGATGTCTTTATCACTTTCTCTTTTTTATTTTTCGTGACATGGTTTATACGATAAAAAATCAATTTAAAAGTTAGGAACGATAGCAGTTGCTAATTTAGCCTAATACCCTTATTTGGCAGAATATGGTTTTTTAAAATGGAAAGACAAGAAACACGTTGCATTCTTTTATTTCACCATTTTTTCTTTCATTTATAACACTGAAATATTTATCATTCTAGTACGTGTAAATCTTAGTTAAATTTTTAAGCTTTATTTTATTGGGGGATTAACGACCACCGTGAGCAACGCGATGAGCCATAAGCAGTAGCCCGTCCCTATTTTAGGGACGCCGCCCCGGTGGCACAGTGGTCTAAGCGCTGGCTTCTGATGATTCGTCCGAAATGGGTCCGGGCTAAAATCCCGTGAGGCATGGATGTTGTGTTTGTCTTAGGGCACTCGCTCTCTCCCTTCGCTGGAGCCAGTAGTCCTAAATGCCCCTAAATTAGGGACGGGCGACTTCTTATATCCCTCTGAGTTACTTACGGTGGTCGTTAAACCCCCAATTAAAAAAAAAGTGAATTTAGTGATGCTGGTTCCAGAAAAGGAAAAGACCAGTGCATTTAGACAAACACAACATCAATGCCTAACTTGGATTCGAACCTGGACCTATCTCTCAAGAATGGTCAGGAGCCAGCGCTTTGACCACTACGCCACCGAAACGGTAATTGTTAAGCAGTAACTGTATGGTTAAACTTAATTGTTTAACTTACTGACTTTCGGTAGTTCGTATTCAGCTATCACTTGTCAATATAGAAATCAAAACCGTAAGGGTAAAGAATCAGCGAATCAACTTTAGTTCGTGCACCTGTTTTATTAACTTGTCACTCCCACTGTAGATCACGGGGTGTAACTCTTGCCAGTACGAATTCGCTGGCTTCAATTCAGACAATAAACACATTGCACTATCGACATATGATTCCTTATGTGTGTGTGTCATAACGTAGTCATTTTTGAAACTACCCCTTCAGAACTGCAGAATATGATCCAGGAACTTGCTGACAAGAGTTAAAAAAAGTGGGACTAAAAATGAACTTTCGGAACATAGAAGGGATGCATAATGCTTTTACAAGGAAGGAAGATTTATCAATTGATAGGGAAAAGCTGGAGATAACCGAGACCTACATTTACCTTGGACAGCAGATATCAAGCGAGGGTCACAATGATAAGAGAATTAATTGGCGCATTAAACCTCGCTGGAGAGCTTTTGGAAGAAACTATACAATTTTCAAGAGCAAAATGCCTTTATGTCTTAAAAGAAAAGGGTTTAACTAATGTATGCTTCCAGTTCTTGCGTATGGAGCAGAGACATGGACTTTAGCTAAAGAAGACATACAAAGGCTGCAGATAACTGAAAAAAGGACGGGGAGATGCATACTTGGTGTAACCGGGAAAGATAAGAGGAACTCGTGGATAAGGAAAATGACAAGAGTGGAAGACATCATGATCAGAGTAAAATCCCTGAAATGGCAGTGGGCTGGACATGTTGCCAGAAGAACGGGCCACAGATGGACACGTGAAATTTTAGATTGGATTCCAAGGGACAGAAAATGACCCAGAAGGAGACTACACGGGAGATGGATGGTTGAAATTTGAAAGTCTGCCGGAGTAACATGGGGAGTGGCCCAAGACAAATAGTTGTGGACGAAACTTGGGGAGACCATCCAGCAGTGGATGGATAATGGTTGTTAATAATAATGATGAAAAACATTATATTGACAAACGTCACCGGACTCCTAGAAGAGAAACACAATATATCATTTATTGGCATACATTAGTACGCTGTCGCTCCACCTTTTGCCTTAATGCATGCACTGACCCTTCGAGACATGCTTTCGACAAGGTTTTGGAACACAGCGATAGGTATGGGCTTCCATTCAGTACAAAATCCTGCCGCTAACTGTTGCTTAGTAGTAAGCCTTGGTTCCAAACTTCTTATGCAGAGCTCTAATTCATCCCATTGGTGCTCTATTGTATTAAGATCAGGGTTCTGTACTGGCCAGTCCAAACACGATACGGAAATATCGTCAAACCACGCCGTAACGTCCTTACTTTATGGCTCGGTGCATTATCCTGCTGGTACAAACAAGTCTCGGTTCAATAATATTACCACAGAGTTGGTAGGGCATAACTGTCCAGAATATCGAGGTAGACGTGCTGGTTAACAGGTGTGTCCACGATAACCAATTGACCGGGTCCATACCACGAAAAACACCCCCTCACGAGTACATTGCCAGCTCCAAACTTGACCGTAGGAACAGTACACTGTAGTAAATAGCTTTCTCCCGGCTGCCGCCATGCCCACACACGGCCATCAGACTGATGGATCGTGTATCTGGATTCATCAGTCCATAGGACCTGTTTCCATTGATCTACGGTCCACTATAAATGTTCCTTACACCATGCTAAACGACGAGTAGCATTCCGAGTGAAGATGAAAGGCTTAGGAGCAGCCGCACGACCACGGTAACCCATGGAATTAAGTTCTCTGCAAATGGTACGTGTACATGCCGAGGTTCCAGCATTTTTATTCACCTGTACACTAAGGTCTTGTACAATATACTCCGTCGATCAGCTATAACGACTCTTCTGAGGCTTCGACATTGTCTATCACTGATTTCCTTTGGTCTGCCGGTACGGTTTGCTGCTTCAGACACGCCATGTGTCTTCCACTTATTCAGTACATCCAAAACAGTTGACTTGGGTATGTGTAAACGCCTCTCAGTTTCTCTTGTGGACAACCCACTAATATAACACCCAACAATCTTTCCTTTCTCAAAGTCAGTTCTCTCCCGCCGCGACATTTTCACTCAACCTCACAGTGCGATATGATTGCGGTCAGTTGCAGTTTTGTTTTTATACCGTTTGCAGTTTTACCGCACATCTTAATAACGCAGCGGATCCGCTCATTTGCTTTTGTAAAGGTGTCCGGTTACATTTGTCAATATAGTTTATATATGAGCCGCTACGGTGGCTCAATGGTACGATGAGCTAGCTTTTAATCACATTTCTGGGATGGGTCCAAGTTCAAATCCCGGTTGAGCCATGAATGATGGTGTATTCATGTGACGGCACCGATTCTACCCTTCTCCGGAAGCAGTGGCACCAAATTGGCGATGGGCAACTGCTTAGCCCATTGAGTTTCTCAGGTCGTTGAGCCTCCAAACAACGGAAATATTGGGAAATTTTGCCTTTTAGAATTTTTTTAGGAAATCGGAAGAGTTTTGTAGCACCAACAATATCAATTCTTTTTAAGCTCTAAGAATCAAACCTTGTGTCAGCTTAACCTCCCTAAGGGCTGAGAATCCCTAAATTGCTGGTATGGTGGGAAGTAGGTGCTCCCCAGTTTCTTAAAACTAGGAATTAAAGGACCGAAATATTAGGAGAGTTCTTTGTGTTGGTATATACACAGTGCGTCAAAGAATTTTCAAGACTGGCGCTAGATTTCAGCCTACGGTGGCGCCACCAGTGTAATCGCGAATTCGTTATAAACCGTGACCATCTGCTTGCTTTCTGCCAAAAGTACTGCGCAATTGTTAAAGTAACTCAAACGAAACGGGCGTTCATTAGAGAAGTAAATTTTTTTTCATGTTGAATTATTAAGATGGAACAAAGGGCTGTTATTAAATTTAACGCAAAACTTGGTAACAGTGCCTCGGAAACGTACCAAATGATGAAACAAGTTTACGGTGAGTTTTGTTTAAGTAGATCAAATGTTTTCCTGTGGCACAAACGTTTTTTGGACGGAGGAGATACGCTACAAGATGATAAGCATACCGGAAGACCAAGTTCATCTAGGACACCTGAGATTATTGAAAAAGTGCGTGATTTCGTGGCAAACAATCGATGTGCGTCACTAAGAATGATGGAAGAGTCTTTAAACATCAACAAAGAAATGATTCGAACCATCGTGCATGAAGATTTGGGCAAAACAAAAGTCTGTGCTAAATTTGTTCCACACACGTTAACCGATGAACAAAGATCAAGGAGAAGTACACATTGCAGAGACATCATTTCAGCCGCTGAAAATGATCCAAACTTCTTAAAATCGATTGTTACAGGTGATGAAACATGGTGTTTTCAATATGATCCTAAAACAAAGCGACAAAGTGCAGAATGGAAGTCATAAAACTCACCACAAGCCAAAACAAAAAACAAGAAAAGTTCCATCGAAAATCAAAACAATGCTCATTACATTCTTCTATAGTAAGGGTATTATTATCCACAAAGAATTTGTTCCAAGTGGACAAACAATTGCTGGTGAGTTTTATTTAAATGTTTTGAGGCGTTTGATGGGCAGAATCCGTCGCATTCGTCCAGAATATCGAGATGAAAACAGTTGGTGTTTGTTACACGATAATGCACCCGGTCACACCTCACTTCTTGTTCGTAGATTTTTGGCGAAAAATAACGTCTGTGTGTTGAATCATCCACCGTATTTGCCTGATTTAGTACCCTGCGACTTTTCTTTGTTCCCAAAACTTAAAATGACGTTAAAAGGGTGTTATTTTGATGATATTTCGACCATACAAACAGCTTCGACGCGTGCTTTGGAGGCAATTCCGCAAAGTGAACTGGAACAGGCATTCGAATCGTTATTAAGTCGCTGTAACAAGTGTATTGAAGCCGGAGGGACTTATTTTGAATAACAAACCAAAACAAATTATAATTTCTTGTTTCTACTTCATTTTACAGACTTAAAAATTCTTGGCGCACTGTGTATAGCCTGCTTCTGTACGAAAAAATGCTTTGCCGATCCAAACTTAGGAGCTCCTATCTTACCTTTTTAAGAACTAACCTCAATGAATTTTCCAGTTCCTTCCGAAATTTTTTTTGCAAGCATTCTTGCTATTCGTTCTTTCTAAAAAATCATAAACTTTCACGCATCAGTCCGAAGTAGCTCATTCCACGAAGACAGGTTCTAATTTTGGTGTTCTTTTACTGTACATATCTCAGATTTTTTTTTCTCTTCTTGTTTTTTTCTTAATAATGGTTTTTTAATAGCCACTCGTTCTCTTAACATTGTTCCTGGCAAATATCTTCTCACCAATGGCGGGTTTACGGGGAGTTTTTTTCATTCCTTGAAATCACGAGTAAGTTGCACGAGCACATTTTCGTGTTTCAAAGTGACTGCATTCTTAAATAGTTTTCATTGCTTTTGAGAAACTGATTTCGTACTGATTTTTTGCTTCTTCACCGAGCAACGAATACACTGAACGTTTAAATACATTTTAGCAATGTCAGTGATGCATGTATTTTCAGCATGTCACTTGGAAACAAAAAGATGCGCTTACAGCATCGCCATATCTGTTCGTCCGTCTGCGGACACCATATCTCTGGAACTAATCTGGTGCTCAAAATGAATGAATAATTTATGAATTCGTACATAACTTGAAGTATTTAAGCGGAAATTCAATGAAAGTTTTGCAAAATGTATTATTATTGGGTGTGTGCATAGGTTCTACACGTTTTTGTAGGCTACAAAGAAAGGAGGAGAACACAACAAATAACGTACCTAGGATTTCACATAATTGCCATCATTCTGTATGACCTCTTGCTATCTGTCTATTAGTAGGTGAATCCCACGCCAGAAAAACTCCTGTGTTTTAGAGTCAAAAAAGTCATGTAATGCCGTTTTCACATCGTCCACGTCATCGAAGGTTTGGAGAGCGAAGGCGTTCTGTAACGATCGAAAAAGGTGGTGGTCCGTAGGTGCCAGGTCAGGGGAATACGATGCGTGAGGTAACACTTCCCAACCAAAGTCCAGAAATTTTTGCCGAGTGATTAAAGCAGCATGAGGAATGGCTTTGTCTTGATGAAGGATCACGCCTTTGCGATTGACGAGTGCTGGCCGTTTCGTGTCAGTTGTTCTCGCAATCTGTCCAACTGTTGGCACTAAAGGTTAGCATTTATCGTTCGGTTATGTGCCAACACCTCCCAGTGGATTATTCCATGGACATCCCACCAAACACTCAACAAAACCTTTTTGGGATGCAGTCCTTTTTTCGAGGTCGATGGGAGCAGGCTCCGCACCTTGGCAATGCAGTCCGTCTACGCTTTACATTACGGTACAGTACCCATTTCTCATCACCCGTTACAATTCGTCCCAAAAACTGTTCTTTTCTGTGACGAGAAACAAAGAAACCCAGGTACGGATTCTCCCCTCTCGTTGCTTTGCAGAAAGCTGGTGCGGAACCCAGTTATCGAACTTTGTGATGAACCCAAGCGCACGCATCCGTCTTTCGACTGTTGTTCTGTGTATCTACAACGTTTCTGCTAATTCCTGAATGGTTTGCATGTGGGTCATTTGTTATGGCTTGGACCACATCTTCGTCAGAAACCACGGATGGACGTTCAGAACGTGGTTGAACTTTACAGCTTCTGTCTCCGTCCTGGAAATTTCCGAAACCAACGGCGACATGTGCTATTATCAACTGCATCCTCCCCATACACTTGACAGATGTTGTGACAAGCCGCGGCTGCAGTACCGCCTTTATCGAACTCTTACAGTAAACAATATCTAATGTGTTCCTTATCGCATACCATGTTATACCGTCCGTGATTTCCGTTACGAATGACTTACTCGTACTAACCTAGTGCCTGTATATGCTGCACGCTTTAATGGCCGAAAATTCGGCTTCGCAGCGTCACCTGTGACGTAAATACTCCGATCGCAATTTGCATCTATTACAAAAACTGGTAGATATTTTGCATACACCCAATACATTGCTCACGTAACTTAAGCAAAAGATATTAATAGTATCATAGTTTGCACGTGTTAATATCATAATATTGTAATTTACATGAAAGAGATGTACATGCAACAAGATTTAAAGTCGTTTGCTTAAGACGTGGTATTTTATTAGGTATGCAAATTAATTCTCGGCCACAGGCACGACACATTGACAGCAAATTATAGCAAATCGAATACGTACCTAATCATTTGATCCATCGGTCAGGGAGCTGCCGCATGCCACTGCGGAAAAAAATGAGGGCTGTTTTGAGTTGATAAAGTCATCAATACTTGTGTGGACCTCCTCGACAGAAGTGAAGTGCGTATCAATCAGGTGAGGTTGCATGGAGCGAAAGAGCTGATAATCCGACGGGGCGAAGTCTGGAGAATACGCCGGGTGGAACAAAATCTCCCATCCCAGGTCGGTGATCGCGTTTAAAGTCGTTTTCGCGGTGTGAGGACGCGCGTTATCCTGAAGCAACAGGACCGACCTTCTGCCCTTGCCGGTGTATGGCCTTTTCGCCTCCATTGCGTCACTCACACGAATGAGATGCTGACATTAACCCTCAGCGTTGACCGTTTCACCAGGTTTGAGCAACTCATAGTGTACGACACCGCGCTGATCCCATTATATGCACAGCAACAACTTCCTGGCATGGATATTCGGTTTGCCGGTAATGGTGGTAGGTTGACCTGGATAAACCCACGATTTGCGCTGCTTAGGATTATCGTAGAGGATCCACTTCTCATCACAGGTCAAAATCTCGTGGAGGAAATACTTCTTTTTGAATCTGGAGAGCAAGGACACAGCAACATCGTAGCGCCTAGACTTGTTCGCAGCTGTGAGTTGGTGGGGAACCCAACGGCCCTCCTTGTGAATCCGTCCAAGCTTGTGCAGGCGCTTTGCAATGGCTTGCCATGTTACTCCAAGTTCCTGGGCGAGTTCTGACTGTGTGCAACAGGGATCCGCATCCAACAGTTGTTCCAGTTCCTCATCGTCAACTTTCTGTGGCTGTCCCGGATGTTCTGCATCACGGAGATCGAAATGTCCCTGCTTAAACCGCTGGAACCACTTCTTACAATGGTTCCACCGGTTTAAAAAATAGGACATAGCAGCCTCACCCAAAGCAGCACAGATCATTTGCTGGGCTTCCGCGGCACTTTTTTCAGCTGAAACGCGAACAGGAGGCAGTGCCTCAAATGTTGCTTCTTGAACGATAGTGCTTTCACCTTCAACTTCCGTCCCTTCTGTCACTACAGCTGTGAGCGGTTACGGTTGCCTGGAAAGCTGTTGGATGGCGCTGCAATCAGCCATTATCGCACACAGCTATTTGTATTTGCCGACGTTTTAGAATCGCTTGCGGTTAGGGGCCGAGGATTAAGTTGCACACCCAATAATATAGAGTATGATCACCCCTGACAGCCATGCAGCGGAAGCAACAACTCCTTATCCTTTTTACGAGTGCATTGATGATGTCTCGAGGGATTAATGACCACTACTCAACAAGAGCTGTTCTGAGATCTTGAAGTGTTCTGGCACGGGGTTGGCGAGCTCTCCAATGCGTCTCCTTAGAGCATCCCATACATGCTCAATGGGCTTAAGGTCAGGGGGATCTGGGTAGTCACTCCATCCGAGGAATATCTTCTTCTTCGAGAAAATCGTCGATCGAGTGAGCTCGATGCGGTTGGAGATTATCGTCCATACACTGTAAAAAAATTCTGAAATTGACGAGCCACTTTCTTTTCTTTTTTTTTTTTTTTTTTTTTTTGATTGGAGGTTTAACGACCACCGTGAGCAACTCAATGGGCTATAAGCAGTCGCCCGTCCCTAATTTAGGGTCACTGGTTCCAGGGAAGGGAGAGAGCCAGTGCCGTAAGACAAACACAACATCCATGCCTCACCGGAATTCGAACCCGGACCCCGTTCGGACGAATGATCAGAGGCCATCGCTTAGACCACTGCGCCACCGGGGCGGCCGAGCCACTTTCCGCAATTCCTTTCGTGAATTAACCAAGCATATTTCCGATATAACTTTTTCCGTGAAATAACGGGGAAACTCTAAATTTCTCGGATTTTTTGTAGGCCGGAAAAATTCCGAAATCTCTCCGCAATTTTTTTCTGTTAATGGCGGTAAGTTACCGTTGGCAAGATGTGTTAACGGATAATTCCGAATTTTCCGAAACAACTCCGCAATGATTTTCCTATATTAACGGAAAAACTCCGTTCACATTTTTTCCGTATTCATATGACAAAAATAGAAGAGGATCACAGGATTACTTGGGGGCTTGATTAACTGATGAATTTCAATAGTCTGTCGAAGTATTTGATTTTGAAGTTCTGTAGCCAGATCGGATATTGTGGATAGCATATCGCATAGACTTTGGTAATTGTGGCACAAGATATTTATCTCCTGTTCCACATTTTGTGCACCAGCTATTACACAGTCGAGTCATATTATTGTGACCACCTCCTACTTTTGACGTCAACAGCGCGTAACAATGAAAGAAAGGCATGTGTCGTGGTCTGGCTTGGAGGGTATATAGGGTGTACTGTAGGCATTCTGAAAGCATATCACTCGTTGCTGCCATGGATAAAAGGAGCGATTTATCAGATTTGCAAAGAAAGGCGATCATTGGCTTTTGGGCCAATGTTGGCAGTATTTCTGAAACAGCGCAGTTTGTGAACTTTTCGCGTGCTGCTGTGGTCAAAGTGTATCGTGATTGGAGAAATGTCACCATTGCGAATAAGCGAAGTGGAAACTGCGGAGCACCACGTACCATTGATGTGAGAGGTGAACATCGGCTGCGAAGGTTTGTGAGGGCCGATTGAAACGCTACAGTGGAGCAACTCACTGGACGAAGGAACCAGAGGGCTATCGGAAGTGTGTCTAAAACGACAGTTCAGCGAATCCTGCTGCGCATGGGGCTCCGATGCAGACGGATGGTCACTGCACCTATGCTAACGAAGGTGCATCGGCAGAAAAGGCTTACATTTGCACGGCAGTATTGGAATTGGACCTTCGCTGATTGGCAAAGGATTGCCTTCTCCGATGAATCACGTTTTCCGCTTCATCGAACAGAAGGACGTTGGCGTATTAGGAGAGAAACTTCGGAAAACAAACACTCTTCAACCATTGCTGGAAGAACACAAACTAGTGGGGGCAACGTTATGGTCTGGGGAATGTTTTCATGGCATTCTCTGGGTCCACTCATTCCTGCGGAATGCACCATTTTTGATCAAATTCGTTATGAATCCATCCTTGCAGACTACGTACACCCATACATGCAGATTGTCATCCCTGGTGTCGATGGGATCTTCTAGCATGACAATGCGAAGTCCCGCAGATGTTGCTATAAACGTAAACGTGATCTTACGCCCTCTAATGGCAAACTTATGAGTTAAAGAAATGTTTTTGAAATTCTATGAGAAACATTTCACAGTAGAAACGCTCTCCAACAAAGAAAGAATTTTTCAAATCGGATTCTTACAAGCAAAGATACCTATAAAAATGGGATATATATCTACGCCCCCTGGCGGAAAAACTCTGAATTATTTTAAGAAGAAAGTATTCTGGAAATATTTTACCAGGTGTTCGGTATCGACGCACGAAAAAAGTTTTCCAACCGAGTTTTCGGAAGATTAGACTTTGCTCCAAATACACCAGAAGCAGAAATAGATGCCTACGTCTCCTGGTGGGCAAACCATTCTTTATCAAAAATTAGAAATTATATGCAAAACATTTCCCAACATGAGCACGATCTTTTTTTTTTCCGATGCAGAAATTTTTTTTCTGTGAGTTTTACAAGCTGAGATATCGGGGAAAACGCAATTTACCTTTACGCCCCCTAGCGGGGGGCGTAAAGGTAAATTGCGTTTCCTTTTTCAAGCATTACTTGAAAAAGGAATTGTGCGTAAATTGGTCTTGGTTATAAATGGCATCGAAAGAAAGAAAGAAAGAATTTCTTCAATCTGAATATTGAGAAGCAAATTTATGCAATAAAATGTATTGTGAATTCGGTAGCATTTGCATTTACGCCCTCTAGCGGCGGAGTTGCGCATCGGGAAAAAAAACCAGAATGGAAGGATCATCATTCTCACATTACAAGTTCGCAATACAAAAAAAAAAAAAAAAAAAAAAAGTTTCGAATTGTACAAATAGTTGCAGAGAGATGGTGTCCACAGACTGACAGACGGACAAATCGATAACATGAGCACGATCTTCTTTTTTTTTTTTTTTATATATAAAAGACGTGCTAAAAGTGGGGTCTTAATAGCATTATGCCTGAATGAATGCAAAATTAAAATGACACTGATAACTAAATTCTTCATAAACGAACAATAAAACATCTCATATAATAAGATGATCCTATGTAGCACAGTAAATAAAGGCCAAAATTGGGTCAAACCCGGAACAAATTAGGTAAAAGCTGAATTTTTGCAGGCTGGTAGAACTCATTAGGATTAGCATTTTCACAAAAGTCCCCGCCCCTCCCCCATTTGCTTCCCCCTCCTACGCCCCCATAAAGGGGGAAATGAGGTCTAATACTAATTCACTCGTAACTCTCGAAATAATTGGCGTACAGCGATAATTTTTTTTTAATTTATTCCTCTTGATATGGTCTATCAATTTTGCTCCATTCATTTTTACTATATCTCCAATAGTTTTGCAGCAATTTGCGAAAACCCGCAAAATAGCACATTTTTCTCTCGACATTTTTCCCGATTAATTCCAATTACCGCTTCACAGAGCCAAAATTTCCAAACAGGCTCCGAATAAAAGTTGTAACAAGTTTTATAACCTTTACAACAATATATTATTTGTCTTACAGCAATATATAGTTTCGCTTACACTGTATCTAAACCATATCAGCCTTAAGGTGGTTCCACCTAAAATTTCTGCTTTATGTTTCCAATGGTAAAACTTCTTTACATATTTTCTTCTCAATTAATGCATTTCCAAGGATGAAAATTTGCACATCGATAAAACTGACTTTATGTTATAGTATGAGATACCTAATACTTGCTAAAACATAACCGTAATTTAGAAATCCAACATTTGTTTGTCTACTTATTATTGCAATTACCGCTCTGTGAAGCGGTAATTGCAATTATTGGGTAAAATGTAGAGAAAAAAAGGTGCTATTCTGCGGGTTTTCAAAAATTGCAGCAAAACTATAGGAGATATAGTAAAAATGAATAGAAGAAAATTTATAGACCATATCAAGAGGAATAAATTTAAAAAAATATCGCTGTACGCCAATTATTTCGGGAGTTACGAGTGGATTAGTATTAGACCAAATTTCCCCCCTTTATGGGGGTGTTGGGGGGAGCAAGCGGGGGAGGGGTGGGGACTTTTGTGAAAATGCTAAGCCCGATGAGTTCTACCAGCCTGCAAAAATTCAGCTTTTACCTAATTTCTTCCGGGTCAAGTCCTTTATTTACTGGGCTATATAGCGGGGACATACAACCTGCTGGCGCTATTTTCCCTGTTTATGTATATTGTTAACTAAACATATTTTTATTAAATGTGGAAAGAATAAGAAAGATGACACCGAATTTCCAGTTATAATGAGCACGGTTTTTTTAATCCGTTCTGACGCAAATCAAATTTGTCAGTGCTATTCAAAGTCAAATGAGACCGGTTAGGAAAACTATCAACCGGTTTCTACAACCGACAAAACATCCAGAAATAGAAACATGTACTTAGTTCAACAGCGCCTAAAAAGCATATTACAAAAATCCACAAATGGCGCACAAAAAGTTTCTCATAGCACAAGGAAGGTGGTATCTGAGACAAAGATTTTTAAATCGAACAGTTAAAAGAAGAAATATGAAATATGAGTCACATGATATAAGTCTACACCTGCTAGCGAAAGAATTTTGTTTAATGAAAAAGATGAAATAAGGCGAAAAATATTCTTCATAGAAAAAGCTATGCTAAGGAAAAGGAACTTTTCGAATACGTCTCCCTTAAGCAGAGGTAGCGAAAGAAAAGGTTTCGCCACTTACACACCTAGCGGGAAATTTTTACATTATTTAAAGAAGATAATGCCCCACATCTCTATTGTAGCGAATGGCATACAGTAAAGAGAAAATTTCTCAAGTGTTTTTAGAAGCTGCGATACAGCTGCAAACTGAAGTAATCATCAACCACGGCCTACCAGCATAACTGTGAACTAAAAAATTCCTGATATACGAGCCTAAAGTGTTTTACAAGGCAAATAACAACCGGTGTTAAACTATTTTTTTAAATCGTACATATAGAAGCAGAGATATTGAGAACAACAGATTAAAAGCGTTTGCGCCCCCTAGAGGCGAAATTGTGCATTATTTTGGGAAGAAAATGCGCACACAGAGTTTGCATTGTTAGCAGTATCTGACCGAAGAAAGGTTTTTAGTCCCGCAGATATTTCTGTAAAGCGAAACGTGAACTTTCGCCCTTTAGTGGCAGACTTTGTGTGTAAAGAAAAATTTGAAATTATATGAGAAACATTTCCCAGCGCAAACGCTCTCCAACAAAGAAAGATGTTTTTCAAATCGGACTTTTAGAAGCAGAGATACCGACAAAAATAAGATGTGCATCTACGCCCCTGGCGGAAAAACCATGCATTATTTGTAGGAGAAAGTATTCTCAAAGTTTTTTGAAGTGAGCGGTATTGGTCCTCGAAATAATTAAAAAAAAAAAAGATCGTGCTTATGTTACCGAATTGTCCATCCGTCCACCTGTGGACAGACACAATATCTCTGCAACTATTAGTCTGATTTGAAAAATTCTTTTTGCATTCGGAAGCTTGAAATGTGCGAATGATGATCTTTTACTTGGGTTTTTTTTTTTTTTTTCACGATTTATTATTTCGTCGCTAGAGGGCGTAATAGAAGAAAATATCGAATTCAAAATACATTTTTTCCATATACTTGTTTTTAAACATCCAATTAAAAAAAAATATTTTATCATTCGATTCTATTTACCTCGAAGACTATTTTAGGTGTTTTCACTTTTTCAAGTTACGCACAGGTTTTCCGTTAGCGAGCGTAAAAATAAATTGCGTTTTCCCAGATATCTGTGCTTCTAAAACTCCGATTTGAAAAAAATATTTCGGCTCCGGATACAGCTCCTGATGGGAAATGCTTTGCATATAATTTCTAATATTTGGTAAAGAATGGTTTGGCCACCAGGGAAGTAAGTGTTAATTTTTGCTTCTGATGTATTTGCAGCAAAAGCTGAGCTCCTCAAAACTCGATTGAAAAAATTCATTTGTGCGCCTATACCCGCTCACAGCGAAAAACCTTTTGAGAATACTTTCTTCTTAAAATAATGCATGGTTTTTCCGCCATGGGGCGTAGATGCATATCTTATTTTTGTCGATATCTGTGCTTCTAGGAGTCCGATTTGAAAAGTTTTTTCTTTGTTGGAGAGCGTTTTCGCTGCGAAATGTTTCTCATATAGTTTCAAATTTTTCTTAACGCACAAGTCTGCCACCAGAAGGCGTAAGATCACGTTTCCGTTTACTGCAACATCTGCGGGACTAAAACAAGATTGAAAAACTTCTTTCTTCGGTCAGATACTAATAACTATGCTAAGACTGTGAGCGTACTTTCTTCGCAAAACAATACACAAATTCGCCGCTAGGGGCACACATGCTTAATATGTATTTCTCAATATCTCTGCTTCTCCATGTACGATTAAAAAATAATATTTTAACACCGGATGCCATTTACCTTGTAGAATACTTTAGGCTAGCATATGAGGAATTTTGTAGTTCAGAGTGCTATCGGTAGGGGGAGTTTGTATACTTCAGTTTGCAGCTGTGTCACCGCTTCTAGAAACACTATTGAGAAATTTCTTCTTTACTGTATGGCATTCGCTGCAATAGAGATGTGGAGCATTATCCTGTTTAAATAATGGGCAAAGGTCCAAATCATTTTTTCTGGCGATCTCTGCTTCCAGGATACGTATTTGAAAGTTCTGTTTCATTCGTATGGCTGTAGGGGTGAGACATAGGCTTTCGTGCTACGTCCCGCCTTCTTTCCGATAGGTGTCCGTGAGTTAATTTAACAACTACCCCCCTGACAGCAAGTTATCTGAGGTTCTCACTCTCGTAATTTATTAATTATAAATTTATTATCCAGACCCCTCTTCCTTCGCCTTTTTGTTTAATTATCCGCGAATCAAGGAAGGGAAAGAATGGCTACCGTAAAGCACTGCAACAACTTCAATAAATACTTCGTGAATAAGAAAGACAATAAATTTAATGAAACAAAAGTATTGATAAGAGTCTGGTTCCGGTACCAATGTCCACGTCGACGAATTTGTTTCGCATGCGACGTCCGTCAAGAATTGTTCAATCAAAAATCAGTAGCCTTATGGCCACTCTAATATCAGAGTCGTTCCGACTCCACGCTTTTTCTCGAAGCACTCGGCGTCACGCTAAAAACCAGGAAATGCGTTCCTCAGAGCGTAAACTCCACACGTCTATACGCCTTCCAAGTTCACTTCGCAATAACTTCTCTTTCTACCGAAGCACCCGGCTTCACGTTAAACCAGGAACAGCGTTCCTGGTTTAACGTGAGGCGGGTAGACGTAGGGAGCCTAAACTCCCTACGTCTACCCGCCTTCCAAGCTCACTTCTCAATGCCTCCTTCTCTGTCAGATTCTATCTCTTATCCCCTTTGCTCCGGAGGACCCCTCCTCCTTTTTTTCGTCTGCCCCTCTACCACGAGGCGCTGACCTCTGACCTTGCCAGATTCCGGAGCGAACCTAACCTTTGTCCGCAGTCCAACTTGCTTTGTATCAGTCACGCTGC
Organism: Macrothele yani; assembly: GCA_039090855.1. Taxonomy (NCBI): domain Eukaryota; kingdom Metazoa; phylum Arthropoda; class Arachnida; order Araneae; family Macrothelidae; genus Macrothele; species Macrothele yani. The sequence continues at coordinate 10,566,730 of CM077022.1, read as the reverse complement.
AGTTCCTGCTTCTTGGAACCCAGCTTCGAACTGGTCCTCACTCATTGTCTTCGTGTCAGACGACCGCCTGTTTGACATTTCTTCTAACGGACTTCTGCACGTGGAAACCAGACTCTATACAGACAGAACAAAACATACAACAATACTGACATTCTTTCACATAAAGGACGTATTCAGATCTCCCAGACAAACTGGCGCCCTTCTACCATTGGGCATTGTCTGTGTTTGTGCACGCATTCTCTTGTACCAGAATTTCTGTGTCCGGCATTGTACTACGAAACAATGTCTTTTTGTCGCTTGGGATTAGCTATATACCTCCTGACGTCATCAACGTACGACAGGCATTTTGCATGGTATATGCACCCAGTTAATGAAATAAAGTTATTTCCTGAGTAAAAGAAACATTTTTCTCGGGCGACATTTCGTCGTCCCACTGCACGTGACATAGCCCATTTTTCTTCTTGTTTTTATATGCATAGATTCACACTTGATCATATCTTAATTGATATTCATTTCATTATTATTTTTCGCCCTTACAATGGCTTTTTCCCTGAAGAATTTTTTCCCCTTTTTTCAACGTTTCCGTTATGCAAAATTATTCCGCTAGAAGACTTAGACATACACTATATTGACAAAAGTCACTGGTCACCTAGAAGAGAAACACAACATAGCATTTATTGACATACATTAGAACGGTGTCGATCCACCTTTGCCTTAATGCATGCACTGAACCTCCGAGACATGCTTTCGACAAGGTTTTGGAACACAGCAATAGGTATGCGCTCCCATTCAGTACATAATGCTGCCGCTAACTGTTTTTTAGTAGTAGGCTTTGGTTCCAAACTTATGATGCGGCGCTCTAATTCATCCCATAGATATTTTATGGGATTAAAATCAAGGATGTGTTCTCGCCAGGCCACACACGCATCGTCGGTACACTCAACAGCCAACGCACCATCTCCGACGTTTTGGAGCCTTACCTGCAGGACCTGCCAGCGGCCACGTTTCAACAGGACAATGCGCGCCCGCACGTGGCACGCATCGTGCAACAATTCTTCACGGCCCACAAGGTGTCACTGCTGCCGTGGCCCGCCTGTTCTCCCGATATGTCGCCCATCGAACACTTATGGTCGCTGATCGGCAACCGAGTGGCCCGGCAAGCACCACCCGCGGCTACGCCTGATGAACTGTGGTAACGTGTGGAAGCAGCCTGGACCGACATACTCCAAGCCCACATCCAAAGCCTCTTTCGTTTTTATGCCGCGGCGTGTAGCGGCCGTTATTGCCAGCTATGGGGGCCACACGAACTATTGATGTCTGCGTGTTTCGAAAGTAGCACGGGCCTGTAAGCTCAATCGTTTAATCTTTGTATCTGTTATGTGTCCAGTAAATCTGGCTTTGCTATCTCGTGTTCCTCTTGGTGTTGCATTTTGGGTGGCCAGCAGTGTATATGAAAAACATTTCGCCCCAGAAACTCTATCCAACAAAGAAGGAATTTTTCAAATCGGATTTTTAGAAGCAGAGATATTGACAGAAATATAATATACATCTACGCCCCCAGGCGGAGAAATCATGCATTATTTTAAGAAGAAAATATTCTTAAAAGGTTTATCAACGTATCCGGTCCGTGAAATAATTTTTTCAGTCGGAAGTTTTGAAGCTCAGTTTTTGCTGAAAACGCATTCGAAGCGGAAATTATCATTTACGCCCACTGATTGCCAAACAATTTTTTACCCAAAATTAGAAATTATATGCAAAAGATATACGATCAGGAACTGTATCCGCTGAAGAAAGAATTTTACAGATCGGAGTTTTAGAAGTGGAGATGTTTGGGCCAGCTCGATTTACGTTTACGCCCCCTAGCGGAAAATCTATGCGTAACTTGAAAAAGTGACTGTATCTAAAATAGTTTTCGTCATAAATAGAATCCAAACGTCGAAGGATTTTCCAGTCTGATGTTTTGGAAGCAAATATATGGAATAAAATATATTTTGAATTCGATATCATCTGCATTTATGCCCTCTAGCGGCGAAATTGTGCATAGTAAAAAAAAACGAAGTGGAAGATCCTTATTCGCACATTTTAAGCTTCTCAATGCAGAGAGAATTTTTGAAATCGGACTAATAGTTACAGAGGTATGGTGTCCACAGGCGGACGGACAGACCAGTAACATAAGAACGATCTTTTTTTGCGCTTTCCAACCGAAAGTTGAAGAAGCGTATATGCTCCAGCTTTGTCAGTCTGTCTGTCTGTCGTTCCGTCCGTCCGTCCGCACGATAACTCGCATATAAATGGTTCCATTTCGATGAAATTCTAATATGTGGCAGGGGACCACCTGGGGACGAACCCTATTGAAAATGGGTGGAATGGGGTCAAAGGTCAGGACATAAGCGCTGGATCCATTCCATTGCCCTTATGCGTCATAACTTATGTGAAAATGCTTCGATTGCGACAAAACTTTAACATGTCGTTTCCGGAGATATACTGAACCTACTCTACTTAATATCATGGAAATGGGGTCAAAGGTCACGGCACAGGAGCGAGATGTACTCCACAGCCATTATCCTCATAGCTATAGTAGTGATTTCTGGTATGTTGGAAAGCGTATCATAATCAATGCATTACATAATTTTACTAAGTTGTTTACAAAAGACATGCTAGAGATTTCCTGACGTTTCATCTCACACGTTTTCTCTTATCCCAGTCCTGCAATAATTTTTATGACCAATGTCGAACAAAATGGGAATTTTTTTGCACAGTGTTGAATAATTCTTCGTCAAATGGCATTTCTGACAGAATTAATCGAATAATAATGAAACAGCTTCCAAAATGGCGGAACCATTAAATGCAGACTGATGAGATCACGGCCTGCACGTTTGCCGTTGCGGTAAAATGCACAGCAGAGACAACTGTTCTTGATTTAACGCATGCCAAAATGCATCGGGAGCAGGGGTGTAGAACGGGTTTACTGGCGCTAAGGCGTATTTTTCAAGGTTTTTTACTTCATTATTCTCTGTACTTTTCGTAGGTAGGTGGTTGCTGAAGATGGATAAAATTTTTTTTAGATGATCATATATTCGAAAATAGCAAATACTGTGTTTTATTAATGATATACAATCATAACAGAGATACTCTTATCGCAAAAATGAGATTAAACTGTCGGATCACACAATAGGACAATGCTTGTTAGCACGTCTTTAGTAGAAAAAGATCACTAAAGACAATGCTTGTTAGCACGTCTTTAGTAGAAAAAGATCGTGCTTATGTCATTGGTTTGTCCGTCCGTCTGTAGACACCATATCTCTGCAACTATTAGTCAGATTTCGAAAATTCTTTTTGCATTGGGAAGCTTGAAATATGCGAATGATCATTTATTTCGTTCTTTTTTTACGATGTATAATTTCGCTACTAGAGGGCGTAAATGCAGATGTTGTCGAATTTAAAATGCATATTATTTTATATATTTGCTTCTAAACATCCGATTGAAAAAAATATTTTATCTTTCGATTCCATTTATGTCGAGTATTTTAGGTATAATTACTTTTTCCAGTTACGCATTGATTTTCCGCTAGGGGGCGTAAAAGTAAATTACGTTTTCTCCGATATCGCATCTTCTAAAACTCCGATTTCAAAAAATGTTTCTTCGGCTCATACAACCCCTGTTGGAAAATCTTTTTCATATAATTTATAATTTTTGGTAAAGAATACTTTGGCCACCAGGTGGCGTAAGTGTTAATTTTCGTTTTTGATGTATTTGCCATAAAGTCTGAGCTTCTAAAATCTCGATTGAAAAACTACTTTCGTGGGCCGATGCCACTCACATCAATAAACCTTTTCGGAATATTTTCCTCTTAAAATATTGCATGGTTTCTCCTCCAGGGGGCGTAGATATATATCATAGTTTGGTCAATATCTCTGCTGCTAATGGTCCGATTTGAAATGTTTTTTTCTTTATTGGATAGAGTTTCCGGTGTGACATGTTTTCCATATAATTTCAAAATTTTCAAGTAATTCATAGACTTTCCGCTAGGGGGCGTAGAAGTAAATTGCGTTTCCCCCGATATCTCTATTTCTAAATCTCCGATTTGAAAAATTATTTCTGCACCGGATACAGCTCCTGGTGGGTAATCCTTTGCATATAATTTCTAATTTTAGTAAAAAATGGTTTGGCCACCAGGGGCGTAAGTTTAATTTCCGCTTCTGATGTATTTACATTAAAATCTGAGCTGCTTAAAACTCGACTAATTTTTTTTTCTTGGACCGACACCGCTCACATCCAAAAACCTTTTGAGAATACTTTCTTCCTAAATTAATGTATGGTTTTCCCTCAAGGGGGCGTAGAAGCATATCTTATATTTGTCGATATCTCTGCTTCGAAGAGTCCGATATGAAAAATTCCTTCTTTGTTGGATAGTGTTTCCGATGCGAAATGTTTTTCTTTTAATTTCAAAATTTTCAAAGTAAAACATAGACTTTCCGCAAAGGGGCACACAGATAGCGTTTTCTGCGTTATTTCTGCTTCTAAAACTCCGATTTGAAAAAATGTTTCCTGTATCGCATACAAGACCTGATGGAAAATATTTTTGACATAATTTCTAATATTTGGTAAAGAATGGGTTGGCCACCAGAGGGCATAAGTGTTAATTTGTATTTTTGATGTATTTGTAGCAAAATCTGGGCTCCTGAAAAATCGACTAAATTTTTGTTTTCTTCGACCGATATCGCTCATGTGGAAAAACCTTTTGACAATACTTTCTTCCTAAAATAATGCATGGTTTTCCTACTATTGGCCCTAAAGTCACATCTTATTTTTGTCAATATCTCTACTTCTAGGAGTCCGATTTGAAAAATTGCTTCTTTGTCGGATGGTGTTTCCGATGCGAAATGTTTCTCATATAAAAATTTTCAAGTAAATCATAGACTTTCCGCTACGGGACGCAAAGGTAAATTGCGTTTTTTGCGTTATTTCTGCTTCTAAAACTCCGTTTTGAGAAATTTCTCGTGAATCGATACAACTCCTGATTTAAAATGTTTTTTACATAATTTCTAGCATTTAGTAAAGAATGGTTTGCCCACCAGGGGCGTAAGTGTTAATTTCGGCTTCTGATGTATTTGCAGCAAAATCGGGGCTGCTTAAAACTCGACTAAATTTTTTTTTTCTTGGACCGATACCGCTCACATCCAAAAACTTTTTGAGAATACTTTCTTTCTAAAATAATGTACGGTTTTCCCTCCAGGGGGCGTAGATGCATATCTTATATTTTTCCATATCTCTGCTTCGATGAGTCAGATATGAAAAATTCCTTCTTTGTTGGATACTGTTTCCGATGCGAAATGTTTTTCTTATAATTTCAAAATTTTCAAATAAAACATAGACTTTCCGCTAGGGGGCACAAGGTAAATTGCGTTTCCTGTGTTATTTCTGCTTCTAAAACTCCGATTTGAAAAAATGTTTCCTGTATCGCATACAAGACCTGATGGAAAATATTTTTGACATAATTTCTAATGTTTGGTAAAGAATGGGTTTGCCACCAGGGGGCATAAGTGTTAATTTGTGCTTCTGATGTATTTGCAGCAATATCTGGGCTCCTGAAAATTCGACTAAATTTTTGTTTTCTTCGACCGATACCGCTCATGTGGAAAAACCTTTTGACAATACTTTCTTCCTAAAATAATGCATGGTTTTCCCACCAGTGGACGTAAAGTCACCTCTTATTTTTGTCGATATCTCTGTTTCTAAGAGTCCGATTAGAAAAATTCTTTCTGTGTTAGAGAGCGTTTCCGGTGCGAAATGTTTTTCATATAAATTCACGGTTTTTTTTAACGCACAAGTCTGCAACCAGAGAGCCTAAGCTCACGATTCCGTTTACCGCAATATCTGCAGGATTGCCCAATCCCTATTGAAAAACTTTTTTCTACCGTCAGATACTATTGTTTTCCACACCGGTTCCATTGACTTTGAATAGCTTTGATAAATTTAATTTGCGTCAGAACGGATTAAAAAAAGACGTGCTAATTACACCCGAATACTCGGTGTCATCTTTCTTGTTTGTTTCTGGGTTTAGCTTTAACTGTGAGCTGCTATAAGCGCTATATGCCGTTGGCCGTCCCTGATGTAAGGCAGGGGAGGCGACCACCCATGTTTCATGCGGAGCTCAGACCACCAGCCAGAAACCTACACCTCTAACCACTCGGCCACCGAGGCGGCGTAAAGAGAATATAAAGTCCGTTGTCTAGACGGTAGTCCTCAAAATTATTTCATTGCTCGGAGAAAAAAATGCAGAGAAAAATTTTGCAGCCATTTGGGCTAAGTGAAAGGGGTTTTATGCGTGCGAAGAATATTTTTACTAAGTTACCCTTTCTCTTATTCCTTAAGATTAATACACAACAGATATCTCCTAGAATCTTAGGAAAAGGGCGTATTAGTCACACAGTAGAAAAGATGTGAATATGTTAGGTACATTTATTCAGCGTGACTGTATTAGTTACATCTATTCAGTGGGAATCAAGTCATAATTACACTGAACATTTGTAATCATGTGAAATGACTGAGCGTTACTTAAAAAAAACATCCATATTTTTAGGACATGAGTAACAAACATTTCATGGATGGTATAACGAAGTAAATTTCTCCATCATTTTTGTCCACGCCGGGGCTCGAACCAGGGTCCCCTCATTCCGGAATAAGTCGCTCTACCAATTGAGCTACGCGGACGTTCGTTTTGACTGCAATCTGCCTTTATGTCGTGTGCGTCCTGCTGGGCAGGCACGTCACATCTCCCCCCTCCGAAAGAGGGCCGGGAGCATAGCCCACGGGTCAGCCGTGACCATGAATCGTCGCAGGCAGCCATCCGCTGTAGAACGTGCACTTGAGAACTCCCAGTCAATCTGGTGTGTGAAATGCAACGTCCCACACATATATTTTTCGAAGCGCTGGAGAAGGGATTCTCTTATTTTTTCCTCTCTCGCGGTGTGGAAAGAACATCACACCATTGCGAGATTTTGAACGGCCGGGTCATCCGGAAAGTTCGGGCGCCATTATAACGAAGAAATCTTGTCTTACTTCTACGTAAATTTAAAACAGCAACATACTAAGAAATAATTCCTAAATGGGAGAAACCTTAACGGCCAGACGAAACATGTAAATAACAGAAGTCAACTTACGAGAAAGATGCTTTACTCAGGATGTAGCACACACATCGTAACATTGCATATTGTAGTGAACGCTCCACACATTATCACAACACTCCTATCAATAATCAGTTTACAACCCAACGCTCCCCCCACCCCCGAAAGAGGAGCTCCCCGTCGGGGAATCGAACCCCGGCCTCCCGCGTGACAGGCGGGATAAGTCGCTCTACCAATTGAGCTACGCGGACGTTCGTTCTGACTGCTATCTGCCTTTATGTCGTGTGCGTCCTCCTGGGCAGGCACGTCACAATGGTACATTTGCTTTATACCCCAAATTGTTTGATCAAGTTTTTATAATTCACATGGTTGAAAATGGACAGTGGCCGCCCCGGTGGTGCACTGGTCTAAGCGATGACCTCTGATCTTTCGTCCGAAAGGGGTCCGGGTTCGAATCCCGGTGAGGCATGGATGTTGTGTTTGTCTTACGGCACTGGCTCTCTCCCGTCCCTGGAACCAGTGACCCTAAATTAAGGACGGGCGACTGCTTATAGCCCATTGAGTTGCTCACGGTGGTCGTTAAACCTCCAATCAAAAAAAAAAAAAAAAAAAAAAGAAACGACAGACAATTTCGGGCGTTATGGTATTTAGAGTGACACTAGATTTTAGAGTCATGGTTGTTAAAGGGTTAAACCAAACACGGTAATTGCACATTTTGAAATTTCGATTCGTAAATTGGCCAAAAAATAAATAAATAAATAAAAAATGTAAAGGGAAATACACTCTATGGTGAAGAAGAAATGTGAAAGTTATCTAATAGGTTTGAACTCATTGTAAGAGACTTGACTCGTGATTTTAGTGAATACTTACAATTTAAAGACGGGAAAAAAATATCCGGGCAACTTTTACGGCTAAAACGAATGTTGCGAACGTTTGGTCTTCTACGCAGTGTGAAACGGGATTTTCTTAGATGGTTACCCCAGCTAAGTGTTCTCTTTCAACCAAAACAATACTCTAATTATTGTTGGACTTCCGCTGAACCAGTTCGATACAACAAAATACGTTCAATCGTGCCTCCTTCGAAGACACCATTCAGCAATACATGCGACAAGAAGGGAGAGGGGAGAAAATGATAGAAATATCCCAAAAGTCGAACAAAATGACACTGTAAAATGTACACTGATGAGCCATTGCGTTATGACCACCTACCTAATAAGCTGTAGGACCCACTTTAGCCCGAAAAATAGCGGTCACTCGGCGAGGCATCGATTCGGTGAGGTGGCGATAGGTATCCTGGGTGTCTGGTACCATAATGTCAACAGTATATCCTCCACTTCCCATGCATTTCTTGGTGGTGGTGATATAGCGTGAAACCGCTTTTCCAAATCGAACCCCAAATGTCCGATTAGGTTCATGTCAGGTGAATTTGGAGGCCAGGGTATTGACAAGAAAGTCACCAGTATGTTCCTCGAACTACCCTTTGACGATTCTGGCAGTGTGGCATGGCACATTATCCTTTTGGGAATGGCCATACCCAGCAGGAAATACATTTGCCATGAATGGGTGAACTTGGCCCGCAACGATGTTCAGATACCTGACAGTTGTCAGGAATTGTGCTGTTGAGAAAACGGGGCCTGAAGTGTCTCCAAGAAAACATCGCCCACAGCATACCACCGCCGCCGCCGGCCTGTTTCCGCCCAGCAATACATCCAGGTGCCATAGCCTCCGTTGGTAATCGGCGTATCCGCGCTCGGCCGTCTAGTGATGCACCAGGGATCTTGATTCGTCGGACCAGGCTACTTTCTTCCAATCATCCACGGTCCAATCTCGATGATCTTGGGCCCATTTCATGCGTTGTTGGCGATGACGTGCAGTGAGCATGGGAACTCGGCTGGGTCTTCGGCTACGCAGGCGCATGCACAGAAAGCTGCGATCAACTGTATGCTGTGACAAATTTCCCTGATAATCACTGTTGTAGCTGCGGGTGATTTGTCGCACTGTGGCCCGGAGGTCGTTGTGAACAATGCGCATCAGTCTCCGCTTCCCTCTGGCATCAATGAGATGCGGAAGACACACCGCTGGACGACGGTTCGTCGTTTGGGTATCTGTGCACCACATTTAGTACGTACTCACTACAGCGGCACGTGAACAATCAACAAGCCGTGCCGTTTCCGAGATCGTAGTTCCGAGGCGCCGTGCTATCCCAATTTGTTCTTTATCAAACTCTGATAAATCGGCATCTATCCTCATTCTGACTCCGAACACTCTACTAACCGCAAGCCGGTCCTCGGGCTGTATACACAGTGTATGGACAAAAGTCACCGGACACCCCTTCAAAAGCAAATGAACGGATCCACTGCGTTGTTAAGATGCGCGGTACAGCTGCAAACGGTATAAAAAACAAGCCTGCAGCTGACCGCGATCATATCGCACTGTGAGGTTGAGTGAAAATGTCGCTGCGGGAAAGAACTGATTTTAAGAAAGGAAAAATTGTTGGGTGTTATATTAGTGGGTTGTCCATAAGGGAAACTGAGAAGCGTTTAAATATACCCAAGTCAACTGTTTTGAATGAACTGAATAAGTGGAAGACACATGGCGCGCCTGAAGCAACAAAACGTACCGGCAGACCAAAGAAAATCAGTGATAGAAGACGCCAAAGCGTCAGGAGAGTCATTACAGCTAATCGACGGAGTACTGCACAAGACCTCGGTGTACAGGCGAGTAAAAATGCTGGAACCTGGTTATGTACACGTACCATTTGCAGTGAACTTAATTCCATGGGCTACCGTGGTCGTGCGGCTGCTCATAAGCTTTTCACCTCCACTCGGAATGCTACTCGTAGTTTAACATGGTGTAAAGAACATTTATCGTGGACCGTAGATAAATGGAAACGAGTCATGTGGACTGATGAATCCAGATACACGATCCATCAGTGTGATGGCCGTGTGTAGGTATGGCGGCTGCCGGGGTAACGCTATTTACCACAGTGTACTCTTGCTACGGTCAAGTTTTGAACTGGCAGTGTAGTCGTGTGGGAGTATTTTTCGTGGTATGGTCCCGGCCCATTGGTGATCGTTGACAAACTTGTTAACCAGCACGTTTACTGCGATATTCTGAATAATTATGCCCTACCAACTCTGTGGCAATATTATGGAACCGAGCATTATTGGTACCAGCAGGAGAATGCACCGATCCATAAAGCAAGGACTCGTACGGCATGGTTTGACGATAATTTCGTATCTTTTGTGGACCGGACACCACCGAGTCCTGATCTTAATCCCATAGAGCACTTATGGGATGAATTAGAGCCCCGCATAAGCAGTTTGGAACTAAGGCCTACTACTAAGCAACAGTTAGCGGCAGCATTATGTACTGAATGGAAGCGCATACCTATCGCTGTTTTCCAAAACCTTGTCGAAAGCATGTCTCGAAGGGTCAGTGCATGCATTTAAGCCAAAGGTGGACCAACACCGTACTGATGTATGTGAATAAATACTATGTTGTGGTTTGCTTCTAGGTGTCCGGTGACTTTTTTCAATATAGTGTATACTTCTCTGTGAACTTCACCTGCGCAACTATTCAGTTTCGAGGCGCGCTCATTTCTCTAGGCTGGGGGTGGTCATAATGTAATGGCTCAGCGGTGTAAGTGGCGTAAATTCACGGAAAATTTCTGAAAATAACGTGCTGCAAAGTTGGCGGTGGGTCTCCGTCTTTTGACCAAATTTCCGTTTCCAAAAAGGCCTGTTTCTTTTTAACTTCCGTATTTTCACCAAATTTTACGTATTCAGAAATTCCGTTTATTTCAGGAAAAGTCCATCTCAGGTTTTTCCGCATTTATATAGAAATATCTCAAAATCGACGTACGTCTTAACCACTGAGCCAGGAAGACTCTGAAATCTGAATCGTGTTCATGGTAAAACTAATTGCGCGATGGTGATTTTTTTTTTGTCATTAATGCGAGTGATTAAGTCATTTTATTCTTTGTTGGAGTTTATTATTTCTTTGGAATAGGTTTGTTATAATTTAATTTTTTATGTAGGAGGACTTATCACAAATTAAGTATCTTTTTCATCGTAATGTTTCGAAACAACAGAATGCTTTGGAACTTGAGATCTTATATTAAACTGACAATGAAAAGGTGATATATACTGCTTTATAGTATTACTAGCCTGTTGTACCCGTCGTTGACGGGCTAGTGATAGAATAAAGTAAAAGCTATATCGGCAATTAAATTAAGACTGGTAAATCAAGGTTTATATAACTTTGTAGTACAACTTCCCGGCATAGAATATTAGGTTAAAAAATGTATTTGAATTACTTAGTAGTTGTCACGTCCAATGTAAATAATTCAAAAAGTTTGAAAGCAGAAGGCTCATGCAATAAAATTAATTGAGATGAAAAGTACCTTATTCTTGTAGAGCCTCGGGATAAATAATATTAACAGTCCTTCCATTCGGAGCAAAGATGTAAAGATTTTCCCCATTTCCGATTCTGGAACAATCAACGTATAGTTGACCATGGGAAAAACATGGACTTTGTAAATCCATTCCAACAACTTTTAGAGACTGCCCTTGTGCCTTATTGATGCTCATGGCGAAACTCAAACGAATCGGGAATTGAAAACGTTTAAATTGAAACGGGACATCAGATGGGATGATCAAGATCCTTGGAATAAAAACGTTTTTGCCTGCTACATGTCCAGTCATTTAAGTAGCTTCAATAACATTCTTCATTAGTTTCTTGACAGATAATCTCATGCCGTTGCAAAGTGAAGGTTGATCCAAATTTCTCAGAAGCATAGTAGGTGCACCAATCTTTAACCCTAAAATATGTGAAGGTACTCCAGGTGGGTACAAAGAGTTAAGAAACTCAGTTGGGTAGTTGACTGCATCGTCTGTATTCTCTATATTTACCGCTTTCTTTACATGCCACCTGATCACACCCAACGCGAAGGCGCGAATATAACTAGTTCACGATGAATTTGAGCCATTTCATTTTTAGAATTACGTTAAAACAACGTTTTATTCTCTAGCTCACAACGTCGTCACAGTATGATGACCTTCTGACGTATGACACTTTTGAATTCATAACGCAGATTGAAAAACTACGTTCTATTTTCTTTTTTTTTCTTCTCAGCCCTCAAGGTCATAATACAATCGGCAAACAACGCTTACAAAAAAGGGCGTAATAAATGTATTTACGAATGAAAATAGTCGTAACGGAATTCTAAAAATGAAACGCCTAAAATTTATGATGAACTACTTTTCTGCACGCCTTAACGTTCGGTGTGATCAGGTTGATGTCAACAAAGCGGAAAGACACACTCAGATCGGGTAGAAACGCTTAACGTTAAATAACTAAAAATCAAATTCAAATAAAAAAAAATCGCTTCTTGGTGCACCAGAAGATATCTACAGGTACCTTCACAACAAATTTCGTCGCTCTAGGTCGCCTAATTTTATGTGAAATCCGACCGACAGACACACACAGTTAGTTTTATATAGAGAGAGATTTCAAAAAACTCCTAAATATAAAATTTAAACTTGTTAGTTATAATAACTTTTGTCTTAACAACCCACAGATCGATACATTGGCAGAACCGTAGCTATCAGGGGGAGGGTGTGAAGGAGGGCTGTTGCCTTCCGAAGATGGCCATACTAGGGGCTAATTTCATACTCTGATGAGCGTAAAAAATAGAAATGAACAGAGTGAGTAAATTTGCTGAACATTGTAACCCAAAAACAAAGTTATTAGTACCTTCTTTTTGTAAATACTTTAGTTAGCCGCATACACTATTACGCGCCGCTAACCTGCGTACAGAAATTACAATGGGAATTTTGGATCACTTCATATGAATGCTCGGAATTGTCTGAAACAGTGGACGGATTTATGTAAAACAATATGCTGATATGCCTAAACTCCGTTACCTTTACGAATACATCGTGTGGATGAAGAACTAATTAGTAATTCGTGCTCTGTCAGTTCCTCTGAGTGTTTAACCTTGAACGGAATTTTTCCAAGCCTTACTCCGAAAGAATCTTCCTATTTCTATGTTTATCTACTACTTATTCGTTCTGTGCTTGTTTGTTTTCTTTCTGCATTTCTGCACATGTTGTATTGTCGGTGTTCACAGGACTTTTACGTCTCACTTTATATTTAAAACCATTGGCTCTTGGGTATTCTCCTGATTTTTGAAAAGTGGAAGTGAGATTTTTAACGATCATAGTACTTTCCTATGAAGAAGGTATGGGAAAGTAAGAACTGCTTATTATTGGGTTGGTGCGAATGAAATGTCCGACGCGAAAGAGCAGTGGAGACAGGCTCCCACCACAACGGAATGGAACCACCCACAAGTGTTGCGGGTACTACGTCATATAGTTACTATAAATAGCTAGCAGATGTGTGAAGTCCAAGATTCAGGCGTGGTTTGTTTGGACGTAACGTGGCTTGCAAAGGAAGCATGCAGACGACGGAATAGAGAGTCATCTTCCTGTATGAATTTAAACTGGGCCATTCTGCAGGAATTGCCGCTCGAAACGTTAACAAAGCGTTTGGGAAGAAAACAGCCAACGAACCAACAATTCGGCGATGGTTTGGGAAGTTTCAAAGCGGAGATACGGACCTGCAAAACGAAGCACGTGGTCACCTACCTGTTGCCGTTTCTGACAATGTTCTGTTACGTGTGGTTGAAGCGGACCCCGAAAAATGTGTCGTGAGATAGCGGCAGAGGTGTAGGTGTCCACCAGACGACAGTTGTTCGGCGTCTGGCTGCGCTGGGTAAGGTCAAAAAGCTGGACATGTGGCTGCCGCATGAGTTGACAACTGCCAACAAGACTAGGCGTTTGGAAGTCTGCACGTCGCTGCTTGCCAGGAATAAACAGGAACCTCTACTGCATCGAATCGTCACCTGCGACGAGAAGTGGGTCCTTTATGATAATCAGAAACGATCTGCACAATGGTTAAGCAAGGCACAGCCTGCTGGACGGCATCCTAAGCCACCCCTACACACCAAGAAGATGATGCTCCTTGTCTGGTGGTCCACAGCCGGGATAGTTAATCGGAGGTTCTTGGCAAGCGACCAAACAATCACTGGAACGTTATTGTGCTAAATTATACCAGATGCACCGTCGGAAATTGCTGCAGTCGGTCAACAGACATGGTGTTCTTCTGCTGCAGGACAACACTCGCCCTCATGACGCACGATGCTGTCACTAAGTGCCTTGGGCTATGAAGCACTACCTCATCCAGCCTTTTTTACGGACTTGTCTCCGACAGACTGTCATCTGTTTCGTCGCCTGGATCACTTCCTGTCCGGGAAACAGTTCCCGACAGACAACGAGGTTCAGCGTGCAGTTAATGACTTCTTCGGGGCCCAGCCAAAACGTTTTTTCGTTCGGGGATCATGGCCTTGCCGGGCAGATGACCAGGGCCGGCTGGACCATAGGGGCAACCGGGGCTGGCGCCCCGGGCCCCGCGCTTTTAGGGGGCCCCGCAGTTTAGAAAACAAAATAATTTTCGGTAAAGAAAATTTGACTAAATTTTTTTGTAACTTTTGGGGCGCAAGGCCCTTAAAAATATATTTTTGAAGTTTTTTGTTTGTTTCCAATCTCCCCATTTTTGAATACATTATCCCCCCCTGTTTGTCGTACGGACCCTGAGATTTGCAGATTCGAAATAATTTTTGTAACCACCTTAATCTTTTCCACATTCATGAAATAGCAAATTAAATTTTGTCATTTTGTGGTCCCCTACTTTTATATATTTAACAATTTGTGTGAAAACCTGATACTTAAATTTAGGGAAATAAAAAGAACAATATCCAAGTTACTTTCGGACTACATATGGAGGCCACTTTTCCAACATTACAAGAACTTTCATATATGAACGCCTATAAAAGTTTAGAATGTCACTAATTTGTCAGTTACTCCACTGTGCATTAAAAATTAATCACTAAACATGTATCAGGGGGCAAAATCTATTTATACCAATTTATTTTAGAGGGATCCTTATTATATTTCCTATACAAAAATATTCGCAATGAGAAAATATTCGCTAAGCAGGTATCTTTTTATCATTTTGTGAATAAGCTGTTATAAAGAGTCACAATGCAACCTAAACCTCTTCTCCCGGAAAAAAAAAATCGTAGATTTTAATACTTTTTACTTTCTCTCTCGTTCTCTATCTCTCTTACTCTCTCACTTTTTCTTTCTCTCACTCTCTCCCTCTCATTTTCTCTTTCTCTATCTCTCTTCCTCTATATTTTTCTCTTTCTCTCTCTCCCTCTCTCTTTCTCGCTCTTTCTTTCTATCTTTCTATATCTCTTTTCATCTCTCTTCCTCTCTCTCTCTCTCTCTCTCTCTCTCTCTCTCTCTCTCTCTCTCTCTCTCTCTCTCTCTCTCCCCTTTCTCTTTCTCTGTCTCTTACTTTCTCTCTCTCTCTGTCTCTTTTCTTTCTCTCTCTCTCTCTCTCTCTCTCTGTCCCTGTCTCTCTCTCTCTTTTCTTTCTCCCTCTATCTCTCTCTCTCTCTCTTTCTCTCTGAACTTTCAGTCCGTATTATGGTCTTTTTCTTAAGCTTAAAGCAAATACTTCTTTGAGATAATCGTTTTGTCTTTACGGTAGTCTTCGTGTTTCTTCCTCACGAACGATTATTTTCAGAAACGAGTTTATTAAAATATGAGATTTATTTTTTAGTGCCCACAATGAAATTTTCCTTTGGGCCCCGCAATGAAATTTTGCTCAGAGCCCCGCAAGAGCTCCACCCAGCCCTGCAGATGACAACTATGTGTAGATGCCGAGGGGGATTATTTTGTCTAGGTAAGTTGTCCTACTTTTCCGTTCTTGCCATCCACGTGTGCTGGTCCTTTGGCGGACATTTCATTCGCACCAAACCAATATTTGAGCGGAAGTAAGGAACTTTTGAACTGAAAGGGGCGTAATTTCAAGGTTTGCCCTCCCAGATAAGAAAAGCTTGCTACGTTCCTGTACATAGGCATTTTACAATCACATGTAGGATAATTTAAGTACCCGGTTTTTTACAGTAACACAGTATTGGCATATAATAGCTGGTGCAAAAAATGGGGGAGAGGAAAAGTAATATCCTGCGCCACAGTAACGAAAATTCATGTGGTTTGCTATCCACAATATCCGATCTCGCTACAGAGCTTCAAAAACAGATCCTTCGATAGACTAATTGAAATTTAACAGTTACTCAAACCTCAAGTATTTCCACGAATCGCTCGTATTAGCGGAAATTTTTCGTCATATGGATGCCGAAAAAGTGAGAACGGAGTTTTCCTGTTAATATACAAAAGGAATTGCGGAAAGGTTCCTGAAAATTCAGAATTTTCCGTTAAAGTGGATCCACCTAAAATATTTGCCTTGTATTTCCAATGTGCAAACTTCTGCAGCCATTTTCTTCACAATTAATCCGTTCTCAAGGATGAAAATTTGAAAATCTATAAAACTAACTTCATAGTATAGCCTAGTATACTTAATATTTTCAAAACCTTAACCCTAATTATATTAAAAATTAATAACTTTTCCTTTGGTGGTGTTGAGACCAGAAAATAGATGGCGCGACCTGTACATTGATGACGTCAGCAGACAAAACAAATGTTGGATTGCTTAATTGTGGTTAAATTTTATAAAATACACTGGCGAAAAGTTAAAAAAGAACACCAAGAAAGAATTGGCGGACGATCATGAAATTTACATATGTTAATGGGGTCGAGTTTACGTTGGTGTGATGTTAATTTCGGGACTAACCGGTGAGCGCGTACGCCACAGCACGGCATAATATGCAAATTATCGTTGTTGGTATTTAAGGAGTACGGCGAAGTGAATGTAATCAGTCGTCGGCGTACGGACACGTGCGAAGACCCTGAAGAAGCTGCAATGCCTGGACATGGAAGACGTGTACGATTTCAGCTGTTATCGGACTTTGTTTGAGCGAGGTCGTCTAGTCGGACTCCGCGAGGCCGGGTGGTCGTATCGTCGTATTGCGGAGCGAATTGGACGGTAAGTATCGGTGGTAGTACGATGGTGGCGTAGATGGTCCGAGGAACATTCCCACACGAGAAGACGTGGAACCGGGAGTCACAGACGTACGGATGAGCGGACCGATCGACGCATAAGAAGAGCGGCGTTGTCAAGCAGAACATCCACTGCGACGCAAATCCGAGCTACCCTTGCACCTGAGGTGACTGTGCAAACAATCCGCAACCGTTAACTGGATGCAGGACTACGTGCACGTGTTCCTCTGGCATGTGTTCCTCTGACTCCAGCCCACCGTCAGGAACGGCTGCGGTGGTGTCGCCAACGTCTGCACTGGAGAGCGCAATGGCGATCTGTCGTGTTCAGCGATGAAAGCAGATTCTGCTTGGGAGCCTCCGATGGCCGTATGCGTGTTCGCAGACGCACAAGGGAGCGTCTCCACCCTTTTTGCATCTGCCAGCGACACACAGGGCCTACACCTGGTCTCCTGGTGTGAGGAGCGATCAGCTATCACTCCCGTACACAACTAGTGTTTGTACCGGGTACGTTAAACAGCACCTCCTACATCAACAACATCATTCAGCCCGTTGTTGTGACATTTGTAAGGTTGGTCCATCGTGGTGTTTTCCAGCAAGATAACGCACGCCCACACACGGCACGTGCAACGCAACGCAACGCAACGCAACATGAACTTCAGGGTGTGAGATAACTTCCATGGCCTGCACGTTCACCGGATTTGTCCCCCATTGAGCACGTGTGGGATTTTATGGGACAACGACTTATCCGGTCTCCACGGCCAGCCACGACCATCCCCGATTTACGCGTCCAGGTTGAGGATGCTTGGAACTCAATACCCCAAACTTACATCCAACATCTGTACGACAGACTCCATGCCAGAATTGCACAGTGTGACGCAGTTCATGGCGGTTCAACCTCGTACTAACCATGTTACATGGAAATGTTATTTTTCAGTTTACCAGCAAATACAGCTGTATTTTGCCATAGTGTTTTGATCACGTTATCCTCTGTATTCCGTTATTATGCTGTATAAATTTCGTTGGTATCAGACGTCTCCTTCTTGGTGTTCTTTTTTCACTTTCCGCCAGTGTATTAAGTATACTAGGCTACCATATGAATGAAGTTATTTTTACCGATGTTCAAATTTTCATCCTTGGGAACGCATTAATTGTGAAGTAAATGGCTATAGAAGTTTTCCCATCGGAAATACAAGACGAAGATTTTAGGTGGATCCACCTTAACACATCTCCCCCCCCCCCCAAAAAAGCAATTTACCATCAATATGAAAAAGGAATTATGGAAAGGTTTATGAAATTCAGAGTTTTCCTGACGTAAGAAAAATCCGCGGAATTCAGGTTTCCGCGGATTTTTATGAAATTCAGAGTTTTCTCAATGTAATGTAATCAATGTAAATTAAACTCTTATTTCTGGATAAGCTTGACAGAAATTTCAATTTCAGCATTTCCTATATATTTCAAAAACTGTTGCAGAATACTCGGGTATTTTCTTAAAATAATAAATTAATGCAATGTGAACATGTAAATTATGTTTCTGCAATTTTATCGGGTAGTACTATGTCTTAAAAAACAATGTACAAAAAATTGAGTTGCTTTTTATTAGGTAACACCTTATTTTAAACAGCTGATGTACATTCGTGGCCAAAAGTCCTAACCATAAGTCAAATTTTTGATGTTTGAAGTCAACTTATACACTGAAGAGCAATTGAATTAGAGATAGCTGGCGTTATGCAAATGTGGCGCTGTGGGCGGCCCTGTAAACGGAAACGACATGACATATGCAGCGATCCGACAATATAAGGAGTGATGCGACGGTAATCAGTAAGAGTCGGACGCGCTATGTGTAAGACGAAGGATCTGAGCGCATTTGTTCGTGGGCAAATTGCCCTGCACGGGGATAACCGGTTTTCCGGTTATTTGGGGAGTGGCGCCCCCACGGCCCGAGCTGACCTTGTGACGGAACATCTTACTTTTTCGTCTTGCACGATTATGTTACCGAAGGGACAGCTGTTCATCCAGCTGCTGGGGGATGGCGTCCCCACGGCCCGAGCCGACATGTACTAGATGTGAATTTTAACATTTTTTGTTTTTTGTTTTTTTCACATGACACGCTCCCGCCTCAGTTGTAGGCTGCTGAGGTTGTGATTATGCGCCAGCTCTGGATTATAGTTTCTCGTTTTCTATCCTGTCTTCTCTATTTCATGTTCCTTTCTTTGTTTTTCCGAGCTGGTTAGCTAAACCTACCTGCACGTTTGCCGTGAGCGGTGACCCGTAAGGTGGAAAAGGGGATGCTGGAGGCTGAAGTTTCTGGAGGCCAGGGTGTTGTTGCCGCCAGTTGCCAACACTCCTCTTTGCCCCTGCTTCACCCTAAACGGGCGGCTAGGAACTAACCCACTCATAGTCCATGAGGTCTGTGGCCGAGTGGAGCCCAGACCTCTAACGGCTTGTCGTTTCGTACGACAGGGTGAGTCTGGGGATAGGGTGGGCATGCCAAAGCGGTGTTCCCCAGGCATGGGGAACACCCCTTTGGGCTCGTAGTGTCTGCTGTTGGGCTCGGTAGTGGGTGGGGACGTCGGCGGATGAATCCTTTATTTTTTCATGGTAGACAATAAAATTTCCCACGAACCCAAAACTAAAAGAGGTATGGAGGAAGGTTCAGGTCCTTCCGCCAAAAAATTTGTCGCTGATGTATCCAATGCTAAATTCTTTTTTGTGCACTCATTGGACCCTTCAAAGCCTTTGAGTGCCAAAAGTCCATTTTGGATACATAAAGCACTTCAATCAATCGCAAGCTCTCCTAAGAGTGTCAAGAAGCTCCAGTCTGGAGATCTTCTTGTTGAGATGTCTACTGTGGCCTACAGTTCCACACTTATCAACACCAGCATGCTGCTTGAGACTCCGGTCAAAATAACACCACACGGTTACCTAAATTCATCTCGAGGTGTTGTCTCCTCTCGGGATCTTATTGATTGCACTGAGGATGAACTTCTCGAAGAACTGAGGAGCCAACATGTTACGGGTGTGCGGCGTATTTCTTTCAGAAGGAATGGGCAGTTTGTCCCATCCTGGAACATTATCTTGACATTCAACTGCCCTTCCCTGCCTACATCCATCAAGGCAGGGTATCTCCACCTCGAGGTACGACCATACATTCCTAACCCGTTGAGATGTTTTAGGTGCCAGTCGTAGGGCCACTCTCAGCAGTCATGTAGGAGTACTCCTAGGTGTGGACGCTGTGGTGCCACAGAGCATCTACTTTCAGAATGTGTGGCCAAGGCCGAGTTTTGTGTGAACTGCAAGGGTTCACACCCAGCATCAGCCAAAGATTGTCCCAAGTGGAAGGAGGAGAAGGAAATCCAAAGGCTCAAAACGGTGGAAAATATTTCCTATCCTGAGGCCAGAAGAAGAGTGGTTCCTGTTACATCTGATCGGCGATCATACGCTTCAGTGGTGGTTGCCAAATATACGGTTGCCATTCAGACCGACATTCAGATCCCCCTAAATGTCCATTCAATGTAGACGATATCATCGCAGCCGGACTGGAGGCACTCCAGTCGCGAGCTAGGGGTCTGAAAGCGGCACCCGGCCACTTCACCGAAGCAGAATCACTCCAACACCAGCAAGAGAACTCAGGCCACTTCTTCTGGCAAAAACGCCAACACTAACACCAACACCAAGGTCAAGGATAAGAAGAGCATTTCTTCTCATTCAAAGTCTCAGCCAAACAATCAACGGCGAGCAAATCCCGCTAAGACACTTGGGACAAAGCATTCACCAATCCTGGCCCCTGGTCACACACCCCCAAATCTGGGGGAACGCTCATCAGAGGAAATGGAGGCTGACCAAGTTTAACCATTTCCTTTTTCATTTCATTTTTACCAATGGGTTCAATAATTCAGTGGAACTGCCGAGGTTTTTGCACCAGTTTTGATGACGTGAAACATCTGCTTTATTTGTACTCTCCGGTGTGCCCTTTGTCTCCAGGAGACAAAGCTTAAACCATCGGACCTGCTTTCGGTTCGAGGCTACAGTGCATTTCGGACAGATAACTCGTCTGGAAATATAGCCTGTGGGGGTGTCGCTATTCTCGTCCCTCACAGGGCTCCGGTATCTTCCGTCGCGGTTTCCACAACTGTGCAGGCCGTGGCGGTTAGTATTTCTATGCCTGTGCCTCTTACTGTTTGCAGTGTCTATCTGCCACCGGATGAGGATGTTAGCGTCTCTGTTCTGGAAAGCTTGATTGATAAGCTGCCTTCACCCTACCTTCTTTTGGGTGACTTTAATGCTCATCATCCTTTGTGGGGTAGTGTCAGCGCCAGCTCGAGAGGTCGTCGCATAGAGTCTCTTCAGTGCTCGGCTTCTGTGTGCCTTTTAAATACCGGTGCTGACACCTACTTCCATGAGCCGACAAGATCCTTCAGTGCGATCGATTTGACCTTGGGTTCACCATCGATTATTGCTGACTGGTCGTGGACGGTGTGTAAGGATCTCCACGAGAGCGACCACTTCCCAATCGTCCTTTGGCACCGTGCAAACGTGTCATCTTCTGCCTCCCGCCCACCTCGATGGAGGATGGATCGTGCCAGATGGGAGGTCTTCACATCGTCCGCGGTGATATCTTCTGAAATGGTGACCCAAGAGTCAATCGACGCAGCTGTACTTAAAGTCACAATTTGTATTCTTCAGGCAGCTGATCTTTCAATTCCTAAAACATCTACAAAGCTCCTCAGAATTCCGAAACCTTGGTGGAACCCTGAATGCGCAGCGGCTAGGAGAGCTCAACACAAGGCCTGGTCTACTTTTCGGCGTTATCCAACCGATTCTAATCTCGTTGCTGTTAAACGAGCTAAATCCTATGCTCGGTTGGTGCGTCAACGTAGCAAGAGGGAGTCTTGGATCCAGTATGTGTCATCTCTCACTTCACGTGCCAGTTCGAAAAGTGTGTGGGACAAGATTCGTAGGATCCGGGGTAACTACAGCTCTCACCAGATTGCCATTCTAGAGAGTAACGGCTGCACATATGCTGAAGTCGGGGAGATTGCAGATTGTTTGGGGGAGGCGTTTGCTTCCGTTTCGAGTGATCTGGCGTATCCGTCCTCCTTTCATAGGATTCAATCCACCGCGAAACGCCAGAGAATCTCTTTTGCACCGTATACCGAAACTGGTTATAACTCCCCCTTCAGCATGTGTGAACTTCGGGTGGCTCTGCATCGGTCCGGGGCTACTTCTGTGGGTCCTGATGACATCCACTACGACATGCTCCGTCATCTCTCGCAGTCGTCTCTCGAGAACCTTTTAATCTTATACAATCGCATCTGGTTAGAGCAGTTTCCCGGAGTCTTGGAGAAAGGCTTTTGTTCTACCTTTTCCGAAGCCTGTCAAGGATCCTAAGTCTCCCTCTAGTTATCGCCCAATTGCTCTCACTAGCTGTCTGTGCAAAGTTCTCGAACGCATGGTTAACTCACGATTAATTCATTTTTTAGAACATCATCAATTACTTTCACCATCACAAAGCGGTTTTCGGCGTCATCGTTCACCTCACGATCATCTCCTGCACCTTGAGACATCTGTGCGCGAGGCGTTCGTGCGTAGGCAGCACCTGGTTTATGTATTCTTTGACATCGAGAAAGCCTATGATCGTGCGTGGCGGCACGGGATTATCCGTGACCTCCACGCATGCGGATTGCGAGGAAATCTTCCGACATTTATTGTAAATTTTCTTCGCAATCGGGTGTTCCAGGTGCGCCTGGGTACGACGCTATCTGCAACATTCCATCAAGAACAAGGTGTTCCTCAAGGTTGCATTTTATCTGTCACATTGTTCATCCTGCGCATTAATTGTCTCCTCACAAATCTTCCTCCTGCGGTTTCGGCTACTGTGTATGTCGATGACTTGCACATCTTCTGCTCGTCATCGAGCATGCGTTTTATTGAAAGGCAGTTGCAGTCTGCAATTAATCAGATTTTTAAAGTGGCGAATAGCAATGGTTTCGTTCTTTCTCCCGACAAGACAGCGTGTGTTCATTTCTGCCGGAGGCGTGGCCTCCATCCTGACCCAGAGCTGTATTTAGACCGTGCAGCCATTCCAGTTTTGCCGGAGACCAAGTTCCTTGGACTGACCGTCGACCGTGCGCTTACGTTCCGTGCGCACGTTCGGCGGCTCAAGATTTCCTGTCTGCGTGCTCTTTCTATTCTAAAAATCCTTTCGAGAGTTTCGTGGGGCGCAGACAGGATCTCTTTGTTTCGCATTTACCACTCCTTAATTCGGTCGAAACTGGATTATGGCTGTATCGTGTATGGCTCGGCTCGTCCTTCCGTTCTCCGGCCTTTGGACGCTGTTCATCATCAGGCGCTGCGTCTTTGTACCGGAGCATTTCGAACATCTCCGATTCCCAGCCTTTACGCTGATGAGAACGAACCATCGCTCGAATTACGCCGTCTGCAGCTGTCCTTTCACTTTTACTTAAAACTTCGGTCTCTTCTAGACCATCCTTTGTACGGTGCAGTTTTCCATCCTCAGCATGCTCGTTTATTTGAGAACCGGCCCTCGTGCATTCCAACCTTCGGTCTTCGTATGGCGGCCGTAGCTCGTGATGCAGGGCTCGACTTGTCACTTGTTGCAGCGACCAGGGGCTTTGGGGATCCTCCATGGCACCCACTTGGTGTCATGGTTGATACCACCTTAACGTTTTCGACAAATCCTCAACCCCTGCGTCGGTGTCCCAGCAGCTCTTCGCTGAGCACCGTGCCCTCAATACTGAATACACTCCCATTTTCACTAATGGCTCCAAGATGCATGGAGTCGTTGGATCCGCAGCTGTCTGTGTGGATGACGTGTCAGTAGCGTGGATCCCAGCTGAGGCCACGGTGTTTTCGGTTGAGATGCATGCTGTGTATCTTGCACTTCTTCATGTTCAGTCGAGTTCTCATCATAGTGCTATGGTCTATATGGTCTATACGGATTCCTTAAGTGTTCTGCAGTCTTTGTCATCGCTGGACTATTGTAGTCATCCTTTTCTTTTGAACGTACGAAGGCTTCTTCGTTCCTTGCTCAAGGCCGGTGTCAAGATTCAATTCTTCTGGATTCCTGGGCATGTTGGAATCTCGGGTAACGAGTGTGCTGATGCGGCCGCTAGATCTGCTTCCTCTTTGATCGTCACACCCTTGCCACTCTTTCATCGCGATTTTCGATTTCTCGTTCGTGATCATATCAAACGAACGTGGCAGGGTCTGTGGGACCAACAGGTGGAAAATAGACTGCATCGTATAAAACCTATTCTCGAAATCTGGAACTCTTCATCTCGTCGGAACCGCAGGGAGGAAGTGGTGCTTGCGCGTCTCCGCATTGGGCATTGTCGTTTCACTCACCGCTTTTTGCTGTGTGGCGACACTGCGCCGATGTGTGAGACGTGCAATTGCCGACTCACTGTCATTCATCTTTTGTGTAGCTGTGTTCGTTTTCGTGGTGTACGTTTTCACTATTTTCATTCTCATTTGTTGACCGAGGACGCCGCTACTTTGCAGCGGGTCCTGGATGACCACTGCGATACTGTCGCTGTGTTTTCCTTTTTAAAAGAAATTGACTTTTTTAAACGCATTTAGATTTTAGCTCTTCCACCAGCCTAATTTTTCAGTTTTAATGAATCAGCCGAATTTTAAACATTGTATCATGTTTTTAATGCTGTTTGTTTCATTGCCTTTTTAGCCCTTCCATCACTCTCATTTTTGACTTTTACTTAATCAGCCAGATTTTAAGTTTTCTACCATATTTTTAATTCTGTTTGTCTGTCCTGTGTCTTGTCTTGTGTTTGGCGCTCTTTCGCCAGGCATGACCCTTGCGCCATAAAAACTAACCAACCAACCGTAGGCAAATTGTCGGGGCCCGACGAATGGGTCACTCCATCTCGGAAGTCGTGCAGGCACTGGGATTTTCACGAGCCACTGTGTCAGAGGTGCACCGTAAGTACATCGAATCCAGTGAAACCATCCCTGCAAGGGCCAACTGCCGTGGACATCAGCGTGTGGATGAGCGGGGTCATCGTGGGCTAGCTCGCATTGTAACAGCGGATAGACGGGCCACAGTGCAAGGAATCACTCGGCAATTTAACGCTGGTGTACAAAAACGTGTAAGCAGCCACGCCATCCAGAACCATCTCCTCGCTATGGGGTACAGAAGCCATCGTCCCACGAGGGTACATCACAGCACATCACAGGGTGCAAAGATTGTTCTGGGCGCGGGAACTGGACCATAGACATGTGGGGAAAATGTTGCCTGGACTGATGAGTCGGGATTCACGTTGGTGCATGCGGATGGCAGGATACGAGTACGGCGCAAACCACATGAAACGATGGATCCTTCTTGCCAGCAGGGTACTCTTCAAGCTGGTGGGGTGGCATTCTCGTCTGGGGACTGTTTACGTGGACTGAAATGGGATCCCTGGTACGTGTGACGTCATCCCTCGCAGGTCAACGTTGCCGGGATACCCTGGACGACCATTTGCTCCCGTTTTTGCGTCTTCAACATCCCACTGGGGACCTCATCCTGCAACAAGACAATGCACCGTACCATCGCTACCGAATGGTTGGATGAACACTCCACCGACGTGACCTTGCTTCCTTGGCCAGCTATGTCACCTGACCTCAATCCCATCGAGCACATCTGGGATGCCATCGAGAGAGATGTTCGAGGCTCTGACTCCCCTCCATCAAATCAGCGTGAACTGTGGGAGCTTGTTCAGGGGTCGTGGATCCGTATGGCTTCCCAACGCTTCCGGTGTCTTGCCGAGTCCAAGCTGAGACGAATCGCCGCCGTCATCAGGGCGAAAGGTGGCGCTACACGTTACTAAACCGGTATCTCTAATTCAATTGCTCTTCAGTGTACAGCGTGATGGTGAACTCGGGAATACATATTATACATCATTTTAAAGGAAATTTTATGCTGAATTCAAATATTTTTACAGAATGTTATTATCAGTAATAGAAGTGAAGTTACAGGCAAAATTACAGCGTCTAGTCATAAAAAGGAACATACTCTAAGTCTGTAGGGGCCGTATGGCACCGTTTTATCACCGATGGACAACTGGAGAAGCTCATTAGTTCCGTGCCAAGAAGGTGCACTTTGTAACTAAATAACTCTGATTATCCAATTAAATATTAAAGCGTATTTTGCTTGTTGGTCAGTTATTTAAAGTGTCCTGCAAGTGTCTATAATGTACTGTACATTAATTTTACGTTAAATGCATTGTACACTAATTTCACAAATTTCATAATTTGTTGCTTTTTATGACTAGACGCTGTATGTTTACTTGAAACTTCACTTCTGTTACTGGTAATAACATTCTGTAAAACTATTTGAATTCAGCATAAAATTTCGTTTAAAATGATGTATAATATGTATTCCTGACTTTACCATTACGCTGCATAAGTTGACTTCAAACATCGAAAATTTGACTTTCATTCTACTGGTGCAGGACTTTGCTGAGTAAACACATTTGTTGTTGATGTCATACGAAGTGCAGAACAATAGGTGAAAAAAACAATTTGAAACATAGAAAATTATGAATGTGGGAAATCCTCTTTTGCCGAGAAAATTCTCTCGAAAATATATCTCAAGTGAAATGAATGCAGATGTGGATTTTTTTGTCTTTTTTACAATACCCGAAAATACAGAAATTTAACAGTCTTGGGGCGAAAGGTGTTTTAAAAGTGAAGAAATGTTAGTACACACAGTCGGATTTTATTTTTCCAATAGCTGAGAAGTTAAAGAATACTTCTTGATGTGTGAAAGTTTGCTGTTTGTGGTATTTTATTGTGAACCGGTATCTTCAGTTTGAGATAGTGTAATTTCACGTTTTAATTTCGTCAATCAATGAACACACCCTTTTTTTCATTCTACGAAATGCCACGTTCCCGTGGGGCCGCGATGTTTACCCGTTATCAAAATATCTCTTTGGTGGTCCAAAATCTCTTGTAAGTGTTTTGAGAAGAAAGACAAAAAGAAAGGTTTTCTTGCGCTACTATCATCATCACTTCGCCATTTGATGAACACACCTGATTTCCGGAAGTTAGCCCGGAAATTAGCATTCAGAGGAAACCTTTGATATGTGTTAGTTTCTGTTGACTTACGGCGTGAGAAAGGCCTCCACCTTGGAAGCATGTAGATGACGAAAAGTTCTTTTGTTTTAACCGAAAAGAGCTAACTTCTCCGCTTCGGCGATCAATTTTTTAAACTCCTTCCGCCGTTTCGTACTTTTGTTATTTTCCGAAATCTCGGAGACAATGAGAACCTGAGAAACCAAGATTTGCATGAAAACAAAGCCGCTAATTTCCTGAAAAAGTCAGTGAGAAAGAAGCTTGCTTCTAATATCCGAACACGGGGAAAACCAATAGGTTTTATCACTTTAAGGACAACGACCTTTGCCTTACGTGGTCCATTTTTTGCGTGTTTTTCCATCAAAGAACACCCATAAAAAATATATTAGGAAAAAAATGAATTATACGTTGGTCAAATTTCGAGTAATAATGCCCAACGGGGTTTCTTCACCCATTGGGCCCCCCTGAGCTTGGCAACAATGGCCAAGATGAGTTTCCACGTGGGACGGACGGCGCCTCTGACGAGGACAACGAATGATAGGTTGACACGAATAGTATGTCGAGGGGAGAAAAAAAGGGGGAGAAAATTAAAAAACATCGTCATGCGCCCTTTGAGCCACTGGGAGAGTCCCAGGATTTCTACACTCAATATCTACGGGAAAACAAAAATGTAACTTAACATTTGCGTCCATGTCATCGCATCATATATATGGGAAAAACATTTTACGACGGCAGATTATGTAAACAACATAAACTAATGGAAAATGTTCATTTAACTTGCATTAATCAAATCCGAAAATCAAATGTTTGCATTTTTAGGCAACATCATGCACTGTAAAATATTTTCTGAAATTCATGAGCCACTTTCCGTGATGTGAATTAACGAAGAATATTCGTGATGCTTTTTTCGTGAAATCATGGGGTGGGGGAATCCTGAGTTTCGCGGATTTTTTGTACGCCAAGTAAATTCTGAATGTTTAGAAACTTTTCGGCAATTATTTTCCCTATATTAACACTATAATTGCATACATTATCCCCCCCCCCCCATTTTATTTTACCTAAATGTGTATGTAAGGCTTACAAAAAATCATATGAAATTCTAAAAATTACGATTTGAGTAGATAAATCATTAAATATAGGTTGGTGACAAATTTGTCACTTTGTACAGCTAGGGTCTCAATACACCAAAATTAATGCCCTTTCTCATGAAAACATTTTTATAAGATATTTTGAATATTATTAAGGTATATGTATTGAAGATTTTTTAATGCAAATAATTCAATAAATCGCTTATATTGCCATAAAATTTAATCAATAATTTTTTAGCAAATAACATGATTTGCAAATTATTACAGTCCTATTACGTGTGAAATTCGACAAAACAATTATTGTTCGTATTTAAACAACGATGCAGATTGCATTTTACATATTTCACTGCTGATTTTAATTTGTAGTTTGAGGATTCACATTTTTGTCGATCATCGGGATTGACATGAATCCAGTGATCTTTTCCATCGGGATGAACGTCCATCTCTGGTATTGCACATCTCGGGTTTCTTTAGCTGGAGTTCCAACTCTACACCATCGCAAGATGGAGATTGCATTTTACATATTTCACTGCTGATTTTAATATGAACGTAGTTTAGGGATTTACATTATTTTCGATCATCGAAATTGACATCAGACCAGGGATCTTTTCCACCAAGACGAACGTTCATAGCTTGTACCTCACATTTAGGGCCCTTGGCTTTCTTTAGTTTGAGGATTCACATTTTTGTCGATCATCGGGATTGACATGAATCCAGTGATCTTTTCCATCGGGATGAACGTCCATCTCTGGTATTGCACATCTTGGGTTTCTTTAGCTGGAGTTCCAACTCTACACCATCGCAAGATGGAGATTGCATTTTACATATTTCACTGCTGATTTTAATATGAACGTAGTTTAGGGATTTACATTATTTTCGATCATCGAAATTGACATCAGACCAGGGATCTTTTCCACCAAGACGAACGTTCATAGCTTGTACCTCACATTTAGGGCCCTTGGCTTTCTTTAGTTTGAGGATTCACATTTTTGTCGATCATCGGGATTGACATGAATCCAGTGATCTTTTCCATCGGGATGAACGTCCATCTCTGGTATTGCACATCTTGGGTTTCTTTAGCTGGAGTTCCAACTCTACACCATCGCAAGATGGAGATTGCATTTTACATATTTCACTGCTGATTTTAATATGAACGTAGTTTAGGGATTTACATTATTTTCGATCATCGAAATTGACATCAGACCAGGGATCTTTTCCACCAAGACGAACGTTCATAGCTTGTACCTCACATTTAGGGCCCTTGGCTTTCTTTAGTTTGAGGATTCACATTTTTGTCGATCATCGGGATTGACATGAATCCAGTGATCTTTTCCATCGGGATGAACGTCCATCTCTGGTATTGCACATCTTGGGTTTCTTTAGCTGGAGTTCCAACTCTACACCATCGCAAGATGGAGATTGCATTTTACATATTTCACTGCTGATTTTAATATGAACGTAGTTTAGGGATTTACATTATTTTCGATCATCGAAATTGACATCAGACCAGGGATCTTTTCCACCAAGACGAACGTTCATAGCTTGTACCTCACATTTAGGGCCCTTGGCTTTCTTTAGTTTGAGGATTCACATTTTTGTCGATCATCGGGATTGACATGAATCCAGTGATCTTTTCCATCGGGATGAACGTCCATCTCTGGTATTGCACATCTTGGGTTTCTTTAGCTGGAGTTCCAACTCTACACCATCGCAAGATGGAGATTGCATTTTACATATTTCACTGCTGATTTTAATATGAACGTAGTTTAGGGATTTACATTATTTTCGATCATCGAAATTGACATCAGACCAGGGATCTTTTCCACCAAGACGAACGTTCATAGCTTGTACCTCACATTTAGGGCCCTTGGCTTTCTTTAGTTTGAGGATTCACATTTTTGTCGATCATCGGGATTGACATGAATCCAGTGATCTTTTCCATCGGGATGAACGTCCATCTCTGGTATTGCACATCTTGGGTTTCTTTAGCTGGAGTTCCAACTCTACACCATCGCAAGATGGAGATTGCATTTTACATATTTCACTGCTGATTTTAATATGAACGTAGTTTAGGGATTTACATTATTTTCGATCATCGAAATTGACATCAGACCAGGGATCTTTTCCACCAAGACGAACGTTCATAGCTTGTACCTCACATTTAGGGCCCTTGGCTTTCTTTAGTTTGAGGATTCACATTTTTGTCGATCATCGGGATTGACATGAATCCAGTGATCTTTTCCATCGGGATGAACGTCCATCTCTGGTATTGCACATCTTGGGTTTCTTTAGCTGGAGTTCCAACTCTACACCATCGCAAGATGGAGATTGCATTTTACATATTTCACTGCTGATTTTAATATGAACGTAGTTTAGGGATTTACATTATTTTCGATCATCGAAATTGACATCAGACCAGGGATCTTTTCCACCAAGACGAACGTTCATAGCTTGTACCTCACATTTAGGGCCCTTGGCTTTCTTTAGTTTGAGGATTCACATTTTTGTCGATCATCGGGATTGACATGAATCCAGTGATCTTTTCCATCGGGATGAACGTCCATCTCTGGTATTGCACATCTTGGGTTTCTTTAGCTGGAGTTCCAACTCTACACCATCGCAAGATGGAGATTGCATTTTACATATTTCACTGCTGATTTTAATATGAACGTAGTTTAGGGATTTACATTATTTTCGATCATCGAAATTGACATCAGACCAGGGATCTTTTCCACCAAGACGAACGTTCATAGCTTGTACCTCACATTTAGGGCCCTTGGCTTTCTTTAGTTTGAGGATTCACATTTTTGTCGATCATCGGGATTGACATGAATCCAGTGATCTTTTCCATCGGGATGAACGTCCATCTCTGGTATTGCACATCTTGGGTTTCTTTAGCTGGAGTTCCAACTCTACACCATCGCAAGATGGAGATTGCATTTTACATATTTCACTGCTGATTTTAATATGAACGTAGTTTAGGGATTTACATTATTTTCGATCATCGAAATTGACATCAGACCAGGGATCTTTTCCACCAAGACGAACGTTCATAGCTTGTACCTCACGTTTAGGGCCCTTGGCTTTCTTTAGCTGGAGTTGCTGTTCTACACCATTGCTTGGCCCTCTTCTTTTCTCGCTTGCTTGTTTAATTGATTTTTAATTATTTTCTTTAATTTTCCCTGCTGTCTTTCTTTTCTTGCTTGCTTAATTTACACAAACACTCAGCAACCTCTGCCTTGAAGTCATGTAAAGTCAGGAGACTGTGAATGAGCATTCTGTTCTGTGGCTCGTGTGTGTAACATCCACATGTAACATTTCTTTGAGCATATCTTGATTCTGTACAATCCTAAAAGAGTGTAGATATGGTCATCACCACTCATATGCTTGCTTATTATATCGAATTATCACACTTGGACAATCAATTTTTACACGTTCTTTGTTCTTCGACGGCCAACAGCTGACTTCAATGTTTCGAGTTATTCCAACAAATGCGGATAACATATGGTCAGGCTTGTTGCCATACCATCTTGTACGTGGTACTTGAACGTTATCTACGTTTTCATACATTCTCGATCTTCATCACTGCAGTCTTCCAAATGTGAATCCTCACTCAAGTCTGCTATTGCAGAAGCTTTAATTCGTTCCCCCACCCACATAAAATATCTTTGATTCCATTCTTACTACTATTAAGTAACTCAGAACAAGAAATCATGTTGTAGACAAAAGTAACTGGTTTGGACCTCCTAAGTGCATGAAATGCCAAATTTGGTACCAACCTATAAAAGAGCTTTACTTCCAAGTAAAGATTCAATCTTCTATATAAATGGCTGATGATATTTTAATGTATGAGAAGCATAAAAAAAATGTTGTGTTCATAAATGTAATTAAAAATGTTCCTTTTTATCTTACTGAAATATTAAATGTCAGCAAAATTCTTTTCTTTTGGTAACTCATTCATTGAACCATAATTTTGATAGTTTCACACCATTGGTGGTGTTACTGTACTGCAACTCAAAACAGTGATCCCAGATTTGACTCTCTGTGCACAAATGAATCAAAAAGTTTTATTTATTGCAAAATGGTTGAAGCTGATAGGTTGGTGCCAAATTTGGCACCATATGCAGTATTGGGTTAACGGTAATGTGACGTTTTAAGGGCGTTAACAGTAAATTTTGAATTTTCAGAAACTTTGAAGCAATTTCTTTTGTATATTAACGGTAACAAACTGTTTTCCATATTCATATGACGGAAAACTTTCGGTAGTAGGAGCAATTCGTGGGAATACTTGAGGTTTGATTAACTGTTAAATTTCAATCGTCTGTCGAAGGATTTGATTTTGAAGTTCTGTAGCGAGGTCAGATATTGTGATAGCATATCGCATGGAACTTAGGTAAGTGTGACACCGAATATTCCTTCCCCCTTTCCCTTCATTTGGTCCACCGACTATTATATATTGTGTTACCGTAAGAAACCGGGTACATGAATTATCGTACAGGTGATTATATGATGTCTGTGTATTGGCCTGTGAACCCCTTAAGCAAAAAGCTATTATAGTTATCAAGAGTAAATTTTATATTTTGGGGTTTTGTGAAGTAATACTACACTGAAGTGCCACAAATCATGGGATGCGTACCTACCCAGCAAAATCACAAGTGTTGGGAAACTGCTGGCCACCAGCTGGCAGTGATGAGTCACTGCTGGCTGAATTCTGCCGCTCACGTCCCGGTAGCGGTCCGTTGGTGGCAGCACCATCAGTTGGAAGCCATTGACGGCCCTGAATTGCGGGCATCAAAGCAAGTGCCACTATTGGCCCGTAGCTGGCAACCGATGCAACCCCAACACCAGGTAGAAGCAACGGGTCTGCGCATGCACAGAAGCAACACGTGCTGTCTCTCTCGTGGTACTAGTTAGTTGAAGACTACGCTATCGCCATATTTTAGTGGATGTTAAAAAAGAAACAGGTGTAGATAGGCGAATTAATTTCCTATAATGAAATGCCACGTCGACGAAGATATCAGATTAAGCCATGAAATACACCTACTCCATTCCCATGAACAACAAGAACTAATTTCTGTGTAATCTTTCGTTTTAACATACACTAAAGCGCTTAAAACAAAAGTCTTGGAAAAACAGTAAAAAAAAACGTTGTTGGAAAAAAATAAGAATTATACGCGTACAAAATTTATCAATTATTTGAAAAAAAAAAAAAAAAAAAGCAACACTATGTGGATATAATGTACTCATCCATGGGTTGAATACAAAAGACTGGGGGAATTCACTTCTAAAAATAACGAGAAGTAAAATAAAATATCTTTCCTCTTTAAAACAAATGTAGCTTCGGACAGCGGAAAGGAAAGATACAACGTCAAAAATGTAACAGAATGTGACATAAACGGGTAAATATAATAATTCAACAATCTCCTTTCAAGACGACAAGGACAGCACGAAACTTTGGAAAGCGCTTTTAAATTGGTACACTCGTTGAAAATGAGTGAAGTTCCTTTACGGTAAAAAAAAAAAAAAACAATCGTTACGTTAAAAAAATAAATTATGAATTATATGAAACGGACATTTATGAAAAATACCTCGCAATATTGTAAAATTAAAAAGAGAACCATTCGTTACACATTGCGCAGGAAATAGGCTCAGCTTTAAACTAACGTTCGTGCGTGACAAATCAGTCATTTTGGTAGAGCGCCCTCTTCCCACACAGACAGTCCAAACGGGCGTTTTTCAGGACTTGTTGAAAAAATTTCCTCAGCGCGGTGCTGTAATGCGGAATTTTCGTAAGGCAAAAAAATAAAAAAAGTAGTTGTAGCTTTGGGAAACTGCTGTTATCCTTCATTTTTTTTATGGCTACTACTGGGAAATTGGCGGACAAGATTCGGCAAGCCATCAGTCACGTCACGTCACGTGATTGCCGGCTTGTACTTCCGGGAAACCAGCGGTCATATTAGGCTTGCCATCATTAATGGCACGTGCTTGCAGCGCCGCTGAAGGACCACTTGTGGCAGTTACTGCCTATGATGGATAACTAATGGCCCTGTTCTAGCATATGACAACTGATGGGGGTGCCACTGTTGCCCCTCTGCTAGCCTGAACTGCTGGCCCATGCGGTAGCCGCCGGGACATTTTATTGACGGTTGGGCGGCGGCAACATAGTGTTCGGACACCGCTGACAGCCACGAGAGGCCCAGTGCTGCCCCAGCAAGACGTGCAGCAACTCGATGTGGTATCGATTCAACAAGTGGCTGGAAGTCTTCTTTAGAGATGTTGAGCCATGCCGTCTGAACAGCCGCCCATAGTTCCCTGGTATTTGTAGGTGCAGGATCTTGGCTGCGAATGGACCTTTCCACCACGTCCCATAAGCGCTTTACTGGGTTCATATCGTGCGAATGTGGTGGACACACCATCCGTCGGAACAATCCAGAATGCTCCTCGAGCCAATTTTGGACAACTTGGGCCCTATGACATCATGCATTGTCCGCCTGGAAAATCCCATCGTTGTTGGGGTACATGAAGTCCATGAAGGGCTGCAAATAGTCACCCAGCACAGCAACAAAGCGATTACCGATTAAAGACGTGTTTACGAGCACCAGAGGACCCAAACCGTGCCACGCAAAGACACTGCACACATGTATCGAACAGCCACCAGCTTGCACAGTGCCTTTTTGACAGCTTCGGTCCATGGCCTCATGAGGTCTACGCCACACCAGAACCCTATCATCAGCTCGTAACAACTGGTAGCGTGACTCATCGGACTACGCCACATATTGCCAGTCTTCCAGGGTCCAGTTACTGTGTTCACGAGACCAGGTGAGGCGCTGTGTCCTATGTCTTGTTAACAAAAGCACTCTGATGGTTCTTCTGCTCCCATACTACATGGATGCTATCTTACGCCGCACTGACCGGATGCATATGGCTCTAGTACCTCCTGCATTGAATGTGGATATTATTTGGGCCAGTGTCGCTTGTCTGTTAGCATGGACAATCCGGGTAAGACGCCTTTAGTCAAGGTCATTCAGCACCAGTGGTAGGCCACTGCGCTATCCACGGTGTGTGGTAATTCCTTCCATGAGGTGCTCTCCGTACACAGGCGACACCGTGGAACGAGGAATGTTGAATATTCGCACAACTTTGGAAATTGAATTGTCCCATCCGACTGGCTCCCACTATCTTTTCATTTCATTTATTTCGTTATGGGGTTACATTTGACTATGTTGCATTTCAAAATTAATTTTATAACATATAGTATTAAGAAAAACAACATATATATCCTGAATACTTATGTACAGAGTAACCACAGAACAGGAAATTGAGTAAAATGCTATATATATAGCCTGAGTATAAAGTACGTAGTCAAGTCAAACGTCCTGCACATATAAAATTTACTGATATGTGGCCTGATTAATAAATTTTACCATAGAATTTTATATTTTAATTTGTTAGCAAATATTTTTTTAGTTGCTCTCGAAAATAATTAGAATTATTAATATGTGTTAATTGACAAGGTAGGTTATTCCATAACATCAATCCCTGGTAATCGAATATTTTTTGGATTAAAGTGTTAGGCATTGGTAATAAAAATGCATTTCTATCTCTTGTTTGATAGTCGTGACCTACAGTGTTCAGTTGAATTAAATGTTGATACCTATTCCCTTTTATTCTTTTATACATGAATCCTAATAATCTAAATTGCCGTAATTTCTCAATATCTAAAAATCCATAAGAATTTATCCGTACCCCCATATTCAAGTTAATTCCCGTAAAGTTATTTAAAATTCTGACCGTCCTGTTTTGTAATTATTGGAATTTATATAAATTAGTCTTAGTAGTTTGCCCCCATACTAATAAACAATACGTCAAACATGGATAAATCAGACTGTTGTACAACATTTTTAATGTTTTAATTGTTAAATTATTTGAAATTCTCGTACTTATACCCAATACCCTCGAAATTTTGTTTACAATATTTTGAATATTTGTATTCCATTTTAGATTATCCTCGATTATCATTCCCAAATATTTATCATGTCTCACCAAACTCCTATAATATCATGCCTCGCTAAACTCCGATAATTCACGTCGGCTTGCCATAATCCTACTGGCGGTTGTTTAACCTGAGTCACGAAATTGCACCTCGCAACTGATAAAAATTGTGGCGTGCGATAAAGCTTTTATACGACGACAGCACCAGTTAAAAATTTGCATATTGTTATCCCATGACTTTTGACACTTCAGTGTATCAAGCAGTACGTATCACCTTTTCTTAAACGTAATTGAAAGTCGTTGTCAATTTAAAAAGGTCTCGAGTTCCAAAGCATTGTGTTGTTCGAAAAATTACGATGAAAAAAAAACCATTTAATTTGTAATAAGTTTTGCTGAAAGTATAAAGTTATTACAAAGTTATTCAGGGAATAATATGATTACTTCTCCCGCATTAATAGCGAAAAACGGCTCCTCATCGCACGATTCGAGTTCCACTTAATTTCACCTTATATGTGATTGTTCGATACGTGTCTCGCTAGCTTAACGGTAGGACGCGCGGGTAGCATTAAAGACTTGCGAGATTCGACACCACCAGGGAGAAAGGACTTGTTAACTTCGTACGCCGGGAAACAAGAGTCTCTGGTAAAAGGGCTGAAGAATTCAAAATCGAAGTCCGCAAAATTTCTGTAAATGTACGGAAAATCCCAAACTTGACTTTTCTGAAATGAAAGGAATTACTGACAACGGAAAATCGGTCAAATTACTGATCAGAAGAAACGGAAATTTCATTAAAAGACTGAGACGTACCTGTAAATTTGCTGTACTTTTAAAAAGTTCAGGAATTTTCCATGAATTCAATCCACTTAATTTCTTTTTTTTTTACAGTGTATTGGAAACAACTAATGAACACCCAACTTATTTCATTTAGTAATTTATTTGCTTATTCAACTTAGTCTTCAAAATTAAAGCTTCACTGAATATACAGGGTGAGTCAAGAGTCGCAGGACACCTTGTATTTCAGAAACTGGAGGGAAAATTAAATATCTGAACACCCCAGTAAAGAATCGGTGAGGGGGCCCTATCTTTTAGGCTATTTCCGGAACATGGTCGCCATCTTGAAATCAAACAAGACCAGACTTTTCTCAGAAATTGATTGCCGTAATTACATTTGACATATGTGTTGTGGTTCACAAGTTAGCAACACAGAAAGTTGAAATAACCACTGTTTGTTGCAGGTAACTGAAAACTGCATTGGCGAAAGAGTAGAAATTTGAGGTGATCCTAATGTCAGGGGAACGCAGCTGCCGTATCATAGCGGCAGACTTCAACAACAGACACCCAGAAAGACCACCAATTTCACACAGCATTGTCGCATACTTGATATCCAAATTCCGGGAAACTGGGACTGTGGACGACAAGCCACGTAGTGGTTGGCCTAAAACTGCTACCGACGAGGAGACCTCAACAATGGTCTTGGCATCGGTTGCAAAGATTTCACAACGTAGCACACGACGTCTTGCAGCAGAATGTGGTATCAGCCAGTCAGCCATTGTACTGATTCTTCACACCGCTCACTGGCATCCGTTTAAGATCCAGATGCAGTAGCAACAATCAGAGGATGACCCTGATAGACGTGTCGAGTTCTGCACCTGGGCTTTAGACCAACATCAACAGGATCCCTGATTCGCACTTTGTTCAGTGACGAGGTCAAATGTTATGTCAGTGGTGAGGTTAATCGTCAGAACCACAGGTACTGGAGTGACAAGAACCCTCACTGGACGGAGCTATTCAAAGTCGTTGGTAATGTAAAGGTTATGGTGTGGTGTGGTGTGGTATATAGGGCACCAGCGCAATCGGAACCATTTTCATCGACAATAACCTAAATGCTCAGCGCTACCTGAAAATGTAACAGGAAACAGTGTTCCCTTCCTTTCTGCATGAAGATGGCAGTTTCCCATGTTTTTTCCAACACGATGGGGCTCCACCACACTACACAGCAACACTTCGCCAATGGCTAGATGATCAATTCCTTTGTGCCGTTCCGGTGGCGCAGTGGTCTAAGCGATGGCTTCTGATCATTCGTCCGAAAAACATCCGGGTTCGAATCCCGGTGAGGCATGGATGGGCATGGATGTTGTGTTTGTCTCACGGCACTGGCTCTCTCCTTTTCCTGGAACAAGTAACCTTAAATTAGGGACGGGCGACTGCTTATATGCCATTGAGTTGCTCACGGTGGTCGTTAAGCCTCCAATCAAAAAAAAAAAAAAAAAAGCTCTCCCTGGTCATTGAATAGGCCGGCGGGGTTTTGTGGAATGGCCACCCAGATCCCCCTACCTCACACCACTCGACTTTTATCTGTAGGGTCCTGAAACACCACGTGTATGCTGAGGAAATCCGCAACAAGCACCACCTTTAACAACACATCCTGAAGGACTGTAACCGCATTTCTCCCGATATTCTCTTGCGGGTGCATAACGACTGGATCAAGCGCATTCAGCTCTGTGTTCAGCAACAGGGACAACACATTGAACACATCGAATAGCTGCGCATCACAGGGTACTTTAGAGGTTACTTCAACTTCTGTGTTGATAACTTCCGAACTACAACACATATGTCAAATCTGATTACGGCAATCAATTTCTGAGAAAATTCCTGTCTTGTTTGATATGCGACATGACCCCCATACCATTTGAAAAATTTGACCTTGTTCCAATATGGCTGATTTCAAGATGGCGGCCATTTTCCGGAAATAGCCTAAAAGATAGGCCCCTCACCGATTCTTTTCTGGGGTATTCAGATATTTCATTTTCCCCTCTTGTTTCTGAAATACAAGGGTGTCATGCTACTTTTGACTCCCCCGCATAAAGACAACATTAGCTTTTGGCATATCATTTTACCCGATGGCGCAGTGGTCTAAGCGATGGCCTCTGATCATTCGTCCAAAAGAGGTCCGGATTCGAATACCGGTGAGGCATGGATGTTGTGTTTGTCTTACGGCACTGACTCTTTCCATTCCCTGGAACCAGTGACCCTAAATTAGGGACGGACGACTGCTTATAGCCCATTGAGTTGCTCACGGTAATCGTTAAACCTCCAATAAAAAAAAAAAAAAAAACATTTTATGTCAAAATTACATTGAAAAATTCAGAGGATTCACAGCAAAGTTAATCTAAAGTTCAAAAACTGTGCCTTCTGTTTTTATAGTCATGAAATAACAAGTATAATCCTCGTCCCCATAGTTATGAAGTACGACTGATCATCAGTCCGTGTGATTATGAAGTAGCCAGACTGAGTTTGGTCCGTATGATTATAAAGTAATGCGACGGAATTTTAAACCCTAAAATTATGAAGTAACCAGACTGATTTTGAGCCTTTGTGATTGGTGAAATAAAGTTAACGCTTCTTGAGTCTCTACGTTTGGGAAGTAAAATGATAGATCTTCAGTCTCTATCATTCTGAAGCAACTTTAGTAATACTTGTTCTAACAATTGTGAAGTTACCCGGCTGATCTTCGGTCCCATAGTCAGTAATTCCGTTTATTTCAGAAAAGACCGTTTAGGGATTCTCCGTATGTACACAGAAACTCCACAAAATCGAAGACGCTATATTTTTAAGCCCTCGCACCTTAGACTTTTCCGGGGTAGGATTCGATCTGAGATCGTTTGGGTTGGCTCGCGGCTAAGAGGACCTCCAACCTCTGGAAAATTGTTTTACAATTTTTTTTTCTCCCGGAAACTGCATATGAAGCTGGTTAAAGAAATAGTCTGGATTTTTTTACAGGAGATTTGAAGTATTAAAGAGAGCAAATTTTTGTGTTTTTTTCATTAAATAAGTCCGTAAACATCTGAAAATCATTTTCGCGGTTTTAGTTTATTAAAACTGGATGACGGAAAAGTAGCTGGTCTAGACAACTGGAGACCCCTTTGCACAGCCAAACAATAGTCTTTATACATGTAAAATTGGATGACGGAAAAGCAGCTATTCTAGACAACTGGAGACCCCTTTGCACAGCCAAACAATAGTCCTTATACATGTAAAATTGGATGACGGAAAAATAGCTATTCTAGACAACTGGACACCCCTTTGCACAGCCAAACAATAGTCCTTATACATGTAAAATTGGATGACGGAAAAGTAGCTATTCTAGACAACTGGAGACCCCTTTGCACAGCCAAGCAATAGTCCTTATACATGTAAAATTGGATGACGGAAAAATAGCTATTCTAGACAACTGGACACCCCTTTGCACAGCCAAACAATAGTCCTTATACATGTAAAATTGGATGACGGAAAAGTAGCTATTCTAGACAACTGGAGACCCCTTTGCACAGCCAAACAATAGTCCTTATACATGTAAAATTGGATGACGGAAAAGCAGCTATTCTAGACAACTGGAGACCCCTTTGCACAGCCAAACAATAGTCCTTGTACATGTAAAATTGGATGACGGAAAAGCAGCTATTCTAGACAACTGGAGACCCCTTTGCACAGCCAAACAATAGTCCTTATACATGTAAAATTGGATGACGGAAAAGTAGCTATTCTAGACAACTGGAGACCCCTTTGCACAGCCAAACAATAGTCCTTATACATGTATATGAAAGAAATATCAGTTCAATGAATGTAATTTTTATACCAATGAGAAAAAGATGTCATGTATTACAGGTGTTTGCACATAACTACGAATCATGTAGAATATAGTGAACTGAAAGGTGTTCTTCGGGGGGTCAAGAAAAGGAAACCCGTGTCATTTTTTATAACAGTCAGGAGAAAAAAAAATTAAAATGTGCAAAATGTTTTGTCATTATGTGAAGCGTGTTATTTATACATATAAGAATGAAAATAATTTAATGTATTTTTACATATTCAAGAGTACATAATTGTTATTATTATTATTTTTTTTTTTTGCTTACGTTTGCTTATCTTTCGTATTTTCGCATAAATTGGAAAAGGTCATTAGACACTGTCTCACCACAGTTAGGTGTTTTGTGTGTCAGATCGTGAGACATTTCAAGAGGATGGGTAAGAACCAAAGTTATTTCGTGCTAATTGTAGGTAGGAAGTTGGAAATGCTGTCAAAACACGGTAACATTTTTTGAGCCAAAGCACGTACATCATATCCATAAATTATCTTTTAAAAAACGTAGGATTTAAAAAACTTTTTTATTTACAATTTAAAAACATTGTAGATAAAAGCTCTGGGAAGAACTTTCACGACCACTATGGCCGCATCTTCAGGCCAATGAGGGAAACCAGATTAGAACGGCAGAAGTTTAAATAGTGGCAGATAGGAGCACAAGTAATGCACATTATGTATACGAAATACATTAGTAATTGCCATTCACTACAAATTATTAAAAGTCTTTGTAATTATTTAGTTTCTTCCTCCCGTGAATACTGTAAAACCAGGTTTCTCCAGGCGGTGAGAATGTATACAGGCACGTCCACATTACAGCATTTTGGTCCAAGTTTTATGATATATAGACTCTCAGTAAAAAGCATAGAGCGTTTATTAGAAGCTATCGATAGTAAGTTCGCATTGTTCCTGTCAGGTCTTAAGTCTTTTTCAATAACAGTTTTTGACAATGTGGAGGTGGCAGATTTCTTATGGATGGCATATCTAAGCTCAGCCCAACGAATACCCAGGCTTCAAACGGTCGAGCCTACATAAAAAAGCTCTGCCGATTGTTCCTTTTTGTCCATTAGACGGATATTATACACTGCAAAGCGGGAAATGGGTGGAACTATGTCTATATCACGTCTAATTACTGAAAAAACGTTTTTGGTTTTAACACCGAATCCAATAGAGTATTTTTTACAGGTGGATTTTAATAAAGAGACCACATATTTCTGGTAGTCCATGCTCCCCACATATTTAACCGTGGGTACATTTCTAGTCAGGGTTGTAAAAGTTTTCCGTTCATACTGCTGAGCAAGTCTTTGAAAACAACCCGCGGGTTATCCATGCACATCAGCAATCAAGGAATCTGAGTGCTGAAAATTTGTAGGGGTTTGGGGTACAGGGATTGAAGGTAATAATAACCGGAGTTGAGGTTGGTTTTCGGCAAACCGAAAAGTCGAAATGTGAGTGGTCAGAGGTGTGGGAAACCAAAAAGTCAAGATAAGGAAGTGACTCAGATTCCTCGATCTCAGCAGTAAACTTTATACCTGCTATGATGTGGAGGATATATATAGATTCGAAGCCATATTAAATAATTCGGTTTCAGAATGAGGCCAAACGAGGAAGATATCATCAACATATCTAAGATATAACGATGGTTGAACGAAGCAAGATTTTAGGTAGTTGTTCTCCAAATCTTGAAGCAGTATTTCAGCGTGAACAGGGGACAAAGGGGAACATATAGGATCCCCCTCATTCTGTTTGAAGATAGTCTGTTGAAATCGGAAGAAACACCGGTCTCCAACAAGTTTCAAAGACTGTATGCTTGAATCAATTTCAGCAGCAGTATAGGAATTTCGAGTGTACAAGATATTTTCAATCAGGGTATAAACAACTGAGCGAGATACATTGGGGAATAGATTTACAACATCTAGCGAAGCTAGAATGAACTGAGTTTTTGGGAATTGACATGTTTTAATGTTTGTAATAGCTTCAGATGTACTACAAACAGAGTAAGTTGAGTTTGCAGTAAGGGGTTTTAAAAGGCTGCTAAAGATGTTTCTAAGTTTCTTGTTGGATTGGTATAACCTGAAATCAGGAGTCGAACTGGGTGGTCTGATTTATGTGTTTTAACTTTGCCAAAGGCCTCCGGAACTCTAGATCCTGGGCGAAGTAACATGTTGCGTTAAATACAAATAGGTAAAAACCAGAGTTACGTAATTTTGACAGTTTTGAAATAGCATAAACTGTTGGATCAAAATTAATTATGGAATGGGGAATATCGTGGATGGTGGCAAGCATTTTTGCAACATTATTCAGAGTGATCAAGAAAAACAATTTGATTCGTTTTATCTGCACTAAGGATAGCAAGATCGGGATCCCTAGCGAGGGCAAGCAGTTCAGACCTGGAATATCGCCAGGTAGAGTCGAAAGTTGTTTGCCTCTTCTGTAAAAGGTTACAAGTTTCATGCCTGGTGAACTCCTGGACCTTAGGGGGTCGATGTTTAATGATCTCTTCAACTTGTGGGATAATTTTCATTGGGTTAGGGTTATGGTTTGGCAAGCAGAACTTGAAACCCAAATTCAACGCTTCGGATTGGCAAGTCGTAAGAGCCTTTGAACTCAAGTTTAGAAATGAGGACTGTCCTGGTTGTCTTCTAGGTAGTTGGACTACCAGAAATATGTGGCCTCTTTATTAAAAAACACCTGTGAAAAATAATCTATTGGATTCGGTGTTAAAACCCAAAACCTTTTTTCAGTAATTAGACGTGATATAGACATAGTTCCACCTATTTCGCGCTTTGGAGTGTGTAAGATCCCTCTAATGGACAACAAGTTAGTAAAATCATGCAATGCATTGATTATAATACGCTTTCCAACATACCAGAAATAATTACTCAAGTTATCACTCAAGTAATGAGGATAATGGCTGTGGAATAAATCCCGCTCCTGTGCCCTGACCTTTGATCCCATTTCGATGATATTCAACAGAACCAGTTCAGTATACCTCCGAAATAACATGATAAAGTTTTGTCGCAATCGAAGCATTTTTACGTAAGTTATGATGCATAAGGGCTATGGAATAGATCTCGCTCCTGTGTCCTAACCTTTGACCCCATTTCGCCCATTTCAACAGGATTCGTCCCCAGGCAGGCCCCTAACACATACTAACATTTCATCCAAATCGAAGAATTTTTACGTAAGTTATGACGCATAATGGCGATGGAAGTGATTCCGCGCCGCCCCGGTGGCGCAGTGGTCTAAGCGATGGCCTCTGATCATTCGTCCAAAAGGGGTCCGGGTTCGAATCCCGGTGAGGCATGGATGTTGTGTTTGTCTTACGGCACTGGTTCTCTCCCTTCCCTGGAACCAGTGACCCTAAATTAGGGACGGGTGACTGCTTATAGCCCATTGAGTTGCTCATGGTGGTCGTTAAACCTCCAA
Organism: Macrothele yani; assembly: GCA_039090855.1. Taxonomy (NCBI): domain Eukaryota; kingdom Metazoa; phylum Arthropoda; class Arachnida; order Araneae; family Macrothelidae; genus Macrothele; species Macrothele yani. The sequence goes on along the minus strand of CM077022.1, from coordinate 10,522,337 downwards.
TCAAGAAAAAAAAAAAAAAAAAAAAAGTGATTCCGCTGCTATGTCCTGACTTTGGCCCCATTTCGCCCATTTTCAATAGGGTTTGTCCCCAGGTGGTCCCCTAGCAGATACTAAAATTTAATCGAAATCGAACCTTTTTTACGTTAGTTATGACGCATAAAAGCAGTAGAATGGATCCCGCTCTTATGTCCTAACCTTTGATCCCATTTCATTCACTTTCAATAGGGTTCCTTCCCAGGTGTTCCCCTACCACATACTAAAACTTAATCGAAATATTGTTACGCGAGTTATCGTGCGGACGGTCATACGCACACAATGCGTGACGTAATGAGGCAGATGGGAATCGCGACCATTTGCTCGCAAGAGTGTGACGTCATTAAACTTTAATAGGATCCACACACAACGCGTGACGTAATGAGACAGACGACGTGACCACGCGCAGACATATCAATTGCGAGATTGTGACGTCATAAGATTTCTAAGCATGGATAACATCAATGGGACGACACCATGACACTAAAAACGTGTTAATTCGGGGTGCTTATTTAACGCACTGAACGAATTTTCCTAAAGTCGAAATCAAGCTAAATCGATTTCTAGTACCAGAAAATGGTAGGTTAACGACTTTCATCAAAATCCTTAGAGCCGTTTTCAAAATAAAATTTACATACATACAAGAATTGCTCCTTTAAGGTGGACGTCAAGTAATTTTGCTTCCTATACTTCCAATGAAAAACCGTCTGCATACATTTTCTTCACAATTAATGCGTTCCCAAGGAAGAAAATTTCAACATCGATTAAAGTGGCTTCATTTTATGACTTGGAATACTTAATATTTTCTAAAAGATAACCATAATTATGAAATCCAACATTTGTTTGTCTACTGACGTCATCAAAATACAGGTCGCACCATCTTTTTCTGATACCAACACCACCAAAGGAAAAGTTATTGATTTTTTATATAATTATGGTTATGTTTTAGGAAGTATTAAGTATTCCCAGCTATAATATGAAGTTATTTTAATCGATGTTCAAATTTTCATCCTTGGGAACACAATAATTGTGCAGGAAATGTGTAAAAGTTTTTCCATTGGAAGTATAGGAAGCAAAATTACTGGACTACAACCTTAATAGTATGGGATAAGGGCGATGGAATGGATCCCGATCCTATGTCCTGACCTTTGACCTCACTTCGTCCATTTTCAATAGGGTTGGTGCCTTACCACATACTGAAATTTCATCGAAATCGAACCATTTTTCCGCAAGTTATGACGCATAAGGGCTATGGAATGGATCCCGCTCCTATGCCGTGACCTCTGACCCCATTTCGTCCATTTTCGATTGGGTTCGTCCCCAGATGGTCCCCTACCACATAATAAAATGTCATCGAAATCGAACCATTTTTACGCGAGTTATCGTGCTGACAGACGGACGGACAAAGCTGGAGCACATACGCTTCTTCAACCTACGGTTGGAAAGTGTAAAAAATGGACAATCGGCAGAGCTTTGTTATGTAGGCTCGACCATTCGAAGCCTACATAACAAAGCTCTGCCCTACTCGTTGGGCTGAGCATAGATATGCCATCCGTAAGAAATCTGCCACCTCGACATTGTCAAAAACTGTTATTGAAAAAGACTTAAGACTTGACAGGGACAATGCGAACTTACTATCGACAGCTTCTAATAAACACTCTATGCTCTTTACTGAGAGTCTATATATCATAAAACTTGAACCAAAATGCTGTAATGAGAACGTGCCTGTATTCATTCCCACCGCCTGGAGAAACCTGGTTTTACAGTATTCACGGGAGGAAGAAACTAAATAATTACAAAGACTTTTAATAATTTGTAGTGAATGGCAATGACTAATGTGTTTCGTCTACATAATGTGTATTACTTGTGCTCATATCTGTATTTAACCTTGTGCCGTTCTAATCTGGTTTCACTCATCGGCCTGAAAATGCGGCCATAGTGGTCGCGAAAGTGCTTGCCAGAGATTTTATCTACCATGTTTTCAACTTGTAAATAAAGACGTTTTTTAAATCCTACGTTTTTTAAAAAGATAATTTAGGGATATGGTGTACGTGCTTTAGCTCAAAAAATGGTACCGTGCTTTGACAGCATTTCCACCTTCCTACCTATCAAGAGGATGGCCTTAGTTCTCTAAAAGAATAAAATTTGCATGATATGTTTAAATTGGGTTCAGTTTTATACTATTACAAGTCTTTTTTGTAGTACTTTGTAATGGTATAAAACTAAGACTATAAATTTTAATTATAACTGCACATTTCTGTTTTATGCGACAAAGTGTAATAAATCTGGTTTTACGAAAAATACCTGTAGGTTCCGCAGAATTTGAATTATTAAAAAAAACCCATACAACCTAGTTCATAATATGGAATTTAAAATTTTTAGAAATTGAAAGCTAATAGATTTTCACAAAAGGGCTGTGACGTACTTGCCAGCAGGACGCGCAAGGCAGATAGCAGTCAGAACGAACGTCCGCGTAGCTGAATTGGTAGAGCGACTTATTCCGGAATGAGGGGACCCGGGTTCGAGCCCCGGCGTGGACAAAAATGACGGAGGAATTTACTTCGTTATAGGGCCTTGAATATATTTTTTTGCAGGAGGGGGGGGGGCAAGTTTTTCCGGTACGCTACTGGGTAGACCACAAAATGGGAGAGAGGGGAAGGAATATCCGGCACTGCAATATCCAAAACTTTCATGCGATATGCTATCCACAATATCCGATCTCTCTACAGAACTGCAAAATCAGATCCATGGACAGACGACTGAAATTTAACAGTTCATCAAACCTCAAGTATTCCCGGGAATCACTCGTATTATCGGAAATTTCTCGTCATATGAATACGGAAAAAGTGAGAACAGGGTTTCTCTGTTAATATACGAACGGAACTGCAGAAATATTTCTGAAAATTCGGAACTTTCCGTTGACGTATCTTAAAAATGCCAGTTTAATGTTAAATAAAAAAAGATAAAAAAGAAATGCGGAAAGGTTTCTGAAAATTTAGAATTTCGCTCGCGTAGGAAAAATTCGTGAAATTTAGGTTTCTTTCCGTTATTTCACGGAAAAGTTTGTATCACAAACATGCTTCATTAATTCACGAAAGGAATCCCTGAAAGTTGCTCATGAACTTCAGAAAAATGTTTTCAGTGGCGTATCTTGGGTCCGAGACCTTTGTTATCCCCCCAACCGTACTGTTTTTTTTTTAAATTGCGAAGTTTAATTGTTAAGACATAGAAGTAACATTTTTTTCTAAATTTTAGCTACATGCTGTTGCTAACATGATACCAAATAATTATGAGGGTTAGGATTTGAACACTTATTTGTACATGAACTCCATTCTTCTTCTGAATACTTCATTTCTACATGAACTCCATTCTTCTTTCCTTTTGTGTGAACTTGAGTGTTACGTTTTCATAAAAGTTTCTTCCGAGTACTTTTTCATATTTAAAAAGAATGTTTTTCTCTACTGACAAAACAGCCAAGTTTTTCGAATGGGCATATCCTTGTGTGGCTCTAAGATATATCTTGATTCTTTTTAATGCAGAAAAACTTCTTTCGGCAGTTGCTGATGGAAAGCTTAATATGATGTCTGCTAATTTGTACACCTCACTAAACACTGTGTCCAATTTATTCAACTTTATGTAACAAGTAATGTCGCTTATTGATTTGTTTCATATTCATCAAAGGAATAAAACACCTTCAGTTCATTTCTTAATCGAACTGTATCAAAATTTGAAGCATAGATTTTTTAAAGTTCTGACAGTAGATGTTCAGGGAAGCTTTCACAAAATTTATCAAAACAGTTCGAATCTAACAAAGCCACGAATTTAAGATATAATATCACTGATTTTAATTCATAGACACTTCACCCAAACTGAAACAACAATCGCGAAACACGCGCTGGAAGCATGGTGGGACTGAGATAGTCCGAAGTCTACTCTTTTCTGAGCGAACCGTTGCGCAAAGCAATGGTCCATTACCCTCCATGCGCTCATTCATGTTGTGATGGAAACGCTAGCAAGAGATCGTATCAAAATCCATCGAATCAGAACAGCGAAGACTCTGGAAGACCTGCTTGGTTTATGCCGTTGGTCATCGCTCGCCAGACTGATTAACTTAATCGAAAGAAGCGAATCTGCTCGGGGGTTTTTTTTGGGGGGGGGGGTCGAAACAAAAGCATCGACATATCTTAATGTCGTTGATAATTGACTTTTATTTGTGTATATTTAATTTACTTTTATTTTTGCATTATCTGGGCTTCGCAGCTAGAATATACGCCACTGGTGTGACTATAACGTAAGCGGACTGATCTTAAGTTGAATAAACAAAGACATCGCTCTTCCACGTTTTAGCAACACATAGTAACCGAAAAATTGTTATTCGGTGGTATCCCAGATCTCTCGATATCTAGCCGAGCGCGTTTGCCTTACACTACGGTGGCCAACAATCCACGGTGCTATGTGTGTTTTTCTGTCAGCTTCTTACGTCATAAATACGTAAGATGGGCTCAGCTACTGAGACGTCTCCATCTGGTGGGAATTAACGACACTGGCTATATATTAATTATAGCAGTTAAATCCAAAGGGCGAGATCCAAAGTGAAAATCCTCCAAATACGTGGCGTCAGAGAATAAACAAAGACATAGCTCTATCCACGTAGTAGCAACACATAGTAACCGAAAAATTTTTATTCGGTCACCGCTGGGAATCCGAACCCCGATGTCTTTGTTTATCCACTGACTTTGGAGGTAGATAACACTGTATTTGGAGAATTTTCACTTCGGATTTAACTGCTATAATTAATGTTAATGCCCACCAGATGGAGACGTCTCAGTATCTGAGCCCATCCTACGGATTTATGATGTCAGAAGCTGACAGAAAAACACACATAGGCCGCCCCGGTGGCGCAGTGGTCTAAGCGATGGCTTCTGATCATTCGTCCGAAATGGGTCCGGGTTCGAATCCTGGTGAGGCATGGATGTTGTGTTTGTCTTACGGCACTGGCTCTCTCCCTTCCCTGGAGCCAGTGACCCTAAATTAGGGATGGTCGACTGCTTATAGCCCATTGAGTTGCTCACGGTGGCCGTTAAACCTCCTATATAAAAAAAATAAAAAAAATAAACACATAGCGCCGTGGATTGTTGCCTACCGTGGTGTAAGGCTAACACGTTCGGCTAGATATCGAAAGATCTGGAATTCAGATTCCCAGCGGTGACCGAATAACAATTTTTCGGTTGCTATGTGTCGCTAAAACGTGGATAGAGCGATGTCTTTGTTTATTCACTGACGCCACGTATTTAGAGGATTTTCATTTTTGATCTTACGTTCCTGTCATCGTGAAGTTTTGCGACTGATCTGCAGTCCCTATCATGATGAAGCAACCTGAATAATATTTTTTCTAGTGATTGTGAAATTATCCTGCGTATTTTCAGTTCCTGAGACCATGAAATAAGCAGACTGATCAAAGTTCCCTATGATTGTGGAACAATGGTGTACCGAGTTGGGGCTTCCCGCAAAAGATATCTTCGTGGCACTTTTGTGAAAATCTAATAGCTTTCAATTACTGATATTTTTAAATTCCATATTATAAACTAGGTTTTATGGGCGTTCCAATAATTCAAATTCTTGGGACTGTAAGAAAATTGCCGTGAATAGTCAGTATTTCACTTAGTTTTAAACGGTTTACAGATTGTAAGCACGCCACCTGGCGGTCAACCATATATTTTCGGTGGATAAACTACATGTTCACTGTGTTTAAACTGTTACTGTATTTTAACATTGACAATCTGGCAACGTTCTTCCTAAAGTGGTTATGCCGCCCCGGTGGCGCAGTGGTCTAAGGAATGGCTTCTGATCATTCGTCTGAGATGGGTCCATTGATGTTGTGTTTGTCTTATGGCGCTAACTCTCTTCCTTCCCTGAAACCAGTGGTCCTAAGTTAGAGACGGGCAACTGCTTATAGCCCTCTGAGTTCCTCACGGTGGTGGTAAATAAATGATTGGAGGTTTAACGACCACCGTGAGCACTGGTCCCAGGGAAGGGAGAGAACCAGTGCCGTAAGACAAACACAACATCCATGCCTCACGGGATTCGAACCCGGACCCCGTTCAAACGAATGATCAGAGGCCATCGCTTAGAGCACTGCGCCACCGGGGCGGCAGTGGTGGGAAAACCTCCGATCAAAAAAGAAAAAAAGTGATTATATACTTTTTTGATTATATACAGCGTCAAGTCAACTGGCAACACGTTTTTATATACAGGGTCAAGTCGACTGGCGCCGCCCCAGTGGCGCAGTGGTCTAAGGCGCTGGCCTCTGATCATTCTTCCGTAAGGGGTCCGGGTTCGAATCCCGGTCAGGCATGGATGTTGTGTTTGTCTTACGGCACTGGCTCTCTCCCTTCCCTGGAACCAGTGACCCTAAATTAGGGACGGGCGACTGCTTATAGCCCATTGAGTTGCTCACGGTGGTCGTTAAACCTCCAATCAAAAAAAAAAACAAAAAACAAGTCGATTGGCAACACGTCTTTATTTCCCAGTCATTAGACTGCTAATAAACATTTTTTTTTTTTTGATTGGACGTTTAACGACCACCGTGAGCAACTCAATGGGATATAAGCAGTCGCCCGTCCCTAATTTAGGGTCACTGGTTCCAGGGAAGGGAGAGAGCCAGTGCCGTAAGACAAACACAACATCCATGCCTCACCGGGATTTGAACCCGGACCGCTTTCGGACGAATGATCAGAGACCACTGCGCCACCGGGGCGGCCTAATAAACATTACTGTATGTTACTGTAAAATTACAATTTATTGATTAGGCACTCAGCTGCAGGTGCATTTACCGTAATTTGACCCTGCAGTTTTTTACAGTGTAATATTATTGTACTTTATTGCATGTAACGCAAATGTGCACGCGTTAATTATGATGACTGCTAATTTTTTGTATACTACGCCAAACTTCATATCATGTAAATTTCATTATTTTAGAAAACTAAGGCCAGCCTATTTGAATCGTACGATCCCCCTCCCCCTCTACAGAGAGAGGAGAGAGCTGGAAAGTAACTGCCGTGTAACAGTGTGTCTAATGAGCTTTTCCGATTTATACGAAAATACAGTAAGTAAACAAATCAGTAACAATTAAGTATTGCGGTAAAAAAATTAAAACTAAAACTATTTACTCTTTAATATGGGATATCCACTTAAAATAGTCCCACAATATTTTTTCTCTATAAAAATATTAAAATAGTGCCATAATATATTTTTTCTCTCGATTCTGTTCTAAAAAATGAGAAGGGGTCTTCGTGTCCACGAAGAACACCTTTAAGCCGGCTATGTTCTAAAGGATGCGTAGTTCTGTGCAAACAACTGTAATACATACCACCTTATTTCTTTATTTTCATTGGTATAGAAATTTCATTCATTTGAACTGATATTTCTTTCACATTCTCTTATTAATGTACATTCATAGGAACTATTTGCTATGACCATAAAAGGGAGAGGTAGTCCTTTGGAATAGCTGCTTTTTTCTCGTCATGGAGTTTCTATAAACTGAAACTGCGAAAAAAAAAAAAAGAAAAAAAAAGAAAAGTGAGAAATTAAAAAAACAAAAATTGCTTTTCTCTTTAACATTTCATTTAAAGCTGCCTTTAATAATTCCTGGATATTTCTTTATCCAGTTTCATATGAAGTTTCTGCAAAACATTTTGTAAAATCTTTTTGCTGTGGCTAGAAGCCCTCTTAGAAGTGATGTTCCCCCTCAATGTGGGGGTTGTAGGGGCTATCATTACGCCTCTGTGTGAAGTAGCCAGACTGATTTTTGTCCTGTGATTATGCAGTAGCCCGACATATCTTTGTCCTTTAAATTCTGAAGTAACCCGAATGAACTTTATACCCTAAGATTATGAAGTAACCCCAGTAATCTTTATTGGTATGATTATGAAGTAACCGGGGTGATCTTTGTTCGTATGATTATGAATTAGCCAGAATGATCTTTGTTCGTATGATTATGAAGTAACCCGAGTGATCTTTATTCGTATGATTATGAAGTAACCCGAGGGATCTTCATTCGTATGATTATGAAGTAACCGGAGTGATCTTTGTTCGTATTATTATGAAGTACTAACCCGAGTGATCTTTATTCGTATCATTGTGAAGTAACCGGAGTGATCTTTGTTCGTATGATTATGAAGTAACCCGACTGATTTTGAGCCTCATTGATTTATGAAGTAAACTAATCGCTCTTGAGTCTCTATAGTTGTGAAGTGAGCCAACTGATCTTCTGTCCCTATCATGACGAAGCAAGTCCAATAGCACCTGTTTTAACGATTGTGAAGTTATCCGGCTGATCTTTAGTTCCTGTGACTGTAAAATAAGCAGACTGATCTTCAGTTCCAATAACTGTAAAGAAGCCCGGCAGATTTTCAGTTCCAATAATTGTGAAGTAACCCGACATATATTCAGTTCCTGTGTTTTTTTAGTAACCCTACTGATTATCATGGCCTATAACCGTTAAAGTAATCCGACTGGTCTTTGTCCCTAGGATTTTAAAGTAATCTGACTGATTTTTAGTTCCTAAATGCGGCCACAGACTATAAATGACACGTTTGAGTGTCACGCCAGCAAATGGGGAGTTTGGTGCCAGAGGCGGTATGTAGCGTGGAGTGACTAGGATTTCAGGCAGGCGTTGAAGAGCCTTACTTCTACTTCCCTCCACGGTACATGCCGCCGCAGGCACACAATTTCCCCATTTGCTGGCGTGACACTCCAACGTGTCATTTCAAACGTGTCTGTGGCTGCCTTAAGATGAAGTAACCCGACATATTTTCAGTCTATATGATTGTGAAGTAAAGTGATTTAGATATAACTGTACGAGTGGGGTGGGAAATAATGTGAAGCATGATTCATTAGATCAGATGACACGTTGGCAGTCTTTAGCATCTCAGTTTTTTTATATGCTTTATATCACCTTACATGTTTTGTTGCATTGATGTTGGTAAGCGTTTGTGGTTTGCAGCACGGCCATAAATACCGGCAATATGGAATTCCCGACGAACTGTTATGACAGAAACGAAATCATTCCGAGTAGAGTTCAACTCTGCAGTTGTTTGCGGTGCCGTGATCTGCTTCCGTTGTACAATTATCGGCAATGTTTCCCTATTTAACATATTCGTATGGCGTCCACAATTTTCACATTTGGAGGTGTGTCCTTTTTTACGCTTTCTAACCGTAGGTTGAAGAAACGTTTATGCTCCAGCTTTCCGTCTGTCTATCTGTCTGTCCGCACGATAACTCGCGTAAAAATGGTTCGATTTCGATGAAATTTTAGTATGAGGTAGGGGACAACCTGGGGAAAAACCCTATTAAAAAAGGGCGAAATGGAGTCAAAAGTCAGGACATAGGAGCGAGATTTATTCTACAGCCATTATCCTCATAACTTGGCTAAAAATACTTCTATTGCGACAAAAGTTCATCATGTTGTTCCGGAGGTATACTGAACCGGTTCTGTTGAATAGAATCGAAATGGGGTCAAAGGGCAAGGCACAGGAATGAGATTTATTCCACAGCCATTATCCTCGTAACTTGAGTAATTATTTCTGGTATGTTGGAAAGCGTATCATAAATCAACGCTTTGTATGATGTTACTAAATTGTTTGTAGGTAGGCATAATCTTCGATCCAGTTCCCCGTGTTACACTTACTATTTCTGCCGTTCTAGTTACTGAAGCTCCTGCAAGACGAGTACCAATGATCATGTCCTTTTCGGTGTCACTGAGATTTGACGTTGCAGACAGTTACTCCACAAGAGCTGCTTCACCTGCGACTGTGGCAGAGATGGAAACGGTTCACGAGTCAGTTCAAAGTCGGGTCGACAATTTCTTGCGGGTGAAAGTTTGTCGGTTCAAGATGTTCTTGACGCGATTTCGACCCAGTTTTATTTCTGTTTTATTTAAAAATAAAATGCAAAATATAAAAAAAAAAAATGCTTACTGTAGCATTTTGTATTCGATGCTGCTTCCAGCTGAGTGGAAAATGATTTGTCGTACAAAAATATTGCTGTCTCTTTCATAAAACGATACTTGCTTTTCGTTTGTTTTCAGTTCGATTGTCCGGAGCAAGATATACAGGCAAACACCTGTCGCATGCTTCTTTGGTGATTCACTCTCTCACATCCCGCGTGTCACATTGTAAGACTGAGAGTTACTATTCACAGCGCATCTTTTGCCTTGAGCATTAACAGGTTTTCGTTTGACGTGCTGGCATCCTGTTCCATTGCATCTCATGTCGGAATTAATGCCTTATTTGTTGATATGGATGAATTTAATATTAAGAAGACTGAAAAAGGCGTCGAGGCCAACAAAAAGGAGAAGAATGAATGCTAGAAGTTGTTCCGCCTCATTAAGAAACCAGAATGTTTCACAGCAACAGCAATTTTCACAAGCGTGTGGTGAACAGAAAGTTTCCAAAATATGAATGTCGATTTCATGAGTGTTCCTTCCTTCTGAGGAGCAATGATGAAATCAATATCCAAATTTTGGAAACTTACAACTCTTTAGAAGCTGGTACAAATTGGTGTTGCTGCGAAACATATTCTGAAGCTTGATGAGTTATCAAGAAAACTGCAAAAATTGAAATTAAACATGCGACAAGTTACTTAATTCAAAATTTTTGACTGTAACATCATCAAAATTAAATGGAACAGCCTTAATATTATTGCAGAGGGATTTTTTGACTCTCGCAGATGTGTTTAAAAATCTCTGTGTAATGTGAAAAACGACAGTTACAACACTTTCTGAAAGTAAGCATATATATATATATATGCAAAAGAATATTAACACACAATCAACCCACTTTCATAAACAAATAACTAGGTCCTTATGACTTCCAGATGAAAAAAAGCACAGCAAAGAAAATTATAAAATGACAAAATAATGTTAAGTAAATTATTATAAATACACACTCAAAACCCCTGGATCACTCTTCAGGGAAAGACATCCAGAGGCCCTGAGCATACAAATTCAGTTCAGGTTTCGTGAGAATGCCAAAAATCTCGAAAAAAGCAACAACAGACGTCTACATTAACAAGAAGATTTGAAAGCTGTCGAAGCAGGGTAACTTTTCTGGAGCAGCCAAAGCACACACACACACACTACACTTTAAATTTTCTTTTAAAAAACGTAGGATCTAAGAAACGTCTTTATTTACAGTTTAAAAATATGGTAGATAAAAGCTCTGGCGAGCACTTTCGCGACTACTATGGCCGCATCATTAGGCCGCTGAGTGAAGCCAGATTAGAACGGCACAAGGTTAAGTAGTGACAGATAGGAGCACAAGTAATACACATTATGTAAATGAACACATAAGTCATTGTCATTCACTACGAATTATTAAATGTTCCTTATAATCATTCAGATTCTTCCTCCCGTGAGTACTGCAAAATCGGGTTTCTCCAGGTAGAAGGAATGTACAGTATACAGGCACAGAAGCAGTCGATAGTAAGTTCGCATTGTCCCAATCAGGTCTTCAGTCTTTTTCAATAACAGTTTTTGACAATGTCGAAGCAGCAGATTCCTTACAGATAGCATACCTGTGTTCAGCCCAGCGAGTAACTAGGCTTCGAAAGGTCGAGCCCACATAGCGAAGATCTGCCGATTGTCCGTTCCTGTCCACTAGAGAGATGTTATACACTCCAAAGCAAGAGATAGTTGGAACTACGTCTCTACAACGTCTAATAAATGAAAATAGGTTTTGGGTTTTAACCCCGTACCTAATTGAGTATTTTTTACATGTGTTTTTTAATAAAGACCACAGATTTCTGGTAGTCCATGCTCCTCACATACTTAATTGTGGGTACATTTCTAGTCAGTGTTGTAAAAGGTTTTCCGTTCATGTTTTTGAACAAGTCTTTGAACACAACCAGCGGGGTATCCATGCACATCAGCAATCTCAGTAACTTTCCTTATTTCTAAATTTCGTCTATTAGAAGTTGATGAGTGAGTAAAAGCTCTGTGTACAAGGAATCTAAGTGCTGAAAGTTTGTAGGGGGTTGGAGTGAATGAATTGAAGGTAATAATAACCGGGGTTGAGGTTGGCTTTCGATAAACCGTAACGTCGAAATTTGTGAATGGTCAGAAGTGTGGGAAACAAAAAAGTCAAGATAAGGAAGTGACCCAGTTTCCTCAATCTCAACGGTAAACCTTATAGCGGGGATGATGGAAGATATTTTCGAAGCCAAATTAAATAATTCAGGGACAGGATGAGACCAAACAAGAAAGACGTCATCAACGTATTAAGATATAAACGATCTTTGAATGGAACAAGATTTTAGGTAATTATTTTCCAGATCTTGACGCAAGATTTCTGCAAGAACAGGGGTAAAAGGGGAACCTATAGGTGCCCCCTCATTGTGTTTAAAAATAGTCTGTTGAAATCGGAAGAAACACCGTTCTCCAACAAGTTTGAAAGCTTGTAGGGTAGTATCAATTTCAGCAGCAGTATAAGAATTTTGAGTGTACAAGATCCTTTCAATAAGAGTGCAAACAACGGAGCGAGATACATTGGGGAATAGATTCACAACATCTAACGAAGCAAGAATAAACTGAGTTTTCGGGAATTTAAATGACTTAATTTTTGAAATAGGTTCTGACGTACTTCGAACAGAGTAAGTTGAGTTAGCTGTAAGAGGTTTCAAAACATTAGCATATTAACATTTTGTGTTACAAATTTCAATGCATTCTGTCTTCCCTACCTGAACTGTGAAATATACAAAAAAGAGTCACTGAAACTAAAAATGAGCCATAAAGCTCCTTTCCAAAACAGTAATACTACCTGAACTGTTATATATACGAAGAAGAACTTCTGAAACTACAAATGAGCCAGAAAGCTCATTACAAGAGTTGTAATCCCTTTAAAAGATAGCAACACTAACTTAAATCCTTCCAATAAACCTCCCTTGACACAAATGTAAACATTCATAGAGAGTCACCGTTAAGATCCAAATCCAAGTCGGAATATCAAACTCCAAATGTGTTCAGAAAATCTCAGTAATCAAATTTAGGTGCTATTTCCTAGGTACGTTCTGAAATCCAATTTTAGCAATGTAGGTCAAGTGTTTTTAGTGGATGTAAAGAACAGATATTATGAGTCTCCGGGGCTACTCGGAGGAAAAAAAGTTTCAAGTGTGGCCCTAAGAAGTGGTTAATCCAAAGATATTATAGGGTGTAAGGTTACAAAATCAGTAGTTCTTCTTCTTATATACACAGTGCGTCAAAGAATTTTTAAGACTGGCGCTAGATTCAGCCTACGGTGGCGACACCAGTGTAATCGCGAACGCGTTATAAACCGTGGCCATCAGCTTGCTTCCTGCCAAAAGTACTGCGCAGTTGTTAAAGTAACTCAAACGAAACGGCCGTTCATTAGAGAAGTAAATTTTTTTTCATTTTGAATTATTAAGATGGAACAAAGGGTTGTTATTAAATTTAACGCAAAACTTAGTAAAAGAGCCTCGGATAGGTACCAAATGATGAAACAAGTTTACGGTGAGTTTTGTTTAAGTAGATCCAATGTTTTCCTGTGGCACAAACGCTTTTTGGACGGAAGAGAGACGCTAGAAGATGATAAGCATACCGGAAGCCCAAGTTCATCTAGGACACCCGAGATTATTGAAAAAGTGCGTGATTCCGTGGCAAACAATCGATGTGCGTCATTAAGAATGATGTAAGAGTCTTTAAACATCAACAAAGAAACTATTCGAACCATCCTGCATGAAGATTTGGGCAAAACAAAAGTCTGTGCTAAATTTGTTCCACACACGTTAACCAATGAACAAAAATCAAGGAGAAGGGCACATTGCAGAGACATCATTTCAGCCGCTGAAAATGATCGAAACTTCTTAAAATCGATTGTTACAGGTGATTAAACATGGTGTTTTCAATATGATCTTAAAACAAAGCGACAAAGTGTGGAATGGAAGTCAAAATACTCACCACAAGCCAAAAAAAACAAGATAAGTTCCATCGAAAATCAAAACAATGCTCATTACATTCTTCGATAGTAAGGATATTATCGGCAAAGAATTTGTTCCAAGTGGACAAACAATTACTGGTGAGTTTTATTTAAATGTTTTGAGGCGTTTGATGGGCATAGTTCGTTGCATTCGTCCAGAATATCGGGATGAAAACAGTTGGTGTTTGTTGTACGACAATGCTCCCAGTGACATCTCACTTCTTGTTCGTAGATTTTTGGCAAAAAATAACGTCTGTGTGTTGAACCATCCACCGTATTCGCCTGATTTAGCACCTTGCGAATTTTCTTTATTCCCAAAACTTAAAATGACGTTAAAAGGGTGTTATTTTGATGATATTTCGACCATACAAACAGCTTCGACGCGTGCTTAGGAGGCAATTCCGCAAAGTGAACTGGAACAGGCATTGGAATCATTTTTAAATCGCTGTAACAAGTGTATTGAAACCGGAGGGACTTATTTTGAATAACAAACCAAAACAAATTATAATTTCTTGTTTCTATTTCATTTTACAGACCCAGTCTTAAAAATTCTTTGCCACACTGTGTATCTATAACAGTTCAGGTAGTATTACTGTTTCGGTAAGGAGTTTTATAGTTCATTTTTAGTTTCAGTGACTCGTTTTTGTATATTCTACAGTTCAGGTAGGGAAGACAAAATGCATTGAAATTTATAACACAAAATGTTAATGTGGACGTCTGCTGTTGCTTTTTTCGAGATTTTTGGCATTCTCACGAAACCTGAATTGAATTTGTATGCTCAGGGCCTATGTCTTTCTCTGAAGAGTGGTCCAGGGATTCTGAGTGTGTATTTATAATAATTTGCTTAACATTATTTTGTCATTTTATAATTTTTTTTGCTGTGCTTTTTTTTCATCTGGAAGTCATGAGGCCCTAGTTATTTGTTTATGAGAGTTGGTTGGTTGTGTGTTAATATTCATTTGCATACAATACCTACATCTGATACTTGCAGCACAGCGCAGTTTTGTTGTAGTTTATATTATATGAGTAGTATTTTAACTTTACTTTGATACATTTATATAATCATAAACAATTATCAATCCACTGCAGGATGAAGGTATCCCCAAGTTTCTTCCACAACAGTATCTTGCGTCAATCTCCCCCATATCATTCCGCATGCTTTCGAATTTCATGCACCCATCTCCCATGTGGTCTTCTTCTGATTCTTTTCCTGTCCCTCGGAAACCAGTCTGAAATTTTAGCTGTCCATCGATGGTCTGCCCTTCTGGGAACATGTCCAGCCCATTGCCATTTCAGGGATTTTACTCTGATCAGGATGCCTTCCACTCTTGTCATTTTCTTTATCCATGAGTTCTTCTTATCTCTTCTGGTTGCACCAAGCATGCATCTCTCCATGCTACTTTCAATTGTCTGCAATCTTTGTATATCTCTTGTAGTTAGGGTCTCCGCTCTGCATGTAAGCATTGGAAGGATGCATTGATTAAACACTTTTTTTAAGACATAATGTCATATTGCTCTTAAAAATTTTACTGTTTCTTCCAAAAGATCTCTAACCAAGTTTTATACATCGATCAAATTCCTCATCAATGTGACCCTCGCTTGATATCTGCTGTCCAAGGTAAATGTAGGTATCGGTTATCTCCAGCTTTTCCCTATCAATCGATAAATCTTCATTTCTTGTAAAAGCATTATAAATCAGTTTTGTCGTATCCATGACATAGAAATACTGAAAAAAGAAAAACCTAATGAAGTGCACCATTAAATTCTAAGTTTTTTAGAACGGACGGTGGAATTTTGAAAACAAGTATGAAAATATAGACACTGCTTTAGTATCTTTAGTAAATACACTCACGGACAATGAAGTTTGCGCTCCAAAAAAGAAAGCATGCTACAACCGTGAAATTTTGCAAAGAGCTAGAGTGCGTGCTGGTACGCAAATGATCCACGTTTGGTGCGATTGCGCATGACCGCACACCCTGTGGTGGCGCTGCAAGCACGCACCGGCAGCCTTATAAACCGGCGTGCCGTCGATAGCCCATGAAAGCGAAAAGCACCGGCCGACGCAAGCAAGAGTACAGAGTGACAAGAATGCCGGGTAGACGCCAGAGACGTCGATTTACGCAACTTACGGACTTTGAGAGAGGCCTGATCATCGCGCTGAAAACCGCAGGGTGGTCGGCGCGCCGTATAGCCCGCTACGTGGATCGTTCTGACCATACGGTCCCACTGTGTTGGGAGCAGTGGCCACGTGACGGCAATGCCATACGGCGGAGAGGCTCCGGACGGACCAGGAGGCCCACCGGTAGAGCGGAGCGACGGATCATGCTCCAGGCACGAACGGGTCCCACGGGGATTCGGTCCACTATACAGGCAGATGTAGCGGCTTCTGTGTGCCCACGCACCATTTTCCGACGCCTGGCGGAAGCGAATCTGCGATCCCAGCGCTCCTTACTTGTGCTGCCATTAACACCGGAACATCGCCGGCTCCGTATGCAGTGGTGCCAAGCCAGAGCGATGTGGAGCGCCATAGATTGGCGATGCGTGGTGTTTAGCGATGAGTGCCGCTTCGTTTTGGGGACAGATGATCATCGTGTCCGGGTGTGGAGGTCCCCGGGTCGACGGCACAATCCCAGCCTCGCTATCGAACGCCACATCTCCCCAACTGCAGGCATTATGGTCTGGGGAACCATAGCCTACGATAGCCGATCAGCTCTAGTAATGGTACGTGGATCATTGACAAGCCAGCTGTATGTGGATGAGATCCTACGGCCCCATGTGCTCCCATTCCTGGCCGAGATACCAGGTGCACTATACCAGCAGGATAATGCCCGCCCGCACACGGCTCGGGCTGATCAGTACTACTTACGTCATATTCAGACACTTCCATGGCCTTCCCGCTCTTCCTACATGTCCTCTATCGAGCATGTGTGGGACCAGTTAAAACTCCGGCTGCCACCGTGCCGCACTATCCGGGATTTGGAGCACACCGTCCAACACGTGTGGGCCAGTCTGCCGCAGGACAACATCAGGCGTCTGTTTGCCTCCATGTCGCACCGTATTGCCGCATTATTGCCGCACCAGGCGGTGCGAAGCGCTGTTGAAGATGGCCGGACTGAGTGCCACAGATCTCCCTGTAATTGTCCTGCAGCTCTGTTTTTGCGATCATGTGTATCATTCATCTGTATCATTACGTCCATAAAATTTCAATTCAATCCGATGCTTCCTTCTTGGTGCGCAAATTTCATTGTCCGTGAGTGTATGTAGGTCTTTAAATTTGTAAATTGATTCGTTTTTTGTTTTCTTTTTCGAAGAAATGTTCACATGGATTACCAGGTACAGGGTGTTATTATGCGGGTAAAGCATTGAATATTTCAATGTACGGTGATATTAGTAAATGAAGTAACCGCCACGCACCGTAAACAAATTTCTGAAATGGACGAGTCACTTTTCGCCGTTCCTTTCGTGAATTTAACGAAGTGTATTTCTGATTCTTTTCAGTGAAATGGCGAAACGAAACCTGAATTTAACGGATTTTCCCGACGCGAGAAAAATTCTGAATTTTCATAAACCTTTGCACAATTCCTTTCTTATATTGACGGTAAATTTCCATTTTTAGCACGTCTTTTGTAAAAAAAGATCGTGCTTATGTTACCGGTTTGTCCGTCCGTCTGTACCCACGATATCTCTGCAGCTATTAGTCCGATTTGAAAAATTATTTTCGCATTGGGAAGCTTGAAATATGCGAATGATGATCCTTCATTTCGTTTTTTTTTACTATGTACAATTTCGCCGCTAGAGGGCGTCAAGGCAGATGTCGAATTCAAAAATACCTTTTTGTTCCACATATTTGCTTCTAAACATCCGATTGAAAAAAATTCTTTTATCTTTAGATTCCATTTATGTCGAAGAATATTTTAGATATAGCTACGTTTTCAAATTATGCATAGATTTTCCGCTAGGTGGCGTAAAAGTAAATTACATTTTTTTCGATAACTCTTCTTCTAAAACTCCGATTTGAAAATTTTTTCTTCGGCGGATACACTTCCTGATGGAAAATCTTTTGCATATAATTTCAAATTTTTGGTAAAGAATACTTTGGCCACCAGGTGGTGTAAGTGTTAAGTTTTGCTTCTGATGTATTTGCCATAAAATTTGAGCTTCTAAAATATCGATTGAAAAAATTATTTCGTGGACTGATGCCACTCACATCGATAAACCTTTTCGGAATATTTTATTTTTAAAATGTTCTACAATTTCTCCGCCAGGGGGCGTAGATGTATATCTTATTTTTCTCAATATCTCTACTTGTAGAAGTCCGATTTGAAAAAGTCCTTTGTCGGATAGTGTTTTCAGTGTGACATGTTTTTCATATAATTTCAAAATTTTCAAGTAATTCATAGACTTTCCGCTAGAGGGCGTAAATTACTTTCCCCCTATATCTCTGCTTCTAAATCTCCGATTAGAAAAATTATTTCTGCACCAGATACAGCTCCTGATGGGAAATCCTTTGCAGGTAATTTCTAATTTTTGTAAAAAATGGTTTGGCCACCAGGTGGCGTAAGTCTTAATTTCCGCTTCTGATGTATTTGCAGCAAAATATGAGCTTCTAAAATACCGATTGCAAAAAAAGTCGTTTGTTGACCGATACTGCTGATGTCGACAAACCTTTTAAGAACATTTTCTTCTTGAAATAATGCATGGTTTCTACGCCAGGGGCGTAGGTGTATATCTTATTTTTGTCAATATCTCTACTTCTAGGAGTCCGATTGGAAAAATTCCTTCTTTGTTGGATAGTGTTTCCGATGCGATATGTTTTTCCTATAAATTCAAAATTTTCAAGTAAATCATAGACTTTCCGCTAGGGGGCACAAAGGTAAATTGTGTTTTCTGCGTTATTTCTGCTTCTAAAACTCCGATTTCAAAAATTCTTCCTGTATCGCATACAAGACCTGATGGAAAATATTTTTCACATAATTTCTAATGTTTGGTAAAGTATGGTTTGGCCACTAGGGGGCATAAGTGTTAATTTCTGCTTCTGATGTATTTGTAGCAAAATCTGGGCTCCTGAAAACTCGCCTAAATTTTTTTTTTTTTTTGGACCTATACCGCTCATATGGAAAAACCTTTTGATAATACTTTCTTCCTAAAAGAATGCATGGTATTCCCACCAGGAGACGTAAAGTCACATCTTATTTTTGTCGATATCTCTGTTTCTAAGAGTTCGATTTGAAAAAATTCTTTCTGTGTTGGAGGGCGTTTCCGGTGCGAAATGTTTCTCATATAAATTCATGTTTTTCTTAACGCACAAGTCTGCAACCAGAGGGCGTAAGCTCACGATTCGGTTTAGAGCAATATCTGAGGGGTTAAAAACCCGATTGAGAAACTTCTTTCTTTCGTCAGATACTATTGTTTTCCATACCTGTTCCATTGACTTTGAATAGCTTTGATAAATTCAATTTGCGTCAGAACGGATTCAAAAGACGTGCTTATTACACTCGAAAATTCGGTGTCTTCTTTCTTGTTAAGATGTCTTAACGGGAAATTCTAAATTTTCAGGAACCATTGCACAGTTCATTTCCTAAGTTAACAGAAAAACTCCGTTCTTACTTTTTCCGTAACCATATGACGAGAAATTTCCGGTAACACGAGCGATTCGTGGGAATAGTTAACTGGTATGGTTAACTGTTAAATTTCAATCGTCTGTCGAAAGATCAGTTTTTGAATTTCCGAAGCGAGATAGGATATTATGGATATCATATCGCATGAATTTTTGTTATTGTGGCACAGAATATTTCTTCTCTTCCCCGTTTTGTGCACCAGCTATAATATAGTGTGTTACAGTAAATAATAACTGGGTACTTAAATTATTGTACAACTGATATGCAGGGGTTGTCCGAAATAATGGAAACACCTTGAAACAGTAGGTTTTACGCACCAAATATGGTGGCAGAGCACCCTTGGCATTTAAAACTTCTTGAATCCTTCTTGGAATGGACGCATACAAGTCCTGGATGGTGGTAAGTGGTATGTTGTACCATTCTTATTGCAGAAACTGCTTCGATTCCTTGAGAGACGCCGGAGGAGGATAACGCGGTCGCACTCTGTTTTCCAACACAGCAGACCACAGGGGCTCAATGATGTTAAAGTCAGGTGATTGTGCAGGCCAGGGAAGGTGTGCAACTTCATCCTCATGTTCCTCAAACCATGATTGAACAGTTAGACTTCTGTGAATCATCATCTTGAAAGGTGCAATCCCCTGACGGAAACAATGTCTGCGCCATTGAATGCACAGAGTCGGGCAAAAGAGTGACATAGTCACCGCTAGGGATCCGTCCATTTAAGGTGATAATGGGACCTGCTGCAAACCACGAGATCATGGCCCAAACCATTACGGAACCGCTCCCATGCTTCACCTTAGGAAGGAGACAGTCTGGGTTGTATTCTTCTGCGGGGGTTCTCCACACGTAAACCCGTCCTGTGGGGGGAACAGTGCGAAACTTGATTCATCGGAAAACAAGACATGTTTCCAGTGATCCGCAGTCCACCATTTATGTTCCTGGCACCACTGTTGTCTCTGTTGTTTCATATTCACCTGTGACACCAGGGGTTTTGCAATCTTAGCTCTGCCGTAAATATTGGGCTTATGCAATTCTCTTAGCACGGTGTGGGTCCACACTGGATTTTGGAGATGTAGCTCAGCAGTCCCTGTCTCTCTCAGTGAGTTTGGTTTTCCTTCCACAGTTGTCTCTCGTAGATGATGTTGTCCCGCGAACATTGTATGCTATCATGACCTTCGACACGGTACCTCTCGATACCACCAATACCTGTCCACTGTGGTTACCGACGCACCAACCGGACTGACTCCTACAATCTGCCCTCTTCGGAACTCCGACAGGTCACTCATTGTGCCTTCACCTGGAACGAGATTATGCAAACACCGATTTGCAATGCAATCGCACAGACCCTTGAGACTATAAGCAACACTGTTTTACAAAAACAATTGTAGCTACATGTTCGTTTTACCGAAGAAGCAGCACATACCAAAGTCACTGTTTTCAGCGAGGTGTTTCCTTTATTTTGGACAACCCCTGTATTTGAGAAACTAATTTCTCAGAAGAAGTAATTCCTCATTATACATGATTGGCATCAATGCTGGTTTTATGCCTCCGCGCACATCCACAATCACGGTTAGTAATAATTGCAGAAAGAGAAGGATGTTTTGGTGCCTGTGTGCTGCGCAAAATCAACCGAGTGTTGAGAATCTATGCGAAAGTTGAACCATTTTAACGGATTATCTAATGTAAGCGATAACGACTGGTTTTATTTTACGCATCTTCCATTGTCCACGATAGAAATTCCATTCCGTTCTCCAGATAGAAAAAGCACATCTCCAAGGCCTTTAATTGTTTCCAGAAAAATGGGCATCTGGTCTGCAGTGATCTCCAACGTGCCATTAAATACACAAGTAGCAATGGACTATACCCATTGCAAACTCAGATTTCTTTTTACGTTTTCTCTCTATAACGCTTATCCTCTGAACCAGAGCCAGACATTCCTTTCCCATTCGCTGTCGACCAAGCGAAAGAAGGCTAAATTTTCTTCTGCGGGGAACCTGACTAACCTTGAAATCCTACTGCGTTTTTATCACTTTCTCGCCCAAATTAATACAAACACCATTTTCTACACAACAACAAAGCCCTCTAGCCTTTTTCGCTTGCACACACCAGGACGACAGAAAATAAAATAAAAGAAAGAAAGAAAAGTCCAGGTTACTTTGCGCAGCTCCATTTCATTTGATAAAAATAAAAAAATAAAAAAAAAAAAAAGTGGCAAAAACCTTTCGCCACACACATGTTGTAACGTACGCTAAAACGTGGCGTGCTTTTGCTGTCATTTTTGAACTTCTGCCCTGAACGTCCGTTCCTGGGCATTTCTTCTGGTGGCGCGGGTGGACAATTCTTTTTATTTTCGATACCTATTAGAGTGAAGACCATTTTGTGTAAAAATTTATCTTTATATAATCCACAGATTTCTCGCTAGGGAGCGATAACACGTATTGCATGTCCCCTAATATCTCTCCTTCTAAACGCCCGTTTTGAAAAATTATTTTTGCGTTATATACAATTCAAAGTCAGATATGCTTTTCGTGTAATTTTTAAATTTTCGTGATGACCAGTTTTGCACCTAAGATGCGTACGTACATAATTCCATTTCTTATATATGTATATGCAGCAGCACCACCTGCGCCCCTAAAAATTCAATTGAAAAATGTACAAGGGTCATTGAGAAAGTAAAGAACGCTTGGTTATTAAAGCTATATTCTTTTGAAATTTCCAGATATTTTATTTACAATTTTTAACCCATACCTTAGCCTATTTTTCTATATAGTTGCCCTGGACATTGAGGACTTCTCATATTTTCGGATAAGTTGTTTTCTGATTTTGGTTGGAGGTTTAACGTCCACCATGAGCAACTCAGTGGGCTATAAGCATTCGCCCGCCGCCCCGGTGGCGCAGTGGTCTAAGCGATGGCCTCTGATCATTCGTCCGAAAGGGGTCCGGGTTCGAATCCCGGTGAGGCATGGATGTTGTGTTTGTCTTACGGCACTGGCTCTCTCCCTTCCCTGGAACCAGTGACCCTAAATTAGGGACGGGCGACTGCTTATAGCCCATTGAGTTGCTCACGGTGGTCGTTAAACCTCCAATAAAAAAAAAAAAAAAATAAGCATTCGCCCGTCCCTAATTTAGGGCCACTAGCTCCGGGGAAGGGAGAGAGCCAGCGCCGTAAGACAAACACAACCTTGCCTCACCGGGATTCGAACCCGGACCTATCTCGGACGAATGATCAGAAGCCATCGCTTGGACCAATGTGCCACCGACTTGGATAAAAGTGTAACCCTTTAACGACCAAGTTTCTGAAATATTAGGTCAACGCCGACTTTATACCAACGACTGCGTTACCCATTTGTTCAGAGACAACAATGGCGACTGATGTTACTTCTGCGCCGCCCCGGTGGCGCAGTGGTCTAAGGCGTTGGCCTCTGATCATTCGTCCGAAGGGGTCCGGGTTCGAATCCCGGTGAGGCATGGATGTTGTGTTTGTCTTACGGCACTGGCTCTCTCCCTTCCCTGGAACCAGTGACCCTAAATTAGGGACGGGCGACTGCTTATAGCCCATTGAGTTGTTCACGGTGGTCATTAAACCTCCAATCCAAAAAAAAAAAAAAAAAATGTTACTTCTGCGAAACCCGTAGAGGGAGTGTAAATTCAAAGAACAGGTGGGGATAGGAAATCCTGCTCACTCTAGACGGGCATTTCGGGCGGTTGTGGTGGTTTAGGTGTAAGGGCGTTTTGGGAGTTATGGGCGTGAAAGGGTTAAGAATCCCATCCTCATAGAACTCTGTTGTCTGTCCCTTTCATACAGTCCATAACAGCCTCCTTTAGCGCATCATTGCCATCAAAACGTTGTTTGCCAAGGAACTGCTTTAAATTGGAGAATGCCGCCCCGGTGGCGCAGTGGTCTAAGGCGTTGGCCTGTGATCATTCGTCCGAAGGGGTCCGGGTTCGAATCCCGGTGAGGCATGGATGTTGTGTTTGTCTTACGGCACTGGCTCTCTCCCTTCCCTGGAACCAGTGACCCTAAATTAGGGACGGGCGACTGCTTATAGCCCATTGAGTTGCTCACGGTGGTCGTTAAACCTCCAATCAAAAAAAAAAAAAAAAATTGGAGAACAAGTGGTAGTCCAATGGGGCAAACTCCGGGCTGCAAGGTTCGATGCTCAAAACCTTCCCAGTGAATATTATCAAGCAGCTCCCTTGTCTTCCTGGCAGTGTGCGAGCGGGCTTGGTCCTGTATCAAACAGATTCCTCGTGAGAGCATGCCCCTTCGGCGGTTTTGAATTACTCACCGTAGAGTTTGTTGGCATCAGCATTTATGGTGACACCTATTTCCACGAAATCGCCGAGTAAGATCCTTTTCCGGTTTCAGAAGACACTCGCCTTGATTTTCTTTGGAAACAAATTTCGTTTGACTTTTCGCGGCTTTTTCGCTGATTGAGGGAGATGCCTCTCAAGTGATTGTTTTTAGTTCTCAGGGATATAGTGCGAAATCCCTTTAACAATTTGGTCAATAAACTCATTGCCATCCTGGTGCAGCAAGAACGTCAATGCAGGTCACAGTCGCTGAGTTGTGTTCATCTGTGAGCATCGGAGTGATCCATCTCGCACAGATTTTGTTAAAGTTCAGATGTTCAGTCTCAATTTGATACACAAGTGTACAGGAAACTTCAAGGTACTTTTCGTGCACTTCGCTAATCGTAAAGCGTCGATTCTCTTTAATGAGGTCATGACCCTTTTGTTTGAGTTCGTCCGTGATGAGAGAGGGGCGCCTTAACCACTCTTCGTCATGAAAGTTTGTTTTTAATACACACAATTGACGTGGACTAGGAACACCAAACAGAAGTCATCGCTCTTTCTACGTTTATAAGTGTCACAGAAAAATTCTCATCGGCCGCCACCGTGAATCGAACCCAGGGTCTTCCAGTTACGCGCCAGACATGCTACCACTGCACCACAAAAAAGCTTATGATTTTGCATAAGCTTTAGATTCACGGAAAATTGTCATGGGCCGCCACACAGAACAAAAGCTTTTGCATAAGCTTTTGCTCTGTGTTTGAGTGTGTTCGAGATTGTGTGTATTAATAATTCATTCGCCTTCTAGTTATGTGTCCAGTTGCTGCTTTCTATCTTTGGTGAATCCCCAGCATTGTGCGGGGCTCCAAGAAGCAACCTACCATGTGGTTTGGCAGTTAGTCGTATGTGAGTCTTGAGAAATCGAGGCCGCTGTGGTGCAATGGTAGCATGTCCGGCGCGTAACTGCAAGCCCCTGGGTTCGATTCCCGGTGGCGGCCGATGAGAATTTTTCCGTGACTCACTTATAAACGTGGAAAGAGCGATTAATTCTGTTTGAACGTTTGTTCTTCCGTTTTTAAACATTATGTACCACTTTCTGACACTGGATTTGTTCATAACACCTTCTGTATAGATCTGAACAAGTCGCCGATGAATGTCAATTGGCCTGGTGTTTTCAGCCGTCAAAAAACGGATAATTTATCGAACTTCGCATTCGGTGGGAGTTTAATTATTATTATTTTTTTTTTATTGGAGGTTTAACGACCACCGTGAGCAACTCAATGGGCTATAAGCAGTCGCCCTTCCCTAATTTAGGGTCACTGGTTCCAGGGAAGGGAGAGAGCCAGTGCCGTAAGACAAACACAGCATCCATGCCTCACCGGGATTCGAACCCGGACCCTGTTCGGACGAATGATCAGAGGCCATCGCTTAGACCACTGCGCCACCGGGGCGGCTCGGTGGGAGTTTCAACGCGCGTGTTCGTTTTGTAACTAACCACAAACTGACAATACACACCTGATAGTAGTGCTAGGAGATCAAGGTTAGTAGATGACAAGGTTATGCTCATCCTGCACTTCCGGTGGTTGCTTTGTGACATCACTGTCCAAATTATCATCGCAAGACTACCTAATCGTCACGTTTCTTTGGAAACGTAAACATAATTATTATTCGTAAACCAGCTGGAATAATCTTCAAAAATTCTACCAGATTTTTTAATGCATAATGTTTTCAATTTTTAATTTTAAAAATTTGGCGAATGTTGCCGAGATGCTTTTCCTATTTTTCATAAAGAAATTCTTTATTATATGACAACGATATGTCCTGCTATGCGTTTTCCCTTCCAATTTTTTATAAAAACAGCAAAAATTTCCCTTGTAACTAAATTAACATTTAAAAGTATAAGCGTTTTCCCGCCCTTTACGTAACAAAAATGTGCGGGCGATAGTTTTGAAATCGCTGGTACTAAAACATTCACTTGACTGTGAATTTCTCTTGTATTTAATGTAAATGTGTATAAGCTTTTGTTCTGTGTTCGAGCTATAAAAATTGTTGACATCTTCCTCCATAGCTACAGTTTGGATCTACGGTTCACATATTAGGACGGTGATGTCACTCAGTGACGTCACGATTACTCGTCTGCCAGGAATACGGGATGAGCAAACCTTACTGTCTGCTAGGAGATAGCCAACAGCGCATTTTTTTTTTTTGATTGGAGGTTTAACGACCACCGTGAGCAACTCAATGGGCTATAAGCAGTCGCCCGTCCCTAATTTAGGGTCACTGGTTCCAGGGAAGGGAGAGAGCCAGTGCCGTAAGACAAACACAACATCCATGCCTCACCGGGATTCGAACCCGGACCCCTTTCGGACGAATGATCGGAGGCCATCGCTTAGACCACTGCGCCACCGGGGCGGCACAGCGCATTTGGCGCCGATGACCTTGACTGAGCGCCAGACACGAACCTGTGCAGACGCTATGCGCAAACGTTCTCTACCTTCTGAATGACCTATCTCATACGTACGCTGGCCTCATGCCAAACAAGACGGAAAACGTTTTTCGCATGCTTCCTGATCAAGCACAGGTTTTTCGCCAGGGGGCGTAGATGTCAATCCTGCTTTTGTCGATATCTCTTCTTCTAGCAATCCGATTTGAAAAGTTCCTCTTTTGCAGGAAAGCGCTCCTGCTGAACAATATTTTACGCATAACTTACGATTTTTCTTAAAGCACAGTTTTGTCACTGGATGGCGAAAATGCGTATTTATGTTTACAAATATTTGCTCCCTGGAGGACAAAAACATTGATATGTATGTTTATAATAGCCATTTTTGAGAAATTATTTTAATATCGCATACCATTCACTTACTTGAATGCTTGCACATATTCTTCTGCTTATTATAGTGCGAAGTTCTGACACTAGATGGTGTTAGGGTGTATTTTTATTTTCATAAATATACATTGAAGATATTCTCTTTCCACCGTATTACCGTTCCCTACAGTAATGATTGTGAACTCCCCTTTAAAAAACAGCTAGCAAGAAAAATGGGTATTATTTTCGAAGAGTCGTTAATATACACCGATGACCCATTGCAATTATGACCACGTACCTAATAAGCTGTAGGACCCATTTTATCCCGCAAAACAGCGGCCACTCGGCGAGGCATCGATTCATTGAGGTGGCGATAGGTATCCTGGGGTATCTGGTACCATAATGTCAACAGCAGGTCCTCCAGTTACCGTACATTTCGGGGTGGCGGTGATTTAGCGCGAACATGCCTTTCCAAGTTGAACCACAAATGTTCGATTGGGTTCATCTCAGGTGAATTTGGATTAACAGAAAGTCACCAGCATGTTCTTCGAACCACTCCCTGACGATTCTGGCAGTGTGGCATGGCGCAGTATCCTATTGATAATGGTCATCACCAGCAGGGAACACAGTTGCCATGAATGGGTGAACTTGGTCCGCAACGATGTTCAGATACCTGACAGCTGTCAGGGCCTGTGCTATTGAAATAATGGGGCCTAAAGTGTCCCAAGAAAACATCGTCCACAGTATAACACCACCGCCGCTCTGTTTCCGCCCAACAGTGCATCCAGGTGCCATAGCATCCGTTGGTAATCGCCGTATCCGCGCTCGGCCGTCTACGCGATTTATCAGAATCTTGATTCGTCAGAACAGGCCACTTTCTTCCAATCATCCACGGTCTAATTTCTATGATCTTGGGCCCATTTCATGCGCTGTTGGCGATGATGTGCAGTGAGTATTGGGACCTGACTGGTTCTTCGACTACGCATGCCCAGAATGCTGCGATGAACTGTGTGCTGCCGCCCCGGTGGCGCAGTGGTCTAAGCGATGGCCTCTGATCATTCGTCCGAACGGGGTCCGGGTTCGAATCCCGGTGAGGCATGGATGTTGTGTTTGTCTTACGGCACTGGCTCTCTCCCTTCCCTGGAACCAGTGACCCTAAATTAGGGACGGGCGACTGCTTATAGCCCATTGAGTTGCTCACGGTGGTCGTTAAACCTCCAATAAAAAAAAAAAAAAAGAACTGTGTGCTGTGACACACTGCCCTGATCACCACTGTTGTAGCTGCTGGTGATTTGTCGCACTGTGACCCTGCGGTCGCTGTGGACAACGCGCGACAGTCTCCGCTCCCCTCTAGCATCAATAAGATGCGGACGACACATGGCTGCACGATGGTACGTCGTTTGGCTATCTATGAACCGCTGTTGATACGTACTCTTTACAGCGGCACGTGAACAACCCATAAGCCGCGCCGTTTCCGAGATCGTAGTTCCGAGGCACCTTGCCATCATAATTCGTCCTTCATCAAACTCCGATAAATCGGCAGCTCTTCCCATGCTGACTCCAAACACTCTACTAACCGAAAGCCGGTCTTCGGGTTGTTTATGTAGCGTTCAGTGAACTTCACCTGCGCCACCGTTCGGTCTCCAGGCGCTCTCATTTCGCTAGGCTACGAGTGATCATAACGAAATGGCATATCCGTGTAGTCCATTTTAAATAATACTAATTTTTCTCGCTATTGGTGTATATGTAAAATTTTTTCTCTCTACCTCTGCTGCCAGAAATCGCATTTGCAAAATTCATTTTCCATCCCATGCTGGATTTTGGAATAAAAAGTATCTCGGCTTTAAATAATTCGCCGGTTTTAAATATTCGACTGAAAAAAAATTCTACTTGTACCGAATGCCATTCGTTACGATAAAGATTACAAATATTGTGCACTATAAAAAACACAGAACTTCCCCGCCAGAGGGAGCGCATGTGTAAACTGTTTTCATGATACACTGTTTAAAAAAATCTACTTAAAAATGAGAACCTGAACCTACTCGTTTTTTTTTTAAAGTACAATCGTATCGTAAACGAGTACATGACCTCGTCAAATATAAGTAACCATACGTACTTACAAATAACTGCGTTAATAAATATAAATATAAACTCGTATTACTTCATTTTAGATATTATAGATTTCAAGAGAAATTGTTTAATAAATGTGTAAAGTGGCACACATAAATAATTAGTACATCAAAGTCACTGATCACAAGTAATTTAATTATGCATAAAATATCTTTGGGTACGTTTTTACATTAACTATATTTGCGTCAATCTCATAAATAATATACTGTCGCTTCATCACTATATTTGTCATAAAATTGTGAGGTTCATTTGCCCAGCATGTGACAACGAGTATATCTATTATCCCAGATGAGCTATCGAATAATATACTTCCAGTTGACTTTATGAATAAATGTGCATGCATGAAGTACACGTATTCCAAATT
The DNA here is from genome assembly GCA_039090855.1 of Macrothele yani. Lineage (NCBI taxonomy): Eukaryota > Metazoa > Arthropoda > Arachnida > Araneae > Macrothelidae > Macrothele > Macrothele yani. The sequence continues at coordinate 10,493,102 of CM077022.1, read as the reverse complement.
TGAAATCGAGCCGCGGATGGCTTAGGGATTCAGACTACAGATAGAGGCTCATTTGATACTTAGCCCAGCAAAATCAGTCTTGCTGGGCCAGCACTGGGCCACTGCTGGCAGCCAGCACTATGTTGCCGCCGCCCAACCGTCAATAAAATGTCCCGGCGGGCCACTACATGGGCCAGCAGTTCTGGCCAACAGTGGCACCCCCATCAGTTGTAATATGCCAGAACAGGGCTATTAGTTATCCATCACAGGCAGTAGCTGCCACAAGTGGCACTTCAGCGGCCCTGGAAGCACGTGCCTTAAATGATGGCTAGCCTAATGTGGTCCGCTAGTTTCCCGGCAGTGGCAGCCGGTAATTAGGTGACGTAACTGATGGCTTGCCGAATCTTGCCCGCCAATTTTCAAGTAGTATCCATAAAAAAAATAAAATAAAATAAAATAAAGAATAACCGCAGTTTCCCGAAGCTACAACTTTATTTTTTCGCCTTACGAAACTTCTGCATAACGGCACTGCGCTGGAGAAATTTTCTCAACAGGTCCTGAAAAACGCCCGTTTTGATCTAGGTGGAAACGAACCAAGGACTGTCTGCGTGGGAAGTGAGCGCTCTATCAACGGGATTGATTTGACATTCACGAGTATTTGGTTGAAGCTGAGCCTCTTTCCTGCGGAATGTGTAACGAATTGTTCTCTTCTTAATTTTACAATATTGCGAAGTATTTTTCATAAATGTCAGCTTCATATAATTCATAAAGTTATTTTTTCAACGTAACGATTGTTTTTTTTTTTTTTACCTTAAGGGAACTTCACTCATTTTCAACGAGTGTCCCAACTTAAGGGCGTTTTCTAAAGTTTCGTGCTGTCCTTGTCGTCTTGAAAGGCGATTGTTGAATTACGCTGCTGGACAATTGCTAAGGACGGATGACAATAGCAACGATAGCAACCATAAAATGTAAGGCAGGAAAATGTGGAAATTAGCATAAGTGAGAGATACAGTAAGACGTGTTGTGCGTATGCAAATTTTGGATTGCCGAACTTGTTCGTGACGTCATAGCGCTGATAAGAGATATAAAGGATTTGACGCGTATTGACCGTTGTTGTTCAAACGCAAAGTTGAAAGGGAAAGAATCAATTGACGAACTTGCAATTTTCAGTATGTCTTCCCGACATCACCGAGATGATTTTACGCGTGGCCGTATTATTGGCAAGATTGAAGAAGGGCGAAAAATAACAGATGTTGCCAGGGAGTTCGACGTCAGCCACAGTGTTTGTTTCAAGGCTTTGGAAATCATTTCAAACAAATGGAGAGTGTAGCAAACGTCACGGGGGAGGTCGTGTTCGCAGTACGACACCTGCAAAAGATCGGTACATAGTGCTATCAACAAAAAGACACCGGCGCAGCACAGCTAGTGAGGTAGCAAATCAGTTTATGGCTGCTACTGGCAAGCGCATCTCCCGAAAAACTGTCGCCAGACGGTTTGCATGAAGGAGGACTATACGCCCGCCGTCCTGTTGTGTGCATCCCATTGTCCAGACGTCACCGTACCGCCCATTTGCAATGGTGCCATCAATATCGCAATTGGACTGGTCTGCTGTCCTCTTCTCAGATGAGAGTAGATACAGTCTATCGTCTGATTGTGGATGACAACTGATCTGGCGTGATAGTGGTACTGCATATTGTCCAGCAAACATACAGGAAAGGGACCGATATCCGACATGTAGTGTTATGGTATGGGCTGGCATCATGATCAATGGCCGTACGTCCCTCTATGTGCTTCCAACTGAGACCTATGACTGGCCAGCGATACATTAATGATGTTCTGCTACCTCATGTTCGCATGTTCCGTGGTGCTGTCGGTGATAGATTCATTTTCATGGACGACAACGCAACATGTCATCGAACAGTCACTGTCCAGGAGTGTTTTGAGAGCGAGGATATTCAACGCCTCGTATGGCCAGCACGTTCTCCAGATCTGAATCCCATTGAAAATGTGTGGGATGCTTTGGAGAGGAGTCTTGCTGGTCGCCAATGCCCTCCAATAAACAAGGACACCTTCATCCGTGCACTGACAGAGGAATGGGATAAATTACCCCAACAGCTGCTTGATAATGTTGTGCAAAGCATGACAAGACGTGTGGAATCTTGCATCGCCCTCCATGGTGGCCATATCCCGTATTGACATCTTACGCCGGAACGCCTACTGACGGTAATTGCATTTTTTTCACGTTTACGTATTCTGCACAAAATGGCCTGTTTGTCCCTTGAACACGTTCCAAAGCCTTCTGGATTTCAGAGCACAATAAATTGTCTTTCTTGTAATGTCCTGGCATTTTGACTATATTTTATTTCACTTGGCATCCAAATACACTTACTTTTTTATGCGCTATATAAACGTTTATGATTCGTCCTTAGCAATTGTCCAGCAGTGTAATATACGGGGTGTCCTAGAATTATTGCACACATTACAAAATTCTGTACAAAAAAAAAAAAACCTATGGGCATTGTCTGTTTTTCTATGTGGCGTATTACTAACATGGTTTCTGTATTTTTGTTTTGCAGAATTGTTATTCCCAGAATCCGATAGATGGCGCTAGGTGTGGCCTGATGAGGAATGTATGAGAAATGCGCAATCAGTAGTCATGTCATCCGTACAGCAGAAGGCGATGTGTGTGTTATGGCTTGCGGAATTAAAGTCTGTCATTAAAGTTAAAAGACGGTACCGTTTAGAGTATGGTTGTAATCCTCCATTAACGAATTCAACTAGGCGGTGTATGAAACAATTTAAAGAAACTGGCAATGTGGAGCATTGTGGAGGAGCCGGTAGGCCTAGCGTCAGCGATGAGACGGTTGATCAAGTTAATAAAAGTTTACGACGTAGCCCCAGGAAATCCGTTCGTAAAGGAAGCAGAGAACTGTGTATTCCAAAATCGACAGTTTACGATATCTTGCACAAAAAATTAAAGTTTCATGCTTATAAAATTCAAATAGTGCAAAAGATGCGTGTAAACGATCACACTCTGCGATACGATTTCGCTGTGGTTATGCTGAATCGAGTGGAAAACGACGAAAACTTTCTCAGTGCTGTAATTTTTAGTGATGAATCCACATTTCATGAATCAGGTATTGTGAATCGTCACAACTGTAGGATATGGGGCAGTGAACCGCCTCATGCTGCTATTGAACTGGAACGTGATTCTCCAAAAGTTAATGTGTGGTGCGCCCTATCAAAAAGAGAAGTGATTGGCCCTTTCTTCTTCTGCGAAAAAACCATAAATGGTGACATTTACTTGGATATGCTAGAAAATTTTGCTGTACCCCAGATCAAAAGATATGACAACCTCGTTTTCCAACAAGACGGCGCCCCCTCCGCATTGGTCATCGTGTGTACGTAAGTGCCTAAATGAGCATTTCCACAACAGATGGATTGGACGTGGTGGTCCCATTCCGTGGCCTCCTCGCTCTCCAGATTTAACTCCATTGGATTATTTCATGTGGGGTTATGTGAAGGATCGTGTCTATTAGACGCCTTGTACTGATTTGCAGGAGCTGAAGCAGCGTATCACAGCTGCTATTAATTCCATAACTCCTCAGATGCTTGCCAATACATGGCATGAAATCGAGTATCGCTTGGACGTACTACGAGCAAATCAAGGGATCTCACATCGAAATGTATTAACTCGTGTAGTAAAATTGTAAGTTAGTACAGTCAGTTTCTTTCCATCTGTTTAATGTTTTGTTTCATATAATTTTGTAATGTGTCCAAAATTTCTCGGACACTTTGTATTTACCGTTCACGTCACATTCTGTTACCTATTTAACGTTGTATCTTTCATTTCCGCTGTCCGAAGCTACATTTGTTTTAAAGAGGAAATATATTTTATTTCACTTCTCGTTATTTTTAGAAGTGAATTCCTCCAATGTTGTGTATTCAACCCATGGATGAATTCATTATATCAACATAGCGTTGTTTTTTTTTTGTTTTTTCAAATAATTGATAAATTTTGTACGCGTATAATAATTATTTTTTCCCCACATAACGTTTTTTTAATGTTTTTCCAGGGATTTTTTTTCAAGCGGTTTAGTGTATGTTAAAACGAAGGATTACACAGAAAGTATTTCTTGTTATTCATGGGAATGGAGTGGGTGTATTTCATGGCTTAATCTGATATCTTCGTCGACGTGGCATTTCATTTTAGGAAATTATTTCGCCTCTCTACATATGGTATTTTTTCTTCTTAACATCCACTAAATTAACACAATGGTTGATTGATTGATTGGTTGGTTGGTTGATATTTATGGCGCAAGGGCCATGTTTGGCCAAAGAGCGCCAATAACACAATGGCGATAGCGTCGTCTTCAACTAACTAGTACCACGGGAGACACAGCACGTCTTGCTTCTGCGCATGCCCGTTGCATCCACCTGGTGTTGGGGTTGCATCGGTTGCCAGCTACGAACCACTAGTGGCACTTGCTTGGAGGCCCGCAATTCACGGCGATGCTCCAGGACCATCAATTACTGCCAACTGATGGCGCTGCCGGGCCGTGAGCGGCAGATTTAAACCAGCAGTGACCCATCACTGCCAACGGTGGTTAGTAGTTTCCCAACACTTGGTTTTTTTGCTGGGAGTGAATTCAAGTTTTGTAAAATTGAAATGTCTTTAACTTAAGCAGAGGAAACAGTCATGTGTAAGAATGCCAAAATAGTGTATCTAAAGCCAAATACATTACACAGCCCAACAGCAACAAAAAAAATTCTGGTGCTTTGGAAGTTAGACCTATTCTTAGGTTGTAACGTATACTCTATATTCACTTTCCTTTTGATTTTACTATCTCTGGTTATTTTATTTTACTATGTAAATTATCTTCCTACTGAACGGAATATTATTTCACCCCGCTGAATGAGATCTGGCAATGAGTGTAAGTCATGACGTGGTGGTAGCTCGTATATAGGCGCGTTCATCGAGACGAGTTGGGTGTTGTTGTTGCGTTGTAGGTGTTGTTGCGTTGTAGTGTTGTGTTGTTGCGTTGGAGGAGTTGTGTTGGTTGCGTTGCGTTGTGTTGTTGCGTTGCAGTGTGTTGTTATGTAGTAGTGATATATCAGTGCCTTAGTTGACCAGGAGTCTTCATAATAAACAAGTTGTTCTGTAAGTTCAGTCTTTCTCAATTCTTAGTTTTGTCAGACCTCTGTCTGGCTGTTAGGTTTATGACTTTGATTACTTAATATAAATAACCAGCGTTGAGACTTTGTTTAAGTTCATAATTAACGAGTAACAACACCCTTTTGGGAATTCATTATTTTGAAGCGTAAAGCATTATTCATTCATAATAATTAGCTTAGCAAAAAGATAAACAAAGCTAATTCATTATAAGGTATATTTGGGGCATTGGTTTGGCCGTATCAGCTCTAGTTTTGGAGATACGGAACATCCACCTTAGATGCTGATGTGCAGAAATATAATAAAGAGTATACTTTTAATTAGTGATTGTTCGGGGCGATAAAGGAACATTCTGGCTTCCTGGCGTGCCTCGCTATGCTAACTTTAATGATGATTCCGTGAAGCTAAGCTCGCCAAGAACAGAAATAGGCAAATCGTGAGTGGAATGGGATGAATGTGGACGGAATCTGTGTTGTGTTGCTCCGGGAATTAAGGTAACCGAAATTACAATAAATTTCTATATATATGAATGTAATATTCTAATTTATGATTGTAAAGCCAGTGTTTGTTAGTAGTCTAATTGTGAGTTTGTGAACATCTATACAACTAGAGTATGTAATGTGATCTACAGTATTTATGTTTACGGATTGAGTATACGCCATGCCATGGCTTCCTCGTGAAGAAGCTGCTGGAATCATCCAGATGTCTTTTGCTACATTTGTGGCGAGCACACCCTAAAAGAAAGTAGGAAACCTATTTCTGAGTTTGTGAAGAGAGCATATCTTAGTTATTTCAATGCCTAGCTTGGAAGCCAAGATAAATCGCGGGCTCCCCATGCCGTATGCAAAACTTTCACGGATCATTTGTGGCAATGAACAAATGGAAAGAAGAGTAGCCTGAAATTTGGTGTACCAATGGTTTGGAGGGAACCAAAAAACCATGATGACTGGTTTTTTTTTTTTTTTTTTTTTTTCCCCCTTTTTTCTTCTTAACTCGAAATAATCGAAGCTGGTGAACGTATCCTGACCTAGATTCAGCAAAACGACCTCATCCACATTCAAATGAGGTACTCGTTCCATCTTTCAGCCAGCTACCAGACTTCTCAGAGGATGATGAAGCACGCATGTCTTATGATATTTATGTAAGATAACAGAAGTGTAGAAAGTTACAGTGATTTTGTAGGAACTTCATCAAATGCTCAATGCTTTAACAAATATCTAAACCTTTCAAACGAGTCTTATGAGTTGCTGGCTTCCATATTGAGTGAAAAGAATTAACTTCATTCTGGAACCAACATTACGTTTTATCGTAGCAGAGAAAAGGATTTGCTGCCCTTCTTCTCTAAGGACAACAACCTAGTGTTTTGCAATGATGTCAGAGGCCTCCTGAGGAAAATGGGTCTATCAAACTGATATAGTAATATGTTTATTTCAACCCTTTTCTGAGGGAAAGGGTTGAAACAAACCGATTTAGTATTATGTGGTTGTTTTAGTGGTATGTAATATTAATAGTACGGATGGGCATTCGAATCCTCGAATCCCGCGAATCTTGAAAAAGATTCGAGATTCGAAAACTCGAATCTTCGCGCTTTCTATGTCATTCGAATCTTTCGAATCTTAACCAAAAAAAAACTAGGCGTTTGGTGCATGTTCTAGAGCGATATTTTTTTCAAATTTGTGTCAGCATGACGAGTTCTGACATTAGAAAACAATCGAAGAAGATCGTCTACAGTGTGTGCACAGCTATTTGAAATAGCTCGTCACTTCAAAAATTGGAGGAAACTCCCTAATAAGTTCTTAATCACACCACTATCGACAGTAATGTCAGAAAGACTATCCAGCACATCAGGTGTCATAGCTGATAAAAATCGAAGTAGTCTAGAGCTAGAGCGAGTTCGAATGCTAGTGTTTTTAAATAAAAATCTCCATTAAAAGTTTCTGATTTTTTTACATTGCCCTGAAAGTGTTTAGTGTTTTTATTAACTCTTAAAACAAACATGTTTTTGATTTAATTTTCTGGAAAGAATTTACTCAGTTTAATGTTCCATGTTTAGTGTTTATCTACATTAACTCTTGAAATAATCCTCCCCACCACTACACCTGCTTTTGATTTAAAAAGGTTTTGAAACTTTCGTTATTAAAGAAAAATGTGAAAAATTTGAATTGTTACTCAAATTTTTTTTTGTCAAATATTATGCTCAGAAAATGGAAATGAGCCTCAAGGCTAAAGAGTTATGTACTTCATTTAGTAAATGTATATTATAAATTTCATTTGTATCTTCTTAATAAGTATGGGTATATTTTTTTGAAAACTGTATTCTTTAATTTGTTTTTCATTAAACACAGGTTTAAAATTTTTCTTCAATTAAAAACTTTTAATTTTAAGTAGAAGCCTTTTCTTTCCCTTTTTTTCTTATAATTATTCTTATATGAAGGATTCGGGAGATTTGAGGGATTCGAGAACCTTTTAGGATTCGGATTCGAGAAAATTTAGGATTAGTCCCACCTCTAATTAGTAGCATCAACATTTGCCAAAATATTATCAAAAATAGCAGATTATGTGATTAAAAATCCCAAATTTCGACTGACGCCCGGTTGAATCAGATCAGCATGTAAGGTGGCTATCCCGCATCTCCAAAACTATAGCAGATAGGGCAAAACCGATGCCATTTTTGGAATCGGCGCCCCAAATAATAGGTCGAACTTTCAAAGCATTAAAATGTAATGTGTGTCAGACAGTGTGTTATCATTCTCGTTTTTATTGGAAAGTCAAAAAGTCTGTCCTTCTTATAAACAGTGTTATCATTCTCGTTTCAATTGGAAAGTCAAATAGTCTGTCCCTCTTATGAGAAATGAAAAGTTTTTCGAATTACTGAACCTCCAATAAATGATTTCAAGCCGGGTGGCTGAGTGGTCAGAGGTACTGGTTTCTGGTTAGCAGTCCCAGGTACGGCATGGTTGGTGTTCCATCGAATGGTGCCGACTCTCTTCGATCCCTGGAAACAGTGACCCCAAATTTTCTTTGTTTGTTTGAGGGTTCAACGACCACTTTGAGCAACTCAATGGGCTATAAGCAGTCTCCCGTCCCTAATTTAGGGTCACTGGTTCTAGGGAAAGGAGAAACCCAGTGTCGTAAGCCAAAAACGACATCCATGCCCCACCGGGATTCGAACCAGGACCCACTTGGACGAACGGTCATAAGCCAGCGTTTAGACCACTGCGCCTTTGGGGTCGACTGACTCCAAATTAGGGACAGGCGATTCTTCATAGCCCTCCGAGTTTCCCACGGTTGATTTTAAATAAATTAAAAATGACCGCAAATTTCACTTCATTACACTTCCTTTTTATTTATTTTTTTGAATTGAAAGTTAATGATGACCATGAGGTACTCCATGGGCTATATAAGCGGTCGCCCATCCCGAATTTAGGGGTACTAGTCCCAGGGTAGGGAGAGAGCCAGACAAACGCAACACCCATGCCTCACCGGGATTCGAACCCGGATCGTTCTCGGACGAATGGTCAGAAACCAGCGTATGGACCACCAGGGAGGCCAAATTACACTTCCTTAAGTACCAGTGAGTTAAATACGCATGTATGCTTTCGACCGTTAGCACTTCTTATTTGAGAACGTTAACACATTTTAACAACAACAATAGCAAAAGATTTTTCCTTTTCATTTTGGAACTGATATTTGCATTTTAATAATTTCCAGCATTACATTTTATTGCGTAATGTTTTTCACGACTCGTTTTAAAAACGCCAGGCCATTCTTTGCGTATTGGCAAAGAAAGGCATCTGCTCACAGTCATCAGTGAAAACTCCAGAGTTTGGAGGAAATGTTTTGCGTTTTGAATAATAATGACGCATTGAAGGCCAACTTTTAAGGGAAGAGGCTTTGAACGTACGTCGTTCTGTTTCCTGTTTTTATCAGATGTCACGTCATTACCTTGTTTCCACATTTGTTCATCAGATGGGAAGGGGTAACGTGCTACAATTAAACCCTGTGTCATTGGCATAAACTACTGACATTTTCCGTAACAGAAAATAAAACTCGGGATCAAACACCATGCCTTGTGTTCTAAGCACAGCCTACTTCTACAGTGAAAGTGGCTATTCTTGGAGTCAAAACCGAGTTCTTTCCTTTGCAAACTTACGAATTCATTGCTCCCACTGATTTCCGAAGGGCAAAGGAGATGTTTGTTGCTAGAGGCTTTTAATGTTTCTTTCTCTAAAGATACACTACTCATATACACACAGTCGAGTCGTATTATTGTGACCATCTCCTACTTTTGACGTCAACTGCGCGTAGCTAATGAAAGAAGGCACGTGTCGTGAGCTGGCTTAGAGGGTGTATAAGGTGTACTGTAGGCATCCTGAAAACATATCCCTCGTTGCTGTCATGGATAAAAGGAGCGATTTATCAGATTTGTAAAAAGGAATGATTATCAGCTTTCGGGCCAAGGGTGGCAGTATTTCTGAAATAGCGCAGTTTGTGAACTGTTCGCGTGCTGCTGTGGTTCAAGTGTATCGTGATTGGAGAAATGGCACCATTGCGAATAAGCGACGTGCGGAGCACTACGTGCCATGGATGTGAGAGGTGAACGTCGGCTGCGGAGGTGCGTAAGGTCCGATCGACACGCTACTGTGGAGCAACTCACTGGCCGAATGAACCAGGGGGCTACCAGAAATATGTCTAAAACGACAGTTCAGCGAACCCTGCTGCGTATGGGGCTCCAATGCAAGCGGATAGTCACTGCAGCTATGCCGACGAAGGTGCATCGGCAGAAAAGGCTTACATCTGCATGGCAGTATCGGAATTAGACCTCCGCTGATTGGCAAAAGATTGCCCTCTACGATGTGCCACGTTTTCTGCTTCATCGAAGGGATGGACGTTGGCGTATATGGCGAGAAACATCGGAAAACAAACGTTATTCAACGTTTTCTGGAAGAACACAAGCTGGTGGGGGAAGCGTTATGGCCTGGTGAATGTTTTCGTGGCATTTCCTGGGTCCACTCATGCCTGTGGAAGACACTGTGGACCGAATTCGTTATGAATCCATCCTTGCACACCACGTACATGCTGATTGTTATCCATGGGGCGGATGGGATCTTCCAGAATGACATTGCAACGTGTCGCACAGCTTGAAATGTCCGAGAGTTGTTGGAAGAGTACGATGAAGACTTCAAAGTACTTCCCTGGCCCCCTAATTCCCCAGACTTAAACCCAATTGAGAGTCTGTGGGACCACTTCGATCGTGTTGTTCGCTTTATGGATCCTCCACCACGCACCTTCCAACAGCTGTCAGTTGCACTTCAGTCAGCATGGCTCCACATACCTGTGGATACCTTCCAACACCTTATTGGGTGACTCCCATCCCGTCTAGCTGCTATCCGCGCTGCACACGGCGGTTTCTCTGGATATTAGCTAGTGGTCACAATAATGTGATTCGACCGAGTAAAATGCCACAGCATGAATGCACAAAATGAGGTTGAACTTACCATTCATATTGACAAGTAGCTGGGGAACAGCGATTTCATTTTTGAGGTATTCCATGAAATCCGATGGGCGAGGCGCCGGTATAGTGTGGCCTGAGTCAGCTGGGCTATACATTATATTATCAAAAGTATTCGGAAAACACTATATATTGGGTTTTGAGATAATTTCGGTTTTTTTACCAAATTATTGGAATCCTTATTTTTTATGGAAAAGTTTCCACAAATCAGTTAATAACATATTTTCCTTCATTTTTCACGATCTGTTGCCAACGTTCCACTAGGCTGTCAGTACACCGATGGTAGAAATCAACGGGTTTTGACTCGAAGTCACCAAGCCACCGTTTCAGCACGGCGTCGTTGTTAAACGATACGCCTCGCAGACTGTTGGAGAGCGACCGGAAAAGGTGATAATCTAAGAGCATTAGATCAGGAAAATACAGTGGGTGCGGTAGAACTTACCAGTCGAGATCTTGAATAGCAGTTTTGGTTAGATTAGCGACGTGGGGGCGAGCGTTGTCGTGTTGAAGAAACACACCGTGGGTCGTTTCAGCAGAATTGCTTCGTTGAGCCGGTTCATTTGCTAAACGCAAAGCTGTGAATTGATCGTGGTGTTCTTTTTAAGAAATTCGTAGTGAATTACACCTTCCCAATCCCACCAAACGCAGATAATGATCTTGCGTGGATGCAGCTCGGCATTGGCTCGAGGTGTTGCTTGCTTGTGAAGACCAAGGAGGTTATATTACTGGAGACACCACTCCTATCCACGCAGCATTGGCCGCCCTAAGTCACCGTCTGTGCTGCGAATGACGTCATGAGCAGGCACGACGCAGCCGCAGTAAAAAAGCTGCTTTGAAACCAATGGAACAAAAGCTTCTAAGCGTATAAACAGATAAAATGAATAATTCAATAATCTTTATCAATGATACACAAGCTTACTGTTTCATCAACGGTATAATTTAGTTCGTTTTTGCCTGCTTGTGACGTCCCACCACAGATTAGCTGTGACCTATGGCTTCAGAGCGAGTGGTGTCTCTAGTAATATAACCTCCTTGGTGAGGACTCAGCCATTCTTTCATCTGCTTCATATTAATATAAAGACACCACTTTTCATTGCCGGTGACGATGCGGTAAAGAAATATCTGTGTTGACAAGTAGCCTAGTGTCGAGTGAGCTAACTGGCGGCGATAGTGGAGAGCTGGAGTTTGTCTCTTGCGTTCAGAGAATGTGGCACCCATGCACCGAGTTTTTGGACCTTAACCAACGAGTGAAGGCGACGGTATCATGAGAGCATCCCATCTGCTGGGCCAATTCCCTAGTGGATTGACGCGGATCATCGTGGATGAGCTCATTCAATCCATTTTCATTGAACTGAACAGGTCTGCCGCAACGCGGAGAGTCTGTGAGGTTGAATTTCCCCTTCTTGAAGCGTGAATGCCATTTCTGTCCAGTTCTGTCAGTAATAGCGCGTTTTCCGTACACAGCGCAAATGCCTCGTACAGCTTTGGAATCTTGATTGAAACGACGAGCAGCATGTGTCGAAAATGTTCATTTCTGTCTACTTGGCACTCCACCTTCATATGGCTTAAAAGAGTTAAACCAAATATAATATCGAAATCGATTAACCAAAGTTGTACAGGAAGAATAGAGCTACAAGCAAACATATAACACTATGATCAAACTACTGTTCGTGTTCCTTCTAATAACATTGGAAACAAGAAAGATGACACCGAATTTTCGAGTGTAATAAGCACGTCTTTTGAATCCGTTCTGACGCAAATTAAATTTATCAAAGCTATTCAAAGTCAATGGAACCGGTATGGAAAACAATAGATCTGACGAAAGAAAGAAGATTTTCAATCCCTCACATATTGCTGTAAACGGAATCGTGAGCTTACGAACTCTTAGAAACAGAGATATCGACAAAAATAAGATGTGACCTTACGTCCCCTAGTGGGAAAACCATGCATTATTTTAGGAAGAAAGTATTCTCAAAAGGTTTATCCATATGAGCGGTATCGGTCGAAGAAAAAAAAATTAGTCGAGTTTTCAGGAGCCCAGATTTTGCAACAAATACTTCAGAAGCAGAAATTAACACTTCTGACCCCTGGTGGCTAAACCATTCTTTACCAAACATTAGAAATTATGTGAAAAATATTTTCCATCTGGTCTTGTATGCGATACAGGAAGAATTTTTCAAATCAGAGCTTTCGGAGCAGAAAAAACGCCGAAAATCCAATTTACCTTGTCGATGATTTACTTGAAAATTTTTAATTTATAGGAAAAACATTTCGCATCGGAAACACTATCCAACAAAGAAGGAATTTTTCAAATCGTACTCTTAGAAGTAGAGATATTGACAAAAACAGGATATACACCTACGCTCCCTGGCGTAGAAACCATGCATTTTTTCAAGAAGAAAATTTTCCTAAAAGGTTTGTCGACATGAGTAGTATCGGTCAACAAACGACTTTTTTTTCAATCGAGATTTTAGAAGCTCATATTTTGCTGCAAATACAACAGAAGCGGAAATTAAGACTTACGCGACCTGGTGGCCAAACCATTTCTTACAAAAAATTAGAAAATATGTGCAAACTATTTCCCACCAGGAGCTGTATGCGGTGCAGAAAGAATTTTTCAAATCGGAGATTTAGAAGCAGATATGCCCCGCACGGGGATAACTGGTTTTCCAGTTATTTGGGGAGCGACGCCCCCACGGCCCGAGCTGACCTTGTGACTGGTCAACATCTGATGTCATGCCACCGCTTGTTTTTTGTTTTGGTGTTTGCAGGGACGGCTGTTCATCCAGCTGTTGGGGAGTTGCAGCCCCACGATCCCTAGCTGGTCTTGTGTCTCGCTTTTTCGTTTTTATTTATTTTCTCCACTGGCTAGTTGCCCGTGTTGTATTCTCTACCTAATCGCTACCACGTTATGTACTAACACCCCGGTCTTGTGGTTTTGTTACCCTCCACCACTAACTGATTTATATTAACCGCTCAGTTCGTAGGTTGCTGAGATTCCGTTTAGGTTCCCTGCCAGGATTTGTCTTCTTTGGATTTCTTTTTTTTTTTCCTTTTAGCTGGTTTGGGTGCTAGACCTACCTGCATGTTTGCCGCGTGCGGAGACCCGTGAGGCGGAAATGGGATGTCTGGCGGCTGAGGTCGCAGGAGACCGGTTAAGTGCCTCCTGTGTACCAACACTCCTCTTCGACCCCGGCTTCGCTGTAAACGGGAGGCTAGAGACTAACCCACCTCTAGTCAGAAGTCTTGTACCAAGTTGTGTACAGGGCTTTAGCGGCTTTTTTGTCGTATGGCACGGCAGGGTGAGCCCGGGGGCTGTGGGATCATGTCAAAGGCGTTGGCATGACGGTACTCTGGAGGCCGAAGTGTCCGCCGAGTGCATGTGAACACAACCATTGGACTATATTTGCAACTAAGCTCTAGAACTGTGTCTTGCGTCATGTGTTTGGCTTGCGGACCTCCAGTTCTCCCCTGTTGAGCTCGATTGTGGGCGGAGTACGTTGCTGATGAATTTTTTCTTACTCCCATGGGGAAACATAAACCCTCCTCAAAATTTAAAAAACAACATGATATGGTGATTGATCAGGCGCCAAATTTGCCTCAACCACCTCCCAAACATACCACACTGAAGAGAACTTTCGTTGAAAAACGACATCACCGCGACGTATGTTTAGATCCAGGTGTTGAGCCGTCAGCTCAGAAACGTCGCATTTCACTTGCAGATTCGATACCTCAAGCTTCTTTTCTCGTCATTTCTTCAACTGACCAGATGTTGAAACTTTCCTCAAAGTCTCCTTTTTTCATCTCGAAGGCACTTGCGGGTGTTGCTGGCTCTTTGAAGTCAGTGAAGAAGCTACGCTCTGGAGACCTGCTTGTGGAAACTTGCACTCTCTCTCAGAGCAAATCTCTTCTGCAGTTGACCAGACTTCAGGATATTCCAGTTCAAGTGACGGCACATCCGTATCTCAACACCTCCAAGGGAGTCATTTCTGAGCCCGACTTGTTGGTCTGCGATGAAGATGAACTCGTGTGTGAACTTGCTGATCAGGGTGTCATAGCTGCCAGACGCATAACTTTCAGGCGCGATGGCGCACTGATCAAATCACGAAATGTTATTTTGACTTTTAACAGCCCGAAGGTACCTACTGACATAAAGGCTGGTTACTTGTTGTGTGCAGTTCGTCCTTATATACCAAATCCCTCTACGCTGTTTTAAGTGCCAGAGGTATGGACATTCCCAGCGGTCCTGTAACAGTGCTGCGAGGTGCGCCAATTGTGGATCCCGAGACCACGAAGGGACTGGATGCACTTCAGAGCCCTGCTGTGTAAACTGTGGTGACTCCCACGCTGTGCCGCCCCGGTGGCGCAGTTGTCTAAGACGCTGGCCTCTGATCATTCGTCCGTAAGGGGTCCGGGTTCGAATCCCGGTGGAGGCATGGATGTTGTGTTTGTCTTACGGCACTGGCTCTCTCCCTTCCCTGGAACCAGTGACCCTAAATTAGGGACGGGCGACTGCTTATAGCCCATTGAGTTGCTCACGGTGGTCGTTAAACCTCCAATCAAAAAAAAAAAAAAAAAACTCCCACGCTGCTTATGCCCGGTCCTGTTCGAAGTGGAACGACGAGAAGGCGATCCAGCGCCTCAAGACCCTGGAGGGCCTCTCGTACCCTGCTGCCAAGGCCAAGTTGGGTATTCCCAACAACCGTCAGCGTACTTTTGCCGCAGTTGTTCAGTCTCAGCCACAACCCGTGCAGCCCTTTGTTCCGCGCCCTGTAGCTCTCGCCGCACTTGCCAAGCGATCTACAGTTGAACAAGCGACACAGGTGGATTTCACCGAGCTCCAGCTTATTCGACCAGCTGAGTCTGCGCCTTCTCTTTTGAAGACGACCGACTCTTCCAGTTCCCAGCAGAAGGCCTGCACGTGCTGGAGACCCGGCCCTCAATCCGCAAAGGTGTGCAGTGTCCATCCACATGTCGCGGTCTACATGGCCGACTTTGCAACTGTCTCGGACTCAGCGAGGTCCCCACCCTCAACCAACATTATAGAGGAACATGGGGGGCAGGAGAGTGACAGTTCGTCCCCAACCTCACCCACCATTGCAGAGGAACATGGGGGGAGGAGAGTGACAGCTCAGCCCCCTCCTTTTGACTCATCCTATGTGTAGTTGTGTTCGAATTCGTAATGTGTTTTATCATTCTCATTCCTCAGTTTTACTTAATCGGCTTGTTTCTCACCATTGTACCATGTTTTTCATACTGTTTGTTTCATTGTCTTTTTTGGCCCTCCCTTCGTACTCATGTTTCGGTTTTACTTGGTCAGCCAGATTTTGCGATTTTTGCCACGTTTTTTTTTATTTCTGTCTGTTTGTCTTGTGTCTGGCGCTCTTTGGCCAACCATGGCCCTTGCGCCAATAAAATCTAACCAACCAACCAACCAACCATTAGAAGCAGATATATTTACGCCCCATTACGCCCCCTAGCGGAAAGTCTATGAATCACTTGAAAATTTTGAAATTATATGAACCACATGTCACACTAGAAACACTATCCAACAAAGAAGGAATTTTTCAAATCGGACTCCTAGAAGTAGAGATATTGACAAAAATAAGATGTACATCTACGCCCCTTGGCAGAGAAACTGTGGAATATTTTAAGAAGAAAATATTCCGAGAAGTTTTATTGATGTGAGTGGCAACAGTCCACGAAAGAATTTTTTCAATCGATATTTTAAAAGCTCCGATTTTATGGCAAATACATCAGAAGCAAAAATTAACACTTACGCCCCCTGGTGGCCAAAGTATTCTTTACCGAAAATTTGAAATTATATGCAGAATATTTTCCTTCAGGAGATGCATCCGCTGAAGAAAAAATTTTCAAATCGGAGTTTTAGAAGAAGAGTTATCGGGGAAAATGTAACTTACTTTTACGCCCCCTAGCGGGAAATCTATGCGTAATTTAAAAAAGTAACTGTATCTAAAATACTCTTTGACATAAATGGAATCGAAAGATAAACAAAAAAATCAATCGGATGTTTGGAAGCAAATATGTGGAATAAAACGTATTTTTGAATTCGACATCATCTGCATTTACGCCCTCTACCGGCAAAATTGTACATCGTAAAAAAAAAAAACGAAATAAAGGAGAATCATCATTTGCATATTTCAAGCTTCCCAATGCAAAAATAATTTTTCAAATCGGACTAATAGTTGCAGAGATATCGTGGGTACAGGCGGACGGACAAACCGATAACAGAAGCACGATCTTTTTTTACAAAAGACTTGCTAAAAACTGGACGAACTTATCTGACAACCCAATATTTTGGGACAAATGGCTTTATTATCGGAATTAGTAGTGAGTTGGTCCACCTTTTGCTTGTATGACAGCAGCAACTCTTCGAGGCATACTAGCAGCCGTATTTCGGTAGGTCATGACAGGAATTGCTCGCCATTCGTCCTGCAAAGCTGCTGCCAGAGTGGAGAGCGAAGGTGGTTGTTGTGGTCGATTTCGTATCCGCAGCTCCAGTTGATTCCAGAGGTGTTCTATGGGATTAAGATCAAGACTCTGAGCAGCCCACTCTAACGATTCCATTTCATTTTCAAGAAACCAGTCCTGCACACGCTGTGCAGTGTGGCAGGGAGCTCGATCGTGTTGGAAGAGACAACGGTCATTTCCATAATATTGCCATATTGTTGGTAAGGCACAATCATCCAGAACGTCGAGGTACACTTCAGGGATCATGGTTTGTGGTATAATAACCAACAACCAGAGTCCTCCTCCGCGAAAAACAATTCCATACCACGATGGAGCCTCCTCCGAACTTAACAGTTGGAAGAACACACTCCGACAAAAATCGTTCACCGAGCTGTCGCCAAATCCAAACATGCCCATCAGATTGGAAGAGTGTAAAGCATGACTCTTTACTTCAAAAACTACTTTGCAGACACCCACAGTCCAAGAACGACGGGAGACACACCGCTCCAAACGGCGCATCGTATTCACGGTAGCGATGTGTGGCTTGTGTAACGCTGCTGTACCATAATAACCGACATTGTCAACTCTCTACCCATAGTTATTGTACTAACTGGGCCATTGCAAACATTCCCTACTTGAGCAGCGGTGGAAACTGCCGAGGGATAACGGGATTTCATAAACTTTGTTACCGTGGCTCTTCTGTCACGTTCCATCCTGAACGTTTTTTGATGTATTTGCACCGTCCTGCTTCCATCTCTTCACGACATCACTTATAGTAGATTTTGGTACTTCAGCTGCAATTCTCTGTATGGAAACGTTACTGAAATAACATCATATAACTAGCACACGGTGGAACTCTGAAAGTACATGTCCACGCTGCATATCCGCACAAAGTTACTTATACCACGACAGAACATCTCAGCTTTTTATATACGTACCTCCACAGTCACAGCCCACCGTTCTTTGCTCTTATACAAATATTGGTAGTGTCCTAATACTTCTCATGATATAGTGCACATCCAGCCACACGGAGTGGTATTGAGCCGAAAAGCATTCGGATGATGTCCACCGGCACCTGTGACCATACGTAGGTGACATATATTCACAATTCATTGACCCTGCGAGGGGGCTGTGCACAGGCGTTAATTCTTCTGCCAATGGTGTCTTACCTTTTCTCTATTGGGGAAAAGTCTGGGAATCTCGTTTTCGAAGGCAAACACCTGGACACCTTGTAGGCACCGTCTTCTGGCGTTGGCAGTGAGTGGCTGGACATTATCCTGTTGAAACTGGGGATCAGGGAGATACTTCAGCAACTCATTGTACCCAGTATGCGTACGATCGGTGAACAGCTGTTGAATCTGATAGCTTCCCAAACAATGACCCATTAGCTAAGGAGCCGTTTTACGCTCACCGATGTCAGCATGATCTGACCAGTAACCATATCGTCTCCAAATTCTGAATTGGTGATCGCCGGTGCTGAGACAGTCCCGCCACGTATGTCTGGTACGCCACACCTACACCCATTGGTCCTGCCACGTATGTCTGGTACACCACACTTACAACCCATTGGTCCCGCCACTTATGTCTGGTACGCCACACCTACAACCCATTCACCCCGCCACGTATGTCTGGTACGCCACACCTACAACCTTGCGCGTCACCCCCACGTATGTCTGGTGCGCCACATCTACAACCCATTCTTCCCGCCACGTATGTCTGAAACGCCACACCTAAATCCTTGCGCGTCTCGCCACGTATGTCTGGTAAGCCATACCTACAACCCTGCGCGTCTCGCCACGTATGTCTGTGTACGCCACATCTACAACCTTGCGCTTCTTGCCACGTATGTCTGGTACGCCACACCTACAACCCATTTGTCCCGCCACGTATGTCTGGTACACCACACCTACAACCTTGCGTGTCCCACCACGTATGTCTGATACGCCACACTTACAACCCATTGGTCCCGCCACGTATGTCTGATACGCCACACCTACAACCCATTCGTCCCGCCACGTATGTCTGGTACGCCATACCTACAACCCATTCGTCCCGCCACGTATGTCTGGTACGCCACACCTACAACCTTGCGCGTCCCACCACGTATGTCTGGTACGCCACACCTTCAACCCATTCGTCCCGCCATGTATGTCTGGGACGCCACACCTACATCCTTGCGCGTCTCGCCACGTATGTCTGGTATGCCACACCTTCAACTTTGCTCGTCCCGCCACGTATGTCTGGTACGCCACACCTACATCCTTGCGCGTCTCGCCACGTATGTCTGGTATGCCACACCTACAACCCACTGGTCCCGCCACGTATGTCTGGTACGCCACACCTACAACCCATTCGTCCCGCCACGTATGTCTGATACGCTGCACCTACAAGCTTGCACGTTGATATACTGGGGTGAGCTTCAGTCGTCGCAAGAGCACAAACCCTCTTAAGGGAATCTGCGATTCATAGTCCATGTCGATACTGGTATGTCCAATGTCCATAGCTGCCTGTACACCTCATCGAATGTCCTCCGCAGTGGATTCTGGGGCTGCTAGGTATTACCGTCGAGTGCAGCGATCGAGGCTTGCGGATGTTTGCCTAGGTGACCCATTCCCACTACGGCGACGCAATTACCTTCCTCCAACCACTGTCGCCACATTTGGCCGACATTTGTTGCATCCCGATGCGTTTTCACCGCGATGCAGAGCAAGTACCAACTAACCGTACGTGGCCATATGACGAAGCCTTTGATATAGGTGTCCGTACGATGGTAAGATTTCCTGTGACGTTACCCAGTCATTCTCGCTCCTTCCACGTGCTTTCGACAGAGAAATTCCTCTGATGCAGTGGTCCACATTCCCTGATGAGTACGACCAAATTTAGCTACCGTCATTTTGTACTTTCATGGTCTTCATCTTTTACGTGACTAGTTCGCCGCTGCAGTCATTCACATAACCGAGCTGTCAACACAGACGCGCTCTGATAAATACTTTCTAAATACTTGGCATTTTTTTTATGTCGAGTAGTTTTAGTTGAAGAGTACAGTAGAATCCGATTGCATCCCCGTGGCGCAGTGGTGTAAGCGATGGCTTCTGATCATTCGTCCGAGATGTTGTGTTTGTCTTACGGCACTGGCTCTCTTCCTTCCCTGGAACCAGTGACCCTAAATTAGATCAGGTCAGATGTAGAGGATTTTAGGATGGGAGTGTCTGACTCCAGGTCTTAAACAACCCTTAGAAATAGGAAGCTAGGAGATTTGGGCTAGAGTGCCCGATAGGAAAGTGACACGGAAGCGAAGTAGAAAGGGGGAGGAAGACGCCTTTATTTATCACCGGGGGGGGCAGTACCCGGGGCCCGACTGCTTAACGTGCCCATCCGACGCACGGCGGATATTTAGTGGATCGAGCGCTCGTAGCTGCCTGGGATCGAACCTGAGGTCCTTTCCGTGGCAGTCACGAACGTTGCCGACTAGGCCACCCGCGGCCCGACCCTAAATTAAGGACGGGCGACTGCTTATAGCCCATTGAGTTGGTCACGGTAGTCGTTAAACCTCCAATCAATAAAAAAATCCCGTTAAGGCATGATTATTCTGTGTTTGTCTTACGGCACTGACTCGCTCTTTTCCCTGTAGTCAGTGGCCCTAAATTAGGGACGGGCGACTGCATATAGCCCATTGATTTGATCACAGTGATCGTTAAGCCCCGAATAAAGAAGATCCAAGGGCGAAGTATAATTACGAGCAATCGTCATTGCCCTAAATTATACTTCGCCCTTGGATTTGCCGTAATTATACTTACGATTGCCCGTAATTATACTTCGCCCTTGGATTCTGCTGTTGAACCCAAGGAGGTTATATTACTGGAGACACCACTGGCTCTGTCGCCATAGGTCACAGCTAATCGTGGTGTGACGTCACGAGCAGGCAAAGATGAACTAAATTATACCGTTGATGAAACAGTAAGATTGTGTATCATCGATAAAGATTATTGAATTACTCATTTTATCTGTTTATACGCTTAGAAGCTTTTGTTCCGTTGGTTTCCAAGCAGCTTCTCTTCTGCGTCTGCGTCGTGCCTGCTCATGACGTCATTTGCAGCACGGACGGTGACTTATGGCGGCCAATGCTGCGTGGATAGGAGTGGTGTCTCCAGTAATATAAACTCCATGGTTGAACCAGCTAAATGCTTCACCTGTTGAATCTCCAGATACGTGAGTTAAATTTACATATAATTATTTGTAATATGCCATTTCCAGTTTGGCAACACCATTTGTTATTCCACGATTGTATATAAATGCCTGTAACCATCCTTTCGCGCAATTGGGCCCGATAATGAAGCTAAAGTAGCCTCGAAAGTGCTTTCCAGTATAGCTGATTTTAACTTGCATTTAAAAAATGATTTTTATTTACAAGTTTTTAACTATTCAATCGTGCATACGACAGCCTCGGATTCTTCATCAATCATCTGGATCTTACCTGAGGCCTGTAGACGCCGTCCCACCATCGATTGAGCCACTTTCAAACGTTTCCCCAGTTGCGTGGTCGATTGTGTGGCATCCTCTTGTAACAGCGATTTCAGCTCTTCGTCTTCGAGTTCCTGCGGTCTACCTGCACGTGGCTTGCCTTCCGAACTTAGATCACCTTTCTTAAACCCGGCAAACCATTATCGACACGTCCGCTCATCCATAACCGTCTCGCCATAGGCCTGACATATTGATCTGTATGCTTCACTCGCATTTTTCCCTAAATTAAACATTAATAACAAACAATGCCGCAAATGAACTTTATCGACCGCCAGGCTTGGCTTCATGTACGAACTGACAGCACGGGTCGCCTGCCGGTTAGACCCCTACAGCGCCAGCGGAAAAGTTTGCATACCCCTAATAAAATCAATTCAAAATATTGAAGTGAAATTTTAACGAATGGTTAAATGTTGACAAAAACCAAAAACGAAGCCGGATACAAAGAAATGACGTAATCCAGAGTGAGCAAGAATTCACACCGATGGTTGGATCAAGAGTTTCTCTCGACGAGGACGATGAGGTGGAACTAGAACCAGCTTACAAAATAAATCTTAGTGAAGTCCTAATAGCTGCAGAAACATTATTAGATTCGTGGAAAGTCAAGACGATGATGATTTCATTGAAGCGCCACAAATTCGTAGACGTATAAGAAAAATAAAACAAAAATAATGCTACAAAGAAAACAAACAAAAATCACGGACTTTCTATCTAAATAAGTTTAGAAATGTTCACTTTTGTATTTAAATACTACGAGAATGTTTATCCATAAAAGTATTTAAACGAATAAAACGCAATTTGGATTAACCGTGTTTTTCAATTATCCGGGCACAAGCAACTCCCAACCGCTACGGATAACTGACGTTTTACTGTACTTTCAAATTACTAATTCCAGATGATGGATTATCACTAACGATTATTTCTTATATTCATAAAAGAATGAAAGTTCTTCGAATTAATTTATTCCGTTCCGCTTGCTTCTAACGACATTGTGTTACTGTTTCTCTTTGGCCTCGTTTTTCAGAGTCGCACTCCCCTTAATGCATACACTGAGTAGTGAATTTATTCGGACCAGTACACCTTTCTATGCAAATTGGTTGATACGTCATTCATTGCTGCCTCGTTGTTACGACTACACGGTGTGTCAATAGATTTCGCTGAATGTACGGTAAACATGAACAACAGGTAATATGTATACACTCTATTGACGAAAGTCACCGGACACCCCTTCAAAAGCAAATGAACGGATCCCTTGCGCTGTTAAGATGCGCGGTACAGCTGCAAAAGGGTATAAAAACAAGCCTGCAGCTGACCGCGATCATATCGCACTGTGAGGTTGAGTGAAAATTTCACTGAACTGACTTTGAGAAAGGAAAGATTGTTGGGTGTTATATTAGTGGGTTGTTCATAAGAGAAATCAAAAGGCGTTTAAACATAACCAAGTCAACTTTTTTAATGTACTGAATAAGTGGAAGACACATTGCATGTCTGAAGCAGCAAAACGTATCGGCAGACCAAAGAAAATCAGTGATAGAGGACGTCGAAGCCTGAGGAGAGTCGTTACAGCTAATCGACGGAGTACTGCACAAGACCTCAGTGTACAGGTGAGTAAAAATGCTGAAACCTCGGTATGTACACGTACCATTCGCAGAGAACTTCATTCCATGGATTACCGTGGTCGTGCGGCTGCTCATAAGCCTTTCATCTCCACTCGGAATGCTACTCGCCGTTTAGCATGGTGTAAAGAACATTTATCGTGAACCGTAGATCAATGGAAACGGGTACTATGGACTGATGAATCCAGATACACGATTCATCAGTCTGATGGCCGTGTGTGGGTATGGCGGCAGCCGGGAGAACGCTGTTCACCACAGTGTACTGTTCCTACGGTCAAGTTTGGAGCTGGCAGTGTACTCGTGTGTGGATGTTTTACGTGGTATGGTCTCGGCCCATTGGTTAACGTGGACAAACCTGTTAACCAGCACGTTTACCTCGATATTCTGGACAATTATGCCCTACCTACTCTGTGGCAATACTGTGGAACTGAGCCTTGTTGGTATTAGCAGGATAATGCACCGATCCATAAAGCAAGGACTGTTACGGCGTGGTTTGACGATAATTCGGTATCGTGTCTGGTGGACTGGCCAGCACAGATCCGTGATCTTAATCCCATAGAGCACCTATAGGATGAATTAGAGCGCCGCATAAGAAGTTTGGAACTAAGGCCTACTACTGAGCAACAGTTAGCGGCAGCATTATGTACTGGATGGAAGCGCATACCTGTCGGTGTGTTCTAAAACCTTGCCGAAAGCATGTCTCGAAGGGTCAGTGCATGCATTAAGGCGAATTGCGGACAGACACTGTAGTAATGTATCTCAATGAATGCTATGTTGTGTTTCTCTTGTAGGTGTCCAGTGACGTTTGTCAGTATAGTGTATATTGGTGAGGCGCGACTGCCGTTTCCCCGCCGAAAATGCGAGGGTGGGTAGACTGCCGACTCAGGGTGGGCGAAGCCCCCCCCCCTGGGCCCTCCCCCGCCCCTAGCTACTGGCCTACCTCAGGCTAACACAATTTTTCCCTCCCGCTGGCAGTAAATACCCTCCATGTATACTGTATAGACGCTCTGAAGCAAAACACAGGTGACAACGATGTCGCCAAAATGCGATTTTTTTAGAAACGCGACCCTGCCGCCCCGGTGGCGCAGTGGTCTAAGCGATGGCCTCTGATCATTCGTCCGAAAGGGGTCCGGGTTCGAATCCCGGTGAGGCATGGATGCTGTGTTTGTCTTACGGCACTGGCTCTCTCCCTTCCCTGGAACCAGTGACCCTAAATTAGGGACGGGCGACTGCTTATAGCCCATTGAGTTGCTCACGGTGGTCGTTAAACCTTCAATCAAAAAAAAGAAAAAAAAACGCGACCGAAACTGGGATCTTTATTTTTATAATGTACGTACGTACAACAGTTAGAACATTTATATGTCCATGTCCGTTTTAGGTCTCAGGTCAAACTCGAATACGGGTTTTTCAACTGGAACTATATTATGCAATGAAAGGACACGCTCCGTGACTTTCCCTCCATAGTCAGGTTAGCCTTACCCTGAGTGCAGGTGATGGTGTAGTGGTCACGTGATGCTCTGAGAGAACCACGAGGGCAAGTGTACTTCAAAAACTGGCATCTGAGTGAAAATAAGAACTAGGAATCCAGCATACTAACGCTCCACTTTTTTAGCACGTCTTTTGTAAAAAAAGGTTGTGCTTATTTTATCGGTTTGTCCGTCCGTCTGTACCCACGATATCTCTGCAACTATCCGTCCGATTTGAAAAAATCTTTTTGCATTGGGAAGCTTGAAATATGAGAATGATGTTCCTTTATTTCGTTTTTTTTTTTTTTTTACGATGTACAATTTCGCCGCTAGAGGGGGTAAATGCAGATGATGTCGAATTCAAAATTACCTTTTATTCCACATATTTGCTTCTAAACATCCGATTGAAAAAAGTTTTTTATCTTTCGATTCAATTTATGTCGAAGAGTATTTTAGATATAGTTAATTTTTCAAATTACGCATAGATTTTCTGCTAGGGGGCGTAAAATAAATTACATTTTTCCCGATAACTCTTCTTCTAAAACTCCGATTTGAAAAAAAAATTCTTCAGCGGATAGACCTCCTGATGAAAATTCGTTTGCATATAATTTCAAATTTTTGGTAAATAATACTTTGGCCACCAGGGGGCGTAAGTTTTAATTTTTGCTTTTGATGTATTCGTCATAAAATCTGACCTTCTAAAATATCGATTGAAAAATTCCTTTGTGGACTGATAAACCTTTTCGGAATATTTTCTTCTTAAAATATTCCACAGTTTCTCCGCCAGGGGGCGTAGATGTATATCATATTTTTGTCAATATCTCTATTTTTAGGAGTCCGATTTGAAAAATTCCTTCTTTGTTTGATAGTGTTTTCAGTGTGACATGTTTTTCATATAATTTCAAAATTTTCAAGTAATTCATAGAATTTCCGCAAGGGGGCGTAGAGGTAAATTGCGTTCCCCCTATATCTCTGCTTCTAAATCTACGATTTGAAAAATTCTTTCAGCACCGGATACAGCTCCTGATGGGAAATTGTTTGCACATAATTTCTAATTTTTATAAAAAAAATGGTTTGGCCACCTGGGGGCATAAACCTTAATTTCCGCTTCTGATGTATTTGCAGCAAAATATCAACTTCTAAATTCTCGATTGCAAAAAACGTCGATTGTAGACCGATACTACTCATGTCGACAAAACTTTCAGAGACATTTTCTTCTTAAAATAATGCATGGTTTCTACGCCAGGGGGCGTGGATATATATCTTATTTTTGTCAATATCTTTACTTCTAGGAGTCCGATTTGAAAAATTTCTTCTTTGTTGGATAGTGTTTCCGATGCCAAATATTTTTTCTATTAATTCAAATTTTTCAAGTAAATCATAGACTTTCCGCTAGGGGGCACAAAGGTAAATTGCGTTTTCTGCGTAATTTCTGCTTCTAAAACTCCGATTTGAAAAATTCTTCCTGTATCGCATACAAGACCTGATGGAAAATATTTTTCATATTATTTCTAATGTTTGGTAAAGAATGGTTTGGCCACCAGGGTGCATAAGCATTAATTTCTGCTTCTGATGTATTTGCAGCAAAAACTGTGCTCCTGAAAACTCGACTAAATTTCTTTTTCTTGGACCGATACCACTCATATGGAAAAACCTTTTGAGAATACTTTCTTCCTAAAATAATGCATGGTTTTCCCACCAGGGGACGTAAAGTCACATCTTATTTTTGTCGATATCTCTGTCTCTAAGAGTCCGATTAGAAAACTTCTTTCGGTGTTGCAGAGCGTGTCCGGTGCGAAATGTTTGTTTGGGCCGCCCCGGTGGCGCAGTGGTCTAAGCGAATGGGGTCCGGGTTCGAATCCCGGTGAAGGCATGGATGTTGTGTTTGTCTTACGGCACTGGCTCTCTCCCTTCCCTGGAACCAGTGACCTTAAATTAGGGACGGGCGACTGCTTATAACCCTTTGAGTTGCTCACGGTGGTCGTTAAACCTCCAATCAAAAAAAAAAAAAAAAAAAATGTTTGTCATATAAATTCATGTTTTTCTTAACGCACAAGTCTGTAACCAGAGAGTGTAAGCTCACGATTCCGTGTACAGCAATATCTGAGGGATTAAAAACCCGATTGAAAAACTTCTTTCTTCCGTCAGATACTATTGTTTTCCATGCCGGTTTCATTGAATTTGAATAAGTTTGATAAATTTAATTTGCGTCAGAACGGATTCAAAAGACGTGCTTATTACACCCTAAAATTCGGTGTCATCTTTCTTGTTTTTAACTGCATTTGAAAGCGAATTTTCTCAAAACCGCTTAACCCTGTTGCTTGTATCGTTTTCCAAAGGACGTTTTGCTGTTTTGACGTGCAGTCTTTAAAAATGGATGGATGAAATGAGGCATTTTTTTTTTTTGCTGAATTATCTTTAAAAATAATGCATCTTTAGAGATAAGTGCGAAACCGCAAATATTGTTTTTGAGAATCCAAACACATGCGTTTCAGAAAGCTTCTGAAATCAATCATATCGCACAGACAGATTGGATGAGAACTGCCTCACGACCGCAACTAATGCGTGAGTTATGGGGATTGCTAATTGAATATATTTTTCTGGCTTTCACCAGGTTTTTGGATCCACGATTTCTTCTTTATGAGACAGGTGCTCTTCACAACAAACTTCATTAACGTGATTTTCTTTGACCTTCGGCGAGAACAAGGAAGGACATGCACCAGTGATCAGGAAGTAATCACTTCGTATATCGATAATTCTTCGATGATAACGGTTTCTTAGGACCATGACGTAATTCTGAAGTGTAAATAGTGTACATAAAGAGCAAAATTACACCTGTGATATTGTGATTGCGCAAACACCTGCTGTTGAAAACAAGCAAATAGACGCAGTTTGTGCGAATGAATTTCGCTTTGTTTTATTGTAGGAAGAATATTAATGAAAATGGAGACTATTGAAAGATCATCAATTAAGCTTTTAGCTATGATTTATTGGAGGAGGAAAATCCGCAAGAACGACAGTTACTAATCTCGGAACAAATAATTTATCGGAAATTGTTTGTTTTGTAATAAAAGCTGACAAAAATACACCATTACTACTATGCAAATGCCGTGTCTATCCCGATACTAGCTTACAATAGAATTCTTACTGTGTCAGCAACGACAAATCTCAAGAAAAATTGAACCATTAAGGTGGATGATATCGAATTTTGCTTCCTATACTTCCAAAGGGAAAACTTCTGTACACATTTTCTTCCCAATTAATGCGTTCCCAAGGATGGAAATTTGAACATCGATTAAAATAGCTTCATTTTATGACTTGAAATACTTAATATTTTCTAAAACATAACCATAATTATGCAATTCAACATTTGTTTGTCTACTGACGTCATCAAAGTACAGGTCGCGCCATCTTTTTTCTGGACAATTAATGCGTTCCCAAGGATGAAAATTTGAACATCGATTAAAATAGCTTCATTTTATAACTTGGAATACTTAATATTTTCTAAAACATAACCATAATTATGCAATCCAACATTTGTTTGTCTACTGACGTCATGAAAATACAGGTCGCGCCATCTTTTTTCTGGACAATTAATGCGTTCCCAAGGATGAAAATTTGAACATCGATTAAAATAGCTTCATTTTATAACTTGGAATACTTAATGTTTTCTAAAACATAACCATAATTATATTAAAAATCAATAACTTTCCCTTTGGTGGTGTTGAGACCAGAGAGAAAGATGGCGTGACCTGTACATTAATGACGTCAGTAGACAAACAAATGTTGGATTGGTTATGTTTTAGAAAATATTTTAGGTAGATTCGTAGATTCGTTTAGGTAGATTCATACTTCATCAATAGTCACAATAAATTTCCAACTGTCTCCGGCTAAGTGATTTCTTTTTAAAGAAGTCTACACCGTGTTCTGCGCTCAACCACGTCCTTAGACAAAGGCGGTGAACATTATGTTTTTCGGGTTTCTTTCAGATTCAAATCTTTATTACCGTGTTTATAGTTGATTCATAAATTTTTAACGACTTAGCGATTTCTCTTGGGGTCGGTGGATTTTTCTTTTTAAGACCCAAAGATCTTACTTTTGAAATAGTCGTAAAAGTACGTATCTGCTTTGGTTATTCGTTTGGTGCTCTTGAAAGCAAAGCTTGACGATTTTTGCCTCTATTATTATTATTATTAATATTGCTTATTTTTCATTTCAAAATGCTAATTCCGTGATTTCCACAGAATTTTTTAATGACAGAATACGAACATTTCTCTTCGTAAAGAGCAAAAACATAACCTTCTATCCACAGCTTGTTCACGTTCGCCATTTTCTGAACAGACGATATTTAACTGCAGCAGATGTTTCTTTCGTGTTCATCTAACTCGCTATTGCCAGTTTTAATTCTTTGAACTTCTTTTATTATCGGGAAATTTCTTATTGAAAACGTTCTAAAAACGTGTGAGCATCCTTTGTAGAATGAAATCATCATCATCAACCATTATCAATCCACTGCTGGACGAAGATCTCTCCAAGCCTCTTCTACAACAGTCTGTCTTGTGCCAGTCTCCTCCATGTTACTCCCGCATACTTTCGAATTTCATCCACCCATCTCCCATGTGGTCTTCTTCTCTTGGTCTTTTCCTGTCCCTTGGAATCCAATCTAAAATTTTGGCTGTCTATCGATGGTCTGTCCTTCTGGCAGTATGTCCAGCCCATTGCCATTTCAGGGATTTAACTCTGAACATGATGTCTTCCACTCTTGTCATTTTTCGGATTCACGAGTTCCTCTTCCTATCTCTCCTGGTTACACCAAGCATGCATCTCTCCTTGCCTCTTTGAGTTGTCTGCAGCCTTTGTATATCTCTTTTAGTTAAGGTCCACGTCTCTGCACCATACATAAGCACTAGAAGGATGCATTGATCAAACACTTTTCTTTTAAGACATAATGGCATATTGCTCTTAAAAATTATGCTGTTTCTTCACTTTTACCATTACATTAATTATATATACATGTATATAATAATATAATTAATGTAATGGTAAAAGTTAGAAGATGCGGATAATTGCTTCGAGAAGGAGGAGCATAAGGTTAAATTTTTTGTCGGCCTCTAACTCCCAAACATTCGGACGTTTTTATAACTCATTAAGGGTTTTAATGGTTCCTGTATACCAGCAGCTATAAAATCACTTGTGGATTATTTATAATTTTTAATTCTTATTTACGGATTTTAACCAACCAAACTAAATAAAAGAAAATGTACTATTTATCATTGTAACTCAGCGTTTTTTTATATCAAATAGGTTAAGTAAAAGCCATGAATGGCAGAAGTACCGAAACAATGGGATGACCAAAACGGAAGTCTTTCCCCGGAAAAATGGAAACCACCTTGAGCTTTTCAGATTTCGCGATAAGATGTCATTTATTATTGCCAAGGAGGTTAGAACAGAATGGCGTCACAAACATGAAGCTTTTTGAACAGACCACGCTCAGCTGATTGCCACGAGCAGTGAGACATTGGTAATAATTTTTCACCACTGTGGTAATAGCGAATAGACCGATTTTTATATAAAAACTTAAACTTCTTTTAAAATGGGATATACTATATACACTATATTGACAAAAGTCACCGGACACCTAGACGAAAAACACAACACAGCATTTATTGCCATTCATTAGTACGGTGTCGGTCCACCTTTGGCCTTAATACATGCACTGACCTTTCGATACATGCTTTCGACAAGGTTTTGGAACACAGCGATAGGTATGCGCTTCCATTCAGTACATAATGCTGCCGCTAACTGTTGCTTAGCAGTAGGCCTTGGTTCCAAACTTCTTATGCGGCGCTCTAATTCATCCCATGTGTGCTCTATGGGATTATGTTCAGGGCTCTGTGCTGGCCAGTCCACACACGATACGGAATTATCGTCAAACCACGCCGTAACAGTCCTTGCTTTACGGCTCGGTGCATTATCCTGCTGGTACCAACAAGGCTCGGTTCCACAGTATTGCCAAAGAGTTGGTACGGCAAAATTGTCCAGAATATCGAGGTAGACGTGCTGATTTAAAGTTTTTGTCCACGATAACTAATGGGCCGTGACCATGCCACGAAAAACACCCTCACACGAGTGCACTGCCATCTCCGAAATTGCCCGTATTAGCAGTACACTGTATAAAAAGCGTTCCCCCGGCTGCCGCCATACCCACACACGGCCATCAGACTGATGGGATCGTGTATCTGGATTCATAAGTTCATAGGACCCGTTTCCATTGATCTACGGTCCCCGATAAATGTTCTTTACACCATGCTAAACGACGAGTAGCGTTCCGAGTGGAGATGAAAGGCTTATGAGCAGCCGCACGACCACGTTATGAAGTTCTCTGCAAATATTACGTGTACATACCGGAGTTCCAGCATTTTTACTCACTTGTACACTGAGGTCTTGTGCAGTACTCCGTCGATTAGCTGTAACGACCTTCCTGAGGCTTCGACGTCCTCTATCACTGATTTTCTTTGGTCTACCGGTACGTTTTGCTGCTTTTAGGCACGCCATGTGTCTTCCAGTTATTCAGTACATCCAAAACAGTTTACTAGGGTATGTTTAAACGCCTCTCGGTTTCCCTTATGGACAACCCACTAATATAACACCCAACAATCTTTCCTTTCTCAAAGTCAGTTCTGTCCCGCCACCACATTTTCACTCAACCTCACAGTGCGATATGATCGCGGTCAGCTGCAGGCTTGTTTTGATACCGTCTGTAGCTGTACCGCGCATCTTAGCAACGCAGCGAATCCAGTCATTTGCTTTTGAAGCAGCGGATCCGTTCATTTGCTTTACAGTCAGAATCCCATCGAGCAAACTGGCATGCAATGATATGGTCTTTACTGAACTACTGGTCTGGCATGCTTTATTAAAAGGTGAAAACATATCGTGGCGCACCGTATAATTGCTCGATAAAAATTCAAGTAATATGCTCGTGAGGTCATGTAGGATATTTTCAAAAGTCATCTTTATTCCTTACATGCTCGAATTCTCTGCATTTTTATGTTTTCCATTCCTTTGAGAAAGCCTCCCAGTGGAGTGCGAAAGCTTGGCGAATCCTTGTTTTTACTACACCACAAAAATAAACGGATTTAATGCGCTATATGCTGTTTATTGAGTATTCACGGTCTGGTGTATTTAAAATAAAGTGTAGTATTCTTGTTTTCTGCTCAGATAAAAACAATCATTATGTAGTGATAAGAATATTAATAATACTTTCCAGCCATATGTGATTGATTATTCTGCGCGGATGCTGCATACATTTTGAAAATGCACTCATAACACATTTAGTTGTACAATAAAAAACCGTACCCCCCCCCCCCACCACCACCACCCGAAAAAAATTTCTGCGCACTACACTGTGTTTAAATACGTACGCATTGTAAAACCAATTCAGTCGTGAACAAATTTTTGAAGCCATTTAAGGGTTGTAACGTACCAGGAGATGTGACGTACCTGCCAGAAGGACGCACACGACATAAAGGCAGATAGGAATCAGAATAAAACGTCCGCGTAGCTCAATTGGTAGAGTGACTTATTCCGGAATGAGGGGATCCGGATTCGAGCCCCGGCGTGGATAAAAATGACGGAGAAATTTACTTCGTTATAGGGTGAAAGAATTTTAAAAATCCACTCATATTTGAATGTAGCATATAAAGCCATGCTAGAAATGGGGTGTTGTACCACATAATAATTATATTTATAAAGTCGCTTATCGTCTACTGCGCAACAATATTCGTACGACATCGTTGACTACAGGGTGGTTGTAAACTACTTCAACCAAACAAGCGGGGTGATAATACACATCAAGACGAACAATATTTGCAATGGAACCTAGGGCCGCATGCCACTTCTAGTGCCACAAAAGAGCACGTTCGAAAAACGTCCAGCAAGCACACGGAGTTCCAACCAGTACATTAGAAGCACACCATGCAAATCAGGTGCGCTGAACACGTGCGTAGACGATGAGGAGCAAACATTTAGAAACGCCCGATCAGCGATATTACCGTGCGAACATCACATGAGAATTGACGTATACGTCTGAATGACGCAGCGTACCGTGTGTTCCTGAAGCAAGTGCTTCGCGGTCTGTTGCAGGATGTTCCGCTCACCACACGGAGGGGCATGTGGTTTATGCATGATGGAGCCCCAGCGCACTTTGCCACCGAGGTCCGATACTCCCTAAATGCGACATATCTCGGGCGGTGGATTGGACACGGTGAACCCGTGGCTTTGGCTCCACGCTCCCCAGACCTTAATCCACTTAACTTCTTCTTCTTCTGGGGTCACATGAAAACATTGGTGTACGAGACACCTGCTGACTCCCTGGAAGATCTCGTTGCGCGAATCGCTGTTGCTACGGGCAAGATCAACACCACACCGGGAGTCTACGAGATGGTGCGACTGGTCTTCATTTGCCAATGTGGGATGTGCAACGACGACGTTGGACGCCAGTTTGAGCAGCTCCTTTGAGTCTTTTTCTGAAGCGATTGGAGTTGTGCAACTCATAAATTAGGTATGTCTCTTTGTTTTCACTGTTGAAGGCTTAACGTGGATATGTAACTTTACTCTTTTCTGGCACTAGGAGTGGAATGCGGCCCTAGGTTCCATCACAAATATTGTTGGTCTTGATTTAAACTGAAGAGCAATTGAATTAGAGATACCTGTCTAGTATTGTGTAGCACCACCTCTCGCCTTGATAACGGTGGCGATTCGTTTCCGCATGGACTCTACAAGACACCGGAAGCGTTGGGAACCCATACGGATCTACGACCCCTGAACAAGCTCCCACAGTTCACGAAGATTTGATGGAGGGGGGGTCAGAGCCTCGAACATCTCTCTCGATGCCATCCCAGATGTGCTCAATAAGATTGAGGTCAGGTGACCTAGCTGGCCAAGGAAGCGAGGTCACGTCGGTGGAGTGTTCATCCAACTATTCGGATACAACTCGAGATCGATGGCACAGTGCATTGTCTTGTTGCAGGATGAGGTCCCCAGTGGGATGTTGAAGACGCACAAACGGGAGCAAATGATCGTCCAGAATATCGCGGTGACGTTGAGCTGTTAGCGACGATGTCACACGTACCAGGGGTCCCATTTCAGTCCACGTAAACAGTCTCCAGACGAGAATGCCACCCCCCCCCCAGCTTGAAGAATACCCTGCTGGCATCGCTTCATGTGGTTTGCGCCGTACTCGTATCCTGTCATCCGCATGTACCAACATGAATCTCTACTCATCAGGGCAACATTTTTCTACATGTCTAGGGTCCAGTGGTGATGTTCCCGCGCCCATGCTAATTTTTGCACCCTGTGATGTGCGGTTAGCAGCGGTACTTTCGTGGGACGATGGCTTCTGTACCCCATAGCTAGGAGATGGTTCTGGATGGTGTGGCTGCTTACACGTTTTTGTGCACCAGCGTTAAATTGCAGAGTGATTTCTTGCAATGTGGCCCGTCTATCCGCCGTTACAATGCGAGCTAGCTGACGATGACCCCGCTCATCCACACGCTGTTGTCCATGGCAGTTGGCCCTTACAGGGATGGTTTTACGGGATTCGATGTGCTCACGGGTGCACCCGTGACACAGTGGCTCGTGAAAATCCCAGTGCCTGCACGACTTCCGAGATGGAGTGACCCATTCGTCGGGCCCCGACAATTTGCCCACGATCATCAAATGCGCTTAGATCCTTCGTCTTACCCATACTACGTCCGACTCTTACTGAATCCCGTCTCATCACTCCTTATATTGTCGGATCACTGCATACGTCATTTCGTTTCCGTTTACAGGGCCGCCCACAGCGCCACATTTGCATAACGCCAGCTGTCTCTAATTCAATTGCTCTTCAGTGTAGTCTATCGAGTTGCTCACGGTGTGTTCCTTAAACCCCCAATAATAATGACAATAATAAAGATGAGAGAGACAGAGCGAGAGAGAAAAAGAAGCATCCCTTGTCAGGTTACAAGAACCCAACGCTAGTAAGCTAAAATTGCGAAGCAATTGAAACTAGGGATGGATATTGGTATCCATGGTGTCCAGTACCACATATGACGAAGTAAATTTCTCCAAGGTATTTATGGCAGGGGGCGGGATTTGAACCCACAAATCCCACAAATCCCGTGCTATCCACAAATCCCGTGCTATCCACTATACTACACTATCCACTATACTACAAACCCACAAATCCCGTGCTATCCACTATACTACACTGGCATGTGCTTTCTAGCCTTTGGCATGTGCGTCCTGCGGGGCAGGCACGTCACAACGCCCCCCCCCCCAGAGAGAGGGCTAGGGGCATGGCCCACGGGTCAGCCAGAACCATGTGTAGCTGTAGGCAGTCATCCGATGAAGAACGTGCGTTTGAAAAGTCCCAGACAATTTGGTTTGTGGAAAGTTAACATCACACTTTTTTTGCTTTTTTTTCGAAGCCCTGAACAAGGGATTCTCATTTTTCCTGTCTCGCGGTGTGGAAAGAACATCACACCATTGCGAGAAACCTAACAGCCAGGTCATCCGTGAAGTTTGAGCGCCAATGTGAAAGCACAAGTTTGTCCGTGAAGAACATCGAAGCCCTGTCCCCTCGCTCCGGAGTGAGTCGCTCTCCCAACTGAGCTACGCGGACAGAACGTCTCGCTGCAGATCACCTCTGTATTAGGTCACAATACATTTAATAAAAACTGCACACACACAATTATGCACCTGAAAACTTTTTATTTTACTTTGGATAACGTCATCAGCGTCTGGTGAAAACTACTAGGGCCGCCCCGGTGGCGCAGTGGTTTAAGCGATGGCCTCTGATCATTCGTCCGAAAGGGGTCCGGGTTCGAATCCTGGTGAGGCATGGATGTTGTGTTTGTCTTACGGCACTGGCTCTCTCCCTTCCCTGGAGCCAGTGACCCTAAATTAGGGACGGGCGACTGCTTATAGTCCATTGAGTTGCTCACGGTGGTCGTTAAACCTCCAACCAAAAAAAAAAATAAATCATTCGTCCGAAAGGGGTCCGGGTTCGAATCCCGGTGATGCATGGATGTTGTGTTTGTCTTACGGCACTGTCTCTCTCCCTTCCCTGGAGCCAGTGACCCTAAATTAGGGACGGGCGACTGCTTATAGCCCATTGAGTTGCTCACGGTGGTCGTTAAACCTCCAAATAAAAAAAAAAAAAAAAAAAAAAGATCTACACGAACGGGGTTTTTTGTCACAAATTCTGCCAAGCACTTCAAAATTTTAGGCCCCCTTGTGTGATGCTTACCCTTTCCCCCGTAGCCGCTCAGTTCTGTGCTGCTGGCGTCGCTACTGACCTCCAACAACATTAGGCATTATTTCCCAAACCCTATGCTGTTGACTAACATAGCAAACAATACTAGTTTGTGTCAAGCAGAACATACATATGCAGCAAAGTGCCAGCAGTTTATCATGGTTCGGTAACTATGACGTGGGCTTTATTTCTTTTTTTTTTTTTTTAATTCTGCCTGTTTAGATAAGTAGCTTATTTTCGTTCATTCTGTCCTTTGAAGATTCGAATTGGCAAAAAACTGTTATATAACTACATGGACAAGCAAAACGGGACAGTGTGCACATGTTACTGTCGTGCTTGAATTGTTTTCAAGCTTAAATTACTTGTTATGCCTAGGAAAAATATTGGTACTTCGGCGACGAACAGGAATCAGTGATTCGGGCCAGTGTTGCCTTGGGGCACCTTCGGCTACATACAAAGATGGGTGTTGATTGTCCAAAGGCATCTCGTGACAAGGTTCTTCTACTCTGCACGCCAGCTAGGACATCACGAGAGCTCACTCGACAAGGCTGGGCACGTCGTTTGCGACATTTTCACTATTCAAATTTTCTCTTCTTGCAAAAAATATAAGTGATAAATACGCATCCCAAGTGCATTTCAGGAATCCCGCTGCATCATTTCATTGAATAACGGTGTTTCTGTTCGAGTGGTACACATTTAAACAGATACACATGTATAAACCGCACACAGGAAAATTGCTACACATCGTTCTGTAATTTGGAAAACTGCCACACAGGAAAAATGCCCCATGTTTTTCACAAAGGGACCGTGTATACATTTATTTTCCTCAGAGAAACACTTGAATGCCAAGTTTCCGAATTATGTGTGTGGCAGTTTTCCGGAGTTCCCAACGACGGGAAGGAGTTCTTTTGTTTGTCTGAATATTCAGGAGGGTTCATACAAACCAACAAGGGTCTCAGGCCCTTTTAACAAAGTTCAAGTTATGGTTTTACGTAATATTTGGATTATATGAAAAGCTAATGAGGAGAATACAGTACTTTAGTCCTTCGGTATTTGCAAGGCACTTAGGCAGGCGGCCAATTTGACAAATCTTATGTTGCAGTTTTAACATACGTATACCAATGGGTGGTTCGGACACCAACACATCATCCGGTAGGGACATTTGATTTCGAACAATAAATTGCACTTCTAAACGTGCGATTAGAAAAATTATTTTTGCATAGGACTCGATCACCATTCCCCATATCTTTTCCAGCTTTTTTAAATGCAGAAACCTTCTCCTAGATGGCCTAAATGTTTTCTTTTTTTTTTTTGTTTCTTTTTTTGTACCTCGTCCGGACTGAAAAAATTATTTTAGCTCTAGCTTTGCGTGATATTATCCACAACGTCCAGTAGACACATGCTCGTTGGTTTAACGTATAGGACATTACACAAAGCCTTATTTCACTTAAAAACGCTGCCAATAAACTGTTGGTGATATTTAAAGGTTCTATTTAAATATCACCAACAGTTTATTGACCAAAAATGATGGAGAAATATACTTCGTTTCTATAACGAAGTATATTTCTCCGTCATTTTTGGTCCACGCCGGGGATTGAACCCGAGTCCACTTATTCCGGAACAAGTCGCGCTCTACCAACTGAGGTACGCAGACGTTCGCCCTCGCTGCTATCTGCCTTTATGCCGTGTGCGTCCTGCGGGGCAGGCACGTCAACCCCCCCGAAAGAAGGCCGGGAGCATGGCCCACGGGTCAGCCGTGACCACGAATCGTTGCAGGCATCCATCCGCTGTAGAACGTGCACTTGAGAACTCCCAGTCAATCTGGTGTGTGGAATGCAACGTCACACATATTTATTTTTCGAAGCGCGGGAGATGGGATTCTCTCGTATTTTTCTTGTCTCGCGGTGTGGAAAGAACATCACACCATTGCGAGATATTTAACGGCCGGGCGCCATTATAACGAAGTAAATTTCACCGTCATTTTTGGTCCACGCCGGGGATCAAACCCGAGTCCACTTATTCCGGAACAAGTCGCTCTACCAACTGAGCTACGCAGACATTCGTTCTCGCTGCTATCTGCCTTTATGTCGTGTGCATCCTGCGGGGCAGGCACGTTACAGTTCACTCATGCAGTTTGTTTTCTAACAGAACAGTAAAAATAGTGTTGATATAATCTTTCAGTGAAAAGAAACTAGGATTCTAGATCATAGTGTATTAGTTAAAGCAACTACTGTTCAGATCTTTTTGCATGAATTTATTATCACTATATGTTTTAATCATTCTAAAATTAGACTCCTAATAGACTTAATGAAACCACCCAACTTTGTGTAAATTCTCAACTGCCCTATATTATTTATTCTATTTTGAGACTGAGGTTGATTCGCGTGATCTGTCAAAATTAATAATGTAATCAAAAATTTTAAGTCAAAATATTTTTGACTCTTCTTTATTCTTTTCTGTTCGATTGCAGCCCTGATGGACAGAAAAATACTCTGATCATTCGTCTGAACGGGGTCCGGGTTCGAATCCCAGTGAGGCATGGATGTTGTGTTTGTCTTACGGCACTGGCTCTCTCCCTTCCCTGGAACCAGTGACCCTAAATTAGGGACGGGCGACTGCTTATAGCCCACAGTGGTCGTTAAATCTCCAATAAAAAAAAAATTCTCTGAGTATTAACCCTTGAATTATCTGCAGCAACATTATCTAAAAATTACGTTTCTGATATTTTGTTCTGATGGTCAGTGAAAAGAAATTTCAAACAATTTCTATTCAGCTGTTTTTGTAATGATATCAATAGAATATCGAAACTGAAGTTACAGAGAGCATAAATGAAAAGGTATGTGCATTAATTAGTGGGAATTGACTGCATTTAATGACCACACAGTGGAAAAAGGGAAGCTGAGTTTCAGAACTTTTTCCATATTTATTTCTCTTTATGTATATCCGATTGCTCTCTTTATGTAACATCCGATTGCTGGTGAATACATATTACATTACGCCATTTCTTTGTGTTGTGCAAAGAAATGGCGAATTCAAAATCCATTTCATTCCATACACTTGCTTCTAAACTTCCGATTAAAAAGAATCTTTTACCTTTCAATTCCATTTATGTCGAAAAGTATTTTAGGTATAATGACTTTTTCAAGTTACGTATAGATTTTCCGTTACGGGGCGTAAAACTAATATTGCGTTTTCCCCGATATCTCTACTTCTAAAACTCCGATTTGAATTTTTTTTTCTTCAGCGGATACAGCTTCTGATGGGATATCTGTTGCATATGATATCTAATTTTTGGTAAAGAATGGTTTGGCCACCACAAGGCGTAAGTGCTAATTTCTGCTTCGGATGTATTTGCCACAAAATCTGAGCTTCAAAAAATCTCGACTGAAAAAATTCGTTCGTGGGCCGATGCCACTCATGATGATAAACGTTTTCGGAATATTTTCTTCTTAAAATAATGCATGTTTTTCCCGCCAAGGGGCGTAGATACATATCATATTTTTGTCAATATATCTGCTTCTAATGGTCCGATTTCAAAAATTCCTTCTTTATTGGATAGAGTTTCTGGTGCGACATGTTTTTCATTTAATTCCAAAAATTTCAGATAATTTATAGACTTTCCGCTAGAGGGCGTAATGGTAAATTCTAAAACTCCGATTTGAAAAATTCTACACCGAAAATAGCTCCTGATGGGAAATGTTTTTCACATAATTTCTAATATTTGGTAAAGAATGGTTTGGCCACCAGGGGGCATAAGTGTTAATTTTGTGCTTCTGTTATATTTGCAGCAAAGTCTGAGTTCCTGAAAACTCGACTGAAAAAATTCTTTCCTGGACCGATAGCGCTCACATCGAAAAACCTTTTGAGAATACTTTCTTCTTAAAATAACGCATATTTTTTCCGCCAGGGGGCGTAGATGCATATCTTATATTAGTCAATATCTCTGCTTCCAAGTGTTCGATTTGAAAAATTATTTCTTTGTTGGACAGCGTTTCTGCTGCGAAATGTTTCTCACATAATTTCAAATTTTTCTTAATGCACAAGTTTGCAACCAGAGGGCGTGAGTTCACGTTTCCGTTTACAGAAATATCTGCGGGATTAAAAACTCGATTGAAGAACTTCTATCTTCGGTCAGGTACTACTGCTTTCTATACCGGCTCCATTGACTTTGAATAGGTTTGATAAATTTAATTCTCGTCAGAACGGATTCAAAAGACGTGCTCATTACACTCGAAAATTCGATGTCATCTTTCTTGTTAAATGCTATAACTGTGTTAAACTAAAACCGTCTAGGAAACACAATGTCATGGCATTAGAGAAATTACTTCCCAATTTTAGTGACTTCACGCAGTAACAGAGGCTTCAGATTGGTTTCCAACGCCGTCGTGTACGACGTCAAATACGATTCCGACGATCAGGCCGTGTATCACGAGAGTGACGTCACAAATGGAGGGAGCTCATCTCTCTAATGGTATGGCTTTGTGCTTTCTAAATGGCCTTGGTTAAACTTGGCTCCACAAAAATGTATGTACAATGGGTATAGTACAAAGCTTTTTCCTTTTCCTTCACTTTTCAGAAATGGGAATTTAAAAACCCCCTAAAAGCAAATATCTTTGATATCTATGAAATGATTTTCTTCATAGGAAATATATGATAACTTGATAACTAGTATCAGAGATAAAAACGTCAACATTTTTGATGTGTTTTTGAGTACAGTTAGCTTAATTTCTGTATTTACTGTTGTGATACCACATACTTATGTAAAATTTTTCAGAACAAAATATTTTTATTATTGCGTCCTAAAACCGTATATATTGTTTTGTTCCACCCTAGCAATCAGCCGATTATTTTTTGTTACACCTCGGCACTCCGTTCTGTTTATGGAAGGTGCGATTGAGTAACTTGGCATTGCTACACGTTCTAGCGAACACACCCAATAGTAAAAGTGGACACCCTGATGGAGCTGAACCATTTCTTGCTTCTGGAAGATTCGAACATTTCCTAATGGGTAAGTAATTTATGCTTTATGATGTATTTTAATTATTTCTTCAGATCTAATCCTAATATTCTTCATGACTGTTTTTAAAGCTGCAACAGAGGATGCTCACACATTTTTAGAACGTTTATGATAAGAAACTACAGAAAATAAGAGAAGCTCAAAGACTTGAAACTGGCAACAGCGTGTTAGATGAACACGGAAGAAACGTCTGCTTCAGTTTAAATATCGTCTGCTGAGAAAATGGCGCAGTAAACAGGCTATGTTTTGCTCTTTACGAAGGGAAATATTCTTCCGTAGTTAAAAAAACGCTGTGAATAGCATTATATTAGCATTTCTCAATGTAAAATACGCAATATTATTAATAGAAGAGGGAGAAAAATCGTCAAACATTGCTTTTAAGAGGAAAAAGAACACCAAACGAATATTCAAAGAAAGTACGTACTTTTACGACTATTTTAAAAGTAAGGTCTCTGGTCTTAAATGAAAATCCACCGACGCAAAGGGCAATCGCTAAGTCGCAAAAAAATCGTTGTATCAACTGTAAACAAGGTAATAAACAGATATTTCAATATGAGAAAACCCCAAAAAACATAATGTCCACCGCATTTTGCCTAAGTAGGCCCGTGACTGACCGCAGGACACGGCGTAGACTTCTTGATCAAAATTACTTAGCCGGAGACAGATGGAAATTCATTGTGACTATTTGTTTTATTAAATATTCTGCCATACATTACAGTAATACCATACATGACAAAGTTTAACACAAGCAATACTCCATCATAGTAAGACTTACCAAAACAAAATACAATTTTAGTAATGTATCCTTAATATGTCATAACCTAATTTCAATAAACATACCATCAACTGCAATTAATGAACTTGCACAAATGAAACCAAAATTTGTAAAGTACTAGGGTGTTCAAATGAAAAGGTACGAAACGACACTGTGGGTATAAATGAAGACTTTATTCAAAGTATACACCATAGGCCGTAGCACAACGATCCCATTGATTAACGAGCCGAAGGATTCCTTGTTCCCAGAATTACTGTGGCCGTGACGAGACCCAGTCCTGCACAGCGTCCTTGAGTTCGTCGTCCGAGTGGAAGCGCTTCCCTTTCAGATGTTTTTCAGGGGACCAAACACATGGAAATCGCAGGGCGACATGTCCGGGCTGTAGGGCGGATGGTCAAGCTGCTCCCACTGGAACTTGGCCAGTTCCGCGTGTGTGACCCTGGAGACGTGTGGACGCGCGTTATCATGGAGCAGAACCACACCCTCCGTGGGCAGCCCCAGTCTTTTGTTCCTGATGGACCTGCGTAGGCTTTGGAGTGTCTCACAGTACACATCGGAGTTAATGGTTCGTCTGTGCTGGAGGAATTCAACAAGTAGTCAATTGGACGCCGCTCTTTATAAGAACCTATGCTCTCTCCTGCGCATGCAGGCGCCCGCGCATGCTCCGATCCACGCCGGCGACTCCAATCGCATCCCTAGATGTGTCGCTACGTTCTCCCATAGCGGCATAGGCAAATATGTTAACGGTTACGTTCTTATGACGTTTCGTACCTTTTCATTTGAACACCCCTAGTAGATGGCATGAAATATAAAAAAAAGTAATTCGTCTCCATAGTTCACTGCGAATGGATGACATGGAGCCAGGGAAAAAGGCTTTAACGAAAAGGCTTTAACGAAAAAGCCTGACGAGCCCTCGATCCCCAAGTAATGCGTGTCAGGCCAAAAACATGGAGCACAAAAAAACATAATAAGACACAAATTACCACAAAAATACAGGGAAGTCAAAGATACATGATTGTAAACAACTGTAATTAGAAAAGTAGATGGCATGTAACCAGTACAATTACAGTATACAGAATTCTTACCATATGCCAACATTACCTCTGATAAACATAGTATAAGAAAAACAATAAAAAATCAATATAGGACAACTATGTGTAATATACCAAATTAATGTAATCCAAAAATGTACATCACAAGAATATTTGTACAGTACATTAAACAAACCAAGATGAACAGGACAAAGCAACAACGTTAATCATAGATCACATCATACAACGATAATATATGCAGAAAAAGCGAAAGAGTACACCAATAACCATTGGTACAAAATCACAGATATAAGAAAAAAATAATAGAAAACACAACGCAAAATAGCAATACACATCCCCAAAGTAAACGTATATTAATAAATACAATAAAGTTAAACAAAATAGAAAAGACGTTCTATGCCAGATCACATCATGATTTCAGATTAAACACTAGTAAGCAATTGCAGGAATAAGATATATATATATATATAACGAAAATTAGCCATAGAGTCCTAGACACAAAAAGTATTCGAGAACCAAAGCAATGAAATATAAACATCTCTCGTCTTACTCACTAAAGTGAATATATATGAAACAAAGTAATAAAAATATTATATATACCAGGAATAATGTACTACTGTATTTAAAAAATCAGGACACCAATTCGTAACATATCAGCCCGCCAATAATTCAGTAGATAATATTTCTCCAAAAGCCCTGAAATTGGCAATTGATTTGATGTGCGAGGGCAATGCATTCCACTGTCACGGACCGACTTGATGAAACATGAATCTACCTAAACGACTGTAAAATGAAAATGTCGAATCACTATCGCAAAAGAGCAGAAAAAGACTTACCAACTTTGTTCCAAGAACCCAAAGAAAGTTTCAGTAAAGAATTATTAATTAATGCTGGTTTCTCGTACAATGGGAAATTAATGTTAAGAAAAGTTGAAAAGAATGTCAAAATAAATTGTTCATGTTACCAAAATGATGTTTTAACTCCTTTATTTATAGGGAAAATACAATTCCTTTATCCACAGAGCCTTCAAAGAGTAGAACTCCACCAGGATAAGTCATACATCCAAATCTACCATTCTACTTCTTGAAAAAATGAAAAAGAGACTGGTCTCTCTTTTTGCTCATATTTCTTCAAAGCCCCCTGCATGTCACCAACGCACTATTGT
Source organism: Macrothele yani (assembly GCA_039090855.1). NCBI lineage: Eukaryota > Metazoa > Arthropoda > Arachnida > Araneae > Macrothelidae > Macrothele > Macrothele yani. Next base: position 10,449,062 of record CM077022.1, on the reverse strand, counting down.
ACCTTCGGACTGCTAAAAAGAGCGCTTTCTAAATGCAGACCTGAAACAGCGATTGGACTAGGGAAAGCAGTGGAATAAAATACCCCTCCCAATTTTAACAAATGCACTGTTGTCTTGGAAATCTAGGTGTAGGTTCATAGTACAGAGAAAGGGCTTTCAGATACATTTAAGAAAGAAATAATTTTATTTTAAACATTAATTATATTGCTTGAAAATCGTTCTAAAATATGTGAACATCCTCTGTATCGTATACACTATATTGACAAAAGTCACCGGACACCCCTTCAAAAGCAAATGAACGGATTCGCTGCGTTGTTAGGATGCGTGGTACAGCTGCAAACGCTATACAAACAAGCCTACAGCTAATCGCGATCATATCGTTCTGTAAGGTTGAGTGAAAATGTCGCCACGGGAGAGAACTGACTCTAAGAAAGGAAAGATTGTTGGGTGTTATATTAGTGGGTTGTCAATAAGAGAAACCGAGAGGCGTTTAAACATACCCAAGTCAACTATTTTGGGTGTACTGAATAAGTGCAAGACACATGGCGTGCCTGAGGCAGCAAAACGTACCAGCAGACCAAAGAAAATCAGTGATAGAGGACGTCGAAGCCTCAGGAGAGCCGTTGCAATTAATCGACGGAGTAATGCACAAGATCTCGGTGTACAGGTGAGTAAAAATGCTGGAACCTCGGTATGTACACGTACCATTCGCAGATAACTTAATTCCATGGGTTACCGTGGTCGTGCGGCTGATCATAAGCTTTTCATCTCCACTCGAAATGCTACTCGTCGTTTAGCATGGTGTAAAGAACATTTATCGTGGACCGTAGATCAATGGAAACGGGCCCTAGTGACTGTTCCAGATACACGATCCATCTGTCTGATGGCCGTGTGTGGGTATGGTGGCAGCCGGAGGAACGCTATTTACCACAGTGTACTGTTCCTACGGTCAAGTTTGGAGCTGGCAGTGTTCTCGTGTGTGGGTGTATTTCGTGGTATGGTCCCGGCCCATTGGATATCGTGGACAAATCTGTTAACCAGCACGTCTACCTCGATATTCTGGACAATTATGCCCCACAACTCTGTGGCAATACTATGGAACCGAGCCTTGTTGGTACCAGCAGGATAATGCATCGAGTCATAAAGCAAAGACTGTTACGGCGTGGTTTGACGATAATTCCGTATCGTGTGTGTGGACTGGCCAGCACATAAACCTGATTGTTATCTCATAGAGCACCTATGGAATGAATTAGATCTATCGCTGTGTTCCAAAACCTTGTCGAAAGCATGTCTCGAAGGGTCAGTGTGTGGATTAAGGCCAAAGGTGGACCGACGCCGTACTAGTGTATGTCAATAAATCCTATGTTGTGTTTCTCTTCTAGTTGTCCGGTGACTTTTGTCAATATAGTGTATAATGCTGCTATCGTACTTGTCCTCTTAGGCAGCCATGAGAGTTGAGTGCAAAGGGATGTATCTTATTAAATGGCTAGATGTGGACTATATGAGAGTGGTAACGGAAATTTAGGAGAACCAACAATATATTCGTTGTTGTGAAAATATCAGTAATACAGACAGTAAATCTCAGTGAGGTATTTCTTATGCAGAAGACAATGAAAATATGCATTAGGTGCTTTGTGCGTGTTTTCCATATGGCACAGAAAAGATTGCATTGGCAGGTTCTAAATTAACGAGATCAGACAAAGGAAAATATCAAGAACAAAGCAGATTGATGGAGTAATATTGGAGGCAAGAAATCTTACAACATTCGTCGGAAGCAAGAAATCTTACAATACAAGGAAAGAGTGAAGGAAGTTTAAAGGTAATGTGCACTTATTTTTAATTTGTTACTCTTATTTTCTCATCTATTTTGTTTCATGTGCAGTGTTGGATTTCAAACATCGTGTGACTTTCGTTTTAGCTTCTGCAGACCTTGGATAATAAAAAATTGCCTCTCTCTCTCAACTTTTTTTTTTTTCACATAGAAGTTTTAAATGTTAGTTTTATTTTCTTATGCAAGTGTAATGGGTCACTATGTCAAATCAAAACACACACACACACACACACACACACACACAAAGAAATTTCAACCCTTGTGCTTGGATTATCATGAAACTTCACAGATTTTTCGGCATTCAGAAAAAAGTAAAACGTATCGGGAGTATTTAGAAGAAGCAGTGCAAATTTCAAGAACAACTTATTATTAGGTCTTAAAATAAAAGTGTTTAACCAGTGCATCATTTGAGTCATGCGCGTACTGTTAACCCCTGCAATGCGGGCGGGTTCTGAGAAGAACCTCTGGCCTCGGCAAAAAGATTTTATGAACGTTTTTGCTGAAACTTCATTTGAAACTGGTTAAAGAAAGCGCCAGGAATTTTTGAATGCAGCTTTGAAAGAAAGTATGAAAAAGAACAACTTCTTTTGTCAATAAAAGAAGAAAAACCTTAAAGAAATAAGTTTCGTCGCTGAGTTTATTAAACATGGATGACTGGAAAGCGGCAATTTCAGAGGACTTGAGCCCCCTTTTATCAACCATAGCAATAGTTCCTATAACACGAAAAGGAAAACGTTACCTCACAGATATTGGTCTTATTTTTGTCTCTCATAAACGACCTTTCAGGAACAAATACATAGATTTATGAATAATTACTCTGCTTGTTTCCTTTTACTTCCCTTAGAGCTGCACACGGGGAAGTTGTGATCAATAAATACGATGAATTAACGTTCAGGCGTGTTTTTAATAATGTTACTTTGGAATTCCAACTCACTCATTCACCGCAGAATTGAAGAAGATTTAAAGTCGAAGCACGGTAACATTTTCTGGAGCCAAATGCACACACACCACACTCTTAAATTTTCTTTTTATAAAACGTAGGATCTAAAATACGTCTTTATGTACAATTTAAAAATATGGTAGATATAAAAGCTCTGGCGAGCGCTTTCGCGACCACTATGGCCGCATCATCAGGCCGCTGAGTGAAACCAGATTAGAACGGCACAAGGTTAAGTAGTGACATATAGGAGCACAAGTAATACACATATAACGAAGTAAATTTCTCCGTCATTTCTGTCCACGCCAGGATTCGAACCCGGATCCCCTCATTCCGGAATAAGTCACTCTACCAATTGAGGTATGCGGACGTTTTGTTCTGATTGCTGTGTGCCTTTATGTCGTGTGCGTCCTGCTAACAGGTACGTCACATGTCCCCTCCCCCCGAAAGAGGGCCGGGGGCAAGGCCCACGGGTCAGCCGTGACCATGAATCGTTGCAGGCAGCCATCCACTGTAGAACGTGCACTTGAGAACTCCCATTCAATCTAGTGTGTGGAATGCAACATCACACATTTTTTATTTTTCGAAGCGCTGGATAAGGGATTCTCTGATTTTTCCTATCTCGCGGTGTGGAAATAACATCACACCATTGCGAGATTTTGAACAGTCGGGTCATCCGGATAGTTCGGGCGCCATTATAACGAAGTAAATTTCTCCGTCATTTCTGTCCACGCCAGGATTCGAACCCAGATCCCCTCATTCCGAAATAAGTCACTTTACCAATTTAGCTACGCGGACGTTTTGTTCTGATTGCTATGTGCCTTTATGTCGTGTGCGTCCTGCTGGCAGGTACGTGACACACATTATGTAAATGAACACATAAGTCATTGCCATTCACTACGAATTATTTAATGCTCCTTATAATCATTCAGATTCTTCCTCCCGTGAGTACTGCAAAATCAGGTTTCTCCAGGTAGAGAGAATATATACAGGCACGTCCTCATTACAGCATTTCAGTCCAAGTTTAATGATATATAGACTTTCAGTAAAAACATAGATCGTTTATTGGATGCAGTCGATAGTAAGTCGATCCCAATCAGGTCTTAAGTCTTTTTCAATAACAGTTTTTTACAATGCCGAGGCAGCGGATTCCTTTCGGATGGCATATCTATGGGTTTAGCCCAGCGAATACCTAGGCTTCGAAAGGTCGAGCCCAACAATTCAACAATATGAACGGAAAACTTTCAATACAAACTTTCTTTTATAATGTGTATTACTTGTGCTCCTATCTGTCACTATTTAACCTTGTGCCGTTCTAATCTGGTTTCACTCATCGGCCTGATGATGCGACCATAGTGGTCGCGAAAGTGCTCGCCAGATCTTTTATCTACCATATTTTTAAACTGTAAATAAAAACGTTTTTTAGATTCCACATTTTTTAAAAAGAAAATTTAAGTGTGTGGTGTGTGTGCTTTGGCTCCAAAAAATGTTACCGTGCTTCGACAGCTGTTAAATCCTCTTGTACACAGTGCGTCAAAGAATTTTTAAGACTGGCGCTAGATTTCAGCCTACGGTGGCGCCACCAGTGTAATCGCGAATGCGTTATAAACCATGGCCATCAGCTTGCTTTCTGCCAAAAGTACTGCGCAGTTGTTAAAGTAACTCAAACGAAACGGCCGTTCATTAGAGAAGTAAAATTTGTTTCATGTTTAATTATTAAGATGGAACAAAGGGCTGTTATTAAATTTAACGCAAAACTTGGTAAAAGTGCCTCGGAAACGTACCAAATGATGAAACAAGTTTACGGTGAGTTTTGTTTAAGTAGATCAAATGTTTTCTTGCGGCACAAACGTTTTTTGGACGAAAGAGATACGCTAGAAGATGATAAGCACACTGGAAGACCAAGTTCATCTAGGACACCTGAGATTATTGAAAAAGTGCGTGATTCCGTGGCAAACGATCGATGTGCGTCATTAAGAATGATGGAAGAGTCTTTAAACATCAACAAAGAAACTATTCGAACCATCCTGCATGAAGATTTGGGCAAAACAAAAGTCTGTGCTAAATTTGTTCCACACACGTTAACCAATGAACAAAAATCAAGGAGAAGTGCACATTGCAGAGACATCATTTCAGCCGCTGAAAATGATCCAAACTTCTTAAAATCGATTGTTACAGGTGATGAAACATGGTGTTTTCAATATAATCCTAAAACAAAGCAACAAAGTGCGGAATGGCAGTAAAAAAACTCTCCACAAGCCAAAAAAACAAGAAAAGTTCCATCGAAAATCAAAACAATGCTCATTACATTCTTCGATAGTAAGGGTATTATCCACAAAAATTTGTTCCAAGTGGACAAACAATTACTGGTGTGTTTTATTTAAATGTTTTGAGGCGTTTGATGGGCAGAATTCGTCGCATTCGTCCAGAATATCGGGATGAAAACAGTTGGTGTTTGTTGCACGATAATGCACATAGTCACACCTCACTTCTTGCTCGTAGATTTTTGGCAAAAAACAACGTCTGTGTGTTGAATCATCCACCGTATTCGCCTGATTTAGCACCCTGTGACTTTTCTTTATTCCCCAAACTTAAAATGACTTTAAAAGGATGTTATTTTGATGATATTTTGACCATACAAACAGCTTCGACGCGTGCTTTGGAGGCAATTCCGCAAAGTGAACTGGAACAGGCATTTGAATCATTATTAAATCGCTGTAACAAGTGTATTGAAGCCGGAGGGACGTATTTTGAATAACAAACCAAAACAAGTTATAATTTCTTGTTTCTACTTCATTTTACAGACCCAGTCTTAAAAATTATTTGCCACACTGTGTATACTCTCAGCACGAAATACTTTTTGGTTCTTACATTACAGAATTCAATATTTAAAAGTGATTTCACACAAGACAAACCCATGTTTTCCTATACGCATTTATTTATGTGTGAATTAATTCATTTTGGATACATAGACTTTAATAGCACATAAGATCTATTTAAGTTAATAGCAACATGCTAAAATTAAACATGCTAGTAGTCCATGTTTTCCTATAATTGTTTATTTATGTTCGCACTGATTCATTGTTAGACACATTGACTTAATGATGCATAAGGTTTGTTAAACTTAATTATAATCACTGATAAAACAATAACACGAAAGATATAAGCTGACCAGAATTCGAACATAGTCAGTTTTATGTAAAACTAAATCCAGGAAGAAACCTCGAAAACGTTAGACTATACGTTCAGAACTCATCACAACCAGGAGAACTGTTTCCACAATATGAAACAGCACACTTTCACCAGGAAGGCAATTAATAAGCTGTTGTTGAAATGCACTGTTCGACACTGAAATTGCTCCATCCAGAAAGAGCCGCGCTACCTGCATGCAAATTGGCAGATGTTTGCATGTTTTTGGTATTTGAAAATCATTAGATTATGCAAGCAATCGCGTGAGCTGTACGGGAGATAAAAGGGCAAACACCGGCAGCCAAAGCCATGTCGCATCCTATACTACGGATCGTACGGAACGAAACAATGCAGTGTAATCAAGATCCGGAGATAACTCGTAGATCCCTTCGCCAAACCCTATCAGCAGCAAGACGCGTTTGAGAGAAGCAGGAGCGTAGGCCTCCCCTAAAGCCCATTGGTTTATTCGCCGAATCCCAGCCCATATGCTCCGGAATGTCAGAACAGTTGTGGACGCTGTTGGTCACAATGATTGTAAGAAGGCACCGTAGCGGGATTAGTGCACCTAGGCAGATGTCAGCACGCATCGATCTACGTATTCGTCGCCAGTCCATTGCAGAACCACAAGCTGCTGCAGGGAGCATTCAACCGGAGTAGCATTAACTATGGATATCCTCGTAACGATTCAGACAGTGGACCGAAGATTAGCTGATGCAGGTGTGTGCTGCGGGCATGCATTATGTCTACTGCCATTGATGGTAAGGCATCACCAAGCTTGGCTGGAATGGTGTCGTAGTACAGCTGCGTTGAGGCAGCAATGGCCACCCTGTCGTGTTCACCGATGAGGCCTGATCCTGTCTCAGTGCCAAGATTTATCGATATCTGCGTCTGACGACGACGTGGTCACAGTGAGTATCTAGGTGTTGTCCGTCAGCAGCAAACTGCTCACCAACCTGGTATTCCTCTATGAGGGTGCAATTACTGGTGATAACGAGTCACTTCTGCTACGTATAACGGGCAACGTGACAGCACCTTCGGTACGTGGATGACATTTTACAGCCCCCGTGTTCCCATTTCTAAGTAGTTTCCCGGAGGCCGTTTTCCAGCAAGATAACACTTGGCCACACACCGCTAACATATTCCGAGCTTCCCTACAAGAGTCCATATGCTTCGATAACCAGCGAAATTTCTGAACCTATCACTTATTGATCATCTATACAACTTTTTAGAGGCATTTTTTGTAGAACACGTTGGTGAGTACCGCAACCGAGGTCAGGTGACCTTGTCGCACCACCTGCTTCAGCACTCAGCGTTATCGCCTTGTAATTCTACGTGGCCTATGTGTTCAGAATTCCACTATTGTTTCTCCTAGACATTTCCACTTCACAATAACACCACTTACAGTTGATCGTATCCAGCAATGTAGCAAGCTTTTATTGTCTGGGAGGGCGAGTCTTAAAACTACGCCCCTCGAGGTTTTACTTTTTCATACCTCCTCTGTGGGAAAGTACTACGGCTGTTCCATAAAAACTGAGAGTAAAATCACACAAAATGAAGAAATATAGGTACAGCAAAATATGTTATTATTTCACAAAGTATCTTCCCTCGGATGCCCCCGCACGGGGATAACTGGTTTTCCAGTTATTTGGGGAGCGGCGCCCCCACGGCCCGAGCTGACCTTGTGACGGATCAATCTTTCATTTCGTCTTGAACGATTATATAACCGAAGGGACAGCTGTTCATCCAGCTGATGGGGGATGGCGTCCCCACGGCCCGAGCCAACATGTACTATATGTGATGAATTTCACATTTTTTATGTTTTTTCACTTTACATGAACCCGCCTCAGTTGTAGGTTGCTGAGGTTGTGATTATGCGCCAGCTCAGGATTTTAGTTTCTCGTTTTCTTTCCTGTCTTCTCCATTTCCTGTTTCTTTCTTTGTTTTTCCGAGCTGGTTAGCTAGACCTGCCTGCACGTTTGCCGTGTGCGGTGACCCGTAAGGTGGAAAAGGGGATGCTGGAGGCTGAGGTTTCTGGAGGCCTGGGTGTTGTTGTCGCCAGTTGCCAACACTCCTCTTTGCCCCCTGCTTCACCCTAAACGGGCGGCTGGGAACTAACCCACTCCTAGTCAATGAGGTCTGTGGCCGAGTGGAGCCCAGACCTCTAACGGCTTGTCGTCTCGTACGACAGGGTGAGTCTGGGGATAGGGTGGGCATGCCAAAGGGGTGTTCCCCAGGCATGGGAAAGTCTGGGTGCTCGCCGAGCGCATGTCTGCCCTATCAACTTGCTATATCCGCTTGCTATCCCTAGAGCCGTGTCCTGCGTCCACTTGGGCTTGCGGACCTCCGGTTCTCCCTTGTTGGGCTCGATTGTGGGTGGGGAAGTCGGCGGATGAATCCTTTAAAATTTTTTCATGGCTCTCAATGAAATTTCCCATGAACCCAAAACTAAAAGAAGTATGGAGGAAGGTTCAGGTCCTTCCGCCAAAAAATTTGTCGCTGATGTTTCCAATGCTAGATTCTTTTTTGTGCACTCATTGGACCCTTCAAAGCCTTTGAGTGCCAAAAGTCCATTTTGGATCCATAAAGCACTGCAATCAATTGCAAGCTCTCCTAAAAGCGTCAAGAAGCTCCAGTCTGGAGATCTTCTTGTTGAGATGTCTACTGTGGCCTACAGTTCCACACTTATCAACACCAGCATGCTGCTTGAGACTCCGGTCAAAATAACACCACACGGTTACCTAAATTCATCTCGAGGTGTTGTCTCCTCTCGGGATCTTATTGATTGCACTGAGGAGGAACTTCTCGAAGAACTGAGGAGCCAACATGTTACGGGTGTGCGGCGTATTTCTTTCAGGAGGAATGGGCAGTTTGTCCCATCCTGGAACATTATCTTGACATTCAACTGCCCTTCCCTGCCTACATCCATCAAGGCAGGGTATCTCCACCTCGAGGTACGACCGTGCATTCCTAACCCGTTGAGATGTTTTAGGTGCCAGTCGTACGGCCACTCTCAGCAGTCATGTAGGAGTACTCCTAGGTGTGGACGCTGTGGTGCCACAGAGCATCTACTCTCAGAATGTGTGGCCGAGGCCGAGTTTTGTGTGAACTGCAAGGGTTCACACCCAGCATCAGCCAAAGATTGTCCCAAGTGGAAGGAGGAGAAGGAAATCCAAAGGCTCAAAACGGTGGAAAATATTTCCTATCCTGAGGCCAGAAGAAGAGTGGTTCCCGTTACATCTGATCGGCGATCATACGCTTCAGTGGTGGTTGCCAAATCTACGGTTGGCATTCAGACCGACGTTCAGATCTCCCCTAACTGTCCATTCAATATGGAGGAAATCATCGCAGCCGGACTGGAGGCACTCCAGTCGCGAGCTAGGAGTCTGAAAGCGGCACCCGCCACTTCACCGAAGCAGACTCACTCCAACACCAGCAAGGGAACTCAGTCCACTTCTTCTGGCAAAAACGCCAACACTAACACCAACACCAAGGTCAAGGATAAGAAGAGCATTTCTTCTCCTTCAAAGTCTCAGCCAAACAATCAACGGCGAGCAAATCCCGCCAAGACACTTGGGACAAAGCATTCCCCAATCTTGGCCCCTGGTCACACACCACCAAATCTGGGGGAACGCTCACCAAAGGAAATGGAGGCTGACCAAGTTTAATCATTTCCTTTTTCATTTCATTTTTACCCATGGGTTCAATAATTCAGTGGAACTGCCGAGGTTTTCGCACCAGTTTTGATGACGTGAAACATCTGCTTTATTTGTACTCTCCGGTGTGCCTTTGTCTTCAGGAGACAAAGCTTAAACCATCGGACCTGCTTTCAGTTCGAGGCTACAGTGCATTTCGGACAGACCACTCGTCTGGAAATATAGCCTGTGGGGGTGCCGTTATTCTCGTCCCTCACAGGGTTCCGGTATCTTCCGTCGCGGTTTCCACAACTGTGCAGGCCGTGGCGGTTCGTATTTCTATGCCTGTGCCTCTTACTGTTTGCAGTGTTTATCTACCACCGGATGAGGATGTTAGCGTCTCTGTTCTGGAGAGCTTGATTGATCAGCTGCCCTCTCCCTTCCTTCTTTTGGGTGACTTTAATGCTCATCATCCTTTGTGGGGTAGTGTCAGCGCCAGCGCTAGAGGTCGTCGCATAGAGTCTCTTCTGTGCTCGGCCTCTGTGTGCCTTTTAAACACCGGTGCTGACACTTACTTCCATGAGCCGACAAGATCTTTCAGTGCGATCGATTTGACCTTGGGTTCACCATCGATCATTGCTGACTGGTCGTGGACGGTGTGTAAGGATCTCCACGGGAGCGACCACTTCCCAATCGTCCTCTGGCACCATGCAAACGTGCCATATTCTGCCTCCCGCCCACCTCGATGGAGGATGGATCGTGCCAGATGGGAGGTCTTCACATCGTCCGCGGTGATATCTTCTGAAATGGTGACCCAAGAGTCAATCGACGCAGCTGTACTTAAAGTCACAACTTGTATTCTTCAGGCAGCTGATCTTTCAATTCGTAAGACATCTACGAAGCTCCCCAGAATTCCGAAACCTTGGTGGAACCCTAAATGCGCAGCGGCTAGGAGAGCTCAACACAAGGCCTGGTCTACTTTTCGGCGTTATCCAACCGAGGCTAATCTCGTTGCTTTTAAACGTGCTAAATCCTATGCTCGGTTGGTGCGTCGACGTAGCAAGAGGAGTCTTGGATCCAGTATGTATCATCTCTTACCTCACGTGCCAATTCGAAAACTGTGTGGGAAAGGATTCGTAAGATCCGGGGAACCTACAGTTCACACCAGATTGCCATTCTCGAGAGTAACGGCTGCACATATGCTGACGTCGGGGAGATTGCAGATTGTTTGGGGGAGGCGTTTGCCTCCGTTTCGAGTGATCTGGCGTATCCGGCCTCCTTTCATAGGATTCAATCCTCCGCGGAACGCCAGAGAATCTCTTTTGCGCCGTATACCGACACTGGTTATAACTCCCCCTTCAGCATGTGTGAACTTCGGGTGGCTCTGCATCGGTCCGGGGCTACTTCTGTCGGTCCCGATGACATCCACTACGACATGCTCCGTCATCTCTCCCAGTCGTCTCTCGATAACCTTTTAATCTTATACAACCGCATCTGGTTAGAACACAGTTTCCCGGAGTCTTGGCGAAAGGCTTTTGTTCTACCTTTTCCGAAGCCTGGCAAGGATCCTAAGTCTCCCTCTAGTTATCGCCCAATTGCTCTCACTAGCTGTCTGTGTAAAGTTCTCGAACGCATGGTTAACTCACGATTAATTCATTTTTTAGAACATCATCAATTACTTTCACCATCACAAAGCGGTTTTCGGCGTCATCGTTCACCTCACGATCATCTCCTGCACCTTGAGACATCTGTGCGCGAGGCGTTCGTGCGTAGGCAGCACCTGGTTTCTGTATTCTTTGACATCGAGAAAGCCTATGATCGTGCGTGGCGGCACGGGATTATCCGTGACCTCCACGCATGCGGATTGCGAGGGAATCTTCCGACCTTTATTGTAAATTTTCTTCGCAATCGGGTGTTCCAGGTGCGCCTGGGTACGACGCTATCTGCAACATTCCATCAAGAACAAGGTGTTCCTCAAGGTTGCATTTTATCTGTCACATTGTTCATCCTTCGCATTAATTGTCTCCTCACAAATCTTCCTCCTGCGGTTTCGGCTACTGTGTATGTCGATGACTTGCACATCTTCTGCTCGTCATCGAGCATGCGTTTCATTGAAAGGCAGTTGCAGTCTAGTATTAATCAGATTTTTAAAGCGGCAAATAGCAATGGTTTCGTTCTTTCTCCCGACAAGACAGCGTGTGTTCATTTCTGCCGGAGGCGTGGCCTCCATCCTGACCCCGAGCTGTATTTGGACCGTGCAGCCATTCCAGTTTTGCCGGAGACCAAGTTCCTTGGACTCACCGTCGACCGTGCGCTTACGTTCCGTGTGCACGTTCGGCGGCTCAAGATTTCCTGTCTGCGTGCTCTTTCTATTCTAAAAATCCTTTCGAGAGTTTCGTGGGGCGCAGACAGGATCTCTTTGTTTCGCATTTACCACTCATTAATTCGGTCGAAACTGGATTACGGCTGTATCGTGTATGGCTCGGCTCGTCCTTCCGTTCTCCGGCCTTTGGACGCTGTTCATCATCAGGCACTGCGTCTTTGTACGGGAGCATTTCGAACATCTCCGATTCCCAGCCTTTACGCTGATGCCAACGAACCATCGCTTGAATTACGCCGTCTGCAGCTGTCTGTCCACTTTTACTTAAAACTTCGGTCTCTTCCAGACCATCCTTTGTACGGTGCAGTTTTCCATCCTCAGCATGCTCGTTTATTTGCGAACCGGCCCTCGTGCGTTCCAACCTTCGGTCTTCGTATGGCGGCCGTAGCTCGTGATGCAGGGCTCGACTTGTCGCTTGTTGCAGCGATCAGGGGCTTTGGGGATCCTCCATGGCACCCACTTGGTGTCATGGTTGATACCACCTTTACGTCTTTCGACAAATCCTCAACCCCTGCGTCAGTGTACCAGCAGCTCTTTGCTGAGCACCGTGCCCTCAAAACTGAATACACTCCCATTTTCACTGATGGCTCTAAGATACATGGAGTCGTTGGATCCGCAGCTGTCTGTGTTGATGACGTGTCAGTAGCGCGGATCCCAGCTGAGGCCACGGTGTTTTCGGCGGAGATGCATGCTGTGTATCTTGCACTTCTTCATGTTCAGTCGAGTTCTCATCATAGTGCTGTGGTCTATACGGATTCCTTAAGTGTCCTGCAGTCTTTGTCATCGCTGGACTATTGTAATCATCCTTTTCTTTTGAACGTACGAGGGCTTCTTCGTTCCTTGCTCGAGGCCGGTGTCCAGATTCAATTCGTCTGGATTCCTGGGCATGTTGGAATCTCGGGTAACGAGTGTGCTGATGCGGCCGCTAGATCTGCTTCCTCTTTGGTCGTCACACCCTTGCCACTCTTTCATCGCGATTTTCGATTTCTTGTTCGTGATCATATCAAACGAACGTGGCAGGGTCTGTGGGAGCAACAGGTGGAAAATAAACTGCATCGTATAAAACCTACTCTCGAAATCTGGAACTCCTCATCTCGTCGGAACCGCAGGGAGGAAGTGGTGCTTGCGCGTCTCCGCATTGGGCATTGTCGTTTCACTCACCGCTTTTTGCTGTGTGGCGACACTGCGCCGATGTGTGAGGCGTGCAACTGCCGACTCACCGTCACTCATCTTTTGTGTACCTGTGTTCGTTTACGTGATGTACGTTTTCATTTCCTTCATTCTCATTTGTTGAACGAGGACGCCGCTACACTGCAGCGGCTCCTCAATGACCACTGCAATACTGTTGTTGTTTTTTCATTTTTTAAACAAATTGACTATTTTAGACGTATCTAGATTTTAGCCCTATCATCATACTCATTTTTCAGTTTTACTGAATCATCTAGATTTTAATCTTTGTATCATGTTTTTAATACTGTTTGTTTCATTATCTTTTTTAGCCCTTTCATCGTTCTCATTCTTCAGTTTTATTTGATCAGCCATATTTTAAGCTTCATCGCACGTTTTTAATACTGTTTGTTTGTCTGTCTGTCTTGTAGTTTTTACCGTATTCATTTCCATCTTTCACTTTTACCGCTTCATCCTGTTTTTCGCCTTGTGTACGTGTTTTATTGATTTTGTTCTCTTTTGCTGTCTTTTGTTTGGCGCTCTTTGGCCAACCATGGCCCTTGCGCCAATAAAATCAACGAACCAACCAACCAACCTCGGATGATATGCAACGGTCCCATCGTTCAGTCCACTTTTCAAAGAATGTGGCGAAGGCATTTTGTGGAAGTTGCTTAAACAAAGTTAAGAGGGAAAGCAACGCTTTCTTATGCGCAGGCTCACTCGACTCGTTTCAGCCGTGTTCAGCGCACTTCTAAGACAGCGAATATATCCGTTCGAGCTGACTTTAGTCAATTTGCTGACCCGAGTTGATTAGTTTTATCTAGTTAAGAAGATTTGTAGGCGTCCAAACCAAAAAGGAAAAGAACGGGGCAAGGTCTTGTCTATACTGCGACTAAAGTGTAATACACTGAAGAGCAATTGAATTAGAGACAGCTGGCGTTATGCAAATGTGTCGCTGTGGGCGGCCCTGTAAACGGAAACGACATGATGTATGCAGCGGTCTGACAATATAAGAACTGATGCGACGGGAATCAGTAAGAGTCGGACGCATTATGGGTAAGACGAAGGGTCTAAGCGCATTTGATTGTGGGCAAATTGTCGGGGCCCGACGAATGGGTCACTCCATCTCGGAAGTCGTGCAGGCACTGGGATTTTCACGAGCCACTGTGTCACGGGTGCACCGTGAGTACATCGAATCCGGTAAAACCATCCCTGCAAGGACCAACCAACTACCGTGGACAACAGCGTGCAGATGAGCGTGGGGCGGGGGTCATCGTCGGCTAGCTCGCATTGTAACAGCGGATGATAGACGGGCCACAGTGCAAGAAATCACTCGGCAGTTTAACGCTGGTGCACAAAAACGTGTGCATCTCCTCGCTATGAGGTACAGAAGCCATCGTCCCACGAGGGTACCGCTGCTGACCGCACATCACAGGGTGCAAAGATTAGCATGGGCGCGGGAACATCGCCACTGGACCGTAGACATGTGGAAAAATGTTGCCTGGACTGATGAGTCAAGATTCACCTTGGTACATGCGGATGGCAGGATACGAGTCCGGCGCAAACCACATGAAGCGATGGATCCTCCTTGCCAGCAGGGTACTCTTCAAGCTGGTGGGGGTGGCATTCTCGTCTGGGACTGTTTACGTGGACTGAAATGGGACCCCTGGTACGTGTGACGTCGTCACTCACAGGTCAATGTTACCGGGATATCCTGGACGTCCATTTGCTCCCGTTTGTGCGTCTTCAACATCCCACTGGGACTTCATCCTGCAGCAAGACAATGCACCGTGCCATCGCTCTCGAATTGTATCCGAATGGCTGGATGAGCACTCCACCGACGTGACGTCGCTTCCTTGACCAGCTAGGTCACCTGATCTCAATCCCATCGAGCACATCTGGGATGCCATCGAGAGAGATGTTCGAAGCTCTGATCCCCCTCCATCAAATCTTCGGAAACTGTGGGAGCTTGTTTAGAGGTCGTGGATCCGTACGGCTTCCCAACGCTTCCGGTGTCTTGTCGAGTCCATGCCGAGACGAATCGCCGCCGTCATCAGGGCGAAGGTGGTGCTATACGTTACTAGACAGGTATCTCTAATTCAATTGCTCTTCAGTGTATTATCAACGAAAGGAAGCATTTTTCCGGACAGGTAAATGAGCTGCAAAATGTTTTGCATCCTAAATTGTCAGATTTTTATAAGATTTTCATTTTATGGCTTCTTTTATTTTCACAATTATACTCTCTCACCTTTAGGAAGGAAATCATTCAAAAGCAATTTTTTTCGATCATAAAGGTCAGCAATCTAATTCTTTTTTCTTTGCTGGTCACTCTCGGGATTTTGAAAGCAGCTAATCCTTTTGTGATGCTCCTGCAAAGACCATTTTTATTCCGGGTTATATGTATCCATGTGTCAACATGTTTTATTACTCCACTGAAATAATCCTGCATGATTCTTAGATAGAATTTGAAGAAATTTATGCAGATGCCAAGCCCCTGTTCTCTCATGTCTGGTGTCAAGTATCTTAGGACCCAACTGAAGCGTATAAAGCCCGTCAAATGGTAAGAAAGAAACAAGAAAATGTACTTAGTTCCAAAGTTTATTAACCAATTAACCGTTTAACCAACTGGAACGAATTAACTCAGGGCTAGTAAAGTGGACTGAAATGAGCTCGAACGAATTTATTCCCTGCCTAAAAAGTGGGCTGAACGCGGTTAGAACGAGTGAACCTGCATATCAGAAACCGTTGCTTCCCCCTTTGGCTTTGTTATTCAAAGTGGACATTTAGGAACATGATTGACGCTTATCCTTTCTGAGCGATTGTGTGCTAAAAAGGCTGTAACAATGGCGACTAGCTTAGGAAAGGAGGGAGCTGTTTGTCTCTTGTTTTTCTACCCATGGGTTCATGTCTGTGTCAGGGGGAATCAAAGTGTTTTCGGCTATTGGAAAATTGCTCTTATATAACCGCACGTACGTGTGGGTACGTATGTATACATATGATATTAATTTTACGGATATATAATATGTGAGCTCGTATTTCTACCTGGTAAAGTCATCAGAGTCTAGCATCGTTACCAATGGGATACCACGTGAAGTTTGACTCTTCATCCCCCAAAAAAGTATTATAATTTACATTTTTTTTATCTCTTTGCTAATCAGTTTTAATGGTCGTTCCTAAATATCTTCTGTTGCTTTTCGCTTAACAATTCTGATATGTTTTGACGGGACTGCAGTTTCGGTGGGTTATGGGACAAATCAGATTGTACAATAACAGAAGCATTAGTGTCCAGCTGCAGTTTTGATAAGTGTACAGTGTCACTTCCATCCTATCTTTAGAGAATTTGTGTCCTGAATCTATCAATAGGGTTTTACCTTTTTCGGTGTACACAAAATCAGGGTTACCGCTGTTAATCACCGTTTGAGGAATGACTCAATGATACCACTGTTTAGCAGTAAGTCTGTGCAGCATCTTATGCCGGAGGCTTCCTGTTCCACCCCCACTTGCTTTTTACATTCTCGCTCTAGTAAGCACGTGCTAGGTGAGTGTACTTTACGCTTTGTTGTCTTCCTTTCGAGTGCAGCTGTCCTATCAGATAAGTATCAGCGATTTGGGTGGGTTCCAGAAATGGAAACGGGTCGCCGGGTAGACAATTTCTTGTGGAACAAATGGGTCGGCTCAAGGTGTTAATGACCCGGTGTTATTTCTGTTTTATTTTTGAATAGAAAAAAATATTTCAAAGAGCCCTTTGGAGGTCTTTGAAATAATACTTCAGAGCATGATACAAGAACGTGCTGAGAAGTGTAAAGAAATGAGATTAGAAATGAACTTTTAGAAGACAAAACTGATGTACAATGCTTTTACAAGGAATGAAGATTTATCAATTTATGGGGAAAAGCTGGAGATAACCAATTCCTACATTTACCTTCGGTAGCAGATATCAAGCGAGGGCCACATTGATGAAGAAATTAATTGATGTATAAAACTTGGTTGGAGGACTTTTGGAAGAAACAGTTCAATTTTTAAGAACGATATCCCATTATGTTTTAAAAGAAAAGTATTTAATCAATGCATCCTTACAGTGCTTACATACGAAGCATAGACGTGCACCTTAACTACAAAACACATACAAAGACTGCAGATAACTGAAAGAGGCATCGCATCGAGAGATGCATGCTTGGTGTATCCAGAAAAAAATAAGAGGATGAACTCATGGATAAGAAAAATGACAAGAGTGGAAGATATCACGATCAAAATAAAATCCCTGACATGGCAATGGGCCGAAAATGTTGCCAGAACAGGCCACCGATGGACAACCGAAATTCTGGAATAGATTTCAAGGAACAGGAAAAGACCCCCAAAAAAGACCACATGGGAGATGTGTGGATAAGATTCGAAAGCATGTGGGAGTGACATGGAGGAGACTGCCGCAAGATAGACCGTTGTGGATGAAACCTAGGAGACCTTCATCAAGCAGTGGATTGATAATGGTTGATGATGCTCATGATATACAGGGCGTCCACAAAGTGTCTTTACACCTTTGCACATTTATTACGTATACACTGTATGACAGATGTGGTTGGGTACATAAGTAGGAGCAAAGACTAAAGTTTGTTCTACCTCATTATAAAAGCTCAATATGAGCACCATTTGTTGCGCGTAGAACATCGAGCCGAAACTCCAGTTCCAATCATGAGCGCTGCAGCATGTCCTCAGTGATGTTCGAAATGGCATTGTCGATCCTCGTTTTCAGGTCATCGGTGTCCTGCACCTTTGTCCGATACACGACATCCTTCACATATCCCCATACAAAAAAGTCCAGAGGTGTGACGTCGGGGGAACAGGGTGGCCATTGAATTGGACAATCCCGTCCAAATCCACCTCCCAGGAATATTGTGTTTAAGAAGTCCCGAACGTGCCGTCCCCAATGTAATGGCACCCCGTCCTGTTGGAACATCACGCTTGGTTGAAGGTCCTCCAACTGTGGCACAACATACTTCACGCAAAACATCCAGGCAAACATCTGCCATCACTGACTGAAGAAATATGGTCCAAGGACTCGGTTATGCGCAACACCGCACAACACGTTCACTTTAGAACTGTCTCTCGCAAGTTCCGTAAACGCCTGAGGGTTTTCAGACCCCCAAACCCTGCATTGTGTCTGTTTAAATGCCCAGAGACATGGACAGTTGCCTCATCCGTAAGACAAGCGTGTGAGAAAATCGGGATCTTCACTCAGTCTGTCCAGCATCGTTGCTGCGAATGCTTTACGTCGTGGTGTATCGTTCGCCTCAAGTGTTTGTAACAGTTGCACTTTGTATGCATATAAATGTAGATGTCTATGTAGCCCCCTGTGTACCGTGGCATTTGTAGTTCTCTGGCAGCGGAACGAATGGACTTCTTCGGGCTTCGTGAAAATGAATCACGCACACGTTCGATGTCCTAATTCGATGTTCGTGGGCGGTCACCACGATCTTGATCCAACACGGACCAAGTCTCCATGAATTTCTGGTGCCATTGGCGGTTACTAGGACGAGATGATGGGGTTTTCCCATACTTAGTCCGGAAATGTCGTTGCGTTTGTGTATCAGATTTTGGTTCGATGAACCAAGCGACGCACTGCGCTCTCTCTTGTGGAACCACATTTTCATAGAACATCCCCTGCTACGTCAGTGAGGGGCCTATAACAAAAAACGATAATGCTAATTAAAACTTTGATATTTACAGTACACTATATTGACAAAAGTCATCGGACACCCCTTCAAAAGCAAATGAACAGATCCGCTGCGTTGCTAATATGTGCGGTACAGCTGCAAACAGTATAAAAACAAGCTTGCGGCTGACCGCGATCATATCGCACTGTAAGGTTGAGTGAAAATGTCACGGCGGGAGGGAACTGACTTTCAGAAAGGAAAGATTGCTGGGTGTTATATTAGTGAGTCGTCCATAAAAGAAACCGAGAGGCGTTTAAAAATACCCCAGTCAACTGTTTTGGATGTACTGAATAAGTGGAAGACACATAGCGTGCCTGAAGCAGCAAAACGTACCGGCAGACCAAAGGAAATCAGTGATAGAGGACGTCGAAGCCTCGGCAGAGTCGTTACAGCTAATCGACGAAGTACTGCACAAGACCGTAGTGTACAGGTGAGTAAAAATGCTGGAACCTCGGTATGTGCTCGTACCATTCGCAAAGAACTTCATTCCATGGATTACCGTGGTCGTACGGCTGCTCATAAGCCTTTCATCTCCACTCGGAATGCTACTCGTCTTTTAGCATGCTGTAAAAAACATTTATCGTATACTGTAGATCAAAGGAAACGGGTCCTATGGAGTGATGAATCCAGATACACCACCCATCAGCCTGATGGCCGCATGTGAGTTTGGCGGCAGCCGGGTGAACGGTATTTAGCACAGTGTGCTGTTCTTATGGTCAAGTATGGAGCTGGTAGTGTACTCGTGTGGGAGTGTTTTTCGTGGTATGGCCCCGACCCACGTCAACCTGGATATTCTGGACAATTATACCCTACCAACTCTGTCGCAATACTATGGAACAGATCCTTGTTGGTACCAGCAGGGTAATGCACCAAGCCATAAAGCGAGGACTGTTACGGCGTGGTTTCACGATAATTCCATACCGTGTGTGGACTGGCCAGCACAGAGCCCTGATCATAATCCCATACAGCACCTGTGGTATGAATTAGAGCTCCGCATAAGAAGTTTGGAACCAAGGCCTACTACTAATCAACAGTTAACGCCAGCATTATGTGCTGAATGGAAGAGCATGCCTATCGCTGTGTTCCAAAACCTTGTCGAAAGCATGTCTCGAAAGGTCTGTGCATACATTAAGGCCAAAGGAGGACCGACACCGTAGTAATGTATGTCAATAAATGCTGTGTTGTGTTTCTTTTCTAGGTCTCCTGTGACTTTTGTCGATATAGTGTATATTATACAACAAATACCATGAACTCACAAAGTACAGGGTGTCCGTAATAAATGTGCAAAGTTGCAAAGAGACTTTGTGGACACCCTGTATATATAACTATACCATCGGGATTAGAGGAAATGCTATCCTACACTCACCAACCCGCTTGGCCAGCGTGGTGAGTTATGGCCAAACCCCTCCAAAATGACTCCACAACTTAAATCTTGGCCCTCAGTCTCCGGCAGCTGGAATGTACCTGGCCAAGGCAGCGGCCAGTGCGACATGAAGGCAGAGGGTGCTAAGAATCCCCGGAGGACCGGACTAGGCTGCCATTTGATGCTGACCTTGGCAACGTATAACGGACGCTCCCTATCTTCTGATTCAAGGCTTCTTGAATTGGAAGAGGAACTACAAAGGATCAAGTGGGACATCGTCTGGCTAAGTGAGGTAAGGAGAAAAGGAGAAGATCTCATTGAACTGAAAAGTGGACATCTCTTCTACTATCGTGGGACAGATACTGGCAGAACTAGTGGTGTTGGATTTATAATAAACAAGAAACTGAAGGATAAAGTTGTAGAAGTTGAAAGTTCCTCTGACAGAGCTGCACGACTCGTTATCCAACTCTCGAGAAGATACCAATCTCAGATTATTCAAACTTATGCATCCACCACAAGTCATGCTGAAGAAGAAATTGAAGAATTTTATGAGGAAATTCGTGATCTAAATAATAAAGGTAAGCAGCACTTGAAGATAATTATGGGAGATTTCAATGCAAAAATAGGGCAACGGCAACAGAATGAAACTTCAGTAGGTAAATTCGGTCACGGCAACAGAAACCAGCGGGGAAATACTCTCGTAGAGTTTGCAGAGGCAGAAGGGTTTTTCTTCTTGAACTCCTTTTTCAAGAAAAAGCCACACAGGAAATGGACATGGAGACATCCAAATGGGACGACAAGTGAAATTGATTTTATTATGTGTAACAAAAAATTCGTCATAGAAGACTGCAGTGTGCTAAACAAGTTCAACACAGGCAGTGACCATAGATTGGTGAGATGTAAGATGCACCTCAACACTAAACTCGAACGTAGCAAGCTCATAAAGACAAACAAAATGTATTGACATAACCAACCTTAAAAAACACCATAATACCTTCAAATTGGAACTGAAGAACAGATTCTCTGCTTTAGAAGGCCTAACATCGGAAGAAGTGGATATTTCTGAAGTTAACAGAAAAGTAACCAAAGCTCTTGTGGAAACAGCAACAAAATTAGCTGGGTCTAAGAACAAATTGCATGTGAACAAATTATCAGGAAAAACCAAAATGTTGATGCAAAAAGAAGAGTGATGAGGACAACTAAAGAAGATGTGACTTCCAAAGTGGAATATATAGAGCTTTGCAAGACAGTACGAAAAAGTATCACTGAAGACGTAAGGAAATTCAACTGTGAACTAGTAAGGAAAGCAATTGAAAACAACCAAAGCCTAAAGATAGCAAAGGGACATCTCAGTAAGGGGAAAAAACAGATTATGGCACTGAGAAAAGAAGATGGTTCTGTAACAAGAAATAGAGGCGAAATTTTGACAAGAGTGAAAGATTTCTACTCCAAATTATATGAAAGGGATGATACATGTACACCAGGCAAATGAAAGGTACCAGTACCAGAGTTCTTCCAGGCCTTCCAGCAGAAGTTGCACATGCAATCAAGAACATGAAGCGGGGAAAAGCTCCAGGAGAAGATGGAATTACTGTAGACATCATACAAGAAGCAAGTGGAGAAATCGAAACAGTACTAGCCCAAATTTTTACTCGATGCCTTAATGAAGGGAAAATTCCTGAGGATTGGAACAACGCTACAATGATCTTGCTACATAAAAAAGGTGACATTGAGGATCTCAGGAACTACAGACCTATCAGCCTCCTATCAGTGGTTTATAAAATCTTCACTAAAGTTCTTTCACACCGCTTGAAGGTGACACTGGACATGGCTCAACCGAGAGAACAAGCTGGATTCAGGAGTGGCTACAGCACAATAGATCATATCCACGTACTGAGAGAACTAATTGAAAGAGCGAGGGAATATGAGCTTCCATTGTGCATGGCTTTTATCGATTATGAAAAAGCTTTTGATTCGGTGAAACCATCAGCAGTTGCAATGGCTCTGAAATCCTGCGGTATTGAAAATGCATACATTAATATTATTAATAACATCTATAAAAATGCAAGTGCAAAGATTCGGCTGTTTGAAAATACAACACACATAAAAATTGGAAAGGGAGTGAGACAAGGTGACACCATATCTCCGAAGCTCTTTAATGCTACATTGGAAAATGTCTTTAAATCACTGAAATGGGAAAAGAAAGGGATAAAGATTAATGGAGATTATCTAACCCACCTTCGTTTTGCTGATGACATAGTCATTTTTGCAACTACTCCATCAGAGCTGCAGAGTATGATCCAAGAACTTGCTGACCAGAGTAAAGAAGTGGGATTAAAAATGAACTTTCAGAAGACAAAAGTGATGTTCAATGCTTTTACAAGAAAAGAAGATTTATCGATTGATGGAGAAAAGCTGGAGATAACAGACACGTACGTTTATCTTGGACAGCAGATATCAAGTGAGGGTCACATTGGTGAAGAAATTAATCGGCGTACAAAACTTGCCTGGAGAGCTTTTGGAAGAAACAGCATAACTTTCAAGAGCAATATGCCATTATGTCTTAAAAGAAAAGTGTTTGATCAATGCATCCTTCCAGTGCTTACGTATGGTGCAGAGACGTGGACCTTAACTAAAAGAGACATACAAAGGCTGCAGACAACTAAAAAAAGCATGGAGAGGTGCATGCTTGGTGTAACCAGGAGAGATAAAAGAAGAGGAACATGTGGATCCGAAAAATGACAAGAGTGGAAGACATCATGATCAGAGTTAAATCCCTGAAATGGCAATGGGCTGGACATACTGCCAGAAGGACAGACCATCGATGGACAGCCGAAATTTTAGATTGCATTCCAAGGGACAGGAAAAGACCCAGAAGAAGACCACATGGAAGATGGGTGGATGAAATTCGAAAGTATGCGGGAGTGACATGGAAGAGACTGGCACAAGACAGACCGTTGTGGAGGAAACTTGGGGAGACCTTTGTCCAGCAGTGGATTGATAATGGTTGACAATGATGATGTTGATATTCGATTTGAGAAGTTTGTTGGGCCACCCCTTCCGTTCTCGGTATCGCAGTGATCTCAGCGATGGCTTCTGGTCGTTCGTCGGAGATGGGTGCGGGTTCTAATCCCGGTGAGGCATGAATGTCGTGTTTGTCTTACGGCACTGGCTCTTTCACTTCCCTAGGACCAGTGGCCCTAAATAAGGGACGAGCGTCTGCTGATAGCCAGCTAAGTTGCTCACGGTGGTCGTTAAACACCCAATCAAAGAAAAAAAAAAAAAAAAAGGAAAAAAAGTTTGTTGGCGCCTCCCTTCCGCATA
Source organism: Macrothele yani (assembly GCA_039090855.1). Classification (NCBI taxonomy): domain Eukaryota; kingdom Metazoa; phylum Arthropoda; class Arachnida; order Araneae; family Macrothelidae; genus Macrothele; species Macrothele yani. Next base: position 10,425,528 of record CM077022.1, on the reverse strand, counting down.
CCTGCTGGCGTTGGTAACGCCTGTGCCGATTTTTGGAGGCTTAGCCCACTTTTTTATTTCAGGAGTGCTTATAGTTCATCGAATTGCTCACGATGGTCATTAAGCCCCGAATTAAAAAAATATTGTAAAACAGTGTGAAAGGTATGTACAAAATTTATTTTTTAGGATATCAGCGGAGGCTCCCATCGAGGTCATGACCCGGGGCTTCAGCCCTCATACCCCCCCCCCCCTTCTTTAAATCCGACCCAATATTTCATAAGGCGTAAATTTATTTCCGTATTAGTTATTAAAACGTTCCTTTCCCTTGAGACATTCGTAGCTGGGGTTTGAAACTTGATAATAAAGTAGTCGATGGAATTCTGCGATTGCAAAGCATATTAAAAACACAGACAAGGAAAAAGAAAGGGGAAATGCCAAGGAAGGGGTGGGGGAAGAGCAGAAGTACTTTCTCCGGACAATCTGACTACTGGTATGTGTTCGAAATTATTGTTTTACCTCGTCATCATCATCTGGTGGCGAAGCAACGTCGTCGATGTAAATAATCATCCACCTGCCATAGTCGTTGACCTACTATGAATGCCTTTTGGCTGAAGTGTGCGGGAAGTTAGCAGCACCCCCCACACACATACACATGGGGCCCCCCGATCCTCACTTTCTCTTTGCTTCGTAATCACGGGCGTAATCGTTTCGAGATGGCGACTCCACGCTCCTCCCCCTCTATCCACCTGCGGTCACGCTTAAGGTCAAGGTACGATGGTGAGCGTCGACCTTGCAAGGTTACGACATTAAGGCGCCGTGCTGATCCCTTGGCACGTACAGACTTCTCGTACCGTAGTTTATGTTTTTCTTTCCCATTTTTTTAAAGTAATTTAAAAATTTCCCCCCAAAACCGCAAGGATGTGTCATACCCAATTCGTCTGTGCTTGCCGGTAGTTGCGCCGCAGGAGCAGGTCTTGTCACCTTAAGTAAGACGTTCGCTATAATACCTTTTTATTAAGAAACTGAGAAAATGATGGAATTCTCCGAAAACGCTGTTGCATCTGATAAACCGCGAATTTTTCTCTTTAAATGTTCTTAAAAAGCCTTAATACAGTAACACTTCAATTATCCGTGGTAATCGCTACACCCCGGATAATTGAAAAACACGGTTTATCCAAATTGCGTTTTATTGGGTTAAATACATGAAAAAACACTATTAAAACATTAGACAAACACTCTTGTAATACATAAATTTAAAACTGAATATTTGAAAATGTATTTAGATAAAAATTAGGTGATTTTTTTGTGTGATGAAAACAGAGAATTTTTAAAAAACCTAAATGTTCATATACTATAAAAGCCCATGGTGTTAATCCGACCCCACGGATAATTGAGCTCCGGATAATCGGCGTTTTACTGTAAAAGTCAAAACCGTAGCTAGGATTTTGAAAGTTTACGCCACATATTGTAAGCTAAAAAAAAGCAATTATCATAAAATAATAATAAAGGTTCAACTACGAAAACTAGTACAAAAATTACTATCACAGTTTTCTATATCATTGTCAACCATTATCAATCCACTGCTGGACGAAGGTCTCCCTACGTTTCCTCCACAACGGTCTGTATTGTGCCAGTCTCCTCCATGTCACTCCCGCATACTTTCGAATTTCATCCACCCATCTCCCGTGTGGTCTTCTTCTGGGTCTTTTCCTGTCCCTTGGAATCCAATCTAAAATTTCGGCTGTCCATCGATGGTCTGTCCTTCTGTCAGTATGTCCAGCCCATTGCCATTTCAGGGATTTAACTCTGATCATGATGTCTTCCACTCTTGTCATTTTTCGGATCCACGAGTTCCTCTTCTTATCTCTCCTAGTTACACCAAGAATGCACCTCTCCATGCTACTTTGAGTTGTCTGCAGCCTTTGTATATCTCTTTTACTTAAGGTCCACGTCTCTGCACCATACATAAGCACCGGAAGGATGCATTGATCAAACACTTTTCTTTTCAGACATAATGGCATATTGCTCTTGAAAGTTATGCTGTTTCTTCCAAAAGCTCTCCAGGCAAGTTTTATACGCCGATTAATTTTTCTTCATCAATGTGACCCTCAATTGATATCTACTGTCCAAGATAAACGTACGTATCTGTTATATCCAGCTTTTCTCCATCAATCGATAAATCTTCATTTCTTGTTAAAGCATTGAACATCAAATTTGTCTTTTGAAAGTTCATTTTTAATCCCACTTCTTTACTCTTGTCAGCAAGTTCCCGGATCATACTCTGTAGCTCTGATGAGGTAGTTGCAAAAATGACTACGTCATCAGCAAAACGAAGGTGGGTTAAATATTCTCCATTAATCTTTATCCCTTTGTTTTCCCAGTTCAGTGATTGAAAGACATTTTCCAATGTGGCATTAAAGAGCTTGGGAGATAAGATGTCACCTTGTCTCACTCCCTTTCCAATTCTTATGTGTGTTGTATTTTCAAACAGCCGAATCTTTGCACTTGCATTTTCATAGATGTTATTAATAATTTTAATGTATGCATCTTCAATACCGCAGGATTTCAAAGCCATTGTAACTGCTGATGGTTTCACTGAATTAAAGGCCTTTTCATAATCAATAAAAGCCACGCATAATGGGAGTCCATATTCAATCAGTCTTTTAATTAGTTCTCTCAGTACGTGGATATGATCTATAGTGCTTGTAGCCACTCCTGAGTCCAGCTTGTTCTCTCGGGTGAGCCATGTCCAGTGTTACCTTCAAGCAGTGTGAAAGAACTTTAGTGAAGATTTTATAAACCACTGATAGAAAGCTGATAGGTCTGTAGTTCCTGAGATCCTCAATATCCCCTTTTTTATGTAGCCGGATCATTGTAGCGTTGTTCCAATCCTCGGGAATCTTCCCCTCATTAAGGCATCGAGTGAAAATTTGCACGAGTACTGTTTCAATTTCTCCACTTGCTTCTTGTATGATGTCTACAGTAATTCCATCTTCTCCTGGAGCTTTTCCCCGCTTCATGTTCCTGATTGCATGTGCAACTTCTGCTGGGAGGACTGGAAGAACTCTGGTACTGGTATCTTTCATTTGTCTGATGTACATTTATCATCCCTTTCATATAATTTGGAGTAGAAATCTTTCACTCTTGTTAAAATTTCGCCTCTATTTCTTGTTACAGAACAATCTTCTTTTCTCAGTGCCATAATCTGTTTTCTTCCCTTACTGAGATGTCCCTTTGCTATCTTTAGGCTTTGGCTGTTTTCAATTGCTTTCCTCACTAGTTCACAGTTGAATTTTCTTACGTCTTCAGTGATTCTTTTTCGTACTGTCTTGCATAGCTCTATATATTCAACTTTGGAAGTCACACCTTCTTTAGTTGTCCTCATCTCTCTTCTTATTTACATCAACATTTTGGTTTTTCCTGATAATTTGTTCACATGCAACTTGTTCTTAGACCCAGCTAATTTTGTTGCTGTTTGCATAAGAGCTTTGATTATTTTTCTGTTAACTTCAAAAATATCCACGTCTTCCGATGTCAGGCCTTCTAAAGCAGAGAATCTGTTCCTCAGTTCCAACTTGAAGGTATTATGGTGTTTTTTAAGGTTGGTTATGTCAATACATTTTGTTTGTCTTATGAGCTTGCCACGTTCGAGTTTAGTGTTGAGGTGCATCTTACATCTCACCAATCTATGGTCACTACCTGTGTTGAACTTGTTTAGCACACTGCAGTCTTCTATTACGAATTTTTTGTTACACGTAATAAAATCAATTTCACTTGTCGTCCCATTTGGATATCTCCATGTCCATTTCCTGTGTGGCTTTTTCTTGAAAAAGGAGTTAAAGATGAAAATCTGTTCTGCCTCTGCAAACTCTACGAGAGTATTTCCACACTGGTTTATATATATATATATATATATATATATATATTAAGAAAGTTCTCCCAGTCCTCCCAGCACATGCAATCAAGAACATGAAACTGGGAAAAGCTCCTGGAGAAGATGAAATTACCGTGGACATCATGCAAGAAGCAAGTGGAGTAATTGAAACAGTACTCTCCCAAGTTTTCACTCGATGCCTAAATGAAGGGAAGATTCCTGAGGATTGGAACAACGCTACAATGATCCTGCTGCATAAAAAAGGTGACACTGAGGATCCCAGTAACTACAGACCTATCAGCCTCCTATCAGTGGTTTATAAAATCTTCACTAAAGTTCTTTCACACCGCTTGAAGGTAACACTGGACATGGCTCAACCGAGAGAACAAGCTGGATTCAGGAGTGGCTACAGCACTATAGATCATATCCACGTATTGAGAGAACTAATTAAAAGACTGATTGAATATGGACTCCCATTATGCGTGGCTTTTATCGATTATAAAAAGGCCATTGATTCTGCAAAACCATCAGCAGTTACAATGGCTTTGAAATTCTGTGGTATTGAAGTTGCATGCATTAATATTATTAGTAACATCTATGAAAATGCAAGTGCAAAGATTCGGCTATTTGAGAATACAGTATCTCCATAGAAATTGGAAGGGGAGTGAGACAAGGTGACGCTATATCTTCCAAAGTCTTTAATGCCACATTGCAAAATGTCTTTCAATCACTGAACTGGGAAAACAAAGGGATAACGATTAATGGAGATTGTCTAACTCACCTTTGTTTTGCTGGTGACGTAGTTATTTTTGCAACTGCTCCTTCAGAGCTGCAGAGTATGATCCAGGAACTTGCTGACAAGAGTAAAGAAGTGTGATTAAAAGCGAACTTTCAGAAGACAAAAGTGATGTACAATGCTTTTACAAGAAATGAAGATTTATCGATTGATAGGTAAATGCTGGAGATAACCCCTACCTGCATTTACCGTGGACAGCAGATGAGGGTCACAATGATGAAGAAATTAATCGGCGTATAAAACTTGGATAGAGAGCTTTTGGAATAAACAATATAATTTTCAAGAGTAATATGCCATTATGTCTTAAAAGAAAAGTGTTTGATCAATGTATCCTTCCAGTGCTTACGTATGGTGCAGAGATGTAGACCTTAACTAAAAAAGACATACAGAGACTGCAGACAATTCAGAGAAGCATGGAGAGGTGCAAGCTTGGTGTAACCAGGAGAGATAAGAAGAGGAACTTGTGGATCAGAACAATTACAAGAGTGGAATACATCATGGTCAGAGTAAAATCCCTGAAATGGCAATGGGCTGGACATATTGCCAGGACAGACCATCGATGGACAACTGAAGTTTTAGACTGGATTCCAGGGGACAGGAAAAGACCCAAAAGAAGACCACACGGGAGGTGGGTGGATGAAAATCGAAGGTATGCTGGAGTATCTTGGAGACGAGTGGCACAAGGCAGACGGTTGTGGAAAAAACTTGGGGAGACCTTCCAGGAGTGGATTGATAATGGTTGACAATGGCGATGATGATGATATAAAGTATATACAAAGAAGAGTAATCACTGAATTATGACAACCCCCAACTAAAGTGGATGCGGCCTTTTAACCACGTGATTTGCGAGAAGGCGCGATTAGTCGACCGACGTGGCATAATTAAGGTGTGAATAGAGCAGTAGGTAGTAAAATTCAGAGCGCGATGGATAAACGGAAGGATATGTCGGACTTTGAGAAAGGGTAGATTGTCGGAGCTTGGAGAACGGGTGCCAGGTTCACTGTAAACAGCCACACAGGAAAACTGTCACACCGGAAAATTGACACACAGGAAAACTGCCACACGCTTTTCATTAAGGGGCAGGGTACAAATTGCCATTCCTCCGAGAAACACTTTGAATGTGTGGCAGTCTTCCAAGTTTCCGAATTATGTGTGGCAGTTTCCTAAGGTACCTAACGATGGGAAAGAGCTCTTTTGTTTGTCTGAATTTTCATGTCGGTTCAACTTCTGGCCACAGAAGTTCGATGGGGGGAAGGGGGGGGGTAAAAGATTGCCGTTTCCTGGCCTATATTGAGAATTGAATTGGGAACTCCAAACAAATTTCGAGAAAACATGCTATGTAAGCCAAGCGAAAATTGCTGTGTTAAGGAAAGGACAAATCAGGTGGGATTTTTTAATAGCGCTGCACTTTTACTTTACGCACTAAATATTTACATAACATGTCAAATTTGTAATATTTTTCTTTTACTTAATTAAATCTTAGGCCCTACACCTCGGCCTTTTTAACAGCTTTGAATCCGCCGACTTCATATTCATTACGCTTACGTATCAAATCAAGTCAATAGCATTGCGGTTTTACTTAGGCACTAAATATTAAAGTCATAGGAAAAAGGCATAGGCCTTTCTAACAGTTTTTATTCTACCAGTGTCATATTCACAACGTTTACACATTAAATCAAGTTAATAACATTGCGTTTTTATTTAAGCACGAAATATTTATTCACAGGGCCTAGGCCCTTTTACCAGTTTTTATTCTGCCAATGCCATATTCACAACGTCTACACAGAAAATCAAGTTAATAATATTGGGCGTTTTCTTAGGAACGAAATATTAATTCATAGGCCCTAGGCCTATGCCTTTTTAATAGTTTTTACTTTATCATTGTCATATTTACAACGTTTACACAACAAATAAATGTAATAATATTGCTCTTTTACTTAGGCACGAAATATTCGCTCATAGGCCCTAGGTCTGGGCCTACCCCGTATTCAATGGCGGCGAACAGGGCATTTTGTTGTTGTAAAGAGAGAAAGTGTGTGACCTGCCGGTAGATGGCAGTACAATGCTCCCGAGACAGGAAACGCAGGTGAGTGGTTAGTTGCGTTCCAGACCAGCGAGAAGAACGCTGTGTGTTTGCGGAAGTTGCTGATGGACATTACAAGATGCCATTTTCAACGGCACAACGGGTATTTATTGTGGAAGTGTATTTTGAACGGCACAACAGGTATTTATTGCGGAAGTGTATTTTCAACAGCAATCATATGCACACGTACAGAAGCAATTTAATCGAAGGTGTCCTGACGTGCCTGTGCCCAACAGATCAACAATTATGCGAGTCATCAGCCGTTTCCGAGAGACTGGGAGTGTTTGTGACAAAAAGAAGGCGAGAAGATCCCATGTGTTATGGGACGCCAAACTAGAGGAAGTACGGGCAGCATAACAACTTTTGCTAACGAAGAGTTTGCGTAAACTGGCCTCACAACAACAGATGTCGTATGGGAGTGCACACAAGGAGACCAAGAAATTATGTCTCCGTGCGTACCGTGGCCACTGGGTACAAGAACTCAAAGAACCGGACACGCACCGACGAATGACGTACTGTAGGTGGCTAACAGCGTTTGTGAGATGTCACGGAATAGGCCTGTTGGATAAAGTGTTTTTCAGTTATGAGGCGTATTTTCACCTTAGTGGATACGTCAACAGTCAGAAAAACAGATATTGGTCAACAGAAAACCCCCATGTGTTGCAAGAAACGCTATTACATGCATTGAAAGTCGGGGTGTGGTGTGTAATTTCAAGACGACGAATAGTGGGGCCGATATGTTTTGACACAACTCTCAACAGCCAGTCGTACCAGGACATCATTATGCAATTTTTTTCACATCTGGAAGCAGACGAACGTTATTGTTACTTGCAACAGGACGGGGCAACGTGTCATACGTCTCGTGACACCCTGCAGTTTCTTGACGACATGTTTGGATGACCTGATTTATCTCCACCAGAATTTTTCCTCTTGGGGTATCAGAAAGGTTGTGTACACCGACAGAATCCACGTACTGTAGACGAATTGAATCGCCGCATTACCAGCGAGATTATGTCTATCAACTGTAAGCTCCTACGCAAGGTGGCATCCATCATGCCTAAGAGGGCTCGCAGCTGCGGGTGGACATTATTTCGAACACCTCCTGTAAACAAGTACGTATGTCATTTGGTGTCGGTATCTCGTTTTCCTATTAAACCCATGATATGTCCGTATTTCACTGGTTTTCTGTATTGTTACAGAGATTTTATACGGGGTTTTAAGATTTCATATAAAATCTCGAAATGCAACCTTTTTCCATCTCGTGCTGCCATTCCTTTGTCTTCACAAAGCGTGAGAGAAATTTCTCAGTCAGTTCCCTATTAGACACCGGATGCACGGTTATTTACTAAGACGACATTCTGTCTAAGATTAGTATATGTGTTACCGCTAAAGTGCAGAAATCAGTTATTCTACAGATTATCTAGGTAATGTGCAGATTAACTAGGGTGATCCGTTAAAGTGCCGAAAATTGTTTCATTGCTCAAATTACCTAGGTAATCTGCAAATTACCTAGATAATCTGCAAATCACCTACTAGGCACTCGTTAAAGTGAAAATAAGATCTTTGCTGGAACAACAGCAACGTTTCTGTACGCTTAAATTAACATAATGTTATTTATTTATTTTTCGATATATAAAGAATCAAGTTAATACAATCAAACAATCAACAAATTAGTTGATAGAATCAATCAATTAAAAAACTATAATAGAAAGAATCAAACGGTTTAAAATATTATTATAATTAAGGAAATGAATTTACAAAACATATGATAAAATTATGCTTACTTATTAGTGCAATCTAAAGATTGGTGACACTTTGAATTACATAGCAATTCCTTTTTGCGACAAGCACACCTATTTGTGGTACATTTAGATTGGCAGACACATTTTCTGAAACCCTGCGCAGTACCAAGGGATTGTTTTATTGCTGTTTGACGAAAAGATATTTCTACAGCAGGGATATCTTCTTTCGTTAAAAATCTCTCTTTGCAAACATTGAATTCAGATTTTGCATGCAACTGCTTTAAAATACCCGTTTTAGTACCAAGTTTATAAAAGCCATCCTCTGTTTTACTAAGAACCACAGCTAAAATCGAGTGGGCATCAGTTTTTGCTCTGTCTACTTCGGGTACTTTAATTCTCACAGTGACACCTTCATCGACATTTGGGTGCTTTGCATTAGAAACTGTTAACATTTTCTTTGCTTGCTTTTCTAAACCTTTCTTGGCTTCATCCCGCTGTATTTTCTGATCCATATTCTTTTTACAGATGTTGCACAATACATTCTTACCATACCCTTTCTCTTTAGGATCTATTTCACCACAAATTACGTGAATAAACATATCACACGATTTACACTTGTGAGCACCTGATGTTGCTTTTGAGCAAACAATACAGACTATGTCTTGTATAGTCCTCTTTACAGGCTCTGTACGAAACTGGAGGGAGAGGGGGAAGGTGTAGGGAAAGAAAATTAGAGAAACAGGCGAAACCAAATTAAAAGTGGAGGGAAGGAGGAAGGTGTAGGGAAAGGAAATGAGAGAAACAAACTTTTGAACTTTAACGATACGGAAGCCGTTAATGTGCACATTACCTAGGTAAAATGCGGAAAACTCTCGATTCCGCACGTTAACGGAGCAAATCAGTTAATCTGCAGATTAGCTAGGTAATGTGCACATTAACGGCTTTCGAGCTTTAGCGGTAACATATGCACATTGTTTGGGTGAATGGAGATTAACTCAATCGCGCCTCTTTTGATGCTTTACAGGTTTCAATCTCAAGGGTGCCGACAAATGACTAGCTCTTCACATTTTACTTTGAGGCTTGGGATTTACCGAAAGCGGGATGGTTCCTTCTCACGGTGAATTTTAGGATATGCTTAAGGGCATTTCTTGGAGACAAGGGAAGGAGGCGAAGTACAGTGGTCTCTAGGTTTAGGAAGCGAGCGGTGACGGAAAAGTACGACGAGGTGACGGAAAAGCACCTGGCGAGGCCGGGAAAGTCTTAGGTGGACCGGGAGGTTAAGGGATTTCACGATAGTGCCAGAGATTATCGAAAGCAGGAGACTTAAAAAATAGCACAGCTAACGGACAATCTTTGCAGGCAATTAAATGAAGAAAAGTTTTTGTAGACATATTTACGAATCAAGAACTATTTGCATACTGTTTTACTATCATCTTCAACTATATAAGACTTAGCAGCTCAACCACGCAATGTTTATGAAGTTAAGAACAAAAGATAGCAACGAACTTGTTAACAACATATTGAACACAATCTGAATGCTGGGTTGCTTGATAAAATGATCACCCGGTACTTACTATTGCCGCAGCCATAGTTTAGTAAATATCAACTTTTATGATTCACGTATCTTCTTTCATTGGTTTTTCAACAATAATATTAATCCACCAACCTAAATACCGCTCAGTGTCAGGAATTAATAAACCTTGTTTGTTTGTCGTTATGGTTTAATCTCGCCCTGGACTCTGGCTCGGCGTGTTTGTGAGTGATGCAAATAAATGTAATGTGTCGTACATAAATAAATGTATATTATCAAATCACTCGTTTTATTTCACACTTAAAAAGATCTTGGCATGCCAAAGATGCATCGCATAAATTATCTACGAAGAGTGCATGGGAAGTCCCTCGATTATTTATTTATTTTTGTTTTTAGGAAATGGCCTCATGGGAAATACTAAAAATAAGGCGCGCACCTGAGCATTATTTTACAAATAGAGCCGAAAATAATGTTGTTTCTTAAGTAGAAAATCCTAAGTGCATAAATACACATAGGGAATAATACGTGGCTAAAAATTAGCTGGGTCTAAGAACAAGTTGCGTGTAAATAAATTATCAGGAAAAACGAAAATGTTGATGCAAAAAAGAAGAGAGATGAGGACAACTAAAGAAGATGTGACTTCCAAAGTGGAATATATAGAGCTATGCAAGACAGTACGAAAAAGTATCACTGAAGACGTAAGAAAATTCAACTGTGAACTAGTGAGGAAAGCAATTGAAAACAACCAAAGCCTAAAGATAGCAAAGGGACATCTCAGTAAGGGAAGAAAACAGATTATGGCACTGAGAAAAGAAGTTGGTTCTGTAACAAGAAATGGAGGCGAAATTTTGACAAGAGTGAAAGATTTCTACTCCAAATTATATGAAAGGGATGATACATGCACTCCAGACATCATGAAAGATACCAGTACCAGAGTTCCTCCAGTCCTTCCAGCAGAAGTTGCACATGCAATCAAGAACATGAAGCGGGGAAAAGCTCCAGGAGAAGATGGAATTACTGTAGACATCATACAAGAAGCAAGTGGAGAAATCGAAACAGTACTCGCCCAAATTTTCACTCGATGCCTTAATGAAGGAAAGATTCCTGAGGATTGGAACACCGCTACAATGATCCTGCTACATAAGAAAGGTGACATTGAGGATCTCGGAAACTACAGACCTATCAGCCTCCTATCAGTAGTTTATAAAATCTTCACTAAAGTTCTTTCACACGCTTGAAGGTAACACTGGACATGGCTCAACCGAGAGAACAAGCTGGATTCAGGAGTGGCTACAGCACAATAGATCATATCCATGTGCTGAGAGAACTAATTGAAAGAGCGAGGGAATATGAACTTCCATTGTGCATGGCTTTTATCGATTATGAAAAAGCCTTTGATTCGGTGAAACCATCAGCAGTTAACAATGGCTCTGAAAACCTGCGGTATTGAAGATGCATACATTAATATTATTAATAACATCTATGAAAATGCAAGTGCAAAGATTAGGCTGTTTGAAAATACAACACACATAAAAATTGGAAAGGGAGTGAGACAAGGTGACACCATATCTCCGAAGCTCTTTAATGCCACATTGGAGGGTGTTTTTCAGTCACTGAGCTGGGAAAACAAGGGGATAAAGATAAATGGAGATTATCTAACCCACCTTCGTTTTGCTGATGACGTAGTCATTTTTGCAACTAGCCCATCAGAGCTGCAGAGTATGATCCAGGAACTTGCTGACAAGAGTAAAGAAGTGGGATTAAAAATGAACTTTCAGAAGACAAAAGTGATGTTCAATGCTTTTACAAGAAATGAAGATTTATCGATTGATGGAGAAAAGCTGGAGATAACAGATGCGTACGTTTATCTTGGACAGCAGATATCAAGTGAGGGTCACATTGATGAAGAAATTAATCGGCGTACAAAACTTGCCTGGAGAGCTTTTGGAAGAAACAGCATAATTTTCAAGAGCAATATGCCATTATGTCTTAAAAGAAAAGTGTTGGACCAATGCATCCTTCCAGTGCTTACGTATGGTGCAGAGACGTGGACCTTAACTAAAAGAGATATACAAAGGCTGCAGACAACTCAAAGCAGCATGGAGAGGTGCATACTTGGTGTAACCAGGAGAGATAAGAAGAGGAACTCGTGGATCCGAAAAATGACAAGAGTGGAAGACATCATGATCAGAGTTAAATCCCTGAAATGGCAATGGGCTGGACATACTGCCAGAAGGACAGATCATCGATGGACAGCCGAAATTTTAGATTGGATTCCAAGGGACAGGAAAAGATCCAGAAGAAGACCACATGGGAGATGGGTGGATGAAATTCGAAAGTATGCAGGGGTGACATGAAGGAGACTGGCACAAGACAGACCGTTGTGGAGGAAACTTGGGGAGACCTTCGTCCAGCAGTGGATTGATAATGGTTGACAATGATGATGATGATGATGAGGCTAAAGAAAATGAATCCATAACTACTACATACAGTAGCAAAATACTGTTCTTCACGTGTTTATACTAGCAATTTTAAGCAGAAGTCAACAGATTCCTGGTAATATTAACAAAAAGCAAACCACGAGCAGCACAATCAAAAGGACTTACCCCAGCTTTGAAAAGTAGGCCTACATTCATTGTCATCCGGTTTCTTCTGCTAGTGACCGAATATCAGCGTTCGACAAGACATTATATCACAACGAACGGTAAAAACGACCAATTGAGCAAAACTTGAATTAAACGGTATAAAACCAAGTATAAAATAGTGAAATTCGAATGAAATGAGAACATTAAAATCTATTGAGAAGTAAAACCAACAAAGTTAAAAGTTGAAAATGACAAAAACCACGGGACCTATCTACGTTCTACCTATGCTACCAGCATCCATACATGTTTCAGCAAATGTTATGCCTTTATCAGTGGAAGAGTTACCTAATCCTCCACAATTAACTCAGATGTAACATGACATGCCTGAATGAAAGACCGTATGTTAACTTCATCGCATAAGCTATGAACACCTATACCCTATCGCGCACTTCTTGTGTAGCGCCATCTGTGGGGGCTTTGTCGACATATTCGTCCTACTGATCGACCAAGCTAAGCAAGCAGAGTTTATCTGACTTCTGTTTAATAATACGTTGATTTTCAGAATGTAACAGGTATCTCCATGCGTATGGAATATCGATAGGTGAATTACTGTTACAATACTTCCCTTTATATTTTTCAATAATGAGAGCCTCTGAAGTGAGAATTTGTTTATGAGATCGAAGTGATGTTAGAATTTTGATTTTTCCAATCAGGCACAGCATTGTGTTCGATGCAATATTGAATAAGTGCTGTTTGGGGCCATTTCTTTTCCCAATCGTATACATGTTCTTTTAATCGAATAATAAGGCGCCTCTTAGTACTACTGCCTATGTACATAGAATCTCTTTGGGGTTCGTTATTATTGTGATACAACATACGCCCGATTTATCGAAGATTGACTTGTTGTCATTATAGGTTAATAAGACACCATTATCGGTGATAGTTTCAGCTAAAAACATTTGGTGCTCTGCATATTCTCTCTTTAACAAATTGGTAATAGGTGATAAAAAAGACTTGATAAGCAGGCTTTATATTCAATTTTTTATGCAAAATTTGAACGTTATTTTTTATATTGTCGTAAATGGAAGTGATCAATCTACCACTATAACCAAATGCTTCTGCAGTATTCCTGATCCACGGTATAAATCCATACAATCAGAGCAGGCTGAATTGCAGTGGGTCAGGAATACTGCAGAAGCATTTGGTTATAGTGGTAGACTGATCACTTCCATTTACGACAATATCAAAATAACATTCAAATTTTGGATAAAAAAAGTTAATTATAAAGCTTACTTATCAATTCCTTTTTACCACCTATTACCAATTTGTTAAAGAGAGAATGTGCAGTGCATCAAATATTTTTGGCTGAAATTATCACCGATAATGGTGCCTTATTAACCTACAATGACAATCATCTTCGATAAATCGGGCGTATATTGTATTCCGATAATAACGAACCCCAATCAAAGAGATTCTATGCACATAAATAGTACTAAGAGACGACTTATTACTCGATTAAAAGAACATGCGTACGATTGGGAAAAGAAAAGGCCCAAAACAGCACTTACTCAATATTGCATCGAACACAATGCTGTACCCGATTGGGAAAATGTCAAAATTCTAACATCACTTCGATCTCATAAACAAATTCTCACTTCAGAGGCTCTCATTATTGAAAAATATAAAGAGAAGTGTTGTAACAGTAATTCACCTATCGATATTCCACACGCATTGAGATACCTGTTACATTCTGAAAATCAACGAAGCATTAAACAGAAGTCAGGTAAACCCTGCTTGCTTAGCTTGGTCGATCAGCAGGACGAATATGTCGACAAAGCCCCCACAGATGGCGCTACACAAGAACTGCTCGATAGGGTATAAATGTTCTCATAGCTTATATGATGAAGTTAACATACTGTCTGTCATTCAGGCATGTCATATTACATCTGAGTTAATTGTGGAGGACTATGCACTTGTGAACTCTTCTACTGATGAAGGAATAATATTAGCTGAAACATGTATGGATGCTGGTAGCATGGGTAGAATGCAGATAGGTCCCGTGGTTTCTGTCATTTTCAACTTTTAACTTTGTTGGTTTTACTTCTCAATAGATTTTAATGCTCTCATTTCATTCGAATTTCACAATTTTATACTTGGTTTTATACCGTTTAATTCACGTTTTGCTCCATTGGTCGTTTTTACCGTTCGTTGTGATATATGTCTTGTCGAACGTTGATATTAGGTCACTAGCAGAAAAAGCCGGATGACAATGGATGTAGGCCTACTTTTCAAAGTTGGGGTAAGTCCTTTTGATTGTGCTGCTCGTGATTTACTTTTTGTTAATACACTGGTGCGCAAAAATTAGGGACTAAGAGGAGAAATTAGCATAACAGCGGAACGAGCAGGCAAAACGGACCGAAAGACCATTCAGGAGATAGACTAGGGTCCGGTACGGTAGGGCATGCGCGTATATGCAGCATAACGTACGGGGGGTGTCGGAAGGGTATAAAGCACACGGGCGGTGTATGCTCAGCAATTCGGTGAAAGCTATTGCACGGTGTACATCGGTTTGAACGACGTCGAGTTGCTGCCACCGTGTGATATGGCCAACAGGCAATCCAGTAGACGACATCTGGATGACTTTACCCGAGGTCGCGTCATTGGAAAGTTGGAAGAAGATCGAAGTGTGACTAGTGTGGCCGAGGAGTTCGGGATCGCTCACAGCATCGTTTCACGAGCTTGGAGAGCATTTTAAACGACAGTAACAGCTGTCCGAGAGTTTAGCAGTGGTCGTCCACGAGCAACCACGGCTGCGGACGATCGGTATATTGTCCTACAGACGAGAAGAAACAGACTGCAGGCAGCAGGAGAAATCGCAAGCTACATGCAACAGACAACTGGATGCCCGTTATCGCGTTTTACCGTGGCCAAGAGGCTGCACAAAGGTGGTCTATTTGCACGACAACCAATACGGTGTGTGCCATTGACGCCTGCTCATCGAAGACGGCGGTTTCCGTGGTGCCAGGAACACAAGAACTGGACACATCAGCAATGGGGTCGAGTTCTCTTTGCGGATGAGAGCCGATTTAGTCTGATGGGCGATTCTGGACGTATACGCATCTGCAGAGAGCAGGGAACACGCAACCAGACCTCCAACATCATCGAAAGTGACCGGTTTGAAAGTGGCGGAGTTCTCGTTTGGAGCGGTATGATGCTTGGTAGCCGTACTAACCTCCACCTCTTCCAAGGAGGTTCAGTCACTGGTGTCCGCTATTGTACCCAGGTATTCCTGCCTCACGTGCGTCTGTTTAGAGGTGCTGTGGGTCCTGAGTTCCACTTTATGGATGACAACGCTACACCTCATCGTACAGTGGCTGTCGCAGAGCTGTTGAAGAGTGAAGATATATTCAACGCATGGATTGGCCCGCAAGGTCCCCGGACCTAAATACAATCGAACACGCGTGGGACCTTCTCGGGAGACGCTTGGCAGCACGTCACTAGCCGCAAGCAACGATTCCGCAGCTGCGGTTGACGCTACAAGAGGAATGGGCCGCGATGCCTCAACAGCTCCTTGACAACCTCGTCCTCAGCATGGACAGACGTTGTAAATCCCGCAACGCAATCAAGGGTGATCATATCCCCTACTAAAGACTGATTTTTCTTGGCAGCCGCCTGTCACATGGACGTTTCTGTCTTCTGTCCAGTTGTGCTCGAAGCTGCCTTTCAATAAAGTGCCTTTGTATCCTTTGGATTCCTTGTTTGGACGGTTTTGCTCACCTGTTCCATATTCTTACATCTTGGGGATCTTATGGTATGATTTGAGTCGATGTGGAGCACTTCTGCACGTCGTTATATTCGAAAAACCGTCTCGTGTTTAATTTTTGCACGCCAGTGTAGTACCAGGAACCTGTTGACTTCTGCTTAAAATTGCTAGTATAAACACGTGTAGAACAGTTTTTTGCTACTGTAAGTAGTAGTAGTGGATTAATGTAGTTTCTATTGGATTTTGCGTTTTTTGATGACGGGTTAGTTTCATAAGACATCGCCTTATATGAAGCGTTTGGTTTTATTAAAGTGATAGAATAATTATGCAAGAAATGATCTTCAAAATGTGTTTTGTAATTTGTTTCATGATATAGGCTGCAACGTTCTTTTTGTTGCTCGCTCATCCCTTTGTCTGTCTGTATCGTCATTATCTTATTCTTCCTCTCTTTATGAGAATTTTGTTTGCATATGTCTGAGATGCTTTGTAACCGAACTTCTTCCCCAAGCATTGTAGTAGTTATAAAAGTTTAAAGTGTAAACCTTTGTCAATGAAACTGGCACATCAGCCGACCGTGGTGACATGTTGATCAGACGAGGCGTTCCGATGACTCTGCGTCTGTGATGTGTGTCTGGGTGCGGTTAAGGTCAAGTGCAATGATCTGCTGATGAAGTGCTTGGATTCGTTCTTTCAATAAGGGGTTTTCTTATTTTTAGGGTCTCGGTCAATTCTTGCTTACAGTGGCAGTTTGAAATCATTGTACTCCAAGGAAAAAAGTCCGTGCAAAGATTTCTTTCCGCTGCTCCGAGTCTGATAACATGAAACAGATGTCTGGAAGTCCCACCGAATGTCATCCGGAACACTACCTGAGCAAATGGCTGGCTGCCTCGTACGCCTAACAAATGCAAATATCAAAAGATACGCACATAACTTCTAATTTCTGAATGAATCACAACTAAATTCATCCCGCAGGAGTACATCAGCCCACACGAGGATCGTGCCAAGTCTACCAAGTACTTGGGTTTTTTAGTTTTGCTTTTGAGGCGTAATTGTATTAAACTTATGGCTGCATGCTTTTCTGTTTTATTCTATATAACAGGGATTACTGCGTGAAAACTGAATAAATCACTTATACGAATGACCTTCAGGGTAGTCTTTCGTAGCGATAAATACTTGTTCCAACCCCCGCATTGGGGGGGGGGGGTCATGGCTAAGAGGGCTTCTAACCCCAGGAAAAAATATTTTACAATTTTTTGTGCAGAAACTGCATATGACACTGGTTTAAAAAGCAGCCGGGATTTTACCTCGCAGCTTTGAATGAAGTATTAAGAAAAGGGAATTTTTGGTGTGTTTTTTTTCGTTAAATAAGTAAGACATTTGAAAATCATTTTCGCGGTTTTATTTTATAAAATTTGGATGACAGGAAAGCAGCTATTCTAGACAACTGGAGACGCCTTTTCACAGCCCTAGCAATCGCCCCTATGTATGTATATTAAGGTGGACGTCAAGTAATTTTGCTTCCTATACTTCCAATGGAAAAACTTCTGTACACATTTTCTTCACAATTAATGCGTTCCCAAAGATGAAAATTTGAACATCGATTAAAATATCTTCATTTTATAACTTGGAATTCTTAATATTTTCTAAAACATAACCATAATTATGCAATCCAACATTTGTTTGTCTACTGACGTCATCAAAGTAGAGGTCGCGCCATCTTTTTTCTGGTTCCAACACCACCAAAGGAAAAGTTATTGATTTTTAATACAATTATGATTATGTTTTAGAAAATATTAAGTATTCCAATTTATAATATGAAGTTATTTTAATCAATGTTAAAATTTTCATTCTTGGGAGCACATTAATTGTGAAGGAAATATGTACAAACGTTTTTCCATTTTAAGTATAGGAAGCAAAATTACTTCATGTCCACCTTAACAAGGAAATCTGAAAGAAATATCAGTTAAATGAATGTAATGTTTATACCAATGAGGATATGATGTTATGAATTACCGTTGTTTGCACATAAGTACGCATTCGGAATATGATGAACAGAAAAGGTATTCTTCAGATTGCGATTAAACAGAGACCTGTGTCATTATTTTTATAACAGTGAAGAAAAAAATTAACTGTGAGCAAAACATCGTGGCATTTTATTAAGTGTGTTATTTATACATTCAAAAGTAACTAATTTAATGTTTTTTTTATATATTTAAGGATACATAATTATTAATTGTCTCTTATTTTTTTGCTTACGTATGTTTCGTATTACAGTATAAATCAGAAAAAGTCATTTGACATTCTCACAGCGTAGCTAGGTGTTGCGTATTCGGAATTTCAAAGAGGCAGGCCTTAGTTCTCCAACAGAAGAAAATCCATGTGATTAACTTTGGCGTAAGTGTTTTGTAATACTTTGGAATGGTATAAAACTAGGGTAATAATTTTAATTACAACGTGCACATTTGTGTTTCATGCAATAAGGTGCAATAATTTTGGTTTTACGAAAAATACCTGTAGGTTTCACAGAATTTTAATTACAAAAGCACACCCATAAAATTAAGTTCATATTATGGAATTTAAAATTTCCAGTAATTGGAAGCTAATAGATTTTCACAAAAGGGCCTCGAAGATATTTTTTGCGAGGGTTCCCCAAGTTTTTCCGGTACGCCACTGCTCCAAATTATCTACCAGCGCGCCAAAAAAAAAAAATCACCTATCTATTCAATCATTTGAAATCGCAAAAAAGCTACTCGGTGTTATTCGGATTGTCAAATTCCATATCACCAACTATTTTGATTTTTAGCTCCTTTTTAGTTCTAGAAATGTGTGAACCACCTCTGTATGATAATGTGAAAAATAAAATATAATTAAAGTTCAAAATGAAATTATTCATTGCTTAAATGTTCTGTCTGATAACCTTTTCTCTGGACTATAAACGTACATCTATATTTCCAAGAATAACACATTTCTTAAAATTGGTAGTGGTATTTTATTCCACGACTCTTCCACTGATATCCATAGTCCAATCATTGTTTTAGGTCTGCGTTAAGAAAGCTTTCTTTTTCAGCAGTCCGAAGGCACAATAGTCCATTGGTGACAGATCAGGGGACTTTGAAGGAAATGAGTAAAAGGTAAAGACTTGATACCTGTCTCATTTTTCATTTTTTTTTTCAAGAAACATAATAGTAAATTTGGTTGTACGACTGGCAGCCTTATCCTGAAGGAGTTATCCCCTTTAGAGGCTTCGTGGATAAAGAAATGATATTTATTCCTTAAATATAAGAGTCAAAACATTATTTTGGTAATGTATGTAGAATTGATTTTAGCATTCTTTTCAGTTTTCTTAACTTTAATTTCCCAATGTACGAGAAACCAGCAATAATCACGAATCCTCTGCTGATTCTTGGAACCAAGTTTGTAAGTCAATAATCACAATAGATTTCCATCTGTCTCCGGCTAAGAGATTTTCATAAAGAAGTCTAACCGGTGTTCCTGCGCTGGGTCACGTGCCGAGGCAAAAGGCGGTGAACGTGTTTTTTGTTTTTTTGCAGATTCAAATTTTTGTTTATTACCTTGTTTACAGTTGATACCATGGGCGCCGACGGGGGAGTGGTCACAGGAGTCACTTGACCCCCTGTAGAATTATTTCCCCCTTTATTTTATTTATTACCATTTTTACACTCGCAGAACTGGAACACAAAGAAAGATGGAGTTTGGGGCGTTTAATTTAATATCCAATTTTTATACTTCTTTAGTAGTAGTAGCGTTCTAGTGTATAACACAAAGGGATTCTCGAAGAGTCTTCATCTGGAGACAGCGTGGAACCGTCTGTCATCCCTCCAACATAAGGGAAATCGACCACTTTGGTGGAAGTGGAATCCTTCTGTAGGCAGGCATCATGTTGGACGGCCGTACACCACTGCACGTCTTTG
Organism: Macrothele yani; assembly: GCA_039090855.1. Lineage (NCBI taxonomy): Eukaryota > Metazoa > Arthropoda > Arachnida > Araneae > Macrothelidae > Macrothele > Macrothele yani. Next base: position 10,405,243 of record CM077022.1, on the reverse strand, counting down.
ATGGGGGCACTGCAACCGCACAGCGCTATAAGGATGAGGTCCTTGAACCTTATGTGGGGATTTCCCAGGGTAGCTGTCGGACCGAACTTCATTTTTATGGACGATAACGCGAGGCCACCCAGAGCTCAGCTTGTGCACGATTTTCTGGAGGGAGAGGATATTCGCCGTATGGTGTGGCCAGCGAAGTCGCCGGACCTAAATCCTATAGAGCATGTTTGGGACGCTCTAGGAAGAGCCATTACACGACGTCGAGGACCCTCCAGGAGTTAAAATTCACGCTTTTAGAAGAATGGGATTTGTTGCCACAAGCTGTTATCAAAAACCTCATCTACAGTATGAGGGCTCGTTGTGCGACCTGTAAAGCTGTGCCACACTTCGTATTAGCCGGATCGTTCTCGAGATATGATTTATCATGTTTGGACCGTTTTGGGTCTAATTTGCATATCGCACGCAATTTTACCTCCTGTTCGTTTTGTTATGTTGCTATTGCATGTCTCACAGTATGAGACATCTGTGTACCAAATTTCATTGCAATAAACCATTTAGTTGTCAAGATATCACAGAATATGTGTTTGTGACCTTAATTTTGGACATCAGTGTAGATTGCGTTTCGTGATTTTTGTTTCAAACTTCGACGTAACAATCTTTCGCTGTGTCAGCTCAAGGAAGGGCGGGCCCCATGAGACCTCCCCTTGGTTACGCCACTGTTAGTAATATGAATGAGACTTTTTACGCTTTGCAACCGTTGGTTGAAGAAGCGTGTATGCTGCAGCTTTGTCCGTCCGTCCGTTTGTCCGCACGATAACTCGCGCAAAAATGGGTCGATTTCGATGAAATTTTAGTATGTGGTAGGGGACCACCTGGGGACGAACCCTATTGAAAATGGATGAAATGGGGTCAAAGGTCGCGACATAGGAGCGGGATCCATTCCTTTGCCCTTATGCGTCATAACTTACGAAAAAATGCTTCGATTGAGACAAAACTTTATCATGTTGTTTCGGAAGTATACTTTACCGGTTTTGTTGAATATCATTGAAATAGGGTCAAAGGTCAGGTCATAGGAGCGATATTTATTCTACAGCAGTTATCCTCATAACTTGAGTAATGATTTCTGGTATGTTGGAAAGCGTATTATAATCAATGCATTGCATGATTTTACTAACTTGTTTTTAATAGACGAGGTTGTTACTCTAGAAAAGACCGCCCCGATGAGCGGGGAGAGTAGAGGACTCCTGGCTGATCATGCTATCTGAGTCTGGGATCCATTCCCAAATGAGGCATGGGCGATGTCCCTGCCAGGTTCTGTCCCCTTCCTGGAACCTGTGGCATCAAATTCGGGACGGGAAGCTACGTATGGCCTGAGATGTTCAGGGGACTGCTTGAGTCCTGAAAAAGAGAGAGCAGGGAAGATGAAACCGAATTCTCTATTGTCACGCGAACGACTTTTGAATCCTTTCCGAAGGGAAAGCAATTTTTCAAACAGGTTTTTTATAAAAAGAAAGACGTGAGAGAAGAAAAGAATGTATTTACGGCCCTTAATGGAAAAGCTGCGCATAAAACACATAACGTGCGCAGTAGTCTTCTTAGTGAATGGAACCCGTTGAATTTTATTTTACAACTGGAATTCGAGAATCCCTGTTGTAAAATAAAATTCAAATAATGTGAACACCAAGCTCAGAGACTTTACTTTTAATGCATCTACGTACGTGGCAATACGTAAAGGTATCCACCACTTTTTAGTTATAACAGCTTTGTTTGGTACCTCAAGATCCTGTTTAAGTGCATTTAAAGTGTCTTGTTGCAAAATTACTTTCAGGGTGACGACAAAATGAGCTACCTAACGGACTTAGAAAGAGAGCTAATTGTTGGTGACCGGCTTCTTGGTGCCTGCTGGACAACAGTCGCCAGGGTAGATGAGGTATATAGAGCTACTGTGTCTAGCGTCATGACAGCACAGCGCAATTAATACAGACATTTCAGGTGGACTAGAAACAACAAATCAGGTCTTTGCCCTTTCCACGTTCATAAGTGAGTCACGGAAAAAAGTCTCATTGGCCGCCACCGGGAATCGAACCCAGGTCTTCCAGTTACGCGCCGAATATGCTTCCACTGCACCACAGCGGCCTCCAATTCCTCCAAACTAAATCCTATAGAGCATGTTTTGGGATGCACAATGCTGGGGCTCCAAGAAGCAACATGCCAAATCGGCTTGGCAGTTAGTGTATGTGAGTCTGAAGGAATTCGAGGCCGCTGTGGTGCAGTGGAAGCATATACGGCGTGTAGCTTGGAAGACCCTGGGTTCAATTCCCGGTGGCGGCCAATGAGAATTTTTCCGTGACTCACTTACAGTGAAGAGCAATTGAATTAGAGATACCTGTCTAGTAACCTTTCACCCTGATGACGGTGGCGATTCGTCTCGGCATGGACTCGAGAAGACACCGAGAAGCGTTGGGAAGCCATACGGATCCACGACTCCTGAACAAGCTCCCACAATTCACAAAGATTTCATGGAGGGAGGTCATCTCTCTCGATGGCATCCCAGATGTGCTCGATGGGATTGAGGTCACGTGACGTAGCTGGCCAAGGAAGCGAGGTCACGTCGGTGGAGTGTTCATCCAACCATTCGGATGCAATTCGGAAGCTGCACTGTCTTGTTGCAGGATGAGGTCCCCAGTGGGATGTTGAAGACACACAAACGGGAGCAAATGGTCGTCCAGGATATCTTGGTAACGATGACCTGTGAGGGACGATGTCACACGTACCAGGGGTCCCGTTTCAGTCCACGTAAACAGTCACCAGAAGAGAATGCCACTTCCACCAGCTTGAAGAGTACCCTGCTGGCAAGAAGGATACATCGCTTCATGTGGTTTGCGCCGTACTCGTATCCTGCCATCCGCATGTACCAACGTGAATCTCGACTCATCAGTCCACGCAACATTTTTTCACATGTCTAGGGTCCAGTGGCGATGTTCCCGTGCGCATGCTAATCTTCGCACCCTGTGATATGCGGTCAGCAGCGGTACCCTCGTGGGACGATGACTTTTGTACCCCATAGTGAGGAGATGGTTCTGGATGGTGTGGCTGCTTACACGTTTTTGTGCACCAGCGTTAAATTGCCGAGTGATTTCTTGCACTGTGGCCCGTCTGTCCGCTGTTACAATGCGAGCTAGCTGTTGTCCACGGCAGTTGTCCCTAGCAGGGATGGTTTTAGCCGATTCGATGTACTCACGGTGCACCCGTGACACAGTGGCTCGTGAAAATCCCAGTGCCTGCACGACTTCCGAGATGGAGTGACCCATTCGTCGGGCCCCGACAATTTGCCCACGAATAAATGCGCTTAGATCTTTCGTCTTACTGATTCCCGTCGCATCACTCCTTATACTGTCGGATCGCTGCATACGTCATGTCGTTTCCGTTTACAGGGCCCCCACAACGCCACATTTGCATAATGCCAGCTGTCTCTAATTCAATTGCTCTTCAGTGTATAAACGTGGAAAGAGCGATGACCACTGTTTGATGACAGCACACCGCGTTCGTGGCAAAATCTCGTCTGCGAAACACAAGAGTGGCCGGAAAACGACCCTGACTGATAGAGACAGGCAAGCATTAAAGAGGATTATTACTCATAATAAGAAGACTACGGCGCTGAAAATTAGTACAGAGCTCAATCTGCGTCCCCAGACTCCAGTATCAACGAAAACAGTGCGCAGAGAACTGCATAAACAAGATATTCACGGCAGAGTTTCTATTGCAAAACCTCTGGTGACCCGGGTAAATGCACAACGGCGACGCCAGTAGTGCCAGGAGCATACAGTACAACGTTGACCGCCAATACATGGAAGCGTGTAGTGTGGGCGGATGAATCCAGATTCACCCTATTCCTAACCGCAGGACGTGTATACGTGCGGAAAACACCATCAGAAGCGTACAAACCCAGACTGTCTGCTCCCAACGGTGTGGTGGTTCTGTCACGTTCTCAGCGGTCATATCGCGGTTTTCAGCAGCTCCCCTGATCGCCTTGAAAGGACGGATGAGTTCCAGGGCGTATGAAACAATTTTGGCCGACCAAGTCCATCCAATGTGTCAGGCATTGTTTCCTGCATTGGATGCCATCTATCACGATGATAACGCCCCAATTCTCATAGCTCGGAATGTCCAATCATGTTTTGAGGAACATAGGGACGAACTTTCACACTATTCTTGGCCTCCCCAATTAGCAGACTTAAACATCATCGAGCCACTGTGGTCTGCGTTGGAAAACAGAGTAAGATCGTCCTCCTGCATCTCTCAAAGGACCTGGAGCAGTTTTTGCATGAAGAATGGTGTAACACCTTACTAACCACCATCCAGGATTTGTATGCGTCCATTCCAAGCAGGATTCAAACGGTTTTGATGCCAAAGGTGGTTCCCAGGTACGTGATACCTTATGTTTCTAGGTGTTCACATCATTCTGTCCAATCCCTGTATGTGCGGTGCGAAAAATCACATTTTGTACCTAAACTGTTCCTCAATAGCGAATGATGTCGGAAGCAAAGGAATGTTTTTCTTCAAATCGAACAATTAGAAGACAAGTTAGTAAAATCATGCAATGCATTGATTATTGATACGCTTTCCAACATACCAGAAATTATTACTCAAGTTATGAGGATAACGGCTGTGGAATAAATCTCGCTCCTGTGTCCTGACCTTTGACCCCATTTCGATGATATTCAACAGAACCGGTTCACTATACATCAAGAATAACATACTAAAGTTTTGTCGCAATAGATGCAGTTTTACGCAAGTTATGAGAATAATGGCTGTGGAATAAATCTTGCATTTGTGCAATGACCTTTGATCCCATTTCGTTGATATTCAACAGAACTGGTTCACTATACCTCCGGAACAACATGATAAAGTTTTGTCGCAATCGAAACATATTTAGGTAAGCTATGATGCACAAGGGCAGTGGAATGGATCCCACTCTAGTGTCCTGACCTTTGACCCCATATTGTCCATTTTCAATAGGGTTCGTCCCCAGTGGCTCACTACCACATACTAAAATTTCATCGAAATCGAACCATTTTTACGCAAGTTATGACGCATAAGGGCAATGGAACAAATCCCGCTCTTATGTCCTGCCTGACCTTTGACCCCATTTCACCCATTTTCAATAGGGTTCGTGCCCAGGTGGTTCCCTACCACATACTAAAATTTCATCGAAATCGAACCATATTTAAGCATGTTATGACGCATAAAGGCAATGGAATGGATCCTGCTTTTATGTCCTGCCCTTTGACCCCATTTCGCCCATTTTCAATAGGGTTCGTCCCCAGTGGCTCCCTACCACATACTAAAATTTCATTGAAATCGAACCATATTTACGCATGTTATGACGCATAAAGGCAATCGAATGGATTCTATTTTTATGCCCTGACCTTTGACCCCATTTCGCCCATTTTCAATAGGGTTCGTCCAAAGGTGGTTCCTTACCAAATACTAAAATTTCATCGAAATCGAACCATTTTTACGTAAGTTATGACGCAGAAGGGCAACGGAACAAATCCCGCTCTTATGTCCTGCCTGACCTTCGACCCCATTTCGCCCATTTTCAATTGTGGTTCGTGCTCAGGTGGTCCCTACCACATACTAAAATTTCATCGAAATCGAACCATATTTACGCACTTTATGACGCATAAGGACAACGGAACAAATCCCGCTTTTATGTCCTGACATTTGACCCCATTCCGCCTATTTTCAATAGGGTTTGTTCCCAGGTGGTTCCTTACCAAACACTAAAATTTGATTGAAATCGAACCATATTTACGCACTTTACGATGCATAAAGGCAATTGAATGGATCCCGCTCCTATGTCCTGACATTTGAACCCATTCCGCCCATTTTCAACAGGGTTTGTTCCCAGGTGGTTCCTTACCACATACTAAAATTTCATTGGAATCGAACCATTTTTACGCAAGTTATGGTGCATAAAGGCAATGGAATGGATCCCGCTCCTATGTCCTGACCTTTGATCCCATTTCATTTATTTTCAATAGGGATCGTTCCCAGGTGGTTCCCTACCACATACTAAAATTCCATCGAAATCGAACCATTTTTACCCAAGTTATGATGCATAAGAGCAATGGAATGGATCCCGCTCCTATGTCCTGACCTTTGACCCTGTTTCGCCCATTTTCAATAGGGTTCGTCCCCAGGTGGTCCAATACCACATACTAAAATGTCGTCGAAATCGAACCATTTTCACGTAAGTTATCGTGCGGACAGACGGACGGTCAAAACTGGATCATATACGCTTCTTCAACCTACGGTTGGAAAGCGTAAAAAAGGTATACGGAGGAAAACGTGACAAACTTTTATTAACCGTTCGGGACTAGAATATGTGCACGCAAAAATTCTTTATAGCAAAAGCTATGCGATGGAAAAAAATGTTTCAAATACGTCATGTGGGAAGCAGAGGAGCGAAAATAGGAAAGAGAGAAAATCGGGCTTTTTTTATAAAAGGCAAAGTTCGTATTCCTTACGATATACAGTACGATTTTTAAAAGACACGATGCAGTTCGAAAGAAAAATATACACCCGCGGATTCACAGTGTACCCTTCCAAGAGCGTCATAGAGTGCACGTGACAAAGTCGACCACAAGGAGATATAAGCGGCCGGCCACGACAGGCGAGCCACAGTGTTAGGTAGTAATTTGACGGACGTTCAAAACGAAATGATCATTGGCTACCGCACCAAAGGGAATTCAAACAAGAAAGATGACACCGAAATTTCGGGTTTAATAAGCACGTCTTTTCAATCCGTTCTGACGCAAATTTAAATTTATCAAAGCTATTCAAAGTCAACGGAACCAGTATGGAAAACAATAGTATCTGACGGAATAAAGAAGTTTTTCAATCGGGTTTTTAATCCCTCAGATATTGCTGTAAACGGAATCATGAGCTTGCGAACACTTAGAAACAGAGATATCGACAAAAATAAGATGTGACTTTACGTCCCCTGGTGGGAAAACCATGCATTATTTTAAGGAAGAAAGTATTCTCAAAAGGTTTTTCCATATGAGCGGTATCGGTCCAAGAAAAAAAATTCAGTCGAGTTTTCAGGAGCCCCGATTTTACTACAAATACATCATAAGCAGAAATCAACACTTATGCCCGTGGTAGCCAAACGATTCTTTACCAAACATTAGAAATTATGTGAAAAAATGTCCATCAGGTCTTGTTTGCGATAGAGGAAAAATGTTTCAAATCGGAGTTTTAGAAGCAGAAATAACGCAGAAAACGCAATTTATCATTGTGCCCCCTAGCGGAAAGTCTATGATTTACTTGAAATTTATAAGAAAACATTTCGCATCAGAAACACTATCCAACAAAGAAGGAATTTTTCAAATCGGACACTTAGAAGCAGAGATATTGACAAAAATAAGATATACATCTACGCTCCCTGGAGTAGAAACCATGCATTTTTTCAAGAAGAAAATGTTCCTAAAAGGTTTGTCAACATGAGTAGTATCGGTCAACAAACGACTTTTTTTTCAATCGAGATTTTGGAAGCTCATATTTTGCTGCAAATACATCAGAAGCAGAAATTAAGACTTACACCACCTGGTGGCCAAACTATTTTTTACAAAAATTAGAAATTATGTGCAAACGATTTCTCATCAGGAGGTGTATCCGGTGCAGAAAGAACTTTTCAAATCGGAGATTTAGAAGCAGAGATATAGGGGGGGGCAATTTACCTTTACGTCCCCTAGCGGAAAGTCTATGAATTACTTGAAAATTTTGAAATGATATGAAAAACATGTCACACTGGAAACACTATCCAACAAAGAAGGAATTTTTCAAATCGGACTCTTAGAAGTAAAGATATTGAGAAAAATAACATATACATCTACGCCCCCTGGCGGTGAAACTGTGGAATATTTTAAGAAGAAAATGCTCCGAAAAGGTTTATCGATGTGAGTGGCATCAGTCCACGAAATAATTTTTTCAATCGATATTTTAGAAGCTCAGATTTGCCGCCCCGGTGGCGCAGTGGTCTAAGGCGCTAGCCTCTGATCATTCGTCCGTAAGGGGTCCGGGTTCGAATCCCGGTCAGGCATGGATGTTGTGTTTGTCTTACGGCACTGGCTCTCTCCCTTCCCTGGAACCAGTGACCCTAAATTAGGGACGGGCGACTACTTATAGCCCATTGAGTTGCTCACGGTGGTCGTTAAACCTCCAATCCAAAAAAAAAAAAAAAAAAGAAGCTCAGATTTTATGGCAAATGCATCAGAAGCAAAAATTAACGCTTACGCCCCCTTGGTGGCCAAAGCATGCTTTACCAAAAGAAATTATATGCAAAAGATTTTTTCTCAGGAGGTGTGTCCGCTGAAGAAAAAAAATTTCAAATCAGAGGTTTAGAAGAAGAGTTATCGGGAAAAATGTAATTTATTTTTACGCCCCCTAGCGGGAAAATGTAATTATATCTAAAATACTCTTCAACATAAATGGAATCGAAAGATAAAATAATTTTTTCAATCGGATGTTTAGAAGCAAATATGTGGAATAAAACGTATTTTTGAATTCGACATCTGCATTTATGCCCTCTAGCGGCGAAATTGCATATCGTAAAAAAAAAAACGAAATGAAGGATCATCATTCGCATATTTCACGCTTCCCAATGCAAAAATAATTTTTAAAATCTGACTAATAGTTGCAGAGATTTCGTGGGTACAGATGGACGGACGGACAAACCGATAACCTAAGCACGATCTTTTTTACAAAAGACGTGCTAAAAAGGAATGATCATCGGCTACTGCATCTCAAAAACGAGACTACGTGGGCTGTTCGCGAGGTGCTGTAGTAAGGGTGTTCCAGAAATGGATTGCTGCCACACCGAGTACCTTCAGACGTCATAACTGTGGAGCCCCAAAATCCATCGCCACCAGAGGGGAACGCCGCCTCCGTCGACTGGAAATGGATAACCGACGCGCAACAGTTAAGCAATTGACCACGCAAATGAACGCTGGATCATTCGGGTACGTGTCCTCTACAACAGTAGAGCAGACGCCGTTACGGTTGGGTCTCCGGAGTCGACGCTGCGTCAAGGCGCTCATGTTAACCCAGATCCATATTCAGCAACGTCTGCAGTTCGCATGAGACTACAGTCATTCAACAGTGAAAGAGTGGGAAAAAAGTTGCCTTCTCCGACGAATCCAGGTTTCTACTCTACAGAAGGAACGGGCGGTTGTGGATACGGCGTCAGACATCCGGAAACCAACACCCGGGCACGTTTGTAGGTCAAGTACAGACCGCGGTGGCAGTGTGCATGTCTGGGGGATGTTTTCCTGGTATGGTCTCGAATCGCTGGTACCACTGAATGGGTCCCTGAACGACAACCTGTCCATCCTCGCTGACCACATGAATCCCTTCATTTTGGACTTTTACCCTGGTGGTGATGGTGTCCACCAAAACGATAATGCGCCTTGCCACGTCGCTAAGTGGGTTCGTTTCGTGACTAGTTCCAGGAACAGGAAAGCGATGACTTCGTTCTTCCTTGGCAGGCGAAATCGCCCGACCTCAATCCCATAGAGCACTTGTAGGACTACTTGGATCGACCGGTTTGCCCGAGTAGTAGTAACAGTTTGCTTCAGGGCCTCATTGCGTCCATGCAACGGCGTTTCGCCGCTGTCATCCGGGCCAAGAGTGGTTATTCGCATTATTAGGTAGGTGGTCATATTATTCTGATACGACTGTGTGCATCTACGCCACATAGGGTCAGATTCGTGCATTATTAAAAATCCAGGAGCATATCAAAAATTTTTGCTAAAGCGAATGCTATCCGATGTTAAAAAGAAATTCAAATCGGAATTTTTGAAGGAGAGCTATCGAGAAAAATAGAATTTACATTTCCTCCCACGTGGCACGTAAATTGTGAAATATTTTAGCTGAAAAATACCCAAAAAATGCTTTCGTGTTGAGAGGTATATTAGCCAAAAGGAATTTTTTCGAATGGGATTTTAGACGGGCTGTGAACTTATCTTTCACTTCTTTTTTACGCTTTCCAACCGTAATTTGAAGAAACGTATATGCTCCAGCCTTTTCCGTCTGTCCGCACGATAACTCGCGTAAATATGGTTCTATTTCGATGAAATTTTAGTATGTGGTAGGGGACCACCATGAAATGAACCCTTCTTAAAATGGGGTCAAAGGTCAGAACATAGGAGTGGAATCCATTCCATTGCCCTTATGCGTCATAACATGCGTAAAAATGTTTCGATTTTGATGAAATTTAAGTATGTTGTAGGGGACCACCTGGGGACGAACCCTATTGAAAATGGGTGAAGTGGGGTCAAAGGTGAGGGCATAGAAGCTGGATGCACTCCATTGCCCTTATGCGTCATAACTTGCGTAAAAATGGTTCGATTTCGATGAAATTTTAGTATGGGGTATGGGACTACCTGGGGATGAATCCTGTTGAAAATGGGCGAAATGGAGTCAAAGGTCAGGGCATAGAAGCGGGATGCATTCCATTGCCCTTATGCGTCATAACTTGCGTAAAAATGGTTCGATTTCGATGAAATTTTAGTATGGGGTACGGGACTACCTGAGGATGAATCCTGTTGAAAATGGGCGAAATGGGGTTAAAGATCAGGACATAGGAGTGGGATCCATTCCATTGCTTTTATGCGTCATAACTTACGTAAAAATGCTTCGATTGCGACAAAACTTTATCATGTTGTTCCGGAGATGTACTGAACCGGTTCTGTTTAATATAAATGAAATGGGGGTTAAAGGTCAGGACACAAGAGTGAGATTTATTCCACAGCCATTGTCCTCATAACTTGACTACAAATGCTTCTATTGCAACAAAACTTTAGTATGTTGTTCCGGAAGTATACTGAATCGGTTATGTTGAATATCATTGAAATAGGGTCAAAGGTGAGGACACAAGAGCGAGATTTATTCCACAGCTATTATCCTCATGCGTTCCCTGGAACCAGTGACCCTAAATTAGGGACGGGCGACTGCTTATCGCCCATTGCGTTGCTCACGGTGGTCGTTAAACCTCCAACCAAAAAAAAAAAAAATATCATGCGACAAAACGTTAGTTCTGTCGGCCACGCCCATTTCCAGCTCCTGTTTTTCTGCCTCTTACTGGTGGAATAGGATCTTTTTTTTTTTTTTTTTTAATTGGAGGTTTAACGACCACCGTGAGCAACTCAATATGCTATAAGCAGTCGCCCGTCCCTAATTTAGGGTCACTGGTTCCAGGGAAGGGAGAGAGCCCGTGCCGTAAGACAAACCCAACATCCAGGCCTCACCGGGAATAGGATCTCCTTACCTCGTGTGAGTGCTTTTCTCTCGCTTCTAAAGCTCGTGTGTATTGTTCCTGCGACTTGCTTTGACCAGGAACTGACAATATATTTCATATTAAACGGTTTTTCTTATCTTGTGCTTAACCTTCGTCGTTTACTCCGGCAAACATCGTGACTTGCCTTGATTGTGTTCAGTCTCCTTACTGCGTTCCAACATTCTGCCTTCTGTGCTTCTCTTCAAGTGCTTATCTCCTCACCTCCCGTATCACGTTGCCTGCTACTAGTGGTCCTCGTGTGACGTCATCTTCTCGTCAGTTGTGCTCCGCACGTCTCCAGCAGCTCTTCTGTGACGTCATTCTCAACTTTTTGCCTTCGTCCGGCTGCTCATCGTGCCTTCTTCATCTTCTCCGCTTACCATTCTAGTGCGTGTGCGCTCCTACTCAACTGTTCATGGCCTGTGCTGCATCTACTCATTATCTTCCACCACTGACGCCTTCCCTAGATGTTCTGCTTCAAGGCAAACTTTTTTTTTTTTTTTTGATTGGAGGTTTAACGACCACCGTGAGCAACTCAATGGGCTCTGATCATTCGTCTGTAAGGGGTCCGGGTTCGAATCCCGGTCAGGCATGGGTGTTGTGTTTGTCTTACGGCACTGGCTCTCTCCCTTCCCTGGAACCAGTGACCCTAAATTAGGGACGGGCGACTGCTTATAGCCCATTGAGTTGCTCACGGTGGTCGTTAAACCTCCAATCAAATAAAAAAAAAAAAAAAAAAAAAAACTCAATGGGCTATAAGCAGTCGCCCGTCCCTAATTTAGGGTCACTGGTTCCAGGGAAGGGAGAGAGCCAGTGCCGTAAGACAAACACAACATCCATGCCCGACCGGGATCCGAACCCGGACCCCTTACGGACGAATGATCAGAGGCCAGCGCCTTAGACCACTGCGCCACCGGGGCGGCCAAGGCAAACTTCATCTCTCGTCGTCTACCGTCACTTCCATACACTCCGCCCTTTTGCCGTCCTGCTTGGATGTTATTGTTTCTCAACATGATAACGTTCTTACTGCTCACATCCCTGAGTATTCACCACGAGGTAACTCTTTACTTGCCTCTTTAGCCTTAGGGGTGAAATATCTTGCCCCCCCTAATACTAAACTCACTTCGTATACATCGGCTCTTCATGAGATTGTTCCACCCTGATGCTATTACCCATATTGCACGAAAACCTCGCTCTTTGCTTGTTTACTTTTTCTCTCCCGCTCAGGTTGCGCGGGTCATTTCGTCCCCCATTCCCGTAGGCGATCAAAGTCTGTTCGCCATTCCTTTAGCACAGTGTTCCATTCTTGTCAGCAAGTCGCCTGTTCCTCCGGAAATTTCCGATGATATCCTGCCGTTCTGGCCTTGTGATTGGCCCCATTCGCACGTTACCAGTAGCTTCGGACGAACAAGGTGCTCATCCTTATCTTAGTTTCAAACGACAGGCCCTCGTCGTGTTTCCAGAAGAATCCTTCATTACTTCCTGTCCCACCACATTCCAAGTAGTCTGTGGCCGTTATATTAGCACTGTTCATGTCTATACTGCTATTCATTGTTTTATTTGCAAATCCCCCACTCATTTATGTGCTGCATGGTCAGATAAAGACATTGTTAATGCTTCGGCTTCATCTTTTGGTACTCCTACTTCTGCCTCACTGCCTGTCAGACCCACCCAGTTAGTGTCTCCGCCCGGTTCCGGTGGATTGTTCGCAGCCCCTGATTTTTCTTCTTCCCTCGTTCATGAGGACACCATATTATCTACTTGTCTGCTCCCGTCTTCTTTCCTGGATGTTACTTCTTCAGCCACCACCACGCCACCTTGTCTCGCCTCCGTCAAGCCCATCTTTTTTTTTTTTTTTTTTTGATTGGAGGTTTAACGACCACCGTGAGCAACTCAATGGGCTATAAGCAGTCGCCCGTCCCTAATTTAGGGTCACTGGTTCCAGGGAAGGGAGAGAGCCAGTGCCTTAAGACAAACACAACATCCATGCCTCACCGGGATTCGAACCCGGACCCCTTTCGGACGAATGATCAGAGGCCAATGCCTTAGACCACTGCGCCACCGGGGCTGCCAAGCCCATCTTCCACCAAGACTTTATTAAAATGCCCAATGTCTTCTTCCTCGTCGCATTCTTCTCCTGCCACTGTATGTCCTCTGCCTTTACCAATGGACACCGTCCCTACACCTGAGATCCAGCTCTACGGTGTTACGGAGACCGTTCTATCCAGTCGTCCCTTGTCTGCTGCCTCCACCTGCTCTCAGTGCATCTTACCTGTTAGTGTGTCTATAGACTCTGCTTCGTCATCTGCTGCCATACCCTCTAATGTTTCTTCATCAATGCCCGGAAATGTTCCTGATTCCTTGCTCGTCTCTCTTCCTGCTTCGTCGTCTGCGTTACCCGTTTCTCTTTCATCAGCAGCCACTTAGCTGCCCGATACTTCCGATGACCCCCCCGGACCCGTTCGCTCATCTCTCTGCCTCTCAGCGCCGCCTCCTTGCTTTTTTTTTTTTTTTTTTTTTTTTTTTTTTTTTTTTGATTGGAGGTTTAACGACCACCGTGAGCAACTCAATGGGCTATAAGCAGTCGCCCGTCCCTAATTTAGGGTCACTGGTTCCAGGGAAGGGAAAGAGCCAGTGCCGTAAGACAAACACAACATCCATGCCTCACCGGGATTCGAACCCGGACCCCGTTCCGACGAATGATCAGAGGCCATCGCTTAGACCACTGCGCCACCGGGGCGGCACCCCTCCTTGCTACCCTGTCTCATAGGGAGGTTGAAGAAACGGGAACTGACACGGGTTTCACGTATCTTGAACTTCTCAAGTTTCCCAAACCTCGTAGGAAACATTTTTCGCTCAACGAGTACCTATAAGGCTGCTCGTCTCGAGCGACAGAATGCTCTCGAATTCTTCGAAATTGAGCCTTCTGATTTCTACATCTCACGATCACCTTCGCCACCTCACGCAACTGCTCTGCCAGATACTTCTTCTACTTCGCCTGTGTCTACTTCAGCCTCACAGTGTGCCCGTTCTACTGTTTCATTGTCAGTGTCTCCTGTTGCTCAACTTTCGCCATCTTCTCCTGCAATATCTCCACTCAGTTCAACAGTGCACTCCAGCTCTGCTTGTTCTCCGCTTGACTCGTCTGTTACTCGGACAATGGAGTATGCCTCCTACAGCCTCCAGTGTGTTTCTCAGTCTCCGACTACACTGAAGAGCAATTGAATTAGAGACAGCTGGCGGTTATGCAAATGTGGCGCTGTGGGCGGCCCTGTACATGGAAACGACATGACGTATGCAGCGATCCGACGATATAAGGAGTGATGCGACGGGAATCAGTAAGAGTCGGACGCGCTATGAGTAAGACAAAGGATCTAAGTGCATTTGATCGTGGGCAAATTGTCGGGGCCCGACGAATGGGTCACTCCATCTCGGACGTCGTGCAGGCACTGGGATTTACACGAGCCACTGTGTCACGGGTGCGCCGTAAGTACATCGAATCCGATAAAACAATCCCTGCAAGTGCCAACTGCCGTGGACAAGAGTCTGTGGATGAGCGGGGTCATCGTCGGCAAGCTCGCATTGTAACAGCGGATAGACGGGCCACAGTGCAAGAAATCAGTCGGCAATTTAACGCTGGTGCACAAAAACGTGTAAGCAACCCACCATCCAGAACCATATCCTCGCTATGGGGTACAGAAGCTATCGTCCGACGACAGCACCGCTGCTGACCGCACATCACAGCGTGCAAAGATTAGCATGGGCGCGGGAACATCGCCACTGGACTCTAGACATGTGGAAAATGTTGTCTGGATTGATGAGTCGAGAATCACGTTGGTACATGCGGAAGGCTGGATACGAGTAGGGCGCAAACTACATGAAGCGATGGGCCCTTCTTGCCAGCAGGGTACTCTTCAAGCTGGTCTCGTCTGGAGACTGTTTACGTGGACTGAAATGGGACCCCTGGTACGTGTGACATCGTCCCTCACAGGTCACCTTTACCGGGATAATCTGGACGGCCATTTGCTCCCGTTTGTGCGTCTTCAACATCCCACTGGGGACCTCATCCGTGCAATCGCTCCCGAATTGCATCCGAATGGTTGGATGAACACTCCACTGACATGACCTCGCTTCCTTGGCCAGCTAGGTCACCGGACCTTAATCCCATCGAGCACATCTGGGATGCCATCGAGAGAGATGTTCGAGGCTCTGATCACCCTCCATTAAATCTTCGTGAACGGTGGGAGCTTGTTCAGGGGTCGTGGATCCGTATGGCTTCCCAACGCTTCCGGTGTCTTGTCGAGTCCATGCCGAGACGAATCGCCGCCGTCATCAGGGCGAAAGGTGGTGCTACACGTTACTAGACAGGTATCTCTAATTCAATTGCTCTTTAGTGTATATATATCCTAGTTATCGCTTGTCCGAGCCCATTGATCCATCGTCTCCTCTTCAGCCTTCCTCTGTTGGTGCTTCTCGGGAAACGCCGCCGTGCTCTAATCTCCAATGAGTCTCCTTTGCCAAGTGACTATGCCTCTTATGATGAATTTCCTGCGTGCTCGTGCACGTTGGAATAAACGTCACACATATCGTGAATTGTATTATAAATATGGTATCTCCATGTAATTCGTATTTTTCTCTGTCATTTTCCTGTGCTCACGAGAATATTTGTGTCGACCAGTGTATAAGTTTCACTATTTCTTGATGATTGCATTAATCCATGTACTTCGCTCACGATTTTATGTGTTTCTTTTCATTGCATGTGCCCAACTTCCGTGTACCCTTTAGTTTTCCCAATAAAGCTATTTTGAAAGACAAAACTTTGGAGATGTTTTTCTGGAGGTATACTGAACCAATTCTGTTTAATATCATCTAAATGGGGTCAAAGGTCAGGGCACAGGAGCGAGATTTATTCCACAGCCATTATCCTCATAGCTTGAGCAATAACGTGAGAAATGATTTCTGGTATGTTGGAAAGCATATCATAATCCCAATGCATTGCATGCTTTTCCCAAACTTGTTTTTTACCTGACATGAACCCCTATTTTTCTAAATTATGCATCTTTTTCAACTTTGAACTGTGCTGTTTAGACAAATCCATGAAATGAATGTGAAGCACGTTTTACAATGGGTAGCTTATTTTTGTCACTCTGGTGTTAGCATCAGTGTTCTTAGTTCAGTACTTCGTAAAAACCTCGACCCGGTCTGAACTAAAATTACACGTCTGACAAAATGCTTTTCTGCAGAAGTTAAATTGCATTGCTCTTCTGATGATCGTTTTCCAACCGCTTCTTTTTCAAGTAAATTCCGTGATGCTCGAACGTTTGTTCAAGTAATATCGAAACAAATAAGGGAAGTGTTTTTAGAGGGTCTTAACCTTTTGGTCTTTTCCGCTCTGATGCGTTCATTCTAGCCAACACATCGTGCGTCAGTCCTTTTTTTATTTGCGAATATTTACACCTGTTAAGGAACACAAGTTTTTCATACACCCATCGGATAAAACTTGATGTTAGTGAAAAAAGATCCTCGACAATTTCCACTAGCAGGTTCAAATATGAAAAACAAAATGCATACAAATGAACTGCACTTTTATTTTAATGCTAAACGGACATCAAGGTAAATATTCATTTTTTAATAACTATAACTATAGAAAGAGTGGTCTTTAGCTGCCGGTATTTTCCCGGTAAAGTCGTTTATGGGACTTATATTTGCTTCAACTATGCTTTGTTGAAATATTTATTCCTATTTGATTTCGTTTTTTTTTCTTGCTATGCAAGTTTATCGCGCGTGGTTACAGAAAAAGCACAGGTAAGGAAAATAAGATTTTGTTCTGAGAAATAACAGTCCAGCTGTTTAAATCAGAATCCAGTGAAATTGCACCTCCACGTTTCAATTCAGAAGATCAGGTGCAATGACCTCTTTCTTTTACTTTATTTAGTACAATTTTTTTGTTTGGCGATTTAACTACCACCGTGAGCAACTAAACGGGTTAAAGGCAGTCACCCGTCCTTAATATAAACACAGCATCCCTGCCTCACCATGGATTCGAACCTGGACGAATGGATAGAAGCTAGCACCTTGCAACACTCGCCCACTTGTGGCGCACCTAGATTTGAATCAGTTCTGTTTGTGTTATAGCTCCTCTTCAACAACAAATATTAAACTGCATTTCTACTTGCTGTGGTATTGTCATAGACTTACGCAAGCTGAATATACCTTGTAGTTCAATTTAAGATCGCATTTTCTTATCGTGTATTAAGTACACCCACTGAGTTAGCTTTGCAGTAGGAAAACCCACGTTTTGCATATTCGGAGCGATAACGAAGTATCACGTATATCAACATCATGTGCGACTAATATAAATTGCGCACACCTATCCTCTTTATGTAATCAGTTAAAGTTTGCCAGTAATGAGGAAACGTGGCGACGTAGGCCAGTTTGACCTCGGCCGTATAGTTGGGTTCCTGAGGGAGGGTCTGGTACGATTTGTCCAACAACGATTGGTCCAATGCCGATTCGCCCAATGGTACGATTGGTTCAAAAGTACGATTGGTCCAAATGTACGATTCGTCCAATGGGACGATTGTTCCAATGGTACGATTAGTCCGATCCGTCCGAAGTGCTACTCGTGCTATTCAAATCTCATCTGTTCTGAATCTATCTCCGATGTTATACGAAAGTACCAGTAGTCCAAAGAAAGTAAAACAATGTTACACTTTGAATGCGTACTATTGTGGTTACAGATTTTACTTCTTTTTCTTTTTTTTTTTTCGGAATCGTGTTTTCTTGTTATTCTGTCCATGCTGACGTATGAAGTTACTGATGTACGAGCCGTTGAATCAACTTCAATGTTTCTCTTTTGCATTAAGTAATATAAAATACTAGTTTTTCGCTTCTGTTTGTAGCATGCAGTGGGGTTCGGCCAACTGGCCAATAGAGACAACTGGTCGGGTTTCGGGTCGAGGCCTTTTTAACGGTTTTTATTCTACCGATGTCACATTCATAATGTTTACATATCAAATCAAGTTAATAATATTGCGCTTTTACTAAAGCACAAAATATTAATTCATAGGCCCTAGATGCCTTTTTGGCAGTTTTTATTCTACCGATGTCATATTCATAACGTTTACCTATCAAATCAACTTACTAATGTTGTGCTAGTATTTTTAACTTTACTTAATATGTAAACGTTAGAATATGACATCGGTAGAACAAAAAGTGTTAAACGACCTAGGCCCCTTGTAAAGAGCTGAGAAATGATCCGTTGAGTGCCTTTTATGAGGTTTTATAAAGTGTTTACAAATACAAAATATCTAGGTTGTAACTTAAAATCTTCTAAAAAGGCCCGCGGCCTAGGTGCCTTGTAAAGAGCTGAGATATGCTCCATTGACTGCTTTTTACCAGGTTTATGTAAAATGTTAACAATTACCAAATATACGGAAATTATATTTCAAAAGGATATAAGGAGGAGAATAATTTAAATTATTATTCCTTTCTGGAAAATAAAAAAAGTTTACCGTTGGTAGGACGATACCATTGGACGAATCGGCCTTGGACCAATCGTACCATTGGATGAATCGGCATTGGGCCAATTGTACCATTGGACTAATCGTACATTGGACAAACGGCATTGGACCAATTGTCCCTTTGGACGAATTGACATTAGACGAGTCGGCATTGGACCAATCGTCGTTGGACGAATTGTCCGGGACCGCCAGATAGCAGGTGCCAGTATTTCGGAAACAGCCGAACGTGTTCTGGCTGCTTCCGGTACTGCTGTATCAAGGGTATACCAGGACTGGGTTAACCATGTAGAGACATCCAGCAGAAGGACACACGTGGGTCAGCCACGTGCGGTTGATCCAGTGCTTAGCGCTGCTAAGTCACCTTTCATGGTCACATGGCAAGAGAATCTGGGCAAAGGAACCATTTTAAATGATCATGCATGTAAAAATAGGGAAAATTGTGTCCTATACGCAAACATACTCTTAGCTTAACCGAATTTTCATACTACAGAAATGACCACCAGTGTGGTACAGCAGTCTGACCATTCTTCCGAGCCAAGAGTGAGTCCCAACTCCGGATGAGTCATGGCATGGTGCGCATAACCAAAGTTGCTGGATCTGTCTCTTCCCTGGAACAAGTGACCAGAAATTCGGGACAGGCAACTGCTTATAGTCATACTAATAAACTGAATGCCGTCTGTGCACGATATAAACCAGGGCCATTACTCACTCGTCAAATACCAAAATTAGGAAATTGGAACTTAAAAAGGTATGTGAGATAGCCAGGATTTATGGCTATGATGACTCTCTCTTGTACATAGCATTTTTCGTCAGTTATTGCATGTACACGACATCACCTTATCGAGAGAGCCCAGAAGTAGTAGGTATGTAGGATCAATTGGTTTTGTTCCAAGTTTGGTCTACATTTTAAAGAATGTGTGTAAAACGCATGGAATCGGTTTTGGTGTTAAAACAAGGAATATTTTTCAGAGCATTAGGAAAGATCGAGACTTGGTGCATAAGAACAATAAATTTGATGTATATAGCATCCCACTCAAAGCGACAGACCCGTCTGCGGTTGACCAAGAGTACATCGGTTCCACTTCAAGATTTTTGAATACCAGAGTTAAGGAACACATGTACAATGTCCGAGTGGGTGCTAAAACAGCCGCTCCCTTTCGATTAGTTGACTCTGGAACCCATGTACCAATCTGGACAGAGCCGCCCCGGTGGCGCAGTGGTCTAAGGCGCTGGCCTCTGATCATTCGTCCGTAAGGGGTCCGGGTTCGAATCCCGGTCAGGCATGGATGTTGTGTTTGTCTTACGGCACTGGCTCTCTCCCTTCCCTGGAACCAGTGACCCTAAATTAGGGACGGGCGACTGCTTATAGCCCATTGAGTTGCTCACGGTGGTCGTTAAACCTCCAATAAAAAAAAAAATCAATCTGGACAGAAGCGGAGATCCTCGCCACACCAAGTAAGAAGTCTCAATTAACATTTACTGAAAGTTTATTTATTGCATGGAAAAGGGGCATATGTGTTGTAATGACTGTGTTCCATACGTCATACCTAGACCGTGGACATTTTTGTTTACTGATTACAGTGCACATGACCGTCCAATTTAATATGTTGCTGCTTGACTTAATCATTATTGTATTGTAATCGATTTGTTTTCGTTTATACACCAGATGGCAGTTCGCAAATTGCGTCACATGTTGAAATTATAAATTGCCTGTACCGAGCCCATACTACCTCTTTTTTATGAATCTGATGATGGATCCAGGTGCGGGGTGTGTGCGAAAGATCTTATACGTTTTCTTTTATACTCGGTGTATTTTAATTAAACGTAACCGGAGGTTCCACGGTGAGCACTGGTTTATATAGGGCACAGACGGCATTCAGTTTATTAGTATAGTAATTTTGCACGAAGATTGTTTTCTTGCTTATAGCCACACGAGTTGCTCATGGTAGTTGTAAGACCCAGAAATAAACAAACAAAAAATACTGTGCAGATTGATCTACACAGTTGGATCACGCCGTAGGAGGTCTCACAAATCATGAGATTCTATCACAAAGAGAATGTGAACTTTTTTGTATAGATGGCAGTCAAAATAAATTAGTAGGAGATGGCTACTCGATCGGGTTAAGATTGCAGTGCTCAGAGAGAAAACGCTACTGATGAACATATATGTTAAATAACTGGCCACTGGTATTGGCTCCAATAAAAGTAATTCCCTGAGCTTACTTTCTGCGTCCTTACGGGCAAACACAAAAAATCTTCTACATGTGCCACACAATCTTAGCAAAAACGGCGCATTTGTCATATTGAAGTGATGTTACTCTGTTAGTTCCCAAATATTTCCCAAATACCGTTTAATATATTTATGGATGCATGCATGTGTGATGCTTAGATATATACACTGCCGGACAATTGCTAAGGACGGATGACAACAGCAACGATAGCAACCATAAAATGGAAGGCAGGAAAATGTGGAAATTAGCATAAGTGCGGGATACAGTAAGACGTGTTGTGCGTATGCAAATTTTGGATTGCCGAACTTGTTCGTGACGTCATAGCGCTGATAAGAGATATAAAGGATTTGACGCGTATTGACCGTTGTTGTTCAAACGCAAAGTTGAAAGGGAAAGAATCAATTGACGAACTTGCAATTTTCAGTATGTCTTTCCGACAATACCTAGATGATTTTACGCGTGGCCGTATTATTGGCAAGATTCAAGAAGGGCGAAAAAATAACAGATGTTGCCAGGGAGTTCGACGTCAGCCACAGTGTTGTTTCAAGGCTTTGGAAATCATTTCAAACAAATGGAGAGTGTAGCAAACGTCACGGGGGAGGTCGTGTTCGCAGTACGACACCTGCAGAAGATCGGTACATAGTGCTATCAACAAAAAGACACCGGCGCAGCACAGCTAGTGAGGTAGCAAATCATTTTATGGCTGCTACTGGCAAGTGTATCTCCCGAAAAACCGTCGCCAGACGTTTGCATGAAGGAGGACTATACGCCCGCCGTCCTGTTGTGTGCATCCCATTGTCCAGACGTCACCGTGCCGCCCGTTTGCAATGGTGCCATCAACATCGCAATTGGACTGATAACGACTGGTCTGCTGTCCTCTTCTCAGATGAGAGTAGATACAGTCTATCGTCTGATTGTCGATGACAACTTATCTGGCGTGATAGTGGTACTGCATATTGCCCAGCAAACATACAGGAAAGGGACCGATATCCGACATGTAGTGTCATGGTATGGGCTGGCATCATGATCAATGGCCGTACGTCCCTCTATGTGCTTCCAACTGGGACTATGACTGGCCAACGATACATTAATGATGTTCTGCTACCTCATGTTCCGTGGTGCTGTCGGTGATAGATTCATTTTCATGGACGACAACGTAACATGTCATTGAACAGTCGCTGCCCAGGAGTGTCTTGAGAGCGGGGATATTCAACGCCTCGTATGGCCAGCACGTTCTCCAGATCTGAATCCCATTGAAAATGTGCGGGATGCTTTGGGGAGGAGTCTTGCTGGTCGCCAATGCCCTCCAATAAACAAGGACACCCTCTTCCGTGCACTGACAGAGGAATGGGAAAAATTACCCCAACAGCTGCTTGATAATGTTGTGCAAAGCATGACACGAAGTGTGGAAACTTGCATCGCCCTCCATGGTGGCCATATCCCGTATTGACATCTTACGCCGGAACGCCTGCGGACGGTAATTGCATTCTTTTCACGTTTACGTATTCTGCACAAAATGGCCTGTTTGTCCCTTGAACACGTTCCAAAGCCTTTTGGATTTCAGAGCACAATAAATTGTCTTTCTTGTAATGTCCTGGCATTCTGACATTATTTTATATCACTTGGCATCCAATCACATTTATTTTTTTATGCGCTATATAGCCGTTTATGATCCGTCCTTAGCAATTGTCCAGCATTGTATTACTGGTTGATGTCTTGGTGATATATCTGTGTGTTCTGGCTGCTTCCGGTACGATTGGTCCAACGCCGATTCGTCCAATGGTATCGTCTTACCAACGGTAAACTTTTTTTATTTTCCAGAAAGGAATAATAATTTAAATTATTCTCCTCTTTATATCCTTTTGAAAGATAATTTCCGTATATTTGGTAATTGTTAACATTTTACATAAACCTGGTAAAAAGCAGTCAATGGAGCATATCTCAGCTCTTTACAAGGCACCGCGGGCTTTTTTAGAAGATTTTAAGTTACAACCTAGATATTTTGTATTTGTAAACACTTTATAAAACCTCACAAAAGGCACTCAACGGATCATTTCTCAGCTCTTTACAAGGCCCCTAGGCCCAGGTCTTTTAGCACTTTTTGTTCTACCGATGTCATATTCTAACGTTTACATATTAAGTATAGTTAAAAATACTAGCACAACATTAGTAAGTTGATTTGATAGGTAAATGTTATGAATATGACATTGGTAGACTAAAAACTGCCAAAAAGGCCTACGTCTAGGGCCTAAGAATTAATATTTTGTGCTTTAGTAAAAGCGTAATATTATTAACTTGATTTGATATGTAAACATTATGAATATGACATGTGTAGAATAAAACCTGTTAAAAAGGCCTCGATCCGAAACCCGACCAGTTGTCTCTATTGGCCAGTTGGCCGAACCCCACTGCATGCTACAAACAGAAGCGAAAAACTAGTATTTTATATTACTTAATGCAAAAGAGAAAGATTGAAGTTGATTCAACGGCTCGTACATCAGTAACTTTATACGTCAGCAAGGACAGTATAAAAAGAAAACACGATTCCAAAAAAAAAAAAAATAAATAAATCTGTGTGCTGATGACACTGCTGTATGCTGATGACACTGTCCTGTTGGCAGAGAGCAAAAGTGAATTGCAGAGTATGTTATCCCGGATATACGAAGTTTGCATGAAATTCAAACTGAGTATAAATAAGGGAAAAACCAGAGTTATGGTGTTTGAGAGAGGAACTGGTAGCACTGAATGTAGTATAAGTCTAAATGGCAGAGTGATTGACCAGGTGAATGAGTTTGTGTATTTAAGAAACATGTTTGACAGAGAGAACAAATTGGATGTTGAAATAAGTGGGCAAGTGAATTCTTCATTGAAAGTCATAGCTGCCTCAGGAGGATTTCGCAGGAATGGTGGGTTCTCAAGAAAGTCCCGCATAGTTGTGTATGAAAGTGTAATTGTTCCTACTCTGATGTTTGGCAGTGAAACCTAGGTACTACAGAAGAAACGTAGGAGTCGTTTGTGTGCTGGAGAAATGCGTCTGTGGCCAGACACATTCTGATCATGTGAGGAATGAAGATGTGTTGCAGTTGTGTAATGTGAAGCAAAATGTTGTTAGCAAGGTGGAGACTAATATGCTTCGGTGGTTTGGTCATGTTGAAAGAATGAGTGATGAGGTGCTTACTAAAGAAATTTTTTTAGCCCAAGTGGCAAGAAGGAAAGGCATAGAAAGGCCAAGGAAGTCATGGGAGGGTCAGATTCATGAGTGCCTGCATGAAAAAAAGATTATAAGCATGAAGTATAAAAGATCTTGTGTGCGTCGTGTGATGGATTTCAGTAAATCCCGAGTTGTATGTGAAAATCGCTGTAAACGGCGAAGTTTGATACGGCAACAGTAAGTAAATAATTAGTTAAAAATTATCTGGTAGTTTGATTTTTCTTTGTGGAGCTAACTTCTGAATCCCAGAGAACAGCTTAGTGATATGTATGTATGTATTATGTTTAGAACGACAGAGAGGTGCATTCAAATAAAAAAAATATAACCTTACATATGTCTCTCACGTTATATTCTTCCCTTTATGTAAAATTGCTCAGATTACGCAGTTTTAATAAAAACTGATATTGGTAATTAGTAATGAAAATTAAAAAATAATAATAAAAACAGTGAATCAGATTTTGAAAATTTCGAGGGTGATTTTTCTTAGTCCGTTCACCGCTGAGGCACTTTTTTATTTAGAACTACATCACTAGGTTGATCCTAGAGGTGAGCGTGAGGTTTAACGATTGGCATCTCAGCAACGGCGTACAACTGTCACCTAGCCCACTCACCAGTACAACAGGAGTGCAGTTCGACATATTTGCATTATGCGCCATACTTCGCTTCGCCTGGAGTTTCACAGCCAGAGACCAACGAAGGTACCCATGAAGATGCACAGTCAAAGCAAAGAACATCTCGCTGCTTTGCCTGGAGTTCCACAGCCAAAGACCAACGAAGGTACCCATGATGATGCCCAGTCAAAGGAAAGAACATATCGCTGCTTCGCCTGGAGTTCCACAGCGAGAGACCAACGAAGGTACCCATGATGATGCCCAGTCAAAGCAAAGAACATCTCGCTGCTTTGCCTGGAGTTCCACAGCCAAAGACCAACGAAGGTACCCATGATGATGCCCAGTCAAAGCAAAGAACATATCGCTGCTTCGCCTGGAGTTCCACAGCGAGAGACCAACGAAGGTACCCATGATGATGCCCAGTCAAAGGAAAGAACATATCGCTGCTTCGCCTGAAGTTCCACAGCCAAAGACCAACGAAGGCACCCATGATGATGCCCAGTCAAAGGAAAGAACATCTCGCTGCTTTGCCTGGAGTTCCACAGCCAAAGACCAACGAAGGTACCCATGATGATGCCCAGTCAAAGGAAAGAACATCTCGCTGCTTTGCCTGGAGTTCCACAGCCAAAGACCAACGAAGGTACCCATGATGATGCCCAGTCAAAGCAAAGAACATATCGCTGCTTCGCCTGGAGTTCCACAGCGAGAGACCAACGAAGGTACCCATGATGATGCCCAGTCAAAGGAAAGAACATATCACCGCTTCGCCTGGAGTTCCACAGCGAGAGACCAACGAAGGTACCCATGATGATGCCCAGTCAAAGCAAAGAACATCTCGCTGCTTTGCCTGGAGTTCCACAGCCAAAGACCAACGAAGGTACCCATGATGATGCCCAGTCAAAGCAAAGAACATATCGCTGCTTCGCCTGAAGTTCCTCAGCCAAAGACCAACGAAGGTACCCATGATGATGCCCAGTCAAAGGAAAGAACATATCGCTGCTTTGCCTGGAGTTCCACAGCCAAAGACCAATGAAGGTACCCATGATGATGCCCAGTCAAAGCAAAGAACATCTCGCTACTTTGCCTGGAGTTCCACAGCCAAAGACCAACGAAGGCACCCATGATGATGTCCAGTCAAAGGAAAGAACATCTCGCTGCTTTGCCTGGAGTTCCACAGCCAAAGACCAGCGAAGGTACCCATGATGATGCCCAGTCAAAGCAAAGAACATATCGCTGCTTCGCCTGGAGTTCCACAGCGATAGACCAACGAAGGTACCCATGATGATGCCCAGTCAAAGGAAAGAACATATCGCTGCTTAGCCTGGAGTTCCACAGCGAGAGACCAACGAAGGTACCCATGATGATGCCCAGTCAAAGGAAAACATATCGCTGCTTCGCCTGAAGTTCCACAGCCAAAGACCAACGAAGGTACCCATGATGATGCCCAGTCAACGCAAATAATATATCGCTGTTTCGGCTGGTGTTCCACAGCCGGAGACCAACGAGAAACTCATGATGACGCCCAGTCATCGCAAACAATACCTCGCATGGGCCAAAGAACGCCGGTATTGGATCCTCGACGGATGGAAGAAGGTCGTCTGGAGTGATGAGTCTCGTTTCCTGCTGCACCATGCTGATGGACGGGTTCGCATATCACAAAAACAGCAACATGCCCTATCCCATGGCTGCACAGTTGGTGTACAACAGGCAAGTGAAGATGGTGTTTTGGTCTGGAGAGCTGTTTTGTGGCAAGCCGTAGGTCCGTTGGTTATCATCCCAGGAACTTTGACTGGTGGACGCTAGAGGGACCTGTTAGCCAACCATCTATATCTGCAAGAGGTTTACCCGGACCGCAGTGCCATCTATCAATAGGAAAACGAACCTTCTCATCAGTCTCGTATAACTACCGAGTGGTTGGGGGAACACGACAACGAATTCATCACATTGCCTTGGCCACAAAACTAACCTAACTGTAACCGAAATTAACATTTGTGGGATATTCTAGAACGGAGTGTGAGAACTACTGATCCTCCTCCACGAAATGAACGTGAACTGGCGGAACTACTGAAGCAGGCATGGGTCAAGTTACGCATGGAGGATGCTCGACACCTTGTAGAATCTGTTCCTAAGCGTCTGCGAGCCGCGCCTGCACAGAAAGGTGGATCAACGCGTTATTAGGTTGGTGTTCCTAATGCAAAGCTAACTCAGTGTATGTACACTCACGGACTATGAAATTTGCGCACCAAGAAGGATGCATCGGATTGAACTGAAATTTTATGGTCGTAATGATACAAATGAATGATACCCATGATGGCAAAAACAGAGCTGCAGGACAATTACAGAAGCACGCAGTCCGGTCGTCTTCAAAGGCGCGTCGCACCGCCTCGTGCGGCGATACATGCTGCAATACGGTCCGGCATGGAAGCGAACAGACGCCTGATGTTGTCTTGCGGCAGACTGGCCCACACGTGTTGGATGGTGTGCTCTAAATGCAGGATATTGCGGCATGGCTGCATCGGCGTTACAACTGGTCTCACACATGCTCGATACGGGACATGTCCGGGGAGTGGGCAGGCCATGGAACTGTCTGGACATGACGTAGGCAGTCCTGAGCAATCCAAGCCGTGTGCGGGCGGGCATTATCCTATTGGTATAGCGGACCTGGAATCCCGGCCAGTAATGGGAGCACATGGGGCCGTAGGATATCATCCACATACTGCTGGCCCGTGAATGATCCACGTACCAATACTAGAGCTGATAGGCTATCGTAGGCTACGACTCCCTAGACCATAATGCTTGCAGTGGGGGAGATGTGGCGCTCGATAGCGAGGTTGGAATTGTGCCGTTGACCCGGAGACCTCCACACCCGGACACAATGCTCATCTGTCCCCAAAACAAAACGGCACTCATTGCTAAACACCACACGTCGCCAGTCTGTGTCGTTCGACGTCGCTCTGGCCTGGCACCACTGCACACATAGCCGGCGATGTTCCGGTGTTAATAGCAGCACACGTACGGGGTGCTGAGGTGGCAGATTCGCTTCCGCGAGGCTTCGGGAAATGGTTCGTGGGCACACAGGAGCTGGTCACCCTGGAATCCGTTCGTGCCTGGAATACGATCCGTCGATCCTCTCTACCGGTGGTCCTGTTGGTCCATTCGGAGCCACTCCACCGTGTGGCAGTGTTCCCAACACAGTCGGAACAGAACGATCCACGTGGCGGGCTATACGGGGCGCCGACCACCCTGCTGTTTTCAGCCCCATGATCAGGACTCTCTCCAAATCCGTAAGGTTCGTACATCGACGTCTGTGGCGTCTTCCCGGCATTCTTGTAATCTTGCTTGCATCGGCCGGTGCTTTTCGCTTTCATGGGGCATCGACTACACGCCGGTTTATAAGGCTGCTGTGTGTGTGTACACACACAACCTAGTAATTATAAATTATGCTAACTGGATAGTCAGACCATCAAATCAGTATCAAAATACAGCCATTTAAGACGAACATCACTCTATGTAAAATCTTCACCACAGACAAAGTTCAGAATAAAGAGTAGACCATATAAAAACAAGCCCACAATCAAATGAAGAACACCCAAACCATAGATACAAAAAAGTCAGCAGAAGCAACAAGAAACGGTCATATACGCAATTAACGTTAATATGAATTTACACGAAATATATGAATCAATATCAAAAGCAAAACTTACAATTCAGGAGCTACGCAGAAAGTTTACCTCAAACAAAGGTCAAAAACCATCAAGAACCATGCTGACCTCTTCAGGGAAACACCAGCATGTAGACCTGTGGTCTTTCATAACACAGCAAAAGGTTGCAAAGCCAAAGCCTGCTGTGGTATCCCCTAGTCCACGTGCACGAAAGCATAGACAACATAACCGACATTCAACACAGTCCACAAGTTAGAAACTGCAGAAAGACAACGAATCATATATACATCGTCTAACAATAAAGTTCCAAGACAGTAGGTATTCTCTGTTAATGCCAATAGTAAAAAATATGTTCTATGGGTTAAATTGTAACTGTGTTCTCCCTCTCTTGCAGGACACATGAAGATTTAAGATAGTGCATACCTGTACGCTTCTGAAGACTGTTAATATAAGGTACTCCAAAGACCATTGTCATGGATTTGAACAGAGAGCAGAGAGTAAACGTAAAGTTTTGCTGCAAGTCCGGAAAGTCAGCAGCGGAGACCTTCGAAATGCTCAAAACTGTTTACGGGGACAATGCCCTATCCATCCCGTGGTTGCATTTTTGAATGGAATACTCCCTTTCTCGCGGGAAGCGAAGACGTTGGGATGACCTTAGGATTGGAAGACCGTCAACTAGCCATTCTGAGGAAATGGTGGAGAAAGTTTGCGCTCTGGTGCAGTCAGACCGTCGAACGACGGTACAGATGATGGAGGACGAACTCCATATCAACTGTGAAGCAATCCTGCTGATTCTAAAGGAAGATCTCGGGAAAAGGAACTTTTTTCGCAAGGTTTGTGTCGCACAATTTGACTGAAGAACAGAAAGTTCATAGAGTCGAAAGCTGCAAGGTGTTAATTGCGGCAGTGGAATCGAACCCTTCGATGCTGGAACGCATTGTGTGACAGGTGATGAGATGTGGTGCTTTCAACACGATCGAGCATCAAAAAAGCAAAGCAAAGCATGGAGTGGAGGGCACCAAGTTCACCGAGTTCCAAGGATGAGATTCGTCTGCAGAAGTCTAAAATCAAAGCAATGCTAATCCCGTTTTTTGGACAGCAGCGGCATCATTCACAGGTAATGGCTTCCGGAGGGCGCAACAATCCTCAGTGCCTTCTACCTAAAAGTTCTTGATCGCCTGCGGAAAAGAATTCAGAGTGTGAGGCCGAACCTGCGAGCTCGTGGATATACACTTAAAAAGCAATTGAATTAGGGATACCTGTCTAGTAACGTGTAGCACCACCTTTCGCCCTGATGACGGCGACGATTCGTCTCAGCATGGACTCGACAAGACACCGGAAGCGTTGGGAAGCCATACGGATCCACGACCCCTGAACAAACTCCCACAGTTCACGAAGATTTGATGGTGGGGTCAGAGCCTCTAACATCTCTCTCGATTGTATCCCAGATGTGCTCGATCGGATTGAGGTCAGGTGCCCTAGCTGGCCAAGGAAGTGAGGTCACGTCGGTGGAGTGTTCATCCAACCATTCGGATACAATTCGGGAGCTGCATTGTCTTGTTGCAGGAAGAGGTCCCCAGTGGGATGTTGAAAACGCACAAACGGGAACAAATGGTCCTCCAGGATATCCCGGTAACGTTGGCCTGTGAGGGACGATGTCACACGTACCAGGGGTCCCATTTCAGTCCACGTAAACAGTCCCCGGACGAGAACACTACCCCCACTAGCTTGAAGAGTACCTTGGTGGCAAGAAGGATTCATCACTTCATGTGGTTTGCGCCGTACTCGTATCCTGCCATCCGCATGTACCAACGTGAATCTCGACTCATCAGTCCAGGCAACATTTCCCCACATGTCTAGGGTCCAGTGGCGATGTTCCCGCGCCCATGCTAATCTTTGCACCCTGTGATGTGCGTTCAGCAGCGGTACCCTCGTGGGACGATTCCTTCTGTACCTCATAACGAGGAGATGGGTCTGGATGGTGCGGCTGCTTACACGTTTTTGTGCACCAGCGTTAAATTGTCGAGTGATTTCTTGCACTGTGGCCCGTCTATCCGCTGTTACAATGCGAGGTAGCCAACGATGATCCCGCTCATCCACATGCTGTTGTCCACGGCAGTTGGCCCTTGCAGGGATGGTTTTACCGGATTCGATGTACTCACGATGCAGCTGTGACACAGTGGCTCGTGAAAATCCCAGTGCCTGCACGACTTCCGAGATGGAGTGACCCATTCGTCGGGCCCCGACAATTTGCCCACGATCAAATGCGCTTAGATCCTTCGTCTTACCCATACTGCGTCCAACTCTTACTGATTCCCGTCGCATCACTCTTTATATTGTCGGATCGCTGCATACGTCATGTCGTTTCCGTTTACAGTGCCGCCCACAGCGCCACATTTGCATAACGCCAGCTGTCTCTAATTCAATAACTCTTCAGTGTAGGTTCCTTCTGGATAACAATGCGCCTGCCCACTCGGCGGTGTCGGTGACACAGTTCCTCGCCAAGTCCAGGGTGCCCAGGCTCAACCATCCGCCGTACTCCCCGGACTTAGCCTCCGCCGATTACTTTCTGTTCCCCAAAGTGAAATTGGCGTTGAAAGGACGACGTTTCATGACTTTTCAGGACATCAAGAAATCCTTTACAGCGGAAATGAGCAGTGTTCCGGTAAATGAATTCAAAAAGTGTTTCACACATGTACTGGAGAGATTAAAATGGTGCATCGATAAGAAGCGGGACTATTTTGAGGAATCATAACCACAGTTGCAGTCAGTGCATTAAACTTTTCTCGTAAAAACAGCTGTCCTGGAACTTTCTTGTCAGACGGTGTATGAGAGAATTCCGCAACATGTAATTAGTCCTTGGGTGTTCTTGATTTGGCTTTGTGCTTGTTTTTGTGTTGTGTGCTTTTTATTTTGAACTCTGCCTGTGGTACTGATTTTACATGGAGTGTTTTTCGTCTATTTTGATACTGATTTGATGATTTGACTATTAAGTTAGCGTAATTACTGGATTCTATGTTTTGTGATTAGTATAATTACTGGATTGTATGTTTTGTGATTAGTATAATTACTGGATTGTATGTTTTGTGATTAGTATAATTACTGGATTGTATGTTTTGTGATTAGTATAATTACTGGATTGTATGTTTTGTGATTAGTATAATTACTGGATTGCATGTTTTGTGATTAGTATAATTACTGGATTGTATGTTTTGTGATTAGTATAATTACTGGATTGTATGTTTTGTGATTAGTATAATTACTGGATTGTATGTTTTTGAGATTAGTATAATTACTGGATTGCATGTTTTGTGATTAGTATAATTACTGGATTGTATGTTTTGTGATTAGTATAATTACTGGATTGCATGTTTTGTGATTAGTATAATTACTGGATTGCATGTTTTGTGATTAGTATAATTACTGGATTGTATGTTTTGTGATTAGTATAATTACTGGATTGTATGTTTTGTGATTAGTATAATTACTGGATTGTATGTTTTTGAGATTAGTATAATTACTGGATTGTATGTTTTGTGATTAGTATAATTACGGGATTGTATGTTTTGTGATTAGTATAATTACTGGATTGTATGTTTTGTGATTAGTATAATTACTAGGTTGTATGTTATGTGAAACGTATTCTGCTTGCGGCTGTTAGCGCAGTATGGTCTCTGTCAGTGTATAAATATATATACACAGCCGAGTCACATTATTGGTACCACCTCCTACTTTTGACGTCAACAGCGCGTAGCCATTGAATGAAGGCACGTGTCGTGAGCTGGCTTGGAAGGTATTTAACGTGTAGTGAAGACATTCTGAAAACATATCACTCGTTCTTGCCATGGATAAAAGGAGCGATTTATCAAATTTGCAAAAAGGGATGATCATCGGCTTTCGGGCCAAGAGTGGCAGTATTTCTGAAACAGCGCAGTTTGTGATTTGTTCGCATGCTGCTGTGGTTAAAGTGTATGGTGATTGGAGAAGTGGCACCATTGCGAATAGGCAACGTGGGGACTGCGGAGTACTACGTGCCATTGCTGTGAGAGATGAACGTCGGCTTCGAAGGTGCGTGGACCCCGATCGATACACTACAGCGGAGCAATTCACTGGCCGAATGAACCAGAGGGCTACCGGAACTGTGTCTAAAACGACATTTCAGCGAATCCTGCTGCGTATGGGGCTTCCATGCGGAAGGATGGTCATTTCATTATACTAACGAAGCTGCATCAGCAGAAAAGGCTTACATTTGCACGGCAGTTTCGGAATTGGACTGCCTTCTCCAATGAGTCACATTTTCTGCTTCATCGAACGTATGGACGTTGGCGTATAAGGCGAGAAACATCGGAAAACAAACACTCTTCAACCATTGTTGGAATAACACGAGCTGGTAGGGTGCTTCGTTATGATCTGGGGAATGTTTTCGTAGCATTCTCTGGGTACACTCATACCTGTAGAAGGCACTATGGACTAAATTCGTTATGAATCCATTCTCGCAAACCACTTACACCCTTACATGCTGAGTGTCTTCCCTGGGACGAATGAGATCTTCCAGAACGACAATGCGACTTGTCACACAACTAGAAATGTCCTATGGTGGTTGGAAGAGCACGATGTAGACTTCAAAGTACTTCCCTGGCCCCCTATATCCCCAGACTTAAACTCAATTGAGCATCTGTGGGACCACCTCGATCGTGTTGTTCGTTCTATGGATCCTCCAACACGCACCCTCCAGCAGCTGTCAGATGCACTTGCAGTCAGCATGCCACCTTATAGCTGTGAACAGCTTCCAGCACCTTTTTGAGTCACTGCTAGCCCGTCTAGCTGTTGTGAGCGCTGTACACGGCGGTTACTCTGGCTACTAGCTGGTGGTCACAATGATGAGAGTCGGCCGTATGTACACTGCTGGCCACCCAAAATGCAACACCAAGAAGCAAGCATCCGATTTGCCTGAAATTCGCAACGTGCGTCGCCCGCGAGAGGACATGCAAACGATTAGCATTGCAGGGCATATGCAACTCATGTGCTCCCGGCACGCCACCGAGAAGCACTGTAAGAAGGGTGCACAAAAGGCGGGGATGTAAGTAGTGGAAGTGTGTTGTGCTGCCGGACCTGTGAGTGGGAAGCTTCCTAATGCCTCGTCGCAGAATACGGCAGTCATTCCAGCACGTTTCGGAGTTCGACAGAGGACGAATAGTGGCTTATCGCGACAGCGGTTTATCGTACCGAGACATCGGCGCCCGTATGGGACGACATCCAGCCACAGTGAGACGAGTATGGATTCGGTGGGTGCAGGAGGGACGGACGGACCGACGTGAGCGATTGCCGCAGACGCGGCACACCACCGACCAGAAGACAGGCATGTTGTGCGGCGAGCGTTGACGTCTCGCACCTCCACATCACGAATGTTAGCGCAGGAATTAGAGTGTGTTGCGCAACAACCTGTGTCAGCACGTAGCGTTTGACGTCGTCTGCAGGAGCGGGGACTTGTTGCACCGCGCCCATTGCTCCGATTACCATTGACGTTACACCACCGGCGAGTGCGGCGGCATTGGGCCCTTGAACGCCGCACCTTTACTACGGAATGGCACGACATTGCCTTTTCCGACGAATCCCGCTTCTGCCTGCAACACCACGATGGTCGGATCCGCGTGTGGCGGCATCGCGGGGAGAGACTGTATGTCGCCTGCATTATGCATCGCCATGCCGGTCCGGCGCCTGACGTTATGGTTTGGGGCGCAATTGGATATGACACCCGCACCCCTCTGGTACGCATCGCCGGTGCACTCAACAGCCACCATTACATCTCGGACATTTTGGAGCCTGTAGTCCTCCCTTACCTGCAGGACCTGCCAGCGGCCACGTTTCAACATGACAATGCGCGCCCGCACGTGGCACGTATCGTGCAACAATTCTTCACGGCCCACCAGGTGTCACTGTGGTTGTGGCCCGCCTGTTCTCCCGATATGTCGCTCATCGAACCCGTCTGGTCGCTGATCGGCAACCGAGTGGCCCGGCAAGCACCACCTGCGGCTACGCCTGATGAACTGTGGCAACGTGTGGAAGCAGCCTGGTACGACATACCCCAAGCCCACATTCAAAGCCTCTTTCGTTCGATGCCGCGATGTGTAGGGGCCGTTATTGCAAGCCATGCGGGCCACACGAACTATTTGATGTCTGCGTGTTCCGCAAGTCGCACGGGCCTGTAAGCTCAATCGTTTCATCTTTGTATCTGTTGTTATGTGTCCAGTAAATGTGGCTTTGCTATCTCGTGTCCTTCTTGGTGTTGCATTTTGGGTGACCAGCAGTGTATATATAATTATATACCCTGTATTGACAAAAGTCACCGCACACCTAGAAGAAAAACACAACATAACATTTATTGGCAGACATCAATACGGTGTCAGTCCACCTTTGGCCTTAATGTATGCCCTGACCTTTCGAGACATGCTTTCGATAAGGTTTTGGAACTCAGCGAGAGGTATGCGCTTCCATTCAGTACATAATGTTGCCGCTAACTATTGCTTAGTAGTAGGCCTTGGTTCCAAACTTCAAATGCGGCGCTCTAATGCATACAATAGGTGCACTATGGGATTAAGATCAGGGCTCTGTGCTGTCCAATCCACACACGGTACGAAATTACCGTCAAACCCCGACGTAACAGTCCTTGCTTTATGGCTCGGTGCATTATTCTGATGGTACCAACAAGGCTTGGTTCCATAGTATTGCCATAGAGTTGGTAGGGCATAATTGCCCAGAATATCGAGGTAGACGTGCTGGTTAACAGGTTTCTCCACGATAACCAATGAGCTGGGACCATAACACGAAATGCACCCCCACACGAGTACACTGCCAGCTCCAAACTTGACCGTAGGAACAGTTCACTGTGGTAAACAGCGTTCGCCCGGCTGCCGCCATACCCACACACGGCCATCAGACTGATGGATGGCGTATCTGGATTCATCAGTCCATAAGACCAGCTCCCATTGATCTGCAGTCCACGATAAATGTTCTTTACACCATGCTAAACGACGAATAGCATTCTGAGTGGAGATGAAAGGCCTGTGAGCAGACTCACGACCACGGTAACCAATGGAATGAAGTTCTCTGCGAATGTACATAACGAGGTTCCAGCATTTTTACTCACCTGTACACTGAGGTCTTGTGCAGTACTCCGTCGATTAGCTGTAATGACTCTCCTGAGGCTTCGACGTCTCTATCACTGATTTTCTTTGGTCTGCCGGTACGTTTTGCTGCTTCAGGCACGCCATGTGTCTTCCACTTATTCAGTTCATCCAAAACAGTTGACTTAGGTTTGTTTAAACGCCTCTCGGTTTCTTTTATGGACAACCCACTAATATTTATAACACCCAACAATGTTTCCTTTCTCAAAGTCAGTTCTGTGACATTTTCACTCAACCTCACAGTGCGATATGATCGCGGTCAGCTGCAGGCTTGCTTTTTACAGTTTGCAGCTGTACCGCGCATCTTAAAACGCAGCGGATCCGTTCATTTGCTTTTGAAGGGATGTCCGGTGACTTTTGTCAATATAGTGGAGATATATATATATATGCACTGACAGAGATATATATGAATTGATACGTGTGACATTTTTACCTTCTGTCTTATTAAGTAATCGCTGCTAAATCTAAACTACTGAATTTAGGAGACAAATTTGAAACATTTCCCCCGTTCAAACGAGGCAAGAAGTTGAAAATAACTCATGTGGTTATTGTTCTACATATTTTTGTTTTCCAAATAAAGTTTAGGAAATTTCACCAAAATCATAGCATTAGGCAAAACAAAAACAAAAAACAATTCTCTCGCTAGAGAAAAAAAAAATTAAATAGAGCAGGATCCCTCCGCATTGTACCTTGTCTACGTGGAAAAAATTACAAAGCATAAGAAATCCTATTAGAAGTGCACATTTAAAATACATAAAACTGCAGTAAAATGCAGACTGAACAAAAAACAGAAATAGGCAACATCGAACACTACACAAAGTGGATTAAAAAGAAAGCTAACGGCTGGCATGACTAAATAGAAAGGTATCTTTCGGAATTCCAACAACTGAATGGATACCGAGAATATTCAGAGAAAATGTTGCTGTGGAAAGTAAAGAAAACGTCCGCTCGATTACCCCTGACTTAAAAAAAGTAGAGTAGGAAATCTGCAACTGCCAAAAAACACAAGAGTATTTCTGAGAAACAATGATTTCCAGATGTAATAAAATACGCTTTGAAAGTTAAAAGGGAAACAAAATGTTGCTTCACGGCATCTTTGTTCTCGCTATTACATGGATGTTTAATGTTAAAACGTACTTAAAACAGAACTTTAGCAAACAGCTTTAAATATGCGCAGTCGTGCTATTGAGGAACTGGAATAAATGTCGGGCCTGGCTTTAGAAATTTATCTTTTTCATTGTTTCTTCTGGAATATTTTATTCTAGTAATTTATTCACTTGTCTCGTTTCAGAGTTGTTTACTACGGTTCTATGCTCTTAAAAAAGCTCATACGAAGCCTCCCGGCAGAGTGCGGAAGCTCCATATATATATACAGGGTGATTCATAAAGAAGTATACAGTTTCAACGCACTATAAAACAAGAACAATGTAAGATATTTTATGTTACCTGTAACAGAATTGTAGGGGAATGTTTCTTTTTTTAGAGACAGTCACAGATGTTCTATGTGTGCGTTGATTTACCCGGGCTTCGTTGGATGGCGGTGCAAACACTATCGACGACTTCTTCCGATACACGCGGTCGTCCAGGATTTTTAAGTTTGCAGAAACAGCCCGTAGTATGTTTTTTTATGTCAATCGTAGATAGATTTTTTTGGTTGGAGGTTCTTTTCCGAATCGTGATCAAAAATTCCGTTACACAACAGTTACAGATTCCGTTTTGCTCAATTCAAGAACACAAAACGCCTTCTCCACTGCAGACGCTACCATTTTGACTGACGAGTCACGTGACACGCGCGCTATCGCCTACGTCACTTCCCTCAGTAGCGGGACATAAACTTTATGAGTACATCTACCTAACGGTTCGCAGTTGTGGTCCGTGTCTTCAACTGTTACTGTTTTTATAGCATCTGGAAACTGCATACGTTTTTATGAATCACCCCGTATATTACATTGTCTTACATTTGCCCAAACGTTTCTGAAAACGAATCAGTTCACTATCTCGTTTCGTTGCCAGTTGCAACTATTCTTTCAGTTTCACCTTGATTTGGGGTCTGCGTAGCTTGTAGCGAATGTTCAACATTTTTCTTTGAAAAACCTGGTGGTTTGGAACATGGCCGCAAAAAAAAAATAAAAAAAATAAGATTAATGTGCTGATAGAAACAATCGTAATTTTAAATGTGGCTGAAAAAAAGGAAAACTTGAAATGCGGAGCCTTTCAGAATGTTTTTTTTATTTTTTTTATTTTAGAGTTAACGACCACCGTGAGCATATACAGTATAAGCAGTAGCCCGTCTCAAATTCAGGGCAACTGGTTCCAGGGAAGGGAGAGAGCCAGCGCCATAAGACAAACACGACATCTATGCTTCACTGGGATTCGAACCCGGACCCATCTCGGAGGAATGATCAGAAGCCATCACTTAAACCGCTGCGCTCCCGGGGTGACTTAGAATGTTTGAAAGTAGTTTTAGAAGAGACGTGCGATTTCTTAAAGACGCTGGAAAGTGAAAAGGTACAAAGCACCATCTTTTTTTCTCAGAGCCACAATCTGTTTTCTTCCCTTATTGAGATGCCCTTTTTCTCTCTTCAGAAGTTGGTTGTTTTCAATTGCTTTTCTCACTAGTTCACAAGTGAATTTCCTTACGTCTTCAGTTATACTTTTTCGTACTGTCTTGCATAATTCTATAAATTTCAATTTGGAAATTACATCTTCTTTATTTGTTCTCATTTACCTTCTCCTTTGCAACAGCGTTTTTGTTTTTCCAGATATGTTCTTCATATGCAATTTGTTCTTAATGCCACATGTTTTTTTTATTGCTGTTTCCATAAGAGCCGTGGTGAGTTTTCTGTTAACTTCAGAAATGTCAACTTCCTCCGATCTTAGGGCTTCTAAAGCAGAGAATCTGTTCTTCAGTTTCAATTTAAAGGTATTATGGTGCTTTTTAAGGTTGTTCATGGCAATACATTTTGTTTGCTTGAGCTTGCCACGTTCGAGTTTAGTGTTGAGGTGCATCTTACATCTCACCATGCTGTGATCACTCCCTGTGTTGAACCTGTTCAGCACACTGCAGTCTTCAATGACAAACTTCATGTTATACATAATAAAATCAACTTCACTTGCCATTCCATTGGGATGCTTCCATGTTCATTTCCTCTGTGGATTTTCCTTGAAAAAGGAGTTCATGATGAAAAACCTTTCTGCCTCTGCAGACTCTACGAGAGTATTTCCACGCTGGTTTTTGTTCCCATGTCCGAATTTACCTACCAAAGTTTCATTCTGTTGCCCAATTTTCGCATTGAAATCTCCCATAATCTTCAAGTGCTGTTTGCCCTTGTTACTTAAATGCCAAATGTCTTTGTAAAATTCTTCAACTTCTTCCACAAGATGACGTGCGGCGGATGCGTAAGCTTGAATAATCGGAGTCTGGTATTTTTTTGAGAGTTGGCGTAGTCGAGCAAGTCTGTCCGAGGAGCTTCCAACTTCTAGAATATTGTCCTTCAGTTTCTTGTTTATGATAAATCCAACACCACTAGTTCTGTCAGTATCTTTTCCGCCATATTAGAAGATATGTCCACTTTTCAGCTCATTAAGATCTTCTTTTCTTCTTACATCACTTAGCCCAACGTTGTCCTACTTAATCATTTGTAGTTCCTCCTCCAATTCAAGGAGCCTTGAATTAGAAGATACAGGGTGTCCGTTAAACCTACCCAAGGTCAACATCAGATAGATGCCTAGTCCGGTCCTTCGGTGATTCTTAGCACGCTCTCCTTTTATGTTTTACTAGCCGCTGCCTTGGCCATGTACATTCCAGCTGCAGGAGAAAAAGCCAAGTTTTTGGTTATGGAATCATTTTTGGAGGGGTTTGGCCATAACTCACCACGCTGGCCAAGCGGGTCGGTGAGAGTGGGATAGCATTTCCTTTAATCTCGGTGTTATAGTTATTTCTTCATTTGGCAGCCATCAGAGTCCCTTTAGTGGAAACAGGATTTACCGCGAGAAGGCGAGATTGACATTTGTCAAAGAGAGGCTGTGATATGTTTGAGCATCACCTGACCTTGCATTCCATACATACATACATACTTATATATTCTCACTGTGGTTGCAGCGAGAAGATCATCGAATCAACCGAAGGGATAATTGAATGACATACAGTAAAATTGGAGAGCAGCTCTAGATCGGCAGATTGCATAAGACATCTGGAGAACGCAAAGTGACTTTGGAAAGGTACTGTACCAGAAGGCGGTGGACACTCAGCTGGGACCATGCTCTGCCCACCCTCGTCATCCAGCAAATCTCGTTTTCATGCGATTACATAACACACATTGACATAAAGGCCAAAAAATTACCTCACAACCATTAAAAAAATTTAGTACTCAATTTTTTTAATTTTAATAAATAATAAGTTTTTGAAATTGAAAAACTTATGGATGCGTAGCATGTTGAGCAACAAACTAAAGCCGAAAGTTGAGGGAGATGATCCCTACTTATTAAAACGTTGAGGGGGGACACGTCAACCGTGTACCTATACGATTCTACGCGCGTGACCTTCTGTGTGTCCGTACGCTTGCTTTTTGAGATTGCTCCCACTGTTTTTGTGCAGAAAAAGACACTCATTTTTAAAATTCTTAAATTTCTTAGTTCACTGGTTTCTCGGCAGCCGTTTTAAGACCCAAGATGTTTTACTGTACGACTAATTGTTTTCTGCATAGTTTTTAATGTACCTTTGAAAATTATCTTATTTAACAAATTTCTCAATAAGGGTCTTGTGTGCCCCATAAACAAATCATTTTAGGAGAGTAACAAATATCTGTGACTGTGATAAATACCGGAAGCTTTTCAAATTCTAGCACCCTTAAATTTTCTGGTTATTGTTCAGATGCTGAAAATTTTAAATTATTGGAAAAGTCTAAAAACGATGAGAAGCACAATATTCAGTTATATACATTTTTACCACTTTTTTCAGTTCGTTCAAATGGTATCACTCTATCCGTCCGTTCCTCTGTGGACATCATATCTCTATAACTGGTAGTCCGATTTGAAAAATTCGTCCTGCATTAAGAAGTTTCAAATGTCTAAACAAATGATCCTTGCTTTCCCGTTTTCTTACCATGGTTACATAACTTTACCCCAAGAAGACCTTAAAAGCAGATGCTATCGAATTCCAAATATATTTTATTCCATATAATTGCTTCTAAATGACCATTCAAAAAATTATTTCTACCGTTCGATAGCACTTGTAAAGAAGACTATTTTGATTACCACTTCTTCTTCAAGAAATGCAGTTTTTTTCGCCAGGGGTATAAAACTAAATTGTGATTTTCCTGATATATCTGGGGCCGCGGGTGGCCTAGTGGGCAATGTTCGTGACTGCCGCGGAAAGGACCTCAGGTTAGATCCCAGGTAGGTACGAACGCTCGATCCACTAAATATCCGCCGTGCGTCGGATGGGCACGTTACGCCATCGGACCCCGGGTGCTGGCTCCCCGGTAGTAAATAAGGGCGTCTTCTACCTCGCTTCCGTGTGACTTTCCTATCGGGCACTCTAGCCCAAATCTCCTAGCTTCCTATTTCTAAGGGTTGTTTAAGACCTGGGGTCAGACACTCCCTTCCTAAAATCCTCTACATCTGATCTGATCGGATCTGATGGGCACATTAAGCCGTCGGACCTCGGGTACTGACCCCCCGGTAGTAAATAAGGGCGTCTTCTAATTCGCTTACGTGACACTTTCCTATCGGGCGCTCTAGCCCAAATCTCCTAGCTTCCGATTTCTAAGGGTTGTTTAAGACCTGGGGTCAGACACTCCCTTCCTAATATCCTCTACATATGATCTGATCTGATGGGCACATTAAGCCGTCGGACCCCGAGTACTGGCCCCCCGGTAGTAAATAAGGGCGTCTTCTACCTCACTTCCGTGTGACTTTCCTATCGGGCACTCTAGCCCAAATCTCCTAGCTTCCTATTTCTAAGGGTTGTTCAAGACCTGGGGTCAGACACTCCCTTCGTAAAATCCTCTACATATGATCTGATCTGTTCTGATGGGCACATTAAGCCGTCGGACCCCGGGTACTGGCCCCCCGGTAGTAAATAAGGGCGTCTTCTACCTCGCATCCGTGTGACTTTCCTATCGGGCACTCTAGCCCAAATCTCCTAGCTTCCTATTTCTAAGGGTTGTTTAAGACCTAGGGTCAGACACTCCCTTCCTAAAATCCTCTACATATGATCTGATCTGATGGGCTCATTAAGCCGTCGGACCCCGAGTACTGGCCCCCGGTAGTAAATAAGGGCGTCTTCTACCTCACTTCCGTGTGACTTTCCTATCGGGCACTCTAGCCCAAATCTCCTAGCTTCCTATTTCTAAGGGTTGTTTAAGACCTGGGGTCAGACACTCCCTTCCTAAAATCCTCTACATATGATCTGATCTGATCTGATGGGCACGTTAAGCCGTCGGACCCCGGTAGTATATAACGGCGTCTTCTACCTCGCTTCCGTGTGATTTTCCTTTCAGGCACTTTAGCCCAAATCTCCTAGCTTCCTATTTCTAAGGGTTGTTTAAGACCTGGGGTCAGACACTCCCTTCCTAAAATCCTCTACATATGATCTGATCTGATCTGATGGGCACGTTAAGCCGTCGGACCCCGGTAGTATATAACGGCGTCTTCTACCTCGCTTCCGTGTGATTTTCCTTTCAGGCACTTTAGCCCAAATCTCCTAGCTTCCTATTTCTAAGGGTTGTTCAAGACCTGGGGTCAGACACTCCCTTCGTAAAATCCTCTACATATGATCTGATCTGTTCTGATGGGCACATTAAGCCGTCGGACCCCGGGTACTGGCCCCCCGGTAGTAAATAAGGGCGTCTTCTAATTCGCTTACGTGACACTTTCCTATCGGGCGCTCTAGCCCAAATCTCCTAGCTTCCGATTTCTAAGGGTTGTTTAAGACCTGGGGTCAGACACTCCCTTCCTAATATCCTCTACATATGATCTGATCTGATGGGCACATTAAGCCGTCGGACCCCGAGTACTGGCCCCCCGGTAGTAAATAAGGGCGTCTTCTACCTCACTTCCGTGTGACTTTCCTATCGGGCACTCTAGCCCAAATCTCCTAGCTTCCTATTTCTAAGGGTTGTTCAAGACCTGGGGTCAGACACTCCCTTCCTAAAATCCTCTACATATGATCTGATCTGATTGGCACATTAAGCCGTCGGACCCTGGGTACTAGCCCCCGGTAGTAAATAAGGGCGTCTTCTACCTCGCTTCCGTGTGACTTTCCTATCGGGCACTCTAGCCCAAATCTCCTAGCTTCCTATTTCTAAGGGTTGTTTAAGACCTGGGGTCGGACACTCCCTTCCTAAAATCCTCTACATATGATCTGATCTGATGGACACATTAAGCCGTCGGACCCCGGGTACTGCCCCCCGGTAGTAAATAAGGGCGTCTTCTACCACGCTTCTGTGTGACTTTCCTATCGGGCACTCTAGCCCAAATCTCCTAGCTTCCTATTTCTAAGGGTTGTTTAAGACCTGGGGTCAGACACTCCCTTCCTAAAATCCTCTACATATGATCTGATCTGATCTGATGGGCACGTTAAGCCGTCGGACCCCGGTAGTATATAACGGCGTCTTCTACCTCGCTTCCGTGTGATTTTCCTTTCAGGCACTTTAGCCCAAATCTCCTAGCTTCCTATTTCTAAGGGTTGTTTAAGACCTGGGGTCAGACACTCCCTTCCTAAAATCCTCTACATATGATCTGATCTGATCTGATGGGCACGTTAAGCCGTCGGACCCCGGTAGTATATAACGGCGTCTTCTACCTCGCTTCCGTGTGATTTTCCTTTCAGGCACTTTAGCCCAAATCTCCTAGCTTCCTATTTCTAAGGGTTGTTTAAGACCTGGGGTCAGACACTCCCTTCCTAAAATCCTCTACATATGATCTGATCTGATCTGATGGGCACGTTAAGCCGTCGGACCCCGGTAGTATATAACGGCGTCTTCTACCTCGCTTCCGTGTGATTTTCCTTTCAGGCACTTTAGCCCAAATCTCCTAGCTTCCTATTTCTAAGGGTTGTTTAAGACCTGGGGTCAGACACTCCCTTCCTAAAATCCTCTACATATGATCTGATCTGATTGGCACATTAAGCCGTCGGACCCTGGGTACTGTCCCCCGGTAGTAAATAAGGGCGTCGTCTACCTCGCTTCCGTGTGACTTTCCTATCGGGCACTCTAGCCCAAATCTCCTAGCTTCCTATTTCTAAGGGTTGCTTAAGACCTGGGGTCAGACACTCCCTTCCTAAAATCCTCTACATATGATCTGATCTACTAGAGCATTGAATGGGCACATTAAGCCGTCGGACCCCGGGTACTGACCCCCGGTAGTAAATAAGGGCGTCTTCTACCTCGCTTCCG
Source organism: Macrothele yani (assembly GCA_039090855.1). Classification (NCBI taxonomy): domain Eukaryota; kingdom Metazoa; phylum Arthropoda; class Arachnida; order Araneae; family Macrothelidae; genus Macrothele; species Macrothele yani. Next base: position 10,361,090 of record CM077022.1, on the reverse strand, counting down.
TGTGACTTTCCTATCGGGCACTCTAGCCCAAATCTCCTGGCTTCCTATTTCTAAGGGTTGTTTAAGACCTGGGGTCAGACACTCCCTTCCTAAAATCCTCTACATATGATCTGATCTGATGGGCACATTAAGCCGTCGGACCCCGGGTACTGGCCCCCCGGTAGTAAATAAGGGCGTCTTCTACCTCGCTTCCGTGTGACTTTCCTATCGGGCACTCTAGCCCAAATCTCCTAGCTTCCTATTTCTAAGGGTTGCTTAAGACCTGGGGTCAGACACTCCCTTCCTAAAATCCTCTACATATGATCTGATCTGTGTGGGCACGTTAAGCCGTCGGACCCCGGTAGTATATAACGGCGTCTTCTACCTCGCTTCCGTGTGATTTTCCTTTCAGGCACTTTAGCCCAAATCTCCTAGCTTCCTATTTCTAAGGGTTGTTTAAGACCTGGGGTCAGACACTCCCTTCCTAAAATCCTCTACATATGATCTGATCTGATGGGCACGTTAAGCCGTCGGACCCCGGTAGTATATAACGGCGTCTTCTACCTCGCTTCCGTGTGATTTTCCTTTCAGGCACTTTAGCCCAAATCTCCTAGCTTCCTATTTCTAAGGGTTGTTTAAGACCTGGGGTCAGACACTCCTTCCTAAAATCCTCTACATATGATCTGATCTGATCTGATGGGCACGTTAAGCCGTCGGACCCCGGTAGCATATAACGGCGTCTTCTACCTCGCTTCCGTGTGATTTTCCTTTCAGGTACTTTAGCCCAAATCTCCTAGCTTCCTATTTCTAAGGGTTGTTTAAGACCTGGGGTCAGACACTCCCTTCCTAAAATCCTCTACATATGATCTGATCTGATCTGATGGGCACGTTAAGCCGTCGGACCCCGGTAGCATATAACGGCGTCTTCTACCTCGCTTCCGTGTGATTTTCCTTTCAGGCACTTTAGCCCAAATCTCCTAGCTTCCTATTTCTAAGGGTTGTTTAAGACCTGGGGTCAGACACTCCCTTCCTAAAATCCTCTACATATGATCTGATCTGATCTGATGGGCACGTTAAGCCGTCGGACCCCGGTAGTATATAACGGCGTCTTCTACCTCGCTCCCGTGTCACTTTCCTATCGGGCACTCTAGCCCAAATCTCGTAGCTTCCTATTTCTAAGGGTTGTTTAAGATCTGGGGTCAGACACTCCCTTCCTAAAATCCTCTACATATGATCTGATCTGATCTGATGGGCACATTAAGCCGTCGGACCCCGGGTACTGGCCCCCCGGTAGTAAATAAGGGCGTCTTCTACCTCGCTTCCGTGTGACTTTCCTACCGGGCACTCCAGCCCAACTCTCGTAGCTTCCTATTTCTAAGGGTTGTTTAAGACCTGGGGTCAGACACTCCCTTCCTAAAATCCTCTACATATGATCTGATCTGATCTGATGGGCACGTTAAGCCGTCGGACCCCGGTAGCATATAACGGCGTCTTCTACCTCGCTTCCGTGTGATTTTCCTTTCAGGCACTTTAGCCCAAATCTCCTAGCTTCCTATTTCTAAGGGTTGTTTAAGACCTGGGGTCAGACACTCCTTCCTAAAATCCTCTACATATGATCTGATCTGATGGGCACATTAAGCCGTCGGACCCCGGGTACTGGTCCCCCGGTAGTAAATAAGGGCGTCTTCTACCTCGCTTCAGTGTGACTTTCCTATCGGGCACTCTAGCCCAAATCTCCTAGCTTCCTATTTCTAAGGGTTGTTTAAGACCTGGGGTCAGACACTCCCTTCCTAAAATCCTCTACATATGATCTGATCTGATCTGATGGGCACGTTAAGCCGTCGGACCCCGGTAGCATATAACGGCGTCTTCTACCTCGCTTCCGTGTGATTTTCCTTTCAGGCACTTTAGCCCAAATCTCCTAGCTTCCTATTTCTAAGGGTTGTTTAAGACCTAGGGTTAGACACTCCCTTCCTAAAATCCTCTACGTATGATCATGATCACCTGATATATTTGCTGAAAGGTCCGATTTGAAAAATTAATTTTGCATCGCATGGAGTTCCTGGGGAAATGTTCTGCATGTAATTTCCAATTTTCTAAAGAAGGGTTTTGTTACTATTGGTGTAAAGGGATATTTCTGTCCATGTTGTGCTCGTATTTGCAACAGTATCTGCATTTCTAAATTTTGGATTTACCGATCTTTATGAGGAAACGCTTTGAGGATACCTTCTGCTTTTAATAAGCAACATATTTGCCACCATGGGGCGTAAATATGTATTTTATTTTTGTCGATAGCTCTGCTTCTACACTGCTGGCCACCCAAAATGCAACACCAACAAGGAAGCATCCGATTGACCTGAAATTCGCAGCATGCGTCGCCCACAAGAGGACATACAAAACGATTAGCATTGCAGGGCATACGCAAATCATGTGCGCCCGGCACGCCACCGAGAAGCACTATAAGAGGGGTGCAGAGAAGGCGGGGTGTAAGTAGTGGAAGTGTGTTGTGCTTGCAGGACCTGTGCGTGGGAAGCTTCCTGATGCCTCGTCGCAGAATACGGCAGTCATTCCAGCACGTTTCGGAGTTCGACAGAGGACGAATAGTGGCTTATCGCGACAGCGGTTTATCGTACCGAAACATCGGCGCCAGTGTGGGACGACATCCAGCTACAGTGAGGCGAATATGGATTCGGTGGGTGCAGGAGGGACGGACGGACCGACGTGACGGATTGCCGCAGCCGCGGCACACCACCGAACTAAAGGACCGGCATGTTGTGCGGCGGGCGTGGACTGCTCGCACCGCCACATCACGAACGTTAGCGCAGGAATTTGGGTGTGTTGCGCAACAACCTGTGTCACCACGTACGGTTCGACATCGTCTGCAGGAGCGGGGACTTGTCGCACGGCGCCCATTGCTCCGATTACCATTGACGTTACACCACTGGCTAGTGCGGCGGCAGTGGGCCGTTGAACGCCGCACCTTAACTACGGAATGGCACGGCATTGTCTTCTCCGACGAATCCCGCTTCTGCCTACAACACCACGATGGTCGTATCCGCGTGTGGCGGCACCGCGGCTAGAGGCTGTATAACGCCTGCATTATGCATCGCCATACCGGTCCGTCGCCTGGCGTTATGGTTTAGGGCGCAATTGTATATGACACCAGCTCCCCTCTGGTACGCACCGCCGGCACACTCGACAGCCACCGCTACATCTCCGACGTTTTGGAACCTGTAGTCCTCTCTTACCTGAAGCACCTGCCAGCGGCTACGTTTCAACAGGACAATGCGCGCTCGCACGTGGCACGCATCGTGCAACAATACTTCACTGCCCACCAGGTGTCACTGCTGCCGTGGCCCTCCTGTTCTCCCGATATGTCGTCTATCGAGCCCGGCAAGCACCACCCGCTGCTACGCCTGATGAACTGTGGCAACGTGTGGAAGCAGCCTGGACCAACATACACCAAGCCCACATCCAAAGCCTCTTTCGTTTGATGCCGCGGCGTGTGGAGGCCGTTATTGCCAGCCATGGGCGCCACACGAACTATTGATGTCTGCGTGTTCCGCAAGTCGCACGAGCCTGTAAGCTCAATCGTTTCATCTTTGTATCTGTTGTTATGTGTCCAGTAAATCTGGCTTTGCTATCTCGTGTCCTTCTTGGTGTTGCATTTTGGGTGGCCAGCAGTGTAATTGACCGATTGGAAAAAATCTTTCTTTTCCGGAGAGCGTTTCTGGTGCGAAATGTGTTTCATACAATTTCAAATTTTTCTTAAAGCACAAGTATGGCACTAGAGGGCATAACTTCACCTTTCGTTTCCAGAATATTTACAGCATGACCTGCGCGCCCCATTGAAAAACAGTTTTTCGGTTAGATACTACTAACGATAAAAACATTTTGTGTGCGTATCCTGCCCCAAGATAACGCACAATTTCCTCCCTAGGGGCGCAAATGTTTAATCTATTTTTCACAATATCTCTGCTTCTAAAAGGCCGATTTATTTTGAAAAGTAGTGGCATTGGTTTAGTGTTTTTACTGAATAAAACCAGCCGTGCTGAGTCAAGGCGCATACGTGGTACAAATAAGAACAGCAAAAGCCAAGGTCAGGACGGTGGTCCAAATAAAACATATAGATCAGGTAGGCCACAAACCGTAGATTCGGAGGCCGTAGAGGCAAATCCGATAACCAGCACTCGAAGATTATTAAGCGATCTAGGGATATCGCAGACCACCGTGGTTCGTCACTTTCAGGTCCTCGGCAAGGTCTACAGGAGCTGCAGCATATTGTCACTCACGAACTGACGCCAGCTGAAGCAAACCGCCGAGTGGAAGTGTGCACGGAACTCAAGAGAACCCGCGCGAAGTACGTTTCATCAAGAGAATTGTTACGTGCAATGAAAAGTGGGTCTATTTTTGTAATCCTGACCCACAGCGGCAGTGGTTGAGCCCGGGCCACACTGTAAAAAAATTACCGTAGATTTTACGGTTTTAAACCGTTTTCCAGGATGCCAACACAAAACCGTAAAATCTACAGTTTTGTGTCGTGTTGGAGCAAAGCTATAGCTTTGCTCCAATACAATCAACACATTCGTTCCAGCCAAATTTTTGTGTTTTCGTGATCATTTTGTCTGTGACTTGCTCCAGCCAAATTCTGTGCTGTTTTCTTCATTAAATGCGGTGTTGGAGCAAAGCTATAGCTTTGCTCCAATACGGCACAAAACTGTAGATTTTACGGTTTTGTGTTGGTACCCTGGAAAACGGTTTAAAACCGTAAAATCTACAATTTTTTTTTACAGTGCAGCTTTCTGAACCTGTTGCCAAACGTGGGCGCTTCGAGCATAAGGTGGTGCTCTGCGTCTGGTGGAATTTCGAGGGGATACTCCATTACGAATTTGTTCCAAACACTTGGACCATCAACGCCAACCTCTACTCTGAACAGCTGGAGCGGGTGTATTCCGTTTTGAAGGAGAAGTACCCGACACTGGTGAACAGAAAACGCGCTCTTCTACAGCAGGACAACGCTCGGCCTCATACCTCACAAACGACCCGGGCAAAACTCCAGGAACTTGAGGGCATCCAACTGATACCACACCCAGCATATAGTCCGGATCTTGCCCCGTTGGATTATTACTTGTTCCGGTCCATGGCCCACTTCCTTCGCGGGCGGCATTTCAACAACCAGAAGAAGGTGGCAACTGGGGTGAAGGAGAACTGGTACCGCCGCGGAATCGAAGAACTAGCAGACAGATGACTAAAAACAGCGCAGCACGATGGCCTGTATTTGGATGCTAGTCAGCTTTCGTCGTAAAGATACGTATGGAGACATTGAGTGATCAAAGTATTGCAAAACTTTCGACTCATCCTCGGTATCATTTCGCAAAACTTCTAAATATAAAATGTATTCTTCATAACTATACACACTGTATTATAGCTCTGGTCTTAAGGACTCCACAGACATAGACACTGTATAATCACATGTCCAATAAATTAAGTACCCGATTTTTTAGGGTAACCCAATATATAATAACTGGTGCACAAAATGTGGAAGAGGAGAAGAAATATCCTGCGCCGTAGTAACCAAAATTCATGCGATAGACTATCCACAATGTCCGATCTCGTTACAGAACTTCAAAATGAAATACTTCATCAGACTATTGAAATTTAACAGTTAATCAAACCCCCAGGTGAATGTGCCTGCTATTGGAAATTTTTCGTCGTATAGGCAGGGGAAAAGTGAGAAATGGAGTTTTCCCGTTAATGTAGGAAAGGAATTGTAGAAAGATTTCTGAAAATTCAGAGTTTTCCGTTAACACATTTTGAAAACGGTAATTTACCGTCAATATAAGGAAGGAATTAGGGAAAGGTTTCGAAAATTCAGAATTTTCCGTTAACACATTTTGAAAACGGCAATTTACCGTCAATATAAGGAAGGAATTAGGGAACGTTTTTGAAAATTCAGAATTTTCTGTTAAAACAGTTGAAAATGGTAATTTACCGTCAATATAAGAAAGAAATTGCAGTAAGATTTCTGAAAATTCAGAACTTTCTGTTAACGCATCTTAAAATCGGCAATTTACAGTCAATATAAAAAATAAATTGCAGAAAGATTTCAGAAAATTCTGAATTTTCCGTTAACGCATCTTAAAAACGGCAATTTGCCGTCAATATAAGAAAGAAATTGCAGAAAGATTTCTGAAAATTCAGAACTTTCCGTTAACGCATCTTAAAAACGGCAATTTACCGTCAATATAAGAAAGGAATTGCGGAAAGGTTTCTGAAAATTAAGAATTTTCCATTAACACATTTTGAAAACGGCAATTTACCGTCAATTATAAGGAAGGAATTAGGGAAAGTTTTTGAAAATTCTGAATTTTCTGTTAAAACAGTTGAAAATGGTAATTTACCGTCAATATAAGAAAGAAATTGCAGAAAGGTTTCTGAAAATTCAGAATTTTGCGTTAACGCATCTTAAAAAAGGCAATTTACCGTCAATATAAGAAAGGAATTGCGGAAAGGTTTCAGAAAATTCTGAATTTTCCGTTAACACATCTTGAAAACGGTAATTTACCGTCAATATAAGGAAGGGATTCAGGAAAGTTTTTGAGAATTCAGAATTTTCCGTTAAAACATCTTGAAAATGGTAATTTACCGTCAATATAAGAAAGAAATTGCCGAAAGGTTTCTGAAAATTCAGAATTTTCCGTTGACGCATCTTGAAAACTGTAATTTGCCGTCAATATAAGAACGAATTGCGGCAAGGTTTCTGAATATTCAGACCTTTAAAAAATCCCAGAAATTTAGAGTTTTTTCCGTCATTTCTCGGAAAACGTTGTGTCAGAAAGGTTCTTGGTTAATTCACGACAGAAATAAACGAAAGTGGTTCGTGAATTTCAGAAAATGTTTAGTAGTGCAATTACCTTCTTTGAAATATCCGTATTGGCATTGTTTCGCATTTTAATGGAGCCAAAAAATTCCTTTTGCGTAATCAAAAGACAAAAGGAATTCGTAACACTGATGATAAATTCTTCAAAGCGAACGGGGATGACGACCTCTTGGATACCTGTCAACACCTGTCCAAGTCATGGGAATATATATGAAAATGTAAAGAACTCCTTTGAGACGTCCGGTGCTTCGTTTATTTGCTCCGTACAGGTGTTTTCAAGTGTTTGTACAGACATCGCAATTCAAAGAGGGTGTGGCCACTTGACTATCAATGGATGAAATCAATTATTTTTTCCACATCACATAGATGGGCGGTGTCAGTAGTTTGTAGTGATTGCTGCTATGGTACTTCTTCACGATGTGAAAGGACTCCGATGTCAGAGAAGACTCTTCACTCGCATCTCTTCGTGAGAAATTTTCAAAAACTTATTTCTGCTGTGTACCTCGGCAGGAACTGCAATAACGAAATATTTATTTTTTAACGAATTTACGAGAGGAGACACTTGTTTCATTCTCTGTGTTTCTTTTTTACATTCAGAATTAAGTGGAGGAAGGAATATATAACAAGTTTTGGTTTCATCAAGAGATCCATTACTTTCTTTTCCACTTCCGACAACATTAATAGGAAGTTGATTCGTTGGATGATTTCATTGTTCGGGAGCAAGCACCGCGAGCTGCTATGCATAGTCCAAAGATCGAAGACAATCAAAAACTGAGAAAAGCCACTCCCACACGTAAGGTCCCTATCGAAACTATCGTCGTACTCATGCAAATATCAGCAAGACTTTTTTAAACAAGGCGTTATTAGTAGTCTCTAGAATCGAGGATATGTTCCCATTAACAATAGTTTTCAGATGAACGAAACTACTTATCATAAAAAGGAAAGTTACCGAAGAAACAAAGATAACAACTATAAGTAATTCTTTGTGAATTTTAAACTGTTTTAAACATACAAATGGAAATGACATGTCCCTTCTGCTTTATTTAAACAAGATAATGTTTCATTTAAACGTACGTGTCGTGTTCTTTGCGGCAAATGGACGGATACGCGGGTTTCAGGGCCTTGGTTCATGTCACGGATAAAGAATGAACGGCATGGGTTTGTCTTACTGTGGTGATTCTGCCCGGAGTTGCACGTTCTAAATTAGGGGGAGATGACCCAGTGTTGCCAGAGACTTTTACCTGAAATCAGTAGACCAGAGCTCAAAAAATCAGTAGAATAAATTTTTTTGCTTGCAATACACTGACGGAAAAAAAAAATCCCAACACCACGAAAAAATAGTTGTAGAGGAATGAAATGGCGGCAATACATTTGCATAGGTAACATATTTAATCGATCAAGGTTTCAAGATCACAGCTTACTATAAGCGCGAGAACAGCCATTTTAAATGTGAAATGCTGGTACATTAATAACCGGTGTAACCGACAGAATGTTGAATGCAAGCACGCAAACGTTCACGCATTGTGTCGTACAGGTGCTGGATGTCAGTTTGTGGGATGGAGTTCCATGCCTGTTGCACTTGGTCGGTCTATACAGGGACGGTTAATGCTGGTTGGGGGTGACGCTGGAGTTGTCGTCCAATGATGTCCCATACGTGCTCGATTGGTGAAAGATCTGGTGATTTAGCAGGCCACGGCAACATGTCGACACTCTGTAGAGCATGTTGGGTTACAACAGCGGTATGTGGGCGAGCGTTATCCTGTTGGAAAACACCCAGTGGAATGATGTTCATGAATGGCAGCACAACAGGTTGAATCACCAGACCGACGTACAACTGTGCCGTCAGGGTGCGTGGGATAACCACGAGAGTGCTCCTGCTGTCATAGAAAATTGCTCGCCAGACCATAACTCCAGGTGTAGGTCAAGTGTGTCTCGGCCGCAGACAGGTTGGTTGCTGGCGCTCACCTGGCCTCCTTCTAACCAACACACGGCCATCACTGGCACCCAGGCAGAACCGTCTTTCATCAGAAAACACAACAGATCTCCACTCCGTCCTCCAATGAGCTCTAGCTTCACACCACTGACGTCGCAAACGGCAGTGGTTTGGAGTAAGTGGAATGCACGCTACAGGGCGTCTGGCTCGGAGCTGTCCTTCAAGTAACCGATTTGTAACAGTTCGTTGTGTCACTGTGGGGGCAACTGCAGCTCGAATTGCTGCCGCAGACGCAGTACGATGCGCCACGGCCATACGCCGTACACGGCGGTCTTCCCTCTCAGTAGTGCCACGTGGCCGGCCGGAACCCGGTCTTCTTGAGGCAGTACCTTCCCTTGACCACTGCTAAGGGAAGGTACTGAGGCAGTACCTTCCCTTGACCACTGCTAACGACTTGGCAGTGGCTAAATTCCTGCCAAGTCGTTCTGCAATATCGTGGAAAGAAAATCCACCTTCTCGTAGCCCTATTACACGACCTCGTTCAAACTCCGTGAGCTGTTGATAATGGCTTCTTCGTCTTCTTAAAGGCGTTCTTGACTAACATCAACACACTACGTCAAATCCCAGAGACTTTTACCTGAAATCAGTAGACCAGAGCTCAAAAAATCAGTAGAATAAATTTTTTTGCTTGCAATACACTGACGGAAAAAAAAAAAAATCCCAACACCACGAAAAAATAGTTGTAGAGGAATGAAATGGCGGCAATACATTTGCATAGGTAACATATTTAATCGATCAAGGTTTCAAGATCACAGCTTACTATAAGCGCGAGAACAGCCATTTTAAATGTGAAATGCTGGTACATTAATAACCGGTGTAACCGACAGAATGTTGAATGCAAGCACGCAAACGTTCACGCATTGTGTCGTACAGGTGCTGGATGTCAGTTTGTGGGATGGAGTTCCATGCCTGTTGCACTTGGTCGGTCTATACAGGGACGGTTAATGCTGGTTGGGGGTGACGCTGGAGTTGTCGTCCAATGATGTCCCATACGTGCTCGATTGGTGAAAGATCTGGTGATTTAGCAGGCCACGGCAACATGTCGACACTCTGTAGAGCATGTTGGGTTACAACAGCGGTATGTGGGCGAGCGTTATCCTGTTGGAAAACACCCAGTGGAATGATGTTCATGAATGGCAGCACAACAGGTTGAATCACCAGACCGACGTACAACTGTGCCGTCAGGGTGCGTGGGATAACCACGAGAGTGCTCCTGCTGTCATAGAAAATTGCTCGCCAGACCATAACTCCAGGTGTAGGTCAAGTGTGTCTCGGCCGCAGACAGGTTGGTTGCTGGCGCTCACCTGGCCTCCTTCTAACCAACACACGGCCATCACTGGCACCCAGGCAGAACCGTCTTTCATCAGAAAACACAACAGATCTCCACTCCGTCCTCCAATGAGCTCTAGCTTCACACCACTGACGTCGCAAACGGCAGTGGTTTGGAGTAAGTGGAATGCACGCTACAGGGCGTCTGGCTCGGAGCTGTCCTTCAAGTAACCGATTTGTAACAGTTCGTTGTGTCACTGTGGGGGCAACTGCAGCTCGAATTGCTGCCGCAGACGCAGTACGATGCGCCACGGCCATACGCCGTACACGGCGGTCTTCCCTCTCAGTAGTGCCACGTGGCCGGCCGGAACCCGGTCTTCTTGAGGCAGTACCTTCCCTTGACCACTGCTAAGGGAAGGTACTGAGGCAGTACCTTCCCTTGACCACTGCTAACGATCTTGGCAGGCTAAATTCCTGCCAAGTCGTTCTGCAATATCGTGGAAAGAAAATCCACCTTCTCGTAGCCCTATTACACGACCTCGTTCAAACTCCGTGAGCTGTTGATAATGGCTTCTTCGTCTTCTTAAAGGCGTTCTTGACTAACATCAACACACTACGTCAAATCTCAACGATAACTAACGCTCACGAACGTTACAGCGCGCATTTACAGCAAACCTGCTTTGCATGTTCCGAGGGGCGCTACTAGCGCCACACGTATGCGCCGAGCGCGAAATTTGCATAGACGTCATCTTACAGATGTACTCTCACCGCCTATCAACTGTCGTTTATCTAACACAACCCCTTCTTGGTGTTGGGATTTTTTTCCGTCAGTGTATGAACCACCTCACAAATGTAATGTATTACTGGATGTAATCTCAATCTCAATATGTATTACTGGATGTAATCTCAATCTCAATATGAAGGAACGCTTAAATCTACTGGTGTATCAAATATTACCAGTACTTCAAAAAGTACTATTAAACAGCGGAATGAGAATTCAAATCAATACAATCCTGAGTCGTTTTTTATAAGATATTTCTGCTGATCAGCTTTATAAAAGGATGCTGATCATTACAACAAAACGTTGGTGTAAATAATCATGGTGTTTGCCTTTTTACCCTTTAAGTGGCCGGAACGAGTTAACTCGGGGTTCACAAAATGGGCTGAAGTCAGCTCGCATGGATATTAATACACGGTCGAGTTGCATTATTGTGACCACCAGCTAATATCCAGAGTAACCGCCGTGTGCAGCGCGGACAGCAGCTAGACGGGCTCAATAAGGTGCTGAAAGGTGTTCACAGGTATGTGAAGCCATGCTGACTGCAGTGCATCTGACAGCCGCTGGAGGGTGCGTGGTGGAGGATCCATAGAGCGAACAACACGATCGAGGTGGTCCCACAAATGCTCAATTGGGTTTAAGTCTGGGGAATTAGGGGGCCAGGGAAGTACTTTGAATTTTTCATCGTGCTCTTCAAACTACTCTCGGACATTTCTAGTTGTGTGACACGTTGCATTGTCGTGCTGGAAGATCCCATCCTCCCCAGGGAAGACAATCGGCATGTATGGGTGTACGTGGTCTGCAAGGATGGATTCATAACGAATTCAGTCTATAGTGCCTTCCGCAGGTATATGAGTGGACCCAGAGAATGCCACGAAAACATTCCCCAGACCATAACGCTGCTCCCACCAGCTTGTGTTCTTCCAGCAGTGGTTCAAGGGCATTTGTTGTCGCCTTATAGGCCAACATCCATCCGTTCGATGAAGCAGAAAACGTGACTCATCAGAGAAGGCAATCCTTTACTAATCAGCGGAGGTTCAATTCCGATGCTGCAGTGCAAATGTGAGCCTTTTCTGCAGATGCACCTTCGTTAGCATGGGTGCAGTGACCATCCGTCTGCATCGGAGCCCCATACGCAGCAGGGCTCGCCGAACAGTTGTTTTAGACACACTTCCAGTAGTCCTCTGGTTCATTCGGTCAGTGTGTTGTTCCACTATCACGTGTCGATCGGCCCTCCCTCACCTTCGCTGCCGACGCAGGTGAGTGAGGGCCGATCACTTCTCACATCAATGACACGCGGCGCTCCGCAGTTACCACGTTGCTTATTCGCAATGGTGCCGTTTCTCCAATCACGATACACTTTAACCACAGCAGCACGCGAACAGTTCACAAACTGCGCTGTTTCAGAAATACTGCCAGCCTTGGCCCGAAAGCCGATAATCATCCCTTTTTGCAAATCAGATAAATCGCTCCTTTTATCCATGACAGTGACGAGTGATATGTTTTCAGGATGCCAACAGCACACCTTATATACCCTCCAAGCCAGCTCACGACACGTGCCTTCTTTCATTAGCTACGCGCTGTTGACGTCAAAAGTAGGAGGTGGTCACAATAATGTGACTCGACTGTGTGTATTCGTTGTCTAAGAAGTTCGTGAAATGTGGCTGGGACGAATTCATTCGGGGTATGTTTAGTGATCTTAACGCCGTTCTATGGAGTGATCTTCTGAAAAACCAGAGGATCAGAAAGTTCTACTCCCCCACCCCTTTGTTTTGCTATTCAAAGCGGTGATTGAGAGAAGTGATTGACAATGATCCTTTCTGACTGATTAGACGCTGAAAGTGCCACAAGAATGGTGATGAACCTAAAAAAGGAAAGAGAAGACGTTAGAATCTTTTTTTACCCGTATGCCGTGGCATGATATTCCTGTCAGGGGGACTAAACCTTCTCCATCATGTCATGGAGTAGAGAATAAAGGACTAAAAGGGAGCACTTACCACACGTGGCAGGTTTACGGTCTGTACTGCTCATATGAGAAGATGAAAGGACTTGTTTCGCCTTAGCTTTCGTGAAATCGGTCGTTATGGAAACATCTCTGTTTAGGGAGATCAGAAAGTTTTTGGCAACATTTAGTTCAGGAACATCGGCCGCTTAAATGGTCAATGTAGACACCACTGGATCTATCCCACTTTTCTTCCTAAAAACAAAATTGTATACTTACACTTCTTACTCAACGATACCCAGATGTTCTCTCAAAGTACGTGAAATGAGTGCTGTATTCAAAATAGTATTATTATTATTACAGATATTGTACTATACACATTTTCCTGATATTCCGCGTTTTCGCAAAATCTAGGGCAGATCTTTGTATAACAGACTAATTATTTAGAATAAGAAAAATATTTAATAACCAGCATGAATTTGAAAAAATAATGGAAAGCAGGTATCGAATCATTTTAGTCTTGGTTAGCTCTTTCTCTTCAGACCAATTCTGAGGTGAGTCTTGTTTATTGAATCAGTAGATGGTGAGTACTGAAAGAATACAGACATTCTTAGACAGCATATCCTTGGGAGTGTAGGTGGTCTTAAAACAGAAAGAAAATCAGTAGATTGCGAAAATCTAGTAGTAGACGAGAGTCAAGATCAGTAGATCAACTGATAAATCAATAACATGCTGTCTACGAATGTGTGCATTCTTTCAGTGCTCACCATCTACTGATCCAATAAATGCTCATAGCGGTTGTTAAACCTTGAACGAAGTGCCATGCCCTGTTTATATTATTTCGGGGTTCAACGACCACCAGGAACAATTCTGAAGGCTATAGTCTCTGTGTTGATGACGTTTTTCTAGTACAGATACCAGGCGAGACTTTGGTATTTTCGGTGGAGATGTATGCTGTGTATCTTGCACACGGAGGATAGAATAATACTTCTGGAGATGCCCTGGTCTCTTAAATTTGATACCGCAAAGTGTGGGAATTTCGATCTTGTTTACATGATACCCATGCAGTTTCAGCTGCGTGTATTTTAGAATCGCGTGTTTTTTTTGTTTGCAGAAATCGTGTTAATATCAAACAGGAATAAATTATGCTTCATACACCAGTGAAGTTTTCAATTTTAACGTCATGTTTTGTTTTCTTAAGTTCACGTAATTCAATTTAAAATAAAAATAAGGAGCCTCAAAATAATTAAGAATTTTATAAATCCAGCATTTTCTCATACATCGGCAGCAGTTGCGATGCAAAATTAGAAACAATTGTGACGGAAGAATGCGATTCGGCCAACACAAAATGCATTGCAATAGCTTTGAAAAACATTAGCTTTCCCATACTTCAACGGCCGTCGCTCACGGTTATAGGCTTCACACAAAGTGGTACTGCTCCATTAACAAGGGCATCTCTAGATATCTTTTTCTAACATCTTTGATCTTGCAATTAGGCGACATTCAGCCGAGCTCTCCTCAGGGTGTTATGGCGTATACGGATTCGTTGAGTGTTTCGCAATCTATCTCCTCAGCTGATTGTGGTGACAAGCCGTAATGATCCTTGATAATAAGATTGTGGTCACAATCTTATCGCGGTGACATCATTGACAATTTGAATAGTTTACTTATTACAGGTCTGCGATGAAAAAAATTGTCTGAAAAATGTTTACACTTTTTCATAGATTTTTGTGTGCTGCTTTTACAAAAAATAGTAAAAACATTCTGTCACATACCATTCCACCACAAAATAAAAAATTTAATTTCGCTACGTATTAATTTTTCTGTTCTTACGTATAAAACAATTATTTTAATTTCACTTCCTTTGCTTGCTTACTGAATTTACGTACTATCATTTGACAAATCTGCTGTACACTGATTAAGTTTGTAACAAGAAGACATTAGAGTCGGTAAAACGTTGTTCCCCCCGGAAAAAAGTAAACTAGGTCGAGCAAAGAAAGTTATGAAAATATGGCCTTAGTTCTCAGGAAGCTAAACTGCAACAATCACAGATGGGTGATATCTGGTGATCTCAAAGTACTGTCCATGCTCCTTAAACAGCAAGGAGGATATACAAAATACCCAAGCTGAGTACTGAAAGAATATGTGAATGGGATAGCCGAGTGAAGGATAAAGAACACACTGGATGTATAAAAAAAAATTGATCAAGCAGGGATAGTTTAAAACCAGCAAACAAAATGTTATCCGAAGAAGTTTTGATTGGACTTACGGAGCCGTTGGTAAAAGCTTCGCCAAGACAAAGAGAGTGTTTTAAGTACCCGTTTAATAAGTTTCATAAATTGTCAGATGCCAAATTGAAAAACATGCATTTTTGTTGGAGCAGACATTCAAAAACTCATATAAGACAATGATTGTGAAACAAAAATAGAAACTTTTAAGAGAGGCTTGGAATGCTTTTAAGGAAGCTTTAAAGAAGTTCTTGAGGAACTACAAAGATTCCAACTACAAACAAATAGTAGAAAACAAGCTAAAAATATTCAAAGCATGAACTTTTGTTTTTTATTGGAGGTTTAACGACCACCATGAGCAACTCAATGGGCTATAAGCAGTCGCCCGTCCCTAATTTAGGGTCACTGGTTCCAGGGAAGGGAGAGAGCCATTGCCGTAAGACAAACACAACATCCATGCCTCACCGGGCCGCCCCGGTGGCGCAGTGGTCTAAGGCGCTGGCCTCTGATCATTCGTCCGTGAGGGGTCCGGGTTCGAATCCCGGTGAGGCATGGATGTTGTGTTTGTCTTACGGCACTGGCTCTCTCCCTTCCCTGGAACCAGTGACCCTAAATTAGGGACGGGCGACTGCTTATAGCCCATTGAGTTGCTCACGGTGGTCGTTAAACCTCCAATCAAAAAAATGCCTCACCGGGATTCGAACCCGGACCCCGTTCGGACGAATGATCAGAGGCCATCGCTTAGACCACTGCGCCACCGGGGCGGCAATGAACTTGTTGAAAGTGCACTTTCTGGAAGCTCATTTGGTATACTTTAGTGAAAACTCGAAGCCGTTAGTGAGGAATAAGGAGAAAGGTTCCACCAAGACATACATGAAATGGAACGGCGGTATCAAGAAAGATGGAACGTTAACTTGGTGACAGACTGCTGTTTGATGCTGCACAGAAAAGACCCAACAACTGTATGTAGAAGAAAATGTACCAAATGAAGCTTTGAAATCAAAAGAAAAAGACAATATTAAGACTTTTAAATATAAATATAATTTTAAAATGGTTCTTCGTAACACTTTTTTTACACAAATTTATTTATCAACATTTTGTAATAAATTAAACTTTTCATCAGGATACATGTAAATAGACTATTTTCCCCTATCTTTTACATCCATTTTGGGAAAATCCTTACGTCTTAGAGAAAACTCGTAGTCATATTTTGAAATTAACAAACCGGATGCCTTTTAGAATCAGCCAAAAACTTGCAGACAATTTTAAGTGACTCGAACTTTGCAGACCTGTGTAAATTAAGTAGATCGTGTTAGATTTCATATATTGACTAAATTAATTTTTGTACAGTAAACCATAAAATCTGGGTAAACATAAATCCTGGATACAGAAATTATTTTTGGAACCACTAGAAAAAGGGGAGAAATTAAACTTTATTACTCATTTCTTAAACACAGAAAAAACGGCTGTTGGTCGGATGATACCACTGGACAAGCTGAACCCCTGAACGAATAGATATTGGACTAGCCGGTCATTGGACGAATTGACATTGTACAAATCATACCATTGAACGAGTTATCCGCTTTGGACGAACCGGCATTGGACAAATCCTGAGGTTTGTTGAATCGGAACTAGCTGAGATTTGTTGAATCGGCACTAGGCATATCCTGAAATTGGATGAATCCGTAATGGACTAACTGGCATTGGACTCATCGGCATTAGATCAACTGGCATTGGACTCATCGACATTGGACCAAATGGCATTGGACAAAACAATTTCAGGATTTGCCTATAAAGAAGGGGAGAAAT
Organism: Macrothele yani; assembly: GCA_039090855.1. Taxonomy (NCBI): domain Eukaryota; kingdom Metazoa; phylum Arthropoda; class Arachnida; order Araneae; family Macrothelidae; genus Macrothele; species Macrothele yani. Next base: position 10,344,212 of record CM077022.1, on the reverse strand, counting down.
TTAACTTTATTACTCATTTCTTAAACACAGAAGAAACTGCTGTTGGTCGGATGATACCACTGGACAAGCTGAACCCCTGAACGAATAGGTATTGGACTAGTCGTTCATTGGACGAATTGGCATTGTACAAATCATATCATTAAACGAATTATCCCCTTTGGACGAACCGGCATTGGGCAAATCCTGAGATTTGTTGAATCGGCATTAGGCAAATCCTGAGATTTGTTGAATCGGCATTAGGCAAATCCTGAAATTGGATGAATCCGCATTGGACTAACTGGCATTGGACTCATCGGTATTAGACCAACTGGCATTGGACTCATCGACATTGGACCAAATGGCATTGGACAAAGCATCGATGACCGATTTTCTTAGACTGTTGTGAACGTTTCTGAAGAAAAGCAATGCGACCCATTGAGGTTTCATCTGAGTTTCTACTAATACGCTAATTTATTTTTGCACAACATAAAACCGATTTAATGACCAAATATTTTGCATAGCATTTCATAGTATCTTGCGAGGATATGCTTAATAATTTGTGTGCCAGAATTATGAATAAATACAGAACACTATCCGAAATAAAGCTACCAAAAGCATTTCAAGTGTTTACTAGAACAAATCACATCCCAGACCGAGACACCACAAACTCATAGCAAAAGTAAATGCACCTCTTGCAGACAAATAAACGTGATCAATCATAATACGTTCATCCGGCAGATCAGTTTTCTCCACAGCAGGAAGATGTCGAAAGACTCAAGATTTGCCGGAGGCTAGATGGGTAAAACTACAATGGCGCAATAATAAATTAAACGTTGCGTTGCCTTAAAAGATTTAATTCTGCGGTTTCGAATAACTAAATACAGACCCAGCGCATCATTATCGCAGATCACCAAGGCATCATCAAAACAGCCTCCAAAATAAATAATCTAATTGATCTAACACTATTAGAAGATACCTACAAGTGCATGATATGCATTGAAGGATAAAAAGCAAAACATTTCGTCGCGCATGCTTCTCTTCTGTGATGAATAAAATCATTAGTTATTCCATCGACTCTGCCTCCTTGAATCTTAAAAAGTGTTTCTCTGGAAACGACATACACGCCCTGTGAAAGAAGTCTCGCTATATAGGCTGAATAATTTGCTTTTAAAACACAAATAATTAATCACATAATTGACACGGCGTAAAATATACACTGTCTTTACAAAAGAAGTGGACATTTTAATTGCTATCCTTTTTCCTTTACAGGAGAAAATATTTTTACGATGTTCGTATGGCTTTTTTAAGCAATGTTGGAAGTTTTGCTTCAAGAAATCAAGTCTTTCAGTGCAGAACAGAAGGTTTTTGTTGTAAAAATGCTTTATGAACGTAAAAGTATAGTGCAAGTTGAAAGGAAGTTTAAGAGCCCTTTTAAAATTCATAAAACACCTTCAAAAAATAGTTTGACGAAGTTGGTACCAAAGTTTGTGGAAACTGGTTCAGGAAAAATTGTCTGAAAGGAATTGTTGGATGCAAAAATGTGAGAATTGTCCAAAACCCTGCAATTCGTTCAAGAAGTAGTAGACAAAAGCCCAAGAAAAACGTCGCGTTATTTAGATGCGTGGAGCACATCTTACCGTCAAAAACTCAAAACTTTCAAGTAATTAACTGTTGTATTCCTTCTGTTACCAGTTTGTTCAGATAAAAGGTGTATATAATTTTAGGCTTTTCTTGTTGAACGACCTGGTATATTTAAAATAGAATCTGCATCCGTTTTAAAGAACAAAATGGAAAATGATCTTTAAAACGAAATTCAGATCTCTTTGTAAAAGTTATCACAATGATGACTATTTTATTTTAGTGTAAAGAAAATTCGCTGTTTTGATTACTACGGTTTTCATTTAAACTTTGAAATACTTTGATCATCAGAAGATATCTATGGACATCGATCGTAAGAGAAGCGTTTGTTTTTTATCCAAGTTCAGGAAAGTTTATGTGCGTATACAGATTGACCGCAGAAACTGTTTTCATTTGGTTAGTGAGAACGTACGTGATGTGATTGAAAATTCAAGGGAGTGACAGACGTCACATTAACAGATGTTCTGCTGCACAGTTGTCACACAAAGGCATGAATAGAAGTAGTATTTAATGATAATACTACGCAGTAACTGCAATGTCATCTGCCATTGCAATATAAGGTAACTTTAGGCCTAAATTATGTGACTTTTCAATGCGCTCTTTTGTGAAGTTAACACCTTAACTACCTGAAAATGTCTACATCCAATGCAAGGCATTTTCATAAAAATTAGTAAGAAGTCTTTCCAATTATATATCAGCTAAGGGAATTAATTACTTTTTTTATCTACCTTTACTGTTACTAGCTTTTTTCTGTATCATAATTTTGTTTTCCATGACTACTTATAAAATGATAGTCAGTTGAGGTTTATTGTGATCTAATGATACCTAGAACTTGGGAAATCGAGCCAGAAATTTAACGGTAAATTAGGAAGGTTAGTAGAGAGAGATCATGATTTATCAAAAAAGTTTTATATTGTAAAGTTATTGATTTTTCTAAATATACTAGTAATTGTAATATATTGCAAGAAAAGAGACGTTTTGAAACAAAAAGTTTAAATAATGAATGGACTATCTTTTCAAAAGTGGAGGTAAATTAATATATATTTAAATGATAAGAAAATAATTTCTTTTCTTGAAAAATAGGAATTAACAAGGGATTATTTGTTTTGTAAGATTTTTAAGGTGTAGGGGTTGATAGATAATCTCTTGTATCGTAATAAGTAAACAAATATCCATTATTTATGAGGATTAAAATATATTTTGATACTTGATAGTTATGGTATATTGTTATACATTTATAGCAATTTAAAAGCTGGGATTAACAACTAATTATTTATACTATCTGACATTATTAATTTTAGTTTTGGAAATTGTATGTATATTTAAGGAGTGAGGGTTAACAAGTAATCCTGTCTACTATCTAAAATTTTTAAGGGGTGGAGGTGACATGTAGATATTTGTACCATGTAACGACACTTTTAAAATTTCTTCGCGAGAATGTAGAAAGCATCAACATAAATTCTAACTTATTCAACAAGAATAACAATTGTATTATTTCATTAGTCAAAGGTCTAAAAATTTGTTTCATGTGGTTAAAACCCTGTTATAGCAAATGTTTAGTAAGGTAAGATAAAATTGTCAAAAAGCTTTTCTATTTGAAGCATTCACCAGTGTTTCTCAATTATGAAACCTCCTCAACATTATGAGATGAAAAACGAAACACCGTTTTTCAAAATTATGTTAGAGAATAGCAATCCATTGCTTTTAAATGCAAAGCAAAAATCTTTTAAAGACTATTTCAAATGATTTTCTAATAATACAATAAGCGTTAATTTCCCCAAAATTACTCACATTATCTGTTTTTAAGTCAGGATTTTCAATAAATAACAAAAAAAAAAAGATTAATGAAATTCGTGAAGTTGTTTTTCTTCAGCAAAACTTTATATTTCAATCTATACTTTATTTTACTGTTATTTCTTTTTAGTCATAAACTGAAAATGGTAGTGTTTACCCTTATCAAAGAATATGATAATTTCTGTATGAAACCTTTTATATATGTTAATTATGTATTGAAGGTTTTTGCTTTCATACGTGTGAAGAACTCATTCAAAATTTCGGCAGTTTTTCATGCTATATTAATTTTGAACAGTTTTTCTTGTATGAAAGTGATTCTTCTATTCTTTAATATTAAGCAAACATTGACCTTTTTACCGTCCTTTCTGTAACGCTAAGGATATGAGAATTTCTTCTCTGTAATATTTCCTCCATCTTTTCTCTTATTTTCCCCTTAAAATGAGGTCGTTACCACCAAACTCAAACACTACTTACCTTTCACTAATCTAAAAGCACTTATTGTGCTTTGCAAGTTTATTATTAACCCTTTGACGCCAAAAGACAGTGATCATTGAATACAATGCCTGTTGAGTTTTCTTGTGAAACAATTATGGCGCTGTTATAGAGGATTGTACATATCTGACTCCATGGCGAAACATTAAAAAAAAAGAAGTAAGGCGTGTTCATCTGGAAATCCCCAAATTCCCTGAGGATTTTCTTCTGTTTTTCCCTTCTCATGTTCCCCTTAGTTTCTTCTTTCTTTTTTTTTTTTTTCGGAGAAAGGCACCAAAAAAGAGAGACCGGATGTTGGATCCATGTTCAGACATTCCACAGGAGAGGTCCCCCTGAACGATGACCGCTGGACATGCCAACAACCAGCCAAAACTTTTCTAGCTGTGTGGGGGTCAAATAGCGCCTGGGACACAAACAAAAAATAGTTCTTTTCTCCGAAACAAAAATAAAATAACAATCCAAGCAGCGCTACAGTGCGACAAGACGAACAAACCAACCCAACTACTACTTAAATGGCAACTTCATGTTTACCCATTTCTTCGTCATCAAGCGAATGAAAAGAATTTTGATTTATTTCATTCAGTAGATTTCTGCGAACCTCACCGGATTACAAGGGCAGTGCTGGAGGCATCAAAGCGCCTTGAGTGAGATATACAACTGATTTCTTGTTTTACTTTTATCATTGTCTGTTGATAGCTACCTCCAGGATGTATCAGATGGATTAATCACTCAGATATAAATTTTGAAAGTAACAAAGGCCTTCCAGGTGTTCATGACTCATATATCGCGTTCTGCAAAAAAGGTATCTTTTGAAATTGTGTAAATAGTGACACCAGAAGCCAGATAAATTATCCTAAATCTAAGAAATAACAAATCACGATGTATACCTAAGATTCTTTGAAAAGAGCTACGATGATCATCTTAACGAAATCAGTCCAGCAATTCTTTTGGGTGCTGGACTGATTTCACTATTACGAATTTCTCATGAGATTTATCACAATCTCTCTTCTCACCACATCTAACCGACCCCTTTTAGGCTACTGTTCCGACATTAATTTGATGTGTTGAGATCAATAAATAATATCAGACAGCAACTTGAAAAGTCATATTCATGGATGCATTGATTTCCTTCAAAACGTGAAACTAGTTCAATAGCTATTGAACACTCGATCACTGATTTTTGCCAGTAGATCAATTCCTAGAAGCAAGAAACTTGAACAGCGCAATTGTTTTAGCTTTCGGTAGAATGATGCTCGCTGTTTGCTTAGATCTCTCACAGTTACTAAAGCCCTGCTCCTCACTTCCTTACAAACTCTAATTCTTCAGAAGGAGTACACAGTCGTATCAGAATAATATGACCACCACCGGAATCACAGTGTATCTATCTGCCTAGGCGCGTCACAGTGTGCATGTGGCAAGGTCGACCACCAGGAGATATAAGTGGCTGGCCAGGGCAGATGAGCCATAGTGCGTACCGTGAGCACAGAGGTAGTGATTTGACTGATGTTCAAAAAGGAATGATCATCGGCTACCGCGCCAAGGGTGGAAGCATCTCAGAAATAGCAGACTTCATGGGCTGTTTGCAAGGTGGTGTAGTAAGGGTGTACCAAGAATGGACCGCTGACACACCGAGTACCTCCTGGCGTCATAACTGTGGAGCCCCAAAGACCATCGACCCCACAGGAGAACATCGCCTCCGTAGACTGGTAAAGGGCAATCGACGCGTGACAGTGCAGCAATTAACCACGCAAATGAACGCTGGTGCACCCAGGTACGTACGTGTCCCCGATAACAATAGAGAGAACCCAGTTTCGCATGGGTCTCCGGAGTCGACGCTGCATCAAAGCGCCCATGTTAACCCAGGTCCATCGGCAACGACGCCTGCAGTTCGCATGGAACTACCATCATTGGACTGTGGAAGAGTGGGAAAAGGTTGCCTTCACCGACGAATCGAGGTTTCTACTCCACAGAACGGACGGGCAGTGGCGGATACGGCATCGGATACACGAGAACCATCACCTGGATACGCTTCTCGGTCAAGTTCAGTCCGGTGGTGGGAGTGTGCATGTTTGAGTGATGTTTTCTTGGCATGACATGGGACCGCTGGTACAACTGGATAGGTCCCTGAACGCCAATGGTTATCTGTCCATCCAGGCTGACCACAAGCATCCCTTCATGTTGGACGTTTACCCTGGTGGTGATGGTGTCTACAAACAGGACAGCCGCCCCGGTGGCGCAGTGGTCTAAGGCGTTGGCTTCTGATCATTCGTCCGTAAGGGGTCCAGGTTCGAATCCCGGTCAGGCATGGATGTTGTGTTTGTCTTACGGCACTGGCTCTCTCCCTTCCCTGGAACCAGTGACCCTAAATTAGGGACGGGCGACTGCTTATAGCCCATTGAGTTGCTCACGGTGGTCGTTAAACCTCCAATCAAAAAAAAAAACAACAAAAAAAAAAACAAAAAAAAAAAAAACAAAAAAAAAAAAAAAACAAGACAATGCGCCCGGCCGTGTCGCTAAGGGGATGCGTGACTGGTTCCGTCGCTAAGGGGATGCGTGACTGGTTCCAGGAACACGACAGCGATGTCTTCTTCGTTCTCCCTTGGCTGGCAAAATCGCTCTATCTCAATCCCAATAGAGCCCTTGTGGGACTATTTGGATCAACAGGTTCGACGTGCCGACTCAAAAACACGTCATCTCCGACTCCGTGCTCTGCTGCAGTCCGATTGGGCACGTGTGCCTCGGGCAACCTTCTAGGGCTTCATTGCGTCATGCCAAGCCGTTTCGCCGCGCTGTCATCCGGGGCCAAGGGTGCTTATTTCCATTGTTATGTAAGTGGTCATATCATTCTTATACGATCATGTATTTGTTATACGTTTGACTGCTGTTCGTCTAGTAACGGACAATTTTTTAGCATAAAGCGTATTGTTGTGCAACGTAAGTACTTCGACATTCAATTGACCGATGATTGGCCGGCGATAAACCATTTTATGTCACCCCGGATGACCGAGGGGTACGAGACGCTGGCTGTTAATCATTTTTTCGAGATGGGGCCCGTTTCAAACCCTGAATGAGATATGGATTGTGTGTTTTCCTTAGGGAACTGGATCCCCTCTCTTCCACGGAACTGATGGCCCCAAATTTGGGACGTGCGACTGTTTATAGCCCATTGAGTTGCTCACGGTGGTCGTTGCACCTTAAAAAATTTGATTTAAGCCTTTTTGTTTTTTCATATGGCAATAAATGTTTTTGTCTTTGAGTAAATGATTTCAAAATATCACATTTAGTTTTTTTCTTAGTTTTACATCTGTTACTTTAAACGAACCGGAATTAAGCTTTTCTTTTATGTCTCGTAAGGTAAATAGTGTTTGATATCTATTCTTCAGCACTGAATACGAAAATGGCCTTAAAATTGTTATATAATCAAGATTTCAAGAGGATCAACAGTTCCTCTTGAAATCTGATGATGAACATCCAAGTCCACGAGGGGTCTTTGGACCCCAATTTAGAGCCATCAATTCCAAGGGACCGAATCAGTGCAACCAGACAAGCACCCCCCCCCCCCATACTTCACACATTACTCACACGACTGGGCAGAATCCCTGGCCTGTTTAAACGAGGCCACATGGACGGTATTCCAGGATTTGGTCTCACTAATTTATACTGTGATATTCCTTACAACGAATCTGTAAATTGCAAGTGTTCTCCGGAGGAGCATTAATTTTTGGCTTACTTTACATATCTTATCCTATGATTCTGTATCATTGTCCAACAACAATCAGCTGGTATGCACTGATATGCTAGTATATTAGATACACTTACCTGGTAGTGTGTTGCGCCTCGCTGGTCTTGTAGAACATCGATAATTCATCAAGACACGGAACAAACCAGATGCTGTAAGAGTCGAGTACAAGTTTGGTGCATGCCGAAATGATTAAGTCGCGCAGTTGCTGCAAATTAGACAGCAGACAGATTAGCAGCAAACAGCGCGTTCCACCTGATCCCAGAGATGCTGAATGGGGTTTAAATCCTATGACTGTATGAGCCAAGAAGTAAGAAAAACGTGTTTCTGGAACCAGTCTGTGACGATAGAAGCGTTGTGAGCTGTGAGTTGTCTTGCTGGACGTGTTCATCTGCTTGAGGATAACTCGTAGCCATTAAGAGATTGATAAATTTGGCAGACAAAGATATTCATATATGTTGCGGCGTACAGGTAGTTTCCGATATGTATCAGGGAGTCTGCTGTGGGTAAGAAAAACATTCTCCTTACCAGCACACCATCACCAGCTATCTGTACTTTTCACACCTGATATGATAGCTGGAAGGATAATAGACTACTAGGTTTACTCATACGGGAGTATGGGATGAGCTTTCTTGTAAAACACTTCATCTGACCTACCTGTCTTACAAGACGTCGGCTGCGTCCTTACAAGGAAACCCAGCGAACACGAGAGTTGTCTGCTTCCTATTGACATGCAGGCATTTTGTTGCTTGAAGCAATGCGTTCGTGTTATCATTTCGTATATACACCGAGTGGCCACTTTATTATGACCACCTGAAAGTTTTAAGCAAATGGCTATGGCTGCACGCTGTTGCCGCCAGAGGGCGAGGCTAGTATAAAAAGGGAAAGCTTAGTGCTTACGACAGTAGTAAAGTGATTTTTGGGTGACGAGATGGGTAAAAAATGCGATTTGACGGACTTTCAACGTGGGGATGATTGTAGGAGCTCGGAGCCATGGAGCGAGTATCACCGAAACCGCCGCATTCGTGAAATGTTCCAGAGCAGCGGTTGTTAAAGTGTTTAAAGACTGGACTGCTAGCCAAAAAACTAGATCTCTACGTGCAACTTGTGGTCGTCATCGACGAGTGATTGCTCGGGGGGAACGAAATTATCTCTGCACGCACTGTTCGCCGTACACTGCATCGGATGGGATATGGCAGCCGAAGGCCTGTTCGAACACCTCTGCTGTCTGCAGTTAACAAGAGAAAACGTCTCCAGTTCGCACAGGAGCACAAGGATTGGACAGTCTATAATTGGAAACAAATTATGTGGTCCGATGAATCACGTTTTAGTTGCAACATGCCGATGGCCGAGTGAGAATTTGGCGGAATCAGCACGAAAGCATGGACCCCAAATGCATTGCTACAACCCTTCAAGCTGGTGGAGGCAACGTTATGGTTTGGGGAATGTCTTCCTGGCATGCTTTGGGCCCTTTAATTCGTGTTGATCAACGTTTGACTGGCACATCATATCTAAACATCGTTGCGGATCAAGTGCATCCTGTCATGCGGGTGGTTTATCCTAATGGTGATGGCTACTTTCAACAAGATAATGCGTCCTGCCATAGTGCTCGTATTGTACAGGATTGGTTTCAGGAACATGCCGGTGAGTTTACTTTGCTTAGGTGGCTCCCACAATCTCCAGATCTCAACCCCATTGAGAATTTGTGGGATGAAGTGGAGCGAGCCATCAGACAGCTGGATCCACAACCCTGCAATCTCACACTCCTGGAAAGTGCTATTCATCAAGCATGGTCTCAGGTTCCACAAACCACCTATCAACATCTCGTGGAGTTCATGCCACGAAGAATCGACGCAGTATTAAAGGCAAAAGGTGGCCCAACGAAGTACTGAGGGGGTGGTCATTATAAAGTGGCCACTCAGTGTATAAATTTAGTTCTGTAATAAATGATTTTTTAGTTATTTGTCTCCGAATTTGATTATCACTAAGTATCAACACGGTCTCAGAGAAAAATCAAAAGATTTCTTATGCAAAATACTGTAAATAAAAAAATGCACTAGCGCATTCAATTGATGTGACCCAAGGACCCGATCCCTATCCATGAGGTATCACTTTGTTCTTCGTTCTTTGTTATTGGCTGGGTATTTTTAAATATATTAGTATATGTTTTTAATTATGTATTTTACGAATCATTGGAAACTTACTTTAATTTACAATTACAACCTATTTTTCCAAGTACGGAATCAATTAAACTTTAAATTACAGAGGCCCTCAATACTGGAATTGTTTACCTTGTACCCTGACTAATTTAAATTACTTTAATTTATTTAAAAAAATTCAAACTCTATCTTTTTCAATAATAAAAAAAAAAAGAAGGAAAGGATAGTCAAAACTTCTTCTGATTGTCTGACTTGATGTGTCTATCTGCTGTTTCATTTGTTTCTTCTAAGGGGAGTATAGGGCTATGTCAGGCCATTTGGCCTTTTCCCTTGTCTTCCCTGTTCTTACAGTTCATGCTCATAATTTATAAATTGTCAATTTTTTTTTCACTCTTTTTTTTTTTTTCTTTTAAGAGCATGTAACAACAAAAATAAATTAAATATGGTGGCGATACTTTTATGGCATCCCAGTATTTTGAAAGATGTTTTCTTCAGTTTATTTTTATTTGCATCTTCAATATTTTGGGCCACCCACAAAAAACACCTCTGTGCGCCACTGAACAAATGTAAGAAATAACATACCTGACAAAAAAAATTCCTTTCTTCATGTAGTTATTTTCAGAAGCTTGCGTTTTCTATTTTTTTATCTCTCTCTGCTGCAAATTGATGTGCCTCATTCGAATCATAGTACATGTTTAAATTAAAAGTTCAATGCTTCGGCCGAATTTTAGAGATAATTATTCTTCTATTGCCTCTGATATTTTTCTGTAATATTTTTAATGTTTTTTTTACATTTCCTGTTCGCCATGGATTTGGAGGAACATCCGCTCAGTGCTTTTTCCGCGGCAGCCCCAAATTGTTCACTTTGCATATACGTTTCATAGTCGCCTTCCATAAAATGTTTGGAGCAAAAAGTAGCATTCTGGATAAAAATTCATCACCTCGTTTGCAGGACAACTGCTAATAGCTCATCTATTTGCTCACGGTGGTCGTTAAACCTGAAAAACAATATCCATGCATCATCAAATCGAGGCTGTTTTAAAGACCAAGAGTGGTCCAACACTTTATTAGATAGATTTTCGTAATAATTTTCTACTTCAGTGTTTCTTCTTTTTATTTCCGAACACTTAGCAAATCTCGGCATGTAAACTTCGGGTCGAGTTCAATGTTACGATGTAGCAATGGACCAGATATGCTTTCCTGACAGCAGATGCAATTTTGCTGGAAAAAACCAAAAATGATAAAAACGAGATCACAATAGAATATATCGTTTGTAATGTTTTTCGTTTAAACTGTCACTCCTTAAACATTACCTTCATAACATCTGTCGTATCACTGGATCTTTGAAGTCTTAAGCACCGGATAGCCACAAAGTTTTTTAATCGCACTATGAGCTAAATTAGACTTCCCAACGGCCAGAAGAGAGAAGACTTCAATAACTCATATAAACAGTCTGTATTGGTGTTCCAAGAACAACATAAACATGCTGTACGGTACTTCAAATTAATCAAAGACGATCACATCCGCATCAATTACAATACTCAACTTCTATCAACTTAGGTTCGACTTGTTTACATCCAACAGCAACAATTTGCTGCAGTAATCTACATATCATATATCACTATAACGTATTACCATGCCACCGCACCTTTCGCTGTTTTTTCCAACATTATACATATCTCTCGTTCTTATCTGCCCACACGCACTCTGACCAAGACTGGTGCTAACATACATTCCGTGAGCGAGAAAAACATAACGTGTTAAAACACTTAAAGAGAATGAACTCAAAATTTACATAGAGTAAAACAACTAAAAAATTAAAGTTAAAATATACATCGTACCTTTATTTATGAAATTACTGAAGAAACATTCTCCTAAATGAGACTATTAGTCTTCGTAAGTACCAACTCTCACGGTGAAAAACCTCTTAGTTGTAAGCAGTGATGTAGAAAATAGCCGCCTTGCGTTGGATGGGCACGTTAAGCCGTCGGACCCCGGGTACTGGTCCCCCGGTAATAAATAAGGGTGTCTTCCTCCCCCTTTCTACCTCGTTTGCGTGTCACTTTCCTATCGGGCACTCTAGTCCATATCTCCGAGCTTCCTTTTTCTAAGGGTTGTTTAAGACTTGGGGCCAGACACTCCCTTCCTAAAATCCTATACATATGATTTGATCTGATCATTCTCTACCTCGTTAAGGGCAACACAAAAATCTTCCACATGTACTACATAATCTTAGTAAAAACGGCACATTAGTGATATTGAATTGATGTTACTCTGTTAATTCGCTAATATTTAAAATCGTATAGAACGACACAGAGCCGTTTCTAAATGAAAATTTTATAATTGCAGCATGTGTCTCTCACGTTACATTCTTCCTTTTTAAAATTGCTCAGGTTGCGCAGTTTTAATATAAATTGATATTGGTAATCAGTAATGAAAATTAAAAAATAATAACGAAGTAAAATGAAAACCACGAATCAGATTTTGAAAATTTCAAGGGTAATTTTTCCTAGTCCGTTTACTGCAAAGGCACTTTTTTATTTAGAACTACATCACTGGTTGTAAGAATGTAGCTGTGACATTAAAGACATTTTTTTTTACTTTCAGCCTTCAATATTTGAATGAATGCACGGATTATAGTTATGAATACACTCTGTAACAATTAAATTTCTGCGATCTGAAGGGATGATCGGAAACACATGCAAATCAGGGAGCGGCTAGATTGAGCCGAGATAGGCACATAATTCAAATATTGGATAAATCTGATTACAACCTTTGACGATATAAGCGAGAACGCCTCTGTCACACCTATGACTCATTTCCTCGTGAGAATCTTCCGGCTGTGATATCTAGGAGAAAGCGAGCTTCGTACAAAATGCCAAGGAACCAAATTTGCCGACTATATCGAAAGCAGAGTGCTTTCGAGAGGGGATGGGTTATTTGTCTCCGAGAAGGTGAATGGTCGGCTTGTCATGTTGCGTATCATTTGGGCCGTGACAATGCAACAGTTCATCGTTGCTGTTGGAAGCAGTTTTTGAGAAAAAATAATACCTCTCCATTGCCTTGAAATAAAACATGTGAGCGACTACACCACGTGAAGACCCTTTGATCCAGGGGCAAGCTTCCTTCGCTACTACAGTCACTCTTTCAACTTAGAGAAGTTAAGTAAATTTTGCGTTTTAAGTCGTCCTGCCACAAGACAGAACCTATGCTGAAGACTACTGAATCTATCTCAAAAACTAGTAGAGGCAAGACTTCACGCACGACGTCCATTACGGCGCTTGTTTCCGTCGAATGATCATCATCGCCAGCGTCCAGAATGGTGTGGTGATCGAGTAAACTGGAAGACAGAATGGCGTCCAATGATTCAAAGGCTAATCTCTCTTTTGTTTGGGGTACAATGATTGCCAGGTTCGCACATGGAAACAACGGAGAGAGCGGACCAGTTCAAGATTCCAGCTGCACACAGCACGAACTTCAGGAGTCATGATCTGGGGAGAAATCAGCTAAGACAATCTAACCTATCTAGTATACTTCACACGCAGTTTGACAGCTCAGAGGTACGTGAAGAATATCGTAGATTCTGTTGCTATCCCTTTCGTAAAGGGGACGCACCTTGCACCACGTTTCAGCAAGAAAATGCGCATCTGCATACTTCAAATATCTTAAGGGAACGTCAACGTCTTGAAATGGCCAGCATGATCCCCGAATCAGTCCCCAGTGGAACACGAATGGGACACGTTTGGACAGCGCACTTACCTGAACATACAGCAAACAACCGCCACCCTGCAAGATCCGGAGCAGGAAGCGTGACCGTAGGAGGCCATCAGTTGTCTCTAAGACCCAGTGCTAAATGCACTAACAACAGAGGTGGTTGTATCTCTTACTAATGTACCTTATCTTTCAGGTGACAAAGTTGGCCATTAGTTTTGAATACTTAATGATGTCTTTCTTGTCTCCCATATTGCTCCATCCGTGAACAGTAGTTGAATTTTCTTACGACTCTTTGGTGTTGCAGTTTAAATGTTTTAGAGTGCAAATAAACTACAAGCACATTGGGTTTGATTTCGTTGCCATGAAAATCCTATCAAACACACGTGGATCAAATTGGGGATGTGCAACAGATTTGCGGAACAATCTGTTTCTTGCCGCCCGCTAGTTACTAGTTTTACCTACATGTTATGCGGCCCGGTAGTTATTTCGATCATTAACAGAAATATCTAGCAACAAATCGTTGCCCAGCTCTGTATCTATGTCTGAAGTGAAACCATAATACGATTTTGTGCAATGTATAATTGCCTTTCCAGCCAGCTCACTATCTGTCACATGATTTGAGTGATTTGACTTGAGAAAGGATTGGGAGGAACGGTAATTCTTTCACACCACTTCTAAGCAACCAGCTACAAAGCTGCAAATAAACAAATACATCGCTCTTTATACGTTCCAGAAACACATAGCAACCAAAAAATTGTTATCCGGTCACCGCCGGGGAATTGGATCCCGGATCTCTTTCGAGATCTAGCCGAGCGCGTTATCCTTACACCACGGTGGCCGACAATCCACGGTGCTATGTGTGTTTTTAAGTCAGCTTCTGACATCATGAATCCGTAAGATGTGGTTGCCGTGGTGTAAGGCTAACGCGATCGGCTAGATATCGAGATATTTGTGGATTCAATTCGACGGCGGTGACCGAATAACAATTTTTCGGTTGCTATGTGTTTTTGGAACATGAAAAGAGCGACGTGTATTTGTTTATTTACTGACGCCCCGTATTTGGAGGAATTTTACTTTACATAGCTGCATACACTATGTTATTAAAAATATTCGGACACTACCAAATACTTGCATAAGTGCAAAGAACGATTGCGCATGAAGATGCAATGTGAGTGAGGAGGTACATATCTGAAGCTGAGATGTTCTGTCGTGTTGTCAGTAACTTTGAAGCGGATATGCCGCATGGACATGAACTTTCCGAGTTCCAACGTGGGCAGGTCATAGGATGTCATTTGGGTAAGGTTTCCACTGTTAAAAATTGGTACTTAGAAACAAGCAATATGTACTGGTGTTTGAGTACATTCTGGGCTTATAATAGCTCCGAGTACTTGTCTCATTTTTGGAAAAGACATGAAATCATTTTTGAGTACATACAGAGAATCAATTGTGAGTATATCTGGTATTTCTAATTTGAAATATATGTACTCATTTTTGAGTATATACACTGACGGAAAAAAAAATCCCAACACCAAGAAGGGGTTGTGTTAGATGAACGACAGTTGGTAGGCCGTGAGAGTACATCTGTAAGATGACGTCTATGCAAATTTCGCGCTCGGCGCATACGTGTGGCGCTAGTAGCGCCCCTCGGAACATGCAAAGCAGGTTTGCTCTAAATACGCGCTGTAACGTTCGTGAGCGTTAGTTATCGTTGAGATTCGACGTAGGGTGTTGATGTCAGTCAAGAATGCCTTTAAGAAGACGAAGAAGACATTATCAACAGCTCACGGAGTTTGAACGAGGTCGTGTAATAGGGCTACGAGAAGGTGGATTTTCTTTCCGCAATATTGCAGAACGACTTGACAGGAATGTAGCCACTGTGCATGATTGTTGGCAGAGGTGGTCAAGGGAAGGTACTGCCTCAAGAAGACCGGGTTCCGGCCGGCCACGTGGCGCTAATGAGAGGGAAGATCGCTGTGTACGGCGTATGGCCGTGGCGCATCGTACCGCGTCTGCGGCAGCAATTCAAGCTGCAGTTGCCACCACAGTGACACAACGAACTGTTACAAATCGGTTACTTGAAGGACAGCTCCGAGCCAGACGCCCTGTAGCGTGCATTCCACTTACTCCAAACCACTGCCGTTTGCGACGTCAGTGGTGTGAAGCTAGAGCTCATTGGAGGACGGAGTGGAGATCTGTTGTGTTTTCTGATGAAAGACGGTTCTGCCTGGGTGCCAGTGATGGCCGTGTGTTGGTTAGAAGGAGGCCAGGTGAGCGCCAGCAACCAACCTGTCTGCGGCCGAGACACACTTGACCTACACCTGGAGTTATGGTGTGGCGAGCAATTTTCTATGACAGCAGGAGCACTCTCGTGGTTATCCCACGCACCCTGACGGCACAGTTGTACGTCGGTCTGGTGATTCAACCTGTTGTGCTGCCATTCATGAACATCATTCCACTGGGTGTTTTCCAACAGGATAACGCTCGCCCACATACCGCTGTTGTAACCCAACATGCTCTACAGAGTGTCGACATGTTGCCGTGGCCTGCTAGATCACCAGATCTTTCGCCAATCGAGCACGTATGGGACATCATTGGACGACAACTCCAGCGTCACCCCCAACCAGCATTAACCGTCCCTGTATTGACCGACCAAGTGCAACAGGCATGGAACTTCCTCCCACAAACTGACATCCAGCACCTGTACGACATAATGCATGAACGTTTGCGTGCTTGCATTCAACATTCTGGCGGTTACACCGGTTATTAATGTACCAGCATTTCACATTTAAAATGGCTCTTCTCGCGCTTACAATAAGCTGTGATCTTGAAACTTTAATCGATTAAAGATGTTACCTATACAAATGTATTGCCGCCATTTCATTCCTCTACAACTATTTTTTCGTGGTGTTGGGATTTTTTTCCGTCAGTGTATATTTCAAATATATGTACTAAAAAAATCAATATATTTGAAATATATGTGTTCTAACTTCATTCACTTTCTGTGCCCTTTCGGGCAGGGCACAGAAGCAAGATAGAGCGAATCTGACAGGATAGTTTGTAATTGAGAGAAAGCAGATGACGCCACCGTAGAAGCTTAATATTTTGCACATAGAAGGCAGAGAGAAATTAGGGGGATTTAGGAATGAACACCTTTATATGTAACTGGAGGGGAGGGAATTCCTGTCCGTTGGTCGTCACTTAACATGCTCGCCCGATGCACGGCGGATATTCAGCTATTGTTAGAAATTCACACCATCACGAAGAGCCCCCCCCAGGTTCAAGCCTATCAGGCTAGGTTTGAACCTGAGGTCCCTCCATCAGTAGTCTGAATCTCTAACCAATAAAGCCATCAGCGGCTGGATTTCATATTTGGAAAACGTGAACTCAATACATACTCTCATTTATTCATATAATCAACTGGAAGCATATTATTCGATTGCACATCTGGGATAATAGATATACTCGTTGTCACATGCTGGGCAAATGGACAGCACAATTTTATGACAAATATAGGGATGAAGCGACAATATATTATTTATGAGATTGATACAAATATAGTGAATGTAAAAATGTACACAATTATACTTTATGCCTAATTAAATTACTTGTGATAAGCGACTTTGATGTACTAATTATTTATGTTTGTCACTTTACACATTTATTAAACAATTTCTCTTGAAATCTATAATAACTAAAATGAAGTAATGCGAGATTATATTTATATTTATTGACGCAGTTATTTATAAGTACGTATGATTACTTGTATTTGAGCATGTCATGTACTCGTTTACGAAACGATTGTACTTAAAAAAAAAACCCGAGTAGGTTAAGGTTCTCATTGTTAAGTAGATATTTTTTAACAGTGTTCATACGGAGCATTGCAGCTAAACTAAACATACCAAAATTGACTGTAAGTGATGTCGTAAAGAGATGAAAGCAGAACGGTGCAACTACAGCAAAAAAACATTCAGGAAGACCGCATAAACTAATGGAACGTGACGGAATAGTCATGGTAAGAAATCCCGTTCTTCCTCTGCCGTTTCCATTGCTGCTGAAGTAGGAAATGCTGTAATGGCTCGATTAGTACTATAACTATTCGCAGAGAGTTTCACAGTGTGGATTATTATTATAATGGCTCGATTAGTACCATAACTATTCGCACAGAGTTGCACAGTGTGGGTTATTATGGTACAGCAGCGGCAGACAACCCAAGCATCTATGAGAAGAGACACACCACACCAAATGACAATGTGGTAGAGCAGTGGCACACAAGCCAAGCATCTCTCAAGAAACACACCACACAAAATAACGCTTCGCGTCATTTGGTGTGGTGTGTCTCCCATCGTTCCTGAACTGTGGGGTGACTCGAAAGCTGTTCTTTGGACTGATGAGTCACGCTTTTCACTCTTCCAATCTGATTGGGCATGTTTGGATTTGGTGGCAGCCCGGCGAACGATTTTCGTCTGTCAAACAAAGATCTTCGCTCTTTCCGCGTTTATAAGTGAGTCACGGAAAAATTCTCATTGGCCGCCACCGGGAGTCAAACCCAGAGTCTTCCAGTTACTCACCGGATATGCTTCCGCTACACCACAGATGCCTCGAATTCCTCTAGGCTTACACACGCTAACTGACAAGCCAAGTTGGCAGGTTGCTTCTTGGAGCACCGCACAATGCTGTGGATTCACCAAAGATGATAAGCAGCAACTGAAGAAATAATTAGAAGGCGAATGAATAATTAATACAGACATTTAACTTGGACCAGGGGCATCAAACAAAGATCTTCGCTCTTTTCACGTTTGGGTTCGGCTCCCGGTGGCGGCAATGAGAATTTTTCCGTGACTCACTTATAAACGTGGGAAGAGCGAAGATCTTTGTTTGATGTCCCTGGTCCACGTTAAATGTCTGTATTGATTTTCGTTTGACTGTGTTCTTCCAAGTGGAGATTAAATTCATATGCAAAAATATGGTCTAAAATAGAAAACAACCTTCAACTATCAATTCATGAAGACCTCTTAAACCAAAGACCACAAAGACTATAAACTCAAGACTGTATTAGAGCTCAAAGAGGAAGATTTTAACATCCAAGATTCCTGGAAACATGACTGGACTAATTTTCCACTAAATTCAGGAATTTCCATTATTTTCCTTATAAGTAAGCTAGCTGGATTTAGCCTAATATGAGCATTATGAAGTACTTGAAATCACATCAAAACTGGTAAGGGCAAGTCCTATACCGATGGGGCAGGACTGACTCCTAAGGTTGCGATTGCGGAGTTCCTTTACAGACTTAATGAATAATAAAATGTTTTTCCTTCATCATTGCCTATATAATCTCTGAATGGAGAGACAAGCCGGAAGACACACAGAGGGTTTCCGAAGGTCTCGACCAAACGTGCACAAACAAACAAGCTCCTGAATCAGGTACTCAGTGGCCATGGCATCAGCCCTGAATACCTGGGCAGATTTGCCATCAGGAACTGCACTTGTCCCTGTGGAAATAGGTCGGCAAGCATAGAACACTGCGTGCTTGAATGCAGCGGCTTCGCTGAATGGAGAAACACACTGATCCCAGGTGTGCAAAGAACGCGAAGATTGGATCTGCTCATCCAATCCTCCGTTAACAGGAGGGGGATAATAGCCCTGTTTGAGAGGCTAACCCTCCAGCAGCATACGATCTTCCCCAGTCAAACGGGGACCGAAACGCAAGAGGTGAACGTGCACACCGAAAGCGATTCGGAAGAGGAATGAGGGCGAAAGTCTGTGGGCAAGCAGACAAATAAACCACCAATGTAAATACCTTGTAAATACACTTTTTTGTTATCTCTTAATGTTGTGAGTCCTAAGCATGAGGACAGTGCATACATGTGTGTAGATGTTTTGTTAAAGAAAATAAAGGGAAATTATTCCCCCCAAAAAGTTCGAGGGCAAGGAATCTCCCAGTCAACCCTAAATTGCCGCCCCGGTGGCGCAGTCGTCTAAGCGATGGCCTCTGACCATTCGTCCGAAAGGGGTCCGGGTTCGAATCCCGGTGAGGCATGGATGTTGTGTTTGTCTTACGGCACTGGCTCTTTCCCTTCCCTGGAGCCAGTGACCCTAAATTAGGGACGGGCGACTGCTTATAGCCCATTGAGTTGCTCACGGTAGTCGTTAAACCTCCAATCTAAAAAAAAAAAAAAAAAAAACCCTAAATTAATGAACGACCTATCCCGCCAGACAGAGCGGGAACCCAGATAAGGTATGCTAGGTCGCCTGCCAGCACGTCACCACGGGCTGGTCTCTGGGCCACGGGGGTGGCCCGGGTCCGGACCAGCGTCTCAAGGCAGGATAATTGTCGCAACATTTCAAAATAAATCCAAGGTGCTCAATAAGTCCCCGTGGAGCCAAGAAATATTGGCGGAACGGAACAATGAAATCAGTATTTTTTTTTTTTTACAAGTAATCAACTGAACTACACTGCGCAACGACGGAAGCTGTGACCTGGCTTTGGATGCCTTGGACATTCAAATCTGGAATATCATTGTGTGTTTTGTAAATTTGTATTATAACATTATTTTAATCCATCTCAGATATGTTTGTCTGGAAAATCTGTGTTGTGTAATAATAGTTACCTCTCTATACTGTCATCATACGTTAAATAAATACTGATGTTAAGAGAATAGTTGCTAAAATATACAGTTAACATTTGCGAAGCATAACACTTGAACATTATCATGAAAACGCCAAAGGGAGAGATGAGAAAATTGCAAGATAGATAAATTTAATTAGTTAAAAGTACCCACATAATGAATAATAAAACGTTTTTCCTTCATCATTCCATTTAAACTGGGTGGTCAACTTACCACAATTTCTGAGAACATTAATGGGAAATGTGCGTTAGTCCTGGCACAATTGACATGAATTCTAACAACAATGTTGGCTTAAAAGGACGATTGCAAACACGTAGAACCATTTCATTTCACATTTGTACAATCGTTTTGATATGGGGAATTCGAGATGATCAGTCTATACAGTTACGTGATCATCCTCCAACCAAGCCATACTTTATTCTGATGAGTCACAAAATGCATTATTTCCCTGCAGAAAGTACAGCCCTTCAAAAACGAGTCCATGTGTCAGTGCACTCTTGGAATTACACTGCAATTTTGGTTTACGAAAAAAAGCAGGAAGAACTTGATCAACACTTCGTCGCTTTTTGAACTTGATGATCAGTGTGTTACACTGTGAATATGGTCATGATCTCCCTATGGCAAAATGGATGAGCGGAAAAAATATTTTGCAGCTTGTCTTGTTAGTTTTAGCAAATTAATATATTGCAGCTTATACACTGGCGGAAAGTAAAAAAAGAAAACCAAGAAGGAATTGGCGGACGATCATGAAATTTACATATGTTAATTGGGTCGAGTTTACTTCGGTTTTGATGTTAATTTCGGGACCAACCGGTGAGCACTTACGCCACAGCACAGCATAATATGCAAATTATCGTCGGTGGTATTTAAATAGTACGGCGAACTGAATGTAATCAGTCGTCGGCGTACGGACACGTGCGAAGACCCAGAAGAAGCTGCAATACCTGGACATGGAAGACGTGTACGATTTCAGCAGTTATCGGACTTTGAGCGAGGTCGTCTAGTCGGACTCTGCGAGGCCGGGTGGTCGTATCGTCGTATTGCGGAGCGAATTGGACTGGAAGTATCGGTGGTGGTACGATGGTGGTGTAGATGGTCCGAGGAACATTCCCACACGAAAAGACGTGGAACCGGGAGTCAGACGGACTGATGAGCGGACCGATCGACGCATAAGAAGAGCGGCGTTGTCCAGCAGAACATCTACTGCGACGCAAATCCGAGCTGCCGTTGCACCCGAGGTGACTGTGCGAACAATCCACAACCGTCTACTGGATGCAGGTCTACGTGCACGTGTGCCTCTGGCATATGTACCTCTGACTCCAGCACCCCGTCAGGAACGGCTGCAGTGGTGTCGCCAACGTCTGCACTGGAGAACGTAATGGCGATCTGTCGTGTTCAGCGATGAAAAAAGATTCTGCTTCTGGGTACGTTAAACAGCACCTCCTACATCAACAACATCATTCAGCCCGTTGTTGTGCCATTTGTAAGGTCGGTCCATCGTGATGTTTTCCAGCAAGATAACGCACGCCCACACACGGCACCTGACAACTTCCATGGCCTGCACGTTCACCCGATTTGTCCCCCATTGAGCACGTGTGGAATTTTTTGGGACAACGACTTATCCGGTCTCCACGGCCAACCACGACTATCCCCGATTTACGCGTCCAGGTTGCGGATGCTTGGAACTCAATACCCCAAACTTACATCCAACATCTGTACGACAGACTCCATGCCAGAATTGCACAGTGTGACGCAGTTCATGGCGGTTCAACCTCGTACTAACCGTGTTACATGGAAATGTTATTTTTCAGTTTACCAGCAAATACAGCTGTATTTTGCCAAAATGTTTTGATCACGTTATCCTCTGTATTCCGTTATTATGCTGTATAAACTTCGTTGGTATCAGACTTCTACTTCTTGGTGTTCTTTTTTCACTTTCCGCCAGTGTATATAATAGCTGTAGCTGAAAGGGAAGAAAGACATTACTGAGACTAGGTGAAAAAGACAGTCTCACCTGTTAGGGTTAGAAATCATTCCGACAGCGTTAGAGCGTAGGTATATTCTTGAAGAAATGTAAGTTGGAAAAGGATTGCCAATGCACCTTTATTGGAAGATATGTGCATTTTTGAATGCCATTGTCGGTTAGTGTAACATGTTTTTAACGAAGTCGCATCATGATGACTGCAGTGTTCGTTCTACAGCAAATTCGCTACATCGGATAGGTCTGTTTTAACATCAATACAGAACGATCTTTGGTTATTAATTACTAAACTGATGATTATTATACCATTTTAAACTAGTTGTAAACGCTTTTTATACTATAAAGTTAGTCTTTATCAAAAGCTTTAACTTTAAGAGTAGCATAAGTTTGTCTTGTTAAAACATATACTGAAGTATTTTGGGTATCGTTCACTTGATCGAAAGGTCACTTGACCGAAAATCACTTGATCGAAAGGTCACTTGACCGAAAATCACTTTTGCCGCCCCGGTGGCGCAGTGGTCTAAGGCGTTGGCCTCTGATCATTCGTCCGAATGGGTCCGGGTTCGAATCCCGGTGAGGCATGGATGTTGTGTTTGTCTTACGGCACTGGCTCTCTCCCTTCCCTGGAACCAGTGACCCTAAATTAGGGATGGGCGACTGCTTATAGCCCATTGAGTTGCTCACGGTGGTCGTTAAACCTCCAATCAAAAAAAAAAAAAAAAAAAAAAAAAAATCACTTGATCGGAAGGTGCATTTCACCGAAGGGTCACTTGACCGAAAAGTTCATTTCACCGAAAGGTCACTTCACCTAAAAGTTCATTTCACCGAAAAATTGCTTTACCTAAAAGTTCATTGTATCGAAAAATCATTTCACCGAATGGTCAGTTTATCGAAAACTTAGAATTTTGTTTTTAGACATTTGTTGGAGTGTGGTGGGGTTTTTTTAAAAACAGGCTAACCTAAATAATATCGGATTGTATAAAACATGCACTTTTAATTTCTATGAAACACCTCCCCATGAGCAGGTTTTTCGAAATATAACATTAATCAAAAGGCCTAGATCTGTGCCTTTTTGTCAAATTTTAATCCTCCGAGCTCATATTCATGAGGGTTACATAGCAAATCAAGTAAATAATGTTCCACTTTTACTCAACCACAAAACACTAATTTTTTGACCGCAGGCCTAGATGAAGGCCATTTTAACAGATTTTAACCTTACTCATATTCATAAGCATTACATAAAATGTAAAGTAACTTTTTTATGTAAACCTTATGAACATGAGCACGCACGGTTAAAATTTGCAAAAAAGGCCTAAGCCGAGACCGAGGGTCCTAAAATTGATTCTTTTTGCCTGAAAAAATGTGCAAAATTATTAATTTTACTTTTTATGTAAACCTTATGAACATGATTAAAATTTGCTAAAAAGGCCTAAGCCTATTGTCTTTTGCTAAAAAGGCCTAAGCCTATTGTCTTAAAAAAAGAAAAAAAAAAAGATTTGTCTTAAAACTAAGTCTTTGCGTTCTTTGTGACACGGAGAAATCAAAAGTGCAATTTGAGTATGATCCCCTAGCGTTTCGGGGGTCTGTCTGCCGAACTTGCACCATGCTTCAACAGATTCTGTAATGAAATCCAAAGTTTTCTATAAACTGACCCTTCGGTGAAATGAACTTTTAGGTAAAGAGACCTTTCGGTGAAATGAACTTTTCGATTTAAGTGGCCCTTCGGTGAAATGTACCTTTCGGTCAAGTGACCCTTCGGTGAAATTGAACTTTTCGATCAAGTGATCTTTCGGTGAAACAATCTTTTCGGTGAAGTGATTTTCGGTCAAGTGACCCTTCGGTAAAGTAAACGTCGGGCAAATGAACCAGATCCAAGTATTTTTTTACCACAGCATTACCTTTACGTACGGTATTCATTTGATTTCATTCGGACTATTCTGAAATCACGAAAATATTTGACGCTAGTGCACACATTATTGTTATAAGATGTGCATATAATGTACATGCGTATAAGAGCTTAAATCTAATTTCTGTCAAAA
Organism: Macrothele yani; assembly: GCA_039090855.1. Classification (NCBI taxonomy): domain Eukaryota; kingdom Metazoa; phylum Arthropoda; class Arachnida; order Araneae; family Macrothelidae; genus Macrothele; species Macrothele yani. The sequence goes on along the minus strand of CM077022.1, from coordinate 10,320,051 downwards.
ATAAAATATTACCTTAAAGAATTTTATGGATCATTCTTCAAAAAAATCAGACATTTTTTTGCTGAACGTTACCACAAGATATTTCTTCATGGTAAGTAGCCACATATACACGCCGCCCCGGTGGCGCAGTGGTCTAAGCGATGGCCTCTGATCATTCGTCCGAACGGGGTTCAGGTTTGAATCCCGGTGAGGCATGGATGTTGTGTTTGTCTTACGGCACTGGCTCTCTCCCTTTCCTATAACCAGCGACCCTAAATTAGGGACGGGCGACTGCTTATAGCCCATTGAGTTGCTCACGGTGGTCGTTAAACCTCCAATCAAAAAAAAAAAAAAAAACATATACACACACCGGCTACTGAATTAGAAACCTTTATGCCAATCTACGTAAATGTCGCTTACGCAGCGTACATGCAAAATGCGTGGTCATATGCGTCACGATCTGATCTAGGCAACTATTGAAGACTGCTGCTCGTCAATAATCGTCAGTTCGGGACGCGGACTGCCTAGTGGTCAACGTTCGTGACTGCCACCGGGGAATCTCAGGTTCGATCCCAGGCAGGTACGAACGCTCGAATCACAAAACATCCAACATGCGTCCGATGGGCACGTTAAGCCGTCTGACCCCGGGTACTGGCCCACCGGTAATACTCACTTTCTACCTCGCCTCCGTGTTACTTTCCTATCGGGAACTGTAGCCCTAATCTCCTAGCTTCCTCTTTCTAAGGGTTGTTTAAGACATGGGGCGAGACACACTCCCTTTCTAAAATCCTCTACACATGATCTGATCTAATCGTCAGTTCGCTCCGTATATGGATTTCTTTTCACGCTCCACTCTTCTCGGCCCCTGGTTGAATGATACGTTTGTCCAGGGGGACAAGTCTCTTTTAAGCTGATTGTGGCTTTAAGGGACCCTACCTTCTTAAGCTTTCCCGAGCATTCTGACGATTCCAATGCTCCCTTCTGGTACTAATCTTTTCTTTTGAGCTGACACTAACTGGGAATCTACTTGATTTGCAAAGGGCAGCTCTAGAAGCGTAACTTACCCAAGGCAAAAGCAATGACAGTCAAATTATAGGAGTTACTTGCTTTGCAAATGGCAGCTTTTAAGCATATGATACCCAATGCTAACAAAGTATCATCTTTCCAACACATTGTAAGTAAAACTAATTCATTTAAAACCCCTCCTGACAATTAATGATAACGCAAATTAATTACTTAAAACGAGAGTATGAAACTTAGCTTTTCAACTATTTAGCATTCAGCCTAAGGCATTGCATATTTTCTTAACACTTTTTCCTTCATTGCTTCGACCTTATTGCTTTACTATCTGAGCATCTGTTCATTCTTCCTTTCAAGGCGAGGCGGGGCTTCACGCCTTTTTCCGTCATCCATGGCTCGGTGGAGCTCACAGTCGGGCGACTAAACTACGTATTTAGACACATATTAATCAGAAGATGCTATCGAAATTATCGAAGTGTGTGCTTCAAAATTTCGAATATAAGATTAGTGATTCGTTGTAATCGTCAGTATTGTTGATCACATTGGAAAATACAAAGAATCTTTCGGATTTCGATAAAGGGCTTATTGTAGGTGTCCATCTGGCTGGAGGAACGATTTTGACAACAGCAAAGCTGACTGGTTTCTCAAAAGGAGAAATATCCCGAGTCTTTAATCAGTAGGAAAACAACCTACATTGTCGTCGCGCCACAATTACGCCTTTTAGAAAAGCAATCTGTCAAGAAATAGATCGTCGTCGTCTGAAAAGTTTGTAGGAGGAACAGGATTTCCTGCGTGCAGCATTTGACCGTAGCGTTCAATGAAGGCTGTTCACGACCCATATCGCAGTGCACTATGCGATTACCACTAACATGTTAATCACAAAAGGTAGAATGAATTGAAAAGCAAATAAAGGTGTTAAAGTAGGATTTCCCACAGCAAAACCCCCTCAGACCCACTCCACCAATATTTTCCCTACATAAGGAACGGCAGACAAAAGATTAGTACAAATTTTGAAGATGACAATCCGATTTTTGGCGTAAATGTGACAAGGATGGTAAGTCAGATAATATCCGAAAACTTGAAATTTTTCATCGTCCTGGAGCGGGACTCGAACCCGCGTCTCCCAAAAATCGGATTGTCATCTTCAAAATTTGTATTATATGGCGTAATCCCGTATTTCTTTCATGGTTTATCGGCTTCTCCGGGCAATCACGGGATAAGATTCTTAACCTCCACATTCGCTAAACATGAATGCCGGTTGCTTCGACTAGCGAAACTTGAAACTTGATCGTTCTGGGTGGTGTAGTGGTTAGCATACCCGGGCGTTTTCTGGGTGACGCGGATTCGAGTCCCGCTCCAGGACGATGAAAATTTTCTAGTTTTCGGATATTATCTGACTTACCATCCTTGTCACATTTACGCCAAAAATCAGATTGTCATCTTCAAAATTTGTATTATATGGCGTAATTCCGTATTTCTTTCAAAAGATTAGTAATTACATTCGCTTCCCAAAAATATATATATCCCCATGGCAGGAGGAATTGAAGAGGATTGGTACTCGCAGTCGCATGCCGGCATGCAAACCACTGATTTCTGCGAAGAACTCGAAAGTTCCTTTACAGTGGTGCCAAGAACACCATGATTCGACACTGAATGACTGGAAAGAAGTCATGTCGTCCTACGAGTCGCTGTACACCTTGTACTCTACCGACAGTAGGCAGAGAGTCTGGGGGATCCCCATGAAGCAATGGACCGATCTCTTCCTGTAAAAACAACTTAAAGTTCTGGAGATGGTGTGGGGCACATTCTGTTGGTACGAAACGGGTCCTCTGATATTGTTATAAGGCCAGGTGTCCGCCAAGTACATTGGTGTGTAAAATATAAGGACGAAGAGGAGAAATTAGCATAACAGCGAAACGAGGTGGCAGAACGGACCGAAAGACCACTCAGAAAATAGACACGGGTCCGGTACGGTAGAGCATGCGCATATATGCAGCATGACGTCGGGGAGGGGATCGGAAGGGTATAAAGCACACGAGCGGTGTACGCTCAGCAATTTGGTGAAAGCTATTGCACGGTGTACATCGGTTTGAACGACGTCGAGTTGATGCCACCGTGTAATATGGCCAACAGGCAATCCAGTAGACGACATCTGGATGACTTTACCAGAGGTCGCATCATTGGGAAGAAGGTCGAAGTGTGACTAGTGTGGCCGAGGAGTTCGGGATCGCTCACAGCATCGTTTCACGAGCTTGAAGAGCATTTCAAACGACAGGAACAGCTGTCCGAGAGTTTAGCAGTGGTCGTCCGCGAGCAACCACTGCGGCGGACGACTGGCGAGAAGAAACAGACGGCAGACAGCGGGAGAAATCGCAGGGCACATGCAACAGACAACTGGACGTCCGTTATCGTGTTTTACCGTGGCCAGGAGGCTGCACAAAGGTGGTCTATTTGCACGACGACCAGTACATTGGAGACGGCGGTTTCTGTGGTGCCAAGAACACAAGAACTAGACACATCAGCAATGGGGTCGAGTTCTCGTTACGGATGAGAGCCGATTTAGTCTGACGAGCGATTCTGGACGTATACACATCTGGAGAGAGCAGGGAACACGCAATCACACCTCCAACATCATCGAAAGGGACCGGTTTGGAGGTGGCGGAGTTCTCGTTTGGGGCGGTATCATGCTTGGTAGCCGTACTGACCTCCACATTTTCCAAGGAGGTTCAGTCACTGGTGTCCGCTATTGTACCGTGGTTCTCCTGCCTCACGTGCGTCTGTTTAGAGGTGCTGTGGGTCCTGAGTTCCTCTTCATGGACCACAACGCTACACCTCATCGTACAGTGGCTGTCGCAGAGCTGTTGAAGAGTGAAGATATTCAACGCATGGATTGGCCCGCAAGGTCCCCGGTCCTAAATCTAATCGAACACGTGTGGGACCTGCTCGGGAGACGCTTGACAGCACGTCACCAGCCGCCAGCAACGATTCCGCAGCTGCGATTGGCGCCACAAGAGGAATGGGCCGCGATGCCTCAACGGCTCCATGACAACCTCGTCCTTAGCATGGACAGACGTTGTAAATCCTGCAACGCAGTCAGAGGTGATCATATCCCCTACTAAAGACTGGATTTTTCTTGGCAGCCGCCTGTCACATGGACGTTTCTGTCTTCTGTCCAGTTGTGCTCGAAGCTACCTTTTCAATAAAGTGCCTTTGCATCCTTTGGATTCCTTGTTTGGATGGGTTTGCTCACTTGTCCCATATTCTTACATCTTGGGGATTTTATGGTATGATTTGAGTCGATGTGGAGCACTTCTGCACGACGTTACATTCGAAAAACCGTCTCGTGCTTAATTTTTGCACGTCAGTGTATTATCTGAGCATTGTTGCCCACCAAGTCAGTCCTGCAGTGTTGACTTTTCATCCAGAAGATGGTTGCAATTTCGTGGACGACAATGATACTGCCCATCGCAGAAGATCTGTTCAGCAGTGGATCAGCGAGCATGAAGGATCCCTGGGCACCACAAATCTCGGAACTGAAACCCTTTGAGAATGCATGGGATATGTTAGAAAAAGGGATCCGGTAGCAAAGACCTCTTCCGTCGAATTTGAGCCAATTAAAAGACTATGCGGTGAACACCTGGCATGCTGTAGACGTAGTTGCCTTGTGGAATCTATGTCAAGTCGCATACGTGCTGTATATTTCGGATAAAAGGAGGCCCAACCTGGTATGCAATAAAAGTTTCTGATTCAGTGGCTGGTATATTTATTAAGACGGTGAAAAACATATTCTGGCCAATTATCAATTAATCGAAGCCCATTTCGAAGTGTCTGAAATGATTTGATTAGATTTTCTTTGGTCGGTTTCGATTCAAATTTGCAGTCTTCATCTTCAGAGTCATCAACAGCCTATAACTTTTCTGAGCACTGTAGAATATCTTTGTTAGTAAGATAATCAGAACTAATAACATCCTTATTAATTTCAAGTACAGGAAACGGAATGAAGGAAACTTCTATGAAGAGTACATTAAACCGAAGATCAATTCGCTAAATGGAGGTATTTTTTAACACATTTTAACCCAAGTTTGAAGGTTTCCCATAAAATCCATTAAATAGAGAAATTCGCTAAATAGAGGTTCGTTAAAAAAGAGTTTCCACTGTACATGTGATTTTTCAATGTCTAAACCAGTGTTTTCCAACCTCCAGTCCACGGACAGGTATCAGTTCGCGAGAAACGAGTGAATTTTTTTATTTTGAATCGAAATGAAGTCAAAGTAAGAGGGAATCTAGTTCTAAATATTTTTGAATACCTGTCGCGGAAGATAAAAAGTAGCTTGTGAATTGCCAATATCTTCACAGAAGATCTGAACTCCTGCAGGCTAACTCACCACCAAAAGGAAAACTTCCTTCTGATGCTAGTCTGGAATCGATATTCAGATCCAAATCTTTGACTCAGTTTTGGTGTATTAACGAAGAAAGAATATTCAAATCTTAGCAACAGAGCTCAAAAATCATTGGTAACTTTTTCGACCACGCATTTATTGTGAGAAAACCTTTTCAGCCGTTTCGGCAATCAAAGCACAGGAACATAATGGACATTAATGCTCCACTACGCCTTGAAGAAACAACACTGGGACCACGGCTCGAGAAGATAATCGCGAAGCAGCAAAGACATCGCATTGACCCCCTCCCCCCAAAAAAAAATTATATTAACGGTAAGAAGAATATTGTGGTATATTGATTATGAATTGCACTTATTAATCGTTAAAGAATATTAACAGATTAAATGATATTTGTGGTAAGTAGATGACATGGAATAATCTGGTATATAAATTATGGATTGCACGCAGTCATCATTATAATATACACTACTACAAGACTAAATGCTCGAAAATAGCCAAAAGGTTTTGTTTCGTTCGACATCGCCGGTCCGCGAAAACTTCCCCAACCAACGTTTTACCGGTCCGCGAAAACTTCCCCAACCAACGTTTTACCGGTCCGCGAAAGCTTCCCCAAACGTTTTGCCGGTCCGCGAAAACTTCCCCGAACGGTTTTGCCGGTCCGCGAAAGCTTCCCCAAACGGTTTGCCGGTCCGCGAAAGCTTCCCCAAACGGTTTGCCGGTCCGCGAAAGCTTCCCCAAACGTTTTGCCGGTCCGCGAAAGCTTCTCTAAACGTTTTGCCGGTCCGCGAAAGCTTCTCCAAACGTTTTGCCGGTCCGCGAAATCTTCTCCAAACGTTTTGCGGGTCCGCGAAAGCTTCACCAAACGTTTTGCCGGTCCGCGAAAGCTTCCCCAAACGTTTTGCCGGTCCGCGAAAGCTTCCCCAAACGTTTTGCCGGTCCGCGAAAGCTTCCCCGAACGGTTTGCCGGTCCGCGAAAGCTTGCCCAAACGTTTTGCCGGTCCGCAAAAGTGAAAAGTTTGGGAACCACTAGTTTTAAACGATTGATATCTACGAATTTATTGTGATGTTTGCATAGAGAACAACATTTATCAATTTCCTTACCAATTTGAAGCTATATTAAAATTAATGATGGATTAGTTTATTGCTTAAGGATGATCCTTCCAGAGACACGAGGGTCATGACAAAAGTTCTGCACACGTTAATCTAAAACGGAAGCGGATGATGTATGGACGTGGGAGGGTTTAGAAGTGGAAGCGTGCAGCTCCTCAGGTCGAGTAGCGGCGTTAGACCAGAGATCGTACGTGACAAAAGAAACTCTGCGGGGAAAAACCCCGACACAGATGTACACTGCCTTTCAAGAAGTTTGTGGGGGAGGAACTCTTGATCGAAGCACAATTTCCTTTTGAGGACAAAGTTGAGACCGAAATTGGTCAAAATCGCCCCAACGTATTGGAAGCGGGAGCAATCTTGCTGCAGGACAACGCGTCGTGCCGTTCAGCAGCGTCGGTACGGGGGTCTAAATATGGCTAGGAAGCTTTATCCCTCCCGCCATACAGCCCTGATCTAAGTCCACCCGACTTTGATCTTTTCTCAAAGTTAAAAAATCGGCTCTGGGGCATCCGCTATGAATCGCTGGACGAGCTGTCATTGGGTAATAGAACTGATGAGCAAAGATGGCGTAATACGAGGCATCCAGGACCTACTTCAGCGCTCGCAAGCTGTGATTAGCAGTGGTACATTAAACGATAATAAGTTAAGTTTTCTCCGTTACTTCACACTTTTCTAAAAAATGGACAGTGTGAAAAAACTATTGTTATAACCTCTCTATGGTCTCTTAAGTCAAAAAAAGGCCATTGTGTTTAGTGGTGAACGCCTAGCATATAGAATCATATGATGTTTAGTGTCATATGATTTATTATCATGTTCTTTCCCGTGGAAATAAGTTATTAAATTAACCAATTAACTTATTTTATTTTAAATTATGACAGTTTAACATTCAAACACAATGGACGACGGATAAAAAAAACATTCAGCCACTATAGTCTTTCTTATTAGTCCTAATGAGTTGAGAAAACAAAAATAACAAGCCCATTTTATACTATCAAACTGGTTCTCATTCCGGAAATTTGTGTGGAGGTAAAAAATGCATTAATTAAAGCCACACTTCTTTAAATAGCTTACATTTTACACGTCACATTAATGAAGGAAACACACTTGAAACTTCTTTCTTCAGGCAAAAGCGAAAGTCGTGAATTGACAGTGTACTTTACGTGAACGCTTTTCCATTTAATTAAAAAAAAAAATAAGAAATGGAGGATGGGGCTCACGACTTAAAATATTTTTCACTCTTCGGTCAAACATTGCCTATGAAGACCAAGATAATTTCTTATTAGAAGAGCGAGCTATTGCAAAATTTCTGCATCAAGAGTTGTTGATCAAGAAAATCAACCCATCAGAGTATTCACCTCAAAAAAGCCGGATGCAAAAGTTACAAGCAAACAATTCTCAGACGAAAAAAAATAGCTCAGTCTGTAGCAAAAAAACAAAAAAATGAGAAAAAAGGACTATAATAAAAGAAATACAAGAGAACAGCTCCTAACTTTCATGCTGTTAGAATCGAATCAAGTGATGTTTCATAAAACCAGCAATTACATGTGCAGTCAATCGTTTCTTTCCAGAGCTTCCATTGTTTGTCGAACGTCCTACCCCAGAGGACAATATTTGAGATGTTTTTCCACATTCCTGTTTATAAAGAGAACAGTTGCGGAGGACATCGCCATGCATAAAAAACCAACTTTAAACTAAAAAATAATATGTCGTAGTAAAAAAAGAAAAAGTTAAGGATGGACATGAGATATTTAGCCTTGAAGGACGTGTGAAGGTAGGCCCTTGAACTTCGAAAGGCAACGGTTGCCTACAGGATGGAATGGTTGAGGTAATTATGGGCCTTAGTGGAAGGAGGTCTTCGCTTCCATGACGAGTGCTTCCCTTCCAACACATGCCCCCGTCATTACTCTACAACTTCCTCTGTTCTTCATATGCTTTATATTACTTGTTGCATTAACTTTTATTTCTTCGTTCGATCTTTTTCTCTGCTTTTTTTTTCGTAATAGGAAAACGTTGTGAGAATTGCACAATATAGATCAGGAGTGCCTATATGTTTTGTATTTTACAGATCCACCACGTAATTGACATGGAAAGTGAAGTTTATTCAACAAGTGTCAATCAATGCTTAGAAACAGAAAGGAAATTGATTGGGCTTCAAAAGCAACAGACCTGACACCGGAGACATTTGTTTCCAAGGTCAGAGACCTCCAAGACGAGAAAAAGCCTTTTGTGTTCCGGGATGAATTTGATAGACGTTATCCACTCATTTGTTTAGGATAAAGGCGTGAGACTTACGAAACCGAGCAGCACCACTACTTAGATACAAATCAGGAAATCCCATTCCCATTTTTGACAGCCGTACTTCAAGCAGCTTGGTTCTTGAGAGTAAATTCTCTTCGAGTTGATTATTTGCTATGGTTATCATAAAATATTGTCAACCCACTGCTGAATGAAGTCCTCCGCAAGTCTCTTCCACAAATCTCTATCTTGAGTCATTCTCTTTCATATCACTGCCGCATGCTATCAAAATGTATCCACCCATTTCCCATATGATCTTCTTAGGGGTCTTTTCCTGTCCCTTGACATCCAGTGTAGTATTTCAATTGTCCAGCGGTGGTCAGTTTTACTAGCAATATGTCTATCCCCATTCAGTGGCGTACTAGAAAAACTTGCCCCCCCCCCCCCGCAAAAAGTATCTTCGAGGCCCTTTTTCGAAAATCTGTTTTGCTCTCAATTGGTGAAAATTTAGAATTCCATGTTATTAACTAGATTTTACTGGTGTTTTAATAATTCAAATTCTTCTGAACTTATAGGTATGTTTCATAAAACCGAAATTGTTGCACTTTATTGCGTGTAACAGTGCACGTGGTGGTGCCTCACGATCACAAAGGCAAAATACGTAACGGCCGTGAAACAGTGTCTAAAGGCCTTTTCTAATTTATACGAAAATACAGAACATAATAAGCAAATAAAATACACTGGCGGAAAGTGAAAAAAGAACACCAAGAAGGAGACGTCTGATACCAACGAAATTTATGCATCATAATAACGGAATACAGAGGATAACGTGATCAAAACATTATGGCAAAATACAGCTGTATTTGCTGGTAAACTGAAAAATAACATTTCCATGTAACATGGTTAGTACGAGGTTGTACCGCCATGAACTGCGTCACACTGTGCAATTCTGGCATGGAGTCTGTCGTACAGATGTTGGATGTAAGTTTCGGGTATTGAGTTCCAAGCATCCTCAACCTGGACGCGTAAATACTTGGATGGTCGTGGCTGGCCGTGGAGACCGGATAAGTCGTTGTCTCATAAAATCCTACACGTGCTCAATGGCGGACAAATCCGGTGAACGTGCAGGCCATGGAAGTTGTCTCACACCCTGAAGTGCATGTTGCGTTGCACGTGCCGTGTGTGGGCGTGCGTTATCTTGCTGGAAAACACCACGATGGACCGACCTTACAAATGGCACAACAACGGGCTGAATGATGTTGCTGATGTGGGAGGTGCTGTTTAACGTACCCGGTACAAACACTAGTTGTGTACGGGAGTGATAGCTGATCGCTCCCCACACCAGGAGATCAGGTGTAGGCCCTGTGTGTCGCTGGAGGATGCAAGAACGGTGGAGACGCTCTCCTGTGCGTCTGCGAACACGCATACGGCCATCGGAGGCTCCCAAGCAGAATCTGCTTTGATCGCTGAACACGACAGATTGCCATTGCGTTGTCCAGTGCAGACGTTGGCGACACCACTGCAGCCGTTCCTGACGGTGGGCTGGAGTCAGAGGAGCACATGCCAGAGGCACACGTGCACGTAGTCCTGCATCTAGTAGACGGTTGCGGATTGTTCGCACAGTTACCTCAGGTGCAACGGCAGCTCGGATTTGCGTCGCAGTGGATGTTCTGCTTGACAACGCCGCTCTTCTTATGCGTCGATCGGTCCGCTCATCAATCCATCTGTGACTCCCGGTTCCACGTCTTCTCGTGTGGGAATGTTCCTCGGACCATCTACGCCACCATCGTACCACCACCGATACTTCCCGTCCATTTCGCTCCGTAATACGACGATACGACCACCCGGCCTCGCGGAGTCCGACTAGACGACCTCGCTCAAAGCCCGATAACTGCTGAAATCGTACACGTCTTCCATGTCCAGGCATTGCAGCTTCTTCAGGGTCTTCGCACGTGTCCGTACGCCGACGACTGATTACATTCAGTTCGCCGTACTCCTTAAATACCACCGACGATAATTTGCATATTATGCCGCGCTGTGGCGTAAGCGCTCATCGGTTGGTCCCGAAATTAACATCAGACCTACGTAAACTCGACCCCATTAACATATGTAAATTTTCATGATCGTCCGCCAATTCCTTCTTGGTGTTCTTTTTTCACTTTCCGCCAGTGTATGTTTAGAATTATGGCACAAAAAAAGTAAAATTACTTAAATTTTTTACTAATGAAATTAAAAAAAAAGCACACTTGACATAATGTCATAATGTTTTGCACCTAGTAAAAGTCCTTCCTTTTGACTCTGTTACATGCAAAAAAATGGCACAATTCTGTTTTTTTCGTTCCCGCGAACACCTTTTAGCTCATATTCTGAAGGATGCGTAGTTATGTGTAAACTAATGTTATATATGAAACGCTTTATTTTTTTTTTTTTTTTTTTTTTTTTTTTTTTGAGGTTTAACGACCACCGTGAGCAACTCAATGGGCTATAAGCAGTCGCCCGTCCCTAATTTAGGGTCACTGGTTCCAGGGAAGGGAGAGAGCCAGTGCCGTAAGACAAACACAACATCCATGCCTGACCGGGATTCGAACCCGGACCCCTTACGGGCGAATGATCAGAGGCCAACGCCTGAGACCACTGCGCCACCGGGGCGGCGAAACGCTTTATCCTCACTGATATAAGAATTTAGTTTATTCAACTGATTTTTCGTTCACATTCTCTTGTTATCATACATGTATTGGAACTATTGCTCTGGCTGTGAAAAGGGGGCCTGGAATAGCTGCTCACCTAGTTTTATAAACTAAAGCAAAAATGATTTCTTAAGATTTTACTCATTTACTGGGGGAAAAATTGCTTTTCTTTTTAATCATTTTCAAATCTGTCGTCGAAATGTTTTCGCTATATCTTTAACCAGTTTCCGTGAAGTTTCCACAAAAATTTTGAAAAATCCGTAGGCAGAGGCTAGAGGCCCTTTTAGCCGTGAGGTCCCTTCCCCCGCACTGTGGGGGTTGCGGGAGCCATCAGTACGACCATGATCCTATTGCCACTTGAGGGTCTTTACTTTGAACATGGTGTAATCAACTCTTGTCATTTTTATGAGCAATTACTTCATTCCCATTGTCTTCTTCTGGGTCGTACAATATTTTAAGATTTTAGCTTTGTGTTCTGAGACTGTTTTTTGTTTAAATAATCAAATAAATACTAATTACTTGGACAAATAATCAAACGGCTAGAGTTTATTACGTTAAGAACTATACTGTTAAAACTTTTGTTATAGGTTACACCAAAAAGCGGTACTACACCAGCTGCACCCCTTTTTGAGAAATGATATACCATTGTGTGGGGGAAAAAATAGTGAAAACTTGCACCATAGTGTGGTGCATCGTTACACCATGTTGTTGAGTTTTTTTCGCACAGAACACAGGGGTATATCATTTCTCGAAAATTGGTGCACCTGGTGTAGCCCCTTTTGGTGCAACCTGCCACAAAAGTTTTAACAGTGTACTTAAATAGAGAATGCAATTCGACTTTTATTCTTCTCAACTTGTCAAACCACAGCTTGTAGAAAAGATTACACCATAACACCAGCCACAAACTTATATGCATGAGATAGCACTTTAGCATTTACTTGGTGTACAAATAATCTTTGATTCTAGTACTGACGAAAATAACATACACGTGACATAATGCACGGTCGAGTCACATTATTGTGACCACCAGCTAATATCCAGAGTTACCGTTGTGTGCAGCGCGGACAGCAGCTAGACGGGTTGGGAGTGACTCAATAAGGTGCTGGAAGGTGTTCACTGGTATGGGGAGCCAAGCTGACGGCAGTGCATCTGACAGCTGCTGGAGGGTGCGTGGTGGAGGATCCATAGAGCGAACAACACGATCGAGGTGGTCCTACAGATGTTCAATTGGGTTTAAGTATGGGGAATTAGGCGGACAGGGTAGTACTTTGAAGTCTTCATCGTGCTCTTCCAACTACTCCCGGACATTTCTAGCAATGTGATACGTTGCATTGTCGCCCTGGGAGATCCCATCCACCCCAGGAAAGACAATCAGCATGTATGGGTGTACGTGGCCTGAAAGTATGGATTCATAACGAATTCGGTCCATAGTGCCTTCCATAGGTATGAGTGGACCCAAGGAATGCCACGAAAACATTCCCGCAGCCCCGGTGGCGCAGTGGTCTAAGGCGCTGGCCTCTGATCATTCGTCCGTAAGGGGTCCGGGTTCGAATCCCGGTCAGGCATGGATGTTGTGTTTGTCTTACGGCACTGGCTCTCTCCCTTCCCTGGAACCAGTGACCCTAAATTAGGGACGGGCGACTGCTTATAGCCCATTGAGTTGCTCACGGTGGTCGTTAAACCTCCAATCAAAAAAAAAAAAAAAAAAAAAAGAAAACATTCCCCGCCGCCCCGGTGGCGCAGTGGTCTAAGCGATGGCCTCTGATCATTCGTCCGTAAGGGGTCCGGGTTCGAATCCCGGTGAGGCATGGATGTTGTGTTTGTCTTGTGGCACTGGCTCTCTCCCTTCCCTGGAACCAGTGTCCTAAATTAGGGACGGGCAACTGCTTATAGCCCATTGAGTTGCTCACGGTGGTCGTTAAACCTCAAAAAAAAAAAAAAAAAAAAAAAAAGAAAACATTCCCCAGACCATAACGCTGCTCCCACCAGCTTGTGTTTTTCCAGCAATAGTTGAAGAGTGTTTGTTTTCCGAGGTTTCTCGCCTTATACGCCAACGTCCATCCGTTCGATGAAGAAGAAAATGTGACACATCGTAGAGGGCAATCCTTTGCCAATCAGCGGAGGTCCAATTCCGATACTGCCGTGCAAATGTAAGCCCTTTCTGCAGATGCACCTTCGTTAGCATAGGTGTAGTAACTATCCGTCTGCATCGGAGGCCCATACGCAGCAGGGTTAGCTGAACTGTCGTTTTAGTCACACTTTCAATAGCACCCTGGTTAATTCGGCCAGTGAGTTGCTCCACTGTAGCGTGTCAATCGGCTTTCACTCACCTTCGCAGCCCACGTTCACCTCTCACATCAATGGCACGTGATACTGCGCAGTTTCCACGTCGCTTATTCGCAACAGTGCCATTTCTCCAATCACGATACACTTTAACCACAGCAGCACGCGAACAGTTCATAAACTGTGCTGTTTCAGAAATACTGCCACCCTTAGCCGATAATCATCCATTTTGCAAATCTGATAAATCTCTGATTTTATCCATGACAGCAACGAGTGATTTGTTTTCAGAATGCCTACAGCACACCTTATATACACCTCCAACGTGCTTTCTTTAATTGGCTACTCACTGTTGACGTCAAAAGTAGGAGGTGGTCACAATAATGTGACTCGACTCTGTACGTTGTGTTTCATGCACATACTATACACTGGGCGTGACTTTTTATTTTACTCGGATTCACGTTGCCAAAATGTATAAGGAAATTTGCAGGTTTTGGCGTGCCGTTCAGAAAGAAATATGACAAAGAAGTAACATAATTTACATAAGAACAGGAACTTAATTCAGGGATATACGTTGCAATCGTTTCCTGTCTCCTATTAACCAGTCTAACACTTAATTTGTCCAACGGTGGTCAGTTCTTCAAGAAACATGTCCAGTCCATTCCTACTTCAGAGTCTTTATTTTGATCATGATGTCATCAACACTTGTCATTATTCTGATCCACGAAAACCATTTCTTATCTTTCTTGATTTCACCAAGCATGCATCTATCCAAGCTTCCTTTCAGAAAGAAATATGACAAAGAAGTAACATAATTTACATAAGAACAGGAACTTAATTCAGGGATATACGCCGCAAACGTTTCCTGTCTCGTATTAACCAGTCTAACACTTAATTTGTCCAACGGTGGTCAGTTCTTCAAGAAACATGTCCAGTCCATTCCTACTTCAGCGTCTTTATTTTGATCATGATGTCATCAACACTTGTCATTATTCTGATCCACGAAAACCATTTCTTATCTTTCTTGATTTCACCAAGCATGCATCTATCCAAGCTTCCTTTCAGAAAGAAATATGACAAAGAAGTAACATAATTTACATAAGAACAGGAACTTAATTCAGGGATATACGCCGCAAACGTTTCCTGTCTCGTATTAACCAGTCTAACACTTAATTTGTCCAACGGTGGTCAGTTCTTCAAGAAACATGTCCAGTCCATTCCTACTTCAGCGTCTTTATTTTGATCATGATGTCATCAACACTTGTCATTATTCTGATCCACGAAAACCATTTCTTATCTTTCTTGATTTCACCAAGCATGCATCTATATAAAGCTTCCTTTCAGGAAGAAATATGACAAAGAAGTAACATAATTTACATAAGAACAGGAACTTAATTCAGGGATATACGCCGCAAACGTTTCCTGTCTCGTATTAACCAGTCTAACACTTAATTTGTCCAACGGTGGTCAGTTCTTCAAGAAACATGTCCAGTCCATTCCTACTTCAGCGTCTTTATTTTGATCATGATGTCATCAACACTTGGCATTATTCTGATCCACGAAAACCATTTCTTATCTTTCTTGATTTCACCAAGCATGCATCTATATAAAGCTTCCTTTCAGAAAGAAATATGACAAAGAAGTAACATAATTTACATAAGAACAGGAACTTAATTCAGGGATATACGCCGCAAACGTTTCCTGTCTCGTATTAACCAGTCTAACACTTAATTTGTCCAACGGTGGTCAGTTCTTCAAGAAACATTTCCAGTCCATTCCTACTTCAGCGTCTTTATTTTGATCATGATGTCATCAACACTTGTCATTATTTTGATCCACGAAAACCATTTCTTATCTTTCTTGATTTCACCAAGCATGCATCTATATAAAGCTTCCTTTCAGAAAGAAATATGACAAAGAAGTAACATAATTTACATAAGAACAGGAACTTAATTCAGGGATATACGCCGCAAACGTTTCCTGTCTCGTATTAACCAGTCTAACACTTAATTTGTCCAACGGTGGTCAGTTCTTCAAGAAACATGTCCAGTCCATTCCTACTTCAGCGTCTTTATTTTGATCATGATGTCATCAACACTTGTCATTATTCTGATCCACGAAAACCATTTCTTATCTTTCTTGATTTCACCAAGCATGCATCTATCCAAGCTTCCTTTCAGAAAGAAATATGACAAAGAAGTAACATAATTTACATAAGAACAGGAACTTAATTCAGGGATATACGCCGCAAACGTTTCCTGTCTCGTATTAACCAGTCTAACACTTAATTTGTCCAACGGTGGTCAGTTCTTCAAAAAACATGTCCAGTCCATTCCTACTTCAGCGTCTTTATTTTGATCATGATGTCATCAACACTTGTCATTATTCTGATCCACGAAAACCATTTCTTATCTTTCTTGATTTCACCAAGCATGCATCTATATAAAGCTTCCTTTCAGGAAGAAATATGACAAAGAAGTAACATAATTTACATAAGAACAGGAACTTAATTCAGGGATATACGCCGCAAACGTTTCCTGTCTCGTATTAACCAGTCTAACACTTAATTTGTCCAACGGTGGTCAGTTCTTCAAGAAAAATGTCCAGTCCATTCCTACTTCAGCGTCTTTATTTTGATCATGATGTCATCAACACTTGTCATTATTCTGATCCACGAAAACCATTTCTTATCTTTCTTGATTTCACCAAGCATGCATCTATATAAAGCTTCCTTTCAGAAAGAAATATGACAAAGAAGTAACATAATTTACATAAGAACAGGAACTTAATTCAGGGATATACGCCGCAAACGTTTCCTGTCTCGTATTAACCAGTCTAACACTTAATTTGTCCAACGGTGGTCAGTTCTTCAAGAAACATGTCCAGTCCATTCCTACTTCAGCGTCTTTATTTTGATCATGATGTCATCAACACTTGGCATTATTCTGATCCACGAAAACCATTTCTTATCTTTCTTGATTTCACCAAGCATGCATCTATATAAAGCTTCCTTTCAGAAAGAAATATGACAAAGAAGTAACATAATTTACATAAGAACAGGAACTTAATTCAGGGATATACGCCGCAAACGTTTCCTGTCTCGTATTAACCAGTCTAACACTTAATTTGTCCAACGGTGGTCAGTTCTTCAAGAAACATTTCCAGTCCATTCCTACTTCAGCGTCTTTATTTTGATCATGATGTCATCAACACTTGTCATTATTTTGATCCACGAAAACCATTTCTTATCTTTCTTGATTTCACCAAGCATGCATCTATATAAAGCTTCCTTTCAGAAAGAAATATGACAAAGAAGTAACATAATTTACATAAGAACAGGAACTTAATTCAGGGATATACGCCGCAAACGTTTCCTGTCTCGTATTAACCAGTCTAACACTTAATTTGTCCAACGGTGGTCAGTTCTTCAAGAAACATGTCCAGTCCATTCCTACTTCAGCGTCTTTATTTTGATCATGATGTCATCAACACTTGTCATTATTCTGATCCACGAAAACCATTTCTTATCTTTCTTGATTTCACCAAGCATGCATCTATCCAAGCTTCCTTTCAGAAAGAAATATGACAAAGAAGTAACATAATTTACATAAGAACAGGAACTTAATTCAGGGATATACGCCGCAAACGTTTCCTGTCTCGTATTAACCAGTCTAACACTTAATTTGTCCAACGGTGGTCAGTTCTTCAAGAAACATGTCCAGTCCATTCCTACTTCAGCGTCTTTATTTTGATCATGATGTCATCAACACTTGGCATTATTCTGATCCACGAAAACCATTTCTTATCTTTCTTGATTTCACCAAGCATGCATCTATATAAAGCTTCCTTTCAGAAAGAAATATGACAAAGAAGTAACATAATTTACATAAGAACAGGAACTTAATTCAGGGATATACGCCGCAAACGTTTCCTGTCTCGTATTAACCAGTCTAACACTTAATTTGTCCAACGGTGGTCAGTTCTTCAAGAAACATTTCCAGTCCATTCCTACTTCAGCGTCTTTATTTTGATCATGATGTCATCAACACTTGTCATTATTTTGATCCACGAAAACCATTTCTTATCTTTCTTGATTTCACCAAGCATGCATCTATATAAAGCTTCCTTTCAGAAAGAAATATGACAAAGAAGTAACATAATTTACATAAGAACAGGAACTTAATTCAGGGATATACGCCGCAAACGTTTCCTGTCTCGTATTAACCAGTCTAACACTTAATTTGTCCAACGGTGGTCAGTTCTTCAAGAAACATGTCCAGTCCATTCCTACTTCAGCGTCTTTATTTTGATCATGATGTCATCAACACTTGTCATTATTCTGATCCACGAAAACCATTTCTTATCTTTCTTGATTTCACCAAGCATGCATCTATCCAAGCTTCCTTTCAGAAAGAAATATGACAAAGAAGTAACATAATTTACATAAGAACAGGAACTTAATTCAGGGATATACGCCGCAAACGTTTCCTGTCTCGTATTAACCAGTCTAACACTTAATTTGTCCAACGGTGGTCAGTTCTTCAAGAAACATGTCCAGTCCATTCCTACTTCAGCGTCTTTATTTTGATCATGATGTCATCAACACTTGTCATTATTCTGATCCACGAAAACCATTTCTTATCTTTCTTGATTTCACCAAGCATGCATCTATATAAAGCTTCCTTTCATGAAGAAATATGACAAAGAAGTAACATAATTTACATAAGAACAGGAACTTAATTCAGGGATATACGCCGCAAACGTTTCCTGTCTCGTATTAACCAGTCTAACACTTAATTTGTCCAACGGTGGTCAGTTCTTCAAGAAAAATGTCCAGTCCATTCCTACTTCAGCGTCTTTATTTTGATCATGATGTCATCAACACTTGTCATTATTCTGATCCACGAAAACCATTTCTTATCTTTCTTGATTTCACCAAGCATGCATCTATATAAAGCTTCCTTTCAGAAAGAAATATGACAAAGAAGTAACATAATTTACATAAGAACAGGAACTTAATTCAGGGATATACGCCGCAAACGTTTCCTGTCTCGTATTAACCAGTCTAACACTTAATTTGTCCAACGGTGGTCAGTTCTTCAAGAAACATGTCCAGTCCATTCCTACTTCAGCGTCTTTATTTTGATCATGATGTCATCAACACTTGGCATTATTCTGATCCACGAAAACCATTTCTTATCTTTCTTGATTTCACCAAGCATGCATCTATATAAAGCTTCCTTTCAGAAAGAAATATGACAAAGAAGTAACATAATTTACATAAGAACAGGAACTTAATTCAGGGATATACGCCGCAAACGTTTCCTGTCTCGTATTAACCAGTCTAACACTTAATTTGTCCAACGGTGGTCAGTTCTTCAAGAAACATGTCCAGTCCATTCCTACTTCAGCGTCTTTATTTTGATCATGATGTCATCAACACTTGTCATTATTCTGATCCACGAAAACCATTTCTTATCTTTCTTGATTTCACCAAGCATGCATCTATCCAAGCTTCCTTTCAGAAAGAAATATGACAAAGAAGTAACATAATTTACATAAGAACATGAACTTAATTCAGGGATATACGCCGCAAACGTTTCCTGTCTCGTATTAACCAGTCTAACACTTAATTTGTCCAACGGTGGTCAGTTCTTCAAGAAACATGTCCAGTCCATTCCTACTTCAGCGTCTTTATTTTGATCATGATGTCATCAACACTTGTCATTATTTTGATCCACGAAAACCATTTCCTGTCTTTCTTGATTACACCAAGCATGCATTTATCCAAGCTTTTTTGAGTTGCTTTCGTTTTGGTTTCGGGGTTAAACGAACACCGAGAGCGAATTCTATGGGTTATAAGCAGTCGTCCGTCCCTAACTTAGGGCTGCTTGTTTAGAGGAAGGGAGAGAGGCAGTACCGTAACACAAACAACCATCCATGCCTCATCTGGGATTGGAGCCAGGGACTGCTTGAACGAATAGTCCACTGGGCAACTGGAACGAAACTTTTTCGCACGTCTTTTGTAAAAAAAGATCGTGCTTATGTTATCGGTTTGTCCGTCAGTCCGTCCGTCTGTACCCACGATATCTCTGCAACTATTAGTCCGAATTGAAAAATTCTTTTTGCATTGGGAAGCTTGAAATATGCGAATAATGATTCTCCATTTCGTTTTTTTTTACGATGTGCCATTTCGCCGCTGGAGGGCGTAAGTGCAGATGATGTCGAATTCAAAAATACGTTTTATTCCACATATTTGCTTCTAAACATCCGATTGAAAACATTATTTTATCTTTCGATTCCATTTATGTCGAAGAGGAGTATTTTAGATATAGTTACTTTTTCAAATAACGCATAGATTTTCCGCTAGGGGGCGTGAAAGTAAATTACTTTTTCCCCCCGATAACTGTTCTTCTGAAACTCCGATTTGAAAAGATTTTTCTTCAGCGGATACTCTTCCTGATGAAAAATATTTTGCATATAATTTTTTATTTTTGGTAAAGAATACTTTGGCCACCAGGGGGCGTAAGTGTTAATTTTTGCTTTTGATCTATTTGCCATAAAATCTGAGCTTCTAAAATATCGATTGAAAAAATTCTTTCGTGGACTGATGCCACTCACATCGATAAACATTTTCGGAATATTTTCTTCGTAAAATATCCGATAGTTTCTCCGCCAGGGGGCGTAGATCTATATCTTAATTTTGTCAATATCTCTACTTCTAGGAGTCCGATTTGAAAAATTCCTCCTTTGTTGGATAGTGTTTTCAGTGTGGCATGTTTTTCATATAATTTCAAAATTTTCAAGTAATTCATAGACTTTCCGCTAGGGGGTGTAAAGGTAAATTGCGTTTTCCCCTATATCTCTGAGTCTAAACCTCCGATTTGAAAAATTCTTTCTGCACCGGATTCAGCTCCTGATGGGAAATCGTTTGCACATAATTTCTAATTTTTGTAAAACATGGTTTGGCAACAAGGGGGCGTAAATCTCAATTTCCGCTTCTGATGCATTTGCAGCAAAGTATGAGCTTCTAAATTCTCGATTGAAAAAATTCGTCGTTTGTAGACCGATAGTACTCATGTCTACAAACCTTTTAGAAACATTTTCTTCTTTAAATAATGCATAGATTCTACAGCAGGGAGCGTAGACGTATACCTTATTTTTGTCAATATCTCTACTTCTAGGAGTGCGATTTGAAAATAACATTTTGTTGGATAGTGTTTCCGATGCGAAATGTTTTCCTATAAATTCAAAATTTTCAAGTAATTCATAGACTTTCCCTAGGGGGCACAAAAGTAAATTGCGTTTTCGGCGTTATTTCTGCTTCTGAAACTCCGATTTAAAAATTCTTCCTGTATCGCATACAACACCTGATGGAAAATATTTTTTAAATAATTTCTAATGTTTGGTAAAGAATGGTTGTTTGGCCACCAGGTGGCATAAGTGGTAATTTCTGCTTCTAATGTATTTGTAGCGAAATCTGGGCTCCTGAAAACTGTACTACAATTTTTTTTTTTTTGTTTGGAGGTTTAACGACCACCGTGAGCAACTCAATGGGCTATAAGCAGTCGCCCGTCCCTAATTTAGGGTCACTGGTTCCAGGGAAGGGAGAGAGCCAGTGCCGTAAGACAAACACAACATCCATGCCTCACCGGGATTCGAACCCGGAGCCCGTTCGGACGAATGATCAGAGGCCATCGCTTAGACCACTGCGCCACCGGGGCGGCCAAATTTTTTTTTCTTGGACCGATAGTGCTCATATGGAAAAACCTTTTGAGAATACTTTCTTCCTAACATAATGCATGGTTTTCCCACCAGGGGACGTAAAGTCACATCTTAGTTTTGTCGATATCTCTGTTTCTAAGAGTCCGATTTGAAAAATTCTTTCTGTGTTGGAGAGCGTTTCCGGTGCGAAATGTTTCTCATATAAATTCATGTTTTTCTTAACGCACAAGTCTGCAACCAAAGGGCGTAAGCTCACGATTCCGTTTACAGCAATATCTGAGGGATTAAAAACCCGATTGAAAAATTTCTTCAGATACTATTGTTTTCCCATACCGGTTGCATTGACTTTGAATAGCTTTGATAAATTTAATTTCCGTCAGAACGGATTCAAAAGACATGCTTATTACACCCGAAAATTCGGTGTCATCTTTCTTGTTTTTAACTGTATCAAGTTCTTCACCTTATTTCAAACTGAAACTAAGCGTGTCCCACAAAGGTGTAACCAATTTCAACTTAACTGTCCATGTCTTATGTTTGTCACATATCAACCCACGTCCGGTCTCTCAGACCGCCACATTTTTATGGTTTACTTCGTGTTAACGTTTCATTTTTAAATTTTTTTAATGTTTGGGGATCGTTTATTTGTAAAATAATACAATACATATAAAAAATAACCTTAATAAAACCCGTGAGGCCAGACCTGGGTTGTTAAGGGTTAATTGACAGATCATATCATGAAGTTTTATAGACATTCGATATGGGCACCATTTGTCACCCGAACAATGTCGAAATAGTATTTTAGTTCCAACCACGTTCTTTCGACAATGTCCATATAAACGTTCTGCACTGCGTGTGTAATCCTCCTCTTTTTTTTTTTTTTTTTTATTGGAGGTTTAACGACCACCGTGAGCAACTCAATGGGCTATAAGCAGTCGCCCGTCCCTAATTTAGGGTCACTGGTTCCAGGGAAGGGAGAGAGCCAGTGCCGTAAGACAAACACAACATCCATGCCTCACCGGGATTCGAACCCGAACCCCTTTCGGACGAATGATCAGAGGCCATCGCTTAGACAACTGCGCCACCATGGCGGCGTGTGTAATCCTCCTCTTTAGGTCAGCAATGTCTGCAACAGGGGTGCTGTAAACCTCACCCTTGCCGCCCCGGTGGCGCAGTGGTCTAAGGCGTTGGCCTCTGATCATTCGTCCGAAGGGGTCCGGGTTCGAATCCCGGTGAGGCATGGATGTTGTGTTTGTCTTACGGCACTGGCTCTCTCCCTTCCCTGGAACCAGTGACCCTAAATTAGGGACGGGCGACTGCTTATAGCCCATTGAGTTGCTCACGGTGGTCGTTAAACCTCCAATCAAAAAAAAAAAAAAAAAAAACCTCACCCTTGTTGAATCCCCATAAAAAAAAGTCGCAGGATGTTAAGTCTGGCGAACGTGGGGGTCATGCAATGGGACCACCACGTCCAATCCATCGATTGGAGAATTTGGCATCCAGAGACCTACTCACAATCAAAACCCAATGAGGTGGTACCCCATCTTGTTGGGAAGTGACTGGAGTTGCAAGTTCATCCAACTGGGGATACACAAATTGCTCAGTCATTATCAGCTCTCTCGATCGCTTCCTGAAAGAAAAAGTGTCCAATAATACGGTCGACCATTACGCCACACCAAACATTCACTTTTGGGCTAGCATGTTCATGTTCCATTGTGCAATGCGGGTGTTCAGTTCCACAAATTCTCACATTCTGTTTATTAACCTTCCCAGAAACACGGAAAGTGCACTCATTCGGGCAACAGATAGTCTCAGGAAAGATTCAGCACTTGCAATGTTCTCCAACATCTCTTCAGCAAACTGTTTACGTTTCGCATGTTCATATGCGGTTATGTAATGGATTATCTACAGTTTATACGGGTGCGTTTCCAATCTCTGACGTAACACTCTGTGCACTTACGACTTGGGGATGGCCAGCTGTCGTGTTGCTTGTCTGATTGAGTTTCGAGGGCTACGAGTGAATGTTTGTCTCACAACCTCCTCCCTTTCTGGAACCAGCTATAGTGCATTTCCAATCTCTGACGTAGCATTCTGTGCACTGACTACTTGGGGATGGCCAGCTGTCGTGCTGCTTGTCTGATTGACTTTCGAGGGCTACGAGTGAATGTTTGTCTCACAACCTCCTCCCTTTCTGGGACCAGCTATAGTGCATTTCCAATCTCTGACGTAGCATTCTGTGCACTGACTACTTGGGGATGGCCAGCTGTCGTGCTGCTTGTCTGATTGACTTTCGAGGGCTACGAGTGAATGTTTGTCTCACAACCTCTTCCCTTTCTGGAACCGACGATGGTCGTCCGGGGCCTTTCCTTGTAAGGGCGCTACCAGTTTCATTGAATGATTTGTACCACTT
Source organism: Macrothele yani (assembly GCA_039090855.1). Lineage (NCBI taxonomy): Eukaryota > Metazoa > Arthropoda > Arachnida > Araneae > Macrothelidae > Macrothele > Macrothele yani. The sequence goes on along the minus strand of CM077022.1, from coordinate 10,296,208 downwards.
TCTGATGCTGTTACGTGTAGGTGGTTTGCTCCCACATTTTGTTCTGAAATCCTGCTGAATGTGCGTTTCGGATCGGGTTACAATAAACCACTCCACAACTTCTGCTTTCGTTGCAGGATCCATTGGGTACACTTCTAGAAAACTTGATGGTATTCTTTACCACCTACAACAAACAATATGCTGATATTAGTTTGTATCCAAAGTTATCATTTGAAATTGGTTACACCTTTTTGGGACACCTTGCATAATACGATTACTTCAGGCTTTAATCTGGTCCAAACTTATCGTCTCTCTGTATGACTGCTTCTAAGCTTTTCTAAAGCGTCTCAGTACCGTGTTTTTTAATTTAACAATGTGGAAAGTGTGGTTCATTTGAAAGCCTTTCTAGACTGCAAACGTTTTCTTTTTTATCCAAATCAAATTATATCAGATCATACTATACCGTGCAAATTAATTGGGACAAGCTATTTTATTCTCAGAATTGTGCTGTGATCGCCAGTTGATGTCGGAAACCCACGTAAACCAGTTTTATCAGCTGTGAGGTGGTGTGACTGTTAGAACTAGATAGTAAGAATGTGGTTTGACCGGTTTTAAACAAGAAACAGGCACTTCAGCTTCAGTTGTGAGCTTTCGTGCGTGACAGGTGGATGTTAGTTTTTTGCTCTCTGTGAGTACGTGTTGCTTTCGTGTATTGAAAAATGGATATTTCCCCAAGGTAGCGTGCAAAAATAATTGCTCTGAAGGATCGCACTTCTATGACAGAGATTCGCTTCTGCAGTTGGTGTAGGCAAATCAAGTGTATCAAGACTGCTGACGCAATACATTGCATCTGGATCATCGTCTCCAAAAAGGAGAGGTAAATGTAGAAGAAAACGAAAAACAACTCCACGAACCGATAAATATCTAATCAGAAATAGTAAAATGAATGCAGAAAAAACAAGCACCGATCTTCAAAGAGATTTATTGGCTAGTGGTTGTGATGTTAGTGATTCAACTGTACGCCGTAGGCTTCTGGAAGTTGGCCGGAAGGCAAGAAGACCAAGAAAAAACAGTATTTGAATGCGAAAATGAAGATAAAACGTTTAGCATGGGCCAAAAAATATAAATCGTGGACTGCTGACGACTGGAAAAAGTAATTTTCAGTGATGAAACTCATTTATTTGTGCAGGGTTACCAAGCAAATGTCGTTAGACGAAGCAACTGTGAACCCTTAAGACCTGACCATGTCAAACAAACTGTAAAACACCCTCTGAAAGAGATGTTTTGGGGTTTTTTCACATCAAATGGCACTGGAAGCTTAGTTCTTGTTCAAGGTATGATGAATTCAGCCAAGTACGTAGAAATATTACAACGTAGGATCGTTCCATTCTTGCAAACTTTTGACGGGACATTTCAACAGACTTTGGCCCCATGTCACAATTCGAAATTGGTCAAAAATTGCATGCTGGAAAATCAAATTGATTTGCTTGATTGGCCTGGAAATTCACCAGACTTAAATCCCATAGAAAACTTGTGGAATATTTTGAAGAGACGTTTAGGGAAAATGGACTGTACAACCAAAGAACGCATGATAACGAATGCTATAAAAGTGTGGTTATGAAGTCAAAAATATGTGCACTCAATTAGTGGAGTCAATGCCAAAACGAATTCAAGAGGTAATTTCTGCTAAAGGAGGACATACTTCATACTAATACAGGTATTTATCAGTGTCTATTAAGGCATAGAATGATATAAAGGCATAGTTTTGGAAAAAAGAGTAATTTTTTACTTTGCCCCAATTAATTTGCACAGTATAGTATGTGGAGGATTTTAGGAAGGGAGTGTCTGACCCCAGGTTTTAAACAGCCCTTAGAAATAGGAAGCTAGGAGATTTGGGTTGGACTTGCCCGATAGGGAATCACACGGAAGCGAGGCAGAAGACGCCCTTATTTACTACCGGTAGGCCAGTACCCGGGGACCGACGGCTTAACGTGCCCATCCGACGCACGGCGGATATTAAGTGGTTCGAGCGTTCGTACCTGCCTGGGATTGAACCTGAGGTTTCTCCGTGGCAGTCACGAACGTTGACCACTAGGTCATCAGCGGCCCTTCTATCCAAATGATGTTATAAGCTAAAGAATAAATGGTACAGTAAAACGTGTCAGTTATCCACGGCATTTGGGAGACGCTACTGCCCGAGTAATTGAAAAACGCGGTTAATCCAAATTACGTTTTGTTGGGTTAAATACTTAAAAATAAGCATTCTTGTAGTATGTAAGTACGAAACTCAACATTTTAAAACTTATTTCGATGAAAAGGCCGTGGTTTTTTCGTTTTTTTTTTTTTTTGTTTTTTTTTTCATTTTTCTTATACGTCCACGAGTTTGTACACTCAATAGACAAAACATTGGAGATACTTTTTTTATAGCGTGTTGGTGCTCTTCTAGCGAGAATAACAGCACCTGTACACGCCGAGGCATCGACCCCGCAAAATGCCGGAGGGGTAACGCCAGCCATGTCTGTTGTAGTATTATCCCTAACGCCGCCGGATACGTCGACGTCTCCATCTGGTCGGGTCTCAGCTGCTGAGCCTATCCTACGGATATGTGATATCAGAAGCTGACAGATAAACGCACATAGCGCCTTGATTGTCGGCCATTGTAGCGTAAAGCGAACGAACTCGGCTAGATATCGCGAGATCTGGTGTACGATCCCAGCAGTGGCCGGATAACAATTTTCTGTTGCTATGCGTTGCTAAACGTGGAAAGAGCGATGTCTTTGTTTATTCACTGACGATACGTATTTAGAGGATTTTCACTATTGTTCTCGCCTTTTGGATTTATTTGCTATAGTTAATACACTGAGTGGTCACTTTATTATGACCACCCCCTCAGTGCTTCGTTGGGCCACCTTTTGCCTTTAATACTGCGTCGATTTTTCGTGGCATGGACTCCACGAGATCTTGATAGATGGTTTGTGGGATCTGAGACCATGCTTGATGAATAGCACTTTCCAGGAGTGTGACATTGCAAGGTTGTGGATCCAGCTGTCTGATGGCTAGTTCAACTTCATCCCACAAATTCTCAATGGGGATTATGGGGGACACCTAAGCAAAGTAAACTCACCGGCATGTTCCTGAAACCAATCCTGTACAATACGAGCACTATGGCAGGACGCATTATCTTGTTGAAAGTAGCCATCGCCATTGGGATGAACCATCCACATGACAGGATGCACTTGGTCCGCAACGATGTTTAGATATGATGTGCCAGTCAGACGTTGATCAACACGAATTAAAGGGCCCAAAGCATGTCAGGAAAGCATTCCCCAAACCATAACGTTGCCTCCTCCAGCTTGAAGGGTTGTAGCAATGCATTTGGGGTCCATGCTTTCGTGCTGTTTCCGCCAAATTCTCACTCGGCCATCGGCATGATGCAACTGAAAACGTAATTCATCGGACCACATAATTTGTTTCCAATTATCGACTGTCCAATCCTTGTGCTCCTGTGCGAACTGGAGAAGTTTTCTCTTGTTAACTGCAGACAGCAAAGGTGTTCGAATAGGCCTTCAGCTGCCATATCCCATCCGATGCAGTGTACAGCAAACAGTGCGTGCAGAGATCATTTGAGGGGATCCTTGATTAAGATGGTCTGTAATTTGCTGCACTGTTGCCTTTTTGTTGTCTGTTACCAGTCTGGACACTCTCCGTTCCGCCCGAGCAGTCACTAGTCGATGACAACCACACGTTGCACGTAGAGGCCCAGTTTTTTGGCTGACAGTACAGTCTTTAAACACTTCAACAACAGCTGCTCTGGAAAATTTCTCGAATGCGGCGGTTTCGGTGATACTCGCTCCATGGCTCCGAGCTTCTACAATCATCCCACGTTGAAAGTCCGTTAAATCGCATTTTTTTTACTCATCTCGTCACCCAAAAAACACTTCTACTACTGTCGCAAGCCCTAAGCTTTCCCTTTTTTACTAGCCTCGCCCTCTGGCGGCAACAGCGTGCAGCCATTGTTCATTTGCGTAAAACTCTCAGGTGGTCCTATTAAATTGGCCCCTCAGTGTATATAGTTTGTGCCGTTAATGCCCACCAGATGGAGACGTCTTATTTGCTGAGCCCATCCTACGGATATGTGATGTCAGAAGCTGGCAGATAAACGCACATAGCGCCGTTGATTGTTGGCCATTGTAGGGTAAAGCGAACGCACTCGGCTAGATATCGAGAGATCTGGGTTACGATCCCAGGAGTGGCCGGATAACAATTTTCGGTTGCTGTGTGTTGATAAACGTGGAAAGAGCGATGTCTTTGTTTATTCCCTGACGCCACGTATTTAGAGGATTCCCAATGAGAATTTTTCTGGTTTAATGAAATCGGGCGTAGTTACTTAAAAGAACGTAGGTCAGAGGATATCCGGTTCGATAGCTTGTATCGAATTACAATGTGTTTAATGGTATTTATTGTCTGTTCGATAGGCGGACAGGTTGTAGCACTGTGAAGCTAATTCATTCCTTAACTCAAGAGAACTTTAATCGTGTCCGATATTTTCCTCTTTGGCATGGTTCACTGGTTCTTTGCAATCAACAACAAAAGCAATTTAACATTTTAGGCACGTGTTTTGTGAGAAAGAGATGTGTGTATGTTTTCACCATGTCCGTCTGTCAGCCTGCCTCTGGACATCATATCTCTGCACCTATTAGTTATATCTAAAACATTCTTGCTGTGGAAAGCCTGAATTGTGAGAGCTAATTGTCCTTGCTGTTTGGTCCTCTTTCCGATGCATTCGCCGATATGGGGCGTAAATGAAGATGATGTCGAAGTCAAAATTCAATTTAAATATCCGCTTGCAAAATTTCTGTTTTTCATTCGATTAATTTTACAGCGAAGAAAATTTTGCTTATGGCTTCTTTTTCAAATCAATCACACTTCTTCCTGCCGCCCCGGTGGCGCAGTGGTCTAAGGCGCTGGCCTCTGATCATTCGTCCGTCTGGGGTCCGGGTTCGAATCCCGGTGAGGCATGGATGTTGTGTTTGTCTTACGGCACTGGCTCTCTCCCTTCCCTGGAACCAGTGACCCTAAATTAGGGACGGGCGACTGCTTATAGCCCATTGAGTTGCTCACGGTGGTCGTTAAACCTCCAATCAAAAAAAAAAAAAAACACTTCTTCCTCTAGAGGGCGTAAATGTATTAAGTGTGCAACTTAATTCTCGGCCACAGGCACGACACGTTGACAGCAAATTATAGCAAATCGAGCACGTACCTAATCAGGGAAACAATCCCCTTCGTGTTGGATGCATTTGAGCCATCGGTCACGGAACTGCCGAATGCCACTGCGGAAAAAAGAGGGCTGTTTCGAGTTGATAAAGTCATCAATACTTGTATGGACCTCCTCGACAGAAGTGAAGTGCGTATCACTCAGGAGATGTTACAGGGAGCGAAAGAGGTGATCCGACTGGGCGAAGTCTGGAGAAAACGCCGGGTGGGACAAAATCTCCCATCCCAGGTCGGTGATCGTGTTTAAAGACGTTTTCGCGGTGTGAGGACGCGCGTTATCCTGAAGCAACAGGACCGACCATCTGCCCTTGCCGGTGTATGGCCTTTTAGCCTCCATTGCGTCACTCACACGAATGAGTTGCTAACAACAACGCTCTGCATTGATCGTTTCACCAGGTTTGAGCAACTCATTGTATATGACACCGCGCTGATCCAACCATATGCACAGCAACAACTTCCTGGCATGTATATTCGGTTTGGCGGTACTGGTGGTAGGCTGACCTGGATAAAACCACGATTTGTGCCGCTTAAGATTATCGTAGAGGATCCACTTCTCATCACAGGTCAAAATCTTGTGGAGGAAATCCTTCTTCTTGAATCTGGATAGCAAGGACACAGCAACATCGTAGCGCCTAGACTTGTCCGCAGCTGTGAGTTGGTGGGGCACCCAACGGCCCTCCTTGTGAATACGTCCAAGCTTTGCAATGGCTTGCCGTGTTACTCCGAGTTTCTGGGTGAGCTCTACACTGTAAAAAAATTCCGTGAATTAACGTAAAATCTTATGGCAGCACAGTTGCCAAAATAATTCCGTTCCGTTAATAAAAATTCTGTTTTTTTACAAAACTTCCGTTTTATAATATTATGTTTTTCCACAAAATATTTCCGTTTTCTGACAGAATTATTACGTTTATTTACAAAAACAGTTTTATAACATTCTGTCTTTTCACAAAGTATTTACGTTTTCTGACAGAATTATTACGTTTATTTACAAAAACAGTTTTATAACATTCTGTCTTTTCACAAAGTATTTACGTTTTCTGACAGAATTATTACGTTTTTTTACAAAAACCGTTTTGTGCTATTCAGTATTTTCACAAAATATTTGTGTTTTCTTACAAAATAATTACGTTATTTTACAAAACCTCTTTTATACCATTCCGTATTTTCACAAAATATTTCTGTTTTCGGACACAATTATTACGTTTTTCACAAAATTTGTTTTGTAACATTCTGTGTTTTGATAGAATTATTATGTTTATTTACAAAAACTGTTTTATAACGTAATGTTTTTTCACAAAATATTTGTGTTTTCTGACAGTTACTATGTATATTTACAAATATTATGTTTTATATTTTATCCAATTATTTATTCCCTGGGCATAATTCTTTACATAGAAACGTTATGTTTAATAACGTTTTCCCACAAATTATTTCTTTCTGATAGAATTATAAATTTAATTACGAAACTTTTATATTATTTCACTTTTCCGCAAAATAATGATGTTTTCTGACAGATTAGGTCTGGTCTTCAAATTTTTTTAAATATTCTGTTTCCCAATAAAATATGTATTCAGACAATGTTTCTTTTCATAAATTTTAATTTCCAAATATCATTTTTGTGATATTTAGGTTTCCTTTTAATTACATTGTTTTTTACATAATTTCTTTGCACACATTATGGTCGAAACGAGTATCATATAATATTGTATGTAAGAAAACACCCAAAAACATTTCGCACGGAACATGTATTTACACAGAACCAGGCGAAATATAAGGTGTGAAAACTAAATAGGCAAAGTACCTCAATAATATTTTATTTCTATAAACTGTTTATGTAAGTAGTATTTGTTTTCAGCAGGCAAATTTTGTTTTGTACAATGTTTTGGTTTATACTTACCACACATTTTTTTTTATACTCACCACAAAATTTTTCCTTTGTAATTAATATTTTAGTCAGTTCTGTTGATGTAAATAGTATTTACATTTCTAGCAACAAAACGTCCTACAGGAATTCTTATTTAAAAAGAACTGGCAGGTTTTTTCACACAATATTTTTTTTGTTAGAAGATCTGTTTTATAAAACCGTTGTTTACAAATAGTTTTTGCAGGAATATTTCAGATTTTCATTTTTAGAAACCACCTTATACAAACAGTACAAATACCACATGTTAATGGTCAATGTGTTCTGTTTACGAAATGACAGTATGATCAATAGCAGATCTGTACTTTTTCTTGTTGCCGTCACTCATATGTTTAGTATCTTTTAGCACCAGCTTATGTGTACAAAATTTGTTGTCATTGTTTCAGCAGAATTTTGGAAAAATATTGTAGAATTAAAGAAAAAAAAAACTGCCTGTTCTTAACACTTCAATGAATGGCTTTTGGGTTTTCTTCTGAATCTATGTTCCGAGTTATAAACATGGCTGTTGTATAAATCAACTTGTAATTTTAATGGAATGAAAAGATTTCGTAGGAATAGAAATCGGTCATGGCAACTATGTAAGCATAAAAAAACCCAAAAAAACTTCAAGTGTTTTGGTAGGAATTTAATGTTCCAGAGTTTTATTTTCCTGCACAGTAAAATGCTAGGACACAACAATAATAAACAAATGAAACATTAATTACAAATTGTAATTACCCACAGCTCGCTGTTTTCAAAGATGTTATTAGCCAGCTAACATTTCTTAGGTATATTTGATTTTCTCCAAAACCACCAGATTATTCAAAGCTAGCTGGTATGATTAACAGCTTGTATCAAGCTGAAAGCTCTGTAAATGCCTACATGTGCTTACACTGAGACTAGAAATTACCATTGCTTATAAACAGGAAAGATAAATGTAGATACATTTTGTAATTGTGATTTTCAACACTACATCTGTTAATGCTACTGTATCATATAGGAGTGCTAGCATTTTCCTTGCATTACTAGTAGTTAAAAAAAAAAGATCAAAGCTAATTACTGCAGTTTTCATAGAATATTATTGAGATTTGACCATTAACATAAAGATGGATGATTTTAGAGGAGCATTTGTGCTCTTTTAAAACCTTCAGTATTAACATTCATGGTCTGTCATGATATTTGTTCTATAATTATTCTTATACCAAAATGCAAATACGTATGTCAGATTTCAAAGATTCAGCAAACTACATTTAATGATATGTGCCCCACTTTATTTCCGATTATGTACAGAAAAAAAAATGCTTCAATTTCATTTCTAAAACTGGACCAAATTTGAAAAATTGTTTCAACAATGTTTTTATTTTTTCTTCAAGTTGCAACACCCTGGGTGCTATTGCAGGCTGCTGCACCTTCTTTTTGGAACTTTCGTTCCCCTCCGAGGGTTTATGTTTGCAAATCACCCTGAAAAACAGAAAATGCAAAGAATTAGTATTAAACACATAGCATTAAATATTGTGCAAAGTAGGGTAATAATGATACGTATAACTGTTGTGTACATTTGGTTAAACATTAAAATCATTAATATTCTTGATGATTATGAAATTGCAATATCATATCTCAAAATATATGTATGCACCAAAGAAAACTTAGTAAGGCTCATGATGATAATGGATAAACAAATTTAAATAAATAAATTACGCTGCCGCAATATCCCCAAAACAAAAATAGACTAGTTTGTTTAAAAAAAAATGACCTGCCAGGGGGATTGTATGAGATGTCACTAAACAAAACACAAAAATTGCACATATTATCCTAGAATCACTGAACACAAGAGCAAATGTGACTCAGAAATTGGGTGAGAAAGCTGACTTCAGCTGTATTTATTTATTTGCAGCTGAGGCCTCTTGCCTGGCTGAAAAGACCTTTTTTTGTTTCACAGAATTTCTTTAACAGACGAATTTGAGCATTAATTTTAACACATCACACCCGAGAAGGCCAAAAGAGGTTAACGCCCAAGTGAACTTTGAAGGGACTCATATTTCACAAGCTACACCATTGATTAGTTCCTTCACTTAATTTACATTCATTTTGGAAATATTTTTCACCGAAATAAATTATCACAAAAGCATAGGATAACTACTCTTTTCACAACTACCAAATCTCTTAACATAAGTACCTTCTCTTTCTCTATTTCAACATTTTGATTTAAAACTCCAATTTAAAAATTTAGCATACCCTTTTGGGCAGCATCTGATGGATCAAACAGAAAAGAACATTCTTAGCAATTCCCCCTTCATTCTTCCTTCACAAAGACATACAAAAAATAGAAAAAAAAAATGTATTCAACACTTGCTCAACATCAGAAACTCATTGACTTGAATTTTTTTTTCTTCTATCAGGCAAAATGTATCATGTTTCATATCTGAAACAATCATTTGATGTTTCTGAATATTTCTGTTTCACACGTTATGTTCTGTGAAAGTTCAACTGGCTAATACGTAGCGTCCGACGGTGAAAATTATTTGTGTCAATTGATCATTATAGTTAAAAAATACATATTAATGCTTACCACTTGAGAATTACCCCGCTTTCCTTCATTGTCAGCGAAGGAAAGCGGGGTAGTTCGCAAGTGGTAAGCATTAATATGCTTAATATGTATTTTTTAATTATAATGGTCAATTGACACACAAATAATTTTCACAGTCGGACATTACGTATCAGCCAGTCAAACTTTGATAGGACATAACGCGTGAAACAGAAATATTCAGAAACATCAAATGATTGTTTCAGATACTATATATGTTCCACGTATAATGGCATGATTTGGTTAATACCATAATGTGCAACTAGAAAGTATCATGTTTCATCAGAATTATAAAATAGCAATCAAACACTTTCTATTTGGAATTTCCGCTTCCTGCTCTTTTCGTTTTCTGCATATGGAGATGGGCCTTCAGCATTTGTTTATGAAGAATTTTGATGGCCAAAGGAAAAAAAGAAATATTTAAGGTTTTACCTTTCTGGTGCACTCAACTCATTGGTGAGGGTGGAGAAGTCATGTTGAAAACCGTCCAAGAAGACGTCAAGGAAAATGGGATGTCATTAGACCTCAGAACAATGATGCACAACCTATGTCTCAGGACGGGTGTCGCGTTGGCTCGCCATCACGACACTACCAAAACTAAATTTTTCGTAATCGTACGCCAAATTATTTTCTTCCATGCTGAACGCTGAAGTTCAAACCTGCACATGTGAGGCGTAATGGTTCGGAGAATGGCCAGTCCAGCGCTGATGCTCCTTTTGTTTACTTTGTTCCCATTGGCTGTTGATCTTCTAGCAGTGCTTGTTTGTTCTCGGTCGACACTAAAGTGGATGGCGTCCAGGTATTGTGACGTAACATCATTCGTTCCGCTGATTCCACATTAACTGGTACTCCGTGTTATGGTGACTTGCACTTTTGAGCAAGGCCTTTCCCTCTGCTTTTCCAGTTAGTATGGATAAATGTTGACGGTTTTCTTTACTGGAATACCTTTTCTGATGATTGATTTCTTGCAACAACCACCTTAACCCCCACCCCCCACGCAGTCTATTTTGAATTTAAACCACTTTTTTAGCTTCCCACGTCACTCGAACGCATGTGGTTTCTACTTTATTTTGTGCGCCGTTTGGACTTTTTTTTCTCTTTAGAGAAAAATGCATGCTTCTCTTATAATCTAATTTTATTTCTATCAGAACCAAATTTGTCTCCTTGTTCTGGATTTTTCCAGAGGGGCGGAGCACACTTCCTCCAGTTCTTGCTGTTTCATGCATTTACAGCTTTTCGCTTACTATCTTTATTTTTAAGGCTATTTTACTTTGGGTGTTGGAGGTTTTTATTTTTGTAGCCTTTTATATCTGAGAAAAGTCCCTCAATTCACTGTTTAATTTACTTCTGGAGCACATAGATTTTTATTTAGTGCATCTGCATCATTTTGCATAGAAATGCAGAATTTATCGAAAATAATTACTAAAATGAAAATCTTTTTCGTGCTTGTGTATGTTTAAAGACCAGGAATATGCTGTCCAATTTAATGAATTCTAAATAAATTAGTGCGCAATTCCTAGCAAAAATAGTTTTTTCAGCACGAGTTTGTGCGAAAAATCCAGATTTTGCTCAGAGTTTTCCTAAGCTTTGAAAAGAGCTAAGAAAAGCACTTTTTATTGGGGAGTTTAAACTCCTCTAAAGGCAGAGAAGCCTACTTATTAAGGCAGCATACCTATTTTATAAATTTATCCTTTCGTAGTGCAATGGAGGAAAGACTTCTTGAGAACCTAGCACTTTTTATAGCAAAGCTTACCCACTGTACTTAGGCAACAGTTGACCTTTTAACTCGTCTCTTCAATTAATATTCAAAGAGAACAATCTTTATTATTCTAAGTGCAATGATAGAAAGGGCAGAGGACCCACTTTTTGCCGAAGCAGGATGGGCGACCTTCCTTTTAATCTAAAAGCCTGCTGAAATATTATAATTACTAAACATCCACGAAGATTCCAAGTTCTGATGTCTCCTGACTTCAAGTGCTTCGCGAGCGGCGAACTGAACGAATAGCAGTTCCGAATGATGTGATGCCATGCTGTCTGGACCGGAGGAAGTCGTACTTGATCGAGCATTAATGTGCGGCGCTGCTGTCGCGCATGATGCCATAGCAGGTTTCTAAAGATTTCAAACAAAACAGTATTGCTCGTATGTGTGAACCTTGTTTTTGACGAAGTTTACACATATGTTCGTTTATCATCTAGGATTATTAAAAAGCAAGTTCACAAACAGTTTATGTTATCTTCATAGATTATTAATCAAAAGTTCATAAAAGGCAAGTTTTTTTTGTTTCAATTCATAGGCTTCCAACATAATTCATGCATTCGTTTCTTAACAGGTTTATATATCAACTACATTTTAAACTAGGAGTTGTAAATATTGAGTTAGGTTTTTGCATCTAAACATAGTTATTTCATTTTTAATATCCACAGGCCAAGCCACGCAAGTCTGGGTGGGCTTTTATTAGAGCACCGAGAGATTTGTTACTCAGTATTCGTGCAAGTTTGCTTTAAACCTTTTTGTTTCATTTGATACGTATTTAAGGTTAAGCAGCTATAACTTTTGGAAAAGTGTTTGATATTCCACACCTATCCCCAACCGACCGACGAATTCATGCCATTGGGTTATTTGTATTTGGTAGTTTGTTTTTGGGAAGTATTTCACATGGCTTTACTGTTTTTGTATCAGTTTATATTTTAGCGTTGGAGATTTTTTTTGTGTCGTCTCCACGGTAAGCAGAGTGATCAGGAACAATGGGAAGCAGGATGATCAGGAACAATGCTCGCTGAAAGGATTATGACTTATGACGGCATTCGCTCTTGGCTTGCTGTATGGGCCGGAATTCAGGGAAACATTTACTATTAGGGAGACAGTACTGAATTCATGGGGGAGAGGGTGGACCTCGAAGCAACTTTTTCTTGTGCTATTTTACTTAATTTCTTTTCCATTAATGCTTAAAAAAAAATAAAAAAAAATTGACCTATGAATTTCCCCTTCCAACACATTTTTATTTGCACACCTGGCAGACAACTGGATTTCTTATTTGCAAGCCCAGACCAATAACTTTGATAACCATTTTATCTTGTCAATGACATTTTGCAAGTACTAATAATGATAAAATTAAAGTAACATTGAAATTTTATTTTTTAATGGAGTCTGTGGTACTGGAAAAGCTGTAAAAAAATTCAAGTGGGTTTATTTACCTTTATTAATGCAATGTAAAATAAATAACTGTTGTGAAGGGAAGTGGACATTTTTAACTTCTACTTAATTTGCTTTTTGGTTAGGAATTCTTGCCCTGTGGCTACAAGAATACAAACAGGAGATTTTCCTTACAAGTGCTGCCATTTCTGAGGCACATTTATAGCTGAGAACACAAAGTGGAAATATGTTTTGCATGACTAACACTAAAAATTTTCAAAACCAATGTCTCCTCCACAACAATTTTAAAATTTATGTTTTATCAATTATTAGTGGAGGTACCCAGCATTATCCAGGATAGACAAAGTTTGTTTTTGAGCACTTCAAAATTACTCACCATGCTGAATCACAGAGCAGTACTTTATTTGCACCTGCCATTCAGACAACACCTTATCACAATTTATAATGGCCGTTCTGAGCCCTAAAAACTCAAAATAGCAAACATGTACAATACACTTCCTGCACATCGCATTCAGCTTTCTAGTGTAGATAAGGCACTTTCTAGCAAATCACTTAGAAAACCATCAAGAATGATGCATAACCATTTGGACTCTTTCCCGTATGCCTGTACCACGGACACTTGCGAGCAGTGAGGCGTCACCTGAAGACTGTTGCTCTGACATGGAGCAATACTTCAGCAGCCGACTTTCACCCAGTCTATAGAGGGCCTCATAAAAACACATTTGACCCCCTTAGGGATGGAATTTCTAAAAATCGTCCCACCTGTTTTTTAATCTGGGTGATGAAGAGTTTGTATGCCAATTTTGGTGTAAATCGATCAAACCGCTTACGAACATATGTGGAACAAACATATTGTTTATCTACATTTTATCGTTGATGTCTTTCGGAAGCAAGTAGCCCAATGCCCCAATGGAGGACTTAAAATTTTTCAAAAGAAGAACTATTGCATGCATGAACAAACTCACCTTGAATAATGGTTTCATTAGATGAACAAAACTATTATTTAATAAAATAACATAATAGGAGCACGATACACATAACATATTAAGGGTTCATTTCTTTTAAAAGCTTGCATTATTGCAGCTGCTGATGAACAACTTACGTTCGGTTGCCACTTAACGTATAGTTTTTTTTTTTTCTGATTTGAGGTTTAACGACCACTGTGAGCAACTCAATGGGCTATAAGCAGTCGCCCGTCCCTAATTTAGGGTCACTGGTTCCAGGGAAGGGAGAGAGCCAGTGCCGTAAGACAAACACAACATCCATGCCTCACCGGGATTCGAACCCGGACCCCTTTCAGACGAATGATCAGAGGCCATCGCCTTAGACCACTGCGCCACCGATGCGGCTGTATAGAGTTCATATGATGAACCACGCACTCGACGCAAAGAGAATTTCAAAACAATTCTTTCTCTTCCTCTCTTGTGTGGACTTTTTTTAACTTTTTGACTACTGCGAAGTGCGCAGTATCTTTTCTTGTGTTTCCAACAAAACATACTTTCACTTTTATATATATAGAAATAAATAATTTCAGGGAATAACATGTGTTTTTGAATTAGTAGTAGCATCACTTTTGGGAATATTTTTGTGTTGTAAAATTTAGAAAATTATTAAAAGTGTTGTGCAGGGAAATCATACTTTTAAACATGTCTTTCTTATACTTCATAACATTTTGCAGCATTTTTTCAACTGAAAAATATATTCAATCTTATACAATAAAAAGTTAAACAAGTAATTTTAAATTTAAATATTAATAAATATTGAACCTTTCACTGTATTACCTGTGCCCAGATCGACTCCATTTTCTAGTTTTTTCAGGTCATTAATAAGGGGATCAAATTAAATGTTTACCAAATTAAACTCTGAACCCCTAGCACTGTACTCCAAAAAATAAAAAAAATAATGAATATCAAAAGTACTTTTGAGATACTAAATGATGATAGATTAAAAAACTAAATTTGAGTCACTAAAATAATAATGGTATCTACTGTTTTAGTAATGCCTGTATTTTAAATACTATTGCTATACCGAATTTAGTAAATGTTTACCAAATGTGTAACACTAAATTTACACGACAATGCTGAAAAAAGAAAGTTTTTGTTGTTGCAATAAACACTTTGTCAAAATAAAAAATAAATAAAAATATTACATCAAATTATTATTTAGCTAGCATACACTGAAGAGCAATTGAATTAGAGATACCTGTCTAGTAACGTGTAGCACCACCTTTCGACCTGATGACGGCGGCGATTCGTCTCGGCATGGACTCGACAAGACACCTGAAGCTTTGGGAAGCCATACGGATCCACGACCCGTGAACAAGCTCCCACAATTCACGAAGATTTCATGAGGGGGTGGGGGTCAGAGCCTCGAACATCTCTCTCGATGGTATCCCAGATGTGCTCAATGGGATTTATGTCAGGTTACCTAGCTGGCCAAGGAAGCAAGGTCACGTCGGTGGAGTGTTCATCCAACCATTCGGATACAATTTGGGACCGATAGCATGGTGCATTGTCTTGTTGCAGGATGAGGTCCCCAGTGGGATGTGGAAGACTCACAAATGGGAGCAAATGGTCGTCCTGGATATCCCAGTAACGTTGACCTGTGAAGGACGATGTCACACGTACCAGGGGTTCCATTTCAGTCCACGTAAACAGTGCCCAGACGAGAATGCCACCCCACATAGCTTGAAAAGTACCCTGCTGGCAAGAAGGATCCATCGCTTCATGTGATTTGCGCCGTACTCGTATTCTACCATCCGCATGTACCAACGTGAATCTCGACTCATCAGTCCAGGCAACATTTTCCCACATGTCTAGGGTCCAGTGCCCACGCTAATGTTTGCACCCTGTGATGTGCGGTCAGCAGCGGTACCCTCGTTGGTCGATGGCTTCTGTACCCCATAGCAAGGAGATGGTTCTGGATGGTGTGGCTGCTTACATGTTTTTGTGCACCAGCGTTAAATTGCCGAGTGATTTCTTGCACCGTGGCCTGTCTATTCGCTGTTACAATGCAAGCTAGCTGACAATGACCCCGCTCATCCACACGCTGTTGTCCATGGCAGTTGGCCCTTGCAGGGATGGTTTTACCGGATTCAACGTACTCACAGTGCACCCGTGACACAGTGGCTGCACGACTTCCGAGATGGAGTGACCCATTCGTCGGGCCCCGACAACTTGCCCATGATCAAATGCGCTTTGATCCTTCGTCTTACCCATACTGCGTCCGACTCTTACTGATTTCCGTCGCATCACTCCTTATATTGTCGGATCATTGTATAAGTCATGTCGTTTCCGTTTATAAGGCCACCCACAGCACTACATTTGCATAACGCCAGCTGTCTCTAATTCAATTGCTCTTCGGTGTAATTATAAGCCCTGCCCCCAAACGAATTTCAGGTGGTGACGCATTGGAATGTGAAACTTTGGGCAATCCCTGGGAAACGTTCGATGAGTACAAGGAACAACATTTTAGCGAGTGGGAAGTAGAATTACCACAGGACAAGACTGATTGGCTGAATGGCACATGCAATAATTGCCCAAGGTATATCAGTGATTACATTTGTAAACATTTAGTTGGGTTAGCAATTCGCCTGAAATATGTTGAACAACCTGCTGAAACAAAGAATGTACCAATCAGGGAAAAACGTAAAAGAAAACTGACAGTAAAATAAAAAAAAAACCTTACTAATTCAATAATTTCTTATTTCACGTTTATTATGTGACTTTATTTTTAATAATTAGTGAGACTAATTTCTATATCATGATTATTATAATAAAACTTTAGCACATTAAAAGTTTAGTTTTCATTGTATTAGCTTAACACCTATAACTACAAGGATTTACAGGTAACTGCAGGCAGGTATATGGGTATTACTACTCAGGGTTAGAATAAGATCTACTGGCCCAGTGGACCACTAGAATTGGCAAACCACTGGTCCACCAAAATGCCTACTGGTCTGTAAAAAAATAATAAAAAAAAATTTAACGACATTTACAATATATGTAGAAAATAATGTATCATTTCAATGGAATTATATCCAATATTTGTTTTTAAACCTGTCATTAGTTTGCAGCCTAAAAAGAAAACCATACAGCAAGGTAAAAAGAAAACAGAAATTCCTTTCTTAACTTGTGACAAATTTGAAAAAAAAAAAAAAAAAAAAAAAACTTCTTGGCCATCTGGGCCAGTAAAATCAATAGCTCAATGGTCCGATGGAAGTTTTACTGGCCAATGACGACCACTGGGTAATTCGAACGCTGCTACTGTTATTTTTTGCTCAGAAAAATAACTTTAGATTTAGTCATGAATTATTAATTTTAATTTCAGTTCCAATATCATAAGAACATAATTATGATTACATTTTCCCCGTTTTAAAAGTATGTAGTCTTACGTTTGGTAAATATTATTTTGCTTACAAATGATAAAGAGACTAACAAGTCAATATCAGGTTATTGATCTTAAATTAGATATCATCTAAAATTTGGTGAACATTTAGTATTTTTGGGAGAGACAGTTTTTTACTGTCCAATAATTAAGAAAATGATGAGAAGTTAATATCTGGTTATCACTTTATCATTATTACGTGGTCTAAAATTTGGTGAACATTTACTATTTTTGGGAAACAAAAGTTTCTTTAGTGGCGAATAATATACAGTAACAAGTAAATATCTAGTAAACACTTTGAAGATTAAATATGGTCTAAAATTTGATGAACATTTATACTATTTTGGGGAAACGAAAGTATTTTTTTGTTGCATATGTGGCATGAATATTGCTTCATGCCCATAAAAATAAAAATCCACTTGTCTGCGTAACAGAACTAATTGCATTGGTTCCATTTTGATCTGAACCAAGGATACATATATTTCATGTGTAATACACTCCCATAATTTTATGCTTTTTTTTTTCCAAACCCAAGGGGGTTTACTGTTTCGAAACTGTTCTGATACAGCAGAATTTTGAAATTTTCTGATTCATGAAAAAACCTAGCACCTTTGAAAATGGTCCCATCTGTGAAGTTTGATAAAACTCCTTCAGAACACAGAAGTGGAGATTTGATTTGCTTTTCTACAGAAGCATTTTGTATTAAAACTGCCAGACTTTTAAAGATTGGCACGCAGTAGAAAGTAGATGTTTTATTATCACCATTTCTGCCTAAATTCATGGCAACAGGATGAACATAACTGAAATTTTGCTCAAAATATTTTTTCGTCAAATAGTCACAACAAGCAAACCTCTATTTGAGCATGCTTGATTCAGAAAATCGTGCTTTTGTTCTTTTTGGAGAACTTCAGTAATCTGAAATTCATTAACTTGATTACTTTTTTGCAACCGACTGCTTATGAACTGCATAATATTCTCCTGATTTATTTCATGAATATTCAGCATTTCAGTAATGATCACATCGACAACAAAAGAAGGTAAATAAAATTTGGCCAGTAGCCTTAAACAAAACAAAGCAACTGATGTGTTCATGTCTAAGGCTGAAATTTTACTGTTTGTACTGCTACTCAGTTCATTTACATTCTCCTTATTTAGGTTACTCTCACTGTCAACATCTTCACAAGGTTGTAACGGTTCGTTGTTCTTGAATTTATCGGCTGTCAGAAACCTTGTTGTATGCTTTCGAGACAAGTGCGATTAAAATGTCGACTTGTTACTAAATTTACCAATGTGGTAAATGTGTAATTTAACGTTCTAAATTATTTAGTCGGGAAAAGTTTACTGTGTGGGGAGAGAGCGACAAAATTTTTTAAGCATGCGAAATAATGGAGCAAGCTGCAAAAATACAGTAATTTAAAAGAATATGAAAGAATTTCACCGAAGTATTTACCTGGAGTACGATGGTGTGTAGCAGTTGGTGAGAGAGGAGGCTTAAGCGATGTTAACGGCAACGACGTGAAGCTTCCATGTTTTGATAGGGAGCAGAAGTTCGTAGTGAATGCCCAGAAGAATACAATAAAAGTGGAGTGTATTCTTCGGAAGAGTGTGATGCGTGCTGTAATCCGGCGCAAGTGGAAATAGTTCAAAAACTGTTTTTTTTTTTTTTATTTTTGAGAAAGAAATGTGCGGAATGTCATTATTAGTTTCACAATGTATCCGAATGGAAACAAATAAAGGAATGTAAATGTTTTCATGTACGACAGAAGTGTTGAGTAAGAACTTTTGGTTCTGGTTGAATTTAAAGTTTTAGTTATGGTTTCAAAGATGTACAGGGGTAGTTGATTTCTTCGAGTACTTCATTTGTAGTTGTGCTCTTATTCCGTATAGTGTAGCTAATATTTTTGCGCCCAGAAACGGATATTTTTGAAAATAAAGGAGTTTCTTCAATTTAGATATCATAGTATGGCAGGGAGGTCAAGAGCTTATGTATTGTACCGGATAATGAAATTTTAAGCCCTGACGAAATCTGAAATGAAGTATGGAGACTTTGGAAAGAGCCACTCACACCGTTGAAAAAGCTACCAATACCACAGTTTACAATGCTGTGTAAAGCCGACCTGTTTCCTTCAGCGTATTCCTACAAGATGCTTCTATGACTGCGTACTGCGGAACCACTTTCTTCTGTAATCTTCCGCACATTACTTGCCCTTCTAAACGAAGCTTCCATTCACCGGACTCCACCTTCACCCCATCGTCCTAGGCCTACTGCACGTACTCTTCCAAACCATTGTAGTCCCATGTAAATTTCTTTCCTTTTATCTAATACTATATTTTTGCACCTTTCCCCATTATTTTGCATGCATTAAAAATTGTACAAGGTTGTAACAGTTCGTTGTTCCTGAATTTATTGGCCGTCAGAAAATTTGTTGTATGTTTTTGAGACAAGTGCGATGAAAATGTCGACCGTTACTAAATTTACCAATGTTTTACTACACTGCTCATAAGGACGTGGAACTTCATCTTGTCTTTTTATGTGTAGTTGAACATGTGAAATTAAGGAAGCTCAGTCTGCATTCTGTTACTGACATGTTTGAATGGGGCAGACTATTTTTAATAGTCTGAGTAGTACACAATGGTGTAAGTTTCAGATGGTTACGTGAAGTGTGTGTCTTCAAAGATGAAAATTTAGCAAATGTTCTAGAGCATGTTATGAAAAAAGGAAACTGCACCCTAGTAATATTTTTGTGTATTTTTATAAGAGTTGCATGGGACTTAAGTCTCGAAAAAAAGGATTTGCACATTTTACACTAGAAATTTGAAGATCCACTTGAATTCATGGTATGATACTTCCAGTGAAATAATGTCAGTTCTGCCAAAAAAAAAGTGGGAGTTTTAGCATTTTTTATACATATGTAGAGAAACAAAAAATACAAATTTTAGTTTCATAGTATTCTAGACCGGTCGGTACCTTTAATTCATTTTTTAGCGATTCTTTTTAACTCTGACTGGTCATACTCCGAGTTACGCATCTCTTTGTTTAATGGGTGCAGTGCCATACTCCAAGTTACGCATCTCTTCGTTTTATTGACCCGCAGTGCCATCGAATTGGTTTCTGATTTGGAAAGTTTGTGATAGCGATACTTAAGACTTGGCCTTTAAATCAATAGATAAGTTGTTTCACCGTTAAATATCGAACCTAAATTAGATTTTTAATATAGCTGATGCAGAACTTCGAGGAAAATCATTGTTTTGGAAAATATCGCTCACGGTCCGATAAGTTAGAATATCGGTAAAAAAAAATTTGTCAGATATTTCACAAATGTGCTGGCTTTGTTTCACATTACAAATGCTTTCATGTGAAATGTCCTGAAAACAAATCTTCAAATTCTCAGTCTTCGTCATTCCAAAGTCTCTTCCAGTCCTAATAGGAACAGAACGAATTTTGCAGGGATTTAGATTTTCAGTAAAAATTACCCAAGAGGCTCCTACCACTGCAAATCGATACAAAAAAAAAAAAAAAAAAAAAAAAAAAAATAGCTAGAACATATAGGCTAAACTTTTTACAAAAAGAAAGTTAAATTGGATGGGGGGCGGGGAGGGGGCAAAAACAGTATGCCTTTGAGCCTTTGGAAACTTGTATCTGCTAGATAGTTAAATTTTCAGGGTTGTGTAACTAAAATATTTCTGACAATTTGCCGATTCTAATTACTTCTCACCACGTTTCTGATTGGCAATTCTTTACATTACCAATGCGATAAAAAAAAATGCGAAGGATTGCGATATTTCGCTATATGTATCTGTACTACACAAAACCTTAGAGCCAGAGGGTTTCTGATTTGAAAATTTGGTATTGGGAGTTGCCTGTTGGCGTTTCAATTAGGCGGATCGGTTTGGTCAGGCAACGTTCCCTATTGAAATTTCGTCTTGTTCATGAAATTTTAAGTTATTTTTCTAATGTAACTTACAATTTGGAAGGTTTACCAAAATACCTTATACATGTGAATTAAAATATCATAACAAAACAGTTTGGTAAACAGCCCCGTACTGTGTAAATGATGGATTTTGAAGATGTTAGTATAACACACACAATTTCAAATATACTACAGAGCAGCGTACATATCTGAAATCAATTAACTGCAGTTGATTTAAATCATAATGAAACAGAAAAATGCAAGGTCTTTAGATATATCTCATGGTATAAATGTACTTACCAGAAAAGTTTCGTGCTACACATGGGGCTTGCAGTTGCATTCACGACTTCACGTTGATCGTTGTTTTCGTAGGTAGAGTTGAACTGCGCATGCGCGTTACGCTATAAACCATTGCCAGATCTTTCTGACTAAGTTTTTCTGTGAATTTACAAACATTTTAACACAATGTTCGAAAGTTTTACTGAAATTCCAGGAAAAACACAGATCAGCTGAAAAAACAGATTTTTTATGTAAAATCACAGAAAAAAAGTAATGTGAATTTCAGGTTTTTTTTACAGTGTAACTGTGTGCGACAGGGATCCGCGTCCAACAGTTGTTCCGGTTCCTCATCGTCAACTTTCTGTGGCTGTCCCGGAAGTTCTGCATCACGGAAATCGAAATTTCCCTGCTTAAACCGCTGGAACCACTTCTTACGCGTACTGTAGAACACAGCATCCTCACCCAAAGCAGCACAGATCATTTGCTGGGCTTAATCGGCACTTTTCTTCAGCTGAAACGCGAACAGGAGGCAGTGCATCAAATGTTGCTTCTCGAACGACATTGTTTTCACCGTCAACTTCTGTCACTACAGCTGTGAGCGGTTACGGTTGCCTGGAAAGCAGTTGGATGTCGCTGCAATCAGCCATTATCGCACACAGCTATTTGTGTTTTCCGACGTTCTATGATCGCTTGCGGTTTAGGGGTCGAGAAATAAGTTGCACACCTAGTATATGTAATTTTTCTCGAATTTGTGCTTCTAAATCTCCGATTAGAATTTTTTTTTCGCGTAAGATAGATTTCGTGATGCAAAATGTTTTGCACATCTCTTATTCATCAGTACTTAGTTTTTCCAGTAGGGGGCGTATGTCCATATCACCGTGTCCTATATATTTGCAGTAGTGCCTGCATTCTTAAAAAATCGATTGAAAAAATTTCCTTTTGATCATATTCCGCTCATGGCGGAAAACTTTTATAACGAAGTGAATTTCTCCGTCATTTTTATCCGCGCCGGGGTTCGAACCCGGGTCCACTCATTCCGGAATAAGTTGCTCTACCAATTAAGCTACGCGGACATTGATTCTAATTGCTATCTGCCTTTATGTCGTGTGCGTCCTTCTGGCAGGTACGTCACATCTCCTGGTACGTTACATCATCTCCCCCTTATTATTATTATTTTTTTTTTTTTTTTGAAGTGCTGGAGAAAGGATTCTCTCATTTTTCCTGTCTCGCGGTGTGGAAATAACATCACACCAATGCGAGATTTTGAACGGCCGGGTCATCCGGATAGTTCGGGCGCCATTATAACGAAGTAAATTTCTCCGTCATTTTTGGTCTACGCCGGGATTCGAACCCGAGGCCGCTTATTCCGGAACAAGTCGCTCTACCAATTAAGCTACGCGGACATTTTATTTTGATTCCTATCTGCCTTTATGTCGTGTGCGTCCTTCTGGCAGGTACGTCACATCTCCTGGTACGTTACACTTTATGCGTACGTTTTCTGTTTAAAATAATGCATAATTTTCCCCCTAGGGGGAGTAGATATATATCTTATTTTTCTCGATATCTCTGCTTTTAATAATCCTTTTTGAAAAGTTCTTTCTTTGTTGGACAGCATTTCTTCTGAAAAATACTCTGCATATAACTTCCGAATTTGTGCTTCTAAATCTCCGAGTAGAATTTTTTTTTTCGCGTAAGACAGAGTTCGTGATGCAAAATGTTTTGCACATTTCTTATTCATCAGTACTCAGTTTTTCCAGTAGGGGGCGTATGTCCATATCACCGTGTCCTATATATTTGCAGTAGTGCCTGCATTCTTAAAAAATCGATTGAAAAAAATTCCTTTTGATCATATTCCACTCATGGCGGAAAACTTTATGCGTACGATTTCTGTTTAAAATAATGCCTAATTTTCCCCCTAGGGGGAGTAGATATATATCTTATTTTTCTCGATATCTCTGCTTTTAATAATCCTTTTTGAAAAGTTCTTTCTTTGTTGGACAGCATTTCTTCTGAAAAATACTGTGCATATAACTTCTGATTTTTAACGTTCGATTTTGTCACTAGGAGGAGTTAGCAGATATTTGTGTTTGTAAAATATTTGCAGCCGTATCTGCACGTCTAAAACCGCGATTGAAAAACATTCCTTTTAGGTTACATACCGCTTTCTAAGAAAACATTTTATGCACATTTCCTGCTGAAAACAATACATAATTTACCTGCTATACGGAAGAAAATGTGTAACAAACTTTTCTCGAAATATTTCCTTCCAAAAGTCGGCTTTAAAAAATTCTTTTAACACGTGACCATTCACTTACTATAACCTTTCTTGCATATATGTTTTTATGGGTGCAGGTTTCGCGCTAGTTGGCATTAATGCGCACATCTGTTTTCAATTATATATCCACTTCTAAGCATAGTATCGAATGTATTATTTTTGTAGTGTGCGATACTTGATTCTACGAAGATGTCGAACATTATCCTTTTTAAATAATGCGCAGTTTTTCCGTTACGTATTTATACGTAAAAACAAATCTGCTACTGTAAAGGTCGTATTTGAAAAATTCATTTTCCATCAAATAAATTTTGCTGCGAGTAAAATTTTGAGCATTATTTCTGTTAATATATATCAAATACGTGGAGATAGTGTAAATGGACGATGTCATCACTCTTTCCACGTTAGTTTCTAAACAACGCATAGCGACTGAAAAATTGTATTCCGGCACTACTGGGATCGAACCCCAGAACTCTCGATAACTAGTCGAGTGCGTTCGAATTTACGCTACAGCGCCAACAATTCTCAGCGCCATGCGTGGTTTATCAGTCAGAATCTGACTACACGAATACGTATTGATGGTCTCAGCAACTGAGATGTCGTCATCTGGTGGCATTTAACGCAACAGCTATTTTAATTGTAGCTGATAAATTCAAAGGGCGATAGAAATGGTTAATATATATCAAATACGTGGAGATAATGTAAATGGACGATGTCATCACTCTTTCCACGTTATTTTTTAAACAACGCATAGCGACTGAAAAATTGTATTCCGGCTCTGCTGGGATCGAACCCCAGAACTCTCGATAACTAGTCGAGTGCGTTCGAATTTACGCTACAGCGCCAACAATTCTCAGCGCCATGCGTGGTTTATCAGTCAGCATCTGACTATACGAATGGTTATTGATGGTCTCAGCAACTGAGATGTCGTCATCTGGTGGCTTTTAACGCAACAGCTATTTTAATTGTAGCTGATAAATTCAAAGGGCGATAGAAATGGTTAATATATATCAAATACGTGGAGATAATGTAAATGGACGATGTCATCACTCTTTCCACGTTATTTTTTAAACAACGCATAGCGACTGAAAAATTGTATTCCGGCACTGCTGGGATCGAACCCCAGAACTCTCGATAACTAGTCGAGTGCGTTCGAATTTACGCTACAGCGCCAACAATTCTCAGCGCCATGCGTGGTTTATCAGTCAGCATCTGACTATACGAATGCGTATTGATGGTCTCAGCAACTGAGATGTCGTCATCTGGTGGCTTTTAACGCAACAGCTATTTTAATTGTAGCTGATAAATTCAAAGGGCGATAGAAATGGTTAATATATATCAAATACGTGGAGATAATGTAAATGGACGATGTCATCATTCTTTCCACGTTAGTTTCTAAACAACGCATAGCGACTGAAAAATTGTATTCCGGCACTGCTGGGATCGAACCCCAGAACTCTCGATAACTAGTCGAGTGCGTTCGAATTTACGCTACAGCGCCAACAATTCTCAGCGCCATGCGTGGTTTATCAGTCAGCATCTGACTACACGAATACGTATTGATGGTCTCAGCAACTGAGATGTCGTCATCTGGTGGCTTTTAACGCAACAGCTATTTTAATTGTAGCTGATAAATTCAAAGGGCGATAGAAATGGTTAATATATATCAAATACGTGGAGATAATGTAAATGGACGATGTCATCATTCTTTCCACGTTAGTTTCTAAACAACGCATAGCGACTGAAAAATTGTATTCCGGCACTGCTGGGATCGAACCCCAGAACTCTCGATAACTAGTCGAGTGCGTTCGAATTTACGCTACAGCGCCAACAATTCTCAGCGCCATGCGTGGTTTATCAGTCAGAATCTGACTACACGAATACGTATTGATGGTCTCAGCAACTGAGATGTCGTCATCTGGTGGCTTTTAACGCAACAGCTATTTTAATTGTAGCTGATAAATTCAAAGGGCGATAGAAATGGTTAATATATATCAAATACGTGGAGATAATGTAAATGGACGATGTCATCATTCTTTCCACGTTAGTTTCTAAACAACGCATAGCGACTGAAAAATTGTATTCCGGCACTGCTGGGATCGAACCCCAGAACTCTCGATAACTAGTCGAGTGCGTTCGAATTTACGCTACAGCGCCAACAATTCTCAGCGCCATGCGTGGTTTATCAGTCAGAATCTGACTACACGAATACGTATTGATGGTCTCAGCAACTGAGATGTCGTCATCTGGTGGCTTTTAACGCAACAGCTATTTTAATTGTAGCTGATAAATTCAAAGGGCGATAGAAATGGTTAATATATATCAAATACGTGGAGATAATGTAAATGGACGATGTCATCATTCTTTCCACGTTAGTTTCTAAACAACGCATAGCGACTGAAAAATTGTATTCCGGCACTGCTGGGATCGAACCCCAGAACTCTCGATAACTAGTCGAGTGCGTTCGAATTTACGCTACAGCGCCAACAATTCTCAGCGCCATGCGTGGTTTATCAGTCAGAATCTGACTACACGAATACGTATTGATGGTCTCAGCAACTGAGATGTCGTCATCTGGTGGCTTTTAACGCAACAGCTATTTTAATTGTAGCTGATAAATTCAAAGGGCGATAGAAATGGTTAATATATATCAAATACGTGGAGATAATGTAAATGGACGATGTCATCATTCTTTCCACGTTAGTTTCTAAACAACGCATAGCGACTGAAAAAGTGTATTCCGGCACTGCTGGGATCGAACCCCAGAACTCTCGATAACTAGTCGAGTGCGTTCGAATTTACGCTACAGCGCCAACAATTCTCAGCGCCATGCGTGGTTTATCAGTCAGAATCTGACTACACGAATACGTATTGATGGTCTCAGCAACTGAGATGTCGTCATCTGGTGGCATTTAACGCAACAGCTATTTTAATTGTAGCTGATAAATTCAAAGGGCGATAGAAATGGTTAATATATATCAAATACGTGGAGATAATGTAAATGGACGATGTCATCACTCTTTCCACGTTATTTTATAAACAACGCATAGCGACTGAAAAATTGTATTCCGGCACTGCTGGGATCGAACCCCAGAACTCTCGATAACTAGTCGAGTGCGTTCGAATTTACGCTACAGCGCCAACAATTCTCAGCGCCATGCGTGGTTTATCAGTCAGAATCTGACTACACGAATACGTATTGATGGTCTCAGCAACTGAGATGTCGTCATCTGGTGGCATTTAACGCAACGGCTATTTTAATTTTAGCTGATAAATTCAAAGGGCGATAGAAATGGTTAATATATATCAAATACGTGGAGATAATGTAAATGGACGATGTCATCACTCTTTCCACGTTAGTTTCTAAACAACGCATAAACCACGCATGGCGCTGAGAATTGTTGGCGCTGTAGCGTAAATTCGAACGCACTCGACTAGTTATCGAGAGTTCTGGGGTTCGATCCCAGCAGTGCCGGAATACAATTTTTCAGTCGCTATGCGTTGTTTAGAAACTAACGTGGAAAGAGTGATGACATCGTCCATTTACATTATTTCTGTTTTAAAATAAATTACAATTATGCAGCCAATGGCCGTCAGCATGTAATTTTCTTGAAAGAATATCTCCGATTTCATAAATCTTTTGAAAAAAATACTAAAATAGATAGCTTTTCACTGTGATGAGTGTTTTGCATTCATTTTATTTATTAAATAGTGTACATGTTTCCCGCGAGAGGGCGTAAAAGTTATTGTACGTTTTCCTCCATATCTCATCTTCCAATTGTTCGATTTGGAAAATTCCTATTGACACTTATATACTCTATGAGAAATGTTTGACGCACAATTTAGGATTTTCCATAGCACACATTTCTTCTCTAGTGGGCGCCTGTAGCTGTTTTTGTTTATGGATGTTTTACTCATTGTAAAATTACAATTGAATTTTGTTGTAACTGGTTTCATTCATTATGAAGAACATTGCTTACATTGCGCTTTTTAATAATGCACAGTTTTTCCCACTAAGTGTGGTAAATATTTTCTTGAATTTTCTCTTTTCAAAAATCTACTTTCGAAATTTCTTTTCTTGTCAAAAAGGATTCAAAAGCCGTGAATTCGGTGTCATCTTTCTTGTTTCTCATCGTGCGTTAAAAACAACAAAAGAACGCCTGTGAAGAAACTTGGCTCAAAAAAACATTGATCAAAAGTATTCCCATGTGTGGTCTTTCTAGCATGCAGACAGCATTTATTCGGCGTAGATTTTTAAAATGTTTGTCTCTTATTCAAAATAGTTCTTCCCAGACGTTACATTACAATATGTTTGTGTGCTGAAAGCATCCTGTTCTGCTTTTCATGAATAACTGTCAACGGCTCTCCGTAGTAAAGGGTTTATATTTTGTAATTACTACTTTCCTATAACTTGCGGCGAGTTACTGACGTGACTTGATTTATGCAGAGTCTTAGTCACGAGATTTAGCTATTAGCGTGAGTGTAATCCATGCCATCTTTTCATGAAAACTAATGCTCAGGAGGAATTTTTGTATTCGTGGTACGAGCGGGAGAAAAAAATCCCGAGATTTGTCGTGCGAGAATTTGCTACGAATACCCACGTATGTTTCGTTTTAAGGTGTCTCACCTGCACGTGGTAATAAATTGGGTATTATCTTTGATATGTTCTGACGCTACAGTGTAGTACTTAACTGCATGTACCTGTGATCACAATGCATGAGCTGCGGCTTGAGCAATAATTGTCGCATAGAAAAGCCCTATAACTAAACCTTACGTTGATAAAATCTCTGTTTACTGTACAAGGAAAATACACTGTACAACACCCACTTAAAATAGTGTTTGCCCACCTTTCGCCGGCAGGACAGCGGCAACAAGCAGTGGCATGGACTCTACCTGCTGTTGGAAGTGCTTCGGTAGTATAGCGTCCCATGATTCCAGCACAGCCGTTCCTTAAAGCGCAGTGAGTTGCCGTAGGTAGACTCAAACGAAGTGTTATATTTTGTCCAATAGATGCTCAATTGGGTTCAAATCGGGAGAGTGAGATTGCCATTCGAAGGCTGTACTCATTGGAATCGATGATCATACACTGACGGAAAAAAAAATCCCAGCACCACAAGAAGGGGTTGTGTTAGATAAACGATAGTTGGTAGGAGGTGAGAGTACATCTGTAAGATGACGTCTATGCAAATTTCGCGCTCGGCGCATACGTGTGGCGTTAGTAGCGCCCCTCGGAACATGCAAAGCAGGTTTGCTGTAAATACGCGCTGTAACGTTCGTGAGCGTTAGTTATCGTTGAGATTCGACGTAGTATGTTGATGTTAGTCAAGAATGCCTTTAAGAAGACGAAGAAGCCATTATCAACAGCTCACGGAGTTTGAACGAGGTCGTGTAATAGGGCTACGAGAAGGTGGATTTTCGTTCCGCAATATTGCAGAACGACTTGGCAGGAATGTAGCCACTGTGCATGATTGTTGGCAGCGGTGGTCAAGGGAAGGTACTGCCTCAAGAAGACCTGGTTCCGGCCGGCCACGTGGCACTACTGAGAGGGAAGACCGCCGTGTACGGCGTATGGCCGTGGCGCATCGCACCGCGTCTGCGGCAGCAATTCGAGCTGCAGTTGCCGCCACAGTGACACAACGAATTGTTACAAATCGGTTACTTGAAGGACAGCTCCTAGCTAGACGCCCTGTAGCGTGCATTCCACTTACTCCAAACCACTGCCGTTTGCGACGTCAGTGGTGTCAAGCTAGAGCTCATTGGAGGACAGAGTGGATATCTGTTGTGTTTTCTGATGAAAGCCGGTTCTGCCTGGGTGCCAGTGATGGCCGTGTGTTGGTTAGAAGGAGGCCAGGTGAGCGCCTGCAACCAACCTGCCTGCGGCCGAGACACACTGGACCTACACCTGGAGTTATGGTCTGGGGAGCAATTTCCTATGACAGCAGGAGCACTCTGGTGGTTATCCCACGCACCCTGACGGCACAGTTGTACGTCGGTCTGGTGATTCAACCTGGTGTGCTGCCATTCATGAACAGCATTCCAGGGAGTGTTTCCCAACAGGATAACGTTCGCCCGCATACCGCTGTTGTAACCCAACATGCTCTACGGAGTGTCGACATGTTGCCGTGGCCTGCTAGATCACCAGATCTGTCACCAATCGAGCACGTATGGGGCATCACTGGACGACAACTCCAGCGTCACCTCCAACCAGCATTAACCGTCCCTGTATTGACCGACCAAGTGCAACAGGCATGGAACTCCATCCCACAAACTGACATCCAGCACCTGTACGACACAATGCATGAACGTTTGCGTGCTTGCATTCAACATTCTGGCGGTTACACCGGTTATTAATGTACCAGCATTTCACATTTAAAATGGCTCTTCTCGCGCTTACAGTAAGCTGTGATCTTGAAACCTTAATCGATTAAATATGTTACGTATACAAATGTATTGCCGCCATTTCATTCCTCTACAACTATTTTTTCGTGGTGTTGGGATTTTTTTCCCGTCAGTGTATGTAGAGGATTTTAGGAAGGGAGTGTATGACCCCAGGTCTTAAACAACCCTTAGAAATAGGAAACTAGGATATTTGGGCTAGAGCGCCCGACAGGAAAGTGACACAGAAGCGAAGTAGAAAGGGGAGGAAGACGCCGTTATTTATTACCGGGGGGCCAGTACCCGAGGTCCGACGTCTTAACGTGCCCATCCGACGCACGGCGGGTATTTAGTGGATCTAGCGTTCGTACCTGCTTGGGATCGAACCTGAGGCCCTTCCCGTGGCAGTCACGAACGTTGCCCACTCAACGGAATCGATGAGTCACGGCGTTGTCTTGTTGAAAGAAGGCACCCTGCTTTGGAAAATTTATAGCCACTAACGGATGTAGGCAGTCGGTAAATTGCGATGTATAATTATTTCAAACACTCGACGTGGATCAGGAACTCCAAACAGAAGTCATCGCACTTTCCACGTTATTAAGTGAGTCTCGGAAATATTCTCATCGGCCCCCACCAGGAATCGAACCCAGGGTCTTCCAGTTACGCGCCGGACATGCTACCGCTGCACCAAAGCGGCCTCGAATTCTCCAGACTGACATGTGTTTATCAGTTAATCCCACGTGAGTCTGGAGAATTCGAGGCCGCAGTGGTAGCATGTCCGGCGCGTGACTGGAAGACCCTGGGTTTGATTCCCGGTGGCGGCCGATGAGAAATTTTCCGAGACTCACTTATTAACATGGAAAAAGCGATGATTTCCGTTTGGAGTTGTGATGTATACTCCAATTTATATTTCATTTTCAGTTACTTTTTCTATGTAAATTTGAGTTCCTTCTCGTTTAGCGTTTTTCAACCTTAACGTTATACCTTCTCTATCGCGGAATGAGATTGGCAACACTTCTGAGGTCAGAGAGAATGACGTATGCATGTGACAGATAAGAACTAGAGATATATAATGTTAAAGCAGCAGCCAAAAAGTGTGGAGATGGTGGTGTGATGTTATAATCGTGGAAGCGGCGTGGTTTACTTGAAGTTGTGTCTAGTTGAAGGCTGCGTGTTGAGTGCTGTTATATATTTAACGTTTGAAGTTAAAAGTATTCTGCCTAATAATCTTTGTTAATTAGTTTCTGAAGTATTAATACCGTTGTGATTAATTCAAGCTTATTGGAAAAGTAATTTTCTGCATGAACCGTTTTTATGGGGTGTTGACAGAATAAAGGAAAAGATATGTAAGTAACTACAATCAACTCTGGATATAGTGAACTCGGTTATAGTGAATATTCGGCTATAGTGAACCTAAATCATTGGTCCCGACCCGTAACACCAGAAATGTACTTTAAAATTTTCATGCCGCCCCGGTGGCGCAGTGGTCTAAGGCGCTGGCCTCTGTTCATTCGTCCGTCTGGGGTCCGGGTTCGAATCCCGGTGAGGCATGGATGTTGTGTTTGTCTTACGGCACTGGCTCTCTCCCTTCCCTGGAACCAGTGACCCTAAATTAGGGACGGGCGACTGCTTATAGCCCATTGAGTTGCTCACGGTGGTCGTTAAACCTCCAATCAAAAAAAAAAAAAAAAAAAAAAAAAAAAAAATTTTCATTTATAGCGAACCCACAACTTTGATTATAATGAACCTAAAAAATAAAACTTCAAATAAAAGAATGTACTTGAAACATGAAATTATAACTTATTTCGAAACAAAACTTTTTGTTAAAACTTGAAAGAATGTTTACCCGGGAGCTATCTGGGGTTACACGGGTTCGATTCCCGCTCCAGGACGACGAAATTTTCAAGTTTTCGGATATCATCTGTTTTACGGTCCTTGTCATATTTACACCAAAAAACGAAATGTCATCTTCAAAATTTGTATTGAAAGAAT
The DNA here is from genome assembly GCA_039090855.1 of Macrothele yani. Classification (NCBI taxonomy): domain Eukaryota; kingdom Metazoa; phylum Arthropoda; class Arachnida; order Araneae; family Macrothelidae; genus Macrothele; species Macrothele yani. The sequence goes on along the minus strand of CM077022.1, from coordinate 10,264,102 downwards.
GTGTTCAGAACAGTATTGAAAGCATAGAATGTATGGAAAGTTTGGAATCGAGTGTAGCAAAAGCACAGACCCTAGAAAAGCACATACAGAAAATATTTATATTAAAACTGTTTGCAGCGAGCAGCAGCACATAGCAGACTATTCTCATGTTAATTAAGGTAATGTAAAATTAATTTTGTTTACTTACTTTAATGAATATACGTAAAAATATTTTTTAGATACATATGTACATATTTTATTTTCTTGCTCAACCATTCCACTCAATTCAGGTTAAGTGAAGACACTTCGGTTTTAGTGAACCTCGAGCATAGTGAACGAAATATGCGAGTCCTCAGAGGTTTGCTATAAGCGGAGTTGACTGTATTTCTTTGGACTTTATTTGCGCGACTTCTGTTGCACTTTTAAGTGAAGTGCTTAAGAATAACTGATTGTATGTAGTGTTCAATATATACAAGTGCAAATAGTAATGAACATTACAAAGTACGTTAGCATAGCCTTGTTTGGTGATGATGGTGTTGATAAGTACGAGAGGCCGCAAGGTGGCTGGCAATAATAAGCCCCAAAACACACTGAAGTGCCAAAAGTCATGGGATAGCAGTATGCGAATTTTTAACTGGTGTTGCCGTCGTATAAAAAGCATCAACGCACGCCACGTTTTATATCAGTTTGCGAGGTGTAATCTCGGGAGTCGTGAACCGCCAGTAGGATTATTGCAAGCCGACGTGAATTGTCGGAGTTTGAACAAGGCATGATAGTGGGGGCCAGACGGATGGGACATTCAATTTCCGAAATTTCTCGAACACCACATTCATCATTCCTCGATCCACCGTGTGTACCGAGAATACCTCGTGCAAGGCATTACCACCCACCGTGGATAGCGCAGATGCCAACCACGGGTGCTGAATGATGACCGTAACCAGCGGCGTCTGACCAGGATTATCCATGCTAACAGACAAGCGACACTTGCTCAAATATCCTCCACATTTAATGCAGGAGGTACCAGAGACATATCCATCAAGTCAGTGCAGTGTAATTTAGCATCCCTGCGGTATGGGAGCAGAAGACCCTCCAGAGTGCCTTTTTTAACACAACGACATCGGACACAGCTCCTCACCTGGGCTCGTGAACACGTTAATTGGACCCTGGAAGACTGGAAACTTGTGTCGTGGTCCGATGAGTCCCGCTACCAGTGGTTACGAGCTGATGGTAGAGTTCAGGTGTGGCACAGACCCCATGAGTCCATGGACCCAAGCTGTCAACAAGGCACTGTGCAAGCTGGTGGTGGTCCCATACATGTGTGGGGTGACTTTATGTGGCACGGTTTGGGTCCTCTGGTCCTCGTAAACACGCCATTAACCGGTAATCGCTTTGGTGCTTTGCTAGGTGACCATTTGCCGCCCTTTATGGACTTCATGTACCGCAACAACGATGGGATTTTGGAGGAGGACAATGCACCATGTCATCGGGCTCAAGTTGTCCAAAATTGGTTCGAGGAGCATTTTGGACGGTTCCTCCGAATGATGTGGCAACCACGTTCGCCCGACATGAAACCAATAGGTCACTTATGGGGCCTGGTGGAAAGGTCCATTCGCAGCCAAGATCCTGCACCTAAAAATACCAGGGAACTGTGGGCGGCTATTCAGACGCTGTGGCTCAACATCTCTCCAGAACTCCCCCCACCACTTGTAGAATCGATACCACGTCGAGTTGCTGCACTTCGCCGCGCCATAGGAGGTCCTACACGATACTAGGAACGTATCCAATGAATTTGTTAGTAAAGTGTATTATGACACACTTTTGTGCAACACCCTACTTCACACTTGGCTGCATAGCCTCGTGTGGTCCACATTATGCGAACTACGACTACTAAATAACGAGGCGGTGTTTGTGAAGAAAGAAAAGCTCTGTGCAAGTCAAAAGTGAATAGGAGGCCATTGACTTTGTGCTGTTCGTAACTGGAAATACAACGTTCACCTCACTCATTGCATTTGTTTGGTGACACGTACCAATGAAAGCAGACGTGTTGTTTGTCTTCGGTTGGGAAAACTCTGACACCTGCCACGGATCAACGTGAAATTAAAACAAGAAAGATAACACCGGGTTTTCGGGTGTAACGAGCACGTCTTTTGAATCCCTTCTGACACAAATTAAATTTGTCAAAGTCAATGGAACCAGTATAGGACACAATAGTATCTGACGGAAGAAATAAGTTTTTCAATCGGGTTTTTAATCCCTCAGATATTACTTTAACGAAATAGTGAGCTTACGCCCTCTGCGTGCAGACTTGTCTGTCAAGAAAAATATGAATTTATATGAGAAACATTTTGCACAGGAAACGCTCTTCAACACAAAAAAAAAAAAAAAAAAAAAAATTCAATTCGGACTATTATAAACAGAGATGTCGACAAAAATAAGATGTGACCTTACGCCCCCTGGTGGGAAAAGCATGCATTATTTTAGGAAGAAAGTATTCTCAAAAGGTTTTTCAATATGAGCGGTATCGGTCCAAGAAAAAATAAATAAATTAGAGTTTTCAGGAGCTAAGATTTTACTACAAATACAGAAATTAACCCCCGCACGGGGATAACTGGTTTTCCAGTTATTTGGGGAGCGGCGCCCCCACGGCCCGAGCTGACCTTGTGACTGGTCAACACCTGATGTCATGCCACCGCTTGTTTTTTTTTTCGGTGCTGTTGAAGTTTGCAGGGACGGCTGTTCATCCAGCTGTTGGGGAGTCGCGGCCCCACGATCCCGAGCTGGTCTTGTGTCTCGCTTTTTCGTTTTTATTTATTTTCTGCACTGGCCAGTTACCCGTGTTGTATACTCTACCTAATCGCTACCACGCTATGTACTAACACCCCGGTCTTGTGGTTTTGTTACCCTCCACTACTAACTGTTTATATTAACAGCTCAGTTCGTAGGTTGATGAGATTCCGTTTAGGTTCCACTCCAGGGTTTTGTCTTCCTTGGAATACTTTTTCCCTTTTAGCTGGTTTGGGTGCTAGACCTACCTGCATGTTTGCCGCGTGCGGAGACCCGTGAGGCGGAAATGGGATGTCTGGCGGCTGAGGTCGCAGGAGACCGGAGAAGTGCTTCCTGTGTACCAATACTCCTCTTCGACCCCGGCTTCGCTGTAAACGGGAGGCTAGAGACTAACCCACCTCTAGTCAGAAGTCCTGTACCAAGTTGTGTACAGGGTTTTAGCGGCTTTATTGTCGTATAGCACGGCAGGGTAAGCCCGGGGACTGTGGGATCATGCCAAAGGCGTTGGCATGACGGTACCCGGAGGCCGAAGTGTCCGCCGAGTGCGTGTGATCACAGCCAACGGACTATATCTGCAGCGTATAAGCTCCAGAACTGTGTCCAGCGTCATTTTCTTGGCTTGCAGACCTCCAGCTCTCCTTTGTAGGGCTCGGTGGTGGGTGGAGTAGTCTGCAGACGAATCCTCCTCCTTTTTTCCATGGCTAAAAACAAAAACAAAAACTCCAAACTCAAGTCACCTGAGAAAATGATAGTTGACAACGACTCTCCTTCGTCTTCTCAACCTACCAAGTCCCATAACCTTAAACGATCTTTAGATCATGACCTGGACCAAGAACGTGGAACCTCTTCTTCGGCAGCTGTACCAGTCGCTCCGAAGCGTCGTCTCCCATCGATTGCTGTGAATACGCATGCTACACACTTAGTTGTAGAATCCATCGATCCGAATGAGAGACTGTCCACCAGATCTCCCTTTTTCATTTCTAAAGCTTTGGACGCTGCGGTTGGCTCCTTGAAGTCTGTGAGGAAGCTTCGCTCTGGGGACCTGCTTGTCCAAACTTGCAGTGTTTCTCAGAGTAACACTCTTCTGCACCTCACTAGTCTTCAAGGCATTCCTGTCAAAGTGACACCTCACCCGTTTCTTAACACCTCTCGGGGTGTTATTTCAGAGTTTGATCTCTTGCCATGCAGTGAGGACGAATTGGTGAGTGAACTTGCAGATCAAGGTGTTATTGCTGCACGTCGTATGATGTTCCGGCGCGATATTTCTTTGATTAAGTCTAAAAATGTAATCTTGACTTTTAACTCCCCGAAAGTTCCGACCGAAATCAAGGCTGGCTACTTGGTCTGTGGAGTTCGCCCGTACATTCCCAGTCCTCTGCGCTGTTTCAGGTGCCAGATGTACGGGCATTCACAACGTTCATATAACAGTTCCGCTCGTTGCGCAAATTGTGGCTCCAGTGAACATGACGGGGAAGGTTGCACTTCTGCTGCCTGCTGTGTTAACTGTGGTGAGGCCCATGCAGCTTACTCCCGCAACTGTATGAAATGGAAGGACGAGATGGCGATCCAGCGCCTCAAGACCCTGGAAGGCCTCTCGTACCCTGCTGCCAAGGCCAAGTTGGGTGTTCCCAACAACCGACAGCGGAATTTTTGCCGCAGTAGTTCAGTCTCTGCCACAACCCGTGCAGCCCTTTGTCTCGCGCCCTGTAGCTCTCGCCGGACTTGCCAAGAGATCTACAGCTGAACAAGCGACACAGGTGGATTTCTCCGAGCTCCAGCTTATTCGACCAGCTGACTCTGCGCCTTCTCTTTTGAAGACGACCGACTCTTCCAGTTCCCAGCAGAAAGCCTGCACGTGTGGAAGACCCGGCCCTAAAACCGCAAAGGTGTGCAGTGTCCATCCAACTGTCGCGGTCCAACTGACCAACATTGCAACTGTCCCAGACTCAGCGAGGTCCCCACCCTCAACCAACATTATAGAGGAACATAAGGGGGAGGAGAGTGACAGTTCGTCCCTCTCCTGTGACTCATCTTATGTGTAGTTGTGTTCGTTTTCGTGATGTGTTTTATCATTCTCATTCCTCAGTTTTACTTAATCGGCTAGTTTGTAACCATTGTACTATGTTTTTAATACTGTTTGTTTCATTGTCTTTTTTTGGCCCTTCCATCATTCTCAAGGTTCGGTTTTACTTGGTCAGCCGGATTTTGGGATTTATGCCACGTTTTTTTTTTTTTTTTTTTTTTTTTTTTTAAATCCTGTTTATTTGTCTTGTGTCTGGCGCTCTTTGGCCAAACATGGCCCTTGCGCCATAAAAATCAACCAACCAGAAATTAACCCTTATGCCACCTGGCGACCAAACCATTCTTTACCAAACATTAGAAATTATATGAAAAATATTTTACATCAGGTGTTGTTTGCGATACAGCAAGACTTTTTTCAAATCGGAGTTGTTGTTTTCTTTTTATTAGAGGTTTAACGACCACCGTGAGCATCTCAATGAGCTATAAGTAGTCGCCCGTCCCTAATTTAGGGCCACTGACTCCAGAGAAGGGAGAGAGTCAGTGACGTAAGACAAACACAACGACCACGCCTCAACGGGATTCGAACCCGGACCCAACTCTGGCGCATGATCAGAGGTCATAGCTTAGACCACTGCGCCACCGGGGCGGCAAATAAGAGTTTTAGAAGCAGAAATAACGCTGAAAACGCAATTTATCGTTGCGCCCCCTAGCGGAAAGTCTATGGTTTACTTGAAAATTTTTGAAATTATATGAAAAACATTTCGCATCGGAAACACTATCCAACAAAGGAGGAACTTTTCAAATCGGACTCCTAAAAGTAGAGATATTGACAAAATAAGATATACATCTACACCCTCTGGCGTAGAAACCATACATTATTTTAAGAAGAAAATGATCCTAAAAAGGTTTGCCAACATGAGTAGTTTCGGTCTACACACGACTTTTTTTCCAGTCGAGATTTTAGAAGCTCATATTTTGCTGCAAATACATCAGAAGCGGAAATTACGACTTACGTCCCCAGGCGGCTAAACCATTTTTTACCAAAATTAGAAATTGTGTGTAAAGGATTTTCCATCAGGAGCTGTATCCGGTGCAGAAAGAATTTTTCAAATCGGAGATTTACGAGCAGAGATATAGAGGGGCACGCAATTCGCCTTTACGCCCCCTAGCGGAAAGTCTATGAGTTACTTGAAAATTGTGAAATTATATGAAAAACATGTGACACCGGAAACTCTATCTAATAAAGAAAGATTTTTTTCAAATCGAACCATTAGAAGCAGAGATATTGACAAACATAAGATGTACATCTACGCCCCCTGGCGGAGAAACCATTGTATATTTTAAGAAGAAAATATTTTGAAAAGGTTTATCGACGTGAGTGGCATCGGTTTTCTAAAGAATTTTTTAAATCGAGATTTTAGGAGCACAGATTTTATGGCAAATACATCAGAATCAGAAATTAACACTTACGCCTCTTGGTGGCTAAAGTACTCTTTCCCCAAAATTAGAAATTATATGAAAAATATTTTCTATCAGGAGTTGTATCCGCTGAAGAAAAAAAAATTTAAATCGAAATTTTAGAAGAAGAGTTATCGGGGAAAATGTAATTTATTTTTACGCCCCCTAGAGGAAAATCTATGCGTAATTTGAAAAATTAACTATGCCTAAAATACTCTTCGACATAAATGGAATTGAAAGATAAAATATTTTTTTCAATCTGATATTTAGAAGCACATATGTGGAATAAAACGTATTTTTGAATTCGACATCATCTGCATTAACGCCCTCTAGCGGCAAAATTGTGCATCGTCAAAAAAAAAAAAAAAAAAAAAAAAAAAACGAAATGAAGGATCATTATTCGCATATTTCAAGCTTTCCAATGCAAAAATAATTTTTCAAGTCGGACTAATAGTTACAGTATCGGACTAATAGTTATCGTGTCTACAGACGGACGGACAGACCGATAACATAAGCATGATCTTTTTTTTACAAAAGACGTGCTAAAGAAGTGAGTAAAATCATGCAATTCATTTATTATGAATCGCTTTGCAACATACCAGAAATCACTACTCAAGTTATTACTCAAGTTACGAAGATAATAGCTGTAGAATAAATATCGCTCCTATGACCCGACCTTTGACCCCATTTCGATGATATTCAACAGAACCGGTAAAGTATACTCCCGGAATAACATGAAAAGTTTTGTCTCAATCGAAGCATTTTTTACGTAAGTTATAACGCATAAGGGCAATGGAATGGATCCCAATCCTATGTCCTGACCTTTGACCCCATTTCACCAATTTTCAATAGGGTTCGTCCCCAGATGGTCCCCTACCACATACTATAATTTCATTAAAATCGAACCGCATTTACGCAAGTTATGACGCATAAGGGCAATGGAATGGCCTCACACCTACCAGGTACGATAGAAAATTACGTTCCATCCGTCCAACCGGAAGAGCACAAGCACGTAACCACACAGAGAAACAACCGATTTGAACGAAAATGATTTCTTTCTACTCAGGGACGCCTCACATCTATCAGATACGATAGAATATTGCGTTCCATCCGTCAGTCGTATGTCTGTCCGCTCGTCCGGAAGAATAAACGCATGTAACACCACTGAGAAACAACCGGTTTGCACGGAAATCATTTCTTTCTACTCAGGGACGCCTCACACGTATCAGAAACGGCAACACAATTACGCTCCATCATTCGACAGTCTGTCTGTCTGTCTGTCCGTCCGTCCGGAAGAATAAAAGCCCGTAACCCCACCAAGAGACAACCGATTTGCACAGAAGTGATTTCTTTCTACTAAGGGACACTTCACACCTATTAGATACGATAGAGTATTACGTTCCATCCTTCTGCCGTCTTTCCGTCCAGAAGAATAAAAGCACGTAACACCAACGAGAAACAGGCGATTTGAAGGGAAATTATTTCTTTCTCCCCCGGGACGCTTCACACCTAACAGAGCCGCCCCGGTGGCGCAGTGGTCTAAGGCGTTGGCCTCTGATCATTCGTCCGTAAGGGGTCCGGGTTCGAATCCCGGTGAGGCATGGATGTTGTGTTTGTCTTACGGCACTGGCTCTCTCCCTTCCCTGGAACCAGTGACCCTAAATTAGGGACGGGCGACTGCTTATAGCCCATTGAGTTGCTCACGGTGGTCGTTAAAACCTCCAATCAAAAAAAAAAAAAAAAAAAAAAAAAAAAACACCTAACAGATGCATTCACATGCCGCCCCGGTGGCGCACTGGTCTAAGGCGCTGGCCTCTGATCATTCGTCCGTAAGGGGTCCGGGTTCGAATCCCGGTCAGGCATGGATGTTGTGTTTGTCTTACGGCACTGGCTCTCTCCCTTCCCTGGAACCAGTGACTCTAAATTAGGGACGGGCGACTGCTTATAGCCCATTGAGTTGCTCACGGTGGTCGTTAAACCTCCAATACAAATACAAATACAAGATGCATTCACTATTTCCCGAACTTCAACGTTTTTTTCGCAGTACGTATGCCGTAATTTGGAATTTTACATTTTAGTTCCGTGATTCCCCACTAGAGAAGCTGTTTTCGTTCCCAGACTGACCCTCCCAAAGTTTCTGAAGTCCAATTCTTTTTTCACAAAGAGCTGCGGAGAAATATAATTTTTATTTTTTAGTTAGGCGATGCTCTAACAGGAGAACTATAGTCGTTATGACTGTCATTATTCCATTTTGCAGATTTTCTAATTCCCCAGGGCAGCTGGGTGTTGGGTTTGTTTCCACAATTATTCCGTTTGGGTTCTGCATTAGGATTTCTCCCTTCAGGAAGAAGTGTCTAAAATTGGAAAGATTTTTTTCCTTAATACCTCCTTTCGTATCCACCAGGCGCACTTGAGTCGTTAAAATCCGGATTGAGCTACCAGTTGAACTCTGTTTCCTATCCCGATTTGGATAGCTATAGCCAGAAAATCAACCGTGTGAATCTGCAAAATCGTTACGTACTTCATTGTTTATCTCCGAAGTGTTACACTGAATCCTACTCATTGGGAATGTTGTACTGCGTATGTAATTTCCACATAACTTTGGGAATCACGGTATTGTGTTGAGTACGGGAAGTGCTCGACTTTTTCCTGACGAAAGACATGAGTAACTGCCACATGAGTGAAGCAGAATTCTCCGGCGTGAGAAATTATCCCTCCAACAGGGATTTTGCCGTTGCCGTAGTTTGGAATTTTATTTTCATTAGCACGATTTTTCACCAGCGTCGCTGTAGCCATTTGCAGACTGGCAATCTCACGATTTATATAGTTTCAATTTTTTCCGAAGTAAGAGTTATTTTAGTTCGAAATTTTAATTTTTAGTTCGTCGATTTTCCACCAGCGGCGTTGTTATCGTTCCCAGGCAGAATCTCCCTTCATTTCCCCGGTTGCAAATGTTTTCCGCACAAAGCGCTGCTGAATAGTATAATTTTATTTCCTAGTTCCGGAATTCGACACCAGGGTCGCTGTTGTTTTTCCCAGACTGATATTCCAACTATTTCCAGTGTTTCAAATGTTATTTCGTAGTACGAGTTTCGGTAACTTGGGATTTTATTTCATAGTTTACTGTTCTCCACCAGGTAGCTCTGTAGACGTTCCCAGACTATCTGCTACGCTTTGCCGAACTCCAAATTTTTCCCCACAAAGTGTTTCCAAAGATGGAAATTTCATTTCTTAGTTACGTAATTCTCAACTAGGTGCGCTGTTGTTGACACCCTCACTATTTTCGTAGTTCCCAATTTTTCTCGCAGATTGAAATAACATTTTTTTTTTCGTATGCGTTATTTCTTAGTTCTTTGATTCTCCACCAGGGCGCCCTCTAGTAGTTCTTAGACTGACTTTCTCACTACTTCCAGTAATTCAAATTTTTTTTCAGTACGAGTTGCCGTAGTTTGGAATTTTATTTCTATGTTCCTCAAATTCCCTCTGAAGGCGTGGTAGTCGTTTCCAGACGGCTTCTCCTATTGTTTCCCGAATTGCAAAGCTTTTCCGCGTAAAGAGCTGTTAAGTAGTGAAATTTAGATTTCCTAGTTCCTCAATTCTCCACCAGGGTCGCAGCAATCGCTTACAGAAGGATATTTCCAATATTTTCGGAGTTTCGAAATGTGTTTTGCAGTACTTATTTCCGTAATTTGGAATTTTGTTTTTAGTTCGGCGATTCCCACTAGAGGTGTTGTTGTCGTTTCCAGGCTGACCACTAACTATTCCTAGGTTTTTTAATTGTTCTACTTTTACGGTACGATATTCTGTGGTTTTATTTCATAGGTATGCAATTCTCCACCAGGAATGTGAAAGTCGTCACGAACTGATACTCTCATTATTTCCAGAGTTTGATTTTTTTTTTCGTAGCACGAGTTACTATAGTTTTGAATTTTAGGTCTTAGTTCTGCGACTTCCCTCCAGAGGCGTTGCAGTCGTCCCAACAGAAGAGGCTTCTATGATTTCCCGAATTGCAAAATTGTTTCGCACAAAGAGCTGCCGAATAGTGTAATTTTTGTTTCCTTATTCCTGAATTGTCCACCATTGGAGCTGTGATCGTTCCCCTACAGACACTTTCACTAGTTCCAGAATTAAAACATTCTCTCTCTGTACGTGTTGCAGTAGTTTGAAATTTTGCGTTTTAGTTACGTGATTCCCCACTAGAGGCGTTCCCAGTCAGATACGTTCACTAGTTCCAGAATGTCAACCTTTTTTTCTCAGTACGTGTTGCTGTAATATGAACTTTTACTTTTTAGTTACGTGATTCCCCACTAGAGGCGCTATCGTTGTTCCCAGACTGACCCTGCAAATGTTTCCAGTCTCTCTCTCTCTTTCTCTCTCTCTCTCTCTCTCTCTCTCTCTCTCTCTCTCTCTCTTTTTTCTTTTTTTCTTTTTTGTTCACAGAAAGCTGCGGAGCAGTGTATTTTTTATTTTTTAGTTACGCGATTCTCTACCAAGGGCTCTCTATATTCGTTTCCCGACTGTCATTATTATTCCAGTCTGCAGATTTTTTTTTAAAAGGAAGACACGCCGAAAATTGAAGTTTTTTTTTGTTATATTTTGGTCTTTTTCACACACGGTGTGTGTGTGTGAGGGGGGGTCCAAATTTCCAAAAAGATTCCTTACTAGGCTCGGCATTAGGATTTTTACGTTGGGAAGAAGTGTCCAAAATTGGAAGATTTCTTTCTGAATACTTTCTTTCGTATCCACCAGGAGCGCTTCAGTCGTCAAAATCCAGATATGTACCAGTTGGACTCATCCGCTGCGTATCTTTCTCGCATTAGAAAGAGAAGCTGAGAAAACAAAATTTTTTGCCCAAGTGGTTTTCATCCCTGTCCAACGCATTGCCCATGGCCGCTGAGAGGGAATAAAAAGCATCTGTATTTGTCATTTTCTTGTAGGACTTCCGTCCACAGTGAGTAGAGTTTAGGTCCCAGCCACCTACAGCGAGATCGCCTTTTGGGCAGGATACAGAAACGGAAGGAATGAGAGCAAGTCTAGCGACTTTGACAGAACAGTTTGTAGTGAGATTAGAGTACAGTAGATGGCGCCACCGTACAAGTACGATATTGCACATAGAGGGGTGAGAGAATTTCAGGGGGGCATAGGAGAGGATACCCATTTAACCAGTGGGTCCATCCTGTGGGCCGTCACTTAACGTGCTCGTCCGATATTCAGCGATTGTTAGTAAATCACACCATCTCCGAAAGATCAGTTCAGGCTTGAACCTGGGGATCTTGCATCGATAGTCTGAAACACTAACCACTAAGCCATCCGCGGCTCACTGAGAGGGAATATTGGTTCCAACTGCTTAAATATTTGGAAACAGGTCGAGTGGGCATAGCGTCCCGCCTGCTTGATAGTGAAATGAGGCTTCGTTACAAACGCAAGTCATCGCCTCGGTTGTTACACTTTTACCCATTCAATGCTGGATCTCGTAATGCTATGTTGCAATTACAGTAATTTATTTGAAAAATAAATGACATCAAAAACCAAATATGCTGTCATTGGCATTCATGCGAGCTGCAGCCAAAAATCCTTAGGCGAGTTTTAACTCGCTGATTGGAATATACAGACACCTTTGGAAACCACCGGCAAATGCAGCTGAGCTAGGCGGCTTAAAACGCAGGCGAGGACGGCATCTTAAGTCGTGGACGACCGTCACCTCTCGTAGCCTTAAGGGGACCTTAACAATCACCCGGAAAACGAAGACTGGTTCTCTTAAGGGACCATCTGCATATTGAAATGTGAGTTACTACGGTCACATGAAAGCATGTTCTTTACGCTTTCCAACCGTAGGTTGAAGAAGCGTATATGCTCCAGCTTTATCCGTCTGTCCGGCTGTCCGCACGATAACTCGCGTAAAAATTGTTCGATTTCGATGAAATTTTAGCATGTGGTAGGGCACCACCCGGGAACGAACTCTATTGAAAATGGGGTCAAAGTTCAAGAACCCTATTGAAAATGGGGTCAAAGTTCAAGAACCCTATTGAAAATGGGGTCAAAGTTCTGATGAATCCAAATTTTGGATTCATCAGACCATATACACTTCTGGCCATCCAAAATGCAACACCAAGAAGGACACGAGATAGCAAAGCCAGATTTATTGGACACACAACAACCGATACAAAGATGAAACGATTGAGCTTACAGGCCCGTGCGACTTGCGGAACACGCAGACATCAATAGTTCGTGTGGCCCCCATGGCTAGCAATAACGTCTGCTACACGCCGCGGCATCGAACGAAAGAAGCTTTGGATGTGGGCTTGGGGTATGTCGGTCCAGGCTGCTTTCACACGTTGCCACAGATCAGCGATCAGACGTGTTCGATGAGCGACATATCGGGAGAACAGGCCGGCCACGGCAGCAGTGACACCTAATGGGCCGTGAAGAAATGTTGCATAATGCGTGCCACGAGCGGGCGCGCATTGTCCTGTTGAAACGTGGCCGCTGGCAGGTCCTGCAGATAAGGGAAGACTACAGACTCCAAAACGTCGGAGATGGTGCGGTGGCTGTTGAGTGTACCAGTGATGCGTACCAGAGGGGTGCGGGAATCATATTCAATTGTGCCCCAAACCATAACGCCAGGCGACGGACCGGTATGGCAATGCATAATGCAGGCGTCATACAGTCTCTCGCCGCGGTGCCTCCACACGCTGATCCGACCATCGTGGTGTTGCAGGCAGAAGCGGGATTCGTCGGAGAAGACAATGTCGTGCCATTCCGTAGACCAGGTGCGGCGTTCAACGGCCCACTGCTGCCGCGCTCGCCGATGGTGTAACGTCAATGGTAATCGGAGCAATAGACGCCGAGCGACAAGTCCCCGCTCCTGCAGACGACGTCAAACGCTACGTGCTGACACAGGTTGTTGCGCAACACACCCGAATTCCTGCGCTAACGTTCGTGATGTGGCGGTGCGAGCCCTCAATGCCCGCCGTGCAACATGCCGGTCCACTCGTTCGGTGGTGTGCCGCGGCTGCGGCAATCGCTCACGTCGGTCCGTCCGTCCCTCCTGCACCCACCGAATCCATACTCGCCTCACTGTGGCTGGATGTCGTCCCACAAGGGCGCCGATGTCTCGGTACGATAAACCGCTGTCGCGATAAGCCACTATTCGTCCTCTGTCGAACTCCGAAACGTTCTGGAATGACTGCCGCGTTCAGCATCAGGAAGCTTCCCACGCACAGGTCCGGCAGCACTACAGACTTCCACTACTTACACCCCGCCTTCTGTGCACCCTTCTTATAGTGTTTCTCGGTGGCGTGCCGTGCGCACATGATTTGCATATGCCCTGCAATGCCAATCGTTTGCATGTCCTCTCGCGGGCAACGCATGCTGCGAATTTCAGGCCAGTCGGATGCTTCCTTCTTGGTGTTGCATTTTGTGTGGCCAGCAGTGTATATGCTGTCATATGGTCCGATAAATCCAAATTTCGCCTGTACTCAAATGACGCAAAGCATAGAGTTAACAGGGGGCCAAAGTTCACAGGACACATTGACTGTTGATCAGTGGAAGGCTGTCATGTGGTCTGATTAATCCAAATTTTTCTTATATGTCACAAGACGTGGTTTCAACAGGAGGTCTAAGGAAACATTCAATCCTGAGTGTGTTCAATGATTTCTTGCCGAAGGAGGTAGGTCCGCAATGCTGTGTGGTTGTTTTGATTGTTGCAAATTAGGCACGCTAGTAGAGGTGAAGAATACGATGAATCAGTATGCTTACTGAGAAATTTTAAACCACAATGTGTTTCTTTTTGCTCAGCATTTGCAGGATTCTCCTCAAGTAAATAATCCAATTTACCAGGCAAACAACTGTAGGATTCATAGAGATAAAATCATTGTACATTTGTGTAAAGAGTATGATACAACTTTGGAACATATGGGCTGGCCAGCTGAATAGCCAGATTTATTATAAATTCTACAGAGAATTTATGGGACCACCTTAAATGATGTGTAAAAACCAAAATTCAGGATCTCAGGAATCTCAATGAATTGCGAGACAGACTGTTCTTAGGATGGTCAAAAATTGACTCAAGTCATTTAAATCATCTTATTGAATCTCTTCCAGCAAGAAATAATACTGTGATTTCTGCAGGTGGTGATGTAACTAAGTATTAGAAGTAAATTTCTGGAGGAGACTAATTTTTTGTTTGATGTCTGTATATACAGAGTGTCCGAAAATTATTGGACACATTATAAAATTATATAAAACAAAACATTAAACAGGTAAAAAAAACTGACTGTTCTGATTTACAATGTAACTACACAAGTTAATAAATTTCGATGTGAGATCCCTTGGTTGCTTGTAGTACGTCCAAGCGATATTCGATTTCATGCCATGTATTGGCAAGCATCTGAGGAGTTATGGAATTAATAGCAGCTGCGATACGCTGCTTCAGTTCCGGCAAATCAGTACAAGGCGTCTGATTGACACGATCCTTCACGTAACCCCACATGAAATAATTCAATAGAGTTAGATCTGGAGAGCGAGGAGGCCAAGGAATGGGACCACCGCGCCCAATCCATCTGTTGGGGAAATGCTCATTTAGGCACTTATGTACACAGGTTGGCCAACGCGCGGACGCGCCGTCTTGTTGGAAAACGAGGTTGTCATATCTTTTGATCTGGGGTATAGCGAAATTTTCTAGCATATCCAAGTAAATGTCACCATTTATGGTTTTTTCGCAGAAGAAGAAAGGGCCAATCACTTCTGTTTTTGATAGGGCGCACCACACATTAACTTTTGGAGAATCACGTTCCAGTTCAATAGCAGCATGAGGCGGTTCGCTGCCTCATATCCTACAGTTGTGACGATTCACAATATCTGATACATGAAATGTGGATTCATCACTAAAAACTACAGTACTGAGAAAGTTTTCGTCGTTTTCCACTCGATTCAGCATATCCACAGCGAAATCGTATCGCAGAGTGTGATAATTTACATGAATCTTTTGCACTATTTGAATTTTATAAGCATGAAACTTTAATTTCTTGTGCAAGATATCGTGAACTGTCGATTTCGGAATGCACAGTTCTATGCTTGCGTTAGTAAGGTATTTCCTAGGGCTTCGTCGGAAACTTTCATTAACTTGGTCAACCGTCTAACCGCTGACGCTAGGCCTTCCGGGTCCTCCACGATGTTCCACATTGCCAGTTTCTTTAAACTGTTTCATCCATCGCTTAATTAAATTCGTTGACGGAGGATTACAACCATACTCTAAACGGTACCGTCTTTTAACTTTAATGACAAACTTTAATTCCGCAAGCCATAACACACACATCGCCTTCTGCTGTACGGATGACATGACTACTGATTGCGCATTTCTCATACATTCCTCATCAGGCCACACCTAGCGCCATCTATCGGATTCTGGGAATAACAATTCTGCAAAGCAAAAATATAGAAACCGTGTTAGTAATACGTGACATAGAAAAACAGACAATGCTCAGTTTTTCTTTTTGTACAAAATTTTGTAATGTGTCCAATAATTCTCTTACACCTGTATAATTAGCGTAAATGGCGATGAACTGACCATGTTTTCTTTGCTTTTATCTGAATTTTTGTCGTGAGATAATGTAAACAAATGATATTATTAGTTTTACTCTTTTTTCCCCCCGTTTTCTGCAACATCTGCAAATATTTAATGTCGAAGAAACTATTATATTTATAATGTTTCTTTACGTACCACACGAGAAGCCCTCCGTTTTTGCTGCTAAGGGTTATTTTTAGAAACATTTCTTTTTAAGATTTTCCAAATTACTTTCACACTTTTGTTGTGTAATTAAAAAAAACGCTCTAATTAATATAACAAACGCGAAAACATACTTTCTGATTTAATGAATACATTTTCAGAAAGATAAGGTGCATTGAAATTCCCTAAATTGAAAATCTTACTGTGAATGAAAAAAAGTATATATTAAAATCATTTAGGAAAAACTTTGTCCAATAAACATGGTAGTCATTAATTTGGATACCTTCACTGTAAAAAAAAATCTGAAATTGACGAGCCACTTTGCGTGATACCTTTCGTGAAATAACGAAGCATATTTCCGATGCAACCTTTTCCGTGAAATCACGGAAAGAAACCTGAATTTCACAGAGATTTTTCGTACTCCAAGAAAATTCTGAATTTTCAGAAACCTTTCCGCAATTTGTTTCTTATATTGACGATTGGTAAGTATAGGGCTATGTCAGGCCATTTGGCTTTTTCCCTTGTTTTCACTGTTGTTGCAGTCTATATTCATCATTTATGAATTGTCAAATTTTTTCACACTCTTTTCTTTTTCTTCTAAGAGCATGTAACAACAAAAATAAATAAATGAATAAATAAAAATAAATAAATAAATTTCCATTTTTAAGATTTGTAAACGGAAAATTCTGAATTTTCAGAATCCTTTCCGCAATTCCTTTCGTGTCATCATCATCATCGTTGTTAACCATTATCAATCCACTGCTGGACGAAGGTCTCTCCAAGCCTCTTCTACAACGGTCTCTCTTGTGCCAGTCTCCTTCATGTTACTCCCGCATACTTTCGAATTTCATCCACCCATCTCACATGCGGTCTTTTTCTGGGTCTTTTCCTGTCCCTTGGAATCCAATCTAAAATTTCGACTGTCCATCGATGGTCTGTCCTTCTGGCAGTATGTCCAGCCCATTGCCATTTCAGGGATTTAACTCTGATCATGATGTCTTCCACTCTTGTCATTTTTCGGATCCACGAGTTCCTCTTCTTATCTCTCCTGGTCACACCAAGCATGGACCTCTCCATGCTTCTTTGAGTTATCTGCAGCCTTTGTATGTCTCTTTTAGATAAGGTTCACGTCTCTGCACCATACGTAAGCACTGGAAGGATGCATTGATCAAACACTTTTCTTTTAAGATATAATGGCATATTGCTCTTGAAAATTATACTCTTTCTTCCAAACGTTCTCCAGGCAAGTTCTATACGCCGATTAATTTCTTCATCAATGTGACCTTCACTTGATATCTGCTGTCCAAGATAAATATAGGTATTGGTTACATCCAGCTTTTCCCATTAATCAATAAATCTTCATTTCTTGTAAAAGCATTGTACGTCACTTTTGTCTTATGAAAGTTCATTTTTAATCACATTTCTTTACTTTTGTGAGCAAGTTACTGGATCATACTCTGCAGCTGTGATAGGGTAGTTGCAAAAATAACTACGTCATCAGCAAAACGAAGGGGAGTTAGATCATCTCCATTAAACTTTATCACTTTGTTTTCCCAGTTCAGTGATTGAAATACATTTTCCAATGTGGCATTAAAAAGTTTGGGAGATATGGTGTCACCTTGTCTCACTCCCTTTCCAATTTTTTATGGGTTCTGTATTCTCAAACAGCCGAATCTTTGCACTTGCATTTTCATAGATGTTATTAATAATATTAATGTATGCATCTTCAATACCGCAGGATTTCAAAGCCATTGTAACTGCTGATGATTTCACTGAATCAAAGGCCTTTTCATAATCGATAAAAGCCACACACAATGGAAGTTCATATTACCTCGCTCTTAAAATTAGTTCTCTCAGTACGTGTATCCTTTCGTATATTAACTGAAAAACTCCGTATCCAAATGACGAGAAATTTCCGGTTATATGAGAGACTTGCGGAAATACTTGAGGTTTGATTAACTATTAAATTTCAGTTGTCGGTCAAAGGATCTGATTTTGAAGTTCAGCAGCAAGATCGGATATTGTATAGCATGAACTTTGGTTATTGTGGCATAGGATATTTGTTCTCCTCTCCCCGTTTTCTGCACCAGCTATCTATTGTGTTACTCTAAGAAACCGTGTACACAAATTATTGTACAGGTGATTGTATTAGATGTACAGACAAGTTTTAAAGCGCTTTTAGACAACGCAACATGTCATTTGAGAGAAAACAACAATATTTTTACGAATCAGAATATGCGCCGTCATTATCTATCACCTTCCGCTAACGGTCGGGCAGCTGACGGATTCCAGCCGTGAAGAATACTTCGTCGTGTGACGCGATGAAGTCGTCAACCCATTTTTGCACTTCGTCACATGTCCGGAACCTTACAGCAGACAAACCATGTTGCATCGATCGGAACAAATGATAGTCTGAAGGGGCTATGTCGGGACTATACGACTGGTGCTCCAAACTTCCCAGCCAAGCGTCAATATCGTTTCCTTGACCGATTTCGCCGCCCCGGTGGCGCAGTGGTCTAAGCGATGGCCTCTGATCATTCGTCCGAAAGGGGTCCGGGTTCGAATCCCGGTGAGGCATGGATGTTGTGTTTGTCTTACGGCACTGGCTCTCTCCCTTCCCTGGAACCAGTGACCCTAAATTAGGGACGGGCGACTGCTTATAGCCCATTGAGTTGCTCACGGTGGTCGTTAAACCTCCAATCAAAAAAAAAAATTGACCGATTTCACGACATGCGGACTAGCGTTTCCATGCAGTAATTTCACGGGACCCAATCCTTTGCCTGTGAATGGACGTTTCCGACAGATTTCCTGGTTCAATCGCAGCAATCGTTGCTTGTAGCGATCAGCAGTAACAGTTTGACACTGATCCAATAGTTCATAATAGAGCACACCCTCCATATCCCACCAGATGCACAGCAGAACTTTGTCGGAGTGAATATTGCGTTTCGGCATGTCGAAGTTGTTGCTTCACTGGGGTCCACCCAGTGTTTTTTGGCGTTTGCAATTGTCGTACCGTATCCACTTTTCATCACCCATAACGATTTTCCACAAGAAAGACTTTCTGTGTTGTTTATTCAACAGATTCAAACACTTCATGACACGCTCATCCTTGTTCGTTTGGCTCAGGTCATGTGGCATCCATTTTCCTTCCTTTTGAATCTTTCCCATTGCGCGTAAACGATTGGAAATGGTTTGTTGAGTTACCCTCAGTTGTTCAGCTAGTTCTTTTTGCGTTTGAGACGAATCTTCATCCAGCAATGCTTGTAGTTCCTTATGTGCAAACTTCTGCGGGGCGCCGCTACGTTGTCGATCGCTAACATCAAAATCACCTGCTTTAAACCGTCTAAACCAAAATTCACATGTGCTTTTCGATAGAAATTCTCCCCCAGAACAGAACAGATCGATGCACATGCTTTTGCAGCACTCTTTCCTTGATGAAACTGGTAACGAATGCAGTGTCGAACAAATGCTGTATCGCTTACCATCTATCACCTACCGATGTAGAAGACTGCTGGGCAAATGTCTACGTGTCACATTTTATATTGTGGACCAGTTACGGTCACATGACAACAACTCGGGGGAATGTCGGGTATGTAAATTAGCGGTATACGTCACACAAAAAACGCTTGAAAACTTATTTGTACACCTAATACGAGGTCTATGTATCCGTATGTGGAATCTTCAAGACAAAAGGTATTATAGCTATCCAGTGTAAATTTTATATTTAGGTGTTTTGTGAAATGACACTATAAAACAGTACATTTCACCTTTTCTTAAAAATAATTGAAAGTCAGGGTCAGTTTAAAAGGATCTACTGTACTTTTTAGCACGTCTTTTGTAAAAAAAGATCGTGCTTATGTTACCGGTTTGTCCGTCAGTCCGTCTGTACCCACAATATCTCTGCAACTATTAGTCCGATCTGAAAAATTCCTTTTGCATTGGGAAGCTTGAAATATGCGAATGATGATCATTTCGTTTTTTTTTTACGATGTACAATTTTGCCGCTAGGGGGCGTAAATGTAGATGATGTCGAATTCAAAAAGGCGTTTTATTCCACATATTTGCTTCTAAACATCCGATTGAAAAAATGATTTTATCTTTCGATTCCATTTATGTCGAAGAGCATTTTAGATATAGTTACTTTTTCAAATTACGCATAGATTTTCCGCTAGGGGGCGTTAACGAATTCGGTTCATATGTTCATATTCTAAAACTCCGATTTGAAATTTTTTTCTTCAGCTGATACATCTCCTGATGGAAAATCTTTTGCATATAATTTCAAATTTTTGGTAAATAATACTTTGTCCACCAGGGGGCGTAAGTGTTAATTTTTGCTTCGGATGTATTTGTCATAAAATCTGAGCTTCTAAAATATCGATTGATAAAATTCTTTCGTAGACTGATGCCACCACATCGATAAACATTTTCGGAATATTTTCTTATTAAAATATTCCACAGTTTCTCCACCAGGGGGCGTAGATGTATATCTTATTTTTGTCAATATATCTACTTCTAGGAGTCCGATTTGAAAAATTCTTCCTTTATTGAATAGTGTTTCCAGTGTGACATGTTTTTCATATAATTTCAAAATTTTCAAGTAATTCATAGACTTTCCGCTAGGGGGCGTAGAAGTAAATTGTGTTTCCCCCTATATCTCTGCTTCTAAATCTCCGATTTGAAAAATTCTTTCTGCACCGGATACAGCTCCTGATGGGGAATCGTTTGCACATAATTCATTTTTTTTTTTTTAAAAATGGTTTGGTCACCAGGAGGCGTAAATATTAATTTCCGCTTCTGATGTATTTGCAGCAAAATATGAGCTTCTAAATTCTTGATTGAAAAAATTCGCCATTTGTAGACAGATAGTACTCATGTCGACAAACCTTTTAGAAAAATTTTCTTTTTAAAATAATGCATTGTTTTTACGCCAGGGAGGGTAGATGTATATCTTATTTTTGTCAATATCTCTACTTCTAGGAGTCCGATTTGAAAAATTCCTTCTTCGTTTGATAGTGTTTCTAGTGTGACATGCTTTCATATAATTTCAAAATTTCCAATTAATTCATAGACTTTCCGCTAGGGGGCGTATTGGTAAATTACCCCCCCCTATATCTCTGTTTCTATATCTCCGATTTGAATAATTCTTTCTGCACCGGATACAGCCCCTGATGGGAAATCCTTTGCACATAATTTCTAATTTTTGAAAAAAATGGTTTGGCCACCAGGTGGCGTAAGTCTCAATTTCCGCTTCGGATGTATTTGCAGCAAAATATGAGCTTCTAGAATCTCGATTGAAGAAAAAGTGGTTTGTTCACCGATACTACTCATGTCGACAAACCTTTTAGGAACATTTCTTCTTGAAATAATGCATGGCTTCTACGCAAGGTGGCATCGATGTATATCTTATTTTTGTCAATATCTCTACTTCTAGGAGTCCGATTTAAAAAATTCCTTCTTTGTTGGATAGTGTTTCCGATGCGAAATGTTTTTCCTATAAATTCAAAGTTTTCAAGTAAATCATAGACTTTCCGCTAGGGGGCGTAGAAGTAAATTGTGTTTCCCCCTATATCTCTGCTTCTAAAACTCCGATTTAAAAAATTCTTCCTGTATCGCATACAAGACCTGCTGGAAAATATTTTTCACATTATTTCTAATGTTTGGTAAAGAATGGTTTGGCCACCAGGGGGCATAAGTGTTAATTTCTGCTTCTGATGTATTTGTAGCAAAATCTGGGCTCCTGAAAACTGTACTAATTTTTTTTTCTTGGATCGATAGTGCTCATATGGAAAAACCTTTTGAAAATACTTTCTTCCTAAAATAATGCATGATTTTCCCACCAGGGGACGTAACGTCACATCTTATTTTTGTCGATATCTCTGTTTCTAAGAGTCTGATTTGAAAAATTCTTTCTATGTTGGAAAACGTTTCCGGTGCGAAATGTTTCTCATATAAATTCATGTTTTTTCTTAACGCACAAGTCTGCAACCAAAGGGCGTAAGCTCCCAATTCCGTTTACAGCAATATCTGAGGGATTAAAAACCCGATTGAAAAACTTCTTTCTTCCGCCAGATACTATTGTTTTCCATACTGGTGCTATTGACTTTGAATAGCTTTGATAAATTTGATTTGCGTCAGAACGGATTCAAAAGCGTGCTTATTACACCCGAAAATTCGGTGTCATCTTTCTTGTTTGTTTGTTTTAATTGGAATTTTAAACGACCACCGTGAGCAACTCAATGGGCTATAAGCTGTCGCCCGTCCCTAATTTAGGGTCACTGGTTCCAGGGAAGGGAGATAGCCAGTGCCGTAAGACAAAAACAACATCCATGCCTCACGGGATTCGAACACGGACCCCTTTCGGACGAATGATCAGAGGCCATCGCTTAGACCACTGCGCCACCTGGGCGGCTCTACTGTACTTGGAAAAGTTCTAAGAGTGTGCTTGTGTGTCGGAAATACATTAAGTTACGCTGAATGGACAAAATATTATACACACAGTGATAAAAATATGCAAAGCAGAAGTATCGCGTCCAACCACGTGGAACGTTTAAACTGCCAATGTGTATAAACAGGGCAATTCTCTACGCACCGAAAACCAATCACATAAAACTAATCGTGACAGCTATACACCATAAACACATTTCTGAAATTCACGAGACGTTTTCCGCGATTCTCTTTGTGAATAAACGAATCGTACTTCTGTTACAACGATTTCCATGAAATGACGGAAATAAAACTGAATTTCTTGGATTTTTCGGAAAATTCTGAATTTTCAGATCCGCTTACCTTTCTTGTATTGACGGTAAATTGCCATTTTTAAGATGTGTTAACAGAAAATTCTGAGTTTTCAGAAACTTTTCCGCAATTTCTTTCGTGTATTGACAGTAAATTGCCGTTTTTGAGATATGTTAACGGAAAATTCTGAATTTTCAGAAACCTTTCCGCAATTTCTTTGTTATATTGACGGTAAATTGTCGTTTTTAAGATGTGTTAAAGGAAAATTCAGAATTTTCAGAAACCTTTCCGCAATTTCTTTCTTGTATTGACGGTAAATTGACGTTTTTAAGATGTGTTAACGGAAAATTCTGAATTTTTAGAAACCTTTCCGCAATTTCTTTCTTATATTGACGGTAAATTGTCGATTTTAAGATGTGTTAACGGAAAATTCTGAATTTTCAGAAACCTTTCCGCAATTTCTTTCTTGTATTGACGGTAAATTGACGTTTTTAAGATGTGTTAACGGAAAATTCTGAATTTTCAGAAACCTTTCCCCAATTTCTTTCCTTTATTAACCAAAAAACTCCGTTCTCCCTTTTTCCGTATTCATATGACGAGAAATTTCCGGTGATGGGAGAGATTCCCGCGAATACTTGAGGTTTGATTAACTGTTAAATTTCAGTCGCTTCTCGAAGGATCTGATTTTGAAATTATGTACCGATATCGGATATTGTGGATAACATATCGCATGATTTTTGGTTATTGTGGCACAGGATATTTCTTCTCTCCCCCATTTTCTGCCCCAGCTATTATATATTGTGTTACCGTAAGAAACCGGGTATTTAAATTATCGTACAGGCGATTGTCCGATGTCTATATATTAGCCTGTAGAGTGCTTAAGACAAAATCTATTATACACTATCTACCAACAAGTAATTGGACACCTGTGATAGCAAAGGATTACGAAGTTTATTCACCTTCAATAGTTGGTGGAGCCTCCACGAGCGGAGATTACACCTGCGACCCTCCGAGGCATACTCTCAACCAGGCGTTGTACGACGGCTAGCGGTATTTTCTTCCACTCGGCTTGGAGAAGATAGGTCAGTTCCTTCACCGATTTTGGACGGTGGGGGCACCCCTTAAGTCGACGCTCCAACTCGTCCCAGAGGTGCTCGATAGGGTTAAGGTCTGGGCTCTGCGCAGGCAAGTCCATTCGATTAACATCATTGTCACCATACCAAGCCATGGTGGAACTCGCAACATGACAGGTGGCACTGTCATCCTGAAAGTAACATGGGTCCACCCCGTAAAACTGCCACAACGTAGGAAGCGCATGGTCATCCAAAATGGTGCAGTAGGTCTCGGCGTTGAGACTACCAGGAATTGCGACCTAGGGTCCGGTGCCATACCAGGAGAAACACCCCCATAGCATAATTCCACCGCCGCCGAACTTCACAGTTGACACAATACATTACGGCAGGAGGCTTTCTCCAGGCAGACGCCAAACCCAGACTCTGCCATCCGAACGGCAGAGAGGGTGAACCTTGATTTGTCGCTCCAGAGAACCTGTTTCCACTGTTCAACGGTCCACTGTCGACGTTCTTTGCACCACGTTAGCCGAGCAGCGCTATTGGACTTGGTGATCAAAGGCTTGTGGGCGGCAGCACGTCCATGATAATCAAGCAGATGGGCTTCCTTACGGATGGTATTCATCGAAAGAACACTCCCGGATGGCTGTTGAAACTCCTCGCTGATGTGGCCCATCGATTTGGTGCGGTTCTTCCGAATTTTTCTGGCCAGCACCCGTCGGTCTCTAACTCCCAGTTTTGTGGGTCTGCCGGGTCGGGACACATTCCGACAGTCACCTCTCATCTTCCACTTGCCAATCACGTAGGCCACTGTCGATTTTGGGTACTTCAACTCGCTGGATATGTCACGTATGGATCGGCCATTTCTGTGACACCCGACGATTACACCTTTCTCGAAATCGGAGAGCTCCGAACTGCGTGGCATATTGTATGCGACTGATTGCGTTGTTGTTTCCCACACGATGTTTAACGGCGGCGGCCGTGACTTGTATCAGGACCGCAGATATCGTCGATTGCTGGGGTGTCCAATTACTTGTTAGTAGATAGTGTAGCTATCAAGAGTAAATTTATATTTAGAAGTTTTGCGAAATAGTACTATAAAGCAGTACATTTCACCATTTCTTAAAGATAACCTCAAGTTCCAAAGCATTCTGTTGCTTCGAAATATCACGATGAAAAAAGAAATACTTAATTTGTGATAAGTCCTACAGCAAAAAAAATAATATTACAAGCGTATTCAATACACTGGTCAAAACATTTAGGTATATTGGGAGGAAACGTAACGGTAAGCAAATTTAGCGACTACTGGATATCGGTTATCAGCGAGAGTAGCTACGTCATATACACAGTCGAATCACATAATTGTGACCACCTCCTACTGTTGGCGTCAACAACACGTAGCCAATTAAATAAAGCACGTGTCGTGAGATGGCTTGGGGGGTTTATAAAGTGTGCTGTGGGCAATCTCAAAACATATCACTCGTTGCTGTAATGGATATAAGGAGCGATTTATCAGGTTTGCAAAAAGGAATGATTATCGGCTTTTGGGCCAAGGGTGGCAGTATTTCTGAAACAGAGCAGTTTGTGAACTGTTCGTGTGCTGCTGTGGTTAAAGTGTATCGTGATTGGGGAAATAGGACCATTGCGAATAAGCGACGTGGAAACTGCGGAGCACTACGTGCCATTGATGTGAGAGGTGAACGTCGGCTTCGAAGGTGCGCGAGGGCCGATCGACACGCTACAGTGGAGCAACTCACTGGACGTATGAACCAGGGAGCTACCGGAAGTGTGTCTAAAACGACAGTTCAGCGAACCCTGCTGCGTATGGGGCTGCGATGCAGACGGATGGTCACTGCACCTATGCTAACGAAGGTGCATCGGCAGAAAAGGCTTACATCTGCATGGCAGTATCGGAATTAGACCTCCGCTGATAGGCGGAGGATTGCCTTCTCCGATTAGTCACGTTTTCTGCTTCATCGAACGGATGGACGTTCGTGTATAAGGCGAGAAACATCGGAGAACAAACACTCTTCAACCATTGCTGGAAGAACACAAGCTGATGGGGGCAGCGTTATGGCCTGGGGAATATTTTCGTGGCATTCTCTGTGTCCACTCATACCTGTGGAAGGCACTATGAACCGAATTCGTTATAAATCCGTCCTTGCCGACCACGTACACTCGTACATGCTGATTGTCTTCCCTGGGGAGGTTGGGATCTTCCAGAACGACAATGCGACGTTTCACACAGCTAGAAATGTCCGAGAATGGTTGGAAGAGCACGATGAAGAGTTCAAAGTACTTCCCTGGCCCCATAATTCCCCAGACTTAAACCCAATTGAGGATTTGTGGGACCACCTCGACCGTGTTGTTCGCTCTATGGATCCTCTACCACGCACCCCCTAGCAGCTGTGAGATGAACTTGCAGTCAGCATGGCTCCACATAGCTGTGAACACCTTCCAGCACATTATTGAGTCACTCCCAGACCATCTAGTTGCTGACCGCGCTGCACACGGCGGTTACTTTGGATATCAGCTGGTGGTCACAATAATGTGACTCGACCATGTATAAATTAATATCATGAAAACTCAGCACGTAGCGTGCGAGCTCCGATAAAAGTAGCCTGCGAGAAGTGGTAAACTGGTCGTTTCACCACTTGTCTAGTAATTTGCTGAATGTGTCTCTTTGCCGCCCCGGTGGCATAGTGCTCTAAGCGATGGCTTCTGATCATTCGTCCGAAAGTTGTCCGGGTTCAAATCCCGGTGAGGCATGGATGTTGTATTTGTCTTACGGCACTGGGGCTCTTTCCCTTTCCTGAAACCAGTGACCCTAAATTAGGAGCGGGCGACTGCTTATAACCCATTGAGTTGCTCACGGTGGTCGTTAAACCTCCAACAAACAAAACAATGTGTTGCTTTTAGTATAGTATTAACTGGAAATGATGTCCAGACGATGCTCCGTTTAAGCATTGACAAAATAAACAAAGCTGTTGGCATGCTACAAGCAGGTATACGGCAGATCGACGTTTCTGCTGCTTTAGGAGTTTCGCAAAATGTAATAAGTCTGCTGCACACAAGATTTCTATGGCTTCGAAATGTTGCAGGAGTGGTCTCCTGAGGATAACCACCAAAAGGCAAAATCGCTGCTTGACAGTAAGTGCTCGGAGAAGGCCTAGTAACACTAGTAGCCAACTCAAGGAGTCACTTCGAGCTGCTTCTGGTGTTACAGTATGTACTCAAACGGTACGAAACCGTCTTCACGAGTACGGACTCAAAGCAAGGAAGCGGCTGAGATGTGCCGCATTGACATCAACACACCATCGTCAAAAATGTACCTGAGTCTAATAGTACATATCATAGAATACAAAGTGTCACCATGTACTTTTCACAGACGAATCCCGTTTCACTCTTTATCTTGATACTCGACGGGGACACTTGTGGAGGATATCCGGCACGCGAATGCAATCACACTAGTGCATTACGTCCACCCTTACCAGCGGCAGTTCGTTTGTGTCTGGGCAGGAGTGTATTTTAATGGCCATACTTTTTGTGTGTTTGTCAATGCAACATGAATGCCTCAGTGTACCGATACGAGATCACTGTGCTCGCTGCTATTGGTCATGCATTCCTTTTCCTCGATGACAATGCAACCAGTCACCGTTCCTGGAGCGTGCTTTAGGAGCTGGAGAATCATGGGATTGAATCGTTACAGCTGCCTTCGAGGTCTCCTGACCTTAATCCTATTGAAAACATTTGGGACGTTGTACAGCGTCATTTGGGTAACCACGTTCCATACCCCAGTTCACTGGCAGACCTCTGTAACGTGTTGCCTGCAATGTGAGAATAGCTGGCCCGAACACTCATCAATAAATGCCATTGCAAGTATGCCTTGTAGGCGTCAAGACGTTCTTCGACCTAAAGGTGGGGCTACCGAGTACTGAAATCCAGAGGTATGGACATTCTCCGAATTTACCATTTTGGCTGTATTGCAGTGTTACTTCATTGTGTGCAGAAATAGCACAATAAATTGTTTTTGTAAACGTACTCGTTATAGTTTGTGTTACGTAACCTCACTGATGTTATTTCAGTGCGTGTTACTTGAGTACGATACACGCATACATTTCATGCAATATCCCTAACGTTTTGTGACCAGTGTATTATGTCATCGCCATTTTTTGAGTGGGCGTAGGTTTTAGCCTTCTAGTGCTTATAGTCATGGGTTGAATTTCCATTTAAGACTCAAAATACTCTGTTCGTTCTCTACCTTCCCTGGAACCAACGATCTTAAATACGAGCGGGGGGACTCTTCTTAGTGTTGACAGTTAATGGAGATCATGGATGTAACCCTGTTATGCACATCATTTAATCCCAAAATTGCAGTTTGGAAAAAGCACATGTGACCCTTAAGCATAAGGGTTCATTCAAAATGAAAATGGAATCGTCCTCTCAGTGGTTTTGGAATCTTCAGTTCCTTGACGACCAGTATGTTTACACCAGGCTGAGTCAACCTGGTGTATCCATTTGTTCATTTGCAGCGAAAACCTTTAATGATTCAAGAAAGCCATACACCCTCACCTCATGCAGTAATGTACAACCATTTTTTCTGTAGTTCTTTGCCAGCGTTGCACCATAGCCGCGATACCACATGCCACGTTTTGAGGACAGAAGCTCTCTGATGCCAGATTCCGCATCCACCACTGAAGCAAAATGGGGGATGGAGCAAGTTCCAGAATATCATGCTGAAGGTAGGATCTCAGCCCTTTCCAATTCTGTACTTTTGGCAGCCCAGCATGGAGGTATAACTTTGGAATGAGCGTTGGGAAGCGTTGGCGCAGAGCATTATGGACTCGCTGCAGATATTGGGCATAGAGGTTCTCGTCCCAACCTGGCTATCTGGTTCGAGTTTCCAGTGTACAGGTTTCCCACAATTCCACCAAATGGTCAGCATGGCTTTCTTTTCGAACCACCCTCTTTGCTCCATTGGTTGTACTTCCTAGTCTGGGCTCAGCCACTAGTTCTCAGTGATAGGATAACGTACAGATATTCACTTTTCAGTGCTTGTGATGATGACGACGTGACGCCAAGAGCTATCGTCCTGTGGATCTGACAGCTATCTGCGACAGAGATCGTTACGCTGACCCGCATGATGGGGTGTCAATGTATGTAGAACTGTTAGATGGCGTCTGGAGAAGAGACTAAGCTTTTGCAAGTGGCGAGCGATGGTGGATTGGGATGACCCCATCTCATCTGGCAATTGTCGTGTGCTGGAACTGAGGTTCGCTGCCACTGCTTCGACCAGGGAGTCAGTGTTGATGGTCGTTGGTCGTCCTGACGTCTGCTTGCCTTCGAGACTGGTGTCCTCAGCTTTGAAACGCCGAAACCATTTTGGTGCAGTGCAGCTGTTGACGGTTTCCTCGCTTTAGATAGTATAATGCAAATTAAGTCAGTTGGTCGTATGACCGTCATGCTGGGCTACACATTCGGCAACATTGGAGTGGCATCGAGTGGAAAAGTTCCCGGATGGCGTCTTAGGGTATCGCTTACCCTGCGTCGTCGAGTTGTGTCCACAATTCCTTGACGTTGTGAGAGAGGGTTGTGCAGAGGCGTGTTAAGTCTTCTACCAATAAATTCTCACATGTTCTGTATTAAGGAGAAATCTTGGTATCACGATAGACAGGAAAGCAGCTGGACAACTTTATAGGTACTGTCTTCTGATGTTGGCACTGTGCAGGCTGGGTTATCTTGTTGAAAACTGGACATCAGGGATGCCACGGAGATACGACAACAAAAGGAGCTGCAGCACATCTTCAACGTGTCGCCGTGCCGTGGAGCAGAGTATGGATCTCCATACTCTGCTCACTTGATGAAGTAAGCGACTCCGTGCCAAATACATGTCATCTCCTTCATGTGTTCCACGTCATCGCGCACCAGAATGAAAACTCAACGTTATGTGTAGTTCAAAAGGTGACGAACTTTCGACTTACCTTGGTAAAACTCTGGTAAGACTCAGGTAAGATGGTGAGACCATCATGCTAAGAGTTTGTATTGTAGCCCTTCCCCCACGAATTTTAGTAATTTTTGATCGCCATACATGAAAGCAAAACTATTTAATCTATAAACAAAAAGGAGATTATGACCACCATTACACAACTTACGAAAGCGTGTACGTAATGCCAGCTGTTAGCATCAGCAACACCTCCTTCCTTGAAACGTATTCCCGCCTGAATCATTTATTATTTTGAACCTCTAATACAAACCAGTATATTTGGGAAAGGGGATAGGCATTGTTATGTATATAAACATTCATAAATGTCCGTTTCCAGGAAAGAAATCTACAGGTTGACTTTGAAAATACTACTCCGCCCACAGCAGATTGATCTAATAACTTGAGAGGTCAGTGGTCTTTTCTTTCTCGCTCATACGAGGCGGAAGACTTCTTTAAACTTCCTTCCGGTTGCAGTTTCCTGAAGGCATAATCGACGCAGTATTGTACTAGGGGTCTCCAGCTTGCTTTTAAGCGAAAAGTAGAATAAGAAAGAAACGCGAAAATGGCAACAAAGAAGCATCGTATCGGAGAGCCACAAGGCTTTTTGGCAACATTTTAATCTCCCCGTCTCTTAATGAGTACATTAAGCAGAGTCGATTGCCGGTTGTGATACACTTCGAGACGAGATGATCATCTTTGGTCTACCAAGAGCACGGACTGGGAGGAATGAGGAGGATCGGTTTTCGAATAGCATCCGGGTTAATCGAAGGACAAGCAAGGCACATGGCTTCTGGGAGGAATTTCTCAGTGACAGCTCATTATTGTGGCGCATCAGGAAGGAAGAAAAGAAAAAGAAAGCGAATTTGAGGAGCTTCTACGCATAACCTGACTTACCCATTGCAAAGAGATCAGGAACTGTTATGACATCACATTTTATCACCAAATATTGACTTCTTGAAACACCTTTTTTCATGTGGACAAGGCAATCACTTTCAACTCTGCAAATAGAATTCAGCTTTTGCATTGAGCTAAATGGGGAAAGTTCAGTTTTACAATGTATAAAAAACATTGACAGAAAATATCACAAGCACAAGTTCCATATTTTTTTGAGTAATACACCTATTGTTATAGTACAAAGTTTTGAGTACCTAGGAATTATTCTAAATTCTGACCTAAGATGGAATAACCATACAAATTCAATTGCAAATCGAATCTCTAAAAATATTGGTATTGTAAGCAAATTATATCAAGTCTAACAACTAAGACACTTAAACTTTTATACTACACACCCATGCAATCATATATTAATTGCTGCTTTTCCTCATGGGGACAAATCACTGAAACCAATATCAATAAACTACAAATATTACAGATAAATACATAAGGTTATTAGACTTAAAAAAATTCTACTTCTCATACCAACTTCCCACTTTTTACCATATTCATGTCAACCCCAACAATTATGGAATTTTATCTGTTAAACAATTATCTGATTTCAAAATCGGCAAAATAATGTTCCAAAGAATAAAGCAAAAGTTATACACTGATATCATTGAATTGAATTTTCATACTTATAACTATGAAGCAAGACATAGATCATTATTAAGACCCATGTACCCAAAAACTTTCATCATGAAACGGAGTTTAAATTATGTTGGTCCTGAATTTTGGAATGCACTGCCTGTCGAATTGACTATAATAAATAACCTAAATTTGCTCAAAAATAAACTAAAAAAATACTTAAGTTAAATTAAAAAAAAATAATAATAATAAACAATTAATATAGACAATTGACGTGGATTAGGAACCTCAAATTATTAATAATATAATTATTTATACAGGGTGATTCATAAAGAAGTATACAGTTTCAACGCACTGTAAAACAAGAACAATGTAATATATTTTATGACCTGTAACAGTATTGTAGGGGAATGTTTCAAGTTTTTTAGAGACAGTCACAGATGTTCTATGTGTGCACCCTTAGTCACACAACGAGCAGGTAATCCATTTCCGCCCAAGCGCGAGGTAAGATATCTGAATCAAGTGCAGTGATAGTCGCTGTGATACGCTGTTTCAGCTCCGCTAGATCAACAGGAAGGGGATGGGCGATTACCTTGTCCTTTACGTGCCCCCACAGGAAAAAGTCACAAGATGTTAAGTCAGGACTTCTGGGTGACCATTGGGTCAATGTCCAAAAAGAAAGTGTACGGCCCCTTCTTTTTTTCACGAGAGGCTCTTTTCTGGATATGTTAAGTCTTTGGTTGATACCACAGTTGCAGGACGACAGTGACAACTTTATTCTCCAATTGGAGGATGCACCACCGCACTGGTTAGGCGACGTGCGAGATTATCTCGATGAACATCTTCCTCACCGATGGATTGGACGAGCCGCGGATTACAACATGCCACTGACCCAATGGCCACCCAGAAGTCCTGACTTAACACCTTGTGACTTTTTCCTGTGGGGGTACGTAAAGGACAAGGTATTCGCCCATCCCCTTCCTGTTGATCTAGCGGAGCTGGAATAGCTCCATCACAGCTACAATCACTGCACTTGATTCACATATCTTACCTCGCGTTTGGCCCGAAATAGATTACCGGCTCGATGTGTGTCGT
Source organism: Macrothele yani (assembly GCA_039090855.1). NCBI lineage: Eukaryota > Metazoa > Arthropoda > Arachnida > Araneae > Macrothelidae > Macrothele > Macrothele yani. The sequence goes on along the minus strand of CM077022.1, from coordinate 10,231,728 downwards.
GTGACTGAGGGTGCACATATAGAACATCTGTGGCTGTCTCTAAAAGAACTCGAAACATTCCCCTACAATTATGTTACAGTTAACATAAAATATCTTGCATTGTTCTTGTTTTATAGTGCGTTGAAACTGTATACTTCTTTACGAATCATCCTGTATATACAAATTATTTATAATATAGCTAACACTTAACACTACTGCTGTGTTTGAAGAACCTGTGCTTGCTTGTCTACATATTTGGCAAATCAGGGCTTTTGTTAGTACTCTGTGAGGGCTTTTCTCTGTTCACCCTTCTGTTCTCTATAATAAAAATTATTAATGTATATTCACAAATCATACATGTAACAGCAAGAATAAAATTTATTATTATTATTATTATCCATTTGTCATACAGTCTCTTCCTCTACATTGTCATCTCTGTCTCCATTTTAGTCACTTCTTAGTATGTTCGCATGATGTACATGTTCATTTGTGGACTCCATCTCATGCGTTGGGCTGCACTTCGGTCCGGCTTAGTCTTGTATTTAGTATGCCCAGAAGCATTTCCGGCCGATCGTTGACTATTTCTTGTCGTAGTTATGAGAAGGGCAACGCCACCTGCTTCATTGCTTCCCCCTGGAGACTGTAACTTACTTATCGAACGGGCCCCTCTATCAAAGGCTCCAACGCGAGGGATTTTACCCTGCGCCACACTCCATGCAGTATGTGCTAATCTCTTTCTTAGTATCATCCTGATGGAGTTGAGATTTTTCAATGATGTAGTTCTAAATGAAACAGTGGCTTAGCGGTGAACGGACTAGGAAAAAGTACCCTCAATTTTTTTTCAAAATCTGATTCGTTGTTTTTGTTATTTATGATTATTTTTTAATTTTCGTGACCAATTACCAATATCAATTTTTATTAAAACTGCGTAATCTGAGCAACTTTAAATAAGAGGAAGAAAGTAAAGTAAGAGATACATGCTAAGATTATAATTTTTTTTTTTTTTAATTCGGCTCTGCGTCGTTCTATACGATTTTAAATATGCATTCGGAGTATTTGTGAACTAGCAGAGTAACATCAATTCAATATGACTTATGCCTCGTTTTTATTAAGATTATATGGTACATATGGAAAAGTTTTGCGTTGCCCGTAAAGACAGAGTGAGCTCAGGGGATTACTTTTATTGCAGCCACTGGCGAGTTGTTTAACATGAATGTTTTCTCTCTGAGCAATGCAATCTTCACCCCAGTAAGTAGCCATCTCCTACAAATTTATTTTGCCTGCCGTCTAGAATAGAACTCCTATAGAATTCTAGAATAGAACTCTAATAGAACTTCTAGTTCACATTCTCTTTGTGATAGAATCTTATGATTTGTGAGACACACTACTGCGTTATTATATTTGTGAACTAACAGAGTAACATTAATTCAATATGACTAATGCCTCGATTTTATTAAGATTATATGGTACATATGGAAAAGTTTTGCGTTGCCCGTAAAGACAGAGTGAGCTCAGGGGATTACTTTTATTGCAGCTGATAATAATTTTATTGCAGCCACTGGCGAGCTGTTTAATACGAATGTTTTCTCTCTGAGCAACGCAATCTTCACCCCAGTGAGTAGCCATCTCCTACAAATTTATTTTGACTGCCGTCTAGAATAGAACTCCTATAGAATTCTAGAATAGAACTCTAATAGAACTCTAGAATAGAACTCTAATAGAACTCTAGAATAGAACTGTAATAGAACTCCTAGTTCACATTCTCTTCGTGATAGAATCTTATGATGTGTGAGACACCCTACTGCGTTATTATATTCTTGAACTAACAGAGTAACATTCAATTCAATATGACTAATGCCTCGAATTTATTAAGATTATATGGTACATATGGAAAAGTTTTGCGTTGCCCGTAAAGACAGAGTGAGCTCAGGGGATTACTTTTATTGCAGCTGATAATAATTTTATTGCAGCCACTGGCGAGCTGTTTAATACGAATGTTTTCTCTCTGAGCAACGCAATCTTCACCCCAGTGAGTAGCCATCTCCTACAAATTTATTTTGACTGCCGTCTAGAATAGAACTCCTATAGAATTCTAGAATAGAACTCTAATAGAACTCTAGAATAGAACTGTAATAGAACTCCTAGTTCACATTCTCTTCGTGATAGAATCTTATGATGTGTGAGACACCCTACTGCGTTATTATATTCTTGAACTAACAGAGTAACATCAATTCAATATGACTAATGCCTCGAATTTATTAAGATTATATGGTACGCATGGAAAAGTTTTGCGTTGCCCGTAAAGAGAGAGTGAGCTCAGGGGATTACTTTTATTGCAGCTGATAATAATTTTATTGCAGCCACTGGCGAGCTGTTTAATACGAATGTTTTCTCTCTGAGCAACGCAATCTTCACCCCAGTGAGTAGCCATCTCCTACAAATTTATTTTGACTGCCGTCTAGAATAGAACTCCTATAGAATTCTAGAATAGAACTCTAATAGAACTCTAGAATAGAACTGTAATAGAACTCCTAGTTCACATTCTCTTCGTGATAGAATCTTATGATGTGTGAGACACCCTACTGCGTTATTATATTCTTGAACTAACAGAGTAACATCAATTCAATATGACTAATGCGTCGAATTTATTAAGATTATATGGTACGCATGGAAAAGTTTTGCGTTGCCCGTAAAGACAGAGTGAGCTCAGGGGATTACTTTTATTGCAGCTGATAATAATTTTATTGCAGCCACTGGCGAGCTGTTTAATACGAATGTTTTCTCTCTGAGCAACGCAATCTTCACCCCAGTGAGTAGCCATCTCCTACAAATTTATTTTGACTGCCGTCTAGAATAGAACTCCTATAGAATTCTAGAATAGAACTCTAATAGAACTCTAGAATAGAACTCTAATAGAACTCTAGAATAGAACTCTAATAGAACTCCTAGTTCACATTCTCTTCGTGATAGAATCTTATGATGTGTGAGACACCCTACTGCGTTATTATATTCTTGAACTAACAGAGTAACATTAATTCAATATGACTAATGCCTCGATTTTATTAAGATTATATGGTACATATGGAAAAGTTTTGCGTTGCCCGTAAAGACAGAGTGAGCTCAGGGGATTACTTTTATTGCAGCTGATAATAATTTTATTGCAGCCACTGGCGAGCTGTTTAATACGAATGTTTTCTCTCTGAGCAACGCAATCTTCACCCCAGTGAGTAGCCATCTCCTACAAATTTATTTTGACTGCCGTCTAGAATAGAACTCCTATAGAATTCTAGAATAGAACTCTAATAGAACTCTAGAATAGAACTCTAATAGAACTCCTAGTTCACATTCTCTTCGTGATAGAATCTTATGATGTGTGAGACACCCTACTGCGTTATTATATTCTTGAACTAACAGAGTAACATTAATTCAATATGACTAATGCCTCGATTTTATTAAGATTATATGGTACATATGGAAAAGTTTTGCGTTGCCCGTAAAGACAGAGTGAGCTCAGGGGATTACTTTTATTGCAGCTGATAATAATTTTATTGCAGCCACTGGCGAGCTGTTTAATACGAATGTTTTCTCTCTGAGCAACGCAATCTTCACCCCAGTGAGTAGCCATCTCCTACAAATTTATTTTGACTGCCGTCTAGAATAGAACTCCTATAGAATTCTAGAATAGAACTCTAATAGAACTCTAGAATAGAACTCTAATAGAACTCTAATAGAACTCTAATAGAACTCTAATAGAACTCCTAGTTCACATTCTCTTCGTGATAGAATCTTATGATGTGTGAGACACCCTACTGCGTTATTATATTCTTGAACTAACAGAGTAACATCAATTCAATATGACTAATGCCTCGATTTTATTAAGATTATATGGTACGTATGGAAAAGTTTTGCGTTGCCCGTAAAGAGAGAGTGAGCTCAGGGGATTACTTTTATTGCAGCTGATAATAATTTTATTGCAGCCACTGGCGAGCTGTTTAATACGAATGTTTTCTCTCTGAGCAACGCAATCTTCACCCCAGTGAGTAGCCATCTCCTACAAATTTATTTTGACTGCCGTCTAGAATAGAACTCCTATAGAATTCTAGAATAGAACTCTAATAGAACTCTAGGATAGAACTCTAATAGAACTTCTAGTTCACATTCTCTTTGTGATATAATCTTATGATTTGTGATACACCCTACTGCGTTATTATATTTGTGAACTAACAGAGTAACATTAATTCAATATGACTAATGTCTCGATTTTATTAAGATTATATGGTGCATATGGAAAAGTTTTGCGTTGCCCGTAAAGACAGAGTGAGCTCAGGGGATTACTTTTATTGCAGCTGATAATAATTTTATTGCAGCCACTGGCGAGCTGTTTAATACGAATGTTTTCTCTCTGAGCAACGCAATCTTCACCCCAGTGAGTAGCCATCTCCTACAAATTTATTTTGACTGCCGTCTAGAATAGAACTCCTATAGAATTCTAGAATAGAACTCTAATAGAACTCTAGGATAGAACTCTAATAGAACTTCTAGTTCACATTCTCTTTGTGATATAATCTTATGATTTGTGATACACCCTACTGCGTTATTATATTTGTGAACTAACAGAGTAACATTAATTCAATATGACTAATGTCTCGATTTTATTAAGATTATATGGTGCATATGGAAAAGTTTTGCGTTGCCAGTAAAGACAGAGTGAGCTCAGGGGATTACTTTTACTGCAGCCACTGGCGAGTTGTTTAACATGAATGTTTTCTCTCTGAGCAATGCAATCTTCACCCCAGTAAGTAGCCATGTCCTACAAATTTATTTTGACTGCCGTCAAGAATAGAACTCCTATAGAATTCTAGAATAGAACTTTGATAGAACTTCTAGTTCACATTCTCTTTGTGATAGAATCTTATGATTTGTGAGACACCCTACTGCGTTATTATATTTGTGAACTAACAGAGTAACATTAATTCAATATGACTAATGTCTCGATTTTATTAAGATTATATGGTGCATATGGAAAAGTTTTGCGTTGCCAGTAAAGACAGAGTGAGCTCAGGGGATTACTTTTACTGCAGCCACTGGCGAGTTGTTTAACATGAATGTTTTCTCTCTGAGCAATGCAATCTTCACCCCAGTAAGTAGCCATCTCCTACAAATTTATTTTGACTGCCGTCTAGAATAGAACTATAAAATTCTAGAATAGAACTCTAATAGAACTCTAGAATAGAACTGTAATAGAACTCCTAGTTCACATTCTCTTCGTGATAGAATCTTATGATGTGTGAGACACCCTACTGCGTTATTATATTCTTGAACTAACAGAGTAACATCAATTCAATATGACTAATGCCTCGATTTTATTAAGATTATATGGTACGTATGGAAAAGTTTTGCGTTGCCCGTAAAGAGAGAGTGAGCTCAGGGGATTACTTTTATTGCAGCTGATAATAATTTTATTGCAGCCACTGGCGAGCTGTTTAATACGAATGTTTTCTCTCTGAGCAATGCAATCTTCACCCCAGTGAGTAGCCATCTCCTACAAATTTATTTTGACTGCCGTCTAGAATAGAACTCCTATAGAATTCTAGAATAGAACTCTAATAGAACTCTAGAATAGAACTCTAATAGAACTTCTAGTTCACATTCTCTTTGTGATATAATCTTATGATTTGTGAGACACCCTACTGCGTTATCCAACTGTGTAGATCAGTCTACACGGTATTTGTTGTTTGTTTATTTCTGGGTTTTGCAACTACCATGGGCAACTCGAATGGATATAAGCAGCCACCGATCCCTAATTTCGGGTCACTTGTTCCAGGGAAGAGACAGATCCAGAACCTTTGGCCATGCAGACCATTCCATGACTCATCCGGGGTTGGGACTCAGTCTTCGCTCGGAAGAATGGTCAGAAGCAGACTTCAGACCATTGTAACACCGGAGCGATCATTTCTGTATATGGCATTAGGTTAAATTACGAGTATGTTTGAGATACAGAACACAGTTCTTCCTATTTTTACATACATGAACATTTTAAAAGTTCTTTGCCCAGATTCTCTTACCATGTAACCACGAAAAGTACCTTAGTGGTGCTAAGCCTAGAAAAATAGTGCCTTAGCGCCGCTAAGGTGCGCTAAGCACCTTCTACACAACTGACATTTTTTTAGTATGCAGGTTTCTTAACTAGTGGATATCGTATCTTCTTAACTGATGTTGTAAGCACTAGATGGCGCCATGTTCCTGCAACTGTTTAGACAACTTTTTAGGAAGATAATCTCAAGTCGAAATTCACGGCGGCTGGTGCTGGTTCCAGGTGGAATCGAAACTACGACCGCTTGGATGGTAGCTGCTTACGCTATCCACTCTCTTATTATTTTAATTATTATTATAAGATGAACAATACTTTCACGTTTACTTTGTTCCTGGAAAGTGAAACTGATTTCAAGTAGTACTTTTATAAAACGCACGATTCAATATTGACTTTTCTGAAGAGGAATTGCAAACGAATTTTGTAGGAAACCAAAATACAAATTCATAAGGAATAAGGGGAACAGCTTCTTATTGATTCGATAATTTTTCTTGAAGGACAGTTAAAATTTACTAAATTTGCAATAGCTTGCAGTGTTTTGATGTAATTTGTCCTTCGCCAGCCGACACTGAATAAATCCTGAAATTCACGTGCCATCTTTCGTGATTACTTTTCGTGAATTAATGAATTAATGGGTATCAGTCTGAAAGTCCTTTTCCGTGAAATGACAAACAAAATCTGAATTCCACGAATTTTTCATTGGTGAAATGGCAGAAATACTCCTCTTTATCTTTCTCCGATTAATAATAGAAAACTGCCCCTTTGAAAGCTGTTAACGGGTGTTTATCGAAAATCCTGACTTTTTCAGGGAACATTTTCGTGATTCTTTTATGTACACTAAAATGCCAAAAAAACACTGGGATACCTCTCTAATACCACGTTGGTCCTAGTTACTGTCAGAAAGCAACTCGACGGGGCATGGACTCCACGAGCTCTCAGTAGTAGTGTGAAGATACTGCACGCCATGCTTCCTGAAGAGCGTCAGACAATTCCGTACTATTCATCTGTGGAGGATTTCTGACATTGACGGCACGTTGAGCAGCATCCCAAACGTGTTCGGTGGAGTTTAAATCCGGCGGACGAGGGGGATAAGTCAGGATGCCAAACTCCTTTGAATGTTCCTCCAGCCAGAATCGGACGACTGTGTTCATGTGCGGTGGGGCATTGTCGTGTTGAAAGAGGTCTCACCCGTCAGAGTGGTTGAATGACATGAACGGGTGCAAATGATCCCCAGTGATGGTTACGTAGTTTCCACCAGTCAGAGCGGATTGCAGACTTATGAGGGGTCCCAATGCGTGCCAGCTGAAGACACCCCACCATAACAGAGCCACCGCCGTCCAGCACTGTCTCCTGTAGGCATGCGGGAAGCATTGCCTTGTGGGGTTGTCACCACACCCGGAGCCCGCCATCTACCCGAAACAGTCGGTACCGCGATTCGTCGGGCCAGGCTACAAGTTTCCAGTCATCTTGCATCCAACAGCGGTGTTCTCGAGCCCAGGCGAAATGCACATTCTCGTGTCGTCGGGTTTGCAATGGCAGTCGGATGTTCCGTCGCCTGAGAAACCTCATACAACACAGGAACGTTGCACTGATCAAACGCTGATGCAACTACTGACCCCAGCATTGAATAGCGCTGTGATTTGCGGCAATGTTGCACCCTGGACGGATATTACGATGCGTCCAGACACCGCTGTCCTCGGTTTCCCAGGGCCTTTCTGCGGCCGCACCAGTCTCGCACTCTGGATTTCTCACCCACCCCCCTGAGTTTGTGTAGGCCAGGTTACACCCTTAAAAATGTTGGTCGTATAAATTCAAATTTCGTGGTAATTTCCAAGATGGAGTGACCCATCTCCAGGGCCTCGACTATCGTACCACGTTTGAAATCACTTCAATCCTGGTAAGCTTCCATCTGAACTGCGAATGCTACTACCTGAGCTGGGGAGGATATCTGCCTTTATACACTACCTGAAATAGAAAATGCCACACCACGAAGACGTAAACGCAGCGCCATGAAAATTGCAGGGTGAGTGCACACGTACAAGTTATGCAAATGATTGCATTTGCAGGCCAACCGCACGAACGGCACCCGAGATATAGACAGGCAACCAGCCCGTGAAGCCCTCAGTCGAGACGTCGTCACGGGCGCGAGAAGTGAGTGGTTCTGCTGTAACCGTGTCTGGAGAACGAACAAGGGGTGCCAATGCCGTTAAAACGCCGTCTAACGCGATTTCGTCAAATCGATGAGTTCATGAGAGGTGTCATAGTGGGCTTTCTTACCGCCGGATGGTACTTGCGTCGTACTGCGGAAGAAACGAAACGTGATACCACAACCGTCGGTCGCATTTGGAGGCAGTGGTCCCAGGAAAGATTTGTGCAACGTCGTAGGAGGACCCGAGCACGCAGATGGACGTCCGAGTGCACCGATCGTCGCATTCGACGTCATACCGTAGCGGACCCACAGGCCTCAACGGGCGACATTTTGCGGAGTGTACGGGGAGGCTTGGATGTGCCTATTGTCAGCGTCTGGTTTGCTGTCAAGCCGTCCGTTGCAAAAGCTACTCTTAACAGCGAGCCATCGTCGTCACCGCTTGGTGTGGTGTCGCTCCAGAGCTGCGTGGAGTGCCAAATGGAACAGTGTGATGTTCAGCGACGAATCGCGTTTCAGTCTCACCACGGATGATCGCCGTGTGAGAGTCTGGAGGTGACCTCCACCATTATGGAGCGCCACACGGCTCGGTAAAGCGGAATCATGGTGTGGGGTACTATCTGCGCCAACAGTAACTCACTGCTGGTACGCATTACGGACACATTGACGGCACGCCGCTATATTGACGAGGTGCTGCGGCCCGTGTCACTACCGTATCTGCAGGGCATCCCAAACGCTGTTTTCAACAAGATAACGCCCGGCCCCGTACCTCTGGGATCAGCCTGAATGCTTTACACGGTGTGCGGATGCTTCCGTGGCCAGCACGATCCCCCGACCTCTCGCCCATCGAGCATCTGTGGAATACGATGAGATGTCTGTTGAGTACCCTCCCATCCGCGCAAAATGAACATTAGACATAGCCTTAACCTTACAGTATACATAGCCATAACCTGCTTTAGATTAAAGACATTTAAAATGTTAGAAAAAAAAGAAAGGAATATATGCATATGCATTATAAAAATTGAACATTTCCGTCTGAAGCATAAAGTGTTTTATTTTGTACTTACGTTTACTGTAGCTGCAATTCTGTTTCTTTGGCTTTTCATGATTTAGGAACATGAGTTATAAACCAATTAATATATTCATAATTAATTTAATCACACCAATCCGTAAAACTAGAGGTTATTTCTAAATGGGTAGGTTGCCGCCCCGGTGGCGCAGTGGTCTAAGCGATGGCCTCTGATCATTCGTCCGAAAGGGGTCCGGGTTCGAATCCCGGTGAGGCATGGATGTTGTGTTTGTCTTACGGCACTGGCTCTCTCCCTTCCCTGGAACCAGTGACCCTAAATTAGGGACGGGCGACTGCTTATAGCCCATTGAGTTGCTCACGGTGGTCGTTAAACCTCCAATAAAAAAAATGGGTAGGTCTATGTTTGTGTTTTTCTTTCCTAATTTACTATTTTCATAAGTTTTCTCTTCTTTGAGCGAATGTCATCTTCAGTTCTGGTATTTCTTTTGGCAGTTAGGGTGGACTGCAGCTTCTCATTCAAATATTTTATCCTAATTAAAATTCTCATCTTAACATATGTCCTAAGTACCTCTGTGGGAAATCCAGGAAACAAGAGAGATGCTTTTTCGGTTAACGTTTTTACGATATAAGGCTCTTTGCTTATAGTGTAGTTTATGTTTTGTTTAAGAAATTCATATTCTAATTTTTTTAGCGATATTAAACCACCCAAGAGATGGTTGAATGAGTTCTCCAAATGACAGATGATGTAGCCTTGATTCCTCAATATGTAAAGTATTATTTTTCGATGTTTAATCTCCCAAATGTGAGTATTTTTTCTTTATATTTTGTGGCCACCCAACCAGCAAGATACTCTCGGCCATCATCTTCAGTTACTGTGGTTAGTTAGGCATTGTTGTATATTTGAGACATTATCGTTGTCGCTTGTATGCGTAGAGTAAGCGTCGCATAAATCTTTGGACATATTTTCATCACTTTTGAATCTAACGTGGCGCAGCACTTTTGCAACAATGAATTATTCCGTGTGTGATTCATCAGTTTGGGTATTGTTGTTTTTCTGTAACATTATGCCCCGGGTTTTTTCCATGACAATCATGCGAATTCTGTATAATGTATTCAAAGGGGTGGGGTGATCATTCAATCGCCGCCCCGGTGGCGCAGTGGTCTAAGCGATGGCCTCTGATCATTCGTCCGAACGGGGTCCGGGTTCGAATCCCGGTGAGGCATGGATGTTGTGTTTGTCTTACGGCACTGGCTCTCTCCCTTCCCTAAAACCAGTGACCCTAAATTAGGGACGGGCGACTGCTTATAGCCCATTGAGTTGCTCACGGTGTCCGTTAAACCTCCAATCAAAAGAAAAAAAAATCATTCAATCCTCCTCATGTACGAATTTTCGAGAAAAAATGATCTAAACAATCCTGAATAAGTCTATGTGTTAGTATATAATCCATTCCAAACACATCACGTGTGTCAATTAGCAAATCTTTTAATGAGCGTATTGATATTAGAATACCTTTCTGAAATGTTTGCAGGCATGTTTTTCCTACGCACCTGATTTCGCTAAACATTTCATAAGCATTGTCCAAAATCTAGTTCTGCTCTATATAATACATCCCGTAACCGCATTTCGCAGGGAAACCATTTTTTATTTTGCAACATAACTGTTCATTACATCGAACCAATCATTAAAACATTTTGATGAATTCTGATAAACCGATGGCACTTTCAGAACAGTCACGTTGCATGTAATGTTCTAAAGCTGTGGCTGTTGTATTTGACAATAGCACAACAGCAAGACGAACATTTTGTCTTTGGGGTACTTCACATTTAATATGAATCGATTTTAGTTTATGACACACTTTAATTTCATGATCATCTTTTTCCAACAGGTGCAGCAGTGTAGTGTTTTCGACTTTCGTTTTGTCGTTAAGAACAAAACCAGTGTCTAACAGTCAGTTCCTTACTAATTTAATTAAATGCGGTGCGTCGGCAAATATATATATATACACACTGACGGAAAAAGAAAATCCCAACACCACGAAAAAATAGTTGTAGAGGAATGAAATGGCGGCAATACATTTGTATAGGTAACATATTTAATCGATTAAAGTTTCAAGATCACAGCTTAATGTAAGCGCGAGAAGAGCCATTTTAAATGTGAAATACTGGTACATTAATAACCGGTGTAACCGCCAGAATGTTGAATGCAAGCACGCAAACGTTCATGCATTGTGTCGCACAGGTGCTGGATGTCCTTTTGTGGGATGGAGTTCCATGTCTGTTGCACTTGGTCGGTCATTACAGGGACGGTTAATGTTGGTTGGGGGTGATGCTGGAGTTGTCGTCCAATGATGTCCCATACGTTATCGATTGGTGAAAGATCTGGTGATCTAGCAGGCCACGGCAACATGCCGACACTCTGTAGAGCATGTTGGGTTACAACAGCGGTATGCGGGCGAGCGTTATCCTGTTGGAAAACACCCCCTGGAATGCTGTTCATGAATGGCAGCACAACAGGTTGAATCACCAGACCGACGTATAACTGTGCCGTCAGGGTGCGTGGGATAACCACGAGAGTGCTCCTGCTGTCATACGAAATTGCTCCCCAGACCATAACTCCAGGTGTAGGTCCAGTGTGTCTCGGCCGCAGACAGGTTGGTTGCAGGCGCTCACCTGGCCTCCTTCTAACCAACACACGGCCATCACTGGCACCCAGGCAGAACCGGCTTTCATCAGTAAACACAACAGATCTCCACTCCGTCCTCCAATGAGCTCTAGCTTGACACCACTGACGCCGCAAACGGCAGTGGTTTGGAGTAAGTGGAATGCACGCTACAGGGCGTCTGGCTCGGAGCTGTCCTTCAAGTAACCGATTTGTAACAGTTCGTTGTGTCACTGTGGTGGCAACTGCAGCTCGAATTGCTGGCGCAGGCGCAGTACGATGCACCACGGCCATACGCCGTACACGGCGGTCTTCCCTCTCAGTAGTGCCACGTGGCTGGCCGGAACCCGGTCTTCTTGAGGCAGTACCTTCCCTTGACCACCGCTGCCTACAATCATGCACAGTGGCTACATTCCTGCCAAGTCGTTCTGCAATATTGCGGAAAGAAAATCCACCTTCTCGTAGCCCTATTACACGACCTCGTTCAAACTCCGTGAGCTGTTGATAATGGCTTCTTCGTCTTCTTAAAGGCATTCTTGACTAACATCAACACACTACGTCAAATCTCAACGATAACTAACGCTCACGAACGTTACAGCGCGTATTTACAGCAAACCTGCTTTGCATGTTCCGAGGGGCGCTACTAGCGCCACACGTATGCGCCGAGCGCAAAATTTGCATAGACGTCATCTTACAGATGTACTCTCACCGCCTACCAACTGTCGTTTATCTAACACAACCCCTTCTTGGTGTTGGGATTTTTTTCCGTCAGTGTATTTTTTACTGTTGTCTAAAGGATGAGGGAAATAGGTTTTATTCACATTTATCCCCAATTGTTTCCACAATCAAACATTTCCTCCACCCATGTCTGAAACACAAGCCATCACATAACAATCACTTTCGGATAGCGCCGTTATTACATCGCATAGAATATTTGGAGCCATTCTACAGTCAAAATCGATGTAAACGGGTTGTTTCCATTTAGCAAATAAGCCCCTGGCCATCACAATTTGCATAAATGAATAAGGACCCATTACTTGATCATACTTTTGGTTATATTCATATGTTTTTTTTTTTTAATTTGACTTCATCAAACTGTAAATAGTTATTTTTTTCGTGAGGTTGCATACCTAATGCAGCAGTTTTCATAATTTTCTGCAAAGTTGCTAATCCAGGCAAGTGATAATTCAGTTCACTTCTAAAGGCAGATAGCAGTCAGAACGAACGTCCGCGTAGCTCAATTGGTAGAGTGACTTATTCCGGAATGAGGGGATCCGGATTCGAATCCTGGCGTGGACAGAAATGACGGAGAAATTTACTTTGTTATAATGGCGCCCGAACTTTCCGGATTTCTGGGGCAAACTTCGTAGCAACTTTTTTTTTTTTTACGGAACACTGAAAGAACAAATTCTGAATATTTTTTTTTTCGTTTTTTTTTTATTGAAGGTTTAACGACCACCGTGAGCAACTCATTGGGCTATAAGCAGTCGGCCGTCCCTAATTTAGGATCACTAGTTCCAGGGAAGGGAGAGAACCAGTGCCGTAAGACAAACACAACATCCATGCCTCACCGGGGTTCGAACCCGGACCCCTTTCGGACGAATGATCAGAGGCCATCGCTTAGACCACTGCGCTACCGGGGGAGGCTTTAATCCTTTTCATTACAGGCTACAAAGCAATTCGTGCAATCCCCACCCCCTCCACCTACACACACATACATTCACGGATCTGACTAGTTTCGCCACTGGTGTAAGATACACTGCTGGCCACCCAAAATGCAACACCAAGAAGGAAGCATCCGATTGGCCTGAAATTCGCAGCATGCGTCGCCCGCGAGAGGACATGCAAACGATTAGCATTGCAGGGCATATGCAAATCATGTGCGCCCGGCACGCCACCGAGAAGCACTATAAGAAGGGTGCACAGAAGGCGGGGTGCAAGTAGCGGAAGTGTGTTGTACTGCCGGACCTGTGCGTGGGAAGCTTCCTGATGCCTCGTCGCAGAATACGGCAGTCACTCCAGCACGTTTCGGAGTCTGACAGAGGACGAATAGTGGCTTATCGCGACAGCACTTTATCGTACCGAGACATCGGCGCACGTGCCACAGTGAGGCGAGTATGGATTCGGTGGGTGCAGGAGGGACGGACGGACCGACGTGAGCGATTGTCGCAGCCGCGGCACACCACCGAACTAGAGGACCGGCATGTTGTGCGGCGAGCATTAACTGCTCGCACCGCCACATCACGAATGTTAGTGCAGAAATTAGAGTGTGTTGCGAAACAAACTGTGTCAGCACGTACCGTTCGACGCCGTCTGCAGGAGCGGGGACTTGTCGCACGGCGCGCATTGCTCCGATTACCATTGACGTTACACCACCGGCGAGCGCGTCGGCAGTGGGCCGTTGAACGCCGCACCTGGACTACGGAATGGCACGACATTCTTTTCTCCAACGAATCCAGCTTCTGCCTGCAACACCACGATGGTCAGATCCACGTGTGGCGGCACCGTGGCGAGAGACGGTATGACGCCTGCATTATGCATCGCCATACCGGTCCGTCGCCTGGCGGTATGGTTTGGGGAGCAATTGGATATGACACCCGCACCCCTCTGGTACGCATCGCCTGTACACTTAACAGTCACCGCTACATCTCCGACGTTTTGGAGCCTGTAGTCCTCCCTTACCTGCCAGTGGCCACGTTTCAACAGGACAATGCGCACCCGCACGTGGCACGCATCGTGCAACATTTCTTCACGGCGCACCACATGTCACTGCTACCGTGGCCCGCCTGTTCTCCCGATATGTCGCCCATTGAATACGTCTGGTTGCTGATCGGCAACCGAGTGGCCCGACAAGCACCACCCGCTGCTATGCTTAATAAACTGTGGCAACGTGTGGAAGCAGCCTGGACCGACATACCCCAGACCCACATCCAAAGCCTCTTTTGTTCGATGCCGCGGCGTGTAGCGGCCGTTATTGCCAGCCATGGGGGCCACACGAACTATTGATGTCTACGTGTTTCGCAAGTCGCACGGGCCTGTAAGTTCAATCGTTTCATTTTTGTATCTGTTGTTACGTGTCCAGTAAATCTGGCTTTGCTATCTCGTGTCCTTCTTGGTGTTGCATTTTGGGTTGCCAGCAGTGTAGAAGTGTTGGTAGAATGTCGCCTTCAACGTTTTTCTTGCTCTGAATTCCTTGGCTTATATTGCTTTTCAAAATTTTAGCATTTTTGCTTACGAAAATTGTATTGCACTTGAACAATTTATTTAAAAGAAAATGTCATTTTTGCGTATCTAAATCAAATGTTAACGTCCTGCTACGCACACACGATGCCTTCCCCCTCCTATACTGCCACCCTTAAGCCAGCGACTTTGCCTTGCACTCCACTCCTACAAAGCAGTCGTCAGTCAGTTTCTACACTTTCACTGTCTCCTGGCAGTCTTAAGATCCTTTAGATTCCACTTTCAGTGTTGGAATTTCCTTTTTGTAAAGAAAACAAACAGCAGAGCAATTAGTAGTGACCGTCTCAGTGAATTCTTATCCACCTTGTTCATTAACCCCCTGACCATACAAACAGGAAGAAGAAACGTAAACTAAGGAATTGGAAGGGTGAAGAACAACTGAATTTTCGTGACTCTGCTATGCTATTTTAATAACTTCTTTACGAACGCACTTCCTGTAGGGAAAAATACGTAGGAGTACACGAATTAAAACACGAGACTTATTATTACTTGGCAAAGTCTGGATTATATTTTAAAGTTAAATATTAGGTAAGCAACTTAATTCTCAGCCCCTAACCGCAAGCGATCATAGAACGTCGGCAAATGCAAATACCTGTGTGCGATAATAGCTGATTGCAGTGCCATCCAACAGCTTTCCAGGCAACCGTAACCGCTCACAGCTGTAGTAACAGAAGAGACGAAAGTTGACGGTGAAAGCAGTGTCGTTGGAGAAGCAACGTTTAAGGCACTGCTTCCTGTTCGCGTTTCAGCTGAGAAAAAGTGCCCAACAAATGATTTGTGCTGCTTTGGGTAAGACTGCTGTGTCCTACAGCACGTGTAAGAAGTGGTTCCAGCGGTTTAAGCAGGGAAATTTCGATCTCCGTGATACATAACGTCCGGGACAGCCACAGAAAGTTGACGATGAGGAACTGGAACAACTGTTGGACGCGGATCCCTGTCGCACTCAGTCAGAGCTCGCCCAGGAACTCGGAGTAACACGGCAAGCCATTGCAAATCGCCAGTACAAGCTTGGAAGGATTCAAAAGGAGGGCCGTTGGGTGCCCCACCAACTCACAGCTGCGAACTAGTCTAGGCGCTACGATGTTGCTGTGTCCTTGCTCTCCAGATTCAAGAAGAACTACTTCCTCCACAAGATTTTGACCTGTGATGAGAAGTGGAACCTCTACGATAATCCTAAGCGGCACAAATCGTGGGTTTATCCAGGTCAGCCTACCACCAGTACCGCCAAACCGAGTATCCATGCCAGGAAGCTGTTGCTGTGCATATGGTGGGATCAGCGCGGTGTCGTACACTATGAGTTGCTCAAACCTGGTGAAACGGAAAATGCTGAGCGTTATTGTCAGCAACTCATTCGTGTGAGTGACGCAATGGAAGCGAAAAAGCCATACACCGGCAAGGGCAGAAGTTCGGTCCTGTTGCATCAGGATAACGCGGGTCCTCACACCGCGAAAACGACTTTAAACACGATCACCGACCTGGGATGGGAGATTTTGTCCCACCCGACGTATTCTCCAGACTTCTGCCCGTCGGATTATCACCTCTTTAGCTCCCTGCAACATCACCTGAGAGATACGCACTTCACTTCTGTCGAGGAGATCCACACAAGTATTGATGACTTTAGCAACTCGAAACATCCCTCTTTTTTTTTTTTTCCGCAGTGGCATTCGGCAGCTCCCTGAGTGATGGCTCAAATGTATCCAACACGACGGGGATTATTTCCCCGATTAGGTACGTATTCGATTTGATATAATTTGCTGTTAACGTGTCGTCCCTGTGGCCGAGAATTAAGTTGTACACCTAATATATTGAATAATGGCACATTTTGAATTAAGTGGGCAAAACTAATTTCGCACACCCTTGGCGACATCCTTGCGCTAAGGGTGGGCTGGGGTGGGCTTCAGCCCACCCGTAGAATTCGATAAATATTTTGGGGGGCTAAAGGGTGATTTAAAGTTTTTTTTTTTGGGAATCACCGTTTAGCCCCCAAAAATATTTAAGCTGAACCGTCTAAGGTTTTAGGGAATTTGGATAAACGTGCCTGAATTTTTCGAATTCACAGAAATTTTGTTATATAAAATGATTTTTTTATTTTTTTTATTTTTTTTAAATATAGTGTTTGTACTTGAGGAACATGAAGGGACTCCTCTGAACGAATTACTAAGAGAGTAGTGGATACACGCCATTTTTATAATTGTAGTTTCAAAGATGAGAGATAGAGAGATTCCTTGTCAGGTTACACGCTAAAATTCGTGAACAGCGTTATGAGATACGGACATAAATCAAGCTGTTATATGAAAGAGCAGCTTAATTTATGTCCGTATTAATTATTCCATGTGTTTTACAACTTGATATTTATTCATTTGCTGGTGATATTACTTAGCACTACGATGGGACACGTATGTTTCGACTAGTGCAGTGAAAGTCTGACGCCTCAGATAAGCCTCAATTGTTTGGATTTCATTGTCCTGGCTGGTGTAATTTTTGGCATAACCGAGCGCGATGCGGGTTCGATTCCCATTCCAGAGCGATGAAATTTTCGAATTTCTGCGGTTGCGTTACATGGAAGAACAGCTTGATTTATGCCCGTATGAATTATTCCATGTGTTTTCAACTTGAAATTTAGCCTTCTGAAAGGAAAAAGAAAGAAAAAACTACGTATGTAAGCTAAACTTGCAAAGAAATAGTAACTTGCCATGGAGATTCTTATCCATAGTTCCCATACTACACAGTCTAGTTATATTATTGCGGCCACCTCCTACTTTAGACGTCAACATCGCGTGTGAGCTAGCTTGGAGGGTATATAAGGTATGTTGTAAGCATTCTGAAAACATATCACTCGTTGCTTTCATGGATAAAACGACCGATTTATCAGATTTCCAAAAAGTGATGATTATCGGCTTTCGGGCCAAGGGTGGCAGTATTTCTGAAACAGCGCAGTTTGTGAACTGTTCGCGTGCTGCTGTGGTTAAAGTGTATCGTGATTGGAGAAATGGCAACATTACGAATAAGCGATGTGGAAACTGCAATGCACCACGTGCCATTGATGTGAGAGGTGAACGTCTGCTGTGAAGGTGCGTGAGGGTCGATCAACACGCTACAGTGGAGCAACTCACTGGCCGAATGAACCAGCGGGCTACCGGAAGTGTGTCTAAAACGACAGTTCGGCGAACCCTGTTGCGTATGGCGCTCCGATGCAGACGGATGGTCATTGCATCTATGCTAACGAAGGTGAATCGGTAGAAAAGGCTTACATTTGCACTGCAGTATTGGAATTGGACCTCCGCTGATTGGCAAAGGATTGCCTTCTCCGATGAGTCGCGTTTTCTGCTTCATCGGACGGATGGACGTTGGCGTATAAGGAGAGAAACATCGGATAACAAACACTCTTCAACCATTGCTGCAAGAATACAAGCTGGTGGGGGCAGAGTTATGGTATAGGGAATGTTTTCGTAGCATTCCCTGTGTACACTCATGCCTATAGAAGACACTATGGACCGAATTCTTTATGAATCCATTCTGGCAGACCACGTACATGCTGATTGTTATCTCTGGGGCGGATGGGATCTTCCAGTACGACAATGCGACGTGTCACACAGCAAGAAATGTCCGAGAGTGATTGGAAGAGCACGATGAAGACTTTAAAGTACTTCCCTGGCCCCTTAATTCCCCAGACTTAAACCCAATTGAATATCTGTGGGGCCACCTCGATCGGGTTATTCGCTCTATGGATCCTCCACCACGCACCCTCCTGCAGGTGTCAGATGCACTGCCGTCAGCATGACTCCACATACCTGTGAACCCTTTCAAGCACCTTATTGAGTCACTCCCAGCCCGTCTAGCTGCTGTCTGCGCTGCACACGGTGGTTACCCTCGATATTACCTGGTGGTCCTAATAATGGGACTTGACCGTGTACATACTTGAATAAATACTACGTACAGGATGCACTTACACTTTTTTCTGACTAGGAATGACATTATCAGCTTCGGGTAAAATCCGCACGAACGGAATTTTGTTGCTAAAATTTCTGCGCAGCACTTCAAAATGTATGCCTCCCCCAGCATGCTTAACCCCCCCCCCCCCCCATAGCCCACCAAGTTCTGAGCAGCTGGCGTCACCACTCATGTGGGAGATAGGCGAATGAAATTCGAAAGCAGGCCTAAATGACATGAGAGATTTCTCAAGACAGAGTGGTGAAAAAACTTGGGGAGACCTTCATCCAGCAGGTAATTGAGAATGACTGTTGATGACTTTGATGATGATATATTACCATTTCCAATCAAGAAAAATATATGAATAAAGAATATTAACTCTAGAAGATGATTCTTCGTGATGTGGACCATCTTACTTGGACCACTGCTGTTTAATATCTATATAAATGATATGTTTAATATAGACGCTAAATCTAATATTGTCCTTTAGGCAGATGATACCACTTTGTTCTTCAATGGAACTGACCCAAATGGAATAATTTTACAAGGCAATATAGAATTACAGAAATATACAGAGTGGTTGGGAGCAAATGAACTGGTACCAAATACAAATAAGACTAAACCGGTAATTTTTTCTAGACAGAAAACAAAACAAGATATAAACATACCGTTATTATTGGATAAAAAATGAATTGAAATAGTAAATAACTTTACTTACTTTGGAATTACACTCAATAATGGTTTAAAATGGAATAAACACATAGAAAATCTTCTGAGTAAAATATAAAAAAATAGAAATAGTAAGCCATGTCTTAATAAATCTTACGGTTACAGCATTAAAATTACCATATTTTACATTAATTCATGCACATCTTAATTATATTGCATATTAACATGGGGTCAAACAACTCCATCTAATATTAAAAAACTGCAAATGTTTCAAAGTAAATTTATTAGACTAATAAATTTAAAATATAACTTTAACAGTAATAATTATACGCGGTTGGGTATTCATGGATTTACAAGAGTTTTCCCTAATAAATGTAATATAATGACTGTTAAGCAACTATACGATTTTAACCTAGGAAAAATTATGTATAAAAGAATAAAAAATAACATGGAACATGATCTAATAAAAATTACTATGTATACACATCAATATGATACTAGAAATCCGCATATACTAATACCAGTTTTACCTAAAACTATAACCACAAAACAAAGTTTACATTACTGTGGGACAATATTTTGGAATTCATTACCTAGAGAACTAACAGCAATCAATAACTATAACTTTTATAGGAAAAAAACTTAAAGCCTATATATTAAACTAACTACAACAACAACAACAACAAAAAAAAGAGATGGGAAGGGGAAGGTAATCGGAAAGTTGGAGGGCAAGAGTGATCTGTAATTGTAATACAGGTGAGATTTTATGTTATACCAATAGTAAACTAATTTCATTGCTGTATTGGATTGTTGACTTTACTAAGGGAGCTCGAGGATAAGTCAGGACTCTGAGAGGCCTTTTCCCGGAACTTCCTTGCTCTTGTTATAAAAACAGGTAAATAATAATGTAACAACACATCAGGAATCTGTAACAGCAGAAATAATAAATGAAATAAAATGAAGCCATTTTTGCGCATTACGATTTCAAGTAAATAAACGGCCAACTGTTATTAAATTTTTAGCATCTCTTACTTCATAAAAACGTAACCGGGCACGTTTTTGTGGATTGCACGTTATACACGTAACACACCAGTATAAACTAAACGAAAACCACATGTGAAGATTCCGGAAACCGATTCTTGGAATTTACTTTTAAGTATAGAGCTTCTCTCACCGGAATTTCTTGCACAAAGTACTACGATGGGAAGAACACCGCGCGGAAGTTGCGTTGCATCACGACGACTCAGAATCTTACCCCCCAATCATCAAGAGGTTACTTTTATTTATTTCTTTATTCTTCGGTAAATGACTTAACTTTTGAGCCCCGTCTCCGCATTCTCGACGAAACAATACGTTGACGCCATTTCAGATAAGCAGAAACAAGTATGTCACAATATCAAGAACGGGAAAAGCTACTTCTTTTAAGCTTTCATGCCTTCCAGCGATAAACGTGACATAAAAAAAAAAAAAAAAGTAAAACGAACAGGAAAGGGACACAGTCTTACCGAAAAGAGAGGAATGACTGATAAAGCTTAAATTAACACCTCGTCACTTCTGAAAGGGCTGACATGTAACAACCTCCTGTAGTGAAAGCAATGGTGCAATATATCTTGAATTTTCAATTCATGTACTAAGAAAAATATTATTTTCTGGTTTACTCCGTTTCTTTTCATTAAATGGTAAGTGAAGAGAGTATTAGCTTGGTTTTTTTTTTTCATAGAAGACGAGAAGACGCAAAAATACAATCATCAGTTATTCCGAAACTTTACTTTCCTTCGTGTATATTAAAGCAATGTTTTAAAAGGATACTACAAAATATAAATGTATAAATTGTCGGTAATTAGGATACACTTACACCACATAAAGAAAAACTGTGCGTATTTTAAAATACTCATTGAGAACGGGAGTTATTCATAGTGAATGTAACCGGTTACGAAAGAAAAAAGAAAAAATCAAGCGGATTTTTACCCAATCGAAGGAGCATCCACAAAAGAATTAGATACTTACCCACCCTAGCGGTTGGAAAGTGTGTTATCGAGAGAAACATTAAATATTTGCTCCCGCTAGCGGGGAAATAGTGTATTGTATTAGGCAGGAAATGCGCATAAGATATTTCCATAGTCAGCAGTATCTGAAGAAAAAACGGTTTTTATCAATCGGGTTTTTAGGCGCACAGGTATTGCTGTAAATATGCTCGAAAGCAGAAACGTGAACTTTGCTCTCTCTAGTGGCAAACCTGTGCGTTCAAAAAATAAAATTACATTCAAAACATTCCATACCAGAAACGTTGTCTGACAAAGATTTTTTTTTTTTAAATCGGACTGTCAGAAGCAAAGATATCGGGAAAAACAAGATATCTATCTACGCCATCTGTCGGAAAAACCATGCATTATTTTTAAGCACAAAGTACGCTCAAAAGAATTTTCGTAGTGATCTGTATCTGACCACAAAGGAATTTTTTCTATTTGTGTAAAGTTTATTTTGATGTTTCCAAATTTCTAGCATTTACTAAACATTTCTGGGATTGTTTCTTGGATATTTTTAAAGTCGTGACATTTCTTCGATGTTTCTTCAGTATTTTTGGATGTCTTCATGCCGTCCGTTGGACGAAATATATTGATAAAGTGCAGATATTGCTGCTATATCAGAAACAGAAATATACGCCTGTGTCCTCTAGTGGCAGAACAATGCTTTACCAAAAATTAGAAATTGTGTGCAGAACATTTTCTAATAGAAACACGATCCAACGAAAAAAAAACAAACATTAGGGACGGGCGACTGCTGGCTTATAGCCCGTTGAGTTGCTCACGGTGGTCGTTAAACCCCGAATAAAACAGGTTAGTAAAATCATGCAATGCATTGATTATAATACGCTATCCAACATTACAGAAATCATTACTCAAGTTATCACTCAAGTTATGAGAATAATGTCTGTGGAATAAATCTCGGTCCAGTGCCCTGACCTTTGATCCCATTTCGATGATATTCAACAGAACCGGCTTGGTATACCTCCGAAATAACATGATAAAGTTTTGTCGCAGTCGAAGCATTTTTACGTAAGTTATGATGCATAAGGGCTATGGAATAGATCCCGCTCCTGTGTCCTAACCTTTGACCCCATTTCGCCCATTTTCAATAAGGTTTGTCGCCAGGTGGTCCCCTACCACATACTAAAATTTCATCGAAATCGAACCTTTTTTGCGTTAGTTATGGCGCGTAACAGCAGTGGAATGGCTCCCTCTCCTATGTACTGACCTTTGACCCCATTTCGTTCACTTTAAATAGGGTTCCTTCCCAGGTGATCCCCTACCAGATACTAAAATTTCATCGAAATCGAACGGTTGTTACGCGAGTTATCGTGCTGACGGACATACGCACACGACGCGTGACGTAATGAGGCAGATGGGAATCGCGACCATCTGCCCGCCGCAAGAGTGTGACGTCATAAATCTTTAATAGGATCCACACACAACGCGTGACGTAATGAGACATGGCGTGACCGCGCGCCAACATTCTCAAACGCGAGTTGTGACGTCATAAGATTTCTAAGCATTGGTAACATTAATGGAACAACGCCATCACTAAAAACGTTATAATTCGGTATGGTTATTTAACCCACTAAACGAATTCTTCTAAAGTCGAGATCAAGCTAAATCGATTTCTAGTACCAGAAAACGGTAGGTTAACGACTTTCATCAAAATTCTTAGAGCCGTTTTCAAAATAAAATGTACATACATACATACAAGAATTGCTACTTTAAGGTGGACGTCAAGTAACTTTGCTTCCTATACTTCCAATGGAAAAACTATTGTACACATTTTCTTCACAATTAATGCGTTCCCAATGATGAAAATTTGAACATCGATTAAAATATCTTCATTTTATAACTTGGAATACTTAATATTTTCTAAAACATAACCATAATTATGTAATTCAACATTTGTTTGTCTACTGACGTCATCAAAGTACAGGTCGCGCCATCTTTTCTCTGGCTTCAACATCACCAAAGGAAAAGTTGTTGATTTTTAATATAATTATGGTTATGTTTCAGAAAATATTAACTTTTCCAAGTTATAATATGAAGTTATTTTAATCAATGTTCAAATTTTCATCCTTGAGAACACATTAATTGTGAAGGAAATGTGTACAACATTTTTCCATTGGAAGTATAGGAAGCAAAATTACTTGACGTCCACCTTAATAATATGGGATAAGGACAATGGAATGGATCGCAATCCTATGTCCTGACCCTTGACCACATTTCGTCCATTTTCAATAGGGTTCGTCCCCAAGTGGTCCCCTACTACATACTGAAATTTCATCGAAATCGAACCTTTTTACTCACGTTATGACGCATAAGGGCAATGGAATGCATCCCGCCCTTATGTCCTGACCTTTGACCCCACTTCACCCATTTTGAATAGGGTTCGTCCCCAGGTGGTCTCCTACCACATAGTAAACTATATATACGCAAGTTATGACGGATAAGGTTAATGGAATGATCCCGGTCCTACGTCGTGACCTTTGACCCCATTTGTCCCATTTTCAACAGGGTTCGTCCCTAGGTGGTCCCGTACCACATAGTAAACTTTCATTGAAATCGAACCATTTTTACGCAAGTTATGACGCAAAAGGGCAAATGGAATGATTCCGCTCCTACGTCGTGACCTTTGACCCGATTTGTCCCATTATCAATAGGGTTCGTCCCCGGGTGGTCCCCTACCACATACTAAAATTTCATCGAAATCGACCCATTTTTACGGACGGACGGACAAAGCTGGAGCATATACGCTTCTTCAACCTACGGTTGGAAAGCGTAAAAAAAAGAAAAAAAAACGCAAAGAGTTTCCCAAATCGGACTTTCCGAAACACAGATATCGAGGAAATCGCAACTTACCTTTACGCCCCCTAGCGAAAAGATTGCATTCCTTGTAAAAGGGGCTCCACCCAAAATATTTTTCGTTGCAAAGGGTATCAAAGGGAAGAAAGAATTTTTTCAATCGGATATTTAGCAGCGCTGAAATGGTAGAAAATGTATTACGCATTCGATAGCATCTGCATTTACCTCCTCTAATGGCGAAGTTATGAATCGGGAAAAGAGCGGAAAGCAAGGATCATTGTTCTCACATTTCGGACTTCCTAATGCAAAATGAATTTTTCAAATCGGAGTAATATTTGCAGAGATATGGTGTCCACATGCGGGCGGACAAAGTGATTCTATAAGCACGTACTTTTTATACACAAACGCGCTAAAAATCACTGAACGTAATTAATTCTAACAACTTAAAGAATAACCTTCATTGACTATCTCCCACTAGTAACACAAATAGGAGCAGATAATTAAAGTTTCGAATTGCCTCTTCATCTTGTTGTGGTGACATTTAGCCGTCTCAACCGTCGATTTTGTCTTCCTCCCATATCCTTAGGAATGGATGTAGTATATTCATAATGTGTTAGGCCTATTCAACGTATACACTGAGCGGCCACTTTATTATGACCACTCCCTCAGTACTTCTTTGGGCCACCTTTTGCCTTTAATACTGCGTCGATTCTTCGTGGCATGGACTCCACGAGATGTTGATAGGTGGTTTGTGGAATCTGAGACCATGCTTGATGAATAGCACTTTCCAGGAGTGTGAGATTGCATGGTAGTGGATCCAGCTGTCTGATGGCTCGTTCAACTTCATCCCACAAATTCTCAATGGGGATTATGGGGGCCACCTAAGCAAAGTAAACTCACCGGCATGTTCCTGAAACCAATATTGTACAATACGAGCACTATGGCAGGACGCTTTATCTTGTTGAAAGTAGCCATCGCCATTGGGATAAACCATCCACATGACAAGATGCGCTTGGTCCGCAACGATGTTAGATATGATTTGCCAGTCAGACGTTGATAAACACGAATTAAAGGGCCCAAAGCATGCCAGGAAAACATTCCCCAAGCCATAACGTTGCCTCCACCAGCTTGAAGGGTTGTAGCAATGCATTTGGGGTCCATGCTTTCGTGCTGTTTCCGCCAAATTCTCACTCGGCCATCGGCATGGTGCAACTGAAAACGTGATTCATCGGCCCACATAATTTGTTTCCAACTATCGACTGCCCAATCCTTGTGCTCCTGTGCGAACTGGAGACGTTATCTCTTGTTAATTGCAGACAGCAAAGGAGTTCCAACAGGCCTTCGGCTGCTATATCCCATCCGATGCAGTGTACGGCAAACAGTGCGTGCAGATATCATTTGAGGGGATCCTTGATTAAGATGGTCTGTAATTTGCTGCACTGTTGCCCTTCTGTTGTCTGTTACCAGTCTGGATACACTCCGTTCCGCCCGAGCAGTCACTAGTCGATGACGACCACACATTGCACGCAGAGACCCAGTTTTTTGGCTGACAGTCCAGTCTTTAAACACTTTAACAACAGCTGCTCTGGAACATTTCACGAATGCGGCGCGGTTTCGGTGGTACTCGCTCCATGGCTCCGAGCTCCTACAATCATCCCACATTGAAAGTCCGTCAAATCGAATTTTTTACCCACCTCGTCACCCAAAAATCACTTCTACTACTGTCGCAAGCACTAAGCTTTCCCTTTTTATACTAGCCTCGCCCTCTGGCGGCAACAGTGTGCAGCCATAGCTCATTTGCTTAAAACTATCAGGTGGTCATAATAAAGTGGCCACTCAGTGTATATCATAATGTAATATCCATTTTATCATGAGTAAATATTGGTATATCTGTCCACTATTAAGGATTGACTGACCATTAATCACTTTATTGCAGAATTTTTCAATTTTCTTACGGTATTTAGTTGGATGGTATACCTCGCAGATGTCTATTATGCAGGAGTGTTCCGCGGTGTTCAACTACTTAAAACAAAAGTGTGAAACAGAAATACGACGTTCATTACTTCGTTACAGCTATAGTACGATTAACCACGTAATACAGCATTGCGAATTCTGTGATTCCTGAGCTAAACTTATAATTAAAATTTCGTTATCCTATTTTCGGACATTCCGGAAGTGATGGAGAAGCCTCTTTCGGTGGCTGAACAGTCAGAGGTGCGGCCGCCCCGGTTGCGCAGTGGTCTAAGGCGCTGGCCTCTGATCATTCGTCCGTAAGGGGTCCGGGTTCGAATCCCGGTGAGGCATGGATGTTGTGTTTGTCTTACGGCACTGGCTCTCTCCCTTCCCTGGAACCAGTAACCCTAAATTAGGGACGGGCGACTGCTTATAGCCCATTTGAGTTGCTCACGGTTGTCGTTAAACCTCCAATCAAAAAAAAAAAAAAAAAGTCAGAGGTGCGAGCTATTAGGCGAAGCTGGGCGCAGGCACGAGTCCCGGATGAGGTTCTGGCGCTGTGCTTGCCCCAGGGCCTTGGTTCTATTCTTTCCCAAGAAGAAGAGGCTCTAAATTAGATGCTCCCGACTCTTAACGGTAGGAGTCCGCAACCTTCTGGCA
Organism: Macrothele yani; assembly: GCA_039090855.1. Classification (NCBI taxonomy): domain Eukaryota; kingdom Metazoa; phylum Arthropoda; class Arachnida; order Araneae; family Macrothelidae; genus Macrothele; species Macrothele yani. The sequence goes on along the minus strand of CM077022.1, from coordinate 10,204,530 downwards.
CATGCGGGCCGCATTTGATTTTTAAGTTATAGTAAGGGGCCGCAAGTGCAGTATATAGTACACATTTATTATATATCTATATCTGGTGGAGCCCACTTTCGATTTTTAGCTGTTTTTATAGCATAGATAGGTGATTTTAAAATAAAAAATAAGTTGATTGGTAAGGCGTCCGCGTGCCGCAAAAAAGACAGGGACTGCTACATGCGGCCCGCAGGCCGAGGGTTGCCGACGTCTTCTTTATGGGATCGATAATAATAATTATTCACCCACCTCCCGAAAACAAAAGGACGGGAAAACTGAATGGAGGAACGAAAGTACATGTGACTGTTGTGAAACTGCTGTACGAGAGAGAATTTAATCAGTTGCAATATACTGTGCACTCATAGGCTAAAATACAGGTTTCGTACGCTTCCTGGAATTTGAAAACTTCTTAAATCGTTTTTTTTTCTTCTTATTTCCCCTCAGACTTCTGGAAAAATCCTTAAATTTAAGTATGACTTTTGCAAATTATTGTGCCGTCCCGGTGGCGCAGTGGTCTAAGCGATGGCCTCTGATCATTCGTCCGAACGGGGTCCGGGTTCGAATCCCGGTCAGGCATGGATGTTGTGTTTGTCTGACGGCACTGGCTCTCTCCCTTCCCTGGAACCAGTGACCCTAAATTAGGGACGGGCGACTGCTTATAGCCCATTGAGTTGCTCACGGTGGTCGTTAAACCTCCAATCAAAAAAAAAAAAATTATTGTACTACCGACTTTTTTCGATGTCTTTCATTGCTCATTTGCTGTGCATTTTTCCATTTTTTTTTTATTTTTTTTTCAAAATTCGCGTTTTTCCCTTATCTACTGAAAACTGTTTTGAGTTCACAATTCCCAGCTGACATGCACTCAGTCCTGTCCAGAGATGGAAATGGGTCAACGGGTCGATAATTTCTTGCGGGTCCAACGGGTCGGGTCATGGTGTTCCTGAGCCGATTTTGACCCGGTTTTATACCCGTTTTATTTTTGAAAAGAAAAAAATATTTTCCAAAGAAAAATGCGCGTTGTGGAATTCTGTAGTCGATACTGGTGGCCACGGAGTGAATAATGATTTGCCATGAAAAAGTATTGTCGTCTCTTTCTTAAAGCAACGAAGATTTCCACCGACAGACGTCAGACACGCCGACACCATATCGTAAAAAGATACTTCCTTTGCGTTCTTTTACAGTGCGGTTGTCCAGGGCAAGGTACAGGCAAACGCTACGCGCCTGCTTCTCAGCTGATTCACTCTCTCCGTGCAAAGTTCACTGTATGACTAACAGTTACTTTTCACATCACATCTTTTACATTGAGCATTCAGAGGTTTTCGAATGATGTGCTAACATCCCGTTCCCATGACATGTCATGTCAAAATTAACTCCTTATTTGTTAATATGGATGGATTTAATATTAAGGAGGTTGAGAAAGTCGTCGAGGCCAACAAATACTTGCTTGTTGAAAACCACAAGGGCGAAGTGTGAATGATGGAAATTGTTTCGTTTCATTAAAGAACCGGTGAATAATTCAGTGTTGTTTGGTCTTGCTTGTTGTTCAAAGTGTAAAAGGAAAGTGTATAATTACAAAGAAAGATGTCGGCGGTATAATACACTGGTGTGCAAAAAATTAAGGACGAAGAGGAGAAATTAGCATAACAGCGGAACGAGCAGGCAGAACGGACCGAAAGACCACTCAGGAGATAGACTAGGGTTCGGTACGGTAGGGCATGCGCATATATGCAGCATGGCGTCGGGGGGGGGGGGGTGTCGGAAGGGTATGAAGCACACGGGTGGTGTACGCTCAGCAATTCGGTGAAAGCTATTGCACGGTGCACATCAATTTGTACGACGTCGAGTTGCTGCCACAGTGTGATATGGCCAACAGGCAATGCAGTAGACCACATCTGGATGACTTTACCCGAGGGTGCGTCATTGGGAAGTTGGAAGAAGGTCGAAGTGTGACTAGTGTGGCCGAGGAGTTCGGGATCGCTCACAGCATCGTTTCACGAGCTTGGAGAGCATTTCAAACGACAGGAACAACTGTCCGAGAGTTTAGCAGTGATCGTCCACGAGCAACCACGGCGACGGACGACCTGTATATTGTCCTACCGGCGAGAAGAGACAGACGGAAGACAGCGGGGAAAATCGCAAGGTACATGCGATTTCTCCCGCTGACGTCCAGTTGTCTGGACGTCCGTTATCGCGTTTTACCGTGGCCAGGAGGCTGCACAAAGTTGTCTATTTGCAAGACGACCAGTACAGTGTGTGCCATTAACGTCTGCTCATCGGAGACGGCGGTTTCTGTGGTACCAAGAACAAAAGAACTGGACACATCAGCAGTGGGGTCGAGTTCTCTTTACGGATGAGAGCCGATTTAGTCTGACGAGCGATTCTAGACGTATACACATCTGGAGAGAGCAGGGAACACGCAATCACACCTCCAACATCATCGAAAGGGATCGGTTTGGAGGTGGCGGAGTTCTCGTTTGGGGCGGTATCATACTTGGAATCCGTACTGACCACATCTTCCAAGGAAGTTCAGTTACTGGTGTCCGCTATTGTACCGAGTTTCTCCTGCCTCACGTGCGTCGGTTTAGAGGTGCTGTGGGTCCTGAGTTCCTCTTCATGGACGACAACGCTACACCTCATCGTACAGTGGCTGTCGCAGAGCTGTTGTAGAGTGAAGCCATTTAACGTATGGATCGGCCCGCACGGTCACCGGACCTAAATCCAATCGAACACGTGTGGGATCTTCTCGGGAGACGCTTGGCAGCACGTCACCAACCGCCAGCAACGATTCCGCAGCTGCAATTGGCGCTACAATATGAATGGGCCGCGATGCCTCAACAGCTCCTTGACAACCTCGTCCTCAGCATGGACAGACGTTGTAAATCCTGCAACGCAGTCAGGGGTGATCATACCCCCTGATAAAGACTGGATTTTTCTTGGCAGCTGCCTGTCACATGGACGTTTCTGTCTTCTGTCCAGTTGTGCTCGAAGCTACTTTTTCAATAAAGTGCCTTTGTTTCCTTTGGATTCCTTGTTTGTACGGTTTTGCTCACTTGTCCCATATTCTTACATCTTGGGGATCTTTTGGTGTGATTTGAGTCGATGTGGAGCACTTGCAGGACGTTACATTCGAAAAACCGTCTCGTGCTTAATTTTTGCACGCCAGTGTAAAAGGTTATGGAACCAAAAGCCTAACGGACCAAATGAAAGTATGCGCACCTCCATCGAAGCGTGAAAAGAGTGAACAGTTTAAATACATTAAAAAATACATTTGTGTAATCGTAAAAAATGATTCCCATTTGTAATATACTCAATGGTTATGGCCATAGTCAGCCCTTACTTCTGGATTATGCAAAATAGTGGCACTAAAAATGGCACTAAAATTTAACACGTAACCAAATTTTATTATTAAAAAAGGATTTCAGTTAATAAATATGAAGCAATTATTAGGATGAATATATATATATATATCACGTTTATATGTATATAATATATACCAAAATTGAGTTTAGAATTTATAGTTCAAAGCAGATTTGTCCGGGTTAGTTACAGATCCGGATCGGGTCGGGTCCAGTTATGGGACGTCTGGGTCCGAAATTTTTGACCCGTTTCCAACTCTGGTCCGGTCTTTATGTGGTGAGCAAGGAACGTGTTTGAATAAACTTTGTCAAGTGCCTCGACTTTGCTTCGGAGAAGGCCCAGACATTCCAGTGCTGCGGATTCTCAGCAGTCACAACGGTAATCATTGGTCTGCTTTAAAGTACAGGAAACCGAATTTTTAACGGAAATTAAAAATCTCTGTGAAATAATGTTTAACATCTATGTGAAGTTTATTTTCATGTTTTCAAATTTCTAATATTTGTTAAAAATTTCTGGGATTATTTCTTCGATGTTTTTAATATCGAGACATTTCTTCGAAGCTTTTTCGATATTGTTTGGACGTCTTCATGCCCTTCGCTGGCCGAAAATGTTTGTAACCGCCGGAAATTATTGTTCTAGAAGGAATAAGAATGTCCCGTGGTTTTAGGAATTTCGAATTGTTCTAACCAAGCTAGGCGGGGGGGGGGGGGTTTCATTACTCTTTGTTGATTATATTCAAAGTTTTCATACTTTCCTGATCATGTTCCCAGTTTTTCATGTCCTTGGTAATAGTGAAAAAGGGTGACTTCGTACTTTTTAAAATATTTTTTCTAATGAAAAGCGTGTTTTCCTATTTTTCTAATGGCCTCTTCCTCAAAACCAATCAGTAGAGCAAGAATTATTGCCCACTTCTCCTTCTTGAACGATGCAGTAACAATTTTTGATATTTAATTTCGCTTAAAACGTGTGTTTCTCCATTCCTTGTTTAGTTTTTGCTACATGACTGTGTTTCCTTGTTCAGTTTTTGCTACATGACTGTGTTTCCTTGTTCAGTTTTTGCTACATGAATATGTTTCTCCATTCGTTGTCCAGTCTTTGCTACATGATGAGTTATCGAGAGATGTGGGGTTCGATCCCAACTGTGTCGAAATACAATTTTTTCGGTTTCTGTGTGTTAATTAAAGAAAACCGTGAAAAGAGCGATGACTTTGTCTATTTGCATTGTCCCCGCCTATTTGAAAGATTTTAATCGTATAATCATCTGTACAATAAGTTAAGTACCCGGTCTCTTACAATAACACAATATATAATAAATAGCTGGTGCACAAAATATGGGGGAGGAGAAAAATTATCCTATGCCACAATAAACAAAATTCACGCGATATGTCATCCACAATCTCTGATCTTGCTACGGAACTTCAAAATTCGACAGACGATTGAAATTTAAAAGTTAATCAAACCTCAAGTATTCTCACCAATCGCTCCTATTACCGGTAATTTCTCGTCATACGGATGCGGAAAAAGTGAGAACGGAGATTTTCCGTTAATGGAATTGCGGAAAGGTTTCTGAAAATTCAGAATTTTCCGTTAGCACATCCCTGAAACGGTAATTTACCGTTAATATAAGAAAGAAACTGCGGAAATGTTTCTGAAAATTCAGAATTTTCCGTTATCACATCTCTAAAACGGTAATTTACCGTCAATATAAGGAAGAAACTGCGGGAAAGGTTTCTGAAAATTCAGAATTTTCCGTTAACACATCTCTGAAACGGTAATTTACCGTCAATATAAGAAAGAAACTGCGGAAAGGTTTCTGAAAATTCAGAATTTTCCGTTAACACATCTCTGAAACGGTAATTTACCGTCAATATCAGAAAGAAACTGCGGAAAGGTTTCTGAAAATTCAGAATTTTCCGTTAACACATCTCTGAAACGGTAATTTACCGTCAATATAAGAAAGAAACTGCGGAAAGGTTTCTGAAAATTCAGAATTTTCCATTAACACATCTCTGAAACGGTAATTTACCGTCAATATAATTAAGAAACTGCGGAAAGGTTTCTGAAAATTCAGAATTTTCCGTTAACACATCTCTGAAACGGTAATTTACCGTCAATATAAGGAAGAAACTGCGGAAAGGTTTCTGGAAATGCAGAATTTTCCCGTGGTACGAAAAATCCGTGAAATTAAGATTTCTTTCCGTCATTTAACGGAAAATGCTGTATCAGAAATATGCTTCGTCAATTCACGAAAGAAATGACGGACGGTGGCTCGTGAATTTCAGATTTTTTTTACCGTGTAATCTTTTCTAAACAACCAGGATCTGCGTAAGCACTTTGTTCCAACAGGATTTCGGATTTTTTTCGCCCACAGAATATCGTGATTCTTTTCCCGATCAACAAAAGACATAAATAATAGGGAGAGTAAGTTCCTATTCAAAGAGTTATTTCATTCATGGTAATGCGATGACCAATCTTTTATAAAATGCGTGGGAGGCTTTTACTTTCATCTACCTCCCGTAGAGTCGTTTGCGCAAACCGCAGAATCATACTTTCAAAATAACTTTTTTTTTTCTTCGCTCCAAAAGATGCCTCCCATGATTACCACTCATTTGCAGCTGGAAAACCATGTTGACTCAGTGTTTTCGTAATACAATTACCAGAAGCGTTAGAAGTTAAGGTGATATAATAGGTTAAACTGTTCATTCAACTGATGATGCGTAACTGCCCTTAAAAGAGGTCACGGTCTTTTGAAACAGAAGTTCATGAATTGGTAATAAGCCTACAACGTTTTCTTTCAAGTAAAAGTGTTGAAGGGTTTTTGAAAAGCTAAAATTTATGAAGAAAAATATTAAATTCAGATATATTTTCTTATCAGCCTATATATTATTAAACAAGAAAAATGACACCGAATTTTCGGGTGTAATGAGCACGTCTTTTGAATCCGTTTTGACGAGAATTAAATTTATCAAAGCTATTCAAAGTCAATGGAACCGGTATGGAAAACAATAGTATCTGACCGAAGAAAGAAGTTTTTCAATCGGGTTTTTAATCCCGCAGATATTGCTGTAAACGGGATCGTCATCTTACGCCCTCTGGTTGCAGACTTGTGCGTTGAGAAAAATTTTAAGTTTATAATGAATATAGCTTTTAACTACTAAGCTAATTATAATGAATTCAGCTTCTTCTAATGCTTTATAATGAATATAATGCTTCTGCTACTAGTTTCTTCTAGTAATGGTTGTTGTTTGTTAATTATATCATGAATAAACGTTCCTGCTAGTAGTGTAGTAATAATAATGAACAAGCTTTTAACTGCTAGTAATGTTGTAGTAGTAATTAAGATGAATAAAGTCTTATGCTGGTTGTTAATAATAATCACCTAATGAAATAAACCTAACAGCCAGACAGAGATCTGACAAAACTATGAACTGAGAAAAACGTACTTACAACAAATTCTTTATTAGTGAAACTTCTGGCTCTCACATAAACGAAGATCTCTTTATACAACAACAGCTTTCTGACACATAAACCACAGCTCACTCTACGCACATCAACAAAAAGCTCTCTCACATAAACAAAACGCTCTCTCTATACAACAACAAACGCTCTCTCACATAAACAAACGCTCTCTCACATAAACAAACGCTCTCCTACGTATCGTTGAACGCGCCTATTTATACTGGCTACCACCACGTCATGACTTACACTCATTGCCAGATCTCATTCAGCGGGAGAAATAACATCTCGTTCAGTAAGAAGATAATTTACATAGTAAAATAAAATAACCAGAGATAGTAAAAATTAAAAGGAAAGTGAATCTAGAGTATACGTTACAAGTTATGTGAGAAACATTTCGCAGCGGAAACGCTCTCCAACTAAGAAAGATTTTTTCAAATGGGACTCTTCGAAGTAGAGATATGGACAAATATAAGATATACATCTACGCATCCTGGCGGAAAAAGCATGCATTATTTTAGGAAGAAAGTATTATCAAAAGGTTTTTCGATATGAGCGGTATCGGTCCAAGAAAAAAGATTTTTAGTCGAGTTTCAGGAACTCAGATTTTGCAGCAAATACATCAGAAGCGGAAATTAACACTTATGCCCCCTGGTGGCCAAACCATTCTTTACCAAATATTAGAAATTATATGAAAAATCATTTTTAATCAGGAGCTGTATGCGATACAGGAAGAATTTTTCAAATCGGAGTTTTAGAAGCAGAAATATCGGGGAAAATGCAATTTAGTCTTGCGTCCCCTGGCAGAAAGTCTATGATTTACTTGAAATTTTTTAATTCATATGAAAAACATTTCGCACCCGAAACACTGTCCAACAGAGAAGGAATCTTTCAAATCGGACTCCAGAAGTAGAAATATTGACAAAAATAAGATACACATCTACGCCCCCTGGCGTAGAAATCATGCATTATTTTAAGAAGAAAATAGTCCTTAAAGGTTTGTCGACGTGAGTAGTATCGGTCCGCAAACGAATTTTTGTTTCAATCGAGATTTTAGAAGCTCAGATTTTGCTACAAATATGTACAAAAAAAGTAAACATTAACACTTACGCCCCCTGGTGGCCAAAGTATTCTTTACCAAAAATTACAAATTATATGCAAAAATCTTCCATCAGAAGCTGTATCTGCTGAAGAAAAAAGTTTTCAAATAGTAGTTTCAGAAGAAGAGATATCGGGGAAGACGTAATTTACTGTTACGCCCCCTAGCGGAAAATCTCTGCGTAACTTATAAAAGTAACTATACCTAAAATACTTTTCGACATAAATGGAACCGGGAGATAAGAAGTTTTTCAATCGGATGTTTAGAAGCAATTATATGTAATAAAATGTATTTTGAATTCGTTATCATCTGCGTTTACGCCCTAGCGGCGAAAATGTGCATCGTAAAAACAAAAAACTAAATTAAGGATCATCATTCGCATATTTCAAGCTTCCTATTGTAAAAAGAATTTTTCAAATCGGACTAATAGTTACTGAGATATGGTGTCTACAGACGGACGGACGGACGTGCGGACAAACCAATAACATAAGCACGATTTTTTTTTACGAAAGACGTGTTAAAAAGTACTAAGACTGAATTTGTAAAAAATTACCTACTTAATTCACATGTCAAACCTTTTCTGAGAAGATGTTTGCAGCTTCTAAAATATTTATTCTGGCAGGGAGTATAGAAAGCACTTAATTTTTGCATTAGGGTCTTCAGAGGAGGATCGACTCACCGGGAATTTTTCCGGTGAACCACACGAGAAGTGATCCACTTTTATACAGAATGCGCGAATAATTATTTTGATAATTATGAAAAGTAATCGTTAACTTCATTTGAGCTTTATTTCTGTATGAAACGTTACTTCCTTTCAAAAACATACAACGTTTCTTTCTATCTGCATGTTCGGTGCTTTCTCTAAAATGGCATAGGAAAATTCTCTCTATACTTATGTCAGATAAGTGCCTCCGGACCAAGCTCACTGTTATAAAGTTATTAAGCTGAAGCTAACTACAGGTCATTAGACTTTGGGACCAGGGTCATTGGTAGGCCCTACCCTTCTTTTGAAATTTTGAATACTAGTACACATTCTGATGTATCATGATCCTCAGCTCCTTATCGATAGACTGATATGCATTGATGAGCCATTCCATTATGACCACCCCCGGCCTTAGAGAAATGAGCTCGCCTGGAGACCGAACGGTGGCGCAGGTGAAGTTTACAGAGCAGTATTTATACAACTCGAGGACCGGCTTTTGGTTAGTAGAGTGTTCGGAGTCAGAATGGGAAAAGCTGCCGATTAATCGGAGTTTGATACAGGGCAAATTGGGATGGCACGGAGCCTCGGAACTACGATCTCGGAAACGGGGCGGCTTGTGGTTTGTTCACGTGCCGCTGTAGTGAGTACGTATAAAAATTGGTGCACAGATGGCCAAACGACGAACCGTCGTCCGCAGTTTATTGATGTCAGAGGGGAGCGGAAACTGTCGCGCATTGTTCACAGCGACCGCAGGGCCACAGTGCGACAAATCTCCCATAGCCACAAGAATGGAGATCGGGGCAATGTGTCACAGCTCACAGTTCATTGCAGCCTTCTGCGCGTGAGTCTGCGTAGCCGAAAATCCCCATGCTCACTGCACGTCATCGCCAACAACGCATGAAATGGGCCCAAGATCATAGAGATTGGACCGTGGATGATTGAAAGAAAATGGCCTGGTCTGACGAATCAAGATTCCTGGTGCATCACGTGGACGACCGAGCGCGGATACGTCGATTACTAACGGAGGCTATTGCACCTAGAAGCACTGTTGGGCGTAAACAGGCCGGCGATGGCGGTGTTATGCTGTGGGCGATGTTTTCTTGGGACACTTTAGGCCCCATTATCCCAATAACACAATCCCTGACAGCTGTCAGCTATCCAAACATCGTTGCGGACCAAGTTCACCTATTCGTGGCAACTTCTGGTGCCGGCCATTACCAGCAAAATAATGCGCCAAGCCACACTGCCAGAATCACCAAGGAGTGGTTCGAGGAGCATGTTGGTGACTTTCTGTTAATGCCCTGGCCTCCACATTCACCTGACATGAACCCAATCGTACATTTGTGGCTCCACTTTGAAGAGCGGGTTCGCGCTAAATCACCACCACCCCGAAATGTACGGGAACTGGAGGACCTGCTGTTGACATTATGGTACCAGATACCCCAGGATACCTATCGCCACCTCATGGAAGTTATGCCTTGCCGAGTGGCCGCTTCTTTGCGGGCTAAAGGGGGTCCTACAGCTTATTAGGGGGGGGTGATCTTAATGTAATAGCTCATCGGTGTAGAGTACAAAACGTTTCTCCGGCAGAGATATATTGAAATCCGCATCGCAGAAATACCCTGGTCACAAAAAGTTAGGGATACTGCGGTTTGGAAGGGAAAACATGGGTGTATGCAAGTGTATGTATGAGATGTACTGAACCGGTTATGTTTAATATCATCGAAATGGGGTCAAAGATCAGGGCATAGGAGCGTGATTTATTCTACAACGATTATCCTCATAACTTGAGTAATGATTTCTGGTATGTTGGAAAGCGTATCATAATCAATGCATTGCATGATTTTACTAACTTGTTTTTTTTTTTATGGGAAAACACTTCTACACCATAAAAAAATTTTCTGAAATTCACGAGCCATTTTCCTTGGTTTTGCAGGGTACGAAAAATTCGTGAATTAACGAAGCATATTCCTGATACAACCTCTTCCACAAAATGACGGAAAATAACCTGATTTTCACGAATTTTTCGTATCCCTGCAAAATTCTGAATTTTCAGAATTCCTTCCTCCATTCCTTTCGCATGCTGACGGTAAATTGCTGTGTTTATGATGTGTTAACCGAAAATTCTGAATTTTCAGGAACTCTTCCGCAGTCTTTTTCGTATGTTAACCGAAAAACTCTGTTTTCATTTTTTTTTTTTTTCCGAATCCATGTGACCTAAATTTTCCGGTAGTAGGGGCGATTTACAGGAATACTGATTTTGAAGTTCTGTATCTAGATTGCATGAAATGTTGGTGATTGTGGCACCGGATATTCCTTCCCTTCTTCTCCATTTTATGCACCAGCTATTGTAAATTGTGTTACCGTAAGACACCAAGTACATAAATTATTGTACAGGTGATTATATGATGTCTATGTATCAGTCTTTGGAACCCCCTAAAACAAACGCTATAGTAGCTATCAAGAGTAAATTTTATATTTAGGAGTTTTGTGAAATAATAATACAGAGGGTGAGTCGAAAGCTTTGGAATATTTGGATCACTTTATGTCGTCATGCGTACTTTTACGACGAAAGCTGAAGAGCATTCAGAGTATATAGGCCATCGTGTTGCACCGTCTTTAGCCATCTGTCTGCCAGTTCTTCGGTTCCGCGGCGGTACCAGTTCTTGTCCTTCGAGGCGAAGAACTCCTTCACCACAGTTGCCACCTCCTTCTGGTTATTGAAGCGCCGCTCGCGAAGGAAGTTGGCCATGGACCATTCAACTTCCTTCGCGAGCGGCGTCATAATTCGACGGGGCAAGGTCCGGACTATATGCTGGGTGTTGTGGCGTACATTCTAAAATAACTTTCATTTTTGGTTCCTTTTCCTATGTAAATTTGAGTTTGTTCTCCTTTACAGTTTCCAAATTTAACGTGATATCTCATTTAAAAATCGATAAGCAGCTAATAATCAGGGGAACATATGGGAAACAGTTTTTCCATTAAACGAGTAGAATTGGGGGAGGGGGAATTCTAGTTCGTCTTTGGGAACTGGTAATTAAATTTTGTCTTCCACATATCTTAGGTCAGTTACTCAACTATTGTGGAAATGCATTCCATGTAAAACTAATGAATAAAAATTGTGAATATTTTCCCTCACAAAATGTATCTCGAGGGTTTTTTATTTATTTATTAACATCTGGGTGAAACAAATACTCTAGTTTCCTGGCTGCTATTAGTTATTAAGGTTGTAACAAGGTTTTAAGGCATAACCAGAAAAAATAACAATCTTACAAGTTTTGGAAATACAGCACAAATGATTTATCGTACACGTTTTGCATCTAATACAACTATGTATAACTCGAGAAATGATAGCATATCAGGTGATACCCTAGTACAATGATGCAGAACCTATGGCACGCGATGAGGGTAGTGTTAACCCGTCACCACAGCATTAGCAAACCCCTACATTTTTCGTAATCGCCCGTCAAATTATTTTTTTATCCGTGCTGAACACTGAACTTGGGCTAATGTTACTCAAAGAAATATTTGAATTATAGAAACATGCTTAGACTATAAAATTTGTCGAAATACGAAAATCATTTGGGGAATGACTTTTCGTTACTATAAATTCTTGAAAGTTACAAATGCGACTCTATAACGAAGTAAATTTCTCCGTCATTTTTATCCGCGCCGGGGCTCGAACCCGGGTCCCCTCATTCCGGAATAAGTTGCTCTACCAATTGAGCTACGCGGACGTTTTATTCTGATTCCTATCTGCCTTTATGTCGTGTGCGTCCTTTGGGCAGGTACGTCACATCATCTCCCCCTTATTTAATTTTTTTTTTTTTTTTCGAAGTGCTGGAGAAAGGATTCTCTTATTTTTCCTATCTCGCGGTGTGGAAAGAACATCACACCAATGCGAGATTTTGAACGGTCGGGTCATCCGGATAGTTCGGGCGCCATTATAACGAAGTAAATTTCTCCGTCATTTTCGGTCTACGCCGAGATTCGAACCCTAGGCTGCTTATTCCGGAACAAGTCGCTCTACCAACTGAGCTATGCAGACATTTGTTCTGCCTACTATCTGCCTTTATGTCGTGTGCGTCCTTCGGGCAGGTACGTCACAACTCTTATTGGACAAAAAGATACTCTCTTCAAGATTTCTTCAGAAGACGAACCTCGCGTGTAAAGCCTTACGATATGTGTCACGCAAAAGAAGACAGCATGACTGCTTGGTTCCCATATGAAAGGTATCTAAAATATAGTAATTTTTAGATAAAGGAACTTATATTTTAACTTTATATATCTTCAAATTTTTTAATAGTCAAAGAAATCGTAATCAAGAAGTTTGCAATCCCTCCACGACGTGTCAAAGAGAGCTTACTAGGAAGATAGCCTGCAAAAAGTTTAATAAAAGTAACAAAAAGTCATTCCACGAACGTCTCATATTTCGACAAACTGAATTTGGGGTCAAACCTGCACAAGTGCAACGAAATGTGCCAGCCAGCACCAATGCTCCTTCAATGTCATGTGTTCAGTGTTTCTTTCAAGCATACATCCAAGGGGGCGAAGACCTCGCGGAAACGACCATTCGCCCCCCCTCCGGGGACATTTTAGGATACCGAGCCAAATTTTAATAAATTCAGGCTATGATGAAAAAGGAAGTTTCGTTTCTTTTTACACTACAAATATTTCTCCAATTATATTTTTTTAAATATTTGTTCAAATGGTACTAGTTTTATTTTATTTTATTTTATTAAAAAGTGTATTACGACGCATGGTATTCTTCAAAATATAATAAGTAGACTAATCATACCTAATTGCCTGGGGAATCGTGATTCAGGATCAAGAGTGGGTTGAATGCATTTTAATAGATGAAAATTTCAAGCCTGCGGAACCCCCCTCCTTTAGCTGAAGAAAGTTTGTTATTCCTGAAATGTTTGAAGAAGTAATAACTGTATCAGAGATGTATATAGAATTATTTTTCTTCGGGGGGGGGGGATTTTTTTTTTTTGAAATCCACCATCTGGAACACAAAGTTAATGAAAAATTGAAGAAAAACTAAAGCATTTTCTTTTCAATGTAAGTCGATACATTTTTATTAAATTAAGGCATTTTTTCTAATGTAAGTCGCATTTTAACCAAAAACCAAAAAAATGACACATTTTCCGGGGGAGGAGGTGGCAAGGTCCTCTCTAAATGCGCCCCTGTGCTAGATATATAGTAATGACTTCTATATATATAAATATAGTAGTTAAAATTATTATAGTGTATATAAAGCAAATGAAAAACTTGCTCCCTATAGTGTTCCATCCCCCCCCGGCCAAAAAGTCCTGAAAGAAACACTGCATGTGTTTCGTACCGCAAGGAATGAAATATCAATTTTAGAATTTTAGCTTTGTGAAAACATGCAAAATAGAGAAGAGTGGTAAATAACGATGAGTAGCGAGAAAATAAAAGGTGATTTTCAAAATCGGAAGTTCTTTGATGCTTGGACATTCAAATACTGTTTTCTTAATAATGATGATGTAATAATGTTTCTTTTGTGCAATGCTACAATAGCGGTAGCAAAGGAATGTAACGTGAAACAGCGTTATGAAAAGAAGCACATCGTATTCTCATCAGTTCAAGGAAATGAACATTCTCGAACAATTTAGCACTTGAAGAAGTATCTGAAAAATTAAACTGGTTATTTTCAGAAACAGACATAGTTGGATTCTTGTGTTGAAGTAAGCTCGAGTTGGCTTGAGTGTTGCCCAGCTAATTGCAAAACGTGGGCAACCGTTTACCGATTGCATAAAAAAAAATGTGTCCTGAAAAAAACCGCAAATTTCAGAAATTCAGTTTAAATAGGATGACTATTCAAAGAAGAGTGCAACAGTGAAATAAATATGTTGATGAGCAACTGAAGCAGGCAACTACGCAATTTGAATATTTCTCCATTGCTGTTTATGAATCGACAACACCTCAGTCGCTCAATTCGTTGTGTTTTCTCGCGCTGCATAGATCAAAATTTCTTTAGCATTTTATGGAAAAAAAAATTTACGTTTCTACATGAAAACAGAAAGGACACTAAGCGTTTGAAACAACCAGTTTTCAATGCGATTTAGCATTTCTTACTGATATAACAAGATATTCAAAAAATTTGAACATGAAACTGCAAAGGAAAAATCAGTTCATTTTTCATCTGGTGAACAGCATAAATGTGCAAAGTTTTGGTTGTACAAAACCAAAACTTTGCACAGTTACTCTATTGTAAAAAATTGAAGGAAAAATTTCCTCACATGAAAATGGAATATGAAGCTCAAATTAATAGTTTACTTAAATCATTCAGTGAGCGGTTTTCAGAATTTGAGAAATGTCATATGAAAACCGATTTATTTGTGGCAAACCATTCTCCATGCCATTTTCTTGTACTCAGTACCAGAAAATATACAACTAAGTTTATTTGATTTGCTTGCAGAGCTCAGATTTTTGCAAAAATTAGTTCAAAGAGAATTCAATACTTCACTTCTATGCATCATTATCAGATGAATTTTCACGTTTAGAACGTGATGCAACTTTGTGTGCCACAATGCTTACAAGCATCTATATCAGTGTAAAAATTTTTCATTGATAAATCTGAACATATCGAAGTCAAGAAACAGATTGACAGATGAAAACCTTTCAACTAGTTTGCATACTGCTACGTCAACAATTAAAACAAATATTAGGAACATCAAAAATTCAAGCTCAGTCATCGCGTTAACCACATTGGTCCCTGGTAAGATTTTTTTTTACATATTTTTGGCTCACTACCCAAAAAAAGGTGGTTGCTTCTAGTATATAATATGCATAGTAATTATTCTTCGATGGATATTGGTAAAGTTTTATTGAGGTATGGCAAAATTTTTAGTATACAGTTTTAGATGTAGTCAATCTCAAAAAGGTTGGGAACCACTGTAAACAGTTGGTGCAACAATACTCAACTCCCGAATTAATCCCTTGGGCTGTTTTACTACTCACAGTACAGTCAATGTAATCTCTTAATTTTTCACTAGCACACAGGAAGGAAAGTGTGCAGGCTTTGAAATACTGTTTCAGCTCAACTCAAATTTAGAACTACAGCAAGCAAATAATGCTTATAAGTGCCACAGATATCGTAATCTAAACACCACACAAAAAATAATTTTACACCCTCTTACATTTTTCACACAAAACTGGTACCACAGTCAGCCAGTTTGACTACACGAAATAATGTAACAAGAGTTTTTAATAGACTTTAAAGCATAAGAATAATAACTGTATTCACTTCAGGTAAAAAATTGGGGAAAATTCAGAATTGGGATTAATGTTATGGTCTCACACACGATAGGACCATCAAATTAATGGTAAAAACGATTATAATCTAACGTAAAGTGATTGTTTTATAAAACTGACATACATTAGAATATACACGACATGTGAAAAATGCACCACAGCCCCGGTGCAAAAAAAACATTTTGGCAAAATGTATACATCTTACGGAAATGCTAAACCGTTAAACTGAGATAGACTGGCGTGCAAAAGTTAAGGACGAGACGGTTTTTGGAATCTAACGTCGTGCAGAAGTGCTCCACATCGACTCAATTCATACCATAAGATTCCCAAGATGTAAGAATATGGGACAAGTGAGCAAAACTGTCCAAACAAGGAATCCAAAGGATACAAAGGCACTTTATTGAAAAGGTAGCTTCGAGCACAACTGGACAGAAGACAGAAACGTCCATGTGACAGGCGGCTGCTAAGAAAAATTCAGTCTTTAGTACGGGATATGATCACCCCTGACTGCGTTGCAGGATTTGCAACGTCTGTCCATGCTGAGGACGAGGTTGTCAAGGAGCTGTTGAGGCATCGCGGCCCATTCCTCTTGTAGCGCCAATCGCAACTGCGGAATCGTTGCTGGCGGCTGGTGACGTGCTGCCAAGCGTCTCCCGAGAAGGTCCCACACGTGTTCGATTGGATTTAGGTCCGGGGACCTTGCGGGCCAATCCATGCGTTGAATATCTTCACTCTAGGTGTAGCGTTGTCGTCCATGAAGAGGAACTCAGGACCCACAGCACCTCTAAACAGACGCACGTGAGGCAAAAGAACATCGGTACAATAGCGGACACCAGTGACTGAACCTCCCTGGAAGATGTGGAGTTCAGTACGGCTACCAAGCATGATACCGCCCCAAACGAGAACTTCGCCACCTCCAAAGCGGTCCCTTTCGATGATGTTGGAGGTGTGATTGCGTGTTCCCTGCTCTCTCCAGATACGTATACGTCCAGAATCGCTCGTCAGACTAAATCGGCTCTCATCCGTAAAGAGAACTCGACTCCATTGCTGATGTGTCCAGTTCTTGTGTTCCTGGCACCACAGAATCCGCCGTCACCGATGAGCAGGCGTTAATGGCACACACCGTACTGGTCGTCGTGCAAATAGACCACCTTTGTGCAGCCTCCTGGCCACGGTAAAACGCGATAACGGATGTCCAGTTGTCTGTTGCATGTGCCTTGCGATTTCTCCCGCTGTCTGCTGTCTGTCTCTTCTCGCCTGTAGGACAATATACCGGTCGTCCGCCGCCGTGGTTGCTCGTGGACGACCACTGCTAAACTCTCGAACAATTGCTCCTGTCGTTTGAAATGCTCTCCAAGCTCGTGAAACGATGCTGTGAGCGATCCCGAACTCCTCGGCCACACTAGTCACGCTTCGACCTTCTTCCAACTTCCGAATGACGTGACCTCGGGTAAAGTCATCCAGATGTCGTCTACAAGATTGCCTGTTGGCCATATCACGTGGTGGCAGTAACTCGACGTCGTTCAAACCGATGTACACCGTGCAATAACTTTCACCGAATTGCTGAGCGTACACCGCCCGTGTGCTTTATAGCCTTCCGACACTCCCTCCCCCTACGTCATGCTGCATATATGCGCATGCCCTACCGTACCGGACCCTAGTCTATTTCCTGAGTGGTCTTTCAGTCCGTTCTGCTTTCTCGTTCCGCTGTTATGCTAATTTCTCCCCTTCGTTCTTAATTTTTGCACGCTAGTGCAGCTTTACCAACAAAACATGCATAACAAATTCTTTTTCCAATGCATATATAAATAACTAAACTGCACGTTATATTACTCAAGACAGAAAAGAAATATTACCTGTAAGTCAGTGTAGGTCTCACAGCAATACCAGCGGGTAGAAGTGATCTTTTTTCTTCAACAATGCTGTATTTTCTTCTGTTGCAGTGCTAAAGGAACACTATATGATATTACGAGTGTTGATTTGTTTTGTTTTTTTTTTGAAAAAAAAATCACAATAATAAATAAAAAATGAACAACTTCACTGCAAGACACTAACGGACAAATGGCGTTCACAGCTACACGTGCAGAGTGTTGAGATCGGGGTCCAGGCAGTCCAGGGAAGCTAAGACTCTTGGTCACATGACTAAATCGTTTCACCGCCTCTTCTTTCTAGTTGGCTATGGGTCAGAGTGAGTGACGTAGGAATGTGATAAGAACGTTAGATAAAAAGGACGATACAGCAGCTGCTTAGTGTGTGTGTGTGTGTGTGGGGGGGGGGGGGTGATGTTCGATTGCTGCTAAGATAAATGTGAAATTTACAACTTGTGCCATATTGTGGAGTTCTTCAATTATTACTGGACCAGTAAAAGGTTATCGTAAGCCTGACTTCTGTATATGTTTCGTCTGGCCGTAAAAGCTTAGTTAGGAACCATTGCATCGTATTATCATTTATTTTAATATTTCCTTAGTCATGGTTTTAGACATAGCGTAACACCAATCTTGCTCACTAAAAAAGGTTACGTTATGGTGTGGCATCAGTTCGATACCCTCAAGTTCTTGGAGTTCTGCCCGGGTCGTTCGCGCGGTGTGAGGCCGAGCGTTGTCCTGCTGTAGGAGAGCGTGCTTTCTGTTCACCATTGCCGGGTACTTCTCCTCCATAACGGCATACATCCGCTCCAGCTGTTCAAAGTAGAGGTTGGCGTTGATGGTCCGACCGTCTGGAACAAATTCGTAATGGATTATCCCCTCGAAATTCCACCAGACGCAGAGCATCACCTTGTGCTCGAAGCACCCACGTTTGGCAACAGGTTGTGGAAGCTGGACCAGGCTCAAGCACTGCTGTTGTGTGTTAAGATTACGGAAATAGACCCACTTTTCATCGCATGTAACAATTCTCTTGCTGAAACGTACATTGCCGCCCCGGTGGCGCAGTGGTCTAAGGCGCTGGCCTCTGATCATTCGTCCGTAAGGGGTGCGGGTTCGAATCCCGGTGAGGCATGGATGTTGTGTTTGTCTTACGGCACTGGCTCTCTCCCTTCCCTGGAACCAGTGACCCTAAATTAGGGACGGGCGACTGCTTATAGCCCATTGAGTTGCTCACGGTGGTCGTTAAAACTCCAATAAAAAAAAAAAGAAACGTACATCGCGCGGGTTTTCTAAGAGTTTCGTGCACACTTCCACTCGGCGGTTTGCTTCAGCTGGCGTCAGTTTGTGAGGGACAATGTGCGGCAGCTCCTGTAGACCTTGCCGAGGTCCTGAAGGTGACGAACCACGGTGGTCTGTGATATGCCCAGCTCGCTTGATAATTTCCGAATGCTGGTTGTCGGATTTGCCTCTACGGCCTGGCGCACGGCCTCCGAATCCATGGTTCGCGTTCTACCTGACCTTGGCTGATCGTCGAGGTTTCTGTCACCTGAGCGAAATTTCTTGAACCATCTGGTTGCGGTGATGTGGCCCACGGAACCTTCCCCTTTCGCATGACAAATGTTTCGTGTTGCTTGAGCAGCGGTATGACCGATTTTAAACTCGTAAAGCAAAAGTTCCGTAATTAGCCTGCTGTGGCTGTTCATGCTTTAGGCGTCGCAACCACTGTCTGAACGAAGACATGCAATGCTGTTCACAACAACGACTACCACTTTATATCCCTTTCGACTGACTGACTTGAACTAGTTTAAACACGTGGCATATCCGCCGCAGCACATGCGTTTATGCAAATATTGCAAAACTTTCGATTCGCCCTCTGTATAAAGCAATATACTTCACCTTTTCTTAAAATAATTGGCAGCCCGGTGGCGCAGTGGTCTAAGCGCTGGCTTGTGACCACTTGTCCGTGAAGGGTCCGGGTTTGAATCCCGGTGAGGCATGGATATTGTGTTTGTCTCCCGGTACTGGTTCTCTCCGTTCCCTGTAGTCAGTGGCCCTAAATTAGGAACGTGCGATTGCTTATAGCCCATTGAGTTGCTCACGATGGTCATTAAATTAAACCTTCAATAAAAATTAAAAAAAAAAATTGAAATTCATTGTCAGTTTAAAGAGATCTCAAGTTCCAAAGCGTTCTGTTGTTTCGAAAATCGCAAAGAAAAAAATGTTAAATTAAGCCCTCCCACAGAAAGAATAAAATTATAGCAAACCTGTTCAGAAAACAATAACATCAGAAAATCAAATGGCTAATTCTCCCGTGTTAATAGGCTCCTAAAAAAACAGCTCCTATTCGCGGAATTAGAGTTCTACCTTGAAAGTGACTGAGATTCCTGAGTCACATTGGCTTAGAGATAAGGCGTGCGTCTTTTACTGAGCCAACGCAAACGACCTCGGATCAAATCCCACCGGTGCGAAAGGATTCTTTGGTGTAAGGGATCTTTGATTTTACGAAATTTCTGTATAAATACGGAACAAGCCGAAACTTATTTTTGTGAAATATACGGAATTAATGACTACGGAAAGTCCGTCAAAATAGTTTTTTTTTTTTTTTTTTTTTTGAATCCGTCTTTCATCAAAAGACTGACTCCTACCAGCAACTTTGTTCCACGTTCTTTTAAGTAATGTTCCGTGAATTCGCGTCTATTACTTTTTGCAATGTATGAGGGGCATCCTGAAAGTAATACCTCCTTCTTAATAACTTTTGAAATTTTGAAGTGATTTAAATGAAACTGCACTTGTAACGTACCAGGAGATGTGACGTACCTGCCAGAAGGACGCACACGACATAAAGGTAGATAGGAATCAGAATAAAACATCCGCGTAGCTTAATTGGTAGAACAACTTATTCCGGAATGAGTGGACCCGGGTTCGAATCCTGGCGCGGATAAAAATGACGGAGAAATTCACTTCGTTATAATGGCGCCCGAACTATCCGGATGACCCGACCGTTCAAAATCTCGCATTGGTGTGATGTTATTTCCACACCGCGAGATAGGAAAAATAAGAGAATCCTTTCTCCGGCACTTCAAAAAAAAAAAAAAAATAATAAGGGGGAGATGATGTAACGTACCAGGAGATGTGACGTACCTGCCAGAAGGACGCACACGACATAAAGGTAGATAGGAATCAGAATAAAACGTCCGCGTAGCTTAATTGGTAGAGCAACTTATTCCGGAATGAGTGGACCCGGGTTCGAATCCTGGCGCGGATAAAAATGACGGAGAAATTCACTTCGTTATAATGGCGCCCGAACTATCCGGATGACCCGACCGTTCAAAATCTCGCATTGGTGTGATGTTATTTCCACACCGCGAGATAGGAAAAATAAGAGAATCCTTTCTCCAGCACTTCGAAAAAAATAATAATAAGGGGGAGATGATGTAACGTACCAGGAGATGTGACGTACCTGCCAGAAGGACGCACACGACATAAAGGTAGATAGGAATCAGAATAAAACGTCCGCGTAGCTTAATTGGTAGAGCAACTTATTCCAGAATGAGTGGACCCGGGTTCGAACCCCGGCGCGGATAAAAATGACGCAGAAATTCACTTCGTTATACACTGACATGTACTATATGTTACCAATGTGTAAACATTTTTTTTTTTCAGAAACAATTTTTTTTTTTTTCACAATTGGAAAAAAATATCATGAATGACAGAAAAAAGCAGCGACTGTAATTGAATTCATGGAAAAAGAGGGATGTGAGGCTCCAGAAATCCACAGAAGACTCCTGGCGGTTTATGGAGCTGCCACAATCGACATCAGTAATGTCCGAAGATGGATGAAGAGGTTTCGAGAGGGTGAAAGCACAGTGTCGGACCAACAAGCGAGTGGAAGACCCACAACTGCAGTGACAGATGCCAACAGGCAACGAGTAAAAGACCTTATCACAGCTGATCGTAGTGTCACCATCCAGGAGTTGTGTGATGCAATTCATTGTGGTCATAGTGCTATGGGAATATTAGTTATGAACACTAGCTAGAAAATTTTGTTCAAAGTGGATTCGAAGAAATCTAACCCGAGAACAATGTGAATAAAGGGTGGACATGTGTCGGACCTCTTGGACTGTTTTTCTCTAACGTTGTGACGGGGGATGAAACCTGGGTGTTCTTTCATGACCCAGAAACAAAACGTTCGTCAATGGAATGGCCCCGCACATCTTCACCTCGACAGAAAAAAGGGAAAACAACTCCTTCCGCAGGGAAAGTGATGGTGAGAATTTTCTGGGACAAACGTGATGTCATTTTGACTGATTTCCTTGAACGGGGTGCAACAATAAACAGTGCTTACTATGTGTAGATATTGAAGAAGCTAAAGGAAGCTATCAAAAGGAAAAGGCATGACATTTCACTTCATGGAGTTGTTTTACTCCATGATAACGCACGTTCCCACACCTCAAAGGAGACTTCACAGGCTATTGACAAAATGGGGTGGACTGTGATGCTCCAACCTCTCTACAGTCCTGATTTGGCTCCCTCAGACTTTTTCCTGTTTGCCCCTTTGAAAAACACCCTTCATGGGGAACGTTTCGACGATGTGACATACGTTAAACTAGCTGTGAACTCATGGGGAAACGACAACCTCAGGAATTTTTCCAAAATGAATTTTACCAATGGGTTCAAAGAAGGCGGAAATGTATAGAAAGTGATGGACAATACTTTGAATACCCTAGCATTATTAACAATATGTCCAGGTAGTTTTTTTTTTTTTTTTTTTTTGATTGGAGGTTTAACGACCACCGTGAGCAACTCGATGGGCTATAAGCAGTCGCCCGTCCCTAATTTAGGGTCACTAGTTCCAGAGAAGGGAGAGAGCCAATGCCGTAAGACAAACACAACATCCATGCCTCACCGGGATTCGAACCCGGACCCCTTCCATCGCTTGGACCACTGCGCCACCGGGGCGGCGTCCAAGTAGTTTGCCACCTAGTTTCACATTTTTGCTGCTACAAATAAAAATCTTATGAGGGACGAGGCCATTACTTTCAGGATGCGCTTTGTACATCATAAATTGTAGCGTTTTCTTGTTTTTTTTTTTTTTTTACTTTCGCTGCCGATTTGACTTTAAACAAACCATTATTAAGGAACAACTTAATAACCATTTAAAGCCAAAATTTCACAAAATTAAACATTCCGAAATTTCGTTTATACGTTTTTAAGGCCATCGCCTAGAAAAAACATGCTTATAACGGGGGTTTCACTGTAGCGAGATTGTTGTCTTGTGCGGCGCATGCCCCGTATATCCCGAAAATTACGGTACTTTGGTGTTTCGCGAAAACGTTTTATTAAGTTCCGAACATCTGAAACTGGAGCCTGTTTCCTTCTACTGTATTCGTAGCCGGAATTCTGCACTGATCAACGCATGGGTGTAAAAATTATTTCAATTCCAAGCACGTTTTTCTACGAAATTCAGAACAATGAAGAAAAATATTTAAGAACCGTTTGAAGCCTCACAGTTTTGACCCACTAAAGGAAAAGATAGATTCAATGTAATTTGAGACAGCATTGGAAAGAGATTTTACAGATTCTAATCAAATTAAATTGACAATTTTTCATGTGTCCATTATCCACCCTCGCATTCTCAAATTATCAAATTAACGAAAAACTGCCTCCTTGAAAAGAAAAGTATTGAATAACTTTGAACTGTTAATCTTAAGATAACATTGCTGCTCAAATTATCTCATGATCTCTGAAAAACGAAGCTGTACTTCCCTTTTCTAAACGATGGATGCTTGTATTAGGTTTTTCCGCGTTGTAACCCCCCCCCCTACCCCGCTGAACGAAGTCACTACGCGTGGGTGGAGAGACGCTGCTTTCAGATGAGGCATTACAAAAGCATGGACTTTGGTTTTGAAATGGTACATAATGTCCTTGCTGAGGAGAGTAATACTGCGTCGTAGAAATGAAACTAAAAATCTGCCGTTTATTTGCCATAACACGAACCACTATCTCTGGGGCATATTTTAAGATAAATCTTAAATGCATAATTAGTTTTCTGAATACAACTGTGGATGGTTATCAATTTAAAAGAAGTGCTGATCGCAAGGCATTTTCGTAGTCTATGAAAAGCCGTGATCAACATACGACAACATTCTAAAGAAAAATGAGAGATAAAGGCTAGCAATTATTGCAAATTACTCCATTCAGGAAACGAGTGTATAAGTTTACTTATGAAGATCACAGGTCAGATAGCCAAAGTACGTGAGCTAAATATGTTTTCCCGAATATGTTTGTGTAAGACATAGAAGCAGACTGAAGTAAACAATTACTACCTAGGACGCCAATACAATTTTCTGCGAATATACCAGGCTCCAGTCTTAAGGTGGGCCTCAAGTAATTTTGCTTCCTATACTTCCAATGGGAAAACTTCTGTACACATTTTCTTCACAATTAATGCGTTCCCAAGGATGAAAATTTGAACATCGATTAAAATAGCTTTATTTTATAACTTGGAATACTTAATATTTTCTAAAACGTAACCAGAATTATGCAATCCAACATTTGTTTTTCTACTGACGTCATCAGAGTACAGGTCGCGCCATCTTTTTTCTGGTTTCAACAATACCAAAGGAAAAGTTATTGATTTTTAATATAATTATGGTTATGTTTTAGAAAATATTAAGTATTCCAAGTTAATCGATGTTCAAATTTTCGTCCTTAGGAACGCATTAATCGTGAAGAAAATGTGTACGGATGTTTTTCCCATTGGAAGTATAGGAAACAAAATTACTTGACGTCCAGCTTAAACCCAATAAATTTAACGAGAACTGTCAGAAAAACATATTTTGTAAAAAAAAAAAAAAGTTCTGAAATTCACCAGCCACTTTTCTTTTTCCCTTTCGTGAATTAACGAAGCATATTTATGACACAACCTTTTCCGTGAAGTGACGGAAAGAAATCTGAATTTTACAGATTTTTCGTACCACAGGAAAATTCTGAATTTTCAGAAACCTTTCCACAATTCCTTTCTTATATTGACGGAGAAACTCCGTTCTAGCTTACTCCGTATGACGAGAAATTACCGGTAATAGGAGTGACTTATGAGAATACAGGGGCGGATTTATGGGGTCGCTCAAGTCGCAATCGCGAAGGGCCCCGCTTCCCGGAGGGCCCCCGATTCACTGTGAAAAAAGAAGTAAAGCAAGAGGAGAAAACAAAGGAAAAGAAAATCGAGGAAAAAATATGTTGATGAATATAATATTTTGCGGATTCATAGAAAATCAGTCGTGGTTCAAACTTTTATGTAGTGCTTGTTGTCCGTTCTCTACTTAAGAAATGTAAAGTTGGCTATACTACTTATCAAGCGGGTAAAATTTTGCTAACTGTCATTTAATTTATGCTTGGTGGCGACACTGACCACTGGTAACGTCGAAGCATAACCTAAAATATCGTCTGTATTTCTGTGTTGTCATTCGACCTGCACGTTGTGGTATTATACAGTGTTACTTACTTATATTGTGATTATTAACACCTAACCGTGTCCTTAAAATCGGTATCGTTACAGCTGTTGTTTCTGTTTCCCTTTCATATATGTAGAATAATTATAGAATTATAAAGGGAATACAAGATTACACCATGAAATACAAATTTGGAAGATGTGAATCCGTTTTTTGGTGTAAATATGACATGGATGGCTAGTCAGGTAATATTCGAAAGCCGCCCCCGGTGGCGCAGTGGTCTAAGGCGCTGGCCTGTGATCATTCGTCCGTAAGGGGTCCGGGTTCGAATCCCGGTGAGGCATGGATGTTGTGTTTGTCTTACGGCACTGGCTCTCTTCCTTCCCTGGAACCAGTGACCCTAAATTAGGGACGGGCGACTGCTTATAGCCCATTGAGTTGCTCACGGTGGTCGTTAAAACTCCAATTAAAAAAAAAAAAAAATATCCGAAAACTTGAAAATTTCGTCGTCCTTAAATTCTATCCCGGGCAATCAACGTCATAGAATTCTTAACCACCAGATTTGCTAAACATGGATGCCGGTTGCTTCGACTAGCGAATCCTGTGATGGTTATATTCAAATTAATCGGAAACTTGACCGTTCTGGGTAGTGTAGTGGTTAGCGTACTCGTACGGGAGACGCGGTTTCGATTTCTGCTCCATGACGACGAAATTTTCAAGTTTTCTGTTATTATCTGGATATTATCTGACTTACCATCCATGTCATATTTTCACCAAAAAAAAACAAAAAAACAAATGGATTCACATCTTCAAAATTTATAATAACAGAATTATTTGATGATGAAATTGATTATAGTCCATTTAAAATTGTAGTAAATATATTCGGAACCCGGATGTATCTCAAAACGAAGGGCTCTCAAAAGGTTCGGTGAGACGGGTCCTCTACAGTATAAATCCGCCCCTGTGAAAATATTTGAGATTTGATTAATTTTCAATTCCAATCATCTGTCGAAGGATCTGATTTTGAAGTACCATAGTGAGATCATACACTGAGTGGTCATTTTATTATGACCACCTGACAGTTTTAAGCAAATGAAGTATGGCTGCATGCTCTTACCGCCAGAGGGCGAGGCTAGTATAAAAAGGGACAGCTTAGTGCTTGCGACAGTAGTACAAGTGGTTTTTGGGTGACGAGATGGGTAAAAAATGCGATTTGACGGACTTTCAACGTGTGATGATTGTAGGAGCTCGGAGCCATGGAGCAAGAATCACCGAAACCGCCGCATTCGTGAAATGTTCCAGAGCAGCTGTTGTTAAAGTGTTTAAAGACTGGACTGTCACATAGAAAAGTGGGTCTCTACGTGCAACGTGTGGTCGTAACTGCTCGTGCGGAACGGAGAGTGTCCAGCCTGGTAACAGACAACAGAAAAGCACAGTGCAGCAAATTACAGACAATCTTAATCAAGGATCCCCTTAAATGATCTCTGCACTCACTGTTCGCCGTACACTGCATCGGATGGGATATGGCAGCCGAAGACCTATTCAAACACCTTTGCTGTCTGCAGTTAACAATAGAAAACGTCTCCAGTTCACACAGGAGCACAAGGATTGGACAGTCGATAATTGGAAACAAATTATGTGGTCCGATAAATCACGTTTTAAGTTGCCCCATGCCGATGGCCGAGTGATAATTTGGCGGAAACAGCACGAAAGCATGCACCCCAAATGCATTGCTACAACCCTTCAAGCTGGTGGAGGCAACGTTATGGTTTGGGGAATGTTTTCCTGGCATGCTTTGGGCCATTTAATTCGTGTTGATCAACGTCTGACTGGCACATCTTATCTAAACATCGTTGCGGACCAAGTGCATCCTGTCATGTGGATGGTTTATCCCAATGGCGATGGCTACTTTCAACAAGATTATGCGTCCTGCCATAGTGCTGGTATTGTACTGGATTGGTTTCAGGAACATGCCAGTGAGTTTACTTTGCTTAGGTGGCACCCACAATCTCCAGATCTCAATCCCATTGAGAATTTGTGGGATGAAGTTGAACGAGCCATCAGACAGCTGGATCCACAACCCTGTAATCTCACACTCCTGGAAAGTGCTATTCATCAAGCATTGTCTCATATTCCACAAACCACCTATCAACATCTCGGGGAGTCCATGCCACGAAGAATCGACGCAGTATTAAAGGCACCGAAGTACTGTGGGGGTGGTGGCCATAATAAAGTGGCCACTCAGTGTATATTGTGGATAGCATGTCGCATGAATTTTGGTTATTGTGGCCCAGGACATTTTCCCTCCTCCTCTCCTATTTTATGCACCAGCTATTAATTGTGTTTCTGTAAGAAACCGAGTACTTGACTTATTGTACAGGTGATTATACGATGTCTATATATATTAGTCTCTGGATTCCTTACGAGAAAAGCTATTATAGTTATCAAGAGTAAGTTTTGTATTTATGAGTTTGTGAAGTTTTACTGTAAAAAAGTACCTTTCCCTTTTCTTTAGAGATAATTGAAAGTTATTGTCAGTTTAAAAAGATGAAGTAGCAAAGCATTTTGTTGCTTCGAAACATCACGATGAAAAATGCTTAATTTGAGAAAAGTCCTCCTACAGAAAAATAATTATTACAGACCTATTCAGAAAAATAATAAGCTCCAACAAAAAAATAACTAAATCACTCGCATTAATGACAAAAAAATTTCATCGTCGTGTGATTTGTTTTACGATGAACGTGGCTCTGACTTCCGAGCGTTTCCGGCTGAGTGGTTAAAGGCGCGCGTTTTTTGTGGAACCAACCCAAACGCCGGGGGTTTAATCATGACTGCTGCGAAAGGATTATCTGGTGCAAGGGCTGAAAAAGAAAAGGGGTCTTCCATTTCGCAAAATTTCAGTTTAAGTACGGAAAAACCTGAAATGGACTTTTCTGAAAAAAAAACCGAACTTTTTATCTACGGGAAATCTGTGAAAATAAGGAACTTAAAATAAACGGGTACTCTTAAAAACGGAAGTTTCGTTAAAAGATGGACACCTATTGGCAACTTTGCTGCACGTTATTTTCAGAAATTTTCGGTGAATTCACACCCCTAATTTTTTACAGCGTATGCCTTTTAGAACGACACACTGTAAAATATAAGTGGTCCGAATTCACAAAAAATGTATGAAAATAATGTGCAGCAGAGTTGCCGGTAGGTATCAGTCTTTTCCAGAAATTTCCGTGTTTTAAAAAATATCCGTTTATTTTAACTTCCGTATTTTCACAGATTTTTTCCGTAGACAGAAATTCCGTTTATTTCAGAAAAAGTCCATTTTAGGTTTTTCGTATTTAAACTGAAATTCCGGAAAACCGACAACCCTGTACAAAATTCAGCCCTTACCCGGATAATCTTTCCGGTGACGTCAGGATCTAACCGCCGATGGTAAAGCTGTCTCAAGAAGTAACTCCCGCCTTTCACCACTGAACCGCAAATCCCCGGCAATCTAAGTCACGTGCATCGTAGAACGAATTCCGCGGCGATGAAGTTTTGTTTTTTTATGATTAATGCGAGTGATTTAATCATTTACGCTTTCCAACCGTAGGTTGAAGAAGCGTATATGCTCCAGCTTTGTCTGTCTGTCCGTCCGTTCGTCTGTTCTGCCCGCACGATAACTAGCGTAAAAATGGTTCGATTTCGATGAAATTTTAGTATGTGGTAGAGGACCATTGGGGACGAACCCTATTGAAAATGGGTGAAGTGGAGTCAAAGGTCACGACATAGGAGCGGGATCCATTTTATTGCCCTTATGCGTCATAACTTGCGTAAATATGGTTCGATTTCGATGAAATTTTAGTATGTGGCAGAGGACCACCTGGGTACGAACCCTATTGAAAATGGACGAAATGGGGTCAAAGGTCAGGACATAGGATCGCGATCCATTCCATCGCCCTTATCCCATACTATTAAAGGAGCAATTCTTGTATGTATGTAAATTTTTTTTTTGAAAAAGGCTCTAAGGATTTTGATGAAAGTCGTTAACCTACCGTTTTCTGGTACTAGAAATTGATTTAGCTTGATCTCGACTTTAGGAAAATTCGTTTAGTGGGTTAAATAACCACCCCGAGTTACCACGTTTCTAGTGTCATGGCGTCGTCCCATTAATGTTACCCATGCTTATCTTATGACGTCACACTCTCGCGATTGAGATGTTGGCGCGGTCACGCCATCTGTCTCATTACGCCACGCGTTGTGTGTGGATCCTATTAAAATTTTATGACATCACACTCTTGCAAGCAGATGGTCGCGATTCTCATCTGCCTCATTACGTCACGCGTGGTGTGCGTATGTCCGTCTGATTACGTCACGTCTGCCACATTACGTCACGTCGTTGTGTGCGTATGTGTCGATTTCGATGAAATTTTAGTATGTGATAGGGGAACACCTGGGAAGGAAACCTCTTGAAAGGGAACGAAATGTGGTCAAAGGTCAGGACATAGGAGCGGGATCCCTTCCACTGCTCTTATGCGTCATAACTAACGTAAAAACGGTTCGATTTCGATGAAATTTTAGTATGTGGTAGAGGGCTACCTGGGCACAAACCCTGTTGGAAATGGGGTCAAAGATCAGGAAATAGGAGCGGAATCACTTCCATCGCCATTATGCGTCATAACTTACGTAAAAATGCTTCGATTTGGATGAAATGTTAGTATTTTGTAGAAGCCTGCCTGGGGACGAATCCTGATGCAAATGGGCGAAATGGGATCAAAGGTTTGGACACAGGAGCAGGATCTATTCCATAGCCTTTATGCATGATAACTTTACGTGAAAATGCTTCGATTGCGACAAAACTTTATCATGTTATTTCGGAGATATACTGAACCGATTCTGCTGAATATCATCGAAATGGGACCAAAGGTCAGGGCACAGGACCGAGATTTATTCCACAGCCATTTTCCTCATAACTTGAGTGATAACTTGAGTAATGATTTCTGATATGTTGGAAAGTGTGTCATAATCAATGCATTGCATGATTTTACTAACTTGTTTTATTTCTTGTTGGAATTTAATATTTAAGCTTTCCAACCGTAGGTTGAAGAAGCGTACATGCTCCAGCTTTGTCCGTCTGTCTGTCTGTCCGTCCGCACGATAACTCCCGTAAAAATGGTTCGATTTCGATGACATTTTGGTATGCAGTAGGGGACCACATGGAATGAACTATGTTGAAAATGGACGAAATGGGGTTAAAGGCCAAGACATAGGAGCGGGATCCATTCCATTGCCCTTATGCGTCATAACTTGTGTAAAAATGGTTCGATTTCGATGAAATTTTAGTATGTGGTAGGGGACCACCTGGCCATGAACTCTCTTGAAAATGGACGGAATGGAGTCAAAGGTCAGGACATAGGATTGGGATGCAATCCATTGCCCTCATACATCATAACTTAGGTAAAAATGCTTCGATTTCGACAAAACTTCAACATGTTGTTTCTGAGGTACACTGAACTGGTTCTGTTGAATATCGTCGGAATGGGGTCAAAGATCAGGGCACAGGAGCGAGATTCATTCCACAGCCATTATCCTCATTACTTGACTAAAAGTGCCTCTATTACGACAAAACTTTAGTATGTTGTTCCGGAATAATAATAATAAATAAATACATCGCTCTTTCCACGTTCCAGAAACACACAGCAACCGAAAAACTGTTTTTCAGCCGCCGCTGTGGAATCGAACCAAGAGAACTCTCGGTATTGCGCCGAGGGCGTTACCTTTACGCCACGGGGGCCAACAATCCACGGTGCTATGTGTATTTTTAAAGTCAGCTACTGACATCATAAATCCGTAAGATGGGCTCAGCTACTGAGACGTCTCCATCTGGTGGGCATTAACGGCACTAGCTATATATATTAAAGCAGGTAAATCCAAAGGGCGAGATCCAAGGTGAAAACATTCCAAATACGTGGCGATAGTTAATAAATAAATACATCGCTCTTTCCACGTTCCAGAAACACACAGCAACCGAAAAACTGTTTTTCAGCCGCCGCTGTGGAATCGAACCAACAGAACTCTCGGTATCGCGCCGAGTGCGTTACCTTTACGCCACGGGGGCCAACAATCCACGGTGCTATGTGTATTTTTAAAGTCAGCTACTGACATCATAAATCCGTAAGATGGGCTCAACTACTGAGACGTCTCCATCTGGTGGGCATTAACGGCACTAGCTATATATATTAAAGCAGGTAAATCCAAAGGGCGAGATCCAAGGTGAAAACATTCCAAATACGTGGCGATAGTTAATAAATAAATACATCGCTCTTTCCACGTTCCAGAAACACACAGCAACCGAAAAACTGTTTTTCAGCCGCCGCTGTGGAATCGAACCAACAGAACTCTCGGTATCGCGCCGAGTGCGTTACCTTTACGCCACGGGGGCCAACAATCCACGGTGCTATGTGTATTTTTAAAGTCAGCTACTGACATCATAAATCCGTAAGATGGGCTCAGCTACTGAGACGTCTCCATCTGGTGGGCATTAACGGCACTAGCTATATATATTAAAGCAGGTAAATCCAAAGGGCGAGATCCAAGGTGAAAACATTCCAAATACGTGGCGATAGTTAATAAATAAATACATCGCTCTTTCCACGTTCCAGAAACACACAGCAACCGAAAAACTGTTTTTCAGCCGCCGCTGTGGAATCGAACCAACAGAACTCTCGGTATCGCGCCGAGTGCGTTACCTTTACGCCACGGGGCCCAACAATCCACGGTGCTATGTGTATTTTTAAAGTCAGCTACTGACATCATAAATCCGTAAGATGGGCTCAGCTACTGAGACGTCTCCATCTGGTGGGCATTAACGGCACTAGCTATATATATTAAAGCAGGTAAATCCAAAGGGCGAGATCCAAGGTGAAAACATTCCAAATACGTGGCGATAGTTAATAAATAAATACATCGCTCTTTCCACGTTCCAGAAACACACAGCAACCGAAAAACTGTTTTTCAGCCGCCGCTGTGGAATCGAACCAACAGAACTCTCGGTATCGCGCCGAGTGCGTTACCTTTACGCCACGGGGGCCAACAATCCACGGTGCTATGTGTATTTTTAAAGTCAGCTACTGACATCATAAATCCGTAAGATGGGCTCAGCTACTGAGACGTCTCCATCTGGTGGGCATTAACGGCACTAGCTATATATATTAAAGCAGGTAAATCCAAAGGGCGAGATCCAAGGTGAAAACATTCCAAATACGTGGCGATAGTTAATAAATAAATACATCGCTCTTTCCACGTTCCAGAAACACACAGCAACCGAAAAACTGTTTTTCAGCCGCCGCTGTGGAATCGAACCAACAGAACTCTCGGTATCGCGCCGAGTGCGTTACCTTTACGCCACGGGGGCCAACAATCCACGGTGCTATGTGTATTTTTAAAGTCAGCTACTGACATCATAAATCCGTAAGATGGGCTCAGCTACTGAGACGTCTCCATCTGGTGGGCATTAACGGCACTAGCTATATATATTATAGCAGTTAAATCCAAAGGGCGAGATCCAAGGTGAAAATATTCCAAATACGTGGCGACAGTTAATAAATAAATACATCGCTCTTTCCACGTTCCAGAAACACACAGCAACCGAAAAACTGTTTTTCAGCCGCCGCTGTGGAATCGAACCAACAGAACTCTCGGTATCGCGCCGAGTGCGTTACCTTTACGCCACGGGGGCCAACAATCCACGGTGCTATGTGTATTTTTAAAGTCAGCTACTGACATCATAAATCCGTAAGATGGGCTCAGCTACTGAGACGTCTCCATCTGGTGGGCATTAACGGCACTAGCTATATATATTAAAGCAGGTAAATCCAAAGGGCGAGATCCAAGGTGAAAACATTCCAAATACGTGGCGATAGTTAATAAATAAATACATCGCTCTTTCCACGTTCCAGAAACACACAGCAACCGAAAAACTGTTTTTCAGCCGCCGCTGTTTAATCGAACCAACAGAACTCTCGGTATCGCGCCGAGTGCGTTACCTTTACGCCACGGGGGCCAACAATCCACGGTGCTATGTGTATTTTTAAAGTCAGCTACTGACATCATAAATCCGTAAGATGGGCTCAGCTACTGAGACGTCTCCATCTGGTGGGCATTAACGGCACTAGCTATATATATTAAAGCAGGTAAATCCAAAGTGCGAGATCCAAGGTGAAAACATTCCAAATACGTGGCGATAGTTAATAATAAAGCGATGTATTTATTATTAACTATCGCCACGTATTTGGAATGTTTTCACCTTTTCATGTTGTTCCGGAGGTATACTAAACCGGTTCTGTTGAATATCATCGGAATGGGGTCAAAGGTCAGGGCACAGGAGCGAGATTTATTCCATAGCCATTATCCTCATAACTTAGTAATAACTTGAATAATGATTTCTATTATGTTGAAAAGCGTATCATAATCAATGCATTGCATGGTTTTTCTAACTTGTTTTTCTGAATAGGTTTGTAAATTTTTTTTTCTGTAGGAAGACTTTGCACAAATTAAACATTTTTCACCCTGATTTTTCGAAGCAACAAAATGCTTTGCAACTTGATTTTTTTAAACTGACAATAACTTTCAGTTATCTTTAAAAAAGGTGAAATGTCCTTTTTTATAGTATTATTTCACAAAAAAAACTAAATAAATATACTCTTGATACCTATGTAGCTTTTGTCTTAAGTTCTCCAAAGACTGATACACAGACATCGTATAATCAATAATCTGCACAATAAGTACGCGCTTACACAATATACAATAAGTAGCTGGTGCACCAAATAGGGGAAAAGAGAAAATATCCTGTGCCACAATAAAGAAAATCCATGTCATACACTATCCACAATACCCGATCTCGCTACAGAACTTCAAAATTCGACAGACGATTGAAATTTAAACGTTAATCAAACCTCAAGTATTTTCACCAATCGCTCCTATTACCGGTGATTTCTCGTCATATATATACGGAAAAAGTAAGAACGGAGATTTACCGTTAATGGAATTGCGGAAAATTTACCGTCAATATAAGAAAGAAACTGCGGAAATGTTTCTGAAAATTCAGAATTTTCCATTAACACATCTCTAAAACGGCAATTTAGCGTCAACATAAAGAAACTGGTGAAAGGTTTCTGAAAATTCAGAACTTTCCGTTAACACATCTTTAAAACGGTAATTTACCGTCAATATAAGAAAGAAACTGGGGAAAAGTTTCTGAAAATTTAGAATTTTCCCGTGGTACGAAAAATCCGTGAAAGTCAGGTTTCTTTCCGTCATTTCACCGAAAAGGTTGTATCAGAAATATGCTTCATTAATTCACGAAAGAAATGACGTAAAGTTGTCCGTGAATTTCTGAATTTTTTTTACAGTGCATGGCATCGTTGACATTTCTGGAATTTCTGTGCGAACTTTCACTAGTTCGTGAAATGAACTGAAAATTTAAGATTCAAGGAATGAATAGCTTTGAGGTACATTGTTAAATAAATTTCTGAAATTCACGAGCCACTTTCCGTGATTCAGTTTGTGAATTAGCGAAGCATATTTCTGATACAACCTTTTTCGTGAAATGATGGAAAAAAACCTGTATTTCACGGATTTTCGTACGCCAGGAAAATTCTGAATTTTCAGAAACCTTTCCGTTATTCCTTTCGTATATTAACAGGAAAACTCCGCTCTCACTTTTTTCCGTATCCATATGACGAAAACATTCGGGTAATAGGAGAGATTTGCGGAAATACTTGGTTAGATTAACTGTTAAATTCCAGCCGTCTGCCAAAAGAAATGAATTTCAAGTTCTGTAGCGAGATCGCATATTGTGGGTAGCATATCGCATGAATTTTAATTATTTTGGCACTGGATATTTCTCCTCCTCTCCCGCATTTTGTGCACCAGCTATTATACACTATATTGACAAAAGTCACCGGAAACCTAGAAGAGAAACACAACATAGCATTTATCGTCATACATTAGTACGATGTCGGTCCACCTTTGGACTTAATGCATGCACTGACCCTTCGAGACATGTTTTCGACAAGGTTTTGGAACACAGAGATAGGTATGCGCTTCCATTCAGAACACAATGCTGCCCCTAACTGTTGATTAGTAGTAGGCCTTGGTTCCAAACTTTTTATGCGGCTCTGTAATTCATTCCCATAGGTGCTCCATGGGATTAAAACACGATACGTAATTATCGTCAAACCACGCCGTAACAGTCCTTCTGTCCAGAATATTGAGGTAGACATGCTGGTTAACAGGTATGTCTACGATAACCAATGCGCCGGGACCATACCACGAAAAACATACCCACACGAATACACTACCAGCTCCAAACCTGACCGTAGGAACAGTACACTGTGGTAAGTAGCGTTCCCCGGCTGCCGCCATACCCACACACGGCCATCAGACTGATGGATCGTGTATCTGGATTATTTTCTAGTTATTTTAACCGACTTGCAAAAGTTAAATGGAGAAGATTTTACTTAGATCTTTATCATATATTTTTTTCAAATCATCTGCGTACTTTACAATATCACTTACCCAGGCTCCACGCTACGGGTGGGCTGGGGGTGGGCTAAAGCCCACCCAACTTTTCTTTGACCCCCCCCCCACCTCTAAATATTTAAGCTGTTAGAATCAGGATGGAAAACTAGAGGGCGCAAAATGCGACCGTAATTTTTCATTCTGCGACAAGTATTTTAAGCACAGGCGCAAATTCACGACTGCATAAATTTAAGTTTATTTACAAATTTTGAAGATGACAATCCGACTTTTGGTGTAAATGTGACAAGGATGGTAAGTCATATAATATCCGAAAACTTGAAAATTTCATCGTCCTGGAGCGGGACTCGAACCCGTGTCTCCCAGATAGCGCCCGGGTATGCTAACCACTACACCACCCAGAATGACCTTGTCTCAAGTCCGATTAATTTTAATATAACCATCTTTCATGATTTAAGTATATTTTTATTTTTTTAATTATTTTGATATTATGTTTCCCTTGGTGAAGTTAACAGAAATCTACTATAAAACTAAAATAACTGCGTGAAAAGTCACGTAAAGGCGTTAAAAAAAATACAACAGTCAACAGAGTTATCGAAGCTCAATGATCTGTTGGGACCTTAAGTATCCCAAAGGCCATAGGAAGGTTCAAGAGTCTTTGCTGTGTGGCACATATAGGTAGAATGGTGTCTGGAAAACTTATATAATTTTTGGCATTTATAGCTTAGTTGTAATTTTTGACCTACGGACTAAGTATGTTAATTTTTGACCTACGGACTAAGTATGTTAATTTCTGTGACTCATACAGTGTAGCCAATGAAAACTTAGTAAGTGGCTAAAGATTTTATGCACCTCTTCATTTTTTTTTTAAACTGACAAATCTGTGGAATTCGAGAAATATGTTTATTCATGTATGCAGTTTATTTTAAGTACAATAAAATTAATATGGTGCATCTCAGTTCCCAAATTATAAAAGTACGGCAAATTTCAATTTAGTTTAGGTGTTCGTGGTATTTATTATACATTTGACGGAGGAAATAAAGAACATCTTACTAGTAAAATAAGTTTTAAACTACAGTTTACAATACGTTTTGATAAAATGTGGTTTAAAAATCTGGAAAATTTATCCCCCACCCCATGCGTAAACATTTTCATTCACATAGGTCAAATTTCAAACATATAAGAAGATTCACCAAATACCCCATATTTAGTTATTTAATTCACAGTTTCTCTTAAATGTATGTGAGCTTATCTGTTATATGTTTTTCACTCGAAAAACAGAATCTGCGCATGGTTCGTTAAGATTTGCGCCTAGAATTTTAGCCACAGGTGCGATTTCGCACATGCCAAATTTTTCTAATTTCCCACCCTGGTTAGAACATATGGCCGGTACAACCGTCTAAAAATTTAGGAAACTTCGATAAACGTACCTGAAGTTTTCGAATTACAGGAATTTTTTGTTAAATTTAGTGTTTGTACTTGTGGAAAATGGAGGGGTCCTCTGAGCGAATGTCTAAGAGAGTAATAGAAACACACCATTTTTGTAATTATAGTTTAAAAAGATGAGAAAGAGAGAAATAGATATTCCTTGTCAAGTTACAAACAAGAATTCATAAACAGCCTTATGACAGCCCCCCAAAGGATAAACTACGTGCCCTATTTACTTGAATCTAACGCGCACCTTATTTCTCAGCTACGAAAAATGCGTATTTTTTCTTAATACTCGACTAAGACGCAAGAAATACAAACTTACAAAATATGGTAATTCTTGAATTTATTTAAATTCCACATTATTCCAAATTATGCATTGCTCACAGACATCTCTCCATCTACGTCCTTAGATATTTCACTGCACGAATCTTCATTGCTGCACTGTCGGCTGTGGTTTCACTGCTGGATTGTTCGAAGATAGCGTCGTCTTCAGTGCCACCCATCGCATTGGAAATGCCGCACTTCAGAAAAGACCGCTTATGTAACTCATTAGGAACGAACTCCCAGGCATCTACAATCCACTGTGCTACTACAGAGAGTGAAGGTTTTTTAACACATCCAGTTTTTGTCAGTTCTGTGTCTCCCGATGTAAGCCACGCATTATAGCGTGATCGAATTGCTGCTTTAAAAGGCCCATTTATGGAGACATCAAGGGGCTCAAGTTGGGAAGTCATTCCTCCAGGCACAACAACTAGATCAGTTCTGTTTTCAACAATCCTGGTTTTTACCGAATTGGTTACATGCCTCTTT
Source organism: Macrothele yani (assembly GCA_039090855.1). Classification (NCBI taxonomy): domain Eukaryota; kingdom Metazoa; phylum Arthropoda; class Arachnida; order Araneae; family Macrothelidae; genus Macrothele; species Macrothele yani. Next base: position 10,166,544 of record CM077022.1, on the reverse strand, counting down.
AATGAATCCAATACAATCATGGACCTCAGTCACCCCGCACCTGGTCGTCGAAACCTCCCTTTTTGAAGCCAGTCCTTTACCAGTTTTTCGGTCATCCAGCCATTTTCTTGAACTCTGACATGAATTTTCTGAGGAAAAGTCTCTTTATTCGGAAATGTTTATCTCTTGAAAATAACATCCGGTGGTAGCTTGTTCCCATCAGCGGTAATGGAAAGCATGACCGTCATTCGGGGCTTCTCGTTTCCTGTTGTTTGCACTTTAACTTGCTTTTCAGCAATACTTTCTACAGTGTAATTTGATGGCATATCAAAATACAATGGTGTTTGGTTAGCATTTCCAATCTGGCTTAAAACATGGTGCCTTTGCTTTCTTACTGATATGACGAACTTGAAGAGACTATCTAGCTTTTCTTCAAAGTCAGATGGTATTCTCTGACATATTGAAGTACGCCGCCTCAGAGAAAATCCCTTTTTTTTTTTTTTTCAAAAAAACGGCAAATCCATCCTCCTGAAGCGGTGAACCTCACACTGGATCCAAGTTCAGGATAAATTTCTCGTGCTTTTGCCTGAAGAATTTGTACAGTAACAGGAAAACCTGATGCACGCTGCTGCTTCACGAAATGATCTAGACGATCGTCAATCTCGGGAAATCTACCCGTTTTAGGTCCCGAGAACGTCTTTCGTGTTTTGGAGCACTGATTCAGCTTTTCCTTTTGCTTCCTCCAAAGCCTAACATTCGCTTCTGAAACTCCATACTCCCTAAAACAAGTGCGATTGCCAGTTTTCTATGCATAGGCAACCACCTGTAGTTTAAACTTTTCTAGATAATGCTACCGTTTAGAACACATCTCTGGACAGTATACTCCACGTTCAAGTAACAAAATGCAGTGTTTCTTTCAGAGAACAATTCTATGAGGCAAGCGACTGTCGGGATTTTATATCTTTCGTCGAAGCTTCTCAACGAATGTAGAAGAATGGGGAAAATTGGAGATCGTCAGTGGCCATAGCAACAGTCAGACTCTCAGAGGAAATTCCATTCGCTGGCGCGCCGCAACGACGATATCCCAGACAGTCAGGCATTTGCGAGATTCCCGAGTTAGGTATTTGTCACCGATTCTAACACGCACCCGGATAAACAGGTTCGATTTTGAAGGGGAAAAGTGCGCGTTAGATTCGAGTAAATACAGACTAAGCTAAAATTGCAAAAAAATAGTAACTTGTCATAGAGATTCGTATCCATGGTTTCCATACTGCATACGTTAAATAAATAATACGTACATTATGCAATTGAAAACGTTTTTTGACTAAGGATAACATTGTCAGCGTTGGGTACCGAAATTTCTTCCTACCACTTCAAAATGTGTGTCCTTCCCCAACATGCTCATCCTCCCCCCTAATAGCCCATTCAGTTCTGAGAGGCTGACATCGCCACTGCACTTACTGAAGAAAGTTCTGAGCTTCAAAATATGCGAAATTATGGACATCTCATTTTTCCTGAATTCCTCTTTAGCCCTTGTAAGCCTGTAATTGAATGTTTGACATCATGCCAACGACGTCCTGCGCACTACCAACGCCATAGCGAACTGAAAGAATCTCTGCTCTACCTCTGTAGTGATTGTAAAAATCATTCCTTCTGAGGAGTTCATTAATCATTCACGCAGAAGAGTCGTTCACCAATGTTCCTTCAAACGAATGACAATTTAAATTTCAGGTTGTCACTACACTCCTGAGTAAATCCTTCGTTGCATGGATCTCGTGTTTACCACTAAAGAACTTTCAAGGCGCTCCTTTTCGGGAAACTTCCCAAAAGAGCGCCGCGAGCTCTTCAACCATTCACGATTTGCCATGAATGAACGATTCAAGTACGCCATTCAAATCAATTGCATTCCGGTAGCACTCCCATTGTTAAGTTTCATCCTTATTTCCAAGCTGATTTCTCACTCACATAACCGTTCACACTTACTCATTCTAGACATTACTTTTCGTATCGGGAATTCGTTTCCAAACTCATGGAGGAGGAATGAAGCTAAACAGGCTACGACTTCAGAGTGTGTCTCAGTAATGCCGATTTGAATGACCAATCACGGAGCTGAGAGCGATCTACAATATTCAAGTCATTCGTTGTGAACGAATCGTTCATCACTCTAGCTTGATGTTTGAAGTATTTTTCTTTCCACTCGCATCTTTCGTATTATTATTATTACGATATGAATCTTTCCCGACAGCAGTAAAGTAAATCCCAGGGGAAATTTTCGATGTAACGGAAATGGGTTGCGCAAGTAATCAAAACCATTGTTGAAATCTGATGTTTGAATGACGAAGTGACGAAACAATAGTTAATTTCCTTGTTACTCAACAATATACTTTACTAAACTATCGTCGAACATGATTGCATCACGTTTCACATAAACGTAACAATATCTCATTGCGGTGTGCTTAAATTACCAGAACCAGATGCTGAATGTGATAAAAGCCATTGCAGAAAGGCATTTTTGATGCTACACAAACTCTACGTCGTAGCGAAATTTGGCTTCCTCTCTATCCCCTTCCCTCACTCAAGGGGAGAATACCTGCTATTGACGAGAGCTTTAAGGTGAGGTACAGCACGATAGGGTGCAGCCTGTAGATATCCTAGATCAGAGGTTCCCAATCTGTGCGTCGCGACGCCCCAGGGCGTCATAGGTCTGGGTCAGGGGCGTCGCGACTATAAGAGAAATCTAAAACTTGTAATTTATAGTGAAACGCAACATGCACATTTTCAAGACGTGCACATATTTTAAAGAATGAAATTTAAGAAAGAATGTTAAAGAAAAACGAAAACACATAATTTTCCTTGTTGTGAAAGGGCTTCCTTCATTTGAATTCCGGACTGTAATGCATTTTGAAAACTTGCCCATGAATTTTTCTTGTACCTCACAGAAGAAAGACATACTGCTAAATGCTTCATTAATAATGACTTCATTCTCAAGTTGGCGTATTTGCGCGACATGTTTGAGATGCTGAAAAAAATCTCTGAATGTGAGACTCCAGGGCAGAGAATGACAAATTATGCGACGAGATTCTGGCTTTCAAAAGAAAGCTACTTCTGTGGAAGAACAATACGAAACCTGGTAATTTTAAATGTTTCCCTACGTTACACAAGTGTATACAAGAAAACGAGATGTTATTAAGTGGGAAATTGAAATCTGTGATTTTGGAGTATCTATCTCAACTCAACGCTCAATTTGACAAATATCTTCCTCCACAAACAGATGAGCATAAGTGGGTTACAGCCCCGTTCACAACAGATCCACCATCAACCTTCACTACTGCTGACATTTCTTCAGACTCCACACTGAAAGAAACATTCTCTTCCGGAACTCTGCTCTGCCATAGTTTTGGAACAGTGTGGCAAAGGAGAACCCAGAATTTAATAAGAAAGCCGTGAGAGTAATTCTTCCTCTTCCCACATCCTACCTTTGCGAGACAGGATTTTCAACTCTGGCGGTAATAAAATCCAGATACACGTAGAAGTAAAGTTAACGTTGCGAAGGATATACGCGTAGCTGTATCGAACATTGTCGCCAGATTCGATGTTTTGTGAGACGAGAAACAAGCTTCCCCATTCCATGAAGACGCAAATACCTCGCTATGTAGTTTCAAAAATTACTCTAAAATGAGAAAGCCAAATGAAGAGTTTTTCGATTGTGAAAATACACTGAAGAGCAATTGAATTAGAGATACCTGTCTAGTAACGTGTAGCACCACCTTTCGCCCTGATGACGGCGGCGATTCGTCTCGGCATGGAATCGACAAGACACCGGAAGCGTTGGGAAGCCATACGAATCCACGACCCCTGAACAAGCTCCCACAGTTCACGAAGATTTGATGGAGGGGTCAGAGCCTTGAACATCTCTCTCGATGGCATCCCAGATATACTCGATGGGATTGAGGTCAGGTGACCTAGCTGGCCAAGGAAGCGAGGTCACGTCGGTGGAGTGTTCATCCAACCATTCGGATACAATTTGGGAGCGAATTGTATCCGAATGGTCTTGTTGCAGGATGAGGTCCCCAGTGGGATGTTGAAGACGCACAAATGGAAGCAAATGGTCGTCCAGGATATCCCGGTAACGTTGACCTGTGAGGGACGATGTCACACGTACCAGGGGTCCCATTTCAGTCCACGTAAACTATCCCCAGACGAGAATGCCACCCCCACCAGCTTGAAGAGTACCCTGCTGGCAAGAAGAAACCATCGCTTCATGTGGTCCTGCCATCCGCATGTACCAACGTGAATCTCGACTCATCAGTCCAGGCAACATTTTTCCACATGTCTAGGATCCAGTGGCGATGTTCCCGCGCCCATGCTAATCTTTGCACCCTGTGATGTGCGGTCAGCAGCGGGACTCTCGTGGGACGATGGCTTCTGTACCCCATAGCGAGGAGATGGTTCTGGATGGTGTGGCTGCTTACACGTTTTTTGTGCACCAGCGTTAAATTGACGAGTGATTTCTTGCACTGTGGCCCGTCTATCCGCTGTTACAATGCGAGCTAGCCGACGATGACCCCGCTCATCCACACGCTATTGTCCACGGCAGTTGGCCCTTGCATGGATGGTTTTACCGGATTCGATGTACTCACGGTGCACCGGTGACACAGTGGCTCGTGAAAAACCCAGTGTCTGCACGACTTCCGAGATGGAGTGACTCATTCGTCGGGCCCCGACAATTTGCCCACGATCAAATGCTCTTAGTCTTACCCATACTGCGTCCGACTCGTACTGATTCCCGTCGTGCCGCCCCGGTGGCGCAGTGGTCTAAGGCGTTGGCCTCTGATCATTCGTCGGAAGGGGTCCGGGTTCGAATCCCGGTGAGGCATGGATGTTGTGTTTGTCTTACGGCACTGGCTCTTTCCCTTCCCTGGAACCAGTGACTCTAAATTAGGGACGGGCGACTGCTTATAGCCCATTGAGTTGCTCACGGTGGTCGTTAAACCTCAAAAAAAAAAAAAAAAAAAAAAGATTCCCGTCGCATCACTTCTTGTATTGTCGGATCGCTGCATACGTCATGTCGTTACCGTTTACAGGGCCGCCTACAGCGCCACATTTGCATAACGCCAGCTGTTTCTATTTCAATTGCTCTTCAGTGTATACCTATATCATCAATTTCTTTTTATTCAGTTCTTTAATTTTATTCTAATTTTGTATTTTTACACCAAAAAGAATACAAACAAGTAATGTAAATGACTATATTTTTTTAAATACAACGAACTCGAATTTGGGCAATCCTTTTTTAATTTTGGGTACAAAGGCGTTGCACGGAAAATGTGGCATGTGAAGGGCGGCGCGGTTTCAAAATGTTTGGGAACCCCTGTCCTGGACCAAAAGTTATTAATCCCCCTCACTATGACATGCTTGCGATTCAACTATCCTTTATATTCAAATTATTATATTCAAATTTTAGCTTGCGAAAGCGGAGATGGACTTTCTTAGGAGAATCACATTTTATCGGTGTCAGTGTCGTTTAATCATCATCATCATCATTGTCAACCATTATCAATCCACTGCTGGACGAAGGTCTCCCCAAGTTTCCTCCACAACGGTCTGTCTTGTGCCAGTCTCCTCCATGTCACCCCTGCATACCTTCGAATTTCATCCACCCATCTCCCATGTGGTCTTTTTCTGGGTCTTTTCCTGTCCCTTGGAATCCAATCTAAAATTTCGGCTGTCCATCGATGATCTGTCCTTCTGGCAGTATGTCCAGCCCATTGCCATTTCATGGATTTAACTCTGATCATGATGTCTTCCACTCTTGTCATTTTTCGGATCCACGTGTTCCTCTTCTTATCTCTCCTGGTTACACCAAGCATGCACCTCTCCATGCCGCTTTGAGTTGTCTGCAGCCTTTGTATGTCTCTTTTATTTAAGGTCCACGTCTCTGCACCATACGTAAGCACTGGAAGGATGCATTGATCAAACACTTTTCTTTTAAGACATAATGGCATATTGCTCTTGAAAATTATGCTGTTTCTTCCAAAAGCTCTCCAGGCAAGTTTTGTACGCCGATTAATTTCTTCATCAATGTGACCCTCACTTGATATCTGCTGTCCAAGATAAACGTACGTATCTGTTATCTCCAGTTTTTCTCCATCAATCGATAAATCTTCATTTCTTGTAAAAGCATTGAACATCACTTTTGTCTTCTGAAAGTTCATTTTTAATCCCACTTCTTTACTCTTGTCAGCAAGTTCCTGGATCATACTCTGCAGCTCTGATGGGGTAGTTGCAAAAATGACTATGTCATCAGCAAAACGAAGGTGGGTTAGATAATCTCCATTAATCTTTATCCCTTTGTTTTCCCAGTTCAGTGATTGAAAGACATTTTCCAATGTGGCATTAAAGAGCTTCGGAGATATGGTGTCACCTTGTCTCACTCCCTTTCCAATATTTATGTGTGTTGTATTTTCAAACAACCGAATCTTTGCACTTGCATTTTCATAGATGTTATTAATAATATTAATGTATGCATCTTCAATACCGCAGGATTTCAGAGCAGTGGTAACTGCTGATGGTTTCACCGAATCAAAGGCTTTTTCATCATAGGCTTTTTCATCGTTTAATACGTTCGCCTAAATTTTTATATTTATTTTTGTTGTTACATGCTTTTAGAAGAAAAAAAAAGTGGAAAAAAAATGGACAATTCATAAATGATGAACATAGACTGTAACAACAAGGAAGACAAGGGAAAAGGCCAAAATGGCGTGACATAGCCGTATACTCCTCGTAGAAGAAACAAATGAAACAACAGATAGACACATGAAGTCAGACAATCAGAAGAAGTTTTACCAATGTGTTCCTTTTTTTAATTATTGAAGGAGTTAGAGTTTAAATTTTTTTAAATAAATTAAGATTATTTAAATTAGTCAGGTTACTAGGTAAAGAATTCCAGTATTGAGGGCCTCTGTAATTTAAGGTTTAATTGATTCCGTTTTTTTTTGGAAAAATAGGTTGTAATTGTAGTTTATTCCTTGTTTCATACGAATGTGCATGTGTATTAAGAAATATGAGATCTGAATATAAATTATATTTAATTCGTTTGAACATAATTTTACCAAGATTAAAATAGTATAGTAGAGTAATAGTAAGTATATTATATTTATTAGGATACACTTTTGGTCTAATTAAAGGTCGAGTATTAGAACTTCACGGTCTGATAGGAAACAAAATGACGCACTTTTTCGAAGCATAAAAGTGCTTACCATGTATTGTTGTTGGTAACGGAATCGTGACATTTTTGTCGTGATTTCGTTTGTCCATAAGTGACTGAATGATGTCGGCATCGGTCAGTTCGTAGGAAATAAGCACGCCGGGCAAAAAATTAGTCACCTCTTCCAGAACTTACCTAATGACGAGTGACGATGCCTCTTGTCTTCATAACAGCATGAATCCGGTGTGTTATGGTCTCCACGAGGTTGTGGATGTATTGAGCATCGATTTCCAGCCACTCTTGCGTCAATTGGTCCCGAAGTTCCTGCAGAGTACGTGGGGGGTCTATTCCGGCGTTTCACCTTCTGTTTCAAATGATCCCACAGGTTTTCAATAGGATTTAGATCTGGGGATTTTGCGGGCCATTCAAGGTGAGACAGTGTTGCTGATTGTTTGTCGTGCCACTCAGACGCACTTTTAGCCATGTGCACACGGCAATTGTCGTGTTGGAAAACGCGAGTGGCAATGCGATGCTGCTCCTGGAGATGTAGGGCAAAGGGCAACACTTCGTCATTCAGAATGCGGAGGTACTCCTTCTGGTTCAAATTCATCGTCACTGCAACGAGAGGGCCCATTTTGTGGTACGAAAACCTCACCAAAAAACATCACAGAACCGCAACAGCTTGAACAACACCTTCGGCACAATCGCGATTAAAGGCTTCATTGGGCCTGCGATGCACTCGTTGCCTTCCACCATTGGAGTACAAACACAAACGAGACTCGCCAAACCGAATTACTCGTTTCCAATCCTCCACAGTAAAGTTTTGGTGCCTCTGAGTCCATTGATAACGTGCGACTTTGTGGCTGTTTAAAGAAGCCTCTTCCGTAGGACTCTGCTCCAGATGTACATAGCATACAGTTCCCGTCGCAATGTCCTTTCGGAAATTGGTTGGAGTGGACTTTCATTGACAGTTTGGAGCAATTGTTGCCTGGTTTGAAACCGATTTACAGTTACTAGGCGTGAAACATGGCGGCGGTCTCTGTTGGTGAGAATCGTTTTCCGACCACAGTTACGTCGCCAATTTTCAGTTGACTGCGAACTACACCAGTATTTATAGACCCGTTGTACAGTGCGCTTCGACACACTAACAAATTGGGTGACTTCGTTCACTTTGTGCCCGTGGGCAAGGTCAAACACGATGGCTCCTTTTTGCTACTCAGTAACGTCTGCCTTATGACGCGTATTGCAGACTAAATTCAACAACACACACACGTTGCTCTTCATCACTGCACGAGACAGAAATGATCCTGTAGACCACGCCAGTGCTATTTATATCCCAACAATACTTACACGGCGCCCTCTGTGCAACCGATAACTTCCTACTGCCATTTCTGTAAGGGGTTACTAATTTTTTGTCTGGTGTGCTTAAGTGAACAAACTTCTACCGACGAAAAATCTTCAAATTTTACATCATTAGGGACATCATCATTACATCATCATTTCAGCTTATGTGTCTGGCCATGTCTCTAAAGAGTGTTTCACCTAACAGAATACCGGAAATGACCACACGTGCTTCAAGAAGGGACGCAGAAATCCGAGCTGAAAAATTTTGCAGGGGTTGCTACCTTTCTTCTGAAGTGGGAAAAGGTGTTCGTTGTAGCGAACGACTGTAAGATTTAATTTCGTTATAATGAAATCAAGAATACATTACTTCAAGGAAATGTTTGCAGGGGATTAAGAATAATTTTGTTATATCGGATTTCTTTCTAAAGGGATTCCACTGCATTTGAATAATTTCTTTAGTTCAGTCTGTGTTTGAATTTTGCATTTTAGCGGCAATATGAACTGGCATTTCTCCGGAAGTTGACCGCAAGTCTTTTGGTCTCAAGACTGAAAACAAAAAGTGTTAATCCTTTTCTTGAACGTCGAACCAAGCTGATGTAGATCTGGGTTATAATCACGGAGCTAGTGAGCTCGCTAATAGGGGTCTGTTTGATTGATGGAAGATCCAGCCCTGAGTGGAAAGGTTAACCTAAAAGATTGAGAGCGTGAGTTACGCAAGTGACATGGACAGAAGGAGTAATTTGGAGATGGTCCAAAAAATGATATTTGTGTAGAAGCAGATTTGATGATGTTACTGATGAATCTGTGAAACTGAAGGTACCAAACGCCAAGTTACTTTAATTTTTTGGGCAGTTCTTTGCTTATATAATATGCACTGAAAATAGCTCCAGTCCCGGTGGCGCAGTGGGCTAAGCGATGGCTTCTGATCATTCGTCCATGATGGGCCCGGGTTGAATCCCTGGTGAGGCATGGATATTGTGTTGCGGTACTGGCTATCTCCCTTCCCTGGAACCACTGACCCTAAATTAGGGACGGGCTACTGCTTATAGCCCGTTGAGTTGCTCACGGTGGTCATTAAACTTCCAGGCAATCAAAAACTAGCTATGTCGCCCCGGTGGCGCTGTGGTCTGAGCGATGGCTTCTGATCATTCGTCCATGATGGGCCCGGGTTGAATCCCTGGTGAGGCATGGATGTTGTGTTACGGTACTGGCTATCTCCCTTCCCTGGAACCACTGACCCTAAATTAGGGACGGGCTACTGCTTATAGCCCATTGAGTTGCTCACGGTGGTCATTAAACTTTCAGGCAATCAAAAACTAGCTATGTCGCCCCGGTGGCGCAGTGGTCTAAGCGATGGCTTCTGATCATTCGTCCATGATGGGCCCGGGTTGAATCCCTGGTGAGGCATGGATGTTGTGCTTGTGTTACGGTACTGGCTATCTCCCTTCCCTGGAACCACTGACCATAAATTAGGGACGGGCTACTGCTTATAGCCCATTGAGTTGCTCACGGTGGTCATTAAACTTCCAGGCAATCAAAAACTAGCTATGTCGCTCCGGTGGCGCTGTGGTCTGAGCGATGGCTTCTGATCATTCGTCCATGATGGGCCCGGGTTGAATCCCTGGTGAGGCATGGATGTTGTGCTTGTGTTACGGTACTGGCTATCTCCCTTCCCTGGAACCACTGACCATAAATTAGGGACGGGCTACTGCTTATAGCCCATTGAGTTGCTCACGGTGGTCATTAAACTTCCAGGCAATCAAAAACTAGCTATGTCGCTCCGGTGGCGCTGTGGTCTGAGCGATGGCTTCTGATCATTCGTCCATGATGGGCCCGGGTTGAATCCTTGGTGAGGCATGGATGTTGTGTTACGGTACTGGTTATCTCCCTTCCCTTTAACCACTGACCCTAAATTAGGGACGGGCTACTGCTTTTTTTTTTTTTTTTTTTTTTTTTTTTTTTGATTGGAGGTTTAACGACCACCGTGAGCAACTCAATGGGCTATAAGCAGGCGCCCGTCCCTAATTTAGGGTCACTGGTTCCAGGGAAGGGAGAGAGCCAGTGCCGTAAGACAAACACAACATCCATGCCTCACCGGGATTCGAACCCGGACCCCTTACGGACGAACGATCAGAGGCCAGTGCCTTAGACCACTGCGCCACCGGGGCGGCCTACTGCTTTTAGCCCAATGAGTTGCTCACGGTGGTCATTAAACTTCCAGGCAATCAAAAACTAGCTATGTCGCCCCGGTGGCGCAGTGGTCTAAGCGATGGCTTCTGATCATTCGTCCATGATGGGCCCGGGTTGAATCCCTGGTGAGGCATGGATGTTGTGCTTGTGTTACGGTACTGGCTCTCTCCCTTCCCTGGAACCAGTGGCCCAAAATTAAGGACGGGCGACTACTTATAGCCCAATGAGTTGCTCACGGTGGTCATTTCTTTTTAAATTGGAGGTTTAACTACCACCGTGAGCAACTCAATGGGTTATAAGCAGTCGTCCGTCCTTAATTAAGGGTCACTGTTTCCAGGGAAGGAAGGAAGCCAGTGCTGTAAGACAAACAGAACATGCATGCCTCATCGGGATTTGAACTCGGACCTCTTTCCGGACAAATGATCAGAAGCCATCGCTTAGACCACTGCGCCACCGGGGGCGGTAGGTGGTCATTAAAACCCCAACCAAAAAAAATTAGCTATAAAATATTTTCATTACAGGAGACTATACCTATACTGTTTATGAGAAAAACTGTGATTTTGTTGTTTAAGTTTTAAATTTCATAGTGTCAGTTTTGTTATAATTTTATGATAATTGCATTTTAACTAATATATTTTTAAATGCCTTTTTTTAATGTATGGCTATAAGCGCCTAAATTCCTAGCTATAGCTCTGTGTGTGGCACAGACAAGCTCTGTTGTTTAAGTAGGTCTATGCTCAGTATGGTGTTGGAGGGCCGGAACGGGGTTCCAGTAAACCCTACATAGCATGGAATTAACGTGCCATGTTTGTTTGAATTTGGAGTTATTTTCTAAATTCATTCTAACTTGGTAGTCCCTTGAAACTCCTTTGGGCCGCCCCGGTGGCGCAGTGGTCTAAGCGATGGCCTCTGATCATTCGTCCGAAAGGGGTCCGGGTTCGAATCCCGGTGAGGCATGGATGTTGTGTTTGTCTTACGGCACTGGCTCTCTCCCTTCCCTGGAGCCAGTGACACTAAATTAGGGACGGGCGACTGCTTATAGCCCATTGAGTTGCTCACGGTGGTCGTTAAACCTCCAATCAAAAAAAAAAAAAAAAACTCCTTTGGACGTAGGATTAAGTCTAACTGCGCGCATATTGTGGGGCTACTTACGGCTGACCGCGTGCGACAAAATTAGATCCTAACTGAAATAATTATAGCGTTAAAAATACGTACAGCACACTAATTGTATTAGTATATTCCTAAACAGCATGGAGTCTAATTCGCGTACTGCGCAATACATCGTCCGCGCGACGCTCTCCTCGCTCACTGTGTGCAGTGGAGATGATGCAATATTTCCGGGTGTGCCGTCGCGTTTGACTCAGTTTATCTCGGCAACAAACTGTGCTTGGTATCGTTTTAAAGCTCTCGACGAGATCTGTTCATATATACGAAGAACATTTCGCAGTGGTTTGAACTGAACATTTAAAAAAATTGTTTTCTTGTGAACCGGTGAACACTTTTGACAATATCGCGGTTTATTTGGACAACCGTGAGTGGACAAATGACTGTGCGTGGTATCGTTTTAAAGCTCTCGACGAGATGTATTCAAATATATAAAGAACATATCGCAGTGGTTTAAACTAAAACTTATAAAATTTGTTTTCGTATGAACGGGTTAACATTTTCTACGATGCCGCGGAATTCGCAGAATGAACGCAGGCAAAAGTGGAGAAAATCGAAACGTGATGAGGAATGTAAGAAGCCCCAAAAGACAGCACCACTTTGGGTAACTCGTGTATTGATCTGTTTTGTGTTCACAATGTATCCAGCATTTTTTGTAAAAATTATATAAGCTACTTTTCATATTACAGACCTGTGTTGGCTATAACAAATTTTATAAACGCTTTGAAACCATACTCGACTAGCTCATTTCAATTCTCCGATTTGCAAGTCGTAGTTATACGTTCCAAACTGAAGGTTTAATTAAAACTGAGCCTACCTGTATTTATTTGTACTCTTGTTAATAACGTTAAAGTAAGGATATTCCAGGAAATTATTGTTATTGGAAATTTAAATAATCTACTCATTATTATAGAGTTTAGCTGTGAATCTTAGTGAATTTAGTCTAGTTACGAGTGTTCCTTAACTACGATCGTATAAGAGCAGAATATTTTTCTTTCTGGAGCTTTAGGCCCGTTTCACACATGAGAGAAAAATCAGACGAAGTATCTTTAGACTGTTCTACCGCTGGTTTTCAGGCGGACTCTAGAATTGCCCGTGCTGTACCCAAACTGCCACTATTCAGGTATCTCAAGAACTAAGAAACCCAGTAATAAATGCCTTTCACCATTGCACTCTGAATTAGTTTCCGCTTCTAACGACATCTGACGGGATAATACGGAGCTGATATTATTTTTTTGCACCCAAAAACGGTCCCAATCAGGGTCACAACATTTCAGTGTTATCTTACCAAAGTGGTGAAAAAAAATCTTGTTCCTTGAATGTCAAAACATGTAAATCCGTTTGTCTGATTTCGACCAATCACTGTACTTTCTTATACTAGAAATATAAGAAAGTAAAAAGGGGAGAGACGGAATGGTGAAAGGAAGGGGGTAAGAAATATTGAAGACATAAAGGCATCATGTGTTCCTGTATTTCTTCAATCAACAGTACACCACTGACATGTGAGTATGCTCCCCGCAGAAATCAGGTCTTGCTGAATTCTGTAGGGTAACCAAAATTAGCTTTTTGAAGCAAGTTGTATATTGTACTCATTAATAAAATGAATCTATCAAGATAATTAAACATCAGAATTAAAATATTCACCACACATTTTTGAATAGCGTATGTTGAATATATTATTTTAGCAAAAATAGTTGTGTAATTGTAATATCAGTTATTCTTTTATGCTGAATTCAGTAGAACAGACATTTTTCCAAGCTATGGAGAAACAAAATACAAAGGGCATCCTGAAAGTAATGCCTCGTCCCTCATAAGATTTTTTATTTGTAGCAGCAAAAATGTGAAACTTGGTGGCAAAATACTTGGACGTATTCTTAATAACGCTAGCCTATTCAAAGTATTGTCCATGACTTTCTATACATTTCCGCCATCTTTGAATCAATTGGTAAAATCCATTTTGGAAAAATTCCCGAGGCTGTCGTTTCACCCATGAGTTCACAGCCAGTTTAACGTTTGTCACATCGTCGAAATGTTACCCACGAAGGGTGTTCTTCGCCGCCCCGGTGGCGCAGTGGTCTAAGGCGATGGCCTCTGATCATTCGTCCGAAAGGGGTCCGGGTTCGAATCCCGGTGAGGCATGGATGTTGTGTTTGTCTTACGGCACTGGCTCTCTCCCTTCTCTGGAACCAGTGACCCTAAATTAGGGACGGGCGACTGCTTATAGCCCATTGAGTGGCTCACGGTGGTCGTTAAACCTCCAATCAAAAAAAAAAAAAAAGGGTGTTCTTCGAAGGGGCAAACATGAAAAAGTCTGAGGGAGCCAAATCAGGACTGTGGGGAGTTTGGGGCAGCACAGTCCACCCCATTCTGGCAATAGTCTGTGAAGTCTCCATTGAGGTGTTGGGGACGTGCTTTATCATGGTGTAAAACAACACTATGAAGTGGACTGTCAAGTCTTTTCCTTCTGGTTGCTTCCTTTAGCCCCTTCAATGTTTGCACGTAGTGACCACTGTTTATTGTTGCACCCCTTCAAGAAAATCTGTCAAAATGACACAACGTTTGTCCCAAAAAATTGTCACCATCACTTTCCCTGCGGAACGAGTTGTTTTCGCCTTTTTCTGTCGAGGTGAAGCTGTGCGGCGTCATTCCATTGGCGCATGTTTTGTTTCCGAGTCATGAAAGAACACCCAGGTTTCATCTCCCGTCACAACATTAGAGATAAAACACCTCACCCTCCCTCTCATAACAATCCAACAGGTTCCAGAACATGTCCACCCTTTGCTCACATTGCTCATGGGTTAGGTTTCTTGGGATCCACTTTGATCACATTTTTATGTAGCCCAGATCCCGAATTAATGTTTCAATTGCACTATGACCACAATGAATTGCATCACACAACTCCTGGATGGTGACACGACGATCAGCTGTGGTAAGGTCTTTCACTCGTTGCCTGTTGGCATCTGTCACTGCGGTTGCGGGTCTTCCACTCCGTTGTTTGTCCGACACTGAACTTTCTCCCTCTCGAAGCCTCTTCATCCATCATGGACATTACTGATATCGATTGTGGCAGCTCCATACACCGCCAGGAGTCCTCTGTAGATTTCTGGATCCTCACATCCCTCTTTTTCCAGGAATTCAATTACGGCTCGCTGCTTCTCTCTGTCATTCATGATATTTATTTCCGATTCTGAACAAAATTTGTTCCCACATTGATAACATGTCATAGTACATGTGTAACGTATACTCTATATTCACTTTCCTTTTGATTTTACTATCTCTGGTTATTTTATTTTACTATGTAAATTATCTTCTTACTGAACGAAATATTATTTCACCCGATGAATGAGATCTGGCAATGAGTGTAAGTCATGACGTGGTGGTAGCTAGTATATAGGCGCGTTCATCGATAGCGAAAGAGAGAGTTTGGTGTTGTACGGAGAGATTTTGTTGTTATAAGGAGATCGTTTGTTGTTATACTAGAGGAGAGAGTTTCGTTCTATGCCATTAGTTGGATTCTTCATTATTGTGAAACCAGTTGTGGGTGTGTGCTTTGGACGACCAAGAGTCGCATAATAAAAAAAGATTTGAGTAAGTACGTCTTTCTCAATTAATAGTTTTTATCAGACCTCTGTCTGGCTGTTAGGTTTATATCGTTAGTTTATTACCATTAACAACCAGCGTTAAGACTTTATACATTCTAATTACTACACTACTAGCAGGAGACTTTATTCATGTTCTTAATTAACTAGTAACAACAACCATTTGAATTCACTATTTGAAGCTCAGTAGGAAAGCTTCATTATTATCATTAGCTAGCTGGTAGAAAGAGCTTATTCATTATAATTAGCTTAGCGGAAAGCAAAATAAAGCTAATTCATTATACATGTCAGTGCAGTTTCATTAAAATCACTTCAAAAGTTATTAAGGAGGAGGAATTACTTTCAGGATGCCCTTAGTAGTTAAGAAAAATATGAAGCCTCCCCAGTGGTCGAGTGCTATGAGGCGTTAACAACTAATCGTTTGTTCGAGATGGTGCCGGGTTCGAATCTCGGACGAGGTATAGATGATGCGCTTGCCCTACCGCTCTGGCCCTTTTCCATTCGAGGAACCAGCAGCCCCAAATTAGAGAGATTTGGAGATTTATGTAGAAGATTTTAGGAAAGGAGTGTCTGACTCCAGGTCTTAAACAACCCTTAGAAGAAAGCTAAGAGATTTGGACAAGAGTGCCCGAAAAGAAAGTCATACGGAAGCGAGGAAAAAGGGGTAGGAAGATGGCCTTGTTTATACCCGGGGGCCAGTACCCGGCGTCAGACGGCTTAACGCGCCCATCCGACGCATGGCATATATTTAGTGGTTTGAACGTTCGTACCTGCCTGGGATTGAACCTGAGACTTTCCCGTGGCAGTCACGAATATTGACCACTAGGCCATCCGCTGCCCAGATCCAAATTATGGACGGTTGACAGCTTATATAGCCCACTGAGGCTGGATGAAGTACAGGCACTGTTTCAAACGTGTTCAAAGATTTGCTACTGAATATCGATTAATAACACGACTTGTTTATTTATTTATTTATTTTTATCGAGCATGCCCTGATATTAGCAAAAGTCTACGCCAGTGGGGTGAGCGCTACAATAAGAGAATGTTAAAATATTTTCCAAATAATTATTTGAAATCTAATTTTAGTTCTCATCTATAAATATAACGTGGGAGGCGGGTGACTCATGGTATGACCGACACCTGATTACTGAGAATCTCAGGAAACTCCAGGTGCGAGAAGAACGACGTGTGTGTGTGTGTGTGTGTGTGTGCCAACAGCAAGAGTGAAATAGAAGGCTGGACAGTAAACGTGATTGGGGGGTGGCAAGTTGGTGATGAACAGGATCTTCTCTATCTGCGATGATGAAGTCCAATGGGCTGATGAACTCTTGCTTCCATTGGAAGATTAGGTGAAAGAGTATATATGCGATAAGGTTGGTGCTGATAACAGGCACAATGCACTTCTCATTTCCCCTTTCATCTAGGGGGTTGACATAAGGGATGGAAAACTTGAAAGGAAAGGTTGCTGTTGTTGCTACTTCATCTATCTATTTCGAGGAAGGGGAGCGATGGGAGCAGAACAATAGGGAGAGGAAAATGACGCCATATCTGTCACGGAGGGGGAAATTCGGAAGATGGTAGGCTAATCCAATAAAAGGTGTGGTTGTCGGATGAGTGTAAACCTGTCCACACTATCCAGGGAATTTCTGTCCAGGTGGCCACTTTACGGAGACATATTTCTTCTGGGTAATGAAAGGGAAAAATAAAATGAAAACTGCTGAGATTCCTCTTGTTGTCTGCGGGATTCAAACTACTCCTTTTCAGTAGCTACGTCTCTTGGGGGAACAACCTCAAAAAGTGGTTTATATTTATCAATTTATTTCGCGTCTGGCACGCACAATTTCCTAAATTACTAATTTCCAAAAGGTGTGTGCTACGCCACCCTCGAACTCCATTGGTCACCAAAAGAAGAAAAAAAAAAAAAGAATTCAGAAGGGGGAAAAAGCAACTCAATTTTTATGAGACATGTTTAGATCTGTGTGAAAATAAAAAACCTATTCTGTTGCATGCTGTATCAGGAAACAATAAATTAAAATCAAATCGACCTATCAAACTTTATTATCGCCTTCAGAGGTGGAGAAAGTAAGTGTATCTCAAGACGCAAGTTGTTGAAAAAATTCGCGCCAATACCACTAACTGTTAGAATGCCGTCGCTGCACGACATAACATATTACTGAAAGTCAAAATGTACGATCAAAATGACTTTATTTACGCTCGAGTAAAAGTTGAAGGCTAAAATCACATCACTAGATCTTTCACGCTGGCTCCCAGCACATCCTCAGGTGAATATTAAAATGCGATATTGTAAAAAAAAAAAAAATGTGGAAAAGAGTTTACCGTGGGACGCCACTCTTACACAGTGCGTCAAAGATTTTTTAAGACTGGCGCTAGATTTTAGCCTACGGTGGCGCCACCAGTGTAATTGCGAATGCGTTATAAACCGTGACCATCTGCTTGCTTTCTGCCAAAAGTACTGCGCAGTTGTTGAAGTAACTCAAACGAAACGGCCGTTCATTAGAGAAGTAAAAATTTTTTCATGTTGAATTATTAAGATGGAACAAAGGGCTGTTATTAAATTTAACGCAAAACTTGGTAAAAGTGCCTCGGAAACGTACCAAATGGTGAAACAAGTTTACGGTGAGTTTTGTTTAAGTAAATCAAATGTTTTCCTGTGGCACAAACGCTTTTTGGACGGAAGAGATACGCTAGAAGATGATAAGCATACCGGAAGACCAAGTTCAGCTAAGACACCTGAGATTATTGAAAAAAAAACGTGATTTCGTGGCAAACAATCGATGTGCGTCACTAAGAATGGTGTAAGAGTCTTTAAACATCAACAAAGAAACAATTCGAACCATCCTGCATGAAGATTTGGGCAAAACAAAAGTCTGTGCTAAATTTGTTCCACACACGTTAACCAATGAACAAAAATCAAGGAGAAGTGCACATTGCAGAGACATCATTTCAGCCTCTGAAAATGATCCAAACTTCTTAAAATCGATTGTTACAGGTGATGAAACACGGTGTTCTCAATATGATCCTAAAACAAAGCGACAAAGTGAGGAATGGATGTCAGAAAACTCACCACAAGCCAAAAAAAAACAAGAAAAGTTCCATCGAAAATCAAAACAATACTCATTACATTTTTCGATAGTAAGGGCATTATCCACAAAGAATTTGTTCCAAGTGGACAAACAATTACTGGTGAGTTTTATTTAAATGTTTTGAGGCGTTTGATGGGCAGAATTCGTCGCATTCGTCCAGAATATCGGGATGAAAACAGTTGGTGTTTGTTGCACGATAATGCACCCAGTCACACCTCACTTCTTGTTCGTAGATTTTTGGCGAAAAATAACCTCTGTGTTTTGAATCATCCACCGTATTCGCCTGATTTAGCACCCTGCGACTTTTCTTTATTCCCAAAACTTAAAATGACGTTAAAAGGGTGTTATTTTGATGATATTTCGACCATACAAACAGCTTCGACGCGTGCTTTGGAGGCAATTCCGTAAAGTGAACTGGAACAGGCATTCGAATCATTATGAAATCGCTGTAACAAGTGTGTATTGAAGCCGGAGGGACTTATTTCGAATAACAAACCAAAACAAATTTTAATTTCTTGTTTCTATTTCATTTTACAGACCCAGTCTTAAAAATTCTTTGCCACACTGTGTATTTATAGATACCCCGTTCAGCTCCCAACTCACTTCAAGGAAACGTCAGCACGCTCTGACCAATGGTAGTTGTGTCTTAATTATTCTTAAGTGAGTTCTGAAATAAAATTCGAGTTAGTAGCTTATTTTGTCTTTGTTGTTCGAGATTAACGGTGTGCAAGGTGGAGGTATGAATCTGGGTACTTCATCTTTACACCATTTATCAACACTATTGACGATGTGTAAACTCTCCGCTAGTAAAGTCGCACTACTTGAAATAACTCTTGCCTCTTTCCATAGAGGGGTTTGGGCACACTGGTTAACTAATCTTGCAAGTGCGGTAGAGTTTGAATGCGTTTTAACACTGTACTTGTGTTCCGAATGTGCAAATTCCTCATGGTGGGTTCAATATAAATCCGATCCTCAAGTGTTATACCGCCAGGAGAAAAGAATTGAATCAAAGATTCCTCAAGTGTTACCGGTAATACAGGGTGTTCAGAAAGTAACTGTGCACCAAGGCTACCGTTCTGTTTTCGCAGTTATCAAGTGCAGTATGAGCCACCGGAACGTAATAAAGTGGATTCTCCTAGTCGCAGCCGATCGCGGGAACCCATGGGGCTCACTGCGCATGCGCAGCCAGCTGCTCGAAGTGTCGGTTGCCGCATTGCGGCAGTTGAGTTCCAGAGGTCAACAGAGACGAGTCTTTGTTACTATAAGTATCGAAGTTATCGCGTGTGCTGTTGTTGTTCAGTTTTTCGCACTATGGTTCTTTCAATTGCGGAACGTGTGTTTCTGGTTGAATACGTCTTTCGAGAAGGCAATGAATACACCGATTTAGTGCGGCAGCAATTTTCTGCCAAATTCCCAGACACACCTGTACTCATCGTAATGCAGTTCGTCGACTTATTGAGAAATTTCGTGCGACAGGCTCAGTGTTCGATGTCGAACGAAGCGGGAGACCAACTAAACTTACCGATGGGAAGTTGATGGACATCTCTGACTCCCTGCTGCGGAGTCCATCAAAATCATTGCGCAAGTTGGCGCAAGAGGAAAATATCGGGCTTGCGACAGCGCATAAAGCGGTGAGAGAATCATTGCACCTCTACCCATACAAAGTATAAGCGGTGCAACAATTGCAACCGGCGGATCACGTAAAACGACCCCGGTACTGTGAATGGTTTAACAATTTTATTCAAACGAAAACTGTTGCTGTTCTTGATGTCACCTTCTTTACAGATGAGGCGTGGTTCCACCTCTCTGGGTATGTTAACGCACAAAACACACGATTGTGGTCCACAGAGACTCCTCATGCTGTGTCGGAACGACCCGTGCATGACCAGAAAATCGGAGTGTGGGTTGCGCTATCCCGACGGCGCATTGTCGGGCCGTTATTCTTTCAGGATACCGTGAATAGTGCACGTTACTGTTACATACTCCACGACTTCATCGGCCGCCTTGAAGAAGACGAAATCACCTACAGCTGGTTTCAACAAGATGGCGCTACTGCGCACACAGCTCACACCTCTATGAAACTTCTGAATGATCTCAAAAAACCTATGGCCCCCACGCTCCCCGAACCTTACTCCACCAGACTTTTTTCTGTGGGGCGCAGCAAAATCTGCTGTGTATCGTGATCGCCCACGCACGCTTGATCAATTACAAACTGCAATAACTACGTTCATCAGAAACATCTCACAAGCGGAGCTGCAGCAAGTGTTTGCAAATAAACTGAAACGGGTTCAGCGCTGTATCGACGCTCGTGGAGATCACTTCAAGGATAGCTTAGGTGCACAGTGACTTTGCGAACACCCTGTACTTGCCATAGTGAACGAATATGGGTACCCTAGAAATACAGTAAACCATATCCATCGAAAAATAAGAACACATTTTTCTACATTGACTAAAGAACGTAAGCAACGCAAATATGTTGGGTTAGTGGATAATATTCCAAAAGTTATGAATATACTTAAAACTTCCTGTAAAAAATACAACTTGGATTTTGGGATTAAAACCTACAACCTAATGTCAACTACAGGGTGATTCAAAAGTCCCCGAACTCAGAATTCAAATATTTCTTCCACCAATGTAGTGATGTATAACTATTTTTACACACTGTTATATTGACACTCATACTTACAGGTAATGCAAACCACTTCACAATAGATGTTGGAATTGTCCAGCATTCTGTTGATGACACAAATTCACCCGGCAACACATGTTGGCGGACGCTCTTTTCAGCGTGTTGGCTGGTATGTCCCTCACGGCTGTAATGATGTTGTTCCGCAGGTCCTGTACCGTCTTAGGGTTGTTGTGGTAAACCGTGTCTTTCAGATAGCCCCACAAATAAAAGTCTGGAGGACTCGAGTCTGGTCGGCGAGGCGGCCAAAGTTTTTTCCGAGATTAATCGATCGTGGAAGAACTCACGGAGCATCTCCATTGTGTCGTTTGATGTGTGGCGCGTTGCTCCATCTTGTTGAAAACAACAGTAACGTTCGTGTTCTTCCAGTATTGCTACAAATTGATGGATGATGTCTGCATACACAGCGGAATTTACAGTTGTGTAGAAAAAAAAATGGTCCTACAATTCGCCGTCTAGCCATGGCGCACCACACTCCAACTTTCTGGCAGTAAAGTCCGACCTCATGCAATGCGTGTGGATTCTCCGCAGCCCATATGCGAGTGTGTTGCCTATTGACATATCCATTCAAATGAAACCATGCCTCGTCACTGAAAAAAGTGTTAAGATGGTTAGGCACATTGTTGCGCGTGAAACTCTTAAAAAAATTGGCAGTAGGCAATGCGCTTTTCCGAGTCCAAAGGATGTAGCTCTTGCAGTAGTCGCATTCTGTACGGCCGTAGCTTTAGACGTTTAGTCGCCCTCTGGCAGGCTGAATACGATGATCTAACTCTTGAGAGCCGTCGAAGAGACTTACGGGGTGAGCGCTGCAGGGAATCGTGAATTTTCTCCAGAAACGTGGTCGTCACCACGGACGGCCGGCCGCTTTTAGACTCATCCTGAACACTGCCTGTCTCACGAAACCGGTTCACAAAGTCACACACAGTTGTTTTCCCTGGTATAGAAGAACCGGGAAACTTCCTTTGAAAGAGCTGGATGCAACGTTGGCAAGATTTTTCCGCAAAATAAACTTCTAACAAAGCGACTCTCTGTTCTTGCGTGAGACTCATGGCTGATTGAACGTTACTGCTTGCCAACGCCCGCGTAAGCGTAGTGTCACGTGGTGCTATCACGTGGCGCAGCTCGTTCCCCAAGGTCACACACAACAGCCACAAGCAGCAATACTCGGATATATTTTATGGTTTTACAGCAAATACGTTTTAAAAATAGAGTTCATGGTCTTTTGAATCACCCTGTATTAAAAAAGATCGGGACCCAGTCCCGTGTAATAGCAGATTCGGAGTTTATAAAATACCACTGAAGGCCCTGGATACCGTTGACATGGATCAGATTTATATTGGATCCACCATGAGGAATTTGAGCATTCGTATTGCGGAACGCAAGTACAGTGTTAAAACCGGGTACGGAGAAGTGGCCACCGGAGAACTGGCCACATTGAAATTTCAGTGCCATAAAATTGTTCTACATAAACATATTTCGTCTGCCTATATTCCCCACTACTTGTGCAACTATTGTTCATAAAATATTATTTTTTTAATATTTCATTTTCATTAAGGAATTTAGACATTTCCATGATTTTCGGACCAAAGACAAAGCGGAAAACTGCCCACCGGAGAACTGACCATCGGAGAACTTGCCACAAAAATTTTAAGGGGCCGTATAAAAATTGCGTTCTGGATTGCTCCTTGCCTACGTCTTCCGAGATTGGTATCTGACACACATAAAATCTCCGTAATTTCGTATTTTCTTATTTACGATATTTTTCAAGGTTTTTAAACAACTAAACAAATTCTCTGCGGGTATGTGCAAACTCAGGAAACTTTTCGATGGGGGTGTGCTTAAAACCGAAAATATGAAATATAAAGAATTTCTCTTCCGATCGGGAGATTTTCAGCACCTACAAATTACAACTCAACAAATTATCTGAGGGTATGTGCTGCCTCAGGAAACCTGTCGGGGGGGGGGTGATTTCCTACTCCATCATGACAATGCAGCAGCTCACAGAGCGTTAGCAACACGCCAGTTTTGCAGGCGCAACATCATGGCTATCCTTCCTCACCCGCCTTACTCTCCGGATTTGTACCCCTGCGACTACTTTCTGTTCCCAAAGATGAAGCTCAAAGGTCACCGTTTTGAAACCGTGGACGAGATCCATCGAGAACAGGACTTCCAGGTAGCGTTCCAACATTTGCAAAAACGCTGGCCCCAAGGAGACTACTTTGAGGGAGACCATAGCCAGACTTACGTAACGTAAGTACTTTGTTGTATATCTGCCTAGTCTCGGAACTTTTTGAGTGGACCTCGGTATGTTACATCGTGCAGCGACGGCATTCTAACAGTTAGTAGTGTATCTCAAGATGCGTGTTGACTTCCTCTTTTCTTAACCAATACTTGAAATTGTTTCATTTTTCGCTTTTTTTTTTTTTTTTTTTTTGAGATTTAACGACCACCGTGAGCAACTCAATGGGCTATAAGCAGTCGCCCGTCCCTAATTTAGAGTCACTGGTTCCAGGGAAGGGAGAGAGCCAGTGCCGTAAGACAAACACAACATCCATGCCTCACCGGGATTCGAACCCGGACCCCTTCCGACGAATGATCAGAGGCCAACGCCTTAGACGACTGCGCCACCGGGGCGGCCATTTTTCGCTTAAGAGTTACCTTAAGAGAAAATCTATCCTACACCTGCAATGTGCCGCCCCGGTGGCGCAGTGGTATAAGCGATGGCCTATGATCATTCGTCGGAAAGGGGTCTGGGTTCGAATCCCGGTGAGGCATGGATGTTGTGTTTGTCTTGCGGCACTGGCTCTCTCCCTTCCCTGGAACCAGTGACCCTAAATTAGGGACGGGCGACTGCTTATAGCGCATTGAGTTGCTCACGGTGGTCGTTAAACCTCCAATCAAAAAAAAAAAAAGAAAGGAAGAAATGTCATGCAAATAAACCGAATGAGTGTTAGAGAAACAATTCGTGATATACACGATTCTTCCCCTTTCCCCTCCTTTACTTTGCTTTGGAATGTTCCAACTCCTCAAGATTTTTATGCGTACATTTTTCATCGGTATGAATTATTTCAGGAAGATAGACTATTTTTTTCAGGTAGACTGTTTTTCTGGGGGGTTTTTTTTTTTTTTTTTTTAGGTGATTACATGCGTATGGCTTTTTGGGAGGAATTTTGGCGATTGGTGACCTCTCTTCAGTGGCTACGCTGTCGTCATGTTCGCTGAAGCATTCACTATTTATCGAATGAAAAACATTTCTACAACGGGCGTTCCATAATAACTGAGAGTAAAACCACACAACATGAAGAAATATAGGTACAGCAAAAATATATGTTATTCTTTCTCGAAGTATCTTCCCTCGGATGATATGCAACAGTCCCAACGTTCAGTCCATTTTTCAAAGCATGTGGCGAAGGCATTTTGTGGAAGCTGCTTTAGCGACCTCTGAGCAGCTTGAATAACGTCAGGATCTGTGTTGAATATTGTGCCACAGAACTTCTCCTTCATTGTTGGAAACAACCAGAAATCGCACGGGTCGAGGTCAGGACTGTAGGCAGGTTGTGGCATGTTGTCAGTACTGCATTTCGTAAGAAACTGTTGAACACGAGCTGCAACATGTGGGCGGGCGTCATCATAGTGTAGGGTCCACTTGCCTACCAGTTCCGGAAAAACGTCCTTTTTTTAAAATCATGGTGCCATCTAAAAATCGTATTAAATACAGGGCATGTATAAAAATATCTAAAATGCTATCTAGAATCGTATTGAATAAAGGGCGTGTATTTGAATAATATTTGAATAAAGGGCGTTTGTCGTGAATTCTGCCGACAAACGTCCTTTTTTGAAATCATGGTACCATCTAAAAATCGTTGACTCACCAAAACATTTATCTTTGTAAGCTTTTTTCCTTAAATCAACTGCTTCTGGAGCCGTTTTACCCAAACGATAGCAAAATTTTATGTCACAATCCATTCACTTCTTAACTCTGAATCATTCACCTCGATAGCTGTATGGCGAAATGCAGACGTACGTTAAACAACTGCGCAATATTAAATTAAAGTATATCTGTCGTGCACACTGTCGTAAAGAACACCCTAAAGGTGTAGGCATAAGCTGTTTCAGCACGATAACAAATTGTTATCCAACCCCATTGAAAAATCGTCTTCAAAATACATTAAAAACTTTATTTGCAATAAAAGGTTAAAAATACATGCGAGATCTTTCGCGGTCACTCGGAATACATCATCAGGAGTGGGTGTGTATCGAGCGGGTACTATAGGTTTTATACAGGTCACTCTCTTAAGTATTTATGGAAACAAGTTACTCATCGTTGCCAGTTCCGATAATGTTATAATTATCCGAGGAAATCCTAACATAGACTCAGAGATTGATGTAAAATTAAAGTTCTCCAGGATGAAGGGATAATAGAGGGAGATCCTCATTACAGCAATTCACCCCAACTGCGCAATAACAACTGCAGAATCGTCTGCTTCGGCTAATAACTGTTGCCTTAGATACTTCCTTAATTCAGTTAGTCGTCTGCGTGGTTATTTTCCCCCTCGCACTGTTGCCAACTAAAAACAAGAAAGATGATACCGAATTTTCGGGTGTAATAAGCACGTCTTTTGAATCCGTTCTGACGCAAATTAAATTTATCAAAGCTATTCAAAGCCAATGGAACCGGTATGGAAAACAATAGTATCTGACGGAAGAAAGAAGTTTTTCATTCGGGATTTTAATCCCTCAGATATTGCTGTAAACGGAATTGTGAGCTTACGCCCTTTGGTTGCAGACTTGTGCGTTAAGAAAAACATGAATTTATATGAGAAACATTTCGCACCGGAAACGTTCTCCAACATAGAAAGGATTTTTCAAATCGGACTCTTAGAAACGGAGATGTCGACAAAAATAAGATGTGACTTTTACGTCCCCTGGTGGGAACACCATGCATTATTTTAGGAAGAAAGTATTCTCAAAAGGTTTATCCATATGAGCGGTATCGGTCCAAGAAAAAAAATTAGTCGAGTTTTCAGGAGCTCAGATTTTGCTACAAATACATCATAAGCAGAAATTAACACTTATGCCCCCTGGCGGCCAAACCATTCTTTATCAAACATTAGAAATTATATGAAAAATATTTTCCATCAGGTCTTGAATGCGACACAGTAAGATTTTTTTCAAAACGGAGTTTTAGAAGCAGAAATAACGCAGAAAACGCAATTTATCTTTGTGCCATCTAGCGGAAAGTTTATGATTTACTTGAAAATTTTGAATTTATAGGAAGAACATTTCGCATCGGAAACACTGTCCAACAAAGTAGGAATTTTTCAAATCGGACTCCTAGAAGTAGAGGTATTGACAAAAATACGATATACATCTACGGCCCCTGCTGTAGAAGCCATGCATTATTTCGAAAAGAAAATGTTCCTAAAAGGTTTGTCGACATTAGTATCGGTGAACAAACCACTTTTTTTCAATCGAGATGTTAGAAGCTCATATTTTCCTGCAAATACATCAGAAGCGGAAATTGAGACTTACGCCACCTGGTGGCCAAACCATTTTTTTTCAAAAATTAGAAATTATGTGCAAAGGATTTTCAGCAGGAGCTGTATCCGATGCAGAAAGAATTTTTCAAATCGGAGATTTAGAAGCAAAGATATAGGGGAAAGCAGTTTACCATTACGCCCCCTAGCGAAAAGTCTATGAATTAATTGAAAATTTTGAAATTATATGAAAGACATATCACACTGGAAACAGTATCTAACAACAAAGAAGGAATTTTTCAAATTGGACTCCTAGAAGTGGAGATATTGACAAAAATAAGATATACATCTACGCCCCTTGGCTTAGAAATCATGCATTATTTTAGAAAGAAAATTCTTCTAAAAGGTTTGTCGACATGAGTACTATATCTCTACACACGACGAATTCTTTCAATCAAGAATTTAGAAGCTCATATTTTGCTGCAAATACTTCAGAAGCGGAAATTAAAATTTACGCCCTATGGTGGCCAAACCATTTTTTTACAAAAATTAGAAATTATGTGCAGACGATTTCACATCAGGAGCTGTATCCGGCGCAGAAAGAATTTTTCAAATCGGAGATTTAGAAGCAGAGATGTAGGGGAAAACACAATTTACCTCTACACCCCCTAGCGGAGAGTCTATGAATTACTTGAAAATTTTGAAATTATATGTAAAATATGTCACACTGGAAGCACTATCCAACAAAGAAGGAATTTTTCAAATCGGACTAATAGAAGTAGAGATATTGACAAAAATAAGATATACATCTACGCCCCCTGGCGGAGAAACTGTGGAATATTTTAAGAAGAAAATATTCCGAAAATGTTCAGCGATGTGAGTGGCATCAGTCCACGAAAGAATTTTTTTAATCGATATTTTAGAAGCTCAGATTTTATGGCAAATACATCGGAAGCAAAAATTAACACTTACTCCCCCTGGTGGCCAAAGTATGCTTTATCAAAAATTTGAAATTATATGCAAAAGATTTTCCATCAAGAGATGTATCCGCCGAAATTTTTTTTTTTTCAGATCGGAGTTTTAGAAGAAGAGATATCGGGGGAAATGTAATTTACTTTTACGCGCCCTAGCGGAAAATCTATGCGTAATTTGAAAAAGGAACTATATCTAAAATACTCTTCGATATAAATGGAATCGAAAGATAAAAGAAATTTTACAATCGGATGTTTAGAAGCAAATAAAACGTATTTTTGAATTCGACATTATCTGCATTTACGCCCCCTAGCGGCGAAATTGTACATCGTAAAAAAAAAAACGAAGTAAAAGGATCATCATTCGCATATTTCAAGCCTCCCAATGCAAAAATAATTTTTCAAATCTGACTAACAGTTGCAGAGATATCGTTTGTACAGATGGACGGACAAACCGGTAACATAAGCACGATCGCCGCCCCGGTGGCGCAGTGGTCTAAGCGATGGCCTCTGATCATTCATCCGTAAAGGGTCCGGGTTCGAATCCCGGTGAGGCATGGATGTTGTGTTTGTCTTACGGCACTGGCTCTCTCCCTTCCCTGGAACCAGTGACCCTAAATTAGGGACGGGCGACTGCTTATAGCCCATTGAGTTGCTCACGGTGGTCGTTAAACCTCCAATCAAAAAAAAAAAAAAATAAGCACGATCTTTCATTACAAAAGACGTGCTAAAAAATACTCTGTTTTTATGGAAGGGCTTGTATTTTGCATTCTACTTACATGGTATTTACGGGAATCGCATGGACCTTAGCTCTTACGCGTCGGACGCTTCATTCATGGTACTCAACGCCTTTATCGTTCACCGTCTGTTTTTATTCCTTTTGCCTATCATATCGTTCAGTGCCATGTTACTTTATCCTTTTTTTCTGCGGGTAACCCAGAAGTTTCCCCACATTCTCTTACATGTTTCCTTTTGCCGCACGGACTTTGCACGGTTACGTTTATGGATACTCATCTATGGTGTCGTGCATTTTTGCCGAAAAAGAACGGCGAACGGTAGAATTTGCGGACAGGATTGCACAGTTCGTGGGGTCATATTGTAAATGAAGTAGTCTGATTTGATTTACATATTCAAACTTATTGCACGGTGGGAAAAGAGATGTCAAACAAAGTAAGTAATCATATGAAAGATCATACTAAAACAAATACGTAATACCTATATTAATATTAAAGGTCATCTTAAAACAAGTTATGCTTTTCTTACTAACTGAACTATGTATGCACCGATGATCCATTACATTATGACTACCTACCTAATAAACTGTAGGATCGCTTTTAGCCAGCAAAACAGCGGTCACTCGGCGAGGCATCAATTCGATGAGACGGCGATAGGTATCCTGGGTTATCTGGTACCATAACGACAACTGCAGGTCCTCCAGTTCCCTTACATTTCGGGGTAATATACCTCAGCACCAAGCCCTGTAACAAGAACGCCATGCATATCCCTGAGTAGTGGGATTTTAGGGGAGCTGGGCCAGTGGTGGGGCCATAGGATTAACATTAGCCCCACCACACCACCACTGTGGTGGGTGGTGGTGGGTGGTGGTGGCTCCCTCGGGGGATCGGGGGATGGCGCGTGGTGGTGCCTTGAGCTATGGCGGACAGGGAGGCTGAAATCATTTTGTTTCCTTTCTCGCCCTCCGAACTCTGGAGGGGAGGAAGGGAATATAAATGAGGGTGGTGTTTTTATTTTAATGGTTGTGATGATAAAACATTTTTTGATGTCTCACAAACTTGTCATTTTCGTGAAAATTAAAAATAATTTGTTTCTTTTTGTGTCCTCCGAACTTCGGGGGAATTAAGATTAGGTTTTTTTTTTTTATTATTTTCAAATGGATGATGGTGATAAAATATTTTTTGATGTCTCACAAACTTGTTATATATTTTTTCCTGAAAATGAATTACGATAAATTAAAGAAAAAAATAGCTGTATCACATCAAGTCATCAGTGAAGCACCTTCTTGGTTTTCAAAAGAAACAAGATGGCTGACCAGTGTTAAATAGAAACATAACACTCTTGAAAGCGTGATACATTGGTTTTCGGTCATTACAGCTTCAAAACCAAAGACCCATCCCCCTCCCAATTTTGATACATTTTTTTTATCATGAGATCCAGTGTTTAACTGTATCTATCGAATTTGGTAGTGTCCCCAAGCAAGTGTATGCACTCCGTCTTTAAGGATGAATCTCTTTTTATCTCTTGGGCAGAGAGCAAGTTTATTTTGATTGACAGTGTATAATTTATGTTTATTACTTTTAATGTGGTTCATGCTGCAATAGAAAAATTTTGATGTGAGCAAACACTCTTTATAGTCGTTAAAAGTTAGCTTATTTTGAATTGCTATTTTTTTTATGCCTTTCAGCTTTTTAACGGGAGTCTCCCCTTCGACTTTAAACGCATACATTTTTGAGCGAAGTCCTACGAATTCAGTCATAATGTTCCCCTTGTTTTCGTCTTTCATTTTTCCTGGTACTTTTTTGTTCACTTGAGGAATGCTGTACACATTATTACGGGGATAATCCGACGTATCGTACTGGTCGATATTCTCTTTCATATCTGAATATATGTCATGAGTAGTTATTTCATATATGAAGGAATCAGTATCTGTATACAATAATTTAATGTTATTATGATATTTCTTCTTCATGTGCTCATAATGAAAATTATACATCAGAGTTTTCGACACATCTAATATGCACATGCCAAGAAATATCGGCTTGTTGAACGTCAGTTTCGTTCTTTTCATGTGAATAGCTGCGAGGTTTTCAGCGAATATCGTACGTCTGTAAAAGTTCGGTTTTGCAATTAATCTTTCAGCTGTTTCTCCTTTTGTGCATAACTTGATGTCCACACGCCTCCGGATGTTTTCCATGGTTTTGCCAAATATACTATTGTTCATCAATTTATAAAAATCTTTATCAAAGTCATTCGTTGCGTTGGAGCGAAAGTGCGTATTGAGTTCAATGTAGGGTTTTAACCAAGGAGACTGGTTAAATTTGACGACTCTGTGTATTTTTTTCAGAGTCATACCCTGAGAGAGACATTGCTTCAAATTTCTATAATGAAGTACGTACTTCTCCCTAGGGTATAACGTTGTCAACAGCCTGGATTCTTTGCACCCTTCTGGCACTCGAACTTCAGGCGCTAGAGGCAAGTCGGAATGCAGGTCATGCAGCTCAGAAGGATAATCCATATCTACCTCTAAGATATACCCAGTTGGTGAATCATCAGGAACGTCGTTTACGTCTATGGGGTCACACCATGCGAAACCATTTAAAGCTAAAAATTCCCCCATACACCACCCATACATATTATTGGAATCGAGATATAACAGATACTTTGATGGATATTCGGGATTATAGTTGGACATATATTTGTTGTTTGCTTGGCTGAACCTGTTGGAACACTGCGAAATACCTCCTCTAATTCCCTTTTCAACGAAGAGCAACATGTCGTAGTCTGTTAGGAGTTCTATGGACACTTTAGTAAATTTCAACATAGCATCCCAAGATAACCCAGGAGAAGTATAATACCATACTGGATCTAAACCATAAGTACTTAGACAGAGTTTTCTGAAGTTTTCAAAGACATCACATAAAAGTAATACGTCAGTTTTAACATAGAGGTCAGAGTACTCTCCAAGGGTTTTAATATTAAATTCTTTCCATACCTTTTTGGCATGGCTATAATCATCATCTGATATATCGGTTTCATTTAACATACTATAGAAAGCATCTTTCGGTGGCAATTGGGTTTCATGACATTTTTCAAAGGAACTCATGTAGTCATAGGGGTAAACGCCCTTTCGGAGCATAAGCTCCATCTTATCCAGTGCAAAGTATCGCTTAATATTTACAAATTGATCTTTAGACAGGTTTCTGGATAATGTGTCTAGACTGCTAGCCATGAATCGAAAGGAATCAAGAAATCTAAGCGTTAAGGTGCCAGTAACTTTTTTACTGAAGGAAATATATTTTTCTTCATTGTTAGGAATCAGTGTAATGGGCGCATCATCATAGCCCAGTTCCTTAATAAATATGTGAGCATCATAGGAGGAGAGATTATGGAAAATAACTGGAATAAACTTAGGATTCTTATACTTTAGGTTACATGAATTGTGACTAGGTCCGCGATATTTCCCAGAGATATGGCAATGGTCGCGCACTTTCCAGTCACTTTTTGTGAATTTCTCTTTACATAAGTAGCATTCAGTTGCTTCTTCATGATGACTCTCTTCATCCTTTTCTAATGGCTTCATGGGTTCTACATGCTTGTAGATTTTATCAATTTCCTCAGCTTCTACACGCAGCATATCTACGAAGCGTTTAGGAGAATCTAATCCTCGATAGACGACAGGATCTTTATAATGTCCATGAGTATAAGAAATATAATAACAGAAACTCATGGGGATGTGATGCTGGTAAATATTGGTGAAAGAACTCTCACTACTTGGAGTACAGGTATTTGCCGGTAAAGTGAGACACTCAAAGTCAGCATATATGACAAAGGGAACTTCTAATGAGTGGTTAATGTTTTTGAATGTCAGCTGATTATTATTTTCAGTAGGCATTTCAACACGCACAGCTTCATGATTTTTGCATATTTCGCGATGTTGAAACAAGTTGTTTTCCGAATGAAAGTACTGAAGGCAACGTCTACAGATATATTTAGACACTTTGCACTTAGATAGTTGGGCTGAAACTAGTGCAGATAAGTTTTTAATCCAGCAATAATGACCATGCTCACTATTTCTCAAGTACAGCAGATCCACATGAGTATCACTTTCAAAGTCAGTGATGTATAACGGATATATTTTGAAATCATCATCGAACGAGTAGACGTTCACAGAAACGTAATTAAGTTTTTCAAATTTGCTGATTTTGCTTAAATTTACAGGAAACTCGATTCCATCAAAATTCAACGTGTTCTTATATTGCTTATAATTGGATACTCTGTACGAGTGTTGCTCAGTGGGATGAATTGCTGATAAAATAGCCCAGCGGAAGCATTCTTGGTCGTCATTTTTTACGTTTACAACAGCATGTTTATTTTTAATAGCTGAAGGCAAATCTAGGTAAGAAGAGGCTTTTAATGGATTGTATTTGTTTATCCGAACTTCCAGTTCTTGAATTTCATCCAAACTCCATCCCGAATCTTTGCTTTGAAAATCCTCGCTCTCAGCCATAAGTTTATCAACGACATCATCGTAATATGAATTCAGATCTGTCGATTGAAGAATCACAACATTTTTTGTTTTGAAATTCACATTCTTCCTTTCAATATCGGTGTCTGACTCCTTCTTGTATATACAAAACACTTTAAAATTTACCTTTATTTGATTTTTCTGAAGCTCTCTGACGATCAATTCCTTAACAATATGTTTCTTCGAGGTAAGAAATTCTTGCAGATCAATATGCCCAGTAGTATTTTTAATCGACCAAGTCTTTATACGGCTGCTAAAAGCCGACTCTTTAAGAACAACCCCAGCGGATCCTGAATTTGTTTGCTCACTGTTCGAAGCAAGGGATTCAAGCTTCTGTCTCTTTGCAGGGGGCAGTCCGTTTTCCACGCTCTCTGCGTTAGATGAATTTCCAGCAGACTCAGAACGGTCTTTTTTATGCACGTTTATATGCCTCAACAAGGAATCTTTTCTGGTGAAATACCGATTACATTGCCCGCATTTATGTGTCGGTGTACCATGGGAAGACTTGTGTCTATCTAAGGCGTCCTTCCTAGAGAAAGTTTTACTGCATTCGTTGCATGTAAAATTCTCAGTTTCAGATGTATGTACCTTCCTATGACGTGAAAGTCCTTTAGAGTGAGTGAAACACTTCTCGCAATCATTACACTGTAAATTCGTTTCACTAGTTGACCCAGTTGCGGGTTCAGCAGCTTGTAATATTTCCATGGGCTCGTCGGGGACAAAGGAATCCGAAATATCCTGACTTGTAGGAAACGCTCCCATTATTTCAAAAAATCAAGCTGTCCGGCAAGGATGCTTTCAGTCACACTATCACCGAACCAGCAAAGCATCTAAAAAGAAAAAAAAAATTGTCCACTAAGTTTTAATTTTTTTATATTTATATTCGCATATCAAATGTTTTGAAGAAAATCATCCCCACCCCCTCTACGTCTTCATATTCCATATGCTTGGAAAACATATTAATAAAACAAAAGAATCCCCCAAGAATGAGTAGAGATATTAAAATTTTGGGATAATGATACCTTACTGAATAAAATATTCCTAGCACAACAGAAAAAAATTAAAATAAAATATTATATTACCTCCTCATCAGAAGTAGCTCCGGTGTTTTTATCAGAGTAATCCATAGCATATGACTTTTGACGCGTTTAAACACTCTTGAAGTTAAAATTGAAACAGCAGAGAAAATCGAACTGAACTATATGTAACTTAAGAACGAGAATGAAAATCTTGTTTATCGCCTCGCACATATATTCAAAGGAAAGAAGGACTTGTCTCAGAAACATCCCCACCCATCTACCCCCCCCTCACCCCATCTCCTCGTAAGGTTTCCGAGGGGTCGGGGGGGGGGGGGTAGATGGGTGGGGATGTTTCTGAGACAAGTCCTTCTTTCCTTTGAATATATGTGCGAGGCGATAAACAAGATTTTCATTCTCGTTCTTAAGTTACATATAGTTCAGTTCGATTTTCTCTGCTGTTTCAATTTTAACTTCAAGAGTGTTTAAACGCGTCAAAAGTCATATGCTATGGATTACTCTGATAAAAACACCGGAGCTACTTCTGATGAGGAGGTAATATAATATTTTATTTTAATTTTTCTGTTGTGCTAGGAATATTTTATTCAGTAAGGTATCATTATCCCAAAATTTTAATATCTCTACTCATTCTTGGGGATTCTTTTGTTTTATTAATATGTTTTCCAAGCATATGGAATATGAAGACGTAGAGGGGGGTGAGATGATTTTCTTCAAAACATTTGATATGCGAATATAAATATAAAAAAATTAAAACTTAGTGGACAATTTTTTTTTCTTTTTAGATGCTTTGCTGGTTCGGTGATAGTGTGACTGAAAGCATCCTTGCCGGACAGCTTGATTTTTTTGAAATAATGGGAGCGTTTCCTACAAGTCAGGATATTTCGGATTCCTTGTCCCCGACGAGCCCATGGAAATATTACAAGCTGCTGAACCCGCAACTGGGTCAACTAGTGAAACGAATTTACAGTGTAATGATTGCGAGAAGTGTTTCACTCACTCTAAAGGACTTTCACGTCATAGGAAGGTACATACATCTGAAACTGAGAATTTTACATGCAACGAATGCAGTAAAACTTTCTCTAGGAAGGACGCCTTAGATAGACACAAGTCTTCCCATGGTACACCGACACATAAATGCGGGCAATGTAATCGGTATTTCACCAGAAAAGATTCCTTGTTGAGGCATATAAACGTGCATAAAAAAGACCGTTCTGAGTCTGCTGGAAATTCATCTAACGCAGAGAGCGTGGAAAACGGACTGCCCCCTGCAAAGAGACAGAAGCTTGAATCCCTTGCTTCGAACAGTGAGCAAACAAATTCAGGATCCGCTGGGGTTGTTCTTAAAGAGTCGGCTTTTAGCAGCCGTAT
The DNA here is from genome assembly GCA_039090855.1 of Macrothele yani. NCBI lineage: Eukaryota > Metazoa > Arthropoda > Arachnida > Araneae > Macrothelidae > Macrothele > Macrothele yani. The sequence goes on along the minus strand of CM077022.1, from coordinate 10,131,158 downwards.
AAAGACTGGTCGATTAAAAATACTACTGGGCATATTGATCTGCAAGAATTTCTTACCTCGAAGAAACATATTGTTAAGGAATTGATCGTCAGAGAGCTTCAGAAAAATCAAATAAAGGTAAATTTTAAAGTGTTTTGTATATACAAGAAGGAGTCAGACACCGATATTGAAAGGAAGAATGTGAATTTCAAAACAAAATGTTGTGATTCTTCAATCGACAGATCTGAATTCATATTACGATGATGTCGTTGATAAACTTATGGCTGAGAGCGAGGATTTTCAAAGCAAAGATTCGGGATGGAGTTTGGATGAAATTCAAGAACTGGAAGTTCGGATAAACAAATACAATCCATTAAAAGCCTCTTCTTACCTAGATTTGCCTTCAGCTATTAAAAATAAACATGCTGTTGTAAACGTAAAAAATGACGACCAAGAATGCTTCCGCTGGGCTATTTTATCAGCAATTCATCCCACTGAGCAACACTCGTACAGAGTATCCAATTATAAGCAATATAAGAACACGTTGAATTTTGATGGAATCGAGTTTCCTGTAAATTTAAGCAAAATCAGCAAATTTGAAAACTTAATTACGTTTCTGTGAACGTCTACTCGTTCGATGATGATTTCAAAATATATCCGTTATACATCACTGACTTTGAAAGTGATACTCATGTGGATCTGCTGTACTTGAGAAATAGTGAGCATGGTCATTATTGCTGGATTAAAAACTTATCTGCACTAGTTTCAGCCCAACTATCTAAGTGCAAAGTGTCTAAATATATCTGTAGACGTTGCCTTCAGTACTTTCATTCGGAAAACAACTTGTTTCAACATCGCGAAATATGCAAAAATCATGAAGCTGTGCGTGTTGAAATGCCTACTGAAAATAATAATCAGCTGACATTCAAAACATTAACCACTCATTAGAAGTTCCCTTTGTCATATATGCTGACTTTGAGTGTCTCACTTTACCGGCAAATACCTGTACTCCAAGTAGTGAGAGTTCTTTCACCAATATTTACCAGCATCACATCCCCATGAGTTTCTGTTATTATATTTCTTATACTCATGGACATTATAAGATCCTGTCGTCTATCGAGGATTAGATTCTCCTAAACGCTTCGTAGATATGCTGCGTGTAGAAGCTGAGGAAATTGATAAAATCTACAAGCATGTAGAACCCATGAAGCCATTAGAAAAGGATGAAGAGAGTCATCATGAAGAAGCAACTGAATGCTACTTATGTAAAGAGAAATTCACAAAAATGACTGGAAAAGTGCGCGACCATTGCCATATCTCTGGGAAATATCGCGGACCTAGTCACAATTCATGTAACCTAAAGTATAAGAATCCTAAGTTTATTCCAGTTATTTTCCATAATCTCTCCTCTATGATGCTCACATATTTATTAAGGAACTGGGCTATGATGATGCGCCATTACACTGATTCCTAACAATGAAGAAAAATATATTTCCTTCAGTAAAAAAGTTACTGGCACCTTAACGCTTAGATTTCTTGATTCCTTTCGATTCATGGCTAGCAATCTAGACACATTATCCAGAAACCTGTCTAAAGATCAATTTGTAAATATTAAGCGATACTGCACTGGATAAGATGGAGCTTATGCTCCGAAAGCGTTTACTATGACTACATGAGTTCCTTTGAAAAATGTCATGAAACCCAATTGCCACCGAAAGATGCTTTCTATAGTATGTTAAATGAAACCGATATATCAGATGATGATTATAGCCATGCCAAAAAGGTATGGAAAGAATTTAATATTAAAACCCTTGGAGAGTACTCTGACCTCTATGTTAAAACTGACGTATTACATGTGATGTCTTTGAAAACTTCAGAAAACTCTGTCTAAGTACTTATGGTTTAGATCCAGTATGTGTATTATACTTCTCCTGGGTTATCTTGGGATGCTATGTTGAAATTTACTAAAGTGTCCATAGAACTCTAACAGACTACGACATGTTGCTCTTCGTTGAAAAGGAATTAGAGGAGGTATTTCGCAGTGTTCCAACAGGTTCAGCCAAGCAAACAACAAATATATGTCCAACTATAATCCCGAATATCCATCAAAGTATCTGTTATATCTCGATTCCAATAATATGTATGGGTGTATGGGGGAATTTTAGCTTTAAATGGTTTCGCATGGTGTGACCCCATAGACGTAAACGACGTTCCTGATGATTCACCAACTGGTATATCTTAGAGGTAGATATGGATTATCCTTCTGAGCTGCATGACCTGCATTCCGGCTTGCCTCTAGCGCCTGAAGTTCGAGTGCCAGAAGGGTGCAAAGAATCAGGCTGTTGACAACGTTATACCCTAGGAGAAGTACGTACTTCATTATAGAAATTTGAAACAATGTCTCTCTCAGGGTATGACTCTGAAAAAATACAGAGTCGTCAAATTTAACCAGTCTCCTTGGTTAAAACCCTACATTGAACTCAATACGCACTTTCGCTCCAACGCAACGAATGACTTTTGATAAAGATTTTTATAAATTGATGAACAATAGTATATTTGGCAAAACCATGGAAAACATCCGGAGGCGTGTGGACATCAAGTTATGCACAAAAGGAGAAACAGCTGAAAGATTAATTGCAAAACCGAACTTTTACAGACGTACGATATTCGCTGAAAACCTCGCAGCTATTCACATGAAAAGAACGAAACTGACGTTCAACAAGCCGATATTTCTTGGCATGTGCATATTAGATGTGTCGAAAACTCTGATGTATAATTTTCATTATGAGCACATGAAGAAGAAATATCATAATAACATTAAATTATTGTATACAGATACTGATTCCTTCATATATGAAATAACTACTCATGACATATATTCAGATATGAAAGAGAATATCGACCAGTACGATACGTCGGATTATCCCCGTAATAATGTGTACAGCATTCCTCAAGTGAACAAAAAAGTACCAGGAAAAATGAAAGACGAAAACAAGAACATTATGACTGAATTCGTAGGACTTCGCTCAAAAATGTATGCGTTTAAAGTCGAAGGGGAGACTCCCGTTAAAAAGCTGAAAGGCATAAAAAATAGCAATTCAAAATAAGCTAACTTTTAACGACTATAAAGAGTGTTTGCTCACATCAAAATTTTTCTATTGCAGCATGAACCACATTAAAAGTAATAAACATAAATTATACACTGTCAATCAAAATAAACTTGCTCTCTGCCCAAGAGATAAAAGAGATTCATCCTTAAAGACGGAGTGCATACACTTGCTTGGGGACACTACCAAATTCGATAGATACAGTTAAACACTGGATCTCATGATAAAAAAAATGTATCAAAATTGGGAGGGGGATGGGTCTTTGGTTTTGAAGCTGTAATGACCGAAAACCAATGTATCACGCTTTCAAGAGTGTTATGTTTCTATTTAACACTGGTCAGCCATCTTGTTTCTTTTGAAAACCAAGAAGGTGCTTCACTGATGACTTGATGTGATACAGCTATTTTTTCTTTAATTTATCGTAATTCATTTTCAGGAAAAATATATAACAAGTTTGTGAGACATCAAAAAATATTTTATCACCATCATCCATTTGAAAATAATAAAAAAAAAAAACCTAATCTTAATTCCCCCGAAGTTCGGAGGACACAAAAAGAAACAAATTATTTTTAATTTTCACGAAAATGACAAGTTTGTGAGACATCAAAAAATGTTTTATCATCACAACCATTAAAATAAAAACACCACCCTCATTTATATTCCCTTCCTCCCCTCCAGAGTTCGGAGGGCGAGAAAGGAAACAAAATGATTTCAGCCTCCCCTGTCCGCCATAGCTCAAGGCACCACCACGCGCCATCCCCGATCCCCGAGAGCCACCACCACCCACCACCACCCACCACAGTGGTGGTGTGGTGGGGCTAATGTTAATCCTATGGCCCCACCACTGGCCCAGCTTCCCCCTAAAATCCTACGTAGTAGTGGGATTTTAGGGGAGCTGGGCCAGTGGTGGGGCCATAGGATTAACATTAGCCCCACCACACCACCACTGTGGTGGGTGGTGGTGGGTGGTGGTGGCTCCCTCGGGGGATCGGGGGATGGCGCGTGGTGGTGCCTTGAGCTATGGCGGACAGGGGAGGCTGAAATCATTTTGTTTCCTTTCTCGCCCTCCGAACTCTGGAGGGGAGGAAGGGAATATAAATGAGGGTGGTGTTTTTATTTTAATGGTTGTGATGATAAAACATTTTTTGATGTCTCACAAACTTGTCATTTTCGTGAAAATTAAAAATAATTTGTTTCTTTTTGTGTCCTCCGAACTTCGGGGGAATTAAGATTAGGTTTTTTTTTTTTTTTATTATTTTCAAATGGATGATGGTGATAAAATATTTTTTGATGTCTCACAAACTTGTTATATATTTTTTCCTGAAAATGAATTACGATAAATTAAAGAAAAAAATAGCTGTATCACATCAAGTCATCAGTGAAGCACCTTCTTGGTTTTCAAAAGAAACAAGATGGCTGACCAGTGTTAAATAGAAACATAACACTCTTGAAAGCGTGATACATTGGTTTTCGGTCATTACAGCTTCAAAACCAAAGACCCATCCCCCCTCCCAATTTTGATACATTTTTTTTATCATGAGATCCAGTGTTTAACTGTATCTATCGAATTTGGTAGTGTCCCCAAGCAAGTGTATGCACTCCGTCTTTAAGGATGAATCTCTTTTTTATCTCTTGGGCAGAGAGCAAGTTTATTTTGATTGACAGTGTATAATTTATGTTTATTACTTTTAATGTGGTTCATGCTGCAATAGAAAAATTTTGATGTGAGCAAACACTCTTTATAGTCGTTAAAAGTTAGCTTATTTTGAATTGCTATTTTTTTTATGCCTTTCAGCTTTTTAACGGGAGTCTCCCCTTCGACTTTAAACGCATACATTTTTGAGCGAAGTCCTACGAATTCAGTCATAATGTTCCCCTTGTTTTCGTCTTTCATTTTTCCTGGTACTTTTTTGTTCACTTGAGGAATGCTGTACACATTATTACGGGGATAATCCGACGTATCGTACTGGTCGATATTCTCTTTCATATCTGAATATATGTCATGAGTAGTTATTTCATATATGAAGGAATCAGTATCTGTATACAATAATTTAATGTTATTATGATATTTCTTCTTCATGTGCTCATAATGAAAATTATACATCAGAGTTTTCGACACATCTAATATGCACATGCCAAGAAATATCGGCTTGTTGAACGTCAGTTTCGTTCTTTTCATGTGAATAGCTGCGAGGTTTTCAGCGAATATCGTACGTCTGTAAAAGTTCGGTTTTGCAATTAATCTTTCAGCTGTTTCTCCTTTTGTGCATAACTTGATGTCCACACGCCTCCGGATGTTTTCCATGGTTTTGCCAAATATACTATTGTTCATCAATTTATAAAAATCTTTATCAAAGTCATTCGTTGCGTTGGAGCGAAAGTGCGTATTGAGTTCAATGTAGGGTTTTAACCAAGGAGACTGGTTAAATTTGACGACTCTGTGTATTTTTTTCAGAGTCATACCCTGAGAGAGACATTGCTTCAAATTTCTATAATGAAGTACGTACTTCTCCCTAGGGTATAACGTTGTCAACAGCCTGGATTCTTTGCACCCTTCTGGCACTCGAACTTCAGGCGCTAGAGGCAAGTCGGAATGCAGGTCATGCAGCTCAGAAGGATAATCCATATCTACCTCTAAGATATACCCAGTTGGTGAATCATCAGGAACGTCGTTTACGTCTATGGGGTCACACCATGCGAAACCATTTAAAGCTAAAAATTCCCCCATACACCACCCATACATATTATTGGAATCGAGATATAACAGATACTTTGATGGATATTCGGGATTATAGTTGGACATATATTTGTTGTTTGCTTGGCTGAACCTGTTGGAACACTGCGAAATACCTCCTCTAATTCCCTTTTCAACGAAGAGCAACATGTCGTAGTCTGTTAGGAGTTCTATGGACACTTTAGTAAATTTCAACATAGCATCCCAAGATAACCCAGGAGAAGTATAATACCATACTGGATCTAAACCATAAGTACTTAGACAGAGTTTTCTGAAGTTTTCAAAGACATCACATAAAAGTAATACGTCAGTTTTAACATAGAGGTCAGAGTACTCTCCAAGGGTTTTAATATTAAATTCTTTCCATACCTTTTTGGCATGGCTATAATCATCATCTGATATATCGGTTTCATTTAACATACTATAGAAAGCATCTTTCGGTGGCAATTGGGTTTCATGACATTTTTCAAAGGAACTCATGTAGTCATAGGGGTAAACGCCCTTTCGGAGCATAAGCTCCATCTTATCCAGTGCAAAGTATCGCTTAATATTTACAAATTGATCTTTAGACAGGTTTCTGGATAATGTGTCTAGACTGCTAGCCATGAATCGAAAGGAATCAAGAAATCTAAGCGTTAAGGTGCCAGTAACTTTTTTACTGAAGGAAATATATTTTTCTTCATTGTTAGGAATCAGTGTAATGGGCGCATCATCATAGCCCAGTTCCTTAATAAATATGTGAGCATCATAGGAGGAGAGATTATGGAAAATAACTGGAATAAACTTAGGATTCTTATACTTTAGGTTACATGAATTGTGACTAGGTCCGCGATATTTCCCAGAGATATGGCAATGGTCGCGCACTTTCCAGTCACTTTTTGTGAATTTCTCTTTACATAAGTAGCATTCAGTTGCTTCTTCATGATGACTCTCTTCATCCTTTTCTAATGGCTTCATGGGTTCTACATGCTTGTAGATTTTATCAATTTCCTCAGCTTCTACACGCAGCATATCTACGAAGCGTTTAGGAGAATCTAATCCTCGATAGACGACAGGATCTTTATAATGTCCATGAGTATAAGAAATATAATAACAGAAACTCATGGGGATGTGATGCTGGTAAATATTGGTGAAAGAACTCTCACTACTTGGAGTACAGGTATTTGCCGGTAAAGTGAGACACTCAAAGTCAGCATATATGACAAAGGGAACTTCTAATGAGTGGTTAATGTTTTTGAATGTCAGCTGATTATTATTTTCAGTAGGCATTTCAACACGCACAGCTTCATGATTTTTGCATATTTCGCGATGTTGAAACAAGTTGTTTTCCGAATGAAAGTACTGAAGGCAACGTCTACAGATATATTTAGACACTTTGCACTTAGATAGTTGGGCTGAAACTAGTGCAGATAAGTTTTTAATCCAGCAATAATGACCATGCTCACTATTTCTCAAGTACAGCAGATCCACATGAGTATCACTTTCAAAGTCAGTGATGTATAACGGATATATTTTGAAATCATCATCGAACGAGTAGACGTTCACAGAAACGTAATTAAGTTTTTCAAATTTGCTGATTTTGCTTAAATTTACAGGAAACTCGATTCCATCAAAATTCAACGTGTTCTTATATTGCTTATAATTGGATACTCTGTACGAGTGTTGCTCAGTGGGATGAATTGCTGATAAAATAGCCCAGCGGAAGCATTCTTGGTCGTCATTTTTTACGTTTACAACAGCATGTTTATTTTTAATAGCTGAAGGCAAATCTAGGTAAGAAGAGGCTTTTAATATATTGTATTTGTTTATCCGAACTTCCAGTTCTTGAATTTCATCCAAACTCCATCCCGAATCTTTGCTTTGAAAATCCTCGCTCTCAGCCATAAGTTTATCAACGACATCATCGTAATATGAATTCAGATCTGTCGATTGAAGAATCACAACATTTTTTGTTTTGAAATTCACATTCTTCCTTTCAATATCGGTGTCTGACTCCTTCTTGTATATACAAAACACTTTAAAATTTACCTTTATTTGATTTTTCTGAAGCTCTCTGACGATCAATTCCTTAACAATATGTTTCTTCGAGGTAAGAAATTCTTGCAGATCAATATGCCCAGTAGTATTTTTAATCGACCAAGTCTTTATACGGCTGCTAAAAGCCGACTCTTTAAGAACAACCCCAGCGGATCCTGAATTTGTTTGCTCACTGTTCGAAGCAAGGGATTCAAGCTTCTGTCTCTTTGCAGGGGGCAGTCCGTTTTCCACGCTCTCTGCGTTAGATGAATTTCCAGCAGACTCAGAACGGTCTTTTTTATGCACGTTTATATGCCTCAACAAGGAATCTTTTCTGGTGAAATACCGATTACATTGCCCGCATTTATGTGTCGGTGTACCATGGGAAGACTTGTGTCTATCTAAGGCGTCCTTCCTAGAGAAAGTTTTACTGCATTCGTTGCATGTAAAATTCTCAGTTTCAGATGTATGTACCTTCCTATGACGTGAAAGTCCTTTAGAGTGAGTGAAACACTTCTCGCAATCATTACACTGTAAATTCGTTTCACTAGTTGACCCAGTTGCGGGTTCAGCAGCTTGTAATATTTCCATGGGCTCGTCGGGGACAAAGGAATCCGAAATATCCTGACTTGTAGGAAACGCTCCCATTATTTCAAAAAAATCAAGCTGTCCGGCAAGGATGCTTTCAGTCACACTATCACCGAACCAGCAAAGCATCTAAAAAGAAAAAAAAATTGTCCACTAAGTTTTAATTTTTTTATATTTATATTCGCATATCAAATGTTTTGAAGAAAATCATCCCCACCCCCCTCTACGTCTTCATATTCCATATGCTTGGAAAACATATTAATAAAACAAAAGAATCCCCCAAGAATGAGTAGAGATATTAAAATTTTGGGATAATGATACCTTACTGAATAAAATATTCCTAGCACAACAGAAAAAATTAAAATAAAATATTATATTACCTCCTCATCAGAAGTAGCTCCGGTGTTTTTATCAGAGTAATCCATAGCATATGACTTTTGACGCGTTTAAACACTCTTGAAGTTAAAATTGAAACAGCAGAGAAAATCGAACTGAACTATATGTAACTTAAGAACGAGAATGAAAATCTTGTTTATCGCCTCGCACATATATTCAAAGGAAAGAAGGACTTGTCTCAGAAACATCCCCACCCATCTACCCCCCCCCCTCACCCCATCTCCTCGTAAGGTTTCCGAGGGGTCGGGGGGGGGGTAGATGGGTGGGGATGTTTCTGAGACAAGTCCTTCTTTCCTTTGAATATATGTGCGAGGCGATAAACAAGATTTTCATTCTCGTTCTTAAGTTACATATAGTTCAGTTCGATTTTCTCTGCTGTTTCAATTTTAACTTCAAGAGTGTTTAAACGCGTCAAAAGTCATATGCTATGGATTACTCTGATAAAAACACCGGAGCTACTTCTGATGAGGAGGTAATATAATATTTTATTTTAATTTTTTCTGTTGTGCTAGGAATATTTTATTCAGTAAGGTATCATTATCCCAAAATTTTAATATCTCTACTCATTCTTGGGGATTCTTTTGTTTTATTAATATGTTTTCCAAGCATATGGAATATGAAGACGTAGAGGGGGTGGGGATGATTTTCTTCAAAACATTTGATATGCGAATATAAATATAAAAATTAAAACTTAGTGGACAATTTTTTTCTTTTAGATGCTTTGCTGGTTCGGTGATAATGACTGAAAGCATCCTTGCCGGACAGCTTGATTTTTTGAAATAATGGGAGCGTTTCCTACAAGGATATTTCGGATTCCTTTGTCCCCGACGAGCCCATGGAAATATTACAAGCTGCTGAACCCGCAACCAACTAGTGAAACGAATTTACAGTGTAATGATTGCGAGAAGTGTTTCACTCACTCTAAAGGACTTTCACGTCATAGGAAGGTACATACATCTGAAACTGAGAATTTTACATGCAACGAATGCAGTAAAACTTTCTCTAGGAAGGACGCCTTAGATAGACACAAGTCTTCCCATGGTACACCGACACATAAATGCAGGCAATGTAATCAGTATTTCACCAGAAAAGATTCCTTGTTGAGGCATATAAACGTGCATAAAAAGACCGTTCTGAGTCTGCTGGAAATTCATCTAACGCAGAGAGCGTCGGACTGCCCCCTGCAAGAGACAGAAGCTTGAATCCCTTGCTCGAACAGTGAGCAAACAAATTCAGGATCCGCTGGGTTGTTCTTAAGAGTCGGCTTTAGCAGCCGTATAAAGACTTGGTCGATTAAAAATACTACTGGGCATATTGATCTGCAAGAATTTCTTACCTCGAAGAAACATATTGTTAAGGAATTGATCGTCAGAGAGCTTCAGAAAAATCAAATAAAGGTAAATTTTAAAGTGTTTTGTATATACAAGAAGGAGTCAGACACCGATATTGAAAGGAAGAATGTGAATTTCAAAACAAAAATGTTGTGATTCTTCAATCGACAGATCTGAATTCATATTACGATGATGTCGTTGATAAACTTATGGCTGAGAGCGAGATTTTCAAAGCAAGATTCGGGATGGAGTTTGGATGAAATTCAAGAACTGGAAGTTCAGATAAACAAATACAATCCATTAAAAGCCTCTTCTTACCTAGATTTGCCTTCAGCTATTAAAAATAAACATGCTGTTGTAAACGTAAAAAATGACGACCAAGAATGCTTCCGCTGGGCTATTTTATCAGCAATTCATCCCACTGAGCAACACTCGTACAGAGTATCCAATTATAAGCAATATAAGAACACGTTGAATTTTGATGGAATCGAGTTTCCTGTAAATTTAAGCAAAATCAGCAAATTTGAAAACTTAATTACGTTTCTGTGAACGTCTACTCGTTCGATGATGATTTCAAAATATATCCGTTATACATCACTGACTTTGAAAGTGATACTCATGTGGATCTGCTGTACTTGAGAAATAGTGAGCATGGTCATTATTGCTGGATTAAAAATTATCTGCACTAGTTTCAGCCCAACTATCTAAGTGCAAAGTGTCTAAATATATCTGTAGACGTTGCCTTCAGTACTTTCATTCGGAAAACAACTTGTTTCAACATCGCGAAATATGCAAAAATCATGAAGCTGTGCGTGTTGAAATGCCTACTGAAAATAATAATCAGCTGACATTCAAAACATTAACCACTCATTAGAAGTTCCCTTTGTCATATATGCTGACTTTGAGTGTCTCACTTTACCGGCAAATACCTGTACTCCAAGTAGTGAGTTCTTTCACCAATATTTACCAGCATCACATCCCCATGAGTTTCTGTTATTATATTTCTTATACTCATGGACATTATAAAGATCCTGTCGTCTATCGAGGATTAGATTCTCTAAACGCTTCGTAGATATGCTGCGTGTAGAAGCTGAGGAAATTGATAAAATCTACAAGCATGTAGAACCCATGAAGCCATTAGAAAAGGATGAAGAGAGTCATCATGAAGAAGCAACTGAATGCTACTTATGTAAAGAGAAATTCACAAAAAGTGACTGGAAAGATGCGCGACCATTGCCATATCTCTGGGAAATATCGCGGACCTAGTCACAATTCATGTAACCTAAAGTATAAGAATCCTAAGTTTATTCCAGTTATTTTCCATAATCTCTCCTCCTATGATGCTCACATATTTATTAAGGAACTGGGCTATGATGATGCGCCCATTACACTGATTCTAACAATGAAGAAAATATATTTCCTTCAGTAAAAAAGTTACTGGCACCTTAACGCTTAGATTTCTTGATTCCTTTCGATTCATGGCTAACAGTCTAGACACATTATCCAGAAACCTGTCTAAAGATCAATTTGTAAATATTAAGCGATACTTTGCACTGGATAAGATGGAGCTTATGCTCCGAAAGGGCGTTTACCCCTATGACTACATGAGTTCCTTTGAAAAATGTCATGAAATTTAATTGCCACCGAAAGATGCTTTCTATAGTATGTTAAATGAAACCGATATATCAGATGATGATTATAGCCATGCCAAAAAGGTATGGAAAGAATTTAATATTAAAACCCTTGGAGAGTACTCTGACCTCTATGTTAAAACTGACGTATTACTTTATGTGATGTCTTTGAAAACTTCAGAAAACTCTGTCTAAATACTTATGGTTTAGATCCAGTATGGTATTATACTTCTCCTGGTTATCTTGGGATGCTATGTTGAAATTTACTAAAGTGTCCATAGAACTCCTAACAGACTACGACATGTTGCTCTTCGTTGAAAAGGGAATTAGAGGAGGTATTTCGCAGTGTTCCAACAGGTTCAGCCAAGCAAACAACAAATATATGTCCAACTATAATCCCGAATATCCATCAAAGTATCTGTTATATCTCGATTCCAATAATATGTATGGGTGGTGTATGGGAATTTTTAGCTTTAAATGGTTTCGCATGGTGTGACCCCATAGACGTAAACGACGTTCCTGATGATTCACCAACTGGGTATATCTTAGAGGTAGATATGGATTATCCTTCTGAGCTGCATGACCTGCATTCCGGCCTCTAGCGCCTGAAGTTCGAGTGCCAGAAAGGGTGCAAAGAATCCAGGCTGTTGACAACGTTATACCCTAGGAGAAGTACGTACTTCATTATAGAAATTTGAAGCAATGTCTCTCAGGGTATGACTCTGAAAAAATACACAGAGTCGTCAAATTTAACCAGTCTCCTTGGTTAAAACCCTACATTGAACTCAATACGCACTTTCGCTCCAACGCAACGAATGACTTTGATAAAGATTTTTATAAATTGATGAACAATAGTATATTTGGCAAAACCATGGAAAACATCCGGAGGCGTGTGGACATCAAGTTATGCACAAAAGGAGAAACAGCTGAAAGATTAATTGCAAAACCGAACTTTACAGACGTACGATATTCGCTGAAAACCTCGCAGCTATTCACATGAAAAGAACGAAACTGACGTTCAACAAGCCGATATTTCTTGGCATGTGCATATTAGATGTGTCGAAAACTCTGATGTATAATTTTCATTATGAGCACATGAAGAAGAAATATCATAATAACATTAAATTATTGTATACAGATACTGATTCCTTCATATATGAAATAACTACTCATGACATATATTCAGATATGAAAGAGAATATCGACCAGTACGATACGTCGGATTATCCCCGTAATAATGTGTACAGCATTCCTCAAGTGAACAAAAAAGTACCAGGAAAAATGAAGACGAAAACAAGGGAACATTATGACTGAATTCGTAGGACTTCGCTCAAAAATGTATGCGTTTAAAGTCGAAGGGGAGACTCCCGTTAAAAAGCTGAAAGGCATAAAAAAATAGCAATTCAAAATAAGCTAACTTTTAACGACTATAAAGAGTGTTTGCTCACATCAAAATTTTTCTATTGCAGCATGAACCACATTAAAAGTAATAAACATAAATTATACACTGTCAATCAAAATAAACTTGCTCTCTGCCCAAGAGATAAAGAGATTCATCCTTAAAGACGGAGTGCATACACTTGCTTGGGGACACTACCAAATTCGATAGATACAGTTAAACACTGGATCTCATGATAAAAAAAATGTATCAAAATTGGGAGGGGGATGGGTCTTTGGTTTTGAAGCTGTAATGACCGAAAACCAATGTATCACGCTTTCAAGAGTGTTATGTTTCTATTTAACACTGGTCAGCCATCTTGTTTCTTTTGAAAACCAAGAAGGTGCTTCACTGATGACTTGATGTGATACAGCTATTTTTTTCTTTAATTTATCGTAATTCATTTTCAGGAAAAAATATATAACAAGTTTGTGAGACATCAAAAAATATTTTATCACCATCATCCATTTGAAAATAATAAAAAAAAAAAAAAACCTAATCTTAATTCCCCGAAGTTCGGAGGACACAAAGAAACAAATTATTTTTAATTTTCACGAAAATGACAAGTTTGTGAGACATCAAAAAATGTTTTATCATCACAACCATTAAAATAAAAACACCACCCTCATTTATATTCCTTCCTCCCCTCCAGAGTTCGGAGGGCGAGAAAGGAAACAAAATGATTTCAGCCTCCCCTGTCCGCCATAGCTCAAGGCACCACCACGCGCCATCCCCGATCCCCGAGGGAGCCACCACCACCCACCACCACCCACCACAGTGGTGGTGTGGTGGGGCTAATGTTAATCCTATGGCCCCACCACTGGCCCAGCTCCCCTAAAATCCCACTACTACGTAGTAGTGGGATTTTAGGGGAGCTGGGCCAGTGGTGGGGCCATAGGACTACTACGTAGTAGTAGTCCTATGGCCCCACCACTGGCCACTACTACGTAGTAAAATCCCACTAGTAGTGGGATTTTAGGGGAGCTGGGCCAGTGGTGGGGCCATAGGATTAACATTAGCCCCACCACACCACCACTGTGGTGGGTGGTGGTGGGTGGTGGTGGCTCCCTCGGGGGATCGGGGGATGGCGCGTGGTGGTGCCTTGAGCTATGGCGGACAGGGGAGGCTGAAATCATTTTGTTTCCTTTCTCGCCCTCCGAACTCTGGAGGGGAGGAAGGGAATATAAATGAGGGTGGTGTTTTTATTTTAATGGTTGTGATGATAAAACATTTTTTGATGTCTCACAAACTTGTCATTTTCGTGAAAATTAAAAATAATTTGTTTCTTTTTGTGTCCTCCGAACTTCGGGGGAATTAAGATTAGGTTTTTTTTTTTTTTTTATTATTTTCAAATGGATGATGGTGATAAAATATTTTTTGATGTCTCACAAACTTGTTATATATTTTTTCCTGAAAATGAATTACGATAAATTAAAGAAAAAAATAGCTGTATCACATCAAGTCATCAGTGAAGCACCTTCTTGGTTTTCAAAAGAAACAAGATGGCTGACCAGTGTTAAATAGAAACATAACACTCTTGAAAGCGTGATACATTGGTTTTCGGTCATTACAGCTTCAAAACCAAAGACCCATCCCCTCCCAATTTTGATACATTTTTTTTATCATGAGATCCAGTGTTTAACTGTATCTATCGAATTTGGTAGTGTCCCCAAGCAAGTGTATGCACTCCGTCTTTAAGGATGAATCTCTTTTTATCTCTTGGGCAGAGAGCAAGTTTATTTTGATTGACAGTGTATAATTTATGTTTATTACTTTTAATGTGGTTCATGCTGCAATAGAAAAATTTTGATGTGAGCAAACACTCTTTATAGTCGTTAAAAGTTAGCTTATTTTGAATTGCTATTTTTTTTATGCCTTTCAGCTTTTTAACGGGAGTCTCCCCTTCGACTTTAAACGCATACATTTTTGAGCGAAGTCCTACGAATTCAGTCATAATGTTCCCCTTGTTTTCGTCTTTCATTTTTCCTGGTACTTTTTTGTTCACTTGAGGAATGCTGTACACATTATTACGGGGATAATCCGACGTATCGTACTGGTCGATATTCTCTTTCATATCTGAATATATGTCATGAGTAGTTATTTCATATATGAAGGAATCAGTATCTGTATACAATAATTTAATGTTATTATGATATTTCTTCTTCATGTGCTCATAATGAAAATTATACATCAGAGTTTTCGACACATCTAATATGCACATGCCAAGAAATATCGGCTTGTTGAACGTCAGTTTCGTTCTTTTCATGTGAATAGCTGCGAGGTTTTCAGCGAATATCGTACGTCTGTAAAAGTTCGGTTTTGCAATTAATCTTTCAGCTGTTTCTCCTTTTGTGCATAACTTGATGTCCACACGCCTCCGGATGTTTTCCATGGTTTTGCCAAATATACTATTGTTCATCAATTTATAAAAATCTTTATCAAAGTCATTCGTTGCGTTGGAGCGAAAGTGCGTATTGAGTTCAATGTAGGGTTTTAACCAAGGAGACTGGTTAAATTTGACGACTCTGTGTATTTTTTTCAGAGTCATACCCTGAGAGAGACATTGCTTCAAATTTCTATAATGAAGTACGTACTTCTCCCTAGGGTATAACGTTGTCAACAGCCTGGATTCTTTGCACCCTTCTGGCACTCGAACTTCAGGCGCTAGAGGCAAGTCGGAATGCAGGTCATGCAGCTCAGAAGGATAATCCATATCTACCTCTAAGATATACCCAGTTGGTGAATCATCAGGAACGTCGTTTACGTCTATGGGGTCACACCATGCGAAACCATTTAAAGCTAAAAATTCCCCCATACACCACCCATACATATTATTGGAATCGAGATATAACAGATACTTTGATGGATATTCGGGATTATAGTTGGACATATATTTGTTGTTTGCTTGGCTGAACCTGTTGGAACACTGCGAAATACCTCCTCTAATTCCCTTTTCAACGAAGAGCAACATGTCGTAGTCTGTTAGGAGTTCTATGGACACTTTAGTAAATTTCAACATAGCATCCCAAGATAACCCAGGAGAAGTATAATACCATACTGGATCTAAACCATAAGTACTTAGACAGAGTTTTCTGAAGTTTTCAAAGACATCACATAAAAGTAATACGTCAGTTTTAACATAGAGGTCAGAGTACTCTCCAAGGGTTTTAATATTAAATTCTTTCCATACCTTTTTGGCATGGCTATAATCATCATCTGATATATCGGTTTCATTTAACATACTATAGAAAGCATCTTTCGGTGGCAATTGGGTTTCATGACATTTTTCAAAGGAACTCATGTAGTCATAGGGGTAAACGCCCTTTCGGAGCATAAGCTCCATCTTATCCAGTGCAAAGTATCGCTTAATATTTACAAATTGATCTTTAGACAGGTTTCTGGATAATGTGTCTAGACTGCTAGCCATGAATCGAAAGGAATCAAGAAATCTAAGCGTTAAGGTGCCAGTAACTTTTTTACTGAAGGAAATATATTTTTCTTCATTGTTAGGAATCAGTGTAATGGGCGCATCATCATAGCCCAGTTCCTTAATAAATATGTGAGCATCATAGGAGGAGAGATTATGGAAAATAACTGGAATAAACTTAGGATTCTTATACTTTAGGTTACATGAATTGTGACTAGGTCCGCGATATTTCCCAGAGATATGGCAATGGTCGCGCACTTTCCAGTCACTTTTTGTGAATTTCTCTTTACATAAGTAGCATTCAGTTGCTTCTTCATGATGACTCTCTTCATCCTTTTCTAATGGCTTCATGGGTTCTACATGCTTGTAGATTTTATCAATTTCCTCAGCTTCTACACGCAGCATATCTACGAAGCGTTTAGGAGAATCTAATCCTCGATAGACGACAGGATCTTTATAATGTCCATGAGTATAAGAAATATAATAACAGAAACTCATGGGGATGTGATGCTGGTAAATATTGGTGAAAGAACTCTCACTACTTGGAGTACAGGTATTTGCCGGTAAAGTGAGACACTCAAAGTCAGCATATATGACAAAGGGAACTTCTAATGAGTGGTTAATGTTTTTGAATGTCAGCTGATTATTATTTTCAGTAGGCATTTCAACACGCACAGCTTCATGATTTTTGCATATTTCGCGATGTTGAAACAAGTTGTTTTCCGAATGAAAGTACTGAAGGCAACGTCTACAGATATATTTAGACACTTTGCACTTAGATAGTTGGGCTGAAACTAGTGCAGATAAGTTTTTAATCCAGCAATAATGACCATGCTCACTATTTCTCAAGTACAGCAGATCCACATGAGTATCACTTTCAAAGTCAGTGATGTATAACGGATATATTTTGAAATCATCATCGAACGAGTAGACGTTCACAGAAACGTAATTAAGTTTTTCAAATTTGCTGATTTTGCTTAAATTTACAGGAAACTCGATTCCATCAAAATTCAACGTGTTCTTATATTGCTTATAATTGGATACTCTGTACGAGTGTTGCTCAGTGGGATGAATTGCTGATAAAATAGCCCAGCGGAAGCATTCTTGGTCGTCATTTTTTACGTTTACAACAGCATGTTTATTTTTAATAGCTGAAGGCAAATCTAGGTAAGAAGAGGCTTTTAATGGATTGTATTTGTTTATCCGAACTTCCAGTTCTTGAATTTCATCCAAACTCCATCCCGAATCTTTGCTTTGAAAATCCTCGCTCTCAGCCATAAGTTTATCAACGACATCATCGTAATATGAATTCAGATCTGTCGATTGAAGAATCACAACATTTTTTGTTTTGAAATTCACATTCTTCCTTTCAATATCGGTGTCTGACTCCTTCTTGTATATACAAAACACTTTAAAATTTACCTTTATTTGATTTTTCTGAAGCTCTCTGACGATCAATTCCTTAACAATATGTTTCTTCGAGGTAAGAAATTCTTGCAGATCAATATGCCCAGTAGTATTTTTAATCGACCAAGTCTTTATACGGCTGCTAAAAGCCGACTCTTTAAGAACAACCCCAGCGGATCCTGAATTTGTTTGCTCACTGTTCGAAGCAAGGGATTCAAGCTTCTGTCTCTTTGCAGGGGGCAGTCCGTTTTCCACGCTCTCTGCGTTAGATGAATTTCCAGCAGACTCAGAACGGTCTTTTTTATGCACGTTTATATGCCTCAACAAGGAATCTTTTCTGGTGAAATACCGATTACATTGCCCGCATTTATGTGTCGGTGTACCATGGGAAGACTTGTGTCTATCTAAGGCGTCCTTCCTAGAGAAAGTTTTACTGCATTCGTTGCATGTAAAATTCTCAGTTTCAGATGTATGTACCTTCCTATGACGTGAAAGTCCTTTAGAGTGAGTGAAACACTTCTCGCAATCATTACACTGTAAATTCGTTTCACTAGTTGACCCAGTTGCGGGTTCAGCAGCTTGTAATATTTCCATGGGCTCGTCGGGGACAAAGGAATCCGAAATATCCTGACTTGTAGGAAACGCTCCCATTATTTCAAAAAAATCAAGCTGTCCGGCAAGGATGCTTTCAGTCACACTATCACCGAACCAGCAAAGCATCTAAAAAGAAAAAAAAAATTGTCCACTAAGTTTTAATTTTTTTATATTTATATTCGCATATCAAATGTTTTGAAGAAAATCATCCCCACCCCCTCTACGTCTTCATATTCCATATGCTTGGAAAACATATTAATAAAACAAAAGAATCCCCCAAGAATGAGTAGAGATATTAAAATTTTGGGATAATGATACCTTACTGAATAAAATATTCCTAGCACAACAGAAAAAATTAAAATAAAATATTATATTACCTCCTCATCAGAAGTAGCTCCGGTGTTTTTATCAGAGTAATCCATAGCATATGACTTTTGACGCGTTTAAACACTCTTGAAGTTAAAATTGAAACAGCAGAGAAAATCGAACTGAACTATATGTAACTTAAGAACGAGAATGAAAATCTTGTTTATCGCCTCGCACATATATTCAAAGGAAAGAAGGACTTGTCTCAGAAACATCCCCACCCATCTACCCCCCCCCCTCACCCCATCTCCTCGTAAGGTTTCCGAGGGGTCGGGGGGGGGGGGTAGATGGGTGGGGATGTTTCTGAGACAAGTCCTTCTTTCCTTTGAATATATGTGCGAGGCGATAAACAAGATTTTCATTCTCGTTCTTAAGTTACATATAGTTCAGTTCGATTTTCTCTGCTGTTTCAATTTTAACTTCAAGAGTGTTTAAACGCGTCAAAAGTCATATGCTATGGATTACTCTGATAAAAACACCGGAGCTACTCTGATGAGAGGTAATATAATATTTTATTTTAATTTTTCTGTTGTGCTAGGAATATTTTATTCAGTAAGGTATCATTATCCCAAAATTTTAATATCTCTACTCATTCTTGGGGATTCTTTGTTTTATTAATATGTTTTCCAAGCATATGGAATATGAAGACGTAGAGGGTGGGGATGATTTTCTTCAAAACATTTGATATGCGAATATAAATATAAAAATTAAAACTTAGTGGACAATTTTTTTTCTTTTTAGATGCTTTGCTGGTTCGGTGATAGTGTGACTGAAAGCATCCTTGCCGGACAGCTTGATTTTTTGAAATAATGGGAGCGTTTCCTACAAGTCAGGATATTTCGGATTCCTTTGTCCTCGACGAGCCCATGGAAATATTACAAGCTGCTGAACCCGCAACTGGGTCAACTAGTGAAACGAATTTACAGTGTAATGATTGCGAGAAGTGTTTCACTCACTCTAAAGGACTTTCACGTCATAGGAAGGTACATACATCTGAAACTGAGAATTTTACATGCAACGAATGCAGTAAAACTTTCTCTAGGAAGGACGCCTTAGATAGACACAAGTCTTCCCATGGTACACCGACACATAAATGCGGGCAATGTAATCGGTATTTCACCAGAAAAGATTCCTTGTTGAGGCATATAAACGTGCATAAAAAAGACCGTTCTGAGTCTGCTGAAATTCATCTAACGCAGAGAGCGTGGAAAACGGACTGCCCCTGCAAAGAGACAGAAGCTTGAATCCCTTGCTTCGAACAGTGAGCAAACAAATTCAGGATCCGCTGGGGTTGTTCTTAAAGAGTCGGCTTTTAGCAGCCGTATAAAGACTTGGTCGATTAAAAATACTACTGGGCATATTGATCTGCAAGAATTTCTTACCTCGAAGAAACATATTGTTAAGGAATTGATCGTCAGAGAGCTTCAGAAAAATCAAATAAAGGTAAATTTTAAAGTGTTTTGTATATACAAGAAGGAGTCAGACACCGATATTGAAAGGAAGAATGTGAATTTCAAAACAAAATGTTGTGATTCTTCAATCGACAGATCTGAATTCATATTACGATGATGTCGTTGATAAACTTATGGCTGAGAGCGAGGATTTTCAAAGCAAAGATTCGGGATGGAGTTTGGATGAAATTCAAGAACTGGAAGTTCAGATAAACAAATACAATCCATTAAAAGCCTCTTCTTACCTAGATTTGCCTTCAGCTATTAAAAATAAACATGCTGTTGTAAACGTAAAAAATGACGACCAAGAATGCTTCCGCTGGACTATTTTATCAGCAATTCATCCCACTGAGCAACACTCGTACAGAGTATCCAATTATAAGCAATATAAGAACACGTTGAATTTTGATGGAATCGAGTTTCCTGTAAATTTAAGCAAAATCAGCAAATTTGAAAACTTAATTACGTTTCTGTGAACGTCTACTCGTTCGATGATGATTTCAAAATATATCCGTTATACATCACTGACTTTGAAAGTGATACTCATGTGGATCTGCTGTACTTGAGAAATAGTGAGCATGGTCATTATTGCTGGATTAAAAACTTATCTGCACTAGTTTCAGCCCAACTATCTAAGTGCAAAGTGTCTAAATATATCTGTAGACGTTGCCTTCAGTACTTTCATTCGGAAAACAACTTGTTTCAACATCGCGAAATATGCAAAAATCATGAAAGCGTGTTGAAATGCCTACTGAAAATAATAATCAGCTGACATTCAAAAAACATTAACCACTCATTAGAAGTTCCCTTTGTCATATATGCTGACTTTGAGTGTCTCACTTTACCGGCAAATACCTGTACTCCAAGTAGTGAGAGTTCTTTCACCAATATTTACCAGCATCACATCCCATGAGTTTCTGTTATTATATTTCTTATACTCATGGACATTATAAAGATCCTGTCGTCTATCGAGGATTAGATTCTCTAAACGCTTCGTAGATATGCTGCGTGTAGAAGCTGAGGAAATTGATAAAATCTACAAGCATGTAGAACCCATGAAGCCATTAGAAAAGGATGAAGAGAGTCATCATGAAGAAGCAACTGAATGCTACTTATGTAAAGAGAAATTCACAAAAAGTGACTGGAAAGTGCGCGACCATTGCCATATCTCTGGGAAATATCGCGGACCTAGTCACAATTCATGTAACCTAAAGTATAAGAATCCTAAGTTTATTCCAGTTATTTTCCATAATCTCTCCTCCTATGATGCTCACATATTTATTAAGGAACTGGGCTATGATGATGCGCCCATTACACTGATTCCTAACAATGAAGAAAAATATATTTCCTTCAGTAAAAAAGTTACTGGCACCTTAACGCTTAGATTTCTTGATTCCTTTCGATTCATGGCTAGCAGTCTAGACACATTATCCAGAAACCTGTCTAAAGATCAATTTGTAAATATTAAGCGATACTTGCACTGGATAAGATGGAGCTTATGCTCCGAAAGGGCGTTTACCCCTATGACTACATGAGTTCCTTTGAAAAATGTCATGAAACCCAATTGCCACCGAAAGATACTTTCTATAGTATGTTAAATGAAACCGATATATCAGATGATGATTATAGCCATGCCAAAAGGTATGGAAAGAATTTAATATTAAAACCCTTGGAGAGTACTCTGACCTCTATGTTAAAACTGACGTATTACTTTTATGTGATGTCTTTGAAAACTTCAGAAAACTCTGTCTAAATACTTATGGTTTAGATCCAGTATGTATTATACTTCTCCTGGGTTATCTTGGGATGCTATGTTGAAATTTACTAAAGTGTCCATAGAACTCCTAACAGACTACGACATGTTGCTCTTCGTTGAAAAGGAATTAGAGGAGTATTTCGCAGTGTTCCAACAGGTTCAGCCAAGCAAACAACAAATATATGTCCAACTATAATCCCGAATATCCATCAAAGTATCTGTTATATCTCGATTCCAATAATATGTATGGGTGGTGTATGGGGAATTTTAGCTTTAAATGGTTTCGCATGGTGTGACCCCATAGACGTAAACGACGTTCCTGATGATTCACCAACTGGGTATATCTTAGAGTAGATATGGATTATCCTTCTGAGCTGCATGACCTGCATTCCGACTTGCCTCTAGCGCCTGAAGTTCGAGTGCCAGAAGTGCAAAGAATCCAGGCTGTTGACAACGTTATACCCTAGGAGAAGTACGTACTTCATTATAGAAATTTGAAGCAATGTCTCTCTCAGGGTATGACTCTGAAAAAATACACAGAGTCGTCAAATTTAACCAGTCTCCTTGGTTAAAACCCTACATTGAACTCAATACGCACTTTCGCTCCAACGCAACGAATGACTTTGATAAAGATTTTTATAAATTGATGAACAATAGTATATTTGGCAAAACCATGGAAAACATCCGGAGGCGTGTGGACATCAAGTTATGCACAAAAGGAGAAACAGCTGAAAGATTAATTGCAAAACCGAACTTTTACAGACGTACGATATTCGCTGAAAACCTCGCAGCTATTCACATGAAAAGAACGAAACTGACGTTCAACAAGCCGATATTTCTTGGCATGTGCATATTAGATGTGTCGAAAACTCTGATGTATAATTTTCATTATGAGCACATGAAGAAGAAATATCATAATAACATTAAATTATTGTATACAGATACTGATTCCTTCATATATGAAATAACTACTCATGACATATATTCAGATATGAAAGAGAATATCGACCAGTACGATACGTCGGATTATCCCCGTAATAATGTGTACAGCATTCCTCAAGTGAACAAAAAAGTACCAGGAAAAATGAAAGACGAAAACAAGGGGAACATTATGACTGAATTCGTAGGACTTCGCTCAAAAATGTATGCGTTTAAAGTCGAAGGAGACTCCGTTAAAAAGCTGAAAGGCATAAAAAAAATAGCAATTCAAAATAAGCTAACTTTTAACGACTATAAAGAGTGTTTGCTCACATCAAAATTTTTCTATTGCAGCATGAACCACATTAAAAGTAATAAACATAAATTATACACTGTCAATCAAAATAAACTTGCTCTCTGCCCAAGAGATAAAAAGAGATTCATCCTTAAAGACGGAGTGCATACACTTGCTTGGGGACACTACCAAATTCGATAGATACAGTTAAACACTGGATCTCATGATAAAAAATGTATCAAAATTGGGAGGGGATGGGTCTTTGGTTTTGAAGCTGTAATGACCGAAAACCAATGTATCACGCTTTCAAGAGTGTTATGTTTCTATTTAACACTGGTCAGCCATCTTGTTTCTTTTGAAAACCAAGAAGGTGCTTCACTGATGACTTGATGTGATACAGCTATTTTTTTCTTTAATTTATCTTAATTCATTTTCAGGAAAAATATATAACAAGTTTGTGAGACATCAAAAAATATTTTATCACCATCATCCATTTGAAAATAATAAAAAAAAAAAACCTAATCTTAATTCCCCCGAAGTTCGGAGGACACAAAAAGAAACAAATTATTTTTAATTTTCACGAAAATGACAAGTTTGTGAGACATCAAAAAATGTTTTATCATCACAACCATTAAAATAAAAACACCACCCTCATTTATATTCCCTTCCTCCCCTCCAGAGTTCGGAGGGCGAAAGGAAACAAAATGATTTCAGCCTCCCCTGTCCGCCATAGCTCAAGGCACCACCACGCGCCATCCCCCGATCCCCCGAGGGAGCCACCACCACCCACCACCACCCACCACAGTGGTGGTGTGGTGGGGCTAATGTTAATCCTATGGCCCCACCACTGGCCCAGCTCCCCTAAAATCCCACTACTACGTAGTAAAATCCCACTACTACGTAGTAGTGGGATTTTAGGGGAGCTGGGCCAGTGGTGGGGCCATAGGATTAACATTAGCCCCACCACACCACCACTGTGGTGGGTGGTGGTGGGTGGTGGTGGCTCCCTCGGGGATCGGGGGATGGCGCGTGGTGGTGCCTTGAGCTATGGCGGACAGGGGAGGCTGAAATCATTTTGTTTCCTTTCTCGCCCTCCGAACTCTGGAGGGGAGGAAGGGAATATAAATGAGGGTGGTGTTTTTATTTTAATGGTTGTGATGATAAAACATTTTTTGATGTCTCACAAACTTGTCATTTTCGTGAAAATTAAAAATAATTTGTTTCTTTTTGTGTCCTCCGAACTTCGGGGGAATTAAGATTAGGTTTTTTTTTTTTTTATTATTTTCAAATGGATGATGGTGATAAAATATTTTTTGATGTCTCACAAACTTGTTATATATTTTTTCCTGAAAATGAATTACGATAAATTAAAGAAAAAAAAATAGCTGTATCACATCAAGTCATCAGTGAAGCACCTTCTTGGTTTTCAAAAGAAACAAGATGGCTGACCAGTGTTAAATAGAAACATAACACTCTTGAAAGCGTGATACATTGGTTTTCGGTCATTACAGCTTCAAAACCAAAGACCCATCCCCCCTCCCAATTTTGATACATTTTTTTTATCATGAGATCCAGTGTTTAACTGTATCTATCGAATTTGGTAGTGTCCCCAAGCAAGTGTATGCACTCCGTCTTTAAGGATGAATCTCTTTTTATCTCTTGGGCAGAGAGCAAGTTTATTTTGATTGACAGTGTATAATTTATGTTTATTACTTTTAATGTGGTTCATGCTGCAATAGAAAAATTTTGATGTGAGCAAACACTCTTTATAGTCGTTAAAAGTTAGCTTATTTTGAATTGCTATTTTTTTTATGCCTTTCAGCTTTTTAACGGGAGTCTCCCCTTCGACTTTAAACGCATACATTTTTGAGCGAAGTCCTACGAATTCAGTCATAATGTTCCCGTTGTTTTCGTCTTTCATTTTTCCTGGTACTTTTTTGTTCACTTGAGGAATGCTGTACACATTATTACGGGGATAATCCGACGTATCGTACTGGTCGATATTCTCTTTCATATCTGAATATATGTCATGAGTAGTTATTTCATATATGAAGGAATCAGTATCTGTATACAATAATTTAATGTTATTATGATATTTCTTCTTCATGTGCTCATAATGAAAATTATACATCAGAGTTTTCGACACATCTAATATGCACATGCCAAGAAATATCGGCTTGTTGAACGTCAGTTTCGTTCTTTTCATGTGAATAGCTGCGAGGTTTTCAGCGAATATCGTACGTCTGTAAAAGTTCGGTTTTGCAATTAATCTTTCAGCTGTTTCTCCTTTTGTGCATAACTTGATGTCCACACGCCTCCGGATGTTTTCCATGGTTTTGCCAAATATACTATTGTTCATCAATTTATAAAAATCTTTATCAAAGTCATTCGTTGCGTTGGAGCGAAAGTGCGTATTGAGTTCAATGTAGGGTTTTAACCAAGGAGACTGGTTAAATTTGACGACTCTGTGTATTTTTTTCAGAGTCATACCCTGAGAGAGACATTGCTTCAAATTTCTATAATGAAGTACGTACTTCTCCCTAGGGTATAACGTTGTCAACAGCCTGGATTCTTTGCACCCTTCTGGCACTCGAACTTCAGGCGCTAGAGGCAAGTCGGAATGCAGGTCATGCAGCTCAGAAGGATAATCCATATCTACCTCTAAGATATACCCAGTTGGTGAATCATCAGGAACGTCGTTTACGTCTATGGGGTCACACCATGCGAAACCATTTAAAGCTAAAAATTCCCCCATACACCACCCATACATATTATTGGAATCGAGATATAACAGATACTTTGATGGATATTCGGGATTATAGTTGGACATATATTTGTTGTTTGCTTGGCTGAACCTGTTGGAACACTGCGAAATACCTCCTCTAATTCCCTTTTCAACGAAGAGCAACATGTCGTAGTCTGTTAGGAGTTCTATGGACACTTTAGTAAATTTCAACATAGCATCCCAAGATAACCCAGGAGAAGTATAATACCATACTGGATCTAAACCATAAGTACTTAGACAGAGTTTTCTGAAGTTTTCAAAGACATCACATAAAAGTAATACGTCAGTTTTAACATAGAGGTCAGAGTACTCTCCAAGGGTTTTAATATTAAATTCTTTCCATACCTTTTTGGCATGGCTATAATCATCATCTGATATATCGGTTTCATTTAACATACTATAGAAAGCATCTTTCGGTGGCAATTGGGTTTCATGACATTTTTCAAAGGAACTCATGTAGTCATAGGGGTAAACGCCCTTTCGGAGCATAAGCTCCATCTTATCCAGTGCAAAGTATCGCTTAATATTTACAAATTGATCTTTAGACAGGTTTCTGGATAATGTGTCTAGACTGCTAGCCATGAATCGAAAGGAATCAAGAAATCTAAGCGTTAAGGTGCCAGTAACTTTTTTACTGAAGGAAATATATTTTTCTTCATTGTTAGGAATCAGTGTAATGGGCGCATCATCATAGCCCAGTTCCTTAATAAATATGTGAGCATCATAGGAGGAGAGATTATGGAAAATAACTGGAATAAACTTAGGATTCTTATACTTTAGGTTACATGAATTGTGACTAGGTCCGCGATATTTCCCAGAGATATGGCAATGGTCGCGCACTTTCCAGTCACTTTTTGTGAATTTCTCTTTACATAAGTAGCATTCAGTTGCTTCTTCATGATGACTCTCTTCATCCTTTTCTAATGGCTTCATGGGTTCTACATGCTTGTAGATTTTATCAATTTCCTCAGCTTCTACACGCAGCATATCTACGAAGCGTTTAGGAGAATCTAATCCTCGATAGACGACAGGATCTTTATAATGTCCATGAGTATAAGAAATATAATAACAGAAACTCATGGGGATGTGATGCTGGTAAATATTGGTGAAAGAACTCTCACTACTTGGAGTACAGGTATTTGCCGGTAAAGTGAGACACTCAAAGTCAGCATATATGACAAAGGGAACTTCTAATGAGTGGTTAATGTTTTTGAATGTCAGCTGATTATTATTTTCAGTAGGCATTTCAACACGCACAGCTTCATGATTTTTGCATATTTCGCGATGTTGAAACAAGTTGTTTTCCGAATGAAAGTACTGAAGGCAACGTCTACAGATATATTTAGACACTTTGCACTTAGATAGTTGGGCTGAAACTAGTGCAGATAAGTTTTTAATCCAGCAATAATGACCATGCTCACTATTTCTCAAGTACAGCAGATCCACATGAGTATCACTTTCAAAGTCAGTGATGTATAACGGATATATTTTGAAATCATCATCGAACGAGTAGACGTTCACAGAAACGTAATTAAGTTTTTCAAATTTGCTGATTTTGCTTAAATTTACAGGAAACTCGATTCCATCAAAATTCAACGTGTTCTTATATTGCTTATAATTGGATACTCTGTACGAGTGTTGCTCAGTGGGATGAATTGCTGATAAAATAGCCCAGCGGAAGCATTCTTGGTCGTCATTTTTTACGTTTACAACAGCATGTTTATTTTTAATAGCTGAAGGCAAATCTAGGTAAGAAGAGGCTTTTAATGGATTGTATTTGTTTATCCGAACTTCCAGTTCTTGAATTTCATCCAAACTCCATCCCGAATCTTTGCTTTGAAAATCCTCGCTCTCAGCCATAAGTTTATCAACGACATCATCGTAATATGAATTCAGATCTGTCGATTGAAGAATCACAACATTTTTTGTTTTGAAATTCACATTCTTCCTTTCAATATCGGTGTCTGACTCCTTCTTGTATATACAAAACACTTTAAAATTTACCTTTATTTGATTTTTCTGAAGCTCTCTGACGATCAATTCCTTAACAATATGTTTCTTCGAGGTAAGAAATTCTTGCAGATCAATATGCCCAGTAGTATTTTTAATCGACCAAGTCTTTATACGGCTGCTAAAAGCCGACTCTTTAAGAACAACCCCAGCGGATCCTGAATTTGTTTGCTCACTGTTCGAAGCAAGGGATTCAAGCTTCTGTCTCTTTGCAGGGGGCAGTCCGTTTTCCACGCTCTCTGCGTGAGATGAATTTCCAGCAGACTCAGAACGGTCTTTTTTATGCACGTTTATATGCCTCAACAAGGAATCTTTTCTGGTGAAATACCGATTACATTGCCCGCATTTATGTGTCGGTGTACCATGGGAAGACTTGTGTCTATCTAAGGCGTCCTTCCTAGAGAAAGTTTTACTGCATTCGTTGCATGTAAAATTCTCAGTTTCAGATGTATGTACCTTCCTATGACGTGAAAGTCCTTTAGAGTGAGTGAAACACTTCTCGCAATCATTACACTGTAAATTCGTTTCACTAGTTGACCCAGTTGCGGGTTCAGCAGCTTGTAATATTTCCATGGGCTCGTCGGGGACAAAGGAATCCGAAATATCCTGACTTGTAGGAAACGCTCCCATTATTTCAAAAAAATCAAGCTGTCCGGCAAGGATGCTTTCAGTCACACTATCACCGAACCAGCAAAGCATCTAAAAAGAAAAAAAAAATTGTCCACTAAGTTTTAATTTTTTTATATTTATATTCGCATATCAAATGTTTTGAAGAAAATCATCCCCACCCCTCTACGTCTTCATATTCCATATGCTTGGAAAACATATTAATAAAACAAAAGAATCCCCCAAGAATGAGTAGAGATATTAAAATTTTGGGATAATGATACCTTACTGAATAAAATATTCCTAGCACAACAGAAAAAATTAAAATAAAATATTATATTACCTCCTCATCAGAAGTAGCTCCGGTGTTTTTATCAGAGTAATCCATAGCATATGACTTTTGACGCGTTTAAACACTCTTGAAGTTAAAATTGAAACAGCAGAGAAAATCGAACTGAACTATATGTAACTTAAGAACGAGAATGAAAATCTTGTTTATCGCCTCGCACATATATTCAAAGGAAAGAAGGACTTGTCTCAGAAACATCCCCACCCATCTACCCCCCCCCGACCCCTCGGAAACCTTACGAGGAGATGGGGTGAGGGGGGGGGATACGCATCGAGCAAGTGACGACACAAATGACCCGCGCCTGTATGCGTAGAAAAGATAACAACGCTGCTGTCCTCGTAAATGAGTTGTGATTGGTAGCCAGACATTTGTCGTTTTAAGTTGACCTTCCGCTTTCTAAAACATCTGAACAATCAGTAATTGCCAATGAATGTGCTTCGGGTTGATTACTACTATCCCATTAAGGGTTCAACTCCCTTTACATTACAATAGAGAGACCTCTTATGATGAATAGAGCTGTTTCGAGAATGACAATGTACGCAGGTAGAAATGTCTCCATCAAAGGTAATGTGTTTTATTGCTCCCTCAAGCCTGACTTTGCATCTTTGTCTAACGCATGCAGCTGCGCTTGTTAAACGTTACTTTGAGGATAACTTAAGAACCTTCTTTCTTTCATTTGCCCACCCCTTAAAACCCTTAGAACTATTCACAGAATTCATCCTCAAATTTACGCTTTTTCGGGAATGACAAGAGATGCTGGTAGAAGCGTTTGCATCGCAGGATGTGTGTTTTATTGCTCCCCCCAAGCCTACCTTTGTCTAATGAATGCCCCTGCATTTGTTATACGACTTGGGTGGTACTCCTGGAATGCCATTGGATCTGATTACAAAGTTCGGAAGTTGCTTTTCTTTCACAGGCAAAGTCATTCTCTGGTTTGCTTTCGAGGTGAAGAGACACGAAGTTTTTTTCTCCCTCTCACTTACCTACGGAATTTTTTTGACTTCGACGACATGAAGCGTGCTATGGATACTAGGCTTATCGCTAGCAAGAAGGTGTGCTGTGCGGCGGAAGACGGCGGGCTGGTCCCCGATACGCTACCCTCGGATGTCGAGCATCAAGGGCCTTCAGACGTCCAGGTAATAAATATAGTTTCATCTTCAGATGAAATTTTTGAGGACTGCCTACCAAAGCATTATTTCTCATTGGGCGAAGGAATGTTTTTGATAATCAGCGATTACACAAAAACTGTCAAAATCCATTTAAGGAAATATGCATTCAATGGTTTCGGTTATCTCCCAACGAAACGTGGAATAACATTTTCACCGCGATCGTTTTTGGAATTGAAAAGAAAAATCTTCGCTATTAATAATGATGATGCTCCCCACATTTTTAACAAGGAATTGCTTGTCTCATCAGTGAAGATAAATTTGCAAGAAGCTAGAATTACCTTCCAAAAATTCTATACTGTGGATGACGGGTTCTTTAAGTTCACCCCAGGAGGAGTGATTCTATCCTACACTCAATTTGACAAGCTCCAAGATATTTGTGAAGTCATATGGTCGTCAATCCAAGATTTACTTTTTGGTGAAACCTTTAAACAGCATGTGAAGGAAGCCAGGCTTCCAGAGTCAGCTTGTACCGAAAAGTACATGAATTCGAAGGCGATTCTGGAAAATACTGTCATGACTGCCTTGCATGAAAAAGTGGAGAGTGTTTTCATCTGCCCAGAGTGTCGGGTTCCAGCTGAAAGGCAAGAGCCCAACATGATCGACCACACATGTAACATGTTTGACTCACAATTCAAGTGGGATATGCATAACCAAGAAGCAACAGCTTTGCTTGAACCCAGATGCCTTGCGAAATGGTTTGTGGAGAAATGCAATGGTTACAAGCATTTTGTATCCGATAAATTCTTAGATTCGGTGAAAGGAGAGGAATTAATTGAAAGAGCTCGACAACTTTTCACAAACAGATGGTAAAGAAAAAAAAAAAAAAAAGATTCGAAATTGGGGGGAAAAAAAAAAATATCAAAATTGGGGAGGAGGGGTGGGTCTTTGGTTTTGAAGCTGTAATGACCGAAAACCAATGTATCACGCTTTCAAGAGTGTTATGTTTCTATTTAACACTGGTCAGCCATCTTGTTTCTTTTGAAAACCAAGAAGGTGCTTCACTGATGACTTGATGTGATACAGCTATTTTTTTCTTTAATTTATCGTAATTCATTTTCAGGAAAAAATATATAACAAGTTTGTGAGACATGGTTTCAAATTTATCCCTACTTATATTCAACTGGCGTAAATATTGGTCTTTAGCTGTTATTAAATGCGATCAAAATAGCCTCCCGTTGTTTTGAATGATGTTAAAATTAACTTCATAAATTTCACCTTTGATAAAAATGGTACTCTATACATTTTGCTCTTTTCTTTGTTAATGTATGGGAAACGTGTTTTTTGAGAAACTTGTGATTTCCAAATTCACTCCTTATGGAACATTTAATGTTCAGAAACTAGTTTTTATTGAGAAGTCAAACACTACTTTTACCCTTAGTTAAAAATATATCTTGATCAAAATTTCGTATTTAATTTATCCTAGAATTATGTATAATATAAAAGACCAGAAAGAAACACACTGTTTTTACAACTTCATTTACTTTAATAAGGTATCCATCGTAAGGATGCTGGCATCGGTTTTACAGATTTTTTAGGCTTCACACTTTCCTTTCGTTCAGATGCTGCAGTTAATACATCATTTAACATAGCATTTCCTTCTTGTACAGAATATTTTTTCAAATTTTTATTTTTAATGTACTTTGAAGGTAAATTTATCTCCTTTAAAGCGTTAAAGAATTCTAGCGTTGCTGGTACATGCTGAGCGGATCCATTACTTCTTAACATGATATCAACTAGATCGATGATATTGGAATTTTTCACAACTTTTCCATTATACTTCAGTTCAGCTTTAGGGGTCCACGATATGATATCAGAATTGTTTTTGAACACTTCCAGTACATTTTCAGCATAACGTTTCATGCTTTTTGGAACCGATCGAATGATAAGATCTTCAACATAGTCTTTTGTATTGAAAGTTTCCTCGTGTTTCACTTCTCCTTCAGATTTGCTTGTCTCCTCTTTGAAACTTATTCCTTTGTCTTGTATGGTATCATCTTTACTCTGGTTGGAAACTTCATGCATGGGGCTGTTCAACAGAGTTGTCTGAATTCTCTTATTCAGCACCTGATTATATAATTTTATTTTAACGTCATCAGATTCTTTACCTTCCAAAATTTTTTTCATTTCTTTATCTAGCTCGGAGAGCATTTCATCAGACACTGCATGACGAGAAAAGCGTTCTTCAGGGACGAGAATCATTTTCTTTGTGAATTCCATAATCCTTCTTACCTTGTTAGCATAGTCGTCAAAACACTAAGAGCTGCAGGTATCAGCACGCCTAAAAAGCCCCCTTTCTGAATTACAAGTTTCCTTTTCTTATACAGGGGAGTCTTTTTCCGAGACAAAGCTCTCAACGTATGTTTATATCGACGTAATTTTTCTTTCTGAGATGGAGAGAGTGGAACGTTGCCCTTTAATGTGTTAAGACAAATTTCACAAATAGCTTTAATACCTTTACTCGAACATTTTGATAGAAGATCTTTCAAAACATTTTTAGGACAAATGCATGTCATTCGTAGGAGCTGAAGCTGTTGCTTTGACAAAGTCATGATGAAGAATGACGAATTTTAAAACAATTCATCTCTTAACCACCGAGCGTAGTTTAATGCTTTATTGAAAGCACAATGCTTTCTAGGATGAAGGGTAGAGCAGGTTAGCGCGGAAAGCGGTAAATCCTTCACATTTGGACAAAACAAAGCATTAAGATCTTGACAAATAAAATCACCCAGTTTTTCTATGTGACAGCTTTTCTCAAGTCCTTTAGCATAGATAACACTGTATGAGACTCCGAGATGTTTTAATAGAGGAACCAGTGCCGAATAATTAATCGTACCAGAATTCCAGTTTAACTGATGTAGATTTCTGCTTACCCAATTGCACTGGAACTTATCTTTATCGCATAATTTGTGAAAAGGAAATGGCGGTTTGAAAAAAAAATGCCCCTTTTTATCTTCATTCTCCATACAGACATAGGCTAGCTCTTTGACAATAAATTCGCCACTTTTGAGGAGGAAACCTTCAACGTCGATAACTAAAGTCTCCATGGCGACATCTGAGGAGAAGTCAGCGCGGTTGGTAAATATACTGGATTTCTCCCGGAAGTATATTTGTACGCAATCTTATTTCTTCTGGTGTGTCCGGTTTCAGATCCACTAGGATGTAACCATATGCTTTTTTGGTGGCGTCCATGTAAACTTCCTGAAAAAATTTAAGCTTATTAGGATATAGTTGCCTTCCCAAGTGAGTAATTTGGTTTACATCTCTTCGAGATTTGAATAGAAATAAGTAATGAGCATTCAGAGAAATTTCTCTCATTTCTTTGCCTTTGTGAAAAATATTTTGGGTGATAAAAATAACTGACAAATTAAAATGATGACTTCCTCTAGTGAACAAGTGCGTTAATTTTTTATCGCTTCCACATTCTGTCATCAAGTCGTCGAAAATGAACAAAGTATTGTCTTTAATGTAATCCTGAAAATTGTTTGGCAACCCTTCCACAAAAGTCACATTAGGAATTTCTTCATAGAGTGTTTGATGAATTCCATAAAACCAAACGACCTGCCTCGGTGGTGGGTTGATTGCATTTCCTTTATGCTTGAGTAACCGTTTAACAAAATGAGTTTTTCCACAACCCGAAGGTCCCGCTATCAGAGCAGTGAAAGGATGGTGTAATCTTGGCACTTCCATGTTTTGAACTGAACGAAAAAGGAGATAAACTACAGAATTTATAAAAGACGCATGCAAGAAAATCCGTTCGAACATTTTATTTAAATTCTAAATTTTACATAAATTCCAAATTTCTTTTGAACAAAATTATAAACTCGCATATCATTCGTTTCCTTTTTCCAGTAAAAGTTCTTAACAATAGAATGTAGACTTTTGCCGCGACATCTGGAGTATAGAAAAAATATACAAAATTGACCGCAAACAGCACTAAACGAACTTTGAAGTGGTACTTCATTACAATCCACATGAGAAAATTTTGAGACGAATAATGAAATAGGTCCATCAAAATGTTCGGGAGTATGTCCGAACGAATCAAAAAATTCCAGTTTTCTTGAACTTGGCATATACATGGCCAGCCAGTGTTTTCCAGGTTCTCCATAACGGTCTGTATTGACGACGAGGCAGGTGGGGAAATTCATAAGCTTTTTAGGGAGCTGGTCGCAAGCATACACTCCCATGAAAAACTGACGAGTCACATGATCGCCTTTTAAAATATTGGATATTTGAACACTGTTCATGTTTATTTTCAATTGGAGAAATCACAAAGAACGCTTCTCGACTTGGTTATCTCAATAATGTTTTGGAACTCTGCGTAGATCAGCACAGATACTGTTTTTATCAGAGCTTTACCAAATTTAATCTCTACTCTTAAATTTCCTTGCTGAATTAAGTTCATATGTCCTCCATCACACAGATCGGGTGAAAGATCGAATGCATACAAAGTATAGCCTCTGGAATATTCTTCTCGAGCGATGTTAATTCCTCTATCTTGACCCAGTTTCTTGGTACCTTGAAAGAGGCTATGATAAGATCTAACAGTATTCCCTGAGGCAAAATTAGGCTCTAGTGGTTTGTGCGGCACGGGGTGTCCATCAACGTATACTGCTATAAAGTTGACATCGTAATGCTTAAATTCGAAAGGATTTGTCTTATATGTACCATTAAAAGCTTCGTTATCAACACATCCAATAACTAATCTTTTTGGCATTTGTCCGAGAAATATATTGTCTTGCATGAAAGACATACTTCCTTGAGAGATGGAATACACTTTACATAACACACGGTCAATGGGATATTTTGCAGGAGATCTTTCCAAAGCCTTCGCATGACCGATAGAAACGCCAGGGTTGACTTTTACTTTTCTCACAAAAATTGAAGCATGTTCAATGAGAATTTTGTAATCAGGAATATCAGACGAGGACACTAAGCAAAAATCAGGTTTGCTTCGAATCAGTTTGATTTTTACATCCACTAAATTCAGTAACAGCCTGTTTTGATGAAAAAAGTCGCAGTGCAGATTTCCAATCATGTCCAAAGTTTTGCTCTCTTTCACCAGTTCATAACGTTGATTTAAGCCCTTATTAGTCGTTATTGTAGGGTTAACTTCATGTAAATGACCGGCAGTGTCTTTGTAAAAGCATTCACTGGTCAGTAATGTCTTCTTAGCATCTTCGCCATAATTCAGTAGAGTTTCAATGTATGCTTTATATGGATACGTATTGCTGGAAGAGGAAATCACTCGTTCATTCAGACTGACATCGATTTGTGAAAACAGAGAATGCAGAAAGCAATTGACAGGTCCAACTGGTTCTTTGTCAGGTAAAAACAAATTATCAGATTTCAGAATTTTTACTTTTACATACAGTTGACTCGTAGAGAGATCTATGTATTCTTCCCCACTCCCAGAAATGTTGAATTCAATGGGGCCTCCATCTCGAATATTAGCTAAGGGATGAAATTCAATCCATTGTCCTTTTTCTATAGTTGTCTGAGTTGGTGGTAGCGCAAATAAGTCCAGTTCCGACTTTAGACACACAGGAGAATTGCTGTGGATAAGAGCCATCCTTTATTGATCAAAAATATCACGTGCTCTCCTCTTGACCTTCTTCTGAGAAATGATGTGCTTCTTCGTGCTCCCTTTTCTTTTAATCTGTCCCCCTAACATTTTTTTAACTTTATTAGCAGCTTTGTCCGTGAGTATCTGTCCCGCCTCTTTAGCTCGTTGCTTAGCTGCTGTTTTTACGTCTTTTCCGTGAATTACATCATTTGCGAGATCCATACCTGTTCGTATAACTTGCTTCCCTAATGTTTTGGCACCTTGTTTGAATAAGGGCACTGCTGCTCTAAATAACGAACGAAATAATCCTCCAAGTCCATAGCCTTTCTGTAAGGGTGTTCCTTGATAATACGTTAATCCTTCTCCAGTTTGATTCACATAGTATTCTTCGAACGATTTCACACAACAATGATACGGTTGATACATAATCACAAGTGTTTCAGACGAAAATGAAGTTTCACGATCGCTCTACCACGTTCAAATGGGACTAACTGCCCCGTGTGACTCCTTATAACGATTTCAATTGTCTGGAAGCTTTTTCGGGTAAGAGACAAATAATGGGGTCTGTCGTACAAAGCGCTTACCATGTCTCCATCTTCACCAGTTACTTTAACGATGCGAAGGAGAGGGGCCTGTATATCTCCCACGCACTGCACCTCTAAAATATCACTATACACGTATAACAGAGAAAGGGAAGAGTTCAGGTCAGCTACGAAATTTCCATGAATAGTGAGGTCACTACCTTCTGTCGCTGAATATACTCCAGGTTCGTATCCCAAAATCTCAGCGATGCCAGGGTATAAATTTAGTTGAGAACCGTTCATAAGAGTCGTTTTCACTCGTCTCGTGGCTTTGTTATAGTACATTGCAATTTTTTTACCCCAGTGGTGAGACATAGCTTTCACAACATCCTGCACCGAATCATAGTATCCAGGTGGAATTTTACCGGCTTTGAAATGACCGCCGCCACTGTCGTAAGCGAAATTATTCGCATGATTATTAATATTAAACCAGGAATGAGGATACAAAAGTTCAACCAGCCCTACTTCCCATTCCCCTTTCAAATCGATCGGAGATGGTAGGCGAGTGATGAAATGAGATATTTTGTTGTCAGAAAAGTATCTAAGAGAACTATCGCTTGGGAGCGTCAAGTAGAAACTCATCTTGTAATGTGACGACACATCATGCTGCTCACAACTTTTATAGTGATGTCAAATCTTCGGCTGGTGTCCACGCATTGAATTTATTGGGATAACCTTTAAATTTTACTAAGTATTCCATTTTTCCTTTTCTTCTGCGTTTATTTAGAATTTTTTCTATATCAAAGGAATCCGCTAGTTTTACCTTTTGAAGCTCTTCGGCATAAAATGTTCCCTCAATTTCCTCATTCAGCAAATCTTTTACCTTATACACAGGAGGGGCTCTTGGAATGAGATGACTCACGATGAAAACCTCTTCCGTCCAGTTGGATTCGTATCCTTTTTCAAACGTTAATTTACTTTTGCTGATTCGCACATGGTCACCCACTTGAAATTTATAACAGGGTCTTTCCCAGGTCAGATCTCCGTACAAATTATCCCGCACTTTCTTCTCATTGCTTTCATTTACTTCCACAGGTTTCATTTTTATGCTCCTATGAGGAGTGTGGTTGTATCCATGAACTAATTCGTCGAGAACATCTATGAATTTATACGTATTTTGACTCGTCAAGTAGCGCCACATTCTACTTTTTAACGTGCGATTAAATCTCTCCACAATGCAAGCCTTTGTTTCATTGTTTGTTGTGAAGAAGTGAACTCCGTGTTCTTTTAAAAAGTTTTGAAATTCTTTATTTTTAAATTCTGTTCCTTTATCCGTTTGCAACTTCAGCGGCTTTCTATGTTGAAATATCTTTGAAAAAGCATTAACTATATGCGAACCTGTCTTCTTTTTCAATGGAATAACCCATGCGTATTTTGAAAATATGTCAATACACGTTAATAAATAGCGGTATCCATCGTTGTGATGACTTATGCTGCTTACATTAGCTAGGTCTGCTTGCCATTGTCTGTCGATTTTCTTGACGATGACCCTATTTCTCGGAAAATTTCGTCTCACTGGTTTGTGAAGAGTGTAGGTTTTCTCGGTTTTCAACCACTCTTCGACGTCTTTCTTTTTTATTTTTTCTCCTTTGACAGCACGAACCAAAGCATTGACTCCACCAAAAGCTCCTTCTCGGGATGGGTTCCGGTAAATCTCTTTCATCATGTTCTCCATTACAACAATTAAATTTAACACTTTCAACTGTTAGAGAAAAACTCATGTTCACATATCCGTTCACAGAATACAAATGGAGAACAAAAAATACAGTCAACATCTTTTAAGCTCTCCGTAAAAGAAAAAAAAAAAATTTGAGACATCAAAAAATATTTTATCACCATCATCCATTTGAAAATAATAAAAAAAAAAAAAAAAAAAAAACCTAATCTTAATTCCCCCGAAGTTCGGAGGACACAAAAAGAAACAAATTATTTTTAATTTTCACGAAAATGACAAGTTTGTGAGACATCAAAAAATGTTTTATCATCACAACCATTAAAATAAAAACACCACCCTCATTTATATTCCCTTCCTCCCCTCCAGAGTTCGGAGGGCGAGAAAGGAAACAAAATGATTTCAGCCTCCCCTGTCCGCCATAGCTCAAGGCACCACCACGCGCCATCCCCCGATCCCCCGAGGGAGCCACCACCACCCACCACCACCCACCACAGTGGTGGTGTGGTGGGGCTAATGTTAATCCTATGGCCCCACCACTGGCCCAGCTCCCCTAAAATCCCACTACTTCCCTGAACACCGTCATGAGGACTTTCTGTGAAGATTGGGTTACTCTGAATTTTTTTTAGTGGCGGGGAGTCGGAATGTTTCCACACCATACTGGCCTTCTTTGTTTTGGGAGGGTAGTGGTACACCAAGGACTCATCGCCCTTCATTACACCTGCCAGAACTCCATGTCCTTCTTCTGCGTAACTCATCAAGTGGTCCAAGCATGACATCATTCTCTGTCCCTTCTGGTCGTCTGTCAAGTTCTTGGGCACCGATTGCGCACGGGGTTTACCGACAGATCCGGACATCGAAATTTCAGTGTCACTTCCGTGCAAATGTAATGCTAATTATACATCGTATTTCAGATATCCCACAGCCCTACCGTTTTTGTGTCAGTTCCGTACAAAAAGGAATTTAACTCTCTCATACCCAGAAGATGCCTGTGGATCATCTTTGCCTTTGCGCCCTTCCCCGCACGGGGATAACTGGTTTTCCAGTTATTTGGGGAGCGGCGCCCCCACGGCCCGAGCTGACCTTGTGACTGGTCAACATCAGATGTCATGCCACAGCTTGTTTTTTTCTTATTTTGGTGCTGTTGGTGTTTGCAGGGACGGCTGTTCATCCAGCTGTTGGGGAGTTGCGGCCCCACGATCCCTAGCTGGTCTTGTGTCTCGCTTTTTCGTTTTCCTTTATTTTCTCCACTGGCTAGTTGCCCGTGTTGTGTTCTCTACCTAATCTCTACCACGTTATGTACTAACACCCCGGTCTTGTGGTTTTGTTACCCTCCACCACTAACTGATTTATATTAACCGCTCAGTTCGTAGGTTGCTGAGATTCCGTTTAGGTTCCCTGCCAGGATTTGTCTTCTTTGGATTTCTTTTTTTCCCTTTTAGCTGGTTTGGGTGCTAGACCTACCTGCATGTTTGCCGCGTGCGGAGACCCGTGAGGCGGAAATGGGATGTCTGGCGGCTGAGGTCGCAGGAGACCGGTTAAGTGCCTCCTGTGTACTAACATTCCTCTTCGACCCCGGCTTCGCTGTAAACGGGAGGCTTGAGCCTAACCCACCTCTGGTCAGAAGTCTTGTACCAAGTTGTGTGCAGGGCTTTAGCGGCTTTTTGTCGTATTGCACGGCAGGGTGAGCCCGGGGGCTGTGGGATCATGCCAAAGGCGTTGGCATGACGGTACCTGGAGGCCGAAGTGTCCGCCGAGTGCGTGTGATCACAGCCAACGGACTATATTTGCAACTAAGCTCTAGAACTGTGTCTTGCGTCATGTGTTTGGCTTGCGGACCTCCAGTTCTCCCCTGTTGGGCTCGATTGTGGGCGGAGTACGTTGCAGATGAATTCTTTCTTACTCCCATGGGGAAACATAAACCCTCCTCAAAATTTAACAAAAAACAGGATATGGTGATTGATCAGGCGCCAAATTTGCCTCAACCACCTCCCACACATAACACACTGAAGAGAACTTTCGTTGAAAAACGACATCACCGCGACGTATCTTTAGATCCAGGTGTTGAGCCGTCAGCTCAGAAACGTCGCATTACACTTGCAGATTCGATACCTCACGCTACTTTTCTCGTCATTTCTTCTACTGACCAGATGTTGAAACTTTCCTCCAAGTCTCCCTTTTTCATCTCGAAGGCACTTGCGGGTGTTGCTGGCTCTTTGAAGTCAGTGAAGAAGCTACGCTCTGGAGACCTGCTTGTGGAAACTTGCACTCTCTCTCAGAGCAAATCTCTTCTGCAGTTGACCAGACTTCAGGATATTCCAGTTCAAGTGACGGCACATCCGTATCTCAACACCTCCAAGGGAGTCATTTCTGAGCCCGACTTGTTGGTCTGCGATGAAGATGAACTTGTGTGTGAACTTGCTGATCAGGGTGTCATAGCTGCCAGACGCATGACTTTCCGGCGCGATGGCGCGCTGATCAAATCACGAAATGTTATTTTGACTTTTAACAGCCCGAAGGTACCTACTGAAATCAAGGCTGGTTACTTGTTATGTGCAGTTCGTCCTTATATACCAAATCCTCTACGCTGTTTTAAGTGCCAGAGGTATGGACATTCCCAGCGGTCCTGTAACAGTGTTGCGAGGTGCGCCAATTGTGGTTCCCGCGACCACGAAGGGACTGGATGCACTTCAGAGCCCTGCTGTGTAAACTGTGGTGACTCCCACGCTGCTTATGCCAGGTCCTGTTCGAAGTGGAACGACGAGAAGGCGATCCAGCGCCTCAAGACCCTGGAGGGCCTCTCGTACCCTGCTGCCAAGGCCAAGTTGGGTATTCCCAACAACCGACAGCGTACTTTTGCCGCAGTTGTTCAGTCTCAGCCACAACCCGTGCAGCCTTTTGTTCCGCGCCCTGTAGCTCTCGCCGCACTTGCCAAGCGATCTACAGCTGAACAAGCGACACAGGTGGATTTCACCGAGCTCCGGCTTATTCGACCAGCTGCGTCTTCGCCTTCTCTTTTGAAGACGCCCGCCTCTTCCGGTTCCCAGCAGACAGCCTGCACGTGCGGAAGACCCGGCCCTCAATCCGCAAAGGTGTGCGGTGTCCATCAAACTGTCTCGGCCTCAGCGAGGTCCCCACCCTCACCCAACATTATAGAAGAACACGGGGGAGGAGAGTGACAGTTCGTCCCCAGCCTCTACCAGCATTGCAGAGGAACATGGGGGGGAGGAGAGTGACAGTTCGTCCCCGCCCTCTGCCAGCATTGCAGAGGAGTGTGGGGGGAGGAGAGTGACGGTTCGTCCTTTTCCATTAGTAAATTTATTACTTTTAATAAACTTCATTAACTACCTTTTCTTCACTGCTTTCTTCATACTCTTTTTCAACTTTTACCAAGCCTGTCTGCTCTTAATCATTTTCCACGTTTTTAAAAATATGTGGCTGATCGTTCTTTGTCTGGCGCTCTTTGGCCAAACCTGGCCCTTGCGCCAATAAAATCCAACAACCAACCAACCAACCTTTGCGCCCTTTGTGTGAACCAGGACTTTAGAAAGAGAAGGGCTGGTTTATTCCTTTGTTCTAGGACGAGTATTTTAAGCCTCAGTTGCTAATCTTTTGGCAGTAAACCTGAAAGCTTCTGTTGTTTATATTTATTTAAATTAACAAATGCCTTCATTTTGTGCAGGAAACCATGGACGTGTGGTTCATCACGTTTTCCTGTTAATAACAACGGCAATGTAAAGGAATACATTCTGAGTTTGTCCACGATTTCATATTGAGAGGGTGCTGAATTTTTTTCTTTAATATGATGAAATATAAATTTTTACGATGTTCAAAAATCATTGAAGACAGCAGAAGGCTTGCATTTTGACGTTTCAGACAACACTACAAGATCCATTTTGTTTAAATAAAATCTCCAGATGCAGCAAGAGCACTGTGCTGCATAATTTTAAAAGAACAAACTAACAAAATATTAAATCTCACATTTTTGTACGAAGTAACACACGATCAGTTTGCCTCCTTATACCCTGGCTAAAGGATTAGCTGGACCTTTTGTACGGAAGTGACACACGATCAGTTTGCCTCCTTCTTCCATTGGGGGGGGGACGCAGTAGAGGAATGCTTGCTCGTACGGATCTGTCACAGAATTTTCATTGTACGGAAGTGCCACGTCCGGATCTGCCACGACACCGGCGCACGGACCTCGCGAAATTGCAATTTGTCATGGACAATATGGTACGCTATTCTGGCTCCTTTGGTCAGTTGAAAAGATTCCTGG
Organism: Macrothele yani; assembly: GCA_039090855.1. Taxonomy (NCBI): domain Eukaryota; kingdom Metazoa; phylum Arthropoda; class Arachnida; order Araneae; family Macrothelidae; genus Macrothele; species Macrothele yani. The sequence continues at coordinate 10,088,713 of CM077022.1, read as the reverse complement.
GACGCTTCGATTCGGCTGACGAAGTCAAATCGGTTGTCTGCAGATGGCTATACACCCACAAAACGGACTTTTATGAACAAGGTACACTAAAACTCGAACCACGTTGGAACAAATGTTTCGAGCGTCTCGGTTCTTATATTGAAAAATAGCTGAGAAATGTAATTTCAATGTGTATTTGGTTTTTTTTTTTGCCTATTTATTAAACTGTTGCCAAACAAAATAGGGTGCGTTGCTTTTGGATACACCCTCATATTAAGAAACAGTTACCGTATTTACTCGAATCTAACGCGCACCTTTTTTCCTCCAAAATCGAACCAGTTTATCCGGGTGTGCGTTAGAATCGGTGACAAATACCTACATCGGGAGTCTTGCAAATGCCTGACTATCTAGGATGTTGTCGTTGCGGCGCGCCAGCGGATAGAATTTCCTCATAGCGTCTGACTGTTGCTATGGCCACCGACAATCTCCAACTTTCCCCATTCTTCTACATTCGTTGAGAAGCTTCGACGAAAGATATAAAATACGGATGGTCGCTTGCCTCATAGTGTTGTTCTCTGAAAGAAACACTGCATTTTGTTACTTGAACGTGGAGTATACTGTCCAGAGATGTGTTCTAAACGGCAGCATTATCTAGAAAAGTTTAAACTGCAGGTGGTTGCCTATGCACAGAAAAATGGCAATCGCACTTGTTTTAGGGTGTATGGAGTTTCAGAAGTGAATGTAAGGTTTTGGAAGAAGCAAAAGGAAAAGCTGAATCCGTGCTCCAAAACGAGAAAGACGTTATCGGGACCTAAGAAGGGTAGATTTCCCGAGATTGACGATCGTCTAGATCATTTCGTGAAGCAGCAGTGTGCATCAGGTTTTTCTGTTACTGTAGATATTCTTCAGGCAAAAGCACGAGAAATTTATCCTGAACTTGGATCCAGTGTAAGGTTCACCGCTTCAGGAGGATGGATTTGCCATTTTTTGAAAAAAAAAAAAAGGGGGGGATTTTCTCTGAGGCGGCGTACTTCAATATGTCAGAGAACGCCATCTGACTTTGAAGAAAAGCTAGATAGTCTCTTCAAGTTCGTCATATCAGTAAGAAAGCAAAGGCACCATGTTTTAAGCCAGATTGGGAATGCTGACCAAACACCATTGTATTTTGACATGCCATCAAAGTACACTGCAGAATGTATTGGTGCAAAGCAAGTTAAAGTGCTAACAACAGGAAACGAGAAGCTCCGAATGACGGTCATGCTTTCCATTACCGCTGATTGGAACAAGTTACCACCAAATATTAATTTCAAGAGAAAACCATTTCCGAATAAAGAGACTCTTCCTCAGAAAATTCATGTCAGAGTTCAAGAAAATGACTGGATGCCCAAAGAACTGGTAAAGGATCTGGCTTTAAAAAGTGTGGTTTCGACGACCTGCTATCGGTCTCCAATGCCTGCTGGCCGCCCCGGTGGCGCAGTGGTCTAAGGCGCTGGCCTCTGATCATTCGTCCGTGAGAGGTCCGGGTTCGAATCCCGGTGAGGCATGGATGTTGTGTTTGTCTTACGGCACTGGCTCTCTCCCTTCCCTGGAACCAGTGACCCTAAATTAGGGACGGGCGACTGCTTATAGCCCATTGAGTTGCTCACGGTGGTCGTTAAACCTCCAATCAAAAAAAAAAAAAAAAAAAAAAATGCCTGCTGGTGTGTGCTCTGGCGATAGCTATTAGCATTAAGGGTAATCACTCGAATTTCAAAAACTATGTTTTCCCAGTATTAGAGAAAACACAGGCTCTCTATTCGATAATGGGCGTTGTGTTTCACTCAGCCGACGTTCCGTGTATCGGGGTCCGCTGAGTGCCGCAATGTTTAAAAGTAACCGTCTAATTATTTTTTTCATTTCTCGCGAATATTTCGCTAACTTACAAATTTTGAATTTTTACTAGCACTGATCTGAAAGTTCCTCAGTATTGAACTGGAGGACATTTCTGAACATTCATTCCAAATCACTTACTCACACATCCAACTCTCAATCGTGATTAACATTTTTACTTTACAAAATTGTACACTCAAATGAAATGTAGCCGACTCATAATAACGTAAAAACAAAATATGTTTATTTTGCCTGATGAAGGCTTGAAATTTAGAAAAAGTACACTCAGTCATATGAATATGCTTGCAGACCCTTTTATGCCGCCCCGGTGGCGCAGTGGTCTAAGCGATGGCCTCTGATCATTCGTCCGTAAGGGGTCCGGGTTCGAATCCCGGTGAGGCATGGATGTTGTGTTTGTCTTACGGCTCTGGCTCTCTCCCTTCCCTGGAGCCAGTGACCCTGAATTAGGGACGGGCGACTGCTTATAGCCCATTGAGTTGCTCACGGTGGTCGTTAAATCTCCAATCAAAAAAAAAAAAAAAAAAAAAAGAAGACCCTTTTATCAAAATTATTTATTTAAAGGTTACTTTAATTTCTTATTTTAATTTAATATAAATCTGAAAAGTTTCGAAACATAATTGACTTAAATGATTTCCTATCCTACACAATTTCCTGCTCTGATCAATGTATTTACTTTATTCAAACACTTCATTTCTTCTATTTCTGCCCTACTTTTCTCAGCATTAATTTAGAGCTGGTTTTATTTTCAACCCTGACTTAGGTTCTACTATGCTCTTCTTTAACTTTCGGTTCAACATACGAAATATATAAAAAGAGAGGAAACCGTTATGGTCGGAAATGTCCTACCTTCTATCCCACGATAAGGGCTGGCGTATCATTCTCCTACCGAAGTTTTCATGCAGATTCCTTATTTGTACATAGCCTGCCGTCCTGGATCTTTTATATCACCGTTATGATTTCAGAGTCCACTTTGTTCGTTAATGTAGAACATCTCTCCCTGTTGGGCACATGCTCGATCCTCGGGGATAGTTCTATCTCCCGCTAGTGAGAGCTAGGCTGGATACGACCTCCCGTGTTACTCGTCTTTTTTTCTTAAAAACCCCGATCCTCGTATCGGTAGTTCTTCCTCAACTTTTTTCACCATGCTATTTTTTATTTTTTCGCTCCTCTTCCAGTCCTACGAAAAATTTGTTCTTCCCGGATCCTCCCACCAATTTACAGATTGGTCAAATAATTATCATTTCCCGATCTGATTTGCTCTGGGTTTCCCGCCAATACTCTGACTTGCCATCCTTTGCCCCGTCCAAAATCTGCGTCCGCCCCTGAATTCTAGGAAATTCCGTGCCCGTGGATCTTCTGGGTCGTAAATTTTCCTACCATAAAACTGCTATGGTTTTTCCTTTGCCTGGCGCCATGCTATTCTTTCTACCAGACTTGGTGCAGCAATTCTCAAGACGACCGGCGCCGAGCTCTAATAAAATGTCTACCCGCCATACATCGTCTTGTAGAATTACTTCACCTTACCCAATATTCCTGGCTCGTAGCCGATGGGAAGGGATGCCCCGCGGTCCCACGCCACAGCAAGCGGCCGACTGGAAGCCCTTCGACTCGGAGAGAGGGGAAGGGAGGGAAGAGCGGTACTTTCCCGACCTTCGTAGGCGCGAATCCACGGAAAAAAATCTAAGGGGAAAATTAAATCGCGAAATGTAGAGCACCTGAGGAGCGTGAAGTTTATAAAATCCTAAATTTATTCATTCTTACACCAGCTCCCCAAAATCTCTCCCATTCATTTGATTAATTTTTTAAATCCCATTTCTTTTTCGCTTCTCCGATTAATTCTCAACTTCCAATACAGGGCAAAGGTGCACGCTCGCTCACGAGCCCTGCAACAGACCAGGTGCGGGGCGACCGCGGTCCATGCTTGTATTGGATTCATTCAAGGGGCATGTAACCAACTCAGTGAAAACCAGGATTGTTGAAAACAGAACTGATCTAGTTGTTGTGCCTGGAGGAATGACTTCCCAACTTGAGCCCCTTGATGTCTCCATAAATGGGCCTTTTAAAGCAGCAATTCGATCACGCTATAATGCGTGGCTTACATCGGGAGACACAGAACTGACAAAAACTGGATGTGTTAAAAAAACCTTCACTCTCTGTAGTAGCACAGTGGATTGTAGATGCCTGGGAGTTCATTCCTAATGACTTAGTTAGGCGGTCTTTTCTGAAGTGCGGCATTTCCAATGCGATGGGTGGCACTGAAGACGACGCTGTCTTCGAACAATCCAGCACTGAAACCACAGCAGCAATGAAGATTCGTGCAGTGAAATATCTGAGTACGTAGATGGAGAGATGTGTGTGAGCAATGCATAATTTGGAATAATGTGGAATTTAAACAAATTCAAGAATTACCATATTTCGTAAGTTTCATAAGTTTGTATTTCTTTCGTCTTAGTATACGAGTATTAAGAAAAAATACGCATTTTCGTAGCTGAGAAATAAGGTGGGCCTTAGATTCGGGGCCGCGTTAGATTCGAGAATATACGTTCCATGATATGAAAACTTTTTGTGAGCTTAGTTATCTTTTTAACCTTTCCATTTTAAGCTCCATTTATCCATATTTACAGCCCACAGCTGTGATCTACAGTACCGAGGTAGTAATAAATTGCTACAAAATTCTAATTTATCTCTCACGAGTGTGACATAAAAGATGCATACCAAAACAATTCCATTATATATGTTTTGGAGCTAATAACCTTTAGATTCCAATTTGCTAGCCAACCTAAACAATCCATCAATCAATGACCCTCGACAAGCATGCCTCCCCATACATAATTTATGGCTTTGACAGGAAAGATTAGAAGATTTATGTCTTTTTCATTCCATGTTGGTAAACATTTTGAATGAGCTAGGAATCAAAAAGAATGCTTAATAAGAACTGGCAAACAAGAAAAAAGCGGAGACTAAAACACACTAATAAGAGAAAAAGAAGCAATGACCCCCGAAACGGTGTTAACCTTTTACCACTATAACCCAGCGTCCTTGCCAATGCCACAATTTTCTGTTTTTTTTTTATTTTGTTCCTTTTGTTTTTGTTTCTTCGTTACACTCCGTGTGAGTGATGTACTCTCGTACCGATCGCTTTCCCATCGGATATTTCTCGGCAAACGGCAAGACGTCGCCACGCGGAATGTGTAAGACCGGAGGGCGAATAAGATGAAAATGACATCACTCATCTTCGAAGATCACCACCTGATAAGGCAGTTCTTAGCGTCTAATGATTCATCTGCTAAAACTCGAGGGTCTTTTCTCTGCAGGCATTCCGTGTAAACAAACCTCCAATAACTGGCCGTGTCTGATTTGTTCCTAATTTGATTTATGGGGATTCTTTTGAGGAAAATGCCCTCGTTAGTAAGGAACAGTGGTGAAACTCGAGTTGACACGCATCCGAGCGCTTCAGCCTACGATGGAAAAAAATCAACAAATTGATGTTTTTGTGGTTCCATATCAGCTGTTTAAGTAAATAGAGTTGTTACGAAGATGTTTCTAAACTGTAAAAGGTCACCCTCAGCATCGAATCTTCACTTTTAATCGGAAGATGCGAACGTACTCAAACGTGGACGCTACCGGTGACACACCACGCAGCAGTAGATCACTCACGCGAAGTGATAAACGGCTATTGACAACGAAGCTAAAAAAATTAAGGTACTTTAATTTTAAGGATGGGAGGTCAATCTCCTTCAAATATTTGTAAACAGCATACTTCGAGTATCACTGAAAAAAAAAAAGTACCATGGCTCAATTTCTTGTATCGAGCCCTATTGTACACTAGTGGCCAAAATTGTGGAAACCATTTGGAAAATTTTTATTTATCAGGTTTGATGTCTCATAACATCAGTTCTGACGTATATTCTAAATTATCTTTCCTTTTTAGTTTCTTTCCCTATGTAAATCTTGAGTTTATTCTATTATTCTTCACTCTTAACGTAATATCTTTTCCCTCAAACGAATATGTTTGGCAACACAATTGATGGCGATGCCTCACATGCTGAGAGGCTTCCGCCTGAATCCACCGTCTTTTCGGCAGAGATGCGTGCGGTACACCTCGCTTTGTGCCACATACAGTCTCGATCACATCGTCGCGCTATGGTTTGCTCTGATTCCCAGTCCGTCATCCAGGTTTTATCTTCTCCAGAGGACACGGACTCACCTGTCATCCGTGATGTCCGTCGTCTTCTTGTAACTTTGGTGGGTGATGGCTTCCTGGTCCGATTCTGTTGGGTTCCTGGCCATGTTGGGATCCGGGGTAACGAGCTGGCAGACCTCTCTGCCAGGTCTGTTTCCTCCATGTCGCCAGCTCGGCTGTCATTGTCTTTCCGCGATTTTACGATTTTAGACCTTTGATCCGGACATTTCTCCTGGACGAATTGCAGTCCCTGTGGTCTCAGCACGGCAGCAATAAGCTGCTTTCTATCAAACCACAGATCGGACTATGGAAGTCTAGTTTGAGGAAGAACCGTCGTGAGGAAGTTGTTCTTGCACGTCTCCGCATTGGGCACTGTCGTTTTACTCACCGCTTTTTGCTGTGTGGCGAGAGTGTCCCGGTGTGTGAGGCGTGCAACTGTCGTCTCACTGTCCTTCATGTTTTGTGTACTTGTGTTCGGTTTTGTGATCATCGTTTTCGTCATTTTCACTCTCATCTGTTGGACGAAGGAGCAGCTACGCTGCAAACCATTATTGGCGAAGCCTGCGACATGAAAGCAGTGTTTTCGTTTTTACAAGAAATTGAATTTTTTAAACTTATCTAGATTTTACCTTGTTCTCTATCATATTTCATTTTTACCACATCAGCCTGTTTTTAACCTTGTGTACGTTTTTTATTGGTTTTGTTTTGTTTTGATGCCTTTTGTTTGGCGCTCTTTGGCCAACCATGGCCCTTGCGCCATTAAAATCAATTAACCAACCAACCAACCAACACAATTGAGGTTGAATGCACGTGACATATGCCTGATATTGATAAGAACAAGAGATAAAAGCGACGACTAAATTGTTGCTTGAGGAGAGTTGGGTTGTAAACTGATTATTGATAAGAGCGTTGTGCTGGAGAGCGTTGAAAGAGTGCATTGTATCAAAGCGAGCATTGTAAAGAGAGAGAGTTGTGTTAAGAGCTCTGTGGTGTGTTTAAATATTGATATCGTTCTGTTATGGACGTGCTACAACCTTGAATAAAGCATCTTATCCGTAAGTTGACTTCTGTTGTTTACATGTTTCGTCTTGGACGTTAAGGTTTCTTTCATTTAGGAACTATTTCTTAGTATATTGATGTTTTAAATATAACGTAGAAGTAAGACAAGACTTCTACGTCATACAGTCTTTCTTGGAATAATACCATGAAATCAAGTGTCATTAGAAAGACAATTTAATGCAAGATGTAATACAGCACACGACGATCAAAAAATTCACGAAGCACGCTGTCTAAGCACGATATTTATGTAACTCAAAGTGTTTCGAAATAAAAGATGACATTTATTTACAGATTAAAAACACATGACAAGATCTTTCAAGGTTTCCAAAGCCCCATCCTCAGGTCAAGTGGACAAAATGATCACGAACATGGGCACATATACAGTCAAATTTAACCACAATTCTTTGCGGCCTTGGATACTTGTTGCCACCTAAGACCGTGTACGAGATAAAAAGTTAAAAACGCAAGAACGTATCACACAAGCAATACGTCATCATTCCTGCGAAGAAAGTCATTCATTAGCGCTAGCCAAGGTTGCGGGATGAAGCTGTCTCTCGATGGTACGCATGTTGACAGAGGCGCAAGAGATCTGCAGATCATCCACGTACATGGTTCCACGAACCGTGGGAGGAAGTAGTTGGAAAATATGGTTAACACGAAGGATGAACAACGTAACGGAAAGAATGGAGCCCTGAGGTACACCCTGTTCTTGCGGGTACACCGCAGAGAGGGTCGACCCGACGCGCACACGGAAACTCCGGTCCTGGAGAAATCCGGCGATGAAAGATGGTAAGTTTCCCCGCAATCCGCACTCGTGCAGATCACGGAGAATGCCGTATCTCCAGGTACGATCATAGGCTTTCTCCATGTCGAAGAAGACGGAGACCATATGCTGACGCCGGACAAACGCCTCCCTGACAGAAGTCTCAAGGCGAAGATGATGATCGGTGGTGGATCGAGATTTACGAAATCCACTCTGATGAGGCGAAAAAATGTGATGAATTTCTAAATAAAAAATGAGACGAAGGTTAATGATGCGCTCGAGTACTTTGCAAAGGCAGCTCGTCATAGCAATTGGCCGGTAGTTCAACGGGTTGGTGGGATCTTTACCAGGTTTGGGAACAGGAACGACAATGGCCGTACGCCAAGACCCGGGAAAGGCATTCTCTAGCCAAATCCTGTTAAACAGGATTAGCAGACATTCAAGAGAGGACGGAGAAAGGAGCTTCAGAATTTCGTAATGGATGTTATCTGGTCCGACAGATGTCCGGCCGGACCGATTCAGAGCGGTCTTCAGCTCCACGGCAGTCAGCGGGCTGTTACAATCTGCGGAAGAAAACGGTCCAAAAGAAATCTTGGACCGTTCAAGCCGCGGCTGTAACTGCCTAAACGAAGCAGGGTAATTGCTGCTGCTGGACACCGATGAAAAAGCGGCGCCCAGACAGTCAGCAATACCCTGAGCGTCAGCAACCGTTCCTCCATCACTCTCAAGAATGGAGATTGCCCCAGATGGGTACTGTCCTCGAATCTTACGGATCCTGTCCCAAACGATCTTAGGGCTGGTAGCGGAGTTAATCCCGGATACGTAACGTATCCAGGACTCCCGTTGACTACGCCTACGAACCAATCGCGCGTAGGACTTGGCCTTCTTGAAAGCAAGTAGGTTCGCGTCGGTGGGGCACCGACGAAACCTACCCCAAGCCCGATGTTGGGCCTGCCGAGCTGCCATGCAAGTGGAATTCCACCAAGGTCTTGGGCAACGTGGAAATTTAGTCGACGTCCTGGGGATGGTAAGTTCTGCCGCATGCACAACACAATCCGTTACCGCCGCAACAGCGTCATTGACCGTTCCTGAGGTCACCATAGCTTTAGTAATAATCGCTGAAGCCGTGAATGCGTCCCACTTGGCACGATCAATATTCCATCTAGCAGGGCGAGTAGGGTAACGGTACCCGCCACCCGCTAGACGGAGAAAGATGGGAAAGTGATCGCTGCCAAGGGGATCACCAGACACGCTCCAGGACCAGGCAGGATATAAGGATGGTGAACTCAAAGACAGATCAATGGCTGAGTACGAACGGGTGGGTTCATGAAAATAAGTAGCAACTCCGGTGTTGTGGAGACAGAGGGACGTGTTGGAGAGAAGGGACTCAACAACACGGCCCCTGGAGTCTCGAGTTGTAGAACCCCACAACGGATTGTGAGCATTAAAATCCCCAAAGATGAAGAAAGGAGGCGGCAGCTGGTCAACTAAATCTTCCAGATCCGAAAGGCCTACAGCTTCAGTTGGTGGTATATAGATGGAACACACCGTGAGCAGAGTGTTCACAGACAGTCTCACTGCCACTGCCTGCAAAGGCGTCCGAAGGGCAACCGCAGTGACAGGGACACCATGAGGAACAACGACGGCCACTCCTCCGCAGGCAATTACGCCGTCCTGGTGATCTTTGCGGAAAAAAGAATGTCTCCGCAGCGAAGGAGTGTCCGTCATGCGAAGCTTTGTCTCCTGGAGACACACGCACACAGGTGTGTGCGAAGACAGTAAGCCTTTTAAATCGTCAATGCGTGAGCGCAGACCTCGGCAATTCCACTGAATGAGAGTGGCCATAATGAAAAATGTAAAGAAAGAATGAAAAAGACAGACGACTAGAACGTCTCACTGTCGTCCATCACCTCCAATCCATCCGCAGTGTCTGGAGGTAACACAGGGCTGTGTTTACCCCTGTGTTGAGAGGCTGTTTTTGCTTGCTCTGTTTCGGGGATGATGAGCCGGGTTTCACCTTTTCTGGCTTCTTCTTTGCAGTGCCCTGGGTCCCTGTGCTGGTAGATGTTTTCGGCGAAGAAGGTTTAGGTGACGATGTAGATGTCGCCTTGGATGCAATGCGGCGAGACTGCAGTGCTTCCATTCCAGCAGCGACGATGTCCTCAAAATCATAAGGACAACGCGCCGGGATGGTCGCCTCAGTCTGAACCGCAACAGTAGCCTTCTGCACCACAACCGAGGCATAGGAGCGTCGGCTGGAAGGAAGAGGAGCAATCCGCTGCCTGGCCTCAGGGTAGGACAGATGTTCAGTGGTCTTCAGGCGCTGGATAGCCTGCTCCTCGATCCACTTGGGACACTGCTTAGAAGACGCAGAGTGGGAACCCTCACAATTCACACAGTGATCCACTTCAGCGGAGCAGTCCGCCAAAGAGTGTTCAGTTGAACCACAGCGCCCACACTTTGCTACATTACGGCAAGACTGCTGGGAGTGACCGTAATGCTGGCATTTGAAACATCTCAGGGGGTTCGGGATGTAGGGCCGAACATCGAGACGCAAGTACCCCGCCTTGATGGAAGTTGGCAGGGTAGGTGAGTCAAAGGTCAGGACGATGTTCCGGGAGGGAATAGACTTCCCATCCCGCCTGAAAAGGATACGCCGAACCCCAGTGACATGTTGGTCCCCAAGTTCAACCAACAATTCCTCATCACTGCATTCGAGCAGGTCGCGGGAGTTGACCACACCGCGAGAGGAATTGAGGTATCCATGGGGTGAGATCTGCACAGGAATGTCCAGCAGAACGGTCGTCTCCAGCAGGGTGGCACTGTGACGTGGATGAGATGTCTCCACAAGAAGATCCCTGACGGGAGCTTCTTAACACTCTTTGGAGAGCCCGCAACAGCCTGAAGAGCCTTATTAATCCAGAAAGGACTCTTCGAACTGAGAGACTGAGCCGGATCAACTGAGTGAATCAGAAGAAACAGAGCATTGCAGTTTGTACTTAGAAGTTTCTTAGTGGAGGAATGTGACCCGTCCTCCACACGGCGCTTCAAATTTACAGCGTGGGAAACACTTTGTGTCGCCTTGAGGGAGAAAAAGATTCGTCCGCCAACCTCCCCACCCACTACCGAGCCCAACGAGGGAGAACCGGAGGTCCGCAAGCCCAAGAGGACGCAGGACACGGCTCTAGGGATAGTCAGCGGATATAGCAAGTTGGTAGGGCAGACACACGCTCAGCGTGCACCCAGACTTTCCCGTGCCCGGAGAACACCCCTTTGGCATGCCCACCCTACCCCCCAACTCACCCAGCCGAACAGAACGACAAGCCGCTAGATGTCCGGACGCAACTCGGCCACAGACTTCCTGACCAGGAGTGGGTTAGCTCCCAGCCTCCCGTTTAGGGTGAAGCAGAGGGCAAAGAGGAGTGTTGGCATCTGGAGACACTACAACCCGGCCCCCAAATACCTCAGCCTCCAGCATCCTCATTTCCACCTGTACGGGTCACCGCACACGGCAAACATGCAGGTAGGTCTAAGCTAGCCAGCTCCGGAAAAACAGAAAATGTAACATAAAAGAGAAAAGACAGGGAAGAGAACGAGGAACAAAACCCGGAGCTGGCGCCTCATCACAACCTCAGCAGCCTACAACTGAGGCGGGTACATGTCAATATATGAACTGAAGACGAAAAAAGGAAAACAATAAGAGAAAATCGGCTCGGGCCGTGGGGACGCCATCCCCCATCAGCTGGATGAACAGCTGTCCCTTCGGAGATGTTATCGTTCCAGAGTAAACGAAAGGTATTACGTCACAAGGTGAGCTCGGGCCGTGGGGGCGCCGCTCCCCAAATAACTGGAAAACCAGTTATCCCCGTGCGGGGGCGACACCTTGAACATTGGAGGAAAGAGGTACTCGATAAACGCCAAATTTTTTATGTGGGACCACACTGTCTCGATCTTTGCGAACCAATGCAAAATTATTAAATGTGCGCACCACCACAGTCTAGTCCATGTTTTCCACATACGTTCTTTAAAGCATTCACCACAGGTGGAGGAAAACCTTATTGCTCCCACAAAGCCGGTACTAAGTACTTCATGTTAAAGAGCAGTGAAAGCAAGACGATTGAAGTCACGAACCAAACCACCGGCGATATTCGCAGAGTAGCCAAACATTCGGGCTATATCCCAGATCTTGGCAAGTTCCAAACGTTGAAGATGACTAGAGGAGGAATGAGTATAAGAGAGCATCACTAAATAGCGTATAGCAGCAAGTTTTTGACTCCAAGAATGAGCGGAATCATATGGTACACTATCTACCAACATGTAATTGGACACCCCTGCAATCGAAGATATCTGCGGTCCTGATACACGTCACGGCCGCCGTCGTTAAATATCGTGTGGGAAACAACAACGCAATCAGTCGCATGCAAGATGCCGCGCAGTTCGGAGCTCTCTGATTTCGAGAAAAGTGTAATCGTCGCGAGTCACAGAAATGGACAATCCATACGTGACATATCCAGCGAGTTGAAGTACCCAAAATCGGCAGTGGCCTACGTGATTGGCAAGTGGAAAATGAGAGGTGACTGTCAGAATGTGCCCCGACCCGGCACACCCACAAAACTGGGAGTTAGAGACAGACGGGTGCTCGCCAGAGAAATTCGGAACAACCGCACCAAATCGATGGGCCACATCCGCGAGGAGTTTCAACAGGCATCAGGGAGTTTTCTTTCGATGAATACCATCCGTAAGGAAGCACATCTGCTCGGTTATCATGGACGTGCTACCGCCCACAAGCCTTTGATCACCAAGTCCAATAGCACTGCTCGGCTAACGTAGTGCAAAGAACGTCGACAGTGGACCGTTGAACAGTGGAAACAGATTCTCTGGAGCGACGAATCAAGGTTCACCCTCTACCGTTCGGATGGCAGGGTCTGGGTTTGGCGTCTGCCTGGAGAACGTCTCCTGCCGGAATGTATTGTGCCAACTGTAAAGTTCGGCGGCGGTGGAATTATGCTATGGAGGTGTTTCTCCTGGTATGGCACGGGACCCTTGGTCGCAATTCCTGGTAGACTCAACGCCAAGACCTACTGCACCATTTTGGATGACCATGCGCTTCCTACGTTGTGGCAGTTTTACGGGGTGGACCCATGTTACTTTCAGGATGACAATGTCACCTGTCATGTTGCGAGGTCCACCATGGCTTGGTATGGTGACAATGGGGTTAATCGACTGAACTGGCCTGCGCAGAGCCCAGATCTTAACCCTATCGAGCACCTCTGGGACGAGTTGGAGCTTCGACTTAAGGGGTGCCCCCACCGTCCAAAATCGATGAAGGAACTGACCTGTGTTCTCCGAGCCGAGTGGAAGAAAATACCGCTTGCCGTCGTACAACGCCTGGTTGAGAGTATGCCCCGGAGAGTCGCAGCTGTAATCGCCGCTTTTGGAGGCTCCGCCAACTATTGAAGGTGAATAAACTTCGTTTTCCTTTGCTATCACAGGTGTCCAATTACTTGTTGGTAGATAGTGTATAATTGAAGGGAAAGAAGTAGGCTTCCGGTAAACGGAATACCTGAGACCATCAAACCCAGGGACGTGAGTCTGGTGGTCTCAGGGATGATGACGTTTCGCCTGCGTGAGATGTTCTTGCGTTTTTAACTTTTCATCTCGTACACGGTCTTAGGTGGCAACAAGTATCTAAGGCCGCAAAGAATTGTGGTTAAATTTGATTGTATATGTGCCTATGTTCGTGATCATTTTGTGCTCTTGACCTGAAGATGGGGCTTTCGAAGACTTGAAAGATCTTGTCATAGTAATTTTAACTGTTTAATGTGTTTTTAATTTGTGCTAGGGGCTGCGCCTCTAGGCTCGCTACGCTCGTTTCCAGAGTAGCGCTCGGGCCCTGCAGCCCGACCTCCAAGTACATCACATGAAATAGAAACTGGAAAATGCATATAAATTTCAACTTTTATTGCATGTCTAAGCAAATAAGGCTTGTTATTCCGAAATTTCAGAGTTTTTTTACTGTCGTTAATTTTTGGAAGGTCGGACTTTTTTGTCGTTTGAACTTAAAGCACTTACTACATTTACCACCAAGGAAAACAAAAAGCGGTCCAAAAAGCATTTCCACAAACCGTTATGCTCAACCGTTAAGGTGGACGTCAAGTAGTTTTGCTTCCTATACTTTCAATGGAAACAGTTTTGCACACATTTCCTTCACTTTTATTGTGTTCCCAAGGATGAACATTTGAACATCGACTAAAATAACTTCATATTATAACTTGGAATACTTAATATTTTCTAAAACATAACCATAATTATATAAAAAATCAATAACTTTTCCTTTGGTGGTGTTGCCCCCAGAAAAAAGATGGCGCGACCTGTACTTTGATGACGTCAGTAGACAAACAAATGCTGGATTACATAATTATGGTTATGTTTTAGAAAATATTAAGTATTCCAAGTTGTAAAATGAAGCTATTTTAATCGAAGTTCAAAATTTCATCCTTGGGAACGCATTAATTGTCCAGAAAAAAGATGGCACGACCTGTACTTTGATGACGTCAATAGACAAACAAATGTTGGATTGCAAAATTATGGTTATGTTTTAGAAAATATTAAGTATTCCAAGTTATAAACTGTAGCTATTTTAATCGATCAAATTTTCATTCTTGGGAACGCTTTAATTGTGAAGAAAATGTGTACAGAAGTTTTTCCATTGGAATTATAGGAAGCAAAATTTCTTGACGTCCACCTTAAACAACTGAGATAGCTTCTTTACCAACAAAACATATGCATAACAAATTCTCTGCGTCACCATGGCAGCCGGTCACGGGATCAGAACGTTCCCTTGTGGTTATTGTGAAGACAGATAAGACGTTCGTTTTTTTTCCTTTGCGTCTTTAAAAAATGCTTAAAAATCAGAAAATTACTTTTTCTTAATTTTTTTTAGTAAAAAAAGGGACGATAGTTGTAATTTTATGCTGTAAAAATTGCAATGCGTTATGATTTATAGTTTGCCATATATCCGGTTTTTTTTTTTTGGTTTTTTTTTTTGCCGCCCCGGTGGCGCAGTGGTCTAAGCGATGGCCTCTGATCATTCGTCCGAAAGGGGTCCGGGTTCGAATCCCGGTGAGGCATGGATGTTGTGTTTGTCTTACGGCACTGGTTCTCTCCCTTCCCTAGAACCACTGACCCTAAATTAGGGACGGGCGACTGCTTATAGCCCATTGAGTTGCTCACGGTGGTCGTTAAACCTCCAATCCAAAAAATATATCCGGTTTTTTTTTAAATGGATCCCATCGCGAAATAGAGAATTTTGTGAAATTTAGAAATTTAATTTCTCGTAAACTAAATCGAAATTCAAAAAAAGGGCGACGAGGTGTAAACATTCGGTCATGGCCCTACGTGCTTACAAAGTTTCGTGGTTCTGTTTCTGTTAGTGTGTCCGGAACGCGACCTGATAGCACTTTTTTACTTAACTTAACTTTGAAATACAATAGCTCTTGAAGTATCGTCAGAATCAAGAAACGGTTTATTTCAGCGTGTTTTCCAAACAATTCTGTAAAAACGATGCGAATTTCATACTTTTGTGTTCAATACGTTTTGCGCTGCGAGCTAGGAAAGCAAGAGTGTTGCGAAATTTCTAAAACAGCGGCAGCAGCAGCGGCGGCAGTTACTTTTTTTTTAGAATAGAGAGAAATAAATTTCACTTTTTATTATTTAGTAACACTTTGAGTTTCATAAGTATCGTGCTTAGACAGTGTGTTTTATGCTTTGGTAATGCAGCACACTTTATTTAAAAAATTGCGTTTTAAAAAGAATTTATACACAGAAAAAAAACCCATGATAAGGCGTATTTCATAACTTCACACCATTTCTGTTGGTATTTAGTCGGGAATTTTTTTTGCCGCAATTACAGCCTTACAACAATGGCGTCCCATATAGTGAATCAAGCGTATTAGCTCATTAGGTGTTACAATGTGAAACCAAGTTTGTATGATTGCTTATGTCAGTTTTTTTTTTCCTGTTTGCTTCGGAGTAACAAGTTTCTTTAATCGGCTCCATTCACAAATTTCTTGTGCCGCTCAAACGCTCTTGCACGAGACAAAACATCTTCCTTTTAGGCTGTTTTAGTTATTTCGTGTGTTTCTGTGGCGGTTTTACTTCAAACGCACGCAAAATTTCATAGCTGCTCTTTGTTCTGGTTTTAAATCCATACTGGGTTACAGAAACACGTCCGAACTCTACGCAGTCTACTACAAGAACGAACTAGCAGAGCGCTACAACGACGCGTTGTCATGTGACTGACACTACAGGTGTTCCTACACAGGCAGATGCATTTTTCTGCGTGGTATTGTTTTGGCGCTATGACGGCAGTCTCGTTACCTTTTGAACTACAAACGTATTTCGTTGATATATTTTTTTGCCATTTAAAGTAACCACACAAATTTTGCCCACACTTTTGCTGTCAGGCAGCTCCAGGTCGTAACACTAATTGGATGCTTCATGGTGTCTGTGATGCAGTCAGGATGCAAATCTTCTCCATTTCTTCTTCTTACACTTCCATCACTACCAAATATAGATATTCTCGTCTCATCATTCAAGATGACTCTGTCCCACTGTAGATCAGACCAATTAACATGGTTTATAGCCCACTGTATTCTCTTCCTTCTTTGCTTGGGAGATAGAAGTGGCTTTTTCCTTGGAATTCTAGAATTTAAAACAGTCTTTGAGTCTGCATCTAAGAGTCCTTGCGCTTATCTTCAAACCATACTGAGACAATCCATTTTTATTGGGTTGGTGCAAATGAAATGTCTGGCAAAGGACAACCATACGAGGACAGCGAGAACGGAAAAGTAGGACAACTTACCTAGGCAAAATAATCTCCCTTGGCATCGACACATAGTTGACATCTGTCCGGCAAGGCCATGACCCCGGAACGAAAAATGTCTTGTGGCTGGGACCCGAAGAAGTCATCAACTGCACGTCAAACCTCGTTGTTTACCGTTAACTGTTTCCCGGAGAGGAAGTGATCCAGGCGACGAAACAGATGATAGTCTGTCGGAGACAAGTTCGGGAAACAGGAAGGATGAGGCAGTGCTTCATTACGTAAGGCACTTAGTGTCAGCATCGTTCGTTGTGCGACATGAGGGCGGCCGTTGTCCTGGAGCAGAAGAACACCATGTCTGCTGACCAAAGCCGGTTGTTTCTGCAGCAATTTCCGATACATCTGGTGTAATTCAGCCTAATAACCTTCTACAGTGATGGTTTGGCCTCTTGCCAAGAAACGCCGATGCATTATCCTATCTGTGGACCACCAGACAAAGAGCATTATCTTCTTGGTGTGTAAGGGTGGCTTAGGATGCCGTCCGGCAGGCTGTGCCTTTGCTTAACCATTGTGCAGATCGCTTCAGATTATCATAAAGGACCCACTTTTCATCACAGGTGACGATTCGATGCAGTACAGGTTCCTGTTTATTCCTGGAAAGTAGCGACGTGCAGAATTCTACACGCTTAATCTTGTTAGCAGTTGTCAACTCATGCGCTAGCCACATGTCCAGCTTTTTGACCTTACCCAGCGCAGCCAGACACCCAACAACTGTCGTGTGGTGGACACCTACCTTTGCCGCTATCTCACGACACGTTTTTCGGGGGTCCGCTTCAACCACACGTAACAGAACATTGTCAGAAACGGCAACAGGTAGGTGACCACGTGCTTCGTTTTGCAGGTCCGTATATCCGCTTTGAAACTTCCCAAACCATCGCCGAATTGTTGGTTCGTTGGCTGTGTTCTTCCCAAACGCTTTGTTGACGTTTCGAGCGGCAATTCCTGCAGAATGGCCCAGTTTAAATTCATACAGGAAGATGACTCTCTATTCCGTCGTCTGCATGCTTCCTTTGCAAGCCACGTTATGACCAAACAAGCCACGCCTGAACCTTGTTCTTTACACACGTGCTAGCTATTTATAGTAACTCTGTGACGTAATATCCGCAACACCTGTGGGTGGGTCCATTCCGCTGTGGTGGTGGTGGGGGGGGGCTGCCTTCACTGCTCGTTCGCGCAGGACATTTCATTCTCACCAACCCAATAATTGACTCAGATGATTTTCTTCTGTTACTTAAACATAGATTTTTAATTCTTCCGTTACCACATGGTGGTGTGCACCTTTTCCTGCCATTACCAATTTGGTTTTGAGTTGACTAAGTATGTTGATACCTCCTTGCAGAATTTAGAAGTACCTCCTTCAGTTCATTTCCACCTACTTTTTTATGATTTCCTCCTAACTGTAGCTTTTTGTTGCTCAAAGTTAGTATTTTTATTCGCTTTCTAGGTGACCATAAAACATTTTTTCACTCTGTCAGCCTTACTAAATTACACAGCTTACTAAGTAATCAAGGAACAGAAAAGTCCATGACAAAACCAGTGGCCAACTTGATGACACCAACAACCGAATAGTAATTCTATTATTAGTTCGGATACGTGGAAATGAGAGCTGACTCACACTAACACGTTATTGGTTCTATGCTGTGTTATAATATGGCTCTCAGAAAAGAACAATCAGTTTCATTGGTCAGTTTTGAGTTAAGGAAATCCACTTCTTGTTACATAAAGCAATTGTGTTATCTTTGTTACACTACCTTCTGCTTTAAATTATCTTTCTCATGATGTATAATCTTCTGGTATTATTCTAAGAACGACTGTAACAGTTCTTCCTTTATGGCTCGGTGCATTATCCTGCTGGTACCCACAAGGCTCGGATCCATAGTATTGCCACAGAGTTGGTAGGGCTTAATTGTCCAGAATATCGAGGTAGACGTGCTGGTTAACAAGTTTGTCCACGATAACCAATGGGCCGGGACCATACCACGAAAAACACCCCCACACGGGTACACTGCCCTGGCAGTCTACCCGTGTGGAAGTGTTTTTCGTGGTATCCCAAACTTGACCGTAGGAACAATACTCCAAACTTGTTCGTAGGAACAGTACACTGTGGTAAATAGCGTTTGTTCCTCCGGCTGCCGCCATACCCACACACGGCCATCGGACTGATGGATCGTGTATCTGGATTCATCAGTCCATAGGACCCGTTTCCATTGATCTACGGTCCGCGATAAATGCTTTTTACACCATGCTAAACGACGAGTAGCATTCAGAGTGAAGATGAAAGGCTTATGAGAAGCCGCACGACCACGGTAACCCATGGGATGAAGTTCTCTGCGAACGGTACGTGTACGTACCGAGGTTCCAGCATTTTTACTCACCTGCACACTGAGGTCTTGTGCAGTACTCCGTCGATTAGCTGTATCGATGCTCCTGAGGCTTCGACGTCCGCAATCACTGACTTTCTTTGGTCTGCTGGTACGTTTTACTGCTTCAGGCACGCCATTTGTCTTCCTCGTATACAGTATATTTTGACTTGGGTATGTTTAAACGCTTCTCGGTATCTCTTATGGACAACCCACTAATGTAACACCCAACAATGTTTCTTTTCTCAAAGGCAGTTCTATACCGCCGGGACATTTTCACTCAACCTCACAGTGCGATATGATCGCGGTCAGCTGCAGGCTTTCTTTTATAACCCTTTTGCTGCTGTACCGTGCACCTTAATAACGCAGAGGATCCGTTCATTTGGTTTTGAAGGGGTGTCCTGTGACTTTTGTCGATGTAGTGTATACATAAGCGTTTCCAAGGTTTCGCACATCAACCAGACTGCTTTTTCAAGGAAGTTAGACAGAAACTGCAAACTGAATAATAGAACGCTTTAACAATTTGAACACTGGAACTTGACTTGACAATAAATAGATACGAAGTTATATTCATTTAAAATACGAGGTATCAGGTTGGTTGTGCACGCGGTATCCTGGTAGGAAGAAGGCGTTACTTGAAGAACTGGTTCCAAATTCGTTCATTGCAAGTATCACTGTTGGTGATGACATTAAGGTTTCCAGAATGGCTGTGCATTTAGGGGTAGAGTAGGTAGCTAATTTCTTTATATCATCCCACATAGGAGTAGTGGGCTTGAATTTGGCATCTCTGTATTGGGCCGTGACTACTTTACCGTATTTTGTGTCCCTTTTCTGCTCGTTGACTCTGATTCCAAACGAACGTTTGCAGTTATTGTCTAACTTCCTTGAAAAAGCCATCTGGTTGATGTGCGAAAGTTTGGAAACGTTTATGTATATATTCGTACGCCAATAAATCGGATCACAAGTCTAGTTTTACTCTTTTCCCCATAATTGGTGTACTGTTTCTCGTTATCAATTTTCATAAAGGTTTCCACAATTTAGGACATTAGTGTACGTTTATCGTTTCTACAGTACGCAGTACAGTGAAACCTCAGCGATACGGTTACCGGTTATACGTTTTTCAATTTTATACGTAATTCTACACCAGTTCCGATCGGTTATACGAAATTCATTTATACGATTCATGCGGTTATACGTTAAAGTTTGAATTAAAGAGTGTCAAAAATACACGTTCTTTCATTCATTTGTACATAACCTAGTATGTTACAATTTTGAGACAAATGAGACGGCGTTTTTCTGTAGCCACGACATAGGGGACGCAACTAAAGTTTTATTAAATAATTTTTAAAGTTCTCTTTTTTTCCCCTGAATTGAGACAAAAAACATGACACCGAATTTTCGGTTGTCATGAGCACGTCTTTTGAATCCTTTCCGACGCAAATAAAATTTATCAAAATGAGTCATAGTCAGTGGAACCACTTAGAAAAATATCAATGGGATTCAGGATAACATGTCCAAAGGGACATATACACTGGCGGAAAGTTAAAAAAAAACACCAAGAAAGAGACGTCTGATACCAACGAAATTTATACAGCATAATAACGGAATACAGAGGATAACGTGATCCAAACATTATGGCAAAATACAGCTGTATTTGCTGGTAAACTGAAAAATAACATTTCCATGTAACATGGTTAATACGAGGCTGAACCGCCATGAACTGCGGCACACTGTGCAATTCTGGCATGGAGTCTGTCGTACAGATGTTGGATGTAAGTTTGGAGTATTGAGTTCCAAGGATCCTCAACCTGGACGCGTAAATCGGGGATGGTCGTGGCTGGCCGTGGAGACCGGATAAGTCGTTGTCCCATAAAATCCCACACGTGCTCAATCCGGTGAACGTGCAGGCCATGGAAGTTGTCTCACACCCTGAAGTGCATGTTGCGTTGCACATGCCGTGTGTGGGCGTGCGTTATCTTGCTGGAAAACACCACAATGGACCGACCTTACAAATGGCACAACAACGGACTGAATGATGTTGTTGATGTAGGAGGTGCTGTTTAACGTACCCGGTACAAACACTAGTTGTGTACGGGAGTGATAGCTGATCGCTCCCCACACCAGGAGACCAGGTGTAGGCCCTGTGTGTCGCTGGCGGATGCAAGAAGGGTGGAGACGCTTCCCTGTGCGTCTGCAAACACGCATACGGCCATCGGAGGCTCCCAAGCAGAATCTGCTTTCATAGTTGAACACGACAGATCGCCATTGCGTTCTCCAGTGTAGATGTTGGCGACACCACTGCAGCCGTTCCTGACGATGGGCTGGAGTCAGAGGTACACGTGCACGTAGTCCTGCATCCAGTAGACGGTTGCGGACTGTTCGCACAGTCACCTCAGGTGCAACGGCAGTTCGGATTTGCGTCGCAGTGGATGTTCTGCTTGACAACGCCGCTCTTCTTATGCGTCGATCGGTCCGCTCATCAGTCCGTCTGTGACTCCCGGTTCCACGTCTTCTGGTGTGGGAATGTTCCTCGGACCATCTACGCCACCATCGTACCACCACCGATACTTCCCGTCCATTTCGCTCCGCAATACGACGATACGACTACCCGGCCTCACGGAGTCCGACTAGACGACCTCGCTCAAAGACCGATAACTGCTGAAATCGTACACGTCTTCCATGTCCAGGCATTGCAGCTTCTTCAGGGTCTTCGCACGTGTCCGTACGCCGACGACTGATTACATTCACTTCGCCGTACTCCTTAAATGCCACCGACGATAATTTGCATATTATGCCGTGCTGTGGCGTAAGTGCTCTCCGATTGGTCCCGAAATTAACACCACACCTACGTAAACTCAACCCCATTAACATATGTAAATTTCATGATCGTCCGCCAATTCCTTCTTGGTGTTCTTTTTTCACTTTCCGCCAGTGTATAAGAGAGCTGTCTATGTAAGATAATTATTTTACTTTACCATGTAACGCATACTCTAGATTCAGTTTCCTTTTGATTTTACTATCTCTTGTTATTTTATTTTCCTATGCAAATTATCTTCTCACTTAACGAGATGTTATTTCTCCCGCTGAATTATATGTGGCAACGAGTGTAAGTCATGACGTGGTGGTATGCAGTATATATAGGCGCGCTCAACTATACCAAGCAGCTTCGTTTTATATGTGATAGGTTCTTCCATTATTATTGTTATGTGATTTATCTACGATAGTACGACAGTTCGTGCTATCAGTAGTTGTGTTTTGTTGGAGTGTGTATTTGAGTAATACCAGGAGTTCCCCAATAAAAGGTTAAAAGTGAGTAGGTTTTCTTAGTTCATTTTATTGTCAGACCTCTGTCTGGCCGTTAAGTCTACTTCATTGAGTGATTACGTTAAGTTCAGGGTATATTGTGTTTACCGCTCTAATAAGGAGCCTTCAAGGTACTAATGTACTAAAACCGAAGTTATATTACTGATATTCAAGATAATGAGGAACGCTGAGTAAAAAGAAGTTCCATATTCAATGAACTTATTGCACGTGCGTGTCTTACCTAAACAAACTCTAGCACTTTGAAGATTAGGCACACTTTAGCTACGTCAAGTAACCTTTCAATAACCCTAACGTGACTTAACGTAAGCTTCCCTGCACAACACGTCCAGCCGGAGAACTTTGTTCATTATAACCACTATGCTCCAATTGCAATTAAAAATTATTTTCTTTGCAATTTAAAAAACATACGGGAAAGATTTAACAGGATCACACTGATCCCATCATCAGGCCGAGTGCCACTCGAAAAGAGTCCATCAGAAGTTTTATGTTTTATATAATGTTCACTCACGTGACAAAGACGATTTAGTGTTGACAACAGACACAAGAAAAATATGAAAAATAAATAAATGAATAAGTAAGTATACAATAAACATTATATTGACAAAAGTCATCGGTCACCCTTCAAAAGCAAATGAATGGATCCGCTGCGTTGTTAAGATTCGCGGTACAGCTGCAAACGGTATAAAAACAAGCATGTAGCTGACCGCGGTAATATCGCACTGTGAGGTTGAGTGAAAATATCGCGGCGGGAGAGAACTGACTTTGAGAAAGGAAAGATTACTGGGTTGTCCATAAGAGAAACCGAGGGGCATTTAAACATTCTCAAGTCAACTGTTTTCGATGTACTGAATAAGTGGAAGACACATGGCGTGCCTGAAGCAGCAAAACGTACCGGCAGACTTAATAAAATCAGTGATGGAGGATGTCGAAGCCTCAGGAGTGTCGATACAACTAATCGACGGAGTACTGCACAACACCTCAGTGTGCAGGTGAGTAACAATGCTGGAACCTCGGTACGTACCGTACCGTTCGCAGAGAACTTCATCCCATGGGTTACCGTGGTCGTGCGGCTTCTCATAAGTCTTTCATCTCCACTCGGAATGCAACTCGTCGTTTAGCATGGTGTAAAGAAGATTTATCGTGGACCATGGTTCAATGGAAATGGGTTCTATGGACTGATAAATCCAGATACACGATCCATTAGTCTGATGGCCGTATGTGGGTATGGCGGCAGCCGGATGAATGCTATTTGCCACAGTTTACTGCTCCTACGGTCAAGTTTGGAGCTGGCAGTGAACTCGTGTAGGTGTGTTTTTTGTCGTACGGTTCCTGCCCATTGTTTATCGTGGACAAACTTGTTAATCAGCACGTCAACCTTGATATTCTGGACAATTATGCCCTACCAACTGTGTGGCAATACTATGGAACCGAGCCTTGTTGGAACCAGCAGGATAATGCGCCGAGCCATAAAGCAAGGACTGTTGCGACGTGGTATGGCAATAATTTCATATCGTGTATCTTAATCCAATTGAGCACGAGCATCTATGGGAAGGAATTAGAGCGCCGTATAAAAAGGTTGGAACCAAGGCCTACTAGTAACTAACAGTTAGAGGCAGCATTATGTACTGAATAGAAGCGCATACCTATCGCTGTGTTCCAAAATCTTGTCGAAAGCATGTCTCGAAGGTTCAGCATGCATGAAGGGCAAAGGTGGACCGACACCGTACTAATGTATGTCAAATGCTATTTTGTGTTTCTCTCCTAGGTGACCGGTTACTTTTGTCAATATAATGTATGTATATTTTAAGTAAAAAAAAAGGGAAGTATCGTTAGTTTTTTTTCATATACATTCAGCCAAATAGTGCCTCCCATTTTCTAACACTGAATTAATCATCGGGCGCTGGGTACAAATTTGCAATCAACCGTCTCCCTGGAGTTGGAATGTAAGTAGGAAGACCGTCATTACAGCATAACTGGTTGTATCTGCACTGCTGGCCACCCAAAACGCAACACCAAGAAGGACACGAGATAGCAAAGCCAGATTTACTGGACACATAACAACACATACAAAGATGAAACTATTGAGCTTCCAGGCCCGTGCGACTTGCGGAACACGCAGATATCAATAGTTCGTGTGGCCCCCATGGCTGGCAATAACGGCCGCTACACGCCGCGGAATCGAACGAAAGAGGCTTTGGATGTGGTCTTGCGGTATGTCGGTCCAGGATGCTTCCACACGTTGCCACAGTTCATCAGGCGTAGCCGCGGGTGGTGCTTGCCGGGCCACTCGGTTGCCGATAAGAGACCAGACGTGTTCGATGAGTGACATATCGGGAGAACAGGCGGGCCACGGCAGCAGTGACACCTAATGGGCAGTGAAGAATTGTTGCACGTTGCGTGGCACGTGCGTGCGTGCATTGTCTTGTTGAAACGTGGCCGCTGGCAGGTCCTGCAGGTAAGGCAGGACTACAGGCTGCAAAACATCGGGGATGTAGTGGTGCTGTTGATTGTACCGGCGATGCTTACCAGAGGGGTGCGGGTCATATCCAATTGCACCCTAATCCATAACGCCAGGCAACGCACCGGTATGTCGATGCATAACGCAGGCGTCATACAGTCTCTCGGCGCGGATCCGACCATCGTGGTGTTGCAGGCAGAAGCGAAATTCGTCTGAGAAGACAATGTCGTGCCATTCCGTAGTCCAGGCGCGGTGTTCAACGGTCCACTGCCGCCTCATTTGCCGGTGGTGTAACGTCACTGGTAATCGGAGCAATGGTCGCCGTGCGACAAGTCCCCGCTCCTGCAGACGACGTCGAACGGTACGTGCTGACACAGGTTGTTGCGCAACACACCCTAATTCCTGCGCTAATGTTCGTGATGTGGCGGTGTGAGCCGTCAATGCCCGCCACACAACATGCCGATTCACTCGTTCGGTGGTGTGCCGCGGCTGCGGCAATCGCTCACGTCGGTCCGTCCGTCCCTCCTGCACCCACCGAATCCATACTCGCCTCACTGTTGCTGGATGTCGTCCCACACGGGCGCCGATGTCTCGGTACGATAAACCGCTGTCGGAATAAGCCACTTTTCGTCCTCTGTCGAACTCCGAAATGTGCTGGAATGACTGCCGTATTCTGCGACGAGGCATCAGGAAGCTTCCCACGCGCAGGTCCGGCAGCACAACACACTTCCACTACTTACACCCCGCCTTCTGTGCACCCTTCTTATAGTGCTTCTCGGTGGCGTGCCGGGCGCACATGATTTGCATATGCCCTGCAATGCTGATCGTTTGCATGTCCTCTCGCGGGCGACGCATGCTGCGAATTTCAGGCCAATCGGATGCTTCCTTCTTGGTGTTGCATTTTGGGTGGCCAGCAGTGTAGAAATAAAGACACTTTCAGTAAATAACAAGAAACGTTTGTTGGATGCAGTGGCAAGGACAGTAGCATTCTCCCAGTCTGGTGTGTCACATCTGTGGGGTCAATGGATAACTTTCCTGCAATTATTACTCTACTGAAGAATGTCTGTAAAAAGAACCACTTGGACTTTGGTGTAAAGACTGCGATCATTTCTGCACTTGTTCGGAAGGACAAAGACTCTCTCCTCATACTTCAAAGACATGGAGTCTATCAGATTCCATTGTTCCGAATCTGCTCACTGACGCACCGAGGATCTAAATAGGGCCCAGTTTAAGAACTTTGAGGGTCAGAATAAAAGAGCATCAATACTCCATAAGGACAGGTGCAAATGTCACAGCTTTGGTCAGAACTGTGACGCAGGAGGGTTACACACCAGACTGGGAGAATGCTACTGTCCTTGCCACAGCATTCAACAAAAGTTCCTTGTTATTCACTGAAAGTGTCTTTATTTCTAGATACAACCAGTTATGCTGTAATGACGATCTTCCCCCTTACATTCCAACTCCACGGAGATGGTTGGTTGTAAATTTGTACCCCGCGCCCGACGATTAATTCAGTGTTAGAAAACGGGAGGCATTATTTGGCTGAATGTATACCGAAAAACTAACAATACTTACTTTCATACTACATACTGAAAATACACTGACGGAAAAAATCCCAACACCACGAAAAAATAGTTGTAGAGGAATGAAATGGCAGGAATACATTTGTATAGGTAACATATTTAATCGATTAAGGTTTCAAGATCACAGGTTATTGTAAGCGCGAGAAGAGCCATTTTAAATGTGAAATGCTGGTACATTAATAACCGGTGTAACCGCCAGAATGTTGAATGCAAGCACGCAAACGTTCATGCATTGTGTCGTACAGGTGCTGGATGTCAGTTTTGGGGATGGAGTTCCATGCCTGTTGCACTTGGTCGGTCAATACAGGGACGGTTAATGCTGGTTGGGGGTGACGCTGGAGTTGTCGTCCAATGATGTCCCATACGTGCTCGATTGGTGAAAGATCTGGTGATCTAGCAGGCCACGGCAACATGTCGACACTCTGTAGAGCATGTTGGGTTACAACAGAGGTATGCGGGCGAGCGTTATCCTGTTGGAAAACACCCCCTGGAATGCTGTTCATGACTGGCAGAACAACAGATTGAATCACCAGACCGACGTACAACTGTGTCGTCAGGGTGCGTGGGATAACCACGACAGTGCTCCTGCTGTCATAGGAAATTGCTCCCCAGACCATAACTCCAGGTGTAGGTCCAGTGTGTCTCGGCCGCAGACAGGTTGGTTCCAGGCGCTCACCTGGCCTCCTTCTAACCAACACACGGCCATCACTGGCACCCAGGCAGAACCGGCTTTCATCAGAAAACACAACAGATCTCCACACCGTCCTCCAATGAGCTCTAGCTTGACACCACTGACGTCGCAAACGGCAGTGGTTTGGACTAAATAGAATGCACGCTACAGGGCGTCTGCCTCGGAGCTGGCCTTCAAGTAACCGATTTGTAACAGTTCGTTGTGTCACTGTGGTGGCAACTGCAGCTCGAATTGCTGCCGCAGACGTGGTACGATGCGCCATGGCCATACGCCGTACACGACGGTCTTCCCTAACAGTAGTGCCACGTGGCCGGCTGGAACCCGGTCTTCTTGCGGCAGTACCTTCCCTTGACCACCGCTGCCAACAATCATGCACAGTGGCTACATTCCTGCCAAGTCGTTCTGCAATATTGCGGAACGAAAATCCACCTTCTCGTAGCCCTATTTCACGACCTCGTTCAAACTCCGTGAGCTGTTGATAATGGCTTCTTCGTCTTCTTAAAGGCATTCTTGACTAACATCAACACACTACGTCGAATCTCAACGATAACTAACGCTCACGAACGTTACAGCGCGTATTTACAGCAAACCTACTTTGCATATTCCGAGGGGCGCTACTAGCGCCACACGCATGCGCCGAGCGCGAAATTTGCATAGACGTCATCTTACAGATGTACTCTCAACGCCTACCAACTGTCGTTTATCTAACACAACCCTTTCTTGGTGTTGGGATTTTTTTTTCCGTCAGTGTATATATATATTGTACACTTACTTATTTCTTTTTCATATCTATCTTGTGGCTGTTGGCAACACTAAAGCGTCTTCGTCACGTGAGTGAGCATTATATAAATCATAAAATTTCTAACGAACTCTTTTCGACTGGCACTCACCTGTGATGGGATCAGTGGGATCCCGAAAGATCTTGCCCGTATTTTTTTTAAATTGTAAATAAAATCATTTTTAATTGCAATTGGGGCATGGTGGTAAAGTAAAATAATTATCGTACATAGTCATCATTCTTATACACTGAGTGGCCACTTTATTATGACCACCCCCTCAGTACTTCGTTGGGCCACCTTTTGCCTTTAATGCTGCGTCGATTCTTCGTGGCATGGACTCCACGAGATGTTGATAGGTGGTTTGTGGAATCTGAGACCATGCTTGATGAATAGCACTTTCCAGGAGTGTGAGATTGCGGGGTTGTGGATCCAGCTGTGTGATGGCTCGTTCAACTTCATCGCACAAATTCTCCATGGGGTTGAAATCTGGAGATTGTGGGGGCCATCTAAGCAAATTAAACTCACCGGCATGTTCCTGAAACCAGTCCTGTACAATACGAGCACTATGGCAGGACGCATTATCTTGTTGAAAGTAGCCATTGCCATTGGGATAAACCATCCACATGACAGGATGCACTTGGTCCGCAACGATGTTTAGATATGATGTGCCAGTCAGACGTTGATCAACACGAATTAAAGGGCACAAAGCATGCCATGGAAAACATTCCCCAAACCATAACGTTGCCTCCACCAGCTTGAAGGGTTGTAGCAATGCATTTGGGGTCCATGCTTTCGTGCTGTTTCCGCCAAATTCTCACTCCGCCATCGGCATGGTGCAACTGAAAAAGTGATTCATCGGACCACACAATTCGTTTCCGATTATCGACTGTCCAATCCTTGTGCTCCTGTGCGAGCTGGAGACGTTTTCTCTTGTTAACTGCAGAGAGCAAAGGTGTTCGAACAGGCCTTCGGCTGCCATATCCCATCCGATGCAGTGTACGGCGAACAGTGCGTGCAGAGATCATATGAGGGGATCCTTGATTAAGATGGTCTGTAATTTGCTGCACTGTTGCCCTTCTGTTGTCTGTTACCAGTCTGGACACTCTCCGTTCCGCCCGAACAGTCACTTGTCGATGACGACCACACGTTGCACGTAGAGACCCAGTTTTTTTGGCTGACAGTCCAGTCTTTAAACACTTTAACCACAGCTGCTCTGAAACATTTCACGAATGCGGCGGTTTCGGTGATACTCTCTCCATGCTCCTACAATTATCTCACGTTGAAAGTCCGTCAAATCGCACTTTTTACCCATCTCGTCACCCAAAAATCACTCTACTACTGTCGCAAGTACTAAGCTTTCCCTTTTTATACTATCCTCGCCCTATGGCGCCAACAGCGTGCAGCCATAGCTCATTTGCTTAAAACTGTCAGGTGGTCAAAATAAAGTGGCCACTGGGTGTATATATCCTTTTGACATGTTATCCTGATACATATTGTACGAATCACCTTAATCTTTTCAATCAATAAGATTTCTACAATCGATAAAACATCCAGAAATAGAAACAGCTACTTATTTCCACCAACAGCAAAAAATCATGTTACGAAATTTAACAAATGGCGCACAAAAAATTTCTGATAGAAGGGAGGTAACGGAGAGAAACAGATTTTCAAATCGAACAGTTAAAAGAAGAAATACAGAAGTTAATAATATATAACTCTACACCTTCTAGCGGGCGAATTTTGCATAATGAAAAAGTTGAAAACAGGCGAAAAATATTCTTCATGGCAAAAGCTATCCTAAGAAAACAGAACTTATCAAATACGTCTCAAGGAAGCAGAGATAGTGTAAACAAACGTTTAACCTTTACGACCCCGAGCGGGAAATTTGGAGATTATTTAAAGAGGATAATGCTCCCCATATTTATTGTAGCGAATGACATACAATAGAAAAGAAATGTTAGTAAGGTTTTTAAAAGCGGAGACACGGCTGCAAACAGAAGTACAAAAACACCACCTATCCCCAGAATTGTGAACTACAAAACTCCTCAAATACGAACCTAAAGTGTTACACAATGTAACTGGCATCCAGTGTTGAAAGAGTTTTTCGCTTATTTAGGAGCAGAGTTATTGAGAAAAACAAATGAAATTGACGTTCCTAGCGGCGAAATTGTGCAATGTTTAAAGAAGAAAATACACGCGAAATTTTTTCATAGTTAGTTGTATCTCACCAAAAAAAAAAGTAATTTTTAAATCTGGTTTTTAGTCCCGCAGATACTGCTGTAAACGAAAACGTCAGCTTATGCCTTCTAGCGGCAGACTTGTGTATTAAGAGAAATTTGAAATTATATGAAAAACATTTCGCACTGGAAACGCTCTTCAACGAAGAGAGAATTTTATAAAACGGACTCTTAGAAGCACAGGTATCGACAAAACATAAGATATACGTCTACGGCCCCTGGCGAAAAAAACATACATTATTTTAAGAAAGTATTCTGAAAAGGTTTCCCGAGGCAAGCGCTATCGCTCTACGAAATGATTTTTTCAATCGAGTTTTCAGAAACTTATAAAAAAAAAAAAAAAATTAAGTATTTTTTTCTGCTTCTGATGCAGAACTGGAAAAACCATTTCTACATCAGAAGTATTAATAAACACTTACGCCCCTCTGGTGTTCAAACCACGCTTTACCAAAAATAAGAAATTATATGAAAAGCACGTCCCATTAGGAACGGTACCTTATGCTGGAAGAATATTTCAAATCCGAGATTTAGAAGCTGAGATATCAGGGAAAACGTAATTTGACCTTACGCTCCGTAGCGGAAAATCTATGCATTACTTGAAAATTTTGAAATTATATGAGAAACATTTCGCACCGGAAACGCTCACCAACAAAGGCATAATTTTTCAAATCGGACTGTTAGAAACAGATATATCGACAAAAAATAAGAAATACAACAACGTCCCCTGGTGGAAAAATCCTTCATTATTTTAAGAAGCAAGTATCCTGAAAAGATTTACTGAGATGAGCGGTATCGGTCCACGAAAGAGTTTTTCCAATGGAGATTTTAGAAACTTAGATTTTGCTGAAAATACATCAGAAACAAAAATAAA
This sequence comes from Macrothele yani, assembly GCA_039090855.1. NCBI lineage: Eukaryota > Metazoa > Arthropoda > Arachnida > Araneae > Macrothelidae > Macrothele > Macrothele yani. The sequence goes on along the minus strand of CM077022.1, from coordinate 10,057,655 downwards.
CACCTACGCCCTCTGGTGGCAAAATCATTCTTTACCAAAGATTAGAAATTATATGTAAAACATTTCCCATGGTGAGCTGTATCCGATGCCGGAAGAATTTTTCAAATCATAGATTTAGAAGCAGAGGTATCAGGGAAAACGCAGTCTACCTTTACGGCCCCTAGCGGGCAATTTATGAGTTACTTGCAGAAGAGACTGTATCTAAAGTAGTCTGTAATATAAATGGCATCGAAAGAGAAAACAAAATTTCAATCTGAGTTTTTATTTGAGGACTTTTGTAGTTCACAATTCTGTGGCTAGGTGGGGTTATTGTAGTACTGTTTGCAGCTGCATCTCCGATTCTAAAAACTCTATTGTGAAATTTCGTTTTTACTATATTCCATTTGCTACAATAGAGATGTGGAGCATTATCCTCTTTAAATATTGCAGAGATTTCCCGCTACGGTGCGTATAGGCCTAAACCTTTTTTCGCTATCTCTGCTTCAGGGAAACGTATTTTAAAAGTTTTATTTCCTAGCATAGCTTTTTCATATTTTAAACTTTTCCGTTTTGCAAAATTCGTCCGCTAGAAGGCGCAGAGTTATATCACGTTTCCTTCTATATTTCTTCTTTTAAGGTGGTCCACCTAAAATCTCTGCCTTATGTTTCCAATGGTAAAACTTCTTTACATATTTTCTTCGCAATTAATGTATTCCCTAGGATGAAAATTTGCACATCGAGAAAATTAACTTTAAGTTAGAACATGGGATACTTAATACTTGCTAAAACATAACCATAATTATATTAAAAATCAATCACTTTCTTTGAGTAATGTTCAGGCCTGTTAATAAATGGCGTGACCAGTACATTGATGACGTCAGTAGACAAACAAATGTTGGATTGCTTAATTATGGTTATGTTTTAGCAAGTATTAAGTATCCCATGCTATAACTTAAAGTTAGATTTATCGATGTGCAAATTTTCATCCTTGGAAATACATTAATTGCGAAGAAAATATGTAAGGAAGTTTTACCATTGGAAACATAAGGCAGAGATTTTACGTGGAACCACCTAAACTGTTCGACTTGAAAATCTCTTTGTCTCAGATATCATTCTGATATAACAAACCTTTTGTGCGCCTTTTGTTATTTTTCTTAACATGCGTTTTAGCCGCTGGTGGAAGTAAGCAGTTCTTTCTGTTTCTAGATGTTTTATCGATTGTAGAAATCCGATTTATTTATTTTTTCTAACCGGTTGCATTGACTTTGAATAACTTTAATAAATTTTATTTGCGTCAGAAGTTATTCAGAAGACGTACTCATTACAACCGAAAATTCGGTGTCATCTTTCTTGTTCCTTTTTACGGGCATTTGAAAATTTTGCAATAGTACACTGGCGTGCAAAAATTATGGACGACACACGGTTTTTCGAATGTAACGTCGTGCAGAAGTGCTCCACATAGACTCAAATCATACCATAAGATCCCCAAGATGTAAGAATATGGGACAAGTGAGCAAAACCGTCCAAACAAGGAATCCAAAAGATGCAAAGGCACTTTATTGAAAAGGTAGCTTCGAGCACAACTGCACCGAAGACAGAAACGTCCATGTGACAGGCGGCTGCCAAGAAAAATCCAGTCTTTAGTAGGGGATATGATCACCCCTGACTGCGTTGCAGGATTTACAACGTCTGTCCATGCTGAGGACGAGGTTGTCAAGGTGCTGTTGAGGCATCGCTGCCCATTCCTCTTGTAGCGCCAATCGCAGCTGCGGAATCGTTGCTGGCGGCTGGTGACGTGCTGCCAATCGTCTCCCGAGAAGGTCCCACACGTGTTCGATTGACTTTAGGTCCAGGGACCTTGCGGGCCAATTCATGCGTTGAATATCTTCACTCGCCAACAGCTCTGCGACAGCCACTGTGCGATGAGGTGCAGCGTTGTCGTCCTGTAACGTACCAGGAGATGTGACGTACCTGCCAGAAAGGACGCACACGACATAAAGGCAGATAGGAATCAGAATAAAATGTCCGCGTAGCTCAACTGGTAGAGCAACTTATTCCGGAGTGAGTGGACCCGGGTTCGAATCCCGGCGTAGACCAAAAATGACGGAGAAATTTACTTCGTTATAATGGCGCCGAACTATCCGGATGACCCGGCCGTTCAAAATCTCGTAATGGTGTGATGTTATTTCCACACCGCGAGATAGGAAAAATCAGAGAATCCCTTCTCCAGCGCTTCGAAAAATAAAAATGTGTGATGTTGCATTCCACACACCAGATTGACTGGGAGTTCTCAAGTGCACGTTCTACAGTGGATAGCTGCCTGCAACGATTCATGGTCACGGCTGACCCGTGGGCCATGCCCCCGGCCCTCTTTCGGGGGGGAGATGTGACGTACCTGCCAGCAGGACGCACACGACATAAAGGCAGATAGGAATCAGAATAATCGTCCGCGTAGCTCAATTGGTAGAGCAACTTATTCCGGAATGAGTGGACCGGGTTCGAATCCTGGCGCGGATAAAAATGACGGAGAAATTTACTTCGTTATAATGGCGCCCGAACTATCCGGATGACCCGACCGTTTACAATCTCGCAATGGTGTGATGTTATTTCCACACCGCGAGATAGGAAAAATAAGAGCAGCACTTCGAAAAAAAAAAAAAAAAAAAAAATAAGGGGGAGATGATGTAACGTACCAGGAGATGTGACGTACCTGCCAGAAAGGACGCACACGACATAAAGGCAGATAGGAATCAGAATAAAATGTCCGCGTAGCTCAACTGGTAGAGCAACTTATTCCGGAGTGAGTGGACCCGGGTTCGAATCCTGGCGCGGATAAAAATGACGGAGAAATTCACTTCGTTATAGTCCATGAAGAGGAACTCAGGACCCACAGCACTTCTAAAGAGACGCACGTGAGGCAGGAGAACCTCGGTACAATAGCGGACACAAGTGACTGAACCTCCTTGGAAGATGTGGAGGTTAGCACGGCTACCAAGCATGATACCGCCCCAAATGAGAACTCCGCCACCTCCAAACCGGTCTCTTTCGATGATGTTGGAGGTGTGATTGCGTCTTCCCTGCTCTCTCTAAATGTGTACACGTCCAGAATCGCTCGTCAGACTAAATCGGCTCTCGTCCGTAAAGAGAACTCGACCCCATTGCTGATGTGTCCAGTTCTTGTGTTCCTGGCACCACAGAAACCGCCGTCTCCGATGAACAGGCGTTAATGGCAGACACCGTACTGGTCGTCGTGCAAATAGACTATTTTTGTGCAGCCTCCTGGCCACGGTAAAACGCGATAACGGACGTCCAGTTGTCTGTTGCATGTGCCTTGAGATTTCTCCCGCTGTTTGCCGTCTGTCTCTTCTCGCCTGTAGGACAATATACCATACCGGTCGTCCGCCACCGTGGTTGCTCGTGGACGACTACTGTTAAACTCTCGGACAGCTGTTCCTGTCGTTTGAAATGCTCTCCAAGCTCGTGAAACGATGCTGTTAGCAATCCCGAACTCCTCGGCCACACTGGTCACACTTCGACATTCTTCCAACTTCCCAATGACGCGACCTCGGGTAAAGTCATCCAGATGTCGTCTACTGGATGACCCTGTTGGCCATATCACACGGTGACAGCAACTCGACGTCGTTCAAACCGATGCACACCGTGCAATAGCTTTCACCGAATTGCTAAGCGTACACCGCCCGTGTGGTTTATACCCTTCCGACACTCCCCCCCCTGATGTCATGCTGCATATATGCGCATGCCCTACCGTACCGGGCCCTAGTCTATATCCTGAGTGATCTTTCGGTCTGTTCTGCCTGCTCGTTCCGCTGTTATGCTAATTTCTCCTCTTCGTCCTTAATTTTTGCACACCAGTGTATTTAACAGTTAGAAATTTCTCTTGTAAGTTTTTTGAGGTCATCCCTTGAAAAACGTATAACCGAGGTTGTACTGTATTTTTGGATTGAAGGTTTCACTTTGTGGAGGAAAAGCAATACCCAGAGCGTTGTTTCCTTAAAAAGTTGTTTTCTCACGGAACTAAGACCGACTCAGTGGCGCAGTGGTCTAAGCGCTGGCGTCTGACCTTTCGTCCAAGATGGGTCGGGTTCGAATACCGGGCAGGAATGGGTGTTGTGTTTGTGTTACGACACTGGATTTCTCCATTCCTTCGAACCACTGGCTCAAAATTTGGGACGCACGACTGTTTAAAGCGCAAGAAGTTTCTCACGGTGGTCGTTAAGTTATGCTGATGACTCTATCTGTTCCGCAGAAATGCCGACTCTGCAGGGCTATGTAGAACTTTCTCAAAAAATTTTGATAGTGAAGGCCTTGCGCGAGCAAACCTACCAAGGTCCGGCAAGTTTTTCATCCGGACAGGATCGGTCCAGGAATCCCACAGGACCACCACATCCCACCCGTTTGCCATAGCCCGCGCGTGCAACGTGCTAATGGGCCGGGCTTCTTAATTTTGCAACTGACTGAGAGACTCGCTTGTCATCGCGAAGAAAATTGGGACTAAAGTTTTTTATTTGTGTCTAGGCTAAGAAATAAATACATGCACATTATTTACATTGAGGGTCTCATGCGTTGAGAAATTAACCCTTTAGTTTCATGAGCACTCTTACAGAGATGAAAAAATGAAACTGCTATTTATTCGGTTGATGTATAAGTTCGTACCATTTTTATCAACGCACAACAGGAATGTATTACATCAGAAGGGAAAACGGAATCAATCAGCTATGTTTCCCCCCCCCCCCATTGTTTACGATGGTGTCCCAAAGTCTAGATAGGTCTGCAATGCCATTCTTGAAAAGACGTGCAGTTTTTGCTGCGAAGAAATGATCAAGGAAATTCTGAAGATCAACATCATTGTTGAACGTTCTGCCACGGAGTGCATTGGACAGAGATCGGAACAAGTGATAGTCTGAAGGGGCGACATATGGGGAATAGGCAGGATGTGTAAGGATCTCCCATTTCATGTCCTGAATGACCATTTTGGTCATGTTTGCATTGCGAGGGCGTGCGTTATAACTTTGGAGAAGGACGCCATGACGCCGAAGTGGGCGTTTCTGCTGAATTGCTCCCTCCACACGGCGGAGTTGCTCAAATAGAGTGCAGCGTTGATGGTCCGATTCCTCGGCAGCATTTCCCAGTGAATAATGTCTTCTATGTCCCATCAGACACACAACATGATCGTCGCAGGATGAAGGTCATGTTTTGGACGTGGTGTGGGCGTACTCTGTAGGCTTAAACGTTCCCATTTATGCCTGAAATTCCCGTACAGGCACCACTTTTCATCTCCAGTAACAATACGTGACAGAAAGGGTTTGTGTTGCTGAGGACATTCGCGGTAACGGGCGAGCAAGGAACCAAATATGGCAACACGCTGTTGTCCTCGGTGAGAGTGTGAGGCACCAAAGACCCCAAATTCTGGACGTTTCCCATACGTTCCAGGTATCGCACCACGGTGGCCTGATCACATTCCACCTCAGTGGCCAATTCGCGTGTGATTTAATGCGGATCCAAGTGGATGAGATGGTTCAAACGATCCTCATCAAAGTGAGATGGACGACCTGAGCGTGGAAAGTCGTTGAGGTCCAAATTGCCACCTCGGAAACTCTCAAACCTACTCTCCTCGGAGCGATCGCATCCTCCCCATACGTAGCACAAATTTGTCGAGTAGCCTCGGCGGCTGTGGATCCCTAGTTAAACTCGTAGAGGGGCAGATGTCTGAAATGTGCATTCCTCTCTACTTGACACTCCATACTTCCGGACCTGAAACCAAGAAACCATTAGCCACAATCACACAATGCAATATGATTTAGATACACGATGTTTCTGGCTACATTTTGATATACAACTGGCCATCTGCACCGTCATTACTGATCGGGCAAACACTCGTGAAAAAAAACGGCATGAACTTATGCATCAACCCAATACATTACTTTACAAAGTATGTAGCACTTGGGCGGGTGTTAGGGTGATGATTCTGGACCGGAGTCATCGTTCTCCTCTGCACATGCTTCCTCATTCTTCTAATAGCAGCTCTTTTTGCCTCGCGACGAAGTCTTTGACCAACTCGATCAGTCCTTGTCTAGCTCTAAAATGACCGAACAGGATCTATAGGTCCCTTGTCTTTTCCAGTTCTGGAGCGAGGACTTCTCTATTTTCTAGAAGGAGAAGCACATTCACGCACATTCAAGAATCATGCTCGTTCCTTTACAACAAAACAGCGGAAATACTCCGACGATATGCCATGACCGGTGAGTATCTAGGTCAGGAACCCATCTGATTCTACTCTCCTGGTCGAGACTTTGGGAAAGCTACGGTTCGTTTTTCTCCCCGTATCCCCTTCGTCCCACCTTCTCTACCACTCCACCAGTGTACTGAGATGAAAATCAGTTTCCTGCTTACCAGCGGCTTCCTTCGCTAGCTGTTCTGCTCGCTTGTTTCCACTAGTTCCAACATGGCTTCGGACCCAGTAAAAAGAAATCACTGACTCACAGGGGAGTTTTGCTTCTGAACGGGCCAAGCGCTTGTAAGGCCGCCTTTCTGTTAGAGAAAATCTTAATTTCATTCGTGTTGCTGCTGGCCAGGGCCCACAACAACGCCTCCCTGATTGCCAGCAGCTCCGCCTGAAAGACAGGGGAGTTGGGCGAAAGCATAATCTGGTTTGCGTACGTCTCGTTGCCATCCGAAAATTCGCAAAACCCTGCATCTACGCATCCACCCATCTTAGAGCCGTCCGTGAACAGCTCTCTCCCCATCCCCTGAGGAGAGACTCTTGTCAAATGTGGGAAGAATCTCGTTGGCTGGAAAACAAGTCCAGTCCAATCTTGGCAGTTCTGCAGGGTGGTCGAAAAGAAAGTCCCCTAGGAGTTTCGATTGACAACTGTACATAAACTAACAGATCTACCGCAATGTGGTTTGGGGCATTTGAAAGAGTAAATATTCGAGTTTAATAATCTTACCTTAATACACCTCTACATATGCGCCTTTGGTGGCACGTAACACATCCAATCGGTATTCAGTATCTTACCATGTGCGCTCCAACATGTAAGGATCGATTCTATCAAACACTGCTGTAATGCGCTGTTTGAGCTCCTGAAGGCTGCTTAATTTTTCCCGATAAACCATGTCCTTGACATAGCCCCAGAAGAAGTAGTCTAAAGGAGTGATATCCGGGGACCACGGTGGCCAAGGAATGGGACCATCTCTGCCAATCCATCTGTCAGGAAATTCACGGTTCAGGTATTCACGAACGTTCCCAATGTAGGGAAACTCCATCTTGTTGCAGTATGTTTGGTTGCAAATCCTGTAGTTGAGGAACCACGAAGTTCTGAAGCATGTCGAGGTAATTATTCATTTGCACTGTGGGCTCGGACAAGAATAGCTCAATTACACGATTATGCGTGAGCCCACACCAAACAAACCTTTGGACTGTGCGCGACAAGCTCCCTCACTGAATGTGGGTTTTCACTACCTCATATACGAACGTTCTGAGTGTTGACCTTTCGGTGCACGTAAAATGTTGCTTCATCCGAGAACATTATAAAGTGTAGGAAACTTACATCAACTTCCAGCCGCTCCAACATATACCGAGATCATGCTAAGCGCTGAGGTCCATCGTTCGGTTTAATCTGTGGTGTAGGAGTTGCACTTTGTATGAGGTTAGTTTCAGACGTTTGTGAAGCACTTCCATCAATGTGCATCGTGGAACATGAAGTTGTAAAGAGGCCCTTCTCGTGGACTTGTTAGGACTGCGAGCGAAAACCTACTGTATCCTCTGCACAGTTTTTTCACTAACAGGGAGTCTGCCACTTCTTTGCCGGTCCAGGACGCTACCACCATGCAATAATTTCTTCTGCCACGCTCTGATTCGGTGGATCTTTCCCATATGTCCGACGGTATTTTCTTTGTACCGTTATCACAGACTTCATCTCAACAAACCAACGCACGCACATTGCTTTCTTCCGCGGCGACGACATTTTCAGTTATTTTGCAGTCGGCGTCGGTATTTTCGAGCACGTAACGCCATCTGTTGGAAAGGGATGGCTTTAAAAACTCGAATATTTTCTCTTTCGAATTCAGAAAACCGCATTGCTGTAGATCTGTTCGTTTTCTTACAGTTGTCAATCGAAATCCCTAGGGACTTTTCGACCACCCTGTAATTCGGAGGACCGAAAGTGATCTCCTAGTAGATCTACATCCCTGACGAACCTGAGGGATTGCATCGCTGCTTCCCTCCATACCACTAGGTCCGCTGGTTCACATCCAGCTAGCACTTGTAGTACAGCAGTGGAGGTCGTGCGGAAACACCTAGTTACGCCTAGCACTGCTCTTCTCTGAATCTGGTTTAGACCATTGTTCACCCTAACCGCGTCCTACCACACAAGAAGAAGATCATGGAATTGAATTTGCCATTTTCAATTTTTTGAACTTCTAAAAGAAGTTCAAAGAATTGAAATTGGCAACAGCGTGTTGGATGAACATGAAAGAAACATCTGCTGCAGTTTAATATCGCCTGCTAAGAAACTGGCGCAGGTAAACAAGTTGTTGATAGGTTATGTTTTTGCTCCTTGCGAAGAGAGATAATCGTATCCTGTATTTAAAGAAACACTGTGAAAATCATGGAATTGGCATTTCCAAACGTAAGCAATATTATTAATATAGGGGGAAATCGTCAATCATTGTTTTTAACTGGGAAGCGAACACCAAACGAATATCCAAAGAAGGTACGTACTCTTACGACTATTTTAAAAGTTTTAAAAGTAAAGGTCTTAAAGAAAATCCACTGACCCAAAGAGAAATCGTCAAGTCATTTAAAATCTTAAGCAAGGTAATAAACAAAGATTTAAATCTGAAAAACAAACGAACATAATGCTCACTGCCTTTTGCCTAAGCACGTGACTGAGTGCAGAACGCAGTGTAGGCTTCTTTATGAAAAGCACTTTGCCGGAGACAGATGGAAATTTATTGTATCTATTGATGAACCATGGATATAAACGACTGTAACAAAACAAGTTAGTAAAATCATGCAACGCATTGTTTATGATGCGCTTTCCAACATACCAGAAATTATTACTCAAGTTATGAGGAAAATGGCTGTAGAATAAATCTCGCTCGTATGTCCTGACCTTTGACCTCATATCGCCCATTTTCAACAGGGTTCGCCCTCAGGTGGTCCGCTACCACATACTACCATTTCATCGAAATCGAACCATTTTTACGCAAGTTATGACGCATAAGGGCAATGGAATGGATCCCGCTCCTATGTCCTGACCTTTGATCCCATTTCGCCTATTTTCAGTAGGGTTCGTCCCTAGTGGTCCCCTACGACATACTAACATTTCATCGAAATCCAACCATTTCTACGCGAGTTATCGTGCGGACAGACGGACAAAGCTGGAGCATATACGCTTCTTCAACCTACTGTTGGAAAGGGTAAACAAGTTAGTAAAATCATGCAATGAATTGCTTATGATACGCTTTCCAACATACCAGAAATCGTTACTGAAGTTATGAGGATAATGGCTGTAAAATAAATCTCGATCATGTGCCCTGACCTTTGACCCCATTTCGATTATATTCAACAGAACCGGTTAAGTATACTTCCGGAACAACATGATAAAGTTTTGTGTCAATCGAAGCTTTTTTTACGTAAGTTATGACGCATAAGGGCAATGGAATGGATCCCTCTCCTATGTCCTGACCTTTGAGCTCATTTTTCCCGTTTTCAACAGGGTTCGTCCCCAGTGGTCCCCTACCACATACTAAAATTCCATCGAAATCCAACCATTTTTACGCAGGTTATGACGCATAAGGGCAATGGAATGGATCCCGCTCCTATGTCCTGACCTTTGACCCCATTTCACCCATCTTCAATAGGGTTTGTTCCTATGTGGTCTCGTACCACATACTAAAATTTCATCGAAATCGAACCACTTTTACGTGAGTTATCGTGCGGACGGACGGACAGACGGAGAAAGCTGGAGCATATACGCTTTTTCAACCTATGGTTGGAAAACTTAAAAGAAGTCGATTTACTATCGTAAAAGGGCAGAAAAAGACTTAGAAACTTGGTACCAAGAATCCAAAGAAAGTTTCCGTAAAGAATTCATGGTTATTGCTGGTTTCTTGAACAATGAGAAATTAAAGTTAAGAAAAGTCGAAAAGAATGTTAAAATCAATTCTACATATTACCAAAATAATGTTTTAGCTCCTATATTTGAAGGGGAAATACCATTCCTTTTTCCACAGAGCCTTCAAAGGGTAGAATTCCATCAGGATAATACTACCAGTCATACATCAAAATCTATTTCTTGAAAAAATGAAACAAGTTAGTAAAATCACGCAATGCATTGATTATGATACGCTTTCCAACATACCAGAAATCGCGCGCAGGCAAACCCTCCTCCCTACCATGACTATTGATTCGTTCAGTATATCTCCGGAAAACCATATTAAAGCTTTGTAGCAATAGAAGCATTTTTAGTCAAGTTATGAGGATAATGGCTGTTGAATAAATCTCGCTCCTGTGCCCTGACCTTTGACCCCATTTTGATGATATTCAACAGAATCAGTACAGTATACCTCCAGAACAACATGATGAAGGTTTGTCTCAATCGAAGCATTTTTACGTAAGTTATGACGCATAAGGGCGATGGAATGGATCCCGCTCCTATGTCCTGACCTTTGACCCTATTTCGCCTGTTTTCAATAGGGTCCTCCCCAGGTTGTGCCCTACCGCATACTGAACTTTCATCGAAATCGAACCATTTTTACGCGAGTTATCGTGCGGACAGACAGACGATCAAAGCTGGAGCATATGCTCTTCTTCAACCTACGGTTGGAAAGCGTAAACAAGTTAGTAAAATTATGCAATGTATTCATTCTGATACGCTTTCCAACATACCAGAAATGATTACTCAAGTTATTACTCAAGGTATGAGGATAATGGCTGTAGAATAAATCTCGCTCCTATGACTTGATCTTTGACAATATTTCGATGATATTCAACAGAAGCGGTAAAGTTTACTGCCGGAACAACATGATAAAGTTTTGTCTCAATCGAAGCATTTTTGCGTAAGTTATAACGCAATATCAGGAACACCGAGCGTCGGTCGGTTCAAAGGGGGATGAGGACACAATTTTTTTTTTTTTTGATATGTTATTTCCAAGTATTGTACTGCTAAGTCGTTCAATTGCATGTTTTCCCAAGTGTTCCAGTCGCTGAACACGTTTATACGCGGTTTCGGTTGCGATTCACTGTGATGAACGGCTTCGTAGTTCTTCCAAGCGCTGGTTACGTTCTTCGGATGATTCAGCTGGAATTCGCTGTCTATTTATTTGCTGCATTTGATCAAGGTTTTCTTCCGATATAGATTCATTGAGGGTTACAATAACGTCGGACATTATTTCCATGCTCCTCGCCTTAGCTGCCCAGAATGGTCTTTCTGTAGGCGGATCTCCTTCCAATGGTAGGTCATATGTTTCGGGACTGGAATGTGTTCGGAAACCATCGGCGCTTGAATGCCCAAGCTGTTCCATATTTACTTCTTCCGCTTGTTCTTGTTCCAACAGTGCCGTATTCTACTTATTCTTCTTGTTAAAGTTAAAACCTCCACGTTTCGTAGGGGGTTGACCAGCCATTTTTTTTATATTGTTTTACCATCCACGTGACACTCTGTTAATAGTAACTAATAAAAATGAACTAATCCTATTTTAGCACAGCGAATACGCTCGTCATAAAGTGGCTATTCAAAAATGTAACAAAAAATGCTGTATTAAGTTTAAATTTTGAAAGGAAAAACATGCTAAATCAGCGTTCCGCAGCTTATACTGTACTACGCATCAACTCCAAGCAACTGTCACTTTTTGTTCTAGAAGAAAATAGAAGTAATGCGTAGTACGCACACAACGCGTGACGTAATGAGGCATATGGGACTCGCAACCATCTGCTCGCGAGAGTGTGACGTCATGAAACTTTAATAGGATCCACACACAACGTGTGGCGTAATGAAACAGATGGCGTGACCGCGCGCCAACATCTCAATCGCGAGAGTGTGACGTCATAAGATTTCTAAGCATGGGTAACATTAATGGGACGACGCCATGACACCAAAAACCTGGTAACTCGGGGTGGTTATTTAACCCACTTAACGAATTTTCCCAAAGTCGAGATCAAGCTAAATCGATTTCTAGTACCAGAAAACGGTAGGTTAACGACTTTCATCAAAATCCTTAGAGCCGTTTTCAAAATAAAATTTACATACATACAGAATTGATCCTTTAATAGTATGGGATAAGGGCGATGGAATGGATTCCGATCTTATGTCCTGACCTTTGACTCCCACGCCACCCATTTTCAACGGGGTTCGTCCCCAGTTGGTCCCCTACCACATACTGAAATTTCATCGAAATCGAACCATTTTTACGCAAGTTATGACGCATAAAGGCAATGGAATGCATCCCGCTCCTATGTCGTGACCTTTGACCCCATTTCGTTCCCCAGGTGGTCCCCTACCACATACTAAAATTTCATCGAAATCAAACGATTTTTACGCGAGTTATCGTGCTGACAGACAGACAAAACTGGAGCATATGCGCTTCTTCAACCTACGGTTGGAAAGCGTAAAAAAGAGACTGGTATCAATGAAGTCTATACGTTTAGCTCACGTTCCTTCAAAAGTCCGCTGATGTGTCACCAATGGACTAATTGTGCCTTCGGAGTGCTAAAAAGAGTGTTTTCTAAACGCAGACCCCTAAAACAATAATTGGACTATGGAAGGCAGTGGAAGAGGAGTGGATTAAATGCCACTACCAATTTGTAGAAATGCCCTGTTATCGTGGAAATCTAGATGTAGGTTCATATTTTTTTTAAAGCATTAATTATATTGCTGCAAAGTCGTTCTAAAAATGTGTGAACATCCTCAGTACTTTCACTTCAAATCTTTGCTTTCACATGCAAATCACTAACTAACGCAATCGAGTTAATTTACCACGCTATTAGATTACTCGATGTGGGACGTCCAATAAGGAACTTTTGATCCATGCTGTTACAAACCCCAAACTGCTGATATAAATTCATATCGTGTCTCGAGAGTTTGAAGATGCTGTGAAGTAAGGTAAATTCCCTACCTTTTCCAAGAATATCATGGTTGCTTTCTCAAAGCGACACTGTGTGTTGTTCTTTCTTTGATGATGTAATTGCTTGACTGCAGTGCAATCGAGGCAACAGCCTTGATACCTGGAGCAGAAACAAATAACATAGGTAAGTCATCAAACGAATATTGTTTTTCACAATAACCCACTCTACCTGAAGGCATTTATACAGTCTATTACCTAAAACATGAATTCCGATCTCAGAGAATTTTTTGTGGTTTTTTTTTTTTTTTTTTTTGAAACTACTTACAACACAAAAACCCATGTTTTTATCCAATGGGACCACGTCGTGGGCTAAAAAAGGAATCTGAATCATTTTTTTTTTCTGAAGAAGACAAGAACTTTCTTTGCAATAGCCAAGCAATTGCGCTGGTTCTCGCAATCAGCTATTCTTCCATCGCGTCCACTATGTGTGTGTGTGGTTACGCTGGTGTTTTAGCACAACTAATTAAATGCAAATCATCACTTTGCAGTGAATTTGTCTGGATAGTAAAAACATGAGTGCGTCACCGCTTGACATCATTTGGAAGAACATGGACATGCTCAAGGAACGATAACTAATGCTGCATTCTCTAAATTTCGAAGTGACGCATAATTCTCAGTAAAAAATATAAATGCATGTCTTTACTAGTAGCACTAATCCAGATTTTCATTTGTCGAGCTAGCAATACACCCAAAAATATAACAGCTTACTTAAAGGTTTACACGGGCCTTCATTGGTGAACCCGTTCCCGTTCAAGCCCGTGCGTTTAAGGCCCGGGCCGGGCCAAGCCCATTTCAGATATTAGACACTAAGCCCGGCCCGTTAATTGCAGCTGTAATATAGGCCTGGCCCATGCTATGCCATTTTATGTTATTTTGTCTTCCTATTGTACTTTATTAAATTGTAAAAATTAAATAACGAAACGAGATATTAGTTGAATGTAAGCTTAAAAATATTTATTAAACTTTGGCAATTATCGAAGAATATAACCTTTAGAGAGAGAGAGAGAGAGAGAGAGAGAGAGAAAGAGAAAAGATCAAACGTGTTCAAAATGTCCTTTTCTCTGAACTAGCAAACGGTAAAACTACAAAAGTCAATCCCTATACGGATTAGGGATAGGAGAAACAATCGATGTCCCATTCTCTCTCACAAACACATCCTACCCCACTGCAGACACTCCCGTTCCCCACTCCTCACAATACCCACACACTCGCTCAGGGTAGAATCTTTTTGGGTAGAATCACCAGAGTGGTTTTATCATCTTAACCCTTTAACGACCATAGCGCCCAAAACGCCCGTTCATGCAAACGGATAGCCGCCCGCAACGCCTGTCTAGAGTGAGTCAGATTTCCTACCCTTGCCTGTTCTTCAATTTTTTTTTTTTTTTGATTGGAGGTTTAACGACCACCGTGAGCAACTCAATGGGCTATAAGCAGTCGCCCGTCCCTAATTTAGGGTCACTGGTTCCAGGGAAGGGAGAGAGCCAAGACCGTAAGACAAACACAACATCCATGCCTCACCGGGATTCGAACCCGGACCCCTTTCGGACGAATGATCAGAGGACATCGCTTAGAACCGCTGCGCCACCGAGGCGGCATCTTCAAATTTTCTCGACCTATGAGGGATCAGCAAGAGTCACCCTCACTCACTATTATTGTTATTAAGCAAAGAAGTGAATCAACAGACAGTTTCGGGCGTTATGGTATTTGAAGTGATAAAAGATTTTTGGGTCATGGTCGTTAAAGAGTTAATACCTGCAGATGGTAAAAACAACTATGCGTGCCTTTTCTCGCCTCTGTGATTACGCCCTGGGGAAATGTCATGAAAGTAAATAAAGCCAGCAAAACAGTTAAACAGACCAAGAAATTGGGAAACACGACTTTTTTTCTTTCTTTACCGTTGCGATAAAAAGAATGGGTCGATTTGGCCCGCCCCTCCCCACCCTACCCTGGTCCGTGCTGACCTCTACCGCTTGCTATACATACCCAAAAATTGAATGCCGCCCCGGTGGCGCAGTGGTCTAAACGATGGCCTCTGATCTTTCGTCCGAAAGGGGGTCCGGGTTCGAATCCCGGTGAGGCATGGATGTTGTGTTTGTCTTACGGCGTTGGCTCTTTCCCTTCCCTGGAACCAGTGACCCTAAATTAGGGACGGGCGACTGCTTATAGCCCATTGAGTTGCTCACGGTGGTCGTTGAACCTCCAACCAAAATAAAAAATCGAATTCTCCTTACAACACTCTTCTCTAAATGTTATGAGATACGAACTACCAGAGTGAGTTAAAAGTTCGCCCAGTTTGCGGCTAAAAAGTATAATGGTATAAGAAAGCCATCGCGCTCACCCCATTCTTTAACCCTTTAACGACTATAACGCCCGAAACGCCCTTACATACAACGACCATAGCCGCCCGAAACGCCTGTCTGGAGTGAGTCCTTTAAATTCGTAAGACCTGTGAGCAAGAGTCACCTTCAGTCACCATTGTTGTTACTCAACAAAGAAGTGGAACAACAGGCAGTTTCGGACGTTATGGTATTTAGAGTGATGCTAGATTTTAGAGTTAAGGTCAATAAAGGGTTAAAGTATAGGCAGTTTGGTTTTCTGTAGTCCTTTGCCAACGTTTAATCAGAGCCACAATGCCATGAACGTGCCATTCGGCAGGTTTCGAGGACAGAAACTCTGATGCCAAATCAAACATCTACTAAGGGCCGCTGTGCTTCTTGCATTTGTTTGGCATAGAGGTTCCCTTTCACAGCCTGCCCATCTGGCACGAGTTTTCAGTGCACAGGACCTTCCCAACTCTACCAGATGCACAGCATGAAATTTTTCTAGAACCGCACTCTTTGCATCACTGGCTGAGCTTTCTGGTGCGGCCTCGGCCACTGGTTTCCAGTGGTAGGATAACGTAGGAATATTTAATTTTCATCACTTGTGACAACACCACGCCAAACCCTATCGTGCTGTGAATTTGCCAGCAATCTGCGACAAAGAGCGACACACTGTAGCGCCTGCTGGGGTGTCAGTTCATGGGGAACTAATTCATAGCACCTGGAGAAGCCAATATGTTGAAGGTGGCGAACGATTGTGGATTAATAAGAGATCACCTCAGCTGCCAATTGTCGAGTACTGGTGCGTGTGGTTTCTCTGTCAGAGCTTCTACAAGGGTGTCAGTGTTTGTGATATTTGGACGTCCTGACCTGGATTTATCTTGGCGACTAGTGTCTTCGTCATTGAAACGCCGCAACTATTTTCGTGCAGTGCTACTGTTTTCTCGCCTTCAACTGTACAGATTTCTCTCACTGATGCTGTCGCGCTTAATTTTTTTTCCAATAATAGAGTAGGAACACTCGAACATCACGTTTATCGCTCTCTATCCTCGAACGCAATATGGGTTCGTGCCAAATGCACGTCATCAGACTCATGTGTTTTACGTCCTCGCTGTACCCAAGGTTAATAGACAGTAAGGTTTGCTCATCCGGCCTCCCTCGCAGCGGAAGTGCCGGTCCCTCACTTGCCCATTACGTACTGACGTCAGTGTACCACACGACGCAGATAGCAGGACGGATAGACTGTTAATACAATTGAAGCACTCGCGGGAGAAATGTCAACAACTTTTTACTCAAATACGCTCTGAATCTGAAAGCTTGCAACCAAGATGTAATGCAAAAGCACATCTGTAATATAATCAGTAAAAACGGACATCCATGTGAATATTTTATTTAGAGTAAACCGAGAATGTGAAGAAACTTATTATGCATTTCTTTCATTTTTTTTTTTCAAATCTGTTTAATCTAAATATCTAAATAGGATATTGACATGACACTAAGGAAAAGTGCAGGGACAGTGATTATACCTTCTAATTTATTTATATGCAACTATAATACTGTTTTTAAATAAATTCAAAAGAAGGAAAAAAAACTTATAAGATTATGCTGTCAGAACCTCATGAAGAAATCCTTTTATGCGGAACAAATAAAAACTTGAGTAGCATTCCACTAACTTGCTTAATTAAAAAGCTGGAAATTAATTTCACTAAATGCTCTGTTATTATTTGTAACTAATCGCTGAACAGGAAAGTTAAAATCATGGATCTTTGCAATTTTTGTTTGTTTGTTTCTTTAGTCATATTTTATTCGCTAAATTTTGAGAACTTTAAGAATCGGGACATTATTTAACGTAAAACAATTCTTTCTTCACTTACCTTTGTCATATTCCTTAGGTAACTGTTTTAACCAGTTTTCTCTTCTGTTTCAATATTATAGCACATTTTGCTGGAAACTTTCATTTCATCTATAGAAATTACACATGTTCTTTCGGCTTCAGTCATTTGCATTTCTTGGCTCTGCATCAGTTTTAAAGTTGTGGCTTGAATTCCAGGTGAACATTTAATTCTGCATTTGATTCTGTTTTACTTTGAAGACTTTTACACGTAAAGTTAGACTATGGTTTGATGAGCTCAAAGATAATATTTGTTTCTTCAGCTTTTCATTTTCCTTCATCAAAATATAATTTTCCTTCAATAGAATTTCATTTTCTGTTTTCAGGTATTTCATACATTCGATTTCAGTATTTTCATCATCGGCACTCCACATGTCTTTCCAAAATTTCCTCTTTATTATCGGAGTTTAACAAATCGCGAACAAGATCAGTTCTTTGCCTTTTCTCTTGTTGATCTGTTCTTTCTCTCTGAATTAGAATTTACATTAAAGTTTCTCTGGAGGTTTAAACTTGGTACAGCAGTGCCCTTTAGCATTTTGCGGATAGGCAAACCTAGAAGTTCATTCCTTAAATCGCGTTCGTAGTCTTCCTCAGGAAAATGTTCCGAAAAAATAGCTGAATTCATTTCGTTGAAACTCTCAGCTCGTTTGCATCTCAATTTCCATGTTTTACGCAAAACTCCATTTTTACGGAAACCTATGGTAATGAATGCCATTCCTTCTGGTTTTCGAATAATAATTTTGACACGTTGCTATTGCGCACGAACCAGGCATGTTTAGTGTTTAACGTATAACCAAGGAAAAGAAAATTTGTTTGCTACAAATACCTAGCTTCAAATTCTCGGAAATGAGACAATGTAGCTTTCAGACCCTGAACCAGAAAGACGGGAGCAAGCAGCTTTAGGCGGTTGGGGTGTGGAGATCTCCGGGACTGTGACGTCACGAAGGCGACCCCTGAGACAGTGCTCAGCGGAAGTGTCGGATAAGCATAATCTTGGAGTCTACTAACCTTGACTGTACCCTGCCTATGCTGGAGTGCGTTTCGCAGAGGAATAGAGGCCCAACGTTATGTCTAGCTCAAAAAGGGATGATCTTTTGACTCACCATGGAACTGGAGACTGCTAACGAGGCGTCGCTGGCAGAAGCGGCTATAAAACAACAAACATCTTTAAAAAAACAACAACACATTATTCAACTGTGTCAGCGCTGTACATTTTGACAGGTCTGCATATACAGGGTGTCCGAGAATTATTGGACACATTACAAAATTACGTACAAAAAAACTATGAGCATTGTCTGTTTTTCTATGTCACGTATTACTAACACGGTTTCTATATTTTTGTTTTGCAGAATTGTTGTTCCCAGAATCCGATAGATGGCGTTAGTTTGGCCTGATGAGGAATGTATGAGAAATTCGCAATCAGTAGTCATGTCATCCGTACAGCAGAAGACGATGGGTGTGTGTTATGGCTTGCGGAATTAAAGTCTGTCATTAAAGTTAAAAGACGGTACCGTTTAAAGTATGGTTTTAATCCTCCGTCAACGAATTCAATATTAAGCGGTGGATGTAACATTTTAAAGAAACTGTCAATGTGGAACATCGTGGAGGAGCCTGTAGGCCTAGCGTCAGCGGTGAGACGGTTGACCAAGTTAATGAAAGTTTCCGACGAAGCCCCAGGAAATCCGTTCGCAAAGCAAGCAGAGAACTGTGCATTTCCGAAATCGACAGTTCACGAATTCTTGCACAAGAAATTAAAGTTTCATGCTTATAAAATTCAAATAGTGCAAAAGATTCATGTTAATTATCACACTCTGCGATACGATTTCGCTGTGGATATGCTGAATCGAGTGGAAAACGATGAAAACTTTCTCAGTTCTGTAATTTTTAGTGATGAATCCACATTTCATGTATCAGGTATTGTGGATCGTCACAACTGTAGAATATGAGGCAGTAAACTGCCTCATGCTGCTATTGAACTGGGACGTGTTACTCCAAAAGTAAATGTGTGGTGCGCCCTATCAAAAAGAGAAGTGATTGGCCCTTTCTTCCTCTGCTGCGAAAAAACCATAAATGGTGACATTTACTTGGACATGCTAGAAAATTTCGCTATACCCCAGATCGAAAGATATGACAACGTCGTTTTCCAACAAGACGGCGCACCTCCGCATTGGTCAATATATGTACGTATGTGCCTAAATGAGCATATCCCCAACAGATGGATTGGGCGTGGTGGTCCCATTCCGTGGCCTCCTCGCTCTCCAAATCTAACTCCATTGGATTATTTCATGTGAGGTTATATAAAGGATCGTGTCTATCAGACGCCTTGTACTGATTTGCAGGAACTGAAGCAGCGTATCGCAGCTGCTATTAATTCCATAACTCCTCAGATGCTTGCCAATACATGGCATGAAATCAAGTGTCGCTTGGACGTACTACGAGCAACCAAGGGATCTCGCATCGAAATTTATTAACTTGTGTAGTTACATTGTAAGTTACTACAGTCAGTTCCTTTTTATCTGTTTAGTGTTTTGTTTTATATAATTTTGTAATGTGTCCAATAATTCTCGGACACCTTGTATTTAATTATTGCCACAAATATGCATTGTTCTTGGGTATCGCCAAGTGGGCGCCGGTAATTGTCTACTTGGTCCATTCCCATTGTCACAAAATATCTTGTGTTCGGAACTGGTCGTCCATAAAATTAATTGCTCCTACTACAAGACAAGTGAAGTTATGAATGAAAGCAATAACGAACATGCAGGCAGTATGTACCGAGTGGCCACTTTATTGGGACCAGAGTTGGGCAGGAATGTATTGCAAAGTGATGGAAGTACAGATTACAATCAACGTGTAATGCATTACAAGGTAATGCAGTAGCAGGTAATGCACTACAAGTTAATCCCAGCAAGTATGCTCAAGGTAATGGAATTAATCTGAAATGCATTGCGATGAAGAGGATATAGTTCAATTATTTAATAATGCCATTCAAACGCAATGGAATTTTTTTGGTAATGAAATTACAGAATTTGCAAATAATAATTATATACTTAATAGTTTATAGAAATGTAAGTGTGCCAAGAGCTCTGTCTAGAAAAGTCGGTCATGTAACATAGCAATCAGAGATGCCGTGTAGAATGTTCTAGAAGCGGCAGGAATGGGTTAGACGTTTGTAGAATGTTCCAGAATGATCGCGCAATGGGAAGTTGGAGAGCTTTATGTAAATCAAGAATATTCCAGAAAGTTCCGGTCTTGTGGAGAAGTATATACACTGACGGAAAAAATATCCCAACACCACGAAAAAATAGTTGTAGAGGAATGAAATGGCGGCAACGCATTTGTATAGGTAACACATTTAATCGATTAAGGTTTCAAGATCACAGCTTACTGTAAGCGCGAGAAGAGCCATTTTAAATGTGAAGTGCTGGTACATTAATAACCGGTGTAACCGCCAGAATGTTGAATGCAAGCACGCAAACGTTCATGCATTGTGTCGTACAGGTGCTGGATTTCAGTTTGTTGAATGGAGTTCCATGCCTGTTGCACTTGGTCGGTCAATACAGGGACGGTTGGGGTGACGCTGGAGTTGTCGTCCAATGATGTCCCATACGTGCTCGATTGGTAAAAGATCTGGTGATCTAGCAGGCCACGGCAACATGTCGACACTCTGTAGAGCATGTTGGGTTACAACAGCGGTATGCGGGCGAGCGTTATCCTGTTGGGAAACACCCCCTGGAATGCTGTTCATGAAGGGCAGCACAGCAGGTTGAAACACCAGACCGACGTACAACTGTGCCGTCAGGGTGCGTGGGATAACCACGAGAGTGCTCCTGCTGTTATAGGAAATTGCTCCCCAGACCATAACTCCAGGTGTAGGTCCAGTGTGTCTCGGCCGCAGACAGGTTGGTTGCAGGCGCTCACCTGGCCTCCTTCTAACCAACACACGGCCATCACTAGCACCCAGGCAGAACCGACTTTCATCAGAAAACACAACAGTCTCCACTCCGTCCTCCAATGAGCTCTAGCTTGACACCACTGACGTCGCAAACGGCAATGGTTTGGAGTAAGTGGAATGCACGCTACAGAGCGTCTGCCTCGGAGCTGTCCTTCAAGTAACCGATTTGTAACAGTTCGTTGTGTCACTGTGGTGGCAACTGCAGCTCGAATTGCTGCCGCAGACGTGGTACGATGCGCCACGGCCATACGCCGTACACGGCGGTCTTCCCTCTCAGTAGTGCCACGTGGCCTGCCGGAACCCGGTCTTCTTGAGGCAGTACCTTCCCTTGACCACCGCTGCCAACAATCATGCACAGTGGCTACATTCCTGCCAAGTCGTTCTGCAATATTGCGAACTTAAATCCATCTTCTCGTAGCCCTATTACACGATCTCGTTCAAACTCCGTGAGCTGTTTGTTGATAATGGCTTCTTCGTCTTCTTGAAGGCATTCTTGACTAACATCAACACACTACGTCAAATCTCAACGATAACTAACGCTCACGAACGTTACAGCGCGTATTTACAGCAAACCTGCTTTGCATGCTCCGAGGGGCTCTACTAGCGCCACACGTATGCGCCGAGCGCGAATTTTGCATAGACGTCATCTTACAGATGTACTCTCACCGCCTACCAACTGTCGTTTATCTAACACAACCCCTTCTTAGTGTTGGGATATAGTTTTTTTTCCGTCAGTGTATAAAGCAATCAGTCACTCGCTGGTCCTGTGCTCATATCGGACAAGTAATGGACAACAGCACTATGGCAGAAACGTCAAGAGTTCGCAAAATTTCTGTAATATTCGGCAGTGCACCCTGAGTTGTTGACCTGTGAGTGTAGTGCTAATATGTATTTGTGGCTATAGTGGGGTAACTATTTTGGACAGTGAAATGGATGAGAATACTGTACTGGAGATGGACGAAATGAGTATCTCTAACCGAAATAAACATTTCATTCGTACTTACTTCATACGTATTATTTCGTTCAAATCACTACTTGCGGCGAAAACGGGGCAACTACTCATGTCATACACGTACAATCTCCATTACCTACATACACACATTTGAGGTCCGAGGGGTGGAGCAATTGTCAAATAACCTACACAATATGTAAGGGTGTACCGGTTGCTGGTTTATTCACGTTGTATTGTTACCCATAAGTTATTGGTTAATTACCAACATATAGTTAACCATTAGGATTATAATGGGTAACTGCTACATGTCATTACAATTACCACGTAATTCTAATGAACAGTTCACTATTACCATCTAATGGTAACGCAGAGTTACCATTACGCTGTAATGCATTACCGAATAATTCAATTACGATTTTGCCCAACTCTAGTTAGGACCATCTGCCAAATAATGTGATGGACCACTCGGAAGAGCATTAATATTTGTTTGTTTGTTTGGGGATTTAACTACAACAGTAAGCAACTCGATGGGATGTAAGAAATCACCCGTTCCTACTTTAGGACCACTAGTTAAAATAACAGCATGAATTCGCTTTGACATTGAATCCACAAGTTTATTGTTACGGTGAAATATTGTTCCATGGATGTTAATAGTATTTTCCAATTTACACAAATTAGGTGGCAGTGGATCCAGATGTGTGATGCCGGGTTCGACTTCAGCGCCCAAATGATTTGAGATGTTCCATGAAACAGGAAAGTCTCCATCATATTCCTGAAACTACTCTGAGTCAATTTGGGCATTGTGCATTCTCGTGTTGGAAATCGCAATTACTGGAGAGCTAGAACGTGATTATAGTTGGACTACATGGATTAGTGACGCTGTTTGAATACGCTTAGGTATTCAAATGAGAGTTCCAATCATGGAACCCAAGTTTCCCGCCTGAGAAACCTTCGCCCATAACGTTAAACTGCCTCCACCAGTGTCGTTGACGTGCAAGAAGGATTCACAGTCCTATGATGCTGTTTCCAAACACTTAACGCTTTCAACTACATTTCCCATTGGCCCGGTGCACTTGAAAGCACAATTTGCCAGACCACTTGACACTTTTGCAAGCATTTACGATCCACCACCGGAGATTCGGAGCCCATTGAAGACGTCTTGTTTGTTTCCTGTAGACAGTAATGGCGTACGGCTCAAGGTTTCTGTAACGCCCACGGTGCAATGTATGTATATTGTGCACTGTGCGTAGGTATGCATTCTGCATTGTTCTTAATTTGGCGACCAATCACTTTGTCCGTGTTCTTTTTCGTCTACGTTCACTTTGTCTGGGTTGTTTTCGTCTACGTTCACTTTATCCGTGTTCTTTTCGTCTACGGTCATTTCATCCGTTTCATTTCGTCCATGGTTTACTTCGTCCACATTTATTTCGCCCACAGGACGGATAGAATACCGTAGAAAATTTCTGTTTCGATGGAATTAACATTTAGCGGTACTTAGGTAGGCGGATTAATGAAATTTATTGCCGTAAAACTAATGAAAGTAGATATGTGAGTCATAGAAGTAAATATTTACTGAACTATATTTTTTGTTTGATTGAACGTCTAATGACCACCCTGGGCAACTCGATGGGTTTGCCGCCCCGGTGGCTCAGTGGTCTAGGCGATGGCCTCTGATCATTCGTCCGAAAGGTGTCCGGGTTCGAAACCCGGTGAGGCATGGATGTTGTGTTTGTCTTACGGCACTGGCTCTCTCCCTTCCCTGGAACCAGTGACCCCTAACTTAGGGACGGGCGACTGCTTATAGCCCATTGAGTTGCTCACGGTGGTCGTTAAACCTCCAACCCCCCTTCCCCCCAGAAAAAAAAATCGATGGGCTACAAGCAGTCACCCGTACCTAATTTAGGGCCATTTGGCTCCAGGGAAAGGAGAGAGCCAGTGTCGTAAGGCAAACACAACATCCATGCCTCAGGGTATTTGAACCCGAACCCAAGGAGGATAGGATAAGGGAAGGGAGCATAACAAGCAAGCCCTGCGTAAAGCTCTGAAGCCGACGCTCTGAGCGGTAACCATCTTATGTTACCCTTCTGATTGCGTTCCCATTGAATTACGTACCTAACAATATAGGCAAGCTAACGCTTTTAAAGCCTTCTTGGCCGCCCCGGTGGCGCAGTGGTCTAAGCGATGGCCTCTGATCATTCGTCCGAAAGGGGTCCGGGTTCGAATCCCGGTCAGGCATGGATGTTGTGTTTGTCTTACGGCACTGGTTCTTTCCCTTCCCTGGAACCAGTGACCCTAAATTAGGGACGGGCGACTGCTTATAGCCCATTTAGTTGCTCACGGTGGTCGTTAAACCTCCAAAAAAAAAAAAAAAAAAAGCCTTCTTGCGAAAAGAAAAAATATCATGTACATTTATGGATGCAGTCTATAATATCACCACTGTTTTCTATTCTTTCCTTTCAAAGCACTGCTAAGTCACGTTTTACTGCTGCGTACGACAAAAAATCCCTTTAACTCGTCACACGAAAAGTACATGCTGTTTAAAGTAATGCATGAAACCGTTCACAAACTCTAAAGTGAAGAAGAAAACCCTGATTTATTTCATGTGATCGAGTGAATGTTTCTGAAGACAGAAACACAACGAAATGTTACCTTAGAAACAATAGTTCGTGCTAAACTTTGATAATTTACAAAATTTTAACGAAGAGTACACGGAATATGCAAATTGAAAAACGTTTGTAGCGCACAATAAAATCCGTTAGCGTTGATAGATTACTATGTACTAATAAGAAATGCGATAATTTACGAATTAAAAAAAAAACAAAAAAAAACACGGATTTTATTGTGCGCGAGAAACGAATGCTTTTTACAAAGTTTTAATAAAACGTTTTCGAAAATGTGATCTTTGAACAGGAGTTGTTGAAAACTGGACAAATTTCTAATTCGTACTAGAAATGTTTAGCTATTCCATTATAAGTTTTTGATCTGAAAATACAATGGATCTCTCTTCAGCTTTTAATGTTAGTTGAACTTCAAATGATGTGCCGCCCCGGTGGCGCAGTGGTCTAAGGCGCTGGCCTATGATCATTCGTCCGTAAGGGGTCCGGGTTCGAATCCCGGTGAGGCATGGATGTTGTGTTTGTCTTACGGCACTGGCTCTCTCCCTTCCCTGGAAACAGTGACCCTAAATTAGAGACGGGCGACTGCTTATAGCCCATTGAGTTGCTCACGGTGGTCGTTAAACCTCCAATCAAAAAAAAAAAAAAAAAAAAGTACTTCAAATGAACAATTCCATAAATCAGTCATAAGCTAACGCCCTTCTCACACGAAATAAAAAATTGAAATCTTCCTTAACTTACAAAGCAAAATTGAGCAACTGAGGGTAATGTAACATGGCGGCCAGGCAACTTAGCTGGCTTCAATGGTGAGAGCACATGCTATCTCCCCTTATTCTAAACTCCTTGCCCGAACCCATCTTGGGTGAGATATCAGAAGCCATCGCTTAGACCACTGAGCATCCAAGGGCGGCTTACTAAACTGTGGAGGCAGCAATAGTAAGTAATATTTCGACTGTGTAGCTTTTCAAAAACAGTATTTATTATTATTACTACTATTGTTTAGACGAACGTAAGAAACGACTCTGATACTGATGAAGTATGACGTATCTACGAAAGTCCAACTGCGCATGCGCAAGCAAAAGTCTGATCGCAAGGTAGAAAGAAAAGCGGAATCGCAAGCGTGTTAGTGACGGGGATTGGTGATTTTTGGTCTTGTACATCTTTCGGTCACACTCCATCGTGTTATATTAGGTATACATTATTTTGAAGGTCTCGCGAATAGTAGGTGACCTTTCCCTTGGCCTACCCGGTTGCGCAGTGGTCTAAGCGATGACTTCTGATCATTCGTCCGAAAGGGGTCCGGGTTCGAATCCCGTTGAGGCATGGATGTTGTGTTTGTCTTACGGCACTGGCTCTCTCACTTCCCTGGAGTCAGTGGCCCTAAATTAAGGACGGGTGACTGCTTATAGTTCTCTGAGTTGCTCACGGTGGTCGTTAATCCTTCAATCAAAAAAAAACTTTACTTTGAGGGAGGGGGGGGTCGACAGGAGGCCAAATTTCGTTAAGACGTACCATTGCCATATCATCGAAAATGTATTTTTTTTTTTTTTGATTGAAGGATTAACGACCACCGTGAGCAACTCAGAGAACTATAAGCAGTCACCCGTCCTTAATTTAGGGCCACTGACTCCAGGGAAGTGAGAGAGCCAGTGCCGTAAGACAAACACAACATCCATGCCTCACCGGGATTCGAATCCGGAACCCTATTTGGACGAATCATCAGAAGCTATCGCTTACACCACTGCGCCCCCAGGCCGGCAAAATGTATTTTGTAGTGGTTTCTCTTATACAATTTATCATCAGGTTCTCGTAATTAACGCAGATTGCAATGAGACATTGTTACGTTTATGTAAAACGGGATAAAATAATGTTCGGCGACAGTTTTGTAAAATATATTGTTCAGTAACAATAAAATTAGCTATTGTTTTCGTCACTTCATGGAACGACATTCAAAAAGCAGATTACAACAATGGTTTTGACTGACTACTTTCGTTACCCATTTTCGTTGCATCGAAATTTTTTATTTGGGATTTACTTTACTACTGTCGTGAAGGATGCATAGCATCAAAAAGTTTAATCATTTGGAGTGAAGTTCAATGACATTTTAAACAAGAAAGATGACACCGAAATTTCGGGTGTAATGAGCACATCTTTTGAATCTATTCTGATGCAAATTATGTAAATTTATCAGACCTATTCACAATGGAACCGGTATGGAAATCAGTAGTACACTGGCGTGCGAAAATTAACGACGAGACGGTTTTTCGAATGCAACGTCGTGCAGAAGTGCGCCACATCGACTCAAACCATACCATAAGATCCCCAAGATGTACGAATATGAGACAAGTGAGCAAAACCGTACAAACAAGGAATCCAAAGGATACAAAGGCACTTTATTGAAAAGGTAGCTTCGAGCACAACTGGACAGAAGACAGAAACGTCCATGTGACAGGCGGCTGCCAAGAAAAATCCAGTTTTTAGTATCGCCCCTGACTGCGTTGCAGGATTTACAACGTCTGTCCATGCTGAGGACGAGGTTGTCAAGGAGCTGTTGAGGCATCACGGCCCATTCCTCTTGTAGCGCCAATCGCAGCTGCGGAATCGTTGCTGGCAGCTGGTGACGTGCTGCCAAGCGTCTCCCGAGAAGGTCCCACACGTGTTCGATTGGATTTAGGTCCGGGGACCTTGCGGACCAATCCATGCGTTGAATATCTTCACTCTGCCACAGCTCTGCGACAGCCACTGTATGATGAGGCGTAGCGTTGTCGTCCATGAAGAGGAACATAGGACCCACAGCACCTCTAAACAGACGCACGTGAGGCAGGAGAACCTCGGTACAATAGCGTACACTAGTGACTGAACGTCCTTGAAAGATATGGAGGTCAGTACGGCTACCAAGCATGATACCGCCCCAAACGAGAACTCCGCCACCTCCAAACCGGTCCCTTTCGATGATGTTGGAGGTGTGATTGCGTGTTCCCTGCTCTCTCCAGATGTGTATACGTCTAGAATCGCTCGTCAGACTAAATCGACTCTCGTCCGTAAAGAGAACTCGACCCCATTGCTGATGTGTCCAGTTCTTGTGTTCCTGGCACCACAGAAACCGCCGTCTCCGATGAGCAGGCGTTAATGGCACACACCGTACTGGTCGTCGTGCAAATAGACCACCTTTGTGCAGCCTCCTGGTCACGGCAAAACGCGATAACGGACGTCCAGTTGTCTGTTGCATGTGCCTTGCGATTTCTTCCGCTGTTTGCCGTCTGTTTCTTCTCGCCTGTAGGACAATATACTGGTCGTCTGCTGCCGTGGTTGCTCGTGGACGACTACTGCTAAACTATCGGACAGCTGCGCCTGTCGTTTGAAATGCTTTCCAAGCTCGTGAAACGATGCTGTGAGAAATCCCGAACTCCTCGGCCACACTAGTCGCACTTCTTTCAACTTCCCAATGACGCGACCTCGGGTAAAGTCCTCCAGATGTCGTCTACTGGATTGCCTGTTGGCCATATCACACGGTGGCAGCAACTCGACGTCGTTCAAACCGATGTACACCGTGCAATAGGTTTCACCGAATTGCTGAGCGTTCTCCACCCGTGTGCTTTATACTCTTCCGACGACCCCCTCCTTACGTCATGTCGCATATATGCGCATGCCCTACCGTACCGGACCCTAGTCTATCTCCTAAGTGATCTTTCGGTCCGTTCTGCCTGCTCGTTCCGCTGTTATGCTAATATCTCGTCTTCGTCCTTAATTTTTGCACACCAGTGTATAATGTGCATAAGGATGTCTTCCAAGAAGTGTATAAATTGCTTTCTCCAGTTCACACCTTACTCCCAATCACTCTGCCAGCAGAAAGAAGTTTTTCTGTTTGAAACAAATAAAAAATTAGTTAAAGAAACACACTATTTCACTGCAAAGACTATCATTGTTATCTAATATCGCGATACAAAAAGAACTGTTTGAACTCGTTGTTAAACATGCGTTTTTCGATGACAACATTGAGCGCTATGCTTCCTTGAAAGACAGAAGAACTGATCTCCTATTCAGTGTTACAAGAAAAGTCCTTGATCTGGCCAATATCTCACAAGCTGTGGCAGTTAGCGATTTACTTCTTGTGCAGTTGTAAAAGAAACCCCCTATGGCGCACACAATAACACCCTGTGGGATCCCCTCGCCCCTGGTGGGGGAGGGGATTTAGGGGCTACCCCCTCCCCCTCCCCTTGAAAATAGGGAAAAAAAGTCAATTACAAACTTTTCCAGCGAGGCAAAAGTAGTACATAAATGTTTTGCCCCATAACAAAAGATGGAAGGGGACCGGAAATGTGGCCCCAAGAAAATCACAACATCCGGAAGTAACGACCGAGTATTTAGACAAGAACCTATTACTTGTAACTTATCAAAACTGGTAAGTTCCAAGTAAATGAAAG
The DNA here is from genome assembly GCA_039090855.1 of Macrothele yani. Taxonomy (NCBI): domain Eukaryota; kingdom Metazoa; phylum Arthropoda; class Arachnida; order Araneae; family Macrothelidae; genus Macrothele; species Macrothele yani. The sequence continues at coordinate 10,028,375 of CM077022.1, read as the reverse complement.
CACAAAGGAAACTTTTTCTTACAAACCTTATCAACAGTTCTCGTTCTGATATAAAACGCAGTTCCTTGACATATTCAATATCAGACTTTGATGTCCAATACAGTACAAAATAAACTGAGACAAGGAGAACTAACATAAAGTGGCGAAACACTCATCCAATAGGAAAACTGTATGCATATCTAATGGACTTGCGTACATGGCAAAGCTTTCGACTTCCCGTCACTGGTTCACGAAGTGTCGGCATACCGACCACGCATATCATTTTGACGACGGAGCAGAAAGCATATTTGAAATATATGCAAATATGCTTCGGACACAGCGATTCAGGTAGCTTTCCACTTTTTTCGCGTTTGGAGAGTCCCCTTCTATCTTTTGTTATGGGACAAAAGCATTTATGTACTATTTTTACCTCGCTGAAAAAGTTTGCAATTGACTTTTTTGCCCTATCTGCAAAGGGGGCGCGGTAGCCCCCTCGACCCCCGAAAAAGGTGTGCGCTATATGGGCTTCCTACGGCCCCACGAAAGAGACACCCCCGGTTGATAGTCTATGGGGTCGACGGGGATCTCTCAAGGAAAGAGTTCGAGGAAGCGGTTCGTAAGCAGAACCCCAACCTCGATAACAGGTTTTCAGTCTGCTTCCCCATCAAGGGCAAGGGAGGTAGGGTCCACTGGGTGGCAGACGTGGAGCCCAAGGCCTTCAAACTCTTGATGAGGCGGAAGACACTGAACTTGGGTTGGTCAGTGCTCCGCCTAAAGGAATTTTTGCGGGAAGTCAGCTGCTTTCGGTGCAATGGCTTCGGCCATTTCCGAGGCACTGTCCCGAGTCAGAAGCAAGGTGTGGCAATTGCGGTGAAGTTGGGCAGCAAGTTCCGCCTGAAGCTGGACGTCTCTCACTCCAGCTTCAGTAAGACATGCCCTAGTCTTATTAGGGAACTTGAGCAAAGGAAAAGTCGGGTCAACTATGGTTGACAGATGGTAGTACCCTCGGAGGTACGTAGCTCTCGATTGGAGCTTTTTGGTCTATTGACCAAGGTGATTCTGATGACCCTGGCCCGGAGTCATCACCACAGCACTGGCCCTAGTGCTGTGGACCATGTAAATATTTTCAATGCGTGAATAATGTGTTTTAGTGCTTGAATATTTGTGAGAGGGGTGCATGAGACCCTTATAGTTTAACGTGGATGTAATAATTTTTTGATTAGATACCAAATAAAGGACTTTTGTCCCAAAAACTCGCGTTCGCGGGCGATCTTCCGGCCACGAGATGAGAAATAAATTTTTTTTGAAAAGTTGTTTGCCCCAACTGCCCATAGCACGTCGCACACACGGGTTATGATAGAAGGGTGTAAGGTACCGGTCCCGTGGGGGAGGCAGATCCCCACAGGTCTCTAGACCGAATCTGTCCGAGTGAAAGTCTGTGGTTTCCGGAGACTGAGCTATCGCAGCGCCGTCAGGAACGTTAAAAGTTCCAAACTTATGAGAGAGTTTAGCATTTCCCTGTGGAGTCCGCATTGGACGGTACAGGTTAATGGTCATCAGCTAGTCTTTACAACTGCACAAGAAATAAATCGCTAACTGCTGTAGTTTGTGAGATATAGGCCTGATCACAGCCTTTCCTTGTAACCCTGTATAAGCTGCCCCGGTGGCGCAGTGGTATAAACGATGGCCTCTGATCATTCGTCTGAAAAGAAACCGGGTTTGATTCCCGGTGAGGCATGGATGTTGTGATTATCTTATGGCACTGGCTCTCTCTCTCTTCCCTGGAACCAGTGACCCTAAATTAGGGACGGGCGACTGCTTCTAGCCCATGGAGTTGCTCATGGTGGTCGTTAAATCTCCAATCAAAGAAAAAAACCTTGTATAAGAATGATAGTATAGAAGTTATTCGTACGAAATGGTCATAGTGATTTCCAAATAGCTGTCTACGTACGTAACGGCTTCAAGTGGGGAAAAAAGAACTGTCCTGTTGCAATTTACTAGCAATAATGGAATGTACGTAGACAGCTATTTGGAAATCACTATGCCCTGTATAAGAAATCGGAGCCTTTTTCCTTATGGATTCATATTTTGTAACAAACACTTTACCTGTTTCTTTGGTCATGAGCCGCCACTGCTGTCTCAAGGTAACACGCTACGGTCTGTACGACCAACAACAGTAATAGCTCCCAACGCCAGTAAGACACGTCCTCAAACACTGTCATTTTCACCGATGTTAGAGTGCGATATCTACCTACAAATTTCCTCCAATTGAAGGGTAATCTTAAATCTTGAAGACTAAATTTTGATTCATCTGTGAACTGAACCCATGCTTCCGGATACTAGGAAAGGTTACATCGATACGGTACAAAATGCTACTTCTGTATTCGTAAGTCACGTGGGGTGAATCCTTTGTACAGGACCGTTCTTTTGCATGTGGAAAGTTCTGCAGCAGTTAGCTTATGTTGCATGTAATCTAAGGTACATTCTGTTAGGAAAAGAAAACGGCCGTTCCGCTTTGTGGTAATCCTTGGACTGCTTATGACAGATGTATAAGGGAAACTCAGGATGGTCTGTATTAATTCCATATAATGCTACGCACACTGTGATAAACTTTTTTATTAGAAGACCAGTAACGCTTCACCATGAGTGTCTTGCTTTCATTCTACTACGACGTATACTCTGATTCAACCTTCATTTTTTAGTTATCTTTCTCTATGTAAATTTTGAGTTCATTCTCTTTTTGTGTTTCAACTTTAACGTTGTATTTTCCCACTCAATGAATGTTATCCGGGCAACATTTTTAAGGTCAAGGGTGAGTGACGCGTGCATGGTTTACAAGCCAGATCGCTGAATATATAATGTGTTAAGCTAGCAGCAAAAGTGTGGTACAGTAGTCGAGGAAGCTGTTTTACGCTGAAGCGGTCTGTTCTTGAAGTCTGCGTGTTCAAATGAAGTTGTTATAAATTCCATGTTAGAGTTCGTTAATCTATTATACAAGGGGCCCGCAAACTGCGGCCCGCCCTGTTATTTTATGCTGCCCGCGGACGCTTTACCAATCACCATATTTTTTATTTTAAAATGACCTCTCTATGCTATAAAAACAGCTAGAAATCTGAATCACCTCTCGATATAAATATATAATAAATGTATATCATATCACAGCCTCTCCTTGACAAATGTCAACCCCGCCTTCTCGTGGTGCATCCTGTTCCCACTAAAGGGGCTCTGACGACCGCCCATAGCGGTATAACTATACCATCGGGATTAGAGGAAATTCTATCCCACACTCACCAACCCGCTTGGCCAGCGTGGTGAGTTATGGCCAAACCCCTCCAAAATGACTCCACAACTTAAATCTTGGCCCTCAGTCTCCGGCAGCTGGAATGTACCTGGCCAAGGCAGCGGCCAGTGCGACATGAAGGCAGAGGGTGCTAAGAATCCCCGGAGGACCGGACTAGGCTGCCATCTGATGCTGACCTTGGCAACGTACAATGGACGCTCCCTATCTTCTGATTCAAGGCTTCTTGAATTGGAAGAGGAACTACAAAGGATCAAGTGGGACATCGTCGGGCTAAGTGAGGTAAGGAGAAAAGGAGAAGATCTCATTGAACTTAAAAGTGGACATCTCTTCTACTATCGTGGGACAGATACTGGCAGAACTAGTGGTGTTGGATTTATAATAAACAAGAAACTGAAGGATAAAGTGGTAGAAGTTGAAAGTTCCTCTGACAGAGCTGCACGACTCGTTATCCAACTATCGAGAAGATACCAGGCTCAGATTATTCAAACTTATGCACCCACCACAAGTCATCCTGAAGAAGAAATTGAAGAATTTTATGAGGAAATTTGTCATCTAAATAATAAAGGTAAGCAGCACTTGAAAATAATTATGGGAGATTTCAATGCAAAAATAGGGCAACGGCAACAGAATGAAACTTCAATAGGTAAATTCGGTCACGGCAACAGAAACCAGCGTGGAAATACTCTCGTTGAGTTTGCAGAGGCAGAAGGGTTTTTCATCTTGAACTCCTTCTTCAAGAAAAAGCCACACAGGAAATGGACATGGAGACATCCAAATGGGACGACAAGTGAAATTGATTTTATTATGTGTAACAAAAAATTCGTCATAGAAGACTGCAGTGTGCTAAACAAGTTCAACACAGGTAGTGACCATAGATTGGTGAGATGTAAGATGCACCTCAACACTAAACTTGAACGTGGCAAGCTCATAAGACAAACAAAATCTATTGACATAACCAACCTTAAAAAACACCATTATACCTTCAAGTTGGAACTGAAGAATAGGTTCTCTGCTTTAGAAGGCCTAACATCGGAAGAAGTGGACATCTCTGAAGTTAACAGAAAAGTAACCAAAGCTCTTATGGAAACAGCAACAAAATTAGCTGGGTCTAAGAACAAGTTGCATGTAAATAAATTATCAGGAAAAACGAAAATGTTGATGCAAAAAAGAAGAGAGATGAGGACAACTAAAGAAGATGTGACTTCCAAAGTGGAATATATAGAGCTATGCAAGACAGTACGAAAAAGTATCACTGAAGACGTAAGAAAATTCAACTGTGAACTAGTGAGGAAAGCAATTGAAAACAACCAAAGCCTAAAGATAGCAAAGGGACATCTCAGTAAGGGAAGAAAACAGATTATGGCACTGAGAAAAGAAGATGGTTCTGTAACAAGAAATAGAGGCGAAATTTTGACAAGGGTGAAAGATTTCTACTCCAAATTATATGAAAGGGATGATACATGCACTCCAGACATCATGAAAGATACCAGTACCAGAGTTCCTCCAGTCCTTCCAGCAGAAGTTGCACATGCAATCAAGAACATGAAGCGGGGAAAAGCTCCAGGAGAAGATGGAATTACTGTAGACATCATACAAGAAGCAATTGGAGAAATCGAAACAGTACTCGCCCAAATTTTCACTCGATGCCTTAATGAAGGAAAGATTCCTGAGGATTGGAACACCGCTACAATGATCCTGCTACATAAGAAAGGTGACATTGAGGATCTCGGAAACTACAGACCTATCAGCCTCCTATCAGTAGTTTATAAAATCTTCACTAAAGTTCTTTCACACCGCTTGAAGGTAACACTGGACATGGCTCAACCGAGAGAACAAGCTGGATTCAGGAGTGGCTACAGCACAATAGATCATATCCATGTGCTGAGAGAACTAATTGAAAGAGCGAGGGAATATGAACTTCCATTGTGCATGGCTTTTATCGATTATGAAAAAGCCTTTGATTCGGTGAAACCATCAGCAGTTACAACGGCTCTGAAAACCTGTGGTATTGAAGATGCATACATTAATATTATTAATAACATCTATGAAAATGCAAGTGCAAAGATTAGGCTGTTTGAAAATACAACACACATAAAAATTGGAAAGGGAGTGAGACAAGGTGACACCATATCTCCGAAGCTCTTTAATGCCACATTGGAGGGTGTTTTTCAGTCACTGAGCTGGGAAAACAAGGGGATAAAGATTAATGGAGATTATCTAACCCACCTTCGTTTTGCTGATGACGTAGTCATTTTTGCAACTACCCCATCAGAGCTGCAGAGTATGATCCAGGAACTTGCTGACAAGAGTAAAGAAGTGGGATTAAAAATGAACTTTCAGAAGACAAAAGTGATGTTCAATGCTTTTACAAGAAATGAAGATTTGTCGATTGATGGAGAAAAGCTGGAGATAACAGACACGTACGTTTATCTTGGACAGCAGATATCAAGTGAGGGTCACATTGATGAAGAAATTAATCGGCGTACAAAACTTGCCTGGAGAGCTTTTGGAAGAAACAGCATAATTTTCAAGAGCAATATGCCATTATGTCTTAAAAGAAAAGTGTTTGATCAATGCATCCTTCCAGTGCTTACGTATGGTGCAGAGACGTGGACCTTAACTAAAAGAGACATACAAAGGCTGCAGACAACTCAAAGAAGCATGGAGAGGTGCATACTTGGTGTAACCAGGAGAGATAAGAAGAGGAACTCGTGGATCCGAAAAATGACGAGAGTGGAAGACATCATGATCAGAGTAAAATCCCTGAAATGGCAATAGGCTGGACATACTGCCAGAAGGACAGATCATCGATGGACAGCCGAAATTTTAGATTGGATTCCAAGGGACAGGAAAAGACCCAGAAGAAGACCACATGGGAGATGGGTGGATGAAATTCGAAAGTATGTAGGGGTGACATGGAGGAGACTGGCACAAGACAGACCGTTGTGGAGGAAACTTGGGGAGACCTTCGTCCAGCAGTGGATTGATAATGGTTGACAATGATGATGATGATGATATACACATACGGTCGAGTCACATTGTGATCACCAGCTAATATCCAGAGTAACCGCCGTGTGCAGCGGGCCGGGAGTGACTCAATAAGGTTCTGGAAGGTGTTCACAGATATGCGGAGCCATGATGGCTGCAGTGCATCTGACAGCTGCTGGAGAATCCATAGACACGATCGAGGTGCTCCCACAAATAGTCAATTGGGTTTAAGTCTGGGTAATTAGGGGGCCAGGGAAGTACTTTGAAGTCTTCATCGTGCTCTTCCAACCACTCTCGGACATTTCTTGCTGTGTTACACGTCGCATTGTCGTTCTGGAAGATCCCATCCGCCCCAAGGAAAACAACCAGCATATATGGGTGTACGTGGTCTGCAAGGATGGATTCATAACGAATTCCGTCCACAGTGTCTTCCACAGGTGTGAGTAGACCCACGGAATGCCACGAAAACATTCCCCAGACCATAACGCTGCCCCCATCAGCTTGTGTTCTTCCTGCAATGGTTGAGGAGTGTTTGTTCCCCGATGTTTCTCGCCTTATACTCAAACGTCCATCCGTTCGATGAAGCAGAAAACGTGACTCGTCGGAGAAGGCAATCCTTTGCCAATCAGCGGAAGTCCAATTCCGGGCCTGTAAGCTCAATCGTTTCATCTTTGTATCTGTTGTTATGTATCCAGTAAATCTGGTTTTGCTATCTCATGTCCTTGGTGTTGCATTTTGGGTGGCCAGCAGTGTATATCGCTATTGTGGCTATTTTTGGAAACGTAAATATATCAAGTTTTTGTTAATAAATCTTATTTTCATTCACAGAACTGACGCGCCAGCATGGAAAACCGGCTTCTCCGCGAAAGAAATTGGACAGCGAATTCTACGAGTCAAAACATCCGGGCACTGGCTTAACAGGGAACACGAAGCAAGAAGATGCAAGCCCGATCGAATGATTTCCTCAAACGCTCTGTAAAAAGATAATTAGTGTAAGAGTCACATGCACCTCGTGAGCTGCCGCTTAACCAATTGCTGTCGTAGGCCTATGCTGGAGGTAAAAAGTATCCTAGCTGCCGCTTAACCGATTGCTGTCTAAGCCTATGCTGGAGGTAAAAAGTATCCTAGAAAATAAGGCGTAGATTACGTTAATTGAATTTCATTACGTTCAGAAAATCTTACGATGTTCGCCTTGACTCTGGGAAGGATTGTGTATGATGTTTCAGGGTTACAAGAGACAGGGATTTGCACCCCTCTTTTACGGGATAAGATTTGGAAGACGGGTACGAAGTTCGTGTTGGTTACGGCTTTGGTTATTTTTAATTATTTTTATAACTATACATTCGCTTTTTTTTTGTTGTTGGAGGTTTAACGACGACCGTGAGAAACTCTGTGGGCTATAAGCAGTTGCCCGTCCGTAATTTAGGGTAACTGGTTCCAGGTAAGGGAGAGAGCCAGTGCCGTAAGACAAACACAGCGTCCATGCCTCACCGGGATTCGAACCCGCATCCATCTCGGGCGAATGGTCAGAAGTCAGCCATTAAAGTACTGCGCCACCGTGGCTGCTTTCGCTTCTCTTTTCTCCAATTTTATATTTTATTTGTGTGTTTTAACAGCATTTGGATTGTGGTTCAGTCGTTTCCTGTTCATTTCCCCCCCCCTTCCAAGTGTTCCTGGGATGTTTTGATTGTGAAGGCCATTTTGAGAGAATCCTCTTCTTCCGGGAGACGAAGATTTTTGTTTTGCTTTTTTTTATTTGGGAGGTACTATGGCTTTTGGTGGAAAAATTCTTAGCAGTGGCTTGCGGATTCCCGTTTTGGGGTTTCTCGGTTTCCCTGGATGAGAAATGTTACCGTGGGCAAGTGATCCTCTTTCCGCATTGACATCGAACGTGTTGCGGTAAGTGGTTTCGCTAACCATTCGAGTCTGCTTTGTTTTGCCGTTTGCATCAAGGTGTGGTTTTCCTCATCATCTTAACCCTTCTTTCGTTTGCTTTCGACTCTCCTGGAAGAATAAACGTTACTATGAAAGATTCGAGTGGTAGATGCGTGGTAGGTATTTCTTCCTTGTGCGATGTGCTTGTGGTTTTAGCGCATCGTCGGCGATTGGAGATGAAGTATTTGGGTTTGTGCTAGGTTAACCTTGAATTTAAGAAGGAGCACTTCGGTCGCAGTGAAATAAGTAACAGACGGAAATAGCCCAAAGTCCACGGTGTATGATAAGTCAGGTGATACAACTCTCCGTACTGCTAACAGTTTGAAAACGGACTGTTAATGTCACAGGTCACCAGGGGGCGTTGAGGAGTTGTGGGCCGATAGTTCATGCTAACCGTCGTAGGATTACATGGTTTTTAACCTTTCATCAGTGCTAAATTGGTGTTTATCTTAGGTATTTTTAATTTATTAATTTGTGCAGTTATATTGTATGAAGTTCCAGAAACGAAGTTTCTGCACAGGAGGTAGAGTACGTCAACCTTTTTTTTTACTTAAGCGAGAGATAAATTTATAGTGCAACTAAATGTCAGACTAGAATCTGTTCAATATTTAGGTTTCTGATATGGGGAGAAAGTGTTTTGTGCCGAACTGTCGGACAAGTTATGCTACATGTAAAGAACGTGTATCAACCTTTAAAGCCCCAACAGATGAAAAGCTGTTAGAAAAATGGCGGCAAGCTATCCCACGTAAGGATCGAGAACTGCAAACCAGTGATTGTGTTGGCCAAAAACACTTCTTGCCTTAAGACATTATTACTCGTAAGACGGGCCCTTCGAATGGTAAAATTTTGTATGATGTGCCAGTAAGAATTAGGTTGTCACCCAAGGCAGTTCCATCCATTTTTCCAGGCTGTCCAGCGTATTTGTCAAAATCAATCAAAAACCCAAGAAAGGCCCCATCTCACCGGGAGCAAGGAATGTCGAGAAGCGCAATTGTAGAGGAAGTTCCAATGCTGGAGACTAATTCTGCTGTATCAGCTGCTGAAAATATTAAATTTGAAAATTTCACTGAGGAATTGAAAATTTTTCCCATAATTCATGGGGGAATCGGTGTTATCAAGAAAATGTAAAGATACATGGTAGAAAAATGGATACCAGTTCAGTTCTGCTTTAATCCCTCCCAGCACCAGGGTTTAGCTTGTTGAAATTATATCGAAGTAGTGCGCGAAATAATATGATCCAAATATCATGATTCAAACGAATTCTTAATGTACGAAAACTTCCCCCAATTGCAGATGTGTAAAAACAAAAAATCAGACATCAATAGTTCGTGTGGCCCCCATGGCTGGCAATAACGCCTGCTACACGCCGGGCATCGAACGAAAGAGGCTTTGGATGTGGGCTTCGGGTATGTCGGTCCAGGCTGCTTCCACACGTTGCCACAGTTTATCAGGCGTAGCCACAGGTGGTGCTTGCAGGGCCACTCGATTGCCGATCAGCGACCAGACGTGTTCGATGGGCGACATATCGGGAGAACAGGCGGGCCACGGCAGCAATGACACCTGGTGGGCCGTGAAGAATTGTTACACGATGCGTGCCACGTGCGGGCGCGCATTGTCCTGTTAAAACGTAGCCGCTGGCAGGTCCTGCAGGTAAGGGATGACTACAGGCTCCAAAACGTCGGAGATGAAGCGGTGGCTGTTGAGTGTACCGGCGATGCGTACCAGAGGGGAGCGGGTGTCATATCCAATTGCGCCCGAAACCATAACGCCAGGCGACGGACCGGTATGGCGATGCATAATGCAGGCGTCATACAGTCTCTCGCCACGGTGCCGCCACACGCGGATCCGACCATCTTGGTGTTGCAGGCAGAAGCGGGATTCGTCGGAGAAAACAATGTCATGCCTTTCCGTACTCCAGGTGCAGCGTTCAACGTCCTACTGCCGCCGCACTCGCCAGTGGTGTTAACGTCAATGGTAATCGGAACAATGGGCACCGTGCGACAAGTCCCCGCTCCTGCAGACGACGTTGAACGGTACGTGCTGACACAGGTTGTTGCGCAACACACCCCAATTCCTGCGCTAACGTTCGTGATGTGGCGGTGCGAGCCGTCAATGCCCACCGCACAACATGCCGGTCCTCTCGTTCGGTAGTGTTCCGCGGCTGCGGCAACCGCTCACGTCGGTCCGTCCGTCCCTCCTGCACCCACCGAATCCATACTCGCCTCACTCTGGCTGGATGTCGTCCCACACGGGCGCCGATGTCTCTGTACGATAAACCGCTGTCGCGATAAGCCCTATTTGTCCTCTGTCGAACTCCGAAACATGCTGGAATGACTGCCGTATTCTGCGACGAGGCATCAGGAAGCTTCCCACGCATAGGTCCGGTAGCACAACACACTTCCACTACTTACACCCCGCCTTCTGTGCACCCTTCTTATAGTGCTTCTCGGTGGCGTGCCGGGCGCACATGATTTGCATATGCCCTGCAATGCTAACCGTTTGCATGTCCTCTCGCGAGCGACGTATGCTGCGAATTTCAGGCCAATCGGATGCTTCCTTCTTGGTGTTGTATTTTGGGTGGCCAACAGTGTATTATACGATGCTCAAAACATGGCTGCTTATATGATTAACAATCAGAAAAGCTACAAACACTCAACATCCATAAAACTGGGATGCACACAAGAAAGAAGAAACATGACCAAAAGCTCATAAAGTGAGACAGAAATGAAAAACTCTTAGACCCAGATTCAAAGGAAACGAAAACAAATAAGACATTATTAGTCCACAGGTACAAGATGGAATCTATGGGACACAAAGGTCCAAACCCAAGATCTCAACAAAGAAAAAACACAAAAAACGGGAAAACAATAAAAACACATTACTACACAACGCTGTGACCGTAAAAAATTATTTTGTCTTTGTTCATAAATCTGTGACCGTTCAAATATTATTTTTGTCTTCGTTTGCTCCAATGGAATTCGACACATTTTTTTAGGTATCGGAATATGAAACTTTTTGTTTTGGTGGCGTTAAATCCGTTATCTTTTCTCCGTATCATCTTTCTGAATGCTAAGTTTAAAATAAAAATGTAATATTTCGAAAATGACAGAGTGAAATTTTGCTAAAATACGTGCTCATTACAAGTGTAAGAGAACTAGCCACAAAAAATTTAAGGGGCTGTACAAAAATTGCGTTTTTGCCTGCTCCGTTGCCACGGCTCCAGAAGTTGGTTATCTGAGTCCCATAAAGTTTCCGTAATTTCGTATTTTCTTAATTACGATATTTAATGTAATTCATTATAAAAAAATGTTTATAATCTACAACTCAACAAAATAATTTTAGGGTTTATAAACTACAGGTCAACAAATTATCTGCGGGCATGTGCAAACTTAAGAAACCTGTCGGAAGGGGGGGTCAGTCCCCGCCAGACAGGTTTCCTGAGTGCCCTCAGATAATTTGTTGAGTCGTAGTTTGGAAATTATGAAAACCACCTGATCATACCAGACCAAAAATCCCTTATATTTTATGTTTTCGGCATAACCCCCTCCTCCCCGAGAGGTTTCGTGCGTTAGCACATGCCCGGAGAGAATTTGTTGAGATGTAATTTGTAAACGCTAAAAATCTCCCTATTGGGATAGAAATTCTTTATATCTTATATTTTCGGTATAACCCCCCCCCCCCTTCGACTCTGACAGGTTTCCTGGATTTGCACATGCCCGCAGAGAACTTGTTAAACTGTAGTTTATAAACCCTGAAATTCCTTTGTCCAGTAGTAGATTATGATCATTTTTTTACGGTTTCCAACCGTAGGTTAAAGAAGTGTACATGGTCCAGCTTTGTACGTCTGCCCGTCCGCACGATAACTCGCGTAAAAATGGTTCCATTTCGATAAAAGCTTAGTATGTTACCACATACATAGGGATAACCTGGGGAAGAACCCTGTTAAAAATGAACGAAATGTGGTCAAAGGTCAGGACATTGGAAGGGGATCCATTCCATCGCCCTTATGCGTCACAACGTAAGTAAAAATGCTTCTATTTCGACAAACCTTAAGTACATTGTTCCGGAGGTATACTGAACCAATTCTGTTTAATATCATCGAAATGGTGTCAAAAATCAGGGCACAGGAGCAAGATTTATTCCACAGCCATTATCCACATTACCCAATTTCCGATAGTGTGCACCACTATCGGGAATTGGGGGTGCAAGCACCATTATCATGCACAACATTGGACCTGTGGCTTGGCGCATTGTCATCTTAGAAGACACCGTCTCCATTGGGAAAAAAGTGCAACATTGCTGGGTGTGTAGATTCAGCAAGCAATTCACGATAGTGGGCACCACTATCGTGAAGTTACCTTGGCGTTTGGGGTGACAGCATGGGGGCCTTTGGCCCTATGTGCTGAGCCAATTTAAACGAACGTTGGCTCTTCTGTGTGGCGCTTGTCAAAGATGTAAGGTGGTGCGTAAAAACAACCACGTTGACATGGCTGAACTACGCTAGGACCCTTCCCGGCAAAAAAAATGTAGCCCTCTAAGGGTCCTCTCGTGTATAGTTGGTGACTCAAATTAGGCGACAAAAATGATGCTTTTCAAAGAACTCAGTCCTGCGAGGAAATGCTCCCTGATTCATCAAAATTACACAGTTCCAGTAGAGGACGTCTATCCCTGTGAGCTAAAAAATGGCTGACGTTACTTTGGATGGAGCCTGCCCTTCTCGAAAGGAGGCTGACGATGGGCTGAGTGATGGGATTGTTATCGGGGGTGGATCGTGCCTAGACCTCTTCTTAAATCAGCAATTGAGAGATACTAGATTCTCCAAGGATGACTGAAAAAAAAAAGAAAAACAACCTCTTTGGATGTGGGAAAATCAACCGGGACACAGCCTCAAGGAGAGGCTGTGTTTTTATTTTTATTTTATTCGGCTGTGAACTTTTTTTTGTTGTTGTTGGTTATTCGGCGGTTAGTGAGCTCAAGAGCGTTCCTGCGCCCAATCCTAAAGGTAATGTTTTTTTTTCTTGGCATTTTTTTTTAATATTATGTTGTAGTTACTTTGAAATTAGTTAACGAGTGGGCTTTACAGTGGGGCAGTACATTTAAACTATATATATTTCTGCTATGATTTTTCGAGGATAGCTGGGTATGCGAAAGATGTCTATTATTTTGTCTGGTCTGGTATTTTGTTCAAGTAATTTGTTAGAATGGGAAATTGCCTGTCATTAATTTTTTTGAGCTAAGTTAGGAAGAAATGAAATGTTTCACGAGTAATATCAGTGGTATTTTATTTCTTACATTTTTTTGGGAGTTCGTGTGTGGAATGTATTAGGGAAACTCAGTGATTAAGTAGTATTTTGTGAAACAAAAAGCTCATACTAAATTTTGTTCTCAGGGGAGTCTAAAATGATGTGATTTCATAATTTTGGTACAGCTTAGCATGAACAAGCAACCCCTCAGACCAGTCTTTATTATTATTAAGGAAATTTAACTCTCTTTGTTCTTAGTGATTTTATTTTATAAATTGCATTAAAGTTTCTAAATACTATAATGAATAAACTCTTCTACCAGCTAAGCTAATGATAATGAATAAAGCTTTCAACTAAGCTAAGTATAATGCTTCTGCTACTGAATATTATGCTTGTACTAAACTTCAAATAGTGAATTCAAATGGTTGTTGTTACTAGTTAATTAAGATCATGAATAAAGTCACCTGCTAGTAGTGTAGTAATAGTAATGAACAAACTTATAACTGGTAGTAATGTTGTAGCAGTAAGTAAGATGAATAAAGTCTTATGCTGGTTGTTACTAGTAATATTAATTGAAATATACCTAACAGCCAGACAGAGGTCTGACAGTACTATGAACTGAGAAAGACGTACTTACATAAACCTTTTATTATGACCTTCTACTGGTATCATCACACACAGCTACTCAAATAACACGTAGCTCCTTGCACATGAACGGAGCTCTATACTCATAAACAAACGCTCTCTTTCACATAAACCAACACTCTCCGTACCACAACAAACGCTCTCCGTACAAATAACAAACGCTCTCCCTTCAACAACAAACGCTCTCCCTTCAACAACAAACGCTCTTCCTTCAACAACAAACGCTCTACATAGGTATCGTTGAACGCGCCTATTTATACTGGCTACCACCACGTCATGACTTACACTCATTGCCAGATCTCATTCAGCGGGTGAAATAATATCTCGTTCAGTAAGAAGATAATTTACATAGTAAAATAAAATAACCAGAGATAGTAAAATCAAAAGGAAAGTGAATATAGAGTATACGTTACAATACCCATAGCTAAAGGTATCCAAAACATACCCCCCCCCTGCTCTCGAAATGTAATTGTTAGTTCATTTTAGCTTCTTTTGGTAAATTTTATGCATTTCCCAGCTGTTTATTGCTTGAAATTAATACCTTCCCCAAAAAGGGCCGTTAAGCAGTTGCCACCGGCTTGAGATAGAAAATCGCCAAAATTTCCGACCACGCGCTTTTAATGCCGGTCGGTTGCCAACCCTATCTGAAACAAAGTAATTTTTAGAGTGCCTATATTGGATAAAGAAAGAAAAAAAGAGTTTGGTGAGTTATGATTTTATTTTGTCATGAAGTTGTATAACTAAAAAGAGATCATGCGCATAATTAAATAATTAACAGTGCAGTCACAGCGTGGGCGTAGTCAGAGAAACGGATTTTCGGGGTTCCAATCCTTCTCGAAACGTCAAAAAGTAAGATTTAAAACAGGTAATATTTACCGGGAAATTACTTAAACCTTCTCCGAAAACCGCAACCCCCTCCCCCCAACTAAATTCTAGTTACACGCCCATGAGCCACGGCAAAAAATTTCTCCATACAATTCAAGTCACATCATATGCAAAATGTCATATGGACAATTATAGCTTGGTTTTCTCTTTTGATTTTAATTCTTTTCTGAAAGTCCACGTATAAAGATTCAGTAACTAATAACCTTTCACAGATGCTATGATTATAAACATAATAATGATTATAATCATAGCATCTGTGAGAGGGATGCTATTGCTTGCGATCTTTTATCAAGCTATCTATATCCGGTTGGATGACCGACAGTTTGAGTAGTAGAGTAGTTTCCACATCTAATCTATTTCTTTTCCTGCTGTTAATTTTAACTAAGTTCGAAAATCCAAACTCTCAGTTGTAAGTCGTCTGGAACGGAAAATGTTTAATGGCTCTATCTGATAGCTCTGGATATTCGTGTCGAGCATGCACTCAAAATTTAAGAGGAGGGATCCTCATTAAATTTTCTTCTAAAATTTCCTGCGAATCACTTCATAGACCCTGGATTAATTTCTTATTTGGTCTGGGATTAATTTCTTTTCCTGCTCTTAATTTTAACTAAATTCGAAAATCCAAACTCTCAGTTGTAAGTCGTCTGGAACGGAAGATGTTTAATGGCTCTGTCTGATAGCTCTGGATATTCGTGTCGAGCATGCACTCAAAATGTAAGAGGAGGGATCCTCATTAAATTTTCTTCTGAAATTTCCTGCGGATCACTTCATAGACCCTGGATTAATTTCTTTTCCTGCTCTTAATTTCAACTAAATTCGAAAATCCAAACTCTCAGTTGTAAGTCGTCTGGAACGGAAGATGTTTAATGTCTCTATCTGATAGCTCTGTATATTCGTGTCGAGCATGCACTCAAAATGTAAGAGGAGGGATCCTCATTAAATTTTCTTCTGAAATTTCTTGCGGATCACTCCATAGACCCTGGATTAATTTCTTATTTGGTCTGGGATTAATTTCTTTTCCTGCTCTTAATTTCAACTAAATTCGAAAATCCAAACTCTCAGTTGTAAGTCGTCTGGAACGGAAGATGTTTAATGGCTCTATCTGATAGCTCTGGATATTCGTGTCGAGCATGCACTCAAAATGTAAGAGGAGGGATCCTCATTAAATTTTCTTCTGAAATTTCTTGCGGATCACTTCATAGACCCTGGATTAATTTCTTATTTGGTCTGGGATTAATTTCTTTTCCTGCTCTTAATTTCAACTAAATTCGAAAATCCAAACTCTCAGTTGTAAGTCGTCTGGAACGGAAGATGTTTAATGGCTCTATCTGATAGCTCTGGATATTCGTGTCGAGCATGCACTCAAAATGTAAGAGGAGGGATCCTCATTAAATTTTCTTCTGAAATTTCTTGCGGATCACTTCATAGACCCTGGATTAATTTCTTATTTGGTCTGGGATTAATTTCTTTTCCTGCTCTTAATTTCAACTAAATTCGAAAATCCAAACTCTCAGTTGTAAGTCGTCTGGAACGGAAGATGTTTAATGGCTCTATCTGATAGCTCTGGATATTCGTGTCGAGCATGCACTCAAAATGTAAGAGGAGGGATCCTCATTAAATTTTCTTCTGAAATTTCTTGCGGATCACTTCATAGACCCTGGATTAATTTCTTATTTGGTCTGGGATTAATTTCTTTTTCTGCTCTTAATTTCAACTAAATTCGAAAATCCAAACTCTCAGTTGTAAGTCGTCTGGAACGGAAGATGTTTAATGGCTCTATCTGATAGCTCTGGATATTCGTGTCGAGCATGCACTCAAAATTTAAGAGGAGGGATCCTCATTAAATTTTCTTCTGAAACTTCCTGCGGATCACTTCATAAGCCCTGGATTAATTTCTTACTTGGTCTGGGATTAATTTCTTTTCCTGCTCTTAATTTCAACTAAATTCGAAAATCCAAACTCTCAGTTGTAAGTCGTCTGGAACGGAAGATGTTTAATAGCTCTATCTGATAGCTCTGGATATTCGTGTCGAGCATGCACTCAAAATGTAAGAGGAGGGATCCTCATTAAATTTTCTTCTGAAATTTCTTGTGGATCACTTCATAGACCCTGGATTAATTTCTTATTTGGTCTGGGATTAATTTCTTTTCCTGCTCTTAATTTCAACTAAATTTGAAAATCCAAACTCTCAGTTGTAAGTCGTCTGGAACGGAAGATGTTTAATGGCTCTGTCTAATAGCTCTGGATATTCGTGTCGAGCATGCACTCAAAATGTAAGAGGAGGGATCCTCATTAAATTTTCTTCCGAAATTTCCTGCGGACCACTCCATAGGCCGCCACGGACCACCAATGGTCCGTGGACCACACTTTGAGGAACACTTCGCTACGCTACCAGTTTCAAGGCCATGCCGTTGACACACAGACAGACAGATATACACACACGGACAGATACACACACACACATATGTACACTTTTCATTATATAACCTGACATTATATTTAAAAAAAAAATCATTACTAGTTTTTTTTTGCAATTCCTGTCTGGGATTAAATGCTGCGCTAGTCAAACATTTTTCATCTCGTGCGTCCCGCTGGTTCAGTCTGAACTCCAAGAGTTGCTGAGCTTTAAGAGCCAATAAAACAAGAATAAAATACATACCTGCAAACAACAACGAAGAAGGGGAGGATGAGGAGACTCCCCTCTAAGTCAGTTCCGTCGTCTACCCGATGAGCCGCTGTCTTCTGAGAAAAGTTCAAGGCCCATGGGATCACCGGTGTCCTTGGCCAAGGCCGTCCTTCGAGATGCCTTTGTGATACTGATGCCCTTTCTTCTACGGGATTACATACACTTTGAAGCTGAACCCACTTGCATCCTCATTGCATGCTGTCAGGTCAGATTCACTTTAATGTCAGCCCTCCCTCGCCTGGGCTCTGAGGGAAAGTGAATTACGGATGATGCTAAGCAGAGGTGAATACACCTATGGGGTACCTCACGAAATTTTGAGGCGCTGAGCAATCGTCGCTTTTCGAGAAGGATCCCTGACCCCCTTTTCACTGATCGCTTGCCTATTAGCATTCGAGATAAAAGGAAGAAAAAAGAATTCGCCTCCTTGGAATTAAATAAGAAAGTTTGCAACACGATTTCGTTGTTCATTGTCTGCCTTATGGTTAATCTTATAGTCTATTATAACAAGTGAGAGAAAAGGGCTATTTTCGCAGAGAAACTCTTCTTTCATTTCTTTTTGAAAGATTGGCAGGCCAATGATTTCTGACTAAGTTTGTTTTTGAGAAGTTCTACGCTTCATTTACTATTTAGAATGTTAGAAAAAACAGCCTTCCTGTTCGTCACTAAACACAGTAAAGTACTAAAAGAACACTAGATAAGGCATTGAGAAAGATAGACAGAGCACTTAAAGAAAACAAAACTCTATGGGGGGTAGACTTGTCCCCAAAATTGTGGGGGACTGTTATTATGATTAAACGAAAATTGTCAATTAATCTTTCTGCGTGTCTGTGTGTGTGTTTTTCATTAAAGAATTACCGTAATTACTACACTTTTATAACCGGCCGTGGTCTAAGCGCTGGCTTATGACCTTTGTCCGGGAAGGGTCCGAGCACATATTGTAAATGATATTAAGCATATGTAGAAAAAATCCCATTGGTTCCAGACTCAGATCAGATCATATGCAGAGGATTTTAGGAAGGGAGTGTCTGACCCCAGGTCTTTAACAACCCTTAGAAATAGGAAGCTAGGAGATTTGGGCTAGAGTACCCGATAGGAAAGTCCCACGGAAGCGCGGTAGAAAGGGGTAGGACGACGCCCTTATTTATTACCGGGGAGCCAGTACCCGGGGTCCGACGGCTTAACGTGCCCATCCGACGCACGGCGGGTATTTAGTGGTTCGAGCGTTCGTACCTGCCTGGGATCGAACCTGAGGTCATCCCAATGGCAGTCACGAACGCTGATTACTAGGCTACCCGCGGCTTGGTTCCAGACTTTTCGAACACCCTGTATTTAAGTGACTCGAATGTGGCGCAGTGGTCTAAGCCATGGCTTTCTGATCTGTCGTCCGCGATGAGTCCAGGTACTATCGCTCGGGTTCCTAATTGGGTTCACCCGACGTAATATTGGGGAGCCAAGGGGGTGTCGAGTGGATTGTGATTCTGCGATTCCCTGATTTAGGGCTGACGCAACTTCAGGATCCACTGACGGGGCGTTGTGTTTCACACAGCAGATTTTCCTTTGGGAGTCAAAGGGTCCGCTGTGTGCCGCAATATTTTTGTGAACGTCTAGATTTAAAATAAAAAGCATAAATGAACAGGTTTGCTAAGTTCCGGTTCCAACAGTTATATATATTCTCCAAATAATCTAGGGTTGAGCACACATATTGTAGTTAACGACACACTCTTCATAGAACTTAGACAAAATTAACAAACAAAAACAATTTATTGGTTATGAGTTGGCACAATAATAAATATACGCTCATGATATTAGCAAAAATGATTTACGACTCTCTGACAGGAACCTGTACTCAATTAACTATTTGCCTATAAAAAATATTAACTCTATGTGTGGACTGATCCGATAAAGATTTTGTGAGGGGACACCAAAGAAAGAATAGGATGGATTTCCTACCTTAACATCTGAATCTGGCCTAGATATCGCGCTGCTGACCACTCCTGATGCGGGAGAATTCTCATCCGGTGGGTATTACTTCCATCTGCAGCTGCGACCGTCGTATGGGCCCTAATGGTCCTTAGTGGGGGGTCCGTTCATCCGGAAACCTCGGTTTCGATCTTACATCTGCAGCTTACGGTAGCTTCAGTCCTGCCGTTACATTGGCAGCGATTAAGTTGCCAGTCATGGAGGAAAGTGCCCGCGATGCACGCCGCGAAACCAGCCAAGGTAAAGTTTCGTGCAAAAACTGTAAACGTGAAGTGACGAAGTTCTTCTCTTCCCTTGTAAAATTTTTTCGACGACCCCCAAGAAGACCCACACTACCTCAAAACATCCCATCATCCAATCACTAGCTGGCAAACGCAAGCCTCCCTGAATTAAATTCCCCAGTGTAAATCCTACTGGTCGGAAAATTAACATTTTGATCTTCCATTTGTTAGGGGGTCAAGATTGCTGTCCGTACCAGTGAAATTCTGAGAACCCCTCGTTACGTTTGTCGCGTGATACAACCCCCGGCCGTAAATTCTTACCCCAATTAAACTGTTAGCCCCGGTTCCAACAAGTCTCCGGTCTGCCCAACACGCATTGTTTATTCTAGACACGGTGGACACTTCTATTGCCCCCAATAAAACATACTACAAAGCCAGCTCGCCGATGGCTGTCGCCAGCGTGGTCTCCTTAGGGTGTCGGTCTGTCCTGTGACGCCAACGCTGTCTAGCTAGTCTTACGCCTTGTGCTGGGGAGGGGGGGGCGGAGAGAGAAAAAAAGAAAAGATTCACCCGAAAGTATATGGCAAAATAAAACGTACTCCTTCTTCAAAAAAATACATGAATTAATAAAAATGAATAAATAAATAAATAATAATTAAATAAATAAATAAACTAGGGAATGGGTTTTCGACCTAAATGTACATCGCTCGAGTCGGAGCGCTGTCACAAAGGTTCGAATCCCGGTGAGGCCTAGATGTTGTGTTTGTCTTACGGCACTGGCTCTCTCCCTTCCCTGGAGCCAGTGACCCTAAATTAGGAACGGGCGACTGCTTATAACCCATTGAGTTGCTCACGGTGGTCGTTAAACCTCCAATACAAAAAAATAAGTGACTCAGAAACTGCAAACAATATAATGATAGTTCCTAGTTTGTGAAGTCACATTCAGTTATTTTTTCTTCACATCATTCACTAAGATATTTCAGAAAAAACTACATAGCCTTAATTTTTTTTTTTTTTTTTTTTGTTAGACGATTAACGACCACCGTGAGCAACTCAGTCGGCTGTAAGCAGTCGCCCGTCCCTAATTTATGGTCATTGGTTCCAGGGAAGGGAGAGAGCCAGTGCCGTAAGACAAACACAGCATCCATGCCTCACCGGGAATCGAACGCGTTCCCGTCTCGGACGAATGGTCAGAAGCCAACTCTTAGACCCTGGGACGGTAGATTTAATTACAGCCGATTTATAATAACAAAAGCTGCAGTGGAAAAGTAGCTTGAACTACGTTTTCACTATTTCCCATTATGTAAAGTTTTTTATTAGTTTTATTAGTTCACGTGATAATTCTGGCATTCGCTTTTCACCCTGTTATCTGATGTCTAAATTAAGGCTGCAACCTGCCGCCTGAAATTTTCAGAAAACAAAGTCGGTCTTTAAAAATCGCTGATATTAATTACAAAAGCGATAGCAACATGTTTTAACATCAAGAAAAGTTTTACCCAAATTTTTTCCATGGTATTCAGCATGTGATAAAATCGTATAAAACTGAAATGAACTCTAGCGTAAGGAAGCGTTTTATTGGAAAAAATAGCAAACTTCCGTAAAGCTGTAAAATCAAAAGTTCGTCAAATTTGAATATGTAATACCTTGATGCAAACCAATTTACATCTTTTCAACATTATAAAGAAATCTTCGGATCCGAGCATTTTGTTAATGATGATGATGATGATGTGAAGGGGGATGCTGTTTCACGTCTTCCACTGCAGGGCGATAATTTCTTTGCGATCAATAAACAAATAAATCTTTCTACAAACTGACGCCAACTACACAAAGACTATTGTTGTCTAGTTTAAATAAAACTTTTTCGTCTTTTACTGGATTCCAGTAAAAATCATACGCACGCTTTGTTCTCAGATTTGATTAAAATTAAATAGAAACTGCGTGTAGAACAAATTTTCAGTAATAATGTTTTGCAACTGCAAAAATTTCGTAATTTAATAGGAGATCGAATTTTCAAAACCAACTGAGGAATCAATGGCAGATTCTAGCATACACTGTATTGACAAAAAACACCGGACACCTAGAAGAGAAACACAACATAGCATTTATTGACATACATTAGTACAATGCCGCTCCACCTTTGTCTTTAATGCATGCCCTGACCTTCGAGACATGCTTTCGACAAGGTTTCGGAACACAGCGATAGATATCCACTTCCATTCAGTACATGATGTTGCCGCTAACTGTTGCTCAGCAGTAGGCCTTGGTTCCAAACTTCTTATGCGGCGCTCGAATTCATTCCATAGGTGTTCTATGGGATTAAGTTCAGGGTTTTGTGCTAGCCAGTCCACACACGATACGGAATTATCGTCAAACCACGCCGTAACAGTCCTTGCTTTATGGCTCAGTGCATTATCCTGCTGGTACCAACATAGCTCAGTTCCATAGCATTGCCACAGAGTTGGTAGGGCATAATTGTCCAGAATATCGTGGTAGACGGGCTGGTTAACAGGTTTGTCCACGATAACTAATGGGATGGGATGATACCACAAAAAACATCCCCACACGAGTACACTGCCAGCTCCAAACTTGACCGTACGAACAGAACACTGCGGTAAACAGCGTTCCCCCGGCTGTAGCCATACCAACACACAATCATCAGACTGACGGATCGTGTATCTGGATTCATCAGTCCATAGGACCCGTTTCCATTGATCTACGGTCCACGATAAATGTTCTTTACACCATGCTAACAGACGAGTAGCATTCCGAGTGGAGATGAAAGGCTTATGAGCAGTCGCACGACCACGGTAACCCATGGAATGAAGTTCTCTGCGAATGGTACGTGTACATACCGAGGTTCCAGTATTTTTACTCACCTGTACACCGAGGTCTCGTGCAGTACTCCGTCGATTAGCTGTAACGACTCTCCTGATGCTTCGACGTACTCTATTACTGTTTTTCTTTGGTTTGCCGGTACGTTTTGCCGCTTCAGGCACACCATGTGTCTCCCATTTATTCAGTACACCCAAAGCAGTTAACTTGGATATGTTTAAACGCCTCTCGGTTTCTCTTATGGACAACCTACTAATATAACACCCAACAGTCTTTCCTTTCTCAAAGTCAGTTCTCCTCCGCCGTGACATTTTCACTCAACCTCACAGTGCGATATGATCGCGGTCAGCTGTGATATGCATTCTTCGGAAATACACCAAAGAGTCAATACATTATGACTAGGCTAGTAATTGTTTCGCGACACGAATTTCCGCGATTCCTTTCACGAAACTTAGGGGGTTTTCTGTAATTTCGCGAATTTCAAACATATCCGCGAATTTCAATTTTTTTTTCCTTTTTGTGCCTAATTTCTGTTATAATTTTTAGGTTATTTTTCACATTTAAATAATTTTATTACTGCCTTTATTAGAATTTACGCAGAAAATATACCGCAAAGTAATCCTGCTCCAAAGTCCAAACAAGAGCTTTAAACTTTGAGTAACCCCCCCCCCAAGATTGTTCGTTACGAAGCGACCCTTAGTGAACAAGCTTGACAAGTAATTCTAGGTCCCATGCACTCTGCTGAAGAAAGCACGTGTGATCTTTCGTGATTCCCACCCCCACACTCGGCTACCGTCGAATGACCTTGGTGACTTGCCGCAACAGTAAACCGGATGTCGTCAATTGAATTTGTAATTTTACCTGGGAAAAGCAGCTCACAGAAAAGAGTGTTTAAGTTTCACAGACGCTTAGCATAAAAAAGGTTTTTGCTTTCGCGTTAGTATTTAGGTTATAAAGTTTCTAGATATTGTTTGTTAATTTTGAGAATGAGCCATGTGAGTAAAATGAGTGCATATGAAAGATGCAAGCAGTACAGCATGGGAACGTTTCATGTGAACAAATATCTATTGTTCTGTTCGTGTTGCAACATACCAGTGAATTTTCCAAGAAAGGACAGTTGTAAAAACCATTTAACAAGTAAGCTACAAAAAAAAAAAAAAAAAAAAAGGTGTGTTCGAACAGTCAACCGCAAGTAATGCAGAAATGTGTTGATCAATTAGTTGAGGAGAGAACTAAACAAGAGCAGCATCGCACAACTGAACTTTCGAAATTAATTTGTGCCTTTTATGCAGTTAACATCCCACTTTCCAAACTGGATACCGCTACATTAAAAAAATTACGCGGAAAATTCGTCGAAAGTGACTTGTGTTATTTCCAAATGCAAATTGGATGAGTAAATGTTATTGGCCGAAAATATATGATATTCCCAAGCAACAATTGAAATATTTTATATGAATCGGTATCCGGTTTAAGCATCGTAGCAGACGAAACAACTGATTTTGATGATAGGTACAATCTGAATGTTCTTGCTATTCCATCAGCTGAAACGAATGTTGAAAGCTGTAATGCTGAAACCTCTTTGAATGCAATCTTCCTCGAGTATATCACTTGGATATCCGTAAATTTTAAAGCTGTCAGCGAGGCAATACTTCAGTGAGTATAAAATACCTTTTCCGAATATAACCATGTGACGTGCCTACCCAGCAGGACGCGCACGATATAAAGGCAGATAGCAGCGATAACGAACGTCCGCGTAGCTCAATTGGTAGAGCGACTTATTCCCGAATGAGGGGACACGGGTTCGGGCCCCGGCGTGGACAAAAATGACGGAGAAACTTACTTCGTTATAATGGCG
Organism: Macrothele yani; assembly: GCA_039090855.1. Lineage (NCBI taxonomy): Eukaryota > Metazoa > Arthropoda > Arachnida > Araneae > Macrothelidae > Macrothele > Macrothele yani. The sequence goes on along the minus strand of CM077022.1, from coordinate 10,003,825 downwards.
CCCGAACTTCCCGGATGACCCGGCCGTTCAAGATCTCGCAATGGTGTGATGTTCTTTCCACACCGCGAGATAGGAAAAATCAGAGAATCCCTTCTCCAGCGCTTCGAAAAATAAATGTGTTTGACGTTGCATTCCACGCACCAGATTGACTGGGAATTCTCTTGTACGTTCTACAGCGGATGGCTGCCTGCGACGATTCATGGCCACGGCTGACCCATGGGCCATGCCCCCGGCCCTCTTTCTGGGGGGGAGATTTGACGTGCCTGCCCAGCAGGACGCATACGATATAAAGGCAGATAGCAGCGATAACGAACGTCCGCGTAGCTCAATTGGTGGAGCGACTTATTCCGGAATGAGGGGACACGGGTTCGAGCTCGGGCGTGGACAAAAATGCCGGAGAAATTTACTTCGTTATAACCACTTTTGTGACAGACAACGCATCTTGCATATCCAAAGCGTGTGGTGCAAAGAGCCTGAAAGCTGTATATTTGAGGAAATACGGTATTTCGCGAAATTTCGAGGTAAATCTCGAAATTTCGCGAAAAGCCGCGAACTTTTCGTGAAATTTCGAAGCAACTGCATGTAAACAACGGTGCGTGTAAAGGTCATGAAACGGTATAAATAACACCTGACACTGAGCTCTGATAATCAATGTTATTCTTCAGATGGCAAAGGCAACGCGAGTTTGGCAAACGCCAAATTGTAATGGCCAGACTACTGGGTCAGAGCATTTCCGAGATGGCAAGGACTGTGGAGTGCTCCTAGTCCGCCGCTGATAGTATCTTCAAAAAAATTGTCCGAGGAGTGTTGAACCAGGGACTGACGGCGAGGTGTAGGATGGCCACGACTCATCGGTACTAGAGGTGAGCGAATGCTATACCGTATGGTACGAGCCAACAGAAAGGACACTATGGCGCAAATCGTGAGTAATTCCAATGCTGGCAACGGGAGTAATATTTCACTACACACAATTCATCGAACCTTGCTGAAAATGGGACTGTATAGCCGAAGGCCTCTCCGAGTATGCATGTTAACCTTGGTTCACCGTGGAAAGTACCTAAAATGGGCACGCGAGTACCAAAACTGACCTTGATTGATTAGAAAAAGGTCGTCTGGCTCGATAAATCTTGTTTCCTGTTGCACCATGTAAACCGCCGGGTACCTCGTTTACCTGGAAAAGTGTTGGTAACGGAATGCACCTTGGGAGGAAAACAAGCCAGTGGAGAAAGTGCGATGCTTTGGGCAAATGTTCTGTTGGGAAAACCTGGATTCAATCATTCATGTACAGGAAACTAAAGTCTACCACCTACCTAAATATCATTGCAGACTAGATTAGAGCCCTGATGTGGGCCCGCCCCGGGCCCACCTAGTTAATGCCAGGCCCGACCCACCCAGTTAATGTCAGGCCCGACCCGGTGAGGTTTTTTTCGGGTCCCGACCCGGCCATTCAGGCCCGGCATAGGTTTCATTTGCGTAACTGTCGCTTGCTTTAACATAGACGGTATTTGTACTGTAACTTTTCGGAATAACTCGAAACTCGTGTAAAAAGAGGGCATAAGCAAGTTAACTCACCGACCAGTAACCAGAAATAGGGCAAATGCAATAAATAGTGTTCAGTTAACTTAAGTAAATTATCGTCATTTCATAATCGAACCCATCGTAGGGTCAGATCACTGTTTATACGAGTCAAGTACTGTCTTCTTTGACACTTTTGCCCAGAACATAATATAAACTGATGCTCAGTTACACACACACTAACATGCTTAATAGTTAATACAACAAGTTCACGTACGCAGAATATGATTTCGTTCTAAATGTACGATGTCATCGCTCTGTCAACGTTATTTCTATAAACAACGAATAGCAACTGAAGAATTGTACATCCGGCACCGCTGGGATCGAACCCCAGATCTCTCGATAACTAGCCGAGTGCGTTCGCTTTACGCTACAGTGCGAACAATTCACAGCGCCATTCGGGGTTTATTAGTCAGCATCTGACTACACATATTGATGGGGTCAGCAACTGATGTGCCGCCATCCAGTGGCATTCAACAAAGCAAGCTGTTTAATTACAGCTGATAAATCCAAAGGGCGATAGAAATGGTGAATATATTTTAAATACGTGGATATAATGTAAATATGCGATGACATCAATAATTAAACAGCTTGCTTTTTTGAATGCCACTAGATGGCGGCACGTCAGTTGCTGAGCTCATCAATATGTGTAGTCACATGCTGACTGATAAACCACGAATGGCGCTGTGAATTGTTGGCACCGTAGCGTAAAGCGAACGCACTCGGCTAGTCATCGAGAGATCTGGGGTTCGATCCCAGCGGTATCGGATGTACAATTTTTCAGTTGCTATTCGTTCTTTATAGAAATAACGTGGACAGAGCGATGACATCGTATATTTACATTATATCCACGCATTTAAAATATATTCACCATGATTTCGTTCTGTTGGCCCGACGTCTAAAAGCACAAAGCGGAAGAGAGGAATGATTGCGAGAAACAAGAAATATGATCACGGGAAAGGAAAGACAGAGACTCCAAAACCAGAATGACCTAAATTTATCAACAACCTGACTACACGGTATACATGCACGTGTAGGCCCTCCAAGCCCGCCCACGAATTTCTAGGCCCGGCCCGTGCAGGGCTGTGCAGACTAGATACATTCTTCTTGCCAACAGTATTCCCCTCTGGTAGTGACTTCGTTTAATGCGCCATGCCACATTGCTCGGATTGTTTGAGAATGGCTCGGGGAACATGAGAAAGACTTTCACGTAGTGTCTTGGCTTACAAATTCCCAGGACATCAATCCAATCCAGCATCTGTGGTTTGTATTGAAACAGCAAATCAAATCAGCGGCAGCTCAGCCACGTAACTTAGAAGAGTTAAAGGATCTGCTGGAAGCGTGTTGATACCAAATATCATACAACACCTTTAGAAATTTTGTAGCATCTATGCCACGCTGGGAAAGAGCTGTTTCGGGGGCACGTGGAGAACCAGCATTATATTATATGCAGGTGGCCATAATGTTTTGGCTCTTCGGTGTATATCATCATCATCATTGTCAACCATTATCAATCCACTGCTGGACGAAGGTCTCCCCAAGTTTCCTCCACAACGGTCTGTCTTGTGCCAGTCTCCTCCATGTCACTCCCGCATATTTACGAATTTCATCCACCCATCTCCCATGTGGTCTTTTTCTGGGTCTTTTCCTGTCCCTTGGAATCCAATATAAAATTTCGGCTGTCCATCTATGGTCTGTCCTTCTGGCAGTATGTCCAGCCCATTGCCATTTCAGGGATTTAACTCTGATCATGATGTCTTCCACTCTCGTCATTTTTCGGATCCACGAGTTCCTCTTCTTATCTCTCCTGGTTATACCAAGCATGCACCTCTCCATGCTGCTTTGAGTTGTCTGCAGCCTTTGTATGTCTCTTTTAGTTAAGGTCCACGTCTCTGCACCATACGTAAGCACTGGAAGGATGCATTGATCAAACACTTTTCTTTTAAGACATAATGGCATATTGCTCTTGAAAATTATGCTGTTTCTTCCAAAAGCTCTCCAGGCAAGTTTTGTACGCCGATTAATTTCTTCATCAATGTGACCCTCACTTGATATCTGCTGTCCAAGATAAACATACGTATCTGTTATCTCCAGTTTTTCTCCATCAATCGATAAATCTTCATTTCTTGTAAAAGCATTGAACATCACTTTTGTCTTCTGAAAGTTCATTTTTAATCCCACTTCTTTACTCTTGTCAGCAAGTTCCTGGATCATACTCTGCAGCTCTGATGGGGTAGTTGCAAAAATGACTACGTCATCAGCAAAACGAAGGTGGGTTAGATAATCTCCATTAATCTTTATCCCTTTGTTTTCCCAGTTCAGTGATTGAAAGACATTTTCCAATGTGGCATTAAAGAGCTTCGGAGATATGGTGTCACCTTGTCTCACTCCCTTTCCAATTTTTATGTGTGTTGTATTTTCAAACAGCCGAATCTTTGCACTTGCATTTTCATAGATGTTATTAATAATATTAATGTATGCATCTTCAATACCGCAGGATTTCAGAGCCGTGGTAACTGCTGATGGTTTCACCGAATCAAAGGCTTTTTCATAATCGATAAAAGCCATGCACAATGGAAGTTCATATTCCCTCGCTCTTTCAATTAGTTCTCTTCGGTGTATATATAACTAAGAAAATGTTTTACCGCTGGATATAAGCTAATATTGGTCGGCTCTTTTCAGTCTAGTCAGTATACGCCCAGCAATGGCGTATATTCGAGGCTAGATGCGAAGTCCAGAGAATGCACAAACAAAACTGAATTAAATTTACACAAATAAAAGTCAATTATCAACTGTATTAAAATATCTCGATGCTTTCTCCGCAAAACAAAACGCTTGCGTACTCGCTCCTTTGACTCAGTCTGGCGAGCGAAAACAAACGGCATAAACCAAGCAGCTCTTCCGAGTCTTCGCAGTTCTGATGCGCGAAAACCTTCCGTACCATCGCCTGCTAGCGTTTCCATGACAACATGAATCAGCTGGTAGAGGGGAATGGGCCATTGCTTTGGGCAACGGTTCGCTCAGAAAAAAGAAGAGTTAGACTATCTCAGGCACTTGCATACTCCCGCCCATAAGAGTGTTTCGCGAGAGTTGTTTCAGTTTTTGTTAAGTTTCAATGTATTAAAATCAGAGGTATTATTTCTTAAATTCGTGGCTTTGTTGGATTCGAACTGTTTTGATAAATTTTGTGAAAGCTTCCATGAACATCTACTGTCAGAACTGAACTCTATGCTTCAAATTTTGATACAGCTCGACTAAAAATGAACTGAAGGTGATTTATTCCCTTGATGAATACAAAAACAAATCAGTAAGAGACATTACGTGTTACATAAAGTTGAATAAATTGGACATAGTGTTTAGTGAGGTGTACAAATTAGCAGACCTCATATTAAGCTTTCCATCAGCAACCGCCGAAAGAAGTTTTTCTGCATTAAAAAGAATCAAGATATATCTTAGAGCCACACAAGGATATGCACATTCGAAAAACTTGGCTGTTTTGTCAGTAGAGAAAAACATTCTTTTTAAATATGAAAAAGTACTCGGAAGAAACTTTTATGAAAACGTAACACTCAAGTTCACACAAAAGGAAAGAAGAATGGAATTCATGTACAAATAAGTGTTCAAATCCTAATTCTCATAATTATTTGGTATCATGTTGGCAATGGTATGTACCTAAAATTTAGAAAAAAAAATTACTTCTATTACTTAACAATTAAAAATTAAACTTCGCAATTTAAAAAAAAAACAGTACTGGGGACAGGGGAGAACGGGTGAGATAGCCCAGGTCTTGGACCAAAGATAAGCTACTGACGCCCAGATATGCAATTCATACTTAAGAGATTGATTAGCCATTTTTTGCACGTCTTTTGTAAAAAATGATCGTGCTTATGATACTGGTTTGTCCGTCCGTACCCACGATATCTCTGCAATTATTGGTCCGATTTGAATTTTTTTTTTTTTTTTGCATTGGGAAGCTTGAAATATGAAAATGATGATCCTTTATTTCGTTTTTTTTTTTTTTACGACGTGCAATTTCGCAGCTACAGGTCATAAATGCAGATGATGTCGAATTCAAAAAACGTTTTATTCCACATATTTGCTTCAAAACATACGATTGAAAAAAATATTTTATCTTTCCATTCCACTTATGTCGAAAAGTATTTTAGATGTAGTTACTTCTTCAAATTACGCATAGATTTTCCGTTAGGGGGGCATAAAAGTAAATTACATTTTCCCCGATAACTCTGCTTCTAAAACTCCGATTTGAAAATTTTTTTCTTCATGCGATTGAAAAGAATCGTTTGCATATAATTTCAAATTTTTGGGAAAGAATACTTTGGCCACCAGGGAGCATAAGTGTTAATTTTTTCTTCTGATGTATTTGTCATAAAATCTGAGCTTCTAAATTATCGATTGAAAAAATTATTTCGTAGACTGATGCGACTCACATCGATAAACCTTTTCGGAATATCTTCTTAAAATATCCCACAGTTTCTCCGCCAGGGGAGCGTAGATGTATATCTTATTTTTGTCAACATCTCTACTTCTAGAAGTCCGATTTGAAAAAAATCTTCTTTGTTGGATAGTGTTTTCAGTGTTTTTCATATAATTTCAAAATTTTCAAGTAATTCATAGACTTTCCGCTAGGGGGCGAGGAGGTAAATTGCGTTTCCCCCTATATTTCTGCTTCTAAATCTCCGACTTGAAAAATTCTCTGTGCACCGAATACAGCTCCTGATGGGAAATCGTTTGCACATAATTTCTAATTTTGGTAAAAAAAATTGGTTTGGCCACCAGGAGGCGTAAATCTTAATTTCCGCTTCCGATGTATTTGCAGCAAAATATGAGTTTCTAAATTCTCGATTGAAAAAAAACGTCGTTTGTAGACCGATACTACTCATGTCGACAAACTTTTTAGAAACATTTCCTTTTTAAAATAATGCATGGTTTCTACGCCAGGGGCGTAGACGTATATCTTATTTTTGTCAATATCTTTACTTGTAGAAGTCCGATTTGAAAAATTCCTTCTTTGTTGGATAGTGTTTCCGATGCGAAATGATTTTTCCTTTAAATTCAAAATTCTCAAGTAAATCATAGACTTTCCGCTAGGGGGCACAAGGGTAAATTGCGTTTTCTGCGTTATTTCTGCTTCTAAAACTCCGATTTGAAAAGTTCTTCCTGTATCGCATACAACACCTGATGGAAAATATTTTTTTACAGAATTTCAAATGTTTGGTATAGAATGGTTTGGCCACCAGGGGGCATAAGTGTTAATTTCTGCTTCTGATGTGTTTGTAGCAAAATCTGGGCTCCTGAAAACTCGGCTAATTTTTTCTTTTCTAGGACTGATACCGCTCATATGGAAACACTTTTTGAGAATACTTTCTTCCTAAAATAAAGCATGGTTTTCCCATCAGGGGACGTAAAGTCACATCTTATTTTTGTCGATGTCTCTGTTTCTAAGAATCCGATTTGAAAAATTATTTCTGTGTTGGAGAGCGTTTCCGGTGCGAAATGTTTCTCATATAAATTCATGTTTTTCTTAACGCACAAGTCTGCAACCAGAGAGCGTAAGCTCACGATTCCGTTTACAGCAATATCTGAGGGATTAAAAACTCGATTGAAGAAGTTCTTTCTTCCGTCAGATACTATTGTTTTCCATACCGGTTCCAGCTTTGATAAATTTAATTTGCGTCAGAACGGATTCAAAAGACGTGCTTTATTACAACCGAAAATTCGGTGTATGTGATTCATAGGATAAATCATTATGACCACCCCTTCTCCACAGGGCGGACGCGGTTCAAAGTTGTAGCAGTGACGCCCCCGAGCAGCGCGGAATATGTACACCGTTGAGCCATTCCACTGTGACCCCCCCCCCCCAGCCTAAGGAAATGAGCGCCCTTGGAGACCGAACGGTGGCGCACGTGAAGTTCACAGATCAATATATTTACAACTCGAGGACCGGCTTTCGGTTAGTAGAGTGTTCGGAGTCAGAATAGAAACTGCTGATTTATCGGAGTTTAGTAAAGGACAAATTGCGACGGCACGGCGCCTCGGGACTACGATCTGGGAAACAGCGCGGCTTGTGGATTTTTCACGTGCCGCTACGAAAAAAAAAAAAAAAGTCCCTTCCTGCAAATTCTAAAGGAATTGTAGTTATTGCCGGATTCGTAACACCTACAGCAAGGGCGTGCCCTGGAAAAAGTGGGAAAAGGGGTGATGTACAAGGGTACAGATTCAGTTATTTTATCAACGGCTGATACATTTTATCCCGAATGTGGAAATTATCTAGAGCAGCTGGTCGATGAGATCAGAAGTAAATATCCATCTGAAGTAAACATATGAAGAAATTAACTCGTGCACCAAAAGCTCTTGAATTGAAAACAAATGCCGTCTCCTGCACGATACACTTTAATGATAAAAAAACTATGTACAATTAAAATAAATGTGTTTAAGAACTTTCAACACCACAACGGCGTCATCATCAGAAAAAGTGCAGCAGTGAGAGCACAGATATACTTTGCAAGACACATAGCAGTTAATGCGCATGTGCAATAATCGGCAAAGTCCAAGTTAAGTTCAGTGGGTAGAAGCATAGTTGGTGGGCGTAACCTGGCCCAAAAGTGTTCTCCAAGGAAGGGGGATAAAAAACAGGGGGTTCATCGTTACAGCATCTTTCACCATTGACGAATATGTGAATACTTCCACAAAAAAGTGTTGATCGACGGTTCCAGGGAGAATCCAGAATAATAATGTCATTACAACATGGTAAGTAATTTGAAAAAATGTTTTCTTTAACGGAGAGCGTTTCCGGTGCAAAATGTTTCGTGTATAATTTCAAATTTCTCTTCACGCACAAAGGTGCCACTAGAGAGCGTAAGTTAACGTTTCCATTTACCGCAGGTTGTTGGGGTTTTTTAGGGGGGGGGGGGGGGAGGATTGGAGGTTTAGCGACCACGGTGAGCAACTTAATGGACTATCAGCAGTCGCCCGTCCCTAACTTAGGGTCACTGGTTCCAGAGAAGGTAACAGCCAGTGGCGTAAGATAAAAACAATATCCATGCCTCAACGGGATTCGAACCTGAACCTCTTTCGGACGAATGGTCATAAGTCATCGATTAGACAGCAATATTTGCGGGACTAAAATCCCGACTAAAAAAGTTATTTTTTGGTCAGATACTACTAACAGTGAAAACATTTTGGGTGTATTTCCGTCCCCAAAACATGACAATTTCCCCATAGGGAAATTGCCATGTTTGGGGGACGTTTTATCTGTTTTTTTCGATGTCTCTGCTTCTAAACGTTCAATTTAAAAAAATATGAACACCGAATATAATTTACCTTGTGGTATACTTTAAGCTTTTACTTGCGGTTTTTTTTCTTGTAGTTCACAGTTCTACCGCTAGGTGGTCTTTGTGTACTTCTGTTTGCAGCTGTGTCTCGTCTTCTAAAAATTTTGATTGAAATTTTTCCTATTTTACTATATTCCACTCACTACAGTACAGATAAGGAAGATTATCCTCTTTAAATTATATACAGTTTTCCGCTAGGGGGCGTAAAGATCAAAGCCTTTCTCGCTATCTGTGTTTTCAGGAGACGTATCTGAATTTCTTTTTTTCGTTATGATAGCTTTTGTTATGAAGAATATTTTTCGCATATTTTTAATTTTCGTATTATGCAAAATTATTCGGCTATGGGGGCGTAGAGTTACATTGTGTTTCATTATATATTTATTCTTTTTACCATTCTATCTCTTTGTTTCTGATATCTTCCTTCTGCTATGACACCATTTGTTAATTTTCCTAACATACTTTTTAGATACTGGTGAAAGTGCATAGCTACACTCACGGACAATGAAAGTTGCGCACCTAGAAGAAAACATGTTGCAACCGCAAAACTTTGCAAATAGCTAGAGTGCGTGCTGGTATGCAAATGATTCCCGTTTGGTGCGATTGCGCATGACCGCACACCCTGTGGTGGCTCTGCAAGCACGAACCGGCAGCCTTATAAACCGGCGTGTAGTCGATGCCTCATGAAAGCGAAATGCACCGGCCGACGCAAGAAAGAGTACACAGAGTGACAGGAATGCCGGGTAGACGCCAGAGACGTCGATTTACGCAACTTACGGACTTTGAGAGAGGCCTGATCATCGGGATGAAAACCGCAGGGTGGTCGGCGCGCTGTATAGCCCGCCACGTAGATCGTTCTGACGATACCGCCCGACTGTGTTGGGAGCAGTGGACACGTGACGGCTCTGGAGCGGCTCCGGATGGACCAGCAAGACCACCGTTAAAGAAGATCGACGGATCGTGCGCTAGAAACAAACGGGTCCCACAGGACCCGGTCCACTAAACAGGCAGATGTAACGGCCCCTGTGTGCCCACGAACCATTTCCCGGCGCCTCGGGTAAGCGAATCTGCGATCCCAACGCCTTTTACGTGTGCTGGCAATAACACGGGAACATCGCCTGCTCTGTGTGCTGTGGTGCCAGGCCAGAGCGACGTGGAACGCCACAGACTGGTGATATGTGGTGTTTAGCGATGAGTGCCGCTTAGTTTTGGGGACAGATGATCATCGTGCCCGGGTGTGGAGGTCAACAGCACAATCCCAACCTCGATATCGAGCGCCACACCTCCCCCACTGCAGACATTATGGTCTGAGTATCCATTGCCTACCATAGCCGATCAGCTCTGGTAGTGGTACGTGGATCATTGACAGGCCGGCGGTATGTGGATGAGATCCTACGGCCCCATGTGCTCCCATTCCTGGACGGAATTCCATGTGCGCTATACCAGCAGGATAATGCCCGATCACACACGGCTCTGGTTGTCCAGGACTGCCTGTGTCATTTCCAGACACTTCCATGGCCTGCCCGCTCCCCGGACATGTCCCCTATCGAGCATGTGTGGGAACAGGTGAAACGCCAGCTGCCGCCGTGCCGCACTATCCGGGATTTGGAGCATACCGACCAACACGTGTAGGCCAGTCTGCCGCAGGACAACATCAGGCGTCTGTTAGCTTCCATGCCGGACCGTATTGCAGCATGTATCATCGCATGAGGCGATGCGACACGCTAATAAAGATGACCGGACTGCGTGCCACAGATCCCTCTGTAATTGTCCTGCAGCTCTGCTTTTGTCATCATGTGTATCATTTATTTGTATCATTACGTCCATAAAATTTCAGTTCAATCCGATGCTTCCTTCTTGGTGCGCAAATTTCGTTGTCCGTGAGTGTATTTCGATTTCCAGATGTTTTACCGATTGTGGAAATCCGGTTGATTCTTGGTTTTTTTTTCTAATCGGTTCCATTGACTATGAAAAACCTTGAAAATGTAGGAAAGGATTCAAAAGACGTCCTCATTACAACCTAACATTCGGTGTCAATTTTCTTGTTTTTCCTTTTTTAGCCGGAAAGCTGTTGGTGCCTGGGCGATCGTATTTTTTGTGGGCGTTGAAACGGTTCATGACGAGGTAAAAATGAATATACTGTTTATTAATGTTTTACTGTGTTTCGTGAAGAGTTGCTGGCATTCATCAAAAGGGGGGGAAGGTTCACGCAGGAATAATGGCTTTACGTGCTGTGACGTGCCTGTCCCGCAGGACGCACACGGCATAAAGGCAGATAGCAGCTAGAATGAACGTCTGCGTAGCTCAGTTGGTAGAGCGACTTGTTCCAGAATAAGTGGACTCGGGTTCGATTCCCGGCGTCGACCAAAAATGACGGAGAAATTTACTTCGTTATAATGGCGCCCGAACTTCCCGGATGACCCGGCCGTTAAAGATCTCGCAATGGTGTAATGTTCTTTCCACACCGCGAGATAGGAAAAATCAGAGAATCCCTTCTCCAGCGCTTCGAAAAATAAATGTGTGTGACGTTGCATTCCACACATTAGATTGACTGGGAGTTCTCAAGTGCACGTTCTACAGCGGATGGCTGCCTACGACGATTCATGGGCACGGCTGACCCATGGGCCATGCCCCCGGCCCTCTTTCTTGTGGGGGAGATATGACGTGTCTTCCCCGCAGGACGCACACGACATAAAGGCAGATAACAGCGAGAACGAACGTCTGCGTAGCTCAGTTGGTAGAGCAACTTGTTCCGGAATAAGTGGACTCGGGTTCGATCCCCTGGGTGGACCAAAAATGACGGAGAAATTTACTTCGTTATAGTGCTATAGAGTGCTTGATACAATACATGGTTATTTGTACGAAGATAGTTATCGGATTCGTGTGTTTTGTATTAGCAATGAGCTGGTGATCACTGTATTTCCTGATATTCAAAATGTACAACTGCATAAAAATATCAGATCAAGAAGTGAAGGCTCTCACACCGAGCTTGTTAAGCCAAGTAATGGGATATCCTACAAGATATCAAACATGATGTCACGAAAGGTGTCATCATCAAGTTTTTTAAATCTTATTCACTACCTGACATGTACAGCGAAGCGACAGGGGAGGAAATCAAACAAGACTGTGTTAACCCAGATAAGCACGGAAGATTAAAACAACTGTTTTACGAAATCGTCGAAAAGCGCAGTGCAATAATTGAGCAAAGAGTGTACGTGAGGAAAGAGAACATTTGCCGAAAACAGCTGAGAGTGACTACTGCTAAGCCTAAAAGTCTATGATACGTGAATTCAAAAAAAAAAAAATCTCATACAACAATAGAAGGTGATTTCATGCGCTCAATCGACTTGAATTGTATAATTTCTCAAACAATTCACGAATTCAAACAAATAGATAACTTTGAATGAACAATGTTTTTATATCGATTTTTCAAATGATGTTAATGGTCTTGCATTCATTGTACCGTTAGCCCTTATATGGGGCAAAAATGTAAAGTAATATTTTCAAGGTATCTGGTAAAATTTTGAGTGCTGTGAATAATTGATGATATTTAATAAAATCATTTTCTTTTCGCGATTTTTCCCGGCAGCGATAAAGTATAATAACTCCCAAGTAAAAAAAAAATTGCTGTAACAAAAACGGACAACGAAAGTAGTCAAAACCAATTTTGAAATCCGATCGCGCCGCATGCAGTTAGTTCCATGAAGTGACGCCACAATAGCTAATTTCATTGTTACTCAACAATATAATTTATTAATCTATCGCCGAACATCATTTCATCCCATTTCACGTAAACGTAACAATATATCATTGCAATCTGCGTAAATTAAGAGAACCTGATGCTAAAGGTAATAAAAGCCATTACAAAAATGCACTTTTGATGCTATGAAAACGGTGCGTCATTGCGAGATTTGACTTCCTCTCGATAATGGGTTGCGTGCCCTTGACGAAAGCTTTAAAATGGTCTATAACATGATGGGATGTAACCTGTACGCTGTTAAAAATTGTGTGGTAGGTTGCACCAAAAAGTGGTGCCGTCCCGGTGGCGCAGTGGTCTAAGGCGCTGGCCTCTGATCATTCGTCCGTAAGGGGTTCGGGTTCGAATCCCGGTGAGGCATGGATGTTGTGTTTGTCTTACGGCACTGGTTCTCTCCCTTCCCTGGAACCAGTGACCCTAAATTAGGGACGGGCGACTGCTTATAGCCCATTGAGTTGCTCACGGTGGTCGTTAAACCTCCAATAAAATAAAAAAATAAGCAAAAAGTGGTGCTACAGCAGCTGCACCCCTTTCTGACAGAAGATACACCATGGTGTGGTGCAAATAAAGCCCAACAACATAGTGAAACCGTGCACCATATTGTGGTGCAACATTGTGTCATAACGAGGTACTAAGTTGCACTATGTTCTTGGGTTTTGTTTGCACCACACCATGGTGTATCTTTTCTGAGAAAGAAGTGCAGCTGGTGTAGCACCACTTTTCGGTGCAACCTATCACACATTTTTAACAGTGTAGATATCCTAGACCAAAAGTTAGCAATCCCCCTCACTAACACTGTTGCGATTCAGATTTTCTGTCTTGAGGTCACATTTTAGTTTGCTCAGTTGGACTTTTGCATCTTCATCACATTTCATCGGTGTCAGGGTCATTTCTTACGTACGTCTGAATCTGAGTAATACGAGGGTTGTACCGAAAGTAATGCAAAAGTGAGCATAACTTTTGTATTAATTGACAGAGGCCCTTCAAATTGCACATGTTGGTACAGTAACCCTTCCTCCATAGTAACCCTTCTTCTCCATTGCAGATTTGAAGGACAGAACGGTGGAAGTCTTCTCTGATCTGCTGGAAGCGTTTGAAGCCAACGAAGACACGTTTTTTTTTCGATCTGGTGATAGGGTATTAAACGTGGGCGATCTGGAAACGAAGAATCAATCCAGGGAATGGCGTCACACCTCTTCACCAAGGCCTAAGAAGTTCAAGAGCCAGCGATCAGCACAGAAAGTCATTGTGACTGTTCTTCGGGATGACAGGGGTGTCACTCTCCTTGATTTTCTGGAATGTGGCAGTACCGTGACCAGCGAGTTGTACATTGAGACACTCATGAAGCTTAGTAAAGTCATAAGGAGGAAGAGACCGAAAAAGCATCAGAAAAGGATCTACATTCACCATGACAATGCGAGATCAAACACATCTTTGGCAACAAATCAAGCGATCAGCAAATTAGGCTGGTCGGTGGTCCCCCATCCACCGTACAGCCCAGATCTGGCGCCTTCCGGCTTCCACCTGTTCGGTCCAATGAAGGACAGTCTCCGAAGACAAGGATTTGATGACACAGACGAAGATGAAAGTGGCTGTGAAGAAGTGGGTACAACAGTCCACACCTGAATTTTTTCAAAGAGGATTCGAGAGTTGGGTTCAACGATGGCGCAAATGCATCGCTTGTGATGGAGATAAGTTGAGTAATGCCTTTGCATAAAGGAAGAGTTACTTTACCAGCATGTGCAATTTCAACGACCTCTGTCAGTTAATAAAAAAAGTTATGCCCACTTTTGCTTTACTTTCGGTACAACCCTCGTATATAATAATAATAATAGTCATAATAAACAAGAAAGATGACACCGAATCTCCGGGTGTAATAAGCACGTCCTTTGAATCCGTTCTGACGGAAATTAAATTTATCAAAGCTATTCAAAGTCAATGGAACCGGTATGGAAAACAATAGTATCTGACGGAAGAAAGAAGTTTTTCAATCGGGTTTTTAATCCCTCGGATATGGCTGTAAACGGAATCGTGAGCTTACGCCCTCTAGCTGCAGACTTGTGCGTTAAGAAAAGCATGAATTTATATGAGAAACATTTCGCACCGGGAACGCTCTCCAACACAGAAAGAATTTTTCAAATCGGACTCTTAGAAACACAGATATCGACAAAAATAAGATGTGACTTTACGTCCCCTGGTGGGAAAATCATGCATTATTTTAGGAAGAAGGTATTCTCAAACGTTTTATCCATATGAGCGGTATCGGTCCAAGAAAAAAATATTTAGTCGAGTTTTCAGGATCCCAGATTTTGCTACAAATACATCAGAAGCAGATATTAACACTTATGCCCCCTGGTGGATAAACCATTCTTTACCAAACATTAGAAGTTATGTGAAAAATATTTTCCATCAGGTGTTGTATGCGATACCGGCAGAATTTTTCAAATCTCAGTTTTAGGAGCAGAAATAACGCAGAAAACGCAATTTACCTTTGTGCCACTAGCGGAAATTCTATGAATTACTTCAAAATTTTGAAATTATATGAAAAACATGTCACACTGGAAACACTATCCAACAAAGAAGGAATTTTTCAAAGCAGACTCCTAGAAGTAGAGATATTCACAAAAATTAGATATACATCTACGCCCTCTGGCGTAGAAACCTTTAATTTTTTTAAGATCAAAATGTTTCTAAAAGGTTTGTCGACATGAGTAGTATCGGTCTACAAACGACGTTTTTTCCAATCGAGAATTTAGAAACTCATATTTTGCTGCAAATACATCGGAAGCGGAAATTAAGATTTACGCCCCCTGGTGGCCAAACCATTTTTTTACAAAAAATAAAAATTATGTGCAAACGATTTCCCATCAGGAGCTGTATCCTGTGCAGAAAGAATTTTTCAAATCAAAGATTTAGAAGCAGAGATATAGGGGAAACGCAATTTACCTACACGCCCCCTAGCGGAAAGTCTACGAATTACTTGAAATTTTTGAAATTATATGAAAAACATGTCCCACTAAAAACACTATCCAATAAAGCAGGAGTTTTTCAAATCGGACTGCTGGAAGTAGTGATATTGGCAAAAATATGAACGGACGGACAAACCGATAACATAAGCACAATCTCTTTTTTGGGCAAAATACGTGCTAAAAATTGTGTTTTTGAAAAACTAAACTGTCGAAATATTTACTATTGCCGCCGCGATAGCTTAATAAATATTTACTTTCATAACTCACATATCCTCTTTCGTTGGTTTTACAATAACATTCATTAATCCACCTACATAAGTACCTCTCAAAGTCGGGAATTATAAACCTTACTGTTTGTTGTTATGATTAAATTCCACTTATATGTACCAGTCTGTGGCTCGGTGTGGTCGTGAGTGATGCGAATAAATGCAATGTTTTGTACGTAAATAAATGTATACTCTCAAATCACTCGTTTTATTTCACACCCACAAAGATCTTGGCTTGCGAAAGATGTATAGCATAAATTATCTACAAAGAGATCCAGATTACTCTACGTTTTTTCAACAATTAAAATAAAGGAATGTTTAATAAGAGACCAACTGATACATTGCTCAAGTTTTGAAACTCACCAACTTGAAATTTTCCTTTTTTTTTTTTTTTTTTTTTTTAACAAACGCTCTATTTTTAACATATTTAGCTTGAAGCTCGACTTATTCGTATAGTATGGCTAAGCTCCGGAATTGCGGGGATAGGTTTTTTTATTTTCATTTCTCAGTAAATTGTTCACGAGATCTACCATGTTAGAATTGGGAAGTACATCATTTCTCTAAACAAATTCACCGGTTTGCGACCCCGAAGTAATAATATTTGAGTTCTTAAAAATGTCTAAAATATCACGAGCATAGTTTCTTAAATTTTTAGGAACAGTTTGCATCATAAGAGTTTCAACTTCCTGGTCTCTTCTCAGCGGAAAGTTAGTCTCAAACTCAGCGGGTTGTTTTGTCACTTCATTTAATATATTTGGTTTCTCTTCCGATGAACGATATCAGGTGGATTTGAAAGAGGGGGCTGAATTCTTTTATTCGGGACCACTTTATTGTGTCCTGTCGAGAATTTTCATGTTCGTAAATTTTGGGGAAACATCACTTCGCTGAGATGACGGCGGCGATTCGTCTCGGCATGGAATCGACAAGACACCGGAAGCGTTGGGAAGCCATACGGATCCACAACCCCCTGAACAAGCTCCCACAGTTCACGAAGATTTGATGGAGCGGGGTAAGAGCCCCGAACATATCTCTCGATGACATCCCAGATGTGCTCGATGGGATTGAGGTCAGGTGACCTAGCTGGCCAAAGAAGCGAGATCACGTCGATGGAGTGTTCATCCAACCATTCGGATACAATTCAGGAGCGATGGCACGGTGCATTGTCTTGTTGCAGGATGAGGTCCCCAGTGGGATGTTGAAGACACACAAACGGGCACAAATGGTCGTCCAGCATATCCAGGTAACGTTGACCTGTGAGGGACGATGCCACACGTACCAGCGGTCCCATTTCAGTCCACGTAAACAGTCTCCAGACGAGAATGCCACCCCCACCAGTTTGAAGAGTACCCTGCTGGCAAGAAGGGTCCATGGCTTCATGTGGTTTGCGGCGTACTCGTATCCTGCCATCTGCATGTACTAACGTGAATCTCGACCCATCAGACCAGGCAACATTTTTCCACGTGTCTAGGGTCCAGTGAAGATGTTCCCGCGGCCATGCTAATCTTTGCACCCTGTAATGTGCGGTCAGCAGCGGTACCCTCGTGGGACGATGGCTTCTGTACCCTATAGCGAGGAGATGGTTCTGGATGGTGTGGCTGCTTACACGTTTCTGTGCACCAGCGTTAAATCGCCGAGTGATTTCTTGCACTGTGGCCCATCTATCCGCTGTTACAATGCGAGTTAGCCGACGATGACCCCTTTCATCCACACGCTGTTGTCCACGGCAGTTGGCTCTTGCAGGGAGGTTTTACCGGATTCGATGTACTCACGGTGCATCCGTGACACAGTGGCTCGTGGAACTCCCAGTGCCTGCACGACTTCCGTGATGGAGTGGCCCATTCGTCGGGTCCCGACAATTTGCCCACGATCAAATGCGCTTAGATCCTTCGTCTTACCCATACTGCGTCCGACTCTTACTGATTCCCGTCGCATCACTGCTTATATTGTCGGATCGCTGCATACGTCATGTCCTTTCCGTTTACAGGGCTGCCCACAGCGCCACATTTGCATAACGCCAGCTGTCTCTAAACCAATTGCTCTTCAGTGTATATATATATATATATATATATACTGAAGAGCAAAACTGAAGCTAATTGTTAACTAGAGCTAGGTCATACAACTCTGCGGAGGTCATGACATATATATATTTTTTAAAACAATTTTTGGTGGGCTTGTTACTTGCATCTATGGCCTTGCAGAAACCCATTTCCAACTAGGTCTTTGTGGAAGTGAGAAAATGCAGAGTTTTTGCTGGTCCTTGATAAAGCCAAGGCTCAGTATTCTCGACACTTTCTACATTCAGTTGTTTTAATTTTATTTTTTTATCTTTTCTCCTTTTACTCACACCGGTAGATACATAACCTTTTCTATGTTGTACTTGGTATGAGTCAAAAATATATATATATATTTTTTTTGCTTAGGTCTCTTCTTAATAGAATATATATATATATATATATATATATATATATATATATACTTAAGAGCAAAACTGAAGACTAAGGAAAAACTTTAGAATTTAAAACGAAAGTTGCAAAATAACCTGAAGATCAAAACGCGCAACGCAGCAGTTTTGAAAATTCAGAATTCACATTCTATTAAGAAGATACCTAAGCAAAAAAATACATATATCATTTTGACTCACACCAAGTACAACATAGAAAAGGTTATGTATCTACCTGTGTGAGTAAAAGGAGAAAAGATAAAAAAATAAAATAAAACAACTGAATGTAGAAGGTGTCGAGAATACTATATCATCAACCATTATCAATCCACTGCTGGATGAAGGTCTCCCCAAATTTCTTCCACAATTGTCTGTCTTGGGCCTGTCTCTTCCATGTCACTCCAGCATATTTTCGAATTTCATCCTTCCATCTCCCATGGGGTCTTGTTCTGGGTCTTTTCGTGTCCCTTGGAATTCAGCCTAAAATTTCGGTTGTCCATCGGTGGTCCGTTCTTCTGGCAACATGTCCAGCCCATTGCCATTTCAGTAATTTCACTCTGGTCATGATGTCGCCCACTCCTGTCATTTTCCTTATCCACCAGTTCCTCTTCTTATCTTTCCTGGTTACACCAAGCATGCATCTCTCCATGCTTCTTTGAGTTGCCTGCAGACTTTGTGTGTCTTTTTTAGTTAATGTCCATGCCTCGGCTCCATACGTAAGACATAATGGCATACTGCTCTTAAAAATTGTGCTGTTTCTTCCAAAAGCTCTCCATTCAAGTTTTATACGCCGTTTATTTTCTTCATCAATGTGACCCTCACTCGATATCTGCTGCCCAAGATAAATGTAGGAATCGGTTGTCTCAAGTTTTTGTCCATCAATCGCCAAATCTTCGATTCTTGTAAAAGCATTGTACATCACTTTGTCTTCTGAAAGTTCATTTTTAATCCCACTTCTTTACTCTTGTCAGCAAGTTCTTGGATCATACTCTGCAGCTCAGAAGGGGTAGTTGCAAAAATGACTACGTCATCAGCAAAACGAAGGTGAGTTAAGTAGTCTCCATTAATCTTTTTCTCTTTGTTTTCCCAGTGCAATGATTGAAAGGCATTTTGCAATATGGCGTTAAAGAGCGTGGGAGATATGGTGTCACCTTGTCTCACTCCCTTTCTAATTCTTATTTGTGCTGTATCCTCAAATATCCGAACCTTTGCACTTGCATTTTCATAGATGTTATTAATAATGCTAATGTATGCATCTTCAATACCGCAGGACTTCAAAGCCAATGTTACTGCTGATGGTTTTACGGAATCCAAGGCCTTTTCATAGTCAATAAAAGCCATATATATTCTCCTGTTCTCTCATATTCTCTTGTTTTCTCAATTAGTTCTCTCAGTACATGGATATGATCTATAGTGCTGTTGCCACTCCTGAATCCAGCTTGTTCTCTTGGTTGGGCCATGTCTACTGTTACCTTCAAGCGATGTGAAAGAACCTTAGTGAAGATTTTATAAACCACTGAAAGGAGGCTGATAGACCTGTAGTTCCTGAGATCCTCAATGTCACCTTTTTTATGGAGCAAGATCATTGTAGCATTGTTCCAATCCTCAGAAATCTTTCCTTCATTAAGACATCTGGTGAAAACTTGGGCGAGTGTAGTTTCGATTTCTCCACTTGCTTTTTGTATAATGTCCACGGTAATTCCATCTTTTCCTGGAGCTCTTCCCCTTTTTATGTTCTTAATTACATGTGTAACTTCTGCAGGGAGGATTGGAGGGACTTTGGCACTGGTACCTGTGTCAAGATGGAGAAAAGCTGGAGATAACAGACACGTACGTTTATCTTGGACAGCAGATATCAAGTGAGGGTCACATTGATGAAGAAATTAATCGGCGTACAAAACTTGCCTGGAGAGCTTTTGGAAGAAACAGCATAATTTTCAAGAGCAATATGCCATTATGTCTTAAAAGAAAAGTGTTTGATCAATGCATCCTTCCAGTGCTTACGTATGTTGCAGAGACGTGGACCTTAACTAAAAGAGACATACAAAGGCTACAGATAACTCAAAGAAGCATGGAAAGACGCATGCTTGGTGTAACCAGGAGAGATAAGAAGATGACCTCGTGGATCCGAAAAATGACAAGAGTGGAAGACATCATGATCAGAAAAAAATCTCTGAAATGGCAATGGTATTGGTAGCTGTGGGTACCTTAGTGGTACCCAGTTTTTTGCTATAACGAAATACAAACATAGGAGATTCATTGAATGTTGCAGTACAGAAAACGAAAGTGCGGCAATGTATGTATATCCACGATGCGTCACAAAATTACACAGAAAGGAAATGAATATGCACACGAACAATGAATGGCATAACGGCATGCCAAACGATTTGAAATAACACATGTGCACAAGTATGTGAAATATACTATGCCATCATAAATCATCCGAACGGAACTTAAATGTGGTTAGAGCGCAAAACATTATTGAGTAACGCATCAACTTTATAAAAATAACAAAGGTAACAAATGTACCACTCTAGTAATCCGCGATAGAGGAAAGCACCAACACAGCTAAAACCCACAAGTATAGGAAATTAAAAAAAAACAAGGCACAAATTCAGGAAACAACAGATACGATAATGACAAAGAGATACTGGGGAGCTCACACAAGTAACGAGACCGATTATTCGTGAAAACACACAATTATAGCAAATTGAAAATACATTACTTATGAAACACCGTTAAAACACACAAATATAGCAAATTTAAAATACATGGAAACCATCAGAATCAACAGGCACTGAGTCTACAAAAACCAGAGAACTTGCGAACGGGGTCGCAAATCCCCTAGCATTAAGAGAACAAAAAATGATCGGTTTGGGGAAGTGAGCTAAAAGTCATCGGCAAGAGGAAATGAGGTATCACATATATGTTTCTCAGCAAGCTCCTTCAAGGAGGCGAGACGACGCGTGTAACGTCTCAAAAACGCCTGATACCGAGGATCGGTGGCACACAGAGATTTAAAAAAGGACACATAAGCTTCGAATTGCGTTACCGCTGCAAACAGGTCGAGATCAGGTGAATAGAGGAATTCTTCAGAACAAACAATCGTACGTGCAGGTTGAAAAAAACTCAAAAGTTGCTGTTTGGACAGTGGTCCAGAAACTGGAGGAAACGTTTCAATGGCCTGTAAAACCTCAGCATCAGAGAGAGGATTAACAGGACCTGAGCGGAGAAGCATACTGTTTGTAGAATCATCAGATGGAGAAACACCGGAACCAGAAACACCGGGGACACTAGATGAATCCTCAGAAAGAGGCACAGAAAGTTGTTTGAACTTTTTCTGTATTACAGCGACTTTGGTAGTTCTAATACGCTTCGAAGAAGATGCTGCGGCAGATGTATCCATTAATGGATCAGGCTCACCTCCCGAGTCAGGAAACGAGGAAACCACCGTCGCCGAAGAAACAATACGTAGCAGATTAGCCTTAGGAAAGACTGGTACAACAGCCGAGGCTGCAGGAAGACGTGACACCAAGGGTATTTTTTTTTATTGGATGTTTAACGACCACCGTGAGCAACTCAATGGGCTATAAGCAGTCGCCCGTCCCTAATTTAATGTCACTGGTTCTAGGGAAGGGAAGAGCCAGTGCCGTAAGACAAACACAACATCCATGCCTGACCGGGATTCGAACCCAGACCCCTTACGGACGAATGATCAGAAGCCAGCGCCTTAGACCACTGCGCCACCGGGGCGGCCCAAGGGTATTGTAGACAAGGTTGTAATTGGAGATCCGATATCCGAGAGGCTAGGAGAAGAGCCCGACGTCCGATCTGACAAACCAACACTCAACACACCCGGATCAGAACACTCCGCTGTTAACACATCTTTAGTAGTAGACATCTCTGCCATTCTTGAAGGTGGATGCACAGTCGTAAAGGTCGGGAAAGAAGGAAAGCTAACATTATCCGTGACTGAATCGTTCGTCTGACGGAGAAACGAAGAGGTCACGTCAGGCAAACTACCGGTAGTAGGGATAGTAGAAAGTCCAATGTGGTCAGCAGTGGTTTGCGAACTTGATGAACGTCCGCGTCGAAAGCGTTCACAGGAGGCAGTAGTATGATCCTGTGTTAAACAGTGTGTACAATAGTGAGTGGTAAAAACCTTGAAACAGTACGTTCGTGAGCCAATTTCAACAGTAGCTTCTGTAGGGCAATCCGCCAAGGCTTTCTCAGTGGGAAAGATGACCAATAACTGACGGCGAGGTCCTGTTGCATGTGCTAATCGAGTTCCGCGGGGAGAGGAAGTGCAGTATCTGGCACTTCCTGTGGAACAGGATAGAACGTGATGTTCACCGGTCGCTTGGAAAGAGGCGATGGGATGAGATGGTTTGTCCCAATCGAAAGTCCATGTGCAAGAAAAAAAGTCAGCATCCTCCTTGTGATTGAACTGAACCGATATACCCCGAGGACGCAGACGACACATGTCCAGAGAGGGCTTCCATATAGCGTGGCAATGGAGTATTTGGTAAGGCATGAAAGAGCACACCTCTATCCAGGAGGTTATGGAAGCACAACTGGGAAAGAAGTCAGTAGGTGAGCTCAACCTACCGTGAGATGGAGCGGGACAGGCGCGACAGCAAGCCACGAAGTAGACGTACACCAAGTGGAGAAAAAGTCCCGGTCACAATGATTGGCAAAAGCAGTCAGATATTCCAGGAAAAGTCGAGAGAGAAGAGTTGCCCGGAAGTGACACAACAGGGCAGTGCCAGACTGGAGGGGAGACACTGGTGAGGAAACGCCACGGATATGCTGGTGGTACTCATATATCGCATGTTTCACGAGCACAAATACATAAGAGCACACAGGCGGGAGACGTGTCGGCGGGTGAGCACACAGTAGAAGAGTTCGGTACGCATCAAAGGAGAGATCTGTAGTGCAAGAACCGCGCGCAATGGCGAAAGCAAGATGAAGAAGTAGCAGCAAGACCGGGCAGTACAAGTAGACGTGATGTACATCAGCCAGCTGGGCGCATAAAGAGCACAGAGGAGATGAAAGGAGAGTCATACAATGAAGAATAGAGGGAAAAAGAGAGGCGGTTATGAAGGAACAACCAGTGAGTATTAGTTTCGAGTGGAGACGAGAGGAGGAGAAAGCAGACAGCAGCAGTGGAGGTAGGATGGACACCGAGAATAGGGAGGGGCGATGTTGAGGCAGAGGCAGAGAGAAAGCGATAGAGAAGTTTCGTAGAAAGCGTAGACAGAGGAAGAGAGGAGCAGGTCGATGATGGACTTAGCACTGTGCCCCCATATCAGGAACATTCGTTACACTGGGACACAGCAGACCATCTAAGTTGTAAAAAACAATCCCTGCTAACCTCTCCAAGTACTACATTAAATTGTAAGGCCTACCTGGGCTTCTATCAGGTTGTAAAGAAAGTATCCGGAAAATAGAGAAGCTTGTATTTCAAGCTTACAAAATCGCACAAAACACTTAACCTTCATCTAGGTAGTCCCCATTGGAACTGATGACCTTGTTCCACCGATCTATGAGTTGTAATGTTCCATTGCGATAGAAGTATGGCGCGCGGGAGTTGAAGTCCTCCATGCAACGTTTCACGTCATCGTCATTAGCAAAGTTTTTCTCAGCGAGAAAATTCGACAAGAGGTGAAAGTCGGATGGAGCGAGATCCGGGGAAAAGAGGGATGCGACAATATTTCCCATTCCAGCTCATGCAATTTTTGCTGGGTCCGTAAAACGACATGTGTACAAGCGTTATCCTGGTAAAAAACAACTCGATGGCGATTAATCAACGCTAGGCGTTTTTCTTGCAGTGCAGCATAGAGGCGGTCCAACTGTTGAATGTAAGCATCCACTGCGATGGTATTGTTCTGCGATAAGAGTTCATAGTGAATCCCACCACGACAATCCACCAGCAACTCCGCGTCATCTTCTGTCCATGAAGAGGTGGCTTAGCGACCTTCTGTGAGGGTTGTCCATGCTCTTTGTCGCTTAACATTAACATATGTGACCCATTTTTCGTCACCCGTGACCAACTGATGCAAAAAGCCCTCCCGTTTTTATTTTCACGCAGAGCAACGGCAATGGAGTAGCGTTGCATCCGATTCCGGTCAGACACCCATTTT
Organism: Macrothele yani; assembly: GCA_039090855.1. Classification (NCBI taxonomy): domain Eukaryota; kingdom Metazoa; phylum Arthropoda; class Arachnida; order Araneae; family Macrothelidae; genus Macrothele; species Macrothele yani. Next base: position 9,979,326 of record CM077022.1, on the reverse strand, counting down.
CACAATTTGCATGAATATCCCATTGCACAATTACATGAATATCCGAACTTCCGAAATCAGGTGTTGACGGTCGTATGGGAGGTCTTCCGTTCCTGTAGTGTTGCCTCAGGCTTGGTCGATAGCACGCGTTGCAGTATATCATCTTCAACCTTACTGGATCTTCCACTTCTGGGTGCATCAGACAGATCCCGTACACCATGTCGAATTTCCTGTACCAGTCATAGCAAGTAGTCTGTCCGATAATATCGTCACCAAACGGATTTCGGAATTTTCCAAGTGGTTCTGTAACTTTCACGCTATTTAAATATTCATGGAGCAATATTGCACGCGCACCTTCCTTTGATATCGTTATCACATCTTCGCTACGTGCAACTAATCTTCACCACAACAGCGTACGTTCTGTCCTAGGATCTTTTCTTTCGCGCACAGCACTCTGGGATGTTTACGTCACCGCAGGCCCGCAGTATCTTGCATTACACACGCAACATACGATTTTTTCCGATAACTTTCTATACAACCTGATGTTGGAGACGATTTTGGCTGGAGTGAGCCATTTATGTGAGCACAGCAAATTATCTATACATAGTATAAAATAAAGTCTCCAGCCAGTAGGCGTCTGTCTGTTTGTTCGGGCTAATCTCGAGAATCGCCGGACGGATTTTGATGCGGTTTTCACCATTCCATAGAGAATTTGTCGAGGAAGGTTTAGGTGTATGAAACATTAATCTATGACAAAAGGGAGCCGAGCAGTAATGATTTCAGCGACAAGTCAAAGAAAAAACCACCGTTCGCATTCTTTCGTGGCGTCCACTGCCTAAACAACGATGCGCGGCGACCGGTTTACGAAGCTTTTTTGCTCATTGGGAGAAAGACGCGAGGCACATGCGCGGTGGCTGGTCTGACAGCATATGAGGCCACAGACTAAATGCGGAGTTACATCGGACGCTGAAGGAATTGGTTTATCGGCGCTCGCACAGACTAAATGCGTAGTTACATCGGACGCTGAAAGAGAATTGGTTTATCGGCGCTCGCACAGACTAAATGCGTCGTTGTTTTCGTCCACACGTATGCATCTCTTTGAGTAGCTCTTTAATTAAAATTTAAATATTGTATTAACATTATGCGTAGATGAAAATCTAATATAGGTCGTAGTAATTCGGAAGAAAAAGAAAAATCCGCACAGAAAATGGACATGGAGACATCCAAATGGGACAACAAGTGAAATTGATTTTATTATGTGTAACAAAAAATTCGTCATAGAAGACTGCAGTGTGCTAAACAAGTTCAACACAGGTAGTGACCATAGATTGGTGAGATGTAAGATGCACCTCAACACTAAACTTGAACGTGGCTAGCTCATAAGACAAACAAAATGTATTGACATTACCAACCTTCAAAAACATCATAATACCTTCAAGTTGGAACTGAAGAACAGATTCTCTGCTTTAGAAGGCCTAACATCGGAAGAAGTGGATATTTCTGAAGTTAACAGAAAACTAACCAAAGCCCTTATGGAAACAGCAACAAAATTAGCTGGGTCTAAGAACAAGTTGCATGTGAACAAATTATCAGGAAAAACCAAAATGTTGATGCAAAAAAGAAGAGAGATGAGGACAACTAAAGAAGATGTGACTTCCAAAGTGGAATACATAGAGCTATGCAAGACAGTACGAAAAAGTATCACTGAAGACGTAAGGAAATTCAACTGTGAACTAGTGAGGAAAGCAATTGAAAACAACCAAAACCTAAAGATAGCAAAGGGACATCTCAGTAAGGGAAGAAAACAGATTATGGCACTGAGAAAAAACGATAGTTCTGTAACAAGAAATAGAGGCAAACTTTTGACAAGAGTGAAAGATTTCTACTCCAAGTTATATATAAGGGATGATGCATGTACTCCAGACATCATGGAAGGTACCAGTACCAGAGTTCTTCCAGTCCTCCCAGCATAAGTTGCACATGCAATCAAGAGCATGAAGCGGGGAAAAACTCCAGGAGAAGATGGAATTACTGTAGACATCATACAAGAAGCAAGTGGAGAAATCGAAACAGTACTCGCCCAAATTTTCACTCGATGCCGTAATGAAGGGAAGATTCCTGAGGATTGGAACAACGCTATAATGATCCTGCTACATAAAAAAGGTGACATTGAGGATCTCAGGAACTACAGACCTATCAGCCTCCTATCAGTGGTTTATAAAATCTTCACTAAAGTTCTTTCACACCGTTTAAAGGTAACAATGGACATGGCTCAACCGAGAGAACAAGCTGGATTCAGGAGTGGCTACAGCACAATAGATCATATCCACGTACTGAGAGAACTAATTGAAAGAGCGAGGGAATATAAACTTCCATTGTGCATGGCTTTTATCGATTATGAAAAAGCCTTTGATTCGGTGAAACTATTAGCAGTTACAATGGCTCTGAAATCCTGCGGTATTGAAGATGCATACATTAATATTATTAATAACATCTATGAAAATGCAAGTGCAAAGATTCGGCTGTTTGAAAATACAACACACATAAAAATTGGAAAGGGAGTGAGACAAGGTGACACCATATCTCCGAAGCTCTTTAACGCCACATTGGAAACTGTCTTTCAATCACTGAACTGGGAAAACAATGGGATAAAGATTAATGGAGATTATCTAACCAACCTTCGTTTTGCTGATGACATAGTCATTTTTGCAACTACCCCATCAGAGCTGCAGAGTATGATCCAGGAACTTGCTGACAAGAGTAAAGAAGTGGGATTAAAAATGAACTTTCAGAAAACAAAAGTGATATACAATGGTTTTACAAGAAATGAAGATTTATCGATTGAAGGTGAAAAGCTGGAGATAACGAATACCTACATTTATCTTGGACAGCAGATATCAAGTGAGGGTCACATTGATGAAGAAATTAATCGACGTACAAAACTTGCCTGGAGAGCTTTTGGAAGAAACAGCATAATTTTCAAGAGCAATATGCCATTATGTCTTAAAAGAAAAGTGTTTGATCAATGCATCCTTCCAGTGCTTACGTATGGGGCAGAGACATGGACCTTAACTAAAAGAGACATACAAAGGCTGCAGACAACTCAAAGCAGCATGGAGAGGTGCATACTTGGTGTAACCAGGAGAGATAAGAAGAGGAACTCGTGGATCCGAAAAATGACAAGAGTGGAAGACATCATGATCAGAGTTAAATCCCTGAAATGGCAATGGGCTGGACATACTTCCAGAAGGACAGACCATCGATGGACAGCCGAAATTTTAGTTTGGATTCCAAGGGACAGGAAAAGACCCAGAAGAAGACCTAATGGGAGATGGGTGGATGAAATTCGAAGGTATGCGGGAGTGACATGGAGGAGACTGGCGTAGAAGTATGCGGGAGTGACATCGGGTGAAGTATGCGGGAGTGACATCGGGAGTGACATGGAGAAGACAGACCGTTGTGGAGGAAACTTGGGGAGACCTTCGTCCAGCAGTGGATTGATAATGGTTGACAATGATGATGATGATGACATCGGACGCTAAAAGAATTTGTTTATTCCGTCATAATGAAACTTTCCAAGAAACAGAATCTCAATTGCCAAATGGAAGGCAAAGAATGGCTTTACAAAGAGAAAGACAGTCGCCTGTTGAACGTAATAATCGTCTCTCTTTTGATTCGCCGTAAATTCTAAATTGCTACCGTGCAAAGCCGGGCCAGGTCGCTTGTACTTAAATAAAGTGACACCTCAGTGTATGTGTACCTTCAGTCCTTAAGGGAGTTAATGACCCGCAAAAATCCTATTGCCGACTTTTTTGCACTTGTGTCTCGTGGTTTTCTGAAGGCAATGGAATTAAATCTGAAAATACAAAGCGATCACCAGGCCATGATATTTGGAGATATTAGTTTTGTTCCTGCTTACGGCTGTGTCCATCGGTAATGAAATTTATTTCTAGCTTAGGATATTAAGCTCTACATGAAATTCTAATTGCGCTCTCCCATTTCTATTTAACAACCATCGGTAATCACGAAATCCCATAGATCAACAGGTCATGAAGTTCTTCGAGTTTTTTATTTCACATTTCCGTAGACGTGAAAGAGCATTCCGGAGAAGTAGTTCTTGGGAACATGCACAGAATAACATTTCCTGGTAAATGTCGATCCCAATTCGTTAACTTTTCTTTTTTATTTTGACGGCATGAAGTAAAACTAATTGAAGCAGTAGAAGAAGGCAAGTGACACCCCATGAGTTATTCATGTAAAATAGCAATTAACATTTGCATAATGGTTTTGTGTCTGGGCTGCAGCCTCACGCCGAGCAAGAATAATTTTCATTCGTATCTTAATCAGAGAAAATTAACTCTTAAAACTGAATGAATAATGCATCCATTGATCAAGGTTTGACCTACACCTCTAGTAAAAGGGAAACACGTCACTGGAGGACAGCATATAATCTAATCACTGACTGCTAAAATTGTCAAAAATGTCAGTTGAGAATTCGGCGATGTCTTTCCGTAAACCCGCGTTACTGGTCACTATACTTGGCATACTGTATTTGTTAATTCGAATCTGTGTACCAACAATGTTTCCTTACAGGACATTAAGGTGGTTCCACCGAAACACTCTGCCTTACGTTTCCCGATGGTAAAAACTATCTGTAGACATTTTCTTCGCAATTAATGTGTTCCCAAGGATGAAAATTTGCCCATCGATAAAACTTACTCTTAATTATAGCAATGTATACTTAATATTTGCTAAAACTTAACCCTAATTATATCAAATTTTACAAATCAGGATCTATCATAACTAACAAAATAATAGTCACAGCGAATAACAATGTCCAACGGAAAGAAACATTTTGGCTATTCCTTTAGCAGCGGAAATATAGTCGCAAATGGAAGTCAAATTGTACATTACTGGAAGATACAGAGCGTAAAACATTCACCATGCAGAACACTATCCGACGCAAAGAATGAAGTTATTCACTCTGACTCTCATCAAAATACGTGTGATCAGAATTTTTTTCCGGGGAGAGGACGGTAATGCATTTTTTATTCTCCCTACACTTTCTTAAGGAGGGGTGTAAAGAACCACTGTGAGCAGCTCTTAGGGCTGTAGGCTGTCACCTGTCCCTAACTTAGGGCGACTGGCTTCGGGGAGGAGTGAGACCAGCGCCGTGGGACATGTGCACTTCCCATACCTCACCTCGGATTCGGTCCCTGGCCCAGCTCGTACGACAAGCCAGAAATCGGCACTTCTGGCTGCTTGAGCAGCAGGACCGTTCCCTATCCAGCAAAAGCACAAGTGTTGGGAAACTGATAGCCACCAGCTGGTAGTGATACACCTGTGCCCATGGAAATTTGCCGCTGGAAGGATCCCTCTAAAATAAATTCGTATAAGTAGCTTTTTTCCCCTGATACATGTTTAGTGATTGATTTTTGATGCGAAGTGGAGTAATTGACAAATTAGTTACTTTTTAGCACGTCTTTTGTAAAAAAAGATCGTGCTTATGTTACTGGTTTGTCCGTCCGTCTGTACCCACGATATCTCAGCAACTATTAGTCCGATTTGAGCAATTCATTTTCCATTGGGGAGCCTGAAATATCCGAATGATGATCCTTCATTTCATTTTTTTTCACGATATACAATTTTGCCGCTGGAGGGCGTAAATGCAGATGATGTCGAATTCAAAAACGCGTTTTATTCCACATATTTGCTTCTAAATATCCGATTGAAAAAATTCTTCTATCTTTCGATTCCATTTATGTCAGAGAGTATTTTAGATATAGTTGCGTTTTTAAATTACGCATAGATTTTCCGCTAGGAGGCGTAAAAGTAAATTACATTTTTTCTGATTTCTTCTAAAACTCCGATTTGAAACATTTTTTCTTCAGCGGATACACCTCCTGATGGAAAGACTTTTGCATATAACTTCAAATTTTTGGTAAAGAATACTTTGGCCACCAGGGGGCGTAAGTGTTAATTTTTGCTTCTGATGTATTTGCCATAAAATCTGACCTAAGATATCGATTGAAAAAATTCTTTCGCGGACTCATACCACTCACATCGATAAACCTTTTCGGAATATTTTCTTCTTAAAATATTCCACAGTTTCTCCGCCAGGGGGCGTAGACATATATCTTATTTTTGTCAATATCTCTACTTCTAGAAGTCCGATTTGAAAAATTCCTTCTTTGTTGGATATTGTTTTCAGTGTGACATGTTTTTCATATAAATTCAAAAGTTTCAAGTAATTCATAGACTATCCGCTAGCGGGCGTAGAGGTAAATTGTGTTTCCCCTATATCCCTGTTTCTAAACCTCCGATTTGAAAAATTCTTTCTGCACCGGATACAGCTCCTGATGGGAAATCCTTTGCACATAATTTCTAATTTTTTGTAAAAAATGGTTTGGCCACCCGGTGGCGTAAGTCTTAATTTCCGCTTCTGACGTATTTGCAGCAAAATATGAGCTTCTAAAATCTCGATTGAAAAAAGTCGTGTGTTGACCGATACTACTCATGTCGACAAACTTTTTAGGAACATTTTCTTCTTGAAATAATGCATGGTTTCTATCCCAGGGGACGTAGATATATATCTTATTTTTGTCAATATCTCTACTTCTAGGAGTCCGATTTGAAAAATTCCTTCTTTGTTGGATAGTGTTTCCGATGCGAAATGTTTTCTCTATAAATTCAAAATTTTCAAGTAAATCATAGACTTTCCGCTAGGGAGCACAAAGGTAAATTGTGTTTTCTGCTTCTAAAACTCCGATTTGAAAAATTGTTCCTGTATCGCATACAAGACCTGATGGAAAATATTTTTCACATAATTTCTAATGTTTGGTAAAGAATGGTTTGGCCACCAGAGTGCATAAGTTTTTAATTTCTGCTTCTGATGTATTTGTAGCAAGATCTGGGCTCCTGAAAACTCGACTAAATTTTTTTTTCTTGGACCGATACCGTTCATATGGAAAAACCTTTTGAGAATACTTTCTTCCTAAAATAATGCATAGTTTTCCTACCAGGGGACGTAAAGTCACATTTTGTTTTTGTCAATATCTCTGTTTCTAAGAGTCTGATTTGAAAAATTATTTCTGTGTTGGAGAGCGTTTCAGGTGCGAAATGTTTGTAATATAAATTCATGTTTTTTCTTAATGTACAAGTCTGCAACCAGAGGGCGTAAGTTCACGATTTCGTTCACAGCAATATCTGCGGGATTAAAAACCCGATTGAAAAACTTCTTTCTTTCGTCAGATACTATTGTTTTCCATACCGGTTCCATTGACTTTGAATAGCTTTAATAAATTTAATTTGCGTCAGAACGGATTCAAAAGACATGCTTATTACACCCGAAAATTCGGTGTCATCTTTCTTGTTAAACTTGTATTCGCGCTCATACACTATATCCAAATTGAATTTTTCCAAATTTTTAGTAGTGTTTTTAAAGTTATTAAATATATGTAGCCCAAAAACATCTTTGATATTTTTTTAATAGGGGCAACAAAATTATGAAATTCAATGTATCACATGAGCTGTAGTTCTCAATATAGTTTTCATTATCTCTAAACTCTGTGTACATTCTTTACATGTGAGTGGCATAAGTAGTTTAGTTTCACTTTGATGTACAGTATGTACTATAGAAATATAGTTATCTGAATCTTGCAGTAAAAATACCAAGTTCAAGAGGTTCCTGGAATCGTCTTTTAACTCCAAAGACTAGTAGTTCCATTATTGATAACGTTTCACTAAAAATATTTATTACAATTTGGTATATAAGTTTTCAAATGTTCGTTGACTTGTGCTAAATTTATAAAATTAAAATCTGGAAAAACACATCAAGAAATGATAAAATACTAAGTTGAAACATCAAACCTAAACTCTATCACAGTCCTCTCTCTCACTTCCGTATGATCTTCGGAATCAGCAATGCATTTTTTTTTTTTTAGTATTTTATTTTTTAGTATCATTTTCAAGATGTTATGTGGAGGCTCCCAAAACGACCACAGTATATATACAGGGTGATTTAGCTAAGCGTGTACAAATTTCTGGGAGGGGTAGGTTGCACAAAGAGAAATGAGAACCACATACCAATGTAGGGTCGGAAACGCCATCTTCATGCGGTAGATGGCGTTGTTCGGCCGCGAGACTGCTCATACGTCCTTTCAGGATACCGCCATTTGTAAACCACCCGCAGAGGTAGTAGGATGGCTGAGTTCACGAACGCGGAAATGGCTGATATGCACCTCGCAGCGGACGAGCCGCCGTGCGACTGTACCAGGAACGGTACCCGATGAGACGAGTGCCAAACCACCAAGTGTTTGCACGGCGGCATCAGAGGTTATGCGACTTGCCAAAGCAATTGAACGAACAACACGTCCCTCAGTGGCTGCGCCGTGCAATGTGGTTCCAGCACGATGGGGCCCCCGCCCATTTCAGCAATGACGTTCGTCGGCACATAAACATGACATCTGGACATCAGTGGATCGGGCGTGGCGGTCCTGTTCGTTGGCTGGCAAGATCGCCGGACTTAACATGCCTTGATTACTTCATCTGGGGTTACATCAAAGGACTGGTGTATGACACCCCCGTTGAAAGGGTTGAGGACTTGTAGCACGCATTTCTGTAGCTGTTTTGGAAGTCCGAGACATACGCCAGGAATTTTCCAAAATGTACGTGATTCCATTCGCCGACGATGTCAAGCGTGTGTTACAGCTCATGGTCGCAATTTCGAACACATTCTGTAACCTCAATGCATTTCGCAAATGTCTTGTGAATAATAAAAAGTATTTTGTTCTCTTACCTGCTGCTCTTTCATTTCTCGTCCTCTCTGTACACTAGAACATGAAGATAGCGTTTCCGACCCTGCATTGCTATGTGATTCCGATTTGTCTTTGTGCAACCTACCTCTCCCAGAAGTTGGTACGCGCTTAGCTGAATCACCGTATGTATGGGAACTACCAATCATTGGTTCTCATACCACTGTCTACGTCACTGTCTGTCTCCCATGTCATATTTTTGCTATGTAGCAGATTGTTGCCCAACTGCTGTAAGCTGACTTGAACTTCTGGATCCTGGGTTGTACCTTCCAATGCTTGTTTATCATATGCTTTATTCTTTTGAGTGTATCTATGTTTTCTTTTTTGGCTTGCATTCTTGTTCTTCATTTAAAATTAATCTCCATGGGTATACTATCTATATGGTCAATCTTGTTAGAGTTTAGGTTCGATGTTTTAACTTCGTATTTTATCATTTCTTGATGGGTTTTTTTCAGATTTTAATTTTACAAATTTAATAAAAGTCAACGAACATTTGAAAACTTGTATACCAAATTGTAATAAATATTTTTAATGAAACGTTATCAATAATGGAACTACTAGTCTTTTGAGTTTAAGGATAATTCCAGGAACCTCTTGATTTTGGTATTTTTACTGCAGGATTAAGATAACTACATTTCTATAATACATATGTACATCAAAGTGAAACTAAACTACTCACGCCACACATGCAAAGAATGTGCACAGAGTTTGGAGATAATGAGAACTATATTGAGAAATATACCTTATGTGATGAGTTCTTCTGCACGTTAATATAAACCATATTCACTTGGTTTTTTTAATTTAATGTATTGGAGCCGCCCCGGTGGCACAGTGGTCTAAGCGATGGCATCTGACTATTCGTTCGAGATGAATCCGGGTTCGAATCACGGTGAGGCAGGGTTGTTGTGTTTGTCTTACGGCACTAGCTCTCTCCCTTCCCTGGAGCCAGTGGCCCTAAATTAGGGACGGGCGACTGTTTATTGCCAAGTGACTTACTCGCGGTGGTCATTAAACCCCCAACAAGTCAGTAAAATCATGCAATGCATTGATTATGATACGCTTTCCAACATACCAGAAATCATTACTCAAGTTATGAGGATAATGTCTGTAAAATAAATCTCGCTGTTGTGCAGTGACCTTTGACCCCATTCCGATGATATTAAAGAGAATTGGTTCAGTATACCTCCGGAACAACGTACTAAAGTTTTGTCGCAATCGAAGCATTTTTAGTCAAGTCATGAGGGTATGGAATAAATCTGGCTCCTGTGCCCTGACCTTTGACCCCATTTCGATGATATTCAACAGAACCAGTTCACCGTACCTCCGGAACAACATGATAAAGATTTGTCGTAATCGAAGCGTTTTTACGTAAGTTATGACGCATAAAGGCGATGGAATGGATCCCGCTCCTATGTCCTGACCTTTGACCCCATTTCTCCCATTTCACTAGGATTCGTCTCCAGGTTGTCCCCTACCACATACTAAAATTTCATCGAAATCGAACTATTTTTACGCGTTGTCGTGCGGACAGACAGACAGACGGACAAAGCTGGAGCGCATACGCTTCTTTAACTTACGGTTGGCAAGCGTAAATTAAAAAAAAAGCTATTCGAAAGTGGGGGCGATTGGAAACTAAAAAGAAATTTGTTTTTAAGGGTCTTGCTCCCCAAAAGTTACTACAAACAAAATCAGTATAAAAATTCTACCCAAAATGATTTTTTATTTTGTAAACTGCGGAGACCAGGGCGACCGCCCCGGTTGCCCCTATAGTCCAGCCGGCCCTGCTCTCAGGGAAGGTACCTTACCTGTTCCTCCTCAATAGCGTAAGGCATTTTGTTCTTACATTAAATTTCGCTAGGGTTCTGCCGTCGAGGAAAATGAGTGAAATGCTGCAGGGTGAGCCAAAAGTCACTATGCTGCTGGCAAGACAATACACGTAAAACAACTACAAGCGTACCTGCTTCAATGAATGCTGTAAATGGCCCCATCTTGTGTGTAGACATGCATCCACCACACGTCTGAACATGTTCTCAAAGACACGAGAGAGGTCCATTTACTTGTTCACAAAGGACATGATTGGAAGACCACATGTAACTGTTTTGGCTGTTCATATATCCCGATAAGTGAAACAGCATCTCATCGAAGAAAAACGTGACTTTCAGAATATCCTCTGCGTTGTCATTAACGAAGTCCTTTAACCATCTGCAATATTCCACTCGCTTATCGTAGTGTTGTGTTTTGGTCTGTGCGTTTCAGTTCGTGCACTGTTCTGATTTTGTACGGGTAGAGCTGCAGTCACGTCTTCAGTGCCCAACCGGTGCTGCTGTACGACACACCTGCTTTTTGTACCAATTTTTAAACCAATTTCTTTGGACTTTTAGTGATGCGAACGGAAATATCCTCCACCTTTTCATCTGTTAACACTCGCGGTCTACCGCTTTTCGGAGCATCTCTCACTGATCCGGTTTTACGAAACTTTTCAATTAACCGCCTGACTGCATTGCAGTGGGGTGCTTCAGTATCGGGAAATTTTTCTCTGTACTTACGTTTCACTTCGTCCGTATATTCACTTCCACTACGTAACATATGTTCAATCAGAAACACTCGACACTCAAGCGACAACACCACGTTCAACCGGCCCCTGTGACGCCTCACTACTAACTGATTCAATCACGGCCAGATGCCAGACGTCGGAAATATCGGCTGCGACATTCAGGGTCAAACGGTAGGATGCGCGTAACCACGCCCCAATCACACGAACATGCTCCGTTCACAATATTGCATGTACGTGCGCGGTAACTACACTTTATAGATTTCTTATTATTGTTTCTTATCACAGTACGTCAGGTGCAAGGGGACCTTGGGCTCACCCGGCATGATTGCCTCATTGCAAAAGACCGATGATTCGAAACTTGTGTTAAGAACATATTTAAACATAAAACGGTAATGCTGACATACCGTTTTTTTTTTTAGAGATGGGGTACCTTGATAACTTTCCCCAAAAGTGGGCCTCTCAGGATCAGCTTCCAGGGCTGTTTACGGATCACCAGTCCGCCACTGAATGATCTAGTCGAGTATGGTTTCAAAGCGTTTATTTAATTTGTTATACCCAACACGGGTCTATGATATGAAAAATAGCTTACATAATTTTTACAAATAAAGCTGGATACCCGGGGCGGATTAGCCCGCCGGGATACCAGCACATTTCCCGGTGGATCACTCGAGAAATGGGCCAATTTCTCGTATTTGTTTTTATTATTTTTCTGGAAAGAACGAATGATTATTTGTTCGTTCGTTTCAGAAAAATGGAACGAACGAGCTTATTTTCTGTCTGCGTTTATTTTCTTGAAATCAAACAAACGAAAAAAAAATGTTTATGTTGCGCGTTGGCTCTGAAATAAAATCGCAAAATTTTCTGTACTTACGTGAGAAGAAGTGTTCCGGACCAAGCACGGTATTATAAATTAAGTAAGCTAAATCTGACTACATTTAGACGTAGGTCATTGGATTTGGAACCTAGGGTCATTGGCAGTCCCTGCATTCTTTGTTCTACCCCCTTGTAACGTACCAGGAGATGTGACGTACCTGCCAGAAGGACGCACACGACATAAAGGCAGATAGTAGTCAGAAGAAACGTCCGCGTAGCTCAACTGGTAGAGTGACTTATTCCGGAATGAGGGGATCCGGGTTCGAATCCTGGTGTGGACAGAAATGACGGAGAAATATACTTCGTTATAATGGCGCCCGAACTATCCGGATGACCCGACCGTTCAAAATCTCGCATTGGTGTGATGTTATTTCCACACCGCGAGATAGGAAAAATAAGAGAATCCCTTCTCAAGCACTTCGAAAAAAAAAAAAAAATAATAAGGGGGAGATGATGTAACGTACCAGGAGATGTGACGTACCTGCCAGCAGGACGGACAAGACATAAAGGCAGATAGTAGTCAGAAGAAACGTCCGCGTAGCTCAATTGGTAGAGTGACTTATTCCGGAATGAGGGGATCCGGGTTCGAATCCTGGTGTGGACAGTAATGACGGAGAAATTTACTTCGTTATACCCTAACCAGCGCACAAAGCAATTATTCGACAGAGATATTCCGAAGTCTGTGTCACCTCCACATTTATCTCGAAAGAAACAACGATTTACTGGTACTGGCTCATTGGTCAAAATAATGGGTAAGTTAGTAAAATCATGCCATGTATTGATTATATGATACGCTTTCCAACATACCAGAAATCATTACTTAAATTATGAGGATAAAGGCTGTGGAATAAATCTCGCTCATGTGCCCCGACCTTTGACCCCATTTCGATGATATTTAACAGAACCGGCTCAGTATACCTCACATTTCCTTCACAATTAATGTGTTCCCAAGGATGAAAATTTGAACATCGATTAAAATAATTTCATATTATAACTTGGAATACGTAATATTTTCTAAAACATAACCATAATTATATTAAAAATCAATAACTTTTCCTTTGGTGGTGTTTAAATCATAAAAAAGATGGCGCGACCTGTACCTTGATGACGTCAGTAGACAAACAAATGTCGGATTGCATAATCATGGTTATGTTTTACAAAATATTAAGTATTCCATGTTATAAAATGAAGTTATTTTAATCGATGTTCAAATTTTCATTCTTGGGGGCGCATTAATTATGAAGAAAATGTGTACAGAAGTTTTTCCATTGGAAGTATAGGAAGCAAAATTACTTGACGTCCACCTTAATTGCATAGAAAAGTTATTGTGGCGTGTGCACATATGAACTTTCGGAATGATCTTCATGACGATTTAGTTGGAAATGGGGTCTTCAAGAAACACGTTTTTTTTTGGTTTTTTTTTTTTTTGGAGAGGGTTTCAAAACAAAGGTAAAAATATTTTTTTCAAATTAAAAAGTTATCTGCTACAACAGTGCGTTTTGAGTGTGGTTTGATGCAACATTTAATCATGAGGGTATTTCAAAAACATTTTCACTGCTAAATTGTTTCTAAACATTTGTGCAAGACGGAATTCGGTTTACAATGCATATTTCAGCAACTTTCAATCATCTACGATTTAACAGAATTTCTTTCATGGGAGAATTATGAGTTGCCTGGTTTGGTCGTCCTAATTCGCCCTAGCTGGATACATTGCGAACACAAAGTAGATCGATACACGAATTACCCAACGTGGTGCTCTGTCTTCTTGGACTTCTTACATTCCTCATCACTTGGTCTTGCCTCTCGTTTTGATTTTCTCCACTTTTGCTTGCCTTCATTCTGCAAATTTCGCGGCATTGTCGAAAATGCTAACCCGTTCACAAGAAAGCAATTTTTAAAAAATTTAGTTTAAATCACTGCCCAGCAAAAACACAAGTGTTTGGAAACTGCTGGCCAACAGCTGGCAGTGATGGGTCACTGCTGGCTGGAATCTGCCGCTCATGGCTTGGTAGCGGTCTGCTGGTGGCAGCCATTCATGGACCTGCAGCATCGCCGTAAATTTTGGGCCTCCAAGCATGTGCCACTAGTGGCCCGTAGCTGGCAACCGATGCAACTCCGACACCAGGTGGAAGCAACAGGACTGCGCATAAGCAACGCGTGCTGGGTCTCTCGTGGTACCAGTTAGTTGAAGACAACGCTATCGCCATCGTGTTATTTTAGTGGATGTTAAGGGGGGAAAAAAGCCATATGTAGAGAGGCGAACTGATTTCCTAAGTAAAGGCAACGTCGACGAAGATATCAGATTAAGCCATGAAATACTAGATTACAGCCATGAAGTGCACCCACTCCATTCCCATGAATAACAAGAAATAATTTCTGTATAATCTTTCCTTTTAACATACACTAAACCGCTTGAAACAACAGTCCTGGAAAAACATTAAAAAAACGTTTGTTGGGAAAAAGAAAAAAGAATTATACGCGTACAAAATTTATCAATTATTTGGAAAAGAAAAAAGCAACGCTATGTGGATATAATGTAGTCATCCATGTGTTGAATACGCACAAGACTGGGAGGAATTCGCTTCTAAAAATAACGAGAAGTAAAATAAAATATCTTTCCTCTTTAAAACAAATGTAGCTTCGGACAGCGGAAAGGAAAGATACAACGTCAAAAATGTAATAGAATGTGACATGAACGGGTAAATATATTAATTCAACAATCGCCTTTCAGGGCGACAAAGACAGCACAAAACTTTGGAAAGCGCCTTTAGGTTGGTACACTCCTTGAAAAGGAGTGAAGTTCCCTTAAGTTAAATAAAAAACTATCGTTACGTTAAAAAAATAAATTTATGAATTATATGAAACTGACTTTTATGAAAAACACCTCGCAGTATTGTAAAATTAAAGAGAACCATTTGATTACACGTTCCGCAAGAAAGAGACTCAGCTTCAAGCTAACGCTCGGGCATGTCATGTCAGTCCAGTTGGTAGAGCGCGCGCTTCCCACGCAGACATTCCTTGGTTATTTTCTAACAAGATCCAAACGGGCGTTTTTCTGGACCTGTTGAGAAAACTTCTCCGAAGTTTCGTAAGGAGGAAAAAAAGAATAGTTGTAACCTTGGGAAACTGCGATTATCCTTTACTTTTATTTTTTTATGGCTACTACTAGGGAATTGGCGGACAAGATTCGGCAAGCCATCAGCTACGTCACGTGATTGCCTGCTGCCACTGCCGAGAAACTAGCGGCCCACATTAGGCTAGCCTTCATTTATGCCACGTGCTTGGAGGGCCGCTGAAGGTCCACTTGTGGCAGCTGCTGCCTGTGATAGATAACTGATGGCCCTGTTGTGGCATATGACAATTGATGGGGGTGCCAGCTGCTGTTGGCCGCCTGGATATTTTATTGACGGTTCGGCAACGGCAACATAGCGCTGGGTCATTGCTGGCAGTGCTGGCTGCCAGGAATGGCCCAGTGCTGGCCCAGCAAGACTGTTTTTGCTGGGTGCTACCTGTTCTTTATACACTAACGGAAACAAAATCCCAACACCACGAAAAAATAGCTGTAGAGAAATGAAATGGCGGCAATACATTTGTATAGGTAACATATTTAATCGACTAAGGTTTCAAGATCACAGCTTATTGTAAGCGCGAGAAGAGCCATTTTAAATGTGAAATGCTGGTACATTAATAACCGGTGTAACCGCCAGAATGTTGAATGCAAGCGCGCAAACGTTCATGCATTGTGTCGTACAGGTGCTGGATGTCAGTTTGTGGAATGGAGTTCCATGCCTGTTGCACTTGGTCGGTCAATACAGAGACGGTCAATGCTGGTTGGGGGTGACGCTGGAGTTGTCGTCCAATGATGTCCCATACGTGCTCGATTGGTAAAAGATCTGGTGATCTAGCAGGCCACGGTAACATGTCGACACTCTGTAGAGTATGTTGGGTTACAACAGCGGTATGCGGGCAAGCGTTATCCTGTTGGAAAACACCCCTGGAATGCTGTTCATGAATGGCAGCACAACAGGTTGAATCACCAGACCGACGAACAACTGTGCCGTTAGGGTTGGTGGGATAACCACGAGAGTGCTCCTGCTGTCATAGGAAATTGCTCCCCAGACCATAACTCCAGGTGTAGGTCCAGTGTGTCTCGGCCGCAGACAGGTTGGTTGCACGCGCTCACCTGGCCTCCTTCTAGCCAACACACGGCCATCACTGACACCCAGGCAGAACAGGCTTTCATCAGAAAACACAACAGATCTCCACTCCGTCCTCCAATTTGACACCACTGACGTCGCAAACGGCAGTGGTCTGGAATAAGTGGAATGCACGCTACAGGGCGTCTGGCTCGGAGCTGTCCTTCAAGTAACCGTTTTGTAACAGTTCGTTGTGTCACTGCGGTGGCAACTGCAGCTCGAATTGCTGCCGCAGACGCAGTACGATGCGCCACGGCCATACGCCGTACACGGTGGTCTTCCCTCTCAGTAGTGCCACGTGGCCGGCCGGAACCCGGTCTTCTTGAGGCAGTATGTTCCCTTGACCACCGCTGCCAACAATCATGCCCAGTGGCTACATTCCTGCCAAGTCGTTCTGCAATATTGCGAAAAGAAAATCCACCTTCTCGTAGCCCTATTACACGACCTCGTTCAAACTCCGTGAGCTGTTGATAATGGCTTCTTCGTTTTCTTAAAGGCATTCTTGACTAACATCAACACACTACGTCGAATCTCAACTGTAACTAACGCTCACGAACGTTACAGCGTGTATTTACAGCAAACCTGCTTTGCATGTTCCGAGGGGCGCTACTAGCGCCACACGTATGTGCCGAGCGCGAAATTTGCATAGACGTCATCTTACAGATGTACTCTCACCGCCTATCAACTGTCGCTTATCTAACACAACTCCTTCTTGGTGTTGAGATTTTTTTTCCGTCAGTGTATATGCATTTTAGTTTTGATTGGAGGTTTAGCGATCACCGTGAGCAACTCAATGGGCTATAAGCAATCGCCCGTCCCTAATTTAGGGTGACTGGTTCCAGGGAAGGGAGAGAGCCAGAGTCGTAAAACAAACACAACATCCATGCCTCACCGGGATTCGAACCCGGATTCATCTCGGACGAATGATCAGAAGCTATTGCGTAGACCACTGCGCCACCGGGGCGGCCTTTATATATTTGAGTAGATCTCGTCGAGAACTTTAAAACGATACCACGCACAGTTGTTTTGCACTCAGGTTGTCCAGATAAACCGCGATATTTTCAAAAGTGTTTACAAGAAAACAATTTTTAAAATATTCAGTCAAAACCACTGCGAAATGTTCTTGTTATACACTGACGGAAAGTGAAAAAAGAACACCAAGAAGGAGACATCTGATACCAACGAAATTTATATTAGCATAATAACGGAATACGGAGGATAACGTGATCAAAACATTATGGCAAAATACAACTGTATTTGCTGGTAAATTGAAAAATAACATTTCCATGTAACATGGTTAGTACGAGGTTGAACCGCCATGAACTGCGTCACACTGTGCAATTCTGGCATGGAGTCTGTCGTACAGATGTTGGATGTAAGTTTGGGGTATTGAGTTCCAAGCATCCTCTACCTGGACGCGTAAATCGGGGATGGCCGTTGCTGGCCGTGGAGACCGGATAGGTCGTTGTCCCATAAAATCCCACACGTGCTCAATGGGGGACAAATCCGGTGAACGTGCCGGCCATGGAAGTTGTCTCACATCCTGAAGTGCATGTTGCGTTGCACGTGTCGTGTGTGGGCGTGCGTTATCTTGCAGGAAAACACCACGATGGACCGACCTTACAAATGGCACAACAACGGGCTGAATGATGTTGTTGATGTAGGAGGTGCTGTTTAACGTACTCGGTACAAACACTAGTTGTGTACGGGAGTGATAGCTGATCGCTCCCCACACCAAGAGACCAGGTGTAGGCCCTGTGTGTCGCTGGCGGATGCAAGAAGGGTGGAGACGTTCCCCTGTGCGTCTGCGAACACGCATACGGCCATCGGAGGCTCCCAAGCAGAATCTGCTTTCATCGCTGAACGCGACAGATCGCCATTGCGTTCTCCAGTGCAGACGTTGGCGACACCACTGCAGCCGTTCCTGACGGTGGGCTGCAGTCAGAGGTACACATGCCAGAGGCACACGTGCACGTAGTCCTTCATTCAGTAGACGGTTGCGGATTGTTCGCACAGTCACCTCAGGTGCAACGGCAGCTCGGATTTGCGTCGCAGTGGATGTTCTGCTTGACAACGCCGCTCTTCTTATGTGTCGTTCGATCCGCTCATCAGTCCGTCTGTGACTCCCGGTTCCACGTCTTCTCGTGTGGGAATGTTCCTCGGACCATCTTTGCCACCATCGTACCACCACCGATACTTCCCGTCCAATTCGCTCCGCTATACGACGATACGACCACCCGGCCTCGCGGAGTCCGACTAGACGACCTCGCTCAAAGTCCGATAACTGCTGAAATCGTACACGTCTTCCATGTCCAGGCATTGCACCTTCTTCAGAGTCTTCGCACGTGTCCGTACGCCGACGACTGATTTCATTCACTTCGCCGTACTCCTTAAATACCACCGACGATAATTTGCATATTATGACGTGCTGTGGCGTAAGCACTCACCGGTCCCGAAATTAACATCACACCTACGTAAACTAGACCCCATTAACATATGAAAATTTCATGATCATCCACCAATTCCTTCTTGGTGTTCTTTTTTTACTTTCCGGCAGTGTATATGAATAGATCTCGTCGAAAACTTTAAAACGACACCACGCACAGTTGTGTTGCGCTCACGGTTGACGAGATAGACTGAGTCAAACACGGCGGCACACGCAGAAATATTGTATCTCCTCTGCGCACAAGGAGCTAGGGGAGCGTGACGCGCACGATGTATTGCGCAGTACGCGAATTGGACTCCATACTGTTTACGAATATGTTAACGCGATTAGTGTACGGCACGTATTTTTAACTCTATAATATTTTCCATTGGGACCTATTTTTCGCAGAGGCTGTCGGCCGTAAGGCGATCCATACTATCCGCGGAGTTAGACGTAGTCCTACGTCAAAAGGATGGTTGAAATTGTTCCTTTAAGAGCAGATATGCACATTCGCTTTAATGTGAATATGTAAATACACATTAAAGCGAATGTGCATTTTTTTTTATTGAAGGTTTAATGACCACCGTCGTGAGCAACTCAGTGGGCTATAAGCAGTCGCCCGTCCCTAATTTAGAACTACTCGTTCCAGGGAAGGGAGAGATCCAGCGCCGTAAGACAAACACAACATCCATGCCTCACCGGGATTCGAACCCGGACCCAGCTCGGATGAATGATCCAAAGCCATCGCTTAGACCACTGCGCCACCTGGGCGGCAATGTGCATTTGCACACGCACCGCTCTCGTGTGAAAAGTATGCATTATTTTAAAAACAAAATGTACGTAGAAAGTTCTTCGTAGTGTATATTGAATCCGACTGGAAAAAAAAATTCAATTAAATTTTTAGAACAGAATAGAACTGACGGATTTTCCGACGCTGATAGCAGGAGTTGTGTTCTTTGTATGGTAAAAGACATACTAAAAATTCCAATACTATTAACATCCCTCGGAATGCAGAAAAGCAAAAGCTATGTTGAGAGCTTTTCAAACTGAACCATCTTTGTTTTATATTCAAGATACGGGCAAATTGCGCGGAACGGGAATCTAGGCTGTAAGTCCCTCAAGACGGGAAGTCCAAACGCAATGTCACATCAACTGCAAATGCTGTCATGTCAGTCAAGGTCGCGATCACGTGGTATCTTTTAATCGTCTGTATCTGGCGATGGCGAAAAAGATGCACGTTTCGCACCACTGATTTCAGCATACTGTAGTATTTAGTCACAATTTCTCAGTTTTCCTGTAGCGGAAAAGTTTTGGCAACGTTAAAAATAGCAAGATGTCCTATTATCTCGCACAGATGAAAATTCGCTGCTGAAGATACTTTTTATTGCATTTAATAAAATTCAATTATACATCATTGTTTTGGAAGTCGAAATCAGAGAAAATTGTATATTTCTCAAAACTATCCTGACCAAAATTTCCTTCTAGAAATGATTAATGTTTTTTGAAGACTGTCACAACCACTTATTGGTGCCTTCAAAAGGAAGCGTGCCGCCCCGGTGGCGCAGTGGTCTAAGGCGCTGGCCTCTGATCATTCGTCCGTAAGGGGTCCGGGTTCGAATCCCGGTCAGGCATGGATGTTGTGTTTGTCTTACGGCGTTGGCTCTCTCCCTTCCCTGGAACCAGTGACCCTAAATTAGGGACGGGCGACTGCTTATAGCCCATTGAGTTGCTCACGGTGGTCGTTAAACCTCGAATATCAAAAAAAAAAAAAAAAAAAAAAAAAGGAAGCGTTAATGGTAGGAGAAGAAATGTTATAAAGTGCGTTACATATTAAACCTGAAGTTTCAAAATATTCAGCAGCTTTCTTTAAAAGAATGCTTTAGAACTAATATATAGTAAATACACACTTGAAGTGCCGAGCGTCATGGGATACGTCCCTAATATCATGTAGGACCTCCTCTAGCCCGGCAAAGTGCAGCAACTCGACGAGGCATCGATTCCACAAGTGACCAGAAAACTTCTCTGGAGAGATGTTAGGCCATGCCGTCTGAACAGCCGCCTACAGTTCCCTGGTATTTGTAGATGCAGGATATTGGGTGCAAATGGACCTTTCCACCACGTCCCATAAGTGCTATATTGGGTTCATGTCGAGCGAACGTGGTGGCCACACCATCTGTCGGAACTGTCTAGAATGCTCCTTGAACCAATTTTGGACAACTTGGGCCCGACGACATGGTGCATTGTCCGCCTGGAGAAACCCATCGTTGTTGGGGAACATGAAGTCCATGAAGGGCTGCAAATGGTCACCCAGCAGAACAACAAAGCGATTCCCGGTTAATGACGCATTTACGTGGACCAGACGACCCCAACCGTGCAACGTAAAGCACGTGTATGGAACCACTACCAACTTGCACAGTGCCTTGTTGACAGCTTGAGTCCATGCCCTCATGGGGTCTGCGCTACACCCGAACCTAACCATTAGCTCGTAACAACTGGTAGCGTGACTCATCGGACCAAGCCACGTGTTGCCAGTCTTCCAGGGTCTAATTACCGTATTCACGAGCCCAGGTGAGGAGCTGTGTCCGATGTCGTTGTGCTACCAAAGGCACTCTGGAGGGTCTTCTGCTCCCATACCCCATAGATGCTAAATTACACTGCACTGACTTGATGGATATGTCTCTGGTATCTCCTGAATTGAATGTGGATGTTATTTGAGCCAGTGTCGCTTGTATGCTGGTATGGACAATCCTGATCAGACGACGCTGGTCACGGTCATTCAGCATCCGTGGTCGGCCACTGCGCTGTCCACGGTAAGTGGTAACGATTCCATGAGTTATTGTCGGTACACACGTGACAACGTGGATCGAAGAACGTTGAATGTTCGCACAACTTCGGAAATTGTCCCATTCGTCTGGCTCTCACTAGCATGCCTCTTTCAAACTCCGGTAATTCATGTCGGTTTGTCATAATCCTGCTGGCTGTTGTTCATCTTGACTCACGAGATTACACCTCGCAGCTGAAAAAAATCGTAATGTGTGTCGAAGCTTTTATAAGACGGCAGCTCCAGTTAAAAATGTGCGTCCTGCTATCCTATGATTCTTGGCACTTCAGTGTCATCATCATCGTCCCCATCAGCAACCATCTTCAATCCACTGCTGGACGCAGGTCTCCCCAAAGTCTCTCTTCCACCTCTCTCTCTCTCTTTCTCTCTCTGTTGATCAATTCTTTTCTGTGTCACTCCGACATGCTTTCAAAGTTCACCTGCCCATCTTCCACATGGTCTTCTTCTAGGTCTTTTCCTCTCCCTTCGTGGTCAATCAACTTCAGTCAACCCTCGATGTGCCGCCCCTTGATTTATCGCCACCCTTGTATAACATCAGACTTTCGGCCTGAACAGAAGTGTTCTATATACACGGCTAGCCACCCAAAATGCAACACCAAGAAGGAAGCATCCGATTGGCCTGAAATTCGTAGCATGCGTCACCCGCGAGAGGAAATGCAAACGATTAGCATTGCAGGGCATATGCAAATCATATGCGCCCAGCACGCCACCAAGAAGCACTATAAGAAGGGTGGACAGAATGCGAGGTGTAAGTAGTGGAAGTGTGTTGTGCTGCCGAACCTGTGCATGGGAAGCTTCCTGATGCCTCGTCGCAGAATACGGCAGTCATTCCAGCACGTTTCGGAGTTCGACAGAGGACGAATACTGGCTTATCGCGACAGCGGTTTATCGTACCGAGACATCGGCGCCCGTATGGGACGACATCCAGCCACAGTAAGGCGAGTATGGATTCGG
This sequence comes from Macrothele yani, assembly GCA_039090855.1. Taxonomy (NCBI): domain Eukaryota; kingdom Metazoa; phylum Arthropoda; class Arachnida; order Araneae; family Macrothelidae; genus Macrothele; species Macrothele yani. The sequence continues at coordinate 9,956,690 of CM077022.1, read as the reverse complement.
TTAGTGCAGGAGGGACGGACGGACCGACGTGAGCAATTGCCGCGGCACACCACCGAACGAGAGGACCGGCATGGTGTGCAGCGGGCATTGACGGCTCGCACCGTCACACCACGAACGTTAGCGCAGGAATTAGGGATTGTTGCGCAACAACCTGTGTGAGCACGTACCGTTCGACGTCGTCTGCAGGAGCAGGGACTTGTCGCACGGCGCCCATTTCTCCGATTACCATTGACGTTATACCACCGGCGAGTGCTGCGGCAGTGGGCCGTTGAACGCCGCACCTGGACTACGGAATGGCACGACATTGTCTTCTCCGACGAATCCCGCTTCTGCATGCAACACCACGATGGTCGGATCCGCGTGTGGCGGCACCGCGGCGAGAGACTGTATGATGCCTGCATTATGCATCGCCATGCCGGTTCATCGCCTGGAATTATGGTTTGGGGCGCAATTGGATATGACACCCGCTCCTCTCTGGTACGCATCGCCGGTACACTCAACAGCCACCGCTACATGTCCGACGTTTTGGAGCCTGTAGTCCTCCCTTACCTGCAGGACATGCCAGCGGCCACGTTTCAACAGGACAATGCGCGCTCGCACGTGGCACGCATCGTACAACAATTCTTCACGGCCCGCCAGGTTTCACTGCTGCCGTGGCCAACCTGTTCTCCCGATATGTCACCCATCGAATACGTCTGGTCGCTGATCGGCAACCGAGTGGCCCAGCAAGCAGCACCCGCGGCCGACATACCCCAAGGCCACATCCAAAGCCTCTTTCGTTCGATGCCGCGGCGTGTAGCGGCCGTTATTGCCAGCCATGGGGGCCACACGAACTACTGATGCCTGCGTGTTCCGCAAGTCGCACGGGCCTGTAAACTCAATCGTTTCATCTTTATATCTGTTGTTATGTGTCCAGTAAACCTGGCTTTGCTATCTCGTGTCCTTCTTGGTGTTGCATTGTGGGTGGCCAGCAGTGTAAAACATCCTTTGATCACTTAATATACCATCACACCCTTGTCATTCGCCAATCTCCGATATTCACCGAAGAGCCACAACATTATGAAAATCTGCCTAATATGATGTTGCTTCTCCACGTGCAGTCGAAACAGTTTTTACCCTGCAAGGCATGGATGCCACAGTATTTCTAAAGGTCACTTGTGGTATCTGATACCAACACGTTACCAGCAGGTCATTTAACTCTTCGAAGTTACGTGGCTGAGCCGCTATATGTATCTCTTCTGTTGGCTCACAGTATCTCTTCTGTTGGCTCTTACCATAATAGCTTTCGCTTACCTTTAGCATCGACGAGCCTTGGTGAGCGGAAATGTAATGGAAGGCCTCTGTCAACAACTTCAAGAGACGACCGTTAATAGGGCTCGAAGAAGAAAAACTGCCAAATCCGTTCGGATCTTATAGCAGAAACAGGAAATACGAGATCCAATCAAAAGGTCCCGAGATTAGGCCGCTATACAACAAAATACTTACGTTACTTAAGTTTGGCTATGATCTTCCTCAACGTAGTCTCCTTAGGCAGCAATACTCCGCTGCCAGCGTTTTTTGCCATTGTTGGAACGCCCCCTGGAAGTCCTGTTCGCGAATCATGTCAAGCACCGTCTGCGATTCGTACTGGATCTCGTCCACGGTTTCCAAACGGCGACCCTTGAGCTTCACCTTCATTTTCAGGAACAGAAAGAAGTCGCAGGGTGACACATTTGGCGAGTAAGGCTGGTGAGGAAGGATAGTTATGCTGTTGCGGCTGCAAGACTGGCGTGTTGCTAACGCTCTGTGAGCTGCTGCATTGTCGTGATGGAGCAGGAAATCGCCCCTGTAGCACATTTCAGGTCGTTTGCGGCGAATGTCTTCTCTAAGACGCCCGCAGAACATCGCAGTGAAAAAGGGCGGTGACGGTTTGGCCCTGGGGGACGAATTCACGGTGCACAACCCGACGAATGTGGAAGAACACGATTAGCATGCTTTTGGTTGCGCTCCGGACCTGTCGGGCCTTCATCAGTCATCAAGATGCCGGGCTCTTCCACTGTGACGACTGTTGTTTGGTCTCCGGGACGTAACCGTAGACCCAAGTCTCGTCCCCAGTGATGGCCCGAGACAGGAACGTTGGTTAGTTCACCACCTGCTGACGAAGATCTGGACAGGAGCATCTTCGGTTCGGGATTTCAGAATCTTTGGCACAAACTTTACAGCATTACCGTGCATGTTCAAAACCGACATCAGAATTTCTTGCACTGTTCCGTATGACACATTGAGGATGGTAGCAATGCCTTGAATGGTTCTCCGACGCTCCTCATGCACCAGTTCTCTAATTTTGTCCACATTTTCGGAGGTTTTGCTTGTGGACGGTCGCCCTGACCACTCGTCGTCTTCCAGTGCCGTTCTGCCGTTCTTGAAGCGCGAGCGCCATTCACAACACCTCGCACGACTCATTGCTTCATTGCCGTAAGCCTGCCGCAACATTTCATGCGTCTCCGTTCCCGATTTGCCGAGTTTGACGCAGAATTTGATGTTTGCTCGCTGTTCTATTTTGCAGTCCATACTGAAATCACAGCTGTGTTCTGCACGTGGTCACCAAATATCGTGTAGCACAGCTCCCGATGTTCACAGAACGACGCCACTCGGCACAATGACTCACGAAGATCACTGCCTACGACCGCTGCTCGCGTATGCGCGTACTGCCATCTGTTGGCGCGCTACGTACCTAGTCGCGGAACTTTTTGATCGCACTACGTATTACTGAAAGTCAAAATGAACGATGAAAAGGAGTTTATTTACACTAAAGTAAAAGTTGAATATTAAAATCGCATCACTAGATCTTTCATGCTGGCTCCCAGCACATCCCCAGGTGAATATTAAAATGAGATACTGTAAAAAAATGTGATAGAGTCCACCGTGGAACGCCACTCTTATTTACACATCACGTTCAGCTCCCAAGTGATTTCAAGGAAACGTCACCACACTCTGACCAATGGTAGTTGTGTCTTAATTACACTACCGGAAAGTGAAAAAGAACACCAAGAAGGAATTGGCGGATGATCATGAAATTTACATATGTTAATGGGGTCGAGTTTACGTAGGTGTGATGTTAATTTCGGAACCAACTGGTGAGCGCTTACGCCACAGCACGGCATAATATGCAAATTATCGTCGGTGGTATTTAAGGAGTACGGCGAAGTGAATGTAATCAGTCGTCGGCGTACGAACACGTGCGAAGATTCTGAAGAAGCTGAAATGCCTGGACATGGAAGACGTGTACGATTTTAGCAGTTATCGGACTTTGAGCGAGGTCGTCTAGTCGGACTCCGCGAGGCCGGGTGGTCGTATCGTCGTATTGCGGAGCGAATTGGACGGGAAGTATCGGTGGTGGTACGATGGTGGCGTAGATGGTCCCAGGAACACTCCCACAGGAGAAGACGTGGAACCGGGAGTCACAGACGGACTTATGAGCGGACCAATCGACGCATACGAAGAGCGGCGTTGTCAAGCAGAACATCCACTGCGACGCAAGTCCGAGCTGCTGATGCCCCTGAGGTGACTGTGCGAACAATCAGCAACCGTCTACTGGATGCAGGACTACGTGCACGTGTGTCTCTGGCATGTGTACCTCTGACTCCAGCTCACCGTCATGAACGGCTGCAGTGGTGTCGCCAACGTCTGCACTGGAAAACACAATGGCGATCTGTCGTGTTCAGCGATGAAAGCAGATTCTGCTTGGGAGCCTATGATGGCCGTATGCGTGTTCGCAGACGCACAGGGGAGCGTCTCCACCCTTTTTGCATCCGCTAGCGATACACAGGGCCTACACCTGGTCTCCTGATGTGGGGAGCGATCAGCTATCACTCCCGTACACAACTAGTGTTTGTACCGGGTACGTTAAACAGCACCTCCTATACATCAACAACATCATTCAGCCTGTTGTTGTGCCATTTGTAAGGTCGGTCCATCGTGGTGTTTTCCAGCAAGATAACGCACGCCCACACACGGCACGTGCAACGCAACATGCACTTCAGGGTGTGAGGCAGCTTCCATGGCCTGCACGTTCACCGGATTTGTCACGTGTGGGATTTTATGGAACAACGACTAATCCGGTCTCCACGGCCAGCCACGACCATCCCCGATTTACGCGTCTAGGTTGAGTATGCTTGGAACTCAATACCCCAAACTTACATCCAACATCTGTACGACAGACTCCATGCCAGAATTGCACAGTGTGACGCAGTTCATGGCGGTTCAACCTCGTACTAACCATGTTATATGGAAATGTTATTTTTCAGTTTACCAGCAAAAACAGCTGTTGTTTGCCATAATGTTTTGATCACGTTATCCTCTGTATTCCGTATTATGCTGTATAAATTTCGTTGGTATCAGACGTCTCCTTCTTGGTGTTCTTTTTTCACTTTCCGCCAGTGTATTATTGGGTGAGTTCTGAAGTAATATTCGGGTTAATAATTTATTTGGTCCTTGCTGTACTAAATTAACGATGTCCAAGGTGGAGGTATGAATCTGGGTTCTTTATCATTACAACATTTATCAACACGATTGACAATGTGTAAACTCTCCGCTGGCAAAGTCTCACTCCTGTAGTTGTAACTTGAAATAACTCCTGCGTCATTCAATAGAGGGATGTGGGCTCCCTGGTTATCTAGTCTTGTAAGTGCGATAGAGTTTGAATGTGTTTTAACGGGTGCAGAAGAAGTGGCCACCCGGAAAACTTGCCAAAACAATTTTTAGGGGCCGTATAAAAATTGCGTTTTTGACCGCTTAGTGGTCAAGACCCCAGAGGTTTGTTATCTGAGTCATATAAAGTTTCCGTAAGTTCGTCTTTTCTTAATTGCAATAATTAATGTAATTCTTCATTAAAAATGTTTTTGATCTACAACTCAACAAAAGATTTCAGGGTTCACAAACTACAAGTCCGAAAATTATCTGATGGCATGTGCTGACTCATGAAACATGTGTGTGTGTGGGGGGGGGTAATACGAAAAGCGTAAACTATAAAGTATTTCTGGTCCAAAAGGTAGATTTTCAGCCTTTAGCAGCTACAACTCAAGAAATTATCTCAGGGCATGTGCCTACTCCGGAAATTTGTCGAAGGTGGTGGAGGTAATTTCAAAAGTGTAAACTATATAGAATTTCTATGTAAATACATATATTCGCTGCGTACCTAGTCTCGGAATTTTTTTTATCACACTACGTATGGTATTTGTTCCACGGTGCAAAGCCGGCTTCGTGAATATACCAGAATACCGACGGTGTGCGTCTCCCTCAAATCTTATAGTAAAACAGAGCGTTTCCTTTGGGGCCACAGTCATGTCAGCTGGACTAATGATAAATGGAGCTTTGCTTCCTATACAGATCATTCAGATCTGCTCTCCAAAGTGATTCCAGATGAAGACTTATCTCAAGAAAACCAAGAACACGCCATTATCATTTAAACGTCTTATAAAGAAAAACGTACGGTGGTCATGATGCGCGCGGGCTTATATTTGGATTGCCGCCCGTACACTGGTGTGCAAACATTAAGGACGAAGAGGAGAAATTAGCATAACAGCGGAACGAGCAGGCAGAACGGACCGAAAGACCACTCAGGACATAAACTAGGGCCCGGTACGGTAGGGCATGCGCATATATGCAGCATGACATAGGGGGAGTGTCGGAAGGGTATAAAGCACACGGGCGGTGTACGCTCAGCAATTCGGTGAAAGTTATTGCACGGTGTACATCGGTTTGAACGACGTCGAATTGCTGCCACCGTGTGATATGGCCAACAGGCAATCCCGTGGACGACATCTGGATGACTTTACCTGAGGTCGTGTCATTGGGAAGCTGGAAGAAGGTCGAAGTGTGACAAGTGTGGCCGAGGATTTCGGAATCGCTCACAGCATCGTTTCACGAGCTTGGAGAGCATTTTAAACGACAGCAGCAGCTGTCCGAGAGTTTAGCAGTGGTCGTCCATCAGCAACCACGGCGGCGGACGACCGGTATATTGTCCGACAGGCAAGAAGAGACAGACGGCAGACAACGGGAGAAATTGCAAGGCACATGCAACAGACAACTGGACGTCCGTTATCGTGTTTTACCGTGCCCAGGAGGCTGTAAAATGGTGGTCTATTTGCACGAAGACCAGTACGGTGTGTGCCATTAACGCCTGCTCATCGGAGACGGCGGTTTCTGTGGTGCCAGGAACACAAGAACTGGACACATCAGCAATGGAGTCGAGTTCTCTTTACGGATGAGAGCCGATTTAGTCTCACTAGTTATTCTGGACGTATACACATCTGGAGAGAGCAGGGAACACGCAATCACACCTCCAACATCATCGAAAGGGACCGGTTTGGAGGTGGCGGAGTTCTCGTTTGGGGAGGTATCATGCTTGGTAGCCGTACTGACCTCCACATCTTCCAAGGAGGTTCAGTCACTGGTGTCAGCTATTGTACCGAGGTTCGCATGCCTTACGTGCGTCTGTTTAGAGGTGCTGTGGGTCCTGAGTTCCTCTTCATGGACGACAACGCTACACCTCATCGTACCGTGGCTGTCGCAGAGCTGTTAGGGAAAGAAGATAATCAACGCATGGATTGGCCCGCAAGGTCCCCGGACCTAAATCCAATCTAACACGTGTGGGACCTTCTCGGGAGACGCTTGGCAGCACGTCACCAGCCGCCAACTACGATTCCGCAGCTGCGATTGGCGCTGCAAGAGCAATGGGCCGCGATGCCTCCCTTGACAACCTCGACCTCAGCATGGACAGACGTTGTAAATCCTGCAACGCAGTCAGGGGTGATACTAAAGACTGGAATTTTCTTGGTGGCTGCCTGTCACATGGACGTTTCTGTCTTCTGTCCAGTTGTGCTCGAAGCTACCTTTTCAATAAAGTGCCTTTGCATCCTTTGGATTCTTTGTTTGGACGGTTTTGCTCACTTGTCCCATATTCTTACATCTTGGGGATTTTATAGTATGATTTGAGTCGATGTGGAGCACTTCTGCACGACGTTACATTCGAAAAACCGTCTCGTCCCTAATTTTTGCACGCCAGTGTATATCTATGTGCTACAAACCGCCTATACGGATGTACAGATTAATAGGAAAGGCCTTTAGGCCTTATGCAGGAACAGTTGGTGAAAATGTGCAAAATAATTCACGGTCTCGCTGAGCCAGATCTGTTGACCAACGTTTTGAGGAGAACATCATCAAACATATAGTCAAGGAATGCTTATGGCGTAGTAAATCCGTTTATTTTCGTGGTGTAATATGCATAAAGATTCGCCAAGGTTTTACTCTTCACTGGGAGGCTTTTTCAAGGCATTGTGGAATTAAAATGCAGGGAATTAGAACACGTAAGAAACAAAGATGATTTTTTGAAAATAACGTGAGCAGTATTACGTGAGATTTTATCAAGCAATTATAGGGTGTGCCGCGATGTGTTTAAATCTTTTAATAACGTATGCCAAACCATTGGTAGTTCGATAGAGACCATTCCACTGCATGCTATTTTGCTGGAAAAGATTTCGACTGTTTCCCTGATGGCAGTTTCTTTAACGTTCGTGTAAGGCAGTGGTGGCCAACTTTTTACATACCATGCGCCAATTTTTTCACGTATGAGTTCAGATGCGCTATAAACTCAAGTTTGGGGTTGAAAAATAGGGATAGGGGTAGGACATTCTTCGCTTAGGGGAGGAAAAGGAATAACTCAATCACGCAATTAAGTTTATTATTTAATTTACACCAGTTCAAAAGACACGTTTATGGGAGCACCAATCTACAATAGTCAGAAATGATCATTTCTGTTTACAGACGTAATCGACATTTTTAAATGATTTAGTTATTGTTTGTAAAACAATATCTATTACAGCTGTCATTATTTACCATTAATGAAACTTTTGAGCGTGTTTGGATTTCGCTACTCTTTCAATGTTTGGTGTTAAATTTGTTACTGAGAGCAGCAGAGAATTCTTCAAATTTAAATCAGTTATTCGCGACCTTGTTTTGCTTTTAATCAAGTTCATGGACGACGAAAATGCTTGTTCACATCTGCATGTCGTTCCAAAGCGACATATATAACTTTTTGCAAATTTTCGTAGCTCTGGGAAATGTTTCCAGGGTAATGAACGCCAGAAATTAATTATGTCAGAATCATTTTGATCTGGAAAAAGCTCATCAAATTTCATTTTTAATAATGAATTTGTTTTTAAATCAATCACTTCCATTTGTATGTTACTAGGCATCTGCATTACGTTTTGTTCACTAAGTGAAAATGGGTTTATAAATGCGAGCATGCAGTTTTCTTCTTTAGCAAAATCATGAAAACGACTTTCAAATGACCCTTGCAATATCTTGATTTTTTCAATATATTTGGTCAAATTGCTATTATCCGCAGCACATTCACTCTGCTCTTTCAAGTGTGGAAATTGAGTCAAATCCTCATTTTCTAACTGAGAGATGAACAGTTTTAATTTCATTTTAAATGAACTGATGCTGTTGACTAAGCTAGGAAATAATTTATTCTTGCCTTGTAGTTTTAAATTTAGATCATTGAGATGGCTAGTAACGTCAACTAAAAATTCCAAAACAAATAGCCAGTTGTTGTCCAATAATAGTGTTCTTTCATCAAGTACTTCATTTTCCTGTTCTAAAAAATTAGAAACCGCTTTTTTCAATTTCCAAAATCTACTCAGAACCTGTCCTTTAGAAAGCCAGCGTACCTCACAATGAAGGACAAGTTCACCATATTCCAAATCTAACAATGGACAGTATTCTCTGAATTCTAGTCTGTGTAATGCTCTTGCTCTAATTTTATTCACACATTTCACAACCGGTAGCATAACATGCTGCATATTTAAAGTTTTCCCACACAGTTGCTCTTGGTGTATAATGCAGTGATATTTAAATACAGGACGGTTTAAAAAATTTTCAAGCAAAGTTGTAGTACCATTGACTTTACCTATCATTGACGGCGCTCCGTCCGTACACACACTGATGAGTTTTCTATAATCTAATTTGATATTTTCTAGGCATGATTTTACTTTTTCAAATATGTCTGATCCTCTCGTTTTACCATGCAATGGCTCCAGACTGGCAAGTTCTTCAAAGACATGAAAATTATCATCAATTCCTCTTACAAAAATGGTTAACTGGGCAACATCACATGTATCCGTTGATTCATCCAAAGCTAGAGAACAGAAAGTACAAGAATGGACAAGGTCTTCCAGTTGCTGAGATACATCCTGAGAGAGTTCCTCGATACGTCTCGTAACTGTCTGCCTTGATATAGCAATTTCGTCTGCTTTCCTTTCAATACCTTTATTATCAAGATGGCGTGCAAATATTTGGAGACAAGGCTTCACAATTTCTTCCCCGTCAGAAAAAAGGTTTTTTTTTTTTCGCCAATGCTAAAGCAATTTCATATGACGCTTCTGTCATCGCCAAGTCTTCACAACTTACTTTAGCAAATATATTTTGTCTTCTACGGATTTCTTCCTTTTTCTTAGTCACATATTCTTTTCGTAACTCAGACCCAAAAACAAGCTTCATTTTTTCTTCTATGTTAGTCTGCTGCTGTGTTTTATAGTGTCTATTTTTTTTTATTGGAGGTTTAACGACCACCGTGAGCAACTCAATGGGCTATAAGCAGTCGCCCGTCCCTAATTTAAGGTCACTGGTTCCAGGGAAGGGAGAGAGCCAGTGCCGTAAGACAAACACAACATCCATGCCTGACCGAGATTCGAACCCAGACCCCTTACGGACGAATGATCAGAGGCCAGCGCCTTAGACCACTGCGCCACCGGGGCGGCATAGTGTCTATTAAGATCATGTCTTCTATTATGTGAAAGAGTACTTTCACAAACAATGCAAAACGGTTTTCCTGATGGACTTGCTATAAATAACAACTCATTTTCCCACTGTTCGTTAAATTCACGCTTACTATCACTTTCTGCGCTTCTTTTGCTCATTTTCTTTTGCTCTGTGATGGATAAAAGGAATTTAAAAAAAAATAGAAAAGTACAAAACTATAAAAATCTGAATGTTGAAAAAGAACAAATATATCACAAATACGTACGTCGTATCACACAGTCACAGAATATCAATTATGTGAGATTTGAATTCTATGTTCGCTTTAAGAAACAGTAGTGGCGCTCTTCTTCGACAAACGTCATATATATTTATTCTTGAATCTGTCTTTCAATCACTCTCAATACAAAAACCACGCTAGTACACTCAACAAAACGCTCTCGCAAAAACCCTGCTTCAAACTCCACGCCACGATGGCGCACTCAGCTTCTTCTGCCAGAGGGCGCAGCACTCGTGGGAAAAAGCGCTCTGAAGTAATGTTTCTTAACGATGTTTACTGGCGACATGCCAAGGTCAGCCACCCACGGCACGGCGTGGAGTTTAAAGCAGAGTTTTTGCGAGAGCGTGTTTTATTGGGTGAATCGCACCGTTTTCAATCGTACCACATCTCACTCACGCAGTTTCTCTCTCTCTCTCTCTCTCTCTCTCTCTCTCTCTCTCTTATACACACACACACACACTGTTCACATCCTTCAGTTGTAAACTGTCAAAAAAAAAAAAATCGGCTGAACTGATGAGTAAGAAAACTGTATGAATTGACCTGAGAGCACTCAGGTGTTAAAAATATGAAGATGGATAAATTCAGTTATGGCGCCTACTTCAAAAGAATAAGTAGGCGCAAGGATGCAATGCGCCACTTATAATCATCCAATGCGCCACGTTTGGCGCATGCGCCACAGTTTGGCCACCCCTGGTGTAAGGGGTATTTATTCTAATATTACTCCTTACAGGAGTGGCCGAGCAATGCATGTCTTCTCTGGCTTGGGTTGTTTTGTACATGTCCTGGTTGACACTTCGCACATGTTCTTTACCTCTAGTATCCCAGGATCGCTTTGTCATTCCGATATACACTATATTGACAAGAGTCACCGGGCCGCCCCGGCGGCACAGTGGTCTAAGCGATGGCCTCTGATCATTCGTCCGAAAGGGGTCCGGGTTCGAATCCCGGTGAGGCATGGATGTTGTGTTTGTCTTACGGCACTGGCTCTCTCCCTTCCCTGGAACCAGTGACCCTAAATTATGGATGGGCGACTGCTTATAGCCCATTGAGTTGCTCACGGTGGTCGTTAAACCTCCAATCAAAAAAAAAAAAAAAAAAGAGTCACCGGACACATAGAAGGGAAACACAACATAGCATTTATTGACATACATAGCATTTATTGACATACATAGCATTTATTGACATTTATTGACATTTCTTCCCATGTACGGTGTCGATCCATCTTTGGCCTTAATGCATGCCCTGACCCTTCGAGACATGCTTTCGACAAGGTTTTGGAACAGAGCGATATGTATGCGCTTCCATTCAGTATATAATGCTGCTGCTAATTGTTGCTTAGTGGTAGGCCTTGGTTCCAAACTTCTTATGCGGCGCTCTAATTCATCACATAGGTGCTCTACGGGATTAGGATCACGGCTCTGTGCTGGCCAGTCCACACACGGTATTGAATTATCGTCAAACCACGCCGTCACAGCTTTATGGATCGCCGTCCTTGCTTTATGGATCGGTGCATTATCCTGCTGGTACAAACAAGGCTCGGTTTCATAGTATTGTCACAGAGTTTGAAGGGCATAATTGTCTAGAATATCGAGGTGGACGTGCTGGTTAACAGATTTGTTCACGATAACAAATGGGCCGGGACCATACTACGGAAAAACCCTCACACGAGTACTCTAACACCTACAAACTTGACCGTAGGAACAGTACACTGTGGTAAATAGCGTCCCTTCTACTACCGCCATACCCACACACGGCCATCAGACTGATTGATTGTGTAACAGGTTTCATCAGTCCAAAGGACCCCTTTCCATTGATCTACGGTCCGCGGTAAATGTTCTTTACACTATGCTAAATGACGAGTGGCATTCCGAGTGGAGATGAAAGGCTTTATGAGCAGCCGCATGACCACTGTAGCCCATGCAATGAAGTTCTCTGCGAATGGTACGTGTACATACTGTGGGTTCCAGCATTTTTACTCACCTGTACACTGAGGTCTTGTGCTGTACTTCGTCAATTAGCTGTAACGACTCTCCTGAGGCTTCGACGTCCTCTATCACTGATTTTCTTTGGTTTGCCAGTACGTTTTGCTGCTTCAGCCACACCATGTGTCTTCCACGTATTCAGTACATCCAAAACAGTCGACTTGGGTATGTTTAAACGCCTCTCTGTTTCTCTTCTGGACAGCCCACTAATATAACACCCAACAATCTTTCCTTTCTGAAAGTCAGTTCAGCGACATTTTCACTCAATATCAGTGCGATGTGATCGCGGTCAGCTGCAGGCTTGTTTTTATACCGTTTGCAGCTGTACCGCGCATCTTAACAACGCAGTGGAACCGTTCATTATCTGTTGAAGGGGTGTCCGGTGTCTTTTGTGAATATAGTGCACATCTTTTCTGTGTTGTCAGGATACACCAGCGGTATAGCGTACACACCTGCCTTTTCTTTCTCACACTTCCTGTCCTTGCTGCTTGATGTTATATGTGATAACGGGGTTGGGGATTTCATTGCTATTGAGATGTTGTACTATCGTATGCATTGCATTTTTCTTTTCCCTTAACACAAATTTTAATTGCTCTATAAATAGACAAGGTACACTCCTTTTTTCTCCTCGACTGTCTCTTCGGAAGAGTATTGTAATCAGTTCATTATTGCAACTGAAGTTTAAATTTCCGAATTTTACCGTAAAACCTTAATTTCGTCCTTTTAGCGCTCTAAATTGTAACATACTCTATGCACATATGTATTGTTTAAGGGAAACGTTTACATTTGGTGGATTACGATTTTAAGACGGCGTATCTCAGTAACATATGAAAAAGTGACAGTCTCGCGAGTTCGACTGATGCAATTTTTTCTACATACCTAAGTATAATTTCACCCGTAACTGGTTCGACAAATATCAGAAACAACAAGTTAGTAAAATCATGCAATGCATTGATTATGATACGCTTTCCAACATACCAGTAATCATTACTCAAGTTATTACTCGATTTATGAGGATAATGGCTGTGGAATAAATCTTGCTCCTGTGTTCTGACCTATGACCCCATTTCCATGATATTCAACAGAACCGGTTCAGTATACCTCCAGAACAACATACTGAAGGTTTGTTGCAATAAAAGCATTTTTAGTTAAGTTATGATGATAATGGCTGTGGAATAAATCTCGCTCCTGTGTCCTGACCTTTAACCCCATTTCGATGATTTTCAACAGAACCGGTTCAGTATACCTCCGGAACAACATCTTAAAGTTTTGTCGCAATCGAAGCATTTCTACGTAAGCTATGACGCTGACGCGTAAGAGCAATCGAATGGATCCCGCTCCTATGTCCTGACCTTTTTTTCCCCATTTCGCCCATTTTCAATAGGGTTCGTCCCCAGTGGCCTCCTACCACATACTAAAATTTCATCGAAATCGAACCATTTTTACGCGAGTTATCGTGCGGACGGACAAAGCTGGAGCATATACTCTTCTTTAACCTACGGTTGGAAAGCGTAAAAATTGAGTAATGTCAAGAAAATCTGTGCCTTTTCAGCGCTTTTAAAATGTCTATCCCTATGCCCAAATCATTGAACTAACTCAAACTATTTAAATGTGAATTTTTTTCTGTTAACTAATTATCAGCGTCTCATTATATCATATATCAGGTAACCACAAAAGTATTTGCCGTTTTTCGAGGTAGGAAAAGAAACACCTTGTAATTATTGAATTGGCTGAGAAATAGCGTTCCGCCCGCGGTATATCGTCAGCTGAAATACCATCATGGTTTGCGCATAAGTATGAATCTGAGTAAGCAGTTTGGTAGTGGGAAGACCTGCATTTACAATGGCGGTATCAGTGGAGATTATTCGTGGGTATTTGTTATACGAATTTAAACGCGATTCATCTGCTGCAGAAACAACTCGTCGCATTTGCTTAGCATTCGGGGCAAATGCTGTGAAGGAATGCACAACTCGGATGCGGTTTCGAAAGTTCAAGGACGGAGATGAATCCCTTCAAGAAAAATCCCGAAATGGTCATCTTCTCAGTCTTGGCACAGGAGCCTTGAAAATTGCTATTGAGCAGGACAGTAGCCAAACATGCCAGGAACTAGCCCAGTCATTTAGTATATATATTAAGATAATACAACGTATTTTGTCACAAATATTTATTTTTTCAAGCCGACTATGGTTTCACTGGGCATTAACTTAGTTTCATCAGGACGAATGGCACGTAAATATTCAAATTGTATATGATATCATAAATGGTATTTACAGTCACGGGTTTTGGTTAGATACTTCCACGCGCTTGATAGAAACGGGGGGGATGCCATGCCATTAACAAGTTGCGAAGACTTCTAATATATGTATATGGAAAGCTTCTAAACTATCAAGTTTGGCGGTTGAATCTAGCTTGTCAATTAATTTCGCTTCTTCACAGAAAAATGCATGGTCCTTTTCGTAACAGTGTTTAGCCATCGATGACTTCTTTAGGTCACAATTCCGAATGTAGGTCTTGTGCACCTTCAATCGAAAACGAAAGGCTCTACGAGTATGTCCTATATAAGAAGCGCCACATTCACATGGAATTTGATAAATTCCCCACGAGGGTTTGCCTTCAACATAGCCCTTTGATCCTAAAAAGCTCATTTTGTTTATGGGTTTAAAAATCACCTTAAAATTAAAGGTTTTGAGAATTTTTGAAACTTTGAAGATGACGGGAAAATGGAATAATGGCAAAATTATCTCGCAATGGGCGCATCACAGGAGTTAACGTATAGATAAGCTTCAGTTTCCGGAATTTTGTTAGAGCATTGTCTATAATGGAAGGGTTGTATCCTCGCTGCACTGCAACACGTTTAAGGAAATTAAGTTATTTTTTCAAACTGTCTTTATTTGAACATGCGTATATTGAAGAATTTTATGAGGAAATTCGTCATCTAAATAATAAAGGTAAGCAGCACTTGAAGATAATTATGGGAGATTTCAATGCAAAAATAGGGCAACGGCAACAGAATGAAACTTCAGTAGGTAAATTCGGTCACGGCAACAGAAACCAGCGTGGAAATACTCTCGTTGAGTTTGCAGAGGCAGAAGGATTTTTCATCTTGAACTCCTTTTTCAAGAAAAAGCCACACAGGAAATGGACATGGAGACATCCAATTGGGACGACAAGTGAAATTGATTTTATTATGTGTAACAAAAAATTCGTCATCGAAGACTGCAGTGTGCTGAACAAGTTCAACACAGGTAGTGACCATAGATTGGTGAGATGTAAGATGCACCTCAACACTAAACTTGAACGTGGCAAGCTCATAAGACAAACAAAATCTATTGACATAACCAACCTTAAAAAACACCATAATACCTTCAAGTTGGAACTGAAGAACAGGTTCTCTGCTTTAGAAGGCCTAACATCGGAAGAAGTGGACATCTCTGAAGTTAACAGAAAAGTAACCAAAGCTCTTATGGAAACAGCAACAAAATTAGCTGGGTCTAAGAACAAGTTGCATGTGAACAAATTATCAGGAAAAACCAAAATGTTGATGCAAAAAAGAAGAGAGATGAGGACAACTAAAGTAGATGTGACTTCCAAAGTGGAATATATAGAGCTATGCAAGACAACACGAAAAAGTATCACTGAAGACGTAAGGAAATTCAACTGTGAGCTAGTGAGGAAAGCAATTGAAAACAACCAAAGCCTTAAGATAGCAAAGGGACATCTCAGTAAGGGAAGAAAACAGATTATGGCTCTGAGAAAAGAAGATGGTTCTATAACAAGAAATAGAGGTGAAATTTTGACAAGAGTGAAAGATTTCTACTCCAAATTATATGAAAGGGATGATACATGTACTCCAGACATCATGAAAGGTACCAGAGTTCTTCCAGTCCTCCCAGCAGAAGTTGCTCATGCAATCAAGAACATGAAGCGAGGGAAAGCTCCAGGAGAAGATGGAATTACTATAGACATCATACAAGAAGCAAGTGGAGAAATTGAAACAGTACTCGCCCAAATTTTCACTCGATGCCTTAATGAAGGGAAGATTCCTGAGGATTGGAACAATGCTACAATGATCCTGCTACATAAAAAAGGTGACATTGAGGATCTCAGGAACTACAGACCTATCAGCCTCCTATCAGTGGTTTATAAAATCTTCACTAAAGTTCTTTCACACCGCTTGAAGGTAACACTGGACATGGCTCAACCGAGAGAACAAGCTGGATTCAGGAGTGGCTACAGCACAATAGATCATATCCACGTACTGAGAGAACTGATTGAAAGAGCGAGGGAATATGAACTTCCATTGTGCATGGCTTTTATCGATTATGAAAAAGCCTTTGATTCGGTGAAACCATCAGCAGTTGCAATGGCTCTGAAATCCTGTGGTATTGAAGATGCATACATTAATATTATTAATAACATCTATGAAAATGCAAGTGCAAAGATTCGGCTGTTTGAAAATACAACACACATAAAAATTGGAAAGGGAGTGAGACAAGGTGACACCATATCTCCGAAGCTCTTTAATGCCACATTGGAAAATGTCTTTTAATCACTGAACTGGGAAAACAAAGGGATAAAGATTAATGGAGATTATCTAACCCACCTTCGTTTTGCTGATGACGTAGTCATTTTTGCAACTACCCCATCAGAGCTGCAGAGTATGATCCAGGAACTTGCTGACAAGAGTAAAGAAGTGGGATTAAAAATGAACTTTCAGAAGACAAAAGTGATGTTCAATGCTTTTACAAGAAATGAAGATTTATCGATTGATGGAGAAAAACTGGAGATAACAGATACGTACGTTTATCTTGGACAGCAGATATCAAGTGAGGGTCACATTGATGAAGAAATTAATCGGCGTACAAAACTTGCCTGGAGAGCTTTTGGAAGAAACAGCATAATTTTCAAGAGCAATATGCCATTATGTCTTAAAAGAAAAGTGTTTGATCAATGCATCCTTCCAGTGCTTACGTATGGTGCAGAGACGTGGACCTTAACTAAAAGAGACATACAAAAGCTGCAGACAACTCAAAGTAGCATGGAGAGGTGCATGCTTGGTATAACCAGGAGAGATAAGAAGAGGAACTCGTGGATCCGAAAAATGACGAGAGTGGAAGACATCATGATCAGAGTTAAATCCCTGAAATGGCAATGGGCTGGACATACTGCCAGAAGGACAGACCATAGATGGACAGCCGAAATTTTAGATTGGATTCCAAGGGACAGGAAAAGACCCAGAAAAAGACCACATGGGAGATGGGTGGATGAAATTCGTAAATATGCGGGAGTGACATGGAGGAGACTGGCACAAGACAGACCGTTGTGGAGGAAACTTGGGGAGACCTTCGTCCAGCAGTGGATTGATAATGGTTGACAATGATGATGATGATGATATCGCGCGATACATATACTGTAAAAGGCGCTGAGATTTTGTTGCCAAGGGTGACTGGACTTGGCATGTGGAGGTGAGGAAACAGCAAAAGGCTTCCGATAAATTGTAGTTGCGAGAGATACATTTGAGTGAGTTACTAGTGCGTCAAGGAATGGTAGACATCCGTTATTTTCAGTTTCGTAGCTGAATTGAGTGTGTGGATCAATAGAATTTATAAGTTTGACTAATTCCGGAATTTCGGAATGTTTCCCCTTCTACACTGCCGGACAATTGCTAAGGACGGATGACAATAGCAACGATAGCAACCATAAAATGGAAGGCAGGAAAATGTGGAAACTAGCATAAGTGCGGGATACAGTAAGACGTGTTGTGCGTATAAAAATTTTGGATTGCCGAACTTGTTCGTGACGTCATAGCATTGATAAGAGATATAAAGGATTTGACGCGTATTGACCGTTGTTGTTCAAACGCAAAGTTGAAAGAGAAAGAATCAATTGACGAACTTGCAATTTTCAGTATGTCTTCCCGACATCACCTAGATGATTTTACGCGTGGCCGCATTATTGGCAAGATTGAAGAAGGGCGAAAAATAACAGATGTTGCCAGGGAGTTCGACGTCAGCCACAGTGTTGTTTCAGGGCTTTGGAAATCATTTCAAACAAATGGAGAGTGTAGCAAACGTCATGGGGGAGGTCGTGTTCGCAGTACGACACCTGCAGAAGATCGGTACATAGTGCTATCAACAAAAAGACACCGGCGCAGCACAGCTAGTGAGGTAGCAAATCAGTTTATGGCTGCTACTGGCAAGCGGATCTCCCGAAAAATTGTCGCCAGACGTTTGCATGAAGGAGGACTATACGCCCGCCGTCCTGTTGTGTGCATCCCATTGTCCAGACGTCACCGTACCGCCCGTTTGCAATGGTGCCATCAACATCGCAATTGGACTGATAACGACTGGTCTGCTGTCCTCTTCTCAGGTGAGAGTAGATACAGTCTATCGTCTGATTGTCGACGACAACGGATCTGGCGTGATAGTGGTACTGCTTATTGTCCAGCAAACATACAGGAAAGGGACCGATATCCGACATGTAGTGTCATGGTATGCGCTGGCATCATGATCAATGGCCGTACGTCCCTCTATGTGCTTCCAACTGGGACTATGACTGGCCAACGATACATTAATGATGTTTTGCTACCTCATGTTCGCATGTTCCGTGGTGCTGTCGGTGATAGATTCATTTTCGTGGACGACAACGCAACATGTCATCGAACAGTCGCTGTACAGGAGTGTCTTGAGAGTGAGGATATTCAACACCTCGTATGGCCAGCACGTTCTCCAGATCTGAATCCCATTGAAAATGTGTGGGATGCTTTGGGGAGGAGTCTGGCTGGTCGCCAATGCCCTCCAATAAACAAGGACACCCTCATCCGTGCACTGACAGAGGAATGGGATAAATTACCCCAACAGCTGCTTGATAATGTTGTGCAAAGTATGACACGACGTGTGGAATCTTGCATCGCCCTCCATGGTGGCCATATCCCGTATTGACATCTTACGCCGGAACGCCTGCGGACGGTAATTGCATTTTTTCACGTTTACGTATTCTGCACAAAATGGCCTGTTTGTCCCTTGAACACGTTCCAAAGCTTTCTGGATTTCAGAGCACAATAAATTGTCTTTCTTGTAATGTCCTGGTATTCTGAAATTATTTAATTTCACTTGGTATCCAACCACACTTACTTTTTTATGCGCTATATAGCCGTTCATGATCCGTCCTTAGCAATTGTCCAGCAGTGTATAAAACGAAAGTATCGTCTACATTTCGTTTCCATAAGTCAAATTTCACGAGTTTGAAAACTTTTTCTTCAAATCAGCGCATGTAGATTTCACATAATATAGATGGCTAGACCTTCCGTCTGTTCATAAAACGTTCCACGAAAAGTAAAACTGTTCTGTTTTATGCAAATGTCCACTAGTCTTGTTATTTCTTCTACTTCAGGTTGGCTGTAATGATGCTCTATAAGACTTGATTTTAGGGATTCCAGAGCTCCTTTTACTGAAACATTGGTGAACATAGATACCACATCAAAGGATAGCATTCGTTGATCTACGTAGGGGTGTAGTTTCAGTCGATTGGGAAACTCAAGGGGAATTTTTCACAGATGTTTCGTTTGGAGTGGCAAAGGTAGATAATTTTGAAGATAAGAACTTGGATATACGAACTTGGATATACGAACTTGGAAGATAGGAACATACTGTTAGTGATGAAACCATTTGAATACATCTGCATGCAATAGCTAAAGCATTTAAGTTGTCTAAGAGGGTCCCCTACGAATTGTCTGCTGTGAACAAACATCAACGGGTCTCAGCTTGTCTTGCATTGCTGTCTCGTTATGACAAGGAACCGTTTATGGATATGGTACTCACATGCGGTCCTGTACAACACCCCAAAACGTTTCAGACATGGGTTGTCCACCAGTAATTCAATTCCTCACACATTGAAGCCAGCACTTCATCCACGTAAAATAATGCTGTGTGTATGGTGGATAGCACGTAGTGTTGTTGATTATGAATTCTTGCAACGCGGCCAAACGATCACTGCTGCAGTGTACTGTGAACAACTGAAACGTGTGCATGATGACCTGCAAAAAGATAGAAGCAGCGCCTTTCAACAAAGTTCTGCTCCTTGAAGATAACGCTCGTGCCCACTCCGTTTCATTGACCAGAAACATTATCAAAAAACTTTGTTAGGAGCTTTTATGTCATTCAGCTTACTCAGCAGATATCTCTCCTTCAGTCTATCACTTGCTTCTTTCACTCGACAATCATTTGCGTAGACATGACTTCTCCAACTTTGATGAGTTGCACGCTGCCCTCCAAAACCTTTTCTCTTGCCATGACCCGGCATTTTATTGCAGGAGTATGTATAAGTTGCGAGAAGACGATAGAAATGAACTCCGTTTATTAGGCGTATAAATAATGAGAAACAAAGAGATGCTAGCTTTCGCTACCTCCGGGTAGCTTCATCGGGCATTCAGTAGCTAAGATCGCAGAATCAACTGGAAAAACACTTCTAAGAATATAAGTAAATTCCAAATATGCAAGACACTTGCACGATGTCACGAGTGATTTGATCCCAGGGCCAGGTGCTCACGTGGAACATCAAGAAGCCGGTGCCATATCAAAGGAAGGCTCGTGGTTACGTCCTTGTTGCACACATTCCGTCGCGTGATTATCGCAATGGTTTCGCGGAGCGCAGTAGCTATCGTAAGGTGCTAGTTTCTTAACATCTCTGCGTCTGGGTACTACTGCCCCCGCAGAATCAACTTAGTTGATTCTGCGATCTTAGCTACTAAATGTTGATGAAGCTACCCGGAAGTTGCGAAAGCTAGCACCCCTTTGTTTCTCATCATCCATACGCCTAATAAACGGAGTTCATTTTTGTCGTCTTCTCATTACTGTGGCGTACAGAAACCCGCTTTTTCATCGTTCGTATATATATATATATATACATCATCATCATTGTCAACCATTATCAATCCACTGCTGGACGAATGTCTCCCCAAGTTTCCTCCACAACGATCTGTCTTGTGCCAGTCTCCTCCATGTCACTCCCGCATACTTTCGAATTTCATCCACCCATCTCCCATGTGCTCTTCTTCTGAGTCTTTTCCTGTCCCTTGGAATCCAATCTAAAATTTCGGCTGTCCATCGATGGTCTGTCCTTCTGGCAGTATGTCCAGCCCATTGCCATTTCAGGGTTTTAACTCTGATCATGATGTCTTCCACTCTTGTCATTTTTCGGATCCACGAGTTCCCCTTCTTATCTCTCCTGGTTACACCAAGCATGCACCTCTCCATGCTACTTTGAGTTGTCTGCAGCCTTTGTATGTCTCTTTTAGTTAAGGTCCACGTCTCTGCACCATACGCAAGCACTGGAAGGATGCATTGATCAAACACTTTTCTTTTAAGACATAATGGCATATTACTCTTGAATATTATGCTGTTTCTTCCAAAACCTCTCCAGGCAAGTTTTGTACGCCGATTAATTTCTTCATCAACGTGACCCTCACTTGATATCTGCTGTCCAAGATAAACGTACGTGTCTGTTATCTCCAGCTTTTCTCCATCAATCGATAAATCTTCATTTCTTGTAAAAGCATTGAACATCACTTTTGTCTTCTGAAAGTTCATTTTTAATCCCACTTCTTTACTCTTGTCAGCAAGTTCCTGGATCATACTCTGCAGCTCTGATGGGGTAGTTGCAAAAATGACTGCGTCATCAGCAAAACGAAGGTGGGTTAGATACTCTCCATTAATCTTTATCCCTTTGCATTTCCAGTTCAGTGATTGAAAGACGTTTTCCAATGTGGCATTAAAGAGCTTCGGAGATATGGTGTCACCTTGTCTCACTTCCTTTCCAATTTTTATGTGTGTTGTATTTTCAAACAGCCGAATCTTTGCACTTGCATTTTCATAGATGTTATTAATAATATTAATGTATGCATCTTCAATACCGCAGGATTTCAGAGCCATTGTAAATGCTGATGGTTTCACCGAATCAAAGGCTTTTTCATAATCGATAAAAGCTATGCACAATGGAAGCTCATATTCTCTCGCTCTTTCAATTAGTTCTCTCAGTACGTGGATATGATCTATTGTGCTGTAGCCACTCCTGAATCCAGCTTGTTCTCTCGGTTGAGCCATGTCCAGTGTCACCTTCAAGCGGTGTGAAAGAACTTTAGTGAAGATTTTATAAACCACTGATAGGAGGCTGATAGGTCTGTAGTTCCTGAGATCCTCAATGTCACCTTTTTTATGTAGCAGGATCATTGTAGCGTTGTTCCAATTATCAGGAATTTTTCTTCACTAAGGCATCGAGTGAAAATTTGGGCGAGTACTGTTTCGATTTCTCCACTTGCTTCTTGTATGATGTCTTTAGTAATTCCATCTTATCCTGGAGCTTTTCTCCGCTTCATGTTCTTGACTGCATGTGCAACTTCTGCTGGGAGGACTGGAAGAACTCTGGTACTGGTACCTTCATGATGTCTGGAGTACATGTATCATCCCTTTCATATAATTTGGAGTAGAAATATTTCACTGTTGTCCAAATTTCACCTCTATTTCTTGTTACAGAACCATCTTCTTTTCTCAGTGCCATAATCTGTTTTCTTCCCTTACTGAGATGTCCCTTTGCTATCTTTAGGCTTTGGTTGTTTTCAATTGTTTTCCTTACTAGTTCACAGTTGAATTTCCTTACGTCTTCAGTGATACTTTTTCGTACTGTCTTGCATAGCTCTATATATTCCACTTTGGAAGTCACATCTTCTTTAGCTGCCCTCATCTCTCTTCTTTTTTGCATCAACATTTTGTTTTTTTCTGATAATTTGTTCACACACACACACACACACATATATGTATATATATATATATATATATATAAGTTGTTACCATGTTGATGCCCATGGTAATTATTTTGATGAATAAATTGCTTTGTCTCAGTCTCCGAAGACGGCAAGTACTTCTGTGGTTATCTGATACTTCTTCCCTTGAAATATAAGTCATGCCCATTAAATGTTTGAAAAACTTTCTCGGACTTCACCCTTAAATCCCTCTTAAGAGCGAAAAGAGTTGTATTTATTGCTTGCGAATAAGTCATGGCCATTAAATGTTTAAATAAAATGCCTGAAATGTCATTCGCGAATAAAAAAGAATTATCGGAAGGTGATTATATTTAATGCACGTAAATAAATCATTCCTATTAAAATGCTTAAATGAAATGCTTTCGGTAATCCCAATTATTTTTCAAATTCTAATATTTAAAATACTTATCTATTGAATGAATCCAAAGTAGTTTGAACGTTTAACAAACACGTATTTGCTGTTTGCTAGACTTGATTTCAAAGTAAGCATTGTAGAATGTTGCACAAATGTTTGTCGGATGTCTTTCAGAAAATTCGTTTTCTTCATTTTCATTGTCATAGTGGCATTAAAATTGATTCAAATTTTATAGTCCAGACTGCGAGGTAAAAGACACGCAAACGGAAATTGAGAAGATAATCGTAATGAAAAGATAAAAAAAAAAAAAAAAAAAAAAAAAAAAAAAAGGCAAGAAAAAAGAAGAGAGTTGATGAGCACTTTTGGGCACGAAAGGGGAATGAAAAACAGGCTAGCTTCTATCCGGTGCTGTTTTTCGCGGGTCATCCTGGTAAGACTAGCGGTGTAAAAACATAGCCGTCGCCACGGAGGCGACTCTGCCGAGTTGATAACCTCTCTTCTTTAATGCTACCCCCACCCCTTATGCTATGCTTTGCATTTGCAACAGGTATCGAGGAGGTCACGCTTCCAGGCTCCATCCCTTAACCTTTTGGCACTGCCAAGTGACAAATCACCAGGGGCACCTTTTATTTCGAATTCGACATACCTTCAGATTTTATTACTCTGCTCAGGGTCGTTAAACATTCCCTGTTTCGAATGATTCGTGATTCTTTTATTTATTTCAAATGCGTCGTAAACGAGACGGAATCATCACTGTGTTTTTACTTCGGAAGAAAGCATTTAAGTGTCAAAACAACATATTAAAATTTGTTTAGCGCCGCGGCTATATTGTACACACATCTGTGTTGTAACATTCAGCAGGAAATTCTTATCTAAACGAAAATCTTAATTTAATTTTTAATATCTTGTTTCAATGCAATGAATACGGACTCTCCGTTTTTGTTAAAAACAATTTCCTGTTATATTTAGCGAAATGTTGTCTTATTTGTCTTTAGAATTTTCAGTTTCTTTCATTTCGTCTTTAGATGTCACTAAACCAAATAAAGTAATAGAAATTGAAAGCAACTGATGCAAAAAGTACACATTTTTAATTTTCGCATCTTACAATAATAGCCTGCAGGTATAAAAATGTCATTTTCCCTGGAAATAATTAAACTCTTTTTTGCAATAAAAAGGATATGAAACAGTATTGTTGCCCTGATGGTTTCGTGGGGGATGATAGTATGTGGAGAAATAAAACTCTAAATTTATATACGCTAGAAATAAAACTCTAAATTTAGATTACCGTACTGAAGAACAGGATCTCACCTGTTCTACAACCATGTTACCTAATAAATAATTCATAATGGTTCTTCGTCATAAAATGTATATTCTCTAGTGAAGTAGGTGATTTTCGTGATGAAGGTAATCCAAAATTAAATGAAGCAATGCTGTCTTACGCACCATTTTTATAAAACTTTACGTTAAAAAGCATATAAACAGATTAAAAACCATATATACAAGTTAAAATACTCACATGAGATCTTTCGAGCTTACATTAAGCTCATCCTCAGATGTTTGACAATGCACAAATCATATTACAAACATCGAACCACTTGTGATCCTCAGATGTTTGACAATGCACTAATCATATAACCAACATCGAACCACTTGTGATCCTCAGATGTTTGACAATGCATTAATCATATAACCAACATCGAACCACTTCTGATCCTCAGATGTTTGACAATGCACTAATCATATAACCAACATCGAACCACTTGTGATCCTCAGATGTTTGACAATGCATTAATCATATAACCAACATCGAACCACTTGTGATCCTCAGATGTTTGACAATGCACTAATCATATAACCAACATCGAACCACTTGTGATCCTCAGATGTTTGGCAATGCACTAATCATATAACCAACATCGAACCACTTGTAATCCTCAGATGTTTGACAATGGACTAATCATATAAATAACATCGAACCACTTGTGATCCTCAGATGTTTGACAATGCACTAATCATATAAACAACATCGAACCACTTGTGATCCTCAGATGTTTGACAATGCACTAATCATATAACCAACATCGAACCACTTGTGATCCTCAGATGTTTGACAATGCACTAATCATATAACCAACATCGAACCACTTGTGATCCTCAGATGTTTGACAATGCACTAATCATATAACCAACATCGAACCACTTGTGATCCTCAGATGTTTGACAATGCAGTTATCATATAACCAACATCGAACCACTTGTGATCCTCAGATGTTTGACAATGCACTAATCATATAACCAACATCGAACCACTTGTGATCCTCAGATGTTTGACAATGCACGAATCATATAACCAACATCGAACCACTTGTGATTAGTGCATTGTCAAACATCTGAGGATGAGCTTAAAGTAAGCTCAAAAGATCACACGTGTGTATTTTAACTTGTATATATGGTTTTTAATTTGTATATATGCTTTTTACCGTAAAGTTTTATAAAAATCGTGCGAAAGACGGCATTACTTAATTTAATTTTGTATTTTCTCTAGTTTCCGTTGGAACTGCTTCTTAATTAAGCTCATTTCAAAAGTGACTGAACTTTCACTGTATCTTCTCACATACGTCATGTGTTGAAAATGTGCATCAGTAAAATGACTTCCATTAAAATCTTGTAATTTTTTTTTTTTTTTTTTTGCTGAAAAGTACAATCATTTGTAAAAGTTTAAGGCCAGCTGTCAATTTAGAAAATTAACATTTTCAAAGAAACAACTAATTACTGGTCAGAGATATTAAAAAAAAGACACCACAGATGAATACTTTCATTCTTTAGAACAATCAGTACTTTGTGTGGCCACCTTTGTTTTGTATAACGGACAGAATACGATGTGGCATACTCTGAATCAGGGATTTATAGTAGTCACTTAAAATGTCTTTGCACAACATGTAACTTTATCGCGTCAATCAAAGCTTGGGAATTTGATGCCTTTTTTTCTGCTGCCTTGTCTTTTAAAATGGTCCACAAATTTTCGATGGGGTCAAGGTCCTGACTATTACGGGGTTAGTCAAGCACAGTTATGTCTTTTCGCTGCATGTAGTCCTTTACTGTCTTTGGTCTGTTGCATGGAGCACTATCATGCATACAGATTGTGCTTCTGTGCACTTGCTTATGAGTTAACAGCTTCTCACGTAACATTTCCACATAAAAAAGACCAGTCATGGTAGTGCGTGTCGGCAAAACGGATAATGAAGCAGTACCGGATGCTGACATAGCACACCACACCATATCATCTGACTAAGCGGATGTCTCACGGTGCTAACGGTCTATTTTTCATCAAACCTTTTGCCTTTTGGTCGTCGAATATGTACTTCACGTGATTCAAATTGACGCACAGTTGATTCATCGGATAAAAGAACTTGGCTCCAATTTTCAGCAGTTCACGATTAATGACGCTTCGCAAACTGAAGTCTCTTCTTTTTCATGACAGATGTTAGTCTAAGTTTATGTGCAAGTTTATAAGACTTTAATCCAAAATCTTTGCTAAGACGTCGGGAAACGGTGCTGATACTAATATTAGACCCTTTTGAATGTAGGAAGAACTTGATTTTCTTGCACGAACTCCTCGGAGAACGCATAACTATTCGCCTTATGGTATTGCCATCACGTGCAGTTGTTTTCCTTGGACGTCCACTTCGCGTTCGGTCGCTAAATTCACCTATATCTCGATATTTCATGATCGTATTATGTATAGCAGTCTTTCTGCCATTCACCTTTCTGCATATGTCACGTTCGGGGTATCCTTCATGATATAAAGTCACTCAAAAATAGTAACTATACTAGTGATCTGATTTATAGGCGAGGGATACATGCATAAACGTTTCCAAGCTTTCGCACATCAACCAGATGGCTTTTTCAAGGAAGTTAGACTGTAACTGCAACTGAATAATACAGGGTGATTGTTAACTCCTTCAACAAAATAAGAGGAGTGGTAGTACACATCAAGACGAACCATATTTGCAATGGAACCTAGGGCCACATTCCACTCCTAGTGCCAGAAAAGACCTCGTTCGAAAAACGTCCAGCAGGCATACGGAGTTCCAACCACTGTATGAGAAGCACAAGATGCAAATCAGGTGCGCTGAACACGTGCGTAGACGATGAGGAGCAAACATTTAATAACGCAGCCGAACCCGTTCAGCGATATTACCGTGCGAACATCACATGAGAATTGACGTATACGTCTGAATGACGCAGCGTACCGTGTGTTCTTGGAGCAAGTGCTTCCCGGTCTGTTGCAGGATGTTTCGCTCACACACACGGAGGGACATGTGGTTTATGCATGATGGGGCCCCAGCACACTTTACCACCGAGGTCCGATACTTCCTAAATGCGACATAATCCCGGGCGGTGGATTGGACGCGGTGGACCTATGGCTTGGCCTCCACTCTCCCCGGACCTTAATCCACTGGACTTCTTCTGAGGGCACATGAAAGCATTGGTGTGCGATACACCTGTAGACTCCCTGGAAGATCTCGTCACGCGAATCGCTGTTGCTGCGTAAACATCAACACCACACCAGGAGTCTACAGGAGGGTGTGACAGTCCTTCATCCGACGGTGTGGGCTGTGCAGCGACGCCCTTGGACGCTAATTTGAGCAGCTCCTTTGGGCCTTTCTCTGAAGCGATTGGAATTGTGCAACTCATAAATTAGGTATGCCTCTTTGTTTTCACTGTTGAAGGCTCAACGTGGATATGTAACTTTACTCTTTTCTGGCAATAGGAATGGAAAGGGTTGTTGGTCTTGATGTGTACTATCACCCCTCTTGTTTTGTTGAAGGAGTTTACAGTCATCCTGTAGAATATTTTAACAATTAGAACGCGGTGACTTGACTTAACAGTAAAAAGATACGACGTTATATTCATTTAAACGCACGAGGTGGCACGTTGGTTGTGCACGAGGTATACTGGTAGGTAGAAGGCGTTACTTGAAGAACTGGTTCCAAATTCGTGGCAACTCGAGTGAGACGCTATCATTGCAAGTACCACTGTTGGTGATGATCTCCAGATTTTCCCGAATGGCTGTACATTTAGGGGTAGAGTAGTAGCTAATTTCTGTATATCATTCCACATAGGAATAGCGGACTTAAATTTGACTTCTCTGTATAGGGCCGTGCCTACTTTACTCTATGTTGTGTCCCTTTCATGTTTGTTGACTCTGATTCCAAATGAACGCCTGGTCATTCCAATGTCGTATCGTTCAGAGCAGTTCGGATATTGTAGGGGGATCGATAAACACCTGCTTTGCTGGGAAAAGGTGGTTTTTCAGCATTTTCCTTTACCATTGTACATATAAAGATGTAGGAGACCTTATGCCGACACCGTAATTCATCTTCTTGAGAGCGTTCTTGAGTTTGTAAGACGCATTTTTTATGTAAGGTACTGAGCCTAAATAACGAACTTGCGGCATAGGAAGATTATAATATTTTATCCTGGCTTTTTGGATAAAGTTACGTATCTGATTCAGTGAATGTCCTGCACCAGTGGCCAACTTGATGACGCTTTCAATTTCGTGTTGTCTAGAATGGGTATCGGAGGAGACGGCGAAGGCTCTTCTAATTCGAGAACGGAAGATAGCTGTTTTGTATTCACCGGGACACAAAGAGCTGCGGAGCATCATGTTGGGGACGGACGTGGGTTTATAGTAGATTTGTGTACCAAGGCTTATATGGATACCTTATCTGGGTGTTTTATTGGGCAAATTGCTAGGCAATTTGCCCAATAAAACATCCAGATAAGGTAAAACAATGTTGTGTTCAAGTTCTATCGTGAAATTGATCGTAGGATGCAAATCATGTATTTTATCACGGAAAATTGAAAGTCTTTTTTACCGTGAGGCCACACGAAAAATACGTCATCCGCATAACGCAACCAGGTGGTGGGTCGTAGGGTGATGCTAGAGAATATATTCTGCTCAATTGGGCGAAGTACTGCTTCTGCAAGGGCGGGTGAAAGTGAGGATCCCATCGGGGCGCCATTATTCTGTTTATGTACTTGTCCTTGGAAACTGCAGAAGCTGGTATTAGATACCAAGTCTATTAACTTGAAGATGCTGAGGCATGACTCCTGTGAATAAAATATTGAATTTTATATGGCCTCCTTTAATATTCTGATGGCTTCCGGAACGTGGATTGAAGGGTAAAGGGAAACCACGTCGAAGCTGCCGATAATGACGCCGGGTAGGACAGTGATTTGCCTGGCTTTCGTAATTACCGCACGGGGATAACTGGTTTTCCAGTTATTTGGGTAGTAGCGCCTCCACGTCCCGAGCTGACCTTGTGACCGACCATTTTGTCTTTTCGTATTGAAACGGTGCCATCATCGCAGAGGCGACCTCACGGCCTGAGACAACATATAATGTCTGATGTTTTCCCAATTTTAAGCTTTTTGTTGCTACCATGACTCGCACCCGCCTCAGTTGTAAGTTGCGGAGGTTGTGACTCTGCTGCAGCGCCGGAGTTTGGTTTCTCGTTCCTTTTCCTTTATTCCCCATTTTATGTTTCCCTCTTTGTTTTCCAAGCTGGTTAGCTAGATCTACCTACGCGTTTGCCGTGTGCGGTGACCCGTACGGTGGAAAAGGGAATGCTTTAAGCTGCTGTTTCTGGAGGCCGGGATGTTGTTGTCGCCAGCTACCGACACTTCACTTTGCCCCCTGCTTCACCCAAAACTGGCGGCTGGGAACTAACCCACTCCTAGTCAATGAAGTTAGTGGTCGAGTGCAGTCCTGTCTTCTAACGGCTTGTCGTTGCGCACGACAGGGTGAGTCTCGGGATAGTGTGGTCATACCAAAGGGGTGTTACCAAGACACGCGAAAGTCGCGGTTCTCGCTGAGCGCATGTCCGCTGTGTCAACTTATTACGTCCGCTGCTTAACCCTAGAGCCGTGTCCTGCGTCCATCTGGGCTTGCGGACCTCCAGCTCTCACCCGTTGGGCTCGGTGGTGGACAGGGAATTCGGCGCATGAATCTTCTCACTTTTTATGGTGTCTAAGGATGTTTCCCATGGCGCGACAACGAAGCATCCAATGAAGGACGGGACCATCTCTTCCACCAAGAAACATGTCACTGCTACTTGTAATTCTCTGTTTCTCTTGATACATTCTATCGGTCCCTCACAACCTTTGAGTGCCAAAAGCCCCTTCTGGAGCAATAAGGCTCATCAAGCCGTTGCTAGCTCTTCGAGCAATGTCAAGAAGCTTCTTTCAGGGGATTTTCTTGTCGACACATCTCGTTCCAGACATAGTACCACCCTGCTTACCACGACCGCACTGTTGGTTATTCCGATGCAAGTGACACCGCACGGCTACTTGAATTACTCTCGCGGCGTGGTCATCTCCCGCGACTTAATTGAATGCAGCGATGTGGAGCTGCTTGAGGAACTAGGGGACCAACATATCACTGGGATTCGACCCATTCAGTTCAGGCGAGATAAGAAACTTGTTCCCTCTCGCCATATCATCTGACCTTTGACACCTCAACCCTACCAACTTCCATCAAGGCAGGGTACGTATGTCTTGACGTTCGCCCTTATATACCCAATCCTCTGCGGTGTTTCAAGTGCCAGCATTACGGACACTTCCAGCAGTCGTGTCGTAAGGATGCTCGGTGTGGTCGTTGTGGTTCGGCGGATCATCCTTTGCTGGAATGCGCAGCGGATTCTGGACACTGCATCAACTGTGAAGGCTCCCACTCTGCTGCATTTAAACAATCTTTAGCAACGACATGCAGATGCCCAATCGTTGACCAATATTACGCTCCGTTAAAATATGCGGAACTCTCTTACCAATCTTATGGATGGTCTCCAAGGCCTGTAGACGCCGTACCACCGTCGATTAAGCCACTTTCATACGTTTCGCCAGTTGCGTTGTAGATTGTGTGGCATCCTCTTGCAAAAGCGATTCCAGCTAATCGTCTGCGAGTTCCTGCGGTCTACCTGCAGGTGGCTTGTCTTCCAAGCTTAGATCACCTTTCTTAAACCTGGCAAACCATTCTCGACACGTCCGCTCACCCATAACCGTTTCACCATACGCCTGACATATTGAACCGTATGCTTCACTCATACTATTCCCTAAATGAAACATGAATAACAAACAGTGCCGCAAATGAACTTTATCGACCACCATGCTTGGCTTCAAATACGAACTGACAACACGGGTCTTCGGCCGGTTAGACTCCTACAGCGCCCGCTAGCGGTGGCTGCGGTAACTTTTGCATACCCTTAATGCATATTCCGGCATAAAAGCTTTCGAAAGTTTGCATATCGTATCGAAAATATTTTATATACGATTCGTTGAATATGCGGTTGTTAATTGAAAATTATTTCGATGCTGCGAATATTTTTTTCGAGGTTGTGATCTATGATTCTAATAAACTTTCCTTTTGAGTTTCGTATTCTTATGTAAATTTTGTTACTTTTCTTTAAGGATTTTTTCACTGAACGGCACATTACTTTCCCAAACAGCTTGTATTAGGCGTGCAACTTAATTATCGGCCACAGGGACGACACGTTGACAGCAAATTATAGCAAATCGAATGCGTACCTAATCAGGGAAATAATCCGCGTCGTGTTGTTTACATTTCAGCCATCGGTCAGGAAGCTGCCGAATGCCACTGCGGAAAAAAGAGGGTTGTTTCGAGTTGATAAAGTCATCAATACTTGTGTGGACCTTCAGGTGATGTTGCAGATGGTGATAATCCGACGGGGAGAAGTCTGGAGAATACGCCGGGTGGGACAAAATCTCCCATCCCAGGTCGGTGATCGTGTTTAAAGTCGTTTTCGCGGTGTGAGGACGCGCGTTATCCTGAAGCAACAGGACCGACCTTCTGCCCTTGCCGGTGTATGGCCTTTTCGCCTCCATTGTTTCACACTCACACGAATCAGCTGCTGACAATGACGCTCAGCATTGACCATTTCACTAGGTTTGAGCAACTCATAGTGAACGACACCGCGCTGATCCCACCATATGCACGGCAACAACTTCTTGGCACGGATATTCGGTTTGGCGGTACTGGTGGTAGGCTGACCTGGATAAACCCACGATTTGCGCCACTTAGGATTATCGTAGAGGATCCACTTCTCATCACAGGTCAAATTCTTGTGGAGGAAATCCTTCTTCTTGAATCTGGAGAGCAAGGATACAGCAACATCGTAGCGCCTAGACTTGTTCGCATCTGTGAGTTGGTGGGGCACTGAACGGCCCTCTTTGAGAATCCTTTGCAATGGCTTGCCGTGTTACTCCGAGTTCCTGGGCGAGCTCTGACTGTGTGCGACAGGGATCCTCGTCAAACAGTTGTTCCACTTCCTCATTTTCAACTTTCTGTGGCTGTTCCGAACGTTCTTCATCACGGAGATCGACATTTCCCTGCATAAACCGCTGGAACCACTTCTTACACGTACTGTAGGACACAGCAGCCTCATCCAAAGCAGCACAGCTCATTTTCTGGGCTTCCGCGGCACTTTTTTCAGCTGAAACGCGAAGAGGAGGCAGTGCCTCAAATGTTGCTTCTCGAACGACATTGCTTTCACCGTCAACGTTCGTCCCTTCTGTCACTACAGCTGTGAGCGGTTACGGTTGCCTGCAAAGTTGTTGGATGGTGCTGCAGTCAGCCATTATCGCACACAGCTATTTGCATTTGCCGACCTTCTATGATCGCTTGCCTTTAGGGGTCGAGAATTAAGTTGCGCACCTAAAACTTTCGGGCAACGCTGACAGCGCGTTAGGAAGAAAAAATAGAACGACATTGAATGAAAAAATGGGGTGATAGAGGTGATGATATAGCGAAAGTTTGTTTATCGCAGATTTATGTAAATCAATGAGTAAGTACTATAGCTATCTTATTGAGAAATGTATGGAGGATGTTTACACATTTTTAGAACGTCGTTTATAAGAAATTACAGAAAATGAAACAAGTTCAAAAAATTGAAACTGGCAACAGCGTGTTAGATGAACATAAAAGAAACATCTGCTGCAGTTAAATGTCATCTGTTAAGAAAATGGCGCACGTAAACAAAGCTTCTGTTTTTGCTCTTTACGATGAATAAAACAAGTTAGTAAAAGCATGCAATGCATTGATTATGATACGCTTTCCAACATACCAGAAATCATTACTCAAGTTATGAGGATAATGGCTGTGGAATAAATCTTGCTCCTGTTCCCCGACCTTTGACCCCATTTCGATGCTATTAAGCAGAATTAGTTCAGTATACCACCGGAACAACATGATAAAGTTTTGTCGCAATCGAAGCATTTTTACTTACATTATGACGCATAAGGGCAATGGATTGGATCCCGCTCCTATGTCCTGACCTTTGACTTAATTTCGCCCATTTTCAATAGGGTTCCTTCTCAGGTTGTCCCCTACCACATACTAAAAATTTCATCAAAATCGAACCATTTTTACGCGAGTTATCGTGCGGACAGACAGATGGACATAGCTGGAGCATATACGTTTCTTCAACCTACGGTGGGAAAGCGTAAAAAATGCTGTGAAAATCACGGAATTAACATTTCTAAATGTAAAATAAACAATATTATTAATAATAGAGGAAACAATCGTCAAGCATCTATGTATTAATTCTATAATATTTTTTACTGTGAGTCTGACAAATCCATGAGTCTGACGATATAAATGAAAAAAAAGGAAAAAGAAAAGCAATGTTAGAAAATGATTTTCTAAAAAATGAAGGTGCAGATGAACCTTCCTACTCTTCTGAAAATTATTAAATAAATGCTTACAGGTATGAGAGTTGTCATTTTTTGTTTTAAAGCGTTTATCTCAAAACTTACTTTTTTCAATGATTAGGTACATTTTTCTCCGAATCCATCAAATGTTTCAATCTGATATTTTTACCACATCTACACTATATTAACAAAAGTCACCGGACACCCCTTTAAAAGCAAATGAACGGATCCGCTGTGTTGTTAAGATGCGTGGTACAGCTACAAACGGTATAAAAACAAGCTTGCAGCTGACTGCGATCATATCGCACTGTGAGGTTGAGTGAAAATGTCGAGGCGGGAGAGAACTGACTTTGAGAAAGGAAACATTGTTGGCTGTTATATTAGTGGGTTGTCCATAAGAGAAACCGAGAGGCGTTTAAACATACCCAAGTCAACTGTTTTGGGTGCACTGAATAAGTGGAAGACACGTGACGTGCCTGAAGCAGCAAAACGTACCTGCAGACCAAAGAAAATCAGTGATAGAGACGTCGAAGAATCAGGAGAGTCGTTTCAGCTAATCGACGGAGTACTGCACAAGACCTCAATGTACAGGTGAGTAAAAAGTCTGGAACTTCGGTATGTACACGTATGATTCGCAGAGAACTTAATTCCATGGGTTACTGTGGTCGTGCAGATGCTCATAAGTCTTTCATCCCCGCTCGGAATGCTACTCGTCGTTTAGCATGGTGTAAAGAACATTTTTCGTGAACTGTAGATCAATGGAAACGGTTCATGTGGATTGATGAATCCAGATACACGATCAATCAGTCTGGTGGCCGTGTGTGTGTGTATGGCGGTAGTAGAAGGAACGCTATTTACCACAGTGTACTGTTCCTACGGTCAAGTTTGGAGCTGGTAGTGTACTCGTGTGGCGGTGTTTTTCATAGTATGGTCCCGGCCCATTTGTTATCGTGAACAAATATGTTAACCAGAACGTCTACCTCGACATTCTGGACAATTATGCCCTACCAACTCTGTGGCAATACTATGGAACCAAGCCTTGTTGGGACCAACAGGATCATGCACCGAGCCATAAAGCAAGGACTGTTACGGCGTGGTTTGACGATAATTCCGTTTCGTGTGTGGACTGGCTAGCACAAAACCCTGATCCTAATCCCATAGAGCACCTAATTAGAGCGCCACATAAGAAGTTTGGTGCCAAGGCCTAATACTAAGCAACAGTTAGCGGCAGCATTATGTACTGAATGGAAGCGCATACATATCGCTCTGTTCCAAAACCTCGTCGAAAGCATGTCTCGAAGGGTCAGTGCATGCATTAAGGCCAAAGGTGGATCGATGCCGTACTAATGTATGTCAATAAATGCTATGTTGTGTTTCTCTTCTAGGTGTCCGGTGATTTTTGTCAATATAGTGTACATACGATGTATTTGTATAAACAGACACTGACGAGACGGATTAAAAGTATCTAATTTAAAAAAATTTAAAGATAAAAATGTGTCATTTTTAGGGTAAAATTATGAAATGAACATTAAAAATTTGTAACTTTCAAAAAATTAAAATACTGATAAAAGCTGTCATAGAAATGTGTACAAGTTTTCAATAAATAACTGGTAAAATTCTCTTTATGGAATAATGGATAGCTTCTGAGAAAAAATGTGCCTAAAGAAGGCCTATTTAACATGGGCTTCAAAGGAGCGTAACTTCAACTAAAATAAACGTTCAAGTACGTAAAACACTACATCGGAAAGTGTGAATATTGCTGATAGATGTCAGTTCTCTAAAAGACGCAAATAATGCTATTTAATTAGAGAATAAATGACCATTACAGTAAAGGTTCGAATTATGCGTAAAACCTTACTTCGACTGTGAGTGATTCATAGCATTTAGTTTGTCGAAATGAAGTTGCCAGATTGCGCAGTGTAGTTACATGCGGCCACAATGTATAAAACTTTTGTTGTTATTTGAAATTCTTTTTAATAAATGATGAAGCAATAAATATGGTGCATTTTTGGTAACTACAGAATCTAGAAGACGCTTGCTAACTACAACGCAATTAAGGGCAGCGTGGAAAATAAAATATAATTAATAGCCTTCTAATCGTGATCTCTGAAGTTGTCAGATGGTCCCTGCAAGAGCCCTGGCCTCCCTCGGAGTCTAGTGCTCATCTAATCAACGATTATCCAATTTACTTTGGGAGAGGAATCTTTCTCCCAAGAGGCATTTCAGCCTGAAGTTAATTTGGGAACCGATCGTGGATCATTAGAGAACAAATGACTATAAGCTGCCTGTCTAAAACCCACAGATTGCACGATCTTTCGTAAACTGCACGCAACACAGAGTCATGGAATGTGTATAAAGGACTATCTGACTAATAAAATACTACACATGATTGTGTCAAACAGGGCATCACCCTAGTATACAATGACACGTGTTCTTGGAATACTTTGACCCTGGTTTTATGAATATCAGACGGAAACAACATGGATAAATGTTGTTTGATTTAATCGTATGATGCCCTTCTTGCTATTCACAATGGTTTAACTTTCTTCAGTAAAAAACAAAAAACGTAAACCAGGTTTTTTTGGGTTTTTTTTTTAATAAAGGCACTATGATGGCTAAACACAGAAGGGTCACTTTGTAGTCTTCCTCATGGTTTTTCTCAAGAAAAAGAGCACGCTTAGCTGTTACAATCTCAGAAATTGCATTTTCATCGATACGAAGAATATTTTGAGTACAGTAGAGCGACGAAAATCCAAACGTCAAAACTCGGAAACGTCAAAATTCCCTATCTCCTTTTTTTTTTTTTTTTCGTGGTGGTGGAAAGTTTAAATACAGTTCTTTCATTTTAACTTGGCACTTGATGATAATGGAATCTCCTGATTTTGGACGCGACGTGTCGAAGGTGGATGTGATATCTGATACTCAGAGACAAAAGGCGAAAACTTCCCCAATCTTTGTTCCCTGCGGGGCTAAGATTTTAGGACCCATTACCACGGCAGTACCACCCCTTATTTCATCCCTCAGCCCCATTGTTTACTGTGAGTCAGGAGGAAAGCATAAAGTGCACCCCTTGAAGCACTCAGCATAAAGTACGCCCCTTGGCAATCGGAACCAGCTTGTAATTTTTAAATATAAAGTTTTGGAATTTGTACTTTATGTTTAAAAATTTCACAAGCAGTAGTAAGAATGGCAACCTTGTTTCGTATTTTATAATAACCAAAAAACATCTGGCTTATGAAATTCTTTTTTGTATACAGTTGCTTATTTTTGGTACATGTATTTAGATAATGTAATGTGGAAATGTTAGCTTATTTGTATTTTTTTACATGTTCGATAATCCGAACACAACGAAAATCCAAACTACCAGTGGTCCCAATTAGTTCGGATTTTTGACGTTCTACTGTATGTACTTGTATACATATATTACACTTACCTTGGACAGCAGATATCAAGCGAGGGTCACATTCAAGAAGAAATTAATCGGCGTATAAAACTTGGCTGAAGAGCTCTTGGAAGAAACAGTGAGATTTTTAAAAGCAATGTGACATTGAGTTTTAAAAGGAAAGTGTTTAATCAATGCATCCTTCCAGTGCTGAGATACGGAGAGGTGACATGATGTTTAACTAAAAAATACATACAAAGATTGCAGACAACTGAGAGAAGCATGGAAAGCATGCTGGGTGTAACCGGGAAAGATAAGATGAGGAACTCGTGGAACAGGAAAATGACAAGATTGGAAGACATCATGATCAGAGTAAAATCCCTGAAATAGCAATGGGCTGGACATTTTGCCAGAAGAACGGACCACCG
The DNA here is from genome assembly GCA_039090855.1 of Macrothele yani. NCBI lineage: Eukaryota > Metazoa > Arthropoda > Arachnida > Araneae > Macrothelidae > Macrothele > Macrothele yani. The sequence continues at coordinate 9,918,918 of CM077022.1, read as the reverse complement.
ATGGACAACCGAAATTTTAGACTGGACTACAAAGGACAGAAAAAGGCCCAGAAGAACACTACATGGGAGATGGGTGGATGAAATTCGAAAGGTGCGGGAGTGACATGGAGGAGACTGGCTGAAGACAGAACGTTGTGGAAGAAACTTCTTGGGGTGACTATCATCCATCAGTGGATTGATAACGGTTGACTGACATATACACAGTTGAGTCACATAATTGTGACCACCTCCTACTTTTGACGTCAACAGCACGTAGACAACGAAAGAAGGCACGTGTCGTGAGCTGGCTTGGAGAGTATATAAGGTGTGTTGAAGGCATTCTGAAAACATATCACTCGTTGCCATCATGTATAAAAAGAGTGATTTATCAGATTTGCAAAAACGGTTGATTATCGGCTTTCGGGCCAACGGTGGAAGAAGTATTTCTGAAAGAGCACAGTTTCTGAAATGTTTACGTGCTGCTGTGGTTAAAGTGGATCGCGATTGGAGAAATGGCGCCACTGCGAATAAGTGACGTGAAAACTGCGGAGCCCCACGTGCCATTGATATGAGAGGTGAACGTCCGCTGCGAAGGTGCGTGAGATGACGGTCGACACCCTACAGTGGAGCAACTCACTGGCCGAATGAACCAGGGGGCTACCGGAAGTGTGTCTAAAACGATAGTTCAGTGCAACCTGCTGCGTATGTGGCTCCGATGCAGACGGATGGTCATTGCACCTATGCTAACGAAAGTGCATCGGCAGAAAAGGATTTGCACGGCAGTATCGGAATTGGACCTCCGCTGATTGGCAAAGGATTGCTTTCTCCGAATGAGTCACGATTTCTGCTTCATGGAACGGATGGACGTTGGCTTTTAAGGTGGTTCCACCTAAAATCGCTCCCTTATGATTCCAATGGTAAAATTTCTGTACATATTTTCTTCGCAATTAATGTATTCCCCAGGACGAAAATTTGCACATCGATAAAACTAACTATAAATTATATCATGGGATACTTAATACTTGCTAAGACATAATCATAATTATATCAAAAATCAATCATTTTTCTTTTAGCAATATTCAGACCTGTTAATAGATGGCGCGACCTGTACATTGATGACATCAGTAGATAAACAAATGTTAGGTTGCTTTAATATGGTTACCTTTTAGCAAGCAATTAAGTATCCCATGATATAAATTAAAGTTAGTTTTATCGATGTGCAAATTTTCATCCTTTGGAATACTCTAATTGCAAAGAAAATGTGTACAGAAGTTTTACCATTGGAAACATAAGGCAGAGATTTCAGGTGGAACCACCTTATTTTTTTTTTTTTTTTTTTTATAATTGGAGGTTTAACGACCACCGTGAGTAACTCAATGGCTATAAGCAGTCGCCCGTCCCTAATTTAGGGTCACTGGCTCCAGGAAAAGGAGAGAGTCAGTGCCGTAAGACAAATACAACATCCATGCCTCACCGGGATTCGAACCCGGACCCCTTTCGGACGAATGATCAGAGGCCATCGCTTAGACCACTGCGCCACCGGGGCGGCGGAACCGCCTTAAAGCGAGAAATATCGCAGAACAAACACGCCTCAACCATTACTAGAAGAACACAAGCTGGTGGGGGCAGCGTTATGGTCTGGGAAATGTTTTCGTGGCATTCTCTCGGTCCACTCATACCTGTGGAAGGCATTATGGACCGAATTCGTTAAGAACCCATCCTTGCAGACTACATACACCCATACATCCTGATTGTTTACCCTGGGGCGCATGGAATCTTCCAGAACGACAATTCGATGTGTCACGCAGCTACAAATGTCCAAGAATGGTTGGAAGAGCACGATGAAGACTTCAAAGTACTTCCCTGGCCCTATAATTCCCCAGACTTAAACCCAATTGAGCATCTGTGGGACCACCTCGATCGTGTTGTTCGCTCTATGGATCCCCCACCACGCATCCTTCAGCAGCTGTCAGACGCAGTGCAGTCAGCATGGCTCCACATACCTGTGAACGCCTTCCAGCACCTTATTTAGTCACTACCACCCAGTCTAGCTGCTGTCCGCGCTGCACACGGCGGTTACTCTGGATATTAGCTAGTGGTCACAATAATGTGACTCCACCGTGTATATATATACACTATATTGACAAAAGTCACCGGACACCTCTTGAAAAGCAAATGACGGTTCCGTTGAGTTGTTAAGATGCGCGGTACAGCTCCAAACGGTATGAAACCAAGCCTGCAGCTGACCGCGATCACATCGCTCTGTAAGGTTGAGTGAAAATGTCGCGGCGGGAGAGAACTGACTTTCAGAAAGGAAAGTCTGTTGAGTGTTATATTAGTGGGTTGTCCATAAGAGAAACCAAGAGGCGTTTAAACATACCCAAGTCAAATGTTTTGGATGTACTGAATAAGTGGAAGACACATGACGTGCCTGATGCAGTAAAACGTACCGTCAGACCAAAGAAAATCAGTGATAGTGGACGTCGAAGCCTCAGGAGAGTCGTTACAGCTAATCGACGGTTTACTGCACAAGACCTCACTGTACAGGTGAGTAAAAATGCTGTAACCTCGGTATGTACACGTACCATTCGCAGAGAACTTAATTCCATGGGTTACCGTGGTTGGGCGGCTGCTAATAAGCCTTTCATCTCCACTCGGAATGCTACTCGTCGTTCAGTACGGTGTGAAGAACATTTATCGTGGACCGTAGATCAATGGCAACGGGTCCTATGGACTGATGAATCCAGATACACGATCCATCAGTCTGATGGCCGTGTGTGGGTATGGCGGCAGCCGGGGAACGCTTTTAGCACAGTGTACGGTTCTTACGGTCAAGTTTGGAGCTGGCAGTGTACTCGTGTGGGTTTTTTTTTTCGTGGTATGGTCCCGGCCCATTGGTTATCGTGGACAAACCTGTTAACCAGCACGTCTACCTCGATATTCTGGACAATTATGCTCTACCAACTCTGTGGCAATACTATATGAAACCGAGCATTATTGGTACCAGCAGGATAATGCACCGAGCCATAAAGCAAGGACTGTTACGGCGTGGTTTGACGATAATTACGTATCGTGTGTTGACTGGCCAGCACAGAGCCCTGATCTTAATCCCATAGAGCACCGCATAAGAAGTTTTGAACCAAGGCCTACTACTAAGCAGCAGTTAGCGGCAGCATTATGTACTTAATTGAAGCGCATACCTATCGCTGTGTTCTAAAACCTCATCGAAAGCATGTCTCGAAGAGTCAGTGCATGCATTGAGGCCAAAGGTGGGCCGACACCGTACAAATGTATGTCAAATAAGTGTTATGTTGTGTTTCTTTTCTAGGTGTCCGGTGACTTTTGTCAATATAGTGTATATATAAACTGAAAACAGCAACCCAAAAGCAAAGGTATTTGAAAAACTGAAAATCTAAACTCGCACAGAGAAAGAGAGAATTCTCAAGTGCACAGCAAAGTATATAAGACCCAATTAAAATACGCAGATCCAAAAATACTAGAGGAAAAATTAATAAAAAGCAATGCAAACAATATTGTTAAAAGTGAGCTATAGATTTTCAAGAAGCAGCAAACTCCCTATTTACTCATCTCTACAAAGATTTAGTTAAACATGGGTTTCTGCTATGCCACACACCGACGAGCCATTCCGTTATGACCACCACAGCCTAGTGAAACAAACGCGCGAGTAGACCGCACAGTGGCGAAGATGAAGTTCACATAGCAATGTATACAACCCGAGGACCGGCTTTTGGTTAGTACAGTGTTCGGAGTCATAATGGGAAAAGATGCCGATTTATCGGAGTTTGATAAAGGACAAATTGTGATGGCCCGACGCTTCGGAACTACGATCTCCGAAACGGCGAGGCTTGTGGGTTGTTTACGTGCCGTTGCAGTGAGTACGTATCAAAAGTGGTACACAGATGGCCAAACGACGAACCGTCGTCCAGCTGTGTGTCGTCCGCAGCTCATTGGTGCCAGAGGAGAGAGATGAGACTGTCGCGCATTGTTCACAGCGACCGGAGGGCCACAGTGCGACAGATCACCAGTAGCTACAACATTGGTGATCAGGGCGATGTGTCAGAACACAGAATTCATCTCAGCCTTCTGCGCATGGGCCTGCGTAGCCGAAGTCCCTGCCGGGTTCCCGTGCCCACTGCGCGTTATCGCCAACAGCGCATGATTTTTTTTTTTTGATTGGAGGTTTAACGACCACCGTGAGCAACTCAATGGGCTATAAGCAGTCGCCCGTCCCTAATTTAGGCTCACTGGTTCCAGGGAAGGGAGAGAGCCAGTGCCGTAAGACAAACACCACATCCATGCCTCACCGGGATTCGAACCCGGACCCCGTTCGGACGAATGATCAGAGGCCAGCGCCTTAGACCACTGCGCCACCGGGGCGGCACGCATGAAATGGTCGCAAGATAATCGAGATTGGACCGTGGATGATTGGAAGGATGATTGGTCTGACGAATCAAGATTCCTGGGGCATCACATAGACGGCCGAGAGCGGATGAGCCGATTACGAAAGGTGGCTATGGCACCTGGATGCACTGTTGGGCGGAAACACGCCTTCGGCGGCGGTGTTATGCTGTGAGCGATGTTTTCTTGGGACACTGTATGCCCCATTATCCCAATAGTAGAATCCCTGACAGCTGTCTGAGCATCGTTGCGGACCTAGTTCATCCATTCATGGCAACTGTGTTACCTTGATGGCCATTACCCACAGGATAATACGCCGTGGCACACTGCCAGAATCGTCAAGAAGTGGTTCGGGAAACGTGCTGGTGACTTTCTGTTAATGCGCTGGCTTCCAAATTCTCCTAACATTAACCCAATCAAACATTTGTGGTTCGACTTGGAAAAGCGGGCTCGAGCTAAATCACCACCACCCCGAAATGTACGGTAACTGGAGGACCTGCTGTTGACATTGTGGTACCAGATATACCTCATTATACCTATCGTCAACTTGTAGAGTCGATGCCTTGCCGAGTGGCCCCTGTTTTGCATGCCAAAGAGGGTCCTGCAGCTTATTGGGTAGGTGGTTATAATAGAAGGGCTGATCGGTGTATTTTGCTATATAGATACCCAAAATTAGATGCAAAATAAACTGTATTAAATAAACCATCCACCGCTAGTAGCAACACACTTTTGCCATTGCGATACAAGCTTGTGTACACCGTCATAAAAAAATGTCGAGCTTCAAAAATGCGCCAAACTCACGTAATGGGGTTTCAATTGATGTTTCATTGGGAAACAACATACAACAGCCATTGAATTATAAACCTTTATTCAGATGTACGTAAATGTCACTTATGCGACGTGCATACAAAATGCATGGTCACGTGCGTCACCTCGTGATATAAGCAACTATTCGCTGCTCGTCAGATTTATCAGTACTAATGAAAACTATGGGAAAACAAAGGATCTTTATGAGTTCCATAAAGGGCTAATTGTGAGTGCCCGTCTGGCTGGAGCGGAGATTTTGAATGCAGCAGAGCCGAAAAAACAAAGTATCTTTGTGAGTTCGATAAAGGGCTAATTGTGAGTGCCCGTCTGGCTGGAGCGGAGATTTTGAATGCAGCAGAGCCGAAAAAACAAAGGATCTTTATGAGTTCGATAAAGGGCTAATTGTAAGTGCCCGTCTGGCTGAGGCGGAGATTTTGAATGCAGCAGAGCCGAAAAAACAAAGGATCTTTATGAGTTCGATAAAGGGCTAATTGTGAGTGCCCGTCTGGCTGAGGCGGAGATTTTGAATGCAGCAGAGCCGAAAAAACAAAGGATCTTTATGAGTTCGATAAAGGGCTAATTGTGAGTACCCGTCTGGCTGGAGCGGAGATTTTGAATGCAGCAGAGCCGAAAAAACAAAGGATCTTTATGAGTTCGATAAAGGGCTAATTGTGAGTGCCCGTCTGGCTGAGGCGGAGATTTTGAATGCAGCAGAGCCGAAAAAACAAAGGATCTTTATGAGTTCGATAAAGGGCTAATTGTGAGTACCCGTCTGGCTGGAGCGGAGATTTTGAATGCAGCAGAGCCGAAAAAACAAAGGATCTTTATGAGTTCGATAAAGGGCTAATTGTGAGTGCTCGTCTATCTGGGGCGGAGATTTTGAATGCAGCAGAGCCGAAAAAACAAAGGATCTTTATGAGTTCGATAAAGGGCTAATTGTGAGTGCCCGTCTGGCTGAGGCGGAGATTTTGAATGCAGCAGAGCCGAAAAAACAAAGGATCTTTATGAGTTCGATAAAGGGCTAATTGTGAGTGCTCGTCTATCTGGGGCGGAGATTTTGAATGCAGCAGAGCCGAAAAAACAAAGGATCTTTATGAGTTCGATAAAGGGCTAATTGTGAGTGCTCGTCTATCTGGGGCGGAGATTTTGAATGCAGCAGAGCCGAAAAAACAAAGGATCTTTATGAGTTCGATAAAGGGCTAATTGTGAGTGCCCGTCTGGCTGAGGCGGAGATTTTGAATGCAGCAGAGCCGAAAAAACAAAGGATCTTTATGAGTTCGATAAAGGGCTAATTGTGAGTGCCCGTCTGGCTGGGGCGGAGATTTTGAATGCAGCAGAGCCGAAAAAACAAAGGATCTTTATGAGTTCGATAAAGGGCTAATTGTGAGTGCCCGTCTGGCTGGGGCGGAGATTTTGAATGCAGCAGAGCCGAAAAAACAAAGGATCTTTATGAGTTCGATAAAGGGCTAATTGTGAGTGCCCGTCTGGCTGAGGCGGAGATTTTGAATGCAGCAGAGCCGAAAAAACAAAGGATCTTTATGAGTTCGATAAAGGGCTAATTGTGAGTGCTCGTCTATCTGGGGCGGAGATTTTGAATGCAGCAGAGCCGAAAAAACAAAGGATCTTTATGAGTTCGATAAAGGGCTAATTGTGAGTGCTCGTCTATCTGGGGCGGAGATTTTGAATGCAGCAGAGCAGAAAAAACAAAGGATCTTTATGAGTTCGATAAAGGGCTAATTGTGAGTGCCCGTCTGGCTGGAGCGGAGATTTTGAATGCAGCAGAGCCGAAAAAACAAAAGATCTTTATGAGTTCGATAAAGGGCTAATTGTGAGTGCCCGTCTGGCTGGAGCGGAGATTTTGAATGCAGCAGAGCTGAAAAAACAAAGGATCTTTATGAGTTCGATAAAGGGCTAATTGTGAGTGCCCGTCTGGCTGAGGCGGAGATTTTGAATGCAGCAGAGCTGAAAAACAAAGGATCTTTATGAGTTCGATAAAGGGCTAATTGTGAGTGCCCGTCTGGCTGAGGCGGAGATTTTGAATGCAGCAGAGCTGAAAAAACAAAGGATCTTTATGAGTTCGATAAAGGGCTAATTGTGAGTGCCCGTCTGGCTGGAGCGGAGAATTTGAATCCAGCAGAGCCGAAAAAACAAAGGATCTTTATGAGTTCGATAAAGGGCTAATTGTGAGTGCCCGTCTGGCTGAGGCGGAGATTTTGAATGCAGCAGAGCTGAAAAAACAAAGGATCTTTATGAGTTCGATAAAGGGCTAATTGTGAGTGCCCGTCTGGCTGGAGCGGAGAATTTGAATGCAGCAGAGCTGAAAAAACAAAGGATCTTTATGAGTTCGATAAAGGGCTAATTGTGAGTGCCCGTCTGGCTGGAGCGGAGAATTTGAATGCAGCAGAGCTGAAAAAACAAAGGATCTTTATGAGTTCGATAAAGGGCTAATTGTGAGTGCCCGTCTGGCTGAGGCGGAGATTTTGAATCCAGCAGAGCTGAAAAAACAAAGGATCTTTATGAGTTCGATAAAGGGCTAATTGTGAGTGCCCGTCTGGCTGAGGCGGAGATTTTGAATGCAGCAGAGCCGAAAAAACAAAGGATCTTTATGAGTTCGATAAAGGGCTAATTGTGAGTGCCCGTCTGGCTGGAGCGGAGAATTTGAATCCAGCAGAGCCGAAAAACAAAGGATCTTTATGAGTTCGATAAAGGGCTAATTGTGAGTGCCCGTCTGGCTGAGGCGGAGATTTTGAATGCAGCAGAGCCGAAAAACAAAGGATCTTTATGAGTTCGATAAAGGGCTAATTGTGAGTGCCCGTCTGGCTGGAGCGGAGAATTTGAATCCAGCAGAGCCGAAAAAACAAAGGATCTTTATGAGTTCGATAAAGGGCTAATTGTGAGTGCCCGTCTGGCTGAGGCGGAGATTTTGAATGCAGCAGAGCCGAAAAAACAAAGGATCTTTATGAGTTCGATAAAGGGCTAATTGTGAGTGCCCGTCTGGCTGGAGCGGAGATTTTGAATGCAGCAGAGCCGACTGGCAAAATGGTAAAATATCCCGGGTCTTTAATCAGTGGGAAAAATAACCCATATCACTTGTCTGAGAGGCATAACTGTGGCGCGATGAGAAACGGCCGAGAGCGGGATAGCTTTCGTCTAAGAAGGCTTGTACGGAGAAACAGAACTTCCTGTCAGCAGCAATTGAGTGGAGAATTCAATGAAGGATGTTCCCGACTCATACCTCAGCGAACTATGTGCAGGGAATTCAAGGGGATCGGTATTGGTAGTCGCGTGCCTATACGGAAACCACGGATGTCTGCGAAGTATCGGAAAGTTCGTCTACAGCGGTGTCAGTAGTACCATGACTGGAAAAAAGTCGTGTGGTCCGACGAATCACGGTTTGTTCTGTACCAGTGGTAGGCGGGGAGTTTGGCTGGAACTCCATGAAGCAATAGACCCAGCTTGCCTTGTAAACACAACTCAAGGTTCTGGAGATGGTGTCGTGGTGTTGGGCACGTTCTGTTGGTACGGAGCAAGTCTCTTGATGTTGCTGGAAGGTCGGGTGTCCTGCAAGGATTTTCTGAACATTTTTGCCGATCGAGTTCATCCTACAATATTGACATGCAGGTGACGGCTGTTTCATGGACCACAAACCTATTGTCCATCGCGCAAGATGTGTTCAGCAGTGATTCAGCGAGCATGACAGCGACTTCCACCATCTTCCTTGGCCACCAAAACACCAGGATCTGAACCCCATTGATAGTGTAGGGACATATTAGAATAACAGACCCGGGAGCAAAGTCCTATTCGTTCAAATCTGAGCCTGTTAAAGGACTATCTGGTGAACGCTTGGTATGCTTTATACGTAGATGCACTCGAACACTTTGAGGAATCTATGCCAAATCGCAAACGTGCTGTAATTCGGGATAAAGAAAGTCCAACCCAATACTGAATAAAAGTTTCTAATTAAGTGGCCGGTATGTATGTTTACTCTGTAGAAAGATGTCTAGGAGTTCGTAGAAGTGATAGACAGCAGAAGAGAGGTAAGACGTATGAGGTAAAGTTTTATGCTTCAAGTGGTGCAGCTTTTGGATCTTCTATGGTGTATCATGGAAAAGTATGGGCCCCATGGCATTATCATGGAGAAGTATGGGCCCATGGCATTATCATGGAGAAGTATGGTCCCATGGCGATTGAGTAATTCTGGGTGTTTGGGGGGACAGGTTTCAATGCATAATGTAAAGTTCTTGAAAATACAGGGTGGAGAAAAAAAGGAAAGTGCTCTCATCAGGTTGTGACGTACCTGCCAGCAGGACGCACACGATATAAAGGCAGATAGGAATCAGAATAATCGTCTGCGTAGCTCAGTTGGTAGAGCGACTTGTTCCGGAATAAGCGGCCTCGGGTTCGAATCCCGGCGTAGACCAAAAATGACGGAGAAATTTACTTCGTTATAATGGCGCCCAAACTATCCGGATGACCCGGCCGTTCAAAATCTCGCAATGGTGTGATGTTATTTCCACACCGCGAGACAGGAAAAATCAGAGAATCCCTTCTCCAGCGCTTCGAAAAATAAAAATGTGTGATGTTGCATTCCACACAGCATATTGACTGGGAGTTCTCAAGTGCACGTTCTACAGTGGATGGCTGCCTGCAACGATTCATGGTCACGGCTGACCCGTGGGCCGTGCCCCCGGCCCTCTTTCGGGGGGGAGATGTGACGTACCTGCCAGCAGGACGCAAACGATATAAAGGCAGATAGGAATCAGAATAATCGTCTGCGTAGCTCAGTTGGTAGAGCGACTTGTTCCGGAATAAGCGGCCTCGGGTTCGAATCCCGGCGTAGACCAAAAATGACGGAGAAATTTACTTCGTTATAAGGTCACTGAGCTCTATAATTGCGGTGTGTTTTTTTCACAGGACAGTATAGAGATTGAAATTTGAAAGCACCTCACCACTTCCGGAAAACGCTTTTTCAAAATGGAGTTCCTCAGCATGGAGCAGCGGCTGTTTATAGTGCAAAATTATTACCGTTTTGGAGACACGGGGCAGTGAAAATCCACACGTCCACCTGGTTGCACCTTTGCATTCGCAACGTGTGACGGGGTGGTGGGGAATCAACGCAAACGCATAATCGGACCCATCTTCATCAACGGAACTGTTACTGGCGCAAGCTACTGGCCTAGAAGTTCGGACCCCGAGCAAGACATCATCGGATGGTCAACACCTACTGGTTCATGCAGGATGGTGCACGTCCACATAGAATTGCTGATATATTTTCCTGGTTACAGAACACCTTTCAGAACCGTATCATCGCTTTGGACACTGCAAGGTTCATTGGACAGGGCATTGAATGGCCAGCCTATAGCCCTGACCTGAACATATGTGATGTTTTCCTGTGGGGTTTTTTGAAGGACCAAGTCTTTAGGACTGGCCCCAAGACACTGGAGGACCTCAAAAAAGCCATTGCAGACGGAATCCAGGCCATCAAAAAAGACGTGTTGCAGCATGTTATCGGTAATTTCCAGTCCCGTTGATGGTTTGTGGAGACGGTGGCCATTTTGAAAGTCCGTTCTCTTAATTTCGCTTAATGCTTGAATTTCTCTGAAAATTTCAGTAAATTTGATCCAGTAGTAACGAATTTGGGTCATTTTATTTTTTAACACCTTTTCTTGGCCACCCGGTACCTGTCCGCCGTGATGGTTTGACACGGTTGTAAGAAAGAGGAGAGGATCACACCAGGTGCTGACCACCAAACACTGACCATACATTAGACAGTTGCCATGGGCCCACCGTAGTGAAGCCATCGCGCCGAACTTCGGCGGCCGCCCCGGTGGCGCAGTGGTCTAAGCGATGGCTTCTGATCATTCGTCCGAACGGAGTCCGGGTTCGAATCCCGGTGCGGCATGGATGTTGTGTTTGTCTTACGGCACTGGCTCTCTCCCTTCCCTGGAACCAGTGACCCTAAATTAGGGACGGGCGACTGCTTATAGCCCTTTGAGTTGCTCACGGTGGTCGTTAAACCTCCAATCAAAAAAAAAAAAAAAAAAAAGAACGTCGGCGATTGTCATTGAACATCCGTTGTTCAACACACATGACGAGGAACTTCAAAATGTCGTTTGTTTGGTTGCAGGTCAGAAGAAAAGGGCAGACTTTAAATTGTAGTAATTGATGCTGTTCCGTGAAATCATATGGTACCCATTGATCCATCTTCTTCGCTTTGGCTATTTCCGGTAAATGTCGGAAAATGATTACATAGCGCACTTCGAGGTTTGACGTGGATCGGATTCAATCAAGGCCTCCAACTCAGCGTCACCTATAGCTCTTTTCTGGCTTACAACCTACGTCCGAAAAGTTCCAGAACTGACGCAATAAAGAATATATAAAAGTATCATACTCATTGTGGAAAGAGCGATGACTTCTGTTTGGTGTTCCTGATCCAGGTCGAGTGTATGAATTAATTACTTATTCGCCTCCTAATTGTTTGTTCAGTTGCTGCTTTCCATCTTTGGTGAATCCCCAGCATTGTGCGGGACACCATGAAGCAACCTGCCATGTGATTTGGCAGTTAATCACATGTGAGTCTGGAGAATTCGAGGCCGTTGTGGTGCGTTGGTAGCATGCCCGGCGCGTAAATGGAAGACTCTGGGTTCGATTCCCGGTGGGGGCCGATGAGAATTTTTCCATGACTCACTTATTAACGTGGAAATAACGATGACTTCTGTTTGGTGTACCATACTCACAATTAATGCTGGTCACCTTCAAAACACAGCCCTTCTGAATCCAACGTTCCTGAAGATCCTGAAAACAGTTGTGGAAGGCACTTTCCGGGATGTCCGCAAGTTGTTTTGTCACGGCTGCTTGGGTAGATGTAATGTCTGCATGACACTGTCCTTTGAGTGCCCGTTTTATCCTGTGGAACAGGAGGAAATCACGGGGTGATAAATCAGGGGAATATGGCGCATGTGGCAACATAGTAATTTGATGGCGAACCAGGAACTGTTGGACTGACAACGCGGTATGTGGTCGTGTGTTATCAAGGAGCAAGAACTATAACTGGGGACGACGGCGACGAATACTTCTGCGTAAACGTCGTAAGACTTGCTTGTAGAATTCTTGATTTACCGTTTGACCCGCTTGTACGAATTCCTGTTGGACTATACTTTTCAAATCGAAGAAGGCTATGAGCATCGTTCTTGATGGTTCATGAGGGCTTTCTTGGTTCATGGTGAGTGGGTACATCTTCATTCAGCGCTTTGTCGCTTGGTTTGTGGATCATACTGCAGGTACCATGCTTCATCTCCTGCAATAATTCTGGGACAAAACTCAGGAACCTTAGCTGCAGTGCCCAACAGATCGATGAACCAGCCTCCATTTGGTCTACATTCAGAATGTGGAGTACCAATCTGGCATTAAGTTTTCGTTTTCTCAGATCTTCACGTAGAATCTCACGACAGATAGACTTACTGATGCCCACCGACTCAGTCTCACTGTGATTCGGCGATCTGTTCTTAACTGCTTCCACACATCTTCGAATTTTCCGCTGTTCGCACACTGGAGGGATTCCCAGACCTCGGATCATCATCATAGCATTCCCGTCAGTCACGAAACCGGGCATAATATTCGAAAACTCTGCTGCGATATAATGATGCTTCTCATACGCTTCTTTCAACATTGTGTAAGCTTCAGTAGATGATTTACCAAGTTTCCAACAAAAACGGATGTTTACTCTCAGCTCTTCCATGATTAAAACGAAATGGGACGAGAACGCTTGCTATGACTCCCTTAATGCTTGTCTGCCAACTGTCGGTACCGGTATAAACCTGTTTCCAGCTGTTCGCTGATTGGGAAATGACTACTGTTTTCTGGCATGCACGTGATATTTTTATCCCACTGTTGTTACGTTAGTTATACGGTCAGTCCTGGAACTTATTGGACGTAGGTTATATTTTCGAGCCTCATATCGCCGTATCTGGATTTATCAAACCAGCGTTGCGTCCTGCGTTCACTAACGGTACTTTCTGTAAGAGCTGTATTGATGTTGCAAGGTGCCTCGGTTGCACATGAATTTGTCTCTGATCCATAGTTCTCTTGACTGTAGCACAATCCCCTTGGAACTCATGCCAGTCAGCAAATCCCAAGTTCTCTCTTAACATATCAGAAGTCACATCGTGTTAACTCCTACATTACCTGCCAACTGCACGAGTCTGCAATATCCGAAGAGAACTGCATATACATTATATTGACAAAAGTCACCAGACACCCCTTGGATCCGTGGCGTTCCTAAGATTCTCGGTACAGCTGCAAACGGTATAAAAACAAGTCTGCAGCTGACCGCGATCATATCGCACTGTGAGGTTGAGTGAAAATGTCACAGAACTGACTTTGAGAAAGGAAAGATTGTTGGGGGTTGTTTTAGTGGGTTGTCCATAAGGGAAACTGAGAGTCGTTTAAACATACCAAATCAACAGTTTTGGATTTACTGAATAAGTGGAAGACACATGGAGTGCATGAAGCAGCAAAACGTACCGGCAGACCAAGGAAAATCAGTGATAGAGGACGTCGAAGCATCATGAGAGTCGTTACAGCTAATCGATGGAGTACTGCTCAAGACCTCAGTGTACAGGTCAGTAAAAACGCTGGAACCTCGGTATGTACACGTACCATTCGCAGAGAACTTCATTCCATATGGGTTACCGTGGTCGTGCGGCTGCTCGTAATCCTTTCATCTCCACTCGGAATGCTACTCGTCGTTTAGCATGGTGGACCGTAGATCGATGGAAACGAGTCCTATGGACTGATGAATCCAGATACACTATCCATCCGTTTGATTGCCGTGCTTGAGTATGACGGCAGCCGGGGGAACCCTATTTACCACAGTGTACTGTTCCTACGGTTAAGTTTCGAGCTAGCACTGTACTCGTGTGGGGGTGTTTTTCGTGGCATGGTCCCTGCCAATTGGTTATCGTGGACAAATCTGTTAACCAGCACGTTTACTTCAATATTCTCGGCAATTATGCCTTACCAACTCTGTGGCAATACTACGGAACCGAGCCTTGTTGGTATCAGCAGGATAATGCAACGAGCCGCAAAGGAAGGACTGTTACGGCGTGGTATGACGATAAATCCCTGTCGTGTGTGGATTGGCGAGCACAGAGCCCTGAGCACTGCATAAGAAGTTTGGAACCAAGGCCTACTGCTAAGCAACAGATAGCGGCAGCATTATGTACAGAATTGAAGCGCATACCTATCGCTGTGTTCCAAACCCTTGTCGAAAGCATGTCTAGAAGGGTCAGTGCATGCATTAAGGCCAAAGGTTGACCGACACCGTACTAATATAAGTGAATAAATGCTATGTTGTGTTTCTCTTCTTGACGTCCGGTGACTTTTGTCAATATAGTGTACATTCAAGATCATTATGGCCATCCCTGTCTCCACGAGTGGACGCGTCCCACGTAGGTAGTGGTGACAACACCTACTTGCGTCAAATGCATAAAACTGTAGCGTCAGTTCGCTTGTACGAAGCCCGTGCAATGGAGAAAGGTAAGGACTAGTTGGAGCTTGATTGGATAGAGATGATCAGCGCAAGCAAGGAGGATGACATAATCTTTGTAACCGCAGGCGTTGTTGGCTTTCCAAGAGCCGTCGTACTGAAAATGTGGCTGGCGGCAATTGTCCAAAGAGTGGCACACATCCACTAAAATGCCTGAAAGTAGAAACAACCGCTGGTATACAGTTGAGCCGCCCGCCGGTTGACACATCCGAGACAACACACGATTCACGATCTGTTTACCGTTGGAAGTGCCTACAATGGGCACGTGAGCATCAAAACTGGACCTTGAATGATTGGAAGAAGGTCTTCTGTTCCGATGAATCTCATTTTCTGTTTCCCCGTGTAGAGTGCTGGGTACGTGTGCGTCGTTTATCTAGGAAAGTCTTGGCACCAGGATGTACCGTTCGACGAAATGAATCCGGTGTAGGAAGTGTAATGATTCGGGCAATGTTCTGCTGAGAAACCTTTGGTCCAGGCATTCATGTGCAAGAAACTATGACGTCTACCGCTTACCTAAACATCATTACATCCTTTCATGGCATTGGTTTTCCCTTCTAGAAGTGCCTTCTTTCAGAAGGATAATGCGCCGTGTCACACTGCCTAGAATGTTCGAGAATGGTTCGTGGAGATGAGGAAAGCATCCAGGTTCTATCCTGGCCTCCAAATTTACCAGATATCATTCCAGTCGAGCTTCTGTGGTTTGTGTTGGAATAGAAAATTCGATCTACTACTGCTCAACCACGTAATGTAAGTTAAAGGATTACTGGTTGTTACCAGATAGCATAAGACACTTTTAAAACTCTTGTAGCGTCTACGCCTCGCCGTGTAAGAGCTGGTTTGGTGGCTCTTGAAGGACCATCATCATACACCGATCAGCCATTACATTATTACCACCTACCTAATAAGCTTAGTACCCCTATAGCCCTCAAAACAGCAGCCACTCGGCGAGGCATCGATTCGATGAGTTGGCTATAGGTATCCTGGGGTATCTGGTACCATAATGTCAACAGCAGGTTCTCCAGTTCCCGTACATTCGGGGCGGAGTTGATTTAGCGTGAACCCGCTTTTCCAAATCGATGTTCAATTGGGTTCATGGCAGGTGAATTTGGAGGCCATGGCATTAACAGAAAATCACAAGCATGTTCCTTGAACCACTCCTCGACCATTCTGGCAGTGTGGCATGGCGCATTATTCTGTTGGTAATAGCCATCACCAGCAGGGAACACAGTTGCCATGAATGGGTGAATTTGATCCGCAACAATGTTCTGACAGCTGTCAGGGATTGTGCTATTGGGATAATGGGGCCTAAAGTGTCCCAGGAAAACATTGCCCACAGCCGCCCTGTTTCCGCCAAGCAGTGCATCCAGGTGTCATGGCCTCCTTCGGTAATCGGCGTATCAGCGGTCTACGTGATGCACCACGAATCTTGATTCGTCAGACTAGACAACCATCTTCCACTCATCCACGGTCCAATCTCGATAATCATAAGACCATTTCATGCGTTGTTGGCGATGACGTGCAATGAGCATGGTGACCCGGCTAGGTCTTCGGCTACGCAGGCCCATGCGCAGAAGGCTGCGATGAAATGTGCACTGTGACACATTGCCTTGATCACCACTGTTCTAGCTGCGGGTGATTTGTCACACTGTGGCCTTGCGGTGGCTGTGAACAATGCGCGACAGTCTCCGCTACCCTCTGGCATCAATGAGCTACGGACGACGCTTCGTCGTTTGGCTATGTGTGCACCACTTTTGATACGTACTCACTACAGCGGCGCGTGAACAAGCCGCGCCGTTTCCGAGATTGTAGTTGCGATGCGCCGTGCCATCGCAATTTGTGCTTTATCAAACTCCATTCTGACTTCGAACACTCTACTAACCGATAGCCAGTCCCCGGGTTGTGTATATATTGCGTGTGTGAACTTCACTCGCGCCACCGTTCGGTCTCCGAGCACGTTCATATCCTTAGGCTGGGGTTGTTCAGAATGGAATTGCTCATCAGTGTACATTAAGAAGGTGGTCATTATGTTTTGGCTGTTCGGTGTATGGTATAGAGTGTGATTGACCGGTGAGAGTGGATACAATTTCGATTTAGGAAAGGGTTTGGGGAACAAGACATTTATGAGTAGAGGAGTGTCTGTGTTTGAACATGTTACAGCTGATGCAACATTTTCAAATCACAGACTCTCCTCTACTCGTAAACGCTAACCACTCTGCTGTATCTGATTGGAAGTAAAACGCGCTGATTACGCTGCCTAAACTGCTTTAAAGTAAATAAATAAATAAATCGATCTTAACCACGTTCTAGAAACACGCAGCAACCGAAAAAAATTCTGTTGCTGTGTGTTTCTAAAACGTGGTTAAGAGCGATGTATTTATTTATTTACTGTCGCCACGTATTTGGAGTATTTTCAACTTGGATTTCTCCCTTTGAATTTAACTGCTATAATATATATATAGCCAGTGCCGTTAATGCCCACCAGATGGAGACGTCTCAGTAGCTGAGCCCATCTTACGGATTTATGATGTCAGAAGCTGACTTAAAAATACACATAGAACCGTGGATTGTTGGCCACTGTGGCGTAAATGTAACGCACTCAGCTAGATATCGAGAGTTCTGTTGGTTCAATTCCACAGCGGTGGTGAAAAACAATTTTTTGGTTGCTGTGTGTTTCTAGAACGTAGTTAAGAGCGATGTATTTATTAATTTACTGTCGCCACGTATTTGGAGTATTTTTTGTTTTAAAATAGTTCGGCTATTTATTGCGCACTTGCCTTTATTTTATTTTTCTGAACTCCTTTTCGTCTTGTGTTAATCCCAAATTTTTAAGCTTCGGAAATGTATTCTCACATTCGAGATAGTTAAACCCAAACTTAAACATTCCGTAGGAGTACTTCTGATTACTGTAACTTTACACCGATTAAAATACTCCAATTCCTTTCATACGGCAGAAGCTCTAAGCTACTCTCACAGGTAGCTTCGTGGAAGATGCGCTACAGGAGATGTGTTTACTCAGTACTCGCCTTGTGAAAAAGTTTCGTACAGATCGTGTTACCAAGCTATTCATTCTTGCCACACACCAAAGCATTAGCATTTGTTACCAATTAATATTTAAACTGAACTCAACAACCATGAAATTAAAATATTTAGATCAAGGACAAAGTAAATTCACTCCTCGTTAAACAAAATGCTTCATATAGTAAAGTTGCTTTTTTAAAAATTATTATGAATGTGTGGGTTAATGATATGTGCAAATGATCTGCCCGCCCCTGTGGCGCAGTGGTCTAAGCGCTGGCTTATGACCATTCGTCCGAGAAGGGGTCCGAGTTCGAATCAAGCATAAATGTTGTGTTTGTCTTACGGCACTGGAACACACTCCCTTCCCTGAACCCAGTGACCCTAAATTAGGGATGGGCGACTGCTTATAGCCCACTAAGTTGCTCACAGTGGTCGCTAAACCTTCAATCAAAAACATGAAAGGAAAACTGAGGGTCTAGCTAGATCTCAAATGAGGTGGATGAAACAGATTCCGTTAGTAGTAGGATATGTTATTTTTGGAGAAGTACTCGTATAGACAGCGTATAATAAAGAAACTGAACTTGACCAATGAATCTGGTTCCTATTGATAGGTGATTAGGTTTGTACGTCGTAGGGGGATGCTTAATGAACTCAGCGAGGTCGTATCATAGGTCTGTGCGAAGCAGGTTAAATTAACGAGACGGATTTCTGCACATTTCTGGGACGTGATGAGAGAACATTTGACAGCTGCAGACAGCAATGAGCAGAGAAAGGTGTTTCATGTCTTTGATCATAATGTGACCGTCCTCAACTGGTACTGCCGGATGCCGGTAGTACCAGAAACGCGACTTCCCGACATAACACTCAATTTTCCAGCTCCGGTATCTATCGATAGAATTCATTGGCACATTCACGAAGCTGGTGTCTATGAGAGAGTTAACGAACGGCGAAGTATCGTTTTTAGGGTTGATTCCCGCATCTGCCTGGGAGAGCACGATGACCGCACTTGCGTTTTCGTTATATGCAGACGAAAGTTCTTACACTGGCTGTACTCGGTTTCTTTATTCTACAGTGCCTGCAGTTGAACGTCATGCAGTGCCCACTGCTGGGTTTCTGAGTTGAGGCGCCGTCAACCCCTAAAGGCAGCTGGCCATCGAGGGTGGTTTAAATGCCCAGCAGTATGTGGACACAATTTTCCAACTAGTGGCCTTATCACTCCTTTAGAACACCCCATAAGACACATTCCAGCACAATAAAGTCAAACCACATATCGCACGCATTGCTCAATAATGTCTGAATTCGTTTCCGTTATACCATGGCCAACCCTGTAACCGGATCTGTTGCCGATTTTGCACATCGTCGAGGTGCCGTATTTACTCGAATCTAACGCGCACCTTTTTTCCTCCAAAATCGAACCAGTTTATCCGGGTGTGCGTTAGAATCGGTGACAAATACCTACATCGGGAGTCTCGCAAATGCCTGACTGTCTGGGATGTCGTCGTTGCGGCGCGCCAGCGGATGGGATTTCCTCTGAGTGTCTGACTGTTGCGATGTCCACCGACAATCTCCAACTTTCCCCATTCTTCTACATTCGTTGAGAAGCTTCGACGAAAGATATAAAATAGGGATAGTCGCTTGCCTCATAGTATTGTTCCCTGAAAGAAACACTGCATTTAGTTACTTGAACGTGGAGTATACTGTCCAGAGATGTGTTCTAAACGGCAGCATTATCTAGAAAAGTTTAAACTGCAGGTGGTTGCCTATGCACAGAAAAATGGAAATCGTAGGGTGTATGGAGTTTCAGAAGTGAATGTAAGGTTTTGGAAGAAGCAAAAGGGAAAAGCTGAATCAATGTTCCAAAACGAGAAAGACGTTATCGGGACCTAAAACGGGTAGATTTCCCGAGATTGACGATCGTCTAGATCATTTCGTGAAGCAGCAGTGTGCATCAGGTTTTTCTGTTACTGTAGATATTCTTCAGGCAAAAGCACGAGAAATTTATCCTGAACTTGGATCCAGTGTAAGGTTCACCGCTTCAGGAGGATGGATTTGCCATTTTTTGAAAAAAAAAAAGGGGGATTTTCTCTGAGACGGCGTACTTCAATATGTCAGAGAATGCCATCTGACTTTGAAGAAAAGCTAGATAGTCTCTTCAAGTTCGTCATATCAGTAAGAAAGCAAAGGCACCATGTTTTAAGCCAGATTGGGAATGCTGACCAAACACCATTGTATTTTGACATGCCATCAAAGTACACTGCAGAATGTATTGGTGCAAAGCAAGTTAAAGTGCTAACAACAGGAAACGAGAAGCCCCGAATGACGGTCATGCTTCCATTACCGCTGATTGGAACAAGTTACCACCAAATATTAATTTCAAGAGAAAACCATTTCCGAATAAAGAGACTTTTCCTCAGAAAATTCATGTCAGAGTTCAAGAAAATGACTGGATGCCCGAAGAACCGGTAAAGGATCTGGCTTTAAAAAGTGTGGTTTCGACGACCAGGTGCGGGGTGACTGAGGTCCATGCTTGTATTGGATTCATTAAAGAGGCATGTAACCAATTCGGTAGAAACCAGGATTGTTGAAAACAGAACTGATCTAGTTGTTGTACCTGGAGGAATGACTTCCCAACTTGAGCCCCTTGATGTCTCCATAAATGGGCCTTTTAAAGCAGCAATTCGATCACGCTATAATGCGTGGCTTACATCGGGAGACACAGAACGGACAAAAACTGGATGTGTTAAATAAAAAACCTTCACTCTCTGTAGTAACACAGTGGATTCAATTCAATTCAATTCAATTCATTTATTTTGCTGAGCATGTAACGTACCAGGAGATGTGACGTACCTGCCCGAAGGACGCACACGACATAAAGGCAGATAGTAGTCAGAACAAACGTCCGCGTAGCTCAATTGGTAGAGTGACTTATTCCGGAATGAGGGGACCCGGTTTCGAATCCTGGCGCGGATAAAAATGACGGAGAAATTTACTTCGTTATAAGCAGAAGACCAGTGTTATAAAAATATCAAATGAAAAAAGCACAGCAAGGAAGCAGGGGGAAAGGCCAGCAAGGCTTGACTGGGTCCCATGCTCCCTACACAAATTTTACACTTAGGTCAGGAGCTAAAGTTACAAACAAAACAGTGTTTCAAAAAAAAAACCGTAAAAAGATGATAAACATTACAGGTGATACCATTGAAAATCAATTTACATTGAGATATACAAGTCATAGTCACAGTCCCCCTCCACTGCAATCATCAATTTGAGGAGTCGCAAGTCATTATGTAGTTTTTTAATTTTTTTTAAAAAAAAGGTTAAAGTTATTTAAAGAAGTCATTTCCGTCGGTAATGAGTTCCAGTAGTGTGGGCCAATGTAATTTATACTCTGCTTCATGGTCTCAGTCTTCGGATGAATAAGCCGAATATGTAATTTAGTACGTGTGTCATGTGAGTGTATCTGTGGTACAATTTGTATGATGTTAGTGTGTAAATTATTCTTAATTCGCTTGAACATAAGTTTCTCAATATTAAAAGTATACAGTTAGTTAATCGTAAGAATGTTGTATTTATTTGGAAAAACTCTTGTGTTATTATATAGTGATAGTGGTGTATTTCTATCAAATTTTAGGTCAACTAATCTTATATATTTGTTTTGTAGAATTTGAAGTTTTTTTAAATTATACACTGGCGGAAATTGAAAAAAGAACACCAAGAAGGAGACGTCTGATACCAACGGAATTTATACAGCATAATAACGAAATACTGAGGATAACGTGATCAAAACATTATGGCAAAATACAGCTGTATTTGCTGGTAAATTGAAAAATAACATTTCCATGTAACATGGTTAGTACGAGGTTGAACCGCCATGAACTGCGTCACACTGTGCGATTCTGGCATGCAGTCTGTCGTACAGATGTTGGATGTAAGTTTAGAGTATTGAGTTCCAAGGATCCTCAACCTGGACGCGTAAATCGGGGATGGTCGTGGCTGGCCGTGGAAACCGGATAAGTCGTTGTCCCATAAAATCCCACACGTGCTCAATGGGGGACAAATCCGCATGGAAGTTGTCTCACACCCTGAAGTGCATGTTGCGTTGCACGTGCCGTGTGTGGGCGTGCGTTATCTTTCTGTAAAACCCCACGATGGACCGACCTTACAAATGGCACAACAACGGGCTGAATGATGATGTTGATGTAGGAGGTGCTGTTTAACGTACCCGGTACAAACACTAGTTGTGTACGGGAGTGATAACTGATCGCTCCCCACACCAGGAGACCAGGTGTAGACCCTGTGTGTTGCTGGCGCATGCGAGAAGGGTGGAGACGCTCCCCTGTGAGTCTGCGAACACGCATACGGCCATCGGAGGCTCCCAAGCAGAATCTGCTTTCATCGCTGAACACGACAGATCGCCATTGCGTTCTCCAGTGCAGACGTTGGCGACACCACTGCAGCCGTTCCTGACGGTGGGCTGGAGTCAGAGGTACACATGCCAGAGGCACACATGCACGTAGTCTTGCATCCAGCAGACGGTTGCGGATTGTTCGCACAGTTACCTCAGGTGCAACGGCAGCTCGGATTAGCGTCGCAGTGGATGTTCTGCTTGACAACGCCGCTCTTCTTATGCGTCGATCGGTCCGCTCATTAGTCCGTCTGTGACTCCCGGTTCCACGTCTTCTCGAGTGGGAATGTTCCTGGGACCATCTACGCCACCATCGTACCACCACCGATACTTCCCGTCCAATTTGCTTCGTGATAAGACCACCCGGCCTCGCGGAGTCCGACTGGACGACCTCGCTCAAAGTCCGATAACTGCTGAAATCGTACACGTCTTCCATGTCCAGGTATTGCAGCTTCTTCAGGGTCTTCGCAGGTGTCCGTACGCCGACGACTGATTATATTCACTTCGCCGTACTCCTTAAATACCACCGACGATAATTTGCATATTATGCCGTGCTGTGGCGTAAGCGCTCACGGGTTGGTCCCGAAATTAACATCACACCTACGTATAACCGAACCCCATTAACATATGTAAGTTTCATGATCGTCCGCCAATTCCTTCTTGGTGTTCTTTTTTCACTTTCCGCCAGTGTATTTAGTCATCTGTCCCTACGATAAGATAGCATAATTAATGTGAGTCTGAAACATGGTATAATATAATTGAATTAGTGTTTTATAGGTAAGGTTTGTGAAAACCGTACTGATAACACCAATGTTTTTAGAGAGTTTGAGAAGAAGAGTGTACACATGTTGGTTCCACCTAAGGTCCTTATTTAAAGTAATCCCCAAATAAAGTAAGGAATTAACCTGTTCTGTATTTGTATTATCGATAGATAATGTGATAGAATGTGGTTCTGAAATATTTTGTTTTGAAAAGATTAAAGATTTTGTTTTGGTAGTATTTATTATTAGTTCATTGGAATTTAGCCAATCTGAGATGTTATTCAGTTGAGTATTAATATTTAAAATAGTTTTAGTCGTTGAATTAAATGACGTGAGCATGGTTATGCCATCAGCATAAAGAAGGAGATCAATATCATTTATGGAAATAAAGATATCGTTAATGTCTATACTGAATATGTAGATACCTGAGGGTTCATTCCTAATGACTTAGTTAAGCGGTCCTTTCTGAAGTGCGACATTTCCAATGCGGTGGTTGGCACTGAAGACGACGCTATCTTCGAACAATCCAACAGTGAAACCACGGCTGACATCAGCAATAAAGATTTGTGCAGTGAAATATCTGAGGATGTAGATAGAGAGATGTCTGTGAGCAATGCATAATTTGGAATAATGTGGAATTTAAATAAATTCAAGAATTGCCATATTTCGTAAGTTTCATAAGTTTGTATTTCTTTCAGGTTTTCTTACGTCTTAGTACACCAGTGTACGCATTTTCGTAGCTGAGAAGTAAGGCGCGTGTTAGATTCGAGGGCGCGTTAGATTCAAGTAAATACGGTATACCGTACGACGTCTGAAAATAGAACTGACTCCTGCGCAAAGCGTGGCTGATTCCAAGTGCATCAAATCTGCAGATCCTTAGACTAGGGCATTAATATAAACCTCTTGACTGGCTCAGGCTCACCCAGCAATTCCTCGCAGGGCTTACACCCACAGAAAAGGTTTCGACGCAACTTCTCATGTCCCATGGGCCTTTTTTCGTTGCGTATTAGAATTTCTCGCAGGGCTTACACCCACAGAAAAGGTTTCGACGCAACTTCTCATGTCCCATGGGCCTTTTTTCGTTGCGTATTAGAATTCCTCGCGGGGCTTACACCCAGAGAAAAGGCTTCGACGCAACTTCTCATGTCCCATGGGCCTTTTTTCGTTGCGTATTAGAATTCCTCGCAGGGCTTACACCCACAGAAAAGGTTTCGACGCAACTTCTCATGTCCCATGGGCCTTTTTTCGTTGCGTATTAGAATTCCTCGCAGGGCCTACACCCACAGAAAAGGTTTCGACGCAATTTCTCATGTCCCATGGGCCTTTTTTCGCTGCGTATTAGAATTCCTCGCGGGGCTTACACCCACAGAAAAGGTTTCGACGCAACTTCTCATGTCCCATGGGCCTTTTTTCGTTGCGTATTAGAATTCCTCGCAGGGCTTACACCCACAGAAAAGGTTTCGACGCAACTTCTCATGTCCCATGGGCCTTTTTTCGTTGCGTATTAGAATTCCTCGCAGGGCTTACACCCACAGAAAAGGTTTCGATGCAACTTCTCATGTCCCATGGGCCTTTTTTCGTTGCGTATTAGAATTCCTCGCAGGGCTTACACCCACAGAAAAGGTTTCGACGCAACTTCTCATGTCCCATGGGCCTTTTTTCGTTGCGTATTAGAATTCCTCGTGGGGCTTACACCCACAGAAAAGGCTTCGACGCAACTTCTCATGTCCCATGGGCCTTTTTTCGTTGCGTATTAGAATTCCTCGCAGGGCTTACACCCACAGAAAAGGTTTCGACGCAACTTCTCATGTCCCATGGGCCTTTTTTCGTCGCGTATTAGAATTCCTCGCAGGGCTTACACCCACAGAAAAGGTTTCGACGCAACTTCTCATGTCCCATGGGCCTTTTTTCGCTGCGTATTAGAATTCCTCGCGGGGCTTACACCCACAGAAAAGATTTCGACACAACTTCTCATGTCCCATGGGCCTTTTTTCGTTGCGTATTAGAATTCCTCGCAGGGCTTACACCCACAGAAAAGGTTTCGACGCAACTTCTCATGTCCCATGGGCCTTTTTTCGTTGCGTATTAGAATTCCTCGTGGGGCTTACACCCACAGAAAAGGTTTCGACGCAACTTCTCATGTCCCATGGGCCTTTTTTCGTTGCGTATTAGAATTCCTCGCAGGGCTTACACCCACAGAAAAGGTTTCGACGCAACTTCTCATGTCCCTTGGGCCTTTTTTCGTTGCGTATTAGAATTCCTCGCAGGGCTTACACCCACAGAAAAGGTTTCGACACAACTTCTCATGTCCCATGGGCCTTTTTTCGCTGCGTATTAGAATTCCTCGCAGGGCTTACACCCACAGAAAAGGTTTCGACGCAACTTCTCATGTCCCATGGGCCTTTTTTCGTTGCGTATTAGAATTCCTCGCAGGGCTTACACCCACAGAAAAGGTTTCGACGCAACTTCTCATGTCCCATGGGCCTTTTTTCGTTGCGTATTAGAATTCATCGCGGGGCTTACACCCACAGAAAAGGTTTCGACACAACTTCTCATGTCCTATGGGCCTTTTTTCGTTGCGTATTAGAATTCCTCGCGGGGCTTACACCCAGAGAAAAGGTTTCGACGCAACTTCTCATGTCCCATGGGCCTTTTTTCGTTGCGTATTAGAATTCCTCGTGGGGCTTACACCCACAGAAAAGGCTTCGACGCAACTTCTCATGTCCCATGGGCCTTTTTTCGTTGCGTATTAGAATTCCTCGCAGGGCTTACACCCACAGAAAAGGTTTCGACGCAACTTCTCATGTCCCATGGGCCTTTTTTCGTTGCGTATTAGAATTCCTCGCAGGGCCTACACCCACAGAAAAGGTTTCGACGCAACTTCTCATGTCCCATGGGCCTTTTTTCGTTGCGTATTAGAAATGAAGTAACATTAAATTTATCCTATAGGTTCAGATACGACAGAGGTACATAGACACGTCAGAGAAATAGGAGTGCCAGATTAAAAGTACGAGACGTGGGAGTGCAAGATTATTACGTCACAACAAGCACTTCCAGTGATAGAGAACAAGCGCGGGAGAAAGGAACAGATGATCTTATTTGTAACCGAACGTCCAATGCCCCCGGGCCGACAGCGTAACATGCCCATCCGAAGCTCTGCGACTATTCAGTGGCTCAGAACGACTCAGCGTACATCTGATTATCCCGCGACCATCCGGTCGGAAGGCGGTTTTTCTAACCACTAGGCCACTCGCCTTTTTGACTCAGTTCCTAACAGTTTTAGTATTTGTATTGCTGCGAGAGTCGACCACATCTCATCGTGATCATACCCTAATATCCATGCATCAACCTCTCTAAACACACTGAAAATGTTATCTTTTTTACTTACACTGATACCTGTAGTAGGCGCTTTGTGCCTATCACAGCTCATTCCCTCTAGGTGGGCCATGTTGACGTAGGACTACGTCCATCTCCGCGTTTAGTATAGGGCGACTTACGTCCGACCGCCTGTGACAGAAATAGGTCCCAATCGGAATCATTATAGCGTTAAAAATATGTGCCGCGCACTAATCGTGTTAGCATGTTCGTAAACAGCATGGAGTCCAATTTGCGTACTGCGCAGTACATCGTGCGCGCGACGCTTCTCTCGCTCCCTGTGCTTGGGGGAAAATGACGCAACATTTCTGGGTGTACCGCCGCGTTTGACTCGGTCTATCTCGACAATAGAGAGCGCAACACGACTGTGCAAGGTATCGTTTTAAAGCTCTCGACGAAAGCTATTCAAATATAGAAAGAACATTTCGCAGTGGTTTGAACTGAACATTTTGAAAATTGTTTTCTTGTGAACCGGTGAACATTTTTGAAAATATTGCGGTTTATCTGGACAACCGTGAGTGCAAAACGACTGTGCGTGGTATCGTTTTAAAGCTCTCGACGAGATCTATTCAGATATATAAATAACATATCGCAGGGATTGAAACTAAAATTTAAAAAAGAAATGTTTTCTTGTGAACGGGTTAACATTTTCGACAATGCCGCGGAATTCGCTGAATGAAAGCAAGCAAAAGTATAGAAAATCAAAACGAGAGGCAAGAGCAAGTGATGAGGAATGTAAGAAGCAGAAGAAGACAGAGAACCACGTTGGGTAATTCGTGTATCGATCTGCTTTGTATTCGCAATGTATCCAGCATTATTTGCGAAAATTATGCATTTTCATATCATGGACCTGTGTTTGCTATAACAAATTAAATTAACGCTTTGAAACCATTCTCGACTAGCTCATTTCAACTTTCCGGTCTGCAAGTTGTAGCCTTACTTTTCAAACTGACGGCTGAATCAGAACTGAGACTACCTGGTTTTTTTTTTTGTTTGTTTGTTTGTTTTTTTATGAGGACCGTACACTTGAACAAAGTTGAATAAATTAGAATTGTGTCTTCTAGACTTACCTATTCATATAGGTTTTTTTTTTCTTTTTGTTTGGATGTTTAACGACCACCGTGAGTAACTCAATGGGCTATGAGCAGTCGCCCGTCCCTAATTTAGGGTCACTGGTTCCAGGGAAGGGAGAGATCCAGTGCCGTAAGACAAACACAACATCCATGCCTCACCGGGGTTCGAACCCTGACCCCGTTCGGACGAATGATCAGAGGCCATCGCTTAGACCACTGCGCCATATAGTTAGTTCTCCACAATAGTGGTTCAAATGAAATCAACCAAAGGTCAAATATTTTGTTCATATCCTGGAAAACGAATGCGTTAGCTTCTCCTCATCTTGGAAGCTTGCCGTCGAAAGGCCAACAAATGGATTGCTTTCGTCAAAACATTTGAAAGGTGCGTGCGCAGCCACCTGTTGCACTTACCAGTCCGAACGATAGCTTATCCTTCGCAGTGTCTCTCTGAGTGGAACGAACAAACAAAAAACACTTATTGAGTCAAATCCGGGCAGTAAGGAAGAGAGGATCCCACTTCAAGGCGCAATTCTTAAATGATTGCAGGCAACTCATAAAAATAGTAACGCGCATTTCCAATATGTACTCTTTTAAGGAAGGGGGCGGGGGATAACGACCACCGTTAGAAACTAAGTGGGTTATAAGCAGTCGCTGTCCCTAACTCGAGCCGGTGCACACTCTGGCAAACGGTCAAAAACCAACGCTTAGGCCACTGCTTGGACCGTGACGGCCAAATTTTTTGCATCCTCCGAGTTTCATTAAATTTCCGGAATGGCCACCAGAAAGCTGGTTTTACTGCAGAACGGAAAACCATAACAGGAAAGCGGAGATGACTTCTATCGTTTTGAAATGAAGGGAAGGTGACTTCTGTCGTTTTGCAATGAGGGGAAGGTAACTTTTGTCCTTTTTGGAATGAAAGCGTGGTGTCTCCTGTCGTTTTCCAATGAGGAGAAGGGGACTTCTGTCCTTTTTGCAATGAACGCATAGTGCCTTCTGTCGTTTTGCAATGAAGGGAAAGTGACTTCTGTCATTTTGCAATAAAGGGAAGGTGACTTCTGTCTTTTGCAATAAATGGAAGGTGACTTCCGTCGTTTTGCAGTGAAAGGAAGGTGTCTTTTGTCGTTTTTCAATGAAGGGAAGGTGACGTCTGTCGTTTTGTAATGAATGGAAAGTGACTTTTGTCGTTTTGCAATAAAGTGAAGGTGATGTCCTTCTTTGTACAATGAAGGGAAGGTGATTTCTGTCGTTGTGCAATGAAGGGAAAGTGACTTCTGTCGTTTTGCAATGAAAGGAATGTGACTTTTGTCATTTTGCAATAAAGGGAAGGTGACTTCCGTCGTTTTACAGTGAAAGGAAGGTGACTTCTGTCATTTTGTAATGCAGCGGAGGTGACTTCTGTTGTTTTCTGATAAAAGGGAGGTGACTTTTGTCGTTTTGAAATGAAGCAATAAATGGAAGGAGACTTCTGTCGTTTTGTAATGAAGGAAAGGTGACTTCTCTCGTTTTTTAATGAGGGTAAGTTGACTTTTGTCCTTTTTGCAATGAAAGCATAGTGCCTTCTATCGTTTTGCTATGAAGGGAAAATGACTTCTGTCATTTTGCAATAAAGGGAAGGTGACTTCTGTCGTTTTGCAATTAAGGGAAGGTGACTTCTGTTGTTTTGCAATGAACGGAATGTGACTTTTGTCGTTTTGCAGTAAAGAGAAGGTGACTCCCGTCGTTTTGCAGTGAAAGGAATGTGACTTCTGTCGTTTTTCAATGGAGGGAAGGTGACCTGTCGTTTTGCAATGCATGGAAAGAGACTTCTGTCACTTTGTAATGCAGCGGAGGTGACTTCTGTTGTTTTCTGATAAAGGGGAGGTGACTTTTGTCGTTTTATAATGAAAGGAAGGTGACTTTTGTCGTTTTATAATGACAGGAAGGTGACTTTTGTCGTTTTATAATGAAAGGAAGGTGACTTCTCTCGTTTTGCAATGAAGTTTTTCTCTTGCTTTTGTTACTTTCATTTGAACCATTCGTGCCATTAAAGTGGCCGAGGATCTGAGTCGCTAGTCTCTGACCATTCACCCGACATATGCCCCGGCTCGAGTCCCGGAGAAGGCGGGGGTGGTGTACTTGTATGACGAAGCTACTAGCTCTGTCCTCTGCCGAGAAGCTTTGCGCCCAGAATGGGAACCGGCGACTGCAGGACAGGCCTACGTGTTGCTCATGACAATCGCCCCCCCCCTCCCCCAGGAAAATAAAGAAACCCTGTATTTATAAATTATTTTTGCAAATGAATAAAAAAAGCTAGTACTGATCACGAATAACGAGGTAGGAAAGTTGCCCTTGAACTCGAGTTGATGGCCAGTCAGCTTCATTTAAACTAGCGCAAACGATTGTTCTGCAGAAACAAAAGTGAGTAACCGAATTTACATATTTAAAAGAGATAAAAGTATCGTTTATAAATCTGACAAGCAAAATTCCACTTTTACTCTACTCCAAAAAGCATGAACATGGAGAAATATCGTATTATCTTTACGTTCCACTCCGAAATAAAAAGAATCCTGACAAGGAAGTGCATAAAAAAGTGTTCGAATTTTCATACTGAATATGATAACGTGAATTAAATTTCTTATCTATTTTATGGGCAAGGAAACTTTATAGAAGTGAATGTTTCACTTGAGTTATTGTGCTGGAAAGCGTGTGTATGTGCAAAAATGGTCTGTTTCACTTTCTATGAGAAGCCACGCTTCAATTAGTGATTAGAAATCAGTTAAAACATTCCAACTTGGGAGAATTACTTCGTGTTCTTTCATGCCTTTAGTAATGAATTTTTTCTGAGTTTGCTCTCTCTTTTTCCGAGCAATTAGGTATGCTAATCGATTTTGCTCTTCTCAACCATGCAGGAATAAAAAACATAATCATGATAAAAAGAATCCATTATCTCAGTTTTGACGGAAAAAAGGGTCGCATTTATATCGAAAGCTCGGCTCCGGATTGGAATTCCTTTACATCAGGAGTTGCAAATTAAAATTTCGCTACCAATAAATCAGTCATAACTTTCATATTTCTCTGAATTCTGTCAAAAAAGTTACCTTCTACAATTCCATTTAAAATTAGATGCATCATGTTTAAATAGTAGAAAAACTCCAATTAGCAGCATCAATTTTAGGGGAGGGAAGAGGATTAACTACACTGGTGTGCAAAAATTAAGGACGAAGAGGAGAAATTAGCATAACAGCGGAACGAGCAGACAGAACCAACCGAAAGACCACTCAGGAGATAGACTAGGGTCCGATACCGTAGGGCATGTGCATATATGCAGCATGACATAGGGGGAGGGGAGTGTCGGAAAGGTATAAACCACACGGGCGGTGTACGCTCAGCAATTCGGTGAAAGTTATTGCACGGTGTACATCGGTTTGAACGACGTCGAGTTGCTACCACCGTGTGATATGGCCAACAGGCAATCCAGTAGACGACATCTGGATGACTTTACCCGAGGTCGCGTAATTGGGAAGTTGGAAGAAGGTCGAAGTGTGACTAGTGTGACAAGTGTGGCCGAGGAGTTCGGTATCGCTCACAGCATCGTTTCAAGAGTTTGGAGAGCATTTCAAACGACAGAAACAGCTGTCCGAGAGTTTAGCAGTGGTCGTCCACGAGCAACCACGGCAGCAGACGACCGGTATTTTGTTTTACAGGCGAGAAGAGACAGACGGCAGATAGCGGGAGAAATCGCAAGGCACATGCAACAGACAACTGGACGTCCGTTATCACGTTTTACCTTTTCCAGGAGGCTGCACAAAGGTGGTCTATTTGCACGACGACCAGTACGGTGTGTGCCATTAAAGCCTACTCATCGAAGACGGCGGTTTCTGTGGTGCCAGGAACACAAGAACTGGACACATCAGCAATGGTGTCGAGTTCTCTTTACGGATGAGAGCTGATTTAGTCTGACGAGCTATTCCGGACGTATACACATCTGGAGAGAGCAGGGAACACGCAATCACACCGCCAACATCGTCGAAAGGGACCGGTTTGGAGGTGGCGGAGTTCTCGTTTGGGGCGGTATCATGCTTGGTAACCGTACTGACTTCCACATCTTCCAAGGAGGTTCAGTCAGTGGTGTCCGCTATTGTACCGAGGTTCTCCTGCCTCACGTGCGTCTGTTTAGAGGTGCTGTGGGTCCTGAGTTCCTCTTCATGGACGACAACGCTACACCTCATCGTACAGTGGCTGTCCCAGAGCTGTTGGAGAGTGAAGATATTCAACGCATGGATTGGCCCGCAAGGTTCCCCGACCTAAGTGCAATCGAACACGTGTGGGGCCTTCTCTGGAGACGCTTGGCAGCACGTCACCAGCCGCCAGCAACGATTCCGCAGCTGCGATTGGCGTAACAAGAGGAATTGGCCGCGATGTCTCAACAGCTCCTTGACAACCTCGTCCTCAGCATAGACAGACGTTGTAAATCCTGCAACGCAGTCAGGAGTGATCATATCCTCTACTAAAGACTGGATTTTTGTTGGAAGCCGCCTGTCACATGGACGTTTCTGTCTTCTGTCCAGTTGTGCTGGAAGCTACCTTTTCAATAAAGTGCCTTTGTATCCTTTGGATTTCTTGTTTGGACGGTTTTGCTCACTTGTCCCATATTCTTACATCTTGGGGATCTTATGATATGATTTGAGTCGATGTGGAGCACTTCTACACGACGTCACATTCGAAAAATAGTCTCGTCCTTAATTTTTGCACACCAGTGTACTACCATGAGCAGCAATAAGGGATATGAGCAGTAGGCCGGCCCTGATTTGGTGCCACTGGTCTTAGAGAAGGCACACAGCCAGCTTCATCAAACAGGGACATGACCTTCCCTCATTCAGGACTCGAAACCGTGACAATCTCGAACGAACGGCCAGAGAGGCCAACTCCTCAGACCAATCAGCCATTTGGACGTCCTGGATAAGTTTACAACCAATAAAATCTTATGAGAGTAAATTCCAAGTTGTACGAATGGCGCGCATCAATGGTCAAATCGTCACTTAATTCTGCATAAAATGTATGAGACCTTCTTCCCAATACATTTAAATGATCTCATGACCTCATTTTTAAACGTTCTGTTTTAAAGGTTAACGACTACCGTGAGCACCTCAATGGATTACACGTATAGTCGCACGTCCCTAATATGGGGCCACTCTTTCTTAGTATGGGAGAGGAGTGGTCCGGTTACACAAGCATACACCATATTTTCAAAAGTATTAGGACACTACCAAGTATTTGCATAAATGCAAAGAACAGTTGCGTAGGAAGTTGCGCTGTGATTGGTGAGGTACGTATATTAAACTGAGATGTTCTGTCGTGTTATCAGTCCCGAACTAAGACGGCGACCGCCCCCATCTTGATCACCGTTCCCTGGGCTGGAGGCCTTGGATCAGATGGACGACTGGATCGAATGGAGTGTGAGTATGTGAACATTAGGTGGGTGTTAGACAAAAAACCACCACTCTTCTTTTTCAGGTTGGCGCAAGACTGTGAGCACGGATTGCTGCTCCGTCTTCCGGATGTGGCTTTCGTGAGTTTCATTCTTCCCCGACGGTGTGGGCGGCTGGCTGGTTGTGGTGTGATGGGGGTGGTCCACCCGTGGCGGTTGTTCCCCCTCCTCTTCCCCTTTCCTACTTCCCCCGAACTGGTACGGCAGTTTGATTCAGAGATCAGCTCTCTCCCCCTGTCTCTAAATCCTTCTGTTTCTGTTTCCTATTGAATTCACTTACTTAAATCTCCTAGCTTCTAATTTTTAAGGAAAGTTTTAGACTTGTGGTCAGACACAGCCTTCCTAAAACTGCTTCAACCAAGTGCAAGTGTTATCAGTCCCCCACAGGGTCTGGTACCTTGTCCCGGTGTGATAGTTCAGCTGCGTTTCAGCTACAAAATCCAGATCATTCCTTTACGGGTGAGAGGTAGTTTATTTTGCATGAAGCAAATATTCTACATACCCCCGTGTAAAGTCATCGTTGTTGGTGGAATTTCCTTTCGCCAACCTCGGTCATCGAGGAAACGCCTTTGGTTCTTGTGTTCCTGCCATTCCTTGGTTAGCTGTCAACACACTGTCCTGGAACTACGCAATAAGGTAAGTGCACATCGTGGATTGCGACTTCAGCTTTCTGCTTTGCAAAAAGCCGCCCTCAGGCGTAAGTGACCCAAGTCAAAGCAGTAGAGTTATCTTATTCCTGGAGTCAGAGAAAGCACAGTAATTAATTACTGTGTGATTTGATATATTTTAACCAGATTCTGTATTTTACCACCGAAGCTTTCTTATGACACTGGCTGTATATCAGCCTGCCCTGAAGTTCAGGGTATTTACATCCAGGATTTCTGGACTCAGTATTATACAACTGGGAGATTTTTTTCCTCTAGATATCAGAGTGAACACAATAAGTCATAAGGGCTATTTTAACACTTGCAACGCTCATCGTTTCTTTCTATGGCTCCTAAAGAACTACAGAAGGAATTCATTGGGCTCTCAAAAGATGACACTTTAAAGTCCTTATTTGACATTAAGAAAGATTTAGTTTCAACATGGGAAAATGTAATAGAATCCTCACGCCTTCGGCAACATGTACGAAATAGGCTTTCTCGCTTTTCAACCACTTATCCCTGCGAATCTACATTCTCCTACCTAACCCAAATTAAAACGACCTTAAGGTCGTCTTGATTTTGGTTAGGCATGATTGGTTCACAGGTACCAATTTGCCGGATATCAATTACCCGTGCCAATCGGGTTCATGGACCTACAAACTTGTCTCTCCGTCGTAATCTCGGCGTCGATTTTGTCGCTATTCTAATACTTCCGCATATTCATTCATGTATGTGCAAATACACATAATAGCGAACAGAATATTTCATCCAAGCCCTTTCTTTATTGTTTTTGACGAATGAGTCGTTCCATGCACTGTTGTTCGAGGCATTTGTCAGTCGAAAAAAGTGCTCGTCGCAGAACTAGTCATTCGACCAAATTGTCTTTCGCGGAACGTACCGTTCGATGAATTAGCTGACGAAGACTGGATTTGCGGGAAAGTCACCTGGAGCCGTTTGACAGACTTGTATATGTTAGGACGTGCCACTGCGAGCGAACACATCTTTCCATTTGTATCTGGCGTCGAGCAACTGATTCCGTTCGTCTCGATAATTGCGGACGTAACACGACTCCGGAAGCAGGCTGGATGACTGTTGTTGTACTGTGATTGCAGCATCAGGCATCCGCCACGCGTTTCCCTGCATGTCACTCGGGTTGTGCTTGAAGCCTCAAAAACAGGCGATTCCGGAGGGGACGTCACGCACCTTTAGGGGCTTATACTCTCTCTACCAACAAGTAATTGGACGCCTATGATAGCAAAGGAAAACGAAGTTTATTCACCTTCAATAGTTGGTGGAGCCTCAACGAGTGGCGATTACAGCTGCGACCCTCCGGGGCATACTCTCAACCAGGCGTTGTACGACGGCTAGCGGTATTTTCTTCCACTCGGCTTTGAGAAGACTGGTCAGTTCCTTCACCGATTTCGGATGATGGGGGCACCACTTACGTCGACGCTCCAACTCGTCCCAGAGGTGCTCGATAGGGTTAAGGTCCGGGCTCTGCGCAGGCCAGTCCATTCGATTAACCCCATTGTCACCATACCAAGCCATGGTGGACCTCGCAACATGACAGGTGGCATTGTCATCCTGAAAGTAACATGGGCCCACCCCGTAAAACTGCCACAACGTAGGAAGCGCATGGTCATCCAAAATGGTTCAGTAGGTCTCGGCGTTGAGTCTACCAGGAATTGCGACCAAGGGTCCCGAGCCATACCAGGAGAAACACCCCCATAGCATAATTCCACCGCCGCCGAACTTCACAGTTGGCACAATACATTCCGGCAGGAGGCGTTCTCCAGGCAGACGCCAAACCCAGATCCTTCCATTCGAACGGTAGAGGGTGAACCTTGATTCGTCTCTACAGAGAACTTGTTTCCACTGTTCAACGGTCCACTGTCGACGTTCTTTGCACCACGTTAGCCGAGCAGCGGTATTAAACTTGGTGATCAAAGGCTTGTGGGCGGCAGCACGTCCATGATAACCGAGCAGATGGGCTTCCTTACGGATGGTATTCATCGAAAGAATACTCCCGGATGCCTGTTGAAACTCCTCGTGAATGTGGCTTAGTAGTTAGCACCCGTCGGTCTCTAACTCCCAGTTTTGTGGGTCTGCCGGGTCGGGGCACATTCCGACAGTCACCTCTCATCTTCCACTTGCCAATCACGTAGGCCACTGTCGATTTTGGGTACTTCAACTCGCTGGATATGTCACGTATGGATCGGCCATTTCTGTGATACCTGACGATTACACCTTTCTCGAAATCAGAGAGCTCCGAACTGCGTGGCATCTTGCATGCGACTGGTTGCGTTGTTGTTTCCCACACCATATTTAACGGCGGCGGCCGTAACGTGTATCAGGACCGAAGATATCGTCGATTGCAGGGGTGTCCAATCACTTGTTGGTAGATAGTGTATATGGAAAATATGCTCTAAATTCCAAAATATCATAGGACACTTTATGCTTGAATTTACTTAAGGAATCACCCCCTGGGGTGTTTATGCGGTCGTTTCTTTTCACCCTGTATGCACTCCAACGGATCTTCAGAGTTTTTTATTTGCACTATAATGAAATATTTCCATTGAAATAAACTATGAACAAACCTTATGAGAAAATGAAAGTGGAAAACAAAATTTTTACGATAACAACAACGAAGGAAGATATGAAGGAAGAGAGGGAAAACAGAAAAAATCCCTCCTACCAAGGCAAATACGAAAACCCATTTTTTTTATCTGTTTTTATCCCAATTATCCTAACTGAAGATACAAGAGTTCATTTTAAGTTTCCTCCCTATTGCCCGAACTCCTCTGGAATTCAAGACTCGAATATGAAATTAAAACATCCATTTCCTCCATTACCTGAAAACGTTCACTGGACCAATCAGGATTGGCCTAGTCTTACCATTAAACGAATCGGCATTCGACCAATCACACCACTGGGCAAATCAACATGGGACCAATCGTACCATTATAAAAATCAGCATGGGACCTGTCGTATCGTTGGACGAATTGTCATCGGACTAATCTCACCATTAGACAAACGGCGTGAGACCAGTCGTGCCACTAAACGAAACGGCATGGGACCAATCGCATTTTTGGACTAGTCGTAATGCTGGACGAATCAGTATGGGACCAATCGTACCATTGGACGAATCGTACCTTTGGATGAATTGTCCACTTCAGACGAATCAGTATGGGACCAATCGCACCATTGGACGAATCGTACCTTTGGATGAATTGTCCACTTCAGACGAATCGGCATTGAGCCAGTCGTGGTTGGACGTATGGTACCAGGGCCGCTTAAGAGGGCCACATTGGGGTACATTATACCTATGGTGATTGCCGTTACTGCACAAGGCTGTGTTGCCGTACTGGCCGATCATCTGCAACCGTTTATGGGTATCCACTTCAAATCGAAGAATGCCTTCTTCTAACAAAGTAACGCCCCGTCTCATTGCTCTCGTTTGGCGAAGGAATGGTTGGAATTACATTTCATTAAGTCCGCAACCCTCGAATGGGGCTCTCACTCTCCGCATTTAAACCCAATTGGTCATCTGTGGGACCAAGTGGGGTGATTCATTCAAGCCAGAAACCCACCGCTTGCAACTCCCGATGTTTTGTACGTCTGTCTTGGAATCATATCCACACTACCACAAGAATGTTTCCAGAACCGGGATGAGTCCATGCCACGAAGTAATGCTGATGTTTAGAGTACAAAAGATCTGCACATGTATCATTAGGCAGGTGTGAACAATTAACTTTCCTTTCAGTGTATTACGATGGTGACATCGTTCTTGTGTAGTTCAGAAATTATTTGCGGGATTTTCTTAATGCAGGTCATACGGGAGGCTGGATTTTTAGAGTTTCAACCTTTTTCTGGTTTGGAACATCTGAAACTGCACATAATGAATATCAGGAGTTTAACAGTACTAAGTTATTTTCCTTTCCTACGTCGTGTCTTACGATTTCTCTGTTATGGTCTGGAGTTAAACTTAATTATTATGAAATCATTAGGATAAAAAAAAAAAATAAAAGCACTACACCACCAACTCACACCGTTTATTCGAACAACTATGCTATTAGAGAAACTGCGTAATTCAAATATTTAATTTTTTTTCTCGTTTTTTAACATACGTGTCTGCTCATGATGTTTCGCAGATAGGGTACGTCAAAGCAAAAAACGTGTCCACAAAAGAATGTTATATGCTCTTTTCTTATTGTTTTATACATATTAAGCGGATGCATAAATTTTCGTGTCAGCATGTTTTTGTTCCAAAACACTCACGCAAACCAACTAAGCGTGCTAGCTCCTCTATTTGTGACCTTGATCAGCAGCGGCAGACGGCCAACAAACACAGTAACACAATTAGTAAGCATGAACTTGGGCAGGAAAAGATGGCGTTCTTCTCAAAAAGAATACAAGGCAGCAAGGTGGCCACTTCAACGCAATTCATAGTTTTCTATCCATCCTTCAATCATGCTAAACGAAAAAAAAATACGAATCGTGCATGGGGAGACCATCACGAATTAAAAATAAGAATCAACTTTCTTTTTGGTAGCATTAGCGTAAAGGGTCAACGTGCCACAATTGCAGTCTCCGTAAATAGTTAACCCTTCAAATAAATGATGCTCAACTGAATAGAGCAGAAAATAAAGCTCTGCAAAATACAGTGTACGTACAGTTTAAGATGATGTAATCATTATTTTAGCTGGATTTCCCTTTTCTATTTTTTTTTTTTGCATTTAAAAGGCGTGCCTCTTCATTCTACCATATCAAAACTACCCATCAGATTTTTACGAGGACATGTAAATGTTAAGGTTGCAGATAGAGCCATCAATCTTTTATGTGAATGTAATAATAGGCGTGAGTCACATAAGTTTCACAACTACACAATTCGGAAAATTAACATATAAACATCGGAAGCGAAAATATTATGACTGTGAAATATATTCTAATTGCATCTTAACGCCAATACGTACTTATGACAAACACTAAACCAGTTTTATGCCCAAAATTTCCGAACTTTTTGATTGCGAGATGCAAGGTCTTCTTTCGCACAAGCCTCAAATCTCGCAGTCTACCTACTAAAATTAAGTTACCTCACGGGTTATGTTTCCTTACCGATGAGCAAATGATTAATGAACTATGTGGAGGTATTATTCCTTTGTTTATTAATTCAACCAAATTAGAAGTATGATATCAGTTAAGTGTACATAGCTGTGCAAGTTCTGGTGTGTAATACAAACCAACCACGGTGCCCAGCAACGTACCTCCAGATTCACACTGTCCTAAAGACTACAAAGTCTCTGAGTTTATGGAATGGATCAATAGAGAGCACAGTGTGTGAAAGCCCGACCGCCTGTATACGAAGGGAATCAAGAATAACTATTTAAATGTATAAAACGCAGGATATGGAAAAGATTATATGGACAGACTACACAGTAATTGAAAGAATAGCATAATGTCTGCAGTAACAAAATCAAGTAGAACGACTATGAGATACACGAGATCCATTACATACACTATATTGACAAAAGTCACCGGACACCTAGAAGAAAAACACAACATAGCATTTATTGACATACATTAGTACGGCGTCGATCCACCTTTGTCCTTAATACAAGCACTAACCCTTCGAGACATGCTTTCGACAAGGTTTTGAAACACAGCGATAGATATGCGCTTCCATTCAGTACATAATGCTGCCGCTAACTGTTGCTTAGTAGCAGGCCGTGGTTCCAAACTTCTTATGCGGCTCTCTAATTCATCCCATAGGTGCTCTATGGATTAAGATCAGGGCTCTGTGCTGGCCAGTCCACTCACGATACGGAATTATCGTCAAACCACGCCGTAACAGTCCTTGCTTTATGGCTAGGTGCATTATTCTGCTGGTACCAACAAGGCTCGGTTCTACAGTATTGCCACAGAGTTGGTAGATCATAATTGTCCAGAATATCGAGGTAGACGTGCTGGTTAACATGTTTGTCCAAGATAACCAATGAACCGGG
Organism: Macrothele yani; assembly: GCA_039090855.1. NCBI lineage: Eukaryota > Metazoa > Arthropoda > Arachnida > Araneae > Macrothelidae > Macrothele > Macrothele yani. Next base: position 9,879,424 of record CM077022.1, on the reverse strand, counting down.
AACATACTACGAAAAACACCCCCACACGAGTACACTGCCAGCTCCAAACTTGACCGTAGGAACAGTACACTGTGGCAAATAGCGTTTGTTCCCCCGGCTGCCGCCATACCCACACACAGCCATCAGACTAATGGATCGTGTATCTGGATTCATCAGTCCATAGGACCCGTTTCCATTCATCTAAGGTCCACGATAAATGTTCTTTACACCATGTCAAACGACGAGTAGCATTCCGAGTGGAGATGAAAAACTTATGAGCAGCCGCACGATCACCTCATGGAATGAAGTTTTCTGCGAATGGTACTTGTACATACCAAGGTTCCAGCATTTTTACTCACCTGTGCACTGAGGTCTTGAGCAGTAAGTACTCCATCGATTAGCTGTAACGACTCTCCTGATGCTTCGACGTCCTCTGTCGCTGATTTTCTTTGGTCTGCGGGTACGTTTTGCTGCTTCAGGCACGCCATGTGTCTTCCACTTATTCAGTACATCCAAAAGAGTTTACTTGGGTATGTTTAAACCCCTCTCGGTTTCTGCTATGGACAACCCACTAATATAACACCCAACCATCTTTCCTTTCTTAAAGTCAGTTCTCTCCCGCCGCGCTATTTTCACTCAACCTCACAGTGCGATATGATCGCGGTCAGCTGCAGGCTTGTTTTTATACCGTTTGCAGCTGTACCGCGCATCTTAACAACGCAGCGGATCCGTTCATTTGCTTTTGTAGGGTTGTCCGGTGACTTTTGTCAATATAGTGTATATCTCAGACTTTGCATATTGGTTGAAGAATCTAGTAAGAAAATATAACATCACTGTAGCTGCAAAATCACAGATTCCTTTATCACCTATTATATCTAACTACACATACAGACAATGCGAGAAAGAAAAAGCGTGTGAGTACGCTTTACCGTTAGTATACTTTGACAACAGAAAAAAATGGTGTTTCGGAATGACAATGCGATCCTTCGCAACTAGATGTAAAGATCATATGAGAAGTGTCAACCAGGACATGCAGAATACGGCACTTAACAGGAAAGTCATGAACTGCTTGGCCCATTTGCACTTCGTCACATGTCCGGAACCTTACAGAAGACAAACCATGTTGCATCGATCAGAACAAATGATAGTCTGAAGGGGCTATGTTGGGACTATACACCAGGCGCTCCGAGCCAAGCGTCAGTATCGTTTCCTTGACCGATTTCGCGACATGCGGCCTAGCGTTTTCATGCAGTAATTTCCCGGGACCCAATCCTTTGCCTGTGAATGGACATTTCCGATAGATTTCCTGGTTCAATCGCAGCAATTGTTGCTTGTAGCGATCAGCAGTAACAGTTTGACCCTGTTCCAATAGTTCGTAATAGAGCACACCCTTCATATTCCACCAGATGCACAGCAGAACTTTCTTGGAGAGAATATTGCGTTTCGGTGTCGAAGTCGTTGCTTCACTGTGGCCAACCCAGTGTTGTTTTTTTTTTTGCGTTTTGAAATTGTCGTACCTCATCCACATTTCATCACCCATTACGATTTCCCACAGGAAAGATTTCTGTGTTGTTTATTCAAGAGATTCAAACACTTCATGACACGCTCATCCTTGTTCCTCTGGCTCAGGTCATGTGGCACCGATTTTCCTTCCTTCTGAATTTTTCCCTTTACGTGTAAACGATTGGAAATGGTTTGTTGAGTTACCCCCAGTTGTTCAGCTAGTTCTTTTAGCGTTTGAGACGAATCTTCATCCAGCAATGCTTGCAGTTCCTCATGTGCAACCTTCTGCGGGGCGCCGCTACGTTCTCGATTGCTAACATCAAAATCACCTGCTTTAAACCGTCTAAACCAAAACTCACACGTGCTTTTCGATACAATATTCTCCCCCTGAACAGACCGATGCACATGCTTTTGCAGCACTTTTTGCTTGATGAAACTCGTAACGAATGCAGTGTCGAATAAATGCGGTATCGCTTGCCATCTTTCACCTACCGATGCGCATGTGCGTTTAACTGTTGGGCAAACTTTTGTGTCTCATTTTATAGTCTGGACCAGTTACGGTCGCATGACAAGAACGCGGGGGAATGTGGGATATTTAAATTAGCGGTATACGTCGCACAAAAAACGCTTTAAAACTTATTTGTGCACCTAATACGTAAAAACCCAGTCTCTTATGTATGCCATCAAAAATGGTGTTGTGTTGTGTATAATCAGTCTGGAAGGTGTGACGTACCTGCCAGCAGGACTCACACGACATAAAGGCAGGTAGCAGTCAGAACGAACGTCCGCGTAGCTCAATTGGTAGAGTGACTTATTCCGGAATGAGGGGACCCGGGTTCGAGCCCCGGCGTGGACAAAAATGACGGAGAAATTTACTTCGTTATAATGGCGCCCGAACTTTCCGGATGACCCGGCCGTTCAAAATCTCGCAATGGTGTGATGTTCCTTCCACACCGCGAGAGAGGAAAAAGTAAGAGAATCCCTTCTCCAGCGCTTCAAAAAATAAATGTGTGACGTTGCATTCCACACACCAGATTGACTGGGAGTTCTCAGGTGCACGTTCTACAGCGGATGGCTGCCTGCAACGACTCATGTTCACGGCTGACCCGTGGGCCATGCCCCCGGCCCTCTTTCGGGGGGGGATGTGACGTACCTGCCAGCATAACGCACACGACATAAAGGCAGGTAGCAGTCAGAACGAACGTCAATTGGTAGAGTGACTTATTCCGGAATGAGGGGACTCGGGTTCGAGCCCCGGCGTGGACAAAAATGACGGAGAAATTTACTTCGTTATAAAGGATAAGTGTCAATCCTACCCCTAAATGTCCACTTTCAACAACAATTTTTTTTTTTTATTGGGGGTTTAACGACCACCGTGAGCAACTCAATGGGCTATAAGCAGTCGCCCGTCCCTAATTTAGGGTCACTGGTTCCAGGGAAGGGAGAGAGCCAGTGCCGTAAGACAAACACAACACCCATGCCTGACCGGGATTCGAACCCGGACCCCTTACGGACGAATGATCATAGGCCAACGCCTTAGACCACTGCGCCACCGGGGCGGCTCAACAACAATGCTAAGGGGGAAAGCAACTCTCTTTGATGTGCAGGTTCACTCGTTCCAGCCGTGTTCGATCCACTTCTTAGACAGAAAATGGGGTTGTCCCAAAACAACGGAGAATGTTTTTATAAAAAATATATGCGTCCCTTAATTATCAAGGAAGTGGTCATCTTTTTCAAAATACTGTCCATCGCATGGTGTACAGGTGTCCCAATGTTCCTTCCAGTTTTTTTGATCAGTCTCATAGTGTCATTCCCGTAATATCTTTTTTTAAAACGGGGAACAACGAGAAGTCACATGGTGATAAGTCTGGACTATATGCACTGGTTGGGGGATCAACTTAATATTCATTTTCTCCAAAAAAAGAAATGACAGAACTGCTCATGTGCGACCAAAAGGAATCGCGAACCCAAGTTGAACAACTTGTTTCAAGCCCAAATGCTCGGTTAAAATTCTGTGAACTGATTTTTTTGAAATGTGAACCATATCTTCGATATCTCTAATAGAAACGTGTCAGTCTTTCCGTATAAGAACAATTGTACTGAATTGTACCTCTGCAACACTCGTTGAAGGTCTTCCATGTGCGACTAAAGCCGCTAACTCACGACCACCCATAAATTCTTTATGCCATCTGTAAACTCTTGATTTTCCCAGAGTTCATCTTGATAAGCCTTTTTTTTTTTCTTTTTTTTTTTTTTTTGTGCCGCCCCGGTGGCGCAGTGGTCTAAGCGATGGCCTCTGATCATTCGTCCGAAAGGGGTCCGGGTTCGAATCCCGGTGAGGCATGGATGTTGTGTTTGTCTTACGGCACTGGCTCTCTCCCTTCCCTGGAACCAGTGACCCTAAATTAGGGACGGGCGACTGCTTATAGCCCATTGAGTTGCTCACGGTGGTCGTTAAACCTCCAATCAAAAAAAAAAAAAAAAAAGTTAAGCCTTTTGCATAAGATGGAAAGTCTCTCCGACAGACTTCTTAAGTCGCAGCGAAATTTAATGTCGCATCTTTGTTCCCTCTTTGACATTCAGTTTTTCAAAAAATCACAGTGCGAAAACACTTGTTAGGGGTTCATGAAACTACGCTTATTAAAAGGCGCACTACTGGTGACGCATGCGTTATAAGCAGGTGTGGCCAGTCCCTATATTTACTACGACGACTATTGTTTTAACGAGACTCGTGCCAAAGTCGAACGCCGTATTGCGCATTTTTTATAAAAACATTCTCAGTTGTTTTGGGACAATCTATTTACACTAGCGGAAAGTGAAAAAAGAACACCAAGAAGAATTGGCGGACGATCATGAAATTTACATATGATAATGGGGTCGAGTTTACGTAGGTGTGATGTTGATTTCGGGACCAACCGGTGAGCGCTTACGCCACAGCACGGCATAATATGCAAATTATCGTCGGTGGTATTTAAGGAGTACGGCGAAGTGAATGTAATCCGACGTAGGTGTACGGACACGTGCGAAGACCCTGGAAAAGCTGCAATGCCTGGACATGGAAGACGTGTACGATGTCAGCAGTAATCGGACTTTGAGCGAGGTCGTATGGTCGGACTTCGCGAGGCCGGGTGGTCGTATCGTCGTATTGCGGAGCGAATTGGACGGAAAGTATCGGTGGTGGTACGATGGTGGCGTAGATGGTCCGAGGAACATTCCCACACGAGAAGACGTGGAACCGGGAGTCACAGACGGACTGGTGAGCGGACCGATCGACGCATAAGAAGAGCGGCGTTGTCAAGCAGAACATCCACTGCGACGCACAGCTGTATTTTGCCATAATGTTTTGATCACGTTATCCTCTGTATTCCGTTATTATGCTGTATAAATTTCGTTGGTATCAGACGTCTCCTTCTTGGTGTTCTTTTTTCACTTTTCGCCAGTGTGTATATTTGTTCAAGCTAATTTCAGCCATATTTGCTAACCTCCAGTTGACTCGTTTCTGCTAGTTAAACGGTTCAAAACGTTGACACCAGAGAAACAATTGAAATCCTATCCAATAAGCTAACATGCAATGATGGTGTCTCTATGGAACTACCAATGGTTTGGTATGATTTAATAAAGGATGGAAACACATTGCAAAGCAGCGTATAAGAGCGTAATGAGTAACGCGTAATACCACATGTGATAGCTTCCACGCTATTTTCAAAAAAATTGTCTTTGTTTTTCACGGGGTCTAATTCCCTACATTTTATATCTGACCACTGCCTTGAAAATGCTTCCCAATGGAGAGTGGAAGTTTGGAGACTAATACATATGATATTACGCCACTGAATAAATGGATTTATACTACGCTATGTATACAAGGTGATTGTAAACTCCTTCAAGAAAACAAGAAGGGTGATAGTACACATGAACAAGAAAATATTTTCAATGGAACCTAGGGTCGCATTCCACTCCTAATGCCAGAAAAGAGCACGTTCGAAAAACGTCCAGCAGGCACACGGAGTTCCAACCAGTGCATGAGAAGCACAAGATGCAAATCAGGTGCGCTGAACACGTGCGTAGACGACGAAGAGCAAACATTTAGTAACGCACGCGAACCCTTTCAGCCATATTACCGTGCGAACATCACATGAGAATTGACGTATACGTCTGACCGGCGCAGCGTGCCGTGTTTTCCTGGAGCAAGTGCTTCCCGGTCTGTTGCAAGATGTTCCGCTCAACATACAAAGGGGCATGTGGTTTATGCAAGATGGGGCCCCAGCACACCTTGCCACCGAAGTGTGATACTTCCTAAATGCGACATATCCCGGGCGGTGGATTGGACGCCGTGGACTTGTGGCTTGGCTTCCATGCTCCCCGGACCTTGATCCACTGGACTTCTTCTGAGGGCACATGAAAACATTGGTGTACGAGACACCTGTGGACTCCCTGGAAGATCTCGTCGCGCGAATCGTTGTTGCTGCGGACAAAATGAACACCACACCGGGAGTCTACGAGAGGGTGCGACAGTTCTTCATTCGCCGGTGTGGGCTGTGAAACGACGCCCTTGAACGTCAGTTTGTGCAGCTCCTTTGAGTCTTCCTTTGACTCGATTGAAATTGTGCAACTCATAAATTAGGTATGTCTCTTTGTTTTCACTGTTGAAGGCTCAACGTGGATATGTAACTTTATTCTGCCGCCCCGGTGGCGCAGTGGTCTAAGCTATGGCTCTGATCATTCGTACGAACGGGGTCCGGTTTCGAATCCCGGTGAGGAATGGGTGTTGTGTTTGTCTTACGGCACTGGCTCTCTCCCTTCCCTGGAGCCAGTTACCCTTGGGACGGGCGACTGCTTGTAGCCCATTAAGTCGCTCACGGTGGTCGTTAAACCTCCAATCGGAAAATAAAAATCGAACTTTATTCTTTCCTGGCACTAGGAGCTGAATGCGCCCCTAGGTTCCATTGCAAATATTGTTTGTCTCGATGTGTACTATCACCACTCTTGTACCATCACCCCTCTTGATTTGTCGAAGGAGTTTACAATCACCCTGCATAAATATTTAGAATTAATATTTCCTTTTTTACGCTTTCCAGCCATAGGTTGAAGAAGCGTATATGCTCCAGCTTTGTCCGTCTGTCTGTCCGTCCGTTCGTCTTTCTGTCTATCCGCACGATAACTCGCGTAAAAATGGTTCGATTTCGATGAAATTTCAGTATATGATAGGGGACCACCAGGGGACGAACCCTATTGAAAATGAGCGAAATGGGGTCAAAGGTCAGGACATAGAAGAGGGATCCATTCCATCGCCCTTATGCGTCATAACTTACTTAAAAATGCTTCGCTTACAACACAACTTTATCATATTGTTCTGAAAGTATATTAAACTGGTTCTGTTGAATATCATCGAAATGGGGTCAAAGGTCAGGGCACAGGAGCGAGATTTATTCCACAGCCATTATCCTCATAACTTCACTAAAAATACTTCGATTGCGACAAAACTTTAGCATGTTGTTCCTTAAGTATACTGAACCGGTTCTGTTGAATATAATCAAAATGGGGTCAAAAGTCAGAGCACAGGGCGATATTCATTCTACAGCTATTGTCCTCATAACTTGACTAAAAATGATTCTACTGCCACACAACTTTAGTATGTTGTTCCGGAGGTATACTTAACCAATTCTGTTTAATGTCATCGAAATGGGGTCAAAGGTCACGGCACAGGAGCGAGATTTATTCCACAGCCATTATCCTCATAACTTGAGTAATAAGTTGAGTAATGATTCCGGGTATGTTGGAAAGCGTATCATAATCAATGCATTGCATGATTTTACTAACTTGTTGTTTATAGATTTGATTGGCATACATAAATTAATTAAAATAATTCAAAATGCGAGTAGTCTTTAGTGGGGCCGTGACCATAAGAAAGTATGGATATTCAACCACGTATGCGCAACGATTTCCAGGGAATGAAAATGTAACCACATGTTTGAGCTTAAAAGTATCCTATTAAAAACTTCGTGGTATATATTGCACCAAAAAAGTGATGAGCCACCAGATGAACCAGTTTTGTAGTTAATGTTCACCATTGTGTAGCGCATGAAGAACAAAACAACATATAGCAATTGCGGAAGAGATGCACCATTCAGGTTGGTTGCCATAACATGGTGCATAATTGCATCATGCTGCTGTGTATTTCATGCGTGACACAACCGTATGCCTCCGCCCCCCCCCCCCCCCCCTCAAAAAATGGTGTACCTGTTGTAGGCCGATCTTTTGGTGCAACATACCACATAATTTTTAACAGAGTATGTTTATCTACCTTACTTGGATCATGAATGTACAGGGTGATTCAAAACGGAATTTATTCAGAATACTTACAAAATATTTCCAGGCGTTGATCTTCAGCAAAACACAACTTTTATCCCACATAGTCATTTGTGTTGGATGTGACTGTCATTAGTGTAATGCAGATATCCCACCTGAAGTCAATTTCTTCCCGAACGCGAAACAGCATACAGGTACTATACCGTGCAAATTAATTGGGACAAGCTATTTTATTCTCAGAATTGTAATGTGATCGCCAGTTGATGTCGGAAACCCACGTAAACCAGTTTTATCAGCTGTGAGGTTGGTGTGACTGTTAGAGCTTGATAATAAGAATGTGGTTTGACCAGTTTTAAACAGGAAATAGGCACTTCAGCTTCAGTTGTGAGCTTTCGTGTGTGACAGGTGGATGTTAGTTTTTGCTCTCTGTGAGTACGTGTTGCTTTCGATTGAAAAATGGATATTTCCCCAAGGAAGCGTGCAAAAATAATCGCTCTGAAGGATCACACTTCTATGACAGTGAGAGATATCGCTTCTGCAGTTGGTGTAGGCAAATCAAGTGTATCAAGACTGCTAACGCGATACAATGCATCTGGATCATCGTCTTCAAAAAGGAGAGGTAAATGTGGAAGAAAACGAAAAACAACTCCACGAACCGGTAAATATCTAATCAGAAATAGTAAAATGAATTAAAAAAAACAAGCACCGACCTTCAAAGAGATTTATTGGCTAGTGGTTGTGATGTTAGTGGTTCAACTGTACGCCGTAGGCTTCTGGAAGTTCGCCGGAAGGCAAGAAGACCAACGAAAAAACAAAAACAATATTTGAATGCGAAAATGAAGATAAAACGTTTAGCATGGGCCAAAAAATATAAATCATGAACTGCTGACGACTGGAAAAAGGTAATTTTCAGTGATGAAACTCATTTATTCTGCAGGGTTACCAAGCAAATGTCGTTAGACGAAGCAACTGTGAACCCTTAAGACCTGAGCATTAAACAAGCTGTAAAACACCCTCTAAAACAGTTGTTTTGGGGTTTTTTCACATCAAATGGCACTGGAAGCTTAGTTCCTGTTCAAGGTCCGATAAATTCAGCCAAGTACGTAGAAATATTACAACGTAGGATTGTTCCATTCTTGCAAACTTTTGACGGGACATTTCAACATGACTTGGCCCCACGTCACAATTCGAAATTGGTCAAGAGCTGGAAAATCAAATTGATTTGCTTGATTGGCCTGGAAATTCACCAGACTTAAATCTCATAGAAAACTTGTGGAATATTTTGAAGAGACGTTTAGGTAAAATGGACTGTACAACCAAAGAACGCATGATAACGAATGCTATAAAAGTGTGGTTCCACGATTATGAAGTCAAAAATATGTGCACTCAATTAGTGGAGTCAATGCCAAAACGAATTCAAGAGGTCATTTCTGCTAAAGGAGTTCATACTAATACAGGTATTTATCCGTGTATATCAAGTCATAGAATGATATAAAGGCATAGTTTTGGAAAAAAAAGTGATTTTTTACTTTGTCCCAATTAATTTGCACAGTATAGTAGATCTCGGTATACGCGGTTTCATTATCCGCGTTTTCGGATTTACGCGATTCAGTGTGCCGCCTGTTTACTACCTGCGTCGAACGTGTTTTCCAAGCTCATTAAAGAATGTGATTCGATTGACAACCTTACCATCAAGACTTTCTGTCGACAGTATAACATTCAGACGGCGATTGATGCAATTACAGACGCATGGAATAATATCACTCCAAAACGTATGAATGGCGGATGGAGGAAACTGTGGCCTGATGCTGTATCGGTTCAGGAAGATGAAGTGGTCAGGGACATCACCGGGACAACGAGAGAGATCGCGGACATGGCACGATAGATTGGTTTCACTGATATTGCTGAAGAGAATGTGAGTGAAGTTCTGAACTCTCATTCCGAGGATCTGAGCAAAGAGGATCTGACGGCTATCACTGAGGACAAGGACAACGAAGCAACAGAAGTCGAGGAAGTTCAGCCTACAAGAAAGCTTACAACAAAAAATTGGCCGAGGCCTTCCGAATGATCGACGCTGCAATAACAATTTTGGAAGACCATGATCCTGAGTTAGTGAGAAGTGCTAACGTGAAGAGAGAAAGCGAACATGGCCGCCCCGGTGGCGCAGTGGTCTAAGGCGTTGGCCTCTGATCATTCGTCCGTAAGGGGTCCGGGTTCGAATCCCGGTCAGGCATGGATGTTGTGTTTGTCTTACGGCACTGGCTCTCTCCCTTCCCTGGAACCAGTGATCCTAAATTAGGGACGGGCGACTGCTTATAGCCCATTGAGTTGCTCACGGTGGTCGTTAAACCTCCAATCAAAAAAAAAAAAAAAAAAAAAAAAAGGCGAACATGTTCTGAAATGTTACAAAGAGTTGTACAGTCAGTTGGTGAATAAAACTTCACAGTCGGCAATTAAACATTTTTTTTACAAAACAGCTTGACACTTCAAACGAACGTCAAGCGTCCAGCCGGAACACTTCAACTGCAACTGATTTGTCTCTTCAGAAATATATCAGAGGAACTGGACTGACTGCAACATCATCAGGACCTTCTGATGTGATAAGCCAGAAGTTTACTGCTGTATTTAAGATGTGAAACCGGACTTTATAAAATTACAGTAGACTCTTACGTTACGCATGCATTCAGCATTAACATTACGTAAGTACTGTACACACTATATTTTCAGGGTACTACGTGTACATTTACATAGTATGTACTATGTACGTATTATATTTAGATTTTCTGCATTAAAATTAAGTTTCAGAAAGATAATATTGTTTGTTTGTAATCTAAATACCATATAACCCGAATATTTTAAACTGAATTTGTGAATAAGGGAGAACCTAACCCTATATTGTTCGTATAAAATGCCTCCCATTTTGCGCGAATTCGGTATACACGGCGATTTCGTGGAACGTATCTATCGTGTATACCGAGATCTACCTGTATGTGTTATCACTTCTGCAACTGCGACGGTGATTAGAGTTTTCAGTTCAGCGAGATTTGCAGGTAATCTTCGAATACACACTCGATCTTTAATGAATTCCCATGGGGGGGGTGGAAATCGAGAGGTGTCAAATCGGGAGAACGAGGTGTCCATGCTATTGGCCCAGCCCGACCATTCCACCGGCCTAGGAGATGTTTATTGAAGAAATCCTGGACATTACCACTGCCATAAAATGTCGACTCACCACTGAAGATTACGTAATCCAGGAATCTCCAGCCTTCCACTATCCGGTGCAACATTTCCACAGAGAATTCCTAACGAGCCAACATAAGTAACATAGTTACTCGCTCGCGTCGCCTTTTAGTCTGACACATTCTAAAGTTTCAGTTGTAATGAAAGCAGCAAACTCCGGTTGCGACTTGGTGGGGATAGGCTGGTATAAGTTGCTTTAAGCTAATTTAAATAATACATTCATTTTCCAGTTAACTAGGGAAATATCTTCAACACAAGCAAGGTACACTGATGAGTCATTACATTATGACCACCTACTTAATAAGCTGTAGGACCCCCCCCCCACACACACTTTAGCCCGTAAAACAGCGTCCACTCGGCGAAGTATGGATTCGATGAGGTGGCGATTGATATCCTGGGGTATCTGGTACCATAATGTCAACAGTAGGTCTTCCAGTTCCTGTACATTTGGGGGTGGTGGTGATTTAGCGCGAACCCGCTTTTCCAAGTCGAACCACAAATGTTCCATTGGGTTCATGTCAGGTGAATTTGGAGGCCAGGGCATTAACAGAAAGTCACCAGCATGTTCCTCGAACCACTCCTTGACGATTCCGGCAGTGTGGCATGGCGCATTATCCTGGAACACAGTTGCCCTGAATGGGTGAACTTGGTCCGCAACGATATTCACATACCTGACAGCTGTCAGGGATTGTGCTATTGGGATAATGGAGCCTAAAGTATCCCAAGAAAACATCGCGCACGTCATAACACCGCCGCCCTGTTTCCGCCCAAACGTGCATCCACGTGCCATAGCCTCCGTTGGTAATCGGCGTATCCGCGCTCGGCCGTCTACGTGATGTAACAAGAATCTTGATTCGTCAGACTAGGTCACTTTCTTCCAATCTCGATGATCTTGGGGCCCATTTCATGCGTTGTTGGCGATGACGAGCAGTGAGCATGGGGACACAGTTGGGTCTTCGGCTACGCAGGCCCATGCGCAGAAGGCTGCGATGAATTGTGTGCTGTGACACATTGCCCTGATCATCACTGTTGCAGCTGCGGGTGATTTGTCGCACTGCAGCCCTGCGGTCGCTGTGAACAATGTGCAACAATCTCCGCTCCTCTCTGACATCAATGAGCTGCGGACGATACACAGCTGAACGACGGTTCGTTGTTTGGCCATCTGTGTACTACTTTTTATACGTAATCACTACACCGGCACGTGTACACGTCGCGCCGTTTTCCAGATCGTAGTTCCGAGGTGCCGTGGCATCACAATTTCTCCTTTAGCAAACTTCGATAAATCGGCAGCTTTTCCCGTTCTGACTCCGAACACTCTACCAACCGAAAGCCGGTCCTCGGGTTGTATATACACCATAAAGGAAGGATATATAGAGAAGACACTGGCTGTATAAAGCTGAAACTCATGACGTCATGAAGTCGACTGCAGCGCACCAGCGACCTAAAACAGAACTACAGTTGATTGACAGCTGGTTTCCCAGGGAACACGCAAGAACCACGTGATTTTTGTCCGAACGAATGTTTTTACTTTGGCTTGTTATCCGGCAGTGTTTAAGACGAATACACGCAATACTTTATTAATTTTAAGATTCTTTTGGTTTTCAATTCCTCTAGCGTTCTAATAAGTGGTATTATTTTGCTTATTACTTACTGATCGTATACTTTTCCTTACAGAATTCATAACTTTTGGGTTTTTACGTGTCTGTTGTTCATCTGATCATCTCCGAGCGCTGGGTTGCCGTAGCAACTATTGCCGACGTCACGGGGGTCACGGGGTCACGTCACATTTTGCTTCTGTTTTAGGTCCGTGGGGGCCACTTTCTATGTGAGGAATTTCCATGGGCTCCTATGTCTGTTTCCACTCTATAAATCCTTCCTTTATGATATACACTATCTACCAACAAGTAATTGGACACCTGTGATAGCAAAGGAAAACAAAGTTTATTCACCTTCAGTAGTTGGTGGAGCCTGCACGAGCGGCGATTACAGCTGCGACCCTCCGGGGCATACTCTCAACCAGGCGTTGTACGACGGCTAGCGGTATTTTATTCCACTTGGCTTGGAGAAGACAGGTCAGTTCCTTCACTGATTTCGGACGGTGGAGGGCACCCCTTAAGCTGACGCTCCAACTTGTCCCAGAGGTGCTCGATAGGGTTAAAGTCCGGGCTCTACACAGGCCAGTCCATTCGATTAACCCCATTGTCACCATACCAAGCCATGGTGGACCTCACAACATGACAGGTGGCATTGTCATCCTGAAAGTAACATGGGCCCACCCCGTAAAACTGCCACAACATAGGAAGCGCATGGTCATCCAAAATGGTGCAGTAGGTCTCGGCGTTGAGTCTACCAGGAATTGCGACCAAGGGTCCCGTGCCATACCAGGAGAAACACTCCCAAAGTATAATTCCACCGCCGCCGAACTTCACAGTTAGCACAATACATTCCGGCAGGAGGCGTTCTCCAGGCAGACGCCAAACCCAGACCCTGCCATCCGAACGGTAGAAGGTGAACCTTGATTCGTCGCTCCAGAGAACCTGTTTCCACTGTCGACGTTCTTTGCACCACGTTAGCCGAGCAGCGCTATTGGACTTGGTGATCAAAGGCTTATGGGCGGCAGCACGTCCATGATAACCGAGCAGATGGGCTTCCTTACGGATGGTATTCATCGAAAGAACACTCCCGGATGCCTGTTGAAACTGGTCGTGGATGTGGCCCATCAATTTGGTGCGGTTCTTCCGAATTTCTGTGGCCAGCACCCGTCGGTCTCTAACTTCCAGTTTTGTGGGTCTGCCGGGTCGGGACACATTCCAGCAGTCACCTCTCATCTTCCACTTGCCAATCAGGTAGGCCACTGTCGATTTTGGGTACTTCAACTCGCTGGATATGTCACGTATGGATAGGCCATTTCTGTGATCCCCGACGATTACACCTTTCTCGAAATCAGAGAGCTCCGAACTGCGTGGCATCTTGCATGCGACTGGTTGCGTTGTTGTTTCCCACACGATATTGAACGGCGGCGGCTGTGAAGTGTATCAGGACCGCAGATATCGGTGATTGCAGGGGTGTCCAATTACTTGTTGGTAGATAGTGTATAATGCTCTGTGAAGTCACGTGCTCCACCGTTCGGTCTTCAGGCGCGCTCATTTCTCTAGGATGGAGGTGGTCATACTGTAATGACTCATCGGTGTATAAGAGAGTTTGGTAAATTATTCCTTTCTCTCTGCGTACTCTTAATTCGCCATATGATTATTTTTCACAAGGGCACCTGAAAACCCTTCAGGCCGCCCCGGTGGCGCAGTGGTCTAAGGCGTTGGCCTCTGATCATTCGTCCGTGAGGGGTCCGGGTTCGAATCCCGGTGAGGCATGGATGTTGTGTTTGTCTTACGGCACTGGTTCTCTCCCTTCCGTGGAACCAGTGACCCTAAATTAGGGACGGGCGACTGCTTATAGCCCATTGAGTTGCTCACGGTGGTCGTTAAACCTCCAATCAAAAAAAAAAAAACCTTCAGACGTACGGTTGGAGATTCTTGGACTAGGGTGTCATTTGCAATGCTTAAGGGGCATTGTTCATAGTTAATATTGTTTGTGGACTTGTTAAGATGAAAAGAGAGGGTTATGAAAGAGATTTGCCATCAAGAACTTCCCATGGATTGTTGGAAAGATATAGTACAAGGTTTTAAACTGTTGTCTAAACAGCGTATGGAAGAATCTTGAATTTCTGTTATCTAGTGAATGAATTTGAAGGGTTCAGTGTTGGTGATGTGTCAAAATCTAGATTTTTGTCTTGGAACTGCCGACTTTAGAGAGACTTTGAGGAATCAGTCATTGGTGTTCAGTTGGGAAAGAATCGCATTTGCAGGAGAAGGAGCTTCCACGCGTGACCTAATTTAATCTGAGAAGGGCAAATGTTGATCTACGGCGCATGCTCACAAACAAGACATAAATAAACCGAAGAGCCAAAACATTATGACCAGAGTGCTTTTATACCAATCGAAGCAACTTGCAGGTAAATGACGTAAGGTGTGAAGTTCATGAAGTGGTATAAGTAACACCTGACACTGAGCTCTGTTAATCAGTGTTATTCTTGTTCTTCGGAAGGGAAAGGTTTAAGTGAGTTTGACGAAGGCCAAATTGTAATGTCTGCAAGACTTTCCTCTGTGGTAAATACCTTAAAAAAAGTGGCCCGAGGAGGAAAACTATGCATCTCCGGCAACTTGTGGGCCGACCGCAGGTCATCAAGGCTATAGGTGCGTGAAGGCTATCCCAGGGCCGGATTAAGGCCTTAGTGGGCCCCTAGGCTAAGACATTTGAGTGGGCTCTAAGGCTGAGACATCTGATTGGACCCCCAAAGAACGTATGATGGGGAATTATCCTGAAGTCCATTAAAACACGAAGTAACTACTAGATTATCTGCACAGTTTTCATAGTAAGTCATTGGATTTTTCATTGTTCTCACAAGAACATGAGTTAAAAGCTTAAGATTCCTGGATTTTGTCTTGGATTTTCTAATGATTCAGCATTGTATACTTTTCTTAGTGCATCTTTTTGTTATGTAATGTGAAGCCACAGGGGATTTCGACCGTTAAGAGGGGCGTCAAGTAATTTTGCTTCGTATACTTCCTATGGAAAAACTTTTGTGCACATTTCCTTCACAACTAGTGTGTTCCCAAGGATGAAAATTTGAACATCGGTCAAAATAACTTTATATTATAACTTGGAATACTTAATATTTTCTAAAACATAATTATAATTATATTAAAAATCAATAACCTTTCCTTTGGTGGTGTTGAAACCAGAAAAAAGATGGCGCGACCTGTACTTTCATGACGTCAGTAGACAAACAAATGTTGGATTGTATGGTTATGTTTTAGAAAATATTAAGTATTCCAAGTTATAAAATGAAGCTATTTTAATCGATGTTCAAATTTTCATCCTTGGGAATGCATTAATTGTGAAGAAAATGTGTACAGTAGTGTTTCCATTGGAAGTATAGGTAGCAAAATTACTTGACGTCCACCTTAACGGTCTCAAGTGTAAATTGGGAGGTGTGGGTGGATAGTAGTGAAAAAAGCTGAAACTGTCTTGCCGACCCCGCTGTACCCAGAAACATGAAACCTTTACCCTTGGTGAGTCACTGCTTTGAAATCTGTTCGTCTTCCAGCCTTTGTTTCTGACCAAGTGGAATTCATACCAGACAAAAGTAAAATTATTTCATAAACTACTCTCTCTCTCTCTCTCTCTCTCTCTCTCTCTCTCTCTCTCTCTCTCTCTCTCTCTCTCTCTCTCACGTGCTCAGGCATGTCTCCTGGGCCCTTGGTCATGGTGGCCCCTATAGACCCCACCTTAATCCGGCCCTGGGCTATCCCGTATGGTACGAGTCAACAGAGAAGATATTGTGGCACAACTCGCCGGTAATTTGAATGAAGGTGACGAGCCTATTGTGTTTCAACGCGCAGTACATCGAACCCTGCTGAAAATGGGGCTGGGCCAGGCCATTCCGAGTGCCCATGCTAACCGCGGTTCACCGTTGACAGCGCATAGTGAGCACGCGAGCGTCAAAACTGGACCTGGGATGATTGGAAAAAGACCTTCTTGTCTGATGAATCCCATTTCCTGTTACACCATGTGGACGCGGCCGGGTATGTGTGCATTGTTTACATGAGGAAGTGTTGGCAGCCGAATTCACCGCGGAAGTGTAATGATTTGGTCAATGTTCTACTGGATAACCCCGGGTCCCATTCCTTCATGTTCAGGAAACTATGACGTCTACCATCTACCTAAACATTATTTCAGACCAGGTATATCCTCTCATGGTAACGGTATTCGCCCCTAGTAGTACCTTCTTTCAGCAGGATAATGCGCCATGCCACGCTGCCCGGATTATTCGGGAATGGTTCGCGGAACACGAGGAAGACTTCCAGGTATTGCCCTGGCCTTCAAATTCCCCAGATATCAATCCAATCGAGCATCTGTGGTTTGTGTTGGAACAGCAAATCCGATCTGCGGCGGTTCAACCACGTAATCTACAAGGGTTAAAGGGTCTGCTGGTAACATGTTGGAACCAGATACCACAAGACACCTTTAGAAATATTGTAGCGTCCACCCCTCGCCGGGAAAGAGCTGCTTTGTCGGCACATGGAGATCTAAGATCTCATTAGGCCGATGGTCATAATGTTTTGGATTTTCCGTGTATTTGCGTTTTGTCACAAAACGTAGTGCTATCAAAAAGTTCCGAGACTAGGTACGCAGCGCGCCAACAGATGGCGGATGCGCGAGCAGCGCTCGAGGGCAGTGACCTTCATGAATCATTTTGCCGAGTGGCGTCGTTCTGTGAACATCGGGAAGCCGTGCTACACGGTATTTAGTGACCACGTGCAGAAAACAGCTACGCTTTCAGTATGGACTGCAAACTAGAGCAGCGAGCGAACATCAAATTCTGCGTCAAACTCGGCAAATCGGGAACGGAGAAGCATTAAATGTTCCTGTCGCGGGTCATCACTGGAGACGAGACTTGAGTCTACGGTTACGACCCGGAGACCAAACAACAGTCGTCGCAGTGGAAGAGCCCGGCATCTCTACGACCGAAGAAGGCCCGACAGGTCCGAAACGCAGCCAAACGCATGCTCATTGTGCTCTTCGACATTCGTGGGGTTGTGCACCGTGAATTCGTCCTCCGGGGGCCAGATTGTCACAGCCCTTTTTTACTGCGATGTTCTGCGGTGTCTTAGGGTGGACATTCGCCGCAAACGGCCTGGAACGTGGCGCAGGGGTGATTTCCTGCTTCATCACGACAATGCAGCAGCTCACACAGCGTTAGCGATACGCCAGTTTTGCAGTCGCAACAGCATGACTACCCTTCCTTACCCGCCTTATTCGCCGGATTTGGCCTCCTGCGACTTCTTTCTATTCCAGAAGATAAAGCTGAAGCTGAAGGGACGCCGTTTTGAAACTGTGGACGTGATCCAGCACGAATCGCAGACGGTGCTTGACACGATTCACTAACAGGACTTCCAGAGAGCGTTCCAACAGTGGAAAAACGCTGGCAGCGGTTTATCGCTGCCCAAGGAGACTACTTTGAGGCAGATCATAGCAAGACTTAAGTAACGTAAGTACTTTGTTTCATATCGGCCTAGTCTCGGGACTTTTTGATCGGACCTCGTATCTCTGTTTCTAAACATATTTTCAGCACGTCTTTTGTAAAAAAGCACGTCAGCACGTCTTTTGTAAAAAAACCGATAACATAAGCATGTTATCGGTTTGCCCGTCCGTCTGTACCAACGATATCTCTGCAACTATTGGTCCGATTTGAAAAATTCTTTTTGCATCGGGAAGCTTGAATTATGCGAATGATGATCATTTATTTCGGTTTTTTTTACGATGTACAATTTCGCCGCTAGAGGGCGTAAATGCAGATGATATCGAATTCAAAAATACGTTTTATTCCACATATTTGCTTCTAAACATCCGATTGTAAAAATTCTTTTATATTTCGATTCCATTTATTTCGAAGAGTATTTCAGATATAGTTACTTTTTCAAATTACACATAGATTTTCTGCTAGGGGGCGTAAAAGTAAATTGCATTTTTCCCGATAACCCTTCTTCTAAAACTCCAATTTGAATTTTTTTTTCTTCAGCGGAAACATCTCCTGATGGAAAATCTTTTACATATAATTTCAAATTTTGGTAAAGAATACTTTGGCCACCAGGGGGCGTAAGTGTTAATTTTTGCTTCTGATGTATTTGTCATAAAATCTGAGCTTCTAAAATATCGATTGAAGAAATTCTTTCGTGGACTGATGCCACTCACATCGATAAACCTTTTTGGAATATTTTTTTCCAAAAATGTTCCACAGTTTCCCAGCCAGGGGGCGTAGATGTACAACTTATTTTTGTCAATATCTCTACTTCTAGGTGTCCGATTTGAAACATTCCTTCTTTGTTAGATAGTGTTTTACCTGTGACATGTTTTTCATATAATTTCAAAATTCTCAAGTAATTCATAGAGTTTCCGCTAGGTAGCGTAAAGGTAAATTGCGTTCCCCCTATATCTCTGCTTCTAAATCTCCGATTTGAAAAGTTCTTTCTGCACCGGATACACCTCCTGATGAGAAATCGTTTGCACATAATTTCTAATTTTTGTAAAAACATGGTTTGGCCACCAGGGCGCGTAAATCTTAATTTCCACTTCTGATGTATTTGCAGCAAAATATGAGCTTCTAAATTCTCGATTTAAAAAACGTTGTTTGTTGACCGATACTACTTATGTCGACAAACCTTTTAGAAACATTTTCTTCTTAAAATAGTGCATGGTTTCTACGCCAGGGGGCGTAGATGTATATCTTATTTTTGTCAATATCTCTACTTCTAGGAATCCGATTTGAAAAATTCCTTCTTTGTTATATAGTGTTTCCGATGCGAAATGTTTTTTCTATAAATTCAAAATTTACAAGTAAATCATAGACTTTCCGCTAGGGGACACAAAGGTAAATTGCGTTTTCTGCGTTATTTCTGCTCCTAAAGCTCCGATCTAAAAAATTCTTCTTGTATCGCATACAAGACCTGATGGAAAATATTTTTCACATAGTTTCTAATGTTTGGTAAAGAATGGTTTGGCCACCAGGGGTCATAAGTGTTCATTTCTGCTTCTGATGTATTTGTAGCAAAATCTGGGCTCCTGAAAACTCGACTAATTTTTTTTTCTTGGACCGATACCGCTTATAGAGATAAATATTTTGATAATACTTTCTTCCTAAAATAATGCATGGTTTTCCCACCAGGGGACGTAAAGTCACATCTTATTTTTGTCGATATCTCTGTTTCTAAGAGTTCGTAAGCTCACGACTCCGTTTACAGCAATATCTGAGGGATTAAAAACCCGATTGAAAATCTTCTTTCTTTTGTCAGATCTATTGTTTTCCATACCGGTTCCATTGACTTTGAATAGCTTTGATAAATTTAATTTTCGTCAGAACGGATTCAAAAGACGTGCTTATTACACCCGAAAATTCGGTGTCATCTTTCTTGTTTTAAGTAGAATGAAGGTAGAATTGACCGAGGTTTTCCAGTTTCTAACAATATATCATTTTCCAGGAAGTAATAAACAGTATTTTTTTTAAAATAAACAAATTATTATCAGTCAGTTAGATCCCCTCCCCCTGCTAGACGTTATTCTGCAACATCTCTGATTTGAGTCTTGTTAATTAACATACTGATTTCGCATTTATTTATTCGTTATTGTATAGACTGCGAAAATTAACTTGGATAATTTGGAAACTGCACAGTTGTTTGACAAATACATATTAGCTCAAAGAATGAGCCAATTCTTTTAACTTAAGTCCACGTACTGCGGTATCTTGAACCGCAAGGTAATTTTTATGTGTCTGAAATGTTTTGCAAACCCCGGTCGCCTTTCTCCTGCTGCGGTCAATGCTTTTCTCTTTAGTATTCCTGGTGGGATGCTTGTATCTTGATGAAAGTATTCGTATTTTTACACAGGAAATATAGGAAAATTTATTCCAAGCCATCTACTTTAAGCATCACTCAGCAGCCATTTCAGAATTTTGTTTTTCTTGGTGAAGAGGTTGATTTCTTCTACTTTCTCTCAGCGCTGTTCACTGTTGCTGTTAAGCTCCATTTTAAATTACTGGAAGTTCACTGCGATCTCTCGCTGTATGAGGTCATTTAGTTTTATTCTTACCGGAACACTGTTCTATTTTTCATGTTTAAGTAATTAGTCCTTACTTCCTTTGAATACGGTTTACTTCCAAAGCAAAAAATGCGAATTTATGTGTCTTAAACCAGCCATCTTAACAAGAGGTTAAAATTCGGTGTTTCGTCTGACACATGGAGACGGTCACACCTGCTGTCAGTAATTTGTTTTCTTACTTCTTCATATACCTAAATGAAAACAAATAAATGCAATGACTTCACTGCGTTCATTTGTTTTCGCGCTGTTTTTTCTCAGTTCGGACATCATCCTGAAATTGGTGATTTTTTCAGTTATTCCCGCAACACTAAGAGCTTGACGATGCACAGAACCTTGAAAAAAGTTTGAGAATACATTTTACCTGAAGGATATCCAGGCGGTTCATTATTAAAATTATGTGCAAAATTTATCTACACTATATTGACAAAAGTCACCGGACACCTAGAAGAGAAACACAACATAGCATTTATTGACATACACTAGTACAGTGTCGGTCCACCTTTGGCCTTAATGCATGCACTGGTCCTTCGAGACAAGCTTTAGACAAAGTTTTGGAACACAGCGATATGTGTGCGCTTCCATTCAGTACATAATGCTGCCGCTAACTGTTGCTTAGTAGTAGGCCTTGGTTCCAAACTTCTTATGCGGCTCTCTAATTCATTCCATAGGTGCTCTATGGGATTAAGATCAGGGCTCTGTGCTGGCCAGTTCACACACGATACGGCTTTATCGTCAAACCACGCCGTAACAATTCTTGCTTTATGGCTCGGTGCATTATCCTGCTGGTACAAACAAGGCTCGGTTGCATAGCATTACCACAGAGTTGGTAGGGCATAATTGTCCAGAATATCGAGGTAGACGTGCTGGTTAACAGGTTTGTCCACGATAACCAATGGGCCAGGACCATACCACGAAAAACACCCCCACACGAGTACACTGCCAGCTCCAATCTTCACCGTAGGAACAGTACACTGTGGTAAACAGCGTTCCCCCGGCGTCCGCCATACCCACACACAACCATCAGCTTATGAGCAGCCGCACGACCACCTCATGGAATGAAGTTCTCTGCGAATGGTACGTGTACATACCGAGGTTCCAGCAGTTTTACTCACTTGCACACTGAGGTCTTGTGCAGTACTCCGTCGATTAGCTGTAACGACTCTCCTGAAGCTTCGACTTCCTGTATCACTGATTTTCTTTGGTCTGCCGGTATGTTTTGCCGCTTCAGGCACGCCATGTGTCTTCCACTTATTTAGTACATCCAAAAAAGTCGTTTAAACGCCTCTCGGTTTCTCTTATGGACAACCCACTAATATAACAACCAACAATCTTGCCTTTCTCAAAGTCAGTTCTCTCCCGCCGCGACATTATCACTCAACCTCACAGTGCGATATGATCGCAGTGCAGGCTTGGTTTTATACCGTTTGCATCTGTACCGCGCATCGTAACAATGCAGTGGAACCGTTCATTTTCTTTTGAAGGGGTGACCGGTGATTTTTGTCAATATAGTGTAGTTCATAAAATTCAGTATCTGTTTATTGTTTTGTTGAATCTTGCCAACTGAGTGAGCAAATTATTATACAGGGTTCAAAGGAATCTCCTTATTCAGGGCATTACAAACTGTACGAACAAATTACTGTACAGGGTTCAAAGGAAAGTACTTATGCTCATGTCACTTTGTAACGTACCAGGAGATGTGACGTACCTGCCAGAAGGACGCACACGACATAAAGGCAGATAGCAATTAGAATCAATGTCCGCGTAGCTTAATTGGTAGAGCAACTTATTCCGGAGTGAGTGGACCGGGTTCGAACCCCGGCGCGGATAAAAATGACGGAGAAATTTACTTCGTTATAATGGCGCCCGAACTATCCGGATGACCCGACCGTTCAAAATCTCGCATTGGTGTGATGTTATTTCCACACCGCGAGATAGGAAAAATATGAGCAGCACTTCGAAAAAAAAAAAAAAAAGAAAAAGAAGGGGAGATGATGTAACGTACCAGGAGATGTGACGTACCTGCCAGAAGGACGCACACGACATAAAGGCAGATAGCAATTAGAATCAATGTCCGCGTAGCTTAATTGGTAGAGCAGCTTATTCCGGGGTGAGTGGACCCGGGTTCGAACCCCGGCGCGGATAAAAATGACGGAGAAATTTACTTCGTTATAACTTCTGGAAGTGACCACTGCTCGCCACCATATGCCAGGCACCTGTTCTAGTCAAAACATGCCCGAAGCATTATACACGGTGATTCAAAAAGGGCTTTACAACTTTGAAAGCATATAGAAATGTACGTATTCAGAATACTTACAAAATGCTGCTTGCGCCTTCTCCACCCTGCTTATTGTTCGGATCCTGAACTTTCCACTACCACTTATTCCGGTCCATGACACATTTTTTACGTGGGAAATACTTCCAAAACATCCACGATGTTGAACTTGGGGTCCAGGACGTTTTCGCTTCAAAACAAAAGGAATTTTTTAGCAGAGGGATTCACGACATAGAATCGCGATGTTGTAAGACCATCGAGCAAGATGGACTTTATTTCGAAGATTAAACTGTTACGTTTATAGATTTATACACGTATTCCTCAACTCTCAGTAAACGGCAATGACTTTTGAATCACCTTGATATTGACGACACCGGCAAAGATGTGCGTCCGAGTAAGACTAAAAGGCATGCATTATGCATTGTAGTTCTGATAATTCACGCTTCCGAATGCAAAGGGAATCAAACTTATAGGAGAGGAGAAATTCTGCCCACAGGCCTACACAGTGTTATTATTAGCACGTTACGGTTTTCAAGAAATGATAAAAATGCATTACGAGCTCGCATATGAAAAGCTGTGGAAATAATTTTGAAACGCTGATTTCATAGAACCTAATAAGAATTAGAATTCTGTGCTATTGATTTTGGTACAAAAGGATTTTTGTCTTATTTTCAAGTCCAGCAAGAGATGCTGAAAATCAAGTAGTGCAATTTAGTAACTCTTGCGGCTTCTATTTCATAAAACATTTTTTCAAACTCTAGAATCTTGTATTTATATTGTTCCAATGCGGTTAAATGTTACAAACATCATGAAAGAAATACGGGATTACGCCATATAATACAAATTTTGAAGATGACAATCCGATTTTTGGCGTAAAAGTGACAAGGATGGTAAGTCAGATAATATCCGAAAACCTGAAAATTTTCATCGTCCTGGAGCGGGACTCGAACCCGCGCCTGCCAGAAAACGCCCGGGTATGCTAACCACTACGCCACCCAGAACAACCAAGTTCCAAGTTTCCGATCAATTTGAATATAACCATCACAGAATTCGCTAGTCGAAGCAACCGGCATTCATGTTTATATTCAAATTGATCGGAAACTTGGAACTTGGTTGTTCTGGGTGGTGTAGTGGTTAGCATACCCGGGAGTTTTCTAGGGGACGCGGGTTCGAGTCCCGCTCCAGGACGATGAAAATTTTCAAGTTTTCGAATATTATCTGACTTACCATCCTTGTCACATTTACGCCAAAAATCGGATTGTCATCTTCAAAATTTGTGTTACAAACATTTTGGCGATGGAAATATTGTCATCAGTATAATTCTGTTCATCAGTATAGGACCAAACCATTTCCTGAAAACGAAAGATGGTAAATTTTTACGCCGTTCTAATTTTAAATGACTCGATCGCAACATTAGAATGTTTGAAAGCCAGTTAAAACGCCCGTCTTTTTGCCCTTTAAACGGCTAGAACGAATTAACTCGGGAATAACAAAATGAGCTGAAATCAACTCGAATGAATATATTCACTCTCTAATAAGTGGGCCGAATGCGACTCGGACGAATTTGTTCAGGGTATGTATACTCGGGGTTGACAAAATGGGCTGAAATCACCTCGAACGAATATATTCGCTCTCTAATAAGTGGGCCGAATGCAACTCGGACGAATTTGTTCAGTGTATGTATACTCGGGGATGTCAAAATGGGCTGAAATCACCTCGAACGAATATATTCGCTCTCTAATAAGTGGGCCGAATGCGACTCGGACGAATTTGTTCAGTGTATACTCGAGGTTGACAAAATGGGCTGAAATCAACTCGAACGAATGTATTCGCTCTCTGAGAAGTAGGCCGAATGCGACTCGGACGAATTCGTTCAGGGTATGTATACTCGGGGTTGACAAAATCAGCTGAAACTAACTCGAACGAATATATTCGCTCTCTGAGAAGTAGGCCGAATGCGACTCGGACGAATTCGCTCAGGGTATGTATACTCGGGCTTGACAAAATGAGCTGAAACTAACTCGAACGAATATATTCGCTCTCTAAGAAGTGGGCCGAATGCGACTCGAACGAATTTGTTCAGGGTATGTTTAGTGGTCGTAAAGCTCTGCTCACAAGTTACTTTAAAAACTAGAGCATAAAAAAAGCTGCTTCGCCGTTAGATTTGTTATTCAGACTGGTCATTCAAGCTTGAGATTGACACGAATCCTCTCTGACTAATTTACTGACAAATGACTATGGCAATGGAGAGGAATTTAAGGAAGGAGAGAGAGGATGTTTGAATCACTTATTTTTACCCAGTTGCATGATGTTTGTGTCAGGAGAATTAGGCCTACCATATCATATTTTGAGTCATGAAAAAAGGAATATAAGACAAGAACGAAGATCTTATCGCCTGTGACAGGTTTATTTTTGGTGCTGCAGAGATTAGAAGGGGTAAAGATAAATTGTTTTTTCGTAGATTTTGTAAAAGCCCTTTGCTATGTAAACATTTCTGTTTGGAGAGAGCAAAAGTTTTGGGCATCGTTTAGTTCAAGTACATGGGCTGCTTAAAGGGTTTAAACATGCTATACATTTCTTTACAATGAATTTATTTTAGCATTGCTGGTAATTAACCGCTAGTCGGAGTTCATTGTTAACGATAATTAGAACCGGATTCTAAATAATTTTTCGAATTGATCATCGCTAGGTTACTTCGACGATTTCTACCACTATAACCGTCTTCACACTCCAGAGAGAGTTGCCGACACATCTGTCCCGTTAATTCAAAATACCTCACCGTCAAACGGCATACGCACAACAGTAGCTTTTATCCTCGTAAGTCGCACCATGTTACAAAAGTGTGATTTTCCTATTACCTGCCACTGGCAATTTTAAATAGCACAGAAGAAACACCTTCTCTTTTGCAAAATTCATTGAGCTGTCAACTTTGACAGTTAAATGTCCTCAATCAGCAGGCAGTTCACCGCGATTATGACTCAGACGTGCATTACTATATACAGTCTGTTATGAAGAGCCAGCCATGAGAATTAGTCAGGAAATCATTTCTAAGTAGCAGTGTTTCCAAGGGCTTCTCAAGTGTAAAGAAATTCACCTCATCAGAAGTGTCCTTGAAAGGGATTACTTAAAAAAGCGTTTTTTATAGTATTTAAATAAGATGCAGCGCAGAAAAGGTTTGTCATCTCAGATCCTATACCACCAGAAAAAAAAATCTGCATTCTAGGCTTGCATTTGATAAACGATGAAACATATCATCATGTTGTAGAAAATATTAGTTTTACAAATTCGGAGGTAAAACTCACGTCATATTAATGTATATTATTTCTTGTTTGTTTGTTTGGGGGTTTAATGGCCACCTTAAGTAACTCGATGGGTTATAAGGAGTCGCTCGTCCCTAATTTAGAGCCACTTGTTCCAGGGAAGGAAGAGAGCTAGTGCCGTAAGACAAACACAACATCCATGCCTTACCGGGATTCAAACCCAGGCTCATCTGAGACGAGTGGTCGGAAACCAGAGCTCAGAACACTACACGCCACTAGAGCTACTGTATGCTATTGCAAAAAAAAAAAAATAAGGTATTAAAATAATAATGACAACAAAATATCGGTGCACTGAGAACAACTTTTCAAAATCGCTTCTAATCTGACGAAATGTATGCAAATTCTGGGTGACTTTTGTTTTTAATTTTGGAATCAGTGATTTTTTAACTTTAAAAGAAAAATGTCGACTTCTACCCCATCCTCCCTAAGCTGCAAAATTCGTTGGCAAGTTTTTTAGCGTAGCCTCGGTGGCGCAGTGGTCTAAGCAACGGTTTCTGATCATTCGTCCCAGATGGGTTCGAATCATGGTGAGGCATGGATGTTGTATTTGTCTTCCGGCGCTGGCTCTTCCCCATCCCTGAAAGCAGTGGCCCTAAATGAGGGACGGGTGACTGCTTACAGCCCATTCAGTTGCTCACGGTGGTCGTTAAACCTCCAATCTCAAAAAGAAAGCATTTAGCAATCGATAAAAAGAAAAGGGGGCACACTTGGAGCTAGCTATCATGCCACGGTCAAAAGCGCTCAGATTATGCAGTTTGCTCATTCCGATCTTATCGAATGCTAGCTGATGTTCGACGAGCACACCTGCTTGATTCGAACCGCACACCACGCTCATGTGGTATCATATGTGCTGAAGTGAGCCTTTTCTGTGGCATGCGCAAATGTACCTAATAAACTGGCATCCTAGTGTGCGATAGAGCACTTTCGTAGACGGAATAAATACTGATGTGTGTCAAGTGTCTAATCAGTTCTTACTTTCAAGTTTCGTGGTCCTGTATTTATATTACACTATCTACCAACAAGTAATTGGACACCCCAGCAATCGACGATATCTGCGGTCCTGATACACGTCACGGCCGCCGCCGTTAAATATCTTGTGAGAAACAACAACGCAACCAGTCGCATGCAAGATGCCACGCAGTTCGGAGCTCTCTGATTTCGAAAAAGGTGTAATCGTTGGGTATCACAGAAATGGTCGATCCATACGTGACGTATCCAGCGAGTTGAAGTACCCAAAAATAACAGTGGCCTACGTGATTGGTAAGTGGAAGATCAGAGGTGACTGTCGGGATGTGCCCCGACCCGGCAGACCCACAAAACTGGGAGTTAGAGACCGATGGGTGCTGGCCAGAGAAATTCGGAAGAACTGCACCAAATCGATGGGCCACATCCGCGAGGAGTTTCAACAGGCCTGCGGGAGTGTTCTTTTGATGAATACCATCCGTAAGTAAGCCCATCTGCTCGCTTATCATGGACGTGCTGCCGCCCACAAGCCTTTGATCACCAAGTCCAATAGCTCTGCTCGGCTAACGTGGTGCAAAGAACGTCGACAGTGGACCGTTGAACAGTGGAAACAGGTTCTCTGGAGCGACGAATCAAGGTTCACCCTCTACCGTTCGGATGGCAGGGTCTGGGTTTGGCGTCTGTCTGGAGAACGCCTCCTGCCGGAATGTATTGTGCCAACTGTGAAGTTCGGCGGCGGTGGAATTATGTTATGCGAGTGTTTCTCCTAGTATGGCATGGGACCCTAGGTCGCAATTCTCGGTAGACTCAACGCCGAGACCTACTGCACCATTTTGGATGACCATGCGCTTCCTACGTTGTGGCAGTTTTACGTGGTGGACCCATGTTACTTTCAGGATGACAATGCCACCTATCATGTTGTGAGGTCCACCATGGCTTGGTATGGTGACAATGGAGTTAATCGAATGGAGTGGCCTGCGCAGAGCCCGGACCATAACCCTATCGAGCACCTCTGGGACGAGTTGGAGCGTCGACTTAAGGGTCCGAAATCGGTGAAGAAACTGACCTGTCTTCTCCAAGCCGAGTGGACGAAAATACCGCTAGCCGTCGTACAAAGCCTGGTTGAGAGTATGCCCCGGAGGGTCGCAGCTGTAATCGCCGCTCGTGGAGGCTCCACCAACTATTGAAGGTGACTAAACTTCGTTTTCCTTTGCTATCACAGGTGTCCAATTACTTGTTGGTAGATAGTGTAATTATCCCGACTTAACTAACTTCCAATCACAGCCCAAAAAGGAAACAGAAAAGACAACACCGAATTTTCGGTTGTAATGAGCACGTCCATTTCGAATCCTTTCCAATTAGGGCCGGTTAAGACCTTCGGTGGCCCCTGGGCTAAGACATCTCAGTGGGAGCCCAAAGAAATTATGACGGGCAATTATGATGAATTCCGTTAAAACACGAAACTGTAACTAACTGCAACTACTAAATCATCTGCAAAGTTTTCATAATAAGTCACTGTATTTTTCATTGTTCTCACATGAGCATGAGTTAAAAGCTTAAGATTCCTAGATTCTGCCTTCGATTTGCTAATGATTTAGCATTGTATACTTTTCTTAGTGCATCGTTTTTGTTAAGCAATGAGCTGCCTCGGGAGAATTCGACCATTAACGGTTGCAAGTGCAAATTTTGAGGTGTAGGTGGATAACGTGAAAAAGCTGAAAACTCTCTCGCCGACCCCGCTGTACACAGTGACATGAAATCTTTACCCTTGGTGAGTCAATGACTTGAAATCTGTTCGTCTTCCCAAGTGGAAATCATACGAGACAAAAGTAAAACTGTTTTATTTATAAACCCCTCTCTCTCTCTCTCTCTCTCTCTCTCTCTCTCTCTCTCTCTCTCTCTCTCTCTCTCTCTCGCCCAAGCATGCATTCTGGGCCCTTGATCATGGTGAGCCCCAAGGCTATAGTCCCTATAGACCCCACCTTACCTTAATCCGGCCCTGTTTCCGATGCCAATAAATTCCCGAATTGACTAACTTCCAATCACAGTCCAAAAAGGAGACAGAAAAGACAACACTGAATTTTCGGTTGTAATGAGCACGTCTCTTTCGAATCCTTTCCGATGCGAATAAAATCCCGACTTGACTAACTTTCAATCACAGTCCAAAAAGGAGACAGAAAAGACAACACTGAATTTTCGGTTGTAATGAGCACGTCTCTTTCGAATCCTTTCCGATGCGAATAAAATCCCGACTCGACTAACTTCCAATCACAGCCCAAAAAGGAAACAGAAAAGACAACGCAGAATTTTCGGTTGTAATGAGCACGTCTCTGTCGAATCCTTTCCGATGCGAATAAAATCCCGACTCGACTAACTTCCAATCACAGCCCAAAAAGGAAACAGAAAAGACAACACTGAATTTTCGGTTGTAATGAGCACGTCTCTGTCGAATCCTTTCCGATGCGAATAAAATCCCGACTCGACTAACTTCCAATCACAGCCCAAAAAGGAAACAGAAAAGACAACGCAGAATTTTCGGTTGTAATGAGCACGTCTCTGTCGAATCCTTTCCGATGCGAATAAAATCCCGACTCGACTAACTTCCAATCACAGCCCTAAAAGGAAACAGAAAAGACAACAGCGAATTTTCGGTTGTAATGAGCACGTCTCTTTCGAATCCTTTGCGATGCGAATAAAATCCTGACTCGACTAACTTCCAATCACAGCCCAAAAAGGAAACAGAAAAGACAACACTGAATTTTCGGTTGTAATGAGCACGTCTCTGTCAAATCCTTTCCGACGCGAATAAAATTTATCAAAGTTATTCAAAGTTAATGGAACCAGTAAGAAAAAAACAACAACAACCACATTTCTACAATCGATAAACCATCCAGAAATAGAAACAGCTACCTACTTCCACCAGCGGCTAAAATGTACGTTACGAAAATTAAGTTTCTCATGGCAGAAAAAAGTATCAAGAGCAAAGAGATTTTCAAATCGAACAATGAAACAAAGATAGAAACATGATATAACTCTACGCCTCATAGCGGAAGAATTTTGCGCAGTTGAAAATAGGCGAACGGTATTCTTCATGGAAACAGGTATGCTAAAGAAAAAGAATTTTTTAAATACGTCTCCCGGAAGCAGAGATAGCGAGAAAATGGTTTTGAACTTTACGCTCCCTAGTGGGAAAGCTGTACATTATTTAATTAGGATAATGCTTCCCATCTTTATTGTGACGAATGGCATACAGTAGAAAATGAAATTTCTTAATAGGATTTTTTAGAAGTGGAGGTACAGCTGCAAGCAGAAGTACACAAATACCACCTAGCGACATAATTCTGAACAACAAAACTCCTCAAATACAAACCTAAGGTGTTATTTTAACATTGCTACCATTTATCACAAGGTAAATGGTAACCAGTGTTACAATAATTTTTTTGAATCACACATTTAGAAGCAGAGATATTGAGAAAAACAGATTAAACATAAGCGACCCTAGCGTCGAAATTGTGCATTATTTTGAGAAAAAAAGTAAACGCAAACTGTTTTACTGTTAGTTGTATCTGACAGAAAAAAAAATTTCAATAAGGTCCGGCAGATGTTGCTGCCAACATGCTGTAAACGGAAACGTGAGATCACGCTCTCCGAGAAGTGGCACGAGTGGGCGTAAAGGAAATTTTGAAATTATATGAGAAGCATTTCTCACCGGACACGCTCTCCGACAAAGAAAGAATTTTCAAATCGGACTCTTAGAAGCAGAAATATCGATAAAAATCTGCTATATATCTACGCCCCTTGCCGGAAAAACTATGTGCTTTTTTAAGCAGAAGGTATACTAAAAAGGTTTTTTGAGATGAGCGGTATTGGTCAACGAAAGAATTTTGCACCTGAATTTTCACAAGCTCAGATTTTTGCTCCAGATATATCACAAGTAGAAAAGATAGATACGACCCCTGGCGGCTAAATCATTCTATACCAAAATTATCAGCAAAACATTTCCCATCATGAGCTGTATCCGATGCCGGAGGAATTTTTCAAATCGGACATTTAGAAGCAGAGATATCGGGCAAAACGCAGTTTAACTTTATGCTCCGTAGGAGAAATCTATGCATTACTCGAAAATGAAACCATACCTAAATAGTCCCTAATAAATGCCATCGAAACGAAAAATATTATTTTCAATCGGATATTTAGAAGCAAATACACTATCTACCAACAAGTAATTGGACACCCCTGCAATCGACGATATCTGCGGTCCTGATACACGTCACGGCCGCCGCCGTTAAATATCGTGTGCGAAACAACAACGCAGCCAGTTGCATGCAAGATGCCACGCAGTTCGGAGCTCTCTGATTTCGAGAAAGGTGTAATCGTTGGGTATCACAGAAATGGCCGATCCATACGTGACATATCCAGCGAGTTGAAGTACCCAAAATCGACAGTCGCCTACGTGATTGGCAAGTGGAATATGAGAGGTGACTGTTGGAATGGGCCCCGACCCGGCAGACCCACAAAACTGGGAGTTAGAGAACGACGGGTGCTGGCCAGAGAAATTCGGAAGAACCGCACAAAATCGATGGGCCACATCCGCGAGGAGTTTCAACAGGCATCCGAGAGTGTTCTTTCGATGAACCCCATCCGTAAGGAAGCCCATCTGCTCGGTTATCATGGACGTGCTGCCGCCCACAAGCCTTTGATCACCAAGTCCAATAGCGCTGCTCGGCTAACGTGGTGCAAAGAACGTCGACAGTGGACCGTTGAACAGTGGAAACAGGTTCTCTGGAGCGACGAATCAAGGTTCACCCTCTACCGTTCGGATGGCAGGGTCTGGATTTGGCGTCTGCCTGGAGAACGCCTCCTGCCGGAATGTATTGTGCCAAGTGTGAAGTTCGGCGGCGGTGGAATTATGCTATGGGGGTGTTTCGCCTGGTATGGCACGGGACCCTTGGTCGCAATTCCTGGTAGACTCAACGCCGAGACCTACTGCACCATTTTGAATGGCCATGCGCTTCCTACGTTGTGGCAGTTTTACGAGGTGGACCCATGTTACTTTCAGGATGACAATGCCACCTGTCATGTGGCGAGGTCCACCATGGCTTGGTATGGTGATAATGGGGTTAATCGAATGGACTGGCCTGCGCAGAGCCCGGACCTTAACCCTATCGAGCACCTCTGGGACGAGTTGGGGCGGTGACTTAGGGGTACCCCTATTGTCCGAAATCGGTGAAGGAACTGACCTGTCTTCTCCAAGCCGAGTGGAAGAAAATACCGCTAGCCGTCGTACAACGTCTGGTTTCGAGAGTATGCCCCGGAGGGTCGCAGCTGTAATCGCCGCTCGTAGAGGCTCAACCAACTATTGAAGGTGAATACACTTCGTTTTCCTTTGCTATCGCAGGTGTCAAATTACTTGTTGGTAGATAGTGTATATGGAATAAAAAGTATTTTAAATTCGATATCATTTGCATATATGCCCTCTAGCCGGGCAGTTATGCATCGTAAAAGCCGGAATGCAAGAATCATCGTTCTCACATTTCAACCTCCAAACGCAAAAGTAATTTTTCAAATAGGACTAGTAGTTACAGAGATATGGTGCCAGCAGACGGACGGACAAAGTGAAAACATAAGCAGGACTTTTTTTTTTACAAAAGACGTGCTAAAATCCTAAGGGAGTCGAGAAGTAACGTGCAGTTTGGAAAACATATAGGCAACCAACCAAAATTCAGTCAACGAAAGAGGAAAGTTAAAATGGCAATGTCCGTTGCAATATTAAAAAAAATTATCGTGAATTTTTGAGAATTTTTTCATATTCCATGCTAACGCATTAAAGAAGGCTTATGATTTTGGCACTGAGAGAAAGTATTTTTAGCACGTCTTTTGTAAAAAAAGATCGTGCTTCTGTTATCGGTTTGTCCGTCCGTCTGTACCCACGGTATCTCTGCAACTATTAGTCCGATTTGAAAAATTATTTTGGCATTCGGAAGCTTGAAATATGCGAATGATGATCCTTCATTTCGTTTTTTTTTACGATGTGCAATTTTGCCGCTAGGGGGCCTAAATGCAGATGATGTCGAATTCAAAATTACGTTTTAATCCACATATTTGCTTCTAAACATCCGATTGAAAAACTTTTTTTATCTTTCGATTCCATTTATGTCGAAGAGTGTTATAGATACTGTTTCATTTTCAAATTACGCATAGATTTTCCGCTAGGGGGCGTAAAAGTAAATTACATTTTTTTCGATAACTCTTCTCCTAAAACTCCGATTTGAAAAATCTTTTTTCAGCGGATACATCTCCTAATGGAAAATCTATTGCATATAATTTTGAATTTTCGGTAAAAAATACTTTGGCCACCAGGGGGCGTAAGTGTTAATTTTTGCTTCTGATGTATTTGCCATAAAATCTGAGCTTCTAAAATATCGATTGAAAAACTTATTTCGTAGACTGATGCCACTCACATCGATAAACCTTTTCGGAATATTTTCTTCCTAAAATATCCCACAGTTTATTCGCCAGGGGGCGTAGATGTATATCTTATTTTTGTCAATATCTCTACTTCTAGGAGTCCGATTTGAAAAATTCCTTCTTTGTTAGATAGTGTTTTTGGTGTGACATGTTTTTCATATAATTTAAAAATTTTCAAGTAATTCATAGACTTTTTGCTAGGGGCGTAAATGTAAATTGCGTTTCGCTCTATATCTCTGTTTCTAAATCTCCGATTTAAAAAATTCTTTCTGCACCGGATACAGCTCCTGATGGGAAATCGTTTGCACATAATTTCTAATTTTTGTAAAAAAAAATGGTTTGACCACCAGGGGGCGTAAACCTTAATTTCCGCTTCTGATAATAGTATTTGCCGCAAAATATGAGCTTCTAAAATCTCGATTGAAAAAAAAGTCTTTTGTTGATCGATGCTACTCGTGTCGACAAACCTTTTAGGAACATCTTCTTCTTAAAATAGCGCATGGTTTCTGCGCCAGGGGGCGTAGACGTATATCTTATTTTTGTCAATATCTCGACTTCTAGGAGTCCGATTTGAAAAATTCTTTCGTTGTTGGATAGTGTTTCCGATGCGAAATGTTTTTCCTATAAATTCAAAATTTTCACGTAAATCATTTAAGACTTTCCGCTAGGGCGCATAAAGGTAAATTGCGTTTTCTGCTCCTAAAACTCCGATCTGAAAAATTATTCCTGTATCGCATACAAGACCTGATGGAAAATATTTTTCACATAATTTCTAATGTTTTGTAACGAATGGTTTGGCCACCAGGGGTCATAAGTGTTAATTTCTGCTTCTGATGTATTTGTAGCAAAATCTGGGCTCCTGAAAACTCGACTAAATTTTTTTTCATAGACCGTTACCGCTCGTATGGATAAACATTTTGAGAATACTTTCTTCCTAAAATAATGCATGATTTTCCCACCAGGGGACGTAAAGTCACATCTTATTTTTGTCGATAACTCTGTTTCTACGAGTTCGTAAGCCCAAGATTCCGTTTACACCAATATCTGAGGGATTAAAGACCCGATTGAAAAACTTCTTTCTTCCGTCAGATACTATTGTTTTCCATATCGGTTCCATTGCCTTTGAATAGCTTTGATAAATTTAATTTGCGTCAGAACGGATTCAAAAGACGTGCTTATTACACCCGAAAATTCGGTGTCATCTTTCTTGTTGTCACTCCAATCAAGAATGGTACTTAATCGGCAAATTTATTCCCATCATTATTTAAGTTTTCATGACTTCAATTTCAGTTGATGAAGTAATTTAACATGTTAACATCGCGATGCTTCGACTTTCCGGTGTACCAAAAATAGTATTTGTAGCTAAGTGCTCTAACTGTAGAGTCAAGTAAAATGGTAATACAGTAGAGCGTCGAAAATCCGAACGTCAAGATTCCGAACAAGCCCTCTCCAGTTTCTTTCTTCTTTTTGTGTGTGTGTGTGTGTGTGTGTGTGTGTGTGTGTGTGTGTGTGTGTGTGTGTGTGTGTGTGCGGTGGTGGTGGAAAATTTTAGTATAGTCCGTTCATTTTAACTTGGTTTGGCGCTCTTTGGCCAACCCTGGCCCTTGCGCTATTAAAATCTACTTACCAACCAACCAACCATTTTAACTTGTCACTTGAGGATAATGGAATCGCCTATTTTTGGGGATGCAAGCATTTTTGGGAGACGTGTCGAAGGTGGAAGTAACTTCTGATACTCAGAGACAAAAGGCGAAAACATCCCCAGTCATTTGTTCCCTGCGGGGCTAAGATTTTAAGACACATTACTACGGCAGTACCACCCCTTGTTTCATCCCTCAGTTCCATTGTTTACTGTGAGCCTGGAGGAAGGTTATTCACCCTGCACTCAGAATAGAGTACACTCCTCGGCAATCGGAACCAGCTTGTAATGATTCGTAAGTTTTCGAATTTGTACTTTATGTTAAAAAATTTTACAGCAGTAGCAAAAATGGCAAACTTGTTTCCTATTGCATAATAACAAAAAAAATCTGTTTTCTGTAATTTTTTTGCATACAGTTGCTTATTTTTGGAACATGTATTTGGATAATATAATGCAGAAATGATAGCGTATTTGTATTTTTTTACATGTTGGATAATCCGAACACATCAAATATCCGAACAATCAGTGGTCTCAATTACACTGCTGGCCACCC
This sequence comes from Macrothele yani, assembly GCA_039090855.1. Classification (NCBI taxonomy): domain Eukaryota; kingdom Metazoa; phylum Arthropoda; class Arachnida; order Araneae; family Macrothelidae; genus Macrothele; species Macrothele yani. The sequence goes on along the minus strand of CM077022.1, from coordinate 9,843,470 downwards.
AAAATGCAACACCAAGAAGGAAGCATCCGATTGGCCTGAAATTCGCAGCATGCGTCGCCCGCGAGAGGATACGCAAACGATTAGCATTGCAGGGCATATGCAAATCATGTGCGCCCGGCACGCCACCGAGAAGCACTATAAGAAGGGTGTACGGAAGGCGGGGTGTAAATAGTGGAAGTGTGCTGTGCTGCCGAACCTGTGCGTGGGAAGCTTCCTGATGCCTCTCGTAGAATACGGCAGTCATTCCAGCACGTTTCGGAGTTCGACAGAGGACGAATAGTGGCTTATCGCGACAGCGGTTTATCGTACGAGACATCGGCGCCCGTGTGGGACGACATCCAGCCACAGTGAGGCGAGTATGGATTCGGTGGGTGCAAGAGGGACGGACGGACCGACGTGAACGATTGCCGCACCGCGGCACACCACCAAACGAGAAGACCGGCATGTTGTGCGTTAGGCATTGACGGCTCGCACCGCCACATCACGAACGTTAGCGCAGGAATTAAGGTGTGTTTGCGCATCAACCTGTGTCAGCACGTACCGTTCGACGTCGTCTGCAGGAGCGGGGACTTGTCGCACAGCGCCCATTGCTCCGATTACCATTGACGTTACACCACCAGAGAGTGCGGCGGCAGTGGGTCGTTGAACGCCGCACCTGGACTACGGAATGGCACGACATTGTCTTCGCCGACGAATCCCGCTTCTGCCTGCAACACCACGATGATCGGATCCGCGTGTGGCGGCACCGCGGCGAGAGACTGTATGACGCCTGCATTATGCATCGCCATACCGGTCCGTCGCCTGGCGTTATGGTTTGTAGCTCAATCGGATATGAAACCCGCATCCCTCTGGTACGGATCGCCGGTACACTCAACAGCCACCGCTATGTCTCTGATCGTTTTGGAGCCTGTAGTCCTCCCTTACCTGCAGTACCTGCCAGCGGCCACGTTTCAACAGGACAATGCGCGCCCGCACGTGGCACGCATTGTGCAACAATTCTTCACGGCCCACCAGTTGTCACTGCTGCCGTGGCTTGCCTGTTCTCCCGATGTGTCACCCATCGAACACGTCTGGTCGCTGATCGGCAACCGAGTGGCCCGGAAAGCACCACCCGCTGCTACGCCTGATGAACTGTGGCAACTTGTGGAAGCAGCCTGGACCAACATACCCCAAGCCCACATCCAAAGCCTCTTTCGTTCGATGCCGCTGCGTGAAGCGGCCGTTATTGCTAGCCATGTGGGCCACACGAACTATTGATGTATGCGTGTTCCGTAAGTCGCGCGGGCCTGTAAGCTCAATCGTTTCACCTTTGTATTTGTTGTTATGTGTCCAGTAAATATGGCTTTGCTATCTCGTGTCCTTCTTGGTGTTGCATTTTGGGTGGCCAGCAGTGTAGTTTGGATTTTCGACGCTGTACTGTAAATTATATATTTATCTTTAGAAATTGATATACAGCGAGGAGCCAGTTTATTAGGAACAGTAGTTCATTTTGCGTAAATAGACTAATACGTTGCCCGTTGTCATGACTCACTACGGGCACATACTCAAGTGAATGCTAACATTCTTAGCAGTATTCCATGATGCGTTATTGAAGGTCTAACACGTGATACTGGGTGCGAATATGTACTGGTGGCATGTGGAAAAGAAACAGTAATATGAGTTTACAAAGAGTGGCTGACTCAACAAAAAGCCGGTGGTGAGCGCATGATCTGTGGTTGGAAACAGCTAGACAACACCCGTGGTTTGCAGGAGACAGGTTTGCACGGGTCAAGAGACGCGAACAGAGAGTCAAGTAGTAGGGGATTTGAATTATGGACCAGAGCTGATCTTTCAGGTTTTCTGGAAATCTAACCAACCGTATCTACCCTAATACATGGCACAAACTCCAACCGCAGTTTCGGTAACAAAGTTTAAATCCTACTCTTTTAGGCTTGAAATCTCAAGCGAAACCCACTGTAGCCTGAATCTAGAAGGAATTAAGAAATTTTCAGTACCGCTACCCCGGTCCGTTGCAGCAATACTCACCTTTCGGCTGTGTTGGGCAGCTTCGCAAGGCATTACTGTCATGAAGCCATTGCACGGGGAAGGGGGAGTCATTTCACAGTATTATCCTGGACCTACGTGCTTGCATTCGACCCTGATTAGAAGAAACACATAATTTTTTTTTTCGATTATCATCTAATCCTCAACAAGTTAACTTTCGCCATTTCATTTGCAAAACATTTTTACTGCGTGGTACAAAGTGGCAAATCCTCCCTCTGTTCGGACTCCTATGCAACAAATCTCGTTTAATCCTGTTCAACCACAGCAGCTCAGACTATGCGTCAATTTTTTGTGGGCAAACTCGTCGCCTACCTTGGTCCATCGTAGACAGATTCGACGCACAGCGGCAGTTCATACAGAACAAATTTGTTGCCTACGTCAGTTCATCACCGACAATTTTGTCGCCTACGTAAGTTCATCGCAGACAGATTCGTCGCCCACGCAAATACCCTGCATACAATTTCGTCGCTCACGTAAATTCATTACGGACAGATTGGTCGCCTTTGTGAGTTCACCGTGGACAAGTTCGTCGGCACCTTAGTCCTCATGGACGGATTCTTCGCTTATTTCAGGTCATCGAGGACAAGTTCGTCGTCACCTTAGTCCTCATGGATCGATTCTTCACTTGTTTCAGGTCATCGAGGACAAATGCGTCGAATTTTCTGTTTTTATTTACGTAAAAATCAAACGGAGAAAAGTATGCGATTTTAAATATGTCTGTCCTTCCGTCTCTTTGTCCTCAAATACGATATCTCCACTTCAAAGCACTAACGGCAGATATTTTCTGATATAAAGAAAAACCCTATAAATTTGAGAAATATATCACCGTGGTTTCATTCCATAGCCAGTTACATCTGAAACATCCCAATAGCAATTAAAAGCTAGGTCTGTTTCGTTCGTCCGTTCCTCCGCTCGTGAGTAATTAAGTGGAGTTACCGGAATCTGTAATGTGGCGCCATCTATTATCAAAGTTCTTTTTAAACACTAAAGTTCGAGTAAGTAAACAAATGAAATGCTGTTTGGAGTTAAAATAATTGCAAGAAAAACATTTTAATTTAGTAACCGCATTTTTTAGGGTGAGAAAGTATTTACAAGAATGGCACCTCAGCATTGAAAAAACCACCAAATTCTTTCAAAAACAAGTTTATTTTTTATTTCGCTTTGTTTTTTAGGAGAAAATTATCATAAGCTCGAATTTCCGATTTTAGATTTCTGTTATTATTCCACCTGATCTAGCAGGTCGTTGCTATAATAAAAACATGTAGCTTTAACTTGTTTTTTTTTTATCAATGAAAGCTGATTACGTGAGGTTGAAGCTCTCTGGAACTGACTAAAAACAGGGGCTCGTTGTCGCACGTTTGTAGAAACCCTATGCTTTTAAAGTTCTGCTTGTCGGATATATGAATTCAGGCTCTATAATTATGTGATCAGTAAATTAACGGTCGTTTTACATCCAAAAATTCCCTCTTTATTTTTCATTCGCGTAAATGGAAACCGTTTCGACGAAAGATGTCATGCAATCTTCTATACAAATAGCCAAAGTTCTCACAAGCGAGATGTCGACTCCGCAGATAATAATCCCTTAAACATGCAGCAAAACTATGTAAAACTTCTCCGTGCCTGGATTTTACTTTTGATCACTTTGAACCCTTCTTATAACCTTTCAATTACGTACCGCACCTCGTTACCGTTTTTCTTCCTTTTATTTTTCAAATGTCTTAAAAAATTAAGTTGGTGGAAAAAAAGAGGATCACTCTCTTCCTTTCTTTCTAAACACTTAATGCTGCATGGAGACTGAACTCACTAGGATTTTAGGGAAAACCGTGACCGCAAGGAGGTTCTTGTTTGAAGCATCACATTCGTTCGCTGTAATTCTTGCCTTGTTATCACAATTTTCTTCCAAATTCCAGGTTTTAAGATGCCATGCAAAACAGAAACTGATCATTTCAGCACGATTGATTTGACGGATTATCACTCTGAATCGGTGATACTTAATGGGATTGCCGCTTAAAACAAAGGCAAAAAATCCAGAAAACAAAGTAACCCTTTTTATGTGTCCAAACGTATTGTTTTGCCTAATATCTATCATTAGTGCAGTAGAGCAACGTGTGTGGTCTCTTGACGCTCGGGTTTTGGACATAGTAACGCGCATCAAGTTGCAGGTTCTTTTTTTATCCCATCTTTCTTTTGTTCAACGGAAAACCTAAAGGAACGAATGCATTCCCGAATTCTTGAAAAATATCGTCAAAATACAGTCAGTAAGTATTTCTCAATACGTCTGAAAGCCGTTCGTGACTAAAGGGTCCGTTACTGTACATGCTGGTGAGTTGCATAATAATGATATACTTTTGTCCTTATCCCTTAAATAAAAAAATGATCAGGGAAAATGATGGAAACGTTGAGCACCGTAGATGATTTACATTGATGCTTGTCACGAGAAAATTACTAATTTTGTGCCACACGCAACGTCTTCGTTACGTCAACGCCTGATCTCTCAGAAAGCAAATTTGGTGTGTTGAATAATTCCGTTTAAGGTGCTGTATCTGAAAAATTAAAAATCAGATGAAATCAAATAGTAATGACTCACCTGATTTAAAAGCTTTTTTTTCTCCTTTTTTTTTTTTTTGGAGGGGGGACCGAGAGAAATGGGAGTTTTTGCAATCCATCAGGACAAAATAAAAGTTAATGAAAAATAGAAGAAATTAAAACATACACTGACGGAAAAAAAATCCCAACACCACGAAAAAATAGTTGTAGAGGAATGAAATGGCGGCAATACATTTGTATAGGTAACATATTTAATCGATTAAGGTTTCAAGATCACAGCTTATTGTAAGCGCGAGAAGAGCCATTTTAAATGTGAAATGCTGGTACATTAATAACCGGTGTAACCGCCAGAATGTTGAATGCAAGCACGCAAACGTTCATGCATTGTGTCGCACAGGTGCTGGATGTCAGTTTGTGGGATGGAGTTCCATGCCTGTTGCACTTGGTCGGTCAATACAGGGACGGTTAATGCTGGTTGGGGTGCAGCTGGAGTTGTCGTCCAATGATGTCCCATACGTGCTCGATTGGTGAAAGATCTGGTGATCTAGCAGGCCACGTGCAACATGTCGACACTCTGTAGAGCATGTTAGGTTACAACAGCGGTATGCGGGCGAGCGTTATCCTGCTAGAAAACACCCCTGGAATGCTGTTCATGAATGGCAGCACAACAAGTTGAATCACCAGATCGACGTACAACTGTGCCGTCAGGGTGCGTGGGATAACCACGAGAGTGCTCCTGCTGTCATAGGAAATTGCTCCCCAGACCATAACTCCAGGTGTAGGTCCAGTGTGCCTCGGCCGCAGACAGGTTGGCTGCAGGCGCTCACCTGGCCTCCTTCTAACCAACACACGGCCATCACTGACACCCAGGCAGAACCGGCTTTCATCAGAAAACACAACAGATCTCCACTCAGTCCTCTAATGAGCTCTAGCTTGACACCACTGACGTCGCAAACGGCAGTGGTTTTGAGTAAGTGGAATGCACGCTACAGGGCGTCCGGCTCGGAGCTGTCCTTCAAGTAACAAATTTGTAACAGTTCGTTGTGTCACTGTGGTGGCAACTGCAGCTCGAATTGCTGCCGCAGACGCGGTACGATGCGCCACGACCATACGCCGTACACGGCGGTCTTCCCTCTCAGTAGTGCCCCGTGGCTGGCCGGAACCCGGTCTTCTTGAGGCAGTACCTTCCCTTGACCACCGCTGCCAACAATCATGCACAGTGGCTACATTCCTGCTAAGTCGTTCTGCAATATTGCGGAAAGAAAATCCACCTTCTCGTAGCTCTATTACACGACCTCGTTCAAACTCCGTGAGCTGTTGATAATGGCTTCTTCGTCTTCTTAAAGGCATTCTTGACTAACATCAACACCCTACGTCGAATCTCAACGATAACTAACGCTCACGAACGTTACAGTGCGTATTTACAGCAAACCTGCTTTGCATGTTCCGAGGGGCGCTACTAGCGCCACACGTATGCGCCGAGCGCGAAATTTGCATAGACGTCATCTTACAGATGTACTCTCACCGCCTACCAACTGTCGTTTATCTAACACAACCCCTTCTTGGTGTTGGGATTTTTTTTCCGTCAGTGTAATTTTCTGTGCTGTTAAAAATTATATGATAGGTTGCACCAGAAAGTGGTGCTACAATAGCTGCACCACTTTCTGAGAAAAGATACGCCATTGTGTAGTGCAAACAAAACCCAACAACATGATGAAACTTTGTACTACATTATGTTGTAAGCTTTCACCATGTTGTTGGATTTTGTTTGCACCGCACAATGGTGCATCGTTTCTCAGAAAGTGGTGCAGCTGGTGTAGCACCACTTTTCGGGGCAACCTACGACCAAATTTTGAGCAGTGCAATGTGGATTGATGCATTTTTATTAAATTAAAGCTCTTTTTTCTAATGTAATTCGCATTTTAACAAAACATTGAAGCACTTTTGGGGGAGGCAAGAGGCCTGGAGGGTTCAACGATCACCTTTGCATCTTCAGCTGTCGCCCGTCCGTAATTTAGGGTCACTGGTTCCGGGGAAAGGAGAGAGTCAGTGCCGTAAGACAAACACAGCATTCCATGCCTCACCGGGATCCGAACCCATCTCGGACGAATGGTCAGAAGTCAGCGATTAGGCCCCTGTGCCACCAGGGCGGCCCCTGTCAATTTTCATCCGAGAATTCACCAGTTTTAGGAACATGGAACATTTTCCATTGAAATGATCACACACTAATAACTAGAGACCAGATTATATGCACTAAACGGCGAAATACAGTGGAGCCTTGGTTATACGCTTTTCTAGGGGGTTGGCCTTAAAAAACGTATAAACGAAATTTCAAAATGTTAAATACAGAGGGTGGGTCGAACGTTTTTCAATATTTGGATCACTTTATGTCTTCATACGTTCCTTTACGACCAAAGCTGACTAGCATTCAAAGTATAGGACATCGTGTTGCACCGCCTTTAGCCATCTGTCTGCCAGTTCTTCGATTAATACAGAGGGTGAGTCGAAAGTTTTGCAATATTTGGATCGCTTTATGTCTTCATACGTACCTTTACGACGAAAGCTGACTAACATTCAAAGAATAGGACATCCTGTTGCACCGTCTTTAGCCATCTGTCTGCCAGTTCTTCGATTAATACAGAGGGTGAGTCGAAAGTTTTGCAATATTTGGATCACTTTATGTCTTCATACGTACCTTTACGACGAAAGCTGACTAACATTCAAAGAATAGGACATCCTGTTGCACCGTCTTTAGCCATCTGTCTGCCAGTTCTTCGATTAATACAGAGGGTGAGTCGAAAGTTTTGCAATATTTGGATCGCTTTATGTCTTCATACGTACCTTTACGACGAAAGCTGACTAACATTCAAAGAATAGGACATCCTGTTGCACCGTCTTTAGCCATCTGTCTGCCAGTTCTTCGATTAATACAGAGGGTGAGTCGAAAGTTTTGCAATATTTGGATCACTTTATGTCTTCATACGTACCTTTACGATGAAAGCTGACTAACATTCAAAGAATAGGACATCCTGTTGCACCGTCTTTAGCCATCTGTCTGCCAGTTCTTCGATTAATACAGAGGGTGAGTCGAAAGTTTTGCAATATTTGGATCACTTTATGTCTTCATACGTACCTTTACGACGAAAACTGACTAGCATTCAATGTATAGGCCATCGCGTCGCACCATCTTTAGCCATCTGTCTGCCAGTTCTTCGATTCCGCAACGGGACCAGTTCTTTTCCTTCGAGGCGAGGAACTTCTTCACTCCAGTAGCCACCTCCTCTTGGTTGTTGAAGTGCCGCCCGCGAAGGAAGCTGGCCATGGACCGGAACAAGTAATAATCCGACGGGGCAAGGTCCGGACTGTATGCTTGGTGTGGCATCAGTTCGATGCCCTCAAGTGCCTGGAGTTTTGCCCTGGACGTTCGCGCGGTATGAGGCCGAACGTTGTCCTGCTGTAGGAGAGCGTGCTTTCTGTTCACCAGCGCCGGGTACTTCCCCTCCAAAACGGCATACATCCACTCCAGCTGTTCAGAGTTTAGGTTGGCGTTGATGGTCCGACTGTCTCGGACAAATTTGTAATGGATTATCCACTCGAAATTCCACCAGACGTAGAGCGTCACCTTGTGCTCGAAGCGCCCACGTTCGGCAACAGGTTCAGGAAGCTGGCCCGGGCTTAACCACTGCCGTTGTGTGTTAGGGTTATGGAAATAGACCCACTTTTCATCGCGCGGGTTTTTAGGAGTTTCGTGCACACTTCCACTCGGCGGTTTGCTTCAGCTGGCATCATTTCGTGAGGGACAATGCGGAAGCACCCTGTAAACCTTGTCGAGGTCCTGAGGATGAGGAACCACGGTGGTCTGTGATATGCCCAGCTCGCCTGATAATCTACGAGTGCGGGTTGTCGAATTTTCCGCTACGGCCTGGCGCACGGCCTCCGAATCCACGGTTCGCGGCCTAACTGACCTTGGCTGATCGTCGAGGTTTTGGTCACCTGAGCGAAGTTTCTTGAACCATATGGATGCGGTGCTGTGGTCCACAGAACCTTCCCCTTTCGCATTATAGATGTTTCGTGTTGCTTGAGCAGCGTTATGGCAGAGTTCAAACTCGTAAAGCAAAAGTTCCCTAATTAGCCGGTTGTGGCCGTTCATCTTTTAGGCGTCCCAACCACAGGCAGAACGACAACATGCAATGCTGTTCACAGCAACGACTACCACTTTATATCCCTTTCGACTGACTGCAGTGCAGGACTTGAACTAGTTTAAACACGTGACATACTCGCCGCAGCACATGCGTTTATGCAAATATTGCAAAACTTTCGACGCACCCTCTGTGCTACTGTAAGGTTTATGCTTAAAGGGAGTACAAGATTTCCTTAATAATGATTCATTTAAAATCGAATTAGGGGCGAAAGAAGAAAAAACGATGGGGCCTATGTGGATTCTCCCGCTGTGTTTAAACGTGGAACAACGTATGCCCTGTCTTGTGTCTATGATACACTGTTAAAAATTTCAGTTCAACGTTGCACCACAGTATCGTGCAGCATCAGACACTTATATCATGATCTGGTACGATTTTCACACTTGCATCATAAAGTGGTGCATGAAAAATATTGACTTTCACCAAGTTTGCGTGCAAATTACCAAATGCAGCCGGAATGGCGTTACCTTGCACCACATTTTGGTTCAGTGGAGGAAACGGCGCATGCGTCTTCGTCATCAAGTCATTCGAAGGAAGCAGATGTTGTGCTGTGCCGCCATGTTGGTTTTCTCGTCACAGTGAGTGCGAGTTTGGAAAATTTTAAAGAAGTGTTCACTCAAGTTAATAAGCTAAGTGAAGAAAATAATTTTTGTAGCACATATATATCTGGTGTTCCCGACATAATCGTTTTCACGTTGAACTTTCTGATGTTACATACACAGTGCGTCAAAGAATTTTTAAGACTGGCGCTAGATTTCAGCCTACGGTGGCGCCACCAGTGTAATCGCGAATGCGTTATAAACCATGACCATCTGCTTGCTTTCTGCCAAAAGTACTGCGCAGTTGTTAAAGTAACTCAAACGAAACGGCCGTTCATTAGAGAAGTAAAATTTTTTTCATGTTGAATTATTAAGATGGAACAAAGGGCTGTTCTTAAATTTAACGCAAAACTTGGTAAAAGTGCCTCGGAAACGTACCAAATGATGAAACAAGTTTACGGTGAGTTTTGTTTAAGTAGATCAAATGTTTTCCTGTGGCACAGACGTTTTTTGGACGAAAGAGATACGCTAGAAGATGATAAGCACACCGGAAGACCAAGTTCATCTAGGACACCTGAGATTATTGAAAAAGTGCGCGATTTCGTGGCAAACAATCGATGTGCGTCACTAAGAATGATGGAAGAGTCTTTAAACATCAACAAAGAAACGATTCGAACCATCCTACATGAAGATTTGGGCAAAACAAAAGTCTGTGCTAAATTTGTTCCACACACGTTAACCAATGAACAAAAATCAAGGAGAAGTGCACATTGCAGAGACATCATTTCAGCCGCTGAAAATGATCCAAACTTCTTAAAATCGATTGTTACAGGTGATGAAACATGGTGTTTTCAATATGATCTCAAACAAAGCGACAAAGTGCGGAATGGAAGTCAAAGAACTCGCCACAAGCCAAAAAAAAAACAAGAAAAGTTCCATCGAAAATCAAAACAATGCTCATTACATTCTTCGTTAGTAAGGGTATTATCCAAAAGAATTTGTTCCAAGTGGACAAACAATTACTGGTGAGTGGACAAACAAGAAGTGAGGTGTGACCGGGTGCACGATAATGCACCCGGTCACACCTCACTTCTTGTTCGTAGATTTTTGGCGAAAAATAACGTCTGTGTGTTGAATCATCCACCGTATTCGCCTGATTTAGCACCCTGCGAATTTTCTTTGTTCCCAAAACTTAAAATGACGTTAAAAGGGTGTTATTTTGATGATATTTCGACCATACAAACAGCTTCGACGCGTGCGACAAAACGTTATCATGTTGTTCCCGAGGTATAGTGAACCGGTTCTGTTGAATATCAACGAAATGGGGTCAAAGGTCATTGCACAAAAGCAAGATTTATTCCACAGCCATTATTCTCATAACTTGCGTAAAACTGCTTCTATTACGACAAAACTTTAGTATGTTATTCTTAAGGTATACTGAACCGGTTCTGTTGAATATCATCGAAATGGGGTCAAAGGTCAGGACACAGGAGCGAGATTTATTCCACAGCCATTATCCTCATAACTTGAGTAATAATTTCTGGTATGTTGGAAAGCGTATCATAATCAATGCATTGCGTAATTTTACTAACTTGTCTTTATAGACGAAGCATGTTTCCACCTGTCTGGATACATCAACACCCAAAGCATTTCTTTGTGGGGTACTGAAAATTCCCACTAATTTAAGGAAGTGCCTCTCTACAACCAGAAGGTAGGTGTTTTGTGTGCCATGAGTCTTATACGCATTATTGGGCCCATTTTCTTCAGTGAAAGGATAAACGCAGAACGGTGCCGTTCCCACATTATCCAACCATTCATATCCGAACTCAAGGAACGGGAAATCAACGAAGGATAGTTCCAGCAAGACAGTGCAACTGCTCACACCGCTGACGCATCATAAAAGCTTCTAGAGGAATTTCTTCGGAAATCGCATCATCTCCAATGGACTGTGGCCTGCCCGGTCACCGGATTGACTCCGCCTGACTTCTTCTGTGGGGTTTCTGAAGGGGAAGGTGTACGCAGGAAATCGCATACACTTTAAGAGCTACAGGCAGCAATAACGACCCACATCCAACAAATCACACCACATACACAAGAAAGGTATTCCCCAACATGCAGAATCGTGTGGAGACATGTCTGAACGTCGGTGGGGCCCATTTCCAACACCTCTTGTAGGAACCAGTTCGGCATGGTAAGTGTTACTGTAAGTGCACGGTTGTTTTTCAAACACCCTGTAGTTTGGATATATCCAGTTCGGCTGGCTGGCCCAAAATCTGGAGCAAAGTGCGTCCAGCTACTAGCTTTACAGGAAACCTTCCATGTCCTAACGCCTAGGGGGTTTGCGGCAGGCTCTGGAAAAGTCACAGAATAAATGGTCGGTTGATGGGGTTCAAACCCATGCTTCGAGTAGCTAACCATGGAATGTCGGTAGTCTTGTTGCTATTACTTAGGTTAATACCTCCCAAGTCGTTCAAGATAGCATTTTTCATCAAAATAAAGCTAATATACATATCATTTTATTATACACTATGCGGACAAAGTGATTGAACAATGTAAGTAAATAGAAAAACAGTATTGTATTTACATCAGTAGCGGATAGGTCCCCCATTTGAAGAGATTACAGCAGCCAACCGTCGAGGTAAACTGTCTACAAGTCCATGGAGTACGGAGAGCGGGATGTTCCTCCATTCCAACTTGAGTACATCTACCAGCTCTGTCAGTGAAGAAGGTCGTGTTGGTCTAGACCTCACCCGTCGTTCAAGTTCATCCCATAAATATTCAATTTAATTGAGGACCGGGCTCTGAACAGACCAGTTCATCAGCGAGATCTGATTTTCCTCATACCACTCCATTTTAGCCCTGGGAACATGACAACTGGCATTGTCGTCCTGAAGGAAACAATCATCGTGTCTGTAGAACTGCCACAACCTTGGGAGCATTGAGTTATCTAGGATATCTCTATACAGCACAGAGTTCATGTTTCCATGAATAACAACCAGTGGACCCATACCGTACCAGCTGAATCAGCCCCATACCATAACTCCAATGCTTCCGTACACTCCGGAAGCAGACGTTCTCCGGGTAGCCGCCAAACCCAGACACGTCCATCCGATCTGTATAATGCGAAAAGGGATTTGTCACTCCATAAAACCTGTCATCATTGCTCCAATGTTGAATTTTCGTGCTGTTGACACCATCGTAGCCGCTTGGAATTTATTGGACTTTGTGATGACAGGTTTATGGGCGGCTGCTTGGTCCTGATACTAGAGTGCATGGTCCTCTCTTCGAAGTGTCTCGGCGTAGAACATTACGTCTGTGGCCATCAGGAACTCGTGTGCTGTGTCGTGCTTTGGTTGGGACCTGGTTTTCCGGATCTCCCTCTACAGCACCCTCCGGTTACTTGGTTGCAGCTCCGTGGGTCTTCCAGGGCGAGGTGAATCTCTGCAATGCCCCGGCTTCTTCCACTTGTTAATCACAAAGCCCACAGTCGATTTAGCGACCTGTCTGACATCAGCAATACTTCCTATGTTCATACCTCCAACTGGGCAGCCTACTATAACGCCCTTTTCAAACTCTGAGGGCTCTTTCGTGCTAGCCATTTTATCAGCGATTGATGTGAGTGTACTCCCATTTCGGTTTTTATACCTTATGGACCACGTGTCTGCTGTGGAAGCACACCACTGCGCTGGCTTGGTGGTGTCCAGTCACGTTGGCCAACGTAGTGTATAACATCTCCTTCCGGAGTTTTTCCGGACTAACTTTTCTTTAACGTAGCGTCTTATTGCAGAAAGACTGTCAAACTTTTTTATTTTTAGGTTGGAGGTTTAACGACCACCGTGAGCAACTCAATGGGTTATAAGCAGTCAAGCAGTCGCCCGTCCCTAATTTAGGGTCATTGGTTCCAGGGAAGGGAGAGAGCCAGTGCCGTAAGACAAACACAACATCCATGCGTCACGGGATTTGAACCCGAACCCCGTTCGGACGAATGATCAGAGGCCATCGCTTAGACCACTGCGCCACCGGGGCGGCCTGTCAAACTTTAGCAGTGCCACAATATGTAGTGGAAAAACCTGGTGAGTTTTTAGGTGTCACTTGCTTTTTATTTTTTAGGCTGTTAATCAACCACCTGAAATGTATACAAGCTTCTGATCATTCGTCCGAGATGGGCCCGGGTTTGAATCCCGGTGAGGCATGGATGTTGTGTTTGTCTTATGGCTCTGGCTCTCTCTCTCTTCCCTGGAACCAGTTGCCCTAAATTAGGGACGGGCGACTGCTTATAGCCCATTGAGTTGCTCACGGTAGTCGTTAAACCTCCAATAAAAAATGTATACAGAAAGTACGAGAACTTTTCCGCAACAAGTAAATAATATCTTGAGAAGTATTTGTAAAGACTGTTTCAAAAACCTTCCTTCGAAAATAAGGCTGCCGCCCCCGTGGCGTAGTGGTCTAAGCGATGGCTTCAGATCATTCGTCCGAAAGGGTTCCGGGTTCGAATTTCGGTGAGGCATGGATGTTGTGTTTGTCTTACGGCACTGGCCCTCTCTCTTCTCTAGAATGCGTTTCCTAAATTAGGGACGGGCGACTGCTTATAGCCCATTGATTTGCTCACGGTAATCGTTAAATCTTCAATCAAAAAAAAAAAAAAGAAAAAAAGGCTTCTGAAATGTTTCTGCGGATGTTCGCAAAATTAGAAGATAAACGTATTCCAATCATTCAGAAAGGTAAGATACATTTTCAGCTTTTATGGGTTTTAGGTTCGAAACCCGCTTTTCAGTATTGAACCAAAGCCATAATTACACTGCTGACCACCCAAAATGCAACACCAAGAAGGAAGCATCCGATTGATCTGAAATTCGCAGCATGCGTCGCCCGCGAGAGGACATGCAAACGATTAGCATTGCAGGGCATATGCAAATCATGTGCGCCCGGCACGCCACCGAGAAGCACTATAAGAAGGGTGTACGGAAGGCGGGGTGTAAATAGTGGAAGTGTGCTGTGCTGCCGAACCTGTGCGTGGGAAGCTTCCTGATGCGTCGTCGCAGAATACGGCATTCATTCCAGCACGTTTCGGAGTTCGACAAAGGACGAATAGTGGCTTATCGCGACAGCGGTTTATCGTACCGAGACATCGGCGCCCGTGTGGGACGACATCCAGCCACAGTGAGGCGAGTATGGATTCGGTGAGTGCAAGAGGGATGGACGGACCGACCGACGTGAGCGATTGCCGCAGTCGCGGCACACAACCGAACGAGAGGACCGGCATGTTGTGCGGCGGGCATTGTCGGCTCGCACCGCCACATCACGAACGTTAGCGCAGGAATTAGGGTGTGTTGCGCAACAACCTGTGTCAGCACGTACCGTTCGACGTCGTCTGCAGGAGCGGGGACTTGTCGCACGGCGCCCATTGCTCCGATTACCATTGACGTTACACCACCGGCGAGTGCGGCGGCAGTGGGCCGTTGAACGCCGCACCTGGACAACGGAATGGCACGACATTGTCTTCTCCGATGAATCCCGCTTCTGCCTGCAACACCATGATGGTCGAATCCGCATGTGGCGGCACCGGGGCGAGAGACTGTATGACGCCTGCATTATGCATCGCCATACCGGTGCGTTTGCCTGGCGTATGGTTTGGGGCACAATTGGATATGACACCTGCACCACTCTGGTACGCATCGCCGGTACACTCAACAGCCACCGCTACATGTCCGACGTTTTGGAGCTTGTACTCCTCCCTTACCTGCAGGACCTGTCAGCGGCCACGTTTCAATAGGACAATGCGCGCCAGCACGTGGCAAGCATCGTTCAACAATTCTTCATGGCCCACCAGGTGTAACTGCTGCCGTGGCCTGCCTGTTCTCCCGATATGTCGCCCATCGAACACGTCTGGTCGCTGATCGGCAACCACCACCCGGGGCTACGCCTGATGAACTGTGGCAACGTGTGGAAGCAGCCTACCCCGACATACCCCAAGCCCACATGCAAAGCATTTTTCGTTCGATGCCGCGGCGTGTGGCGGCCGTTATTGCCAGCCATGGGGGCCACACGAGCTATTGATGTCTGCGTGTTCCGCAAGTCGCACGGGCCTGTAAGTTCAATCGTTTCATCTTTGTATCGGTTGTTGTGTGTCCAATAAATCTGGCTTTGCTATCTCGTGTCCTTCTTGGTGTTGCATTTTGGGTGGCCAGCAGTGTAGAAATAAAAATAGTGTGGAGAATATTCAGAAAATCGAAATGAAGCTTTCTTTTTTATAAATATGCAATGTTCTGAAAAAAGCACCATCAGTTTTCTCCAATAATTTACGGTATTAATACTGAGAGCCATTGCTTGTGTTTATATTTTTGCGCCATAGTGCTTGCAGGGCGTGTCCTGAAATTCAAGAGTATAGTGGATCTCCTTATTTCGTTTTCACACTGAAGGGAATTTAAAGATGTGGCTTCTCAAAAACTATGACTTTCTTTCACTTCTCGAATATCACTGACGGTTGACTGAAGCTCGGAAAAAGCGTGCGATTGAAATATTAACTAATGTACCGATATGAATAATACATTCCAGAGGCCAAATTACTTTTAAATAAAGAAGAACATCGCAGTCTGCCGAAAAAAAAACTATTTTGGTGAAGAAGCACAAATATATAATAACAAACGGAAATGTCTGTGTTGAGAAGGGAAGCAGCCATAACTCATCGAGAAATCGCAGTAGATACTTGAAAATTTGAGAGATTGGTTTTCGTTTTTGGCTGAGTCGCAGTGGTCGGTTTCAAGTCCAAATAACGCAAGGGGGCTTATTTTACCTACAGTTCATAAGAAGTTATAGATGATGAGCCAGGAAGTTTGAACGTGACACTTGATAACGCTTATGCGACCATGAATGTCAGTGGAGCTGGCACTAAAAATTTTGCCGTTCGATATGCATCACAAGATGTAAAACAGCTTCCCATATTTGGACATTGTTATTCCAACAGTGGTCACAATCTGGTGAAGACGGCTCTTCGTTACTCTTCCGATGCATGCTGTGCTTCTCTACCGAGATTGAGGTGGCGAATATTGTATTACTTGTGATTCATATTGAGGATGGTTCAGGGTGTGTGTATATCAAACTCATTTTCATTTAATTCTCTTCTGAAAGCGGAAATTCATGGCTGCAACTAGAGATATGGAAACAGATGAAGCAAAGAGACAGAGCATTGAAACGTTTTGGCACCCAATGGAAAGACGATTAACGCAGTTTATAAAGATGTATTACTATACCGTGCAAGTTAATCGGGACAAGCTATTTTATTCTCAGAATTGTAATGTGATCCCCAGTTGATGTCGGAAACCCACGTAAACCGGTTTTATCAGCTGTGAGGGGGCGTGACTGTTGGAACTTGATAGTAAGAATGTGGTTTGACCGGTTTTAAACAGGAAATAACTAGCGTCTCGAGGTAGAGACATCCACATGTATCGAGTTATCTCATTGGCAGCAATACAACTGGGACCCACCAATTGGCGAACGGCATCGTAACGGCTTTAACAGTTTGGCGGTAATAATGGTGGATAATAGCTGCAAAACATAAAAGCACATCAAATAAATCCAATTTCACCTTAAAATATCAATTGTACAGGACTATCGACAACCGCCAACGAAGAAACTAATGTTAACTAAGATGTAAACAACCTGTGTCACGACTTCGACGACGTATATCTGGCTCAAATTGTATTTCTACCCGAATGAAACAGTACAAATCGAACAACTTAACCTGTTCGCAGTATCCATCCAAATATAATTATTAACTAGATAGAAGTTTTAAAGAAAACTACTTACTTATTCTCTCAAACTTACCTCTTCGCAGCGTAGCAGTAGCCATTATCCACTATTATTACCGCCAAACTGTTAAAGCCGTTACGATGCCGTTCGCCAATTGGTGGGTCCCAGTTGTATTGCTGCCAATGAGATAACTCGATACATGTGGATGTCTCTACCTCGAGACGCTAGTCAGGAAATAGGCACTTCAGCTTCAGTTGTGAGCTTTCGTGTATGACAGGTGGATGTTAGTTTTTGCTCTCTGTGAGTACGTGTTGCTTTCGTGTATTGAAAAATGGATATTTCCCCAAGGAAGCGTGCAAAAATAATTGCTCTGAAGGATCACACTTCTATGACAGTGAGAGATATCGCTTCTGCAGTTGGTTTAGGCAAATCGAGACTGCTTACGCGATACAATGCATCTGGATCATCGTCTCCAAAAAAGGAGAGGTAAATGTGAAAGAAAACGAAAAACAACTCCACGAAACGATAAATATCTAATCAGAAATAGTAAAATGAATCCAAAAAAAAAAAAAACAAGCTCCGACCTTCAAAAAGATTTAATGTCTGGTGGTTGTGATGTTAGTGACTCAACTGTACGCCATAGGCTTCTAGAAGTTGGTCGGAAGGTAAGAAGACCAACGAAAACAATATTTCAATGCGAAAATGAAGATAAAACGTTCCGTATGGGCCAAAATATATAAATCATGGACTGCTGACGACTGTAAAAAGGTAATTTTCAGTGATGAAACTCATTTATTCTGCAGGGTTACCAAGCAAATGCCGTTAAGCGAAGCAACTGTGAACCCTTAAGACCTGAGCATGTCAAACAAACTGTAAAACACCCTCTGAAACAGATGTTTTGGGATTTTTTCACATCAAATGGCACTGGAAGCTTAGTTCCTGTTCAAGGTATGATAAATTCAGCCAAGTACGTAGAAATATTACAACGTAGGATTGTTCCATTCTTGCAAACTTTTGACGGGACATTTCAACATGACTTGGCCCCATGTCACAATTCGAAATTGGTCAAGAATTTCATGCTGGAAAATCAAGTTCATTTGCTTCACTGACCTGGAAATTCCCCAGACTTAAATCCCATTGTGGAATATTTTGAAGAGACGTTTAGGTAAAATGGACTGTACAACCAAAGAACGCATGATAACGAATGCTATAAAAGTGTGGTTCCACGATTATGAAGTCAAAAATATGTGCACTCAATTAGTGGAGTCAATGCCAAAACGAATTCAAGAGGTCATTTCTGCTAAAGGAGGACATACTTCATACTAATAAAGGTATTTATAAGTGTATATCAAGGCATAGAATGATATGAAGGTATAGTTTCGGAAAAAAGAGTGATTTTTTACTTTGTCCCAATTAATTTGCACAGTATAGTATGACGGCATAACTGAGATCTTTTTCTGTATCCTCTTATTCCAAAGATATTATTTATCGAGTGACAGAAAGATTTATAAACACCGAGTGCATAAAATACGATTACTTTTGGCAGTTATGAGGCTCAGGAGGTGGTACTCGCAACACAATCGTCCACTTAGGTGAAAATCAGGAAACAGTGATTGTGTCTTAAATGCAATACCCTGTCACTAGCTAGTATAGAATAAATGAAGACTACTGAAATGATGAAACTTTCAAACGAAAGGACCATTCTTATCATAGCCAAATCAGAAACATTCCCTTAACCTTCCCTTAAGAAAGTAGAACAGTACAATGAAAAAAGTTGTTGCGATAGTCCCACGAAAGAAGCGAAAATAATATCGTATTTCCTTCAAAAGGGAAAAGCATTAAAAATGACACGAAAACAAACTTTTCTCTGATAGACTTAACGGGAAAGGTTTCAGATTAGTCCCTGACGTAGGGGGCAGGAAAATTCATGAAAAGAAATATGCACGCAAGAGATTTGGAGAACGTGAGAACTCTGGAAAAAGTGAAACAGAGTAAAAGTAAGTTATATCAGCAACCTTCCACATAAAAAAACTGTAAGTAAAGTGAGGAACATTCAGACAACCCAATGCCAGAGACGTACTTTCCAGTGAGCTTATGTGGGCTACAGGCCAAGACAGCATAATTTTGGTGGCGGCAAAAAGAAAACGAAGAAAGGTTTTGAAGAAAAGTGAACAGGTAGAACGTGAAAGAACGCAAAACACTCATAACACAACTGCGTGAGTTATATGAAGATGATTTATCGGAATCATATGTAGACGAGTGCCTTCATTTCAGCAGGCTTCTACGGCAATTGGACAATGGCCCCCAAGACGATCTTTGACATGAGTGATGCAATGAGCAATAAGGGCTTGCAAGAAGTTTGCCCCTGTGTAGACATCGCCCTGAGGGTTTTCCTGGATACCCCGGCTTCCAACAGCTCTAAAGAAAGAGCGTTCTCTGTATTGCAACGATTGAAAACATACCTGATGTCTGAACGTCGTCTCAATTCCTTAACTATCCTTTATGTTGAATATGAACTGTTGAAAGCTTTGGACTGCGAAGACCTGATAGAGTCCCTCGCCGCTCAGAAGCGGAAATATTTTTGAGAACTGGGTTTGCTGAAGCTGACAACGAACTTAAAGATACAGAACTTCACTATAGGGCTTCTTAAAAGAAAAGTCATGGTCTGTCAAGCATCGGTTTTGATCCTGTCCTAATTAGTCAGGGACACAGACTTCACCAAATTATTGATGGGGCAGTGGGGGGGGGAGGTTGGCAAGCGTTGAGTGATCAGACGCGGGAGGGGCACGTCTCTTCCATTTTCAGGAGGAAAACAAAAAAATGGAGGGGGGCATAAAAATAAACTGCGAGATTCAACGTAAATTTTAAAACGCAATTGTGAAAAAATACCGAAACAAACTTAACTCTGGTATTAGAGCTATCAAACGTAACTATTATATGCGTATATTATCTCACAATTCACCTAAATTAACATGGAAACATTTAAATCTAATGCTAAGCAAACAGAATGGTGTAATGTTCCCTACATACTTAACAGGTACTAACAACAGCTAAATTACTAATATAGATGATATTGCTAATACTTTAAATGATCATTTTATCTTAATACCTCAAGTACTAAAAAATACGCTTCGTACTGCACAAAAATCTTACATGAATTACCTAACATCGTCTAACCGTTTAAATACTATGTTCTTCACTGAAATTTCTAAAACTGAATTATTACAAGAATTTACCCACATTAATCTTAATACGGGACCGAGACATGATGATTTGAAACCACTTGTAATCCAACGAGTGGCGGACTTAATAGTGGAATCTCTCTTATTTACATATAATTCTGTATTTCAACCGGTGAATTTCCTGCTCTGCTTAAAATCTCGAAAATTACTCCATTGCATAAACCAGGAACCAAAAACGATGGGAACAACTATCGTCCTATTGCTAACATGTCGATTTTCGCCAAACTTTTAGAGAGATTAAATCATACCAGAGTTATTTCATATATACAAAAATTCAATGTTTTTCATTTGAATCAACATGGCTTTCAGTCTGAAAAATCAACTGAATCAGCCATTTTATATTTGAAACCAAAACTTCAATCTAACTTTGAACAATACTTAAATACATTTGTTCTATACCTAGATTTATCAAAGGCTTTCGATATCCTAAATCATAAAATTTTGTTAGACAAACTCTATAACAGTGGGATCAGGGATAAAGAACATGCTTTATTTAAAAGTTACTTATCTGATAGATTACAATACACTCAAATTGGCCAGCATCAGTCTTCACTTCAATATGTAAAAATGGGTGTCCCTCAGGGTTCCATCCTTGGCCCTCTCCTTTTTAACATCTACATCAATGATATTTTCTATTCTATTACTGATATGGATCTTTTACTCTGTGCAGATGATATAACTATGTTCACTAGATTTAATAACACTGATGAAGATCTCCTTTTAATCAATCCTTAAACTCAAAATACACTATCTACCAACAAGTAATCGGACACCTGTGATAGCAAAGGAAAACGAAGTTTATTCACCTTCAGTAGTTGGTGGAGCCTCCACGAGCGGCGATTACAGCTGCGACCCTCCGGGGCATACTCTCAACCAGGCGTTGTACGACGGCTAGCGGTATTTTCTTCCACTCTACTTGGAGAAGACAGATCAGTTCCTTCACCGATTTCGGACGGTAGGGGCACCCCTTAAGTCGACACTCCAACTCGTCCCAGAGGTGCTCGATATTAAGGTCCGGGCTCTGCGCAGGACAGCCTATTCGATTAACCCCATTGTCACCATACCAAGACATGGTGGACTTCGCAACATGACAGGTGGCATTGTCATCCTGAAAGTAACATGGGTCCACCTCGTAAAACAGCCACAACATAGGAAGCGCATGGTCATCCAAAATGGTGCAGTAGGTCTCGGCGTTGAGTGTACCAGGAATTGCGACCAAGGGTCCTGTGCCATACCAGGAGAAACACCCCCATAGCATAATTCCACCGCCGCCGAACTTCACAGTTGGCACAATACATTACGGCAGGAGGCGTTCTCCAGGCAGACGCCAAACCCAGACCCTGCCATCCGAACGGTAGAGGGTGAACCTTGATTCGTCGCTCCAGAGAACCTGTATCCACTGTCGACGTTCTTTGCACCACGTTAGCCGAGCAGCGTTATTGGACTTGGTGATCAAAGGCTTGTGGGCGGCAGCACGTCCATGATAACCGAGCAGATGGGCTTCCTTACGGATGGTATTCATCGAAAGAACACTCCCGGATGCCTGTTGAAACTCCTCGCGGATGTGGCCCATCGATTTGGTGCGGTTCTTCCGAATTTCTCTGGCCAGCACCCGTCGGTCTCTAACTCCCAGTTTTGTGGGTCTGCCGGGTCGGGACACATTCCTACAGCCACCTCTCATCTTCCACTTGCCAATCACGTAGGCCACTGACAATTTTGGGTATTTCAACTTGCTGGATATATCACGTATGGATCGGCCATTTCTGTGCTACCCGACGATTACACCTTTCTCGAAATCAGAGAGCTCCGAACTGCGTGGCATCTTGCATGCGACTCGTTGCGTTGTTGTTTCCCACACGATATTTAACGGCGGTGGCTGTGACGTGTATCAGGACCGCAGATATCGTCGATTGCAGGGGTGTCCAATTACTTGTTGGTAGATAGTGTATTTTGTATTGGCTAAACTCAAATGAGTTAATCATTAATACTTCAAAAACTAAATTTATTATTTTTTTCTAAAAATCAACTCTTGCCTCATACATATTTAACTTTCATTATGAATAATAAAAAAATTGAGGCTGTTACCTCATTATTATACTTTGGTATAACTATTACCACTGACCTAAAATGGAATACACATGTAAATGTTATTTTACATAAAATCTCCAAAAAGTATTGGTATTGTCTCCACAGTACCAACAAATCTCACCTCAAAAACTTTGATTCTTTTATACTATGCTTTATTTTAGTCACATATAAACTCTGAGATCTTAACGTGGGGACAGACCACAAAATATAACTTCAAAAACCTTCAAATATTGCTAAATAAATTTATCAGATTAATGGAACTTAAATATCATGCACATTCTCAGCTTTCTTTTCAATCTCATATAAAAGTTGACGCAAATAAATTTAATATACTTACAATTAAACAACTTTACTACTTTAATCTTGGAAAAATCATGTTTAAAAGAATAAAAAATAATTTTTATACTAACCTCATAAAAATCACTCCTCGGTCACATACATATGATACCCGTTCTAAAACGCAAATAATCCCTATCTATCTAAGGACGGAAACCATGAAACAAAGTTTAAATTTTTCTGGTCCTCACTACTGGAACTCTTTACCAGTTGAATTAACAACTATTAATAACTTTTCCCTATTTAAAAAAAAAAAAACTAAAAATTTATATTATGAATTTTAACAACTGACTTCTTCACAACTAAAAGAACTATTATATTACTTTGTTTTGTTTACCTTAGGATTATATTTCGCTTTGTTTGCCGGTAATGATTACTTGCTTGGCTTTGTTCATTTTGTGTTTTGTTGCTGTGAGGTGGCATAAGGCTTCGTCAGGCCATGTCGGCCTTTTCCCTTTACTTCCTTGCTGTACGCATTGATTATGTTTTACTCCTTAATTTTCTGCATCTCTTTTATGCTTCAGCAAAATGAATAAAATGAAATGAATAATTACTCACCAGCAACTGATCAAAAAAAAAATATGGTTTTTGAGAGAGGAGCTGGTAACAATGAATGCAATATAAGTCTAAATGGCACAGTGATTGACCAGGTGCATACGTTTTGTGTATTTAGGAAGCATGTTTGACAGAGAGAACAAATTGGATGGTGAAATTAGTAGGCAAGTGAATTCTTCATTGAAAATCATAGCTGCTTTGGGAGGTTTTCACAGTATTCATGGTATAATGAATATAGCTTTTAACTACTAAGCTAATTATAATGAATTCAGCTTCTTCTAATGCTTTATAATGAATATAATGCTTCTGCTACTAGTTTCTTCTAGTAATGGTTGTTGTTTGTTAATTATATCATGAATAAACTTTCCTGCTAGTAGTGTAGTAATAATAATGAACAAGCTTTTAACTGCTAGTAATGTTGTAGTAGTAATTAAGATGAATAAAGTCTTATGCTGGTTGTTAATAATAATCACCTAATGAAATAAACCTAACAGCCAGACAGAGATCTGACAAAACTATGAACTGAGAAAAACGTACTTACAACAAATTCTTTATTAGTGAAACTTCTGGCTCTCACATAAACGAAGATCTCTTTATACAACAACAGCTTTCTGACACATAAACCACAGCTCACTCTACGCACATCAACAAAAAGCTCTCTCACATAAACAAACGCTCTCTCTATACAACAACAAACGCTCTCCTACGTATCGTTAAACGCGCCTATTTATACTGGCTACCACCACGTCATGACTTACACTCATTGCCAGATCTCATTCAGCGGGAGAAATAACATCTCGTTCAGTAAGAAGATAATTTACATAGTAAAATAAAATAACCAGAGATAGTAAAAATCAAAAGGAAAGTGAATTGAGAGTATACGTTACAATGGGTTCTCAAGAGAGTCCCGCATGGCTGTGTATGAAAGTGTAATTGTTCCTACTCTGATGTATGGCAGTGAAACCTGGGTACTACAGACGAGACATAGGAGTCGTTTCTGTGCTGGAGAAATGCGTTACTTTGTGGCAAGACACGTTCTGATTATGTGAGGAATGAAGATGTGTTGCAGTTGTGTAATGTGAAGCAACATGTTGTTAGCAAGGTGAAGACTTATATGTTTCGGTGGTTTGGCCATGTTGAAAGAATGAATGATGAGATGTTTACTAAGAAATTCTTTTTAGCCCAAACGGCAGGAAGGAAAGGCCAAGGAAGTCATGGGAGGATCAGATTCAGGAGTGTCTGCATGAGAAAAATATTATGAAGTATAGAAGGTCTTGTGTACGTCGTGTGATGAATGTCAGTGAAGCCCGAGTTGTGTGTCAAGATCGCTGTAAATGGAGAAGTTTGATACGGCAACAGTAAGTAAACATTATCTGGTGGTTTGTATTTCTCTGTGGAGCTAACCTCTGAATCAAAGAGAACAGCTTAGTGATGTATATAAAATGAACAAGAAAACATAAATATTCTTCTGCTGAATATTAATATTTAAAATAGTAAAACTAAGCCCGAGATTTCACAAAAATATCAAGAGATATTTTATTTCCAAAAGTTTATGGGCCTTCCCGGTGGCGCAGTGATTTAATCAATGGCTTCTGATCATTCGTCCGAAAGGGGTCCGGGTTCGAATCCCTGTGAGGCATGGATGTTGTGTTTGTCTTATGGCACTGGCTCTCTCCGTTCCCTGGAACCAGTGACCCTAAATTATGGAAGGGCGACTGCTTATAGCCCATTAGACCTCAATAAAATATAGATAAAAAGTTTATAAAAAATATGAGAAACTAGTGCGGTTACTCAAACAAAGAACGAGAAGCGTAAAAAATTAATACAATAGGTAAATAAAGGCGCTGGAGATTATACGTTTATATACTTTTATTTATTGATTTTATTTTTGATATTTGTTTTAAACATTTACCTCATCTCACGTGAACATCTCCAACACAATACGAGGTTTGCAATACGGGGCTCGGCCGCCCTGGTGGCGCAGTGGTCTAAGGCGCTGGCCTCTGATCATTCGTCCGTCAGGGGTCCGGGTTCGAATCCCGGTGAGGCATGGATGTTGTGTTTGTCTTACGGCACTGGCTCTCTCCCTTCCCTGGAACCAGTGACCCTGAATTAGGGACGGGCGACTGCTTATAGCCCATTGAGTTGCTCACGGTGGTCGTTAAACCTCCAATCAAAAAAAAAAAAAAAAAAAAATACGGGGCTCACAATACGGGGTAATCAAGTTTCTTATCAAATGAGCAATGCTGAATATGGGAAACACTTTTTTTACTTATTTTGTTATTAATTTTTTTGAAATAAATGGATTTGGCCTCATAACAAAGAGCCTGGTCAATCTTATGAAGAAGAATACATTTCTATAAAGAAAAGAAATGCACTTCTTAGCACGTCTTTTGTAAAAAAAGATCGTGCTTCTGTTATCGGTTTCTCCGTCCGTCCGTCCGTCTGCACCCACGATATCTCTACAAGTGTTAGTCCGATTTGAAAAATTCTTTTTGCACTGGGAAGCTTGAAATATGCAAATGATGATCCTTCATTTCGTTTTTTTTACGATGCACAATTTCGCCGGTAGAGGGCGTAATTGCAGATGATGTCGAATTCAAAAATACGTTTTATTCCACATATTTGCTTCTAAACATCCGATTGAAAAAAAAATTTTCTTTCGATTCCATTTATGTCGAAGAGTATTTTAGATATAGTTACTTTTTCAAATTACGCATAGATTTTCCGCTAGGGGGCGTAAAAGTAAATTACATTCTTCCCGATAACTCTTTTTCTAAAACTCCGATTTGAAAAACATTTTCTTCAGCGGATACATCTTCTGATGGAAAATCCTTTGCATATAATTTCAAATTTTTGGTAAAGAATACGTTGGCCACCAGGGGGCGTAAGGGTTAATTTTTGCTTCTGATGTATTTGCCATAAAATCTGAGCTTCTAAATTATAGATTGAAAATTCTTTCGTGGACTAATGCCACTCACATCGATAAACCTTTTCGGAATATTTTCTTCTTAAAATATTGCACAGTTTCTCCGCCAGGGGCGTAGATGTACATCTTTTTTTTGTCAATATCTCTACTTCTAGGAGTCCGATTTGAAAAATCCTTCTTTGTTGGATAGTGTTTTCCGTGTGACATGTTTTCCATATAATTTCAAAATTTTCAAGTAATTCATAGACTTTCCGCTTGGGGGCGAAGAGGTAAATTGCGTTTCTCCCCATATCTCTGCTTCTAAATCTCCGATTTGAAAAATTCTTTCTGCACCGCATACAGCTCCTGATGGGAAATCGTTTGCACATAATTTCTAATTTTTGTAAAAAATGGTTTGGCCACCAGGTGGCGTAAGTCTTAATTTTCGCTTCTGTTGTATTTGCAGCAAAATATGAGCTTCTAAAACCTCGGTTGTCGACATTGACCGATACTACTCATGTCGACAAACCTTTTAGGAAAATTTTCTTCTTGAAAAAATGCATGGTTTCTACGCCACGGGGCGTAGATGTATATCTTATTTTTGTCAATATCTCTACTTCTAAACGTACGATTTGAAAAATTCCTTCTTTGTTGGATAGTGTTTCTGATGCGAAAAGTTTTTCCTATAAATTCAAAATTTTCAAGTATATCATAGACTTTCCGCTAGGAGGCACAAAAGTAAATTGCGTTTTCTGCGTTATTTCTTCTCCTAAAGCTCTGATTTGAAAAATTCTTCCTGTATCGCATACAAGACCGGATGGAAAATATTTATCACATAATTTCTAATGTTTGGTAAAGAATGGTTTAGCCACCAGGGGTCATAAGTGTTAATTTCTGCTTCTGAAGTATTTGTTGCAAAATTTGTGCTCCTGAAAACTCGACTAATTTTCTTTTTCTTGGACCGATACCGCTTATATGGATAAACCTTTTGAGAATACTTTCTTCCTAAAATAATGCATGGTTTTCCCACTAGGGGACGTAAAGTCACATCTTATTTTTGTCGATATCTCTGTTTTTAAGAGTTCGTAAGCACACGATTCCGTTTACAGCAATATCTGAGGGATTAAAAACCCGATTGAAAATCTTCTTTCTTTCGTCAGATCTATTCTTTTCCCATACCGGTTGTATTGACTTTGAATAGCTTTGATAAATTTAATTTGCGTCAGAGCGGATTCAAAAGACGTGCTTATTACACCCAAAAATTCGGTGTCATCTTTCTTGGGGTTTTTTTTTTGTTTTTTTTTTTTTGCGATTAGCACAACACAAGGTAACCAGCCTCCATAGCACGGGGAAAAAACATTCTCTGTTGAAATATATGTACTGACGCATTTCGAAAATGACATACACACACAAAAACAAAAAGTTCTTTAATTAAACAGGACGAAAAATATTGGGTGGCAAAAAACTTCAACTACAGTGAAATAGGAGTCATTTAAGTAAACGTCGAGAAAAGTTACTAACCGTTAGTCTTTATTCAGCCACTAATACTTTGGCACTTCCACAAGCTATAATCAAAAAAACGTGAATTAATAGTAGTAATAATAATACTTGGTTAAGAGACCAACACTAAAGTAGAACACACAGCCTTTAAATAACACAAACTTCACCTTAGCAAACGTTTCTTCCACAATTCGTATGATAACTTCCACCATCTCCACACCTTTGCTGCTGCTCACACATAATACACTATATTGACAAAAGCAAATGAACGGACCCGCTGCGTTGTTACGTCGCGCGGTACAGCTGCAAACGGTATAAAAACAAGCCTGCAGCTGACCGCAATCCTATCGAACTCTGAGGTTGAGTGAAAATGTCGCAGCGGGAGAGAACTGACTTTGAGAGAGTAAAGATTGTTGGGTGTTATATTAGTGGGTTGTCCATAAGAGAAACCGAGAGGGGTGTAAACATACCCAAGTCAACTCTTTTGGATGTACTGAATACGTGGAAGACACATGGCGTACCTGAAGCAGCAAGACCAAAGAAAATCAGTGATAGAGGACGTCGAAGCCTCAGGAGAGTCGTTACAGCTAATCGACGGAGTACTGCACAAGACCTCAGTGTACAAGTGAGTAAAAATGCTGGAACCTCGGTTTGTACACGTACCATTCGCAAAGAACTTCATTCCATGGGTTACTGTGGTAGTGCGGCTGCTCATAAGCCTTTCATCTCCACTCGGAATGCTACTTATCGTTTAGCATGGTGTAAAGAACATTTATCGTGGACCGTAGGTCAATGAAATCGGGTCCTATGGACTGATGAATCCAGATACACGATCCATCAGTTTGATGGCCGTGTGTGGGTATGGCGACAGCCGGGTGAAAGCTATTTACCACAGTGTACTGTTCCTACGGTCAAGTTTGGAGCTGGCAGTGTACTCGTGTGTGGGTGTTTTTCGTGGCATGGTCCAGGCCCATTGATTATCGTGGACAAACCTGTTAACCAACACGTCTATCTCGATATTCTGGACAATTATGCCCTACCAACCCTGTAGCAACACTATGGAACCGAGCCTTATTGGTACCAGCAGGATAATGCACCGAGCCATAAAGCAAGGATTGTTACGGCGTGGTTTGACGATATTTCCGTATCGTGTGTGGGCTGGCCAGCACAGAGCCCTGATCTTAATCCCATAGAGCACCTATGAAATGAATTAGAGCGCCACATAAGAAGTTTGTAACCAAGGTCTACTACCAAACAACAGTTAGCGGCAGAAATATGCACTAAAAGGAAACGCATACCTATCGCTGTGTTCCAAAACCTTGTCGAAAGCATGTCTGGAAGGGTCAGCGCATGCATGAATTAAGGCCAAAGGTGGAGCGACACCGTACTAATATATGTCAATAAATGCTATGTTGTGTTTCTCCTCTAGGTGTCCGGTGACTTTTGTGAATATAATGTATATCGTTCTGTTCTCATCTAACACTTCCACAAGTCATACGTTCTGACCTCAAGGTATTGCCAACCATACTCTTGCGGGAGAGAAGACATCACGTTAACTTTGAAAAACGCTTAGGAGAATAAACGCAAATTTAATAGAGAAAGAAACTAAAAAGGAAAGTTAAATTACAGTATACGTCACAAACACACTTAGTAACACAAAACGATGCTTAATAGTAGCAGACCAATAAGATGTTAAAACCAACTCGGTAGCTGATGCAGTGGGCTACGTGTCTCCTTATGGAGTCTTGCAACTAACGAATAACCTCCTGAGGTGTTTCCCACCTGTCCCTTTGCACCTGGTCAGAACAGCCGTGATCCGGGCGGAGCGGGACTGTAGATGACGCTAAATCATGACCAACACGTGTTCAATTGTATGGAAATCCGAGTATCTTGCAGGCCAGGGCGGTACCGTCACACCACGAAACATTCAGGGGAACCCCCCCTGCGATATTCAGGCAGGCATTATCGTGGTACGACATGGTGTCAGGCACCGTAGTAAGAATGGGGAGAACGACTGGTGACCGAATCTCGGCAACATGGAGGCGAACTGTCAGGTCAGTTTACCATTGACGGTTACCAAACATGAACGACAATCATTACTGATCACTCCCACTCCATATCACCAACAACGCATGCAGTATAGCATTCCATAATGGCTCTAGGTTTATTGCTTTCATAACGTCGTCTCCACATGTGTGTGCATCAATCATCGAGTCTCAAGAGGAAGTGGGATTCATCGCTGAAGACCACCTGATGCCTTTCCGTAGCCCAGATGGCTACTGTGAGGTACGATTACAGACGACGGGCAGGTGTCAATGGCAATGAACTCAATAGCTGGTATGCGACGTACGACAGGAGATGGGATAAGAGCCAACAGAAGTCAGAGCTTGTTGAATGCTTGCTTGCGTGGCTGTAGGTACCGTATGAACTCGTCGACAGATAAGATGATCCACCCGACTGTAATCATCCCCCGTGCTCTGCTACACATTCCAAGAACACTCTGACCTTCCTGCTGCTATGTTGCCCATATCCATGCATTGTGCTATTGTCACTGCCCAGACGTTCCGCTACTTGACAAAGAAATCATTCCCCCTATCGAAGGCCAGCCATCCGCCCTCTGTCGAAGTCTCTGAGTTCCTGATATCGATGTAGAACGTGACTTCTAGATATTCGCGTTAATCTCTTTCCACTCTGAAGTCAGTCCCTGCGAAAGAGAAACCTTTCGACCGCTTCACACACGGGTTACTTCGAACTCCACGCTTTTTTACGCTTTCCAACCGTAGGTTGAAGAAGCGTATATGCTCCAGCTTTGTCCGTCCGTCCGCACGATACCTCACGTGAAAATGGTTCGAGTTCGACGAAATTTTAGTATGTGGTAGGGACCACCTGGGGACGAACCCTACTGAAAATGGGCAAAACAGGGTCAAAGGTCAGGACATAGGAGATGGATTCATTCCATTGCTCTTATGCGTCATAACTTGCGTAAAAATGGTTCGATTTCTATGACATTCTAGTATGTGGTAGGGAACGACCTGGGGACGAACCCTATTGAAAATGGGTGAAATAGGGTCAAAGGTCAGGGCATAGAAGCTGGATTCATTCCATTGCTCTTATGCGTCATAACTTGCGTAAAAATGGTTCGATTTCTATGACATTCTAGTATGTGGTAGGGAACGACCTGGGGACGAACCCTATTGAAAATGGGTGAAATAGGGTCAAAGGTCAGGGCATAGAAGCTGGATCCATTCCATTGCCTTTATGCGTCTTAACTTGCGTAAAAATGGTTCGATTTCGGTGAACTTTTAGTATGTGGTAAGTAACCACCTGGGGACGAACCCTATTAAAAATGGACGGAATGGGATCAAAGGTCAGGGCATAAAAGCGGTATCCATTCCATTGCCTTTATGTGTCATAAAATGCGTAAATATGGTTCGATTTTGATGAAATTTTTGTATGT
Organism: Macrothele yani; assembly: GCA_039090855.1. Taxonomy (NCBI): domain Eukaryota; kingdom Metazoa; phylum Arthropoda; class Arachnida; order Araneae; family Macrothelidae; genus Macrothele; species Macrothele yani. Next base: position 9,812,307 of record CM077022.1, on the reverse strand, counting down.
GGTAGGGAACCACCTGAGCACGAACCCTATTGAAAATGGGCAAAATGTGGTCAAAGGTCAGGCAGGGCATAAGAGCGGGATTTATTCCATTGCCTTTATGCGTCATAACTTGCGTAAAAATGGTTCGATTTATTTTAGTATGCGGTAAGGAACCACCTGGGCACGAACCTTATTGAAAATGGGCGAAATGGGATTAAAGGTCAGGACACTGAAGTGGGAACCATTCCATTGCCCTTGTGCATCATAACTTACCTAAAAATGCTTCGATTGCGACAAAACGTTATCATGTTGTTCCGGAGGTATAGTGAACCGGTTCTGTTGAATATCAACGAAATGGGGTCAAAGGTTATTGCACAAAAGCAAGATTTATTCCACAGCCATTATTCTCATAACTTACGTAAAACTGCTTCTATTGCGACAAACCTTTAGTATGCTATTCCTGAGGGATACTGAACCGGTTCTGTTGAATATCATCGAAATGGGGTCAAAGGTCAGGACACAGGAGCGAGATTTATTCCACAGCCATTATCCACATAACTTGAGTAATAATTTCTGGTATGTTGGAAAGCGTATCATAATCAATGCATTGCATGATTTTACTAACTTGTTATGTTAATGTTTATATTAGCCGAAGCTTTAGTTCGATTGGGTCTGTATTTTAACAATTTGCATATCTTGGTACAGTTTATCTGCCTGCTGATTTGTATGCATTTTCAGTCACTCCTTTTGGGTGCTTTAATTTCAGTGTCTTTGAGTGTATGCTTTCTTTACAGCCTTGAAGAAAATGCACCATAATCGAGTGTTTGGTGACGTACTTCGCCGACATTCTTTGAGCTTGGCCATTTTTTTTATGTCATTTTTTTTTTATTGGAGGTTTAACGACCGCAGCGAGCACATCAGTGGACTATAAATAGTCGCTCGTCCCTAATTTAGGGCCACTGGCTCCAGGGAAGGGAATGAGCCAGCGCCGTAAGACAAACACATCATCCATGCATCACCGGGATTCGAACCCAGACCCATCTCGGACGAATGATAAAAAGCCATCGCTTAGAACACTGCGCCACTGGGGCGGCGCTTGGTCATTGGTTAGAACAGTTTGCGTTCTTCTGACAGAGTCACAATTTTCCAAGTTTTATAATGTAATTTGAATTAACCACAATAGCAAGAAATGCTCGTCGTATTTTCCGCTGATTTTATTTTTAGTCTACCCTATCACATAACCTGAAGTGTCTTTGGGGCACAAAGATCCATTAACTAAAGTGTTATACCGACCCATTTTGATAAAATAGTTGAGAATCGTTTTTGCTCTACAAAATTCATAAATGCATGGGAGGAATTTTAAATAGAAAGTAAAAGAAAAATAGTGCGTATAGAATGTTTGCTTACGTGGTCATTTGTTCAATACATTTCATCTTCTATTCTTTTAGAGGTGAACGTAAGATAACAAGCACTTAAAAGCGTTTCTTTGAGTTGCCATAAAATGATAGTGAATTTCCGAGGGCAGTATTGCATGAAACATCATGCGAGATATGGCTTAGTTTTTTGTTGTTTTATTTTCTCGTCTGTTTTGTTCGCTTATTAAAAGTGCGTGCATTTCTCCAGTGCGTATCGAAATGTTAACACATTCAATGCTCGGTTTCCGGCATCAGTTTCTTCGGAATTCAAAAGTGAGTCTCTTGCGTGAGTCGTTAAATGTCCAGGAAGTATAGGCTATACTTTAGCTCCTTAAAGGGTGGTGTTAATACCCTGAACTTAAATGGCTGTAAAATGGTGTCATAAATCATTAATAGCATATTTAATACTTTGTTCCTTATTATGTTTCCCCGGTTTTTTTTTTCTTTTCCGAACTCGGAGAAGAATGCCGAAGAATCTTTTCACCCATGGCAATTAACTTAAATTGTATCTTTTTTTATACGGCATTTTTGATTCCCTCCTTTTGCGGATGAAGCTTTCCTATTCAAGAATTCAGCAAGCGCTTCAGAAATTCCTCTGCTTAATGAACGATCACGTGATTCTTAAAATTGAAGCCAGTGGTTGTAATTTGTTAAATGACGTGGAAACTTACGAAGAAAAACAAAATTTTTAGTGAGATCCACTGAGAACACTTTTCTGCCTGGCGTTAATACGGCGGAAAATGCTTTAGCAGAAATTCTTATTTTTAAAATGTAATTGAAAAATTCTATTTACTCTACTGTGTGATTGTTTTGGAAAAACTGAAGTCCACAGCTTTTATTTCATTGCAATTACCTTCGAGAGATCACTCAGATGAGTCAAACTCTGTTCTGACACCATCACTTTTGATACATGAGAAGCTTAATCCTGCTTGGTCAAGATTCTGTTAATGTTTTTACCAGTTTTATGTAATCTCTACCATGACTATGAATCCAGTCTCCTTAAGGTCATATACAAGCCTAATAGATACACTACATTGACAAAAGTCACCGGACACCCCTTCAAAAGCAACTTAACGGATCCGCTGCGTTGTTAAGATGCGCGGTACAGCTGCAAACGGTATAAAAACAAGCCTGCACCTGACCGCGGTCATATCGCACTCTGAAGTTCAGTGAAAATGTAGCGGCGGGAGTGAACGGACTTTGAGAAAGGAAAGATTGTTGGGTGTTGTGTTAGTAGGTTGTCCATAAGAGAAACCGAGAGGCGTTTAAACATACCCAAGTCAACTGTTTAGGATGTACTGAATAAGTGAAAGACATATGGCGTGCCTGAAGCAGCAAAACGTACCGGCACACCAAAGAAAATCATTGATAGAGGACGTAGAAGTCTCAGGAGAGTCGTTACAGCTAATCGACAGAGTTACTGCACAAGACCTCTGTGCACCGATGAGTAAAAATGCTGTAACATCGGTATGTACACGTACCATTCGCAGAGAACTTCATTCCATGTGTTACCGTGGTCGTGCGGCTGTTCATAAGCCTTTCATCTCCACTCTGAATGCTACTCGTCGTTTAGCATGGTGTAAAGAACATTTATCGTGGACCGTAGATCAATGGGAACGGGTTCTATGGACTGATGAATCCAGATACACGATCCATCAGTCTGATGGCCGTGTGTGGGTATGGCGGCAGCCGCGGGAACGCCATTTACCACAGTGTAGCCTACGGCCAAGTTTGAAGCTGGCAGTGTACTTGTGTGGGGGTATTTTTCGTGGTATGGTCCAGGCCCAATGGTTATCTTGAACAAACATGTTATCCAGCACGTCTACCTCGATATTCTGGACAATTATGCCCTACCAGTTCGGTGGCAATACTATGAAACCTAGCGTTGTTGGTGCCAGCAGGATAATGCACCGAGCCATAAAGCAAGGATTGTTACGGCGTGGTTTGACGATAATTTCGTATCGTGTGTGGACTGGGCAGCACAGATCCCTGATCTTAATCCCGTAGAAAACCTATGGGATGAATTAGAGCGCCGCATAAGAAGTTTGGAACTAAGGCTTGCTACTGAGCAACAGTTAGCGACCGCATCATGTACTGAATGGAAGCGCATACCTATCGCTGTGTTCCAAAACCTTGTCGAAAGCATGTCTCGAAGGGTCAGTGCATGCATTAAGGGCAAAGGTGGACCGACACCGTGTATGTCAATAAATGCTATGTTGCGTTTCTCTTCTAGGTGTCCGGTGAGTTTTGGCATTATATTGTACTACCAAACTTCAACCTACGGGGGCCATGACAAACGTTCTGCACACGTTAAACTAAATCAGAAGCGGATGATGCAATCGGGAAAATGATTGCGTCATGTCATGGTGAGACTCTCAGCAACGCAGTGGTGTCAGAATGACACGCTATCATTTGCTGTGTGGATGTGAGAGGGTTTGGAAATGGAAGCGTGCAGCTCCTCAGGTCGAGTCACGGAGTTAGACCAGCGCTCGTACGTGAAAATAGAAACTCTGCGGGGGGGGGGAACTCCGACACAGATCCACACTGCTTTGCAAGAAGTTTGTGGGGAAGGAACTCTTGATCGATGCATAATTTCCGGCTGGGCATCGCGCTTTTGGGATTGCCGAAGCAGCATCGAAGATGATCACCGATCAGGCCGACCCCAAACGGCGACAGACAAAACATCTGTCACCGTTGTTGCAACTCTTCTCGAAGATAATCGCAATTTGACAGTGGAGGAGATTGTTCATCAGGTAAAATTGTCCACCATGTCTGTTCACCGGATTTTGACTGACTCGCTGGGGAGAAGAAAAATCGCCGCGCGGTGGGTGCCCCATCAACTCACCCCCGAGCAGAAAGCAGCCAGAGTGAGCATCGCACAGGTTCGAAAGCGAGGGCAACACCTTCCTCAACAGAATTGTCGCAATTGATGAGACTTGGACCCGTGATTTTGAGCCAGAACTGAAGTCACAATCAGCGGAATGGAGTCCTACAAGTTCCCGACGCTTCTCAAAGTGTCGTCGGCAACAATCCAAACTGAAGCACATGGTGAATTTCGCGTACGATGGCCAGGGTGTTGTGGTCTCTGATCGAGTGCTGGTAGGGCAAAATGTCAACACAATATTATCGTGACTTTCTGGGGATAAAGTTGAGACCGGAAATTCGTCAAAATCGCCCCAACTTGTTGGAAGCGGGAGCGATCTTGTTGCATGACAACACATTGTGTCATGGTGCAGCGTCGATACGGCGACTTTTGTCAAAATATGGCTGGGAAACTTTACCACACCCACCATCTAGCCCTGATCTCAGTCCACCCGACTTTAATCTTTTCCCAAAGTTAAAAAATCGACACCGTGGCATCCGCTATGAATCTCTGGATGAACTGTCATTGGACGTAACCCGAGTAATACAACAGCTGCACAAAGATGGCGTACTACGAAGCGTCCAGGACCTACCTCACCGCTGGCAAGCTATCACTAGCAGCGGAGGGAAGTACATTGAACGACAATAAGATAAGTTTTCTCCTTTACTTCACACTTTTCTCAGAAATGGACAGTGTGCAGAACTTTTGTTAGGACACCCGTAGAAAGATAGCAAGATTTGTCAATGGACATATGGAGAAATTTTAGATCCTCTATATGTCCCTCTACCTAAATTGGAACAATTTCTTTCTAGTTATACCTATAAGAAGGATTTGAAAAATTTCATGCTGGCTCACCAGTCAAGTAAAATATCTCACTCGCCGCCTGAAAATCGGCAGCCCGGCTGGGCTCGCAGAAAAATTTTAAAAAACCAAAACCGTACTAAAAATGAAAACCTAGTTATAAAATAGTCAAACTGTTATAAACAGCCATGGTAAATAGTCAAAATAGTACATTGTTAATAGTCAAAAATAGTCAAACAGTTTCTTCTGTGCCATCATAGAAAATTGTTAAGATCATAAATATTCGAAAACTCACTTATTTGGACGGGCTCGAAGGATCAGTGGTAAGCGACTGACACCAATTCGTGTCACAACAGACGCAAACAACGATGTTTTTCAAGGGAGGAGATTACGAAAACGATAGATATATCGATTTTTTTTCTTCCAGTATATCTCAGAAGAAAAAATTAATCTATTTAGAAAAACTCTGTTTTAAAGTTTGATTTGTTAAAAATGTACGCACATCTCCCGACTAATACTTTAACGCGAACCTAATTCAAACAATTAACCAATGTACATGGTGATTCATAAAGAAGTATACAGTTTCAACGCACTATAAAACAAGAACAATGTAAGATATTTTATGTTACCTGTAACAGAATTGTACGGGAATGTTTCAAGTATTTTTTAGAGACAGTCACAGATGTTCTATGTGTGCACCCTTAGTCACACGACACACATCGAGCCGGTAATCCATTTCCGCCCAAACGCGAGGTAAGATATCTGCATGAAGTGCAGTGATAGTGGATGTGATCATTTTCAGTGATCAACTTGCATGGAATCATTTTCAGCTTCTTTCTCAAAATTCTACAGACAGTGGGCTGTGAAATCTGCACTTCACGATTCGCCCTCCGCTTTGATTTTCCCGGGTTTCGTTGAATGGCGGTGCAAACACTATCGATGACTTCTTCCGATACACGCGATCGTCCAGGACTTTTAAGTTTGCACAAACATCCCGTAGTTTGAAAATTTTTTATGCCAATCGTAGATAGATTTTCTGGTTGGAGGTTCTTTTCCGAATCGTGATCAAAAATGCCGTTGCACAACAGTTACAGACTCCGTTTTGCTCAATTCAAGAACACAAACGCCTTCTCCGCTGCAGACGCTGTCATTTTGACTGACTAGTCACGTGACACGCGCACTATCGCCTACGTCCCTCCCCTCATTAGCGGGACACAAACTTTATGAGTACATCTACCTAACGGTTCACAGTTGTGGTCCGTGTCTTCAACTGTTACTGTTTTGCAGCATCTGGAAACTGTATACTTCTTTATGAATCACCCTGTTTTCTCCCTCTAGAGTACATGATGCAAGAATCCTTTAATGTTTCAGGACTTTCCCAACAGCTAAACCTACGACAGCAATTGGTTAAGCGGCAGCTCGCGAGGCGCATGTGACTCTTTCATTGATTATCTTTTCATACAGCGTTTGGGGAAATATTTCTATCGGGCTTGCGGCTTCATGTTTCGTGTTCCCTGTTAATGTTTTGACTCGCAGAATTCGTTGTCCAATTTCTTTCGCTGAGAAGCCGATTTTCCATGCTGGCGCATCAGTTCTGTGAATGAAAATAAGATTTATTAAAAAAAACTGATATTTTTACGTTTCCAAAAATAGCCACAATAACGATATAACTACAGAGAGTGAGTCGAACGTTTTGTATCACTTTATGTCTTCATATGTACCCTTACGACGAAATCTGACTAGCATTCAAAGTATAGGCCATCCTGTCGCACCGCCTTTAGCCATCTGTTTGCCAGTTCTTCTATTCCGCGGCGATACCAGTTCTTGTCCTTCGAGGCGAAGAACTCCTTCACCCCAGGTGCCACTTCCTCTTGGTTGTTGAAGTGTCGCCCGCGAAGGAAGCTGGCCATGGACCGGAACAAGTAATAATCCGACGGGGAAAGATCCGGACTATATGCGAGTGTGGCATGAGTTCGATGCCCTCAAGTCCCTGGAGTTTTGCTCGGGTCGTTCGCGGTATGTGGCCGAGCGTTATCCTGCTGTAGGAGAGCGTGCTTTCTGTTCCCCAGTGCCGGGTACTTCTCCTCGAAAACGGCATCAGTCCGCTCCAGCTGTTCTTAGTAAAGGTTGGGGTGGTTGGTCCGACCGTCTGGAATAAATTCGTAATGGATTATCCCTTCGAAATTCCACCAGATGCAGATCATCTCCTTGTGCTTAAAGAGCCCACGTTTGGCAACAGGTTCAGGAATCTGGCCCGAGCTCAACCTCTGCCGTTGTATATTAGGATTACGGAAATAGACCCACTTTTCATCGCACGTAACAATTCTCTTGATGAAACGTACATCGTACGGGTTTTCTAGGAGTTTCGTGCACACTTCCGGTTTGCTCCAGCTGGCGTGAGTTCGTGCGGGACAATGCTGCAGCTCCTGTAGGTCTTCCGGAGGTCCTGAAGGTGACGAACTACGGTGGTCTGGGATATGCCCAGCTCCCCTGATAATCTTCGAGTGCTGGTTGTCGGATTTGCCTCTACGGCCTGGCGCACGGCCTCCGAATCCCACGGTTCGAGGTCTAACTGACCTTGGCTGATCGTCGAGGTTTCTGTCACCTGAGCCAAATTTCTTGAACCATCTGGTTGCGGTGCTGTGGTCCACGGAACCTTCCTCTTTCGCATGATAAATGTTTCGTGTTGCTTGAGCAGCGTTATGGCCGAGTTCAAACTCGTAAAGCAAAAGTTCCGTAATTAGCCGGTTGTGGCTGTTAATCTTTTAGGCGTCCCAACCACAGACAGAACGACGATATGCAATGCTGTTCATAGCAACGACTACCACTATTTATAACCCTTTTGACTGACTGCAGTGGGCAACTTGAACTAGTTTAAACACGTGACATACCCGCCGCAGCACATGCGTTTATGCAAATATTGCAAAACTTTAGACTCACCCTCCGTAATTGCCAATTGAATTTAAACTGCCCTATTGAATTTTTTACTCGTCAAATAAAAATTTTCGCTCGTTGTAGACGAGCACGCGACCGCATTTTTCAAGACCTGTCTGTAAGGTCGTAGGTCAGAACTTTATCTTGAATACTGTGTCCGTCCATCAACGACTTAGGCTTTAATAATTTCCTTTTTGTGTTTGGCGATCAGCGATAAAAGCCGAAACGATTTCTTGCTATGTGTGTGTTTTTTGTTCTAGGACACATTCCTAAATAAACCTCTGGATATGCATCTGAAATCATCTAGGAGCCGTTGCAGAACAATATTTTGACGTCTGCTTTCCCCAAATACGAGGCAGCGTTTGTGGCGAATGAAACGCGAGGTGCAGCTCGAAAGTAAGAAGCAGGGATTGATTTTGAACTATCCGTAACCGGAAATGCAAAGTTCACCTCACGCTCTACATTAGTTCGATGACACGTGTCAATGCAAACTGATGTGTTGTTTGTTGTGCGTCGGTAAAATGCTGAGTTCAAGAACTGAGCAACGGAACATTTCGGTAGAAATTAAGAAAAATATCCACCAAATCTTTTTGTATAATAAGTAAGACGTAAGAAGAAGAATGCATGTCACGTGCACGTATTTTGAGTGTCATAAGAAGTTCAGTGAAGGCATGGAGGAGCACTAAAGACGGTGTACTTCCGGGACACCCAAGTACTTCAAAAACAGAAGACAGTGTGAGCAAAATATACGCATACATGCATACATACATATATATCACTAAGCTGTTCTCTGAGATTGTGACGTACCTGCCAGCAGGACGCACACGACATAAAGGCACATAGCAATCAGAACAAACGTCCGCGTAGCTCAATTGGTAGAGTGACTTATTCCAGAATGAGGGGATCCGGGTTCGAATCCTGGCGTGGACAGAAATGACGGAGAAATTTACTTCGTTATAATGGCGCCCGAACTATCCGGATGACCCGACCGTTCAAAATCTCGCAATGGTGTGATGTTATTTCCACACCGCGAGATAGGAAAAATCAGAGAATCCCTTCTCCAGCGATTCGCAAAATAAAAATGTGTGATGTTGCATTCCACACAGCAGATTGACTGGGAGTTCTCAAGTGCACGTTCTACAGTGGATGGCTGCCTGCAACGATTCATGGTCACGGCTGACCCGTGGGCCATGCCCCCGGCCCTCTTTCTTTCGGGGGATTTGACGTACCTGCCAGCAGGACGCACATGACATAAAGGCACATAGCAATCAGAACAAACTTCCCCGTAGCTCAATTGGTAGAGTGACTTATTCCGGAATGAGGGGATCCGGGTTCGAATCCTGGCGTGGACAGAAATGACGGAGAAATTTACTTCGTTATAAGATTCAGAAATTAGCTCCATACAGAAATACAAACTACCAGGTAAATTTTTAACTGACTATTTACTTACTGCTGTTGTATCAAACTTCTCCATTTACAGCAATCTCAACACACAACTCGGGCTTCACTGACATCCATCACACGACGTACACAAGACCTTCTATACTTCATAATCTTTTTCTCATGCAGACACTCCTGAATCTGATCCTCACATGACTTCCTTGGCCTTCCTCTGCCTTTCCTTCCTGCAACTTCGGCTAAAAAAATTTCTTAGTGAGGATTTCATCACTCATTCTTTCAACATGGCCAAACCACCGAAGCATATTAGTCTCCATCTTGCTAACAACATTTTGTTTCACATTACACAACTGCAACACATCTTCATTCCTCACACGCTCAGAACGTGTCTTGCCACAAACCCCCGTAATTAACGCATTTTTCCAGCACACAAAAGACTCCTATGTTTTTTCTATAGTACCCAGGTTTCACTGCCATACATCAGAAAAGGGACAATTACTTTCTCATGCGCAGCCATGCGGGACTCTCTTAAGAACCCATCATTCCTGTGAAAAGCTCCCAAAGCCGCTAATACTTTCATTGAAGAATTCACTCGCCTACTAATTTCACCATCCAATTTCTTCTCTCTGTCAAACTGGATGGGGAAATTAGTACGCAATTGTTCGAAACGATCGACGACCGAGTATTACAGTGATAACAGAAACGGTAAATATGGTGAGATCATTAGGCAAATTTCACATGAAAACATGATAAAGGTTTGTGCCAAGATGGTTTCGAAGCTTCTCACGCCTGAACAAAAAAGAAAATCGCAAGCGAATTTGTGCTGATATTCTAGGGCAAATAGAGGCGAACCCCAACCTTTTAGAAAGTGTTGTGATGAGACATGGTTCTTCCAATACGACCCTGAAGTAATGTAGTAGATGCATTGGAAAACCTCAACATCACAAAGGATGAAGAAAGTACAGCGATGCGAGTCCAAGTTCGAGACCATGTTAATTTGCTTTCTTTGGCATTAAGGGTGAAATTTTGGCAGAGTGAGTTTCCGATAGAGCAACAGTGAACCAGCATTACTTCAAACAGGTGAAAATCCTTCAAATACGTGACGTCAGTAAATAAATAATTATATCGCTCTTTCCACGTTCTAGACAATCCACGGTGCTATGTGTATTTTTTTCCACCGTGGTGTAATGCTTAACGCGCTCGGCTAGATATCGAGAGATCTGTGGTTCGATTCCACGGCGGCGGCTGAAAACAATTTTTCGGTTGCTATGTGTTTCTAGAACGTGCAAAGAACGATATAATTATTTATTTACTGACGCCACGTATTTGGAGGATTTTCACCTTGGATCTCGCCCTTTGGATTTAATTGCTATAATATATATAGCCAGTGCCGCTGTTAATGCCCACCAGATGGAGACGTCTCAGTAGCTGAGCCCATCTTACGTATTTATGATGTCAGAAGCTGACTTAAAAATACACATAGCACCGTGGATTGTTGGCCACCGTGGTGTAAAGCCTAACGCGCTCGGCTAGATATCGAGAGATCCGTGGTTGGATACCACGGCGGCGGCTGAAAACAATTTTTCGGTTGCTATGTGTTTCTAGAACGTGGAAAGAGCGATATAATTATTTATTTACTGACGCCACGTATTTGGAGGATTTTCACCTTGGATCTCGCCCTTTGGATTTAATTGCTATAATATATATAGCCAGTGCCGCTGTTAATGCCCACCAGATGGAGACGTCTCAGTAGCTGAGCCCATCTTACGTATTTATGATGTCAGAAGCTGACTTAAAAATACACATAGCACCGTGGATTGTTGGCCACCGTGGTGTAAAGCCTAACGCGCTCGGCTAGATATCGAGAGATCCGTGGTTGGATACCACGGCGGCGGCTGAAAACAATTTTTCGGTTGCTATGTGTTTCTAGAACGTGGAAAGAGCGATATAATTATTTATTTACTGACGCCACGTATTTGGAGGATTTTCACCTTGGATCTCGCCCTTTGGATTTAATTGCTATAATATATATAGCCAGTGCCGCTGTTAATGCCCACCAGATGGAGACGTCTCAGTAGCTGAGCCCATCTTACGTATTTATGATGTCAGAAGCTGACTTAAAAATACACATAGCACCGTGGATTGTTGGCCACCGTGGTGTAAAGCCTAACGCGCTCGGCTAGATATCGAGAGATCCGTGGTTCGATTCCACGGCGGCGGCTGAAAACAATTTTTCGGTTGCTATGTGTTTCTAGAACGTGGAAAGAGCGATATAATTATTTATTTACTGACGCCACGTATTTGGAGGATTTTCACCTTGGATCTCGCCCTTTGGATTTAATTGCTATAATATATATAGCCAGTGCCGCTGTTAATGCCCACCAGATGGAGACGTCTCAGTAGCTGAGCCCATCTTACGTATTTATGATGTCAGAAGCTGACTTAAAAATACACATAGCACCGTGGATTGTTGGCCACCGTGGTGTAAAGCCTAACGCGCTCGGCTAGATATCGAGAGATCCGTGGTTGGATACCACGGCGGCGGCTGAAAACAATTTTTCGGTTGCTATGTGTTTCTAGAACGTGGAAAGAGCGATATAATTATTTATTTACTGACGCCACGTATTTGGAGGATTTTCACCTTGGATCTCGCCCTTTGGATTTAATTGCTATAATATATATAGCCAGTGCCGCTGTTAATGCCCACCAGATGGAGACGTCTCAGTAGCTGAGCCCATCTTACGTATTTATGATGTCAGAAGCTGACTTAAAAATACACATAGCACCGTGGATTGTTGGCCACCGTGGTGTAAAGCCTAACGCGCTCGGCTAGATATCGAGAGATCCGTGGTTCGATTCCACGGCGGCGGCTGAAAACAATTTTTCGGTTGCTATGTGTTTCTAGAACGTGGAAAGAGCGATATAATTATTTATTTACTGACGCCACGTATTTGGAGGATTTTCACCTTGGATCTCGCTCCTTTGGATTTAATTGCTATAATATATATAGCCAGTGCCGCTGTTAATGCCCACCAGATGGAGACGTCTCAGTAGCTGAGCCCATCTTACGTATTTATGATGTCAGAAGCTGACTTAAAAATACACATAGCACCGTGGATTGTTGGCCACCGTGGTGTAAAGCCTAACGCGCTCGGCTAGATATCGAGAGATCCGTGGTTGGATACCACGGCGGCGGCTGAAAACAATTTTTCGGTTGCTATGTGTTTCTAGAACGTGGAAAGAGCGATATAATTATTTATTTACTGACGCCACGTATTTGGAGGATTTTCACCTTGGATCTCGCCCTTTGGATTTAATTGCTATAATATATATAGCCAGTGCCGCTGTTAATGCCCACCAGATGGAGACGTCTCAGTAGCTGAGCCCATCTTACGTATTTATGATGTCAGAAGCTGACTTAAAAATACACATAGCACCGTGGATTGTTGGCCACCGTGGTGTAAAGCCTAACGCGCTCGGCTAGATATCGAGAGATCCGTGGTTGGATACCACGGCGGCGGCTGAAAACAATTTTTCGGTTGCTATGTGTTTCTAGAACGTGGAAAGAGCGATATAATTATTTATTTACTGACGCCACGTATTTGGAGGATTTTCACCTTGGATCTCGCCCTTTGGATTTAATTGCTATAATATATATAGCCAGTGCCGCTGTTAATGCCCACCAGATGGAGACGTCTCAGTAGCTGAGCCCATCTTACGTATTTATGATGTCAGAAGCTGACTTAAAAATACACATAGCACCGTGGATTGTTGGCCACCGTGGTGTAAAGCCTAACGCGCTCGGCTAGATATCGAGAGATCCGTGGTTCGATTCCACGGCGGCGGCTGAAAACAATTTTTCGGTTGCTATGTGTTTCTAGAACGTGGAAAGAGCGATATAATTATTTATTTACTGACGCCACGTATTTGGAGGATTTTCACCTTGGATCTCGCCCTTTGGATTTAATTGCTATAATATATATAGCCAGTGCCGCTGTTAATGCCCACCAGATGGAGACGTCTCAGTAGCTGAGCCCATCTTACGTATTTATGATGTCAGAAGCTGACTTAAAAATACACATAGCACCGTGGATTGTTGGCCACCGTGGTGTAAAGCCTAACGCGCTCGGCTAGATATCGAGAGATCCGTGGTTGGATACCACGGCGGCGGCTGAAAACAATTTTTCGGTTGCTATGTGTTTCTAGAACGTGGAAAGAGCGATATAATTATTTATTTACTGACGCCACGTATTTGGAGGATTTTCACCTTGGATCTCGCCCTTTGGATTTAATTGCTATAATATATATAGCCAGTGCCGCTGTTAATGCCCACCAGATGGAGACGTCTCAGTAGCTGAGCCCATCTTACGTATTTATGATGTCAGAAGCTGACTTAAAAATACACATAGCACCGTGGATTGTTGGCCACCGTGGTGTAAAGCCTAACGCGCTCGGCTAGATATCGAGAGATCCGTGGTTGGATACCACGGCGGCGGCTGAAAACAATTTTTCGGTTGCTATGTGTTTCTAGAACGTGGAAAGAGCGATATAATTATTTATTTACTGACGCCACGTATTTGGAGGATTTTCACCTTGGATCTCGCCCTTTGGATTTAATTGCTATAATATATATAGCCAGTGCCGCTGTTAATGCCCACCAGATGGAGACGTCTCAGTAGCTGAGCCCATCTTACGTATTTATGATGTCAGAAGCTGACTTAAAAATACACATAGCACCGTGGATTGTTGGCCACCGTGGTGTAAAGCCTAACGCGCTCGGCTAGATATCGAGAGATCCGTGGTTGGATACCACGGCGGCGGCTGAAAACAATTTTTCGGTTGCTATGTGTTTCTAGAACGTGGAAAGAGCGATATAATTATTTATTTACTGACGCCACGTATTTGGAGGATTTTCACCTTGGATCTCGCCCTTTGGATTTAATTGCTATAATATATATAGCCAGTGCCGCTGTTAATGCCCACCAGATGGAGACGTCTCAGTAGCTGAGCCCATCTTACGTATTTATGATGTCAGAAGCTGACTTAAAAATACACATAGCACCGTGGATTGTTGGCCACCGTGGTGTAAAGCCTAACGCGCTCGGCTAGATATCGAGAGATCCGTGGTTGGATACCACGGCGGCGGCTGAAAACAATTTTTCGGTTGCTATGTGTTTCTAGAACGTGGAAAGAGCGATATAATTATTTATTTACTGACGCCATGTATTTGGAGGATTTTCACCTTGGATCTCGCCCTTTGGATTTAATTGCTATAATATATATAGCCAGTGCCGCTGTTAATGCCCACCAGATGGAGACGTCTCAGTAGCTGAGCCCATCTTACGTATTTATGATGTCAGAAGCTGACTTAAAAATACACATAGCACCGTGGATTGTTGGCCACCGTGGTGTAAAGCCTAACGCGCTCGGCTAGATATCGAGAGATCCGTGGTTCGATTCTACGGCGTGGCGGCTGAAAACAATTTTTCGGTTGCTATGTGTTTCTAGAACGTGGAAAGAGCGATATAATTATTTATTTACTGACGCCACGTATTTGGAGGATTTTCACCTTGGATCTCGCCCTTTGGATTTAATTGCTATAATATATATAGCCAGTGCCGCTGTTAATGCCCACCAGATGGAGACGTCTCAGTAGCTGAGCCCATCTTACGTATTTATGATGTCAGAAGCTGACTTAAAAATACACATAGCACCGTGGATTGTTGGCCACCGTGGTGTAAAGCCTAACGCGCTCGGCTAGATATCGAGAGATCCGTGGTTCGATTCTACGGCGGCGGCTGAAAACAATTTTTCGGTTGCTATGTGTTTCTAGAACGTGGAAAGAGCGATATAATTATTTATTTACTGACGCCACGTATTTGGAGGATTTTCACCTTGGATCTCGCCCTTTGGATTTAATTGCTGTAATATATATAGCCAGTGCCGCTGTTAATGCCCACCAGATGGAGACGTCTCAGTAGCTGAGCCCATCTTACGTATTTATGATGTCAGAAGCTGACTTAAAAATACACATAGCACCGTGGATTGTTGGCCACCGTGGTGTAAAGCCTAACGCGCTCGGCTAGATATCGAGAGATCCGTGGTTGGATACCACGGCGGCGGCTGAAAACAATTTTTCAGTTGCTATGTGTTTCTAGAACGTGGAAAGAGCAATATAATTAGTTAATTACTTCAAACAGGTGCTGGTCAATTTGAGAGAACGAATCAGAAGAAAGTGGTCAGAGCAGTAGAAAAATGGCTTCGTTCTTCACTAGTACAATGCGCTAGCTGATTCAGCGTTTTCAGTGAAGTGGTTTTTAGCTGAGAAGCGCATCACAGTGCTTGAATATCTTCCCTACTCGCCAGATTTTGTCTCAAGCGTAATTCTTTTCGTTTCCGTACTGTCAACTCTGTATTGAAGGAGACCCGTTTTCAGTCACTGTGGCGAAGAAGAGGACGACCAAACTCCTCTAAGGTATCACACCAGATGCGTTACAGCTCTGCTTTGTCCAGTGGGAGAACAGAATGCAGCAATGTGTTGATACGAAAGGGAAACACACTGAAAGTGATGCGAGTTAAATATACAAGTTTCCCATTTGTCTAAACTTACAGCGCCACTGCTGTTTTTTAATGTTCATACCTCCTATCTAACCTAAGGCTGACTAATCGCTCTCTGTGTTCAGCTATGAAAGAATAAGGTCGAAACATTTTGCGTTTTGTGTGTGTCCCCGGTGATCTACATAGGATAAGCTGTAGGCTCGCCGCGGGCTTTTAAAACACCACCAGTCCAACTTGAAATAGACTTACACAGGTCTTGTACATACTGTGACGTACCTGCCAGCAGGACGCACACGACATAAAGGCAGATAGGAATCAGAATAATCGTCTGCGTAGCTCAGTTGGTAGAGCGACTTGTTCCGGAATAAGCGGCCTCGGGTTCGAATCCCGGCGTAGACCAAAAATGACGGAGAAATTTACTTCGTTATAATACGATAATGGAATTAGAACCACCTAATTCCAAGTGACGTTACATCATCCTTCTGCTCCGGGGCCGATTGCTTTCCCAATTAAGCTACGCCGGCTAGGGCTTATCACTGCTACTTGCCGACTTGACATGTGCGTTACCTCTGTAGTATGTCAAATCATCCTTCTGCTCCAAAGCCGAATGCTTCTCCAATTAAGATACACCGGCAAGGGCTTATCACTGCTACTTGCAGTCATGTGCGTCACCGCTGTAGTATGGCCCATCATCCTTCTGCTCTGGAGCCGAATGCTTTCCAAATTAAGCTACGCCGGTGAAGGCTTATCATTGCTACTTGCTGTCTTGACATGTGTGTCACCTCTGTAGTACGTCACATTATCCTTCTGTTCCGGAGCCGAATGCTTTTCAAATTAAGTTACGCCGGCGAGGGCTTATCACTGCTACTTGCGGTCTTGACATGTGCGTCACCTCTGTTGTATGTCCCATCATCCTTATGTTCCGGAGCCGAATGTTTTCCCAATTAAGCTACGCCGACAAGGATTTGTCACTGCTACTTGCAGCCTTGACATGTGCGTCACCTCTGTAGTACGTCACATCATTCTGTTGCTCCAGAGCCGAATGCTTTCCCATCTAAGCTACGCCGGCAAGGGCATATCAATGCTACTTGCCGTTTAGACACGAGCGTCATCTCTGTAGTACGTCACATCATTGTTCTGCTCCGGAGCCGAATGCTTTCCAAATTAAGTTACGCCGGCGAGGGCTTTTCACTGCTACTTGCAGTCTTGACATGTGCGTCACCTTTGTAGTATGTAAAATCATCCTTCTGCTCCGGAGCCGGATGATTTCTCAATTAAGCTACGCCGGCTAGGGCTTAATACTGCTACCTGCCGTCTTGAAATGTGCGTCACCTCTGCAATACGTCACACTATCCTTCTGCTCCGGAGCCAAATGCTTTCCCAATTTAGCTGCGCTGGCAAGGGCTTATCACTGGTACTTTCTGTCTTGTCATGTTCGTCACCTCTGAGGTAAGTACGTAACAAATACTGCGTCTTAAACGTTCTACCCGGACAGCGGTAGGTACAATTCAACTAGTAAATAAATACAGTGAAATCTCGGTTATACATTTTTGGAATGGATGGCCTTAAAAACATATGAATGAAATGTTAAATACTATTGTAAAACTTATGCTTTAAAGGAGTATAAGATGTTCCTCAACAATTAGTTGTTAAAAGTAGAGTCGACAGCGAAAGAGAAAAAGGCGTTCAAAATTACCATATACGCATTTATCGCATTGAAAATATCATGAAGCCTATGAAAATCAAACTTCTCTGTTGACGGCTTAGTCAGTTTTTAAAAATCTTGATTCGACATGAGTCATTTCGAACGTTTTGCACACTGCAGGTTATCTCTTAAAAAACGAATTTATTTCACGACATACCTTTACAGTCCTTGGAAGCAATCTCCATGTTTCTTTATGACAGCGTTCCAACGCTTGGGCAAGTCTTGTATTCTAGTCAGGACACCTCCATTATTGAGGCGTCTGATTACTCGAGTCACCTCATTACCCTGGTAGAAACATCCTGAATCGTACTGAACCGTTTCCCGCGGAGTGGCTTCTTCAGTTTTGGGAACAAGTAATTGTCTGGTGGGCTCATGCCAGAACTGTCTTGTATTCCAGTCAGGACACCTCCATTGTTAAGGCGTTGGATTACTCGGGTCACCTCATTACCAGGTAGAAACATCCTGAATCGTACTGAACCGTGTCCCGCGGAGTGGCTTCTTCAGTTTTGGGAACAAGTAATTGTCTGGTGGGCTCATGCCAGAACTGTCTTGTATTCCAGTCAGGACACCTCCATTGTTAAGTCGTTGGATTACTCGGGTCACCTCATTACCAGGTAGAAACATCCTGAATCGTACTGAACCGTGTCCCGCGGAGTGGCTTCTTCAGTTTTGGGAACAAGTAATTGTCTGGTGGGCTCATGCCAGAACTGTCTTGTATTCCAGTCAGCACACCTCCATTGTTAAGGCGTTAGATTACTCGGGTCACCTCATTACCAGGTGGAAACATCCTGAATCGTACTGAACCGTTTCCCGCGGAGTGACTTCTTCAGTTTTGGGAACAAGTAATTGTCTGGTGGGCTCATGCCAGAACTGTCTTGTATTCCAGTCAGGACACCTCCATTGTTAAGGCGTTGGATTACTCGGGTCACCTCATTACCAGGTAGAAACATCCTGAATCGTACTGAACCGTGTCCCGCGGAGTGGTTTAATCAGTTTTGGGAACAAGTAATTGTCTGGTGGGCTCATGCCAGAACTGTCTTGTATTCCAGTCAGCACACCTCCATTGTTAAGGCGTTAGATTACTCGGGTCACCTCATTACCAGGTGGAAACATCCTGAATCGTACTGAACCGTTTCCCGCGGAGTGACTTCTTCAGTTTTGGGAACAAGTAATTGTCTGGTGGGCTCATACCAGAACTGTCTTGTATTCCAGTCAGGACACCTCCATTGTTAAGGCGTTGGATTACTCGGGTCACCTCATTACCAGGTAGAAACATCCTGAATCGTACTGAACCGTGTCCCGCGGAGTGACTTCTTCAGTTTTGGGAACAAGTAATTGTCTGGTGGGCTCATGCCAGAACTGTCTTGTATTCCAGTCAGCACACCTCCATTGTTAAGGCGTTGGATTACTCGGGTCACCTCATTACCAGGTAGAAACATCCTGAATCGTACTGAACCGTTTCCCGCGGAGTGACTTCTTCAGTTTTGGGAACAAGTAATTGTCTGGTGGGCTCATGCCAGAACTGTCTTGTATTCCAGTCAGGACACCTCCATTGTTAAGGCGTTGGATTACTCGGGTCACCTCATTACCAGGTAGAAACATCCTGAATCGTACTGAACCGTGTCCCGAGGAGTGGCTTCTTCAGTTTTGGGAACAAGTAATTGTCTGGTGGGCTCATGCCAGAACTGTCTTGTATTCCAGTCAGGACACCTCCATTGTTAAGTCGTTGGACTCGGGTCATCTCTTTACCAGGTAGAAACATCCTGAATCGTACTAAACCGTTTCCCGCGGAGGGGCTTCTGCAATTTTGGGAACAAGTAATTGTCTGGTGATCCCATCCATACTTTTCCAGAATGTGTCTCTTATACCGTACGCGCAACATGTGGCCTCACGTTGTCCTGCAAAATGATGACACCAGCTTTGAGCATATCGGACCTTCTTCGGCGAATCTTTGGGCAGATAGCATTTGACAGAAACCTTCTGTAGTATTCCGCTGTTACAGTGGTTCCCTCAGGCACTCTGTCTGTTGCTATCCCTCCAACCTTGTCATAGGCCATAATCATCATCAGCTTAACCTTCGATTGTTGGCGGCTGACTTTTTCTGGAGAAGTGATTCTGGATGTTTCCACTGAGCTGACTGAGATTTCAGTTCGGGCTCAAAATCTCGTGTCCAGGTTTCTTCCATAAGGTGCGTCGTATAAATATAGAGACAGTTGACTTTGCGCCGTGAACGCAAAGTGAATATAGGTAAGAGGCTGAAGTGGTACCTAATTAGACATAACCCTACAACAAACGTTTCGATCCGTCCAGATGACCGGATTGTGTGAAAAGACCACCACAAAGTGAAATAATGTAATTTTAGGTGTCTCATAAATATAAAGACAACTATGTAAAGTAGCCACACGTAAATAAGATGTACAAATTAGCATGTTGTACGCACGCGCATTGGCCGTAATTCGGTCCAGCCTGCAAAAGACAGCGTCAGACATTCATTTGCCAAAAATACTACGCAACAGTCAACTTTCTGGTGAGGAGGTGCAGAAGATTTGGAGACTGAGCAAATGGATTGCCTGTAGCGAAAATTTGTAAAGCCATGGGGAGGAGTAGGGCAGTCATTTATAAGACTATATCGAAACGCGGTGCGTTAACTGCCAGAAAACGGCCTGGAAGACCTCGAATAACATCCAAACGAGATGATCGTGCCATCATGCGTTTACTTTCATCTCAAAGGTTATCACTACGTCAAGTTTCTCGGACTGTTGGTGTCACGGTCTCAAAGGACACAGTTTATCGACGAATCAAGGAGAGTCGTAACATTGTGCTCCGTAAAATGCGCCGTCTGCCACACCTCACGCGGCGCCACAAGGAAGCTAGATTGTTATGGGCAAGCAGCCACATGCACTGAAAGGACGAGTGGATCACAACTATTTTCTCCGATGAGAAAAAGTTCAACCTGGACGACCCTGACGGTTGGAACTGCAAGTAGCATGATTTACGACGCGATCACGCACCTTCTTCAGCAGTCAGAAAGGAGGGGGATCTGTGATGATCTGGGGAGCTTATGCGTTCAATGGGACAACGGATATCGGTTTTCTGCAAGGCAGGCAAAACTCCGAAACGTATCAGGACATACTCAGATGCAACCTTATACCGTTTGCCGAAACTCTAGCGGGTGTTGATTACTGTTCCAGCAAGACAATGCCTCTATCCATTGGTCTGCATCAACGAAAAGCTGGTTTAACACTCATCATGTGACCGTAATTGATTGGCTAGCACTCAGTCCAGATCTGAACCCTATCGAGAACATCTGGGGTATCCTAGCTCGTGATGTGTATGCGAATGGACGGCAGTTCTCAAGTGTGGTGGCATTGAAAGAGCAGATTGAACGAAGCTAGTACGCGCTCCGTCCAGAACGCTTACTTCACTTGGTGGACAGCATGCCCAATCGGGTTTTCAGTGATATTTGGAACAACGACTCCACTATTCGAACCGGAGGTGCTCATAACTAGTAAGTCTTTACATTTTTGAGACAGCGTATTTCTGTTTTTTTCTTGTACTTGGCGTTGGAATTGTTATGTTTCCGTCAAACTATTATGCAGCTGCGCGTCCTATGCTATTTTTGCTATAAATATGAGGTGTACATTTCAGCTCGTTGTTGTTTCTTTTTTATTCGAGAATTTGTTCTGTCTCTATATTTCTGCGACGCACTATAGCAACAATTCTGTTCGAAAATTACTCGCTTTCTGACTCGTACCACTGAAGTAATTTTTCTTCGATCCGTTTGCGAACTGTTTGCTGCTCTTCACTCAGATTATGCGGAAACCATTTTGCAGCCACTTTTTCTCTTCTGTACATTTTCAGTTAGGATTCCGAAAACCGGAGCGGTAGACATGTTTGCTTCATATGCAATCTCTTCACACGTTTTCCGTCGATCTTCTTCCAAAGTGCTGTTGACGATGACCACAGAAGTGTCGTCCGTTGCGTTTGATGACCGGCCGCTTTTTGGGTCGTCTTCGATTCTTTCCTGATCTTGGCGGAAACGAGAAGACCACCGTGACACTCTGCTACGTACGATCCTCTACACTAACCCTACAAACTCCATCCAAAGCTTTATGAATTTCAATAGGGGTCAATTTTAATGTACACTGGCGTGCAAAAATTAGGGACGAGATGGTATTTCGAATGTAACGTCGTGCAGATGTGCTCCACATCGACTCAAATCATACCATAAGATCCCCAAGATGTAAGAATATGGGACAAGTGAGCAAAACCGGTCAAACAAGGAATCCAAAGGATACAAAGGCACTTTATTGAAAAGGTAGCTTCGAGCACAACTGGACGGAAGACAGAAATGTCCATGGGACAGGCGGCTGCCAAGAAAAATCCAGTCTTTAGTAGAGGATATGATCACTCCTGACTGCGTTACAGGATTTACAACGTCTGTCCATGCTAAGGACGAGGTTGTCAAGGAGCTGTTGAGGCATCGCGGCCCATTTCTCTTGTAGCGCCAATCGCAGGTGCGGAATCGTTGCTGGCGGTTGGTGACGTGCTGCCAAGCGTCTCCCGAGAAGATCCCACACGTGTTCGATTGGATTTAGGTCCGAGGACCTTGCTGGCCAATCCATGCGTTGAATATCTTCACTCTCCAACAGCTCTGCGACAGCCACTGTACGTTGAGGTGAAGCATTGTCGTCCATGAAGAGGAACTCAGGACCCACAGCACCTCTAAACAGACGCACGTGAGGCAGGAGAACCTCGGTGCAATAGCGGACACCAGTGACTGAACCTGCTTGGTGCCGCCCCGGTGGCGCAGTGGTCTAAGTGATGGCCTCTGATAATTCGTCCGAAAGGGGTCCGGGTTCGAATGCCGGTGAGGCATGGATGTTGTGTTTGTCTTACGGCACTGGCTCTTTCCCTTCCCTGGAACCAGTGACTCTAAATTAGGAACGGGCGACTGCTAATAGCCCATTGAGTTGCTCACGATGGTCGTTAAACCTCCAATCAAAAAAAAAAAAAGAACCTCCTTGGAAGATGTGAAGGTCAGCACGGCTACCAAGTATGATACCGCCCAAACGAGAACTCCGCCACCTCCAAACTGGTCTCTTTCGATGATGTTGGAAGTATGATTCCGTGTTCCCTGCTCTCTCCAGATGGGTATACATCCAGAATCGCTTGTCAGACTAAATCGGCTCTCATTCGTAACGAGAACTCGAGCCCATTGCTGATGTGTCCAATTCTTGTGTTCATGGCACCACAGAAACCGCCGTCTCCGATGAGCAGGCGTTAATCGCACACACCGTACTGGTCGTCGTGCAAATAGACCACCTTTGTGCAGCCTCTTGGCCACGGTAAAACGCGATAACGGACTTCCAGTTGTCTGTTGCATCTGCCTTGCGATTTCTCCCGCTGTCTGCTGTCTGTCTTTTCTCGCCTGTAGGAAAATATACCGGTCGTCCGCCGCCGTGGTTGCTCGTGGACGACCACTGCTAAACTCTCGGACAGCTGTTCCTGTCGTTTGAAATGCTCTCCCAGCTCGTGAAACGATGCTGTGAGCGATCCCGAACTCCTCGGCCACACAAGTCGCACTTCGACCTTCTTCCAACTTCCCAATGACACGACCTCAGGTAAAGTCATCCAGATGTCGTCTAGTGGATTGCCTGTTAGCCTTATCACACGGTGGCAGCAACTCGACGTCGTTCAAACCGATGTACACCGTGCAATAGCTTTCACCGAATTGCTGAGCGTACACCGCCTATGTGCTTTATACCCTTCCGACACTCCCCCGCTACATCATGCCGCATGCCCTACCGTACCGGAGCCTAGTCTATCTCTTGAGTAGTCTTTCGGTCCGTTCTGCCTGCTCGTTCCGCTGTTGTGCTAATTTCTCATTTTCGTCCTTAATTTTTGCACACCAGTGTAGTATCGCTGATCGCTGCGAGAGATCTGACCTGACTCACTCTCTTGCTCCATTTCTAGACAGAATTTTTCAGAACAGGAACAAATTAGTCAACAAACGTGGACACAACTTTGTATACTGAAGTCTGACTCACAACCGGCGCAACGATTGGAGCGATTGCATCATCCTACGGGCAGCGCCTGCGCAGTGCGCAAAACTTTTGAAATGACCTACGGAGATTATGTGAATACCTCACAACTAAGAATCTGTATCCGGTACGGAACTCATCAATTAACAGCATGTTTGTTTTCTGCGGCTCCTGAGTGCATGAATTTGAAACCACAATGTTGAATATTGAGGATGCCGTCTTTGGTGAATCCCCAGCATTGAGCGGGGCTCCAAGAAGCAACCTGCCAACTTGGCTTGGCAGTTAGCGTGTGTGAGTCTGGAGGAATTCGAGGCCGCTGTGGTGTAGCGAAAGCATATCCGGCGCGTAACTGGAAGACGCTGGGTTTGACTCCCGGTGGCGGCCAATGAGAATTTTTCCGTGACTCACTTATAAACGTGGAAAGAGCGAAGATCTTTGTTTCATATTGAGGATACATTTAGGCTTATGTCCTACTACGGCACCAAATAGGGCTCCACAAAGTTACGTCTCAGAGATTTATCAATTTTAAATAGCGCATATGTGTGTGCCATTCATGAAATGGCAAACAAATTTCACATTAAAACGGAAAGTAAACAGCATACTCTTCTGTTATGGCATCAGGGTTCTACTTTGGCTCCATCAAGAAGGAACACAACAACGCTCTCTCAATTCGCTCAAAGTCATTGCATACCGGCTTACGTATAAAATAATCAAAGAACCGCACACTGTTAAAACTTGGTACTTAGAAATAAGCAAAATGTACTCATTTTGTGTACATTCTTGGCTTATAATAGCTCCGAGTACTTGTGTCTCATTTTTGGAAAAGACACGTATTCATTTTTCAATACATACAGGAAATCAATTGTGAGTATATCTGGTATTTCTAATTTGAAATATACGTACTCAAAAAAAGGTGTCAGCCCACCTTTGGCGTTAATGCATGCACTGACC
Source organism: Macrothele yani (assembly GCA_039090855.1). Lineage (NCBI taxonomy): Eukaryota > Metazoa > Arthropoda > Arachnida > Araneae > Macrothelidae > Macrothele > Macrothele yani. The sequence continues at coordinate 9,787,659 of CM077022.1, read as the reverse complement.
CTTCGAGACATGCTTTCGACAAGGTTTTGGAACACCGCGATAGCCATGCACTTCCATTCAGTACATAATGCTGCCGCTAACTGTTGCTTAGTAGTAGGCCTTGGATCTAAACTTCTTATGCGGCGCTCAGATATTAAGATCAGGACTCTGTGCTGGCCAGTCCACGCACGATACGGAATTATCGTCAAGCCATACCGTAACAGTCTTTACTTTATGGCTCGGTGCATTATCCTGCTGGTACTAAAAAGGCTCGGTTCCATAAAATTGCCACAGAGTTCGTAGGGCATAATTGTCCAGAATATCGAAGTGGAAGTGCTGGTTAACAAGTTTGTCCACGTTAACCAATGGACCGGGATCATACCACGAAAAACACTCCCACACGAGTACACTGCCCGCTCCAAACTTGACCGTAGGAAGAGTACCCTGTGGTAATTAGCGTTCACCCGGCTGCCGTCATACCCACACACGGCCATCAAACGGATGGATCGTATATCTGGATTCGTCAGTCCATAGGACTCGTTTCTATTGATCTGCTGACCACGATACCACCTGTCCACCATGCTAAACAAGGAGTAGCATTCCAAGTCAAAATGAAAGGCTTATGAGCAGCCGCATGACCACGGTAACCCATGGAATGAAGTTCTCTGAGAATGGTACGTGTACATACCTAGGTTCCGGCATTTTTACTCACCTGTTAACTGAGGTCTTGTGCAATACTCCGTCGATTAGCTGTAACGTCTCTCATGAGGCTTCGACGTCCTCTATCACTGTTTTTTTTTTTTTTTTTTTGGACTGCCGGTATGTTTTTCTGCTTCAGGTACGCCATGTGTCTTCCAATTATTCAGTACATCCAAAACTTGGGTATGTTCAAACGCCTCTCGGTTTCTCTTACGGACAACCCACTAATATAACATCCAACAATCTTTCCTTTCTTAAAGTCAGTGCTCTCCCGCTGCGACGTTTTCACTCAACCTCACAGTGTGATATGATCGCGGTCAGCTGCATGCTTGTTTTTATACCGTTAGCAGCTGTACCGCGCATCTTAACAACGCAGCGGATCCGTTCATTTGCTTTTGAAGGGTGTCCGATGGCTTTTTTCAATATAGTGTATGTGCTGTAGCTTCATTTAGTTTATGTGCCCTTTTGGGCTGGACACAGAAACTGAAGGAAGTTGGAGCGAATCTAGCGATTCTGACAGAAGAGTTGGTAAGTGAGAGACAGCACGCTAGATGGCGCCACTGTACGATTTTGCACGTAGATGGCAGAGAGAACTTAGTGGGGGAGGGGGCTTAGGAATGAACACCTTTATATGTAACCGGGGCATTTCTACCCGGGGACAGTCACTTAACGTGCTCGTCCGACATTCAGCGATTGTTAGAAATTCTCACCACCACTGTGAGTCTCCAGGTTCAAGCCTATCAGGAGAGGTTTGAACTTTTGGGGTCCCTCCATCAATAGTCTGAATCTCTAACCACTAAGCCATCCGCGGCTCGATTTCAAATTTGGAATGCGTATACTTCTTACACACGCATTTATTCATAGAATCAACTGAAAGTATATTATTCGATGGCACATCTGGAATAATAGACATACTCATTGTCACATGTCGGGCAAATGGACCGCACAATTTTCTGACAAATATAGTGATTAAGCGACAATATATTATTTATGAAATTGACCTAAATATAGTTAATGTAAAAACGTACACAAAGATACTTTATGCATAATTAAATTACTTGTGATCAGTGACTTTGTTGTACTAATTATTTATGTGTGTCACTTAACCCATTTATTAAACAATTTCAATTCAAATCTATAATATCTAAAATGAAGTAATACGAGATTATATTTATATTTATTGACGCAGTTATTTGTAAGTACGTACGGTTACTTATATTTGAGCATGTCATGTACTCATTTACGATACGATTGTACTTAAAAAGAAACGAGTAGGTTCAGGTGTTCAGTTTTAAGTAGATTTTTTTTAACAGTGTGTATTTTTGATAATCTGTGATTCAAATTTTAACGTACAGTCTCAAAAAGCGTATAAATTAATTACGTATAACCGAGTTAAAGTCTCTTAAATTAATTACGGTTAATTAATTACGTATAACCGAGTTAAAGTCTCTTAAATTAATTACGGTTAATAAAGTTTAATAATATCAGTTTGTCAGATTGAAGAAGAGGATATTCCACAGATAAGACCTATATATTGAATAGTATTCCCAATAGTAATGATATTTTTAGTAATAATTGTAAGTGTAGTAATGGGAAGATGAGGTAGTGTGAAGATTAAGAGTGAAAGCAGGGAGAAATTATTATTGGAAGTTGTAAAACGATGATAATGAGAATATTTTCTGTTTTTGATCCAGTTTCGGTTTTTGGTTTGTCGTTAAATTGAATAGCATTAGCGTCCTTTTTGGTAGTTATTCCTAGTGGATATTTTATTTTATGGGGTCGTGGGGGTTCAATAAATAGAATAATTAATATTAAAGTTTCAGAAATGTATAAGGAAATTTCTTTTCCTTATTTTATAGGATTAATTTATTTAAGCACGGTGTTGTTTATTTTTCTGAAAGTAAATAATATAATAAAAAAACGCGTTAGAAACTACAGTAAAACATCGTGTCTAACGCAGAATCACGAACAATGTAATTTGCTTTGTCTGAACGTTTGTCGCACTTTGGTGGCGCAGTAGAAAGGGTCGTCACCATAGCAACAACCGAGAAAGAAATTTTTTTGTGACGTCGCGCTTACCTTTTTCGTGTTGGTGTTGAGTGAATGGAAACTGCTTTCCGGATTAAATTACTAAACGTCTTCATCTTAGCAACAACTGAGAAAGAAATACAAAGGGCATTATGAAAGTAATGCCTCGTCCATCATAAGATTTTTATTTGTAGCAGCAAAAATGTGAAACTTGGTGGCAAAATACTTGGACAAATTGTTAATAATGCTAGCCTACTCAAAGTATTGTCCATCACTTTCTATACATTTCCGCCATCTTTGAACCCATTGGTAAAATCCATTTTGGTAAAATTCCTGAGGCTACAGTTTCACCCATGAGTTCACAACCAGTTTAATGTCTGTCACATCGTCGAAACTTTCCCGGCGAAGGGTGTTTTTCAAAGGACAAACAGGATGAAATCGGAGGGGGCTAAATTTGGACAGTATGGAGGTTGGGGCATCACCGTCCACCTCGTTTTGACAATAGCCTGTAAAGTCTCCAATTAGATGTGGGAACGTGCGTTATCGTGGTGTAAAACAACACAACGAAGTGGAATGGCACGTCTTTTCCTTCTGATAGCTTCGTTTAGATTCTTCAATGTCTGCACATAGTGAACACTGTTGCATCCCGGTCAAGGAAATCAGTCAAAACGACACCACGTGTGTCCCAGAAAATTGTCACCATCACTTTCCCTGCAGAACGAGTTTTCACCTTTTCCTGTCGAGGTGAAGATGTGCGGTGGGGTTTCATTGACACACGTTTTGTTTCTGTGTCATGAGAGAACACCCAGGTTTCATCCCCCGTCACAACATTAGAAAAAAACGCCTCACCCTCCCTCTCATAATAGTCCAAGATGTTCCCTCACATGTCCACCCTTTGCTCACATTGTTCACGGGTTAGGTTTCTTGGGATTCACGTTGAACAAATTTTTCTATAACCTAGATCCCTAATTAATGTTTCCATAGCACTATGATCACAATGAGTTGTATCACACACTCCTGGATGGTGACACGACGATAAGCTGTGATGAGGTCTTTCACTCGTTGCCTGTTGGCATCTGTCGCTGCAGTTGCGGGTCTTCCACTCCGTTGTTTGCCCGACACTGAACTTTCTCCCTCTCGAAACCTCTTCATCCATCTTCGGACATTACTGATGTCGATTGTGGCAGCTCCATAAACCGCCAGGAGTCTTCTGTGGATTTCTGGAGCCTCACATCCCTCTTTTTTCCAGGAATTAAATTACGGCTTGCTGCTTTTCTCTGTCATTCATGATCTTTATTTCCGATTCTGAAAAAAATGTGTTCCCACATTGGTGACATATCATAGTACTGTCGCTGCAGTTTCATTAAAATCACTTCAAATTTTCAAACGTTATTAAGGAGGAGGTATTACTTTCAGGATGGCCCTTGTATTTATGAAGACACGCTAAGTTATCGTGTTTTCGTTCAGGTGTTCAGTGAATGGTAACTCCTTCCCGAATATAATTATGTGACGTCATCACCGTAGCCCCAACTGAGAAAGAAATATTTTGCAACGTCCCGCTTAGCTTTTCGTGTTTTCGCGCAGGCGTTTCGTAAATGGAAACTGTGAATTGTGTCAGCGTGAGACGTAACAACTGTATGACGTAGGACTTTTTTTGTATTGTAATGTTCATGTAACATATTTTCATATTTGGACATCATAAACAAAAAGAATACTGGTTATTAAAGAATTACTGCACATATCTTATTGTTCCCCCGTCATTATTGGCAGGCTTTCACCTAGTTACGTATAAAAGTGGAAAACGTATAACTGAGAAATGTAAACCGCCGTTCCACAAACACTGAGAGTAAAATCACACAAAATAAGGAAATATACACTGAAGAGCAAGAATTAGAGATACCTGTCTAGTAAAGTGTAGCACCACCTTTTGCCCTGATGACGGCGGCGATTCGTCTCGGCATGTACTCGACAAGACACCGGAAGCGTTGGAAAGCCATACGGATCCACGACCCCTGAACAAGCTCCCACAGTTCACGAAGATTTCATGGAGGGAGGTCATCTCTCTCGATGGCATCCCAGATGTGCTCAATGGGATTGAGGTCAGGTGACCTAGCTGGCCAAGGAAGTGAGGTCTCGTCGGTGGAGTTTTCATTCAATTATTCGGATACAATTCGGGAGCGATGGCACGGTGCATTGTCTTTTTGCAGGAATGAGGTCCCCAGTGGGATGTTGAAGACGCACAAACGGGAGCAAATGGTCGTCCAGGATATCCCGGTGACGTTGACCTGTGAGGGACGATGTCACACGTACCAGGGGCCCCATTTCAGTCCACGTAAACAGTCCCCAAACGAGAATGCAACCCCCACCAGCTTGAAGAGTATCCTGCTGGCAAGAAGGATCCATCGCGTCATGTGGTTTGCGCCGTACTCGCATCCTGCCATCCGCATGTACCAACGTGAATCTCGACTCATCAGTCCAGGCAACATTTTTCCACATGTCTAGGGTCCAGTGGCGATGTTCCCGCGCCCATGCTAATCTTTGCACCCCGTGATGTACGATCAGCAGCGGTACCCTCGTGGGACGACGGCTTCTGTACCCCATAGCGAGGAGATGGTTCTGGATGGTGTGGATGCTTACACGTTTTTGTGCAGCAGCGTTAAATTTCCGAGTGATTTCTTACACTGTGGCCCGTCTATCCGCTGTTACAATGCGAGCTAGCCGACAATGACCCCGCTCATCCACACGCTGTTGTCCTCGGCAGTTGGCCTTTGCAGGGATTGTTTTACCGGATTCGATGTACTTACGGTGCACGCGTGACACAGTGGGTCGTGAAACTCCCAGTGACTTCCGAGATGGAGTGACCCATTCGTCGGGCCCCGACAATTTGCCCAAGATCAAATGCGCTTAAGATCCTTTGTCTTACCCATACTGCATCCGACTCTTACTGATTCCCGTCGCATCACTCCTTATATTGTCGGATCGCTGCATACGCCATGTCGTTTCCGTTTACAGGGCCGCCTACAGCGCCACATTTGCATAACGCCAGCTGTCTCTAATTCAATTGCTCTTCAGTGTAGGTACAGTAAAATATATGTTATTCTTTATCAAAGTATCTTCCCTTGGATGATATGCAAGGGTCCCATCGTTTAGTCCACTTTTCAAAGCATGTGCCGTAGGCATTTTATGGAAGCTGCTTTAGCCACCCCTTTACGGTTTAAATAACGTCAGCATCGGCGTTGAATGTTTCGCAACGAAACTTCTCCTTCATTGTTGGAAACAAGCAGAAATCGCGCTGCACGAGGTCAGGACTGTAGGCATGATTTCAATACTGCATTCTGTAGGAAACTGTTGAACACAAGCAGCCACATGTGGGCGGGAGTTATCATTGCGTAGGTTCCACTTGCCCACCAGTTCCGATGGCTTAATCGATATGTGTCGTCGCAGACGCTTCAAGACTGAAATGTAATACTCAGCATTGACAGGAATTTATGGAAGAACAGCATGCTGGTAGACTACGCCTTTATGATCAAAAAACAAAAAATTGTCATCATCACCTTCTCAGCTGATTTGGTTTGGCGGACTTTTTTCGGAGGAGGGAACCTGTGTGTTTCCAGACACTTGTCTCGCGCGCATCGTGAGGGAGTCGAAATGGTAGACCAATGTTTCATCTGCAGTTATTACTGTGTTTAGAAAGTTTGAATCCTTTGCAATCTCTTTTCTCTACTCACGACACATCTGAACTCTGGCCAACAATTGCTCTCTCGTCAAGTGATGAGGTACTTATCTGGAACACACACGATGCAGCAGTAATTTGTCGGGTAGAATGCGGAATGCCGACTATTTTTGAAATATTAGTTAACGCCGCTATGCCTTCACACGCCATTCGTCGATCTTCTTTCAGGATTGCTCAAGCAGTGTTAACAGTTACGCCCAATAACAACACTTTCAGGTCGACCAGGCCTAGGAGCGAATTCTGCCGACAAATGCCCGTTTTTGAAATCATGGTGCCATCTAAAAATCGTTGATTCACGCAAAGATTTATCTTTGTAAGCTTTTTTCATTAAATCAACTGTTTTTGGAGCCATTTTACCCAAACGATAGCAAAGGTTTATCGCACAATGCATTTCACTTCGTAACTCTGAATCACTCACCTGCGTAGCTGTATGGCGAAATGCAGACGTACCTTAAACAACTGCGCAATAACAGAACCAGAATCGTCTGCCACGGTTAATAGCTATTGCCATAGATATTTTCTTAATTCAGTTAGTCGTCCGCGGGGTTATTTTTCAAACCCTTTGCACTGTAGCCAACTCAAAAAAAAAATTACTTTCAGTTTTTATGGAACTGTCTTTGTATAACCGAAGTTCCACATTGTAAATATAAACAAAGGAGAAATGACAAATTAAAAGACAAAAAAGAAAAGTGTTTCATAGATTTTTCTCTCCTGCTCCCATATACAAAAATATTTTCATGGGGATTTTTCTCACTTACGTAATTCTGTGTGTGCATGCTTGTTAATGACACTTAATATAAACTGAATACATTACACTTTATGGTGACTTTTTTTTCTTTAAATCATTTTCCGAGTACAATTTTGCCACCGTGACGATATAAGTTTCAGCCGTGATGAAATTCGGTCGATTAATACCAAATTTGTATCTGTTTGTACGCACTCTTGTTATTGAGAGTAGACGATAATAACAGATTTCTTGGAATCGATGGAAGACAGGATTGTTGACTGATTTGGATTTTGTTTTTCAAGTTCATCATGCATGGTCTTCTGGAAGTAGACTGTTTCACTTGACAGATTTCGGTGATTTTTTTTTTTTTTTTTCATTTCAATAGGCACGTGGAACTTACTGACAAGCATGACAGCATCGCCAGGGTATTTGCATGTTTATGAAGATCGTGTCCTTCGAACAACCTGTAGTTAACATTCTTTATCATTGTTTCTGATAAATTCGCGTTTTTACTTTTTTACCGTAATGCTGATGAACTCCCGAGTACGTTTAAACAATCAGTAAAAGAAATTAAGAATAGAAAACAATTTTATTTTTCATTCCTGGAGCGCCGTTGAATATCTGTCGCGTAATTTCGTGTACACTGCCCGACCATTAATATCCTGACATTCTTCTAATGATAGTGAATTCGGTCATAGCCGCCCCGGTGGCGCAGTGGTCTAAGCGATGGTCTCTGATCATTCGTCCGAAAGGGGTCCGGGTTCGAACCCGGTGAGGCATGGATGATGTGTTTGTCTTACGGCACTGGCTCTCTCCCTTCCCTGGAACCAGTGACCTTAAATTAGGGACGGGCGCCTGCTTATAGCCCATTGAGTTGCTCACGGTGGTCGTTAAACCTTCAATCAAAAAAAAAATTCCGTCTTATGTAACACCACGTCAGACCTCTACAGTCATTTGCAAAAGTTGACCACCGGTTGGTATTGTCTGCCAATTGCATCAGCTACTGTCTGTATTACTCGTAATTTCGTGTGTACTATGCGGACACTCTACTAATAATAGTGGCCGCCACGGTGGCGCAGTGGTTTAAGCGATGGCCTCTGATCATTCGTCCGAACGGGGTCCGGGTTCGAATCCCGGTGAGGCATGGATGTTGTGTTTGTCTTACGGCACTGGCTCTCTCCCTTCCCTAGAACCAGTGACCTTAAATTAGGGACGGGCGACTGCTTATAGCCCATTGAGTTGCTCATGGTGGTCGTTAAACCTCCAATCAAAAAAATAATAATAATAGTGAATTCAGTCTTACGCAACACCACGTCAAAGACCTACAGCCATTTGCAAAAGTTTAAGACCACCTGTTGGTATTAGGAGATATCTGCCGATTTCATCAGCTACTGTCTGTATTACTTAACTTCCTGTCGGTGTTGCATCATCCTACAGCGGCAGCTGTTGACAGAGTTTGGCAAGCGTGCGAGCGTCAGTTTGCTTCTGGTTTTTATGCTGAGAGCCTTTGTACGTATTAGGTGTGCAACTTAATTCTCGGCCACAGGCACGACACGTTGACAGCAAATTATAGCAAATCGAATACGTACCTAATCAGGGAAACAATCCCCTTCGTGTTGGATACATTTCAGCCATCGGTCACGGAGCTGCCGAATGCCACTGCGGAAAAAAGAGGGCTGTTTCGAGTTGATAAAGTCATCAATACTTGTGTGGACCTTCTCGACAGAAGTGAAGTGCGTATCACTTAGGTGATGTTGCTGGGAGCAAAAGAGGTGAAAATCCGACGGCGCAGAGCCTGGAGAATACGTCGGGTGAGACAAAATCTCCCATCCCAGGTCGGTGATCGTGTTTAAAGTCGTTTTTGCGGTGTGATGACGCGCGTTATCCTGAAGCAACAGGACCGACCTTCTGCCCTTGCTGGTGTATGGTCTTTTCGCCTCCATTGCGTCACTCACACGAATGAATTGCTGACAATAACGCTCAGCATTGACCATTTTACCAGGTTTGAGCAACTCATAGTGTACGACACCGCCCTAATCACACCATATGCACAGCAAGAGCTTCCTGGCATGGATATTCGGTTTGGCGGTACTGGTGGTAGGCTGACCTAGATAAACCTACGATTGCGCCGCTTAGGATTATTTTTAGAGAATCCACTTTTCATCACAGGTCAAAATCTTGTGGAGGAAATCCTTCTTCTTGAATCTGGAGAGCAAGGACACAGCAACATCGTATCGCCCAAACTTGTTCGCAGCTGTGAGTTGGTGGGGAACCCAACGGCCCTCCTTGTGAATCCGTCCAAGCTTGTGCAAGCGCTTTGCAATGGATTGCCGTGGTACTCCAAGTTCCTGGGCGAGCTCTGACTATGTGCGACAGGGATCCGCGTCCAACTTTTGTTCCAGTTCCTCATCGTCAACTTTCTGTGGCTGTCCCGGACGTTCTGCATCATGCAGATCGAAATTTCCCGGCTTTAATAGTTGGAAACACTTCTTACACGTACTGTAGGACACAGCAGCCTCACCTAAAACAGCACAGATCATTTGCTGAGCTTCCGCGGCACTTTTTTCAGCTGAAATGTGAACAGGAGGCAGTGCCTCAAACGATGCTTCTCGAACGACATTGATTTCACCGTCACCTTTCGTCCCTTTTGTCACTACAGCTGTGAGCGGTTACGGTTGCCTGGAAAGTTGTTGGATGGCGCTGCATTCAGTCATTATCGCACACAGCTATTTGCATTTGCCGACGTTCTATGATCGCTTGCGGTTAGGGGCCGAGAATTACGTTGCACACCATATATTTGCTACATGGCAAAAAAGTGTCATTAAGTGTCACTCAGAGGGCACAAATAGTGACTTTATATCATGAAGGACACTCCAAACGTGACAAAAGCAGAAAGATGAATGTGAGCAAGACTGCTATTCATAATACGATCATGAAATATCGAGATACAGGTGAATTTAACGATTGAAAGAGAAGTGGACGTCCAAGGAAAACAACCCCACGTGATGGCAATACCATAAAGCGAATAGTTATGCGTTCTCCGAGGAGTTTGTGCAAGAAAATCAAGGCCTTTCTACGTTCAAAAGGGTCTGATATTAGTCTCAGCTCTGTTTCCCGACGTCTTATCAAAGATTTTGGATTAAAGCCTTATAAACCTGAGCTTAAACCTAGACTAACCTCTGTCATGAAAAAGGAGAAACTACAGATTGCGAAGCGCATCTATCGTGGACTGCTGAAAATTGGAGCCATGTTCTTTTTTCCGATGAATCAACCGTGCGTCAATTTGAATCACGTGAAGCACATGTTCGACGACCAAACGGCCAAAGGTTTGATGAAAAATAAACCGTTAGCACCGTGAGACATCCGCTTAGTCAGATGATATGGGGTGCTATGTCAGCTTCCGGTACTGCTTCATTATCCTCTTTGTCAACAGGCACTACAATAACTGGTCCCTTTTATGTGGAAATATTACTTGAGAAGCTGTTAACTCATATGCAAGTGCACAGATGCACAATCTTTATATGCATGATGGTGCTCTATGCCACAGATCAAAGACAGTAAAGAACTACCTGCAGAGGAAAAACATAACTCTGCTTGACTGGCCCGGTAATAGTCCCGACCTTAACCCCATCGAAAATTTGTGGACCATTTTAAAAGACAAGGTAGCAGAAAAACAGCCGTCAAATTCCCAAGCTTTGATTGACGCGATAAAGTACGTGTGGTGCAAAGACATTTCAAGTGACTACTGCAAATCTCTCATTGAGAGTATGCCACATCGTATTCTGTCCGTTATACAAAAACAAAGTTGGTCACACAAAGTACCGATTTCAGTCTTTTTGTGTTCTAAAGAATGTAAGTATTCATCTGTGGTGTCATTTTTTCAAATATCTCTGACTAGTAATTAGTTGTTTCTTTAAAAATCTTAATTTTCAATAAATTGACAGGTGGTCTTAAACTTTTGCAAGTGACTGTAACTATAAACCTGTTCGTAGGGCTGATATGAAACAGTAACATGACTGTGAATGCAAGATGCCTCGATTAACTGATTTCCAGCGCGATAATACTCATCATCATCATCATTAGTGTTCTGTCTCTTGACAAGTCCATCGGTATATCACCAAGTTCTCTTCCTCCAGTTTCCTCTGTCCCTTGCTTTCCTCCTTCATCTTTTGGTAGCCTCCTGTGCCCATTATATCATCAAGTATCATTGGTAGTCTCCTTCCTCTTGGTCGCTTTCCTTCAATTTTTCTTTCTATCATTCTTTTCAATAGGCTGTTTCCTCTTAACACATGTCTTATCCAGTTATTTTTCCTCGTGGCCTTTAGTAAATTCCTTTCTTCAACTCTTTGCAATACTTCATCATTGGTAATTTTTTCAATGCACTTTATTTTCTCCATTCTTCTCCCTAATCATATTTCCAATGCCTCCAACATTTTGGCTTCTTTCTTCCTAGTTGTCCACATTTCCACCTCATACAAAGTTATACCCCAAATGCAGCACATAATAAGCATTTTCTTTAAATGTTTATTCATTTTATTGATAAACAAATTTTTCATGTTAAAGAATGTATATTTTCCTTTGCTAATTCTTCCTTCTATTCTCATATCACATTTTAATACTAGGGCAAATAAATAAATAAATAATCTATATATTTAAAACACAAGGGCGTTTCTTTCTACAATCCGCCAGCGCCACCCACTGGAGCGATTTTCATGATTTTTGTTTTAATGAAAGCTACTGATCCACAGATTTGTCATCGCTAATTTTTATTGTTATAAGTATTTTTTTTATGTTACCATGCATTTTCTTTGTACAACCCGCCGTTCATTATTCTGGCGTTTATTCTCGCTTCAGTACTCGCAGCGCCATCTGCCTTTCTGCAGGTGGTCGGACTTGGAACTAAGCCCTCTGCTATCAACTACGTTGTTGTAAGTATCCGAATAGGTTCAGTCGTTTTCGAGATTAGTGAAAAAAATGCCGTGTATTATCGTGCCCTACTTTCTTTCACGTTGGGTGTGATCAGGTTGTACGTAAACAAAGCGGAACGATACACGGGAAATCGGGAACTACTTAAAAGCGTTCTGATTCGGTAATACAGCCAAAAATAATAAAAAATAAACGAAATAGCCTATGCCCACTGGAAAGAAGTAAGCTTCCCAACGGTGAAAGAATTATCCAAATAGGTTCAGTAGTTTTCGAGATTACCTCAAACACACAAAGCTTCTCTCTTATATATTATTGGTATTAGTATTAGTATAGATAAATGAAATAGCCTATGTCCACCGGAAAGAAGTAAGCTTCCCAACGGTGAAAGAATTATCCGAATCGATTCAGTAGTTTCAGGGTCGTGGAGAGCGAGTGCAATACCCCCCCGCCCACCTCGGCTCCTCCACTAACCACATAATCCAAATTTCCGTTGCATCACCTACACCCCACCCACCATTCCCCTACTTCCCGAAAACCCGACCGGTTGCAACTCTTCAATCTTTTTTTTTTTTAATTTGCGGTGGATAATTTTTCATATTCTTTACTCCGTAAACAAACCCTCGAACCCTCCCTTTCCAGAAAAGAGTTTCCTAAGAAAACTCTTGAACGCCATCTACCGACAGACATTCTTAGTTTTCTTAGTACTTTTTCATAATCATCACATTTTTCACCTTTCATTTTTAGAGTATACGTCTAAAGATACAGCCTCTGTGAAAGTATCCACAAAGAGTTCTCATAAGTAAACATTAAATTTTGTGTATTCTCTTTTAAGTTGCCGTTGTGAACAGGACGACTTCATCGGTCTTTTTTTTTTTTTTTTTTTTTATAAAAAGTGAGAAGCTCAAACTTACTTCTGGAATACTTACAATTTAACTGACCAGAATGCCTTTCCCCCGCAACTAGCATGGGTGCATTAGTTAGCACAATGAACTTTGTTATTGTTTGCTGTGATTGGCTGGCGCTGATCCGCTGTTTTGAGAAAAGACTCAATATCTACCTCTTCCTCGGCGTGGGAAAATCACTAATCCGCATTCTCACGAGTTCACTATCAGCTCGCACTCGCTATCACGAGCCCACTATCAGCTCGCACTCGCTGTCACGAGTTCACTATCAGCTCGCACTCGCTATCACGAGCCCACTATCAGCTCGCACTCGCTGTCACGAGTTCACTATCAGCTGGCACTCGCTATCAAGAGTTCACTATCAGCTCGCACTCGCTATAAAATAATAATAAAATAATAATTAGAAAAAAATTACTTTAGAAACGGGCTCTGGGCCCCATCAGGGGCCCGGTGCTACAGCACAGCCTCCGCTCCCCTCCCCTCCCCACTCGTCAGGCCTGAGTAGTTTTCATGATTTGTGAAAACAAATTCGTATATTATCGTGAAATACTTTCTTTCACGTTGGGTGTGATCAGGTTGTATGTAAACAAAGCGGAACAGTACACGGGAAATCGGGAACTACTTCAAAGCTATCTGATTCGGTAGTACAGCGTAAAATAATTAAAAATTATAAAAAAAAATAATAAAAAATAAACGAAATAGCCTATCCACCGGAAAGAAATAAGCTGCCCAACGGTGAAAGAATTATCCAGATTGGTTCAGTAGTTTTCGAGATTACCTCAAACATAGAAAGTTTCTCTTTTTATATTCACCGTGGTTTATCGCAGTGATATCATCATCATCATCATTATCAACCATTATCAATCCACTGCTGGACGAAGGTCTCCCCAAGTTTCCTCCACAACGGTCTGTCTTGTGCCAGTCTCCTCCATGTCACTCCCGCATATTTACGAATTTCATCCACCCATCTCCCATGTGGTCTTTTTCTGGGTCTTTTCCTGTCCCTTGGAATCCAATCTAAAACTTCGGCTGTCCATCGATGATCTGTCCTTCTGGCAGTATGTCCAGCCCATTGCCATTTCAGGGATTTAACTCTGATCATGATGTCTTCCACTCTTGTCATTTTTCGGATCCACGAGTTCCTCTTCTTATCTCTCCTGGTTACACCAAGTATGCACCTCTCCATGCTTCTTTGAGTTGTCTGCAGCTTTTGTATGTCTCTTTTAGTTAAGGTCCACGTCTCTGCACCATACGTAAGCACTGGAAGGATGCATTGATCAAACACTTTTCTTTTAAGACATAATGGCATATTGCTCTTGAAAATTATGCTGTTTCTTCCAAAAGCTCTCCAGGCAAGTTTTGTACGCCGATTAATTTCTTCATCAATGTGACCCTCACTTGATATCTGCTGTCCAAGATAAACGTACGTGTCTGTTATCTCCAGCTTTTCTCCATCAATCGATAAATCTTCATTTCTTGTAAAAGCATTGAACATCACTTTTGTCTTCTGAAAGTTCATTTTTAATCCCACTTCTTTACTGTTGTCAGCAAGTTCCTGGATCATACTCTGCAGCTCTGATGGGGTAGTTGCAAAAATGACTACGTCATCAGCAAAACGAAGGTGGGTTAGATAATCTCCATTAATCTTTATCCCTTTGTTTTCCCAGCTCAACGACTGAAAAACACCCTCCAATGTGGCATTAAAGAGCTTCGGAGATATGGTGTCACCTTGTCTCACTCCCTTTCCAATTTTTATGTGTGTTGTATTTTCAAACAGCCGAATCTTTGCACTTGCATTTTCATAGATGTTATTAATAATATTAATGTACGCATCTTCAATACCGCAGGTTTTCAGAGCCATTGTAACTGCTGATGGTTTCACCGAATCAAAGGCCTTCTCATAATCGATAAAAGCCATGCACAATGGAAGTTCATATTCCCTCGCTCTTTCAATTAGTTCTCTCAGTACGTGGATATGATCTATTGTGCTGTAGCCACTCTTGAATCCAGCTTGTTCTCTCGGTTGAGCCATGTCCAGTGTTATCTTCAAGCGGTGTGAAAGAACTTTAGTGAAGATTTTATAAACTACTGATAGGAGGCTGATAGGTCTGTAGTTTCCGAGATCCTCAATGTCACCTTTCTTATGTAGCAGGATCATTGTAGCGGTGTTCCATTCCTCAGGAATCTTTCCTTCATTAAGGCATCGAGTGAAAATTTGGGCAAGTACTGTTACGATTTCTCCACTTGCTTCTTGTATGATGTCTACAGTAATTCCATCTTCTCCTGGAGCTTTTCCCCGCTTCATGTTCTTGATTGCATGAGCAACTTCTGCTGGAAGGACTGGAGGAACTCTGGTACTGGTATCTTTTCTGATGTCTGGAGTGCATGTATCATCCCTTTCATATAATTTGGAGTAGAAATCTTTCACTCCTGTCAAAATTTCGCCTCTATTTCTTGTTACAGAACCATCTTCTTTCCTCAGTGCCATAATCTGTTTTCTTCCCTTACTGAGATGTCCCTTTGCTATCTTTAGGCTTTGGTTGTTTTCAATTGCTTTCCTCACTAGTTCACAGTTGAATTTCCTTACGTCTTCAGTGATACTTTTTCTTACTGTCTTGCATAGCTCTATATATTCCACTTTGGAAGTCACATCTTCTTTAGTTGTCCTCATCTCTCTTCTTTTTTGCATCAACATTTTCGTTTTTCCTGATAATTTATTTACATGCAACTTGTTCTTAGACCCAGCTAATTTTGTTGCTGTTTCCATAAGAGCTTTGGTTACTTTTCTGTTAACTTCAGAGATGTCCACTTCTTCCGATGTTAGGCCTTCTAAAGCAGAGAACCTGTTCTTCAGTTCCAACTTGAAGGTATTATGGTGTTTTTTAAGGTTGGTTATGTCAATAGATTTTGTTTGTCTTATGAGCTTGCCACGTTCAAGTTTAGTGTTGAGGTGCATCTTACATCTCACCAATCTATGGTCACTACCTGTGTTGAACTTGTTTAGCACACTGCAGTCTTCTATGACGAATTTTTTGTTACACATAGTAAAATCAATTTCACTTGTCGTCCCATTTGGATGTCTCCATGTCCATTTCCTGTGTGGCTTTTTCTTGAAGAAGGAGTTCAAGATGAAAAACCCTTCTGCCTCTGCAAACTCAACGAGAGTATTTCCACGCTGGTTTTTGTTGCCTTGACCGAATTTACCTACTGAAGTTTCATTCTGTTGCCGTTGCCCTATTTTTGCATTGAAATCTCCCATAATTATTTTCAAGTGCTGCTTACCTTTATTATTTAGATGACTAATTTCCTCATAAAATTCTTCAATTTCTTCTTCAGGATGACTTGTGGTGGGTGCATAAGTTTGAATAATCTGAGCCTGGTATCTTTTCGAGAGTTGGATAACAAGTCGTGCAGCTCTGTCAGAGGAACTTTCAACTTCTACAACTTTATCCTTCAGTTTCTTGTTTATTATAAATCCAACACCACTAGTTCGGCCAGTATCTGTCCCACGATAGTAGAAGAGATGTCCACTTTTCAGTTCAATGAGATCTCCTTTTCTCCTTACCTCACTTAGCCCCACGATGTCCCACTTGATCTTTTGTAGTTCCTCTTCCAATTCAAGAAGCCTTGAATCAGACGATAGGGAGCGTCCATTGTAAGTAGCCAAGGTCAGCATCAGATGGCAGCCTAGTCCGGTCCTCCGGGGATTCTTAGCACCCTTTGCCTTCATGTCGCACTGGCCGCTGCCTTGGCCAGGTACATTCCAGCTGCCGGAGACTGAGGGCCAAGATTTAAGTTGTGGAATCATTTTGGAGGGGTTTGGCCATAACTCACCACGCTGGCCAAGCGGGTTGGTGAGTGTGGGATAGAATTTCCTCTAATCCCGATGGTATAGTTATACCGCTATTGGCGGTCGTCAGAGCCCCTTTAGTGGGAACAGGTTGCACCACGAGAAGGCGGGGTTGACATTTGTCAAGGAGAGGCTGTGATGTTACGCATCACCTGACCTTACATCCCCGCAGTGATATAGGCATATCTAAATAGGAATAAGCCTATATCACGAGTGTTTTGTTAGTGTGTGTGATTTTCTATGTTTGGAAACAAATACAGAAAAATCATATTTAAATTATTTATTTCTGAAATACTATTTTTCAAACAAACTATGTAATTTTACTTATAGATTCTTCATTTACAGTATTTAATTTTTAGATGTTGATGCATAACATTGCATGTCCTCACAAAGTTTAGAATAATCAGGCATATATTCAGTGAGGCACAGTCGGAGACACGTTTCTAAATGAACATCAGTCACGCAGCTCCTGTATTTCAACTTCATTATTTTCATTTCTGAAAAAGCTGCTTCACAGAGAGATGTGGATCCAAAGAAAGCAGTCAGCCGCAAAGCAACAGATCTCAAGCAGGGATGTTGTTCTTCTGACAATAGAGTCGAAAATGCGTTATTTGACGCTCTTGCCTTCAGTACTATGTCGGATTGAAGTTTCACAATTTCTGAAGATTCGAAGAGGAAATGTTTGATGAAACCTCCTCGATATTGCACTCGCCAAAAGGGTCGACCGTACGAACAAACAAACGATCGACCGTACGAACAAACAAACGATCGACCGTACGAACAAACAAACGATCGACCGTATGAGAGCTCGCGATCGACAGTTTGGCCACACCTGGACCAGGGTTTTGCACAAGAACATTGCCCAAAGCGTTAGACTTCCTCCACCGGTTTGTGTTCGTCTCGTGCTGCATTCTGGTGCCAACACTTCCCCAGATAAACGAAGTAGACGTACCCGGCTGCGTCCACATGGTGCAACAGAAAGCCAGATTCATCGTACCAGATGATCTTCTTCCAATCACTCAAGGTCCAGTTTTGATGTTCGCGGGCCCATTGTAGGTGCTTTCGACGGCGAAAAAATTCCAGCGCAGTACCTGGAGTCTTTCTCATGCTCCTCGAACCATTCTCGGACAATCCGGGCAGTGTGGTATGCCGCATTTTTCTGCGGAAAGAAGCACTACTAGAGTTTAGAATAATCAGGCATGAGGGTAATACCGTTGCCATGAAGGGATATACCTGGTCTGCAGTGATGTTTAGGTAGGTGGTAGACGTCATACTTTCCTGCACATGAATGACTAGACCAAACCTGTGGCCTTTTGAATGAATACATTTTGGCAGAACAAATTCTTTTATTTTTATTAATATGTTTTCGTCTTTTATTATTTTAATTTTAAAATTACCGTATATAAAGTATCAAAGAGTAAAAGAAGATTCAACAAAATAATACTCCCCGACTGACGGCCACAATTAAAACATCAGTAAGTCATAAGGGCTTTTTTCACACCTGCTACGCTCATGATTTTGTTCTATGGCTCCTAAAGAACTACAGATGGAATTGATTGAGATCTCAGACGATGACATTTTAAAGTCCTTATTTGACGCTAAGAAAGATCCAGTTAAAATATACAGGGTGATTGTAAAGTCCTTCAACAGAACAAGAGGGTGATAGTACACATCAAGACAAACAATATTTGCAATGGAACCTAGGGCCGCATTCCACTCCTAGTGCCAGAAAAAAGCACCTTCGAAAAACGTCCAGCAGGCACACGGAGTTCCAGCCAGTGCATGAGAAGTACAAGATGTAAATCAGGTGCGTTGAACACGTGCGTAGACGATGAGGAGCAAACATTTAGAAACGCCCCGATCAGCGATATTACCGTGCGAACATCACATGAGAATTGACGTATACGTCTGAATGACGCAGCGTACCGTGTGTTCCTGGAGCAAGTGCTTCCCGGTCTGTTGCAGAATGTTCCGCTCACCACACGGAGGGACATGTGGTTTATGCATGATGGATACTTCCTAAATGCGACATATCCCGGGCGGTGTATTGGACGCGGTGGACCTGTAGCTTGGCCTCCACGCTCCCCGGACCTTAATCCACTGGAATTCTTTTTCTGGGGGGGACACATGAAAACATTGGTGTACGAGACACCTGTGGACTACCTAGAAGATATCGTCGCGCGAATCGCTGTTGCTGCGGACAAGATCAACACCACACCGGGAGTCTACGAGAGGGTCCGACAGTCCTTCATTCGCCGGTGTGAGCTGTGCAACGACGCCCTGGGACGCCAGTTTGAGCAGCTCCTTTGAGTCTTTTTCTGAAGCGATTGGAGTTGTGCAACTCATAAATTAGGTATGTATATCTTTGTTTTCACTGTTGAAGGCTTATCGTATATATGTAACTTTACTCTTTTCTGGCACTAGGAGTGGAATGCGGCCCTAGGTTCCATTGCAAATATTGTTCGTCTTGATGTGCACTATCACCCCTCTTGTTTTGTTGAAGTAGTTTAAAACCACCCTGTTGAAAAATGCAATAGAATACCCATGCCTTCGGCAACATTAACGAAAAATGCTTTCTTGCTTTTCAAGCACTTATTGCTGCGAATCTACATTCTCCTACCTAACCCAAATCAAGACGCCCTTAAGGTCACATATTACGGATACCAATCTAGAGGATCAGCTAAAAGTGCCAACCTCAATGTTGCAACCAAATATTCAAAAGCTTTCCAACAAAAAGCAGTCACAACAATGTCATTAAAAGGTTACCCAGGTAGCACTGCCTTGCAATTTCACGTATTCCCAACACTGAGCCACTGTCTTCAATTCCAAACATACGGTGGCTCGGTGTTGGCCCTACGTTAACTTGCTAGGTTGTGCTACCTGGGTAGTTAATTTTAGAATTAACAATGTTTTTTCAATTTTTTGAACTTAGTAAGATTTTTACAAAGTAATGTACATTTCGAAGTGCAGTATGTACAGTAGTGGCCAAAATTGTGAAAACCTTTTGGAAATAGTGTATTTTTGAGGTTTGATGGCTCATAACACCACTTTTTTTTTGGAGTAATACCATAAAATTATATGTCAATGGAAAGATAATATCATCAATAATGTAATGCAGTAACTTTTATGGAGGATTTAGTATTAGAACAGCAGTTGTAAAGAAGAAAAGTGAAATACAGAAAAAATGAGATATACAAAAATTCTCACCATGTCAGTTACTACTTAGTTGGGTAACCTTTAGCGTTAATTACGGCCTTACAACGCCTTCCTATGGAGTGAACCAAGTTTTTTAGTTCTGAAGCTGTTATAATGTAAAACCAAGATTGAATTATTGTTTCTATTAAATGGGTTTTATTGCTGGGTTGCTTCTGACTAACAAGTTCCTTTAGTCGGCTCCATAGATTTTCGATTGGGTTAAGGTCTGGGTTATTCCTAGGCCATTCCAGCAGTGGAATATGATTAACTTGAAACCACTTTTTGCACACAGTAGCAACATGACATGGAGCTGAATCCTGTTGAAATATAAATGCTTCATTATCTTGGAAAAGGCTCAAGTATGTATTTCATTAATCTATTTTTGGCCATTTATATTCCCATTAATCACGCAAATTCTGCCCACACATTTTGATGTCATACAACCCCAGATCATAACACTAACTGGGTGTTTCACGGTACATGTAATGCCATCAGGATACTAATCTTCTCCGATTCTTCTCCTTAGGTATATTTTATGCCATCACTACCAAACAGGGAGATTTTGGTCTCATCACTCTAAATAACACTGTCACATTGTTCCGCTGTCCAGTTAACATGGGTTTTAGCCCAGTTTAACCTTTTCAACCTTTGTTTGAGAGATAAAAATGGCTTTTTTCGTGGAATTCTAGCTTTTAAACCAAATTATATACACCATTCATATTCATATTTATATGCGCCATTCATATTGTATACACCCAAATAATTTTCTTCTGTCACCTTGTGACGTACCTGCCAGCAGGACGCACATGACATAAAGGCAGATAGTAGTCAGAAGAAACGTCCGCGTAGCTCAATTGGTAGAGTGACTTATTCCGGAATGAGGAGATCCGGGTTCGAACCCCGGCGCGGATAAAAATGACGGAGAAATTTACTTCGTTATAATGGCGCCCGAACTATCCGGATGACCCGACTGTTCAGAATTTCGCATTGGTGTGATGTTATTTCCACACCGCGAGATAGGAAAAATCAGAGAATCCCTCCTCCAGCGCTTCGAAAAATAAATGTGTGTGACGTTGCATTCCACACACCAGATTGACTGAGAGTTCTCAAGTGCACGTTCTACAGTAGATGGCTGCCTGCAACGATTCATGGTCATGGCTGACCCGTGGGCCATGCCCCCGGCCCTCTTTCGGGGGGGGGAGATGTGACGTACCTGCCAGCAGGACGCACATGACATAAAGGCAGATAGTAGTCAGAAGAAACGTCCGCGTAGCTCAATTGGTAGAGTGACTTATTCCGGAATGAGGGGATCCGGGTTCGAACCCCGGCGCGGATAAAAATGACGGAAAAATTTACTTCAATATAACCTAGACACAGTCTCTTGATTCTTCCATCATCACTTGCTGTTGTGCACCTTTTTCTGCCTTTACGAGTCTGGTTTTGAAGGGACTGAGTCTCCTTATACAAAAATTTAAAAAACCCATCTTTGGGTACGTTTCCACTAATTTTTCTTCTAATTTCTTCATAACTGAAGCCTTGTTAACTTACTTAATACACTGCAGAACAATTGCTAAAGACGGATGACAATAGCAACGATAGCAACCATAAAATGGAAGGCAGGAAAATGTGGAAATTAGCATAAGTGCGGGATACAGTAAGACGTGTTGTGCGTATGCAAATTTTGGATTGCCGAACTTGTTCGTGACGTCATAGCGCTGATAACAGATATAAAGGATTTGACGCGTATTGACCGTTGTTGTTCAAACGCAAGGTTGAAAGGGAAAGAATCAATTGACGAACTTGCAATTTTCAGTATGTCTTCCCGACATCACCTAGATGATTTTACGCGTGGCCGTATTATTGGCAAGATTGAAGAAGGGCGAAAAATAACAGATGTTGCCAGGGAGTTTGACGTCAGCCACAGTGTTGTTTCAAGGCTTTGGAAATAATTTCAAACAAATGAAGAGTGTAGCAAACGTCACGGGGGAGGTCGTGTTCGCAGTACGACACCTGCAGAAGATCGGTACATAGTGCTATCAACAAAAAGACACCGGCGCAGCACAGCTAGTGAGGTAGCAAATCAGTTTATGGCTGCTACTGGCAAGCGGATCTCCCGAAAAACTGTCGCCAGTAGTGATACTGCATATTGTCCAGCAAACATACAGGAAAGGGACCGATATCCGACATGTTGTGTCATGGTATGGGCTGGCATCATGATCAATGGCCGTACGTCCCTCTATGTGCTTCCAACTGGGACTATGACTGGCCAACGATACATTAATGATGTTCTGCTACCTCATGTTCGAATGTTCCGTGGTGCTGTCGGTGATAGATTCATTTTCATGGACGACAACGCAACATGTCATCGAACAGTCGCTGTCCAGGAGTGTCTTGAGAGGGAGGATATTCAACGCCTCGTATGGCCAGCACGTTCTCCAGATCTGAATCCCATTGAAAATGTGTGGGATGCTTTGGGGAGGAGTCTTGCTGGTCGCCAATGCCCTCCAATAAACAAGGACACCCTCATCCGTGCACTGACAGAGGAATGGGATAAATTACCCGGGCAACAGCTGCTTGATAATGTTGTGCAAAGTATGACACGACGTGTGGAATCTTGCATCGCCCTCCATGGTGGCCATATCCCGTATTGACATCTTACGCCGGAACGCCTGCGGACGGTAATTGTATTTTTTTCACGTTTACGTATTCTGCACAAAATGGCCTGTTTGTCCCTTGAACACTTTCCAAAGCAATCTGGATTTCAGAGCACAATAAATTGTCTTTCTTGTAATGTCCTGGCATTCTGACATTATTTTATTTCACTTGGCATCCAACCACACTTACTTTTTTATGCGCTATATAGCCGTTTATGATCCGTCCTTAGCAATTGTCCAGCAGTGTAGTACAATTTTACATCTCTTTCTGGGTAACCAATCAACTCTTTGCGCCATTTCTTTAATTTTATTACGTTTTACAAGCTCACTAAATGAAAGAACACAAAAAAAAAAAAAAAAAAAAAAAACTTGATAGCAATCTCATAACACACTGACAAATGTCCTCCTCTCAGCTCCAATACATGACATCAATAGCTGAATTTTACTATGATCGGATTGGCTTATTGCCAAAACAAGATGACACTTGATTGGTTCTCTAAGCACTTATGCTCATTGGCTACATTCAAAGGTAGGAAAGCTTCATATCAACCTAAGCAAGTTGTGCTTCCTTTTTCTGGTTATTTGGCTATAACTTTTCATAGAATACAGATCATTACACAAACTTTGTTGCATTGCATTTTTGATGAAATTATCTTTCCATTGATATATACCTTTATGGTATTACTGAAAAAACAGTGGTGTTATGAGCCATCAACCCTCAAAAATACACTTTTTCCAAAATGTTTCCACAATTTTGGCCACTACTGTAATTGAAGTTTCTTGAATGCGGCCTTGAACAGATAACTTTATGCTGCCTTCCAACATAAAAAAGTTCCCCACCTCTGGTCAGTTAGTTAACTTAAGGAAAAAATGTAAAATAAATTTCCTTCCCAAAAATTTCTTCGCAGCACTTCGAAAATTCTCTGACAGTTTCGTTGTGAACTTGTGCCGTATTAATTATGAGCTGAAAGTTGACCAAATTCCTAATTTAAAAATGATAAAAATAATCTTATTTAAAAAGGTTTATTCAGACAATTTTCAACATAAGCTTAAAATGTGCTATTCTGCTTAGCAGTTTGATTGCCTTTAAAGTATTTTAATTTTCTTTGCACAACGGCCGTTCCATAAAAATTGAGAGTAAAATCACACAAAATGAAGAAACATAGGTACAGAAAAATATATTTTATTCTTTCTCAAAGTATCTTCCCTCGGATGGTATGAAACGGTCACATCGTTCAGTCCACTTTTCAAAGCATGTGGCGAAGGCATTTCGTGGAAGCTGCTTTAGCCCTATACAGCTTGAATAACGTCAGCATCTGTGTTGAATGTTGCGCCACGGAACTTCTCCTTCATTGGTGGAAGCAACCAGAAATCGCGCGGAGCTAGGTCCGGACTGTAGGCAGGCTGTGGCATGATTTCAATACTGCATTTCGCAAGATACTGTTGAACATAATCAGCCACATGTGGCCGGGCTTTATGATGGTGTAGCATCCACTTTCCTCACCAGTTCCGATCGCTTAATCGATATGTGTCGTCGCAGACGCTTCGAGACTGAAATGTAATAATACTCAGCATTGGCAGTAATTTGTGGAGGAACGGCATGCTGGTAGACTACACCTGCATGATCAAGGAAAATTATCATCACCTTCCCAGCTGATTTGGTTTGGCGGACTTTTTTCGGAGGAGGTGTGTTTCCAGACACTCGTTGCGCCCATAGTGAGGAAGTCGGAATATTGGACCCATGTTTCATCGGCTGTTATTACTGTGTTTAGAAAGTTTGGATCCTTTGCAATCATTTGTTTCCACTCATGACACACCTGAACTCTGGCTAACAATTGTTCTCTCGTTAGATAATGAGGTACACTCCTGAACACACGCGATACAGCAGTAATTTATCGCGTAGAATGCGAAATGCCGACGTTTTTGAAATATTAGTTGATGGCGCTGTGTCTTCACACGTCATTCGTCGATCTTCTTGCAGGATTGCCCAAACAGTGTTAACACTAAGCTCCGTAACAACACTTTCCGGTCGACCAGGCCTAGGACCGAGTTGTGCCAACAAACGCCCTTTTTTAAATCATGGTGCCTTCTAAAAATCGTTGACTCACCCAAGCATTTATTTTTGTAAGCTTTTTTCATTAAATCAACTGTTTCTGGAGCCGTTTTACCCACAAGATAGCAAAATTTTACCGAACAACGCATTTCACTTCTTAACTCTGAATCACTCACCTCCATTGCTGTATGGCGAAATGCGGAAGTAACTGCGCAATAACAAAACCAGAATCATCTGCCACGGCTAATAACTGTTGCCATAGATACTTCTTTAATTCAGTTAGTTGTCTGCGTGGTTATTTTTTTTTTTCGCACGGTTGCTAACTCAAAAAAAATTACTCTCAGTTTTTTATGGAGCGGCCTCTGTATTATTATTAATTATAATTGTTATCGTTGTTTTAAATAACCCCTTATGTCTCGCTAGATGCTTAAATTTTCTTTATTTCCTACTGCTCTTCACTAACATCCGTTCTTTCAGATAGAGAGGCTCCCAAAATTCGAGCGACGTCTGCATCCGCAAGGTAATGCAAGCTTCCCTCTTTTCTGACATGATGATATCCAACTCCTAATTTTGGTAAATTAACATTGAGTGTACACTGAAGAGCAATTGAATTAGAGACAGCTGGCGCTATGCAAATATGGCGCTGTGGGCGGCCGTGTAAACGGAAACGACATGACGTATGCAACGATCCGACAATATAAGGAGTGATGGGACGGGAATCAGTAAGTGTCGGACGCAGTATGGGTAAGACGAAGGATCTACGCGTATTTGATCGTGGCAAATTGTCGGGGCCCGACGAATGGGTCACTCCATCTCGGAAGTCGTGCAGGCACTGGGATTTTCATGAGCCACTGTGTCACGGATGCACCGTGAGTACATCGAATCCGGTAAAACCATCCCTGCAAGGGTCAACTGCCGTGGACAACAGCGTGTGGATAAGCGGGGTCATCGTCGGCTAGCTCGCATTGTAACAGCGGATAGATGGGCCACAGTGTAAGAAATCACTCGGCAATTTAACGCTGGTGTACAAAAACGTGTAAGCAGCCACACCATCCAGAACCATCTCCTCGCTATGGGGTACAGAAGCCATCGTCCCACGAGGGTACCGCTGCTGACCGCACATCACAGGGTGCAAAGATTAGCATGGGCGCAGGAACATCGCCACTGGACCCTAGACATGTGGGAAAATGTTGCCTGGACCGATCAGTCGAGATTCACGTTGGTACATGCGGATCGTAGGGTACGGCGCAAACCACATGAAGCGATGGATCCTTCTTGCCAGCAGGGTACTCTTCAAGCTTGTGGGGGTGGCATTCTCGTTTGGGGACTGTTTACGTGGACTGAAATGGGACCCCTGGTACGTGTGACATCGTCCCTCACAGGTCAACGTTACCGGGATATCCTGGACGACCATTTGCTCCCGTTTGTGCGTCTTCAACATCCCACTGAGGACCTCATCCTGCAACAAGACAATGCAGCCCCCGAACTGTATTCGAATGGTTGGATGAACACTCCACCGATGTGACCTTGCTTCCTTGGCCAGCTAGGTCATTTGGGATGCCATCGAGAGAGATGTTCGAGGCAGGTGCATTTCACCAGCCCCCCACCACGGAATTTTTTAATTTTTCAGACCCCATTCGTTTGTACCACGTATGAACCGGAATGAACTCGGTTTTTTTCGTTTGAACCGCAATAGTTTTGGAGATATTTAAAAAACAAAGTGGAGGGGGGCTGGTGAAACGATAGCCCCCCACCACGGATTTTTTAAATTTTTTTGCACCATTCGTTTGTACCACGTATGAACCGGAATGAACTCAATTTTTTTCGTTTGAACCGCAATAGTTTTTGAGTTATTTAAAAAACAAAGGGGGAGGCTGGTGAAATGGTACCCCCAAAAAATGGAAATTTCAATTTCAGCATAGCCATTCGTTAATAAATCGTATGAACCGGAATGAACTCCATTTTCATCGTTTGACCCGCAATAGTTTTTGAGATATTTAACAAATAATATTGAGAATTTACATATAAATATAGGAGGCCGACCATTTCACCCCCCCCCCCCCACCACCACCACCATGGAAAGTCAAAATTTCGAAATAGCCATTCGTTAGTAAATCGTATGAACCGGAATGAACTCCATTTTTATCGTTTGAACCGCAATAGTTTTTGAGATATTTAAAAAATAATATTGAGAATTTGCATATATACAGAGAGACCGACCATTTCACCAGCCCCCTCCATGGAAATTCAAAATTTCAAAATAGCCATTCGTTAGCAAATCGTATGAACTGAAATGAACTCCATTTTCATCGTTTGAACCGCAATAGTTTTTGAGATATTTAAAAAATAATATTGAGAATTTGCATATATACAGAAAGACCGACCATTTTACCAGCCCCCCCCCCCCCACCATGGAAATTCAAAATTTCAAAATAGGCATTCGTTGGTAAATCGTATGAACCGGAATGAACTCCATTTTTATCGTTTGAACCGCAACAACTTTTGAGATATTTAATAAATAAAATTGAGAATTTACATATACACACAGAGATCGACCATTTCACCAGCCCCCCCCCCCCCCCATGGAAATTCAAAATTTCAAAATAGCCATTCGTTACTAAATCGTATGAACCGGAATTAACTCGATTTTTATCGTTTGAATCTCAATAGTTTTGGAAATATTAAATAAAAAAGGAGTGAGAAAAATTCGGAGCCGACCAGCCCCCCCCCCCCCCCCCATGGAAATTTAAAATTTCAAAATAACCATTCGTTAGCAAATCGTATGAACTGAAAAGAACTCCATTTTCATCGTTTGAACCGTAATAGTTTTTGAGATATAAAAAAAATAATGATACAGGCTTACCATTTCACCCCCCCTCACCATGGAAATTCAAAATTCCAAAATAGCCATTCGTTAGTAAATCGTATGAACCGTAATGAACTCCATTTTTATCGTTCGAACCGCAATAGTTTTTGAGATATTTAAAAAATAATATTGAGAATTTACATATACAGAGAGGGACCGACCATTTCACCAGTCCCCCCACCATGGAAATTCAAAATTTCAAAATAGCCATTCTTTAGTAAATCGTATGAACTGGAATGAACTCCATTTTTATCGTTTGAACCGCAACAACTTTTGAGATATTTAATAAATAAAATTGAGAATTTACATATACACACAGAGATCGACCATTTCACCAGCCCCCCCCCCCCCCCATGGAAATTCAAAATTTCAAAATAGCCATTCGTTACTAAATCGTATGAACCGGAATTAACTCGATTTTTATCGTTTGAATCTCAATAGTTTTGGAAATATTAAATAAAAAAGGAGTGAGAAAATTCGGAGCCGACCATTTCACCAGCCCCCCCCCCTCATGGAAATTTAAAATTTCAAAATAACCATTCGTTAGCAAATCGTATGAACTGAAAAGAACTCCATTTTCATCGTTTGAACCGTAATAGTTTTTGAGATATAAAAAAAATAATGATACAGGCTTCCCATTTCACCCCCCCCCCTCACCATGGAAATTCAAAATTCCAAAATAGCCATTCGTTAGTAAATCGTATGAACCGGAATGAACTCCATTTTTATCGTTCGAACCGCAATAGTTTTTGAGATATTTAAAAAATAATATTGAGAATTTACATATACAGAGAGGGACCGACCATTTCACCAGTCCCCCCACCATGGAAATTCAAAATTTCAAAATAGCCATTCTTTAGTAAATCGTATGAACCGGAATGAACTGCGTTTTCCATCGTTTGAACCACAATAGTTTTTGAGATATTTAAAAAAGAACGTTGTGGGATCAACCATCTCACCCCCTCCCCATTCCGATTGTGAATACTTCAAATTTCAAGTTAGCTTTCTTCAGCAAATCGTATGAACCGAAAGAAACACATTTCCATCGTTTGAATAGCGATAGTTTTTGAGATATTTAAAAAAAGGGTGAATAAGTATCATGAAAAAGTAACATATTTTCCAAAAGTTGTTCATTCTTTTTCGTCATATCTCAAAAAACCTGCGTTTCTAGCTTTGAACAGCAGCTGTTGAAGAGACATTCCAAAAACAACATGATGGGAGGCTGTATGAGTAAAGTATCGTACAAAGACAATTTGTTTGGATGGAACCCTTTCAAGGAAGCTTATTTTAAATTTTAATGGTGCTTCTGCTTTGCACTTCCTTTAGACCAAAGCGTAATAAAGTGAAACAGTCTCCTTAGCGTTATTTGAAAACTAGAGGAAGTACTTATAGTCTTCACTACGTATCCGTCTGCATACGCTATCTGTGAACTTCTAAGTGTGATTTGATATCATCCTCTTTTTGTTTTGGAAAGCTAGAACAGTGAGAACGATGATCCTTTTAAATATTTATCTGATCCACAATTTCGCCCCGAAGACTGAAATACAAATGCCATCGATTTCAGAAGATATTTTGTTTCATATCGTTGCTCTAAATATCAGATTGAAAGAATTTGTTTTACTTTCGACGCCTATTAGAGCTAACATTTACATACAGCATTTTTGCCACATCTTTTGTAAAAAAAGACCATGCTTATGTTATTGGTTTGTCCGTCGGTCTGTACCCACGACCTCTCAGAGGGCGTAAATGCAGATGATGTCGAATTCAAAAATACGTTTTATTCCACATATTTGCTTCTAAACATCCGATTGAAAAAATTATTTTATCTTTCGATTCCATTTATGTCGAAGAGTATTTTAGATATACGTATATATGTGTGTAATTTCTAGTGATTATTGACGCGCCACTTTGGAAATGATATTTCGATTTGAAACATAATTTAGCGATATTGATTATTTAGGGATGATGATATTTCTATTTGAAGCAAAATTTATTTAGGCGTCTAAAAACCCGAACAAGAAAATTCTTCTTCGATCACATACCTCTCCCTACGAAAATATTTCATTGCCATTCAAGCCCCAAATAATACAGACTTTACCCGTTAGCAAACGTTCTAAAAGTTCTTCTGAAGATATGCTTTCGGTACTAAACTGATGGCCACCCAAAATCCAACACCAAGAAGGACACGAGATAGCAGAGCCAGATTTACTGGACACATAACAACAGATACAAAGATGAAACGATTGAGCTTACAGGCCCGTGCGACTTGCGGAACACGCAGACATCAATAGTTCGTGTGGCCCCTATGGCTGGCAATAACGGCCGCAACACGCCGCGGCATCGAACGAAAGAGGCTTTGGATGTGGGCTTGGGGTATGTCGGTCCAGGCTGCTTCCACACGTTGCCACAGTTCATCAGGCGTAGCCGCGAGAGGTGCTTGCCGGGCCACTCGGTTGCCGATCAGCGACCAGACGTGTTCGATGGGCGACATATCGGGAGAACAGGCGGCCCACGGCAACAGTGACACCTGGTGAGCCGTGAAGAATTGTTGCACGATGAGTGCCACGTGCGGGCGCGCATTGTCCTGTTGAAACGTTGCCGCTGGAAGGTCCTGTAGGTAAGGGAGGACTACCGGCTCCAAAACATGGGAGATGTACCGGTGGCTGTTGAGTGTACCGGCGATGCGTACCAGAGGGGTGCGGGTGTCATATCCAATTGTGCCCCAAACCATAACGCCAGGCGACAGACCGGTATGGCGATGCATAATGCAGGCGTCATACAGTCTCTCGCCGCGGTGCAGCCACACGCGGATCTGACCATCGTGGTGTTGTAGGCAGAAGCGGGATTCGTCGGAGAAGACAATGTCGTGCCATTCCGTAGTCCAGGTGCGGCGTTCAACGGCCCACTGCCACCGCACTCGCCGGTGGTGTAACGTCAATGGTAATCGGAGCAATGGGCACCGTGCGACAAGTCCCCGCTCTTGCTGATGACGTCGAACGGTACGTGGTGACACAGGTTGTTGCGCAACACACCGTAATCCTTGCGCTAACGTTCGGGATGTGGTAGTGGGAGCCGTCAATGCCCGCCGCACAACATGCCGGTCCTCTCGTTCGGTGGTGTGCCGAGGCTGCGGCAAGCGCTCACGTCGGTCCGTCCGTCTCTCCTTCACCAACCGAATCCTTACTCGCCTCACTGTGGCTGGATGTCGTTCCACACTGCGTCGATGTCTCGGTACGATAAACCGCTGTCACGATAAGCCACTATTTGTCCTCTGTCGAACTTCGAAACGTGCTGGAATGACTGCCGTATTCTGCGACGAGGCATCAGGAAGCTTCCCACGCACAGGTTCGGCAGCACAGCACACTTACACTACTTACACCCCTCCTTCTGTGCACCCTTCTTATAGTGCTTCTCGGTGGCGTGCCGGGCGCACATGATTTGCATATGCCCTGCAATGCTAATCGTTTGCATGTCCTCTCGCGGGCGATGCATGCTCCGAATTTCAGGCCAATCGAATGCTTCCTTCTTGGTGTTGCATTTTGGGTGGCCTGCAGTGTGTATTCCCGTCGCTAAGTGAAGGGTTGTGAACATTTGCACCTTTAAATAACGCACCATTTTCCTATTGTTGGCGTACGTGGAAAACCGATTTTGTCGATATCTCTGTTGCCAGAAGATATAATTGAAAAATTACTTCTTCACATAGATTTCTCTATGAAGAATATTTCGTTCATTTTTTTCTACTTTTCCAGTATTCCCAATTCCCCTGCCATGGTGCTTTAGCGTATATTTTCATTTGAAGGAGTACTTTCAATTCTGAAATTTCTTTCACAAAATCATTTTTTGGTAGGATATTGTTCACTGTGAAGGGCATTGTTTGTCCTTATTTTCTTCTTAAAATAACTCACTACTCTCTCGCTAGGATGCGAAAAGTTACATTACTTTTTCGTCCGTATCTAGTCTCCTAATTGTTCGATTTGAACCATTCTTTCAGCTTCGAAAGTCTTCCGCTATGTCGTTACAGCGGGACTTTTTTGTGAACAATTTGTGATTTTCTTTAACAAATATTTCTTCCAGTAATGAATGTAGTAATTTCTACTTGTGGATGTTTCACCCACAGTGTAAATCGGATTGATTATTATTATTTCTACAACTGGGTTTGTTCGCTATGAAGGACATTTCTGAAAATAAGTATTTTTAAATACGCCTTTTTTTTGTACTAGGCGCGTAAATACATTCTCTGTTTTGCTGAATTTTTCTTTTTTTAAAACTTTGTTTTGAAAAATTCTTTCGTGTCAGAAACGATTCAAAAGATGTGCTCAAGAAATCGGTGAAATCTTTCTTGGTGCTTTTCCATTGCAAAATGCATAGATTTAGTGAATGGTTTTTTTTTTCAATGAAAAGTTCAAATAATGTGGGTGCTCTTGACCATTTTGTTTCAATCCGACTTGTCTTTTTCACATTGTCGTCCTCCCCTCCCCTCCCCCTATTTTTGATGAAAATCCAAAAATAAGACTGAAGCCACTCATTTTTTAGTTCACTTTCAGTTCATGATAGTTCGCATTTTAAGTATCTTCGCATGCTGTCATTTTTGTCTCGTTTCTTATTGTGGATAAATGGAAATCTATGACGTTCAGATAAAGTACCGAACGGTCGAGTATATGCTTTCCTAATTGTGCCTAATACAATTTATTGGTTTATATCTTAAACTGAGGTTAATTTACGTGATAACCCCGAGGCAACTTCAGCGTAGTCACACATACAATCCACAGTGCAAACTCCTTCGCGGTGTCATCTTTCAACTCCATCCGATGTTGTCAACATCTCTCAGTGTCAGCTTTGAAGTCCATCCGCTGCTGTAAACATCTAAAGTGGACGAAAGTTATTACAGCTACGGAAAACGTTTCATGTGACAGGATGTACCTTTACCTCACCCTACGGTTGCAGCATGAAACACTATCCTGGCTCATAAAGGTGACGCTAACTAAGACCCATCAGCTATCATTGAAATACTTTAAGTGTGGTTGTGTAGGACAATGAAATTCAACTGTGACGGGTACAATTTTTCTGAAGAAAGTGCTTTCGAATTAAAGAATTCAAACTTTTGGTGAGGCCGAAGATTTTTCTCAACGCTGGATTTGCTGTAATCATTTTTGAAGGATGCCGAGGAAATCTGTAGTGGATAAAAATCTACTCCTTGACATTTTACTAGGTGAAAGAAATCAGATCCTCAATAATGATAGTAGCATCAAGCCACCTTCGTGCAATATCTGGAATGAACTGAGCTCACGATTGGGATATCAATATACAAGTAAGTATATCTACATGTTAGTAAAGTTAAACAGATATAACATTTGGGAAAAACTGAACATTCACAGTTCAGTGTCTCACATCAGTTCTCTTAATAAATGCTCCGGAGACGAAATTTCAAGCCTTAGTTCTAGTGAGTCATTGTGCGATGATCAGCTAAAATTTACGATTTCCTTATCTTCAGAAGAATGGAAACAAATACATCCTCAAAATGTTTCGTACAAATCTGCTGATATCAGTCAGCCAAGAAGAGTGTCTCGAAGTTACAACATATTGGCTCCTCGTATTTGGACATCAGTTGTAAACTTGCGATTTTGGGAAGAAACGTCTCTTGGATGCGCGTTGTCTTTCAAACGAGCAAAAATCTATAATAATTCAGATAAATATCTTAAAATTTCAGCTGAATGTTCTGAATGTGCATCTCAGCTAACTGCCTTCGTTGAAAAGAAACCTGTGGAAGAACGTGATGTAAATATTTGCTGTGAATACAGAGGACAATTTAGGGAATGTAAATGTAAAAAAAAGAGGCCTTTATCTGGTTTAGTCAGAGAAAGAGCAGTAGAAGCACTATGCAAAGAGGGAATGTCCCCCAGCACTTTCAGAAGACTGAGGGCCAATGAAAGCATGAAATTCGGGGATTCCGAACCTAGTCATTTGCCGTCTTCAAACGCTCTTCGAATACTGAAATATCGGGAATCAAAGAAATCGTATTCACATGAAGACCCGATAACAGCTGTACATTACATGATGTACGATAGCACTTTTATGGGTGCGATAAGATTCCTTGGTGATGATCCATTTCTCGTACACTATTGGCTTCCGTCTCAAGTTCATGTGTATAAACAGTACTGTAAAGGAACAAAAAATTCAAGAGTAAGCATTGATGCAACCGGAGGCGTGGTTAAAAGGCTTCAACGACCGTTTTGAAATAAATCTGGCCACATATTCTTGTATGAAGTCACAGTAAACGATATTTCAAAATCGCAACAATATTCGGTTAGCAATATGTTATCCGAAAGCCATAATTCTAACAGTATATCGTACTGGTTGTCAGCATGGAAAAGGGACACTGCTGTAGTACCTAAAGAAATTGTGTGTGATCATTCTGCTGCTTTGCTTTCTGCTGTGATCAAGGTTTATTCTCCATTTTCCACAATAGAAGAATATACAAACGCTTGCGCTGATGTTCTTCTTCATTCTAAGAGAATCTCACTTCCGAAAACGTTCGTACGCTGTGACATTGCACACACGATGAAAATAATCTCATCATGGAGCGTCCTGAAGGGGGAAAATTTCAGAATAAGGAACATGTACATTCGTACCATGGCTCAAATCGTAATGGGAACAAACTTGGACGATATAAAAGATCTTTTTGAGTGCTTATTCTTTGTAGCACTCAGTGAAACAGAAGGATGTGACATCAGAACAGGAACCATTACTCACTGTGAAGTAGCAAAGGGTAAATTGAAAAGACGTATTGCTACAGGGCAAAGCGACTTTGAAGAAACCGTTAACGAATGCGTCGAAAATTCTGAACTTTCTGGTGGTTTATCCGAAGACGAATTCGAACAAGATTGTGAATCGACAGAATGCAGAAATTTTGCAACATGGGTAGCATCGATTGGAGAGGAATGCTTGCAGAAAGTGAAATCCCAGGAAGGAGATCACGATAACTTACAGCACTTGCCAGATTTAGTAAGCATATGCATTCGTTTTGCAAAGCTTCTGCCACTGTGGTCTGCATTGATGACACCGGTGTTTGGCTACGGCTTCCCAATGGCAAGCAGTGCTGGGGTTGAAAGCAGTTTCAATGATCTCAAGCGAAGAGTTTTCTCTCACCAGAAACTACCAGCGAGAGCAGATTTGTTTCTCTCTACACATATCCGATCTTTAGAGGGAACGATGAAACTAGCAGAGGCAGCAAGAGTAGCGCTCCGCTGTTCAGATACTGGGAAAACTAAGGAACTCACACCAAGTCCCAATGCATTTTTCACGAGAGAAAATTCTGAATCAGTTGTAGGTGTTACTTCAGCTGAGAAAATATACACAGGTAATCCATGTATTGCTTGTTCTAGAGGAGACAAACCGACCGGTGCACACAAGTGCATTATATGCAATACAGCTGTTCATGTAATCTCCGACTGTTCTTTTCCTTTGCCAAATCATTCAGAAGGTTATGGGGAAGGAAGGATTTGCTACCATTGCCATGTGGAAACTCATGGAGTGGAGTGTTCTGCGGATGAGCCCCTTGAGAACTGGAGAGGACTAGCTTTGCCTCCTAAAAAGCGCAGTAGGAGTTCGTACCTCGAGCCACAAGCAGAACTGCTTAAACTGGATTTTAAAAATAAGAAAAATTCAAGACCCGTTGGCATATTAAAAAATGGAAATCGTAACTTAACTATCAAGTCTACTTCTGTGAAGAACAAACGATACATACTAACGAACACTTGCGCTTTTGATTCAATAATTCAAGTATTAGCATGTGCTCTCATTGACAGCCCTGAGTATGAAGCAAAAATACGTTGTATTCAAGATGACAATTTTTGAAGTAGTTAAAAGTGTCGCTTTGGTTGGCAACAATAACATCAAAAACTTATCAGCAGCGTGCCTCTATCCTCAACACATTTTGTGCCACCTATGATCTTCCGAACGATATTATTCAAATCTGTGCGGAAGCAACTGCTGCTGACACGGCCGAAAAAAAATTTTTTTCACCACCCTTCTGCTATAGAGAACATATTTTGTTCTAAAAGTGGATGTTCTGGCACTAAAACACTCCCTCGAATAGTGCTTTTGCCGAAAGTAGAGTTAACCAAACTTAGGGAATTAAAACAAAGTATTGAAAGCTTTTAGAGCAACCAGAACGAATCTGTATGCAGAAATCTGAAGATGGTTGCATTTGCAAAGGAATGAAACAAAGCTGCTTCACTGTGTCAGATAAGCACATCTTTATAGAGTTACTTTATATTCGTCCTGAAGGTATCCCTGAAGTTACACAAAATGTGGCTTTCATTTTTACTAGATGACCTCCTTTCTGAAGGTATCCCTGAAGTTACACAAAATGTGGCCATTTTACTAGATGACCTCCCTATGGACATTCAACTTTCGAACTGTTTGTTCCACTTGAGAGGAGTTATTTCGTTTGTTGGGGGATCAGATACTCCTCAATCCATAGGACATTACGTAGGGGTATGCAGGCGACTGAATCATAAGTGGCAGGTATACAATGACTTGCCAGATTTTGATATATACAATTTAGAAATGTACAATTGAGGTATTCTTGTTCACTGGTGCTGCTAAAATTATTTTCCCGTTAAAATCGTATCTTGGATTCTGAAATCCACCGCTGTCAAGACTCGTCGACGCAACATGGAGAACAGACCTGGAGCATTCGATGGATACTGTAACATTTGCAATATGTAGACAGTCAATTAGTACTGGCATTCTTGACGGAATCTAACGGCGATTTCTCCCGGGCTGACATATACAATTTAGAAACGGTCAATTGAGGTATTCTTCCTATTCACTGGTGCTGGTAATTTTTTTTCCGTTAAAATCCTATCTTGGGTTCTGAAATCCACCGCTGTCGAGACTCGTCGACGTAACATGGAGAGCAGACATGGAGCATTCGACGAATACTGTAAAAATTGCAATTTGTAGACAGTCAATTAGCACTGGTATTCTTGACAGAGGCTAACGGTGATTTCTCCTGGCTGATTTTTTGGGCTGCCTCGTGAAGTCGTGAGGGCATCCCTTGGTGGATTTCAAAAGGTACTCAGGCTAGGGTATTCCATGGTGTATGCAGTTGCCTCGAGTAATTCAAAAACACTGAGCAATGCAACTACCGCAAAATCTAGATTTCAGGTCAGAAATCCGTAGGAAACTCAAACGGAATGTATAAAAGTGCTTAGAGAAAATTTCGACAATACTGAGGAGCAAGCTCTAAATTTTCCGCCCCAGTGGCGTACTGCAGACGAGTGACCGCTCGTCTGAAATGGGACCGGCTCGAGTCCCGGATGTGTCATAAGGCCTGTCCTACAGCACCAGCTGTTTCTTCCTTGTAACCAGTTACCCCAAATTAGGGAAGAGAGACTGCTTCTAGAGAAGGGTTGCTCGAAAAACTATCGTTCAATTAATAATCGGTTTAAAATGTTGTTGGCCGGCGTACCTACCTAAATAATGGAAAATCCTGCTCGTACTACCAGAATTTTAAAAGACTTATAAAAATGTCGTTAATATTGAAGAGTTTGACGAAGTGTGCAATTTCGTTAAGTTAGCGTTCTAGAATAAATAATAGAATATCAAAAATTACTATAAATTTATACTTGATAAGAACATTTCATCGACTTTTCCAAACTATGAAATTACATTAAGCACTTATTTAACATTGCCGGTTTTAATTCCTCTGGTGAAGAAAAAAACACCGGTGGTTTCTTTGTGCTTAAACGAATAAAAAAATACCTTCGTTGTACTTTGTCAAGGAAAATTACGCTGATTAACACTAATGTGCATTGAACAAGGTGTTTTCAAGAATATTGACTACGGAAATATATTTGCCGAAAGAAA
The DNA here is from genome assembly GCA_039090855.1 of Macrothele yani. NCBI lineage: Eukaryota > Metazoa > Arthropoda > Arachnida > Araneae > Macrothelidae > Macrothele > Macrothele yani. Next base: position 9,750,174 of record CM077022.1, on the reverse strand, counting down.
GTGCATTTATGTTTGTATATAACTGTCGAAATTCATACAGTGTAATAGAATTTTATTTATATGTATTTGTCATCTGTCAACTGACGCCACACCACGTCCAATTTATATTATTAAAATTTGTCAAACGAAATTTTGTGCTCATAAGTTTTTGGTGACAATAGTTAATACGTAACATTTTACATTTATGTGTAGTTTGAATAAAGACATATGCATTTAAATACGTATCTTCATCTATTTTAAAGACGTCTCCGTAAACTTTTTGAGTAATTCTTTTACACCCCTTATAATAATTTTAAGGTGAGGCCCATATTTTAACTTTCACCTGGCGTCCCAGGCAAGACTTAGGATGACCCTACCTATTATCATAATCCCTATGTTGTAGATATCAGATAACAAAAAGAATAGAATATCACAATTATTTCTAACGTGTTGTGTGACAGATTTCAAATATTTTTATACTGTCTTTTTTTCCATCAGAGTATTCTGGTACTACAAACAAATCCATGATGATTGTTCAAATAATTGCTAAAATGACAAAGAAAAGTGATGAATTTCATAGAATGTGAAGCAACTGATATTCTGAAAAGTGATGATAACATACGTAAAGTGTGCTTTAACTAATATGTTGAAAAACGGAAGTGGACTCATGAGCTCAAGTAAAATTCGGCAGTAACAAATTGTCCCTTTACATTTGAAAGTGCTTCCTTCAAACCCATAAGCTTGTATTCCTAAATATTTTAGCAGCAGGGAAAGAGGAGTTTTCATAAATTCTCTCACAAGTAAGGCGAGAGTACATTTGCCCCAGAATTTTAAATTAACTGATTTGCATTCATTTCTTGATGTCTGTAGTTTTCTTCTTTTCCCCCTATGTGTTTGTGATAATAGTCAAGCTACCGCGTTGCTGGAGTATTACTGGTACCTTGACCAGTCTTCAGGACTCAAGTTTCTGGTTTCTTTAAGGCCAAATCGTTATGATAGATGAAATGATTTTAGCAGTGGTACTTTTACGTAAACATTTAAACCTCATCGCAATACTACGGTACTGTGAATGACGACCTAGGTGTACTCTAACTTCGATTCCAGAAGCCAATATGTAAGTTCCTCTGCTAAACCTTTAAGAGAAGTGAACGCCTGTCCTTTATGTTTATCTGTGCAAATATCTCTTAAATGAGAACACAAGATTTGAAGTTCTGTTAGCTCTTTGTCAGTTCCAAAACAAATACAGGCAGAACTCCTGAAAAGTTTATTTCTGCCTCGTTGCATTAGTGTCGTGTCATTTTGTCCAGGATAAATTATTCGCCTACAGTAGTTCCTCGTGGAAAAATTTATTGCCCTTCCAATGTGTAATACTTTCATGTCGGATGGAGAAAAATGCATGATTTTTATTATGTCTCTCCATCCTTCTCTCTGTTCGGCGAGATCGCTATTACCGTTTTAAAACGTTGAACTGTGAAAATCCCTACTCTGCTGCGTACGGCTAAATGTGCATTTAAAAATTTCAAACATGGCCCTTCTTCCGATCATTCGTCGGGAAGCAAGTTTTTCTGTTCGTTTGCTGAAACGATATCTCCGCCCCTAAGCAGGGACGTCGCCAAGGAGTTGCAAGGGGAAATTTTTCTTGCCTACCCTGCCGCCCACCCAGTTTAAGATGTACCATTTTTTTTTTTTTTTTTACTTTAAAATATAATCTGGGCTTTGTCAAGTAATAATGAGTCCCGTCTTTTTCGCCGTGTAATGCTTTTCCCGAGGAAGCGCTTTGTGACAGTCTCCGTAGAAAGGTCATCAAAATATCATCCGAAGAGCCATAAAATTCCATAGTCCAGTCTTCCAAATCCTTTGTTTAAGTCTTGTTTCATATTATAATAGTATGACCAGGGCCAAATGAGGAGAGTGGATAGGAATTCACTGAAACGATATCTCCGCTCCTAAGGATATACAACGTAAATATGGATATATTTATTTGTACTTATTATCCCTAAGTCAATGGGGTTATGATTATTCCTCGTGTATTGTCCATAATGTGTACATACATGTATATCAGGTTTCTTTTTCTGATTATTCATCTGTATTAGGAAGTGACTTATATACTGAGCGTTTGTTTCGATTGTCTATGCGTGTATGTGAGTCATTGTACTGTATAATGATATGTATTATGTTCTTCGAATTGTCCATCTTGTCTTCCATCATTGCTAGTATACAATGCATTCGTGATGTTTCATTACCCCATAAATGGTCGGAATATGGAGCGTTGAAGTGTCTTATGCTATTATCGTTGCTCACTGGTACCTTTGTCACTGTGCGCTCCGATGCTTCTTGTACATTATTCTCTGTGACCAACTAACTGCTTGAGTAATAATAAAAAAAACTGCCGTGTAACCCATTGCATTTGTACTTTGCTGATTAACAGCGATAGCTGTATATCGTAAAATTTTCAGTCGTTATTCGGAAGCTCACGCTCTGAAGGAAACAAAACGTCCTTCATAATTTGCCTGAATTATCCACATATTTACCGTTTGTACATGCACGATATAGAGACCCAACGGTTACAATAGAGTGGTAATTTAAAAAAACTTTTATACAAACATAAATGTCAAACAAGAGTACCGCAGAAATTTCCGTAAATTTCCTTGGAAATCGGCACATTTTTTGAGGAAGTACGAAATGTGTTGTATTGTATAGTTATTTCGGGGTATCTGTTTGTAGTATTTCATCATTAGTTTTCAAACAGAATCAAATAAAAAAATGCAAACTACAGGGAAAATCTAGTTGTTCCATCTCTGGAACTGAATTCTCTCAATCAAAGATATAGATAGTAGCAAATTCAAATACCTCAATGGAAAACGAAATCCTCTGAAGAAATACTTTTCAGGGGTTTAGCGGGTGCCATTTCCCATTGATGTATTGTTAAGAATAGCCATCTGTTCAGAAAACTTGAAAATTGGAAGTCGCAACGCTCTGAAGAATTATCTCTCCAGGGGTTGCGATCTCTTCGGTTTCGTTTCCCATTGATGTATTGTTCAGAATGGTCAACATTTAGAAAAATTGGAAATCGCAACCCATTGAAGAAATAATTCTTTAGGGGTTTCGTTTCTCATTGCTAAACTGCTCAGAATGGCCATCTGTTCAGAAATTTTAAAAACTGCGTCGATCTGTCACGGGAATTCAACTCGTTTCGTCCGATTTCCGTTCGAGCATGCTACCGTTGCACAACCCACTACAACAATTACCAAGAAACTCAAGCTAAGTAGCTCTATCGAAATAATATGAATGTGTATGACACTGTATAATCGAACGGAAATCGGGAGATGAGGGTTCTATTCGCGATCCAGGTCAATGCAATTTTGAAACTTTCTGAAGATATGGCTTCATCGAAATACTGCAGCGTTGTGCCGACAAGGACGTTTATTAATTCAAATATGTTATAACAGCCCCTAGTGGGAAAATGGTGCACCAAGAAAATAAAAACAGCAAGCAGATACGTTTGGTCGCAGTTGCAGTAACTTATGGTAACAGAACATTTTAAATTCAGGCTATAGACGTTCACGTAACGCAGAATTAAAAATCTAAAGCCACATCATCTAACCAAAAACTTTGCATCAGGCAACTTAGAAAATAAAAGAAACCCATTTTTTTGTCGTAATTATAGCTGTCGATTATAAACTTTTTGCAAATTACGCAAATGCGACATGCATTCGTCCGAGAAGGGTCCGTGTTCGAATCCCAACGACGAGGCGTAAATTTTGTATTTGACTTACGGCATTGGTTCTCTCTCTCACCTAGAACAAGTGGTCCTAAATTATGGACGGATGACTATTTATAGCCCATCAGGGTGACATATATCATCATCATTGTCAACCATTATCAATTCACTGCTGGACGAAGATTTCCTCAAATTTCTTCCACAACGGTCTGTCTTGTGCCAGTCTCCTCCGTGTTACCCCCGCATACTTTTGAATATATATACTGTACACGCTTTTGAAAACATTTTGCTGGGCTATAAGTAGTTGCCCGTTCCTAATTTAAGGCCACTGCTTACAGTCCATCGTCAGAGCCACTGCTTACAGCCCATACTCAGAGCCACTGACGTAAGACAAACACGACATTCATGCCTCACAGGAATTCTAGCCCGGATCCATCTCGGATGGATGGTCAGAAGCCAGAAATCATAAACTGCTTTTCATTGAAATATTTTTCGACCTCCCTAACCCTCAAACTTTAGTTTAATCATTTTTCACACTACTGATCGAATATCATATACACTAGTGTGCAAAACTTAAGCAACAACGTCGTTTGACAGCATACAGTCATGACAGGGGAGACAAAGGCGATTTGCGGGTTGTACAAGGGAACAACAACTCATGATAAAGGTGATGCATATGCAAATAGCAGGAGTTCGACGTCAGAGGTGACGTGAGGGCACGTAAACTGCGTGGAGGCAGCGCGCGCAGTGCCAGCCGACTACAAAAGACGGCGGACAGAGGCATCTCCAGACATTCGCTGCAAGTGAAAGTGAGATCGATCGTGCAATATGGCTAGGAGAAACCATCAGGATGCCTTTACACGTGGTAGAATGATCGGCAAGCTGGATGAGGGGCGTACCGTGATGAGTGTTGCCCAAGAGTTTGGAATCGATAAAAGTGTAGTGTCACGAGCTTGGAAAGCCTACCGAACGACAGGTACAGCTGTACGAAAGGTAGGTGGTGGTCGCCCCAGGAAAACAACGGCGAGTGACGACCGATATCTCGTCGTGCAAGCGAAAAGAGACCGGAACCAGACAGCTGGCAGCATGGCGCAGCGGTTGCGTACAGCAACCGGACGACAGGTATCCCGGTTTACTGTGGCCAGACGCCTTCATAAGGGTGGGCTATATGCCCGCCGGCCGGAACGCTGCATACCATTGACAGCAGCCCATCAGCGGCACCGTTTACAGTGGTGTCGCGAACATGCACACTGGACACCTGATCAATGGAGTCACGTCCTCTTTACCGATGAGAGTTGTTTCAGTCGGACAAACGATTCTCAGCGCCAGTTGATCTGGCGAGAGGTAGTGACACGCTTTCATCCCACGAACATCAGGGAACGAGACCGTTGGGGTGGTCCTGGCGTACTTGTGTGGGGTGGCATTATGCTGAACGGTCGGACGGAGCTCCACATTTTCTACACAGGTTCCGTAACCGGAGCGCGTTACTGTGATGAGATCATCCGCCCCCACGTGCGTCTGTTCCGAGGTGCCATTGGTCCAGACTTTGTTTTTATGGACGACAACGCTCGCCCACACAGGTCCCAAGCAGTTGAGGACTTGTTAGATTCTGAAGATATTCGCAGAATGGAGTGGCCAGCGTGCTCCCCTGATTTAAATCCCATCGAACATGTGTGGGATGTTTTGGGGAGACGCCTGGAGGCACGATCGTTTCCCGGAGAACACCAGACAACTGACACAGATGCTCATCGAGGAGTGGGAACTGTTACCTCAAGAACTGTTGGTTCATCTGGTGTTGAGTATGGCCAGACGGTGCCACGCAACCATTGCACTTCGGGGAGGTCATATCCCGTACTAAGGGACTTTGGATTGTTGTTCTCCCTCATGGACTGTCGGTTAGGTGTACGAATGCCGTGCTGTCAATAAACCATTTTCTGCTGCCTGCCTTCGTGTATGCGTTCTATTCATTTGTTTGCTATGCTGCTTTCGTCATCCTTTAGGTACTGCATTGTGCCTCTGTAGTGTGAATTTCATGTCTCACAGGTGAGTTTTCGCGGAATTACGCCAAAATCAGTAAAGTTGCTTAAGTTTTGCACACTAGTGTACATTAGGGCGGTGCGAAGAAACCAACATTTTTGATTCTCAAACGCCCTAGTGTTCAACAACTGTGGTTGGTGGTCAGTATGCCACAGCTTAATTTGTTTTTGATTCAGATAATATCTTTCGCCTACGCTTTTACATCAAAATTTCGAATTTTTAGCCAAAAATCAAAATTTTTAACTAGAAGCAAATACGTTTCACTTTCGCAGGTTTTTCATTTATAGAAGAACTCCGGTAAGTAAAATAAGACTATAAAAATATTTCTTCTGGTCATAGAAGACCCCTAGGCACAGGGGCGTCACGTTCATATTGTTGGGAAACCTGTCAATTTGCGACTGATTCGGGGAATGTTTCAGACAGACAGGCGCTTGCTGCATTCTTAGCATTGCAACGATTTCATTTGCGGCTCCTCGCTACTAAAAAGTACCCAGTACTCGCCACGCGGAGGCGGCCGCAATGGATTCCTTAGAATGCTGGCCCAACCACCCAACCATATGTGAGCATGGGGTAACTTCCACCTATTTTAGGCGTTTTGGCTTCTATGGTTTCAAGTGCGCCTTCGTTTCAAAAGTGAGCATTTTTGCTCTGTCCTGCAGTCTTGCTCATACGTATATACCCATCGTGAGATAGTAGTCCACAGACTTTATTCGATGCTTGCGTCACCTCCTGAACAGCTCGTTCCACTGCCTGTCTATGGCACAGTAGGAGACTATTATCAGAGACGGGAGATGCAGGGTCTGAGATGATATTTTGCAGTTCTTTCTCTGAGATATCCATCGTTACTGGAGGCCCAGTGATAACATCAACATTCCAAAAAATCAAATCGACTTAACTCTCTGCCTTAAAATTCAGTTTAAGAAGTGAAAATATTCTGATCCCCACCGACTCGCTCTTCTTCGTGGCAAGGATCTTCGGCGCAGCATCTTGGCGGACTTCAGGGTGATCATCATGGAACATGGACAGTAGCAGGCTTTCTGGATGAGAAAAGTACCCATTATCCTGCAGAACTTTATGAACGACAGTGGCTTCCCTCTTAGAGAGGTACTTGTTAGCGTTGCAGGTTTCCCACAGTTTTCTGAGTGCGTCAATCAGCGTGTGTTTTCATTTGATGGTAAATCACATTGAAGCGTACATTTTCATGATGAAAGTGGCCAAGATCTTGAGATTTTGAGAAGGTCTTCTGGTCCCAATGCCCAATCTCGAAATTCGGTCGGCTGTGGTGACCCATAGTGCATGATACAGAGTTCCGGGACTGATCTCTTGCCAAGTCGGTGGGGCATTCCTCAGATGATACTGCTTTGCATATATACACTGAAGAGCAATTGAATTAGAGACAGCTGGCGTTGTGCAAATGTGGCGCTGTGAGCGGCCCTGTAAACGGAAACGGCATGACGTATGCAGCGATCCGACAATATAAGGAGTGATGCGACGGGTATCGGTAAGAGTCTCACGCAGTATGGGTAAGACGAAGGATCTAACCGCATTTGATCGTGGGAAAATTGTCGGGGCCCGACGAATGGGTCACTCCATCTCGGAAGTCGTGCAGGCACTGCCTCCAGCACTTCGTCCTTTTGTACATAAAATAAAGAAAAAACTACTGCGGTTCAAACGAAGAAGAAGGCGTTCGTTCCGGTTCATACGATTTACAAATAAATGGCTGTCCTGAAATATGAAATATTCATAATCAGGGAATCGGCATGGGGGAGGGGGTTCCACAACATCCTTATTTAAATATCTCAAAAACTATTGTGGTTCAAACGATAAAAATGGAGTTCATTCCGGTTCATACGATTTACTAACGAATGGCTATTTTGGAATTTTAAATTTCCATGGTGGGGGGGGGGCTGGTGAAATGGTCTGTCTGTGTGCGTATATGTAAATTCTCAATATTATTTATTAAATATTTCCAAAACTATTGCGGTTCAAACGATAAAAATGGAGTTCATTTCTGTTCATACGATTTACTAACGAATGGCTATTTTGGAATTTTGAATTTTCATGGTGAGGGGAAGGGGGTGAAATGGTAAGCCTGTATCATTTTTTTTATATCTCAAAAACTATTACGGTTCAAACGATGAAAATGGAGTCCTTTTCAGTTCATACGATTTGCTAACGAATGGCTATTTTGAAATTTTAAATTTCCATGGTGGGGGGGGGGGGCTGGGGAAATGGTCGGCTCCGAATTTTCTCACTCCTTTTTTATTTAATATTTCCAAAACTATTGAGATTCAAACGATAAAAATCGAGTTCATTCCGGTTCATACGATTTACTAACTAACGAATGGCTATTTTGAAATTTTGAATTTCCATGGTGGGGGGGGGGTCAAATGGTCGATCTCTGTGTGTATATGTAAATTCTCAATTTTATTTATTAAATATCTCAAAAGTTGTTGCGGTTCAAACGATAAAAATGGAGTTTATTCCGGTTCATACGATTTACTAACGAATGGTTATTTTGAAATTTTGAATTTCCATGGTGGGGGGGGGGGCTGGTGAAATGGTCGGCCTCCTATATTTTTATGTAAATTCTCAATATTATTTGTTAAATATCTCAAAAACTATTGCGGTTCAAACGATGAAAATGGAGTTCATTCCTGTTCATACGATTTACTAACGAATGGCTATTTCGGAATTTTGAATTTCCATGATGAGAGGTGGGGGTGAAATGATAGGCCTGTAACATTATTTTTTAAATATCTCAAAACCTATTGCGGTTCAAAAGATGAAAATGGAGTTCTTTTCAGTTCATACGATTTGCTAACGAATGGCTATTTTGAAATTTTGAATTTCCATGGTGGGGGGCTGGTGAAATGGTCGGTCTCCTATATTTATATGTAAATTCTCAATATTATTTGTTAAATATCTCAAAAACTATTGCGGTTCAAACGATGAAAATGGTGTTCATTCCGGTCATACGATTTATTAACGAATGGCTATGCTGAAATTTGAAATTTCCATTTTTTGGGGGTACCATTTCACCAGCCCCCCCCCCCACACACACACACACTTTGTTTTTTAAATAACTCAAAAACTATTGCGGTTCAAACGAAAAAAATTGAGTTCATTCCGGTTCATACGTGGTACAAACGAATGGTGCAAAACAAATTTAAAAATTCCGTGGTGGGGGGCTATCGTTTCACCAGCCCCCCCCCCCACTTTGTTTTTTAAATATCTCTAAAACTATTGCGGTTCAAACGAAAAAAACCGAATTCATTCCGGTTCATACGTGGTACAAACGAATGGTATCTGAAAAATTAAAAAATTCCGTGGGGGGGCTGGTGAAATGCACCTGTTCGCGAGGCTCTGACCCCTCCATCAAATCTTCGTGAACTGTGGGAGCTTGTTCAGGTGTTGTGGATCCGTATGGCTTCCCAACGCTTCCGGTGTCTTGTCGAATTCATGCCGAGACGAAACGCCGCCGTCATCAGGTCGAAAGGTGGTGCTACACGTTACTAGACAGGTATCTCTAATTCAATTGCTCTTCAGTGTATGTACCCAGCCAGGGCTCAAAATGGGACGGTATACGCCGGGCGTACCGGCACTTCCTTTTTCCTAGTATTTCATACCGGAACTTACATACCGGCACTAATTTTAGTAGCTGAAACTGCAGAATTCTTTTTTTTTTTCTTAGACTTTTGACTACGCATTCTTAGACATAGGAACATTATGTGCCTCGTGCACTTGAGAAATAGCTGTGTGGGTACCGTAAAGAGTCGGGGAGTGGTGTACAAGTGAGCTATAAGTTCAATCCTTCAAAGTATGGAAATGAAACTACCCATAGCACATGATCACATCTTGCCTAAGCCCCAGATCATCCCACTGAAGATGTCTGTAATTCTTATTACATCATTAATTTCAGTGGCGTATCTTGGGTCCGAGCCGCCCTGGGCTATCTCCAAAAAGTACTGATTTTTTTTTAAATCGCGAAGTTTATTTTTCAGTTGTTGAAACAGTACTCGCCCAAGTTTTCACTCGATGCCTTAATGAAGGGAACATTCCTGAGGATTGGAACAATGCTACAATGATCCTGCTACATAAAAAAAGGTGACATTGAGGATCTCAGGAATCACAGACCTATCAGCCTCCTATCAGTGGTTTATGAAATCTTCACTAAAGTTCTTTCACACCGCTTGAAGGTAACACTGGACATGGCTCAACCGAGAGAACAAGCTGGATTCAGGAGTGGCTACAGCACAATAGATCATATCCACGTACTGAGAGAACTAATTGAAAGAGCGAGGGAATATGAACTTCCATTGTGCATGGCTTTTATCGATTATGAAAAAGCCTTTGATTCGGTGAAACCATCAGCAATTACGATGGCTTTGAAATCCTGCGGTATTGAAGATACATACATTAATATTATTAATAACATCTATGAAAATGCAAGTGCAAAGATTCGGCTGTTTGAAAATACAACACGCATAAAAATTGGAAAATTGGAAAGAGAGTGAGACAAGGTGACACCATATCTCCGAAGCTCTTTAATGCCACATTGGAAAATGTCTTTCAATCACTGAACTGTTAAAACAAAGGGATAAAGATTAATGGAGATTATCTAACCCACCTTCGTTTTGCTGATGACGTAGTCATTTTTGCAACTACCCCATCAGAGCTGCAGAGTATGATCCAGGAACTTGCTCACAAGAGTGAAGAAGTGGGATTAAAAATGAACTTTCAGAAGCCAAAAGCGTTGTACAATGCTTTTACAAGACATGAAGATTTATAAAGCTGGAGATAACAGATACGTACATTTGGTGTCGTGCGCGAAGCGACCGTGTGCCAAGCGACCCTCTGGAAACGGTGCTCGAAGCGACTGTGTTATATTTTATCGTGGACGAAGCGACCCTGCTAATCGAATCAGTTTACTTATATCATCATCATTGTCAACCATTATCAATTCGTACTACAAGCAAGGTGGATTTTGCAAGCCTGCAAATCACTTTTAACAGTTTTAACAAGGATTCAAGTTTTGTTAAAAATGCTTGCAGAATTCTTAAGTCTTTTAAGCACTCTGTCCTTAAAAGTTTTTTTCAAATTCTGGAATGAAAATACTAATCAAGTTGATAAGCATGTTTTTGATTTAGTTCTAGACATTATTAAGCATATTCTTAAAGAGAAAATTTCTCTTAAAGGTATTTCCAAAAATTATGTGACCATCAGATTTCTTAATAAAAACTATGATCATCTCAATGTTAGGAAGCTGTTCTACAATAATGCAACTTTTTTTCCCATATCCAGGCACCAGTCTATTGTAAGTTATAAGTATGTTAGAACCTTAGGGTCTATGGTTAAAAACTACAAACTTGGTTACTCACATATTTTACCTGTAGTTACAGCTTGTTCTTGTGAAGAACTTAATGACTCAGTTCACTATAATAGGCTTTACAAACATGTTATCACTGGTAGCTTGAGCTTTGTTGATAATGACAAGCTCAGAAATTTGTTAGAATATGGTACTAAATTCAGACCACCTTACCATATCTCCAAAAAACGCATTCTTGAGATTTTTACTCAAGATGTTAATAGATACATTATTAAAACAAGTTTAGCATACAATCAGCCAATTGAGGCCTTTGTTGAATGGAAATATAATATAATAAGTAGCTTCTCTGATAAGTTGGCAGGTCTAGATTTATGTTTTGACAGAAATCTTTTTTTCTCTGGAGAAGCCAAAAGGGCACTCTCTAAGCTACAAGATCAATATATCTTTACTACTACAGATAAAGTTAGTAATAATTTTGCAATTATCTGCAAGAAATTTTAATTTGAATTGTTAAATCTAGAACTCAATAATAAAGTAACCTACGAGCCAGTTAGTTATTGTACCAAACAGCTTGAAAATCGTTTTAAGGCCTTCTTCAAGAAGCTTAAAATTCCACAAATGAGGAGATATGAACCTGAATTTCCCTTTCTTTTTGCAACTGTTAAGTTTCGTAAAAATCCGGTAAAGTTTAGGTTCATAGCTAGTGGAGTTAGGAGTCATAAAAAGAAAATTTATCAAGCTTTTGAGGCAATCTTGAAGAGGATCTTGAAACACATTAGTAGCAGTACTAATATGAAGTACAGAGATTTTTGGATAATCAATAATAATTCAGAAGTAATTTCCACTATACTCAACCTAAATCCCATAGATATTAACAGTTATGATTTCAAGAACCTTTATACTAATCTGCCACTTTCAGATATCATCACTACCTTTAAAGAGCTGTATGCAGAATTTAAGCTTAACCAATTTGTTAATGTAGGTGCTTGGAACTCTTATCTCAATTATTGCATAAACAATAATAATATTTTATATAATAATACTCTCAATAAGCAAATAAGCGGGATTCCTATGGGAGTATCTCACTCCACAAGTGTGGCAAATCTATTCCTGTTCTTTAAGGAATATAAGTTCATTAAATATAACTCATCGTGCTCAGATAACTACTTATACACTTATAGATATATTGACGATTTGCTTTGTATAAATAATTCAGAAGTTATAGAAAGTGATTTTGCAAATATCTGTCCTAGCTCTCTTAACTTATGTAAAACCAACCACAGTAATCAGGAACTAGATTTCCTGGACTTAAGCATTAGACTTAACAGAGGTATCCCGTCCATCAGCCTTTTTGATAAAAGAGTTAATTTTCCTTTCAAAGTAATACAATATCTGCACTGGAACAATAACATCTCGAACAAAGTAATTGAGAATGTACTAATTTCTCAGGTACTTAGAATTTCAAGAATTTGCAGCAACAATTTGGATTTCAATAAACACATTATAATCTTATTAAACAGTTTTCTAGAAAACGAGATTCCTGCTACATTCATAAAAAGAATATTAAGGAAAATAATTCTGAATAATAGAGTTAGGTTAGAAGATCTGTTTTAATTTCTGCACAGTTAATAAAATGATTCTGGCCAATGAAAGCCTTCATGGAAGTTGGTCTAGAGCAGGGGTGCACAACCTTTTTATAAGTGGGGGGCCAAGTTTATTTTTTACATAATAAGTGGCGGGCCGCAAGTTACCTTTTCACATAGGCACTTGCCAAACCCTACCGCTAAAGCTAATTTTACTATTATCCGAATAACCTATTTTACCAGCAGACAAAAAATGTGTTTCAATACCATTTTTGTGTCCTCTAAATGGTTTAAATCCATTTTTGAAGTTTTTTGGCAAATTGCGTTATTAAGTTATCAAATTACTGATTTACAATCAACTTACTCCTAATTGGAAAAGGTTTAGGGGTATATAAAATAAAATAATACTATCACAAGGTTGTAAAATTTTTATTTTTACAAAAAACAGAATTCTTAACATCAAAGTATATAAAAAATTAAAATCAGTAATATCGTCAAACTGACCATCAAATCAAGTAGTAGCCTAATGCTCCTAATGAGATGCTTGGCATTGTTTATTTTTCAATAGTCTGTCAATATCAGGTTCAATGTTAGAGATGGTAATGCGCAAGTTTCCCTCCAATAGTGTATCACTTAAACGGGAACGACACTTTGACTTTATTTGTTTCATCAAAGAAAACGATTGCTCGCATAAGTAGGTACTTCCAAACAACGTTGCCGTTTTTAAAGCATGATCTTTGAGCAATTTCATTTCTTTCGGTAAGTAATTTTTGTAAAATTCTAGGAGAGAAACTTCAGAGTATTTTGTTTTTAACTCATTGTTACACTGAAGATCAATTAATTCCATCTGGAAATCTAGTGGCACTGACACAACGTCAGTAGTGAATGGTAGAGAAAACATATCAAACAAAACCTCAAATTTTCTTATATCTTCAAATCGTCTTTTAAACTCATTGTGAAGGTCCACTACAAGAGATGCATATTTAGCCACATTTACATGGAATTCAGAACTTTCAACAAAACTTTTCATTGTTGGAAAATTTGCTAGTTAACGAAACATTTTTATAACTTTCTTATTTCAACTAGGGCCTACAATAATGGGAAAAAATCTCATCATTCACAATATATATATTCACGTTTTCAATAGTATAAAATATTTATCCGCGGGCCGCATAAACTGACTTTGAGGGCCGCGGGTTGTGCACCCCTGGTCTAGAGGATGCATATTAACTACAAAAAGGAACCTTTAGTGCTATAGAGAGGACAGTCCTATTAAAAATAAAAAATGAAATAATGCAAAAAAATCACACAAAAAAAGTTTAAAATTTGTTTCTTAAAAAATAAAATAAAAATAAATAAAAAGAAAACTGGATATTCTCTCACCAGAATAACTAAACTAAGAATAGTAAAACTTACGTTTTTTAAAAAAGTAGGTTCTTGTAGTGTATGTGGAAGTTCATTAAGGTAATTAAATACATATAAATATTGTTAAATACACTACAAGTATTTGATAATATTTTTCATGTATTCTGGAGAGTTATTATACTCTATCTGAACAAGCAGGACTTCATTCTTAGTTGTGTAATTCTCTTGGTAGAAATTTAACGGGAAGCGTCTTATTCTGAGGAGGAGTCTTTACACCTCCCCCACCACCCCCTGCTTCTAAGAAAGCGGCGAGGAGGGTGGTCGGCCATCTTTTAGGGACTCGTGAAAGGAGAGGGGAGATGTAGGTAAGCTCTAATCTTTGTTCCTGTAATTTTTTTCTTTCTGAGCTTTATAGTGAACTTTCAAAACGGAAATTTTCTTTTTTTCTCATATAGGCATTTGGTGCAGGAAGCTTTACTAACTTTTTGAGCTTTCTCTTTCACTTAATTTGGAAATTATGTGCGTTTTTTGACCAATTTGTTTGGGTAGTTAAGACGTTTTATTGTACTTGTTGTCAACGATGCTTTTGCATTGTTGGTAGGAACATAGAAGCTACATTATTATACACATAAAGCACTCCCGGAATATTTTGTAAATATTGCAACTAATTGTTAACTTCATATAAATTTTCCAAAGCAACATTTTAAATTTTTATTATTTTTTGTTCTTGTAATGTCCGTTTTTCACGGAAGTTGTGGTTACAAAAATCCTGTTCACTACTAACTCTGTTAAAATTTTAATCTGTTGTTTCTTATTTTATAGCATTTTAGGTAAAACTTTTGTTCACCACAAAGAATAAGACTTAGTAGTAGTACTTTTAGTACTGTTCTTAAAGTTTAAATTCTCTCTCTGATGACTTTGTTGCTCAGCAACGTGTTTTAACTGAATAATTCTCATGATTTGTTCAGACCCTCTCACAACTTGTGATTTTGTAATCGTTTTTCTGTTTTTTGTAGCAGATGAGGAGTGTGGGTTGGGCCAGGAAAGTTATAGATGCATGCAAAAACTTTGACTAAATTATTCTATCTGCAACTCTGAGGAGGTTTTGCTAATTAAAAAAAAATTTTTGGTGGGCTTTATTCCTGCATCTATGGCTTTGCAGAAACCCATTTCCAACTAGGTCTTTGTGGAAGTGAGAAAATGCAGAGTTTTTGCTGGTCCTTGATAAAGCCAAGGCTTGGCATTCTCGACACTTTCTACATTCAGTTTTGCTATTTCTTTATTTTATTGTTTACTCATGCCTGTTGGGCTTTGAAGTTTTTCTATACTGTTTTAGTTCTTGTTAAATATTTTTTTTTTTTTTACAGTCTATACTTGGTAGTGTGTGAGTTCTGAATATTCATAACTGCTGCGTTGCGCGTCATGATCTTCAGGTAGTTTTTTTTTTTTTTTTTTTTTTTTTGCAAATTTAGTTTAAATTTTGTTAGGTGTTAAATTTAGTCTTTGACTCTGCTCTTAGGTCATCATCATCATCATTGTCAACCATTATCAATCCACTGCTGGACGAAGGTCTCCCCAAGTTTCCTCCACAACGGTCGGTCTTGTGCCCGTCTCCTCCATGTCACTCCCGCATACTTTCGAATTTCATCCACCCATCTCCCATGTGGTCTTTTTCTGGGTCTTTTCCTGTCCCTTGGAATCCAATCTAAAATTTCGGCTGTCCATCTATGGTCTGTCCTTCTGGCAGTATGCCCAGCCCATTGCCATTTCAGGGATTTAACTCTGATCATGATGTCTTCCACTCTCGTCATTTTTCGGATCCACGAGTTCCTCTTCTTATCTCTCCTGGTTATACCAAGCATGCACCTCTCCATGCTGCTTTGAGTTGTCTGCAGCCTTTGTATGTCTCTTTTAGTTAAGGTCCACGTCTCTGCACCATACGTAAGCACTGGAAGGATGCATTGATCAAACACTTTTCTTTTAAGACATAATGGCATATTGCTCTTGAAAATTATGCTGTTTCTTCCAAAAGCTCTCCAGGCAAGTTTTGTACGCCGATTAATTTCTTCATCAATGTGACCCTCACTTGATATCTGCTGTCCAAGATAAACATACGTATCTGTTATCTCCAGTTTTTCTCCATCAATCGATAAATCTTCATTTCTTGTAAAAGCATTGAACATCACTTTTGTCTTCTGAAAGTTCATTTTTAATCCCACTTCTTTACTCTTGTCAGCAAGTTCCTGGATCATACTCTGCAGCTCTGATGGGGTAGTTGCAAAAATGACTACGTCATCAGCAAAACGAAGGTGGGTTAGATAATCTCCATTAATCTTTATCCCTTTGTTTTCCCAGTTCAGTGATTGAAAGACATTTTCCAATGTGGCATTAAAGAGCTTCGGAGATATGGTGTCACCTTGTCTCACTCCCTTTCCAATTTTTATGTGTGTTGTATTTTCAAACAGCCGAATCTTTGCACTTGCATTTTCATAGATGTTATTAATAATATTAATGTATGCATCTTCAATACCGCAGGATTTCAGAGCCGTGGTAACTGCTGATGGTTTCACCGAATCAAAGGCTTTTTCATAATCGATAAAAGCCATGCACAATGGAAGTTCATATTCCCTCGCTCTTTCAATTAGTTCTCTCAGTACGTGGATATGATCTATTGTGCTGTAGCTACTCCTGAATCCAGCTTGTTCTCTCGGTTGAGCCATGTCCAGTGTTACCTTCAAGCGGTGTGAAAGAACTTTAGTGAAGATTTTATAAACCACTGATAGGAGGCTGATAGGTCTGTAGTTCCTGAGATCCTCAATGTCACCTTTTTTATGTAGCAGGATCATTGTAGCATTGTTCCAATCCTCAGGAATTTTCCCTTCATTAAGGCATCGAGTGAAAATTTGGGCGAGTACTGTTTCAATTTCTCCACTTGCTTCTTGTATGATGTCTATAGTAATTCCATCTTCTCCTGGAGCTTTCCCCCGCTTCATGTTCTTGATTGCATGAGCAACTTCTGCTGGGAGGACTGGAAGAACTCTGGTACCTTTCATGATGTCTGGAGTACATGCATCATCCCTTTCATATAGTTTGGAGTAGAAATCTTTCACTCTTGTCAAAATTTCGCCTCTATTTCTTGTTATAGAACCATCTTCTTTTCTCAGAGCCATAATCTGTTTTCTTCCCTTACTGAGGTGTCCCTTTGCTATCTTTAGGCTTTGGTTGTTTTCAATTGCTTTCCTCACTAGCTCACAGTTGAATTTCCTTACGTCTTCAGTGATACTTTTTCGTGCTGTCTTGCATAGCTCTATATATTCCACTTTGGAAGTCACATCTTCTTTAGTTGTCCTCATCTCTCTCTCTCTCTCTCTCTCTCTCTCTCTATATATATATATATATATATATATATGGGATGTAAGGTCAGGTGATGCGTAACATCACAGCCTCTCCTTGACAAATGTCAACCCCGCCTTCTCGTGGTGCATCCTGTTCCCACTAAAGGGGGCTCTGACGACCGCCCATAGCGGTATAACTATACCATCGGGATTAGAGGAAATTCTATCCCACACTCACCAACCCGCTTGGCCAGCGTGGTGAGTTATGGCCAAACCCCTCCAAAAATGACTCCACAACTTAAATCTTGGCCCTCAGTCTCCGGCAGCTGGAATGTACCTGGCCAAGGCAGCGGCCAGTGCGACATGAAGGCAGAGGGTGCTAAGAATCCCCGGAGGACCGGACTAGGCTGCCATCTGATGCTGACCTTGGCAACGTACAATGGACGCTCCCTATCTTCTGATTCAAGGCTTCTTGAATTGGAAGAGGAACTACAAAGGATCAAGTGGGACATCGTGGGGCTAAGTGAGGTAAGGAGAAAAGGAGAAGATCTCATCGAACTGAAAAGTGGACATCTCTTCTACTATCGTGGGACAGATACTGGCAGAACTAGTGGTGTTGGATTTATAATAAACAAGAAACTGAAGGATAAAGTGGTAGAAGTTGAAAGTTCCTCTGACAGAGCTGCACGACTCGTTATCCAACTATCGAGAAGATACCAGGCTCAGATTATTCAAACTTATGCACCCACCACAAGCCATCCTGAAGAAGAAATTGAAGAATTTTATGAGGAAATTTGTCATCTAAATAATAAAGGTAAGCAGCACTTGAAAATAATTATGGGAGATTTCAATGCAAAAATAGGGCAACGGCAACAGAATGAAACTTCAGTAGGTAAATTCGGTCACGGCAACAGAAACCAGCGTGGAAATACTCTCGTTGAGTTTGCAGAGGCAGAAGGGTTTTTCATCTTGAACTCCTTCTTCAAGAAAAAGCCACACAGGAAATGGACATGGAGACATCCAAATGGGACGACAAGTGAAATTGATTTTATTATGTGTAACAAAAAATTCGTCATAGAAGACTGCAGTGTGCTAAACAAGTTCAACACAGGTAGTGACCATAGATTGGTGAGATGTAAGATGCACCTCAACACTAAACTTGAACGTGGCAAGCTCATAAGACAAACAAAATCTATTGACATAATCAACCTTAAAAAACACCATAATACCTTCAAGTTGGAACTGAAGAACAGGTTCTCTGCTTTAGAAGGCCTAACATCGGAAGAAGTGGATATTTCTGAAGTTAACAGAAAAGTAACCAAAGCTGTTATGGAAACAGCAACAAAATTAGCTGGGTCTAAGAACAAGTTGCATGTAAATAAATTATCAGGAAAAACGAAAATGTTGATGCAAAAAAGAAGAGAGATGAGGACAACTAAAGAAGATGTGACTTCCAAAGTGGAATATATAGAGCTATGCAAGACAGTAAGAAAAAGTATCACTGAAGACGTAAGAAAATTCAACTGTGAACTAGTGAGGAAAGCAATTGAAAACAACCAAAGCCTAAAGATAGCAAAGGGACATCTCAGTAAGGGAAGAAAACAGATTATGGCACTGAGAAAAGAAGATGGTTCTGTAACAAGAAATAGAGGCGAAATTTTGACAAGAGTGAAAGATTTCTACTCCAAATTATATGAAAGGGATGATACATGCACTCCTGACATCATGAAAGATACCAGTACCAGAGTTCCTCCAGTCCTTCCAGCAGAAGTTGCACATGCAATCAAGAACATGAAGCGGGGAAAAGCTCCAGGAGAAGATGGAATTACTGTAGACATCATACAAGAAGCAAGTGGAGAAATCGAAACAGTACTCGCCCAAATTTTTACTCGATGCCTTAATGAAGGAAAGATTCCTGAGGATTGGAACACCGCTACAATGATCCTGCTACATAAGAAAGGTGACATTGAGGATCTCGGAAACTACAGACCTATCAGCCTCCTATCAGTAGTTTATAAAATCTTCACTAAAGTTCTTTCACACCGCTTGAAGGTAACACTGGACATGGCTCAACCGAGAGAACAAGCTGGATTCAGGAGTGGCTACAGCACAATAGATCATATGCATGTGCTGAGAGAACTAATTGAAAGAGCGAGGGAATATGAACTTCCATTGTGCATGGCTTTTATCGATTATGAAAAAGCCTTTGATTCGGTGAAACCATCAGCAGTTACAATGGCTCTGAAAACCTGCGGTATTGAAGATGCATACATTAATATTATTAATAACATCTATGAAAATGCAAGTGCAAAGATTAGGCTGTTTGAAAATACGACACACATAAAAATTGGAAAGGGAGTGAGACAAGGTGACACCATATCTCCGAAGCTCTTTAATGCCACATTGGAGGGTGTTTTTCAGTCACTGAGCTGGGAAAACAAGGGGATAAAGATTAATGGAGATTATCTAACCCACCTTCGTTTTGCTGATGACGTAGTCATTTTTGCAACTAGCCCATCAGAGCTGCAGAGTATGATCCAGGAACTTGCTGACAAGAGTAAAGAAGTGGGATTAAAAATGAACTTTCAGAAGACAAAAGTGATGTTCAATGCTTTTACAAGAAATGAAGATTTATCGATTGATGGAGAAAAGCTGGAGATAACAGACACGTACGTTTATCTTGGACAGCAGATATCAAGTGAGGGTCACATTGATGAAGAAATTAATCGGCGTACAAAACTTGCCTGGAGAGCTTTTGGAAGAAACAGCATAATTTTCAAGAGCAATATGCCATTATGTCTTAAAAGAAAAGTGTTTGATCAATGCATCCTTCCAGTGCTTACGTATGGTGCAGAGACGTGGACCTTAACTAAAAGAGACATACAAAGGCTGCAGACAACTCAAAGCAGCATGGAGAGGTGCATACTTGGTGTAACCAGGAGAGATAAGAAGAGGAACTCGTGGATCCGAAAAATGACAAGAGTGGAAGACATCATGATCAGAGTTAAATCCCTGAAATGGCAATGGGCTGGACATACTGCCAGAAGGACAGACCATCGATGGACAGCCGAAATTTTAGATTGGATTCCAAGGGACAGGAAAAGACCCAGAAGAAGACCACATGGGAGATGGGTGGATGAAATTCGAAAGTATGCAGGGATGACATGGAGGAGACTGGCACAAGACAGACCCTTGTGGAGGAAACTTGGGGAGACCTTCGTCCAGCAGTGGATTGATAATGGTTGACAATGATGATGATGATAATGATATATATATACTTAAGAGCAAAACTGAAGACTAAGGTTGGGGTACCTAGGAACAGAAGATGGCTAAGCTTGTTCCTTTTCTATGCGCTGTCTATGCGCTGTTTTTTCAAAGTAGTTAAGTTCTTGATGACTGGTTAATTGTGCACTTGGGGCACTGCTGGGGTGCTTTGTACATGTTGCAACTGGCTGTTTGGGGTATGCAGCTTTCACGGAGTTTTCTTTGGTTGATTGTTGTCTTTGACTTGTTCTCGTTTTCGTGCTGTCATGGGTTGTGGAGTGGGGGGGTTTTTGGACTCAAGTTTTCTTTCGGAAATCTGTTCGTTATAAATTAACATTTCCTTTTTTGATTGCAATGTAGGATTTGGATTTCTTTTGCATTGTTTTTCAGGTTTAAATTCTCTCTCAAACGAACTTGGAATTTCGTTATAGCTGAAAATCATTTCTAATTATTATGTCACTCTCACAGCTTGAGTTCTCTTTAATCTTCTTCTCTCTGTTTAATAGTAACAGATGAAGAGCATGGGTCGGGCCAGGAAGGTTAATGGATGCAAGCGAAATTGTTAACTAGTGCTAGGTCATGCTACTCTACGGAGGACATGACTTATATATATATTTTTTAAACTATTTTAGGTGGGAATGTTACTTGCATCTATGGCCTTGCAGAAACCCATTTCCAACTAGGTCTTTGTGGAAGTGAGAAAATGCAGAGTTTTTGCTGGTCCTTGATAAAGCCAAGGCTCAGTATTCTCGACACCTTCTACATTCAGTTGTTTTATTTTATTTTTTTATCTTTTTTCCTTTTACTCACACAGGTAGATACATAACCTTTTCTATGTTGTACTAGGTGTGAGTCAAAATTATATATGTATTTTTTTGCTTAGGTATCTTCTTTATAGAATATATATATATATATATATATATATATATATATATATATACACACAAATCGTAGTCAAATTATTTACATCTAATTAATTAAGTACTTACATCTTTTGAATTTTGTAGCTTTTGTCCTTAGTCTAACTTGGTAACATAGCTTAATGCTTTCAGGCATTTTTTAATGTCTTTAGAATTTCCAAATTCGACGTGTGATGCACAAACAACAATTAAAAGAATTAGGAGAACTTGGTCCAAAAAGGAAGAAAATGCATATACAAGTAGACGAACGCATTCCCAATATCATGGGGGAATTTGGAAACTCTAAAGTTCTTAAAAAATGCACTGAAAGCATTTAAGCTGTGTTACCAAGTTGGACTAAGGGCAAAAGTTACAAAATTCAGATGTAGGTACTTAATTAATGATGCAAATAATTTGACTACGATTTGTATATTTATATATAAAATGATATTAAAAACTTGTATTTAGTATAAAAAACTTGATGTAAGTAATTAATTAATTAGATGTAAATAAATAATTTGACTATGATTTGTATAATATATATATATATATAAGTAAAATGATTCGATTAGCAGGGTCGCTTCGTCCACGATCGAATATAACAGGGTCGCTTCGCGCACGATTTTCCACAGGGTCGCTTGGCGCACGGTCGCTTCCCGCACGTAATCGTACATTTATCTTGGACAGCAGATATCAAGTGAGGGTCACATTGATGAAGAAATTAATCGGCGTATAAAACTCGCCTGGAGAGCTTTTGGAAGAAACAGCTTAATTTTCAAGAGCAATATGCCATTATGTCTTAAAAGAAAAGTGTTTGATCAATGCATCCGTCCAGTACTTACTTATGGTGCAGAGACGTGGACCTTAACTAAAAGAGACATACAAAGGCTGCAGACAACTCAAAAAAGCATGGAGAAGTGCATGCTTGGTGTAACTAAGAGAGATAAGAAGAAGAACTCGTTGATCCAAAGTCTTCTCTTTTCGAGCGAACCGTTGCGCAAAGCAATGGCCCATGCACTTTCCACCCGCGCATTCATGTTTTCGTGGAAACGCTAGCAGGCGATCTTATCGAAATTCTTCGAATCAGAACAGCGAAGATTCGGGTAAAGCTGTTTGCGTTACAATGACAGCTGTTTGTGTTAGGACCGTTGGTGATTCTCGCTCGCCAGACTAATTCTCTTAGTCAAAAGTAGCGAATCCGCACGTGTTTTTTTTTTTTTTTTCGCAGAGAAAGCACAGACATATCTTAATACTGTTGATAATTGACTTTTATTTGTGTATATTTAATTGACTTTTATTTGTGCATTCTCTGGGCTTCGCAGCTAGCCTCGAATATACACCACTGGTTAATTTAATATATTCCATTTGAAGAGTTTTTTCATAGAATGAAGTATTGGGAATAATAGATTAAACACAAATATGCGTTTTGCAGCAATGTGAGTATAAACTTTTTCCACTTCGGACTTTTCTTTTTTTTGGGGGCGGTGGGATTGCTACTGATTTAAGACTCAATGTTTATTCTGATTGCGGAGATTCTAATTGCCCGACTTTCTACTTCATGAAAGTCCCTATCGGAAGGAAGCAGCCTTCTCGGCTCGGGACCTTAAAGTTCTGGGTTCAAATCCCAGCTGAATCACTAATGATTAGCCGAGGTTTAGAAGTCTCGTTAATCCGTTAGTCCCGGGATAGAGACTCCTCGTTATAAGCAAGTCAAACCCCAGTCCTCGGTGTAGCAAAAGTAGTGCCCGCCTGATCCACAAAGCAACCAACTGAAATCAACCGCGGCCGACCCTGTGGCGCAGTGGTCTAAGCGATGGCTTCTGATCATTCGTCCGAAAGCGGTCCGGGTTCGAATCCCGGTGAGGCATGGATGTGATGTTTGTCACTGGCTCTCTCTCCCTTCCGTGAAGCCAGTGACCCTAAATTAGGGACGGGAGACTGCTTATAGCCCATTGAGTTACTCACGGTGGTCGTTAAACCTTCAAACAAACAAAATCGATCGCCATCGTTTCTGATTTATGATGGTTTCCTCTAAGCTACGCGCAAACGCGGCCGCGCTGCGACTTAACTTCCTCCGCGTACTAAGCATTTTAGATTAAAATTCCCAAATCCCTAATTAATTTTCATAAATCGAATATCAATTACCTGCAAAAATAATAAGAAATAAATAAAATTCGGGCTCTCAAAAGTCAAAACAACACTTTTTTTAAATGCCGTTCTCCTCCTTCTAAGTTCGTTTCATTGTCCTCTTCGTTCTCAAGTAGCGAGCTGATAGTGAACTCGTGAGAATGCGGATTAGTGATTTTCCCACGCCGAGAAAGAGGTAGATATTGAGTCTTTTCTCAAAACAGCGCATCAACGCCAGCCAATCACAGCAAACATTAACCAAGTTCATTGTGCTAACTAATGCACCCATGCTAGTTGCGGGAGAAAGGCATTCTGGTCAGTTAAATTGTAAACATTCCAGAAGTAAGTTTGAGCTTCTCACTTTTCATAAAAAAAAAATTTAATTAATGAAATGTTTTTAATATTTTTTTTAATTTAACATTAGTTGAGGAAAGAACGGTGATAAAAATGGGGGATTAGAAAACTTAAGGGTTCCAAGTTCCAAGTAAGAGAAGCTGAGAAAATAAAAATGTTTGCCCAAGTGGTTTTGATGCCCGCCCAGCTCATTGGGTTATGGCTGCTTACAGGGAATATTGTTTATGATGCAATAGTATTCAACGGAATTTTCAATTACATTTTCAAACGAAAGATTTTTTCTTCCAGGAATTTTTTTATTACCTCTTCAGCTTTGCAGATTTTCCGGCGAAGGTATTTTTCCGGATGATTTTTAGTTAAATATGAGCATTTCGGTTCTTCAGAGTTTCCATTTCGAGTACTGGTGACACCTAAACGTTTTTGAACCTTTCTTCAGACGGAGGAAGTCGCTTTAAACTGTACCAATCGGCAAAAGTAACACGTTCTCTCATTAAATTACACGGAAGTTTTATACATAGTTCTACGAAAGAAATAGAAATGTTCTCAATTGCAAAACCAGAAATCTCGGTATTTGTTAATTTTATTTAAAACGTTTTAATTGCTCCTTCATGAAGGAGCTCCCAACGCTGCCTTTGACATTTTCACCTCAATTGTCTCTTGAGTCGCAGCTCTTTTTTGATTTCAAACAATAAGCTGATTTGCCCTTGAAACTCTTCGTACTGCCTTGATCGTCGTACTGCGTGCGCCATCTAGTGTCGCAATTTACATTCATTTGCAACTGATTATTATTATTGTTTTACTCTGTTAATACCTGAGCAAATATTTTGAAAGAATGAAGAATAAATTAATCTTTAAATGAACAGCTCTCAAAATGAAAGGCCCGAATGATTTCATTTCATGTTTTGAAGACCTCAAAATTCAAAGAAAAGGCGCGAAATGCTAAAAAGATTAAGCGGTATTCTAACAAGGACGTCACTAGACTTCTAAATCATGGTGGGTGGGTATTAATTTTTGATTCGAGGAAAGCCCATTTGTAATTGTTGCAACTTTATTTACGAAACAAAAATAGCAACTTTATTTACGAAACGCTGAAAGAACAAATTTTGTAATGCGTTTTACTACAGGCTGTGAAGGTATTCGTGCCACCCCCCTCCCCTCCGCCTCCTGGATACATACTCATTAATTTTAAAACTGTGTGAAAACACAAGTTTGTCCGTGTCCCCTCACTCCGGAGTAAGTCGCTCTCCCAACTGAGCTACGCGGACAGAATGTCTCACTGCAGCTTCGTCATCTTGACACATGTTTTCAGCTCTGTAGTGCGTCACAACTGTCTTGTAGTTTTCCCGTTTTTCTTTTTTTCTTGGGGGGGGGTTGGAATACAAAATAATCCATTGTTTGGAGCCATTTTTTGCTAATATTTCGTCAGCATTTTTAATAGAATTAGTAAAACCTAAAGAGGTACATACCCGTAGAATGAATATGACACACTACCACCAGCACGAATAACACACCCTGATTAAAAGAAAATTTCATACCTAGGGAGCAACTATCTTCGTGGGTTAGGTTTGAAGAGAAACAAGGACACGCAGACAATACTTTCCCTTCCTTAACTCCTTTCCTTCAAGCCAGCGGTCTTGACTTGCGCTCATCTCTTAAGCCTGCCCTAAGGCAGGCTTAAGAACGCTGTTATAGCTTCAGACTCCACATTCCATGTTGGAATCCCCTACTTTTCTTTTCACTTTCAATCACTTTTATTTTAGTTGTCACAATAATGTACATTGTAGAATACATAATAAATAAAGCAAACAAATTAGTAATAATGTAACAACAGGGTAACAAAAAGGAAAAAAGTCATATAGGCCTGACATAGTCCTCTGCTCCCTATTTAAAAAGAAAAAGAACTATAGAAAAATAAGAAAAAAAATGTGAAAACCCATAATTATAATATTAATTACACAAGAAAGTCAAGTCATTGTTTAACTATTAGCCTCAGTTGGCACTGGTTGACTATAATTTCAGCAATGGCTCTATGCCGTAAAAAAGAGAGAAGTGGCAATAACCACTTTATCTTCCAAACTTAGCTTCTGTTTCCAGATCCTATTGTAATTTAATATTTGACAATAATTTCTTTCACACCTACCTGCAGTTTGATATTAAAATAAGTAAATGCAGTGTCAAATGTCAATTAATTTATTAAATAATATATATTAAGAATTCTCTTTATCTGGTAAATATAATATTTTTTTCTTGAGTAGATCTCTATTATTAATGGATGTAAGATATTGAGGTAATCCATTCCAGAAGGCTGGACCTAAATAACTGATGTTTATTTAAAAAATTCTTTATGTGGAAACATAGGTACTGACTTGGATCTATTTCTTGTAGAATGTTGATGTATGTGTGTCTGTATTTATCGAGACCGGATTTTGATAGATACCATATTTGAGTCTCTTAAACATTATTTTTCCTAAATTATAATCATGTAGTTGTATTGTTAATATATTAAATTTATTAGGGTTAACTGCTGTATGAAAAACCATGGTAAATTGATGGTTTCTATTTGATATTAACTCAAGTAATCTAACAAATTCATTTTGCAGTATTTGTAATTTTTTAATATTATACTTAGTGGTTTTACCCCATGTTAGTATGCAGTAAGTAAAATATGTTTGTATTAAAGATGCGTATAACAGCAACATTGTTTTAGGGGTTAAATTATTCATATTATTACTGATAATCCCAATATTCCTTGAGATTTTATTAGATAAAGTATGTATTTGTGTATTCCATTTTAAATCATTTTGTATTATAGTACCGAAATATTTATGATGCTTAAAAACTTCAATATAATTTCCATTTAGAGTAACCCTGTAAAATGTAGGTAGAATATCCTTTTTTTAGAAAAAATCACAAGTTTGGATTTGTTAGGATTAATGGCTAGTTGATTCGAGGAAAGCCCATTTGTAATTGTTGCAAAATCTCTTTCAAGTTGATAAATAAGGGTGTTTATATCATTTTTCCATGTATTAAACTAGTAGCGACATCTGCATATAATATTAAATCTGCATTTTGTAATAAATTAAATGTGTCATTAATATAAATATTGAAAAACAATGGACCTAAGGTTGAGCCCTGTGGGACCCCAGCATTTACCCTTCCTAAGATTAAATCAACATTATTAAGTTGTGTATATTGTCGCACACAACTTACACACAAAACATTTTAGTAGCGCAAACGTACAGTAGAGCCATTACTAATGACCTCTAACGACAGCAGAGCGATTACTAATGACATCAGTGAATTCCTATTCGTCCCTGATCGTACAAACTTGAAAAAAGCTCGTCCCTGATCGTACAAACTTGAAAAAGCTGAAATTGAGGATTTGGAAGATTGGAGAACAACTGAATTTTCTCATGGCTCTACTGATGCTACTTTAATAACCTTTCCACGCAGAAGGAAAAACGCACTACTTAGAGGAAAATGCGTAGGTCTATACGACGAAAAACACGACAGACATTACGTATTTCTTGGCAAAGTCCAGATTATACACTGTATTGACAAAAGTCACCGGACACCCCTTCAAAAGCAAATGAACGGATCCGCTGCGTTGTTAAGATGCGCGGTACAGCTGCAAACGGTATAAAAATAAGCCTGCAGCTGACTGCGATCATATCGCACTGTGTGGTTGAGTAAAAATGTCGCGGCGGGAGAGAACTGATCTTGAGAAAGGAAAGATTGTTGAGTGTTATATTAGTGGGTTGTCCATAAAAGAAACCGAGAGGCGTTTATACATACCCAAGTCAACTGTTTTGGATGTACTGAATAAGTGGAAGACATATGGCGTGCCTGAAGCAGCAAAACGAATCTGCACACCAAAGAAAACCAGTGATACAGGACGTCGAAGCCTCAGGGGAGTCGTTACAGCAAATCGACGGAGTACTGCACAAAACCTCAGTGTACAGGTGAGTAAAAATGCTGGAACCTCGACATGTACACGTACCATTCGCAGAGAACTTCATTCCATGGGTTACCGTGGTCGCACGGCTGCTCATAAGCCTTTCATTTCCACTCGGAATACAACTCGTCGTTTAGCATGGTATAAAGAACATTTATCGTGGGCCGTAGATCAATGGAAACGGGTCCTATAGACTGATTAATCCAGATACACGATCCATCAGTCTGATGGCCGTGTGTGGGTATGGCGGCAGCCGGGGGAACGCTATTTACCACAGTGTACTGTTCCTATGGAAGTTTGGAGCTGGCAGTGTACTCGTGTGGAGATGTTTTTCGTGGTATGGTCCCGGCCCATTGTTTATCGTGGACAAACTTGTTAGCCAGCAAGTCTACCTTGATATTCTGGACAGTTATGCCCTACCAACTCTGTGGCAATACTATGGAACCGAGCCTTGTTGGTACCTTCAGGATAATGCACCGAGCCATAAAGCAAGGATTGTTACGGCGTGATTTGACTATAATTCCGTATCGTGTGTGGACTGGCCAGCACAGAGCCCTGATCTTAATCCCATAGAGCACCTGTGGGATGAATTAGAGCGCCGCATAAGAAATTTCGAACCAAAGCCTACTACTTAAGAACAGTTAGCGGCAGCATTATGTACTGAATGGAAATGCATACCTATCGCTGTGTTCCAAAACCTTGTCGAAAGCCTGTCTCGAAGGGTCAGTGCATGCATTAAGGCCAAAGGTGGACCGACACCGTACTAATGTATGTCAATAAATGCTATGTTATGTTTCTTTTCTAGGTATCCGGTGACTTTTGTCAATATAGTATATTTTAAAGTTAGAAACAAATTAAAATATGGCACATCTTGAAATGGGTGGGCGGCAGGGTGGGCTGAGGGTCCACCTTCGCACCCCATTGGCGACACCCGCGTATTCTAATAATCCATCGATATGTTTTATTTAAAGCAAGGGTCTCCAAACTACAGCCCGCAGGCCAAATCCGGCCCACAGAAAGTTGCGGTAACGCCTCCCGGTTATGGGACCTTGCATTTTGAACAGACATTACTGACCATCTCAATCAACTCAATTTGAATTTGCAAGGGAAAGATAAATACGCACATGAAGTACATTTTTTTAATCTGAAGTCTTTCCAATCGAAGTTCGAACTGTTCAAGCGACAGTTACCAGAGCCAAATTTTGTGCACATGCCATCTTTTAAATATACGTGGGACAACACGTCTGATAAGTCCGATTTTGATGTTGAGCACTGTGTCGCAAATATTAATTTGTTGAAAGCTGAGTTTGAAAGACGTTTTGGTGATTTTTACAAACATGAAAAACTCGCAAACAAATGCCAGTTTTTGACACCAAAATGCAATATGTAGACCATTGTAAGACTATATTTTACTGATTGCCAATATACTTGTATAACCAATGTGATTGTATGTGATGGGATTGCCAATGTGATTGAATGTATGTGATGCCAATGTGATTGATTGTATGTGATGCCAATGTCATTAATTGTATGTAATGCCAATGTGATTGCAATGTAATGTGAGGGTGTTTTGTTTCATTATAATACCCTTCTTTATTAGATAATTTTGACTTATCTTTCAAAACTTAGGGGGCCTTGGGGCAGTATAACGAAATTTAATTTACTTTTATTAA
Organism: Macrothele yani; assembly: GCA_039090855.1. Taxonomy (NCBI): domain Eukaryota; kingdom Metazoa; phylum Arthropoda; class Arachnida; order Araneae; family Macrothelidae; genus Macrothele; species Macrothele yani. The sequence goes on along the minus strand of CM077022.1, from coordinate 9,720,553 downwards.
TTTTTTTACAGTTCTTATTGTGTGGTCTAAGATCAACTTTCCCACACCGCCCAAAAACGACTGCCCCCACGAAAAATGTTTCGCTCCACCCTACTATACATACAATGATTTAAATACCCGGTTTCTGGTCAGAGATACCTCAGGATATCATCTAGTATCATCTATTTTGATATACAACGGTTCATCATCTATTTTGATAGACAACTGGCCATCTGCACCGTCACTACTGACCTGGAAAACACTCGTGAAATAAAACGGCATGAACTTATGCATCAACCCAATACATATTCTGTCTCATTGTCATTAAATAGCCTTCAATCCTTTGTCTAGTGTGACTGATATTTTCCCCCATTCTAGGAATAGTTCACTGTACAGACATTTTTCTGAGAAGCCTTCTGGTACGTATATTGCAGCGAAACGAGATTGTGGATCCATAACTGACCAATAGGTCCTCCTTATTTGTTTATGGTTCATGGTTTAATGACCACCATGAGCATATAAGGCTATAAGCAGCCGCCCATCTTTAATTTAGGGAGGCACTTGTTTTAGGCAGGTAGGGGGGCCAGTGCTATAAATGTTACATTTCTTTTTAAATAGAGAAACGGCAAATTATGTTACATTTATTTTAAATAGAGAAACGGCAAACTATGTTGCATTTCTTTTAAATAGAGTACCGTGTGGTTAAAACACAATTAAGTAAAGTTTGCAAGATGAGTAGGAAGAGTGCTGATACTCAGCACCTATCATGCTGCACGACTGTGGCAAAAACAACAATTGCAAGAAAGATGACATCGAATTTTCGGTTGTAATGACCACGTCATTTGAATCTTGTGAAGGCACGTTTGTTCTGGCCTCCAGTGCTTTGATCTCTAACCGCTAGTTTTTCGTGTGTGTATGAAGTTCAATTTGTATCGTGTTGCATCCGTGAGTGCTCTTTCTTTCGATTGACCCATAATTTGTGGGCGATTTTGATATTTAGTCGCAGTTTTTGTGAGCTTTGTTTGCAGCCTTCATTTGAAGGTTGTAATTGCTGTAAGACGCTAGTATGGCGTTTTCCAACCCCCTCTACATCTCTTGACTGACCAATCCTGACGCCTCTCTTGTGCTGTGACGTCAGTCATTACCTCTTCGTTGACTACAGCTGCTGAATCTTCCACGTATGCAAATGAGAAATCTTCTCCGACTTCGACTTGTATGCTTGCTTCGGACATTTCTCACGTGTCATCGCCTTCATTTGCTTCCAGTGTTCAGCTCTCTGCCACTTCCACTATGTCACCGGCTACCAAAACTTATGCGGGCGCTGCTTTTGCCATAACTACCTCTACTACGTCGACTAATTCTTCGCCTGGTCAGATGTTGAAAATCAGCTTGGTGAGTTTAACTTCTTCATCCACTAATTCTAGTAAAACGAACATAGCTCTTGAACAATCCATACCTATACTTGAACACCGCAAGCGCAGAATGACCTTACCTCCACTTGACGAACCAACAGTAGACGACTACTTAGCTACCCTTGGGTAGATCGCTCCACCTGAATCCGTGGCTCACATCGTCCGCTCCGAGAGGGATGTTTTTGTTTATTTCACAACTGATACCTCCAGAAACAAACTCTTGGCTTATGGCCTGAACGTGAAACACCAACATCTACATGCAACACCTCTCACGCAACTACCATTGAAGGTTTCAATATCCAACGTTCCTCCCGAGATTTCTTCTAGCATCCTCACAACTCGCTTCAATTCAGACAGTGAAATTATTGGAAACGTTTCTGAAGTTCCTGCAGCTACAAAAACATGTTCGCAGCTTCCGGCGTCGGGTTTGAATGGTTTCCGCCGACGAGGTTGCCGTTGCCCGCCTTCCATCTGTGCTTTGTCTGTGTGTATGTGGGATCCAATACGTCTTTTACGTTACAACCGGCGTCCCCTGTTTTAGATGTCGTGCCACGGGATATGTACAGAGTAGCTGTCCGGCTCGGACAGCCAGCACTTCTACTGAAGATTACCCGCAAATGAATGACTCTCTGTCTGACATGGAGATCGAATCGCACCACCAAGTTGTGCCCTTTAGGCCGACTGACGATGCAAAGGCTCTCCAACCACCACTTCCTGTCTTGGAGAGCCACTCTGCAGTTATCAAACGTCCTCCATCTCCTCCAACACCAACTGAAGCACCCTCAGGCAATCTTTCTGCACTCCACTTCAACTCCAAATCTGGTATGATCAACTTATCCAAAGCGAAGCGATCGTCAGTGAAAATAAAATCTTCCTCATTTAAGCGAGACAACCCTGTATCTGCAGTCATCTCTGGTTCATCAAGCATTTCCACTAGCTCGATCACCATGCCTCCAAGCGACTCGCTACTGGTTGCTCTACTGCAATGAGCATTCGATCTCCTCTCGACTTTTCCAGCATTCCTGAGGTTGGAAAGACTGCCGATATTAGTTCCCCAGCTGCTTCCACTACCTGTCTTCCATTTCCTCCGCCTGATCAAGATGTAAATCCGTTATCTTTGGCAAAAGTACAACTCATCAGTCTAAGCTCCTTGGTAGAAATTATACTTTCTAAAGACGAAGTAATCGAAATTTTAAAGCTCTTCAAACAGAAACCTGTACAGAAAATGATTAATCTGACTTATGAAGTTTATGGGGCTCATTTTGCTCGGTCAGAAACTCACCTCTCTAGGATTCGGAAATTCACTTTCAGAACCTGTCTGAGAGGTGCTCCGGTGCTACCGGGACTCGTACGCTTGACCGCCTCATTAACCTTTTAACCGGCTGGAACGAATTAATTCAGTGTTACCATGATAAGCTGAAATCAGCTGTAGTGAATATACTTGCTGTCTAAGAAGTGGTAGAACGCGGCAGGAAGGAGTGAACCTGAGGCATAGGAAGCGTTGCTTTCTCCCTTAACTTTATTATTCAAAGTGATCATTTACGGGAATGGCAAACACCAATCCCTTCTTTTTTTTTTTTTTATTGGAGGTTTAATGACCACCGTGAGCAACTCAATGGGCTGTAAGCAGTCGCCCGTCCCTAATTTAGGGTCACTGGTTCCAGGGAAGGCAGAGAGCCAGTGCCGTAAGACAAACACAACATCCATGCCTGACCGGGATTTGAACCCGGACCCCTTACGGACGAATGATCAGAGGCCAGCGCCTTAGACCACTGCGCCATCGGGGCGGCCAATCCCTTCTTACTGATTAACTGCTGATAGGACTGTAACAATGACGACGAACGTGAGAAAGGAAAGAGAGAGAGAGAGAGAGAGAGAGAGAGGGGGGAGAGAGACGATATTTGAGTCGTTTGTTTCTGCCTAGTGATATGATGTCCGTATCAGGGGGACTATACACTGATACCATAACACAAACCATTTCGTTTCATTCCTTAGGCCATAGAGTAGACCACAAGATAGCGCTAGAATAGAGGACTAGAAGAGAGCACTTATCACCTGTGACAGGTTTCGTCGGTACGACTGAAATGAGGAGCAGAATGGAACTGTTTAGCCATAGCTTTGGTTAAACTCCACTGCTATGCGAGCATTTCTGTATGGACAGCTAGTAAATTTTGGATACCATTTGGTTGAGGTGCATCGGCCGCATAAAGGGTTAAGGTGCTTATTGCGCACCTTTCTGACTCAGTGATAGAACAGTAGACTCCTGCGAAGCCAGATAGCTCATTGCTTTGTCATAATGTCTTTCCGTCTCTCTATGCCGAATCGCGGAAATATTTTGGCCCAACACCCTCCTGTTCCAAGAAGTTATGCCACATACTCCAGCCTTCCTCTTTTTTTTTCTTACAAGAAACCAGTTGTACCCGTCCACCTTCAACTCTGCAGTGGAAATCCTGGCCATGTGATAGGATTTCTCTACAGCTACTCATCTCAACAAAGTAGAGCTGGAGTTGCTAATGCCATCCGCCGCAGCCTATCTGTTCATCTTAGCTCTGTCCATGTATGCGGTGGTATGCCTGGTTACTATCCGTACATGTTTTTTATATATCCCTCTGTCACATTTTACCTGTTCACTATTTGTATTCCCTTCAGACTGATAAATCCCATATTATTTTAATTCTCCTCACAATACATCTACAAACGCTTGATCTATACGACTTGGTCTTTATTGGTTAAGCCATTGAACTGAAGTCTTCAACCTGCATTTGACCGTCTGAGCAACAAAGAATATCCTTTCACCGTTATCTACATACTGTGAACTTTCATGGATTCCTTTTCATTACGAAATGCCTATCGTTATAAGTTTCCTTCTAACAGATCGTACACATGGACTCGTTGCCTTCATTCTCGTGTAGAAACTGTCCGACTTAACCATATCTACATCTCTCCGAATCTTTAGACGTTGCTTATCGATGTTGACCACCATCCTAGCGTTTCCTCCGACCACTCTTTTTTTACTGTCAGAATTCATCATCCTATCTATACTCGGCTTTTGTTACTTCCGTACCTGGTCTCTTAACCCCAGAATTCTCAAAGGCTCTTCATATAGTCGACTGATTATTGATCTTCCCACTAGATCACCTACTGCAACATCTTCTCCAATCGATTCAACTGCGGCCTGGCTTTCTTTCATGAATCAACTGACAGTGGCCTCGAATTCTTCGTTCCTTCTTTTCATGTATATTATCCAATGAAAACTGCTTAGCTGACTTACTTATCTTGCCTCATCACTTCCATAAAATATTGACGAATTCCGACTACATTTTGAAGAACTGAAAAATATCCATGACTTTACAGCTCGTGACGCTCTCCTCCGAATGAAGATGAATTTTATGGAAAAAGCTGACCGTCCTTCTTTCTGGTTTATTTTCCTCGAAAACTAGCGCCACCAATCACCTCGGCTAACTACAGAATGTAACAGTACTGGTTCTATCCTCACTGAACTTCAAACTGTGTGCCGACATGTGCAACGTCATTTTATGAATTATTTCTTTGCAACTTCTTTTGTGATACCGGACTCACCTCAGCTCTTCGCCGACTTACTTGCCATCCCTAATAATCTCGGACATGCTTTGATTCAACTCATCCAAATTGACGAAATCAAAACTGTTTTTCATAGCTTTTCCACCTACGATTAATTGACCTTATCGTTTTACATAACCTTTTCTTCCTGTTTTTCATTTCTTGTTAATTGTTTTAATCATATTCTCCAAGGAAACTCTTCTCCTTCTACTTTCCTTCATGCAATTATCCCTCTTCTCCCCAAAAAGAGGGATCTTCTCAATCTTTCTTACTAGCGGGTTATTACAATCCTTAATATCGATTACAAACTCTTTGTTAAAGCCCTGTCTCTTGACTTGAATCTCATTCTGTCTTTCGTTATTCATCCCTCACAGGCTTAAGCTATTGACACCATTGCAGTTCTCCTGAACCTTGGCCAGAAACAAGCCTGTGACATATGTACAGTATTATCTCGTGACTATCTCTTCCATGTTCTCAGTAAATTCCGCTTTCCTCCGTTGTTGATACAAGTCATTCGTTTACTCTACAGCAATTCCTCTGTTTTTATTAAGTGTGCAAATGTTCTCCTGTATCTGTTTCATTTAAATCTGGTATTCGACAAGGCTGCCCCTTTTAAAAGCTGTCCTTTCGGGACAGTTTTTATCCATCGCTTTCTAAACTTTTCTTTCTTGTCTTCGGCATTACATTGTAGCTCAGAGACTCTCCACCAGTCACCGTTATCAAAATTTCTCCGTATGTGCTTAGGCCGACGACCTCTCTATCATCATCTGTAAAGAAGCTGAATTCTCAACAGTTGCTACAGTCTACGCTATTTATTCCGCTTCGTCTGAGACCTGCCTCAACCCAGCTAAAAGTCGCAGTCTATAGTGCGGTCAACGGAAGGGTCACATTGACACACCACTCAGTATCTCCTGGTTTTTGCTCTCCCAGAAGTTTCTGCGGGTTCACCTAGGTTACCCTTCCTTTCCCACCTACCCGATCAACAACGCTTTGAATCCAGGATTCGTGCCTGGTCCCAGGTCTATCTTCCTTTTCCATCTGGGGTCGTAACGTACTCGTCAACAATGTTGTTGCTCCGATGCTTTGGCATATCTGCCAAGTCCTTCCTCTGCCATCAAATTTGTGGCCACAGTGCAGCAACGTTTTCAACTACTTCCTATGGAACACTGTGCACTGCTTCTAGCTGCAACTTTCATTCTTCTTATCAGTTTCGGAGAACAAGCTATGATTTCACGAGACTGTGCATCGTGAGAAAAAAAAAAGGACGGATCATCATTCGCACGTTTCAGGCTTTCCAATGCAAAAAGAATTTTTCAAAGTGGACTAATAGTTACACAGATATGCTAGACGGACGGACAAACCGGTAACATAAGCACGATTTTTTTTACAAAAGACGTGCTAAAATTAAAGGAAGAAATAAACCGGATTTCTACTATTGATAAAACACCTAGCAGTAGAAATAACAACTTTCTCATACCAGTGGCTGAAAAGTATGTTACGAAAATTAACAAATAGTGCACAAAACGTTTCTCATAGCTGAAGGAAAATATCAGAAACAAAAGGGTTTTCAAATCGAACAGTTCGATAAACAGATATGGCGGAAAACATGATACAACTCTACGCTCCCAGCAAAAGAATTTGGAATAATGGAAAAGTAGAAAATATCGAAAGTCATTCTTGATGGCAAAAGCTATTCTATTAGGAGTATGAAAAAGTTTCCGCCGCCCCCGCTAGCGGGGGCTGTAGGCGTCTTACCGGCTGGCGACCAGTGCTGTCAGTTCGTACATGAAGCCAAGCATGGCGGTCGATAAAGTTCATTTGCGGCACTGTTTGTTATTCATGTTTAATTTAAGGAAAAGTGCGAGTGAAGTATACGGTTCAATATTTCAGGCGTATGGCGAAACAAGTTATATGTGAGCGAACGTGTCAAGAATGGTTTTCCAGGTTTAAGAGGTGATCTAAGCTTGGATCGGAAGCCACGTACAGGTAGACCGCAGGAACTCTCAGACGAGGAGCTGGAATCGCTGTTGAAAGAGGATGCCAAACAATCGACCACGTAAATGGCAAAACGTTTAAAAGTGGCTGAATCGACGGTGGTACGGCGTCTACAGGCACTGGGGAAGATCCAGAGGATTGGTAACTGGGTTCCGCATACTTTAACGGAGCGTGATATTAGTCAACGATATGGCATCTGCATGTCGTTGCTGAAGAGGTTTCGAGGGAAGAATTTATTGTGGAAGGTTGTCACCGGGGATGAAAAATGGGTCTATTGCGACAACCACGTACGCAAGCGATCCTGGGTCGATCGAGGCCAGCCATCAACACCCACTGCAAAACAGGATATCCACGGGGGAAACGTGCTGTTGTGTGTGTGTGGTGGGATATGCATGGAGTGCTGTATTTCGAACTGCTGAAACCGGGCGAAACAATCACTGCACAACAATATAGCGATCACTTGATGAAACTGAACGCCGCAATCGAGCAAAAACACCCATGGACAGGTGAAGGACGCCGCCCAGTCATCCTGTTACACGATAATGCCAGAACGCATGTCCGTGCCACCACGAAATCAACCCTTGAACAGTTAGACTGGGAGGTTTTAACCCACCCGGTTTACTCCCCAGACATTGCACCCTCAGACTCTCATCTGTTTTGCTCTATGCAACATGACCTAGTCCAACGGTGGTTCACCACAGTTCCAGAGGTGGAAAATTTTGTCACTGCGTTCTTCAGCTCAAAACCGGAGTCCTTCTATCACAGGGGCAGGGCCGGCCTGTGATATTGTTCATGCATACACACTTTTCTTGAGGCACGCAGTCCACATAGTGATAGCATTATTTATGGAATTATCTTCCAAAAATTCAATGAAAACCTGCACAAATTGCCAGTTTGTATTTCGAGAGAGAATCCTGTAAGAATACCCATCAGGAAAAAATACTTCCTGTGGAAATACTTACAAAAAGTTTCAGAACAGGCAAAAAAAAAAAATGAAATATTGAAAACCGACTGTGAAATATATATCAGAAATGACGACGGGGTATGTTTCCTTCATACAGCCGGGGGGGGTCAAACTAACTTACACGGAAAATTCCCAAATACTGATTTTACACTTTAAAGTTCTCATGTAATTTCTTTTTTCTTTCCGATTAAAACATTAAGTTGGAGTCCCTTGATTAATGCGAGGGTCGAGACCAACCCATTAAGATAGCACCGTATGTACGAAGGTATCTAAAGAAAAACAGAGATTGAGGAGTTACCTGAAGTTTGTAGTGTACGCATTTTTATTTAGTTTCTCTTTTTATTACATTAGCAATCTGGATTTCATTAGCAATTAAGTTAAAACAAATAATTCAAAATCCTTTCAAAATGAAATAAAAAAAAAAAAAAAAAAAAAAACTATTTCCTTCCCAACTAAAATCCCAATTTCCTTTTTTCCTCTAAATGATTAGAGTATTTTTCACCTCATGTCTCTTCACCTCATGCGGGTAAAATGAGAATTGCTATATCACGTGTTGTACCAACCAAACATGCCGATTTCCTACTCGGTCCTAGGAAGAAAAAATATTCACTCTGAAAACAAATATTCCCATCGGAGCGGTCATACTGTCCTCCCATTTATGGTGTAATTAGTTTATATTGCGGATGCGGTCACTTTGAAAATGATACCGTGCTATAGTGGTAGGGTAACGGGGAGAGCGCCTAGGGTTGTTTCCGTCCTGCTCCTGGCCTCCTGCTTTGCAAAAGAAAGGGTTGGTCAAGAAGCGAGTGACAATCGTACTTGGGAGACATTTTCATGACTGTAGCCTCAAAGCGAGAAATGTTGTCTCAGGTCCAGGAAGAGGCACAAAGATACAGACTTCAAAAATAGAAAGGCTAAATATACTGGCTTAGAAGAACGGCAGAGAATGAGAACTGCTATAAAATATTACAATTAGGAATTCGCTTTTATGCAATAATACGGATGAAACAAACGCGATTAATTCACAATGAAAAAAGGGCAAATAATATGTATTTTATGAAACAGTATATTTCAGATTATTATCATATAAACATAATATATATATTTATATGAAAAAGCTAAAGCAAAATAAGGGCAGTCTACCGACCAGCCGTCCTCCATATGACGGCTGACGTGGGCTTGAGCCCACGTCGCCCACGCCTACGGCCGGCCCTGCACAGGGGCATGCATTTGTTCCCTGAAAAATGGCAAAAGGTCATTGATGCCAACAGCCAATATTTCGTTGAATAAATGTGTACTGGTTTCCTGATTGTTCCTGTCTCCTTTCTCCTGAAAACGGCGGAAACTTGTGCATACCTCAAATAAGAAAAACGAATTTTTCAAGTACGTCTCCTGCCTGGAAGCAGAGACAGACAGAAAAAGGTTTTAACGTTTTCGCCCCCCTAGCGGAAAAACTGTTATATGGAATAAAATGTATTTTGAATTCGATAGCATCTGCGCTTAGCAGCGGATTATGCACCGTAAAACAGAAAATGAAAAGCAAGCATAATCGTTGTCACATTTAAAGCTTCCCAGTGCGAAAAGGGTTTTACAAATCGGACTAATAGTTGCAGAAATATGGTGTTCACAAGCGGATGGGCAAAATGATACCATAATTATGCACGGTTTTTTTTTTTGTTTTTTTTTTGCAAAAGATGCGCTAAAAATGCGTGAAGTGCAGCAGGTATTGAATCCGACAGAGGGATGCGACTTCAATTCTAAAATAGTCGCTACTGATCTAGGTGACCTATACTTCTTTAGTTACACTTCAGCAAGAAGCTCGCTAAAAAAAAATAGGGTAACACAGTCAAACCTCGTTTATACGTTCTTTTACGGGATGGCCTTAAAAACGTATAAATGTAAAAACGTATAAACGAAATTTCAAAATGTTAAACACTATTGTAAAATTTACGTTTCAAAGGATTATATGATGCTCCTTAACAATGATTCACTTAAAGTCGAATTGACGGCAAAAGAACAAACAAGAAAGATGACACCGAATTTTCTGTTGTAATGAGCACGTCTTTTTGAATCCGTTCTCACGCGAATTAAATTTATCAAAGCTATTCAAAGTCAATGGAACTGGTATGGAAAACAATAGAATCTGGCCGAAGAAAGAAGCGTTCAATCGGGTTTTGAATCCCGCAGGGTATTGCTGTAAATGGAAACATGAACTTACGCCCTCTCGTGGAAGACTTGTGCGTTAAGAGAAATTTGAAATTATATGAGAAACATTTTCCAGCGGAAACGCTCTCCAACAAAGAAAGAGTTTTCCAAATCGGACTCTTAGAAGCAGAGCTATGAACAAAAAATAAGCTACGCCTCCTACCGGAAAAATCATACATTATTTTAAAAAGCAAGCATTCTGGAAAGATTTTTCGATGTGAGCGGTACACGAAACAATTTTTTTCAATCGAGTTTTTAGGAGCTCCGATTTGTCTGCAAATACATCAGGAGCAGGAATTAAAACTTACGCCCACTGGTGGCCAAACCATTCTTTACCAAATATTAAAAATTATATGCAAAACGTTTCCCATCAGTAGCTGTCTGCGGTACAGGAACATTTTTTTCAAATCGGAATTTTAGAAGCAAGAATATCGGGGGAAACGTGATTTACCTTTACGCCCCCTAGCAGAAAGTCGATGAATTACTTGATTTTTTTTTTTAATTATGTGAAACACATTTCGCACCGGAAGCGCTATCCAACAAAGAAAGAATATTTCAAATCGGATTCATAGAAGCAGAGATATTGACGGAAATAAAATATACATCTACGCCCTCTGGCAGAGAAACCCTGTATTATTTGTAAGAAGGAAATATTCCGAAAAGGTTTATCGATATGAGCGGTAGTGGTCCACGAAACAATTTTTCAGCCGAGATTTTAGAAGCTCAGATTTTACAGCAAATGCATCCGAAGCAGAAATTAACCCTTACGCCCCCTGGTGGCCAAACCCTTTTACCAAAAATTCGAAATTATATGCAAGCGATTTTCCATCAGGAGCTGTATCTGCTGCAGGAAGAACTTTTCATATTCGAGTTTCGGAAACAGAGATATCGGGGGAAAAACAATTTACTTTTACGCCCCCTAGAGGAGAATCTATATGTAACTTAAAAAAGTGATTATACCGGAAATACTCTTCGACATAAATGGAACCGAAAGGTAAAAGAATTTTTTTCAATTGGATGTTTAGAAGCAAATATGTGGAATAAAATGCATTTTCAATTCGACATTATCTGCATTTACGCCCTCTAGCAGCGAAATTGTGCATTGTATAAAAAAAAACGAAATAAAGGATCATCCTTCAAAAATTTGAAGCTTTTCAATGCAAAAAGAATTTTTCAAATCGGACTATTATTTGCAGAGATATGGAGTCCACAGACGGACGGACAAACCGATAACATAAGCCTGATTTTTTTTTTTTTTTTACAAAAGACGTGCTAACTAGCAGTCATGCCCGTTCTCCGAACGGTGAATCTGTAAAATTTTTAAATTTTTCGAACATAAAATTAAGGAAAGGAAAAAGTAATTAAAAGGGAAAGAAAATTAATTTGAAATTCGTTCCTATTTTACGATTTAGAACAGGGTCATAACATCAATGCATACAGTTTGACGTAAAACGGTAGTAAGCTTTAGCGTCCCTGAATTTTAAATCAAAATTTTATGGAATTTTTACAGCATTTCAACGTTTCTGGCATAATTACCTTTAAACCTATCAGCATTTTCAACAGTAAAGCTAAGCCCACCCTTTTGAATTTTTTGATAGTCAGACTTTTCTAGGTGTAGAAGTGGTAGAAAAATTCAAGCAGACAACATTCCAAACCGCCATTTTGATTTTTTCGTTTTCGGACTTTTTTGAGGTATCCAAACCTTAAGACTTTATCAGCATGCAAATTTTCAGATCTTTAGGTCATTTAGAAGTGGACGAACAATTCGCGAAAAGTTCAAGCAGACAATGTTCCAAAGCCGCCATTTTGATTGTCACACTTCAACGAATCCTATAAAAAAAAATGCAAAGTTTTCGATTAACTGACTCTTCGGTGAAATGATCTTTCGATTAAATGAACTTTTAGGTGAAGAGACCCTTCGGTGAAACGTACCTTCCGATCAAGTGACCGTTCGGTTAAATGTGCATTTCTATCGATTGACCTTTCGGGGAAATGAACATTCAGTGACCTTTCGGTGAAGTACTTGTGATTTTCGGCCAACTGTTTTTTTGGTGTGGCGATCTTTCGATCAAATAAACGAAGAAAAGCAATAACGAGGAAGAGAGCCCGACTATCAGCAATTAAGCGATAATTACAGTCAGCAAAGGTTTAAAACCACCTGTTGGTATTAGGAGACTTCTGCCGATTGCGTCAGCTACTGTCTGTATTACTCAACTTCCTGTCGGTGTAACATCATCCTACAGCGGCAGCTGTTGATAGAGTTGGGGGAAGCGTGCGAGCGTCAGTTTGCTTCTGGTTTTCCTACTGAAAGATTTTGTACGTATTTTCTATAGAGCGAAAAATGGGGAAAAAAGCGTCATTAAGTGTTACTCAGAGAGCACAAATAGTGACTTTATATCATGAAGAATACTCCGAACGTTACAAAAGCAGAAAGATTAATGTGAGCAAGACTGCTATTCATAATACGATCATGAAATATCGAGATACAGGTGAATTTAACGATTGAAAGAAAGTGGACGTCCAAGGAAAACAACCCCACGTGATGGCAATACCATAAGGCGAATAGTTATGCGTTCTCCGAGGAGTTTGTGCAAGAAAATCAAGGCCTTCCTACATTCAAAAGGGTCTGATATTAGTCTCAGCTCTGTTTCCCGACGTCTTGTCAAAGATTTTGGATTAAAGCCTTATAAACCTGAGCATAAACCTAGACTAACCTCTGTCATGAAAAGGAGAAACTGCAGTTTGCGAAGCGCATCAATCGTGGACTGCTGAAAATTGGAGCCATGTTCTTTTTTCCGATGAATCAACTGTGCGTCAATTTGAATCACGTGAAGCACATGTTCGACGACCAAACGGCCAAAGGTTTGATGAAAAACAGACCGTTAGCACCGTGAGACATCCGCCAAGTCAGATGATATGGGGTGCTATGTCAGCATCCGGTACTGCTTCATTATCCTTTTTGTCGACAGGCATTACAATGACTGGTCCCTTTTATGTGGAAATATTACGTGAGAAGCTGTTAACTCATACGCAAGTGCACAGATGCACAATCTTTATATGCATGATGGTGCTCTATGCCACAGATCAAAGACAGTAAAGGACTACCTGCAGAGGAAAAACATAACTCTGCTTGACTGGCCCGGTAATAGCCCCGACCTTAACCCCATCGAAAATTTGTGGGCCATTTTAAAAGACAAGGTAGCAGAAAGACAGCCGTCAAATTCCCAAGCTTTGATTGACGCGATAAAGTACGTGAGGTGCAAAAACATTTCAAGTGACTACTGCAAATCTCTCATTGAGAGTATGCCACATGATATTCTGTCCGTTATAAGAAACAAAGATGGTCATACAAAGTAATGATTTCAGTCTTTTTGTGTTCTAAAGAATGTAAGTAGCGATCTGTGTTATCATTTTTTATTCAAATATCTCTGACTAGTAATTAGTTGTTTCTTTGACAATCCTAATTTTGAATAAATTGACAGGTGGTTTTAAACTTTTGCAGATGACTATAGAAAGACAAAAGCTATGCTGAATGAAATGATAGAAAGCGATTAAAGAGCGAAAGGGAAAATGGAAAATATTGCACTCTGATTACTTCACAAAATATCCCACTCTAGTGAGATACCATCACGAAACGTAGAGTTTTTCATTTACTTATTTACTTTGTCCCGTGTTCTTGTATTTCATTAGAAAATTATAGACTCATGTACGGGTAAACGATATTGTCCTCAAAGAGCTAGATGCTAATGAACTTTCGTGCACATGAAATCTCTAAATTCCTTGCTCCACCATCAATTTGATTACTTTTATGCTTTACTATCATCAATTCGGTTCACAAACTAATTGGAGCATCGTGTAATGTTATATATGATAATTACGATTTCAAGCGAGATACCTTTCCTTCAACTTACGCTCATCCTCAAGAAAAATCGCAAGATGAATGAAAAGAAACAAACCAAAAATAAAAAAGGTCAACGCTGTTGTGATTAAAATATCGGAATTTCAAGTATCCTGACCGAGGTCTATGATCTGTTGACACTTTCTTTGTGAAAAAAGATTGAAACATAAAAGAGTGTTTTTGTTAATAACTCGGTACAGTTTCAAAATAGAGCGGTACGCAGGACTGCACGGCTTTTTTGATTGAACCAATCTGTGATAATGAGCCTTTAATTCCGATAAAATATTCCCACTTCAGCTTTATCAACTACAAAAAGAGCGTCCCTTTTTACATGAGCCTTCCAAATAGCGTACCTTTCATGTATAAGTGACTTCATTTTTTTCTTTAGACATCAGTAAGATAAAAGTGTTCTTAATACGTGCCAATCATGCATCCGCTTCAAACACATAAGGGAAGAGCCATGTGTGGAGAGATAGTACCCTGACAGTGCAATGAGGAGATTTTTCTTCAACTGTCTAAGTCAGTAAAAAGGGTTGAAAAATAATCACAAGAATAAAAAAAGAGAGAGAGAGAGTTCCAGCCTGAGAATGTGAGAGCGTGGTCATTGTATTCTTTGGTCGGCAGAGAATGTTGTTGTTGCGTGACCCCCAGGCTATGTCATTCTCTCTTTTTCGAAGCCAACGGCCTTAATAAACAGTCAGAGGCCAAGGCCATCTCTTCCATGCACCATTCTTGTTTGGTCTCCCTCCTGCAACACTTGATTCCTCTATGCTCGTTTCTCTGCAAAACCCTCTCTTGCCTTCTGACACTTGATACAGATTGCTTCCCCTTCTAGTCTATTTATATACAAAGCGACAAACCACCAGCATCAAATTAATGACAGCTTTTCATTTATTAAGTGTTCCTTACGAACAAACAGAAACCATGCGGTGGCGTTTCGCTAATTGATTGCGCTGCTCCTAACATTAAACGAATGAGGCCAATGGCTTGAATAACACGATTGGATGTTTTAAATGTTGATTTTTATTAAAATCGGCACCGCGGAGCTCAGTGGCGTGCCCAGAATTTTTTTTGGGGGGGGGGGGGGCGAGAAGAGGAGTTACGAAATTTATTTATTTTATACAACTAAATGTGTTATGGGTGCATTTTTAAAATGTATGCAACATCCGAACAAAAATATTCAAAAAACTACTGCTGGAAATTATTATTAATATTCTTACTACCTATATTCTTATCACCACATAACGGTTGACCACTTATATTTTGCTATTTATCTGTGCAGAAAACAAGAACTACACTACACTACATACTGTTAAATGGTTAAAAGGTACCAGTAATTCTAGAACGAAATAAAAATTTACCTTCCAGTGAACAAATGAAAGTACTTCTAGAACGAAATAAAAATTTACCTTCCAGTGAACAAATGAAAGTACTTCTAGAACGAAATAAAAATTTACTTTCCAGTGAACACTTAATAAACACTGATTAGAAACACCTAATAAATGGAAAATGTACCTTCCAGTGAATACTTAATAAAAGTAATTCTAGTACGAAATAAAAATGTATCTTCCAGTGAACACTTAATAAAAGTAATTCTAGAACAAATTAAAAATTTACTTTCCAGTGAACACTTAATAAACACTAATTAGAAACACTTAATAAATGAATAATGTACCTTCCAGTGAACACTTAATAAACACTTAATAAATGAAAAATGTACCTTCCAGTGAACGCTTAATAAAAGTAATTCTAGTACGAAATAAAAATTTACATCCCAGTGAACACTTAATAAAAGTACTTCTAGAACGAAATAAAAATTGACTTTCCAGTGAACACTTCATAAACACTAATTAGAAACACTTGATAAATGAAAAATGTACCTTCCAGGGAACACTTAATAAACACTTAATAAAAGTAATTCTAGAACGAAATAAAAATTTACTTTCCAGTGAACACTTAATAAAAGTAATTCTAGAACGAAATAAAAATTTACTTTCCAGTGAACACTTAATAAACACTAATTAGGAACACTTAATAAATGAAAAATGTATGCAACATCCGCGCAAAAATATTTAAAAAAATACTATTGGGAATTATTATTTATATTCTTATTACCTATATTCTTATCACCACATAACGGTTGACCACTTATATTTTGCTATTTATCTGTGCAGAAAACAAGAAAACTACACTACTTACTGTTAAATGGTTAAAAGATACAAGTAATTCTAGAACGAAATAAAAATTTACTTTCCAGTGAACACTTAATAAACACTAATTAGGAACACTTAATAAATGAAAAATGTATGCAACATCCGCGCAAAAATATTTAAAAAAATGCTACTGGAAATTATCATTAATATTCTTATTACCTATATTCTTATCACCACATAACGGTTGACCACTTATATAGTATGCTATTTATCTGTGCAGAAAACAAGAACTACACTACACACTGTTAAATGGTTAAAAGGTACAAGTAATTCTAGAACGAAACAAAAATTTACCTTCCAGTGAATAAATGAAAGTAATTCTAGAACGAAATAAAAATTTACTTTCCAGTGAACACTTAATAAACACTAATTAGAAACACTTAATAAATGGAACATGTACCTTCCAGTTAACACTTAATAAAAGTAATTCTAGAACAAAATAAAGTTTACCTTCCAGTGAACACTTAATAAAAGTAATTCTAGAACAAAATAAAAATTTACTTTCCAGTGAACACTTAATAAATGAAAAATGTACCTTCCAGTGAACACTTAATAAAAGTAATTCTAGTACGAAATAAAAATTTATCCTCCAGTGAACACTTAATAAAAGTAATTCTAGAACAAAATAAAAATTTACCTTCCAGTGAACACTTAATAAAAGTAATTCTAGAACAAAATAAAAATTTACTTTCCAGTGAACACTTAATAAATGAAAAATGTACCTTCCAGTGAGCACTTAATAAAAGTAATTCTAGTACGAAATAAAAATTTATCTTCTAGTGAACACTTAATAAAAGTAATTTTAGAACAAAATAAAAATTTATTTTCCAGTGAACACTTAATAAATGAAAAATGTACCTTCCAGTGAACACTTAATGAACCCTTAATAAAAGTAATTCTAGTACGAAATAAAAATTTACCTTCCAGTAAAAACTTAATAAAAGTAATTCTAGAACAAAATAAAAATTTACTTTCCAGTGAACACTTAATAAACACTAATTAGAAACACTTAATAAATGAAAAATGTACCTTCCAGTGAACACTTAATAAGTACTAATTAGGAATACTTAATAAATGAAAAATGTACCTTCCAGTGAACACTTAATAAACACTTAATGAAAGTAATTCTAGAACGAAATAAAAATTTACTTTCCAGTGAACACTTAATAAACACTAACTAGGAACACTTAATAAAGGAAAATGCATGCAACATCCGCGCAAAATTATTTAAAAAAATACTACTGGAAATTATTATTAATATTCTTATTACCTATTTTCTTATCACCACATATCGGTTGACCACTTATATTTTGCTAGTTATCTGTGCAGAAAACAAGAAAACTACACTACTTACTGTTAAATGGTTAAAAGGTACAAGTAATTCTAGAACGAAATCAAAATTTACCTTCCAGTGAAACATTCTTCATTTGTATAATGGCGCTTTTTTTCATTGTATAGTAAGGCTCTGACGCTGACAACACTCATTTCGACAAATATTTTTGATTTGATTCAACTCTTATGCTACTTTTACTTGCTATTACTTGAGTCGTATTTCAAGCCTTCTGGGGTTTTTTTGCTAGTTCATCTAAAACTTCTTCAGATATCGGAGTGTATTCTCGATGAACGTGAAGTAATGTGAAACCATTGAGTCTCAGTTCTGATATAGTAGATATGAATTTAAGAGACAGTGTTGAAACCAAACGCCCACTTTCTGAAGTTGTCACTGGTTGAGTACCTAGTATGTGAAAAAATGTTTTATATTTAGTAACACCTCACTGTAGCACAGTTTTAAAGCACTTAATGCATCTTTTGGCCAGCGCTCCTTTTCTTTGCAGGCGATCATACTGTGCCGTAGTTTCAATTCTGCGATTAGTTCTCCTTTCGAGCCACTCAAGTCTCCTGATAAAATTCAGTTGAAGTTTTAAAACCATCAATATCTTGAGAAGATGATGGAACATTGGAATTTGTTGAGAAAAGTGACTGGAATCTTGAAAAGATCGATTTGTGTGCCAGAAATCTATTTTCCAAAGCAACTAATAAAAGTCGTACATAAATTGAAATCCTGTAATAGTCTTCTGTGTTTATGTTATAGCGTTGGTTTTGGTTTGATGTGATTCTTAGTATTTTAATCAAAACTCCTTGCTTTTCAGCGTGCTTTAGAGTAACCTGAAATAAGTCTTGGAACTCAAATTTGGCATTGCCTCATCTCCACAGAAACTTTCAGTATACTTATGTATTGGCTTTTCATTGCAATTGGACATTCTGGTCTTTGGTTCCTTGCCGCTTTCTCATCTTGAATAAAACACGTTCAATTGTTGCCATAAGACATAAAAACAATTTCAAGTACTAACAAAACTTTTCCTTCTAAAATCACGTTTCTGAAATATCGAAAGGTTCCAAATTTTTTTAGAGGGGGAGTGAACACCTCCCTGGGCACACCACTGACAGAGCTCTGAAAAATAGCACTCCTGATGTGCAAAAGGAAAGAATTGTGAGAATTATTACAAAAATTAACAATTATCTGCTTAATTGCCTAGTTGTATGATACTTTACTGAACCGCGAATTTTTCGAGTGAACACTTCTGCTTGCAATCCTTTCTCTGCCGCCTCGTCCCGGGGACGCAGTGGTCTAAGCGATGGCTTCTGGTCATTCGTCCGAAATGGGCCGGGTTCGAATCCCGGTTAGGCATGGATGTTGTGTTTGTCTTGTGGCGCTATCTCTCTCCCTTCCCTGGAACCAGTGGCCCTAAATTAGGGACGGGCGACTGCTTATAGCCCACTGAGTTGCTCACAGTGGTAGTTAAACCTCCAATCAAAAACATCCTTTCTCTTCAGTGAAATTTAAAACTTCTATAATTCCCTACATCGCATCTTATTGCAGTTAGTACAAACATTGATGTTCTGTACATGGAGGTCATTATATTATTCGACCAACTATATGCAGTAGTAGTTCTTCCACTTTAAGCAACCCGACTTCTTGAAACTGCGCTCCGTACGGAGTACTACATTTAGCAAATATTTTCTATTTTTCCTACGAAACACTGTAAAACATTTTCTGTGATTACTTTCGTGAATTAATATATTCCTGTCATAATCTTTTCCGTGAAATGAAGAGGGGGGGACTAAATTTCATGAATTCTTCTTACTCCAAGAAAATTCAGAATTTTCAGAAATCTTTTTTTTTTTTTTTTTTTGATTGAAGGTTTGACCACCGTGAGCAACTCAGTGGGCTATAAGCAGTCGCCCTATCTCAATTTAGGGCCACTGGTTCCAAAGAAGGGAGAGAGCCAGTGCCGTAAGACAAACGCAACATCCATGTCTCACCGGGATTCGAACCTGGACCCTTTCACGGAAGAATGGCCATAAGCCGGCGCTTAGACCACCGGGGCGGCTCAGAAATCTTTCCGCAATTTCTTTCGTATATTAACGGGAAAATTCCGTTTTCATTTTTTTTTACGGTATCCATATGACGGATATTTCCGGTAACGCGAACGATTCGCGGATTAACTTTTGAATTTTAGGTTTGATTAACTCCTAAATTTCAACCGCTTATCGGAGGACCTGATTTTGAAGTTCTGTAGCGAGAGGTGATATTATATGGGTTGTAAATTGCATGGCATTTTGGTTATTCTGGCAACAAATATTTCTTCCTTTCTTCCCCCATTTGGTGTGCCAGTACTGTATATTGTACACTAAAGAGCAATTGAATTAGAGATACCTGTCTAGTAACGTGTAGCACCACCTTTCGCCCTGATGACGGCGGTGATTCGTCTCGGCATGGACTCGACAAGACACCGGAAGCGTTGGGAAGCCATACGTATCCACGACCCCTGAACAAGCTCCCACAGTTCACGAAGATTTGATGGAGGGGGTCAGAGCCTTGAACATCTCTCTCGATGGAATCCCAGATGTGCTCGATGGGATTGAGGTCAGGTGACCTAGCTGGCCAAAGAAGCGAGGTCACGTCGGTGGAGTGTTCATTCAACCATTCGGATATAATTCGGGAGCGATGGCGCGGTGCATTGTCTTATTGCAGGATGAGGTCCCCAGTGGGATGTTGAAGACGCACAAACGGGAGCAAAATGGTCGTCCAGGATATCCCGGTAACGTTGACCTGTGAGGGACGATGTCACACGTAACAGGGGTCCCATTTCAGTCCCCAGACGAGAATGCCACACCCACCAGCTTGAAGAGTACCCTGCTGGCAAGAAGGATCCGTCGCTTCATGTGGTTTGCGTCGTACTCGTATCCGGCCATCCGTATGTACCAACGTGAATCTCGGCTCATCAGTCCAGGCAACATTTTTCTACATGTCTAGGGTCCAGTGGCGATGTTCTCGCGCCCATGCTAATCTTTGCACCCTGTGATGTGCGGTCAGCAGCGATACCCTCGTGGGACGATGGCTCCTGTACCCCATAGCGAGGAGACGGTTATGGATGGTGTGGCTGCTTACACGTTTTTTGTGTACCAGCGTTAAATTGCCGAGTGATTTCTTGCACAGTGGCCCGTCTATTCGCTGTTGCAATGCGAGCTAGCCGACGATGACCCCGCTCATCCACACGCTGTTGTCCACGGCAGTTGGCCCTAGCAGGGACCGGATTCGATGTACTCACGGTGCGCTCATGACACAGTGGCTCGTGAAAATCCCCGTGCCTGCACGACTTCCGAGATGGAGTGACCCCATTCGTCGGGCCCCGGCAATTTGTCCACGATCAAATGCGCTTAGATCCTTCGTCTTACCCATACTGCGTCCAACTCTTACTGATTCCCGTCGCATCACTCCTTATATTGTCGGATCGCTGCATAAGTCATGTTGTTTCCGTTTACAGGGCCGCCCACAGCGTCAGATTTGCATAACTCCAGCTGTCTCTAATTCAATTGCTCCAGTCTATTACCGTAAGAAACTGGTTACTTAAATTATTGTACGCGTGACTGTATGGTGCCTATGTATGAATCTGTGGACCTCTTAAGACAAAAGCTGTCATGGCTGTCAAGAATAAATTTTATATTCAGGGGTTTTGCGAAATAATACTATGAAGTACAGCATTTCACCTTATTTTAAACATGATAGAAAATCATTGTCAGTTTAAGATCTCGAGTTACAAAACATTCCCTCATTTGACTGGAAGAAGGGGTCGAAACCAGCGTCGTAGCATGAAACAATCATCCATGCTTGACTCTGGACTCGAATCTGCGTCGAACCTACGAAATGGCTCCATGTTTGTGATAAAAAAGTGTCTGATGCGCCCTTAATCATCCATCATGTCGTAATAAAACACTTTGTTTCCCTAAACAGACCGCCTTCGTCAGGAACAGATTAACGGGGAGTCTATAAGGGCTGTAGCGTTGGGGCCTATTAGGAATTACAAAGATGTGTCTGTCGCAGTTCGAGGACAATAGGGGCGTTACTGCACTGGACGAGGCTCTCTCTCTCTCACTCCTCTCTGGGCGAAGTGAAGCTGCTGATCTTCTACCTTCTCTCGTCGGCAAGGAAGACAAAAATGGCATTGTGTGCGCTTGTGACTTGTCATAAAGCAATATCAAGTTTATGTGGTGTGTGTTAAACCAATCTGCAGTTATCAGTGAGTGACTGTCAATGTGATTATGATGTTATGATTCCAATTAATATGAACAATTAAATTTGGATTACTTATAAATAGCGGTAAGTACTTTTTTCAGTATTTCGTTCAGTGAGTTGAAGAATTCTAGTTCTTTCGTTAGTCGTCATTTGAGATCAATGCGCAAAGCGTTATTGAGTGAACATTATAGAGTATTAAATCCCTAACAGGGCCCACCATTAACAAGGGCCCAGCCTGGGTAAATAAAAGAGAGAGGGAGGTTTATGAAATAGTTTTACTTTTGTCTTGTATGACCCATGTAGCACGTAACGTTACGTTCAAATTTGGGTTCGGTAGTTGATAATTGGTTTCTGGTTGACTAAAAACCTTTTTAAAACGTTGATATCTGGTTAACAGCTGAACGTTGAAACAGTGGACGTTCTAGAATGTTTATTAAACGTTTTAATAAAGTTGATATACTGTATTTGTGTTGAAATCGTGAAATTTTTAAAACGATTTTTAAACGTTGAAAATCAGGCTCAGATCTCTACGCCATCTATCAACGAAACTTAACAACTAATGATAAACGCACGTAATTTTAATAGAAAGTGTTAACTTTTTTTACATAAGAACTAAATTTCTAAAAGGACATGAACGATGATGTATTGAAAAACTCTCAATTTTTCGGCAATCGTCATATTTTATTTCTTGAGTCTATTTCCAGTTCCTTCCATAAAACATAATTCAGCGCCCTCTTTTGGTCTACATGAAAAACCGGTTAGTGGAAACCACGTGGCAGAACTTCAAATTTGCCGCCCCGGTGGCGCAGTGGGTTATGATCATTCGTCCGTAAAGGGTCCGAGTTCGAATCCCGGTGAGGCATGGATGTTGTGTTTGTCTTGCGGCACTGGCTCTCTCCCTTCCCTGGAACTAGTGATCCTAAATTAGGGACGGGCGACTGCTTATAGCCCATTGAATTGCTCACGGTAGTCGTTAAAAACCTTCAATAAAAAAAACTTCAAATTGGTACAAGATTTTCCACTGCATTTTGCAGTGTTTAAAAGGTATGTCAGTCTTGCTTAAATAGCCTTGTACTTGAGCGGTGTTTTTTTACGAGGAATGTTATTAATTATTTCTCTCTAGGACGAAACGCAGTTACAAACTGTTTTGGCTGCTGCTACTGTAACGTATACTCTAGATTCACTTTCCTTTTGATTTTTACTATATCTGGTTATTTTATTTTACTATGTAAATTATCTTCTTACTGAACGAGATGTTATTTCTCCCGCTGAATGAGATCTGGCAATGAGTGTAAGTCATGACGTGGTGGTAGCCAGTATAAATAGGCGCGTTCAACGATACGTAGGGAGAGCTGTTGTTGTATGGTGAGAGCTTTGTTTCGTGTGTAAAGAGATCTTCGTTTATGTGAGAGCCAGATATCGAGTAGTTGTGTGACCGATGAAGTGAGTGTGGATAAATAACAGAAGGTGCCTAATAAAAGATTGTCTTAGTAAGTACGTTTTCTCAGTTCGTAGTTTTGTCAGACCTCTGTCTGGCTGTTAGGTTTATTTCATTAGTTGATTATTATTAACAACCAGCATAAGACTTTATTCATCTTAATTACTACTACAACATTACTAGCAGTTAAAAGCTTGTTCATTATTATTACTACACTACTAGCAGGAAAGTTTATTCATGATATAATTAACAAACAACAAGCATTAGAAGCATTAGGAGAAGCTTAGAAGAAGTTGTATTCATTATAATTTAGAAGAAGCTGAATTCATTATACTACTTGAAAACTTCTTGTTGTAGAGACTGACGAAGAGGCTTGACTCATCTCCAAAATAAATATTGGCATATTTAAAGGATGGCAGGTAGTATACCGAGGGACTTTATTGACCATCTGCCATGCAATGATGCAGGTAGTATACCGTGGGACTTTATTGACTATAAGCGCACGCAATGATCACTTTTACAGGAATTTTTCTTTGCTAAATGCTAAATGAATGCAGAAGCCGTAAGGTACAATGAAAATGCTAAATCAACCCTTTTTTAACCAAAAATCTACCATTCATAGTTACTTTAAATACGTTAGAAAACAGTTATTCAACGTTTCATAAAAGTTAAAAATGGATTTTTCGAATGTTTGATATAACCGTTTATCAACCAGACATCCTGGTGTGTTTTAAACGTATTCTTTTTTACGTTTCTGCAACCAGCCCGTTAACTATTTCTGAACGTTGAAACAGCCAATTTGTGCTACTTGGTATGATTTCCACTTGGTCAGAAACAGTGGCTGGAAGACGAACAGATTTCAAGGCAGTGACTCACCATAGATAAAGGTTTCGTGTTGCTGCGTACAGCGGGGTAGGCAAGAGAGTTTCAGCTGTTTCACTGCCATTCGCCCATACCTCCTAATTTGCACTTGGAACAGTTAATAGTCGAAGTCCCCTGTGGTTTTACATTGCATAGCAAAAACGATGCACTAAGAAAAGTATACAATGCTAAATCATTAGAAAATCCAAGACAAAATCTGGAAATCTAAAGCCTTTAACTCATGTTCTTATGAGAACAATGGAAATTACAGTGACTTATTCTGAAAACTCTGCAGGTAGTTTATTTGTTTGAAGAATGCATTACGTATTAATTATCAAAAGCATATTGCTACAGTTTCGTGTTTTAACGGACTTCACAGTGATTTTCCCGTCATAAGTTCTTTGGGGGTCTACTCATATGTCTTAGCCTAGGGGCCCATTCAAATACCTTAGTCTAAGGGTCCTTTAAGGCCTTAATCCGGTCTTGACCTTCGTGAAGGAGCTCTCTGATTTCCGATCGTTCTAACGGAAACAATTGGCTTTGTCTGAGCATCCGTATTCAGTCATTAATTATCTGCAATCCTTCGTAATCTATGTTCCTAAGGACTTTGCATGCTCCTGCAAAAACCTTAGAAAATACACTAGTAACAGGTTTAGAAACCCAATCTACCATTTTCGTTCCAAAGGAACCGTACCGTGTTTCTGTTAGAGTTTTTTCCTCATATTTACTGTGTGTATTTTATTTTCATGTCGATAGATGGCGCTGCGGCGTTTCTATGCGCGAGCGACTTTGAACAGTGCCTGTGTCCACCATGTTGACACGAATGAAAAAGATTCTGCTGCCTACAGAAATCGTCGAATGCGATCTTAAAACAGATCAGAAGACAATAATTTCACACCTAAAGTCCAATTTTAATATTAACTTGTTTTTTAACTTAGTTCTGTCAGCAAACTTCGGTTTTATTTAAAAAGGAGGTCGTTTATATCTTATCATCGAATCACAAGGCAGCATTCGCCCTTCCTTTTTTTATCCCTAAGTTATGTTCTTGTCGTAATAGTTTTAATTCATGGTGTCATGGATGGACCTTACATGATGAAATTCTTTCGCTCGTAAGTCGCAACCGTATAAACCCGACTCCTTTGAAAAACAGTAAACCCGACTCTTTTGAACATCAATGGATAAAAGACTGTTTCTGTGCACTTACTTAAGGTGGTTCCACCTAAAATCTCTGGCTTATGTTTCCAATGGTAAAACTTCTTTACATATTTTCTTCGCAGTTAATGTATTCGTAAGGATGAAAATTTGCACATCGATAAAACTAACTTTAAGTTATAGCATGGGATACTAAATACTTGCTAAAATATAACCATAATTATATTTAAAAACAAACATTTTCCTTTAAGTAATGTTCAGAACTGTTAATAGATGGCGCGACTTGTACACTGATGAAAAATGTTGGATTACTTAATTATGGTTATGTTTTAGTAAGTATTAAGTATCCCATGTTATAACTTAAAGTTAGTTTTAATCGATGTGCAAATTTTCATCCTTTGGGAATACATTAATTGGGAAGAAAATATGTAAAGAAGATTTACCATTGGAAACATAAGGCAGAGATTTTAGGTAAAACCACCTTAATACTAACTATTCGTTTTAGAGATGTGAGCTTTTAATAAATGCGCTGGCATGCACCGCAAAATTCTATTCATTTTAGCTGTCCCGTCTCGGATGACATGCTCAAAAGTTGGTACCAAAAAAGGACAGCATCCCGAAATATCTTTTAGTTTCTATCAGGTCGTTCAGAAAATAATGGCCGATTTTCTGAAGTGTCACATTCGACTCGCCCACAATGCTTGCAGACCAACCCGCTCGCAGCGCCATTCGTACGAGTTGAAGGGCGACTCAGACGCCACATACACTCCATAAGCGGTTGAGCTTCAGTCGTTACTACTCGTGTGAGAGTGCTCTGTAAAACATATTCGAAAGGAGTAGGTTGAGGGTGATTCTGCTTTATGAATTCAAATTGGGTCGTAATGCGGCGCAAATCTACTGTAATGTGGTCAAAGCGTGGGACGAGGAGGCATCATCTGAACGCACTGTACATTGGTGGTTTGAAAAATTTCGTTCCGGTGACACGAGCCTTCAAAAAGAGGACGGCCAAGGAGGACATTCGGTCATTGATAATGACGCTCTGAGAGAAAATGTCGAGGCAAATCCTCGCGCCACAGTCAGAGAACTCGCCAAACAGTAGAGTGTGTCGGTGTCAACCATTTCCAAATATCTCCACAAAATTGGTAAGACCAAAGCTCGATACGTGGGTTCCACAGGAACTGACGGAGCATCAGAAACAACAACAGTTTATGATGTGCAGTAACCTTCTGCTTCGCAACGAAAATGAGCCTCTACTTGATTGCATTGTAACCTGTGGTGAAAAGGGGTGCTATACGACAACCGTAAGCGATCTGGACGGGTGCTGAACCATGGTGAACCACAGAAACAACATCCTAACCCACGGTTGACGTCAAGGAAGGTTTTGTTGACAGTGTGTGGGACTGTTCACGGTGTCATACACTACAGGTTCTCGAATGCTGGCGAAAGCATTACCTCAGTCACATACTGTGAAGAAATTGAGCGTGTGCACCAGAAGTTCTGTTCCAAACAGCCATCTTTGGTGAACAGGAAGGGTCCTGTCCTCCTTCATGATAACGCGAGACCGCACGTGCAACAAACAACAAAACAGAAGTTACACGAACTGCGGTTCGAGACCCTCCTACATCCAGCCTACTCGCCTGATTTGGCACCTACCGATTTCCACCTGTTCATGCATTTTAGCATTACCTCAAGGACCTTCAGAAGCCGAGAAGAGGCTGAAATTGCATTCCGGGACTTTTTTCCATCCAGGGTGCCGTTAAATATCGTGTGGGAAACAACAACGCAACCAGTCGCATGCAAGATGCCACGCAGTTCGGAGCCCACTGATTTCGAGAAAGGTGTAATCGTAGGGTATCACAGAAATGGCCGATCCATACGTGACATATCCAGCTAGTTGAAGTACCCAAAATCGACAGTGGCCTACGTGATTGGCAAGTGGAAGATGAGAGGTGACTGTCGGAATGTACCCCAAACCGGCAGACCCACAAAACTGGGAGTTAGAGACCGACGGGTGCTGGCCAGAGAAAATCGGAAGAACCGCACCAAATCGATGGGCCACATCCGCGAGGAGTTTCAACAGGCATCCGGGAGTGTTCTTTTGATGAATACCATCCGTAAGGAAGCCCATCTGCTCGGTTATCATGGATGTGCTGCCGCCCTCAAGCCTTTGATCACCAAGTCCAATAGCGCTGCTCGGCTAACGTAGTGCAAAGAACGTCGACAGTGGAGCACTGAACAGTGGAAACAGATTCTCTGGAGCGACTAATCAAGGTTCACCCTCTACCGTTCGGATGGCAGGGTCTGGGTTTGGCGTCTGCCTGGAGAACGCCTCCTGCCGGAATGTATTGTGCCAACTGTGAAGTTCGGCGGCGGTGGAATTATGCTATGGGGGTGTTTCTCCTGGTATGGCACGGGACCCTTGGTCGCAAATTCCTGGTAGACTCAACGCCGAGACCTACTGCACCATTTTGGATGACCATGCGCTTCCTACGTTGTGGCAGTTTTAAGGGGTGGACTCATGTTACTTTCAGGATGACAATGCCACCTGTCATGTTGCGAGGTCCACCCTGGCTTGGTATGGTGACAATGGGGTTAATCGAATGGACTGGCCTGCGCAGAGCTCGTACCTTAACCCTATCGAGCACCTCTGGGACGAGTTGGAGCGTCGACTTAAGGGGTGCCTCCACCGTCGGAAATCGGTGAAGGAACTGACCTGTCTTCTTCAAGCCGAGTGGAAGAAAATACCGCTAGCCGTCGTACAACGCCTGGTTGAGAGTATGCCCCGGAGGGTCGCAGGTCTAATAGCCGCTCGTGGAGGCTCCACCAACTATTGAAGGTGAATAAACTTCGTTTTCCTTTGCTATCACAGGTGTCCAATTACTTGTTGGTAGATAGTGTATGTATATATATATAGAGAGAGAGAGAAAGGGCGAGAGAGAGAGAAAAGGCCTTTGATTCGGTGAAACCATCAGCAGTTACAATGGCTTTGAAATCCTGCGGTATTGAAGATGCATACATTAATATTATTAATAACATCTATGAAAATGCAAGTGCAAAGTTTCGGCTATTTGAGAATACAGCACCCATAAAAATTGGAAAGGGAGTAAGACAAGGTGACACTACATCTCCCAAATTTTTAATGCCACATTGGAAAATGTATTTTAGTCACTGAACTGGGAAACATAGGGATAAAGATCAATGGAGATTATCTAACTCACCTTCGTTTTGCTGATCACGTAGTCATTTTTGCAACTACCCCATCAAAGCTGCAGAGTATGACCCAGAAACTTGCTGACAAGAGTAAAGAAGTGGCATTAAAAATGAACTTTCAGAATACAAAAGTGATGTACAATGCTTTTACAAGAAATGAAGATTTATCGATTGATGAGGGAAAGCTGGAGATAACCAATACTTACATTTATCTTGGACAGAAGATATCAAGTGAGGGTCACATTGATGAAGAAATTTAATCGGCGTATAAAACTTGCCTGGACAGCTTTTGGAAGAAACAGCATAATTTTCAAGAGCAATATGCCATTATGTCTTAAAAGAAAAGTGTTTGATCAGTGTATCCTTCCAGTACTTACATATGGTGCAGAGACGTGGACCTTAACTAAAAAAGACATGCAAAGACTGCAGACAACTCAAAGAAGCATGGAGAGATGCATGCTTGGTGTAAACAGGAGAGATAAGAGGAGGAACTCGTGGGTCAGAAAAATGACAAGAGTGGAAGACATCATGATCAGAGTTAAATCCCTGAAATGGCAATTGGCTGAACATATTGCCAGCAGGACAGACCATAGATGGACAGCTAAAATTTTAGACTGGATTCCAAGGGACAGGAAAAGACCCAAAAGAAGACCACATGGGAGATGGGTGGATGAAATTCGAAACTATGCGGGAGTAACATGGAATAGACTGGCACAAGACAGACCGTTGTGGAAGAAATTTGGGGAGACCTTCATCCAGCAGTGGATTGATAATGGTTGACAATGATGATGATGATATACATAAATTTTAAATAAAGTACAGAAATTTTTTTATGCTCTTATATCACAAATGCAAATTCCAAGAAATCTACGCGTACAAGTGATTAAAATATAAAAATACTATACCTTTGCTATTCAGTAATGGACTACGGATTTCACCATGGGGTGGTGTAAAATATTGAGAATGCTAGTACGGTAAGCATGTGCTGGAGAAAATCCCCCAACACATTAGGAGTGATAAAAAAATGTTCTCGCTTACTACAAGCGTGTCTCTGCTTGTTAAGAAATCTGTAACGTATACTCTAGATTCAGTTTCCTTTTGATTTTACTATCTCTTGTTATTTTATTTTCCTATGCAAATTATCTTCTCACTTAACGAGATGTTATTTCTCCCGCTGAATTATATGTGGCAACGAGTGTAAGTCATGACGTGGTGGTATGCAGTATATATAGGCGCGCTCAACTATACCAAGCAGCTTCGTTTTATATGTGATAGGTTCTTCCATTATTATTATTATTGATTTATCTACGATAGTACGAAAGTTCGGCCTATCAGTAGTTGTGTTTTGTTGGAGTGTGTATTTGAGTAATACCAGGAGTTCCCCAATAAAAGGTTAAAAGTGAGTACGTTTTCTTAGTTCATTTTATTGTCAGACCTCTGTCTGGCCGTTAAGTCTACTTCATTGAGTGATTACGTTAAGTTCAGGGTATATTGAGTTTACCGCTCTAATAAGGAGCCTTACTAATGTACCAAAACCGAAGTTATATTACTGAAATTCAAGATAATGAGGAACGCTGAGTAAAAAGAAGTTCCATATTCAATGAACTTATTGCACGTGCGTGTCTTACCTAAACAAACTCTAACACTTTGAAGATTAGGCACACTTTAGCTACGTCAAGTAACCTTCCAATAACCCTAACGTGACTTAACGTAAGCTTCCCTGCACTACACGTCCAGCGAAGAACTTTATCCATTATAATTGGCGCCCGAACTATCCGGATGACCCGACCGTTCAAAATCTCGCAATGGTGTGATGTTATTTCCACACCGCGAGATAGGAAAAATAAGAGAATCCCTTCTCCAGCACTTCGAAATATTAAAAAAAAAAAATTGACTGGGAGTTCTCAAGTGCACGTTCTACAGTGGATGGCTGCCTGCAACGATTCATGGTCACGGCTGACCCGTGGGCCATGCCCCCGGCCCTCTTTCGGGGGGGAGATGTGACGTACCTGCCAGCAGGACGCACACGACATAAAGGCGCATAGCAATCAGAACAAAACATCCGCGTAGCTCAATTGGTAGAGTGACTTATTCCGGAATGAGGGGATCCGGGTTCGAATCATGGCGTGGACAGAAATGACGGAGAAATTTACTTCGTTATAAATCATTACAGCAGCAGGGGAATGGCTTACACCATTGAAAACGAATGGTGTAAGCCATTTCCCTGCCATTTGGTTTCAGCCCATTTAGATTAGCAAATAGTAGTAAAAAAATAACTAACCGTTTGGACGGCAGTTTGAGGTGCCTCGATTTTTTTAATTTCTTATTTTTTATTTTTATTTTTTTTGTCAGAGAGTGTAAACCACCACCGTCAGAAAAAAAAACCTTCTTGTGTGAACAATTTCTAATAATTTACTATTGTTAAAAATTAGGTAGTAAATATTTTATTGTATTGGAAGCACTAACGTCACGTTAGA
This sequence comes from Macrothele yani, assembly GCA_039090855.1. Lineage (NCBI taxonomy): Eukaryota > Metazoa > Arthropoda > Arachnida > Araneae > Macrothelidae > Macrothele > Macrothele yani. Next base: position 9,689,592 of record CM077022.1, on the reverse strand, counting down.
TACACTGAGACTTAATCGTGTACATGGAAAATTGCATCCAGGAGACTGGAAAAAAGCTGAATGCCAGCTTCCAAAATATGATGAAGTATTGTAATCCGAGTTTTCAGTGCTTGAAAAATTGGCCCTTCAGCGAGGACTGTTTAATGTTTTGCTGAAGGATAATTTCAGATTGAAGTCCATGCGGATGTTATTTTTTTATTATTATAATATTTTCCCTCATTTTCTTACATTTCTTGAAATGAATATCTCCAAATATTCAGCTATAAACGAACACAATTAGACTAAATATAGGGGAGATCGTCAAAAAAAATTACGGGGGGGGGCTTTCATGGATTTGGGGGGTCATGGATTTTGGGGGCTAATTACCCCCAAGAAGATGTCTGATTACATCACTGTGTGCAGCTGCTGAAGGCACCTATTCCGAATAAAACAAGTTTGTGTGCCATGATATAGGTCTCTTTCATTTTTAGCCCCCAAATCGGTCATTATTTTCCGAACAACCTCGCATAAAGAAAATACACTGTCGGACAATTGCTAAGGACGGATGACAATAGCAACGATAGCAACCATAAAATGGAAGGCAGGAAAATGTGGAAATTAGCATAAGTGCGGGATACTGTAAGACGTGTTGTGCGTATGGAAATTTTGAATTGCCGAACATGTTCATGACGTCATAGCGCTGATAAGAGATATAAAGGATTTGACGCATATTGACCGTTGTTGTTCAAACGCAAAGTTGAAAGGGAAGGAATCAATTGACGAACTTGCAATTTTCAGTATTTCTTCCCGACATCATCTAGATGATTTTACGCATGGCCGTATTATTGGCAAGATTGAAGAAGGGCGAAAAATAACAGATGTTGCCAGGGAGTTCGACGTCAGCCACAGTGTTGTTTCAAGGCTTTGGAAATCATTTCAAACAAATGGAAAGTGTAGCAAATGTCACGGGGGAGGTCGTGTTCACAGTACGACACCTGCAGAAGATCGGTACATAGTGCTATCAACAAAAAGACACCGGCGCAGCACAGCTAGTGAGGGAGCAAATCAGTTTATGGCTGCTACTGGCAAGCGGATCTCCCGAAAAACTGTCGCCAGACGTTTGCATGAAGGAGGACTATACGCCCGCCGTCCTGTTGTGTGCATCCCATTGTCCAGACGTCACCGCACCGCCCGTTTTCAATGGTTCCATCAACATTGCAATTGGACTGATAACGACTGGTCTGCTGTCCTCTTCTCAGATGAGAGTAGATACAGTCTATCGCCTGATTGTCGACGACAACTGATCTGGCGTGATAGTGGTACTGCATATTGTCCAGCAAACATACAGGAAAGGGACCGATATCCGACATAGTGTCATGGTATGGGCTGGCATCATGATCAATGGCCGTACGTCACTCTATGTGCTTCCAACTGGGACTATGACTGGCCAACGATACATTAATGATGTTCTGCTACCTCATGTTCGCATGTTCCGTGGTGCTGTCGGTGATAGATTCATTTTCATGGACGACAACGCAGCATGTCATCGAACAGTCGCTGTCCAGGAGTGTCTTGAGAGCGAGGATATTCAACGCCTCGTATGGCCAGTACGTTCTTCAGATCTGAATCCCATTGAAAATGTGTGGGATGCTTTGGGGAGGAGTCTTGCTGGTCGCCAATGCCCTCCAATAAACAAGGACACCCTCATACGTGCACTGACAGAGGAATGGGATAAATTACCCCAACAGCTGCTTGATAATGTTGTGCAAAGCATGACACGACGTGTGGAATCTTGCATTGCCCTCCATGGTGGCCATATCCCGAATTGACATCTTACGCCGGAATGCCTGCGGACGGTAATTGCATTTTTTTTCACGTTTACGTATTCTGCACAAAATGGCCTGTTTGTCCCTTGAACACGTTCCAAAGCCTTCTGGATTTCAGAGCACAATAAATTGTCTTTCTTGTAATGTCCTGGCATTCTGACATTTTTTTATTTCACTTGGCATCCAACCACACTTACTTTTTTATGCGCTATATAGCCGTTTATGATCCGTCCTTAGCAATTGTCCAGCAGTGTATATGCCGCCCCGGTGGCGCAGTGGTCTAAGCGATGGCCTCTGATCATTCGTCCAAAAGGGGTACGAGTTCGAATCCCGGTGAGGCATGGATGTTGTGTTTGTTTTACGGCACTGGCTCTGTCCCTTCCCTGGAACCAGTGACCCTAAATTAGAGACGGGCGACTGCTTATAGCCCATTGAGTTGCTCACGGTGGTAGTTAAACCTCCAATAAAAAAAAATATATCATCATCATCATCATTGTCAACCATTATCAATCCACTGCTGGACGAAGGTCTCCCCAAGTTTCCTCCACAACGGTCTGCCTTGTGCCAGTCTCCTCCATGTCACCCCTGCATACTTTCGAATTTCATCCACCCATCTCCCATGTGGTCTTCTTCTGGGTCTTTTCCTGTCCCTTGGAATCCAATCTAAAATTTCGGCTGTCCATCGATGATCTGTCCTTCTGGCAGTATGTCCAGCCCATTGCCATTTCAGGGATTTAACTCTGATCATGATGTCTTCCACTCTTGTCATTTTTCGGATCCACGAGTTCCTCTTCTTATCTCTCCTGGTTACACCAAGTATGCACCTCTCCATGCTTTTTTGAGTTGTCTGCAGCCTTTGTATGTCTCTTTTAGTTAAGGTCCACGTCTCTGCACCATACGTAAGCACTGGAAGGATGCATTGATCAAACACTTTTCTTTTAAGACATAATGGCATATTGCTCTTGAAAATTATGCTGTTTCTTCCAAAAGCTCTCCAGGCAAGTTTTATACGCCGATTAATTTCTTCATCAATGTGACCCTCACTTGATATCTGCTGTCCAAGATAAACGTACGTGTCTGTTATCTCCAGCTTTTCTCCATCAATCGATAAATCTTCATTTCTTGTAAAAGCATTGAACATCACTTTTGTCTTCTGAAAGTTCATTTTTAATCCCACTTCTTTACTCTTGTCAGCAAGTTCCTGGATCATACTCTGCAGCTCTGATGGGCTAGTTGCAAAAATGACTACGTCATCAGCAAAACGAAGGTGGGTTAGATGATCTCCATTGATCTTTATCCCCGTGTTTTCCCAGTTCAGTGACTGAAAAACACCCTCCAATGTGGCATTAAAGAGCTTCGGAGATATGGTGTCACCTTGTCTCACTCCCTTTCCAATTTTTATGTGTGTTGTATTTTCAAACAGCCTAATCTTTGCACTTGCATTTTCACAGATGTTATTAATAATATTAATGTATGCATCTTCAATACCGCAGGTTTTCAGAGCCATTGTAACTGCTGATGGTTTCACCGAATCAAAGGCTTTTTCATAATCGATAAAAGCCATGCACAATGGAAGTTCATATTCCCTCGCTCTTTCAATTAGTTCTCTCAGCACATGGATATGATCTATTGTGCTGTAGCCACTCCTGAATCCAGCTTGTTCTCTCGGTTGAGCCATGTCCAGTGTTACCTTCAAGCGGTGTGAAAGAACTTTAGTGAAGATTTTATAAACTACTGATAGGAGGCTGATAGGTCTGTAGTTTCCGAGATCCTCAATGTCACCTTTCTTATGTAGCAGGATCATTGTAGCGGTGTTCCAATCCTCAGGAATCTTTCCTTCATTAAGGCATCGAGTGAAAATTTGGGCGAGTACTGTTTCGATTTCTCCACTTGCTTCTTGTATGATGTCTACAGTAATTCCATCTTCTCCTGGAGCTTTTCCCCGCTTCATGTTCTTGATTGCATGTGCAACTTCTGCTGGAAGGACTGGAGGAACTCTGGTACTGGTATCTTTCATGATGTCTGGAGTGCATGTATCATCCCTTTCATATAATTTGGAGTAGAAATCTTTCACTCTTGTCAAAATTTCGCCTCTATTTCTTGTTACAGAACCATCTTCTTTTCTCAGTGCCATAATCTGTTTTCTTCCCTTACTGAGATGTCCCTTTGCTATCTTTAGGCTTTGGTTGTTTTCAATTGCTTTCCTCACTAGTTCACAGTTGAATTTTCTTACGTCTTCAGTGATACTTTTTCGTACTGTCTTGCATAGCTCTATATATTCCACTTTGGAAGTCACATCTTCTTTAGTTGTCCTCATCTCTCTTCTTTTTTGCATCAACATTTTGGGTTTTCCTGATAATTTATTTACATGCAACTTGTTCTTAGACCCAGCTAATTTTGTTGCTGTTTCCATAAGAGCTTTGGTTACTTTTCTGTTAACTTCAGATATGTCCACTTCTTCCGATGTTAGGCCTTCTAAAGCAGAGAACCTGTTCTTCAGTTCCAACTTGAAGGTATTATGGTGTTTTTTAAGGTTGGTTATGTCAATAGATTTTGTTTGTCTTATGAGCTTGCCACGTTCGAGTTTAGTGTTGAGGTGCATCTTACATCTCACCAATCTATGGTCACTACCTGTGTTGAACTTGTTTAGCACACTGCAGTCTTCTATGACGAATTTTTTGTTACACATAATAAAATCAATTTCACTTGTCGTCCCATTTGGATGTCTCCATGTCCATTTCCTGTGTGGCTTTTTCTTGAAGAAGGAGTTCAAGATGAAAAACCCTTCTGCCTCTGCAAACTCAACGAGAGTATTTCCACGCTGGTTTCTGTGGCCGTGACCGAATTTACCTACTGAAGTTTCATGCTGTTGCCGTTGCCCTATTTTTGCATTGAAATCTCCCATAATTATTTTCAAGTGCTGCTTACCTTTATTATTTAGATGACAAATTTCCTCATAAAATTCTTCAATTTCTTCTTCAGGATGACTTGTGGTGGGTGCATAAGTTTGAATAATCTGAGCCTGGTATCTTTTCGAGAGTTGGATAACAAGCCGTGCAGCTCTGTCAGAGGAACTTTCAACTTCTACAACTTTATCCTTCAGTTTCTTGTTTATTATAAATCCAACACCACTAGTTCTGCCAGTATCTGTCCCACGATAGTAGAAGAGATGTCCACTTTTCAGTTCGATGAGATCTTCTCCTTTTCTCCTTACCTCTCTTAGCCCCACGATGTCCCACTTGATCCTTTGTAGTTAATCTTCCAATTCAAGAAGCCTTGAATCAGAAGATAGGGAGCGTTCATTGTACGTTGCCAAGGTCAGCATCAGATGGCAGCCTAGTCCGGTCCTCCGGGGATTCTTAGCACCCTCTGCCTTCATGTCGCACTGGCCGCTGCGTTGGCCAGGTACATTCCAGCTGCCGGAGACTGAGGGCCAAGATTTAAGTTGTGGAATCATTTTGGAGGGGTTTGGCCATAACTCACCACGCTGGCCAAGCGGGTTGGTGAGTGTGGGATAGAATTTCCTCTAATCCCGATGGTATAGTTATACCGCTATTGGCGGTCGTCAGAGCCCCTTTAGTAGGAACAGGATGCACCACGAGAAGGCGGGATTGACATTTGTCAAGGAGAGGCTGTAATGTTACGCATCACCTGACCTTACATCCCAGAATACATCACCTGAATACATCACTGTGTGCATCACTGTGTGCAGCACCTATGCCGAATGAAACAAGTTTGTGTGCCATGACATAGGTCTCTTTCATTTTTAGCCCCTAAATCGGTCATTATTTTCCGAACAACCTGGCATAAAGAAAATATATGCCGCCCCGGTGGCGCAGTGGTCTAAGCGATGGCCTCTGATCATTCGTCCAAAAGGGGTACAGGTTCGAATCCCGGTGAGGCATGGATGTTGTGTTTGTCTTACGGCACTGGCTCTGTCCCTTCCCTGGAACCAGTGACCCTAAATTAGAGACGGGCGACTGCTTATAGCCCATTGAGTTGCTCACGGTGGTAGTTAAACCTCCAATCAAAAAAAAATATATATATATATATAAGAAAATGAATTTCAAAGCAGGAACTCTATAAAAAGTTTTAATGAAAACCAGAGAACGGAAAACCTGCTGAACTTTTCTTTCGAATCCATCAGAAGAAAATTAAAAGCTTCAATATTAACTATGGGTGATTCAAATTTTAGAATCAGTCGTATTTCACTTTTACGAAATGAATTAAGCTTTTGAGATAAAAAGCGAGATCGTGTTATTAAGTTAGTTTAAATGCACGAAAGCTGGTAAAAGTTATCAGTTGATGAAACTCTAAAATAAGATTTAAAGTACGCACCAAAATTATGAAATTTGCATTAGAAGTGATAAACACATATTACTTTTCTTTCTATCTGTTCGTAACGTAGCTCGTCCTCTTTTTCAAATTTTCCAACCGTAGGATGAAGAAGCGTATATGTTCCAGCTTTGTCACTCCATCTGTCAGTCCGTACGCACGATAACTCGCGTAAAAATGGTTCGATTTCGATAAAATTTTAGTATGTGGTAGAGGACCACCTGGGGATGAACCCTATTGAAAGTGGACGAAATGGGCTCAAAGTTCAGGACATAGAAGCGGGATCCATTCCATTGCCCTTGTGCCTCATGACTTGCGTAAAAATGGTTCGATGTCGATGAAATTGTAGTATGTGGTAGAGGACCAGCTGGGGATGAACCCTATTGAAAACGGATGAAATGGGGTCAAAGGTTAGGACATAGGAGCGGGATCAATTCCATTGCTCTAATGCCCCATGATTTGCGTAAAAATGGTTCGATTTCGATGAAATTTTAGTCTGTGGTAGGGGACCACATGGGAATGACCCCTATTGAAAGTGGACGGAATGGGATCAAAGGTCCGGACATAAGAGCGGGATCAATTCCATTGCCCTTATGCCTCATGACGTGCGTAAAAATGGTTAGATTTCGATGAAATTTTAGTATGTGGTAGGGGACAACCTGGCTATGAAACCTATTAAAAATGGAAGAAATGGATCAAAGGTCAGGACATAGGGGTGGGATCCATTCCATTGCCATTATGCCTCATGACTTGCGTAAAAATGGTTCGATATCGATGAAATTTTAGTATGCGGTAGAGGACCACTTGGGGATGAACCCTATGGGGTCAAAGGTCAGGACATAGGAGCGGGATCAATTCCATTGCCCTTATGCCTCATGACTTGCGTAAAAATGGTTCGATTTCGATGACATTTTAGTATGTGGTAGGGGACAATCTGGCAATGAACCCTATTGAAAATGGAAGAAATGGGTCAAAGGTCAGGACATAGAAGTGGGATCTATTCTATTGCCTTTATGCATCATAACTTACGTAAAATTGTTTCAATTGCGACAAAACTTTATCATGTTGTTCTGGAAGTATACTGAACGGGTTCTGTTGAATATTATCGAAATAGGGTGAAAGGTCAGGACACAGGACCGAGATTTATTCCACAGCTATTATTCTCTTAACTTGACTAAAAATGCTTCTATTGAGACAAAGCTTTAGTATGTTGTTCCGGAGGTATACTGAAACGGTTCTGTTGAGTATCATCGAAACGGGGTCAAAGGTCAGGGCTCAGGAGCGAGATTTATTCCACAGCCATTACCCTCATAACTTGAGTAATGATTTCTGGTATGTTGGAAAGCGTATCATAATCAATGCATTGCATGATTTTACTAACTTGTTAGTTAAGGTAATAGCACCAGCATTCATGAACAAAACATTCTTCGAATGGTATCCCAAATAAAATCCAGGCCCACATTTTTTGGAAACAACAAAATCTCAGGGTAAAATAATTCCAGAAATGAAATTCCTAATGCACGGGAAGAAATGAAATGGGCCGCTCCTGTGGCGCAGTGGTTTAAACACTGGCTTGTGACACTTCTTACGAGTGTGCCGGGGTTCGCATCCCGGATGAGGCGTGCGTGGTGTGTTTGTCATACGTCTCTGGTTCTCTCCTATTCCTGGAACCAGTGCCCACAAATTAAGGATGGGCTGTGGTGTTCTTAGGTTTTAAAAATGTAAATGCCGCACCCGGTGGCGCAGTGGTCTAAGTGAAGGCTTCTGATCATTCGTCCGAAAGGGGTCCGGGTTCGAATCCCGTGAGGCATGGATGTTGTGTTTGTCTTGCAGCACTGGCTCTCTCCCTTCCCTGGAACCACTTGTCTTAAATTAGGGACGGGCGACTGCTATAACCCGTCCCTAATTTTTATTTATGTTTTATTAGAGGTTTAACGGTGGTTGTTAAACCTCTAATCAAAAAAAAAATGTAAATACATGTGAAAATGTCGGTTTACCAAAAACACCAACCTTACGTGAAGCTTAATTAACTATCATACTTGATTCGTTTTAGCTGATTCCCTGATAGTTTAAAAGTTTATGTCCTTAATTAAGCAACGAAATCTCACTTCAAGAACCCAGACATTCAGTGAAGACAAATATACTTACAGGAACTTCAACGTTTATTTAGTCCTTCAGGCACTTTTAAGAAGTTAACACATGTCACAATATTTTACTCGTAACGTGTAATATTTTTCAAGTATAACAACTTTGGTAACAGTTTAAAGCTGTAAGCTCTAAACATTACAGCAATCAGCTTCCAACAAACTGGAGCCTCGAAAATGAGAGACTCAGAACACCCAACTAACAACTCCAAATGGTTAACGTGAAATAGAAAAATTTACGTAAGTCAACTGGAAAGTATCGCACCACAGTCAGCTAGAACGCCACACAGCTCGTAAGCCGGCTCACAAATCGTAAACCAGCAAACATACCTCGTACATTGTAAACAACCTTCTTATTTCTGCTTTTTTCACCGATGAGCCTTTACATTATGACCACCTACATGATAAGCTGTACGACCCTCCCCTCCCCCTCCCCAATACCAGCGGCCACTCGGCAAGGCATCTATTCGATGAGGTGGCGATAGGTATCCTAGGGTATCTGGTACCATAATGTCAACAGAGGTTTCGGGGCGGTGGTGATTTAGCGGGAACCCGCTTTTCAAAAGTCAAACCAGAAATGTTAGATTGGGTTCGTGTCAGGTGAATTTGGAGGCCGGTGCATTAACAGAAAGTCACCAGCATGTCCCTCGAACCACTCCTTGACGATTCTGGCAGTGTGGCATGGCGCATTATGCTGTTTGTAATGACCATCACCAGCAGGGAACACATTTGCCATGAATGGGAAAACTTGGTTTGCAACGATATTCAGATACCTGTCAGCTGTCAGGTATAACGAAGTGAATTTCTCCGTCACTTTTATCCGCGCCAGGATTCGAACCCGGGTCCGCTCATTCCTGAATAAGTTGCTCTACCAATTGATCTACGCGGACGTTTATTCTGATTCCTATCTGCCTTTATGTCGTGTGCGTCCTTCTGGAAGGTACGTCACATCTCCTGGTACGTTACACAGGGATTGTGCTATTGGGATAATGGGGCCTAAAGTGTCCCTAGAAAATATCACCTACAGCATAACACCGCCACCGCCGGCCTGTTTCCGCTCAACAGTGCATCCAGGTGCCATGGCATCCGTTGGTAATCGGCATATCCGCGCTCAACCATCTACGTTATGCACCAGGAATCTTGATTCGTCAGACCAGGCCACTTTCTTCCAATCATCCACGGTCCAATCTCGATTATCTTGAGCCCGTTTCAGGCGTTGTATGCGATGACGTGCAATGAGCCTGGGAAGCCGGCTGGGTCTTCGTCTACACAGGCCCATGCGCAAGAGGTTGCGATGAACTGTGTGCTGTGACACATTGCCCTGATCACCTCTGTTGTAGCTGTGGGTTATTTGTCGCACTGTGGCCCTGCGGTCGCTGTTAACAATGCGCGACAGTCTCCGTTCCTTTTTTGGCATCAATGAGCTGCGGACATCACACGACTGGGCGACGGCACATGAACAACCCACAAGCCGCGCCGTTTCCGAGATCGTAGTTCCGAGGCGCCATGCCATCACAATTTGTCCTTTATTAAACTCCGATAAATCGGCAGCTCTTTCCATACACTCTGCTAACCGAAAGCCGTTCCTCGGGTTGTATATATACTGCTCTGAGAACTTCACCTGCGCCACCGTTCGGCCTCCAGGCGCGCTCATTTCTCTAGGCTGGGGGTGGTCATAATGAAATGCCCCATCGGTGTACATATGTTACTCAATCCCCAACCGGAATTCCGTTGCCAAAAGACATTCAGTCGAGAGAGAAAATATGGCGGTACGTTAGAAACTGCTTAAAGAGAATGAACCAAAATTTACATAGATGTATAAACTAACAAGTTAGAAAAATCATGCAATGCATTGATTATGATAAGCTTTCCAACATACCAGAAATCATTACTCAAGTTATGAGGATAATGGCTGTGGAATAAATCTCGGTCTTGTGCCCTGAACTTTGATCCCATTTCGATGATATTCTACAGAACCGGTTCAGTATACCTCCGAAATAACATGATAAAGTTTTGTCGGAATGCAAGCATTTTTACGTAAGTTATGATGCATAAGGGCTATGGAATAGATTCCGCTCCTGTGTCCTAACCTTTGACTCCAATTCGCTTATTTTCAATAGGATTCGTTGACCCCATTTCGCCCATTTAATAGGCGGGCCCCTACAACATACTAACATTTCATCCAGATCGAATAATTTTTAAGTAAGTTATGACGCATAATGGCGATGGAAGTGATTCCGCTCCTATGTCCTGACCTTTGACCCCATTTCACCCATTTTCAATAGAGTTTTTCCTCAGGTGGTCCCCTACCATATACCAAAATTTAATGGAAATCAAACTTTTTTTACGTTAGTTATGACGCATAAGAGCAGTGTAATGGATCCCGCTCCTATGTGCTAACCTTTGACCCCATTTCGTTCACGTTCAATAAGGTTCCTTCCCAAGCGATCCCCTTCCACATACTAAAAGTTCATCGAAATCGAACGATTTTTACGCGAGTTATCGTGCGGATGAACATACGCACACAAAGCGTGACGTAATGAGGCAGATGGGAATCGGACCATTTGCTCGCAAGAGTGTGACGTCATAAAACTTTAATAGGATCCACACACAACGCGTGACGTAATGAGACAGATGGCGTGACCACGCGCCAACATATCAAGCGCGAGATTGTGACGTCATAATATCGTCCCCAGGTGGTCCCCTACCACATAATAAAATTTCATCGAAATCGAACCATTTTTACGCACGTTATGACGCATAAAGGCAATGGAATGCATCCCGCTCTTATGTCCTGACCTTTGACCACACTTCACCCATTTTCAGTAGGGTTCATTCCCAGGTGGTCCCCTACAATATACTAAAATTTCATGGACATCGAACCATATTTACGCAAGTTATGACGCATAAGGGCAATGGAATGGATCTCGCTCCTATGCCGTGACCTTTGACCCCATTTCTCCCATTTTCAATAGGGTTCGTCCTTAGGTGGTCCCCTACGATATAGTACAATTTCATCGAAATCGAACCATTTTTACGCGAGTTATCGTGCCGACAGGCGGACGGAGAAAGCTGGAGCATATACGCTTCTTCAACCTACGGTTGGAAAGCGTAAAAAAGGAAAGTCATATCAGAGTACTTATAGCCCACTGAGTTGCTCACGGTGGTTGTTAAACTCCCAAAGGAAAAAAAAATGCCACGGAAAATCCATAATATGAATTTGGAGAAAATATTAAGTGGATAACTTTGCTATCCAAAGAAAAACATTCTCTGAAACGTTCGCGATAAAAACTAAAGAGAAGAAAAAGAAGAATGACGGCATAAACGTCTTCATCGAAGAAGTTATACTTCCAGGAAAATACAGCAGCAGCCGGTGCTCTTCCGTTGAGTGGTAAATTGTGGGCGTGGCAAGGAGGGAGCAGCCGCAACGCTTAAATCTAAGGGGACCGTTGAGGCGATTCCGGTTAAATTTCGATTTCGTGATTGAGATTCGATTGCGTGCTATGATAAGAAAATCTAAAACATTAATTCTGTCTAGAAGTGTGTATCTTTATCAACTATTACCGGCAACAAGTTCTGAGATAGGAAAAGATTTTCGCATTAACTTAAATCGAACGCTTCACTGCTAGATAAAGACTTGCACAGACTTTTTCTGACAGCAGAAAATGTATTTAGTTTCCTTTCCGAGAATCTACTCCAGTACTTAATCAAGTCTTGAACGCAGTAAAAATCTTCTTTGTTACAATAGAAAGGGATTTCAATTAGACAACTGCGCCATTAGCCTCCTCGACGGCGCAGTGGTCTAAGCCATGGCTTCTGATGATTCATCTGAGTTGGGTGAAAAATGAAAATCCTCTAAATACGTGGCGTCAATGAATAAACAAAGACATCGCTCTTTCCACGTTTTAGCAACACATCGATCTGGGATTCGGATCCTCAGCGGTGACCGAATAACAATTTTCGTGTTACTAAAACGTGGAGAGAGCGATGTCTTTGTTTATTCACTGACGCCACGTATTTGGAGGACTTTCACTTTGGATCTCGCCCTTTGGATTTAATTGCTGTAATTAATATATGGCCAGTGCTGTTAATACCCACCAGATGGAGACGTTTCAGTAGCTGAGCCCTTCTTACGGATTTATGAGGTCAGAAGCTGACAGGAAAACACACATAGCGCAGTGGATTGTTGGCCACCGTGGTGTGAGGTTAACGCACTCATCTAGATATCGAGAGATCTGCGATTCGGATACCCAGCGGTGACCGAATAACAGTTTTTCGGTTGCTGTATGTTGCTAAAACATGGAAAGAGCGATGTCTGTGTTTACCTGAGTTCGGTTCTGGTTCGAATCCCTGTAAGAGGTAGAGGCATGGATGTTGCGTTTGTCTTACGGCACTGGCTCACTACCTTCCCTGCAACCAGTGGCCCCAAATTAGGGACGGGAGACTGCTTATAACCCATTGAGTTCCTCATGGTGTTCGTTAAACCCACAATAAAAAAATCATATACGTAATGCAAAATTTTGGTCCACCCCAGTGGCATAAACGCTGGTTTCTGGTCGTTCGTCCGCGTTAGGTTCGGCTTTGAATTCTGGATGGGACATGGTTGGTGTGTTTGTCTACCGGCGCGGGTTCTCTCTCCCTTTCCTTGAACTAGTGGCCCTAAATTAGGAACGGGCGACTGCGATAGCTCATTGATTTGCCACCGTGGTAGCTAAACCTACAAAGAAAGAAGTTTGGTTACCACCACTCTTAAACCGATAAGCCATTACAATAAGACCAACCACAGCCTAGAGAAATGAGCGCGCCTGGAGACCGACTGGTGGTGCTGGTGAAGTTCATAGAGCAGTATATATAGAACCGGAGCACCTACTTTCGGTTAGTAGAGTGTTCGGAATCAGAATAGGAAAAGGTGCCGATTTATCGTAGTTTGATAAAGGACAAATTGTGATGCCACGGCGCCTCGGAACTACGATCTCGGAAACGGCGCCGCTTGTGGGTTGTTCACGTGCCGCTGTAGTGAGTACGTATCGAAAGTGATGCACCGATGGCCAAACGACGAACCGTCTCAGAGCCGTGTGTCGTCCTCAGCTCATTGATGCCAGAGATGAGCGGAGACTGTCGCACATTGTTCACAGCGACCGCAGGGCCACAGTGCGACAAATCCCTCGCAGCTACAACAGTGGTGATCAGGGAAATGTGTCACAGCACACAGTTCATCGCAGCCTTCTACGCAAGGAGCTGCGTAGCCGAAGACCCAGCCGGGTGCCCATGCTCACTGCACGTCATCGCCAACAACACATGAAATGGGTCCAATATCATCAAGATTGGACCGTGGATGATTGGAAGAAAGTGGCTTGTTCTGACGAATCAAGATTCCTGGTGCATCACGTAGACGGTCGAGTGCGGATGCGCCGATTACCAACGGAGTCTATGGCACCTGGATGCACTGTTGGGCAGAAACAGGCCGGCAACGGCGGTTTTATGCTGTGGGCGATGTTTTCTTGGGACACTTTTAGGCCGATTATCCCAATAACACATTCCCTGGCAGCTGTCAGGTATCTAAACATCGTTGCGGACCAAGTTTACCCATTCATGGCAATTGTGTTCCATGCTGTTGATGGCCATTACCAACAAGATAATATGCCATGTCACACTGCCAGAATCGTCAAGGAGTGGATCGGGGAACATGCTGGTGACTTTCTGTTAATGGCCTAGTCTCTAAATTTACCTGACATTAACCCAATTTAACATTTGTGGTTCGAGTTGGAAAAGCGGGTTCGCCCTCAATCGCCACCACCCCAAAATGTACGGGAGCTGCTGTTGATATCATGGTACCAGATAACGCAGGATGCCTATAGGTACCTTATCGAATCGATGATGCCTCGCCGAGTGGCAGCTGTTTTGCGTGCTATAAGGATTCCTATAGTTTATTAGGTATACAAGGTTTTAATGCAATGGCTCATCGGCGTACGTAACGGAAAATGTTTGGTCGGCCCGAGTGGCTCAGTGGTCTAACGATAGCCCCCTCGGACATCTCTGATGTCCATAATTTTTGTGTGGCTCCGCCTGCTGTGGTCAATCTCGCATGTTCGGATTTTGTTCTTCTTCTGAGCGCTGTCTTTCGTCTCAGCTGGAGGGATCTATTTGTTTGGCTTGGATACTGTGCAGATCCTGATGTGCGAATGGGCCTCTGGTCCCATTTTATCAAATATCTTCATCCGCATCAGACTTCGCGAACGTGTCGTCCTTGCCCAGATTTGCCTGTCTCGAGTTTTGATCTTAGTCCACTGGAGTTTCTGGAATATTGTAGAACTGTTTTCTTGGTTGATGGAGGAGAGGGTTGGACCTTTCCAGTGACTGGACTTGATCGATGTGCTGTTTACCGGGATTTTTGGACGTTTCAGTACAATTTTCGTCGTATGCACCCCTGAACTGTTTGCTGTTTTTGAAGCCTGGACTGACTGAACTCTAATTAGCGTTGTTTTATTTACAGAAATGCGCTTTCTAATGTAGTTTACTTGCTGCTGAAGTAGACGATTTTTTTCCTCTAGAAACCGGTGAGTATTTGTGTATGTTTTTTTTTTTTTCCGTATCCCGGTGAGGTTTTTTGATTATTTGTTGTTGTTAAAATAAAAGTTCCTTTTGAAGTCAGTGGTCTAAGCGCTGGTTCTCGTTGTTCGTCCGCGATAGGATTGGCTTTGAATTCCTGGTGGGGCATGGTTGGTGAAGTTGTCCAGCGGCGCAGGCTCTCTCTCCCTTCCCTTGGACTAGTGGCCCTAAATTAGGAACGGGTGACTGCTATAGCACATGGAGTTGTCACAGTGGTAATTAAACCTCCAAACCAAACAAAAAAGTTTGGTTAACACTGCTCTTATGTGAATTAATGCCACTCTATATTCTTGCTCTTGTTTCGATTTAAGCCCCTTTAGACCAGGAGTTGAGTAAATGAGACACGGTACAAAACAAGGAAACACAATTTTGACTAAAACATTTCTTTAGTGCCATCTGCTAAATCACAGCCAGTGAAGTTAAATTAACAAGTTAGTAAAATCATGCAATGCATTGATTATGATACGCTTTCTAACATACCAGAAACCATTACTCAAGTTATTACTCAGGTTATGAGGATAATGGCTGTGGAATAAATCACGCTCCTGCTCCCTGACCTTTGACCCCATTTCGATTATACTCAACAGAACCAGTTCAGCATAACTCCGAAACAACATACTAAAGTTTTGTCGCAATAGAAGCATTTTAGTCAAGTTATGAGGATAATGGCTGTGGAATAAATCTCACTTTTGTGCCCTGACCTTTGACCCCATTTCGGTGATATTCAAAGGAATCGGTTCTTTTCTTTTTTTTTTTATTGGAGGTTTAACGACCACCGTGAGCAACTCAATGGGCTATAAGCAGTCGCCCGTCCCTAATTTAGGGTCGCTGGTTCCAGGAAAGGGAGAGAACCAGTGCCGTAAGACAAACACAACATCCATGCCTCACCGGGATTCGAACCCGGACCCCTTTCGGACGAATGATCAGAAGCCATCGCTTAGACCACTGCGCCACCGGGGCGGCCAGAATCGATTCAGTATACCTCTCTGCGAATGGTACGTGTATATATCGAGGTTGCATCATTGTTATTCGCCTGTACACTGAAGTCTTGTGCAGTACTCCGTCGATTAGCTATAACGACTCTCCTGATGCTTCGACGTCCTCTATCACTGATTTTCTTTGGTCTGCCGGCACGTTTTGCTGCTTCAGGCACGCCATGTGTCTTCCACTTATTCAGAACATCCAAAACAGTTGACTTGGGTATGTTTAAACGCCTCTCGGTTTCTCTTATGGACAACCCACTAATATAACACCCAACAGTCTTTCCTTTCTCAAAGTCAGTTCTCTCCTGCCGCGACATTTTCACTCAAGCTCACATTGCAATATGATCGCGGTCAGCTGCATGCTTGTTTTTATACCGTTTGCAGGTGTACGCGCATCTTAACAGCGCAGCGGATCCGTTCGTTTGCTTTTGAAGCGGTGTCCGGTGACTTTTGTCAATATAGTGTACTTTCCCTTTTGGAAGAAGGCCATTACTTCAGCCCACTTAATAGCTGTCTCCGAATCTTTGGCTGCCTCCCGCAGCAATCGTGACCAATTCCACATCGGCAAGATTTATAAAATCCGAATAAATTCTATCAAAAACTGAGGCGTCAGTTTTAGCCACTTTGACTTTCAGAACAAAAGTTCGAAATAGCTTCGCTTAAAGAATACGCTAGCTCCGGAAAAAAAGAAAAACAAACAAACGTAATACTGTTATTCGATATATTTCCTTCATAAAATGAATATACAAATAAAAATAGTCATTATTATAACGAAATTCTAAAAAAAGAAATGCCAAAACTTTATCGTGAAGTACTTTCTTTCACGTCTGGTGTGATCAGGTTGTTTGTAAACAAAGCGGAACGATACGCCTGAAATCGGGAACCACGTTTTTCATTCCTTTTTTTTTTTTTTTTTTGAAATATCTAAAATTCAAAAATTCGAAAATCTAAGCCCGATGTGCATATCCTTGGTATGTAAATTCGTGCAAAATTTCAGGTTTCTAGGTTGAGTAATTTTTTAGTATCGCGAAGTACACACACACAGACTTCGTTTTATTATTATAGATTTAAAACGTACATTTTCTCTTTTTCAACCTCTTCTTTGAAAATTCGTTTTCGGAATTGCTGTGTATTGAAAAAAAAAATTAATTATAGACTTTTTTTTCTGAAAATTAACAAAGTCGGACACGCGATGGACATGTACAACACAAATAAATAAAAAATATGGTTTTTTTATTCATTGGAAGCAGATGGACCAGTAGATCAGGTAGGATGATATTGGTTGTAGAAGCAAAAGAAACAATAAGTTACACTACATCGTGCGTACAAAACCTTCTTTTTTACACTCACAGGGTTTGTTCAGAACATCAAGAGGAAAACATATTTCTTATTTGAAAACTAAAAGAAAATGTTCACTCATAAGAGTCGAACCAGAGATCTCGCGAATATGTGCCAGGTACGCTGCCACCGAGCTACGCGGTCTTCGGTGAAGCGCATTGCAAAACTTATCCACAAGTCCCTCAGGATTTTTTAACCTCGATTTTCTCGAAGACGTTTGAGGAGCGCGCTTTCTCTCTTTCCTCAATAAAGGTTCATGCCAATTCTTATCCACACAAACAGTATTATTGAAATCCTTGAGGAGGTACGTCGTAAGGTCCCCTTGTAAGCCATAAATCTTGTTGTTGAGTGAGCAGCAAGCATTACTCCCGTCCGCTTTGTGATCAGAACTGGCTGTAACACACGTTAACGGCGAAGCGGACTGATAAGCAACTCTTCGTTGAGTGCATAAACTGAGGTTAAAACAAGGCGTTTCGGCGTCGAATTCTTAGAAACTTGTTGAAATCTTCTCTTTTTCTCATTCTTATCTTTCCTTTGAAAGTAGTTCAGTCCCCACACTTTTCAATCTGCGTGTAATCTTCATACACTGAAGAGCAATTGAATTAGAGACAGCTGGCGTTATGCAAATATGGCGCTGTGGGCGGCCCTGTAAACGGAAACGACATGACGTATGCAACGATCCGACAATATAAGGAGTGATGCGACGGGAATCAGTAAGAGTCGGACGCAGTATGGGTAAGACGAAGGATCTAAGCGCATTTGATCGTGGGCAAATTGTCGGGGCCCGACGAATGGGTCACTACATTTCGGAAGTCGTGCAGGCACTGGGATTTTCACGAGCCACTGTGTCTCGGGTGCACCGTGAGTACATCGAATTTGGTAAAACCATCCCTGCAAGCGCCAACTGCCGAGGACAACAGCGTGTGGATGAGCGGGGTCATCGTCGGCTAGCTCGCATTGTAACAGCGGATAGACGGGCCACATTGCAAGAAATCGCTCGGCAATTTAACGCTGGTGCACAAAAACGTGTAAGTAGCCACACCATCCAGAAACATCTCCTCGCTATGGGGTACAGAAGCCATCGTCCCACGAGGGTACCGCTGCTGACCGCACATCACAGGGTGCAAAGATTAGCATGGGCACGGAAACATCGTCACTGGACCCTAGACATGTGGGAAAATGTTGCCTGGACTGATGAGTCGAGATTCACGTTGGTACATGAGGATGGCAGGATACGAGTACGGCGCAAACCACATGAAGCGATGGATCCTTCTTGCCAGCAGCGTACTCTTCAAGCTGGTGCGGGTGGCATTCTTGTCTGGAGACTGTTTACGTGGACTGAAATAGGACCCCTGGTACGTGTGAAATCGTCCCTCACAGGTCAACGTTACCGGGATATCCTGGATGACCATTTGCTCCCGTTTGTGCGTCTTCAACATCCCACTGGGGACCTCATCCTGCAACAAGGCAATGCACCTCCCGAATTGTACCCGAATGGTTGGATGAACACTTCACCGACGTGACCTCGCTTCCTTGGCCAGCTAGGTCACCTGACCTCAATCCCATCGAGAGAGATGACCCCCTCCATCAAATCTTCGTGAACGGTGGGAGCTTGTTCAGGGGTCGTGGATCCGTATGGCTTCCCAACGCTTCCGGTGTCTTGTCGAGTCCATGCCGAGACGAATCGCCGCCGTCATCAGAGAGAAAGGTGGTGCTACACGTTAATAGACAGGTATCTCTGATTCAATTGCTCTTCAGTGTATGTCTTCACAGAAGTTTTGTTGGCTCCACGCGGGAATGACGCTCCATTCAAATAAGCTAGCAGAATTTTTTTATTTATTGGAGGTTTAACGACCACCGTGAGCAACTCAATCGGCTATAAGCAATCGCCTGTCCCTGATTTACGGTCACTGGTTCCAGGGAAGGAAGGGAGCCAGTGCCGTAAGACAAACACAACATCCATGCTTCCCAGGGATTCGAACCCGGACCCCTTTCGGACGAATGATCAGAGGCCATAGCTTAGGCCACTGCGCCACCGGGGCGGCTGGCAGAACTTCAAGCTCTATTCTTAACCCTTTAACGACCATAACGCCCCAAACGCCCGTATGTACAAAAGGCCATAGACGCCCGAAACGCCTGTCTAGAGTGAGTCAGATTTCTTATCCTTACTGTTTCTTCAGATTCTCTCGACCTATGGGGGATCAGCAGGAGTCCCCCTCAGTCACTATTGTTGTTATTAAAAAAAGAAGTGAAACAACAGACAGTTTGGGGCGTTATGTTATTTAAAGTGATGCAAGATTTTTGGTTCATGGTCGTTAAAGGGTTAAAGGCCCCATGTTCATTTACTCCTAAACGAGTTCAGCTACCATCGAGATGAATTCTCTCCTGTGTTCAGCAGATCCGATTAAGTGTGCTGTAATCGGTTTAGCTTAGTCTCGTTTATTAGCCAGCCACGATGCACTTCTCTTTGGTTTAATCCTTCCTTTTAGTATCAGTTGGAGAACAAGGAATTTTTAAGTTACGCTGTCTTCCTTTCATCACGCCAGTCAACTCATGATTCTTGCTCATCCTTCTCTTTACCTCTGCTTTCTTGTTCACTCCTCTTGTGCAAGGTATCTTCACCATTCGTCTCCATGACCTGCTGATTGGTTTTCCCTTCAGTGTCCATGTCGCCACTTCGCACAAGATTATCGAACCTATTTTTCAAGTCATTATTGTCCAGCAATTAGCCTGGTGCACCATAAATCTAAGACGTCCTGCCTGTTAACGTGTTTGGTCCGCCTTTCGCCACGGTAACCGTTTACACTAGAGGTGGCACTGACTCCACTACACCGCAAAAAGTGTCCTCTGGCATTTTGTACCAGCTGGACAGAATAACATCCTGACAGGGGCGGCGCAGGCTTCGACCGCCGAATGCTGCAATGACTGTGGACCTCTGCATCTCACAAATGTTCAATGGTATTCAAGTTGGGAGAATTCGGCGTCCAAGAAAGCACACAGAATGCTTGAACATCATGCTCGAGATGTTGCTGCGTAATGTAAGCCTTGTGAAACGGGGCGCTGTCTTTGTAAGAATCCAGCGCCATCAGAAGACACGGTCACCATGTCAGTCAACACTTAGTCTGAAACAATACCTACGTAGGATATGGTGGTTGGTGGGTGTTCAATGATAAAGGGTGAGGAGACTAGTGACTTCAGTGAGAAAAATAGCCATACCATGACTTCGCCGCAGTGGGCGTGCTTTCGGTGTGCTGTTTCGCTGTAGCTGTTCACCCGCGCGACTCTGAATACGGACACGACATAACACCTACGTAACAGAACAAACGTCGCAGACAGTTGTTCAAACACTTACGTGTTGCCACAGATGAAGTCGTTTGTCTTACTAACTTCATTTTATTTTCCGGTATTCCTCCTTGATATTACGTATCGTGCGAAAGCGGTGAGCTTCCGATTTCGGCCACCGGATAAAAGCAGATGGCGATGCAAGTACTGTATGACGTCAGAGTATTTCTCCTTGATTTTACGTATCGTGCGAAAGCTGTGAGCTTACTTCCGATTTCCGCCACCGGATAAAAGCAGATGGCGATGCAAGTACTGAATGACGTCAGAGCGTAGCTTATTATACACTACTGTTCCCCAATCGTAATGTTTAGTCATAATACTCCCGTGACCACTATAGGTAGAGGTGTGAATAACGATCTGTCAACATGGACGGGCCATAAACTCCTGAGGATCACTCTTGCGGATGGCCCAACTAAATCAGTGCTCAGAAACGTTTATCTTCGTTCCCTGATTGATGTCTGCCATTTACTGGGGGATCCTGAATCATGTATTGTCCCAAACAGCATGTGTCAACCGCCCTTCTCCTCAACTGTCAGTCGATGGTAATCTCCCCTTTCCGACACTTTGGTTGGATGTTGGGACCAACACTTTCATTACGGAAGCCATCGAGCAACTAACAGTGCTTGTACTTTCCCAAACGTTATCACCAGTGTTCCTTGCGCTGATAATCATTTTCCATTCAAGATCCGACAAGTCTTTCCCTTTTTCTATTGCAATGGCTTCTTAACGGTGAACTGTCACGCCAGGCTCGTGCTATCTGTATAACTTCCGCGCCCCTCAGTAACGTCACTGCTACGGGTCTTGATGACTCGTGGGGAGAAGAGTAATCATAACTATCTGGCACATCAGTAGACCTCGTTTTTGCGAAATACAAGGTGTCCGAGAATTATTGGACATATTACAAAATTATGTAAAAAAAACTATGAGCATTGTCTGTTTTTCTATGTCACATATTACTAACACGGTTTCTATATTTTTTGTTTTGCAGAATTGTTATTCCCAGAATTCGATAGATGACGCTAGGTGTGGCCTGATGAGGAATGTATGAGAAATGCGCAATCAGTAGTCATGTCATCCGTACAGCAGAAGGTGATGTGTGTGTTATGGCATGCGGAATTAAAGTCTGTCATTAAAGTTAAAACACGGTACCGTTTACAGTATGGTTGTAATCCTCCGTCAACGAATTCAATTAAGCGATGGATGAAACAGTTTAAAGAAACTGGTAATGTGGAACATCGTAGAGGAGCCGGTAGGCCTAGCGTCAGTGGTGAGACGGTTGACCAAGTTAATGAAAGTTTCCGACGAAGCATCAGGAAATCCGTTCGTAAAGCAAGCAGAGAACTGTGCATTCCGAAATCGACAGTTCACAATATCTTGCGCAAGAAATTAAAGTTTCATGCTTATAAAATTCAAATAGTGCAAAAGATGTATGTAAATGATCACACTCTGCGATACGATTTCGCTGTGGATATGCTGAATCGAGTGGAAAACGACGAAAACTTTCTCAGTACTGTAATTTTTTGTGATGAATCCACATTTCATGTATCAGGTATTGTGAATCGTCACAACTGTAGGATATGGGGCATTGAACCGCCTCATGCTGCTATTGAACTGGATCGTGATTCTCCAAATGTTAATGTCTGGTGCGCCCTATCAAGAAGAGAAGTGATTGGCCCTTTCTTCTTCTGCGAAAAAAAACATAAATGGTGACATTTACTTGTATATGCTAGAAACTTTCGCTATATCCCAGATCAAAATATATGACATCGTCGTTTTCCAACAAGACGGCGCGCCTCCGCATTGGTCAACGTGTGTACGTAAGTGCCTAAATGAGCATTTCCCGAAAAGATGGATTGGGCGTGGTGGTCCCATTCGTGGCCTCCTCGCTCTCCAAATCTAACTCTATTGGATTATTTTATGTGGGGTTATGTGAAGGGTTGTATCTATCAGACGCCTTGTACTGATTTGCAGGAACTGAAGCAGCGTATCACAGCTGCTATTAATTCCATAAATCCTCAGATGCTTGTGAATACATGGCATGAAATCGAGTATCGCTTGGACGTACTACGAGCAACCAATCGTCTTACCACTTCAATTCTTTTCCTATCTCCAAAACAATGTTAGAACTATTATTTTACAGGTATTTTAATATACACTATCTGATAAAAAGTATCCGGACACTTGCATATCCACAAACCCTCCAGTAGGAAAAGAATTTATATCGAGTTGGTCCACCTTTATTTAAGTATCTGGACACTTGCATATCCCAATACCAAATTCTTTCTTTAGGAAAGAAGTTAGTATTGAATTGGTCCACCTTTGGCTTCTATCACAGCCTCCACTCCGCTGAGAAGACTTTCCAGTAGATTTTGGTATATTGCTGAGGGAATTGTCTTCCATTCTGCCACAAGAGTATCAGTCAGGTTGGTCGCCGATGTCGGCCGGTTCTGCCTGATTCCCAGTCGACGTTCCAATTAATCGCAAAGGTATTCCATGATTCCATGAGGTTGAGATCGGGTCTCCGTGCTGGCCAGTCACGTTCTTCCACACCCATCTCTTCAAACCATTCCTGCACGGTCTGCGTTTTGCGAATGGAGGCATTCTACTGTTGGTAAAAAAAGGGCCTCCTCCGAACTGTTGCTATGACGTTGGGAGCTCAGAATTGTCAAGAGTGTAGTTATGGGCCGCAGAGTTAAGATTCCCGAGCGTTGGAACGAGACGGTTCAGCCAAAACCATGAAAAACACAGCCTCACAGCATGATGCCTGAAACAACACTTTCAGATGGAACACACAACGTCACAATTTCACAGTTGGAATGGACAACTTCACAGCTGGAACACACAGCGTCACAACTTCACAGCTGGAACACACAGCGTCACAACTTCACAGCTGGAACACACAGCGTCACAACTTCACAGCTGGAACACACAGCGTCACAACTTCACAGCTGGAACACACAGCGTCACAACTTCACAGCTGGAACACACAGCGTCACAACTTCACAGCTGGAACACACAGCGTCACAACTTCACATCTGGAACACACAGCGTCACAACTTCACAGCTGGAACACACACAGTCACAACTTCACAGCTGGAACACTCACGTAACAACTTCACAGTTGGAACACACAGCGTCACAACTTCACAGCTGGACACACACGACGTCACAACTTCACAGCTGGAACACACGACGTCATAACTTCACAGCTGGAACACACGACGTCATAACTTCACAGCTGGAACACACGACGTCATAACTTCACAGCTGGAACACACGACGTCATAACTTCACAGCTGGAACACACGACGTCATAACTTCACAGCTGGAACACACGACGTCATAGCTTCACAGCTGGAACACACGACGTCATAACTTCACAGCTGGAACACACGACGTCATTACTTCACAGCTGGAACACACGATGTCACAACTGCACCAGGCGAATCTTTTGCCCCGTTGAACCATGCTTAGAAGAGGATGTCGCCGGGGTCATCTGCTGTTATAGCCCATACGTGCGAGAGTGCGACGCATGATCATGACAGACACTGTTCCGTGTTGACCTCTGTTGTATTGGGTAGTCAACTGTTGAACAGTGCTGCGTCTGCTGGACAGTACGAGTCGTCGGACCCGGCGCTCAACTCTCACATAAACCTTTCGCTTCCATGTGCAGTTTGCCTCCGGGTCGTTGTCTAAGCATTTTCACGCCAATCCTGATACACTTTAACTACAGTGGCTCGCGAACAACCCACCAGTTCAGCCGTTTGGGAAATGGAGGCAGCCGCTCTCTGAGCTCCCATAATCTGTCTTTTCTCAAAGTCTGATAAATCCTTCCGTTTCCCCATCACGCTCCGACTTTTACTACCTACTGCCCCACTCAAACCTTATACACAGTCGAGTCACATTGTTGTGACCACCTTTTGACGTCAACAGCGCGTAGCCAATGAAAGAAGGCACCTGTCGTGAGCTGGTTTGGATATATAAGGTATGCTGCAGGCATTCTGAAAACATATCATTCATTGCTGTCATGGATGAAAGGAACGATTTATCAAATTTGCAAAAAGAGATGATTATCGGCTTTCGGGCCAAGGGTGGCAGTATTTCTGAAACAGCCCAGTTTGTGAACTGTTCGCGTGCTGCTGTGGTTAAACTGTATCGTGTTTAGAGAAATGGCACCATTGCGAATAAACGACGTGTAAACTGCGGAGCACCACGTGCCATTGATGTGAGAGGTGAATGTCGGCTTCGAAGGTGCGTGAGGGCCGATCGACACGCTACAGTGGAGCAACCCACTGGCCGAATGAACCAGGAGGCTACCGGAAGTGTGTCTAAAACGACAGTTCAGCGAACCCTGCTGCGTATGGGGCTCCGATGCAGACGGATGGTCACTGCATCTATGCTACTGAAGGTGAATCTGCAAAAAAGGCTTACATTTGCACGGCAGTATCTGAAATGGACCGCCGTTGATTGGGAAAGGATTGCCTTCTCCAATGAGTCGCATTTTCTGCTTCATTGAACGGAAAGACGTTGGCGTATAAGGCGAGAAACATCGGACAACAAACACTCTTCAAATACTGCTGGAAGAACACAAGCTGGTGGGGGCAGCGTTATAGTCTGGGGAATGTTTTCGTGGCATTCTCTGGGTCCACTCATACCTGTGGAAGGCTCTATGGACCGAATTCGTTATGAATCCATCCTTGCAGACCACGTACACCCATACGTGCTGATTGTCTTCCCTGGGGCGGATGGGATCTTCCAGCGCGACAATGCGACGTGTCACACAGCTAAAAATGTGGAAGAGCACGATGGAGAGTTCAAACTACTTCCCTGGCCCCCTAATTCCCCAGACTTAAACCCAATTCAGCATCTGTGGGACCACCTCGATCGTGTTGTTCGCTCTATGGATCCTCCACCACGAACCCTCCAGCAGACCTGTGAACACATACCTGTGAACACCTTCCAGCACCTTATTGAGTCCCTCCCCGCCCGTCTAGCTGCTGTCCGCGCTGCACACGGCGGTTACTCTGGATATCAGCTGGTGGTGACAACAATGTGACTCAACCGTGTATATGCTACGTCGGTAAACTAATCGCGCCCTCTCGGAAATCACGTGGTCAACGGGCTGCATCTACTTTTGATAGGGGTAGTAGTAATTCAGTGATCACTCGGTATATGTTACTAATTTAATATAATAGTTAGACATAAATAACTATTAAATTGGTAATATCTGTATATAACTATTGTGTTTAATTAGTAATAATGTTGGGCAGTCCGTACTTTGCTCGACAAAACAAAATTAACGTCATAACCCAATGTTATCTCTATGGCACAATCGAACTGTTGCTGTTTGTACAGCCTTTTGATATTGCTTCGGAGTTCGGACCTTTGCAACCGCATCAAACGGACAGAATGCAGTTGTTAGTCGTGGCTCGCAGTCACAGTAATGATGAAATAGCCCCCAGAGAATCTTCAATGTGAACGACATTCTCATCTTATCCATTCCATTAATTAAAAATAACATGGTTATCCATCCAATTAAAGAAAAATCGCGGGCCCTATTGTGGTAGACAAAGGCCACTGCTCTTCAGTTGAGGGCCCTTATTTCTTCATTTCTGAATGTGAGAAACTAGCATGTGCTGAACATTTTCAGGAGGAAATTCGAATTTTAAATGAACCACACACTGTTGAAAAAGTTTCAATTCCAATTTTAATCAGATTGCAAGGAGTGGTTTTTGCTCCCTCTGTTGAGCTGCGCCCCGGTCTGCCCCGTCCTAGTTACGCATCTGCATCAAAAAATATTTTTAGTTAAAAGAATCCGAAATATAATAGTAATGGACTGGATCAGGAGGGACTGGAGAAATGTTATTACTAATTGTGTCTGACATGATAGAACCAGGGACTTTTTCCTCCTAACTTGCAAATGCTGTGATGAACCTATATATAGAATCAAATTAAGAATTTATTTTTTTAAAAGACTGAATAGAACAAGTTAGTAAAATCATGCAATGCATTGATTATGATACGCTTTCCAACATACCAGAAATCGCGCGCAGACAAACCCTCTTCACTTCCCTGACTATTGATTCCTTCAGTATACCTCCGGAACAGCATACTAAAGTTTTGTCGCAATAGAATAATTTTTACTCATGTTATGATGATAATGACTGTGGAATAAATTTCGCTCCTGTGCCTTGAACTTTGACCCCATTTCGATGATATTAAACAGAATTGGTTTAGTATACTCCCGGAACAACATACTAAAGTTTCGTCGCAATAGAAGCATTTTTAGTCAAGCTATGAGAATAATGGTTTTGGAATAAATCTCGCTGATGTGTCCTGACTTTTAACGCCATTTCGATGATATTCAAGATAACTGGTTCAGTATACCTCCGGAACAACATAATAAAGTTTTGTTGCAATCGAAGCATTTTTATGTAAGTTATGACGCATAAGGGCAACGGAATGGATCTCGCTCCTATGTGCTAACCTTTGACCTCATTTCGCCCATTTTCAATAGTGTTCGTCTCCAGGTTGTCCCCTACTACGTACTAAAATTTCATCGAAATCTAATCCTTTTTACGCGAGTTAGCGTGCGGACAGACAGACGGACGAAGCTGGAGCATATATGTTTCTTCAACCTACGGTTGGAAAGCGTAAAAAACTGTTTTGTGTGCTGAACAGCGTCTCACCCACAAAGAGAAGTGCAGGGGTATGACCTCTCAGGAACGTTCACATTTTCCTATAAATAACTACGATGCTAACTTGGCATTTCGCAGGGTTTATTGTTCCCCTAACAATTCAAACACTTTTATTTTTGATTTTGATTTCAGTTGTGAAATGCGATATATTTTCCCTTTGAAAAAGCCGTGGGTGTTCCATGCGTTTCTTGTGATCAAATACGCCGAGTGTGATGGATTTGAATTTAATGGAAGGTTTGTGAAATTAAATCTTGAAAAGGCATAGCAACGTCGTGTAGACTGGAATGCGTTTTGTTCTCTCATCTTTTGAATAATTCATGCAATCTATTTTAAACAGCTACCCCTCTGTCGTATTTGAGGATATGGATGCTTTTCAGCGCTTTCATTTGGTGCTTCCTTCACCAAAATGGATTTTTTTTTCTGTCTCGTCTTTGCGCTTTGCGTTGACTTAAAAATGAAAATTTTTATTTGAGCGTTTTATTTATTCACAACAAGATTCTGTTACGGTTAAGGTTTTACGAAACTACATTTGCGTTTATTGTGGATTATTGTTTTTTAATTACGTTTTGAGAGTCGAGGGACAAAAATTACCAAATGAAATAACATCGCTACACGTAACCTTCGACAGGCTGTTCGTGTAGGTGTAAGAAAGCTAAAAGTGGTCTGAACAAAAAAGATGACACCGAATTTTAGGTTGAAATAAGCACGTCATTTGAAACCTTTCCGGAGCGAAAAAAAAATCTCAAAGCAAATTTTGTGAAAACCCAAAAAATTCAGCTAACAAGTTAGTAAAATCATGCAATGCATTGATTATGATACGCTTTCCAACATACCAGAAACCATTACTCAAGTTATTACTCAAGTTAGGAGGATAATCGCTGTGGAATAAATCTCGCTCCTGTGTCCTAACCTTTGACCCCATTTCGATGATATTCATCAGAACCTGTAAAGTATACTTCCGGAACAACATGATAAAGTTTTGTCTCAATCGAAACATTTTTACATAAGTTATAACGCATAAAGGCGATGGAATGGATCCCGATCATATGTCCAGACCTTTGACCCTATTTCATCCGTTTTCAACAGGGTTGGTCCCCATGTGGTCCCCTACCACATACTAAAATTTCATCGAAATCGAACTTTTTTACGTTAGTTATGGCGCATAAGAGCTGTGGAATGAATCCCGCTCCTATGTCCTGACCCTTGACCCCATTTCGTTCACTTTCAATAGTGTTCTTTCCCACGTGTTCCCCTACCACATACTAAAATTTCATCGAAATCGAGCGATTTTTACGCTAATTGTCGTGCGGACGGACATACGCACATAACGCGTGACGTAATGAGGCAGATGGGAATCGCGACCATCTGCTCGCAAGAGTGTGACGTCATAAAAGTTTAATAGGATCCACACACAACGGGTGACGTAATGAGACATGGCGTGACCGTGCGCCAAAATCTCAATCGCAAGAGTGTGATGTCATAAGATTTCTAAGCATGGGTAACATTAATGGGACGACGGCTTGACACTAGAAACGTGGTAATTCGGCGTGGTTATTTAACCTACTAAACGAGTTTTCCTAAAGTCGAGATCAAGCTAAATCGATTTCTAGTACCAGAAAACGGTAGGTTAACGACTTTCATCAAAATCCTTAGAGCCGCTTTCAAAATAAAATTTACATACATAAAATAATTGCTCTTTTAAAAGTATGGGATAAAGGTGACGGAATGGATCCTGATCCTATGTCCTCACCTTCGACCCCTTTTCGTCCATTTTCAATATGGTTCCTCCCCAGGTGGTCCCCTACCACATACTGGAATTTCATCGAAATCGAACCATTTTTACGCACGTTAAGACGCATAAGGACAGTGGAATGCATCCGCTCCTATGTCCTGACCTTCGACCCCACTTCATCCATTTTCAACAGGATTCTTTCCCAGGTAGTCCCCTACGACATACTAAAATTTCATCGAAATCGAACCATATTTGCGCAAGATATGAGGCATAAGGGCAATGGAATGGATCCCGCTCCTATGTCGTGACCTTTGACCCCACTTCCCCCATTTTCAATAGAGTTCGTCCCCAAGTGGTCCCCTACCACATACTAAAATTTCATTGAAATCGAACCATTTTTACGCGAGCTATCGTGTGGACAGACAGACGGACGGACAAACAAAGCTGGGGCATATACGCTTCTTCAACCTACGGTTGGAAAGCGTAAAAAAGGGAATGCGCTTACACCACATGGAGAAAAGCTTCGCATGATTTGAAATGTGAGCTGAGTTATTCATAAGGAATTGAACCGGGTACAAAACAAACCCCAGATTTCTACAATCGATAAAACACCCAGAAATTTGAAACAGCTACAGAATGTCCTTCTCGGTACTTTACCCAAGTTTTTATTAATAACATCGTAAACAATATTCCCTCTAAGCCGCCATGGGCAATGCGCGCCTAACCTAATGAACTAGGCAGGCATCAAAACGACTTGGGCGAGAAATTTTATTTTCTCAGCTTCTCTTACTAATGCAGTAAAACTTGGAACTTAGATTGGAACCCTTTTTTGCGCTTTCCAACCGTAGGTTGAAAAAGCGTATATGCTCCAGCTTTGTCAGTCTGTCCGTCCGCACGATAACTCGCGTGAAAATGGTTCGATTTCGATGAAATTTTAGTATGTGGTAGGCAGTAGCGTCACTAGCACAACGTGCGCCTCTCCGGCCCCCGAAATATTTACTTCAGCACTCCTAAGCACAATCATTTCCCCAGGATTTCGAATACGAGGGAAGATACGTTTTTCGTTGTGTGTGTGTGGGGGGGGGGGATCAGGAGGTCGAGGGAAATGTCTGGTAAAGTAATGATTTTTGGAACAGAAGTACATAATGTAAGGTTATCAATCAGCCAATCAGGATTAACACCGTGCGCGGGCTGACGCATGAGCATGAATATACATTTTATCGCAAGAAACGAATTCGGTAAACCATACTTTAATGGTTATAGGCAATAACTATAAGACTTCATAATCACCCATTGTACTTTCACTTGTTTCTGAAGTCCTTCGTTTATGTGTAATGTCTGCCTCTAAAGTTTGAACAGTTGACGTGCTAAACATCATTCTTTGAATCAGAAACTGCACTTGATTTTAATTGACTCTGCGCAAAAAGAGCTTGTCGAGCTTTGGAAGTTTCTTCGCGCGCTCTTTTTTCTTCCGCCATAACTATGCTCCACTTGAACGCTTTTGTGACATTTTGCAAATGGATGCCGTTCGCATGTACTGTATGTTAAAGTTTCCACTCAGTAAATGAGGCGGGTATACTTACTATAAAGAACTAAGAGCAAAGCAATGCGCAATTGTTTTGTCCAAAACTAAAACACTGTAAATCACTTGAAGAAATCACCCTCTTTTACATGCAGATCTGCGGCTGCTGTTAATAATTGTTGGTGCCTGTCATGTACGTAATCCTAGGTGCCTGACTCTTTTTTAGATTCTCCACGGGGAATCCCAACGTGGCCTTGCACTTTTCCTGAGAGGGCGATCGTATTGCTTACAATCCATTGGAGAACGATGGTATTGGAACCCATTGCAGAGCGATCGTATTACAACTCGGAGCCCAAAGGCCGAACAGTTTCAATCCGTAGGGTATCCAGTGTTTTAAAAGTGAAATTTGGCATTTACACTGACGGAAAAAAAAATCCCAACACCACGAAAAAATAGTTGTAGAGGAATGAAATGGCGGCAATACATTTGTATAGGTAACATATTTAATCGATTAAGGTTTCAAGATCACAGCTTATTGTTAGCGCGAGAAGAGCCATTTTAAATGTGAAATGCTGGTACATTAATAACCGGTGTAACCGCCAGAATGTTGAATGCAAGCACGCAAACGTTCATGCATTGTGTCGTACAGGTGCTGGATGTCAGTTTGTGGGATGGAGTTCCATGCCTGTTGCACTTGGTCGGTCAATACAGGGACGGTTAATGCTGGTTGGGGGTGACGCTGGAGTTGTCGTCCAATGATGTCCCATACGTGCTCGATTGCAGAAAGATCTGGTGATCTAGCAGGCCATGGCAATATGCCGACACTCTGTAGAGCATGTTGGGTTACAACAGCGGTATGCGGGCGAGCGTTATCCTGTTGGAAAACACCCCCTGGAATGCTGTTCATGAATGGCAGCACAACAGGCTGAATCACCAGACCGACGTACAACTGTGCCGTCAGGGTGCGTGGGATAACCACGAGAGTGCTCCTGCTGTCATAAAAAATTGCTCCCCAGACCAGAACTCCAGGTGTAGGTCCAGTGGGTCTCGGCCGCAGACAGGTTGGTTGCAGGCACTCACCTGACCTCCTTCTAACCAACACACGGCCATCACTGGCACCCAGGCAGAACCGGCTTTCATCAGAAAACACAACAGATCTCCACTCCGTCCTCCAATGAGCTCTAGCTTGACACCACTGACGTCGCAAACGGCAGTGGTTTGGAGTAAGTGGAATGCACGCTACGCCGCCCCGGTGGCGCAGTGGTCTAAGGCGCAAGCCTCTGATCATTCGTCCGTAAGGGGTCCGGGTTCGAATCCGGTCAGGCATGGATGTTGTGTTTGTCTTAAGGCACTGGCTCTCTCCCTTCCCTGGAACCAGTGACCCTAAATTAGGGACGGGCGACTGCTTATAGCCCATTGAGTTGCTCACGGTGGTCGTTAAATCTCATCAAAAAAATGCACGCTACAGGGCGTCTGGCTCGGAGCTGTCCTTCAAGTAACCGATTTGTAACAGTTTGTTGTGTCACTGTGGTGGCAACTGCAGCTTGAATTGCTGCCGCAGACGCGGTACGATGCGTCACGGCCATACGCCGTACACGGCGGTCTTCCCTCTCAGTAGTGCCACGTGGCCGGCCAGAACCCGGTCTTCTTGAGGCAGTACCTTCCCTTGACCACCGCTGCCAACAATCATGCACAGTGGCTACATTCCTGCCAAGTCGTTCTGCAATATTGCGGAAAGAAAATCCACCTTCTCGTAGCCCTATTACACGACCTCGTTCAAACTCCGTGAGCTGTTGATAATGGCTTCTTCGTCTTCTTAAAGGCATTCTTGACTAACATCAACACACTACGTCGAATCTCAACGATAACTAACGCTCACGAACATTACAGCGCGTATTTACAGCAAACCTGCTTTGCATGTTCCGAAGGGCGCTACTAGCGCCACACGTATGCGCCGAGCGTGAAATTAGCATAGACGTCATCTTACAGATGTACTCTCACCGCCTACCAACTGTCGTTTATCTAACACAAGCCCTTCTTGGTGTTGGGATTTTTTTTTCCGTCAGTGTTTTTAGACAAAGTTATATACATATGTATTAAAGGAAAATATGAATGTTTGGATTAATTATTTCTTTGCTTTCGTATGCGTTCGGATTTTTTCATAAAACCATTTCTGGCAGCTGCAATACGCCCCTTCGTTACCTGCGACCCCACGCAGCTGCGGAGGTGGTTGTTACGCCACTGATGGTAGGAGACCACCTAGGGAAGAATTCTATTGAAAATGAGCGAAGTGGGGTCAAAGGTCGGAGCGGGATCCATTCCATTGCCCTTATGCGTCATAACTTACGTAAAAATGCTTCGATTGCGACAAAATTTTAACATGTTGTTCCGCAGGTATACTGAACCGATTCTATTGAATATCATCGAATGGGGGTCAAAAGTCAGGGCACAGGACCGAGATCTATTCCACTGCGATTACCCTCATAGCTTTACTAAAAATGCTTCTATTGTGACAGAACTTAAGTATGTTGTTCCGGAGGTATACTGAACCAATTCTGTATAATATCATCGAAATGGGGTCAAAGGTCAAGGCACAGGAGCGAGATTTATTCCACAGCCATTATCCTCATAACTTGACTAAAAATGCTTCTATTGCGACAAAACTTTAGTATGTTGTTCCGGGAGTATACTGAACCAATTCTGTTTAATATCATCGAAATGGGGTCAAAGGTGGGGGCACATAAGCGAGATTTATTCCACAGCCATTATCCTCATAACTTGAGTAATAATTTGAGTAATGATTCCTGGTATGTTGGAAAGCGTATCATAATCAATGCTTTGCATGATTTTACTAACTTGTTTTTTTTTTATAATGTCCCCATTTTATCACCGTTTTTTCCGCAATTGATTTTAAATAAGAAAAATTATTAAAAACATTTCATTAATTAAAATTTTTATTTTATAAAAAGTGAGAAGCTCAAACTTATTTGTGAAATAAAAGCATTGGAAATTAGGAAAAGCATGTTTACGCATAAGGCTACTTCGCAAGAAGCCTTTGAGAATGAAGAGGACAATGAGACGAACTGAGAAGGAGGCGAACGTCATTTAAGAAAAGTATTGTTTTTACTTTTGAAAGCCCGAATTTTTTTCATTTATTATTATTATTATTCTTATTGCAGGTAATTGATTTTAGATTTATGAAAATTAATTAAGGATTTGGTAATTTTAATCTGAAATTCTTACTGCGTGGAAAAGCTACGCGGAGAAAGTTAAATCGCTGCGCGGCCGCGAGCGCGTGCAGCTCAGAGGGAACATTGATAGTGAATAATTGCTGTAATTGAATGGCATTTGTTAAGAACAGACCTTCATCCACAAGAAACAGAAGCATATCCTAAAAGATGTTGAAAGTATCCGTCCTGTACATCGAAACAGGCTTGAACACAAGACTCCATATTTCGGAAAGTTCGCGCCAGTTGTTCCGGCGTAATCGCTGCCACTGCCTCGCCGATGTTGTTCTTCAATACCTCAAGAGTTGTCGGCTTGTTTTGAAACATGTCTGATTTGATATATCCCCAGAAATAAATCAGAGGCTGCTAGGTCAGGAGATCGAGGAGGCCACATTCAGAGTTGGAAACGGGTCCAAAATTTCGTACCCGAACCCGTAAATCACCCAGACAGATCTGATTTGAAATATACATTCGAAACTTAATTTATATATATATATATATATATATAAACGTAATATATACACTATCTACCAACAAGTAATTGGACACCTGTGATAGCAAAGGAAAACGAAGTTTATTCACCTTCAATAGTTGGTGGAGCCTCCACGAGCGGCGATTACAGCTGCGACCCTCCGGGGCATACTCACAACCAGGCGTTGTACGACGGCTAGCGGTATTTTCTTCCACTCGGCTTGGAGAAGACAGGTCTGTTCCTTCACCGATTTCGGACGGTGGGGACACCCCTTAAGTCGACGCTCCAACTCGTCCCAGAGGTGCTCGATAGGGCTAAGGTCCGGGCTCTGCGCAGGCCAGTCCATTCGATTAGCCCCATTGTCATTATACCAAGCCATGGTGGACTTCGCAACATGACAGGTGGCATTGTCATCCTGAAAGTAACATGGGTCCACCCCGTAAAACTGCCACAACGTAGGAAGCGCATGGTCATCCAAAATGGTGCAGTGGGTCTCGGCGTTGAGTCTACCAGGGATTACGACCAAGGGTCCCGTGCCATACCAGGAAAAACACCCCCATAGCATAATTCCACCGCCGCCGAACTTCACAGTTGGCACAGTACATTCCGGCAGGAGGCGTTCACCAGGCAGACGCCAAACCCAGACCCTGCCATCCGAACGGTAGAGGGTAAACCTTGATTCGTCGCTCCAGAGAACCTGTTTCCACTGTTCAACGGTCCACTGCCGACGTTCTTTGCTCCACCTTAGCCGAGCAGCGCTATTGGACTTGGTGATCAAAGGCTTGTGGGCGGCAGCACGTCCATGATAACCGAGCAGATGGGCTTCCTTACGGATGGTATTCATCGAAAGAACACTCCCGGATGCCTGTTGAAATTCCTCGCAGATGTGGTCCATCGATTTGGTGCGGTTCTTCCGAATTTCTCTGGCCAGTACCCGTCGGTCTCTAACTCCCAGTTTTGTGGGTCTGCCAGGTCGGGGCACATTCCGACAGTCACCTCTCATCTTCCACTTGCCAATCACGTAGGCCACTGCCGATTTTGGGTACTTCAACTCGCTGGATATGTCACGTATGGATCGGCCATTTCTGTGATACCCGACGATTACACCTTTCTCGAAATCAGAGAGCTCCGAACTGCGTGGCATCTTGCATGCGACTTGTTGCGTTGTTGTTTCCCACACGATATTTAAAGGCGGCGGCGGCCGTGACGTGTATCAGGACTGCAGATATCGTCGATTGCAGGGGTGTCTAATTACTTGTTGGTAGATAGTGTATATTCATCACAATAACTCCTTGATATTTAATAACTGAAATCCTTTTTTTAATAATAAAATTTGGCTACTTGCTAAATTTTAGTCCCTTTTAGTGCCACCATTTTGCGTAATCCAGAAGTAATGGCTGACTATGACCGTGATTATGGAGTATATTACAAATGGGAATCATTATTTACGATTACACAAATGTATTTTTTAAATGTACGTATTTAGATTGTTCACTCTTTCCACGCTTTGATGGAGGTGCGCATACTTTTATATGGTCAGTTAGATTTTTGGTTCCATAATCTTTTATTACACCGTCGACATCTTTCTTTGTAATTATGCACTTTCCACATTTTGAACAACAAGCAAGACCAAACAACACAGAATTATTCACCGGTTCCTTAATGAGACGAAACAATTTCCATCATTCACTCTTCCCCTTGTGGTTTTCAACAAGCACGTATTTGTTGGCCTCGACGCCTTTCTCAACCTCCTTAATATTAAATCCATCCATATTAACAAATAAGGAGTTAATTTCGACATGACATGTCATGGGAACGGGATGTTAGCACATCATTCGAAAACCTCTGAATGCTCAATGTAAAAAATGCGATGTGAAAAGTAACTCTTAGTCATACAGTGAACTTCGCACGGAGAGAGTGAATCAGCTGAGAAGCAGGCGAATGGCGTTTGCCTGTACCTTGCCCTGGACAATCGCACTGTAAAAGAACGCAAGCAAAGTATCTTTTTACGATATGGTGTCGGTGTGTCTGACGTCGGAAATCTTCGTTGCTTTAAGAAAGAAACGACAATGTTTTTGCATGGCAAATCATTAGGCACTCCGTGGGCACCAGTATCGACTACAGAATTCCACAACGCGCATTCTTCTTTGGAATATATTTTGCTCTTTTCAAAAATAAAACGGGATAAAACCGGATCAAAATCGGGTCACGAAAACCTTGACCCGACCCGTGGAACCCGCAAGAAATTGTCGACTCGTTGACCCGTGACCCGTTTCCATCTCTGGCCACATTCCTTTAGAAATCACGCGATCTCCAACGGAACGACTCAATTTCAGCCATATTCACATGTGACGCATGGCAAGTTGCCCCATCTTGTTGAAAATATCCAGTGAACAGCTCTTTAGGGTGCAGCTGGTTAACGAATGCTTGAAAATGTTTCATGTAGACGGCTAACGTGATCGTATCCTGAAAGAAGATGGGTACAATGATCCGCCGACGTCACAGTGCGCACCACACTTCAATTTCTTTTGTGCGTGAAACAAAAACTAACCCCGGGGAATCACGAACCTGGCGTGCGTGAAGTCCAAGGCCACAACGAGTGCGCCAACAGGTATTGAAGAACAACCTCTGAGCGGCAGTGGCAGCAATTACGTTGGAGCAACTGTTGAGAACTTTCCGAAAAACGGTTTTGTGTTCAAGCTTGTCTCAGTGCACAGGGCGTACACTTTCAACATCTCTTTTATGATACGGTTCTGTTTTCCATCCATGAAGGTATGTTCTTGCCAAATATCATTCAATTACTGTAATTATTCACGATGTTATTAATAAAAATTTGGGTAAAACAGCAAGTGGGACACCCTGTACTTACTCCCACTAAAAATTGTGTTATGGAAGTTAACAAATTGCGCACAAAAAGTTTCTCATTGATATCAGAGGCAAAAGGCTTTTACAAATCAAACAATTAGAAGAGATACAGAGTATAACGTGATATC
The DNA here is from genome assembly GCA_039090855.1 of Macrothele yani. Classification (NCBI taxonomy): domain Eukaryota; kingdom Metazoa; phylum Arthropoda; class Arachnida; order Araneae; family Macrothelidae; genus Macrothele; species Macrothele yani. The sequence continues at coordinate 9,652,392 of CM077022.1, read as the reverse complement.
ACTCCACGCGCCCTAGCGGAAAAACTGTGCATTATTTTCAGAAGAAAACGGGTACAAAACACTTTTCACAATAAAGGGCATCCTACCAAAGAGGGTTTTTTGAAGGGATTTCTAGAATCGAATAAAGTGTTTCAAATAGAATTATACGCCGATGCCTCCTCCTGGCTGCAGAATTTTGAATAATGGAAGAGTAGAAAATATGCGAAAATTATTCTTCATAGCAAAAACAAATATGCTAAGGAAAATTATTTTTTTAAATACGTCGTCTCCGAAGCAGAGATCACAAAAAAAAGTTTTGATACAGTCCTCTAGCGGGAGAAATGTGCTTTAAAGAGGATAATGTTTCCTATCTTGACTGTAATGAAGGGCTTACATTAAAAAATAAATTCTTCAATAGGATTGTTAGAAACTGAGATACATACAGTTGCAAACAGAAATAAACACTAACACCACCTAGCAGCAGAACTATGAACTACAAAAACCCACTAGTGCAAGCAAAAATGTTCCATAAGATGAACTGTATGCAGTGTTGAAACAATTTTTTAAACTGGACATTTAGAAGCAGAGATATCGAGAAAAGCAGATTAACATTTGAGCTCCCTAGCGGGGATATTGTGTATTATTTCGGGTATGGAATGCTCATATAATCTTTTCGCCGTTAGTAGCATCTGACTCAAAACGTGTTTTTCTGTAGAGTTTTTAGATATAAAGATAGACATTGCTGCAGATATCCTGTATGCGAAAACGTGACTTATGCTCTCTAGTAGCAAACCTGTGTGTCAAGAAAATTTTGAAATTATATGCAAAACATTCGGCACCAAAAACGCCGTTTGACTAAGAACGAATTTTTCAAATTTGACTGCTTGAAGCAGAGATATCCAAAAAAATAAGATGTACATCTACGCACCATGACGGAAAACTTGTGTATTATTTTAAGTAAAATATATGAGCAAAACGTTTTCCGTGATGAAAGATATCTTACCGCTAAGAAGTTTTTCAGTTAAGTTTTATATTTTATATAGCACAGATATTGCTGGAAATACATCGGAAACATAAATATGTACTTACACACCTAGTGGCAAAGCATTTCTTTACCACAACTAGAAATTATATGTAGAACGTTTCCCACGAAAACTCTATCCGACGCAATAAAGTTTTTTGCATTGGAAACGTAAATATGTTCTTACGCCCCCCTAGTGGCAAACCATTTCTTTAGTACAACTAGAAACTATATGCAGAACGTTTCCCAACAGAAACTCTATCCGATGCAAAAACGGTTTTTTGCATTGGAAACGTAAATATGTACTTCTGTCCCACAGTGGCAAATCATTTCTTTACCACAATTAGAAATCATATGCAGAACGTTTCCCACCAGAAACTTTATCTGACGCAAAAAAAGATTTTTACATCGGAAACATAAATTTGTTCTTACCTAATGGCAAAGCATTTCTTTACCACAGCTAGAAATTGTATGCAAAACGTTTCCCACCAGAAACTATATCCGACGCAAAAAAAGATTTTGCAAAACGGACTTTTAGAAGCAGAAATATTGGAGAAATCGCAATTTACGTTTACATTCCTTATATAGCGAAGAAACTGTGCATTAATTGAAAACAAAACCTCTACTCAAAACAATCTTCGTTATAAATGGTATCGAAGAATTTTTTTTTTCAGTTACATATTTAAAAGCAAAAAAATATGGAATAAAATGTGCTTTGGATTCGATAGCATCTGCATTTTCGCCCTCTAGCAACAAAATTGTGCATCTGAAAAAACCTGAATGCAAGGATCATCATTCTCATATATCTTCCCAGTGCAAAAATAATTTTTCAAATCGGACAAATAGTTGCAGAGATGTAACCAGAGACGAAAGAGCAAAGCGATGTTTTTTTTACAAAAGCCGTGCTAAAAATGCACTCCTTATCTAAAAAAAAAAATGTTGCTCATGGTTCCACCCAGAAGAAGTAGAGCTGAGTTCACGTAAATTAGTATGGAACAACAGAACAATGATATACCCGAATGAAAGGGAAATTGCGGACTTGGCTGCGTTTAAAATGAAGCAGATAAGCTTTTCTGACAAAAAAAAAAAGTTCCTTAGCGGGGAGAGGGTTAGATTGAAACATCCCAGAAAGAAGGCTCCCAAGATTTTGAAAGAAATTTAAAACTTGATTTGTATCTTTCTTATCCTTCAGCAAGTTTTATTAAATTTTTCTCATTAGCTTTTTATCAATTTTCATCAACGTTGCTTCATTTGGGAAATATAAAATATACTGGTGTCCAAAAGTTAATTACAATCAACGAAAAGTGCTAAATCACAAAAGCAAGAAGGCACAATGAAATACGCTGTTTACTGTACATATTGGGGGGACCGGAAAGTAATGTTTTTTTTGGGGGGGGCATAATTTTGGGGAGCAGTTGTGAGGTGTTTATGTACTTTCAACGTAAAGTAAGTGTATGTACAAGTGAATGAACTATTCGCCTTTAACTTATGTAGGTGTTTTTGTCTTCCAGATTTGCAGAACAAAATGAGTGACATAAAACCCGAGAGCCATATTCGTCATTGTATGCTGTATGAATTTCACAAGGGAAACAATACAACTGTGGCCACCAATAACATTTGAGCTATTTATCCGAATGCGTTAAATGTCCGCAAGTGCCAGCGTTGGTTCGCCCAATTCCGGTCGGGCAATTTTGACCTTTCTGATGCCCCTCGTGCAGAGAGGCCCATGGAGCTGGACAATGACGTGCTGCGTGCAACCGTTGAGAAAAATCCTCGCCAAACCATTGATGAATTATTCCAACATCTTAATGCATCATGGTCTGCTGTTCAAGAGCACCTGCAAACAGATAGGGAAGGTCTATAGACAAGGAGGTTGGGTCCCACACCAACTCTCACCTGACAACAAAATCCAGCGTTCCACCATCTGAAACTCTTTGCTCAGCCGACAGGAAAAGGATCCGTGTCTTCATCGAATTGTCACTGGAGATGAACAGTGGGTTCTTTACGTGAACAACAAACGCAGAAACCAGTGGCTTTCTCCAGGTCAGACCCCAGTCCTTACCCCAACCAGGCCTACATCCCAAAAAGGGTTTGCTGTATGTTTGGTGAACTACCGCTGGCATAGCTCATTTTGAGATCTTGGAACCCGGACAGACCGCAACGGCAGACCTCTATTATCAACAACTGGACCGTTTGACGCTCTTACTGTAAAACGTTAAACACTGGTCAAATGAAAAGGTGTCATCCTTCAGCATGACAACGTGAGATCTCAAACAACGAGGCGGATCCAGCAGACGATCAGAGATTTTGGCAGCGAAGTTCTACCCCATCCCCCTTATTCCCCTGATATTGCAGCATTTGATTACCATTTGTTCAGCTCTCTGAAGCACCTTCTTAAAGGGAAAAAAATCCACAATATTGATGATGTCAAAAAGGGGCTCTAGGACTACTTTACATCAGAGCCAACGTCTTTTTTATAAAGACGGCATTGAACGTTTGGTTTCACGATGGGCAAGTGTGATCGCTAATGATGATTATATAACTGATTAGAAATATCTTTTTTTTTCTGTTACAAACAGTATTCATCTTCTTTTCCAAAAACGGCGTTACTTTCCGGTTCCCCCAATAAATATCTTAGTGAGGAACAAAAGGCCCAGTACAAATCACATAAAAACACAATGAACCGAGAAGACGTACCAATAGTCCAAAATTGGTGAAAACAGCAGGAATTTTTCTGAGGCGTTTCTGATTTTGTACAACGGTCTGGTAAGACGTATCTGAACTCTTACAGCGATATAAGTGTCCCACCGATGTCTCATGCTTTTGACAAGGGAAACAAGAAGACTCTGGCAGCCCACTCCTGAATAACAGCAGATTGGGGTTCCTCGAGAGTTCTCACAGGAGGTAAACGACCTTCAATGCGTCTTCCCAATGCATCCCACACATGCTCTATTGGGTTGAGGTGTAGGGAATGAGCAGGCTATGGCATAAGGTGTATATCTTTACCTTCCAGTTGATCATCGTCAATAGCAGCTCTATGAGATTTCACGTTGTCATTTATGAACGGAAAATCTAAGCCAGCAGCACCCGCAAAAAAAGCCTCGCGCAGGGATTAAGGATTTCGTCTCCGTATCTCCGATCTGTTAAATTTTCACCAGAAAAGACATAAAGCTGTTGGACATGCCATCCCACGCAAGTACACCACCATCGCTGTAATAGTGAATTTCTCTGATGTTTGTGGGGAAATGACGGGTGACGATTCTCTCTAGATGGGAATACGACGGCTGTCACTTTCGGGACAGAACCTGGACTCATCGGAGAAGAAAACATTGGCTCCTTCAATAAGAAATACCCTGGCATTTCTTGTTGAATGGAATAAAAAATGCCGATGCAGGTCTTCTTGCGTTTAGTCTAAATGCACCAGAGTACACTGGCATTTCTTGCCGAAATGCACCACAGTACCCTGGCATTTCTTGCTGATGGAGTGAATGGAATAAAAAATGCAGATGCAGGTCTTCTTGCGTTTAGTCTTTGTTCATTGAGCCATCTGTATACTGTTTATCTTGAAACAGCTGATCCACCAGCAACAAACAGCTCTAAAGCAAGCGCTCTAGCTGACATCGACCTGTTACGTTTCGCTCTTAGTGCCACATACCTACCATCCTGAACTGTTGTAATCTGTGGACTTTGTAATCTGTTAGCTGTTGTAATCTGTATTTGACGATTCACATCTCCTGTGTCCTGATAATTTCTCCGAAGCCTGGTTACAATGGATTTATTCACGCCAGTGACTCTAGCAACATTACTCTGTGTCTGGCGGGATTCCAAAATTCCAATAATCCGACCACCTGCAAACATATCCACTTGCCGTCTTTGCTGACGTACTGTTTTAATAAAAATGACTTCTGCTACAACCAGGGCGCGATGACGACAAGAAATGCCACTTTTTGCATTTGTGCAGCCCTTTCTCAACTCCATAAATTTGCTTCTTCGCCTTTTATGCCAATTGTCGTTTGTCATATGGTATTGCGTCATGGTTTCCATATTTACATATTTCCATGTCCTCTGTACTTTACTTTATTACCCTTCGTACCCCTTTCGTTTGTTCTGAAATGTATATTTTTAACCATGCTTAACTTTCGGACATCGGTGTAATAGCGCGCCAACAGATGATAGTACGCGATGCGCGAGCAGCGGTCGAGGGCATTGACCTTCATGAGCCATTGTGCCGAGTGGCTTCGTTCTGTGAACACCGGGAGCTATGCTACACGATATTTGGTAACCACGGGCAGAACACAACTGCGATTTTGATATGGACTGCAAACTAGAGCAGCGAGCGGACATCAAATTTTGCGTCAAACTCGGCAAATCGGGAACGGAGACGCATGAAATGTTGCGGCAGGCTTATACTAATGAAGCAATGAATCGTGCGAGGTGTTGGGAGTGGCACTCGGACATGCAGAACGGCATTGGAACACGACGATAGGTCAGGGCGACCGTCCACGTGTAAACCTCTGAAAATGGGAACAAAATTAGAGAACTGGTACAGGAGGATGGTCGGAGAAACATTCAAGACATTGCTACCATCGTCAATGTGTCATACGGAACAGTGCAAGAAATTCTGGTGTCGGTTTTGAACATGCACCGCATTGCTGCAAAGTTTGTGCCAAAGATCGAACAGAAGGAGCTCCGTGTCGAACTCTGTCAAGATCTTCGTCAGCAGGTGGTGAATGAACCAACGTTCCTGTCGCGGGTCATCACTGGGGGCTAAGCTTGGGTCTACGGTTACGACCCGGAGACCAAAGAACAGTCGTCGCAGTGGAAGAGTCAGGCATCTCCACGACCGAAGAAGGCCCGACAGGTCCGGGGGCAACCAAAAGTATGCTCATCGTATTCTTCGACATTCGTAGGGTTGTGCACCGTGAATTCGTCCCCCAGGGCCAGACCGTCACCGCCCATTTTTACTGCGAAGTTCTGCGGCGTCTTAGGGAGGACATTCACCGCAAACGTCCTGAAATGTGGCTCAGGGGCGATTTCCTGCTCCATCACGACAATGCAACAGCTCGCAGAGCGTTAGCAACACGCCAGTTTTGAAGCCACAACAGCATGACTACCCTTCCTCACCCGCCTTACTCGCCGGATTTCACCCTCTGCGACTTCTTTGTGTTCCCGAAGATGAAGCTGAAGCTCAAGGATCGCCGTTTTGAAACCGTGGACGAGATCCAGCGCGAATCGCAGACGGTGCTTGACACGATTGACGAACAGGATTTCCAGGGAGCGTTCCAACAGTGGCATAAACGCTGGCTGCCCAAGGAGACTACTTTGAGGGAGATTATTGCCAGAAAGTAAAGCAAGTTTTTGTTGTATATTGGCCTAGTCTCGGAACATTTTCATCGGACCTCGTATCATCGTTACTCAACAACATATTTTATTAAACTATCGCTGAACATTATTCCTTCACGTTTTACATAAACGTAAGAATATCTCATTGCAATCTGCATAAATTACGAGAACCTCATGCTAAATGTATTAAAAGCCATTACAGAAGTGCATCTTTGATGCTATGAAAACGATGCATGGTAGCAAAATTTAGCTTCCTCTCCAACCACCCATGGAGAGTTACTTTCTATTGACGAGAGCTTTAAAATGATGTGTAACACAAAGGAGTGTAACTTTTAGATATGCTAGACTAAAAGTTACCAATCCCAGTCACTAACACACTTGCGATTCAACTTTTCTTTCTATCTTGAGGTCAGATTTCAGCTTGCGCATGCGCAGATGGCGAAGTGGTCTAAGCGATGGCTTCTGATCATTCGTCCGAAAGGGGTCCGGGTTCGAATCTCGGTGAGGCATGGCGTGGCTGTTGTGTTTGTCTTACGGCACCGGCTCTTTCCCTTCCCTGGAGTCAGTGACCCTAAATTAGGGACGGGCGACTTCTTATAGGCCATTGAGTTGCTCACGCTGGTCGTTAAACCTCCAATCAAAAAAAAAAATTCGTTTCATACGTTCGTCTAAATCTGAATAATATACGATTCACTCTTGACTGCACACTTATTTTTTTTAATTAACTCACGACTGCAAAGGCACATTTGAATGAATTATTCTAAAACATACGTTGATCCATGTAAAATATACACTATATTTACAAAAGTCACCGGACACCGCTTCAAAAGCAAATGAACGGATCTGCTGCGTTGTTAAGATGCACGGTACAGCTGCAAACGCTTTAGAAACAAGCCTGCAGCTGACCGCGATCATATCGCATTGTGAGGTTGAGTGAAAATTTCGCGGCGGGGGAGAACTGATTTTGAGAAAGGAAAGATTATTGGGTGTTATATTAGTAGGTTGTCCATAACAGAAACCGAGGGGCGTTTAAACGTACCCAAGTCAACTGTTTTGGATGTACTGAATAAGTGGAAGACATATGGCGTGCCTGAAGCAGCAAAACGTACCGGTAGACCAAAGAAAATCAGTGATACAGGACGTCGAAGACTCATGGAGAGTCGTTACAGCTAATCGACAGAGTACTGCACAAAACCTCAGTATACAGGTGAGTAAAAATTCTGGAACCTTGGCATGTACACGTACCATTCGCAGAGAACTTCATTCCATTGGTTACAATGGTCGTGCTGCTGCTCATAAGCCTTTCATCTCCACTCGGAATGCTACTCGTCGTTTAGCATGGTGTAAAGAACATTTTTCGTGGACCGTTGATCAATGGAAACGGGTCCTACGGGCTGATGAATCCAGATACACGATCCATCAGTCTGATGGCCGTGTGTGAGTATGGCGGCTGCCGGGGGAACGCTATTTAGCACAGTGTGCTGTTCCTCTGGTCAAGTTTGGAGCTGGCAGTGTACTCGTGTGGAGATGTTTTTCGTGGTAGGGTCCCGGCCTATAGGTTATCGTGGACAAACCTGTTAACCAGCACGTCTACCTCAATATTCTGGACAATTATGCCCTACCAACTCTGTGACAATGCTATGGAACCGAGCCTTGCCGACCCGGTTGCGCAGTGGTCTAAGCGATGGCCTCTGATCATTCGTCCGAACGGGGTCCGGGTTCGAATCCCAGTGAGGCATGGATGTTATGTTTGTCTTACGGCACTGGCTCCCTCCCTTCTCTGGTACCAGTGACCCTAAATTAGGGACGGGCAACTGCTTATAGCCCATTGAGTTGCTCACGGTGGTCGTTAAACCTCCAATCAAAAAAAAAAAACCCCAGCCATAAAGCTAGGACTGTTACGGCGTGTAATTCCATATCGTATGTATACTGGCCAGCACACAGGCCCGATCTTAATCCCATAGAGCACCTATGGGATGAATTAGAGCGCCGCATAAGAAGTTTGGAGCCAAGGCCTACTACTAAGCAACAGGTAGCGGCAGCATTATGTACTGAATGGAAGCGCATACCTATCGCTGTGTTCCAAAACCTTGTCGAAAGCATGTCTCGAAGGGTCAGTGCATGCATTAAGGTTAAAGGTGGACCGACACAGTACATAAATACTATGTATGTCAATAAATACTATGTTGTATTTCTCTTCTAGGTGTCCGGTGACTTTTGTCAATATAGTGTACATTAATTCTTAAAAAAGATTGGCTCAATGATACGGCGTCGGGACACCTCACATTAATTTTCACTGGATGCAATGGCCCTGCATGGATGGCGTGGGGATTATCACTGGCCAAAACCTGTGTATTTTGCGAGTTTACATAGCCGGGTAAATAAAACCATGCTTCGTCAGTAAACCATGTTATGCCAAACAGAGTGGGGTTTTCGGCGAAACATTTGGCAATCCATTGACAATATGCCAATCACCTTGATCGCATTGCAAAATCCTTTGGCTTTAACTCGTTCACAGCCGTGATACGATACGGCTTAATCTTCGCCTGCTTGGCTGCTCTTTGACATGTCGAATACGATTGTCGAGTCTCTTGGGATAGCCGCCGAGTAGGTTTTCGTGAGGATGTCATTAACCGTCACATACTTTATTGTGTCCTCCGCCATCTGGGGTCGTCCGACCCCAATGCGGATCCACCAAACTTCCCGTTCTCTCCACTTTCTTCGCCAATTTCGAAATGGTGGGTCTGGTGGGTGATTTACGCCCACCAAATTTCTTCAGAAACTCTTGATATTGTTTGAAGGAACCGGTTACCCAGTACTGACGCGCAATGAGCACACGCTCTTCAATTGAGTACACCATCTTCATTCGACCTCCTCACTCAAACTGTCTGCGGAGACACGCTATTCCCCCACCAATACTAGACAGATGGCGCGTCAGTGCGGCGCCACCCAGCTACCGAGGAGACACTTTATTCACAGGTAATGCGTGCCGACTGCTTCGTCAGGGAATAAAGAACCGTTCCGTTTGGGTTTCGCTCTGATCGTATACTCCCCATCTCATATATTCCACATACTAAGTGTTGTTGTTTTTATCGAAGGTTTAACGACCACCGTGAGTCACTCAATGGGCTATAAGCAGTCGCCCGTCCCTAATTTAACCCTTTAAGCGGCCGACGCATTTGAACGAAAAGTTGCCCAAATTTTCCTGCTCTCCTCAAAGAGTAGTGTTCCCATAGTGACCGGGTTATACCAGAAGCTACGGCAAAACAATTCCTTTCCCTCTTTCATCTCACGAGTACCGACTATAAATCTGTCGCTGGTTGTAAGTGCTCCTTTACAGCCCTTAGTCTTACAGTATTTAGTCTGATTCCCTTATAGTTATTTGTTTCCTGTTCCATTACCACAGGAATGATTCGGAAGCAGTAGTCCCCGGACACGGACATCATGCCTCTGGGTAGAAACAAGTTCCTCAAACATCTTTTCTCTTCTTTCTTAGGTTCGTCGCCCGTTTCTTAGCATTCGTAGCGGAAAAGTTAATCAGACAGCAAGAATAAATGATAATCCTACTCCTCAAATGACCACTTTGAATGAGAAACGTAACGTAAAAGCAACGCTTCCTGCTGCGCAGGTTCACTCGTTTCTGTCGCGTTCCGCCGAAGTCTCAGACAGCGAATATATTCGTTCGAGCTGATTTCAGCCTATTTTATTAACCCCGAGTTCATTCGTTCCAGACGGTTAAAGGGTTAAGGACACTATTTCCAGGGAAGGGAGACAGCCAGTGCCTTAAGACAAACACAACATCTATACCTCATCGAGATTCGAACACGGACCCCTTGACGGACAAATGGTCAGCGCTTAGACCACTGCGCTACCCGAGCCGCATAATAAGCGTTCAGTCCTCAGTGAATCACCCTGTACAATAATTAAAATAAATATTGCTTTTGAAAATTTAAACAGTCGAAATACTTATTGTTGCCACCGCCATAATTCAGTAAATATTTACTTTTGTGACTCACATATCTTGTTTCATTAGTTTTACGACAATAACATTAAATAATTCGCCCACTAAGTACCGCTCGATGTCAGAAATTAGTAAACTTATGACTTAATTCCACTTAGTATGTACCGGACTGTGGCTCGGTGTGGTCGTGAGTGAGGCGAATGTCTTGTTATTGTTTGTTGTTATGATTTAATTCCACTTAGTATGTACCGGACTGTGGCTCGGTGTGGTCGTGAGTGAAGCGAATGTGTTGTTATTGTTTGTTGTTATGATTCAATTCCACTTAGTATGTATCGTACTGTGGTTCGGTGTGGTCGTTAGGCGAATATGTTGTTATTGTTTGTTGTTATGATTTAATTCCACTTAGTATGTACCGGACTGTGGCTCGGTGTGGTCGTGAGTTAGGGGAATGTGTTGTTATTGTTTGTTGTTATGATTTAATTCCACTTAGTATGTACCGGACTGTGACTCGGTGTGGTCGTGAGTGAGGCGAATGTGTTGTTATTGTTTGTTGTTATGATTTAATTCCACTTAGTATGTACTGGACTGTGGCTCAGTGTAGTCGTGAGTGAGGCGAATGTGTTGTTATTGTTTGTTGTTATGATTTAATTCCACTTAGTATGTACCGAACTGTGGCTCAGTGTGGTCGTGAGTGAGGGGAATGTGTTGTTATTGTTTGTTATGATTTAATTCCACTTAGTATGTATCGTACTGTGGTTCGGTGTGGTCGTTAGGCGAATGTGTTGTCATTGTTTGTTGTTATGATTTAATTTCACTTAGTATGTACCGGACTGTGGCTCGGTGTGGTCGTGAGTGAATCGAATGTGTTGTTATTGTTTGTTGTTATGATGTAATTCCACTTAGTATGTACCGGACTGTGACTCGGTGTGGTCGTGAGTTAGGGAAATGTGTTGTTATTGTTTGTTTTTATGATGTAATTCCACTTAGTATGTACTGGACTGTGGCTCGGTTTGGTCGTGAGTGAGGCAAATGTGTTGTTATTGTTTGTTATGATTTAATTCCACTTAGTATGTATCGTACTGTGGTTCGGTGTGGTCGTTAGGCGAATGTGTTGTTATTGTTTGTTGTTATGATTTAATTCCACTAGATATGTACGGAACTGTGGCTCAGTGTGGTCGTGAGTGAGACGAATGTGTTGTTATTGTTTGTTGTTATGATTTAATTCCACTTAGTATGTACCGGACTGTGGCTCGGTGTGGTCGTGAGTGAGGGGAATGCGTTGTTATTGTTTGTTGTTATGATTTAATTCCTCTTAGTATGTACCGGACTGTGGCTCGGTGTGGTCGTGAGTGAGGGGAATGTGTTGTCATTGTTTGTTGTTATGATTTAATTCCACTCAGTATGTACTGGACTGTGGCTCGGTGTGGTCCTGAGTGAGGCGAATGTGTTGTTGTTTGTTGTTATGATTTAATTCCACTATTTATGTACGGAACTGTGGCTCAGTGTGGTCGTGAGTGAGGCGAATGTGTTGTTATTGTTTGTTGTTATGATTTAATTCCACTTAGTATGTATCGTACTGTGCCTCGGTGTGGTCGGGAGTGACGCAAATGTGTTGTTATTGTTTGTTTTTATGATGTCATTCCACTTAGTATGTACCGGACTGTGGCTCCGTGTGGTCGTGATTTAGGGGAATGTGTTGTTATTGTTTGTTGTTATGATTTAATTCCACTTGGAATGTAACGGATTGTGGCTCGGTGTGGTCATGAGTGATGCAAATAAATGCCATGTGTCGTATATGCATAAATGTATGCTAACGAATCATTCGTTTTATTCCACGCCCACAAAGATCTCGGCATGCGAAAGATGCATAGCATAAATTATCTACAAAGAGTACTCCTTGTAGATTACTCTTTAGATTGTTTTATTTGCTTCTGGGTTTAACGACACTAGGCAGTATCGGAGATCCTGCCTTTCCCTAACTCAGGGTCACAGATACGGGATTAAACTAGAACCGCATCTGTAATAAAGTCTGTGACGTACTACAGAGTTGAATCACGTGTCAGGGCGACAAATCTGCAGCGGTACATTCCGTTCGTGTAGCTTAGTTGGGAGAGCAACTTACTCCGGAGTGAGGGGATGTTGGTTCGATCCCTGTCACGCAAAAATTTGTTTTTGTACATTGGCGTCCGAACGTAAAGATAGATGTACTGGCCGTTGGGTTCTTCGAAAAATGTGTGATGTTTGTTCCACGCATCGTCTGGAATTAATGAAGGGTCGCGGGCGGCCTAGTGGGCAACGTTCGTGACTGCCACGGAAAGGACCTCAGGTTCGTTCCGAGGCAGATACGAACGCTCGATCCACTAAATATCCGCCGTGCGTCGGATGGGCACGTCAAGCCGTCGGACCCCGGGTATTCCCCCCCCCCGGTAATAAATAACGGCGTCTTGCTCCCTCCTCCTACTTCGCTTCCGTGTCACTTTCCTATCGGGCACTCTAGCCCAAATCTCCTAGCTTCCTATTTCTAAGGGTTGTTTAAGACCTGGAGTCAGACACTCCCTTCCTAAAATCCTCTACATATGATCTGATCTGATCTGATCTGGAATTAATGAAAAATTCCTACTTCGCTTCAAAAAAAAAGACAAGAGGGAGATGATATAACGTACTACAGAGGTGAATTACGTATCAAGACGAAAAATCTGCAGCGGTATATTCCGTGCTTGCTGCTTAGTTGGGAGAGAAATTTACTCCAGCATGAGGGGACGCGTATTCGTTCTCCGACACGGACAAATTTATTTTTTTCACAAGTCTTGCGGTGCATTTCTTTACAACCAGAAAAGCAACAATTCATAGGAAGCTTTTTGATGAAAGAAAAATAATCTACATGTTGTTGTGATTTATTTGTGCAAAGAATGCAATAGATTCCACCGGAGAAAAAATACAGAAACATAAATTATAGCTGCGGCTTCTTCATTAGCAAACATTTGTATGAATATTAAAACCTTGGCGATTCACTTATATATAAAATGCATTGTAATTCTCCTGAGAAAACCAAGGGAACATAAATTTAGGTAGAGCCTTCCTCATTAACAAGAGTTTGTGTGAAGATTAAAACCCGTTCGTGTGCGCCACATCTACTTGGCTTCTATTCTGTGAAGACTAGTAATGTTTTTTTTATTTCTGTTTTTTAACTGTAAGGACTACCCCATGCTTGCAGTTTCAGTTGAGAAAAATCTCAGTCTCATGGTGAATGGCCTTTGGTCAAGTTCAAGGTCTTCGAAAGTGCCAGGGTGAAGGTTAATTTTGTGACACCGTTTTATATCCCGAAGTGACCTTCCTTTCTTTTTTGTTTAAAGTTCCCCTACTGATCAAGATTAGATATCGGAGTTTTATGAAAAAAAAACAGGTTTACCAGGCATTCTACAGTTTCGTTTTTGTACGGCATATGGATGTTTGCTTAAGTGTTGTGTTGAATGAAAGACAATGTGTTTAATATTTCATCTTGATTCCCGACAGCTAGCTATTTACGGAGTGATTCACTTAAAACTTTTCTTTACACGTTTGAATATAAACTAAGGAGCGCTCCCAGAGGTAACACGTGAAGTTTGAAGTTTTTATGTACTACTTTTATCCTCTTGTTTAGTGCTAAAAAGTGGGCAGTGGTATTCAACACCTTTATGGACTAAACACAGAATATTTTGCATAACATTAAATGCTAAAGTCGGAGATGAGCTTTCTGAAGAAAAGCTTAAGTTGTTTAAAACTCAATAAAAAAGTAAATTGACGCTTGAATTACCTAACATGGTTCATTCGCTTTTGTAGAAAAAAAAACTCTAAAACCGTGAAGAAGAATGTTTAAATAGGGTCATCTTAGGGGTAGACAAACACGCAACGAATGAGAAAAAATAAGTTTCTTTGGCAAAAATCCAAAATTACGATGTTCTACTGAAACTAGCTTACATCGGGTTTCAAACTGAATTATACAGTCATCTAATCAAAAATTAATTTATGCAATTTTCTAATTTAAGTTAAAATTCAGTCACAGTTATTTCCAAAAAGTACCAAATAGCTGTGAGATTTCTGGGATTTTAATGGGTTTTACGATTTTTTTTCTAATCATTCTTACTTTTATAATATTTCAAACCTTTACTATACATTCTCACAACAGGTAAAAGGTACAACTGTGTGCTGTTGCCATACATTTGACGCCCTACGAAATGCCGCACATATACTTCTCTTTTACAGCCTTGTTGATTATAAAAGATGTAAATCGTTCAACAACTGTGAACATAAATTAAACTGAAGTTACCAGCAAAATACACCAAAAAAGGAAAATATATACGGTCGAGTCACATTATTGTGACCACCAGCTAATATCCAGCGTAATCGCCGTGTGCAGCGCGGACAGCAGCTAGATCGACTGGGAGCGACTCAATAAGGTGCTGGAAGGTGTTCGCAGGTGCGTGTAGCCATGCTGACTGCAGTGTATCTGACAGTTGCTGGTGGGTGCGTGGTGGAGGATCCATAGAGCGAAAAACAGATCGAGGCGTTCCCACAGATGCTCAATTGGGTTTAAGTCTGGGGAATTAGGGGTCAAGGGAAGTACTTTGAAGTCTTCGTCGTGCTCTTCTAACCACTCACGGACATTTCTAGCTGTGTGATACGTCGCATTCTCGTGCTGGAAAATCCCACCGGCTCCAGGGAAGACAATCAGCATGTAAGGATGTACATTGTCTGCAAGGATGGATTCATAACGAATTTGGTCCATAGTTCCTTCCACAGGTATATGAGTGGGCCCAAAGAATGCCACGAAAACATTCCCCGGACCATAACGCTGCCCTCACCAGCTTGCGTTCTTCCAGCAATGGTTGAAGAGTGTTTATTCTCCGATGTTTCTCGCCTTATACGCCAACGTCCATCAGTTTGATGAAGCAGAAAACGTGACTCATCGGAGAAGGCAATCCTTTGCCAATCAGCGGAGGTCCAATTCCGATACTGTCGTGCAAATGTAAGCCATTTCTGCCGATGCACCTTCGTTAGCATAGGTGCAGTGACCATCCGTCTGCATCGGAGCCCCATACGCAGCAGGGTTCGCTGAACTGTCGTTTTAGACACACTTCCCGTAGCCCCCTGGTTCATTTGGCCAGTGCAGTGTGTCGATCGGCCCTCACGCACCTACGCAGCCGACGTTCACCTCTCACATCAATGGCACGTGATGATCCTCAGTTTCCACGTCGCTTATTCACAATGGTGCCATTTCTCCAATCACGATGCACTTTAACCACGGCAGCACGTGAACAGTTCACAAACTGCTTTGTTTCAGAAATACTGCCACCCTTGGCCCGAAAGCCGATAATCATCCCTTTTTGCAAATCTGATCAATCGCTCCTTTTATCCGTGACAACAACGAGTGATATGTTTTCAGAATGCCCACTACAGCACACCTTATATACCCTGCAAGCCAGATCACGACACGTGCCTTCTTTCATTGGCTACACGCTGTTGTCGTCAAAAGTAGGAGGTGGTCACATTAATGTGACTCGACTGTGTATAACGTACATAAAATGATGAATGGTAACTTGGGCGGGTCTGGTACGATTCGTCCAACGACGATTGGTCCAATGCCGATTGGTCCAAAGGGACGATTCGTCCAATGGACAATTGGTCCAAAGGTACGATTCGTCCAATGGTACGATTGGTCCAATGCCGATTCGTCCAATGGACGATTGGTCCAATTCCGTCTTATCTGTCTGAAGTGCTACTCGTGTTATAAAAATCTCAGCTGTTCTGATTTTATCTCCGATGTTATGCGAAAGTACCGGTAGTACAAAGAATGTAAAATAATGTTACATTTCATGCGTAATATTGTGGCTACAGATTTTTTTTTTTTTTTTTTCGGAATCGCGTTTTTTGTTATACTGTCCTTGCTGCCGAATGAAGTTACTGATGTACGAGCCGTTCAATCAACTTCAATGTTTCTCTTTTGCATGAAATAATATAAAATACTAGTTTTCCGTTTCTGTTTGTAGCATGCAGTGAGGTTCCGCCACCCGAGTCCACTTATTCCGGAATAAGTGGACTCGGGTTCGAGCCCCGGCGTGGACAAAAATGACGGAGAAATTTACTTCATTATACAAGTTAATATTGCGTTTTTACAAGCACGAAATATTAATTCACAGGCCCTAGGCCTATGCCTTTTGACAGTTTTTATCCTACCGTTTTCAGATTCATAACGTTTACCTACCAAGAAAACTTACTAATGTTATGCTAGTATTTTTTTAACTTTACTTAATATGTAAACGTTAGAATCTGACATCGGTAGAATAAAAAGTGTTAAAAGGCCTAGGCCTAGGTCTTATGAATTAATATTTAGTGCTTAAGTAAAAGAGCTATGCTATTAACTTGATTTGATGTACAAACGTTATGAATATGAAATTGGTAGAGTAAAAATATTTAAAAAGGCCTAGGCCTTAGGAATAAATATTTCGTTCTTAAGTAAAAGCGCAATAATATTAACTTGATTTGTTAGGTAAACGTTATGAATGTGATATCGGTAGAATAAAAACGGTTAAAAAGGCCTAGGCCTAGGTCCTGTGAATTAATATTTAGTGCCTAAGTAAAAGCGTAATGCTATTAACTTGATTTGATACGTAAACGTTATGAATATGAAGTCGGCGTATTAAAAGCTGTTAAAAAGGCCAAGGTGTAGGGCCTATGAATTAATTAAGTTATAAAAGATATTACAAGCTGGACATGTTATGTAAATATTTAGCGCCTATGTAAAAATTCACGTTTTTAAAAAATCCCACCTAATCGTCCTTTTCTGAACACAGCATGAGTCGTGCTAGGTGCCTTGTAAAGACATGAAAAATGATGACAAGACACGGCCTAGGTGCCTTGTAAAGACATAAGAAATGATACGATGAGTGCTTTTTATTAGGTTTTATAAAATGTTTACAAATACCAAATATCTAGGTTGTAACTTAAAATCTTCTAAAGGCCTAGGTGCCTTGTAAAGACATGAGAAATGATACGATGAGTGCCTTTTGTAAGGTTTTACAAAAGGTTTACAAATACCAAATATCTAGGTTGTAACTTAAAATATTCTAAAAAGGCCCGCGCCTAGGTGCTTTGCAAACAGCTGAGAAATGCTCCATTGAGTGCCTTTTACCAGGTTTATGTAAAATGTTTACAATTACCAAATATACGGAAATGATCTTTCAAAAGGATATAATGAGCAGAATAATTTAAATCATTATTCCTTTCTGGAAAATAAAACAGTTTACCGTTGGTAAGATGATATACCATTGGACGAATCGGCGTTGGACGAATCGGCATTGGACCAATCGTACCATTGGACGAATAGGCATTGGACGAATCGGACATTGGACCAATCGGCATTGGGCCAATTGTCCCTTTGGACGAATCGGCATTGGACGAATTGGCATTGAACCAATCGTCGTTGGACGAATCGTCCGGGACCGAACTTGGGCATGCGGAAAACGGTACAGCATACCATAAGGCTAAGAGTTAGTGCTGGGTACAAGTAACTAAATAATGCTTTATATGACGTTCCAGTTAATAACGACACACTCACGTATGCTATTGTAATTGCGTGAACTGAAGCTGGACTTATACCAAACATATCACACAAATAAGCCTTGACTATGGATTGCAGGCTTACACAGCGAAAGATTCGGCTGACAAGGAAACTACAATAATTTGGGAAAGATTGTAACTAAGTATAAGGATTCTCAAAGCTAGCAAACGCAAATAAGGTAACCTTAGAACAAGAACACCGAATTCTTGGGTCATCTAATTCTGAGCACGTCTTTTGAATCTTAAGTGACACAAAAGAAATTTTCAAAGCAGATTTTTGGAAGAAAACATTCTGCGAAAAAGAGACGCAATGGAATAAGTGTTCTTCATAATGTATTAAACCGGTTACAAAACAAAGAAAGACATATCAACCGGATTTCTAAACAATTCTTAAAATATTCACAAATAAAAATAGCTGCTTCCGCCCACTAGCGGTTGAAATGGGTGCTACGAAAAACCACAAATTTTGCACAAAACATTTCTAATAACGGAAGATATCCAAAGCAAAGAGGATTTTTAAAATCGGGTTCTTAGAAACGAAGATACGATTCCAAGTAGGGTACAAACGGAAATGGACACCTACACCCCTTAGTGGAAAAACTGCGTGGTACAAAAATTGGCAAATACACTATATTATCAAAAGTATTTGGACATTAGCAAACATTTGCAGAAGTGCAAAGAATCGTAGCGCAGGAAGGTGGCTGTGAGTTGGGGAGGTACTTGTATAAAGCTGAGATTTTCTGACGTGGTATCGGTAACTTTTTAAAGGATATGGCGCGTGGACGTGAACTTTCCGAGTTCCAGCGTGAGCTGGTCATAGGATGTCATTTGAATAACGTTTCCATACGGAACATTGCAGCTAAACTAAACATACCAAATTCGACATGTCGTGAAGAAATGGAAGCAGGACGGTGAAACAACAGCAAAAAAAAAAAAAAAAAAAAAGTTCAGGAAGGCCGCACAAACTCCCAGAACGTGTCAGAGGTAAGAAATATGGTAAGAAAATATCTACCGTTTCCATCACTGCTGAAGTACGAATTAGGCCGCCGCGGTGGCGCAGTTGTCTAAGCGTTGGCTTATGACCATTCGTCCGAGAAGGGTCCGGGTTCGAATGCCGGTGAGGCATGGATGATGTGCTTGTCTTGCGGCAATGGCTCTCTACCTTCCCTGGAACCAGTGGCTCTAAATTAGAGACAGGAGACTACTTATAGCCCATTGAGTTGCTCACGGTGGTCGTTAATCGATATGTGTCGTCGCAGACGCTTCAAGACTGAAATGTAATACTGAATATTGACAGTACTTTGTGGAGGAACGGCATGCTGGTAGACTACACCTGTATGATCAAGGAAAATTATCATCACCTTCCCAGCTGAATTGGTTTGGCGAACTTTTTTCGGAGGAGGCGAGCCTGTGTGTTTCCAGACACTCGTTGCGCCCATAGTGAGGAAGTCGAAATAGTGGACCCATGTTGCATCGGCAGTTATTACTATGTTTAGAAAGTTTGGATCCTTTGCAATCATTTGTTTCCACTCACGACACACCTGAACTCTGGCTAACAATTGTTCTCTCGTCAGGTGATGAGGTACCCATCTGGGACACACAAGATGTAGCAGTAATTTGTCGCGTAGGATGCGGAATGCCGACGTTTTTGAAATATCAGTTGACGCCGTATGTCTTAACACGTCATTCGCCGATGCTCTTGCAGGATTGTCTAAACAGTACTAACAATACGCTCCGTAACAACACTTTCAGGTCGACCAGGCCTAGTGCCATCTAAAAAACGTTGACTCACCCAAACATTTATCTTTCTAAGCTTTTTTCATTAAATCAACTGTTTCTGGAGTCGTTTTATCCAAACGATAGCAAAATTTTATCGCACAACGCATTTCACTTCTTAACTTTGAATCACTCACCTCCATAGCTGTATGGCGAAATGCAGAATTACCATAAACAACTGCGCAATAACAATACCAGAATCGTCTGCCACTGTTAATAACTGTTGCCATAGGTACTTCCTTAATTCAGTTAGTCGTCTGCGTGGTTATTTTTTCTCAAAAAATTACTCTCAGTTTTTATGGAACGGCCTTGTACATTTTCCTTTTACACCTCCGCTACATTTCGCAACGTTGAAAAAGATACAAAAGGAATTCTTATTTATTTTTCAAAAACATGCTCCAGCAGAAAACGAAAAATTCAAATCGTATGATCATAAATTTAACTCTGAGAAACCGTCCTCCGCTTAGAGTTGAAATATCTACTAATTTCGTCAGACTGCTTCTCAATGGAGCCTCTATAAAGTACTATCAAACATCGCGTGCCACTATTAAAGATACGTTTTACGACGGTCTATAATGATCAAATAATTATTCCAAGAAAATGAAGATCTTCGTAGTTAAACACTTCGCAGTGTTTCGTTGCACTTGGAGTCAGAAACGTAAATCAAACAAGAAATTGTTTAGGTGAATCCAAATGACTGTATCACATGCATAACAAGTATATTAAGATATCTGGTAATTATTCATAAAAAAAATAAGAATTTCAGACTAGAGACTTGTTCTCAGCAGCTTTGTTTCACTGTAAGAAATCAATAACTTTTTCTTCCTCTTTTAATGCTTTTTACCAACGCAATAATGATGCATACTTTGATGTAACTATCGGTTGATAACTTGATAAGTACATTGTTCAGCGTGAAATAGTTTTATCTAGGATATCATTATTTATTACAGCAATTTTCGACGTTATGTGACGTTATTTCCACAGTAATAATCTGAATAAGCGGGAATACAACGATTTACCATTCTTCCCAATGGGAATTCAGACGATAAAACAATCCACCATTGTTTTTTATTCAACAACTCATCCACGCAGGTAAAAGAAAAATAGAAAACAGAAATAAAAGCTATGCGGCGTTTACAAGTGACTTCCGCGTCCAGAAATCACCATATAACATAATACACTGCTTGACAATTGCTAAGGAACAACCGCATTTTAGAGTGAAAAAACAAATGGGTGGAACTCGTGGGACAAAAATCAAAATAGAAACAATACAGAGGCCATGAATTTACTATTCACGCTAAAGAACAGACAATTAAACAAACACAAATGTAACACATGCAAGATATGTACAGTGTGATCTTTCGAATGGTTTAACTGTATGACCAAAACAGAGACTTTAAACAATTTTGACTATCAACAACGTGTCCTCAGTAGGGAATATGACCTCCTTAGACCGCAATACGCATATTACATCTGTTGGGTATGCTTAAAATGAGAGAATTTAAAAGATATGTTAGGATTTTGTCCTACCCCTCTTCCAATGCCATCTTCAGCTCCTGGAGACTCTGAGGTGGCTGTGGTCGCATAGCAATACACCTTCCAAGAGCGTCTCATGCGTGTTCCTTAGGATTTAGGTCGGGCGAGTAGGCAGGCCAATCCATTCGGTAAATATCCTCGCTCTGCAGTGCTTCAGATACAAGGGTGCTTCTGTGAGGTCTGGCATTATTATCCATGTAGATGAAGCTAGGACACACTGCGTCACGGAACAAGCGAGCATGGCCTTCTAAGACTCCTCTGCAATACATGTCTCCTCTGACAGTCCCTTCGTTAAATACACTGAAGAGCAATTGAATTAGAGACAGCTGGCGTTGTGCAAATATGGCGCTGTGGGCTGCCGTGTAAACGGAAACGACATGACGTATGCAGCGATCCGACAAAATGAGGACTGATGCGACGGGAATCAGTAAGAGTCGGACGCAGTATGGGTAAGACTAAGAGCATTTGATCGTGGGAAAAATTGTCGGGACCCGACGAATGGGTCACTCCATCTCGGGAGTCACTGGGATTTTCACGAGACACTGTGACACGGGTGCACCGTGAGTACATCGAATACGGCGAAACCATCCCTGCAAGGGCCAACTGCCATGGACAACAGCGTGTGGATGAGCGCGGTCATCGTCGGCTAGCTTGCATTGTAACAGCGGATAGACGGGCCACAGTGCAAGAAATCACTCGGCAATTTAATGCTGGTGCACAAAAAACGTGTAAGCAGCCACACCATCCAGAACCATCTCCTCGCTATGGGGTACAGAAGCCATCGTCCCACGCGAGTCCCGCTGCTGACCGCACATCACATGGTGCAAAGATTAGCATGGGCACGGGAACATAAGTATTCCAAGTTATAATATGAAGTTATTTTAATCATGTTCACACTTTCATCCTTGGGAAGGCATTAATTGGGAAGAAAATGTGTACAGAAGTTTGCCCATTGGAAGTATAGGAAGCAAAATCACTTGACGTCCACCTTGAATGTTCTACCTGACAGCCCTTGCTTTGGACTATGAACCTACATCTAGATTTATAAGACAACTGGGCATTTCTTCAAATTGATATTAGTACTTTATTCCACTTCTTTCCATAATCTAACAATTGTTTTAGGTCTGCATTTAGAAAGTGCTCTTTTGAGCAGTCTGAAAGCAAAATAGTCCATTGGCGACACATGAGGGGACTTTGAAGGAATAGGAGCAAAAGGTATAGTCTTAATACCCGTCTCTTTTTTCATGTTTTCAAGAAATAGAGTGGTAGTTTTATATGTATGACTGGTAGCCTTATTCTGATGGAATTCTACTTTTGAAGACTCTGCGGATAAAGGAATGGATGGTATTTGCTCCTTAAATATAGGAGTTAAAACATTCTCTTAATAATATGTAGAATTGGTTTCATTGATGTCAACATTCTTTTCAACTTCTCTTAACTTTAGTTCCCCATTGTACCAGCAATAATCATGTATCCTTTACTGAAACTTCCTTTGGATTTTTGGAACCAAGTTTAAAAATCTTTTTCTGCTCTTTCGCGATAGTAAATCGACCATTTTTTACGCTTTCCAACCGTAGGTTGAAGAAGCGTATATGCTCCAGCTTTGTCCCTCAGTCTGTCTGTTCGCACGATAACTCGCGTAAAAATTGTTCGATTTTGGTGAAATTTTAGTATGTGGTAGGGGACAACGTGGAGACGAACCCTATTGAAAATAAGCGAAATGGGTGTCAAAGGTCAGGGCACAGGAGTTAGATTTATTCCACAGCCATTGTCCTCATAACTTGACTAAAAATGCTTCTATTGCGACAAAACTGTATCATGTTTTTTCGGAGATATACTGAACCGGTTCTGTTTAATATCATCGAAATGGAGTCGAAGATCAGGGCACAGGAACGAGATTTATTCCATAGTCATTATCCTCATAACCTGAGTAATGATTTCTGGTATGTTGGAAAGCGTATCATAATCAATGCATTGCATGATTTCACTAAATTGTTTTTTTTTTTTTTTGTTGTTGTTAGAGTCGTTTTGGTAGGTTCATACTTTATTAATAGCAACAATAAATTTCCATCTGTCTCCGGCTATGCGATTTTCATAAAGAACACCGTGTTCTGAGCTCAGCCACGTGTCTAGGCAAAAGGCGGTGAACATTATGTTTTTTTGTTTGTTTGTTTTGTTTTCAGATTCAAATCTTTGTTTATTACGTTGTTTACAACTGATACAGAGATTTTTAACGACTTAACAATTTCTCTTTAGGTCGGTGGATTTTCTTTTAAGACCACCAGAGTCCTTACTTTTGAAATAGTTGTAAAAGAACGTACCTTCTTTGGATATTCGTTTGGTGTTCTTTTTCCTGTTAAAAGCAATGCTTGACGACTTTTCCCTTTATCGTTAATAGTTAGGGATCCCAGATACATTGGAAAAAAATACGGAACACTTACGACTGAGGGTGAAAGTTTAGTATGCGCATCCATCACATATGCCAGTCTTACAAAATGATTCTAACTATTCTTATCAATCAATCAGTCTTGCTCACTCTTGCAATACTTTTCTGAAGAATTAATTTCCCTTAACAATTGTTTCTTTTTAAGAATCATGTCATGAAAAGCTACACAATCCTCATTGAAGAATGATTTTACAGTTTCTACAGACAATTTGTTTTTGTCACCAGTCCACAGTGCATTCTTGCGAGAAAATACTAGGGGTGTTCAAATGAAAAGGTACGAAACGGCACTGTGGGTATAAATGAAGACTTTATTCAAAGTATACACCATAGGCCATAGCACAACGATCACATTGATTAACGAGCCGAAGGATTCCTTGTTCCCAGAATTCCTGTGGCCGTGACGAGACCCAGTCCTGCACAGCATTTTTGAGTTCATCGTCCGAGTGGAAGCGCTTCCCTTTCAGATGTTTTTTCAGGGGACCAAACACATGGAAATCGCAGGGCGACATGTCCGGGCTGTAGGGCGGATGGTCAAGCTGCTCCCACTGGAACTTGGCCAGTTCCGCGTGTGTGACCCTGGAGACGTGTGGACGCGCGTTATCATGGAGCAGAACCACACCCTCCGTGAGCAGCCCCGGTCTTTTGTTCTTGATGGACCTGCGTAGGCTTCGGAGTGTCTCACAGTACACATCGGAGTTAATGGTTCGTCTGTGCTGGAGGAATTCAACAAGTAGTCAATTGGACGCCGCTCTTTATAAGAACCTATGCTCTCTCCTGCGCATGCGGGCGCCCGCGCATGCTCCGATCCACGCTGGCGACTCCAATCGCATCCCTAGATGTGTCGCTACGTTCTGCCATAGCGGCATAGGCAAATATGTTAACGGTTACGTTCTTATGACGTTTCGTACCTTTTCATTTGAACACCCCTAGTAATCTTTCGACACACGCATTTGTTCTAGGGATACACATAACGAACTCCACTACTTTCTTTAAATTTGATAGTTCTCCTTCAACAATTTTAAGAGACCCACCCAGACTCCATCTAACTGTTTAGATTTCAACATGCCCTCCACTTCACTATCCTTTTTGGATTTCAGAACTGTTTTCACTACCATTACTTAATCAAACAAATTAGATTGGACAATGTTTGGTATGGTAGTGGTCTGATTAATAGTTGGACTGTTTGAAAAAAGTTTCCCAAGATAATCTGTTCTCAGTTTCACCCAAGACATACTGTCTAATTTCAGCATATACTGTGGACATTATTTTATATATGACACAGATGTGTTGTAGAAATCAATTTTATGAGATTGTATTACTGGCTGCATCCACCAGATTTCGAGGTCACGTGTCCTCCTGTCCTCCGATAGCAATTTGCCGCGGCTCTGCTTGCCTACGTAACGAGAGCATTGACCGCAGAGTTACACGCGGGAGATAGCGTCACGGGAAATAACAGTCAGCTTGGGGGAAGTTTGGCATGCAGGTTTAAAAATATGTTTGTAAAAGAATAGAAATTGTAGCTCATCGATTTTGTTTTTCAGTCTTGAACTCTAAAATACAGGACAGAAAGCTGTCCCGAAGAGTTTTCTCGGGACAACGGGACGCGTTAGCCAAAAACGGGACGATCCCGTATTTTACTGGGATCCCTATTAATAGTATTACTTATTTTACATTTCGAAATGCTAATTCCATGATTTCCACAACGTTTTTTAGTTACAGAACACAAATATTTCTCTTCATAAAGAGCAAAAACATAACCTTCTATCCACAACTTGTTCACGTTCGCCATTTTCTTAGCAGATGATTTTTTTCTTGGAGGTTTAAGGACCACCGCGAGTAACTTAATGGGCTATAAGCAGTCGCCTATCCTTAATTTAGGGTCATTGGTTCCAGGGAAGGGAGAGAGTCAGTGCAGTAAGACAAACAGTACATCCATGCCTCAACGGGATTCGAACCCGGACCCCTTTCGGACGAATGATCAGAGGCCATCGCTTAGACCACTGCGCCACCGGGGCGGCAGACGATATTTAACTTGAGCAGATGGTTCTTTCGTGTTCATCTAACACGCTGTTGCCAGTCTCAATTCTGTGAACTTCTTTTATTTTCTGTAATTTCTTGTCAACAAGTTAGTAAAATCATGCAATGCATTGATTATGATACGGTTTCCAACATACCAGAAATCATTACTCAAGTTATTTAATAATGGCTGTTAAATAAATCTCGCTCCTATGTCCTGACCGTTGACCCCATTTTGATTATATTAAACAGAATCGGTACGGTATACCTCTGGAACAACATGATAAAGTCTTGTCGCAATCGAAGCATATTTACGCAAGTTACGACGCATAAGGGCAATGGAATGGATCGCGCTCCTATGTCCTGACTTTTGATCCTATTTCGCCCATTTTTAACAGAATTCGTCCCCAGGTGCATGGTTCCCTACCATATACTAAAATTTTATCGAAATCGAAACATTTTTACGCAAGTTATGACGCATAAGGGCAACGGAATGCATTCCGCTCCTATGTCGTGACCTTTGACCCCATTTCACCGATTTTCAATAGGGTTCGTCCCCAGGTGGTCCCCTACCACATACTAAAATTTCATCGAAATCGAATCATTTCTACGCGATGTGTGCGGACAGACGGACAAAGCTGGAGCTTATACGCTTCTTCAATCTACGGTTGGAAAGCGTAAAAAACGTTCTAAAAATGTGTGAAAAAAAAAAAACTTTTAAACTCTGTAAAAGAACTTGGAAAGTTTCTAACACGCTCATGTATTCCTTAAGCTATGAGGCTCTAAAAAAATAAAAGAAATATATGTATCCACCATTTTTTCTGGATGTTCTTTATCAGCAAATCGAATATCACGAAGAACGTGTCATAATGAGCCCCAGAATCGCTTTGTAAAAGATCTCCACATGACTTTTTTCCCACGCTCCATGCTAGTATCCGGTTACCCTTATGTCATTAAAAGCTTAACCTTCGTATATCTCATTCATATTCTAATTCCTCTGAAATGACA
The DNA here is from genome assembly GCA_039090855.1 of Macrothele yani. NCBI lineage: Eukaryota > Metazoa > Arthropoda > Arachnida > Araneae > Macrothelidae > Macrothele > Macrothele yani. The sequence continues at coordinate 9,625,710 of CM077022.1, read as the reverse complement.
ACTAATCACAAGGTGTGCATCTATTTTCAAAAAATCCAGACTTTTTTGTGTTATTTCGCTTGGAATTAAGTAAACAATATTAATGTTGAAATGTTAAACAGAAACTGAAGCTGAGTTTATTTCCCGGTAAACAACAATACCTTACAGCACGAAAAGCTTCACTTGCATGTTTTTGAATCTTTCACATAATACTTCACGATAACTTATATAACTGGGCATGCAAATCACTACAAGTACAGTAAAACGTCAATAATCCGCGGTAATTGAAAAACGTCAGAGCCCGGATAATTGGAAAACACGCTTTATCCAGATTACTTTTTATTAGGTTAAATATATAACAAGTTAGTAAAGGCATGCAATGCATTGATTATGATACGCTTTCCAACATACCCGAAATCACTACTCAAGTTATTAGGATAATGGCTGTGGAATAAATCTCGCTCCTGTGGCCTGACCTTTGACCCCATTTCGCCCATTTTCAATAGGGTTCGTCCCGAGGTGGTCCCCTACCACATACTAAAATTTCATGGAAATCGAACCAGTTTTACGCAAGTTATGATGCATAAAGGCAATGGAATGGATCCCGCTCCATTTCGCCCATTTTCAATAAGATACGTCCCCAGGTGGTCCCCTACCACATACTAAAATTTCATCGAAATAGAAACATTTTTACGCACGTTATGACGCAGAAGGGCAATGGAATGGATCCCGCTCCGATGTCCTGACCTTTGACCCCATTTCGCCCATTTTCAATGGGGTTCGTCCCCAGGTGGTCCCCTACCACATATTAAAATTTCATCGAAATCGAACCGTTTCTACGCGAGTTGTCGTGCGGACAGACGGACGGACAGACAGACGGACAAAGCTGGAGCATATACGCCTCTTTCAACTTACGATTGGAAAGCGTAAAAAACACCATTGAAATATAAAACAAACATTCTTGTAGTATGTAAATATAAAACACGGACTTTCTATTTAACTTATTTAGATAGCAAGTCCGTGATTTTTGTTTGTTTTCTTTTAGCATTATTTTTTGTTTCATTTTTCTTAGACGCCCACGGATTTCTAAAACTTCAATCTAATCAACATTATCTTGACTTTCCACAAATAAAAGTTATGCTTCTGTAGCTGTCAGGGATTCATTACAACTGAGTTTGTAAGCTGCTTGTAGTTAATCTTCGAGAGAAACCCTCGTAATGGTTCAGACAAGAGACGAGATTAAATTCGCAATACATTTAACCGCGTACTCTGGCGGCAGAACATGAAGCCGCAAAAGTGATGACAAATAAGTTCTGCTAGAAGGATGCTATTGTTTAGTTATAAGGGTCGCCCAAATGAAAGTGAGACTCGTGTAACAGCGTCGTTGTATAATTACACAGAGCCGTGCATTTGCGCCGGTAGATGGCGTGTCATGTCAGGAAGCACGCTGTTATCAGGGCACATGTCAGTGTACTGTTCGCACGTGCGGCGGCAAGTTGACTACGTAGGGTCGTGACATGGATTCGTCCAAACAGGCCCAGCGGGAAGTTATGCAATTTTTGACGGCAGAAGGTATTATTGGATCCGAAATTTATCGTCGTATGAAGGATGTGTATGGGAATGAGTGTCAGTCACGGTGTACAGTGTTCCGCTGGTGTAGTGAATTTCGTAAAGGACATGTGAGCACGGAGGACATGTCGAAACCTGAGCAAGCACACGTGGCCATCACCATGGGATCGATGGCTTCTGTGGACAACGTTATGAAGGAGAATCGCCGATTCAGCACCCGCGAGCTTGCGGCAACATTGTCCGTGAGTAAGGGAACTGTTAACACCATTCTCCATCGCCGATTGGGATACAGCAAGGCATGCGCACAATGGGTCCCAAGCATCTCCAGGAGGATCAGAAGACTCGGCGAATGGGTGCTTGCCTGGAGCATCTGCATCATTACCACGCAGAAGGGGAGGGGCAGTTTCTTTCCAAGATTGTGGCCGCAGATGAAACTTGGTGCTACCACTTCGATCCGGCCACAAAACGGATGAGTATGGAATGGCAGCATCCCAACTGTCCACGCCCAAAAAAGCTCAGTCGTCCTTAAGAGATGGAAAAGTGATGCTGACGGAAACGGCCATCAAGCGTAAGCGTCCCGGTATGTTGTCAAATGGGGTTATTCTGCTGAACGACAACGCACCCCCGCATGTGGCGACAGTCTACCAAGATTTGCTGCGGAGCTTCCGCTGTGATGTCCTCGGCCATCCCATCCCCCCTATAGGCCCGATCTGTCGCCCTGCGATTTCTGCATCTTTGGGCCACTGAAAAAAGCTCTCAAGGGCCACCGGTTCGCTAATGATGCTGAGATCCGGGACGCCGTTGAAGACTGATTCCACAGCCGACCATGGACCTCCTTCGCTCAGGGTATCCACAATCTCGTGCCGCGTTGGGCCACTTGCTTGAACCGACAAGGAGACTATGTGTAACAGGTATGTAGCCCATGTATCACTCTTACTTCCTGTATGTTCACATATTCCAACCTACAAACCCTTTCGGCAAAAAACCGACAGTGTCAGTTTCATTTGGGCGACCCTTATATGATGCAATGTTATTTAAAATACGCAGAAATGACTCATGCTATTTTACGAATCCACTTGCACAGAGAATTTTTTAAAAATGGAATTTGTATGTACTACAAAGGACCACGATTAATCCGACCCCACGGGTAATTGAGCTTCGGATAATCGGCGTTTTACTGAATGACAAAATTGGAGAGTATGGAATTGTCTCGTATGAAAACCAAGCTAAGCTGCTCAAAAAATTTAGGAATATTATGATTTAGCGGCGCGTGTTCATGCAAATATCAAGCCAAATGGTAGCTGCCAGAATACGAAACGCAAAGGTATGCAAATCAAAATGTGCGTCATCGTGGGCGGTAAAGGAATTTTCTTCAGTCGATTTTTCAAACGTGGAATAAAAAAGATATGGAAGTAAATGATCATGTGCATTTACGTCCCCTGGCGGCAGACTGTGCATTGGTAAAGGTAATTCGAGCTAGTCAGCAAAAAAAATTATTCTTGAAACCCGACTATATATTATTTAACTCACCTTCGTTTTGCTGATGACGTAGTCATTTTTGCAACTACCCCTTCAGAACTGCAGAGTATGATCCAGGAACTTGCTGACAAGACTAAAAAAGTGGGATTAAAAATGAACTTTCAGAAGACAAAAGGGTCATTCCATGTCAGATCACCCAGCTTAATTTTGAAATGACACCCAACTCAGATTTTCATGAAACTTTTTTTTTCTTGTTACTACTACCAAGTTACTAACCCATGTAAAATTTTTCCTCTCTAGGCCACATAGTTTCTGATATATAAAATGTCAAAGTTTTGGAAAATTGCACATTTATGACGTTTCCGAGACTCCGCTTTTAGATGCAGTATTTGAGAAAAAAATTAATCATTCTGTGTCTAATCAACATATAACTACCAAATTTTTACCACATGTCAAGCAAAGTATGTGCATTTCAGAAAAAAATATTATACAAATCTTGCCTACCACTGATAGACACTAAAATTTACTAAATTTTTTATTAACAAATTTGTAAGTGCAAAGACGTTGCTTCATTAAGTGAGTATTATGGCATAACGCACAGCAGTTGCCAGAACACTTTTTCTTTTAATTGAACGTAAAAGGCTGTGAAAGAAAAATGGTGAGATTTTTATTGCTAATATAGTTATTTTTAAGCCAGTGCTGTAAGAGAAGCACAACATCCATGCTTTACCGGGATTCGAACCCGGACTCATCTCGGATGAATGGCCAGAAGCCATCGCTTAGACCACTGAGCCACCGGGGAGACTACAATGCTTTTACAAGGAATGAAGATTTTGCGTTTGATTTGGAAAAGCTGGAGATAACCCATACCTACATTTACCTTGGGCAGCAGATGTCAAGCGAGCCTCGCATTGATAAAGAAATTAAGCGGCGTATAAAACTTGGTTGGAGAGCTTTTGGAAGAAACAGCACAATTTTTAAGAGCAACATGCCATATGTCTTAAAAAAAAGTGTTTAATCAATGCATACTTCCAGTGCTTAGGTACAGAGCAGAGACGTGGACCTTAACCAAAAAAGACGTACAAAAACTGCAGACAACTGAGAGCAGCATGGAGAGATGCATGCTTGGTATAACCAGAAAAGATAAAAAGAGGAACTCGTGCATAAGGAATTGGACAAAAGTGTAAGACATCATGATGAGAGTAAAATCCTTGAAATAGCAATGGGCTAAACATATTGCCAGAAGGACGGACAACCGAAATTTTAGACTGGATTCCAAGGGACAGAAAAAGACCCAGAAGAATACCACATGGGAGATGGGTGGATGAAATTCAAATGCATGCGGGAGTGACATGGAGGAGACTGGCTCAAGACAGACCGTTGTGGAAGATACTTGGGAGATCTTCATCCAGCAATGGTTTATGGTTGACAATGATGATGATATGTAATAGTGCCGAGATGCCTGCACACTGACGGACGGACAGATAAGCCGTTGCGTAAAGCACAAATTTTTACATACTTCGTGTGCCAAAAGACTTTTTTTTTTTTGTTTGTTTGAGGTTTAACGACCACCGTGAGCAACTCAATGGGCTATAAGCAGTCGCCCGTCCCTAATTTAGGGTCACTGGTTCCAGGGAAGGGAAAGAGCCAGTGCCGTAAGACAAACAAAACATCCATGCCTGACCGGGATTCGAACCCGGACCCCTTACGGACGAATGATCAGAGGCCAACGCCTTAGACCACTGCGCCACAGGGGCGGCCCAAAAGACTTTACAAGATTCTACAGAGTTGGAAAAAGCGCGAAGATTTTCATCGCCGTCTTCGAAGCACTGAACATTGCAGAATGTCTTTCATTCATTGAACTGGGAAGACAAGGGTATGAAGATTAATGAAGATAGACTGCCTTGGTATATACACACTTTCATTTTGTTAAGCAGTAGTCATTTTTTTAAGTACCTTTTCAGAGCTGTGGAGTGTAATCTAGGAACTTGCTGACAGGATTGGAGAAGTCGGACTAAAAATGATCTTACGGGAAATACAAAATTAATTTACCAAGCTTTTACAAGAACGGAAGATTTAGAGGTTGATATGAGGCAAATTTAAAAGTATCTGATGCCTACATCTACTTTGGGCAATAAATATCAGCCGCTACCAGTGGTCTAAGCGCTGGCTTCTGACCCTTCGTCCAAGATGGGGCCGGGTTCGAATCCCGGTGAGGCACGAATGTTGTGTTAGTGTTAGGGCACTAGCTCTCTCTCCCCTTCCTGGAACCAGTGGCCCTAAATTAGGGACGGGCGACTGCTTGTAGCCCATTGACTTGCTCACGATGGTCGTTAAACACACACACACACACACACACACAAAATATTAAGCAAGGGCGCACATGGAAGAAAAATTAGCAGCCATAAGAAACTTGGTAACAGAGCATTTTTTTTTTTTTAAGGTTTAACGACTACCGTGAGCCACTCAATGGGCTATAAGCAGTCGCCCGTTCCTAATTTAGGGTCACTAGTTCCAGGGAAGGGAGAGAGCCAGTGCCGTAAGACAAACATAACACCCATGCCTCACCGGGATTCGGACCTGGACCCTATTCGGACGAATAATCAGAAGCCAGCGCTTAGACCACTGCGCCACCGACATTTTTTAAAACACTTTTGTAGTCACCGGAAACCATTCCGTTGGCACAGTGGTCTAACCGCTGGCTTCTGATTATTCGTCTGAGATGGGTCTGCGTTCGAATCCCGGTGAGGTATGGATGTTGTATTTGTCTTACGGCACTGGCTCTCTCCCTTCTCTGAAGCCAGTAGCCCTAAATTAGAGACGGGCGACTACTTATAGCCCATCGAGTTGCTCACGGTGGTCGTTAAACAAACAAATAGTCTCCGGGGACAGAGATTCAGAGATAGACAGCATGGTAGCATATTCCAATAGATAATTAGCCCAAGCTCTGGGAAAACAGAGGGTGCTGTCACTCATCCATTTCCACCATTATCATATGTTCTGGTTCTTTGTTGGTTTGCCCATTGTTGCTGTAAGGTCTTTTTTTTTTTTTTTTTTTTTGATTGGAGGTTTAACGACCACCGTGAGCAACTCAATGGGCTATAAGCAGTCGCCCATCCCTAATTTAGGGTCACTGGTTCCAGGGAAGGGAGAGAGCCAGTGCCGTAAGACAAACACAACATCCATGCCTCACCGGGATCGAACCCGGACCCCGTTCGGACGAATGATCAGAGGCCATTGCTTAGACCACTGCGCCACCGGGGCGGCGCAGTAAGGTCTTCAATTAACATCAACGAATTAACTTTGCATGAATTGGAGACACGGACCTTAACTAAAACAGACAGAGAGGCTGCGGAGAACTCAAAGAAGCATGGAGATATGCAAGATAGGAAACTCATGGATCAGGAAAATGACAGGAGTTGATGACATCATGGTCAAAGTAAAAACCCTAAAGAGGCAAATGAGCTGGACATTAGGGGCAGATTAGGACGACCAAACTAGGCCGAGAATTTCGGTCTTGCGGTACACTATAATACCACACCTATGTACAGGGGAATAGTTTATACTTTTACTCATGACAAAAATTCTGTTACATCCTAGCTTAAAGAGAACTGATCAGATACGCATTGTAACTACGTGTTTAGTCGTGGACAGATTTTAATAACAATTTAACGGTGAAACAATTTAAAAATCCGTTCATGATTGAATGTAGCATCAAACCACGCTGAAAATAGGGCGTTGTTACCAATAAATTAATAAATTAATTTCCTTTGAAAAATGTGGTTTTGACAAAAAAAAAAAAAAAAAGTCAGTCACTTGAAGGCCCCATTTCCCAATAAATCATTCTGAAAGTTGAAATGTGCAGATGCCACATAGCAATTTTCCTACGGAATAAATTTTTATATTCATTTGGTCACTAAGCGCCTACAGCGCAATAGAATTAGTATCTTTTTACTCAGTAGATACGTTTATTAAGGCTACCATTATTTTGACCCATGAACCAGTAGCGGTAAATCGTTGTTTTTTTTTAAAGATAAATGTGGGTAGGACACAAATTTCGGAATATCTCTACGGAATAACTGCTTTGTGCTCTTTGTTAGTCTGTGGATAATGTACAGGGATGGTAGAAATTTCGGAATATCTCTACTGGATAACTGCTTTGTGCTCTTTGTTAGTCTGTGGATAATGTACAGGGATGGTAGAAATTTCGAAATATCTCTACTGGATAACTGCTTTGTGCTCTTTGTTAGTCTGTGAATAGAGTACAGGGATGGTAATTAAATTTTGGAATATCTCTACGAGATAACTGCTTTGTGTTCTTTGTTAGTCTGTGGATAGAGAACAAGGATGGTAGAAATTTCGGAATATCTCTACGGGATGACTGCTTTGTGCTCTTTGTTAGTCTGTGGATAATGTACAGGGATGGTAGAAATTTCGGAATATCTCTACTGGATAACTGCTTTGTGCTCTTTGTTAGTCTGTGGATAATGTACAGGGATGGTAGAAATTTCGAAATATTTCTACTGGATAACTGCTTTGTGCTTTTTGTTAGTCTGTGAATACAGTACAGGGATGGTAATTAAATTTCGGAATATCTCTACGAGATAACTGCTTTGTGTTCTTTGTTAGTCTGTGGATAGAGAACAAGGATGGTAGAAATTTCGGAATATCTCTAATGGATAACTGCTTTGTGCTCTTTGTTAGTCTGTGGATAGAGTACAGGGATAGTAATTAAATTTCGGAATATCTCTACGAGATAACTGCTTTGTGTTCTTTGTTAGTCTGTGGATAGAGAACAAGGATGGTAGAAATTTCGGAATATCTCTACGGGATAACTGCTTCGTGCTCTTTGTTAGTCTGTGGATAATGTACAGGGATGGTAGAAATTTCGGAATATCTCTACTGGATAACTGCTTTGTGCTCTTTGTTAGTCTGTGGATAGAGTACAGGGATGGTAATTAAATTTCGGAATATCTCTACAAGATAACTGCTTTGTGCTCTTTGTTAGTCTGTGAATAGAGAACAAGGATGGTAGAAATTTCGGAATATCTCTAATGGATAACTGCTTTGTGCTCTTTGTTAGTCTGTGGATAATGTACAGGGATGGTAGAAATTTCGGAATATCTCTACTGGATAACTGCTTTGTGCTCTTTGTTAGTCTGTGGATAATGTACAGGGATGGTAGAAATTTCGAAATATTTCTACTGGATAACTGCTTTGTGCTCTTTGTTAGTCTGTGGATAATGTACAGGGATGGTAGAAATTTCGGAATATCTCTACTGGATAACTGCTTTGTGCTCTTTGTTAGTCTGTGGATAGAGTACAGGGATGGTAATTAAATTTCGGAATATCTCTACGAGATAACTGCTTTGTGCTCTTTGTTAGTCTGTGAATAGAGAACAAGGATGGTAGAAATTTCGGAATATCTCTACTGGATAACTGCTTAGTGCTCTTTGTTAGTCTGTGGATAGAGTACAGGGATGGTAGAAATTTCGGAATATCTCTACTGGATAACGGCTTTGTGCTCTTTGTTAGTCTGTGGATAATGTACAGGGATGGTAGAGATTTCGGAATATCTCTACGGGATAACCGCTTTGTGCTCTTTGTTAGTCTGTGGATAATGTACAGGGATGGTAGAGATTTCGGAATATCTCTACTGGATAACTGCTTTGTGCTCTTTGTTAGTCTGTGGATAGAGTACAGTGATGGTAATTAAATTTCGGAATATCTCTACTGGATAACTACTTTGTGCTCTTTGTTAGTCTGTGAATAGAGTACAGGGAAGGTAGAAATTCAGGAATATCTCTACGGGACAACTGCTTTGTGCTCTTTATTAGTCTGTGGATAGAGTACAGGGATGGTAGAAATTTTGGAATATCTCTACGGGATAACTGCTTTGTGTTCTTTGTTAGTTTGCGGATAGAGTAGAGGGATGGTAGGTCCTAGTATATTGTTTGAGATTACAAAGAGAGGATAGGGCATACCAATGACTCTGGACTCCAAGTCCAACGACCTGCATGTAACTGTAGATTGCTTTAGATTAATTAATTTATAACAGCATGCTTAGTCCGACGGCGCACAGTTAGACAGAAGATTTTTTTTTCTTTTTAGAGAAATGGGGTACTGTTTGTTCGTTTCAAAAATCCAGACAAAAGAATACCCGAAAGTGTGCCATTTCTCGAGTGGTTCACCAGGAAATGTCCCGGTGTGCCACTCCGCCCCTAACTGGACATATTGCTAAAACACTGACCACCGTTGAGCAGAGGCGTAACTAGACATTTGTACATCCGGGGCAACCATAAAATATTGCGCCCACATCTGCATTTCTTTCTTATGTAAATATATTACCAATTTAACAGTTCTTTCTCTCTCTCTGTCAAAACAAAATTGATGTCATATCAAACTCAAATGAAATTGAGTTTGATTCATATCACACAACTTTTGCTAAATTCATCGGTACCACATCAAAGGAACCCAATGCAATTGACAATCGAGGCTCAAATTATCGAATAGACCCCAGAGAATCGTTAACAATATGAACGACATCCTCATCTTGCAACGTATCCTACTAAAGAAAACCCGGCCGCCCTGTGGCGCAGTGGTCTAAGCGATGGCCTCTGATCATTCGTCCGAAAGGGGTCTGGGTTCGAATCCCGGTGAGGCATGGATGTTGTGTTTGTCTTACGGCACTGGCTATCTCCCTTCCCTGGAACCAGTGGCCCTAAATTAGGGACGGGCGACTGCTTATAGCCCATTGAGTTGCTCACGGTGGTCGTTAAACCTCCAGTCAAAAAAAAAAAAATCCGCAGGCTCCATTGCTGTCCACGAAGGCTGTGGTCCTTTAATTGAACGGACAATACAACCGTACCTTCATTCCTTAATGTAAGCAACTAACATTGACTAAATACAGTATTTTGAAGAAGAAATGCAGATTTTACCCTGTAAAGGCTACCAAAACTGGCGAACCATACTATGAGTAAATTGTGTAAATGGACAAATGACTAAGTATGGTGCTAAAAAATGTACCAGAAACTGGTGGAAAAGTTTTAATTACAGTTTTAATCAGATTGTAAACAGTGATTTTTTCGCCCTCTCTTGCGCTGCGCCCGGGGGAGCCCCTGCCCCGCCCTCGTTACGCCTCTGCCGTTGAGACAGGAAAAGATGCACAAGAAGATCTCGAGGGAGATGTGTGGATAAAATTGGACAGCTTGCCGGAATGGCATAAAAAATTTTTTTCGAGACACCAAGCTGTGGAAGAGACCTGGAGAGACCTTCGTCCAGCAGTGGATTGAGAATCGTTGGTCATGATGTTGATGACGATGATGTAAAAAGATATCTCCATGCTTGTTACTGTAATCTGTACATTGAAATATCAAGTTCATGCGTAACAACTCTATATTAAATTTGTTACGATAAAGAAAAAGACTCGTGAACTTATCTATCTGCTATTTTTTTTTTCAATTTATTTACTGCAATTATGCCTTGCTTTTGTTGAATGGCACATAGACAGAACACATTAAGCAGAGCGGTCGAAGTTGTAATCTCCCCCCCCCCCCTTTCCATTCCCTACATTCGCTGCTTAATAAAGAGAACTACCAAGCAACCTTTAGAGGACAACAACTCCATTCTTTTAAAAGAAGAAAAGCTGAACCGTATCTTCTTTGTTGTTGGCCAATAATGTGTAGTAGTACGTCTCGCCCTCAGGCTGTAGATGCTTTAGACAACCACCAGAAAATTAAACCTGCTTTGGCGTTGTCGCGCAATCACGATTTCTTTTGTAATGATTGTCTAATCAGACCTGTGGTGGTGCTCGGGTCGGAATACCCCGCAGCATAAAACAGCAGGCTTCCAGTGGGGCAGAATCTTTTTCCGTTAGCACTGTGCGATTACCCACTGTAGCTAGTTTAATTTAATTCTTGTTTTTGTGCACATCATTTGGCAACAACGGATTCACCGTGGCCACCCAGTGATGCGCACCACTCACTGGAACGAGGTTGCTAGTGCCAATGCAAGAAGCAAAACAATATTTGGAACAGTAGCTCCAGAATGAAAAAAAAAATAAAAAAGGAAAGAAGGCCAGTAGGAATGAATAGGCACGAACTGAGGGACAACTCTCTCATTACATACTCCTCGTTTGAAGTCTGAAAAAAATAGAGAAATCATCAAAGAGAATCGTCCAAATAAAACACTTTTTTCTTTAATTTTCGAAGTGCGCAAGGACACTGACCACATAAGCAACCTTCCAGTTCTCATTTAACAGCTTTTTTTATGTTTATTGAAACATTCATTCATTTCAAGATTAGATTTGGTAGTTAAATCTGCTTCTTAAAACACACCCTTTTTTGTGTAATCCATGATACGTAAACATTTAAAGTACAGTGAGACGTGGATCAGCTTTTCAGTGTCTTGATTTGCTTTCTTGTGTTTAATTTGCACGTGCGCAGACAATAAATTCCGCAAACTCACGTGATTAAACAAGAGCTGGAGCAGGCAGTCACATTTACTCGAGACGATAAATCGGGTTTCTCATTCCTTGTAGAGAATAATAAAAAAAAGGCCGACGTCAGATAACTTGATTTCCTCAACGGAGAACTCCAAACTTTCCCATTTGATAATGCTCTCATTGTTAGATATGTGGACGATATGTTGGTTTTTTAGCCCCATTCTATTACTCTCCTGGATGAATTTACGGAACACCTCCCTTCACAATTTCCCACTATTAAATTTACTAGAGAATTGGAACAAGACGGAAAATTACCTGTTTTTGGATTTTATGTTGTCAAGTTAAACATTCAGTCTATAGAAAACCTACGTTTACACCATGTATTATCCCTTTTGATTCTTCACACCCTAATGGTTTCAGCCCTTCGTTTCATGATAAGACGAGCTTTCACTCATTCTTCTACTTGTAGAGCCAGAAATAAAAAACTTTCTACTATTAAGGCTATAACTCGGTCGTTTGGATTTGCAGGTCGGGTTTTCTGTTAGTGGTTGAGAAACTTCCCAAATTTGAGATTCACGAAATTGTCTACGGTGGTCGGGACCCTTAGGTATGTTGGTAAGGTGGAATGCCCCCCCCCCCCCAATTATTTCTATCCTCAAAAAAAAAATGGTTTGAAATTCGGTATATGCATTAGAAATATATTTTCACTAATTCGGAATGATCATGATAAGGTTTCAGATCTTTGCAGACATGGTGTCTATAGTATTCCACTTATTCATGAGGACCCCAATACCGACATTACATACTATATAGGTTCTACACTTCGGACTTTGGATAAGATAGTGAGTGAACATAAATATGCTCTAGGAACAGGGACTATAAACACAGCACTGCTGTTGGGCAAGGAGGGTACTCCCCCGACTGGAATAATGTTAAAATTCTCAGCTCAAATGTAACAAAAAGTACAATATTTGTGTCCGAAAGTTTACATACGTATAATTTCATATGGTAACAAATGTTGTAATATTGACTTGCCTACCTATATACCAAACCCATGCTGGTAACTCTCACAGCCATCGAGAATAAAACTTAGATATAACTTTGACTTTTATAATTATTTTCAAACATTATATGTAGTTTGTGTCTTGCCGCCCCGGTGGCACAGAGGTCTAAGCGATGGCCTCTGATCATTCGTCCGAACGGGGTCCGGGTTCGAATCCCGGTGAGGCATGGATGTTGCGTTTGTCTTACGGCACTGGCTCTCTCCCTTCCCTGGAACCAGTGACCCTATATTAGGGACGGGCGACTGCTTATAGCCCATTGAGTTGCTCACGGCGGTCGATAAACCGCCGTGAGCAACTCAATGGGCTAGTTAACAACAAAACAAAACAAAAAAAGTTTGTGTCTTTTAAAGTTGGCAACACAGGAATGTTAAACAGACGTGTGACGGGGCCTTTCTTGAGATGTATATATATATGGGATAGCTCCTCATGATTCGTGACACATAGGCCTGATGATGGGCACATGAGATCCCTGAAAGTACTTGCCTTTTATTGTAAATAGTGTTTTTAATTGTAAATAAATGTATTTTGATTTGCAGTTGGAGACACGGTTTGAATTAATCGTACGTTTCGACAGCATGTGTATAGTAATTCTATCATTAACACGCTTTGCTCATTCTGAGACATGTTGATGAAATTAGGGAACGAATATGAAGTCAGCCCGCGGTTTTGCATGCCTAAGCTCCTGAAAATAGCAATGCATTTTTTCCCAAAACATCGGAACACTGCTTCTGTATCAGGCCCGATGCTACGGGTGGGCTCACCCAATTTTTCTTTAAGCCACCCTTTAGCCGCCCCCCCATCCCCCAATATTTAAGCTGTTATTACGTATGGCTGGTGCAACCGTCTAAGGTTTTATGGAGCTTGGAAAAACGTGCTTCGAATTCACAGAAATTTTGTTATACACTCATTGCCATAAAAAATCTGCGCACCAAGAAGGTGGCGTTGGATTGAAATGAGATTTTAGTAGTGAGATGATACATACCAAGGACAGAAGTGATTACAATATCACAGCAGCAGGACGATTTCCCGTGGACATCCGGTACACATTCCGGTCAGCGTTAGTATCGCGTCGGACCGCCTCGTGCTCGGATACATGCGGTGATACGGTCCGGCATCGAGTCAAAGAACGCCGTATATTATCCTAGGACAGATTGGCCCACACTTCTTGCAACTGACGCTCTAAATCACGAACACTGGGACATCAAGAAAGCTGGCGTCCCACACGTACTCGATGGGCGAGAGATCAGGCGATCTGGCAGGCCACGGAAACGTCGAAGCACGAGGTAGACAGTCCTGGGAAACACAAGCCGTGTGCGGACGGGCGTTATCTTGTTGGAGAATGGCTCCGGGTCGCCCCGCCAGGAAAGGCAGCACATGGGGCAGCAGTATCTCCTGTACGTAGCGCTGGGCTGTCAACGTCCCTCGGATACGCGATGGCTACCCAGACCATCACGCCTGCAGTTCGGGACGTGTGCCGCTGTACAGTGAGGTTGGGATTGAAGCGCTCACCTGCGGTCCTCCACACTCTGACACTGTGGTCGTCCGTTCCCATACAGAAGCGGGATTCGTCGCTGAACACTATACGTCGCCAGTCCGTAGCATTTTCCGTTGCTGACACCATTGCAATCGACGCCGACGATGGTCAGATGATAATGGCAGAAAACGTAAGGGCAGTCGAGAGTGCAGATTCGCCCCAGCCAGGCGTCTGGAAATGGTTCTGGCGGACACAAGAGTCTCTTGTACAGCCACCACGTCTCTGGATATTGGGCACGGACGTCGTTGCATCTGTGCTTGCCGCTCTCACGCTCCAATGGTTCTCTCTCCTGGTGGTGTGTCTGTGTTGTCCGGAGCCAGTCCGCCGTGTCCGAGTGCCTTCCCGTGTCCATTGCTCCCAACACGATCGCACCGTACTGTCCGACTAGCCCAAATGGCGGCTGATTCGGCGCGCCGGCCACCCTGTCTCGTTCAAACTCAGTCAGTTGCCCGTACGCATATCTACAGCGGCTCCTCGGCATGTCTATTGCTCAGGGATCTCACCTGACACTTACCGTGTGCATTTCGGCACGCATGTGGAGTCCCCTGCGCGGCGCCTTATAAGCCCCCTCCCCCCCTCCCCCCCCTCCCCAAGGACTTCGATTGCAGTGCCGGTCTTGGGCACGCGGAATCGCCCGAAACTTTAATTATCTGCATGTCTGTCCTCCCAGTAGCTATTCGCAGAGTTTCGCGTTAATCGCACGGTTTTTTCTTGGTGAGCGGATTTTTATGAGAATGAGTGTATAAAATTATTTCTTTGATAAATTTAGTGTTCGTACTTCTGAGAAATGGAGAGAATTCTGAGCGAATTTCTAAGAGAGCAGTAGAAACACACCATTTTTTACGCTTTCCAACCGTAGGTTGAAGAAGCGTATATGCTCCAGCTTCGTTCGTCTGTTTGTCCGTCCGCACAACTCGCGTAGAAATGGTTCGATTTCGGTGAAATTTTAGTATGTGGTAGGGGACCACTGGGGACGAACCCTATTGAAAATGGACGAAACGGGGTCAAAGGTCAGGACATAGGCGCGGGATCCATTCCATTGCCCTTATGCGTCATAACGTAGGTAAAAATGCTTCGATTTGGATGAAATTTTAGTATGTGGTAGGAGACCACCTGGGGACGAACCCTATTGAAAATCGGCGAAATGGGGTCAAAGTTCAGGATATAGGAGCGGGATCCATTACATTGCCTTTATGTGTCATAACTTACCTAAAAATGCTTCTATTGCAACAAAACTTTAGTATGTTGTTCCGGAGGTATACTGAATTGGTTCTGTTGAATATCATCGAAATGGGGTCAAAGGTCAGGGCACAGGAGCTAGATTTATTCCACAGTCATTATCCTCATAACTTGAGTAATGATTTCTGGTATGTTGGAAAACGTATCGTAATCAATGCATTGCATGATTTTACTGACTTGTTATAATTATAGTTTAAAAGATGATATATATATATATATATATATATTCGTCGTTAGATTCAAAATAAAATTCATAAACGGCTTTATGACAGAGAAAAACAGGAAAGGGGGAAAAGAAAGAAAGAAAAAACTAGGTAAGTACGCTAAAATTCCGAAGCCACCGTAACTTGCCATAGAGATTCGTATCTATGGTTCCCATACTACATACGTTGAATAAATACTACGTACAGTACGCACCTGAAAATTTTTCAAATTTTCTTGACTAGGGATAACATTATCAGCGTCTGGTAAAATCCGCATAAACGGTTTGGTTTTTTTGCCAAAATTTCAAAATGTCTGCCCCCCCCCCCAATCATGCTAGCCCCCGTAATAGCGCACCTAGTTCTGAACGGTTGGCGTCGCCACTGTCCTGTATCGTATTCCCAAACCAGTGCAGAAACTTCCCCAGATCTGTTGAAATATTCCTAGATTATTTTTATGGATTCAAAGGGCTTTTTTACGTATAGTTAATTTATTGGTTTTTATTACTTTTAGTGATTTTTTTGTTGATGTTGTTCAACTACATAAATATTGTTGAAGCTACAGAACTAAAAGATATCAATATAAGGGCCGTAAAACAAGTAAATACATGGACTAATAAGATAAGCTATACATGACATTTCCATAAGGTACAGTCAAACTTTTTGTTTTTTTATTGGAAGTTTTTTTTTTTAATTATTTATTGGACTTGATTGACAAACATGCAATAACACATATATTGGACTTGGTTGACAGATAAATACAGTACAGACAATTTTTTTTTTTTTTGTTTCAACGCCAGCAATGTACATACAAGAACAAGGAACTCAGCAAATAACCCCCAAAAGACAAACAACCATGCCTTACCTGGGATTCAAACCCAGACCCTTCCGTTGGGCGAATGATCAGAAGCTATCGCTTAGATCACTGCGCCACCCGGACGGCACAGTCAAACTTTATGAACGTGTTCTGTTGCGCATAGTGACTGAATAAAGTTCCTGTGAACATCAGGTAGCTGTCCCGGTTGCAGAGTAGCCGAAGGTGCTTGCCTCTGACCATTCGTCCGAGATGGACCCAGGTTCAAGTCCCAGATGGGATGTTTCTCCTCTGTCCTTTTCCTGGAACCAGTGGCCCTATATTTGGACTGGCGACTGACGATA
This sequence comes from Macrothele yani, assembly GCA_039090855.1. Lineage (NCBI taxonomy): Eukaryota > Metazoa > Arthropoda > Arachnida > Araneae > Macrothelidae > Macrothele > Macrothele yani. The sequence continues at coordinate 9,609,045 of CM077022.1, read as the reverse complement.
GCCCTTTGAGTTGCTCGCGGTAGTCGTCCAGCCCCCCTCCCCCCAAAAAATCCATTGGGACGGAAACTCATTCCCTTTGAGCTGTAGCACAGTTTGGGTGAGCAAGTAAGGAAGCTAATGAAATTATTTAGTTTTTGTTGTTTTTTTCCTCAGTGTACTGACCGATGAGAACAATTACGTTGGTCTACATCAGAGCAAATGTTCAAAGGGGCCTCTCTAGGTAGCAATATACGTTTCACAACGTCTTCTCATTCAGTGTTGAACATGTTCCCAAAATCTCGGGGTGTTTTGAATTCTTTGACAACCACCCCAGATCCATTCGAGAAGAATTTGCGCATTACGAACGGGGTTAGCATAAACATCACCCTTAAGGTGTCACCACAAGAAGAAATCCAGTGGATTTAAACCTGGAGAACGTGCAGGCCATTCAGTTGGTCCACCTCCACCAATCCAAAGGGTACGATTGAGATGTGCTGCAGCAGTGAGATTAAAATATGCTGGAGCAGCATTATGTATGAATCACATGCAAATGTGTGCTGCTAATACACTGCTGGCCACCCAAAATGCAACACCAAGAAGGAAGCATCCGATTGGCCTGAAATTCGCAGCATGCGTCCCCGCGAGAGGACATGCAAACAATTAGCATTGCAGGGCATATGCAAATCATGTGCGCCCGGCACGCCACCGAGAAGCACTATAAGAAGGGTGCACAGAAGGCGGGGTGTAAGTAGTGGAAGTGTGTTGTGCTGCCGGACCTGTGGGTGGGAAGCTTCCTGATGCCTCGTCGCAGAATACGGCAGTCATTCCAGCACGTTTCGGAGTTCGACAGAGGACGAATAGCGGCTAATCGCGACAGCGGTTTATCGTACCGAGACATCGGCGCCCGTGTGGGACGACATCCAGCCACAGTCAGGCGAGTATGGATTCGGTGGGTGCAGGAGGGACGGAAGGACCGACGTGAGCGATTGCCGCGGACGCGGCACACCACCGAACGAGAGGACCGGCATGTTATGCGGCAGGCATTGACGGCTCGCACAGCCACATCACGAACGTTAGCGCAGGAATTAGGGTGTGTTGCGCAACAACCTGTGTCAGCACGTAACATTCGACGTCGTCTGCAGGAGCTGGGAGTTACACCACCGGCGAGTGCGGCGGCAGTGGGCCGTTGAACGCCGCACCTGGACTACGGAATGGCACGACATTGTCTTCTCCGACGAATCCCGCTTCTGCCTGCAACACCAGGAGAGTCGGATCCGCGTGTGGCGGCACCGGGGCGAGAGACTGTATGACGCCTGCATTATGCATCGCCATACCGGTCCGTCGCCTGGCGTTATGGTTTGGGGCGCAATTGGAAATGACACCCGCTCCCTTTTAGTACGCATCGCCGGTACACTCAACAGCCACCGCACCATCTCCGACGTTTTGGAGCCTGTAGTCACTCCTTACCTGCAGGACCTGCCAGCGGCCACGTTTCAACAGGATGATGCGCCCCCGCACGTGGAACGCATCGTGCAACAATTCTTCACGGCCCACCAGGTGCCACTGCTGCCGTGGCCCGCCTGTTCTCCCAATATGTCGCTCATCAAACACGTCTGGTCGCTGATTGGCTTCCGAGTGGCCCGGCAAGCTCCACCCGCGGCTACGCCTGATGAACTGTGGCAACGTGTGGAAGCAGCCTCGACCGACATACCCCAAACCCACATCCAAAGCCTCTGTCGTTCGATGCCGCGGCGTGTAGTGACTGTTATTGCCAGCCATGGGGGCCATACGAACTATTGGTGGCCGCCCCGGTGGCGCAGTGGTCTAAGGCGCTGGCCTCTGATCATTCGTCCGTAAGGGGTCCGGGTTCGAATCCCGGTCAGGCATGGATGTTGTGTTTGTCTTACGACACTGGCTCTCTCCCTTCCCTGGAACCAGTGACCCTAAATTAGGGACGGGAGACTGCTTATAGCCCATTGAGCTGCTCACGGTGGTCGTTAAACCTCCAATCAAAAAAAAAAAAAAAAAGGAACTATTGATGTCTGCGTGTTCCGCAAGTTGCACGGGCCTGCAAGCTCAATCGTCTCATCTTTGCATCTGTTGTTATGTGTCCAGTAAATTTGGCTTTGCTATCTCGTGTCCTTCTTGGTGTTGCATTTTGGGTGGCCAGCAGTGTAGAACGTCTTCCAGAAATACAGGTAGCTCCGTCCCAAGAAGTGCGTGTATTGCTCTTCATTGAGTGGTGGTGGTGGCGGCAGGAAAACGAAAAGATAAGAAAGTCATCAAAGATTCCTATTAAAACATTCACATAAAACCGTCTCTAAATAGAAAGCCTCAGACCCGTTGTGTGTGGGGGAGGGGGCTGGTGACATAGCGCGCAGGAGGCCAACTCCTCGTTCGTTCACTCAGTGTGGCCATTTTGACTGTGACTGCTAGTCAGGGATAGATTGGGACAGCGAGACATTTCCCGTTAGACCACTCAAGAAGTGGCCCACTTAATCGCATTCTTTTTATCTGGGTTTTTTCATAATGAAAGAATAGTTATTTTGGCACTTATGAATAATAATCCTTAAATTCACAGAATAAGCCGTCTGATGCACGATTTTTCAGATAAAACCACTTTTTAATATTTAAAAATGATGTTAAAAACCCACTAAAGACATTAAAAAGGGACGAGATCTTTCGGTGACCGCGTCGGTCTTTTCATCATCAGGTCATACACACAGCAATAGAAATGAAAAGTTGGATGACTTAAATACAGAATGAAGATGTCATATTACAAAGAATTAGATTTACATAAAGTGGATACACCAATTAAATTTCTGAACAACTTTTTAAAAGAAATATCCAAGGTGAACAGGTGTGTCGTCATTGCAACATTTAGGTCCATACTTGTAAATCCATAAGCTTTCAGAAAATAGAATATCAAAGCGTGTTGTTGGAGCCGAAAGGACAGTAGAAAGGTTCTGTGGCTCGTGGAAACCTTTCGAGTATAATCTGGACAAAGCCGTAGCAGAAGAATTTGTCTTTAAATTCTGCATTTGTAATTTTTTTTTATTTGTTCTAATTTTAAATTTTGCTATGGCTTTGTCCAGATTATACTCGGAAGGTTTCCACGAGCCACTATGGAACCTTACTACTATCCTTTCGGATCCAACAACACGCTTTGCTATTCTATTCTCTGAAAGCTTATGGATTCACAAGTATGGACCTAAATGTTGCAATGACGACACACCTGTTCACATACCTTTCCCTTGGAAATTCCTTTTTAAACAGGAACCATAACTTCAAGTTGTTCAGAACTTTAATTGGTATATCCACTTTATGGGATGTAAGGTCAGGTGATGCGTAACATCACAGCCTCTCCTTGACAAATGTCAACCCCGCCTTCTCGTGGTGCATCCTGACGACCGCCAATAGCGGTATAACTATACCATCGGGATTAGAGGAAATGCTATCCCACACTCACCAACCCGCTTGGCCAGCGTGGTGAGTTATGGCCAAACCCCTCCGAAATGACTATACAACTTAAATTTTGGCACTCAGTCTCCGGCAGCTGGAATGTACCTGGCCAAGGCAGCGGCCAGTGCGACATGAAGTCAGAGGGAGCTAAGAATCCCCGGAGGACCGGACTAGGCTGCCATCTGATGCTGACCTTGGCTACGTATAATGGACGCTCCCTATCTTCTGATTCAAGGCTTCTTGAATTGGAAGAGGAACTACAAAGGATCAAGTGGGACATCGTCGGGCTAAGTGAGGTAAGGAGAAAAGAAGAAGATCTCATTGAACTGAAAAGTGGACATCTCTTCTACTATCATGGGACAGAAACTGGCAGAACTAGTGGTGTTGGATTTATAATAAACAAGAAACTGAAGGATAAAGTTGTAGAAATTGAAAGTTCCTCTGACAGAGCTGCACGATTTGTTATCCAACTCTCGGGAACATACAAGGCTCAGATTATTCAAAATTATGCACCACCCACAAGTCATCCTGAAGAAGAAATTGAAGAATGTTATGAGGAAATTCGTCATCTAAATAATAAAGGTAAGCAGCACTTGAAGATAATTATGGGAGATTTCAATGCAAAAATAGGGCAACGGCAACAGAATGAAACTTCAGTAGGTAAATTCGGTCACGGCAACAGAAACCAGCGTGGAAATACTCTCGTTGAGTTTGCAGAGGCAGAAGGGTTTTTCACCATGAACTCCTTTTTCAAGAAAAGGCCACACAGGAAATGGACATGGAGACATCCAAATGGGACGACAAGTGAAACTGATTTTATTATGTGTAACAAAAAATTCGTCATAGAAGACTGCAGTGTGCTAAACAAGTTCAACACAGGTAGTGACCATAGATTGGTGAGATTCAAGATGCACCTCAACACTAAACTCGAACGTGGCAAGCTCATAAGACAAACAAAATGTATTGACATAACCAACCTTAAAAAACACCATAATACCTTCAAGTTAGAACTGAAGAACAGACTCTCTGCTTTAGAAGGCCTAACATCGGAAGAAGTGGATATTTCTGAAGTTAACAGAAAAGTAACCAAAGCTCTTATGGAAACAGCAACAAAATTAGCTGGGTCTAAGAACAAGTTGAATGTGAACAAATTATCAGGAAAAACCAAAATGTTGATGCAAAAAAGAAGAGAGATGAGGACAACTAAAGAAGATGTGACTTCCAAAGTGGAATATATAGAGCTATGCAAGACAGTACGAAAAAGTATCACTGAAGACGTAAGGAAATTCAACTGTGAACTAGTGAGGAAAGCAATTGAAAACAACCAAAGCCTAAAGATAGCAAAGGGACATCTCAGTAAGGGAAGAAAAGAAGATGGTTCTGTAACAAGAAATAGAGGCGAAATTTTGACAAGAGTGAAAGATTTCTACACCAAATTATATGAAAGGGATGATACATGTACTCCAGACATCATGAAAGGTACCAGTAACAGAGCTCTTCCAGTCCTCTCAGCAGAAGTTGCACATGCAATCAAGAACATGAAGCCGGGAAAAGCTCCAGGAGAAGATGGAATTACTGTAGACATCATACAAGAAGCAAGTGGAGAAATCAAAACAGTACTTGCCCAAATTTTCACTCGATGCCTTAATGAAGAAAAGATTCTTGAGGATTGCAACAACGCTACAATGATCCTGCTACATAAAAAAGGTGACATTGAGGATCTCAGGAACTACAGACCTATCAGCCTCCTATCAGTGGTTTATAAAATCTTCACCAAAGTTCTTTCACACCGCTTGAAGGTAACACTGGACATGGCTCAACCGAGAGAACAAGCTGGATTCAGGAGTGGCTACAGCACAATAGATCATATCCACGTACTGAGAGAACTAATTGAAAGAGCGAGGGAATATGAACTTACATTGTGCATGGCTTTTATCGATTATGAAAAAGCCTTTGATTCGGTGAAACCATCAGCAGTTACAATGGCTCTGAAATCCTGCGGTATTGAAGATGCATACATTAATATGATTAATAACATCTATGAAAATGCAAGTGCAAAGATTCGGCTGTTTGAAAATACAACACGCATAAAAATTGGAAAAGGAGCTCCATATCTCCGAAGCTCTTTAATGCCATATCTCCGAAGCTCTTTAATGCCACATTGGAAAATGTCTTTCAATCACTGAACTGGGAAAACAAAGGGATAAAGATTAATGGAGATTATCTAACTCACCTTCGTTTTGATGATGACGTAGTCATTTTTGCAACTACCCCATCAGAGCTGCAGAATATGATCCAGGAACTTGCTGACAAGAGTAAAGAAGTGGGATTAAAAATGAACTTTTAGAAGACAAAAGTGATGTACAATGCTTTTACAAGAAATGAAGATTTATCGATTGATGGAGAAAAGCTGGAGATAACAGATGCGTACGTTTATCTTGGACAGCAGATATCATGTGAGGGTCACATTGATGAAGAAATTAATCAGCGTATAAAACTAGCCTGGAGAGCTTTTGGAAGAAACAGCATAATTTTCAAGAGCAATATGCCATTATGTCTTAAAAGAAAAGTGTTTGATCAATGCATCCTTCCAGTGCTTACGCATGGTGCAGAGACGTGGACCTTAACTAAAAGAGACATACAAAGGCTGCAGACAACTCAAAGAAGCATGAAAATGTGCATGCTTGGTGTAACCAGGAGAGATAAGAAGATTAACTCGTGGATCAGAAAAATGACAAGAGTGGAAGACATTATGCTCAGAGTTAAATCCCTGAAATGGCAATGGGCTGGACATACTGCCAGAAGGACAGACCATCGATGGACAGCCGAAATTTTAGATTGGATCCCAAGGGACAGGAAAAGACCCAGAAGAAGACCACATAGGAGATGGGTGGATGAAATTCGAAAGTATGCGGGAGTGACATGGAGGAGACTGGCACAAGACGGACCGTTGTGGAGGAAACTTGGGGAGACCTTCGTCCAGCAGTGGATTGATAATGATTGACAATGATGATGATCCACTTTATGTAAATCTGGTTCTTTGACATGCCTAGTGTACTTGTAGTATGACATCATTCTGTATTTAAGTCACCTAACTTTTCATTTCTATTGCTCAGTGTGTATGACCTGATGAAGGGAGCGACGCGGTCACCGAAAGATCTTGTCCCTTTTTAATGTTTTTAACATCATCTCTATACACTGAGTGGTCACTTTATTATGACCACCTGACAGTTTTAAGCAAATGAGCTATGGCTGCACGCTGTTGCCGCCAGAGGGCGAGGCTAGTATAAAAAGGGAAAGCTTAGTGCTTGCGACAGTAGTAGAAGTGATTTTTGGGTGACGAGATGGGTAAAAAGTGCGATTTGACGGACTTTCAACGTGGGATGATTGTAGGAGCTCGGAGCCATGGAGCGAGTATCACCGAAAACGCCGCATTCGTGAAATGTTCCAGAGCTGCTGTTGTTAAAGTGTTTAAAGATTGGACTGTCAGCCAAAAAACTGGGTCTCTACGTGTAACGTGTGGTTGTCATCGACTAGTGACTGCTCGGGCGGAACGGAGTGTGTCCAGACTGGTAACAGACAACAGAAATACAACAGTGCAGCGAATTACAGACCATCTTAATCAAGGATCCCCTCAAATGACCTCTGCGCGCACTGTTCGCCGTACACTGCATCGGATGGCATATGGCAGCCAAAGGCCTGTTCGAACACCTTTGCTGTCTGCAGTTAACAAGAGGAAACGTCTCCAGTTCGCACAGGAGCACAAGGATTGGACAGTCGATAATTGGAAACAAATTATGTGGTTGGATGAATCACGTTTTCAGTTGCACCATGCCGATGGCCGAGTGAGAATTTGGCGGAAACAGCATGTGACGTGCCTGTCCCGCAGGACGCACATGAGGTAAAGGCAGATAGCAGCGAGAACATACGTCTGCGTAGTTCAGTTGGTAGAGCGACTTATTCCGGAATAAAGGGACTCTGGTTCGATGCCCGACGTGGACAAAAATGAAGGAGAAATTTACTTCGTTATATTGGCGCCCGAACTTCCCGGATGACCCGGCCGTTAAAGTTTTCTTTCCACACTGCGAGACAGGAAAAATAAGAGAATCCCTTCTGCAGCGCTTCGAAAAATAAATGTGTGTGATGTTACGTTCCACACACCAAATTGACTGGGATTTCTCCGATGTACGTTCTTCAGCGGATGACTGCCTACAGCGATACATGGTCCTGGCTGACCCGTGGACTATGCCCCCGGCCCTCTTTCGGCGGGGGGGGGGTGACGTGCCTTCCCCGCAGTACGCACACGAGATAAAGGCAGATAGCAGCGAGAAGATACGTCTGCGTAGCTCAGTTGGTAGAGCGACTTATTCCGGAATAAAGGGACTCGGGTTCGATGCCCGGCGTGGACAGAAATGACGGGGAAATTTACTTCGTTATACACCCCTAAGCACAGTAATTTCTCCAGGATTTCGAACACGAGGAAGGATGCATTTTTCGCGGTGTGTTTATGTGGTGGTTGGGGGGAGGAAGTCAGGGAGAGTGTCTGCAAAAGTAATGGTGGTACCTAGAGCCCTGTAGTTTTAACTTTTTAAGTAATAGATTTAACAATAAGTGTAATTGCTTAGTCAGGGAGAGTGTCTGCAAAAGTAATGGTGGTACCTAGAGCCCTGTAGTTTTAACTTTTTAAGTAATAGATTTAACAATAAGTGTAATTGCTTAGTCAGGGAGAGTGTCTGCAAAAGTAATGGTGGTACCTAGAGCCCTGTAGTTTTAACTTTTTAAGTAATAGATTTAACAATAAGTGTAATTGCTTAGTCAGGGAGAGTGTCTGCAAAAGTAATGGTGGTACCTAGAGCCCTGTAGTTTTAACTTTTTAAGTAATAGATTTAACAATAAGTGTAATTGCTTAGTCAGGGAGAGTGTCTGCAAAAGTAATGGTGGTACCTAGAGCCCTGTAGTTTTAACTTTTTAAGTAATAGATTTAACAATAAGTGTAATTGCTTAGTCAGGGAGAGTGTCTGCAATAGTAATGGTGGTACCTAGAGCCCTGTAGTTTTAACTTTTTAAGTAATAGATTTAACAATAAGTGTAATTGCTTAGTCAGGGAGAGTGTCTGCAAAAGTAATGGTGGTACCTAGAGCCCTGTAGTTTTAACTTTTTAAGTAATAGATTTAACAATAAGTGTAATTGCTTAGTCAGGGAGAGTGTCTGCAATAGTAATGGTGGTACCTAGAGCCCTGTAGTTTTAACTTTTTAAGTAATAGATTTAACAATAAGTGTAATTGCTTTGTCCAAAACTAAGATAAATCACTTGAAGAAATCACCCTCTTACACATGGCAGATCTGCGGCGACTGTGAATAAATGTTGACGCCTGTCGTGCTCGTAATCCTATGTAACTGACTGTTTTCCCACATCCTCCACGGGGAATCCCACTGTGGCCTCACGCTTTTCCTCAGCAGCGCAGAGAGAGGGCGATTGGAGAGCGATCGTATTATTTACAACCCATTGCAGAGCAATCGTATTACAACCCGAAGTCAAAGAGCCGAACACTTTCAATCTGTAGGACATTCAGTGTTTTAAAAGTGAAACTAAGCATTTATTTAGGCAAAGCTAAATATATCTTAAAGCAAAATATGAATCTTTGGGTTAATTATTGCGCGTGTTCGAATTTTTTCATAAAACTATAACTGGCAGCTGCAATACGCCCCTTCGTTACCTGCGTCCCCCCCCACCCGCAGCTGCAGGGTGGTAGTTACGCCATTTATTCAGATGCGTAACTAGGGCGGTCGCAACAGAAGAAAGGGCGCAAAAATCACAGCTTATAATCTGATTAAAACTGGAGTTTAAATTTTTGCACTAGTTTCTGGTACAATTTTCTTCACGCCATACTTTGTCATTTATCTACGTATTTCTTCCTCGAAAGTTTGAGGGGATGTTAGGTGCTCGCATTCAGAAAGAAGGTGCGGTCGTACGTACGTTGCACGATAACGATGTTACGCACATTATTGAAGATTCTCTGAGGGCTGTTCCATCATTACTGCGATTACGAGCTACAACTGCCAGTCCATTTAAAATGGACTGAATGCCAAACCTCTGAAGCAGCTGGGAAACGCTGTACACACAAACTTTATTGTTCCTTCTACATAGAGATAACAGAAAACATTGGGGTGTGCCGTTAATTTAGTTTTGTCGAGCTGTGTATCTTTGTGTGTGTGTATATACAGGGCGATTCATAAAGAAGTATACAGTTTCAACGCACTGTAAAACAAGAACAATGTAAGATATTTTATGTTACCTGTAACAGAAGTGTAGGGGAATGTTTCAAGTTTGTTTAGAGACAGTCACGAATGTTCTATGTGTGCACCCTTAGTCACACATCGAGCTGGTAATCCAATTCCGCCCAAACGCGAGGTAAGATATATGTAGCAAGTGCAGCGATAGTGGCTGCGATATGCTGACTTAACACCTTGTGACTTTTTCCTGTGGGGGTACGTAGAGGACACGGTATTCGCCCCTCCCCTTCGTGTTTATCTAGCGGAGCTGAAACAGCGTATCACAGCCACTATCGCTACACTTGATTCAGATATCTTACCTCGCGTTTGGGCGGAAATGGATTACCAGCTCGATGTGTGTCGTGTGACTAAGGGTGCACACACAGAACATCTGCGACTGTCTCTAAAAAAACTTGAAACATTCTCCTATACAATTCTGTTACAGGTAACATAAAATATCTTACATTGTTCGTGTTTCATAGTGCGTTGAAACTGTGTACTTACTTCTTTATGAATCACTCTGTATATATATGCGGAGAATCCAGAAGTTCGGGGACAGCGCCTACCCGTGACAACTCAAGCATGTAGTTAAAGTTACGGCCTCTGAAATACACTGGCGGAAAGTGAAAAAGAACACCAAGAAGAAATTGGCGGACGATCATGAAATTTACATACGTTAATGAGGTCGAGTTTACGTGGGTGTGATGTTAATTTCTGGACCAACCGGTGAGCGCTTACGCCACAGCACGGCATGATATGCAAATTATCGTCGGTGGTATTTAAGGAGTACGGCGAAGTGAATGTAATCAGTCGTCGGCGTACGGACACGTGCGAAGACCCTGAAGAAGCTGCAATGCCTGGACATGGAAGACGTGTACGATTTCAACATTTATCGGACTTTGAGCGAGGTCGTCTAGTCGGACTCCGCGAGGCCGGGTGGTCGTATCGTCGTATTGCGGAGCGAATTGGACGGAAAGTATCGGTGGTGGTACGGTGGTGGCGTAGATGGTCCGAGGAACGAAAAGACGTGGAACCGGGAGTCACAGACGGACTGATCAGCGGACCGATCGACGCAAAAGAAGAGCGGCGTTGTCAAGCAGAACATCCACTGCGACGCAAATCCGAGCTGACTGTGACTGTGCGAACAATCTGCAACCGTCTACTGGATGCAGGACTACGTGCACGTGTGCCTCTGGCATGTGTACCTCTGAATCCAGCCCACCGTCAGGTACGGCTGCAGTGGTGTCGCCAGCTTCTGCACTGGAGAACGCAATGGCGATCTGTCGTGTTCAGCGATGAAAGCAGATTCTGCTTGGCAGCCTCCAATGGCCGTATGCGTGTTCGCAGACGCACAGGGGAGCGACTCCACCCTTCTTGCATCCGCCAGCGATGCACAGGGCCTACACCTGGTCTCCTGGTGTGGGGAGCGATCAGCTATCACTCCTGTACACAACTAGCGTTTGTACCGGGTACGTTAAACAGCACTTCCTACATCAACAACATCATTCAGTCCGTTGTTGTGCCATTTGTAAGGTCGGTCCATCGTGGTGTTTTCCAGCAAGATAACGCACGCCCACACACGGCACGTGCAACGCAACATGCACTTCAGGGTGTGAGACAACTTCCATGGCCTGCACGTTCACCGGATTTGTCCCCCATTGAGCACGTGTGGGATTTTATGGGACAACGACTTATCCGGTCTCCACGGCCAGCCACGACCATCCCCGATTTACGCGTCCAGGTTGCGGATACTTGGAACTCAATACCCCAAACTTACATCCAACATCTGTACGACAGACTCCATGCCAGAATTGCACAGTGTGACGCAGTTCATGGCGGTTCAACCTGGTACTAACCATGTTACACGGAAATGTTATTTTTCAGTTTACCAGCAAATACAGCTGTATTTTGCCATAATGTTTTGATCACGTTATCCTCCGTATTCCGTTATTATGCTGTATAAATTTCGTTGGTATCAGACGTCTCCTTCTTGGTGTTCTTTTTTCATTTTCCGCCAGTGTACATCCCGCCATCCCTGCCCTCCGTAGTCAGAATGGTTTGACCCATGGAAAGTGATTGGAATGCGCGTGCAGACGTTTGCTGATGTGGTTAATCGTCTGTCTCCTGCGATGTGAGAAACGTGGCTTTTGAAAGAACAACGTTGTAACATTAAATTTTGTCAGCGTTTGGGTAAAACAGCTGCAGAGACCTTAGAAATGCTTTCGAAGGTGTGCGATCACTCAACGATGGCGAGATCGAAGGTGTACGAATGGTATCGGCGTTTGAAAGAGGGCCGAGAATCCATCGCAGATAATGAGCGCTGTGGTCGGAGTGTGACTTCATGGAGTGAAGAAAATATTACGATGGTGGCGCAGTGCGTTCTTCATGATCGTCGCCGAATCATTGAGGAAATCGCTAACGCAACTAACTTATCGGAGACCACATGCCAGCGCGTTTTGACGGAGGATCTTAACATGCACTGCGTGTCAGCACATTCATTGTCCCTCGCCTTTTGACCTCCGAACAAAAGGATGAACGTAAGCGGATATCGGGGGAATTAAATCGGCAAAGCCGATAGCGATCTTACGTTTTTGGATAACATCATCACAGGTGATGAAACGTGGTACGACTTGTTTGATATTTAGCCAAAGCGTGGTTCTTGAACATGGAAATCACCGTCTTCACCGCGATTAAAGAAATTCAGGCAGGATAGCAGCAAAGGGAAAATCATGCTGGAGGTGTGTTTTTTTTATTCTGACGGCATTGTTTATTCCGAATTTATTCCAGAGGGCACAACAGTTAACAAGAAACGTTATATGGATATTTTACGTCTCTTATGTGAGTCAATCCGTCATAAACGGCCGGAGATGTGGCGAAGTGGACAATGGTACCTTCTCCATGACAACGCGCCTTCACATTAGTCCCTACTGGTCACGGAGTTTCTAACCAGAAATCGTACTAATGTGCTTCCACATCCCGCTTGTTCCCACAACTTAGCCCCCCTGCGATTTTTTCCCCTTTCCACTGATGAAACAAAATTTGCAGGGACGTCGTTTTGTGTCAACAAATGAGGTAAAAACACCATCGCAGGAGGCATTAAGAGGGGTTGCAAAACATGGCTTTCAGCAATGCTTCCAGAAAACTTTACGAGCGCTGGCAAAAGTGCATCGTCGCCCAAGGGGATTATTTTGAAGGTAATTGTGTATCGGTGTTTTAAAGTATTCAAGTTAAGGAACTTACACGCCAAATCCCCGAACTTTTTTTTTTTTTTTGATTGGAGGTTTAACGACCACCGTGAGCAAATCAATGAGCTATAAGCAGTCGCCCGTCCCTAATTTATGGTCACTGGTTCCAGGGAAGGGAGAGAGCCAGTGCCGTAAGACAAACACAACATCCATGCCTCACCGGGATTCGAACCCGGACCCCCCCCCCTTTTTTTTTTTTTTTTTGATTGGAGGTTTAACGACCACCGTGAGCAAATCAATGAGCTATAAGCAGTCGCCCGTCCCTAATTTATGGTCACTGGTTCCAGGGAAGGGAGAGAGCCAGTGCCGTAAGACAAACACAACATCCATACCTCACCGGGCCGCCCCGGTGGCGCAGTGGTCTAAGGCGTTGGCCTATGATCATTCGTCGGAAGGGGTCCGGGTTCGAATCCCGGTGAGGCATGGATGTTGTGTTTGTCTTACGGCACTGGCTCTCTCCCTTCCCTGGAACCAGTGACTCTAAATTAGGGACGGGCGACTGCTTATAGCCCATTGAGTTGCTCACGGTGGTCGTTAAATCTCAAAAAAAAAAAAAAAAAAAAAATACCTCACCGGGATTCGAACCCGGACCCCTTACGGACGAACGATCAGAGGCCAGCGCCTTAGACCACTGCGCCACCGGGGCGGCCCCGAACTTTTGGATCCTACCTCGTATACATAAAAGAAAGTCAGATGGGGGCGCAATATTTTTTGGTTTGCCCTGGGCGCAGAAACGCCTAGTTACGCCTCTACTGGTAATTTTACCTACGGCCATAAATCATAACGCATTAAGTCTGAGAGTAACGTAAAAGAAAATTTTGCGATATTTGTACTTACTGTAACCTACATATGACGCATAACTCATTTTTAAAGACACACCTAGTTTCCGGACAAAAACAAATGTCCAAAGTGTGTCCCTAAACGAGCGATTTTACTCTATTGCATTTCCTGCAATATCTCAGCATCTAAAAGTCCGATTTAAAAAATTCTATTTGGGTCGGATTAAGCTCGCGATGAAGAATGTTTTATACATACTTCCAATTTGTTCGTACCGAGCAGTTTTGGGAGGGGTTAATGACTGCCGTGAGCAACTCAACGGGCTATACGCAGTCGTCCGTCCCTGAGGGCCACTGGTTGCAGGGAAGGGAAAGGGCCAGTGACATAAGACAAGCACAAGATCCATGCCTCCCAGGATTTGAACCCGGGGCCACCTCGGACAAATGGTCAGAAACCAGCGCTTATTAGACCATTGCACCACCTACCGGGGCGAAAGCAGTTTTGGCCGCCCCGGTGGCGCAGTGGTCTAAGGCGATGGCCTCTGATTATTCGCCCGAAAGGGGTCCGGGTTCGAATCCCGGTGAGGCAAGGATATTGTGTTTGTCTTACGGCACTGGCTCTCTGCCTTCTCTGTAACCCTAAATTACGGACGGGCGACTGCTTATAACCCATTGAGTTGCTCACGGTGGTCGTTAAACCTCCAATCAAAAAAAAAAAAGCAAATTTGATATTAGGGTGTGTGCAATATCAGCGCTCTTTTTGAACAGAAATGAAAAATATCTTTTTCGGCCAGATATTGTTCACGACGGGAAACGTTTTTGCGCACATTTCCTGCTCGTAATAATGCACAGGTTTTCTTCTATATGGGGTAGATATACATTCTATTTTTCTCGATATCTATGCTTCTAAAAAAAAAAAAAAAAAAAGCAAATTTGATATTAGGGTGTGTGCAATATCAGCGCTCATTTTGAACAGAAATGAAAAATATCTTTTTCGGCCAGATATTGTTCACGACGGGAAACGTTTTTGCGCACATTTCCTGCTCGTAATAATGCACAGGTTTTCTTCTATATGGGGTAGATATACATTCTATTTTTCTCGATATCTATGCTTCTAAAAAAAAAAAAAAAAAGCAAATTTGATATTAGGGTGTGTGCAATATCAGCGCTCTTTTTGAACAGAAATGAAAAATATCTTTTTCGGCCAGATATTGTTCACGATGGGAAACGTTTTTGCGCACATTTCCTGCTCGTAATAATGCACAGGTTTTCTTCTATATGGGGTAGATATACATTCTATTTTTCTCGATATCTATGCTTCTAAAAAAAAAAAAAAAAAAGCAAATTTGATATTAGGGTGTGTGCAATATCAGCGCTCTTTTTGAACAGAAATGAAAAATATCTTTTTCGGCCAGATATTGTTCACGACGGGAAACGTTTTTGCGCACATTTCCTGCTCGTAATAATGCACAGGTTTTCTTCTATATGGGGTAGATATACATTCTATTTTTCTCGATATCTATGCTTCTAAAAAAAAAAAAAAGCAAATTTGATATTAGGGTGTGTGCAATATCAGCGCTCTTTTTGAACAGAAATGAAAAATATCTTTTTCGGCCAGATATTGTTCACGACGGGAAACGTTTTTGCGCACATTTCCTGCTCGTAATAATGCACAGGTTTTCTTCTATATGGGGTAGATATACATTCTATTTTTCTCGATATCTATGCTTCTAAAAAAAAAAAAAAAAAAAGCAAATTTGATATTAGGGTGTGTGCAATATCAGCGCTCTTTTTGAACAGAAATGAAAAATATCTTTTTCGGCCAGATATTGTTCACGATGGGAAACGTTTTTGCGCACATTTCCTGCTCGTAATAATGCACAGGTTTTCTTCTATATGGGGTAGATATACATTCTATTTTTCTCGATATCTATGCTTCTAAAAAAAAAAAAAAAAAAAAAAAAAGCAAATTTGATATTAGGGTGTGTGCAATATCAGCGCTCTTTTTGAACAGAAATGAAAAATATCTTTTTCGGCCAGATATTGTTCACGACGGGAAACGTTTTTGCGCACATTTCCTGCTCGTAATAATGCACAGGTTTTCTTCTATATGGGGTAGATATACATTCTATTTTTCTCGATATCTATGCTTCTAAAAAAAAAAAGCAAATTTGATATTAGGGTGTGTGCAATATCAGCGCTCTTTTTGAACAGAAATGAAAAATATCTTTTTCGGCCAGATATTGTTCACGACGGGAAACGTTTTTGCGCACATTTCCTGCTCGTAATAATGCACAGGTTTTCTTCTATATGGGGTAGATATACATTCTATTTTTCTCGATATCTATGCTTCTAAAAAAAAAAAGCAAATTTGATATTAGGGTGTGTGCAATATCAGCGCTCTTTTTGAACAGAAATGAAAAATATCTTTTTCGGCCAGATATTGTTCACGACGGGAAACGTTTTTGCGCACATTTCCTGCTCGTAATAATGCACAGGTTTTCTTCTATATGGGGTAGATATACATTCTATTTTTCTCGATATCTATGCTTCTAAAAAAAAAAAAAAAGCAAATTTGATATTAGGGTGTGTGCAATATCAGCGCTCATTTTGAACAGAAATGAAAAATATCTTTTTCGGCCAGATATTGTTCACGACGGGAAACGTTTTTGCGCACATTTCCTGCTCGTAATAATGCACAGGTTTTCTTCTATATGGGGTAGATATACATTCTATTTTTCTCGATATCTATGCTTCTAAAAAAAAAAAAAAAAGCAAATTTGATATTAGGGTGTGTGCAATATCAGCGCTCTTTTTGAACAGAAATGAAAAATATCTTTTTCGGCCAGATATTGTTCACGATGGGAAACGTTTTTGCGCACATTTCCTGCTCGTAATAATGCACAGGTTTTCTTCTATATGGGGTAGATATACATTCTATTTTTCTCGATATCTATGCTTCTAAAAAAAAAAAAAAAAAGCAAATTTGATATTAGGGTGTGTGCAATATCAGCGCTCTTTTTGAACAGAAATGAAAAATATCTTTTCCGGCCAGATATTGTTCACGACGGGAAACGTTTTTGCGCACATTTCCTGCTCGTAATAATGCACAGGTTTTCTTCTATATGGGGTAGATATACATTCTATTTTTCTCGATATCTATGCTTCTAAAAAAAAAAAGCAAATTTGATATTAGGGTGTGTGCAATATCAGCGCTCTTTTTGAACAGAAATGAAAAATATCTTTTTCGGCCAGATATTGTTCACGACGGGAAACGTTTTTGCGCACATTTCCTGCTCGTAATAATGCACAGGTTTTCTTCTATATGGGGTAGATATACATTCTATTTTTCTCGATATCTATGCTTCTAAAAAAAAAAAGCAAATTTGATATTAGGGTGTGTGCAATATCAGCGCTCTTTTTGAACAGAAATGAAAAATATCTTTTTCGGCCAGATATTGTTCACGACGGGAAACGTTTTTGCGCACATTTCCTGCTCGTAATAATGCACAGATTTTCTTCTATATGGGGTAGATATACATTCTATTTTTCTCGATATCTATGTTTCTAAAAAAAAAAAAAAAAAGCAAATTTGATATTAGGGTGTGTGCAATATCAGCGCTCTTTTTGAACAGAAATGAAAAATATCTTTTTCGGCCAGATATTGTTCACGACGGGAAACGTTTTTGCGCACATTTCCTGCTCGTAATAATGCACAGGTTTTCTTCTATATGGGGTAGATATACATTCTATTTTTCTCGATATCTATGCTTTTAAAAAAAAAAAAAAAAAAAAAGCAAATTTGATATTAGGGTGTGTGCAATATCAGCGCTCTTTTTGAACAGAAATGAAAAATATCTTTTTCGGCCAGATATTGTTCACGACGGGAAACGTTTTTGCGCACATTTCCTGCTCGTAATAATGCACAGGTTTTCTTCTATATGGGGTAGATATACATTCTATTTTTCTCGATATCTATGCTTCTAAAAAAAAAAAAAAAAAGCAAATTTGATATTAGGGTGTGTGCTCTTTTTGAACAGAAATGAAAAATATCAGCGCTCTTTTTGAACAGAAATGAAAAATATCTTTTTCGGCCAGATATTGTTCACGACGGGAAACGTTTTTGCGCACATTTCCTGCTCGTAATAATGCACAGGTTTTCTTCTATATGGGGTAGATATACATTCTATTTTTCTCGATATCTATGCTTCTAAAAAAAAAAAAAAAAAAAAAAAAAGTCGGATACAGTTTCTGGTGAAAAATTTTTTTGCGTATAATTATAAAATATGTTAAAATATGTAAAAATACACAACAATATAAATAACCATATGTAAAAATTTTGAAATTAAAAACTATACATATACAGTTATATTAATTGTTTTTAGATTAATAAGTCCAACATTTTAATACAAATAGTATGACGTTTTTGTTAAATTTTACTTATATACAGCCATTGATGACACACTATGTTACATTTAAAGAAATACAATTTGCATAAGGCTCAATATTGGGTTTAATTTTTAAAAAATGTACATTTGTTGTACTACAAAAAGTGAACAGAAATATGAAACTAATACATGAAAAGGGGAAAAAAACAGTTACCAACACTACAGAAAGATATTAGTGCAAAGTACAAGAGAAACGTTAATAATCCAGCTCAATTGGTCCTCTTAACATCCGATAACACATAACCAGTTTAGATGCTGTGTTTGTGCCAAGACGATTTCTGAGTTTTGAATGTATTACTCCAAAGTTTGAAAACATTCTTTTAATCGATGCGGAACTTGCAGGGCACGAAAGTAGGAAAGCAATATCTTGTAGACAATCTTTTGAAAATCCTTCTAGTTCTAGTGTTTTTCCTACTGCTGAGCATTATGTGACAGGACTGATACTTCTTCCAGATACAGTGAAGTAAGTAGGAGGAAATGGCTCAGCTTCAGCTTCATATGCAATCAAAAGGGAAATGCTATTGTTATACCTGTTAACTAGCCATGAACGTGCGCTTTCTTTTTTAATGTTAGACAGACCTTCTCCTTTGTATTTTGGATTCAGGAAGTGGAAAGGTTTCTTGGCTTGATCCATTCGTTTTGTAACTTCTTGGATGCGGGGCTGTAAACACTCTTCTTTCAACAACATGAGTCATGTATGGCAGGCTTCATGAATGGTAGCATTATCTCTTTGCAAACAGTCCAGTGAATCGGCAACTGGCTTCAGTTGTTGCAATCTATCTTTAGCCTGTTCATATAAATTATAAACATTTATAAGAGTGACCATGTCTCTGTCTATGTGATCTTCATGTTCCTCAATTATTTTTTGGTATGCTGCTCTGTTGCGCAGAAAAGTTTCAATGCAAGTCATTTGACTCTTCCACCTTGTATCTCCCGGTAACTGGGGCTTCAGTGAATTAAGAATTTCATTGAGCAATGCACTAGGTACATGGTGGTTGCGGAAAAACTTTTGAACCTTCACAATGTTGTTTGGCACTAAAACTGGTGTTATATTCTCTCCCAGCAGGTTTAAATAATGGGCACTGCATCCATATACCACCAAGCTATTATCTTCTTCACACAGGAGTTCCTTTGCTTTCTCCATAACTCTGGCATTATCAGTGACCACAGCCTTTATATCATAATTATATTCTTTCTTTGCCTTTGCAATAGCCGATTGTAAAACATCTTTGTGATATTGTGCATTTTTTTGTATGTGTACCTGCTTCCACTGAATCCAAAAAATAAGATTTCCCGTCACACTGAATACAAGTTGCAATAAGTGGATGATTGTGTATATTACTCCATTCATCTTCAATCAGGGTGGCCTGTTTGCCTTCGATAAGTGTCTTGGTTCTATTTGTGACTTCTGCTGGCACTATATCTAAAAGTTCTCTTGCTAATGCTTTACGACTTGGCGGTCTATATCCTGGACGCAGAGCTGAAACTAATTCTTTGAAGGTTTGATGTTCTACTGCAGTGAAGGCAATATTGTTGGCGTAAAAAAAATTTGCCAACCAGTATATTCAAATTTTCTGCAGTTCTGTCACTTATTTTTAAAATATGGGAATCGAAACACTGCTGAGTTTTAATCTTTTTTGGTGGCACCACAAATCCACTTTCATTTACTTCTATCTACTCCACGTACTTAAGACCAGCATGTAGCCACATGGTGAAATTACATCTGATGAAGGTGTCAATGTGACACCGAAAGTGCTCATGTGTTTTTAAACTGTATATAGATTTCATTTTTTAGCTGAATAAATATCATCGTGCAACAAGACGGATTTCTTTTAATACTAGTATTCATGCACGAATTATAGTATCTACCGTACTACTACTTCTAGGAGTTCAAGGTTAGATGAATCTCGATCTCCAGTTTCTGCATTACTTACAGTTCTATCATTACATATTTTTTCAGCTTTGCAAGATAAAATGTGTTTTCTCAATCTGTCTGCTTTTCCAAGTTGAACATTTCCACAGTATTTACATTTGGCATATTTACTATTACTTCCAGATTTTCCCACATTCTATACCTTAAGAAAATGTTGCCACACACTATCTGATGGTCTACCACCTTTGTGCATTTTGAGTTTAAAATTTAATTCATATTTTTTACTAAAACAAAAACACTTCTTTCTTCTTCAGGTTTTAGGCACCTCAAAACCAGTCTCCCCAAATCAAAATAAAGAAGTCTGTCTCCTGAAATGTAATGAAATATTTATATTTCAGTGAAATGCTGGTACAGTAATACTTTTTTTACACGCACATGATAATCACATATTTATTAATTATTATTACTGTACATAATTTTACATGCAAAATTTTTTTAGTAAAAAAACTAAAAAACTTTATTTTGTTAGTCTGTTGGTATAGTTCTAGGAAAATCTACTGGTTTTTACGTGATATTTTTCATATTTTGACAGCTCTAGGTTTTAGACAGTTTTAGACTGCAAAAACCAGTAGATTTTCCTAGAACTATACTACACTGCTGGACAATTGCTAAGGACGGATCATAAACGGCTATATAGCGCATAAAAAAGTAAGTGTGGTTGGATGCCAAGTAAAATAAAATAATGTCAGAATGCCAGGACATTACAAGAAAGACAATTTATTGTGCTCTGAAATCCAGAAGGCTTTGGAACGTGTTCAAGGGACAAACAGGCCATTTTGTGCAGAATACGTAAACGTGAAAAGAATGCAATTACCGTCCGCAGGCGTTCCAGCGTAAGATGTCAATACGGGATATGGCCACCATGGAGGGCGATGTAAGATTCCACACGTCGTGTCATGCTTTGCACAAAATTATCAAGCAGCTGTTGGGGTAATTTATCCCATTCCTCTGTCAGTGCACAGATGAGGGTGTCCTTGTTTATTGGAGGGCAATGGCGACCAGCAAGACTCCTCCCCAAAGCATCCCACACATTTTCAATGGGATTCAGATCTGGAGAACGTGCTGGCCATACGAGGCGTTGAATATCCTTGCTCTCAAGACACTCCTGGACAGCGGCTGTTCGATGACATCTATCACCGACAGCACCACGGAACATGAGAACATGAGGTAGCAGAACATCATTAATGTATCGTTGGCCAGTCATAGTCCCAGTTGGAAGCACATAGAGGGGCGTACGGCCATTGATCATGATGCCAGCCCATACCATGACACTACATGTCGGATATCGGTCCATTTCCTGTATGTTTGCTGGACAACATGCAGTACCACTATCACGCCAGATCAGTTGTCGTCGACAATCAGACGATAGACTGTATCTACTCTCATCTGAGAAGAGGACAGCAGACCAGTCGTTATCAGTCCAATTGCTATGTTGATGGTACCATTGGAAACGGGCGGTACGGTGACGTCTGGACAATTGGATGCACACAACAGGACGGCGGGCGTTTAGTCCTCCTTCATGCAAACGTCTGGCGACAGTTTTTCGGGAGATGCGCTTGCCAGTAGCAGCCATAAACTGATTTGCTATCTCACTAGCTGTGCTGCGCCGGTGTCTTTTTGTTGATAGCACTATGTACCGATCTTCTGCAGGTGTCGTACTGCGAGCACGACCTCCCCTGTGATGTTTGCTACACTCTCCATTTGTTTGAAATGATTTCCAAAGCCTTGAAACAACACTGTGGCTGACGTCGAACTCCCTGGCAACATCTGTTATTTTTCGCCCTTCTTCAATCTCGCCAATAATACGGTCACGCGTAAAATCATCTAGGTGATGTCGGGAAGACATACTGAAAATTGCAAGTTCGTCAATTGATTCTTTCCCTTTCAACTTTGCGTTTGAACAACAACGGTCAATACGCGTCAAATCCCTTATATCTCTTATCAGCGCTATGACGTCACGAACAAGTTCGGCAATCCAAAATTTGCATACGCACAACACGTTTTACTGTATCCCGCACTTATGCTAATTTCCACATTTTCCTGCCTTCCATTTTATGGTTGCTATCGTTGCTATTGTCATCCGTCCTTAGCAATTGTCCGGCAGTGTAATAGACTAAGAAAATAAAGTTTATTAGTTTTTTTACTAAAAAATTTTTGCATGTGTTTTGGACGTCCGAAACTGTCCAAAACCAGTTTCGGACGTCCAAAACCGCAACCCTGATAAGCAGTCGCCCGTCCCTAATTTAGGGTCACTGGTTCCAGGGAAGGGAAAGAGACAGTGCCATAAGACAAACACAACATCCATGCCTCACCGGGATTCGAACCCGGACCCTTCACGGAAGAATGGTCAGAAGCAAGCGCTTAGACCACTGCGCCACCGGGTCGGCCCAAAAAAAGACATGTTTACAGATTATTTCAATGGTAAATTTAGCCATAGCAACAGAAATGAGCGTGGGAAATACACTTGCTGAGGTTGCAGAGGGAAAAAGGTTTTTCATTATGAATTGCTTTTTCAAGAAAAGCCTCACACTGGTGAGCCATTTTATTATGACCGCCCCCAGCCTAGAGAAATCAGCGCGCCTGGAGACAGAACGGTGGGGCGCAGATGAAGTTCACATAGCAGTGTATATACAACCAGAGGACCGGCTTTCGGTTTAGTAGAGTGTCGGAGTCAGAATGGGAAAAGGTGCCGATTTATCGGAGTTTGATAAAGGACAAATTGTGATGGCACGGCGCCTAGGAAACAGCGCAATTTGCGGGTTGTTCACGTGCCGCTGTAGTGAGTACGTATCAAAAATAGTGCACAGACAAGGCTGAACTGGATCGTACTGCGAGCACGACCTCCCCCGTGATGTTTGCTACACTCTCCATTTGTTTGAAATGATTTCCAAAGCCTTGAAACAACACTGTGGCTGACGTCGAACTCCCTGGCAACATCTGTTATTTTTCGCCCTTCTTCAATCTCGCCAATAATACGGTCACGCGTAAAATCATCTAGGTGATGTCGGGAAGACATACTGAAAATTGCAAGTTCGTCAATTGATTCTTTCCCTTTCAACTTTGCGTTTGAACAACAACGGTCAATACGCGTCAAATCCCTTATATCTCTTATCAGCGCTATGACTTCACGAACAAGTTCGGCAATCCAAAATTTGCATACGCACAACACGTTTTACTGTATCCCGCACTTATGCTAATTTCCACATTTTCCTGCCTTCCATTTTATGGTTGCTATCGTTGCTATTGTCATCCGTCCTTAGCAATTGTCCGGCAGTGTAATAGACTAAGAAAATAAAGTTTATTAGTTTTTTTTACTAAAAAATTTTTGCATGTGTTTTGGACGTCCGAAACTGTCCAAAACCAGTTTCGGACGTCCAAAACCCCAACCCTGATAAGCAGTCGCCCGTCCCTAATTTAGGGTCACTGGTTCCAGGGAAGGGAAAGAGACAGTGCCGTAAGACAAACACAACATCCATGCCTCACCGGGATTCGAACCCGGACCCTTCACGGAAGAATGGTCAGAAGCAAGCGCTTAGACCACTGCGCCACCGGGTCGGCCCAAAAAAGACATGTTTACAGATTATTTCAATGGTAAATTTAGCCATAGCAACAGAAATGAGCGTGGGAAATACACTTGCTGAGGTTGCAGAGGGAAAAAGGTTTTTCATTATGAATTGCTTTTTCAAGAAAAGCCTTACACTGGTGAGCCATTTTATTATGACCGCCCCCAGCCTAGAGAAATCAGCGCGCCTGGAGACAGAACGGTGGGGCGCAGATGAAGTTCACAGAGCAGTGTATATACAACCAGAGGACCGGCTTTCGGTTTAGTAGAGTGTCGGAGTCAGAATGGGAAAAGGTGCCGATTTATCGGAGTTTGATAAAGGACAAATTGTGATGGCACGGCGCCTAGGAAACAGCGCAATTTGCGGGTTGTTCACGTGCCGCTGTAGTGAGTACGTATCAAAAATAGTGCACAGACAAGGCTGAACTGGATCCTATCGGGCTGTAACATTACCGTTGAAGACAATAGACTTTTGGTGATTGGCCAGTGGGCGTTAGGGACGATTTCAGCCGTTAGATGGCACTGCTTTGTTTGTTTGTTTGTTTGTTTGGAGGTTTAACGACCACCGTGAGCAACTCAATGGGCTATAAGCAGCCGCCCGTCCCTAATTTAGGGTCACTGGTTCCAGGGAAGGGAGAGAGCCAGTGCCGTAAGACAAACACAACATCCATGCCTCACGGGATTCGAACCCGGACCCCTTATGGACGAATGATCAGAGGCCAGCGCCTTAGACCACTGCGCCACCGGGGCGGCATTAGATGGCACTGCGTCCCAAGGTATAAACACCTCAATTTCTGCGTTGTTTGAATTGCGGGATTGTGTAAGTTCGTCGTTTTTTCTTGTTTCTTTTAAAAAAACCTTCTAGTTTTCAAACCAAACTGTTGTTTTCACAACAAAATCCAACCCATTTTCTGAATGGTTTACTGCTGTGTGCCGATGTGCACATCTTCTAAGAAGAAAAACGTGGGATTTTCATTCCGTGAGTTTCCCTCAAATCAGAACCTAAAGCAACTGTTGCTGAAAGAAATATCTCGTCAAGATTTTGCTCCAAATGACAAGTTACCTTCAACTGTTGTTTATGGTAAGCATTTTCATTCTGATAATTACATACCTAATTCAATTTTAGAAAAAAACCTCAGCTATATAAACTCATATTAAGTAAAATAGTAGGTATATATGTAGATTTGCGTTTTAAATTATTTCGTCGGAAAAATATTAGTACTTGGAAAAGTGCGACGTACAGGTTTTAGATTGTGAAAATTAATGGCAAATGGTGCAGAAATTCTGTTTCAAATGTCTTTCAGAGATTTTTATTGTAACATTTACCTGTACGTGCGATACGTTAGGCCTACGGCAGCGTCTCTTCACAGCAACGAACTTGTAGGTAAATGTTATGATAAAAATGTTTAAAAGACATTTAAAATACGAAATTTCTGCACCATTTGCCATTAATTTCCATACTCTTAAATCTGTACGTCGCATTTTTTCCTTTTTTCCAGGTACTAACATTTTTCCGACGAAATAATTTAAGACGCTAATCTACACATTTCGCAAAATCTCGGCCCTAGATCTCGTGAAGAATAAAAGAGGAATGAGATTTACACATGAATGACACCAGTTCCTACAGAAAAAGTTCTCTTGCCCAAGTACTACGAATTCAAAATACAAATATCCATCTGTTCATGTGAAAGTGAATATGAATAAAATCTCAAATGTAAATAATGTTACGGAATCAGTTTGTTAATGCGAACGACGTCAATAGATGGCGCTGCGTCCCAACTCATCTTTTCAGTCTTCGCTGTTTCTGCTTAATGTTACAGCCTGATAGGATCGAGTTCAGCCTTGGCACAGATAGCCAAACGACGAACCGCCGTCCAGCCGTGTTTCGCTCGCAGCTCACTGATGCCAGAGGGGAGCGGGAAATGTCGCGCATTCTTCATAGCGACCCCAGTGCCACAGTACGACAAATCATCCGCAGCTACAACAGTGCTGATCGGGGCAATGAGTCGCATCGCGCTGTTCTTCGCAGCCTTCTGCGCATGGGCCTGCGTAGCCGAAGTCCCCATGCTCACTGCATGTCATCGCCAACAACGCATGGAAATGGGGCCGTGAAAGAAAGTGGCCTGTTCTGACGAATCAAGATTCCTGGTGCATCACGTAGACGGCCGAGCGCGGATACGCCGATTACCAACGGAGGCTTATGAAACCTGAATGCACTGTTGGGCGGAAACAGGCCAGCGGCGGCAGGGTTATGCTGTGGGCGGACACTTTAGGCCCCCAATAGCACAATCCCTGACAGCTGTCAGGTATCTAAACATCGTTGCGGACCAAGTTTCACCCATTCGTGGCAACTGTGTTCCCTGCTG
This sequence comes from Macrothele yani, assembly GCA_039090855.1. Classification (NCBI taxonomy): domain Eukaryota; kingdom Metazoa; phylum Arthropoda; class Arachnida; order Araneae; family Macrothelidae; genus Macrothele; species Macrothele yani. Next base: position 9,583,001 of record CM077022.1, on the reverse strand, counting down.
GTGCCCATTATCAACAAGATACACTGTCAAAAAAAATTGTAGATTTTACGGTTTTAAACCGTTTTCCAGGGTGCCAACACAAAACCGTAAAATCTACAGTTTTATGCCGTGTTGGAGAAAAGCTATAGCTTTGCTCCAACACCGCATTTAAGAAAACAGCACAGAATTTGGCTGGAACGAATGTGTTGGAGCAGAGCTATAGCTTTGCTCCAACACGGCATAAAACTGTAGATTTTACGGTTTTGTGTTGGCACCCTGGAAAACGGTTTAAAACCGTAAAATCTACAGTAATTTTTTTACAGTGTACTGCGCCATGCCACACTGCCAGAATCGTCACGGAGTAGTTCGAGGAGCATGCTGGTGACTTTCTGTTAATGCCCTGGCCTCCAAATTCACCTGACATGAACCCAATCCAACATTTGTGGTTCGACTTGGAAAAGCGGGTTCGCGTTAAATCACCACCACCCCGAAATGTACGGGAACTGGAGGACCTGCTGTTTACATTACGATACCAGATACCCCAGGGTACCTATCGCCACCTCATCGAATTGATGCCTCGCCGAATGGCCGCTGTTTTGCGGGCTGAAGGGAGTCCTACAGCTTATTAGGTAAGTGGTCATAATGTAATGGCTCATTGGTGTACACCACGGTAACAATATCTGAATCAGAAGTATAGCGTCCATTCCCGTGGGACGCTGAAACTGGCAGAAGTATAGCGTCCATTCGCGTGGGACGCTGAAACTGGCAGAAGTATAGCGTCCATTCGCGTGGGACGCTGAAACTGGCAGAACTATAGCGTCCATTCGCGTGGGACGCTGAAACTGGCAGAAGTATAGCGTCCATTCGCGTGGGACGCTGAAACTGGCAGAAGTATAGCGTCCATTCGCGTGGGACGCTGAAACTGGCAGAAGTATAGCGTCCATTCCCGTGGGACGCTGAAACTGGCAGAAGTATAGCGTCCATTCGCGTGGGACGCTGAAACTGGCAGAAGTATAGCGTCCATTCGCGTGGGACGCTGAAACTGGCAGAAGTATAGCGTCCATTCGCGTGGGACGCTGAAACTGGCAGAAGTATAGCGTCCATTCCCGTGGGACGCTGAAACTGGCAGAAGTATAGCGTCCATTCGCGTGGGACGCTGAAACTGGCAGAAGTATAGCGTCCATTCGCGTGGGACGCTGAAACTGGCAGATGTATAGCGTCCATTCGCGTGGGACGCTGAAACTGGCAGAAGTATAGCGTCCATTCGCGTGGGACGCTGAAACTGGCAGAAGTATAGCGTCCATTCGCGTGGAAACTGGCAGAAGTATAGCGTCCATTCGCGTGGGACGCTGAAACTGGCAGAAGTATAGCGTCCATTCGCGTGGGGGAGCTGAAACTTGCAATAAAGCAGGTGCCGACATATGGGAAACTAGTCATGGAAAACTAATCATGTGTAAAAGTGCCATATCAGTTTGACGGTGGCCAGAGAACAGCTGTCAGGTAGACCGGTTGTCGAATCACAGAACTGTAAGGATTTTCACGTCAGATCGTCGAACATGTATACCAAGACTACGTGAAATACGACAAAACTTCCAACGAAAGGAAGAGATGTGGTCGTAAACGTGCAGCTGACTCTCGAGGTATCGTTATAAGGAATCGCACCGCTACCACTTAGTAGATAACTTTGGAATTTATTGAGTGCGCGTTCATAAGCTTATGCACAAAGACTGGCCGTCGTACCGTAGAAAAAATAGGCTATCGCAGTCAATGTCCACATCGTATCCCCGTGTTGACTACACTATGAACAAGAAAGATGACACCGAATTTTCGGGTGTAATAAGCACGTCTTTTGAATCCGTTCTGACGGAAATTAAATTTATCAAAGCTATTCAAATTCAAAATAAAGAACGAAGTCGTGCGAAGTAATAAATATATACCGAAACAAATGCTGTCTTAAGCACGATATAAAAATATTTAATTTAAAATATGTACAAAGTTAAAATCGATACAAGATCTTTCGCGAGGGCGAACCCCGCATCATCAGGTGAACCAACTGCAACGCAGGCAGCAACCTCTTAAATAGTATGATAAAGAGTGACGTCAGTAGTATGATTGTGATATATGCAAGTAAGAAGGACCAAACCATTAACATGAGGTTAGATTGGTGGATGTAAGCGAATTATTTTAATGAGAAAGGCGTAAAGTTCTAGTTGGCGCAAACAAAATTAAGTGGGAATGTTTATGTTTAATAGGAAGAGTATTTAGCAAAACCGTCCACTCTGAAGAAACAAATGCTGGTGTATTATCATTACAGCAAAATTCAAAATAATGCTGAATGAACAGAGCTTCTGCAAATAAAGTGCTTTTTTAGTAGTAGTGCTCAGTAAGACAACAGATTCATTCCGTATTGGGATGTGGGTTCCATTTTTTACACATCAGGCAAATGCTGTGTTAGAAGCACCTTTACGAATGGAATATTCATGTTCAGCCTTGCGTAATCGTAAGCTGCGCAATGTTGAACTTACATATATATAAAGAGTCAGGTTGATTAGGACTAGTAGTAGCCGCGGATGGCTTAGTGATTCAGACTATCGATGTAAGGTCCCCAGGTTCAAGCCTGAGCTGATCTTTCGGAGATGGTGTGATTTGCTAACAATCGCTGAATATCCGCCGTGCAACGGACGAGCACGTTAAGAGACGGCCCCCAGGCTGGACCCACTGGTTAAATGGGTATCCTTTCCTATGTCCCCCCTGAAATTCTGTCACCCCTCTGTGCAACATCGTACTTGTACGGTGGCGCCATCTACTGTGCTCTAATCTTACTACAAACTGTTCTGTCAAAGTCGCTAGACTTGCTTTCATTCCTTCCGTTTCTATGTCCTGCCCAAAAGGCGATCTCGCTGTAGGTGGCTGGGACCTAAACTCTACTCACTGTGGACAGAAGTCCTACAAGAAAATGACAAATACTTGAAGTACGTAATGGTATACACCTCTATCGTCTTTAACTGTTTTAGGACGGTCAGTACGTAGCATACGGAAAATATTACTGGTCGATTCACCGAAATATAAATTACATTTATTGCAAACATTACGCAGGAGTTGATATTCCATTCTCCCGATGAATTTATAATATCGCGCGTGTAATTGAGTAATAAGGAGCTAAATTTTCTACGATAATTAGTGATTAAGTCATTTATTAAACGTTTCTTATATCCATATTGTTCTGCAATTAATTTATCCAGTTCAAGATTCCGTAAATGTATATTTGAAGAATGCGAGAAAGCACGGTTGATTAAATAACGAAAAGTTGCTACTTTATATTTGAACGGGTGAAAAGAAGAAGCTGGTATAATTGCAGTGGAGCAAGTTGTGTTTTCGGTACACCGAGTAGGCGTGAGTAGAAGTATCACGTCGTATATTTAAATCCAAGAAGGCGAGTGTTCCTTCTTGCTCAAGTTTAATTGTAAATTGAAGTGTAGGATAGACCGATGATAAAGCACCACGGAATCTCTCCAACTGTTCGAGGGTATGAGGCCATATAACAAGAACGTCATCTATATGTCTGACACAGAGTAACGGAGCAAAACCTGTATTATTTAGAATTCTATTTTCCAAATCTTGTAAAACAGTTTCGGCAAGCAGTGGGAAATAGGAGATCCCATAGCTGCACCATCAGTTTGTCTATAGATGATATCCTCAAATCGAAAATAAGATCGTTTACTAATAATTGTTAAGGCCTCCACAATACTCTGAATTTCGACCTGTGACTAATGTTTTTAAGCAATCAGTAGTCTTCGTATAATATCATGAGAAGCTGAGACAGGTACATTAGGAAATAATGAAGTTACGTCAAGTGATGCAAGTAGAATGTACCTGTCTTATTTCCTAATGTACCTGTCTCAGCTTCTCATGATATTATACGAAGACTACTGATTGCTCAAAAACATTAGACACAAGTCGAAATTCAGAGTATTATGGAGGCCTTAATAATTATTAGTAAACGATCTTATTTTCGATTTGAGGATGTTATCTATAGACAAACTGATGGCGCAGCTATCGGATCTCCTATTTCCCCACTGCTTGCCGAAATTGTTTTACAAGATTTGGAAAATAGAATTCTAAATAATACAGTTTTTGCTCCGTTACTCTATGTTAGATATACAGACGACGTTCTTTTTATATGGCCTCATACCCTCGAACAGTTGGAGATATTCCGTGGTGCATTATCGTCGGTCTATCCTACACTTCAATTTACAATTGAACTAGAGCAAGAAGGTAAACTCGCCTTCGTGGATTTAAATATACGACGTGATACTTCTACTCACGCCTTGAGTTACTCGGTGTACCAAAAACCAACTTGCTCCACTGTAATTATACAGGTTCTTCTTTTCACCCATTCAAATATAAAGTAGCAACTTTTCGTTCTTTAATCAACCGTGCTTACTCGCATTCTTCAAATATACATTTACGGAATTTTGAACTGGATAAAATCATGCTAATCGCAGAACAATATGGATACAAGAGACGTTTAATAAATGACTTAATCTCTAATTATCGTAGAAAATCTAGCTCCTTATTACTCAATTACACACGCGATATTCAATTCATCGGGAGAATGGAATATCAACCACAAATTTCTCGTGTCTTGCATAATGTTTACCATAAATATAATTTATCCTTCGGTGAATCGACCAATATTTTCCGTATGCTACGTACTGACCGTCCTAAAACAGTTGAGGACGATAGATGTGGTGTATACTGCATACCATTACGTACTACTAGTCCTAACCAACCCGACTTTATATATAGGTTCAACATTGCGCAGCTTACGATTACGCAAGGCTGAACATGAATATTCCATTCGTAAAGGTGCTTCTAACACAGCATTTGCCCGATGTGTAAAAAATGGAACCCACATCCCAATATGGAATGAATCTGTTGTCTTACTGAGCACCACTACTAAAAAAAGTACTTTATTTGCAGAAGCTCTGTTCATTCAGCATTATTTTGAATTTTGCTGTAATGATGATACACCAGCATTTGTTTCTTTAGAGTGGAAGGCTTTGCTAAATACTCTTACTATTAAACATAAACATCCCCACTTGTTTGCGCCATCTAGAACTTTACGCCTTTCTCATTAAAATAGTTTGCTTACATCCACCAATCTACCCTCATGTTAATGGTTTGGTCCTTCTTACTTGCGTATATCACAATCATACTAGCCGCCCCGGTGGCGCAGTGGTCTAAGGCGTTGGCCTCTGATCATTCGTCCGAAAGGGGTCCGGGTTCGAATCCCGGTGAGGCATGGATGTTGTGTTTGTCTTACGGCACTGGCTCTCTCCCTTCCCTGGAACCAGTGACCCTAAATTAGGGACGGGCGACTGCTTATAGCCCATTGAGTTGCTCACGGTGGTCGTTAAACCTCCAATAAGGCCGCCCCGGTGGCGCAGTGGTCTAAGGCGCTGGCCTCTGATCATTCGTCCGTAAGGAGTCCGGGTTCGAATCCCGGTGAGGCATGGATGTTGTGTTTGTCTTACGGCACTGGCTCTTTCCCTTCCCTGGAACCAGTGACCCTAAATTAGGGACGGGCGACTGCTTATAGCCCATTTGAGTTGCTCACGGTGGTCGTTAAACCTCCAATAAGGCCGCCCCGGTGGCGCAGTGGTCTAAGGCGCTGGCCTCTGATCATTCGTCCGTAAGGAGTCCGGGTTCGAATCCCGGTCAGGCATGGATGTTGTGTTTGTCTTACGGCACTGGCTCTCTCCCTTCCCTGGAACCAGTGACCCTAAATTAGGGACAAGCGACTGCTTATAGCCCATTGAGTTGCTCACGGTGGTCGTTAAACCTCCAATCAAAAAAAAACAAAAAACAATCATACTACTGACGTCACTCTTTATCATACTATTTAAGAGGTTGCTGCCTGCGTTGCAGTTGGTTCACCTGATGATGCGGGGTTCGCCCTCGCGAAAGATCTTGTATCGATTTTAATTAACTTTGTACATATTTTAAATTAAAGTTTTTTATATCGTGCCTAAGACAGCATTTATTTCCGTATGTATCTATTCAAATTCAATGGAACGGGCGTAGAAAACAATAGTATCTGACGGAAGAAGTTTTGTAATCGGGTTTTTAATCCCTCAGATATTGCTTTAAAACAGAATCGTGAGCTTACGCCCTCTGGTTGAAGACTTGTGCGTTAAGAAAAATATGAATTTAAAATGAGAACCATTTCGCACCAGAAACGCTCTCCAACACAGAAATAATTTTTCAAATCGGACTGTTAGAAGCAGAGGTATCGACAAAAAGATGTGACTTTACTTGCCCTGGTGGGTCCCACCATGCATTATTTTAGGAACAAAATATTCTCTAAAGGTTTTTCAATATGAGCGGTATCGGTCCAAGAAAAAAAAAATTTTAGTCGAGTTTTCAGGAACACAGATTTTGCTACAAATACATCAGAACCAGAAATTAACACTTATGCCCCCTGCTGGCCAAACCATTCTTTACCAAACATTAGAAAATATATGAAAAATATTTTACATCAGGTGTTGTATGCGATACAGGAAGAATTTTTCAAATTGGAGTTTTAGAAGCAGAAATAACACAGAAAAAGCAATTTACCTTAGTGCCCCCTAGCGGAAAGTCTAGGATTTACTTGATTTTTTTTTTTTGATTGGAGGTTTAACGACCACCGTGAGCAACTCAAATGGGCTATAAGCAGTCGCCCGTCCCTAATTTTGGGTCACTGGTTCCAGGGAAGGGAAAGAGCCAGTGCCGTAAGACAAACACAACATCCATGCCTCACCGGGATTCGAACCCGGACCCCTTACGGACGAATGATCAGAGGCCAGCGCCTTAGACCACTGCGCCACCGAGGCGGCCTTATTGGAGGTTTAACGACCACCGTGAGCAACTCAATGGGCTATAAGCAGTCGCCCGTCCCTACTTTAGGGTCACTGGTTCCAGGGAAGGGAGAGAGACAGTGCCGTAAGACAAACACAAACATCCATGCCTCACCGGGATTCGAACCCGGACCCCTTACGGACGAATGATCAGAGGCCAGCGCCTTAGACCACTGCGCCACCGAGGCGGCCTTATTGGAGGTTTAACGACCACCGTGAGCAACTCAATGGGCTATAAGCAGTCGCCCGTCCCTAATTTAGGGTCACTGGTTCCAGGGAAGGGAGAGAGCCAGTGCCGTAAGACAAACACAACATCCATGCCTCACCGGGATTCGAACCCGGACCCCGTTCGGACGAATGATCAGAAGCCAGCGCCTTAGACCACTGCGCCACCGGGGCGGCCTTATTGGAGGTTTAACGACCACCGTGAGCAACTCAAATGGGCTATAAGCAGTCGCCCGTCCCTAATTTTGGGTCACTGGTTCCAGGGAAGGGAAAGAGCCAGTGCCGTAAGACAAACACAACATCCATGCCTGACCGGGATTCGAACCCGGACCCCTTACGGACGAATGATCAGAGGCCAGCGCCTTAGACCACTGCGCCACCGGGGCGGCCTTATTGGAGGTTTAACGACCACCGTGAGCAACTCAATGGGCTATAAGCAGTCGCCCGTCCCTAATTTAGGGTCACTGGTTCCAGGGAAGGGAGAGAGCCAGTGCCGTAAACAAACAGAACATCCATGCCTCACCGGGATTCGAACCCGAACCCCGTTCGGACGAATGATCAGAGGCCATCGCTTAGACCACTGCGCCACCGGGGCGGCGAAAAACATTTCGCATCGGAAACACTATCCAACAAAGAAGGAATTTTATAAATCTGACTCCTAGAAGTAGAGATACTGAAAAAAATAAGACTTACATCTACGCCTCCTGGTGTTGGTTATTTTAAGAATAAAATGTTCCTAAAAGGTTTGTTCGACATGAGTAGTGTCGGTCTGCAAACGTTTTTTTTTTTTTTTTCAATCGAGATGTTAGCTCATATTTTGCTGCAAATACATACACCAGAAGCGGAAATTAAGGCTTACGCCACCTGGTGGCCAAACAATTTTTACAAAAATTAGAAATTATGTGCAGAGGGTTTCCCATCAGGAGCTGTATCCGGTGCAGAAAGAATTTTTCAAATCGGAGATTTAGAAGCAGAGATATATGGGGAAAAGCAATTTACCTTTACGTCCCCTAGCGAAAAGTCTATGAATTACTTGAAAATTTTGAAATTATATGAAAAACATGTCACGCTGAAAACACTATCCACCAAAGAAGGAATTTTTGAAAGCGAACTCCTAGAAGTAGAGATATTGACAAAAATAAGATATACATATACCTGGCGTAGAAACCATGCATTGTTTTAAGAAGAAAACATTCCTAAAAGGTTTGTCGACATGAGTAGTATCGGTCTACAAACTACTTTATTTTCAATCGAGAATTTAGAAGCTCATATTTTGCTGCAAATACGTCGGAAGCGGAAATTAAGACTTACGCCCCTGGTGGCCAAACTATTTTTTTAACAAAAATTAGAAATTATGTGCAAAGGATTTCCCATCAGAAACTGTATCCGGTGTAGAAGGAATTTTTCAAATCGGAGATTTAGAAGCAGAGATAGGGGGGGGAGGGAATTTACCTTCACGCCCCTTAGCGGAAAGTCTATGAATTACTTAAAAATTTTGAAATTATATGAAAAACATGTCACACTGAAAACACTATCCAACGAAGAAGGAATTTTTCAAATCGAACTCCTAGATGTAGAGATATTGACAAAAATAAGATATACATCTACGCCCCCTGGCGGAGGAACCATGGAATATTTTAAGAAGAAAATATTCCGAAAAGGTTTATCGACGTGAGTGGCATCGGTCCAGGAAAAAAATTTTCAATCGAGATTTTTGAAGCTCAGAGTTTATGGCATCAGAAGCAAAAATTAACACTTCACCCCCTGGTGGCCAAAGTATTCTTTACCAAAAATTAGAAATTATATGCAAAAGAATTTCCATCAGGTGTATCCGCTGCAGAATTTTTTTTTCAAATCGGAGTTTTAGAAGAGTTATTGGGGAAAACGTAATTTACTTTTACGCCCCCTAGCGGAAAATCTATGCGTAATTTGAAAAAGTAACTATATCTAAAATACTCTTTGACATAAATGTAATAGAAAGTTAAAATATTTTTTGCAATCGGATGTTAAGCAAATATGTGGAATAAAACGCATGTTTGAATTCGACATCATCTGCATTTACGCCCTCTAGCGGCGAAATTATACATCGTAAGAAAAAAAAAAAACGAAATGAAGGATCACGATTCGCATATTTCAAGCTTCCCATTGGCAAAAATAATTTTTCAAATCGGACTAATAGCTGCAGAGATATCGTGGGTACAGACGGACAAAGCCGATAACATAAGCACGATATTTTTTTACAAGAGACGTGCTAAAAAGGCATACTGCACCTGGGTCCGGAGGTCTGGAAACACGTCATCTGGTCTGACAAATCACGGTTTAATCTCTGTGACGCCGATGGGAGGGTGCGCGTGTGGAATAAGCATCACAAAACGATGGTCATACAGGCAGGTGGAAGCAGAGTAACAGTCAGACCTTCATTAACAGCATAAGCTATGGGAACAACAGTGGCGCACCGACTGAGGGGTCCAACGGGTCCGGACCCCCCTTCAAAATAATAGCAATGACCCTAAGATATTGTGCTATTACAAAAATAATACACTCTTAATTCCTGCATACTATATTGCATGCACACCCAAGAAGCATGTGTATTCCTTCAGTGCTTCTCGAGAGGAGTTCTGCCTGGGAAAACACTAGCTTCAGATAGGATCTGAGTATGTATTTGTCCTACTACGGAGAGGTGTGGGCGACTGAGTGAGCTAGTGACTTTCGTGGTGTCTTAGTTCACAGTCATGCTGTTGCTTTAATTGGTCGGAGGATAGGCCGTAAGGGATGTGTAACACTGATGATACATCTACTCAGGGGCGGTTCGTCATGAGGGGCTGGGCCCCACCTAAAAATTTCTATTTCTAGAAATACCTTTTTTTTTTCCCTGATTCTTTATCCTCTCTTTTAACTACATGGTGATAAACCTTTCCCTTCAAAAACCATTACCTAAGGAAAAAGTTTCCTTCAAAAACGAAAAATTATTCCCTGAGGAAAGAGATCACGTTCAGAGAGTGGGGTTATTGGGGCCAGCTCCAACAGGCCCCAGCAACATCACTACGCAAGCGAAGAGGAGACTATTCCCTTCCAGTCTCATTCAAGTACGATGACCTACATACAACACCGCCTTAACGCGGGTGCAAAAAAGCTGTGGGGGCCAGATCTATCTGGCCCCGCGCTAATTTGATTGGCCAGAAGAGTATCCATTTCCTTAACACCGTGGGTTGACAGAGAAGCCTACCCCAACCAAGCTCAAAGTTCAGTTAGTTATTTTTTCTGTGTGTCTCTCTCTCGGTGATGTGTTGTTCCTTTGTGTCATGACTTTTTTGCTTGTCGAGTACAATGAATGGAGTGGATATTTTGTTAAAATCTCCGTTCTTTGCTTTAAATCTGGAAGAAAAGCTTCACTTAAAAAAATTCAGTGCTTATCACCCCAAGAATTTTTAGTTTGAGCTTCACTTAAAAAAACACAGTGCTCACCAGCTCAAGAATTTGAGTCGAAAAGCTTCACTTAAAAACTTGGTGCTTATCAGCCCAAGAATTTGAGTTTCCAAGAGTATGAAGTTTACAAAGCGCTTTGAGAACTAATTTCAGTTTTAACTAAGATGATTTTCTATGTTAAAAATAAATAAATAAATGAGAAAACCTGTAAGTATAATTTGCACATGAGTACATATATGTTTTTAGGTTGCACAAATTAAAAAAAAAAAAGGTTAAACCTTTCAAATAATGCAAATGGTAGTATGGGACGAAATTCATGAAACATTCCCTCCCTGCATATATTTGGAGTTATTATTTCTTTCACTACATTTTTTTATCCTGTGAATCCTGTGATTATTCCTCAGTTGAGAAATCTGAAGAAACACAAAGCACAACTAACGTAAAAATTTTATTTAAGGAGTTTTAACATTTTTCTGTTAATAGTTATGCATTCTATTCTGAGGAAATTTTTTTCGTGTGCAATACCATAATAGTTGACACATTCCTACCTGATTTGGGCATTATTGTGAGTCAAGGGGGTAAACAGAGGCAGAGTAAAGGAATCTTGGGGGTGGGGTGGGGGTCTGAATAGTTGGCCAAATAATAATGACAGTTTTTTTTATTTTATTGTTTGACTTCGGCTACTGGCCCCACCTGTTTCAGTTGCCACGAGCTGCTACTGCATCTACTCGGTAAAACCGCATATGACCTTGCTGAAGGCTGTGGTGATCTCTGATCCTTCGGACAAATTTGCTTCAGGTTTCTAATGGCTATCCAGAAATTTTCTTGTTTTCATATCAAACTGCTCCCTAGATATTAATCGAAAACATAGGATAGACAAACAGACACACGGAATGCAAACATGATGTGACAGTTATGTGCAGTCCGTAAAAACCATCCATAAAATTTCAAATCTATCTCAAAACAGTTAGCAAGATATTTATCAAAAACAGGCAGATGTACAAAAAAGTGCTTAAGTAGTGTTGTTAGGTGTAGGAGTTGCTTTCTGACCTTAAAGTCATCCTGTAAGTTTCAAGTCTCCGACTGAGGAGGCTCAACGAAGTATTAGCTAAGTGTCCAATTCATGATATTTCTAGTGTCAGTATTGATCTATACTAGGTCCACACACACACACACAAACCAACAATATTTTCTGGACCCCTCCCTTGTCAAAATCCTGAGTGCGCTACTGATCTAAACCCGTTTTGCAATGATTCTCTTTCAGGACAATGCCACACCGCAATCTTTCCGAGTGGCGACCAATTGACTCCAGGAACATTCAAGTGAGGCTATCACACTAGAATGTACCTCTCAATCACTGGAGCTCAACCAAATTGAGAATTTGGAACAAATTGGAAATATCTGTTTGAGCCCACCAGCAACTGTGAATGCTCTATGACAATCGATCCTTATTTCATGAATGGCAATATCATCTCAGTAATGGAAGCTCAGCAAAATCAGATGGTATTGCATCAAGGGATACATGGTCCGTACTTTTCTAAGAAAAATAAATTCAAGGACTTTTTAAACCCGAATAATCATATATGTGTACTGTCGGTCGGTATTTTAGTTAAGTTCAGACTATTAATCTTAGCTGGGGCCAGCACACCTTCAATGACCTACCTGTTACCCCCTGATCCCTGTTGGTTTATTTTATTAACTTTGAATTGCCCCACTGTTTTGGCGTTTCTCGAAATCATTTTATTTTGTGCAATATGTTGAAAGGGTACATTATTTCTGTATTCATTTGCTGATATGACCCTTAATGTTTGCTTTAATTTTTTATTTTTCATGCACGACTTTGGTGCATTTTTTTATGCAACCAGGAGACAAAGGGTCCATGCATGAAGCACAAGCAATTCCTGGAAGTTCCACCCTCCAGCAAGAACACGTCCCCAACCCCAGCAAACAAAAGGCCATCACAATTCCACTTATTTTACTCACATGGCTGACGCTTTACTCTGTAGTGATATCATAGCCAACGCACCAGCTGTCCACACACTCCCCTGGGTTGGATGCAAGTTCTGCACTATTTGAGCAGCTTGGTGTTTTTATCAGAACTACACAGAAATCTCCTATACAATTATTTAACACATGCTCTTTCATATGATTACTTAAAAAATTCAAGTACTATCTACAGAGCCTTAAAAATGAACTTTTAAAATTCAAGGAGCACCATGGGATAGAGACAAGTTAAAGAGTTCTACAGGAACCTATATGAAAGAGCTATAAAGAGCCACCAGGGAGGCATCTCACTGGATTACCTACCTAACTGACCTCCACCAGTATGTAATGAGTGGAAATGTGACTAAGGCATGGCTAAATATAGAAAAACAATTTGGCATAAACAATTAACAGTAAGCCTTTTACTTATAAAAACTTTAATTCAGTAAACTAAGTTTACAACTTAAAATTTCAGTAACAAAACAGGAAGCACTTCATTTGAAATATTTTGTAAATAAAACTAGAATTAAGGAAATGAAAATGCCATGTCTATACATATCAAACTACATCCCCTGAAAGAAAGCAAAATAAATAAACAATCCATATAATAAAAAGTATCTATCTACAATGAAAATTACTACAACACTAACTTTCCAGGAGATCAGAAAAAATACAGAACTAAAGAATATTGCCATCATTTCAGTAACAAAAAATGCATTTACTTCATTTGTTAAATGAACAGGAAATAATAATCTGGTATTTATTTAATTCAAATACTAGTTTTTTACAAAAAGCACTAAAATGCTCAACAAAACAAATCAATAAACCTGTGTAGATTGAAATTTGAGTTCATACAGCAGAAATTTATTACTTTAGCCCCATGGTCACAAAAATACTTCGCTTGTAATAAGATTGTCACTGAAAACAAACAGTTATTCACAAAGGCTGATTCGAAGAAAGTGCTAGCAACTGAAATCAAAAGCACCTTATGATCCAAACATACAGGGCAGAGATGATTCCACATTTTTTGTTTCTGCTTCACTCTTGAAAGAGTGAAGAAATTTTGACGGCTAAGTATTTAAACCTTACTTTTAGCACCATTTTCAAGTTTAAAATATCACTCTCAAGGAGTTTACAAGAATCCCAGATTTGTTTCCCACTTACTACAGGTAATTAGACAGATTCACTGCACAAATTTTCATGCATGTATGCCACTACATCCACCACAAAATAGCAGGTGGAGTGAAAGAATAGAAACACACTGCTAGGTGCACCAGTATTTAACACCAAATATGACTCCATCTCAAACACTGTGTTAAGTTAGTGCTAGCCTAAATATACCTTGTGTTAGTAATAACTTTTGCTCAATTTCCAATCTCAATGCAACTCTTGACAAATTGCCCAAATTAAATCAGATTCATTATAGTTTTTATGTGAAACTTTTAGATGAGATCTTGAACATATATGTGAATTGCCACATTTGCCTTTTTGTGCCACTATAGTGAATGTTTTAGAAATGAAAATATACTGTGAATACCAAGTGAACTCTAATCCAGGACATTGCATCTTGTATCTAAGTTGTTTGAATTCCATTCCACAAGTTAAATCAAAGGGTAAGAAATACTTGTGTATATTAAAAAATATCTCAAACCAAGAAAAGGAAGACATTTTCAATATCCTAAAAATTAAGTGAAAGTAACAGTCATTTTAATTTTTTTTTATATCTTACCTAATTATTTATATCATTAGAAATCTGAAAAACACCTTTTTATATCAGTTGAAAATGCAAACATTCATTAAATGTTAAAGATCCAAAAATTCCATGTTTTTTAATTCCCTGTTCTTATCATTCACTTCAACACTCTATGGCACTCACTCTAATAAACACTTCTTTGAATATATATTATACATTTTATATGAAGCTTCAATACTGATTTGTTTAGTACAATGCCATTATTTCTTTGCATTTCAATTAAGGCTATGTAATATTATTCATTGATAAATCATTTTTCCATATAAAGCTTTATCTCCTGGACAGAAAACCCTGCATGCATATATTTTTTAAATAAAAAAATAAATAGTATATATTTTAAAAATTTAACTACAAATACAATTTAAAAATACACATTGATACGAATTATACAAGAATTACAACTAATTTAGATATTAACATTAGTTCATATATTTTTGCCTAGATTCCCTTAAATAGCAGTGAATGTGTACATACATTTTTTGCAAGTCCTTGTCTCCACATATGCTAATACAAAATTTTATTAGTCAAAGCTATAGGCACAGGATTAAAGAGGTCAGAAATTTTGTTCACCTTTCTGCAGCAGCTTTTGTTTTACATTTTTTTCAGTCCCAAAAGTAAATAAAAAGACTTTCGAACAAGATACTTCTACAAGATGATAAAACCCAGAAAAACACATGTAAGCTGCGAGCCAAGCTCTTGGATGTGCACTACATCACATGAAAAGTTTTTTTTTTTTTGTAAATGGCTTTAAGGGCTCATAAAAATTATTAGGGTACATGATGAATATAAATGCAAGCACATATAAGTTCCATTCAAGGGAATTTGTGCAAAAGAGAAAAGATATAAACAAAATTGAGCATTTATATTGTCTCTGGTGAATTATCCCCCCTCTTTGGAGGTTTGACGACCATTGTGAGCAACTCTGTGGGCTATAAGCAGTCGCCCGTCCCTAATTTAGAGCCACTGGTTCCAGGGAAGCGAGAGAGCCAGTGCCATAAGAGAAAAACAACATCCATGCCTCACCGGGATTCAAACCTAGACCCAACTCGGACTAATGGTCAGAAGCCATTGCTTAGACCACTGAGCCACTGGGATGGCTGAAAAAAAAAAGTATAATATTGCCTGTACATACTTCATTTGTGCATAGTTGGTTGAGTCCTACATATGAATGGTACAGTAGATCAATAATTACTCATTGCCTTGAAACTGCTGAGTTAATACACCATCTCCTTTATTAGCTCCCTTTGCATAGTTCTTTAGTGTTATAAATTTGTTCATTATATAATCTTAAACTTAAAAATGAACAAAAATATCACCATAAATATTAATTTCATTTTCTGTGACAACACTCAAATGTGGAGGTTCAATAGATCAGTTTTCTTTGTGGCTTGGCAGTCTGATAGTTTATGCAAAAACTGTGTTACAGTCTAACATTATCTGTGTGTGTGTGTGTGTGTGTGTGTGAGAGAGAGAGTGAGAGTGAGAGAGAGAGAATTCACCATTGTATTACAATACATAAATATGAGCATAAACCCTACTACATCCATATTATCCCAAACCTGAAAGTGTGCATAGCTTACCAAATCCCTCAGGAAATTTACTATCACTAGTAGCCAATATTTGACACATTCAAAACCACACCGCCACCCCACCCCCCACTTAATCTGAGTTTTTAGATATCCAGTTGCCCCATACCAGAGGACAAACACAAGAGCAATCAGTTTTGGGATTTTTCTGTATCACACACACACCTTTCCTCTCTCTTGCTATCTCTCTTAGCAGAGTATGTGTACATGTGATCCTCTTCCTGCCATATTAGTATGCACATAGAAAATCACATGTACTGTAAATTTTACCTGTTTTAAAAATAATATGTACATTGTCAAAAATGTCAATGTTTAAGGTGGTGAGTTTGTGCAATATAATTGGAAAATGAAATACATCATAACTGTTTTCTTTATAGCCCATGTTACACTGATAGCAGAACTGAAAGATCTACTCCACGAGGTTTCCTGTGCAGGAGAAACAGCTTTGCAACACATAGTAAAAATAAATCTTTATTTCAATACAATAAGGCATTTGGTTATGAAACCTGTCTGAGAAGTATAAAATTTAGTGACACTCTGAACTAGAAAACCCATTTTTAATTTTCATATTAAGAAATGCAGTACACAAGATACCTAAAGAATTATTTACAATGTTGATATTCATGAGTGAAAGAGAAAATCATTCATTTAAATATTCAAATTGTTGCACGGAATTTCATTTTTTCAAAACTTAATACTTACCATGTGATATTATAGGGGTTTTTTTATTATTTTAAAGTTACAAAATTTCGTTTTTTTTTTAAATTAAAAAAAAACTTTTAGAATAATGTTCCGAATCCAGGTGATACTTAAAATGAAAATTTATATCTGAAAAATTACAAAAGCTATCATTTAACATCCTGCTCCCAAATTTCCGTAAGTACAACATTTAGCACATCACTGCTTCTTCTAAGTACTGTAGTCACCCCTTATCCGTGGTACGAAAATATTAAATGGAAAATTCCCGAAAAGAAGAATTCATAAGTTTTAAATTGCACACCATTGTGAGTGATGTGACAAAATATTCCTCGCCGTCCTGCCCAGGCATGAATCATCCCTTTGTCCAGTGTATCCATGCTGTATGTGCTACCTGCCCATTGGTCACTTAGTAGCCATCTCGGTTATCAGATCGACTGTTGTGGTATCTCAGTGCTCAAGTAGCCCTTATTTTACTTAGTAATGGCCCCAAAGCACAACAGTAGTGATGCTGGCAATGTGGATATGTCAAAGAGAAACTATAAGGTGCTTCCTTTAAGTGAAAAGGTAAAAGTTATCGATTTAATAAGGCAAGTTAGTAAAATCATGATTATAATACGCTTTCCAACATTACCAGAAATCATTACTCAAGTTATGAGAATAATGGCTGTGGAATAAATCTTGCTCCTGTGCCTTTGACCCCATTTCGATGATATTCAACAGAACCGGTTTAGTATACCTCCGAAACAACATGATAAAGTTTTGTCGCAATCGAAGCATTTTTATGTAAATTATGACGCATCATTGCAATGGATCCCGCTCCTATGTCCTGATCTTTGACCCCATTTCCAATAGGGTTCATCCCCAGGTGGTCCCCTACCACATACTAAAATTTCATTGAAAGCGAACCATTTGTACGCAAGTTATGACGCATAAGGGCAATGGAATGGCTCCTATGTCCTGACCTTTGACCCTATTTTGCCCATGTTGAATAGGGTTAGTCTCCAGGTGGTCCCCCCTACCACATACTAAAATTTCATCGAAATCGCAACCATTTTTACATGAGTTATCGCACGGGCAGACAGACGGACAAAGCTGGAGCATATACGCTTCGAAAGCGTAAAAAAGAAAATTGTATGCTGAGGTTGCCAAGATCTACTGCAAAAACGAATCTTCTATCCATCAAATTGTGAGAAAAAAAAAAGAAATATATCATGCTAGTTTCACATAACTTTATTACAGTATACTGCTATTATTGTTCTATTTCATTATTATTATAAATTAAACTTTATCATAGGTATGTATGTATAGAAAATAAATAGAGTTCGGTACTATCCGCAGTTTCAGGCATCCAGTTTTAATGCATCCCCCACGAATAAGGAGGGCCTACTGTATAGCAGTGTGTATATAAGGAATCTTTCCGTAAACCTAAGCTCTGCTCTACAGAAATAAGAATATTTTAATTCACTAAAAATTGTCAATGAATCATAATATTGAAGACACTGTAATGTCAAATAAAATTCGGCATCAGTTTTCTTCAAATGTACTGTGATGACCAAACGTAGAAAAAGGGACCAGGCTTTTTGTTTGCTTTGTTTAGGGGTTTAACAACCACTGTGAGCAACTCGATGGGCAGCAGTCACACATCCCTAATTTAGGGCCGCTGGCTCCAGGTAAGGGAGAAGGCCACTGCTGTAAGACAAACACAACATCAATGCCTAACCAGGATTTGAACTCACACCCATCTCAGACAAATAGTCAAAAGCCAGTGCTTAGACCACTGTGGCTGAAACAAAAAGTATATTTTCATTAAAGCCAAATGTTCTTAAATTAACACCAAAATCACGTAAACAGAAAGTGTTGTATCTCTTTTGTATGCACATACTTTTCCATTTTTTAATTAATTCATGTACATTTGAACATCTAAGAATAATCGATTTCCTGTGTTCCATGAGGATTTTTCTCCCATCTAGTTTGAACTAGTAATTACAAACTAGGAATCTGAAACTTTAAAATTATTGAAGGAAGAAATATTCTTAATAATACATGGAAAATCGACAGAATATTTAAAGCAAACAGAATTTGCTTGTACAACTTGCTTGTCATCCATGTAACACTTCTCAGAAAACTTTAAAATTTCACCGTCCTGGAGCGGGAATCGAACCCCTCATCTCCCGATTATCGGTCGAGTATGCTAACCGTTACACCTGCTTTGAATACTCTGTCGATTTCCCATGTATTATGAAGAATATTTCTTCCTTCATTGATTTATCTGTGGTACTGGTGACCTCTGACCTACATCCGTCTGGATGGGAATTGGGTCAAAGCAGTATGAGGAAGCAGGGATGCTTCGACTAGCGAAAATCTAAGGACTTTCAGATTCCTGTCCCAGTTTCTTAATCGGGAGATGCAAGGTTCAATTCCCGCTCCAGGACGGTGAAATTTTCAAGTTTTCTGAGAAGTGTTACATGGATGACCAGTAAGTTGTATAAGCAAATTCTGTTTGCTTTGAATATTCTTTAAAATTATTGTTCTTAATTAAGCCATATTTAAGATACCTTGTTTTTATCTGCTCATAAAGAAGTGATTTGGTTTTGTTTCTTGTGACTAATCCAAAGAAACTGACAACTACCACTCACGACAAATTTCAAAATTAAAAAAAACTTTTGTTGTGAATAACACTGAATTTTGAACTTAGGAAAACCTATACATCTGCAGTTTCCCTTAACACATAACTTGAACAAAAAATTTTCTTTGGTAAACAGGAGCAACAAGCTAATGTAACAATACAGAAGTGCAGTACATCCAGAATGAATATGAAATCAATGAAAAGAAATCTTACCCAGAACAAATTATTTCAAGAATTGCTTACTGACAATTATGGCATATAATTTTAGCATTAAAAATATGTGGTAACTTACAGACACACGGGTGTATTCTACAGTGACTAGCATCAGTAATACTGAATCAGAAAACACAAAATTAGTTTGCCTAGATCACCTTACAACAGTTCTCATACATAAAATGTGTTACACAAGTTGTGACACAAACTTCAGAAAAAAAAACAACTTACATTTGCAACAGAATTTTTCATTTTAACCTAGTGTGTGTGTGATTATTTATGGACAAATCCTTTTTCATAAGGCCTCCACCACTATAGCGGTTATGACTAATCATGCAGATTTATTCTTCCACTAACAATCAACTCTTTTGATCATTGACAATGCAATTCTTCTTAGTTTTGAGTCCCCCTGTAATTTTCTTTTTCACTGTATCTTTCTGATTGTTTAACAATTTTAAATGAATCACAATTCATTTTGTGGCCAATTTCTCTTACATCATCTCTGGCTAATCTAGTTTTGATATGACATGTGTTAACTGCTTCAGCAAAAGAACTTCAAACTGAGAAGTCCTGCACTGTCAATGACCATAAAAAGACTGGTCGCTACTAAACTAACAGTTCCACACACTTAACTACTGTAGTGACAGTGTGTTGTAGTGTTGAGAACCTTATGAAGCTGACACTCTGATTTCAAAACATTTGCTCATAATGATAACCTGAATAAAAATCTACAAGTTTCTGTTTTCAAATAACAACTACAGACAGCAGAGTTTGTTTATGACTCACAATTATTTCAATGACACACTGCAGTCTTTTTAAAAAGCAGTCAATATGATGCATAAAGCAATTTCAATTAAATATCAAGCTGAAAACACATGGAATAACTAATACGGACATAAATGAAGCTGTTCTATGTAATGTAACTGCAGAAATTTGAAAATTTCATCGTCCTGGAACGGGAATCGAACCCTCATCTTCCGCTTTGCGCTCCAGTATACTAACCATTACACCACCCAGAACAATTGTCCTGGGTGGTGTAGTATGGTTAGCATACTCGAACGCAAATCAGGAGATGTGGGTTCAATTCCAGGATGATGAAATTTTTTATTTCAGCGGTTACGTTACATGGAAGAACAGCTTGATTTACGTCTGTGGTAGCAATTTCAATTAATCCACCCTCATGGGAACATTTGTACAAAAATACACTAACACTTCACTCTAATAAAAACAAAACAGCCAGATACTAACATAACAAACAGGAAAACAACCACGACACACTTGCTTACAATTAAAAAGATGTGAAATAAACACATTTGAATATTCAAAACATCAGTAGGATTTGAATTCAATATACAGAACTCTTAAGAATGCATTCTTTAATATTTCAAACATTTGCACTGCACTTCATTGGTGAATACTACAGTGTGGGTGCAATTTATTTACACTCACTTCCAAAAGTTAAGCACGCAGAGGGAGAAGTTCATTTCCGGAAGCCAATCGAAATTGGAGAGGCTGCAATTCACCGCAGCGGTAGATGGAAGTATGCAAATGTGGTAGGTAACAGCGAATCACTGTGCCTTGCCGAGAAATATGCAAAACAGACAGTCGTATAAGAAGCCAGAACTCTGAAGGGGTACAGGAGTTGAATGCAAGTGCTGCTACAAGGTGTTGAGAACTGTCGGAGGATTTGTTTTGAAGACAGACTTGATTTTATGGCTTCCAGAAGACGATTGGAAGATTCTGAGCGCTGGCGTGCCGTCGGACGCATTGAAGCAGGACAGTCAATTACAGATGTTGCTGGTTTCTTTGGCGTGAATCATTCAGTCATTCCACGTTTATGGAAACAATTTCTAACCAGCCAAACAGTTGTCCGCAGACCTGTGGCCGGTCGCCCAAGGGTTACGACCCCCGCGGAAGACCGATATATTGCTGTTGTAGCCAAGCGGAATCGAAGAGCGACGTCCACACGTGTGACATCTATGGTTACGGCGGCCATTGGTAAGACGATATCTGCCACTACTATGCGTCGAAGGCTACACATGAAGGGACTGTACACCCGGGTACCACGGGTTTGTGTTCCTCTATCCGTCCAAATCAGAGGGGCACGATTAAAGTGGTGTCGCCGAAATGTCAATTGGACTGTGTCTGATTGGGGCAACGTTATGTTCACGGATGAGTCCAGATTTGCCATACAACCCGATGACAAGCGTGTACGGGTGTGGAGAGAAGAAGGCACACGCAATCGACCCCAGAACATCACCGAACATCATGCATTCCGAGGTGGAAGCATCATGATCTGGGCAGGAATTTTGTTGGGATATTGCACCGACCTCCACATCTACAGACGGGGTTCTGTGATGGCTGTACGGTATCAGGATGAAGTCCTAGACCCCACTGTGCGATTGTACGCTGCAGCAGTTGGTCCTGTCATGGTGTTAATGGACGATAATGCGCGTCCCCATAGAGCTGCCATCGTCAACGACTACCTGGAGAGGGAGGGGATTGCGCGTATGGAGTGGCCGGCGTACTCGCCCGACTTTAATCCCATTGAAAATCTTTGGGATTCTCTCGGCCGTGCTGTGTGTTCATGTCTCCCGCCCCGAACCACTCTCACAGCTTTGGAAACTGCTCTACAGGAGGAATAGCGATTACTGGACTCTGCGGTGGTTGATCACCTCATAAAAAGCATGGTCAGACATTGTAAGCTTTGTATGCAGATGAGGGGTGCTCACATACCCTATTAATGTCGGGTTTTGTTGTTTGTTGTGACTTTATTACTCACTTTGTAAATGACTCCAATTTGAGGTTATCTTATAATTTCTGAAAATTCAATATTATTTTCATCTCTGTTTGTATTTCTTTGTTTTGATTCATTAATAAACATATTTCCTACGTTCCTGCCGCATTTCGTATCAATCCAAGCAGTACGACTCCATTTTTTCACATCTTACTGCTCCGTGCTTAACTTTTGGAAGGGAGTGTATAAAGCATAAAAAAAACTTGAACTTCATTTTCTGATAAAACAAAGTCAAATGCATGAAAGAGAATATGTCCACTAACTCACTACTGGCACAGTAAACAATGGCCCATGAAACAACATTATAATATACTTATTTCAACTTGGCAGATCTCAAATCTGTACATATCAACTCATTCAGTTAACTGTACAATAAAGAGGTAAAGTAAAAATTCGACATTACCACACTTTGCAGTGACCTCAAATTTTAAACTTTGAAAAAAGTGATATTAAAAACATCTCCTAGTAGCTTCAATCACATGATAAAATCCAATCCTTTCACACAGATGCCCTTGAAAGAATTTTAAATCTTTTGAACACATTCAAACAGATCCAAAAAAATCACAGATCTTTTCAAACAAAACAGAAAAAAAAAAAAAAAAAAGAAGTGATAGAGAGGTACTGACAGGTGAAAACACTACATGGAAAATTAGATACTATTTTTTTTTCACTTTTTTCCTTCTTTCCTTTTTTTACAAATTCATGTCTAAACAAGACATCATAAGTATCTAATACACCTATGAAAACAAAAATATTATGAACAATAGCTCTTCATTTTATTGGCGAAAAGGATGTGGGAAGCAGCCATCGACTTCTCATTTCCCTGATAAGAGGAACTGGAAAAAAAAGAGGGCAGTTACATCACATTTGAAAGTGTTTCTACCTATACAAGTTTGAAAACATTATACACAACATAGCTGTAACACTGTAACATTCAAACAAATGTCACAGATGTGCATTCAAAATTGAAACCGTATTCTGCAACACATAAGGAAAGGTTTTTGAACACAGAACTTCTTAAATATCCTTAGCGATAACCCAAGTATGAGAGCTTCACCTATATGATATTCTAAGTTTCCAATAACATGCTGAAATGTCATTTTTGATGAAAAACATGAGTCCTTTGTAAAAAAGTTCTCTGTGTATGGCCTAAGGAGGAAGCTCATTGATAACTTTACAATCTCAATATATAAAAACTTTACTCTAAAATCCTTAAAAATACTGTAGTTCCTACAAAAAATGAAATATGATACATCAAAAACGAATTGGGAGAACATGTCATTCGTTGAGTAATTACTTTTTTTTTTTTTTTTTTTTTTTGTTATTTAGTATTTTTTTTTTCACTTTGTTCTATGGCAGTGTTGTAATGTTTCAGCTGTGTTTTTACATAGTACACGACAAGAATTCAACCATTTTCGTACTCGAGAATTTTGGTGTTTTAAGTTTGTGCTTGTGTGGGTTATTTCATATTCTTTTTTGTGAAGTTTGGTAACATACAAGGTTGAGAATAGAATTTCAATGTGGTGTATGACTTAAAGGAATCCCGTCATATCGAACACGTGGTTGGAACAACGTAATTGCTCTACGGTGAAAGGTATGTTCTCCCAATTCGTTTTTGATGTATTATTATTTATTTTGTCCCAATTCGTTTAATTTCGTTCCAATTCGTCTATTTTTTTTTCCTTCCTAATTCGTCTAAATTCATATCAATTCGGTTGTATGTTCACTTAATTCGTTTTTGCTCTCGCATATTTCATTTTTGTAGGAACTACAGTACTTTAAAGGATTTTAGAGTAAAGTTTTTATATATTGAGATTTTAAAGTTATCAATGAGTTTCCTCCTTATGCTGTACACAGAGACCTGGAGACAACACGCAGAAAGTTTTATCACAGAGAACTTTTTTATAAAGGGCTCACGTTTTTCGTCGGTTAATATTTCTTTTTTTTCTCTCTCTCTCTCTCTTCTATTAAAAATTAAAAGTTCAAAATTTACCAGAGCCTCACATTCATGTTACAGCCAGTAACCATGCATTTCTATTGGGTTG
The DNA here is from genome assembly GCA_039090855.1 of Macrothele yani. Classification (NCBI taxonomy): domain Eukaryota; kingdom Metazoa; phylum Arthropoda; class Arachnida; order Araneae; family Macrothelidae; genus Macrothele; species Macrothele yani. The sequence goes on along the minus strand of CM077022.1, from coordinate 9,558,767 downwards.
GGAAGAAAGTAATGTCCGATGACAAGGTACCTCAAAGTCAAAGCCACAGCGCACATTGGCCACTGAGATTGTGCAACGCACTGGTATGACATCAGGAGGTAGGTGGCTTAAGTCTGTAGCAGTTAGCCGTCAGAAGGCAAAGAGTGTAAGCACCAGCCAACATGGAAATGGACAAGAAGCACATCTGCCACTGCATGCTGCATGAATTTTGGCACAGTAGCAAATCTGCAAGTGCTGCAGTAACATTACCCCAATGTCATATCACATCATCAGTGCTGTCATTGGTTCAAACAGTTTTGAGAGGGAAATTCTGACCTGTCGGACCATTCCAAAAACCGGAAGACCTACAACAGTGGATATGGACATGCTGAAGACCAGACCACGTGTGACCATGCGAGAGTTGGCTGAACAGCTGGGGACTACCCACATGAGCCTTATTACACACCTGCACCAACTTGGGAAGGTGCACAAGAGGGGACTGTGGGTACCTCACCGACTCACAGTTGAGCAGAAAGCAAATCTCATGAGTGCATGCATTCCCTTTCTTGCACGTGACCAAGTTGAACCGTTCTTGGACTGTATTGTGACAGGTGATGAGAAATAGTTCTTGTATGACAATCTCAGTGCCCAGAAATAGTGGTTGGACCCAAAACAGAAGCCTATGCCAACCTCCAAAGCTGGCTTACACCCATGTAAGGTCCTCCAGTCTGTTTGGTGGGATATGCGGGCTGTTGTGTTTTTGAGCTGTTGCCGGACAACACCACTGTCACAGCTGATGTGTACTGCAGAGCTGAGTTCGGGCTCAATTTTCGGAACCTGAGCCCACCCGAGCCTAAGTTTTGTATTGCAAGATAGAGCCTGGGCCTGAATGACCCCAAAAACTGGTTAACCTGTTCAACCATTAATAAAAAAACATCTTTTCCACACTTCCATTCTCTCCTCCTCCTGCAATTAACCAATGTATTTCTCAAATGGGGAGTGTGGAAGGGACCTCTATCTATTTTCATAGTGTAATTGTATGATTTTCTTTGACTGTTCGCTTCCACCTGAAGTGCTTCGGCCGGCCGGACGGTGCTGCAATTGTTATGTTGCTCAAATAATGCTAATATTATCATGCCATAATGCACTGCAATATGTACATTGCTAAATAGAATTAGCAGGGAGCTACTGCGTGGAGATAGGGGAGTAAATTATCATCGGCATGCTATCAACTATCCAATATCTTTAGTTCTTGAAAATGCTTTTTCTTCTCTGCAGAAACACACCAATGTGCAACCTATGGCATTTTCTATCCAAGCCCGGAATATATAGCCATCTTGAATGCCCGCTCCCCAACCAGAACCAGTTGCTGAAGAATTCCCTTTACCAACTGTAAAGTGTCTCATTTGCTAAATCATACAAAATCCCGTTATATATTTCTTCTGTTGGATGTATTGGGAAACGAATTTCCCTGAAGAAATATTTTAAATAACATGGTTGAGATATAAATCTTTTAATATTTTTCACTGTACACCATGTTTCTTTCATTCAGAAAAATTTCATCGTCCTGGAGTGGGGATATCGAATCCGCACCTCCCGATTTCCGGTCGAGCTGCTAGGCATTACACTACCCAGGACAAGGAAATTCCAAGCAACTGAACATAAATATCTGAGAATCTTCAGATTTGCACTAGTCAAAGCTGTCCTGGGTAGTGTAATGCCTAGCATGCTCGACCAGAAATCAGGAGATCCACGTTCCAGGATGATGAAAATTTTCAAGGTTTCTGAATGAGATGAACATGGTGTATAGTGAAAAATATTAAATGATTTATATCTCAACCCTGTTATTTAAAATATTTCTTCAGGGAAATTCGTTTCCCTGTGCACCCAACAGAAGAAATATATGACGTATTTCTAACACTGTAATGTCTGACCTACATCCGATACTGGATGTGTGAAAAGGTCCTAAGATGGAGCAGAATAGCTTTGACTAGTGCAAATCTAAAGGTTCAGTTGCTTAGAAGTTCCTTGTCCTGGGTAGTGTAATGCCTAGCATGCTCGATTGGAAATCGGGAGGTGCAAGGTTCCATCCCCGCTCCAGGACGATGAAAATTTTCAAGTTTTCTGAATGAAAGGAACATGGTGTACAGTGAAAAATATTAAAAGTTTTATATAAAAAAAATGACCTCATTCTCCCTCTCTCTAAGAGCCCGGGCTCTGCTTGTCTCAGCTCTGGTGTACTGCCTTCAGCCCGACGATCTGCAAGCATCGCTCACATCGAAACGACCAGCACTGCTGAACTGCAAGGGCATCCTCCAACAGCAGGATGGAGTAAGACCTCACACAGCATGGGTGACCTGGGCTGGGAGCTGCTTCCACACCCAGCCTATTCCCCAGACATGGCTCCCAACTGACTACCACCTTTTCCGGTTGTTGCAGCATTTCCTGGACGGACGGCGGTTCACCAACCGGGACAATGTCGAATGCGCACTTACCCGCTTCTTTGCATCCAAGACGCCACAATTCTACAGGGAGGGTATGCAACAGCTGCCCAGATGGTGGGAACAGGTCATAGCAAACAATGGCGACTACATTTTGGACAGATTTGTACTTGTATATACACTGCCGGACAATTGTTAAGGACGGATGACGATAGCAACCACAAAATGGAAGGCAGGAAAATGTGGAAATTACCATAAGTGCAGGATACAGTAAGACGTGTTGTGCGTATGCAAATTTTGGATTGCCGAACTTGTTCGTGACGTCATAGCGCTGATAAGAGATATAAAGGATTTGACGCCTATTGACCGTTGTTGTTCAAACGCAAAGTTGAAAGGGAAAGAATCAATTGACGAACTTGCAATTTTCAGTATGTCTTCCCGACATCACCTAGATGATTTTACGCGTGGCCGTATTATTGGCAAGATTGAAGAAGGGCGAAAAATAACAGATGTTGCCAGGGAGTTCGACGTCAGCCACAGTGTTGTTTCAAGGCTTTGGAAATCATTTCAAACAAATGGAGAGTGTAGCAAACGTCACAGGGGAGGTCGTGTTTGCAGTACGACACCTTCAGAAGATCGGTACATAGTGCTATCAACAAAAAGACACCGGCGCAGCACAGCTAGTGAGGAATTAGCAAATCAGTTTATGGCTGCTACTGGCAAGCGGATCTCCCGAAAAACTGTCGCCAGACGTTTGCATGAAGGAGGACTATACGCCCGCCGTCCTGTTGTGTGCATCCCATTGTCCAGACGTCACCGTACCGCCCGTTTGCAATGGTGCCATCAACATCACAATTGGACTGATAACTGACTGGTCTGCTGTCCTCTTCTCAGGATGAGAGTAGATACAGTCTATCGTCTGATTGTCAACGACAACTGATCTGGCGTGATAGTTGTACTGCATATTGTCCAGCAAACATACAGGAAAGGGACCGATATCCGACATGTAGTGTCATGGTATGGGCTGGCATCATGATCAATGGCCGTACGTCCCTCTATGTGCTTCCAACTGGGACTGGCCAACGATACATTAATGATGTTCTGCTACCTCATGTTCGCATGTTCCGTGGTGCTGTCGGTGATAGATTCATTTTCACGGACGACAACGCAACATGTCATCGAACAGTCGCTGTCCAGGAGTGTCTTGAGAGCAAGGATATTCAACGCCTCGCATGGCCAGCACGTTCTCCAGATCTGAATCCCATTGAAAATGTGTGGGATGCTTTGGGGAGGAGTCTTGCTGGTCACCAATGCCCTCCAATAAACAAGGACACCCTCATCCGTGCACTGACAGAGGAATGGGATAAATTACCCCAACAACTGCTTGATAATGTTGTGCAAAGCATGACACGACGTGTGGAATCCTGCATCGCCCTCCATGGTGGCCATATCCCGTATTGACATCTTACGCCGGAACGCCTGCGGACGGTAATTGCATTCTTTTCACGTTTACGTATTCTGCACAAAATGGCCTGTTTGTCCCTTGAACACGTTCCAAAGCCTTCTGGATTTCAGAGCACAATAAATTGTCTTTCTTGTAACGTCCTGGCATTCTGACATTATTTTATTTCACTTGGCATCCAACCACACTTACTTTTTTTATGCTTTATATAGCCGTTTATGATCTGTCCTTAGCAATTGTCCAGCAGTGTATGGTAATTAGCACTTTTCTGTTGCCTTGCATTTGCAGACATTACTTTCTTTCCATCACAATTAGTACCCCACTCCACAAAACTATACATCAAAATATCCCATTTTGACATGCTTATGATGTGAAAATCATTCTACAGTAACCTGATAACTTGCAAGTTACTTCAGTGGGAGATGGGTTTGACACCAAGAATCACTTCTGTGTGCAAGCAAGCACACACATGACAGAAATAGGGTCCTCAGAGAAGATGAAATAAAATAAAGCTTCAGTACACATACTGATGAGGTACTGGCTAGTCCTGTGTGACACTGGCTAAAAGACCTCAGCTCAACTGGTTGTTCCAAACAACTGGAACTATCAGCTGTGGCTCGATGCATTTACATGATTTTCAAGACTCAAAGAGAGACTATAACAGACTCAAGTGAGAGATATGGTGGACTACCATACTTAAGATTGGTCCACCACAGAAATGACCTAACTCTAACAATATAAAAAAAAATAGTGGTAGAGTGAATGTGGATTGGTGTATGAAATTGTAGAGGAATAAATGGAAAGATGAGCAAAGTGGTTGAAGAAATGAGTATGGATTACACATGCTGAGTTAAAGTGAAACCAAAAAGAAAGGATTCAATACAGAAGTGAATGGACTTGTGAGTGTGTTATCTGGAGTAGAGGTGGGTCAAAAATCATATTCCCATTACTGAAAAATCACTGTCTCCATTATGACCAGTGACTAAAAGTAACAGTTCCAAAATCACTGTTAAGGTGCCACACTTATCTGTGTTGCAATCATGCCAACACTTGGGAATAAGCAGGTCTAAAAGCAGTTACCATGCCACAGTTTCAGCCTTGGAGACTTCACCAAATTCCAAGATAAATCTCTCTTCTGGAGGAGAGTTTTACCCTAAGGGCTGTTTGACTGCTCAAGATGAGCTGAGAAAGATTTTTATCACCCTAATTCTGCCAGGGTAAATGGTCAGGATGTGGGAATGAAAGCACTAAATGAGAAACAAAAAACAAACTCCCCTTTCAATAACCTGATGTGCTGAAAAAAAAAAAGCATGCAACACATAACAGCATTATGTGTCATAGTGATTATCCAGCAGGGTTCATCCTAGCTGTTTTAGAAGGATGCTGCACCCTGCCTGCCCTTTAATTTTAAAATCCCACCCTACCTGCCCTCAAGCCTAGAATGACCGTTCTACCCCTAAAGGTCCATTTGAAAAATAATTGCATTGATGATTTACATGAAACCATTTCTATATGGTTAAAAAACCAGCCTATTATTACAAACCTTGGGACCTTAGATTTTAGAAAAGTAGGGTCAAAAACCACTCTACGCCTTTATGGCATTGCTGGAGTAATGCAGCTGGCTCAGTGCTTTAATCTAGATGAAGATGATTTACTATTAGAGTGGGATGACTACAAATCAATGTTTTTATCTCAAACTGATATTTGGAGTAGTAATTTGCAAGTTCCGAAAATATGTTCAATTCTGTCAAAATCAGAAGATATCGTGGGTAAAAAATTCCCACCAATACAGAAACTTTTAAACATTGCATATGTACTTCAGCAATTTAAAATGCTGAAGCAGAAAGAATATTTTCTCAAATTGAATTAGTACTTACTACATACATACATGTCACTAAGCTGTTCTCTGAGTTTCTGAGTTTCAGAGGTTAGCTCCAAAAAGAAATACAAACTACCAGATATGTTTACTTACTGTTGTCGTATTACTGATAACAATATATATAATATTTTAATATCTGCAGTGAATTACTGTTGAACTTTTCCAGTGAATTAATGCTACTTGAATGATTTCGTTTTAGTAAGACTGATGTATACTCTAATGTTCTTTGAAAGTGTGAGCTGCCCTTTTTTTCCATAACAAGCACCCTGCCCTTTTTTAGTCCTATGATGAATCCTGTATCCAGTCAGTTCCTGATTTGTATCATATCCACCACAAATGGTGATTTTTCACTGTTACACGAAAGACAGTGACCACACAGCCAGACAGTGTTTTGGCTGTGTGCATATGGGGCCATTATCAGTGTTAGAATTAGAAATAAATATTCTACTGGCCCAGCATACCACTAGAATTTGCAGGCCACTGGTCCACCAAAATGCCCACTGGTCCGTAAAAAAAATAATAAAAAAAAATTTAAAGACATTTACAATATATATAGAAAAAAATGTATCATTTCAATGGAATTATCTCCAATATTTGTTTTTAAACCTATCATTAGCAGCCTAAAAAGAAAAACCATACAGCAAGGTAAAATAAGCAAATTCATTTTTTAACTTGTGACAAATTAGAACAAAAAAAACTTACTGGCCATCTGGGACAGTAAAATCAATAGTTTAGTGGACCGATGGACCACTAAACTAGAACAATATCTTCTGATTTTGACAGAATTGAACATATTTTCGGAACTTACAAACATATCACTAAGCTGTTCTCTGATATTCAGAGGTTAGCTCCACAAAGAAATACAAACTACCATATAATTTTTACTTACTGTTGCCGTAGCAAACTTCTCCATTTACAGCGATCTTGACATACATTTCGGACTTCACTCACATCCATCACACGCAGTACACAAGATCTTCTATACTTCATACTCATAATCTTTTTCTCATGCAGACACTCTTCAATCTGATCCTCCCATGACTTCCTTGGCCTTCCTCTGCCTTTCCTTCCTGCCACTTGGGCTAAAAGATTTTCTTAGTAAGCATCTCATCATCCATTCTTTCAACATGGCCAAACCACCAAAGCATATCAGTCTCCACCTAGCTAACAACATTTTGCCTCATATTACACACTGCAACACATCTTCATTCCTCACACAATCAGAACATGTCTTGCCACACAAACGACTCCTATGCTTCTTCTGTAGCACCCAGGTTTCACTGCCATACATCAAAGTAGGAACAATTACACTTTCATACACAGCCATGTGGGACTCCCTTGAGAACCCATCATTCCTGTGAAAACCTCCCTAAAGCAGCCATTACTTTCAATGAAAAATTAACACGCCTACTAATTTCACCATCCAATTTGTTCTCTCTGTCAAACATGCTTCTTAAATACACAAACTCGTTCACCTGGTCAATCACTGTGCCATTTAGACTTATATTACATTCAGTACTAACAGTTCCTCTCTCAAAAACCATAACTTTGGTTTTTCCCTTATTTAAACTCCATTTGAATTTCATGCAGACTTTGTACATCTGGGACAACATACTCTGCAACTCACTTTTGCTCTCTGCCAACAGGACAGTGTCATCAGCATACAGCAACACAATCCTTGTTAATGTTCGACGGTCCCTCTCATTCAGTTTTGGCTTTCGCCCACTATTCTTCTTCGCCGATGAAGTCTTGCCGTGCTTTGTGTACGCAGTCATAACAATGTGGACTGTTTGCTCTTGAAACACCTAACAATTTGGCTGCTATGGTTACAGACGCTCCTGCTCAACGGGATCCCAAGATCTGTTCTTTTTGGAAGTCTGACAGGTCACACATCTCATCAACTGCTCACACAAACCGCTGCTGAACACAACTCGTACTCCATTGGCATACAACCTAGAGAATAGGTAGAGAGAAAAGCAATAATCCCAAAATTTGGTTCTTCTTTTCTAGTGTAGCTTACATGAATAACACTAACCCCTATAATCATGGTGTTCACATTAGTTTGTCCAACCCCCTGTATATCCTTACCATTGGCATACAACCTAGAGAATAGATAGAGAGAAAAGCAATAATCCCAACATTTGGTTCTTCTTTTCTAGTGTAGCTTACATGAATAACACTAACCCCTATAATCATGGTGTTCACATTAGTTTGTCCAACCCCCCTGTATATCCTTACCATTGGCATACAACCTAGAGAATAGATAGAAAGAAAAGCAATAATCCCAACATTTGGTTCTTCTTTTCTAGTGTAGCTTACATGAATAACACTAACCCCTATAATCATGGTGTTCACATTAGTTTGTCCAACCCCCCTGTATATCCTTATCATATGTTTAAACCAGATGCGTGATGCCAAAATAGATAATACTGGTTTATGTCTTGGTGAAATCCGTGTGTGCAGATTGTGGTATGCTGATGCCACAGTCCTGTTGGCAGAGAGCAAAAAGAGTTGCAGAGTATGTTGTCCCGGATGTACGGAGTTTGCATGAAAACCAAAGTTATGGTTTTTGAGAGAGGAACTGGTAGCACTGAATGTAATGTAAGTCTAAATGGCAAAGGTGAATGAGTTTGTGTATTTAGGAATCATGTTTGACAGAGAGAACAAATTGGCTGGTGAAATTAATAGGTGAGTGAATTCTTCATTGAAAGTCATGGCTGCTTTGGGAGATTTTCACAGGAATGATGGGTTCTCAAGAGAGTCCAGCATGGCTGTGCATGAAAGTGTAGTTGTTCCTACTCTGATGTATGGCAGTGAAACCTGGGTGCTACAGAAGAAAAAACATAGGAGTCGTTTGTGTTCTGGAGAAATGCGTTACTTATGGGGGGGGGGGGTTAGTGGCATGACACGTACTGATTGTGTGAGGAATGAAGATGTGTTACAGTTGTGTGATGTGAAGCAACATGTTGTTAGCAAGGTGGAGACTAATATGCTTCGGTGGTTTGGCCATGTTGAAAGAATGAGTGATGAGATGCTTACTAAGAAAATCTTTTTAGCCCAAATGGCAGGAAGGAAAGGCAGAGGAAGGCCAAGGAAGTCATGGGAGGTTCAAATTCAGGAGTGTCTGCATGAGAAAAAGATTATGAGTATGAAGTATAGAAGATCTTGTGTACAGCATGTGATGGATGTCAGTGAAGCCAGCGCTGTATGTCAAGATCGCTGTAAATGGAGAAGTTTGATATGGCAACAGTAAGTAAAAATTATCTGGTAGTTTGTATTTCTTTGGGGAGCTAACCTCTGAATCTCAGAGAACAGCTTAGTGATTTAGTGATATGTATATATGTTTGAAACCAGGCCATGTTCCTTTTTCATCTGTTTAACATAAGTGATGAACTTCATTGCCTCTTTTTGTCTAGTTCTTCAATTTCATTTAGATATTGCTCTTTGCTACTGCTGTTACCTTTTAAAGCTTTCTGAGGAACTGGCCTCATGGATGGCAGTTAATGGCACTACCAAGACAAAAATAATTATTTGATGTATTTTAATGAGAGTAATGAGAAACTTACCTTTACTAGAAGGTCTGTTCTCTTTGAAAAAGATGCATTTTCATTGCACGTTTTTTCCCATTTTAATTTCTATGGTTGGTTTGGGCTTCTGGTGCGGTGGTTTTATGTAGTCTTCAACTTGTTCATTTATTTGACTGAGTGAATAATTTATTAATCCATACTGCTGCAATGATACTTGATCCAAGAAACCTCTTTTTTACTTAAAAACCTATAATTTCACTAATGTTAAATAACCCTAACCGGTAGTTTAATTGGCTTATAAAACTTACCATTCATTGAACATTCACAAACCATAAACTAACTTCTTATTTACAAACACCAAAACCATCTAACAAAAAAATTTTAAAACCTAAAATACAATTATTTACAACAAACTTATCTCATTGCCCTCTATTTGCAAACTCGTCTCACTCTCTCATTCATGCACCACACCTCTGCCGTTCCCAACGTAGATTGCCTCTAGCAGCTTTCTACCCGACCAGGGTTGTCTTCAGGAGGTTAGGTGGTATCAGCCCTGCTATCACAGTGCGAGAGAAGCGATTTCCTGTGTCAGCCTATCTCCCATGTCATATTGAAAACTTTGCCACCGTGGCTTCATCAGTTAGGAACTGTAGTTAATATTTAATTTTCTTTTGCAGTATTTTTTTTATTCTATTTTTATTAGTTCTTTCCATTTTTCGTTAAGTATATTTGGGTCATTATGATTACATACTCGATCCCTATTTTTTTCAATCAGCACAGATTCTGTAATACGCAAATGTCTTTTGTTGTTACATGATTTAATTATTTTGATGTCTTCAAATTTCGGGTATCTTTGATTATCTAAGCAATACTGTATCAGTGCTGTTTTTGCTTTTTTTTTTTTTTTTGCCAACTTTTTATGTGTTGTTGCAGGCGATGTTTTAATTGGTTTTTGGTACTCCCTATGTACGATATTGGTGGGATGGCTGTCATAGGTATTTCATAAACACCAGCTTTTTCCAAGATACTGCTTTTTTCTGTATTATTAATCATCATATCTTTGACTGTCAGTACTTTGTTTCCCATCTGAATTCCATATTTGTGGCATAACTTATTTATCTCTGTTGATATTCCTGGAAGGTAAGGTAAAGCACCAACATATTGTAATTATTTTTTTCTTTTAGAGGTTGAGGTATCTTGAATCTTAACTTGTACTTCATATATCCATTTAATTATTTTTTGTGGTGGATATTTATAATTAAATGAAATTTCTTTAATGTAGCTGATCTCTTCATTCCGGAATTCTTCTTTAGAGGAGTGTGTAATTGCTCTTTTAATTAATGTTTTAATGCTATTGCATTTTTGTGTATAAGGGTGTGTTGATGAATATGGAATCAGAACAGGAACATATGTTAGTTTTCTATGTACTTTATATTGCATATGGTCATTTTGTTTGATAACCTCAACATCCAGGTAAGGCAAGGAATTCTCTTCTTCATGTTCAATTGTTAATTGTATTGATGGATAAATATTGCTAAGTTGTGTCAATGCTTCCAGCTCATCTGTATCCATTTTGGTCAAGATGAAGATATCATCTACATATCTACAGTATATCAGAGGGTGATCTTGAATTTTGCTAATTATTTGTTCTTCTATGTTATTCATGATTACTTCAGCAAACAGATTTGATAGGGGGAGCCCATTGGTCCACCGTAATTGTGTTTGTATATTTTCTCATTATATTTGAAGATATTATTTTCATATATATACAATAAAGTTGTTTTTAACTCCTGTAGTTGTATGTCATTCATTGATTGGTCCTGTTTCAATTTTTCTATAATGATATTAACCGCCTCAAGTACAGGTGTACTTGGAAACAACGACTTGACATCCATATTCGCCATTCTGTAACTTCTGAAAACAACCCTGGTCGGGTAGAAAGCTGCTAGAGGCAATCTACATTGGGAACGGCAGAGGTGTGGTGCATGAATGAGAGAGTGAGATGAGTTTGTAAATAGAGGGCAATGAGATAAGTTTGTGAATGTTCATGCAAGTAGGTTCAATGAATAGTAAGTTTTACAAGCCAATTAAACTACCGGTTAGGGTTATTTAACATCAGTGAAATTACAGGTTTTTAAGTAAAAAAGAGGTTTCTTGGATCAAGTATCATTGCAGCAGTAAGGATTAATAAATTACTCACTCAGTCAAATAAATGAACAAGTTGAAGACAACATAAAACCGCCGCACCAGAAGCCCAAACTAACCGTAGAAATTAAAATGGGAAAAAACGTGCAATGAAATGCATCTTTTTCAAAGAAAACACACCTTCTAGTAAAGGTAAGTTTTTCTCATTATTCTCATTAAAGTAATTGTAGGCATGTAAACTTTTGAATGGTTATAGTAATACTGTGACTTTTCAAACAAGGAATTATTTGATGTATTTTTAGCTATTTTGCTGACCATTTTGTAGACTTCCTGCCTTTGCACATCCTTCATTTCAGTCCACACCATTTTTTCTTCTTTACTTTCTGCTGTATCAAAAATTGTACTTATTTACAACAAACGCTAAATCCATTCATAAATTTAGCTGAAAAAACAACAACAAAAACAAAACCAGACACCTTTCATGCTTTCTGATCTCATTTTCTAATTACTTAAGCACTTTTCTCTTTGATGTATTCAGATAGCAACTCTAGCAAGCAAATATGATATATGCCTTACTAACATTTATAATCCATTTCAATACATATTTAAAAAGAAGTAAAGTTATTCTTCTTTTCAAATATGTATTGAAATAGACATATTGACAATCTTGTTAAATTTTCGAGAAATTTAGATATAATTGGTTCGATTGTCTCACTTTTGTCAATTAGGGTTCTAAATTATTATATTACTCATTACTACAGTCTCACTTTGCCTATTGCATTCTGGCATGGGGGCAGACTACATTAATGAATATTTCCAGACTCCAGATATTACAGAATATATTTGTCAGATTATTGGAATTAAAAAATAATTTTATACCTATTGTTATAGGGTGTAGCCTAACTTGTGGAAAATTTTTACATTTCATTTATGCTATATATTTTTGTTTTGATATAACTGCAAGGCGGCACTGATAGTTATAATTTATTACGGTAATTGATCTTCTGATTTGTTCATCACTGCCATTGTTAAAATTTTCTATTATCTAAAAAGTGCATAATTCGTGGCCTTCTGGCAAACGAGAATTGAGAAATGCCACATGGCGACAGACCATCTCTATTTCGAACTTATGGCAATCGTCTCGTGCATTTTCGACTCCGACAAAAGTCTGCAAAACTCACCCCAAAATTCCCTCTTGAAGCTTTAAAGAGACATTCTGGCGGTGGCATTTCTGCGAACTGAACTGCATATGGGAAAACCGAAGGCCACCCACAGTTAAAAGCAAAGTGATAAATCCCTCTTCAAGTGGCGAAACGGAGGCCTTGTGATGGGACAAAGAGGAAGGAGAACCTAGGCAGAACAGAAACAAGTGTCGAGGCATTCTCACGACTGATTTGATTGTGCCGACGTGCAAAAACGCATCGGCAAGGTGTATGGAAACAAGGCCTGCCAGCTGACGGCAGATTCTAAAAGAACAACGGGGGAAAGCAAGCGATATTCATCAGAGTAAGGAGGGCTAGGAATTATCCCCTCGAAAAATGAGCGTCATCGTAGTCCCTCGGACATGGGGGCTTCTTGACCGGGTCGACAACAGTGCACAAGTGCCTAGGCTGTCTACAAACAAAATAAAGGCAGGATATTTCTTGCTACTACTCTGAGCTAAGGATATCTTAAAGACTGCCAAGATATGTGGTGTTTATCCAAACATTTGGTTACAACCTACATGAGCCTCCGGGCGATGAAACAGCGCGTAGAACTCTGTCCCCTGTGAAAGGGAGCATGCATCTGGAGGCCTCCAACACATTTCATTCGTTTTTGATTTTTTTCTTTGTGTTATGGCCATAGTTATTAAGAGCTCTTCCCTGTGCGAATTTGGCCTCAAGCCTATGCCCAGTGTGTGTAAAGGTGTGTGTATATATATATATTAGCTTATAATTAAATTACGGCAGTCATTGTAATCATTGTATTATTTTAATCAGTGGTACCCTCGCTCGTACTATATAAATTCTCGTTTTTAAGGTGTGCATTTAAATGTTTTCGTATTTTCTCATACATGTGTTTTTTATTCTTTTAGATTATGCATGAGCAATATATATTAGGCTAGACTCTCATCAGTGTTTAAATCAATGTTAGTTTTTGAATTAGTGTTTTAAATCAGTGCTAGAATGTCTAAATCAGTGTGCATAATTATGCTGCCGATAAAGCAGCCCACCATATATTCATCTCAGCAAATTTTTGTGCCACTCCATGGGGAAAGGTGGCAGTGTATACACTGAGTGACCACTTTATTATGACCACTCCCTCAGTACTTCGTTGGGCCACCTTTTGCCTTTAATACTGCGTTGATTCTTCGTGGCATGCACTCCACGAGATGTTGATAGGTGGTTCGTGGAATCTGAGACCATGCTTGATGAATAGCACTCTCCAGGAGTGTGAGATTGCAGGGTTGTGGATCCAGCTGTCTGATGGCTTGTTCAACTTCATCCCACAAATTATCAATGGGGTTGAGATCTGAAGATTGTGGGGGCCACCTAAGCAAAGTAAACTCACCGGCATGTTCCTGAAACCAATCCTGTACAATACGAGCACTATGGCAGGATGCATTATCTTGTTGAAAGTAGCCATTGGGATAAAATATCCACATGACAGGATGCACTTGGTCCGCAACGATGTTTAGATATGATGTGCCAGTCAGACATTGATAAAAACAAATTAAAGGGCCCAAAGCATGCCAGGAAAACATTCCCCAAACCATAATGTTGCCTCCACCAGCTTGAAGAGTTGTAGCAATGCATTTGGGGTCCATGCTTTCGTGCTGTTTCCGCCAAATTATCACTCGGCCATCGGCATGGTGCAACTGAAAACGTGTTTCATCAGACCACATAATTTGTTTCCAATTATCGAATGTCCAATCCTTGTGCTCCTGTGCGAACTGGAGACGTTTTCTCTTGTTAACTGCAGACAGCAAAGGTGTTCGAACAGGCCTTCGGCTGCCATATCCTATCCGATGCAGTGTACGGTGAACAGTGCGTGCAGAGATCATTTGAGGGGATCCTTGATTAAGATGGTCTGTAATTCGCTGCACTGTTGCCCTTCTGTTGTCTGTTACCAGTCTGGACACACTCCGTTCCGCCCGAGCAGTAACTAGTCGATGACGACCACACGTTGCACGTAGAGACCCAGTTTTCTTTGGCTGGCAGTCCAGTCTTTAAACACTTTAACAACAGCTGCTCTGGAACATTTCACGAATGCGGCGGTTTCGGTGATACTCGGTCCATGGCTCCGAGCTCCTACAATCATCCCACGTTGAAAGTCCGTCAAATCGCATTTTTTACCCATCTCGTCAACCGAAAATCCCTTCTACTACTGTCACAAGCACTAAGCTTTCCCTTTTTATACTAGCCTCGCCCTCCGGCGGCAACAGCATGCAGCCATAGCTCATTTGCTTAAAACTGTCAGGTGGTCATAATAAAGTGGCCACTCAGTGTATAATGCAAAGTATAAACAACATGGGACCACAATATTGGAACTCACTACTGCATGGGATTACTGATTTGAATAACTTTAATATTTTAAGAGGAAATTAAAACTTCATCTGTTACATCAAAATTAGAAATGAGGGGGAGGTGAAAAAGGGGAAATATTAATATGAGAAGGTAGGGAAAATGTGAGTGATATAGTGAACATAATGGGTGATTAGGGAAGAAGATCTTTGCATTTACATATCTTTTTTATTGACTTTTTTTCCTAATTATTAACTCTTCTTTCCTTTTGAATTAATTAACATGTTTACTAACTTACACTAACAATTGTTGTCTCTGTGGTGCTTGACTGGATATGTGTATGTAAGGAGACTGGGGCTATGTCAGGTCTTTGTTTGGCCTTTCCCCCTCTCTTCCTAGCTACTTTGTATTAATAAACATAATAATGTCAATTATTTTACATGTATTTGTATTAAAACATCTGAAATAAAAATAAATATAAGAGAAAGTTTCCCTCTTAATTAAATAAAACTTTTAAGGACAACACAAAAATGTAGCAAAAGGCCTTCAGGGCCAGCTCACTAACTCTGGGTACAAAATCCTTAAGAAAATCACAGATGCTGGGAACAAAGCCAAGACAAAAACTAAACCTCCCACCCAATGAGCACAGTGAATCAGAGTATGAACTGTTCTATATCTACTGATAATTAATACACATTCATGCCTATTTTCTTTTATTGTTGTTAAAAACCACTATACTAAAGCATCTGTGTGTGTTAATAAAGGAACATTTTCTTTTCTTTGTAATGTACAGATGAAGACAAAACTTCCATGTGTAACTGAAAGTAAAGCACATATGTAGTTTGAAGTGCACAATTATTTACTTCATATTACTTTAAAAAACAGGAAATATGACTGCCATTAAAAGTATCTTCTAATGATTTTGTTTCACTAACATAAACAAACCAGTTATGTTTTACTGCACTAGGTGCTATAACTTCATAAAAATTACTGAATTCCTTTCAAAGAGTTGAAATGCAAATTAAAAATCTTACCTGTATGAGCTACACATTCATCCCAGCCAGGTTTTCTCCACGCAGAATCACGTAGGTCTTTTCTGAGTTGTAGATCTTTATATCCTATGAGCATAGACAAGTGTTAAATACCAATAATATTTCAAAAGTACCTGCAAAATACTATAGAGGGTGGCAAGGAAAGTCATTATACAGGCCAATATCTTGAGAAGTACAATAGCTAGCATTCTATTTTTTGTGCAGGTGTAGTAGCTATAGAAAACCCCTATGGCGCTACATGATGAAACAACAGTGGACCCTTTGTCCCTATTGGGAGGAGGTAAGGGGCTAAGTTGCCCCCTATAGAGTTAGAGCAACAATGTTAATTACAAATTTGTAGTGTGGCAAAAACAGAACATAATGTGTCTGTTCAAAAGGAACTTCTCCAAAGACCAGGCAAATTCATGTTATTAAAAATTCTTCATAAATCACTTTATATGAGGAATAAAATAAACTGTGAATATGTAAGATTATTTGTAATACAGTTTGGTATTTTTATAGTAACTTACTACATACCTATATCATTATTTTTACTGTAGAATAACTTTTTTACGGGTCTTATAGAGGTTATTATTCAAAAAAGTTGGTGGTCAAATTTTCGAACTAAAGCCTAGTTCATCATCAGGACTACGTCACTGGAGTAGTTTGCCGCCACTCAGTCGGAAGTGTCCAACCGCAATTATCGTTAATTGTGGTACTTTTTCTTCTCGCTATTTAGATCCCTTCTTCTAGTTTCCTCTTTACTAAGTTTGACTGGTTGTTACTAATGTTCCTAATAGCTGCTTGGTGTTCTTTCATTCAGACTTTCAGACTTCTTCCTGTTTCTCCTATACAGCTGAGCCCGCAGCTATATAGGAGAAACATTATTTTTGTCAACTGTTAATATGGATGGGATGAACTTAGTTATAAAAACTTTCAAAGCCACCAAAAAAGTTGGCCTACCTGATTTACTGTTAGTACATTTCTTAAGTTGTTCTTCATTGATATCGGTCCTATGCTATCCCTTGTAATAGTTAAAAAAAAATTTATTTATGTCGAAGGGCATCATCGTAAATGAATAGATACAGTTAAAGTCCATTATCATTGAAGGAACCAAGCATATCCTCATTATAAAAACATTCAAGTAATAAAAAAATAACTGGATGAATAACTGTCTATATTCAAAAAATTCTAAAACAAAAAATAAGTCTTGAAAGGAACAAAGACAGTAGCAAATTCAAGTTAAAATTCACTAGTAGTTTTGTTAAATCAACTTGAAAAAAATAAAAGGAAGTTAAAAATGAAATTTTCTGAACAAAGGATAATGTTAAAAACCTTTAACAGCTGGGAACATGATTAGCAGCATACACATAGCTTGTCCCAAAACAACTGAGAATGTTTTTATAAAAAAATGTGCAGTACTGCTTTCAACATTGGCACAAGTCTTGAAAAACTGGTAGTCACTGTAGTAACCATAGCAACCGGCCGCATCTGTTTATCACGCATGCATCGTTGGAAGAGAGCAGTTTAACAAGCGTTCTTTCGTGCAGTGGCGGATCCAAGGGGGAGGCAACCCCACCTAAACCCTAACAAAGTTTTTACGTTTTAAGTAGCGAAGATCGTAAATGATTAAATGATTAACTTTGCATATTTTGTTTTCAGTTTTTCTAAAAAAAAATTAACAATTAAACTTAGTACGAATTATTCGAAATACATTACATTGATTTAGGTTCAGTAAAATAAGAAAGAGAAGGGAATAGAATAAGAGAGAGAGAGAGAGAGAGCGCAAAAGATAAAGGGAAAACAGGGACGGGGGGGGGGGCTACGTACATGGCGATGTTTCTTTGTTAGTTCTTTGCTATTGTCATATTGTCTAGTATTTGTAACATCTTGAAACAGGGTAAAGCAGAGCTTGGTACAGAAATCAGAGTAGGTGGGAGAAACTGTGAATAACAATCTGATCTACGTACGTTATCTTAATTGGATCGTAAACAAAATTTGAAAAAATGTCCCCACCGTTTCCTCCCATATGGTTTTTTCAGGACTTCCTTCCTTCTTTTTTCTTATTTTTCCTACTTCCTCACGCCTTATTTATGGGCGCTTCCCGTTGTTCCACCCACTCCGAAGTCAATCCCCGCTTGGATGGGGTGGGCTGGGAGGGAGGCAGTGTGGCTAATACAGGGTAATTTTCAGCATCTCCTGCTGCTAACATTACATATATATATCATCATCACCATCATTGTCAACCATTATCAATCCACTGCTGGACGAAGGTCTCCCCAAGTTTCTTCCACAACAGTCTGTCTTGTGCCAGTCTCCTCCATGTTACTCCCGCATACTTTTGAATTTCATCCACCCATCTCCCGTGTGATCTTCTCCTGGGTCTTTTCCTGTCCCTTGGAATCCAATCTAAAATTTCGGCTGTCCATCGATGGTCTGTCCTGGCAGTATGTCCAGCCCACTGCCATTTCAGGGATTTAACTCTGATCATGATGTCTTCCACTCTTGTAATTTTTTGGATCCACCAGTTCCTCTTCTTATCTCTCCTGGTTACACCAAGCATGCACCTACCTCTCCATGCTTCTTTGAGTTGTCTGCAGCCTTTGTATGTCTCTTTTAGTTAAGGTCCACGTCTCTGCACCATACGTAAGCACTGGAAGGATGCATTGATCAAATTCTTTTCTTTTTAAGACATAATGGCATATTGCTCTTGAAAATTATGCCGTTTCTTCCAAAAGCTCTCCAGGCAAGTTTTGTACGCCGATTAATTTCTTCATCACTGCGACCCTCACTTGATATCTGCTGTCCAAGATAAACGTACGTGTCTGCTATCTCCAGCTTTTCTCCATCAATCGATAAATCTTCATTTCTTGTAAATGCATTGAACATCACTTTTGTCTTCTGAAAGTTCATTTTTAATCATACTTCTTTACTCTTGTCAGCAAGTTCCTGGATCATACTCTGCAGCTCTGATGGGGTAGTTGCAAAAATGACTACGTCATCAGCAAAACGAAGGTGGGTTAGATAATCTCCAATAATCTTTATCCCTTTGTTTTCCCAGTTCAGTAATTGAAAGACATTTTCCAATGTGGCATTAAAGAGCTTCGGAGATATGGTGCCACCTTGTCTCACTCCCTTTCCAATTTTTATGCGTGTTGTATATTTTCAAACAGCTGAATCTTTGCACTTGCATTTTCATAGATGTTATTAATAATATTAAGGTATGCATCTTCAATACCGCAGGATTTCAGAGCCATTGACTGCTGATGGTTTCACAAAATCAATAAAAGCCATGCACAATGGAAGTTCATATTCCCTCGCTCTTTCAATTAGTTCTCTCAGTATGTGGATATGATCTACTGTGTTGTAGCCACTCCTGAATCCAGGTTGTTCTCTCGGTTGCGCCATGTCCAGTGTTACCTTCAAGCGGTGTGAAAGAACTTTAGTGAAGATTTTAGAAACCACTGATAGGAGGCTGATAGGTCTGTAGTTCCTGAGATCCTCAATGTCACCTTTTTTATGCAACAGGATCATTGTAGCGTTGTTCCAAACCTCAGGAATCTTCCCTTCATTAAGGCATCGAGTGAAAATTTGGGCAAGTACAGTTTCGATTTCTCTACTTGCTTCTTGTATGATGTCTACAGTAATTCCATCTTCTCCTGGAGCTTTTCCCGGCTTCATGTTCTTGATTGCATGTGCAACTTCTGCTGGTAGGACTGGAAGAATTCTGGTACTGGTACCTTCCATGATGTCTGGAGTACATGTATCATCCCTTTCATATAATTTGGAGTAGAAATCTTTCACTCTTGTCAAAATTTCGCCTCTATTTCTTGTTACAGAACCATCTTCTTTTCCCAGTGCCATAATCCGTTTTCTTCCCTTACTGAGATGTCCCTTTGCTATCTTTAGGCTTTGGTTGTTTTCAATTGCTTTCCTCACTAGTTCACAGTTGAAATTCCTTACGTCTTCAGTGATACTTATTCGTACTGTCTTGCATAGCTCTATATATTCCACTTTGGAAGTCACATCTTCTTTAGTTGTCTTCATCTCTCTTCTTTTTTGCATCAACATTTTGGTTTTTCTTGATAATTTGTTCACATGCAACTTGTTCTTAGACCCAGCTAATTTTGTTGCTGTTTCCATAAGAGCTTTGGTTACTTTTCTGTTAACTTCAGAAATATCCACTTCTTCCGATGTTAGACCTTCTAAAGCAGAGAATCTGTTCTTCAGTTCCAACTTGAAGGTATTATGGTGTTTTTTAAGGTTGGTTATGTCAATACATTTTGTTTGTCTTATGAGCTTGCCACGTTCGAGTTCAGTGTTGAGGTGCATCTTACATCTTACCAATCTATGGTCACTACCTGTGTTGAACTTCTTTAGCACACTGCAGTCTTCTATGATGAATTTTTTCTTACACATAATAAAATCAATTTCACTTGTCGTCCCATTTGGATGTCTCCATGTCCATTTCCTGTGTGGCCCTTTTCTTGAAGAAGGAGTTCAAGATGAAAAACCCTTCTGCCTCTGCAAACTCAACGAGAGTATTTCCACTCTGGTTTCTGTTGCTGTGACCGAATTTACCTACTGAAGTTTCCTTTTGTTGCCCTATTTTTGCATTGAAATCTCCCATTATTATCTTTAAGTGCTGCTTACCTTTATTATTTAGATGACGAATTTCCTCATTATATTCTTTAATTTCTTTTTCAGGATGACTTGTGGTGGGTGCATAAGTTTGAATAATCTGAGCCTTGTATCTTCTCGAGAATTGGATAACGAGTCGTGCAGCTCTGTCAGAGGAACTTTCAACTTCTACAACTTTATCCTTCAGTTTCTTGTTTATTATAAATCCAACACCACTAGTTCTGCCAGTATCTGTCCCCCAATAGTAGAAGAGATGTCCACTTTTCAGTTCAATGAGATCTTCTCCTTTTCTCCTTACCTCACTTAGCCCGACAATGTCCCACTTGATCCTTTGTAGTTCCTCTTCCAATTCAAGAAGCCTTGAATCAGAAGATAGGGAGCGTCCATTATACGTAGCCAAGGTCAGCATCAGATGGCAGCCTAGTCCGGTCCTCCGGGAATTCTTAGCACCATCTGCCTTCATGTCGCACTGGCCGCTGCCTTGGCCAGGTACATTCCAGCTGCCGGAGACTGAGAGCCAAGATTTAAGTTGTGGGGTCATTTTGGAGGGGTTTGGCCATAACTCACCACGCTGGCCAAGCGGGTTGGTGAGTGTGAGATAGCATTTCCTCTAATCTCGATGGTATTGTTATACCGCTATTGGCGGTCGTCAGAGCCCCTTTAGTGATAACAGGATGCACCACGAGAAGGCGGAGTTGACATTTGTCAAGGGGAGGCTGCGCATCAACTGACTTTACATCCCATATATCATCATCATCATCGTCAACCATTATCAATCCACTGCTGGACGAAGGTCTCCCCAAGTTTCCTCCACAACGGTCTGTCTTGTGCCAGTCTCCTCCATGTCACTCCCGCATACTTTCGAATTTCATCCACCCATCTTCCATGTGGTCTTCTTCTGGGTCTTTTCCTGTCCCTTGGAATCCAATCTAAAATTTTGGCTGTCCATTGATGGTCTGTTCTTCTGGCAGTATGTCCAGCCCATTGCCATTTCAGGGATTTAACTCTGATCATGATGTCTTCCACTCTTGTCATTTTTCGGATCCACGTGTTCCTCTTCTTATCTCTCCTGGTTACACCAAGCATGCACCTCTCCATGTTTCTTTGAGTTGTCTGCAGCCTTTGTATGTCTCTTTTAGTTAAGGTCCACGTCTCTGCACCATACGTAAGCACTGGAAGGATGCATTGATCAAACACTTTTCTTTTAAGACATAATGGCATATTGCTCTTGAAAATTATGCTGTTTCTTCCAAAAGCTCTCCAGGCAAGTTTTGTACGCCGATTAATTTCTTCACCAATGTGACCCTCACTTGATATCTGCTGTCCAAGATAAACGTACGTGTCTGTTATCTCCAGCTTTTCTCCATCAATCGATAAATCTTCATTTCTTGTAAAAGCATTGTACATCACTTTTGTCTTCTGAAAGTTCATTTTTAATCCCACTTCTTTACTCTTGTCAGCAAGTTCCTGGATCATACTCTGTAGCTCTGATGGGGTAGTTGCAAAAATGACTATGTCATCAGCAAAACGAAGGTGGGTTAGATAATCTCCATTAATCTTTATCCCTTTGTTTTCCCAGTTCAGTGATTGAAAGACATTTTCCAATGTCGCATTAAAGAGCTTCGGAGATATGGTGTCACCTTGTCTCACTCCTTTTCCAATTTTTATGTGTGTTGTATTTTCAAACAGCAGAATCTTTGCACTTGCATTTTCATAGATGTTATTAATAATATTAATGTGTGCATCTTCAATACCGCAGGATTTCAGAGCCATTGCAACTGCTGATGGTTTCACCGAATCAAAGGCTTTTTCATAATTGATAAAAGCCATGCACAATGGAAGTTCATATTCCCTCGCTCTTTCAATTAGTTCTCTCAGTACGTGGATATGATCTATTGTGCTGTAGCCACTCCTGAATCCAGCTTGTTCTCTTGGTTCAGCCATGTCCAGTGTCACCTTAAAGTGGTGTGAAAGAACTTTAGTGAAGATTTTATAAACCACTGATAGGAGGCTGATAGGTCTGTAGTTCCTGAGATCCTCAATGTCACCTTTTTTATGTAGCAAGATCATTGTATCGTTGTTCCAATCCTCAGGAATTTTCCCTTCATTAAGGCATCGAGTGAAAATTTGGGCGAGTACTGTTTCGATTTCTCCACTTGCTTCTTGTATGATGTCTACAGTAATTCCATCTTCTCCTGGAGCTTTTCCCCGCTTCATGTTCCTGATTGCATGTGCAACTTCTGCTGGGAGGACTGGAAGAACTCTGGTACTGGTACCTTTCATGACGTCTGGAGTACATGTATCATCCCTTTCATATAATTTGGAGTAGAAATCTTTCACTCTTGTCAAAATTTCGCCTCTATTTCTTGTTACAGAAGCCATCTTCTTTTCTCAATGCCATAATCTGTTTTTTCCTTTTACTGAGATGTCCCTTTGCTATCTTTAGGCTTTGGTTGTTTTCAATTGCTTTCCTTACTAGTTCACAGTTGAATTTCCTTACGTCTTCAGTGATACTTATTCGTACTGTCTTGCATAGCTCTATATATTCCACTTTGGAAGTCACATCTTCTTTAGTTGTCCTCATCACTCTTCTTTTTGCATCAACATTTTGGTTTTTCTTGATAATTTGTTCACATGCAACTTGTTCTTAGACCCAGCTAATTTTGTTGCTGTTTCCATAAGAGCTTTGGTTACTTTTCTGTTAACTTCAGAAATATCCACTTCTTCCGATGTTAGGCCTTCTAAAGCAGAGAATCTGTTCTTCAGTTCCAATTTGAAGGTATTATGGTGTTTTTTAAGGTTGGTTATGTCAATACATTTTGTTTGTCTTATGAGCTTGCTACGTTCGAGTTTAGTGTTGAGGTGCATCTTACATCTCACCAATCTATGGTCACTGCCTGTGTTGAACTTGTTTAGCACACTGCAGTCTTCTATGACAAATTTTTTGTTACACATAATA
Organism: Macrothele yani; assembly: GCA_039090855.1. Taxonomy (NCBI): domain Eukaryota; kingdom Metazoa; phylum Arthropoda; class Arachnida; order Araneae; family Macrothelidae; genus Macrothele; species Macrothele yani. Next base: position 9,535,200 of record CM077022.1, on the reverse strand, counting down.
AAATCAATTTCACTTGTCGTCCCATTTGGATGTCTCCATGTCCATTTCCTGTGTGGCTTTTTCTTGAAAAAGGAGTTCAAGATGAAAAACCCTTCTGCCTCTGCAAACTCTACGAGAGTATTTCCACGCTGGTTTCTGTTGCCGTGACCGAATTTACCTACTGAAGTTTCATTCTGTTGCCGTTGCCCTATTTTTGCATTGAAATCTCCCATAATTATCTTCAAGTGCTGCTTACCTTTATTATTTAGATCACGAATTTCCTCATAAAATTCTTCAATTTCTTCTTCAGCATGACTTGTGGTGGGTGCGTAAGTTTGAATTATCTGAGCCTGGTATCTTCTCGAGAGTTGGATAACAAGTCGTGCAGCTCTGTCAGAGGAACTTTCAACTTCTACAACTTTATCCTTCAGTTTCTTGTTTATTATAAATCCAACACCACTAGTTCTGCCAGTATCTGTCCCACGATAGTAGAAGAGATGTCCACTTTTCAGTTCAATGAGATCTTCTCCTTTTCTCCTTACCTCACTTAGCCCGACGATGTCCCACTTGATCCTTTGTAGTTCCTCTTCCAATTCAAGAAGCCTTGAATCAGAAGATAGGGAGCGTCCGTTGTACGTAGCCAAGGTCAGCATCAGATGGCAGCCTAGTCCGGTCCTCCGGGGATTCTTAGCACCCTCTGCCTTCATGTCGCACTGGCCGCTGCCTTGGCCAGGTACATTCCAGCTGCCGGAGACTGAGGGCGAAGATTTAAGTTGTGGAGTCATTTTGGAGGGGTTAGGCCATAACTCACCACGCTGGCCAAGCGGGTTGGTGAGTGTGGGATAGCATTTCCTCTAATCCCGATGGTATAGTTATACCGCTATTGGCGGTCGTCATATATATATATATTATATATATACACTCTCACCAACCCACTTGGCCAGAGTGGTGAGTTATGGCCAAACCCCTCCAAAATGACTCCACAACTTAAATCTTGGCCCTCAGTCTCCGGCAGCTGGAATGTACCTGGCCAAAGGCAGCGGCCAGTGCGACAGGAAAGCAGAGGGTGCTAAGAATTCCCGGAGGACCGGACTAGGCTGCCATCTGATGCTGACCTTGGCTACGTATAATGGACGCTCCCTATCTTCTGATTCAAGGCTTCTTGAACTGGAAGAGGAACTACAAAGGATCAAGTGGGACATCGTCGGGCTAAGTGAGGTAAGGAGAAAAGGAGATCTCATTGAAATGAAAAGTGAACATCTCTTCTACTATCGTGGGACGGATACTGGCAGAACTAGTGGTGTTGGATTTATAATAAACAAGAAACTGAAGGATAAAGTTGTAGAAGTTGAAAGTTCCTCTGACAGAGCTGCACGACTCGTTATCCAAATCTCGAGAAGATACCAGGCTCAGATTATTCAAATTTATGCACCCACCACAAGTCATCCTGAAGAAGAAATTGAAGAATTTTATGAGGAAATTCGTCATCTAAATAATAAAGGTAAGCAGCACTTAAAGATAATTATGGGAGATTTCAATGCCAAAATAGGGCAATGGCAACAGAATGAAACTTCAGTAGGTAAATTCGGTCACTGCAACAGAAACCAGAGTGGAAATACTCTCGTAGAGTTTGCAGAGGCAGAAGGGTTTTTCATCTTGAACTCCTTTTTCAAGAAAAAGCCACACAGGAAATGGACATGGAGACATCCAAATGGGACGACAAGTGAAATTGATTTTATTATGTGTAACAAAAAATTTGTCATAGAAGACTGCAGTGTGCTAAACAAGTTCAACACAGGTAGTGACCATAGATTGGTAAGATGTAAGATGCACCTCAACACTAAACTCGAACGTAGCAAGCTCATAAGACAAACAAAATGTATTGACATAGCCAACCTTAAAAAACACCATAATACCTTCCAGTTGGAACTGAAGAACAGATTCTCTGCTTTAGAAAGCCTAACATCGGAAGAAGTGGATATTTCATAAGTTAACAGAAAAGTAACCAAAGCTCTTATGGAAACAGCAACAAAATTAGCTGGGTCTAAGAACAAGTTGCATGTGAACAAATTATCAGGAAAACCAAAATGTTGATGCAAAAAAGAAGAGAGATGAGGACAACTAAAGAAGATGTGACTTCCAAAGTGGAATATATAGAGCTATGCAAGACAGTACGAAAAAGTATCTTTTTTTTTTTTTTTTTTTTTTTTGAGGTTTAACGACCACCGTGAGCACCTCAATGGGCTATAAGCAGTCGCCCGTCCCTAATTTAGGGTCACTGGTTCCAGGGAAGGGAGAGAGTCAGTGCCGTAAGACAAACACAACATCCATGCCTGACCGGGATTCGAACCCGGACCCCTTACGGACGAATGATCAGAGGCCAGCGCCTTAGACCACTGCGCCACCGGGGCGAAAAAGTATCACTGAAGACGTGAGGAATTTCAACTGTGAACTAGTAAGGAAAGCAATTGAAAACAACCAAAGCCTAAAGATAGGAAAGGGACATCTCAGTAAGGGAAGAAAACAGATTATGGCACTGAGAAAAGAAGATGGTTCTGTAACAAGAAATAGAGGCGAACTTTTGACAAGAGTGAAAGATTTCTACTCCAAATTATATGAAAGGGATGATACATGTACTCCAGACATCATGAAAGGTACCAGTACCAGAATTCTTCCAGTCCTCCCAGCAGAAGTTGCACATGCAATCAAGAACATGAAGCGGGGAAAAGCTCCAGGAGAAGATGGAATTACTGTAGACATCATACAAGAAGCAAGTGGAGAAATCGAAACAGTACTCGCCCAAATTTTCACTCGATGCCTTAATGAAGGGAAGATTCCTGAGGATTGGAACAACGCTACAATGATCCTGCTACATAATAAAGGTGACATTGAGGATCTCAGGAACTACAGACCTATCAGCCTCCTATCAGTGGTTTATAAAATCTTCACTAAAGTTCTTTCACACCGCTTAAAGGTGACACTGGACATGGCTCAACCGAGAGAACAAGCTGGATTCAGGAGTGGCTACAGCACAATAGATCATATTCACGTACTGAGAGAACTAATTGAAAAAGCGAGGGAATATGAACTTCCATTGTGCATGGCTTTTATCGATTATGAAAAAGCCTTTGATTCGGTGAAACCACCAGCAGTTACAATGGCCCTGAAATCCTGCGGTATTGAAGATGCGTACATTAATATTATTAATAACATCTATGAAAATGCAAGTGCAAAGATTCGACTGTTTGAAAATACAACACACATAAAAACTGGAACAGGAGTGAGACAAGGTGACACCATATCTCCGAAGCTCTTTAATGCCACATTGGAAAATGTCTTTCAATCACTGAACTGGGAAAACAAAGGGATAAAGATTAATGGAGATTATCTAACCCACCTTCGTTTTGCTGATGACGTAGTTATTTTTGCAACTACCCCATCAGAGATGCAGAGTATGATCCAGGAACTTGCTGACAAGAGTAAAGAAGTGGGATTAAAAATGAACTTTCAGAAGACAAAAGCGATGTTCAATGCTTTAACAAGAAATGAAGATTTATCGATTGATGGAGAAAAGCTGGAGATAACAGACACATACGTTTATCTTGGACAGCAGATATCAAGTGAGGGTCACATTGGTGAAGAAATTAATCGGTGTACAAAAGTGGCCTGGAGAGCTTTTGGAAGAAACAGCATAATTTTCAAGAGCAATATGCCATTATGTCTTAAAAGAAAAGTGTTTGATCAATGCATCCTTCCAGTGCTTACGTATGGTGCAGAGACGTGGACCTTAACTAAAAGAAACATACAAAGGCTGCAGACAACTCAAAGAAGCATGGAGAGGTAGGTGCATGCTTGGTGTAACCAGGAGAGATAAGAAGAGGAACTCGTGGATCCGAAAAATGACAAGAGTGGAAGACATCATGTTAATAGTTAAATCCCTGAAATGGCAATGGGCTGGACATACTGCCAGAAGGACAGACCATCGATGGACAACCAAAATTTTAGATTGGATTCCAAGGGACAGGAAAAGACCCAGAAGAAGACCACATGGAAGATGAGTGGATGAAATTCGAAAGTATGCGGGAGTGATATGGAGGAGACTGGCACAAGACAGACCGTTGTGGAGGAAACTTGGGGAGACCTTCGTCTAGCAGTGGATTGATAATGGTTGACGATGATGATGATGATATATATATATATATATATATTAGGGTGGTCATTATTTTTGAAATTTTGAAATGTTGTTGCCTGACCCTCTTACGTTGTTCTACTACATAAAAACAAGATTTTTGTCAATTTTAATGCAGATCCGACTATATTTAGAGGTCGCTCAAGTCAGTTGAAATTTCCACTTACCGTATTATCCCAGTCGCCTGACTCCTCCATTCACCTTCTCTTGATTTATTTGACTTAAGTGTCAATCAAATACTTCACATAAATAAGGTAATGTCTATTTTTATTTCATATAGTTGGAAAATTCTGTACAGTTCCAGAAACAAGCTTGCCTATATAAAGGGCTGAAGCTGCGAACCCCAGTTTAGTTTTAATTTACTCGCTCTATCTAGTATTCGACGGTTCGTGTGTTTATCGAAGTGTTTGCCTTGTAATTTGTTCGAGTACTGATAAATAACTTTATTTTATTGATTTACTTGTATTTATATCTTAGCTATATTTGATTTCTTCAAGTACACATTCTGATAATTGCAACAATATTGTCTGTTGCAGGTATTGTGAAAAATGGCAGCAGTATCTAACACAAGACAAGTCTCCACAATTTGGTTAATTGGCTCTGAAGAAAGTGAACTGAAAGGATCCAAAATACCTTCAAATAAACAAGTGTTGAGTTTCTTTTTTGACCACCATAAAACCTTGAAAAAGACAATTCGTGAGAGTTGTAGAGCTGTTGTTACGGAAACTGCTGTGTTTTGGGAAAAGACCGGTATTCCTATTCATCATGAAAAGATTGTATCAAGAAATTGGAGAAACTTCACGAAAAGTGGCTCAAGCTGGAAAAAAATTGCAGAAGGAAAACAGCTGTTCAGCAAGCCAATGAGTGTCAATTTTCCAGAGACCTTAACAACTTATTTGATGTTGCTCATCAGGAAGCCCTGCAGATGATCAAGATCCAAGAAGACAAGGATTTCCTTCTCGCACAGAGAGAACCTGGTCACTGTGGTTGCTTTGGCCAAGTCGATGAAGTGGCATCCAAAGAAGCAAAGACTGGACAATGGAAACGAAAAAAACAAGAGTTTAAGCAGAAGTACGAAGAGAAACAAATGGCTTGGACTGAAAGTGCCGCTCTAATTTCCTCCAGTGATGAAAATAATGGAAGTAACACTAATGATCCTGAAGAGGAGAAAGCACATGCAAGCACTGATCAAACAATGGCAGTCCCTTCCATTTCCACTGGTTCCAGCCGTAAAAGGGCACATATGAACATTATCACACCATCTGTTGTTATGGTTTTAGATAGAGCACAGTTAAGTGATAGAAAAGCCACATATGTGTTGGCAGCAACTGCTGAGGGCCTCGGCCACAAAGTAAATGATCTTAATATTAACAGGTCTTCTATTCGGAAATATTGAGAAAAAGTATGTGAAGAACTTGCAACGAATTTAAAGGAAGAATTTCAGACAAATGTTCACTTGTTGTTCACTGGGATGAAAAACTTCTTCCAGACCTGACTGGGAATGAAAAGGTAAATCGACTAACAGTGATTGTGTCTGGACTAGGCGTAAATCAGCTGCTTGGCATTCCGAAGTTAGTCACTCACAGAAGAAGTACAGGCTCAAGCAGTGGCTACTTTGCTTGAAGAGTGGAGGATTATTCAGCAAGTAAATGCAATGTGCTTTGACACTACTGCAAACAACACATTTATTTGATATTGCTCATCAGGAAGCCCTGAAATGGTGCTTGCATACTTTTGGAACAAAAGTTACAAAAGGACCTCCTCCACCTAGCAGGTCATCACCTCATATTAGAACACATTCTTGCAAGTGTGATGAATGAGGCTATGCAATTTTCATCGTCTCGTCCTGATATAGTTATTTTTAGATGTTTTAAACAGTATTGGAATAAGATTGATCAATCAGTTTACAAAAGTGCAACCAGTAATGCAACAGTTATGGTAGCTTTGGGAGATATGAAGGACATTGCGACTCAATTTTCAGTTAACCATCTTCAAGAAACTCAAGTCAGAGATGATTTCAGAGAATTTCTAGAGCTTGTAATTATTTTCTTGGGAGGCATTCCTCCACGTGGAGTACACTTCATATATCCTGGGGCTGTTCATCATTCTAGATGGATGGCAAAGGCATTGTATTCTTTCAAAATATAGATGTTTCGTGGCCAATTCAAACTCACTAAATTGGAAGAAAACGGACTGTGTAACATTTGCATTTTTCTTGTGCCTATTTATCTTAGAGCTTGGTTTACAGCTCCTCTTCCTATTTCAGCACCCTCTAATGACCTCAGTTTACTGCAGCAAATTGGTGCTTATGAAAAGGTAAATGCTGCTATCTCTAAAGTTACCAGCAAGAAACTATAAGAGCAACTGTGGTATTTAAGTGAGTAGCTTGTAGGTTTGGGCCTTTTTTTTTTTTTTTTTCATGAAAACGTGTACAAGTTCAAAAAAGCTATGCTTCGGTCCCTTAACAAAAGGGACGGGGTTGACGAACCTCTTAAACGCATCGGGCTGAGTGGCAAGATTTCTCGTGACATGAAGATTGAAGATTTTGTGACAAAAAACACTACGGATTTCTTTAATCGCCTTAATATCCCAAGAGATTATTTACATTTTGATTCTGAAACATGGCATCTCAGAGATGACTAAAAGCAAGCAAGGGCGACAATTAAACATTTAGGGGTTGTTAATGGCAATGCTGAAAGGGGTATAGCACTTATTCAAGAGTACAATGGCCTTATAACGAAGAATGAAGACCAAAAAACAATATTTATTACAAGTTGTAGAACAACATTATACCGACTGCAGGAAAAAAAAACTTAATCTCAGATGTAAAGGAACTCTGATTTAAGTGATTTAACTGATTTTCTCAGCGTTAACAATGAATATTACTTCAAGTGGAAACAATGTTCTGTTGTCTTTGATAGGCATAAATAATTTAGATAAGGATTTGTGTTTAGAATTTTTCAAAGTAATTAATAAATCAATATGTCTGCACTAACTGATGTATAATTTTATGGTGTACAATATATGCAAATACAAGTAAAACTTTGAGTGTGTTGAGCTACCACTAAATGTTAATTAAAATGGCAGAATTTTGCATACACTATTTTTTTACATCGAGGAACACTTTTGGGAGGTCAGAGCATATAAATTATTGAAAAAAAAAAAAAATTTCATGGTACTTTAAGGACCACCCTAATATATATATAAGACCCATGGAAGATGGGTGGATGGAATTCGAAAGTATGCAGGAGAAACTTGAACAAGACTGGCAGAAGACAGACCATTGTGGAAGAAACTTGGAGACACTTTCATCGAGCAGTGGATAGACAATGATGATGACATATATACACTATCTACCAACAAGTAATTGGATACCTGTGATAGCAAAGGAAAACGAAGTTTATTCACCTTCAGTAGTTGGTGGAGCCTCTACAAGCGGAGATACAGCTGTGACCCTCCGGGGCATACTCTCAACCAGGCGTTGTACGACGGCTAGCGGTATTTTCTTCCACTCGGCTTGGAGAAGACAGGTCAGTTCCTTCACCGATTTCGGACGGTGGGGGCACCCCTTAAGTCGAAGCTCCAACTCGTCCCAGAGGTGCTCGATAGGGTTAAGGTCCGGGCTCTGCGCAGGCCATTCCATTCGATTAACCCCACTGTCACCATACCAAGCCATGGTGGACCTCGCAACATGACAGGTGGCATTGTTATCCTGAAAGTAACATGGGTCCACCCCGTAAAACTGCCACAACGTAGGAAGCGCATGGTAATCCAAAATGGTGCAGTAGGTCTCGGCGTTGAGTCTACCAGGAATTGCGACCAAGGGTCCCATGCCATACTAGAAGAAACACCCCCATAGCATAATTCCACCGCCGCCGAACTTCACAGTTGGCACAATACAATCCGACAGGATGCGTTCTCCAGGCAGACGCCAAACCCAGACCCTGCCATCCGAACGGTAGAGGGTGAACCTTGATTCATCGCTCAGAGAACCTGTTTCCACTGTTCAGCGGTCCACTGTCGACGTTCTTTGCACCACGTTAGCCAAACAGCGCTATTGGACTTGGTGATCAAAGGCTTGTGGGCGGCAGCACGTCCATGATAACAGAGCAGATGGGCTTCCTTACGGATGGTATTCATCGAAAGAACACTTCCGGATGCCTGTTGAAATTCCTTGCGGATGTGGCCCATCGATTTGGTGCGGTTCTTCCGAATTTCTCTGGCCAGCACCCGTCGGTCTCTAACTTCCAGTTTCGTGGGTCTGCCGGGTCGTGGTACTTTCCGACAGGCACCTCTCATCTTCCACTTGCCAATCACGTAGGCCACTGTCGATTTTGGGTACTTCAACTCGCTGGATATGTCACGTATGGCTCGGCCATTTCTGTGATACCCGACGATTACACCTTTCTCGAAATCAGAGAGCTCCGAACTGCGTGGCATCTTGCATGCGACTGGTTGAGTTGTTGTTTCCCTCACGACATTTAACGGCGGCGGCCGTGACGTTTATCAGGACCGCAGATATCGTCGATTGCAGGAATGTCCAATTACTTGTTGGTAGATAGTGTATATACTATCTACCAACAAGTAATTGGACACCTATAAGTATTAGACTGGTGTGCCAGAAAAACTGGTACACCAGTCTAATACTTGGTAGGTCACCCATGGGAGTGCAGGACTGCAGAAATACAACGGCGCATGGACTCCACTAGCTTCTGGAAATATGCTGTAGGCAATGCATACCTGCAGAGCATTCCACAATTCGGGTGTATTCCGAGGTCTGGGATTCCTGTGTTCGATAGCGCATTGCATGGCATCCCAAATGTGTTCTATCACATTCAGATCTGGGGACTTGGGTGGGAATGGCAACACCCCAAACTCAGATGAATGCTCCTCTAACCATAATGGGGCGTCCCAACACTTGTGTGGAGGTGCATTGTCCTGTTGGAACAGGCCCAACCCATCAGCATGAATGCAGGACACGAATGGGTGTACCTCGTCAGAAAGGATGCGCACATAGCGTTGGCCGGTCACAGACGTTTGTAGACATACCAGGGGTCCAAGTGAAGTCCAGCTAAATACACCCCATACCATTACGGACCCCCCACCAGCCGGTACAGGTCCCTGTTGACAGGCAGGATCCATGGCTTCCTGGGGTTTGCGCCACACACAAATCCTTCTATCTGCCCAATACAGTTGGAAACACGACTCGTCAGACCAGGCTACTTGTTTTCAGTCATCAAGTGTCCAGTGGCGGTGTTGAAATGCCCATTCGAGGCGCATAGCTCTGTGTCATGCGCCCATCAAGGGGACTCCAGTTGGGCGTCGGCTCCCAAAGCCCATATCATGCAGGGTACGTTGCACAGTCCGGATGCTGATGCTTGTTGAATCTAAAGCATTGAATTCCGATGATACATGCAAGAGTGCTGCACGCCTATCGCGTGAAACTATTCTTGACAGCTGACGATGGTCACATTCACCCAATGTCTTTTTACGCCCACACTGGTATCATAGGTTGGAGGTTTTACCGTAATTCTTGTAGTCACGGTACACCCTTGCAATGGTCATCTGTGAAAATCCGAACTTCGTTCCTATCTCCGAAATACTATGGCCCATCTCACGAGCGCCAACTATGACACCGCATTGAAAATCACTTAAATCATCATTACTTGTCATTCTCATGCTGAAAACAGCTCTGACAGCTGGCAAGGATGTATATCGCTTTATATACACACTGGTGGATCGAACCGAGTATGTGCATAGGTGACGTTGCTATGTATTTTGCATAAGCTTGTCTGTACCAGTTTTTCTGGCACCAGTGTATATATATATATATATATATATATATATATAAACTGAATACCCCATGGGAGATGGAAGGATGAAATTCAAAGTATGCTGGAGTGACGTGGAGGAGACAAGCCCAAGACAGACAATTGTGGAAGAAATTTGGCGAGACCATCATCCAGCAGTGGATTGATAATGGTTGATGATGATACACTGAAGAGCAATTGAATTAGAGACAGCTGGCGTTATGCAAATGTGGCGCTGTGGGTGGCCCTGTAAACGGAAACGACATGGCGTATGCAGCGATCCGACAATATAAGGAGTGATGCGACTGGAATCAGTAAGAGTCGGACACAGTATGGGTAAGACGAAGGATCTAAGTGCATTTGATCGTGGGCAAATTGTCGGGGCCCAACAAATGGGTCACTCCATCTCGGAAGTCGTACAGGCACTGGGATTTTTACGAGCCACTGTGTCAGGGGTGCACCGTGAGTACATCGAATCCGGTAAAACCATCCCTGCAAGGGCCAACTGAAGTGGACAACAGTGTGTGGATGAGCAGGGTCATCGTCAGCTAGCTTGCATTGTAACAGCAGATAGACGGGCCACAGTGCAAGAAATCACTCTGCAATTTAACACTGGTGCATAAAAACGTGCAAGCAGCCACACCATCCAGAACCATCTCCTCGCTATGGGGTCCAGAAGCCATCGTCCTACGAGGGTACCGCTGCTGACCGCACATCACAGGGTGCAAAGATTAGCATGGGCGCGGGAACATCGCCACTGTGCATGTGAAAAAATGTTGCCTGGACTGATGAGTCGAGATTCACGTTGGTACATGCAGATGGCAGGATACGAGTACGGCGCAAACTACATGAAGCGATGGATCCTCCTTTCCAGCAGGGTACTCATCAAGCTGGTGAGGGTGGCATTCTCGTCTGGGGACTGTTCATGTTGACTGAAATGGGACCCCCTGGTACGTGTGACATCGTCCCTCACAGGTCAACGTTACCGGGATATCCTGGACGACCATTTGCTCCCGTTTGTGCGTCTTCAACATCCCACTGGGGACCTCATCCTGCAACAAGACAATGCACCGTGCCAACGCTCCCAAATTGTATCCGAATGGTTGGATGAACACTCCACCGACGTGACCTTGCTTCCTTGGCCAGCTAGGTCACCTGACCTCAATCCCATCGAGCACATCTGGGATGCCATCGAGAGAGATGTTCAAGGCTCTGACCCATCTCCATCAAATCTTTGTGAACTGTGGGAGCTTGTTCAGGAGTCGTGGATCCGTATGGCTTCCGGTGTCTTGTCGAGTCCATTCCAAGACGAATCGCCGCCGTCATCAGTGCGAAAGGTGGTGCTACACGTTACTAGACAAGTATCTCTAATTCAATTGTTCTTCAGTGTATATGGCTTTTCACACTATTAAGTAGATTCCCAGTAACACCATATTCATTAAACACCTTCCACAGAAGTATCCTATTTACTCAGTCATATGCTTTCTCTAAATCTATGAAGGCAGTAAAAACTTTCTTACTAACAGCCAGATACTTTTCAATCATCATGCGTAATGCAAACATTTGGCTAGTACAGCATTTACCAGGCATAAAACCACTCTGAACATCCTACACTTTCTCTGATATAAAAGCTCATACCTTTTCAATAATGAGTTTACCAAACACTTTCCCTGGCACACTCAGTAAGCTAATACCATGATAGTTCTTACAGTCAGTCTGATCACCTTTTCCAATATTCACAAACAGTAGTGTAGAAATAGCACTAACATGAAGACAAGAATGGCAACCAACCAGTGCTACGTCAGACATGACTTCTGGCAGCAAACGAGTAACTACGTACAGAGAACACTTTATTTTCACAAAAAAGGTGCTATGACATGTAGAAGGTCTATGGAACATCCAAATGTTATATCTTGGCCCAACAGCAAAATGGAATAGATTTCATAAATCCTAATAATCTGACTGATTTTTCATTCACATTCAAGCTTCCTCGAAGTACATGTAAAGCTACCAGAATATATTTGCAGTATGCATTCTCATATTCTGTGCAAGCATTTCTTATAATTTTTTCCCCCAAATACACAGAGTATCTCCCATTTCCATTTCCCAATAGAATGAAGATATGCCATGGCAAGTTTGAGCTACATACTTCTTAAGCCACAGACACATACTTGCCCATGTGTCATTTTTCTAAAAACACTTGAAAATCAAATTAAACAAGACATCTTGGATGCATGTCAGCAAAGTGTCCACACTATGTTCATGAATATGTATTTTTGGAAAAGAATGTCTTTTCAATTGAAGACTACATCAAATGCTCGCTTCTAATTTTGTTATGATAAATGGCATGCCCACGATCCTTGAAAACCACCAAACCAAAAATAATTGCACCCTTTTCTGAAATATAAATCACTTGCAATGAGAAATTCTCATTCACCATGATTAACAATTTACAATTCAAAAATGTCTTGATATTTCATAAAATAGCATACACGACCATTTTTTCATGCTATGCTGCACATCTTCCTAACAGTGAATGTCTCCCCACTAATCTTGCGCAGCACAGCAATTTACAATGCAAAACACTGCCTCCATAACCTCCATGAACTGTTAACCTTTGCACACAATCCAGCAGATCAACTAATTAACAGCCTTTCCCTAAATAAATTTTTAGTTTTCAGTTTAATAAATGTATAGCACATACTATTACATGCTGTGCACTCACACAAAACAGCACATCCCTAAATTTGAAGTGGAATCAGAACTTATAAAATCAGAAATTTCATGTAAACATGTCATGTGTCTTTCAGTTCCATCAATTTGAAAAGACATGTTTGAGTGAAATCAAGGTGACCCTAGTGATATCAATTAACTAGTATATAATTAAATTATGGTGATTACTTAGGAATCATAAACAGGAACCATCCGAGTTTCAGGTTGTACTGCAACCTATCTTCAAGACTGACTCAGGGAGTAGGTGTTGCCACTCATGTGGTAATGTCCACCTCTTTGGTCATCACACTTGTGGCTCCACCTCCTCTTTCAGTTTTTACACTTTCTACCAATTTCCTTTTCACAAAGTATTGCTTATGGGACATAATTTTAAATGAGTTCCAGTAAATTGTATGTCTGGTGAGATTTGAACATGTCAGTCATGTTCTATTTGGCTCATAACATATTTTATTACAGCTATATGTTCTGCTTTTGGTTTAAGTTGGTCTTCTGGTTTCTATGACTGAATCACCCCAATTGCAGTTAACACTATAGACTACTCCTCCTTGAAGTATGACATTGTTTTACTGTTGAGAAGACTTGATTAATTTTATTACTAAGTCCTGGAGCAAGTCTAACCTGGAATTTTCTGCTGATTTTCTGTAATTTTTTAATAAATCTTTATGTTAAACAACTTTTCTGGTAGTTTAATGTTATTTTGGCTGGATTTTAATTAACTTAAATCATTTTTAAAAACTTTTTCAATCACAGAAGAAGGGCGATTAATTATTTTCTTCAAGTGTACCATGTAATTCTTCTATATGAAATGTCTTTAACTTGTCTGAAGAATTCCAGAGATTTTACCCCCCAAATTATGAAGTAACATTAAATTTAATGAAGGTGGAAAGATAACATTGGTAATCTAGAAACCTGTTAGTTTTGGTACATTTTTGTTGATTTTCCTTCCGAAGCTTTCATGTTGATTTTTCCTTCCGAAGCTGTAAGGGTTATCTTATCATGCTGAAGTTGTAGTGTGAACTTGAGGAAATCATCAAAACTGTTATACCTGTTGATAATGTTTTCTGCAAGAGAGTCCTTTTGCTATCTACAATGACGATGTATCTCACATACAGGCAGAATATCAAAGTTTAATTAGGACTATCTTCTTTTCAAGTTTTTCCATGTAATAGTAAGCTAAAAATGGCACCAATGAACCCATTACTGTCAAGGGTCTGCTGAGACAACTTATCTTTAAACTGAATAAAATTCTTTAAATGAAAAAGGGAGCAGTGAATAAATTCCTATGAGTTCATCTTTATTTTTTATTTTTATTTTATATTAATTGTTTATGGAATTTTTCTCCATGAAATCATTTCAAATAAACAACCTTTCAAGTTCAACTTGATCAATTTTCTTAACAAATGCAATTTTCTACGTTCTTGCAATTTGCCAGCTTCCTATAATTTTCTTTTATTGCTTCAGTACAGGTAAAGTATGTTAGCAACCAGAACAGGGCTTGGCATACACATTCAAAATCACCAGACATACAATTAACTGGGACTCCATTAAAATTATCTCACTGGCAGCACTTTGTGAAAAGGAAGTTGGAAGGAGGTGTAGAAATTGTAGAAAGAAGAGGAACCACAATTAATGATTATACAAGTTATACATTATCACATGAGTGGCAACATCTACACCGATCAGTCAGTCTTAAAGATGAGTTGGAGTACAACTCTAAACTTGTGACACGTTATTATTGCTGTTTGCAACTCTCTAGTAATCCCCAGAATTTAGTTACATTCTTAGTAATTTGATTTGTCTGTTCAGGATCTGAAAATATCTAAGATGTTTTGCAATCCTGAACAACAGCCCTATTTTCAGATGATTGAATTAAAAGATCACCAATAAATCTACAGAAAAAGTGAAGTAATGAACTTACCCCATATGTGATGAACCATATAAAGCTGACCTATCTGGGAGAAAAAACCAGCAACTGCACTATCTTTCCTGTAGGTTATACCTCTTGCCCTAAGATGCAAAAAATAAATTTCACAAAACTTTACATTTACTTTTGAATTTCCAAATTGTGGAAAAGTGTTGCACAAATGAAAAGAAATTAAAAAAAAACTTAATTTTTTTTATTTACATTTACACTATATATCAGTAAATGAAACTAAAATGTACAATTTTAATCATGTGGCTAACAGATTGCAAAGAAAAATCTGGAATACCACATAATTACAGAAAAAAAACAAAAAAACTTCACAACTTTAAACAGCAAAAAATAAAATGGCATGGAAATTTTTGAATATTATAAAATGCAAATCCAACCAAGAATGTTGGTCAGCAGCAGGCAAGTCCAATGCAAGAAGAATATATATATATATATATATATATATATATATATATATATATAGGGGTCAGCTGATAACTGCCTTGATGTTCCACTGTTTCTGTTGCCCTGTTCTTTCTACATGTCAATGTACACAGGCATGAAACAAAATGAAATTTGATATATGATTAACTCAAAGAACAGCAATGTGAACTGACATATACTTCAAAACATTTCATTAGTCCTCAAATTCCTGCATCAGAACCATTTAACAAGGCTTTCAAATAAATTGAATGACTTATTTGTTAATCCACAGTACTGGTCACTTGAGTTTCATACTCAGAATGAGAAGCAGCAAGACTGAACTCATGATTCAATCTTGCTACCTCTGATTTCTAGTACAACTTAAGTGTAGCTTTTAACTGGCCACTGTAGTGATACTTTGTGAATTTAATAAAATGTTGAAAAAAAAACATACCACAAATGTAATAATTAAAAAATAAGAGGCAGAAACAAAGCAAATTTAAATGCAAGCCTACAGTACTCTTAATAGTACACATGTTAGAGCAGAATTTTAGTGCTAAGCTAAAGGTTTACCTGAGAAGGAAGAGTGGCACAGTTGAAAAACAAAACAAAAGGTGAACTATACAATAATTTTAAATTACCTTTTCAAAAAAATCCAGAATTTATAATAAATGTTTGCATGGATTAAAAATGCATTAATATGCTGGGTGCAGTTAAAATATTTTGTATCAGAAACTAAACATGAAGAACTTTTAATTATTCCAAGATATTTTAATTATATCAATCCCACAAAAAAAAAAAAAACTATTTTTGTCAATTTTATGGAGGATTTCATTTTTTGTTTTTTCACTGAACCTTTCAAACCTCATTCTTCTCCCATGCATATGCAAAAACTGTACATAAACTATAGTAATATCATACAAACTCAGGTACATAATATCAACAACTTTACCATATTAATTATGTATTTCCACACTAGCTTACAATTTCACAGTAGTGCACATCCACACACTTCACTGTATAAGACTTCTTGCAGGAATGTATTCTGTAGAAGAAATATTCTTCACTTAATATGTATAGCAAGGCCAGGATTGTCAAACTATCAATTAAATATGCCTGAATCACCAGTTTTACTGTATATCCAAAGCAAACTGAATTTGCATGTACTACTTACTGGTCATCCATGTAACACTTCTCAGAAAACTTTAAAGTTTCAATGCCCTGGAGTGGTAATCGAACCATGCATCTCCCGATTACCAGTCAAGTATGTTAACCATTACACCACCCAGGACAGTGAAGTCCCGAGCAACTGAGACAGGGTGGAAATCGAACCCCGCGTCTCCCGATTACCAGTCGAGTATGCTAACCATCTTTCTTTCTTCTTTTTTTTTTTTTTATTGGAGGTTTAACGACCACCGTGAGCAACTCAATGGGATATAAGCAGTCGCCCGTCCCTAATTTAGGGTCACTGGTTCCAGGGAACGGAGAGAGCCAGGGTCATACAACAAACACAACATCCAGGGCACTGAAATTTTCAAGTTTTCTGAGAAGTGTAACATGGATGACCAGTAAGTAGTACAAGCAAATTCAGTTTGCTTTGAATAATCTGTCGATTTTCCATGTGTTACGAAGAATATTTCTTCCTTCACTGATTTACAGTTTTACTGTTCTATATGTAACATCCATCACATTTGAAGTTTCTTGATGTGATAGATGAATAGAACAGTAAAACTGGCAATTCTGACACATTGGATTGCTAGGTTAATAATTCTTGCAGGAAGTTAGGATATTGGCCACCAATGCTTTCCTATCATTCATTTACTCAGTATATGTGCAATACACACACTGAAGAGCAACTGAATTAGAGATACCTGTCTAGTAACATGTAGCACCACCTTTCGCCCTGATGACGGTGGCGATTCGTCTCGGCACAGACTCGACAAGACACCGGAAGCGTTGGATCCACGACCCCTGAACAAGCTCCCACAGTTCACGAAGATTTGATGGAGGGGGTCAGAGCCTTGAACATCTCTCTCAATGGCATCCCAGATGTGCTCGATGGGATTGAGGTCAGGTGACCTAGCTGGCCAAAGAAGCGAGGTCTCGTTGGTGGAGTGTTCATCCAACCATTCCGATACAATTCGGGAGCTGCATTGTCTTGTTGCAGGATGAGGTCCCCAGTGGGACGTTGAAGACGCACAAACGGGAGCAAATGGTCATCCAGGATATCCCGGTAACGTTGACCTGTGAGGGATGATGTCACACGTACCAGGGTCCCATTTCAGTCCACGTAAACAGTCCCCAAACGAGAATGCCACCCCCACAAGCTTGAAGAGTACCCTGCTGGCAAGAAGGGTCCATCGCTTTATGTGGTTTGCGCCGTACCCTGCCATCCGCATGTACCAACGTGAATCTCGACTCATCGGTCCAGGCAACATTTTTTCACATGTCTAGGGTCCAGTGGCGATGTTCCTGCGCCCATGCTAATCTTTGCACCCTGTGATGTGCGGTCAGCAGCGGTACCCTCGTGGGACGATGGCTTCTGTACCCCATAGCGAGGAGATGGTTCTGGATGGTGTGGCTGCTTACACGTTTTTGTGCACCAGCGTTAAATTGCCAAGTGATTTATTGCACTGTGGCCCGTCTATCTGCTGTTACAATGCCAGCTAGCCAACGATGACCCCGCTCATCCACACGCTGTTGTCCATGGCAGTTGGCCCTTGCAGGGATGGTTTTACCGGATTTGATGTACTTACAGTGCACCCGTGACACAGTGGCTCGTGAAAATCCCAGTGCCTGCACCACTTTCGAGATGGAGTGACCCATTCGTCGGGCCCTGACAATTTGCCCACGATCAAATGCGCTTAGATCCTTCGTCTTACCCATACTGTGTCTGACTCTTACTGATTCCCATCACAGCACTCCTTATATTGTCGGATCGCTGCATACGTCATGTCGTTTCCGTTTACAGAGCCGCCCACAGTGCCACATTTGCATAACGCCAGCTGTCTCTAATTCAATTGCTCTTCAGTGTATGTAAATGCACTGAAGCTCATATACAGAGTAAATCAAAATGATGTTCCCGATTTAAATGATTTGGAACTCATGTTTTAATGTAAAGCAGATACACACAACTAGTACTGTTGAAAAGCACATTTCATAGAGTTTTGTTCAACTTACTTACGAATGATCAATGTGTACTCCATGCGTAACATGGCACATACTAAGTCAGTAATCAAGTTCTTGCCTAACATTTTGTTGTGTCAGTGTCAATGTATTCAATGTATTCATTTCAGCAGGTGCTCTGCTGAGATGAATGCATGTATAGCAACATTCTTTGTCCCTCTCTTATTCCTCCAGATGAAGTACCAACGGAACTGCGTAAACTCCCTACAGGTAAAATGTCCATTAGACATTACACTTCCTTCAGGACACACTGGGGTATTCGTTGACTGTTGTTAAGAGGTCCAGTTGTTTGGAGGTTATCACTAATGTTAATACTACCACAGCTGTTCTGTACCAAGCCAAATGTGCCGTTGCTTTGAAGATATTGTTTTGGTGGTTCACCATGGTTCAGTCTCTGTCCAGATGACTTACGGTTGTCATACAGAACCCACTTTTCATCACAGGTTACAATGAGATCAAGTAGGGTTTCCTTTTTTAGGCTTTCCAACCGTAGGTTGAAGAAGCGTATATGCTTCCAGCTTTGTCAGTCCATCTGTCCGCACGATAACTTGCGTAAAAATGGTTCGATTTTGATGAAATTTTAGTATGTGGTAGGGGACCACCTGGCAATGAACCCTATTTAAAATGTACATAATGGGGTCACAGGTCAGGACATAGGAGCGGGATCCATTCCATTGCCCTTATGTCTCATAATTTGGGTAAAAATGGTTTGATTTCGATGAAATTTTAGTATGTGGTAGGGGACAACCTGGGGACGAACCCTATTGAAAATGGACGAAATGGGGTTTAAGGTCAGGACATACGAGTGGGAACTATTCCATGGCCCTTATGCATCATAACTTACGTAAAAAGGTTTCAATTGTGACAAAACTTTAGTATGTTGTTCCGGAAGTATACTGAACCGGTTCTGTTGAATATCATGGAAATGGGGTAAAAGGTCAGTACACAGGAGCAAAGTCTATTCCACAGCCATTATCCTCATAACTTGAGTAATGATTTCTGGTATGTTGGAAAGCGTATCATAATCAATGCATTGCATGATTTTACTAACTTGTTGTTGCAAAGAGAAGGTTAGGTTACTACACATCTCAAACCATTTTTTCTGCTGCTCTGTCAGTTGATGTAGAAACCACGTATTGAGCTACTTGACCTTACCAATTTGGTGGAAATGTTCAGAAATGGTTGACACTGACATATTGTACTGTTTGGTGAGTTCTCTGACTATGACATGAGGATTTGTCTCCATGTTTGCTTTCAGGGCGTCGTTATTATTTTTTTTATTGAAGGTTTAACTACCACTGTGAGCAATTCTGTGGGCTACAAGCAGTCGCCCGTCCCTAAATTAGGGCCACTGGTTCCAGGGAAAGGAGAGAGCCAGTGCCCTAAAACAAATACAACATTCATGCCTCACCGGGAATCGAACCCAGACCCTTTCATGGACGAATGGTCATAAGCCAGCGCTTAGACCACTGCGCCACCGGGGCGCCAGCATTGTTATCAATGACCGAACATCGTCCCCAGCCCTCCGTATCTTGTAGGCTCATGTCACCAGTATGAAACTTTTCAAACCACCGACAAACAGTATGTTCAGATGTAGCCTCCTTGCTCCATGCCTCAACCACATTATGGTAGGTTTGTGCCTCGTTATGACCCGATTTGAACTCATGAAGAAGAATTACCTGCAACTCACTCCTTCCTAACGTGTTGTACAGACCACTCTCACACAAGTAGATAACTGCAGCTCAACCGATTTTGGTGTATACAGTATGTGGAGTCTAAGTTTCCCTACAACTCATATGAATGGTACTGTGAGCAGGTTATTCTGCAAGAATTGTGGGCGAGTTGAATGTGGCACCTCAGAAAATCAGCCATTATTTTCCGAATGTTCTGATGTTTGACAAAAAAGGAAAGAATTTGATGAATTCAAAAAATTTCAAATTTATAGGACGGGTAAATTTTCAAATGGCAATCATATTTGGCTTTTTGGTTAATATATAGAAAACAAATTAACGGAGAGAAAAGTAAAAAACAAAAAGAAGCTGCTTTTTGAAAAACTCAAACTCACATGACTGCAGCAGTGGAGGCTAAACAAGTTAGTAAAATCATGCAATGCATTGATTATGATACGCTTTCCAACATACCAGAAATCGTTACTCAAGTTATGAGAATAATGGCAGTGGAATAAATCTCGCTCCTGTGCCCTGCCCTTTGACCCCATTTCAATGATATTAAACAGAATTGGTTCAGTATACCTCTGGAACAACATACTAAAGTTTTGTCGCAATAGAAGAATTTTTAGTCAAGTTATGGGGATAATGGCTGTGGAATAAATCTTGCTCCTGTGTCCTGACCTTTGACCCCATTTCGATGATATTCAACAGAACCGGTTCAGTATACCTCCGAAACAACATAAGGTTTTGTCGCAATCGAAGCATTTTTATGTAAGTTATGACGCATAAGGGCGATGGAATGGATCCTGCTCTTTATGTCCTGACCTTTGACCCCATTTCGCTCATTTTCAATAGGGTTCGTCCCCAGGTTGTCCCCTACCACATACTACAATTTCATCAAAATCGAACCATTTTTACGCGAGTTATCGTACAGACAGACAGACGGACAAAGCTGGAACATATATGCTTCTTCAACCTACGGTTGGAAAGCGTAAATAAAAAATAACAATGAGCCAAAGCAAACAGAGTACAAGTTGTAAAATTGGCTGCACAAAGACCCAAAAAGGAGAACCAACAAAGTGAAAGGCAGAAACATTGGGAGCCATTCAGCAGCGCTTTTTCAGGGGGATGTACAATGTTTTTTTGCTTTTCAATTCTTGTAGTACCCCTCCCTTCCCCTTCCTTTTGTCTTTCCTGTTAAATCTTGCATGCTTTACATATTTGCTTTTAATTGGTTTAATTCTTCATTTGAAATCTCAATAGTAAGCTTATTTTACATAACTTCTTCGGTACTCTCAGTGCATTGGACTTGTTTTGGGTCAGACAATGGCTGTGCTGTATGTTCAGTTGCTACTTGAGTTTCCTACAACTTTTGACTTTGGGAGTCCCCTTCCCTAAAATTAACTTATACAGCACAGGCAGAAACCTGAACTCCTAGGTCAAAGTGGAAAAAAGGGGAACATTCAACATACCTTGCCTACTAAAACGCCCTGCTGAACGGCTCCCAATGTTTTTACCTTTCACTTCATTGGTTCTTCCTTTTTGGTCTTTGTGTAGCCAATTTTTGCAAAACCTTTTTCATTGGGTTCACAACTTGTACTCTGTTTGCTTTGGCACATATACACTGAAGTGCCAGAAAAATTGGTACAGACAAGCTTATGCAAAATACGTAGCAACGTCACCTATGCGCATGCTCGGTTGCATCCGCCAGTGCTTATATAAAGCAATAGACATCCTTGCCAGCTGTCAGAGCAGTTTTCGGCATGAGAATGACAAGTAATAATGACTTAAACGATTTTCAATGCAGTGTCATAGTTGACGCTCGTGAGATGGGCCGTAGTATTTCGGAGGTAGAAACGAAGTTCGGATTTTCACAGATGACCATTGCAAGGGTGTACCGTGACTACTAGAATTCCGGCAAAACCTCCAACCTACGATACCAGTGTGGCCATAAAAAGACATTGTATGAACGTGGCCATCGTCAGCTGTCAAGAATTGTTGCACGCCTATTGTCAAGAATTGTTTCATGCGATAGGCGTGCAACATTCTCGCAGGTATCATCAGAATTCAATGCTGGAGCCTCAACAAGCATCAGCATCCGGACTGTGCAACATACCCTGCACGATATGGGCTTTGGGAGTCGACGCCCGACTCAAGTCCACTTGATGGGTGCACGGCACAGAGCTATGCGCCTAACTTGGGCACGGCAACACTGCCACTGGACACTTGATGACTGGAAACAAGTAGCCTGGTCTAACGAGTCACGTTTCCAACTGTATCGGGCAGATGGAAGGATTTGTGTGTGGCGCAAACCCCATGAAGTCCTGGATCCCGCCTGTCAACCAGGAACTGTACCGGCTGGTGGGGGGTCCGTAATGGTATGGGGTGTGTTGAGCTGGACTTCACTGGGACCCCTGGTACGTCTACAAACATCTGTGACTGGCCAACGCTATGTGCGCATACTTTGTGACGAGGTACACCCATTCATGTCCTGCATTCATGTTGCTGAGTTGGGCCTGTTCCAACAGGACAATGCACTTCCACACAACTGTCGGGACGCCACATTATGGTTAGAGGAGCATTCATCTGAGTTAGGGGTGTTGCCATTCCCACCCAAGTTCCCAAATCTGAACGTGATAGAACACATTTGAGATGCCATGCGATGCGCTATCGAACACAGGAATCCGAGACCTCGGAATACACTCGAATTGTGGAACGCTCTGCAGGAAGTATGGTGTGCATTGCCTACAGCATATTTCCAGAAGCTAGTGGAGTCCATGCGCCATCGTATTTCTGCAGTCCTGCACTCCCATGGGTGACCTACCAAGTATTAGACTGGTGTACCAGTTTTTCTGGCACTTCAGTGTATATATACCAGTGTTCGAATTACTCGGTGGTCCGCTGCCCATTGGCCAGTATTTTTTTTTTTTTCTCGTTTGTTTTGGAATTTACAAGTTTATAAAGAACTGAACCAGATTTCAAAATATCCAGGTTTGGCTATGGAAGTTTTTGGGTTTTTTGAAACTCAGATATTTACTGCTCAAAAACTGAATATCAGAATTGCAAACTATACTTCAGTTTTATAAAAAATATTGGATTGCAGCAAACCAAGGTCCAAATCAAAATATTTCGTAATATTTATATTACAAACTTTAATTTGAAATTAACTATATATTACTCTTCAGTGTACTGTTCTTGATACAAATACCATATGTATATTAAATGCATTACTGTTTGTGCTATTTCTGGACTAGTAACAATGAGTGGATCACCACATTTTGGTTTAAACTGGCTCTGATGAAAAGTAATTTTTTTTTTTTTTTTTTTTTTTTTTGCTGTTGTTTCCTAATTTCTACAACTGCAATATACAACTCAAATAAATTAAACGAGTACATTTTATTTTATTTTTTTTACGTATTCTGTAAACGTGTAAGGTTTTTTCTTTCACGGACCAGTGATTTGCAAATTCCAGTGGTCCACTGGACCTGTATAAAATGTATTTCTAATTCTAACACTGTATACCGTAATTTACGAGAATAATGCAGCATCAAGTGTAATGCCACAGTTCCACGTATCTGGTTATTTTGTTATCGGAAATAACATTGCGCCCAGTTCAAAGATGCATATAAACATACCACAAAGGAATTTTAGTTTGATGACTATTCCGACCCCAAACCTCGTTAGGGTAGCAAAGTATCTTGCAGGAGACCAGATTTCCGAGAACGAAATTGAGGACAAAATGACACATTGCCTTCAATTTCAATGCAAACCTGAGGACAATTTCGTTTCAAAATGAGGACAAGATTGAGGAAAACATCTGGCATGTTATGGTAAAGTTGAAAATTAGCAAAGAATGTTATGTCTCGTACCATAATTGTCCAGTTTCGTGGGAAACATACGATGAATCTGAAGGATGATTTTCACATGAAATAAGTATAAAATAACAACAGAATACTATCATGCAGAATTTTACTTCTGATAAATTTTTAATGTCACTCATAGGGAGCAGCACATGGAAACAAGCTACATTTTGATTTTGTACTGAAATTTCATTGTGATTCTGTACAAGAAAAACTATCTGCAGCCAGAAAATTACTATACACTGAGCAGGCAAAAATAATGGGATACCTGTATGCTATTTCTATGAGAAGGAATATTCCAAGCCCAATAACTTCACTTGAAGAAACAGTTTAATGAAAAAATGTACTGAACCAAAGTTGTAGAACTCTCATGGAATCTACCAAATGCAACCAAATTTAGCATCAATTACTTACTTAATTGCAAGAAGGTGGATGGCTGCCCCGGTGGCACAGTGGTCTAAGCGCTGGCTTCTGACCATTTGTCTGAGATGGATCTGAGTTTGAATCCCGGTGAGGAATAAATGTTGTGTTTGTCTTACAGCACTGACTGGCTCTCTCCCTTCTCTGGAACCAGTGACCCTAAATTAGGGACGAACGACTGCTTATAGCCCATCAAGATGCTCAAGGTGGTTGTTAAACCCCCAAACAAAAAACAACTACAAAAAGTGTATGCTGAAAAAGATGAGATTTATTCCCATCTTATAAATATTTTAGTTAAATCTGGTTATAACAGAAATGAAATAACACCAAGATTATTGAGATGTCTTTGTTCAATGCTGATGTTCCGACTCCTCTGAGCATTCCTAAAGTCTGAATTTTTTAAATTGCCACTATTTCAATTTTTTGGGATGAAATTTCAAAAATTGAGGGCAAAAAATTAGAAATTGAGGATATTTGATGTCCTCAGTCACTTTTTATGGAATTGTCCCCAGAAAATGAGGGCGTCTGGTCACCTTATATAATCTTGCATGACTTTCATCAGAGATAAATGGCCCAGTGAAGAGAGGTATTAAGAAAACTTTTTTTATCATAATTTTTAATACACTTTGAATTGCCTGTGCAAATAATACCGAAAATAACATGGAAAGTTGTGCACTACATGGCAGTCATCACCATCACTTCATCGCTGTACTTGTGTAACTCTTCCTCTTAATGGGTGAAAGACCTTTCTGTTTATGGACACTATGGGCACAGGCATTAATTTGAAAAGCCCTGCCCAGCCCCAAACTTTAGGGGACCAGGCTCAGACTAATCAGCTATGGCGCAGCCTGTATCAGACTTTCGTCACGTATCCTCCACCATTTACCGCAACTAACCCAAGGCTTCAACAAAAAAAAAAAAAAAAAAAGCTGCTCTGCTGAGATGAATTACCTCAGTAGTAAATAGAGTGTAATGCAGAGGGATGGGTCATTTCTCATGAGAATTCCTCCCACAGGTGAGGTTTAGACTTGATTCCTCCTTCTTTGAAGATGGAATTGCATTTTCTCTTCACACTTACATATAAACATGATAGTTTTGATCCCCAAATACATAAACAAATAAATACCATATTTACTCGAATCTAACGTGCACTTTTTGTCCAAAAAACTTTGTGGTAGAAACAAGGTGCACGTTAGAATCGAGTACGAGCATTTGCAAATACGTAAGGTTGACGCACTTTTCAATCCTCCAAGTATGCAGTGCAAATGTGTCGCGGCAGGTGCATGAGTGGGAGGGACCGGAAAGAGCAGAAGCAGGTGACCTTGAGTCTACACGCACATCAATCACTCATTGCTCCTCCCTCCGCTTTTAACCCCGTTTTACTTCAGGGCTTAGGATATGCGCACCTTTCTCCTCAGAATCCAAGGAAATCTTGATCTTTTTAGCAGTCATTCTTTCCAAGTCATTGTGCACAGAAAGATGTCTTCAAAAAGGCAGCATTACACAGCAAAGTTGAAACTTCATCGCTTTCACAGAAGAAAATAGCAATCGGGCAAGTAAATCGAAATTTCGAGTTCCTGAAGTGAATGTGCGTTTGGGGTGCAAAAAAAAGAACGATTAAAGATGTGTTTGACAACCAGACAAGCTTTTACTGGCCCTAAAAAGGGGAAATTTCCCGAAATTGACGAACAGTTAAGCATGTTCGTAAAAGAACAGCGGGCAGGTGGATTACCAGTAACAACAGAAATCCTTAAAGTAGAAAGCTAAAGAAATTCATCGTCAGCTACAGCTACAGGGAAAATTTGAAGCATCCTGTGGTTGGATAACGTGGTTCATGAAGAGAAAGGGATTTTCTTCTAGACGGTGGACATCCATCTGCCAAAAGCTGCCATTTGACTTTGAAGAAAAGTTTGCTTTCCAAAAACATTTGATCGCGATTCGAAAGCAAGGGCAACACGAGTTGGGGCAGATCAGCAATGCTGATCAGATGCCGATCTATTTCATATGCCTTCAAACTGCATAGTGAACAGTGTTGAAGCAAAACAAGTGAAATTACTGACGACTGGCAATAAAATCAGAATGACAGTAATGCTCTGTGTTACTGCAGATGAAAATAAACTTCCACCCTATGTTGTTTTCAAGAGGAAAACTTTTCCCAAAAAAGCGACTTTTCAAAGAGGAATCTATGTTGCAGTGCAGGAAAATGGCTGGATGTCTGCAAATTTGGTTTTAGACTGGCTAAGTAAAGTTTGGCTACAACGACCTCAAGGTCTACTGAAGTTGCGATCCCTGCTAGTGCTAGACGCATTTAAAGGACATGTAGCAGATGCAGTAAAGAAAAAAATGAAAGAAAACCGCAGCGATCTCATCATTATTCCTGGAGGGATGACATCACAAATCCGGCCTCTTGATGTCTGTATCAACCGCCCATTTAAGGCTGCCGTTCGTTGACTTTATAATGCCTGGCTTTCATCGGGAGAAACGGAACTAACAAAGACTGGCCACGTTAAAAGAGCACCCTTATCAACTGGCAGCGAATGGATTATTTCTGCTTGGAAATCCATTACAAATGAACTTGTGCGGAAATCCTTTCTTAAGTGCGGAATTTCAAATTCTTCGGACGGAACAGAAGATGACGCATTGTTTGAAGTGAGCTTGGACAATAAACAACCTAAAGTAGGAAGCCCTGTTAGTGACAGTGACTTTTTTTTTTTTTTTTTTTTGCAGTCATGTGTATCGGATCCAGTATGTATCGGAATAAGGTAAATATACCTATTTGTTAGTATTTCTTGCAGATTTTCTTTTTACTTGAGTATGTGTGTATATTTTTTCTGATTCCTAAAAACGCAGCCTGGAGTTGGGGGTGCACTTTACATTCGGGGGGGGGTAATTCGAGTAAATACGGTACGTCGAAATTCCTCATCTCCGTTGAAGGAAAAAATTGTGCCCAAACATGTCATCTGGTTTCGGGAAGCTGAAAAGTGTTTATGTAAACATTATTTATCAGAAAAGAAACAAAAGCTGTGTGCTTTAGTCTCCATAGATGGGTTTCATTTCAACTCCAGGCAGGGTGAAATGAAAATTAATGGTCTCAGATTTCTCTAAAAAAATTAGGGGGTTCCTTGACTAAATTAAGGAGACCTATATTTTTTCTTTCGGCAAGAAAAAAATTCCCTTCGAGATAGAGGGTTTCAAATCTTGCACCGTCAAACAAGCTCTCTAGAAAACGGTTATTTTTCCTAACTTTAGCGAGTCATTGCAGCAGAGTTAAAAAAGATATCGTGTTCTTGTATTTTTTTACATTGTGTGTACAACATATAATAATATATGGTGCAAATATTTGCTACACATCGTATGATTAAAATTTTAAAAAATCGTAAACTTTGTGATTTAAAAAAAAATTGCATTTTTAAAAAAAAATTTTAAACAGGTTTGGATGGAGTTTTTTCTATATTCGTTTTTTTCGTTAAAGACATACAAATGTGCACTTTATTTGTAATTTTTTGTGTGTCTGTAAAATTGCTAGTTTCTGCATTTTGGCAGCGTTAAAAACAGCCGATTTTGAAAAATCTCTAACTTTGCCAACAATTTTCTCAAAAAGGCCATTTTTCAAAATTCTGAAAATTAAATCCCTGTTTTATTATCAACAGGAGAATATCTGTGTAAATTTTCAAGGACCTAAAAATGCCCGTTTCCGAGTTAGACGCGTTTGAATTCGGTTTGAAAGCCTACGATTTCCCGTGTTCTAAAGGCACCATGTTTGGAAAAATTTCAGGCGCATAAGTACGCTCTTACCCGAACCAAAGCGTAAGATTTTCTTTGCCCGAATGATGGAATGAGAGCATTGGGTCAGCTGGCCCTGGTTGGATACATCCACCTCACCCTTCCCCAAGTGATGACATGCCTATAAAACTGTCAGGGGGGGGGGGGGGTAGCAAATACATAAAGAAAATTCTTGCTGCTCCACTAACAAAGTTGAGTTGCGAAAGACAGCAGCAGTTGCTTGTTTGTTTACGTATATACTTAAACATCGCATAAGAAAAGACTATGAAAGAGTAGAAAACTGTTGTGAAATAATTTTAAGAAAAAGAGTGCAAGCACGTGTACTGTAAGTTAATTTTCGATGGCTAAACACCCTCGAGTTTTCTGGGAGTTGCTAATTGTAGGCTACTGTCAGAAGAACAGTTGCTGTTTTGTTATAGTTGCTAAAATTAACTTCTCAGCGTAATAGTAAGGATATTCGCATAGGAGAGTATTTGTCCTCTGCATACGGGGGAGAAGGATGCAATGCTCTTGAGTTACAGATTCTTGGTTGATAGCGCTGATCGCTACCCAAACTCTTGCCATTAAATCTACCCCAAACGTAATGGCAATTGTCTAATCTACTAAATAAATAACAATTAACACATACGCGTGCATGCTTATTCATAAAATGTAAGTTTGAGTATATTTATTTCCTGTTCAATCAGCTGATTTTACAAGTAGAATACATATACAACTTATGCGCTTATAATGGTGTAAAGATTTTTATCTATTTAAAACATATTCAAAGATTTCAATTTTTTTTAAGAGGGAGGGGGGGGTTGTGTTCGTAGTGATTTCCACCTGGGCCACGATAAACCATGCATTGCCCATGTCTTCTGTTCTCTTAGAAGATAATCCTGGATCGATGGCAGACCAACCAGCAGAGTTTTGACCCCCCTCACGTAGTGGTGAGGTGTCTCAAAGCTAGGTAGCTTTCAAAAATGTTTCAACTTAGTTGGCTGGTAACAAAAGAGGATTCCATTTCAAACCGAATTCAAACGTGTCTAACTCGGAAATGGGCGTTTTTAGGTCCGTGAAAATTTACACAGATATTCTCCTGTTAATAATAAAACAGGGATTTAATTTTCAGGATTTTAAAAAATGGCCTTTTTGAGAAAATCGTTGGCAAAGTTAGAGATTTTTCAAAATCGGCTGTTTTTAACGCTGCCGAAATGCAGAAACTAGCAGTTTCACAGACACACAAAAAATTACAAATAAAGTGCACATTTGTATGTCTTTAACGAAAAAAACGAATATAGAAAAACTGCATCCAAACCTGTTAAAAAAAATTTTTAAGAACACAATTTTTTTTAAAATCACAAAGTTTACGATTTTTTTTAATTTTAATCATACGATGTGTAGCAAATATTTGCACCATATATTATTATATGTTGTACACACAATGTAAAAAAAAATACAAGAACACGATATCTTTTTTAACTCTGCTGCAATGACTCACTGAAGTTAGGAAAAATAACCGTTTTCTAGAGAGCTTGTTTGACGGTGCAAGATTTGAAACCCTCTATCTCGAAGGGAAAATTTTTTTCTTGCCGAAAGAAAAAATACAGGTCTCCTTATTTTTGTCAAGGAACACCCCTTAATTTTTTTAGAGAAATCTGAGACCATGATGGTACGACCCTGCCTGAGTTGAAATGGAACCCATGTATAGCCAACGAAGTGAAAACAGAATTTGAATTCAATCTTCAAAGAAATATACCAGCCATTTCAGACTCTCATCTTACAGGCCAATTTGTCTATTTCAGCTGCAATATCATCATCATTGTCAACCATTATCAATCCACTGCTGGACGAAGGTCTCTCCAAGTTTCCTCCACAACGGTCTGTCTTGTGCTAGTCTCCTCCATGTCACTCCCGCATACTTTCAAATTTCATCTAGCCATCTCCCATGTGGTCTTCTTCTGGGTCTTTTCCTGTCCCTTGGAATCCAATCTAAAATTTTGGCTGTCCATCGATGATCTGTCCTTCTGGCAGTATGTCCAGCCCATTGCCATTTCAGGGATTTAACTCTGATCATGATGTCTTCCATTCTTGTCATTTTTCGGACCTCTTCTTATCTCTCCTGGTTACACCAAGCATGCACCTATCCTTGCTTCTTTTGAGTTATCTGCAGCCTTTCTTTGTATGTCTCTTTTAGTTAAGGTCCACGTCTGCACCATACGTAAGCACTGGAAGGATGCATTGATCAAACACTTTTCTTTTAAGACATAATGGCATATTGCTCTTATGCTGTTTCTTCCAAATTATGCTGTTTCTTCCAAAATCTCTCCAGGTAAGTTTTGTACGCCGATTAATTTCTTCATCAATGTGACCCTCACTTGATATCTACTGTCCAAGATAAACGTACGTGTCTGTTATCACCAGCTTTTCTCCATCAATCGATAAATCTTCATTTCTTGTAAATGCATTGAACATCACTTTTGTTTTCTGAAAGTTCATTTTTAATCCCACTTCTTTACTCTTGTCAGCAAGTTCCTGGATCATACTCTGCAGCTCTGATGGGGTAGTTGCAAAAATGACTACGTCATCAGCAAAACGAAGGTGGGTTAGATAATCTCCATTAATCTGTTCAGTGATTGAAAGACATTTTCCAATGTGGCATTAAAGAGCTTCGGAGATATGGTGTCACCTTGTCTCACTCCCTTTCCAAATTTTATGTGTGTTGTTATTTTCAAACAGCCAAATCTTTGCACTTGCATTTTCATAGATGTTATTAATAATATTAATGTATGCATCTTCAATACCGCAAGATTTCAGAGCCATTGTAACTGCTGATGACTTCACCGAATGAAAGGCTTTTTCATAATCGATAAAAGCCATGCATAATGGAAGTTCATATTCCCTCGCTCTTTCAATTAGTTCTCTTAATACGTGGATATGATCTATTGTGCTGTAGCCACTCCTGAATCCAGCTTGTTCTCTCGGTTGAGCCATGTCCAGTGTCACCTTTAAGTGGTGTGAAATAACTTTAGTGAAGATTTTATAAACCACTGATAGGAGGCTGATAGGTCTGTAGTTCCTGAGATCCTCAATGTCACCTTTTTTATGTAGCAGGATCATTGTAGCATTGTTCCAATCCTCAGCAATCTTCCCTTCATTAAGGCATAGAGTGAAAATTTGGGCGAGTACTGTTTCAATTTCTCCACTTGCTTCTTGTATGATGTCTATAGTAATTCCATCTTCTCCTGGAGCTTTTCCCTGCTTCATGTTCTTGATTGCATGTGCGACTTCTGCTGGGAGGACTAGAAGAACTCTGGTACTGGTACCTTTCATGATGTCTGGAGTACATGTATCATCCCTTTCATATAATTTGGAATAGAAATCTTTCACTCTTGTCAAAATTTTGCCTGTATTTCTTGTTACAGAACCATCTTCTTTTCTCAGTGCCATAATCTGTTTTCTTCTCTTACTGAGATGTCCCTTTGCTATCTTTAGGCTTTGGTTGTTTTCAATTGCTTTCCTCACTAGTTCACAGTTGAATTTCCTTACGTCTTCAGTGTTACTTTTTCGTACTGTCTTGCATAGCTCAGCTGCAATACACATTGAGTGATACTTGAATTATGACCACCCCTGTCAAAAGCAGATGCAGCCTATTGAGCACATGATTTCCAAGAGGGTGTGATTAGTTGACCAACACAGAATATATACAGAGTGGCCACTTTATTATCACCACTCCCTCAGTACTTCGTTGGGCCACCTTTTGCCTTTAATACTGCGTCGATTCTTCATGGCATGGACTCCACGAGATGTTGATAGGTGGTTTGTGGAATCTGAGACCATGCTTGATGAATAGCACTTTCCAGGAGTGTGAGATTGCAGGATTGTGGATCCAGCTGTCTGATGGCTTGTCCAACTTCATCCCACAAATTCTCAATGGCGACTATGGGAGGCACCTAAGAAAAGTAAACTCACCGGCATGTTCCTGAAACCAATCCTGCACAATACGAGCACTATGGCAGGACGCATTATTTTGTTGAAAGTAGCCATCGCCATTGGGATAAACCATCCACATGACAGGATGCACTTGGTTCGCAACGATGTTCAGATATGATGTGCCAGTCAGACGTTGATAAACACGAATTAAAGGGCCCAAAGCATGCTAGGAAAACATTCCCCAAACCATAACGTTGCCTCCACTAGCTTGAAGGGTTGTAGCAATGCATTTGGGGTCCATACTTTCATGCTGTTTCTGCCAAATTCTCACTGGGCCATCAGCATGGTGCAACTGAAAATGTGTTTCATCGGACCACATAAATTTGTTTCCAATTATCGACTGTCCAATCCTTGTGCTCCTGTGCGAACTAGAGACGTTTTCTCTTGTTAACTGCAGACAGCAAAGGTGTTCAAACAGGACTTCGGCTGCCATATCCCATCTGATGCAGTGTACGGCGAACAGTGAGTGCAGAGATCATTTGAGGGGATCCTTGATTAAGATGGTCTGTAATTTGCTGCACTGTTGCCCTTCTATTGTCTGTTACCAGTCTGGACACTCTCCGTTCTGCCTGAGCAGTCACTAGTCGATGACGACCAACACATTGCACGTAGAGACCCAGTTTTTTGGCTGACAGTCCAGTCTTTAAACACTTTAACAACAGCTGCTCTGGAACATTTCACGAATGCGGCGGTTTCGGTGATACTCGCTCCATGGCTCCGACCTCCTACAATCACCCCACGTTGAAAGTCCGTCAAATCACATTTTTTACATATCTCGTCACCCAAAAATCACTTCTACTACTGTCCCAAGCACTAAGCTTTCCCTTTTTATACTTGCCTCGCCCTATGGCGGCAACAGCATGCAGCCATAGCTCATTTGCTTAAAACTGTCAGGTGGTCATAATAAAGTGGCCACTCAGTGTATAAGGTGCGAGTGGAGCAGTAAGTAGTAAAATTCGGAGGATGATGGGCAAACAGAAGGATTTATCAGACTTTGATAAAGGACAGATTGTGGAAGCTTGGCGGGGAGGTTCTTTGATTTCCCAAAGGGCTGAACTGGTGGATTGTTTGTGAGCCACCATAGTTAAGGTGTATCAGGACTGGTGTGAAAATGGCTAAACAACGACCCAGAGGCAAAACTACACAGGACAGCGAAAGGGTGATGTGAGAGATGAGAGTCAGGTCTGACAACTCATACAGACCAACAGATACAATATTGTTCAACAGTTGACTACCAAATACAACAGATCTGTCATGACCATGTGTCGCATGTATGGGCTATAACAACAGATGACCCAGACAACATCCTCTCCTAGCCACAGTTCAACGACGCAACAGACATGCTGGTACAAAGATCATGCAAGTTGGACATAGGATGACTGGAAAAAAGTGTGCTGGTCTGATGAGTCACGTTTTTTATTCCACTCCGTAGATAGTCATGAACGTACACTGGCGTAAAGTGAAAAAAGAACACCAAGAAGGAATTGGCGGACGATCATGAAATTTACATATGTTAATGGGGTCGAGTTTACGTAGGTGTGATGTTAATTTCGGGACCAACCGGTGAGCGCTTATGCCACAGCACGGCATAATACACAAATTATCGTCGGTGGTATTTAAGGAATACGGCAAAGTGAATGTAATCAGTCGTCGGCGTACGGACACGTGCGAAGACCCTGAAGAAGCTGCAATGCCTGGACATGGAAGACGTGTACGATTTCAGCAGTTATCGGACTTTGAGCGAGGTCGTCTAGTCGGACTCCGCGAGGCCGGGTGGTCATATCGTTGTATTGCAGAGCGAATTGGACGGGAAGTATCGGTGGTGGTACGATGGTGGCGTAGATGGTCCGAGGAACATTCCCACACGAGAAGACGTGGAACCGGGAGTTACAGATGGACTGATGACCGGACCGATCGACACATATGAAGAGTGGCGTTGTCAGGCAGAACATCCAGTGCGACGCAAATCCAAGCTGCCGTTGCACCTGAGGTGACTGTGCGAACAATCCGCAACCGTCTACTGGTTGCAGGACTACGTGCACGTGTGCCTCTGCCATGTGTACCTCTGACTCCAGCCCACCGTCAGGAACGGCTGCAGTGGTGTCGCCAACGTCTGCACTGGAGAACGCAATGGCGAACTGTGTGTTCAGCGATGAAAGCAGATTTTGCTTGGGAGTCTCCGATGGCCGTATGCATGTTTGCAGTCGCACAGGGGAGCGTCTCCACCCTTCTTGCATCCGCCAGTGACACACAGGGCCTACACCTGGTCTCCTGGTGTGGGGAGCGATCAGCTATCACTCCCGTACACAACTAGTGTTTATACCGGGTACGTTAAACAGCACCTTCTACATCAACAACATCATTCAGCCCGTTGTTGTGCCATTTGTAAGGTCGGTCCATCGTGGTGTTTTCCAGCAAGATAACGCACGCCCACACACGGCACGTGTGATGCAACATACACTTCAGGGTGTGAGACTACTTCCATGGCCAGCATGTTCACCGGATTTGTCCCCCATTGAGCACGTGTGGGATTTTATGGGACAACGACTTATCCGGTCTCCACGGCCAGCCACGACCATCCCAGATTTACGCGTCCAGGTTGAGGATGCTTGGAACTCAATACCCCAAACTTACATCCAACATCTGTACGACAGACTCCATGCCAGAATTGCACAGTGTGACGCAGTTCATCGCGGTTCAACCTCGTACTAACCATGTTACATGGAAATGTTATTTTTCAGTTTACCAGCAAATACAGCTGTATTTTGCCATAATGTTTTGATCACGTTATCCTCTGTATTCCGTTGGTATCAGACGTCTCCTTCTTGGTGTTCTTTTTTCACTTTCCGCCAGTGTATTTGACGCAAACAACATGAGACACTCGATCCATTCTGCAGGGTCTCCAGAGTGCATGGCGGTGGAGACAGTTGTATGGTGTGGGGCATGTTTACCTGGCAGGAACTTGGACCTTTGGTGCATGTGGAGCTATGTATGACTGGTGCCCACTATCGTGAATTGCTTGCTGAATGTGTACATCCAGCAGTGTAGCACTTTTCCCCGAATGGTGATGATGTCTTCCAAGACGATAATGCACCGAGCCACAGGTCCAATGTTGTGCACAAATGGTTTGAGGAACACAGTTCAGACTTCCAGCATATCGACTGGCCTCTGAACTTCTCTAATATCAAACCCATAGAGCACTTGTGGGACACTATGGAATGGCATATCAGGCATCTGGATACACTAATCACCTCCATACCTGCAATGATGGCCGCATTACACACAGCTTCGGTGGCCATACCTCCCAACTGCTTCTGACATCTTATTGAATCGATGCTATATCAGATAGCTGCTACACTGAGAGTGAAAGGATGACCTACAAAGTATTAGGTAGGTGGTCATATTTCAGTGAGCACTCAGTGTATAATGATAAATAAGATAACCAACATATCTTTTGTCTTCCATTTACGTCTTTCATTTCACTCAGTGATCTTTGCCATCTGATTATTTTGTAAGTCGAAACATTTTTCTTTAATAAAGGAGCAAAATGCTAAACCAAATGCACCAGGCCTGCCCTGGCCCAAGCATGCAAGTTTTCACTTAACTGATGAAGAAAACAAAAAAGGGTGGGTGTGAAAGAGAATGTAACTGTTTTACAGAGGGTGTTTTTTGTTACGAACTCGTGCAGCACGTGTTCAAGGTCTTTAGGCTGAAGTTGACATTTCCAGTGATTTATGTGTTTAGAAAGAGAGACACACCACTCTAATTTAACATGTGAGGCAGTTTCCACAAGCGACAGTGGAAGCACATACAATTTTGAAATTTCCCCTGTTTTGGGCTCAGTGACTGTACTATGTGCAAAGTTGAAAAGAAATCCACGTTTTACCCGCCCTTGCATCAGATAAGAAAAGAAAAAAAAAACTGATTTAAAAAAAAAAGGTTCTAAAGCATAATTTAATAAAGATTTGCGAACAGTAATTATCATAAACCACATGTATGAAAAACATAAGGCCAGATTGAATCCTTATCACTCTCCAAATTACCTATTCAATTATTGGGCTGATGCATAAGTTCATGCCATGTTATTTCACAAGTGTTTCTCAGGTCAGTAGTGACAGTGCAGATGGCCAGTTGTATATCAAAATGTAGCCAGTAATATCGTGTATCTAAATCATATTGCGTTGTGTGATTGTGGCTAATGGTTTTCAGGTCCAGAAGTATGGAATGAGCATTTCCGACATCTGCTCCTCTATGAGTTTAACAAGGGAACCACAGGAACTGAGGCCACTGAACAAATTTGTGCTGTGTATGGGGAGGATGCTGTTGCTCCGAGGACAGCCCGCAAATGGCTTGAGTGGTTTCGAGGTGGCACTTTTGACCTCAACGATCTCCACTTGGATCCGCGTCAAACCACATGCGAATTGGCCACTGAGATGGATTGTGATCAGGCCACAGTGATGTAACACCTGGAACATATGGGAAAGGTCCAGAAATCGGGGTCTTTGGTGCCTCACACTCTTACCAAGGACAACAAGAATCAGCGTGTTGCCATATGTGGTTCCTTGCTCACCCGTTATCAGCAACACAAACTCTTTCTGTCACATATAGAGATGAAAAATGGTGTCTGTACATGAATTTCAGGCATCAGAGGGAATGGTTAAGCCCAAACAAGACGCCCATACCACGTCCAAAACATGACCTTCATCCTGCGAAGATCATGTTGTGTGTGTCTGGTGGGACATGGAAGGCATTATTCACTGGGAAATGCTGCCAAGGAATCAGACTATCAACACTGCACTCTATTGTGAGCAACTCCGCCATGTGGAGGGAGCAATTCAGCAGAAATGGCCACATTGGCGTCATGGTGTCCTTCTCCAACATGATAATGCCTGCCCTCACAGTGCAAACATGACCAAAATGGCCATTCAGGATATGAACTGGGAGATCCTTCCACATCCGGCCTATTCCCCAGATGTTGCTCCTTCAGACTATCATCACCTGCTCCGATCTCTGTCAAATGCACTCCATGGCAGAACGTTCAACAATGATGTTGATCTGCAAAATTTCCTTGATGATTTCTTCGCTGCAAAACCTACACGTTTTTTTAAAGAATGGCATTGCAGAAGGTATCCAAATGTTGGGCACCATTGTAAGCAATGGGAGGGGGGAGATACATAGTTGATTGACTCCGTTTTCTGTTCAGATGCAGACCTGCCAACCTCTCAGAGCCAAAAAATGTAACACTCAGATAGAAAAATCGTAACATGATGCATGCTGATCATTTTTTAAGCGTATTTCAGCTATATAAATTCTTGATGATGAGAATGTACGGATTCTTTCCCTACATCAAAATTTTATTGAGAAACTAATTAAATCTAATCAGCAAACACTTTTATGTTGTTAATTATTAGAAAATAAAATTACGATTACGGGATAAATCCTCACTCCGCCTAACTTCCGCTTTCGGAAATTTTGTGAAGCGGAAAACTTTCATTTTAGGGAGTCTGCAAGATGGTTTAATCCGGTTCTGGAGATGCCGTTTTTGTCTGCAGGACCAAAATAAATCTGCAATGTGCATCAGCCGTCGCTGCGATTCTGCTACAAGGCTTCTGTCTGAAAAGGGAAAAAGGGGGGAAAACATGACTATTTAAAAAAAAATCGTATTTTTGGCTGCAAAATCGTATAGCATACTTCAGCATGATTTATCGTACTAAATACGATAAAATCGCAACAGTTGGCAGGTCTGCTGATGTAATAGATTCCTGTAGTGCGGTGAAAAAATATTTTATAGTTCCATGTCTGCCATAAGAGATTCACAAAACGATCTGTTTCAATATCGTGAACGTTAGTTGAAATTTATAATGTTACTGAAAACTGTTATAAGCCAGAACTAATTAAACCCTGCATTTCAGTGCAGCACGTTTGTAAAATCAAGTTTAACACAGTGGCATTATAATCAGAAAATGTGATATACATATATACACTATCTACTAACAAGTAATTGGACACCTGTGATAGCAAAGGAAAACGAAGTTTATTCACCTTCAATAGTTGGTGGAGCCTCCACGAGCGGCGATTACAGCTGCCACCCTCCGGGGCATACTCTCAACCAGGCGTTGTACGATGGCTAGCGGTATTTTCTTCTATTCGGCTTGGAGGAGACAGGTCAGTTCCTTCACCGATTTCGGACGGTGGGGGCACCCCTTAAGTCGACGCTCCAACTCGTCCCAGAGGTGCTCGATACGGTTTAAGGTCCAGGCTCTGCGCAGGCCAGTCCATTCGATTAACCCCATTGTCACCATACCAAGCCATGGTGGACCTCGCAACATGCAGGTGGCATTGTCATCCTGAAAGTAACATGGGTCCACCCCGTAAAACTGCCACAACATAGGAAGCGCATGGTCATCCAAAATGGTGCAGTAGGTCTCGGCGTTGAGTCTACCAGGAATTGCGACCAAGGGTCCCATGCCATACTAGAAGAAAAACCCCCATAGCATAAATCCACCGCCGCCGAACTTCACAGTTGGCACAATACATTTTGGCAGGAGGCGTTCTCCAGGCAGACGCCAAACCCAGACCCTGCCATCCGAACGGTAGAGGGTGAACCTTGATTCGTCGCTCCAGAGAACCTGTTTCCACTGTTCAACGGTCCACTGTCTACGTTCTTTGCGCCACGTTAGCCAAGCAGCGCTATTGGACTTGGTGATAAAAGGCTTGTGGGTGGCAGCACGTCCATGATAACCGAGCAGATGGGCTTCCTTACGGATGGTATTCATCGAAAGAACACTCCCGGATGCCTGTTGAAACTCCTCGCAGATGTGGCCTATCGATTTGGTGCGGTTCTTTCGAATTTCTCTGGCCAACACCCGTCGGTCTCTAACTCCCAGTTTTGTGGGTCTGCCGGGTCGGGGCACATTCCGACAGTCACCTCTCATCTTCCACTTGCCAATCACGTACGCGACTGTCGATTTTAGGTACTTCAACTCGCTGGATATGTCACGTATGGATCGGCCATTTCTGTGATACCCTACGATTACACCTTTCTTGAAATCAGAGAGCTCCGAACTACGTGGCATCTTGCATGCGACTGGTTGCGTTGTTGTTTCCCACACGATATTTAACGGCGGCGGCCGTGACGTATATCAGGACCACAGATATTGTAGATTGCAGGGTTGTCCAATTACTTGTTGGTAGACAGTGTATATTATGTGGACAAATGTGATTGGGCACTGTAAGTAAGTAGAAAAACAGTATTGTATTTACATCATGAAAATGTAGGTCCTCCATTTTCAGCAGCTGTCCATCGAGATAAACTGTCCACAAGTCCATGACATACGGAGAGCAGGATGTTCCTCCATTCTGCCTTGAGTATATCGACCAACTCTGTCGGTGAAGAAGGTCGTGTTGGTCTAGACCCCACCTGTCATTCAAGTTAATCCCATATGTACTCAATGGTATTGAGGTCTGGGATCTGAGCAGGCCAGTCCATCTGCGAGACCCCGATTTTTCTCATACCACTCCATTGTGGCCCTGGAAACATGACAAGTGGTGTTGTCGTCCTGGAAGAAACAATTATTGTGTCCGTAGAACTGTCATTACGTTGGGTGCATTGAGTTATCCACTCTATACAGCACTGAGTTCATGCTACCATGAATATCAACCAGTGGACCCCGCCATATTAGCTGAAACAGCTCCGTACCATAACTCCACTGCCTCCATGCTTCACAGTCGGCACTGTACGCTCCGAAAGCAGACGTTCTCCAGTTAACCACCAAATCCAGACACGTCCATCCAATCGGAATAATGTGAAGCAAAATTCGTTGCCCCATAACGCCTGCCACCATTGCTCCAATGTCCAATTTTTGTGCTGTTCA
The DNA here is from genome assembly GCA_039090855.1 of Macrothele yani. Classification (NCBI taxonomy): domain Eukaryota; kingdom Metazoa; phylum Arthropoda; class Arachnida; order Araneae; family Macrothelidae; genus Macrothele; species Macrothele yani. The sequence continues at coordinate 9,495,389 of CM077022.1, read as the reverse complement.
CACCACCATAGCTGCCTGGCTTTATTGGTCTTTGTGAAGAGAGGTTTATGGGCGGTTGCTTGGCTATGATACACGAGTGCATGGGCTTCTCTTTGAAATGTCTTTGTGGAGACCATCACCATAGCATCTGTGGCCATCTGGAAATCATGTGCTATGGCGTGCATTGGTCGGGACCTGGTTTTCTCAATCTTCCTCTGCAGCACCCTCTGGTCCCTGGCTTGCAGTTTTGTTGGTTTTCCAGGGCAAAATGAATTCTTGCAATGTCCTGTTTTCTTCCACTTGTTGATGACAAAGGCCACAGTTAATTTAACAACCAGTCTGACATCAGCAATGCTTTTTATGCTCATACATCCAATCAAGCAGCCTATTATAACACCTTTACAAACTTGGAGAGCTCTCTCCTGCTACCTATTTTACCAATGATTGATCTGAGCATACTCCCACTGCCATTTTTATACCTTATGGAGCATGTATCTGCTACAGGAGCACACCATTGTGCCTGCGTGGAAGTGTGCAATACTTTTGTCCACATAGTGCATATATGGCAGTAGAATATGATTACTGTATGTTAAACATGAACATTTCAATGTATCTGGAAAGAGTTTCTTTAATGTTTTTTATGCATCGAAAGGTTTACTATAAACAAATATTTAATTTAACTGACATTAGATATGAACCCTAACTGTTCTGTTTTTATGTACAATTTCAACTTAAAGACAGGCTTACGAATATAACTGGTTTGTAATCTGGGGACTGCCTGTATTGCATTTACTCAGTGCTGGATACTCTAAATCTGTTCATTATTAGGTTTATGGAGTTATAGAATCCAAGTTAACTGAATAAATTAAAAAACCTTGAATTTAGAGACATCTCCAAAGTGACATACTTCAGTTTTTAACTTTTAAAAATGTGTTAGCACTGAAACTTGAACATCTTCATGTAGCTGACAAAAAATATTTAACACTGACCTGGGGTTTTACCATTTGCGTGTGTGATTCTGACTGTCAGAATTGCGTTTGTTGGTGTTTTATTGTGTGAGTTCAGCACCAAATGGTTCTAGGACAAACTCTAAAAAGCCAGGACAGCCCCTCATATCATTTGAACTGTGGTAAACCTGAAAAATGAACAACAATATGGCTAGCAACAAAACTAAAATTGCCACTTATAGGCTCCAGAGAAGTGAGAACAGTCAAACTGTAGGACATTTCCACTGCAACATTCGTGCATTATACACAGTCGAGTCACATTATTGTGACCACCTCCTACTTTTGACGTCAACAGCATGTAGCCAATGAAAGAAGGCATGTGTCGTTAGCTGGCTCGGATGGTATATAAGGTGTGCTGTAGGCATTCTGAAAACATATCACTCGTTGCTGTCATGGATAAAATGAGCGATTTACCAGATTTTGTAAAAAGGGATGATTATCGGCTTTTAGGGCAAGGGCGGCAGTATTTCTGAAACAGCACGGTTTGTGAACTGTTCACGTGCTGGTGTGATTAAAGTGTACCGTGATTGGAGAAATGGCACCATTGCGAATAAGAGATGTGGAAACTGTGGAGCACCACGTGCCATTGATGTAAGAGGTGGGCATACATTGGAGCAATTCACTGGCCGATTGAACCAGGGGGCTACCGAAAGTGTGTCCAAAATGACAGTTCAGCGAACCCTGCTGCGTATGGGGCTCCGATGCTGATGGATGGTCACTGAACCTATGCTAATGAATGTGCATCGGCAGAAAAGGCTTAACTACATTTGCATGGCAGTATCGGAATCGGACCTCTGCTGATTGGCAAAAGATTGCCTTCTCTGATGAGTCAGAGTCACGTTTTCGGCTTCATCGAACGGATGGACGTTGGCACATAAGGCGAGAAACATCGGAGAACACTGGTGGGGGCAGCGTTATGATCTGGAGGATGTTTTTGTGGCATCCCCTGGGTCCTTCATACTTGTGGAAGGCACTATAGACCAAATTCATTATGAATCCATCCTTGCAGACAACGTACACCCATACATGTTGATTGTCTTCGTTGGAGCTGATGGGATTTTCCAGCACAACAATGCGATGCGTCACACAGCTAGAAATGTCCAAGAGAGGTTGGAAGAGCACGATGAAGACTTCAAAGTACTTCCCTGGCCCCCTAATTCCCCAGACTTAAACCCAATTGAGCACCTGGGGGACCACCTTGATCGTGTTGTTTGCTCTGTGGATTCTCCACCACGCAACCTTCAGCACCTGTCAGATGCATTGCAGTCAGCATGGCTCCACCTACCTGTGAACACCTTCTAGCACCTTACTGAGTCACTCTCAGTCCGTCTAGCTGCTGTTCGCGCTGTACACTGCAGTCATTCTGGATATTAGCTGGTGGTCACAATAATGTGACTCGACCATGTACAAGCTTAATACCAAGGGCAAGAGGCACATAACAGCTAGCACTTTTGAAATACAACCAATGGTAATAAAAACTGGGCAGTATACCATGCAACTATGACTTCAGCAATGGTTATCTAACAAACTTCTACTACAAAATAGAAAACAAAAAGCACTCACCAATTGTTACCCCACTCTATCATTGTTCCTGGCTGAAAACAAAAATCATTTTCAAAAATTTGCACAATTAAAGCAACAACACAGACATTTTATAAACCAAGAATATTCAATGATGGTAAAGGTAGGTAGGATTGAAAAAAAAATGATTTCTAGGTAATAAATATCATTAACACATTTTCATAACTTTTTTTACAATACATTAATTTCCTTGCTTTAATCACAATGCCCTGAAAAAACTTCTGCATGGATTGCTGATATAATGAGCTAATAACTTCATTGAAATTAAATAATTCAGAATTTCGTACGGTCAATAAAATAAAGAGTTAAACATTTACAGTGATGACAATTTTTGATAACAAACATATGAACTGGAAAACTTCACTTAAGTTGCTGTAATGCATACAGCAAATAAACTTTCTCTAATATATTGGGTTGTCGGAAAAGTCATGACGTACTTTAGCCATGTTTTGCAAAGGCCATTTATTGATAGAAAGAACAAAGATCAATCAATGATATAATGCCCGTTTTGTTCGATAACCTTTTGCCATCTTTTCAGTGAGCTGCAGAATGCCTCGTTCATAGAAGGACCTGTCTTTCGTGGCGAAAAACTGTACAAGGTGCTGATTTACAGCCTCATCTGAATTGAACATTATACCACGCAAGGACTGTTGAAGAGAGCAAAACAAGTGGAAGTCTGCCGGCGCAAGATCAGGAGAGTATGCTGGGTGTGGCAATACATTCCACCCAAGCTACAATAATTTTTGGCGGGTGATCAAACTTGTGTGTGGTCTCGCGTTGTCGTGATGGAACCATCACCTTTACGATGAACGAGCTCTGGATGATGGATTCGTTCAAACTGTCCAATTGCCGACAGTATACATTCGAATTGATTGTTTGGTTTCCATGGTAGGAGCTCGAAAAACATGACACATTTAAAATCCCACCACACTGAGACCAGAACTTTCCACTGATGAATGTATGCTTTGGATGTCGTTTGAGGCGAAGCAGCACTTCGGGACCAAGACCGTTTGCAAAGCACATTGTTGTACACAATCCACTTTGTGTCACCAGTTATCAGTCGCTTCAAAAAAGGATCGTTTTCCTTACGTTTAATGAGCATATCGCAGATGTTTATACGCGCAGTCAATTGAGCTTCTTTGAATTCATGAGGAACCCACACATCGAACTTTCTTACGTATCCCAGCTTCTTCAGGTGGTCGTGAACACTTGAACGATGGATGTGCAATGTGTCTGCAATCTATCGTGTCGTGTAATGTGGGTTTGACTCGATCAATGCCTTGATTTGGTCGTCATCAACCTCGGTGTGCCTCCCGGACAGATCCGGTAAACAGAACTTGCGCATGAATTGTTTGAAAATCATTCAGCACCGAAACAAAATGATCCATGTTGCCCACACTTTTTGCGCTATCATGCTTTTTTACGTGCTTGTTAGTTCCAACATGTGCGATGATGTCTCCACGAGCAGCGTGAGAAACAAAGAAATCAATGTTGCATAAAGTGCAATATGCATGAAACTCACCCTTACGTGATGGTTTTACAAAGTAAAATTCTTCGGAGTGTTTCTTCAAAAATCTTTGTTAGGTTGTGAGAACTGAAATAATAATAACAGCAACACAACTTTTTTTAGTTTTGAAGATCAAACGAAGTACAGAATCAACATTCAACCTGAGCATCAGCAAACAAAGAGCTTTCCACTCCCACGAGGCTCCGCGAGAGTGTCGTGCGCAGCGAACCGGAACTCTGAGCCATCGTCGCCGTGGATGTGACGTCATAAACCAGTACTTCAACTTTCCAAGCCTCTGACTGTCTTTCTATCATCGCGGTGCACACAACCTTGGTGCTCAAATGCTGTGGATTAACAGAACATTTGTTTCCATTCGTTACCGATTCGCACACCGAGCGTTCACACTGGATTAAAATGATGGCTGATAACATTAATGAGAGGGAAAAAAAAAAAAAAAAAAAAAAAAATACGTAACAAAAGAAAAAAATAAGAAAATCACAAGACTGGATGTTTTGTAGAAAAATCTGATTCCCGGAAAATATTTTCTAAACCGGACAGAATCCGGGTAAACCAGGACACTTGGCAGCTATGACAGAGTGTGATGAAAAAGTTCAGTGAATGTGGGAATACAATTTTCTTACATAACACAAACTACGAATACAATAACTTTCTTTACCCCCATCCTTTTTTTGTTTTTGTTTGTTTGTTTGTTTGTTTGGGGGTTGAACAACCACTGTGAGCAACTTGATGGGCTACAAGCAGTCACCAATTCCTAATTTAGGGCCACTGGTTCCAGGGAAGGGAGACAGCCAGTATCGAAAGACAAACCCAACGTCCAATTGGTCAGAGGCCACTCGGCCACCAGGGTGGCGCAATAACTTTCTAAACATACCCACTTGTTGCAAGCATTGCCTGAAGTTCTCTTTCTTTAGGGATGTCAGAATCTTTTAAGTGTTGGATTTGAAATCCTCTTTGGCTTCAAATCTTTTCTCTTTCATCACTGATTTCAATTTGGGGAACAACCACATGTCGTATGGAGGCAAGTAAGGAGCATAAATTGCATCAGGTGAATAAGGTGGGTACAAGAGCAGTGGAATGGGCATGTTCACCAGAAAGTTACCAGATGGAGAGTGCAACATAGTGTGGCACACAGTCGTAGTGGAGGAGCCATTTGTTTTTCTATTTCTGCAGTCTTTTTCATTTCGCTGCATCTTGTAGACATTTAAAAACACCCTTGAACAAAGTTGTTAACAAGAGGACCTTTTGGAAGAAATTCTGTGTGAACAAGATCTTTCTTAGGTTCAAGTTGCTCACAAAGTTATGTGAGAGCTACAAACATGCTGAAAATACAAATTACAGGTTGTTTAGAATGTTCACATTGGAATGCTCTAACTACTAAACTTTATGGAAATTGTACTTTGGAATCAAAATTTCAGGTATCCTATACAATAAAATTGCAAATAAAAAATATCGTGTAAAACATTATAAAAACATGGTTGAACTATACAAAAAATTAAACAGTAGTAACAAGAATTCCGTGCTTACAAAGCGGATGATCACACTGACGAAAGTGGACATTGTCTTCACATTATTCACTGGAGGCAAATTGCACTGTTGATAGTGATTCACGGAAATCACAAGAAGCAACAAAATGTTTTCATTTATTTACAAGTTGCAGATTAAGAGCATAATCATTAAGAGACTTTCTTCCTTTATATTTTTATAAGAGAATAGACCATTGAACCTGGGCTCACCTAAAATGAATTATCAGAAGCCAGTACCTAAGACCACTTAGTAAGCAGGCAGAGAAGGAAATTCTGTTTCTGAGATATATAGGGGGAAGTTTTTGGCCATGCATTACCTAAAAAAGAAGGCATGTCTGCTCACTCTGCACCATGACATTCACCTAGTGTTTTTGTTTTTTTTCATTTTGGAGTTGAACCATGTGAGCATCTACGACTTAAAGGAGACACCTATCCTGAATTCAGGACCACTGGTCTGAAGAAGGGTTAGAACCAGCATCACAGGACAAACACAACACCCATACATCATCTGAGACTCAACTGTGCAAGTCCAACTCGGACAGTTAGCCAGAAGCCTGATTCTCTGACCACTTGACCACCAGAGTTTATTAGACTCGGGTGAGCAGGCCACCAAAATTAGACCTGCACGAGCAGGTTCCTAAACATAGATTCGCGTACACAGGTGGCCAAAGTTACACCTGTGCATACAGGTTCCTAAAGTCTGACCTACTGCGCAGACTGCTAAACTTTGACTTGCATGCGCAGACTGCCAAACTTTGACCTGCACGTGCAGACAGCGGAACTTTGACCTGCTTGCACAGCTCGCCAAAGTTAGACCTCCACGTGCATGTCGCCAAAATTAGACCAGGCCACCAAATCAGACCTGCGCTCTGAGGTGGCTAAACTTAGACCTGTGTGCACAGGCCGCCAAAGTTAGAGAAGTGCAAAGTTACACCAGCATGCATAGGTTGCCAAAATTACGCCTGTGCACGCAGGTTGCCAAATTTTATACCTGCACGCCAGGTTGCTAAATTTAGACCAGCGCTCGTGGGCTTGCAAGTTAGACCTACACTGAGAGTGCAGACTTGGTAGAGTTAGACCTGTGCTAGGAGTACAGGCCTGCTAGTTAGACATGTGCCCCTGCCCTGCTAGTTATACCTGTGCTCCAGGCCTGCTAGTTGGACCTGTGCTTACAGGCCTGCTAGTTGGACCTGTGCTTACAGGCCTGCTAGTTGGACCTGTGCTTACAGGCCTGCTGGAGTTAAGACCTGAGCTGGGAGCACAGGCCAGCTAGAGTTAGACCTGCATTGGGAGTGTGGGTCAGCTACATTAAGACATTTCAGGGAATGTGGGCCAGCTACAGTTAGAATCGTGTTTGGAGCGCAGGCCTGCTGGAGTTAGAATTGCACTCCAGGATAGCTAGTCAGACCTGCGCTCATAGACTTGCAAAAGTTAGACCTTCGCTAGGTTGCAGGCCAGCTAGTTAGACCCACGCTAGGAGCGCAGGCCAGCTGCAGTTAGATTTGTGCTGGTAGCGCAGGCCGTCTAGAGTTAGACCCACGCTGGGAGTGCAGGCAACCTACAGTTAGACCCGTGCTGGAAGCACAGGCCAGCTACAGTTAGATCTACACTGGAAAAACAGGCTGGCTAGAATTAGACTCACACTGGGAGTATGGGCCAGCTAGAGTTAGACCTGCCCTGGGAGCGCCGGCCAGCTTGAGCTAAACTCCAGCTCAGAGCACTGGCCAGCTAGAGTTAAATCTCTGCTCCAGGCCTGCTACTTAGACCTGTATTTGAAGGACTGCTAGAGTTAAGACCTGAGCTGTTAGTGCAGGCCAGCAAGAGTTAGACCTGCACTGGGAGCGCGGGCCAGCTACCGTAAGACATGTGCTCTAGGCCAGGTAGTCAGACCTGTGCTGGTACCACAGGCCTGCTAAATAGTTAGACCTGCATAGGGATAACAAGACAGCTAGAGTTAAACTCGCAGTGGAACCACAGGCCAGCTAGAGTTAGACTCATGCTCGGAGTGAAGGCCAGCTAGAATTAGACTCGAGCTGGAAGCACTGGCCATCTAGAGTTAGACCAGAGCTGGGAGCGCAGGCCTGCTAGAGTTTGACACGTGCTGGGAGCACAAACAGTCTAGAATTAGACCAGCACTGGGAGTGCAAGCCAGCCAGAGTTAGACCTATGCTGGGAGCACAGACCGGCTAAAGTTAGACCTGCACTGGGAGCGTGGGTCAGCTGAAGTTAGACCTGTGCTGGGAGCGCAGGCCTGCTGAGCAGACCAGCTAGAGTTAGACCTGCGCTGGGAGTGCAGGCCTGGGAGCACAGGCCAGCTAGAGTTACACCCACGCTGGGAGTACAGGCTTGCTAGTTTGACACGTGCTGGGAGCGCACGCAGTCTAGAGTTACACAAGCACTGGGAGTGCGGGCCAGCTAGAGTTAGACCAGTGTTCATACTCATTTTTAAGAATTAAAATTTAGCACTTTTTAAGGACTATAGTGGACTTGGTGGACTTGCACATAATGATGTGCACGTCCACCTTTTGCTTTCACAACTGCAGTAAACCACCAGTTCCATGCCGCAACGTTATTGTGGCATGGAATCTGCAATTGTCGGAAATGTTCAGGTGGGATTTTGGAAAATGATTCTGTGACAGCAGACAGTAAAGTGACGAAAGTTGCCAGCGGTGGGTTTCAGACTCTAATGCATTGCTCAGCCAGAATCAGGTATATGCTAACAGGCTCCATTCCTTTTAACAAGTACTACATATACCAACAGATTCACCCAAATCTGCATAAAAACTCAGCTACAGACCCCCTTGTTGTAAAATCAAATCCTACTGTCATTTAACTTCTTCATAAAGACAGATATCCTCTTGCTTCTCCAGAAGTTTATGTGCCATTCCAATATTGCCTGTATATGGGAACATGCTTTACTTATGAACAGCTCTTATCAAAATGTCAACAAAAGAATTGGACACAAAACTGATGCAGAGATGCCAACATCTGAAGGAAGTTATCAGTAGTCCATATGCCTGTCGTTTTTCCGTAGTGAAGTCAAATCAAGATCCTGCATTAAAATTTGCAGAGTAGCATGCATATTTCCCAGAGTACACTGCTACATTTTTAGCAACATTTTAATCTGAATGGGGGACAATACTTGAATAAATTTTGCAACACACTTAATACCCTTAAAATGAAAAAAAAAAAAAAAAAAAACTGAGTAAATACACAAAAAATACATACTATTTCAACTCCACCTTTTCATAAATATGTCATAAGTGTGCGATGCCACACACTTATGGCTATTTCTCCTGTTTTTTACAGTGAAAATACCGACCACAATCCTCTTTTCCTCCGTGTGCGGTTGAAAAATCATCAGCATACAGGGAACAAAACCTATGATTTTCGGATACCTGAGACAATTTTAGACACAGAAATACTTGCAAATAACTCTTCGTGAATTTTTGACAACTTATTTGCTTTTTAGATCCAAGAATATTAGTAGAAGCAGGTGGCCGTTTACCCAACGCTATTGCAAGTAAATTCGCACGCAACAAAAACGATGAGAGCAAAAACCAATGACATGCACAGAACAATTAACTATGAAAGGTTTCATAGCTTTATTATGCGGATAAATAGAAAATTAGCACTAAATGCTTACGATATGAAAAAAACTAATCAAAAAGATATTTTAAATTGCATAAATAAATCAATTCTGAAAAAAAAAAGGGATAAAAGAAAAAAGCAATGCAAATAAAATAAATTATAATAAAAATCCATGCAACGTTTGATAAGCACAATATAAGTTTTCTGCTAAGATACGGGGAAATAAAAATGTCACAACTTAATGTGCAAGTGAATATTGAAAATAAAATCATCAAATAAAAAACAAAAGAATTAAAACTGAAATTAAAAGATTCCCAACAAAGAATGACCTGGGGAAAACATTAATCTTTAAAACAAGCTATTACGAAAGAAAGTTCCTGTGAATCTGACAAGATAAAAAACAAGAAAGATTATACCGAATTTTCGGATGTAATAAGCACATCTTTTGAATCCATTCTGACGTGAATTAAATTTATCAAAGCTATTCAAAATCAATGGAACCGATTTGGAAAACAATAAACTAGTTCCAACAATCGATAAAACATCCAGAAATAGAAACATCTACTTAGTTCTACCAGCGGCTAAAAAGCATGGTACGAAAATTAACAAATGGTGAACAAAGTTTCTCATACTACAAGGAAGGTACCAGAGACGAAAAGTTTTCAAATCAAACAGTTAAAAGAAGAAATATAAAAAAGGAAACATTATATAAATTTATGTCTGCTAGCGAAAGAATTTTGCACAGCAGAAAAGTTAAAAATGGGCGAAAATTATTCTTCATGGTAAAAGCGTTCGACCTTTACACAACTAGTGAGAAATCTTTGCATTACTTAAAGAGGATAATGCTCACATCTCTGTTGTAGCAAATGGCATACAGTGAAGAAGAAAATTCTCAATAGTGTTTTTAGAAGTGGCGATACGGCTGCAAATTGAAGTACACAAATACCACCTACCGACAGAACTGTGAACTACAAAATTCCTCATATACTAGCCTTAAGTGTTCTACAAGGTAAATGGCATCCGATATTGAAAGAATTTTTTAAATTGCACATGTAAAAACAGTGATATTGAGAAAAACAGAATAAGCATATGCGCCCCTAGTGGCAAAATTGTGCACTATTTTGGAAAGAAAATACACACACAGTTTGCATAGTTAATATAGTATCTGACCAAAGAAAAGTTTTTCAATCAGGTTTTCAGACCCACAGATATTGCTGTAAACGGAAACTTGAACTTACGCCCTCTGGTGGCAGACTTGTGAGCTATTAAAAATTTCCCCATGGAAACACTCTCCAACAAAGAAAGAATTTTTCAAAGCGGACTCTTAGAAGCTCAGATATCGACAAAAATAAGATATGCCTTTATGCACCCTGGCGCGAAAACCATGCATTATTTTAAGAAGAAAGTATTTTCAAAAGGTCTTTCAATGTGAGCGGTATCGGTCAACGAAAGAATTTTTTCAATCGAGTTTTCAGGAGCTCAGATTTTGCTTCAAATACATCAGACGCAGAAATTAACACTTACACCCTCTGGTGGCTAAACCATGCTTTATCAAATATTAGAAATTACAGGTAAAGCATTTCCTATCAGCAGCTGTATCCGGTGCAGAAAGAAGTTTTGTAATCGGAATTTTAGAAGCAAAGATATCGGGGAAAACGCAATTTACTTTAACGCCCCTTAGCGGAAAGCATATGTATAACTTGAAAAATTTGAAATTATATGAGAACATTCTACACCGGAAACGCTATCTAGCAAAGAAGGAATTTTTCAAATCTGACTCTTAGAAGCAGAGATATTGCCAAAAATAGGATATACATCTACACCCCCTGGCAGAGAAACCATACATGATTTTATGAAGAACATATTCTCAAATGTTTATCGGCATGAGTGGTATTGGTCCACGAAAGAATTTTCTCAATTGAGATTTTAGAAGCTCAGATTTTATAAAAAATTAGAAATTACAATCAAAACATTTCCCTAACATCTCTTCTCTTCGTGCTTTAAAAACGATATACACTTAAAATTACAACTGCCTCACACACTTTAAAACATCTCCATTATGTAACAACTGAGTCATTGACAGTAGGTTTTTATTACAGTCAAGTCACAAAGTACAAATAAAAGATGATAGATTAAAAAGGCAAGACTTTCGAGCTCCCACTGGAGGTCATTGTCAAGCCATCATGCCGTGTGCACCCTCAGAGAACGCACTTATATATAAAAGTTCACGTCACGTTGTCTTAACAACATAATGTTGTAAAGTTACAAACAAGCTACATCACTCTCAGGGAACAACAAAACATTTTTAAATTTTTTAAATGTCAAGCAAGTTAATCCAATAATATACAAATGAACACATTATACAATGTAGTAATAATAATAATGAAAACAATTATCACGTAATGAGCTTTATCTGATTTTCACGTCAATCACATATCATTAAGAGCATTCAATCGCGGGCCTCCTAGCGTTAGGACCTGCGTTGGTAGCACGGGCCTCTTAGAGTTAAGACCTGTGCTGATGGCGCGAGCCACCTACAGTTAAGACCTGCGCAGGGAGCGCGCGTCAGCTAGACTTAGACCACGCTGCGAGTGCAGGTCTGCTACAGATACCCACACGTTGTAGGCCTACGGCTCCTATAGTTAAACCCGCGCAGGGGGCTTAGAGTTAGACCAGTACAGTGAGTGCAGGCCAGTTAGATTTTGGACGCATGTTGGGATCGTGGACCTGCTGGAAATGAGACCTGCGCTTGGAACGCTGGTTAGCTACATTTAGACCTGTGCTTGGAGCGTGGGATAGCCAGAGTTAGACCTGCTCTTGGACCGCGGGTGGAATGATTTATACCTGTGCTATGCGCGGGCCGTACTGAATTTAACTTGCGCTGGGAGCACGGGCTAGCTAGATTTAGACCAGTGCTGGAAACGCAGGCCGGCTACAGTTAGGCCTGCGCATGGAGCGCCAAGCCAGAGTTAAACCCGCGCTGGTAAGTTAGATTTAGACCTGCCCTGTGAACCCAGGCCAGCTAGACTTAGACCCACGCATGGAGTGCAAGCCGGCTAGAGTTACACCCGCGCTTGGAGTTACACCTGCACTGGGAGCGCTGGTCGGCTATAGTTAGACAGACGCTGGCTGTGCAGGCCACGTAAAATTAGACATGCACTTGAAGCGCGGGCCATTTAGAGTTAGATCTGCACTTAGAGCGCGGTACAGCTAGAGTTATACTTAAGCTAAGGGGCGCGCGTCGGGTAGAGTAAGACCTGCACTGATGGAGCGCGTCAGCTAGACTCAGACCGCGCTGCGGCTGGGTCAGCTAGAGATAAACCTGTGCAGGTGGCTTAGACAGTTAGACCCGCGCGGGAAGTGCAGGCCGGCTAGACTTAGGACCCCTGCTGGGATCGTGGGCCTGCTCCAGATAAGACCTGCGCTTGGAGCGCGGGCAGCTACATTTCGGCCTGCGCTTGGAGCGAGGGACAGCTACATTGAGACCTGCGCTTGGAGCGAGGGACAGCTACATTTAGACCTGCGCTTGGAGCGAGGGACAGCTACATTTAGACCTGCGCTTGGAGCGAGGGACGGAATGATTTAGACCTGTGCTTGGGTGTGAGCCGGGTCGACATACACTTGCACTGAGAGCGCGTGCCAGCTAGATTTAGAACAGTGCTGGAAACGCAGGTCGGCTAGAGTTAAACCTGCGCTGTGAGCGCTGGTAATTTAGATTTAGACCCGCGCTGTGAGCCCAAGCCAGCTAGACTTAGACCCGCGGATGGAGTGCAAGCCGGCTAGAGTTACACTCGCACTTGGAGCGCAGGCTAGCTAGAGTTAGACCAGGGTGTCCACAGAATTATCAAACCTGATTTCCCTAACATTCCCTGACCAATAAGAAATTCCTGACCTTACACAAATAGCTTTATTTGAGTTTTTCAATATATGTGCCATGATAATAAATAAAATTGAATTGGATAATTGAGAAACTTATATTATTTAAAAGTGTTTCTGTTTGACGTATAAAGTTTCCCAAATAACTGATTCATTTTTTATTTTATTTTTTTATTGGCCTCCACCTTCCCCATAGCCGTCCAACTCACACCTTTTTAATTTTAAGTTTACTCTTTTTTTCATGGATTTACATTTATTGAAGAAACACTCAAACAAACCCATATACAATATTCAGAACAGTTACTATAAAAATATTACAGTAAGAACACAGTCACTGTTTTTGTATTACACACCACTTTTCTTCTTTTCCTAATCTGAAATCTTCGTCTGCAATGCTGCTTCTTCCAAACTCTAGTTCCTTCCGTACTCTTTGTTTTTTTCCCTTCAATTCCTTTATTTCATGATCAATTTTTCTTTTTTCCTTCAGTTTTCTTTCTTCTTTGTTTTGAAGAACACTTTCTTTCTCAAGATAATCCTGATATCTTCGTCTGGATGCTCTTACAGAAAGAAGAAACCTTCTATTGATGGCAATGTGTTCTACTCCTCCCACATTTTTAATGGCATCAAAAACTGTTCTCTGACAAATCAGGGATTCTTCCAGGAGATTTTCCACAAGAAGAGACTTATTGACAGAAAATCCACCTTCCACTGAAGCATTTCCATGAGACATAATGAGACAAATTTTTATTACATCCCAAAGTTCACCGAATTGTTTTTGGTCGTCAAGTAGAGCACTGTAAAATTTCTCTAATCTAATGGAATCATCATGACTGTCTAAAAATTCATCGAACTGAGACTTTAAAGCAGATTGAGCTTCTACACACAATGAAGCGTACTGTTTATTAGCTTTTTCAGCACAGTCATCTGAAATCCTGTTTGCACTAAGTAAAACTTGAAGCACAATTTCCACTCTCTTCTTGCCTAGACTTGGCTGCTGCACTATAATATTTGGGTCCAAACAAGTTTTTGTTGTTGTTTTTTTTTATTGGAGGTTTAACGACCACCGTGAGCAACTCAATGGGCTATAAGCAGTCGCCCGTCCCTAATTTAGGGTCACTGGTTCCAGGGAAGGGAGAGAGCCAGTGCCGTAAGACAAACACAACATCCATGCCTGACCGGGATTTGAACCCGGACCCCTTACGAACTAATGATCAGAGGCCAGCGCCTGAGACCACTGCGCCACCGGGGCGGCTCCAAACAAGTTACCCCACGGACAAACTTAAATTTTAGTGGGCTTTTCTCACGAAGTTTTTCAATCATACTGGTCACAAGTTTCCTAAATCCAAGCTTAAACTCTAATTTCTCCCTTTCTGAGCACTTCACTTCTTTTAATAGCTTTTTAGCACTAAATCCAATATCAACTTTCTCAGTTGAGAGAAGATTTTCACTTTTTGATACATCTAAAGCTAACAGTTTTGAGAAACTATCAGCTTCACTTAATTTGTCAGGCTTCAAGCTTCGTGCCATCAACTTTTTCATCAGATCCAGCAAATCAGTGTGTAAGATAGGAATTAAAGGCCTTGGACTCTGGAACCTTCTCAAAGAAGATTCACACTCTGAAGCTACAGTCCTAAATGCAGACAATTTGCATTTCAACAGTGGATTTTCCATGAATTCTGCAAGAAACATGTGCTGTTTGCTGGAAACCGATGGTTCTTGAACATATTTCTTGATAGACAAGCAATGCCCTAGTCAAACAATTAACGTTTTCCAACCAACCTTACAGTGCAAAATTTCAAAGGGAAATCTTTACATCCAATAATCATAGTATAATTTTCACTGCGAGCAGGACTATCTTTTAAAAGGTAGTACAAGTTATGCAGAAAGTGATGTATATCCCATTTCACTGCTTCAAGTCCAGTTTTCATAGCTCCATTTACCACGTGAAGACCACATACTCCAATGTCAACTAATAACACTGGTTAGCATGAAAATCGGCCCTGACACCATTCCTGCTGTTACTTATGTAAATCGACCTCCTGAATCCGAATATGACCCCCGTTTTCCCCCATCACCCACCGTTTTCGGAGGACCCCTCCCCCCTAATTTTATCACTTTCCGATAATTTGGAGGGATGAAAAGGTTTATTTCAGCCTTTACATTTCTTCTGAGGGGCTACAGAGGTGAAAAGTTATAAAACATGAACATCTGTATCAAGGAGGTAGATTTGGGGGGATTTGCCCCCATTGTAAAGAAATCATTATAAATGATTGATTTTTCCATTTTTTTGGCAACTTTTTCACTTATTTGCTACACATTCCAGCTTCCAGTCCCTCTCATTCTCCCCCAAAAAACCCGCAAATAATAAAAATATACAGCAACAGTAATAAAATAATATACAACAGTTCGGAACATTCACTCTACCACGCTGGCACTCTCAATACCTCGCGCAAACAGGTTCCCACGAGAATTGCGCACAGGTTTGCACGGGCTTTGACAAAGTCAAACTTGCATTGCTCTTATCACGACAATCCTGCACTGTAAGCGTTATCGTTCCCTCAGTTGATCTGCAACGATCGTTGAGTCTACTTGTCGATGTTCTAGGCGAGGATTCTGTGTTTCCAAGTTGTTTAAATTGTGTCAAACGGTAGAAATTTGTTTACACCGGCCTTTTCCAAGTGAATTACAGTAAGTGAGTGTAATTTGTGATTAATATAGAGCATTTATTTACTGTTCAATTATGCCACGTGAGTGTATAAATCATCCCGATAGATTCTGCTATGTTTGCAGGGAATTGACTTTTAAAGTGCAACGAAAACCCCTTTCTCCGCTTCTTAAAGCTACTGATAAATTTTACTTTGATTGCAAAGTTGGCGATCAGGACAAGAATTGGGCTCCCACAGTTTGCTGCACTACTTGTTACAGTAGCTTGACCAAATGGCTCAAAGGTACCCGTAAATCAATGCCATTTGCTGTGCCCATGGTTTGGCGTGAACCTCACTGTCATCTCACATATTGTTACTTTTGTATGACTTCCACCGTCGGGTTATCTAGCAACAAAAGTAAGCATACAATTCAGTATCCTAATATCCCTTCAGCTCTAAGACCAGTTCCTCACAATGAATCATTGCCAAACCCAGTGCCCCCAAAAACCTATACTCTAGAGCCAGAAACGGATGTGACATACTTTGAGCCACAGCTTGGACCATCACATGATACGTCCACCGATGATGAAGAGTGTTCTGCTGATTCAGCTCATCGAAAACCTCACCTCGTTACTCAGTCGGAATTGAATGATCTCGTCAGGGATTTGGAGTTACCTAAGACTAAATCTCAACTTCTTGGATCTCGACTTCAGCAGTGGAATCTCTTAGAAAAGGGCGTAAAAATCTCTTCTTACAGGACCAGACAGTCAACCATGCAATTACTTTTTTCGGAAGATGAAGGCTTAGTGTTCTGCTATAATTCTTTTTTTTTTTTTTTTTTTTTTTTTTGAGGTTTAACGACCACCGTGAGCAACTCAATGGGCTATAAGCAGTCGCCCATCCCTAATTTAGAGTCACTGGTTCCAGGGAAGGGAGAGAGCCAGTGCCGTAAGACAAACACAACATCCATGCCTCACCGGGATTCGAACCCGGACCCCTTCCGACGAATGATCAGAGGCCAACGCCTTAGACCACTGCGCCACCGGGGCGGCTCTGCCCTAATTCAAATGCATTGATGATAGAACTGAAGATGACATATGACCCAGACAAATGGCGACTGTTTATAGACTTATCAAAGACAGACTTGAAAGTTGTCCTGTTGGCCAATGGGAATGAGTTACCATCAGTCCCGGTTGCATATTCTGTGGATATGAAGGAGACGTACGAAAACATCAGCCGAATCCTTGATAAAATCTGTTATCATGATTCTAATTGAAAACTTTGCGCTGACTTAAAAATTGTAGCTGTACTCGCGGGCCTGCAATCAGGCTTCACAAAATTCTGCTGCTTCCTATGCGAATGGGACAGCCGAGCACGAGACAAACATTACATCGTACGGAACTGGCCTCTGCGAGAAAGTTTTACTCCCGGTCAGAAAAATGTCGTTCATGATCCTCTGGTCCCGAAGGAAAATATTTACTTGCCGCCTTTGCACATCAAACTGGGATTGATCAAACAATTTGTGAAAGCAATGGACAAGACAGGTGATACATTTCAATTTTTGAAAAATAAATTTCCTCGTCTTAGTGAGACTAAAATCAAGGAAGGAGTTTTCGTGGGCCCCCAGATTAGACAACTTTTCAAAGATTCGACGTTTATTGAACACCTGAATCGTAAAGAAAAAGAGCTTGGCTTGCATTCCGAAACGTGTGTAAGAACTTTTTGGGTAACAACAAAAGTGATAATTATGCGGCTCATGTCGAAGATTTGATGTCAGCGTACAAGGCCATGGGGTGTAACATGTCTCTTAAAGTGCATTTCCTGCACTCACACCTGGACTTCTTCCCTGAAAATTTAGGAGCAGTTTCCGATTAACACGGGGAACGATTCCATCAAGACATCAAAAAGATCGAGAGAAGATTTTCAGGGAAGTGGAATACGAGCATGTTAGCAGAGTACTGTGGTGTTTGGTACGAGAAACTTCTACCTCAGGGTACAAAAGGAAAGCAAGCACCAAATGGAGGTACTTATCTTATTTATTTATTATACTTTACATTTGTATTTTACTTTTTAAATATTATTCTTTACAGTTAAAATAAATAATCCTTTTCACCCCTCCAAATAAAATTCATGTCCATAACATATTACCGAAAAGTGATCAAAAATCATAAAAAATCGATCATTTTTAACGATATCTTTACAATTTGGGGGGCAAATCCCCCTAAATCTACATCCTTGCTACATATGTTCATGTTTTATAACTTTTCACCTCTGTAGCCCCTCAGAAGAAATGTAAAGTCTGAAATAATCATTTTCATCCCTCCAAATTATCGGAAAGTGATAAAATTAGGTGGGGGGCTCCCGCGAAAACGGTGGGTGATGGGGGAAAACAGGGGTCATATTCGGCTTCAGGAGGTCGTTTTACATAAGAATCAGCAGGAATGGTGACAGGGGTCAAAACAAATTTTTTATTTTGCCGACCAGTGTAAATTACCATCTGGATTTTCAGTTCTAAGTTTATCTTTTAGCTTTTGAAGAAAGCCGAGACTAACGTTAGGTCCATCCATTGACACTTGTAGCATGTTATCCAAGGGAAGAGGTGCACCTTTAATGAATTTCTCTAAAAGGTCATTAGCTGTTGCCCGTCCTAAAAACACACTACTTAAGTATCTAGTGGAAACTTTTTGCAGATTGACGTCCCAATAACGAACAAACTGATCCATTTGCCCACGCTGAGCAATTTTGTTTAGCGATTCATCAAAACAAATTACAAAGTCAGTGCACTGCTTCAGATCGTCCATTAAACACTCTTTGAAATGTGGTGCCAATCCATGGTTTATCACATAAGATGCTTTGCTTTTGCCTAAAGTAAATTTTGAAGCTGTCGCACTGTCAGGAAACATTAACTGAAATGTTTTGTTAATCGATGTACAAGAGTTCAGAGACATTCGCTTGGACAACACTTCCATGGCCCATATTATTTCCGACTTTGTTACATCATCTTTCACTACATAAGCATTAAAGTCACTGGGCTTCACATCATCTTCCACAACATAAGTATTTGAGTCATTAGACTTAATATTTTCTAGAAGTACTGATTCCACATTTCCTGAGCTTGTTGATGGCAAGAGTTGGTTATTACAAAGAGAGTTCTTTTTCACAGAGGAAGTGAAAGAAGCAAGACTGGGCTGAGACATTTTAGCACGGATGTTTTTCAAATGATTTGGGCCATTTCCGTGGCTGGAGACTGCCCGACGCCCCATGTTTCTAAGTTGAAAGTTTTAGAGCACACTTTACAAAATCTGATTCATTGTCGCCGTTCACAGCAGCTATCCAACCACAAAACTCAGGATTTAAATTGTTCGTCCAACCATTGTTCATTAAACACACAACGCTTTGACATTGCTGTAGTCTTAATTGCATTTTAAAAAGGTATAACTTATATCACAAATTTTCTTCTACTCCTCTGACCTAAAACAAAAAGAGAAATGTTAACAAGTAATGTAACACAACTTACAATAATAGGTAGGAAATACAAGGTTGCATTAGTAGGAAGGGGAAGTTAGTGACTGTCTGCAACACCAAGTGCAAGTGTGTTGGGCGATGAGAGCGTCACTTCCCGACGCCGAGTTGAAACTAGTTGTAGTCTGTGATTGAAATTTCCCTGACTTTTTTTTAAATATCACTGATTTTCCCTGACTTTTACCAACATTTCAGGCATTTCCCTGACACAATTTTCATTTCCCTGACTTTCCCTGACACAATTTTCATTTCCCTGACTTTCCCTGACCAATTTTCATTTCCCTGACTTTCCCTGATTTTCCAGAATGTGGACACCCTGTTAAGACTCATGCTGGCCGTGCAGGCCAGCTGGAATTAGACCTGTGCTTGAAGCGCTGGCCATTTACAGTTAGACCTGTGCTTGAAGCGCTGGCCATTTACAGTTAGACCTACACTTGGAGCACGGTCCAGCTGGAGTTATACTACTCTAAAGGGTGCGTGCTGGCTAGAGTAAGACCTGCGCTTGGAGCGCAGGCCGGCTAGAGTTACAGCTGTTCTTGGAGCGCAGGCTAGCTAGACTTACACCCGTGTTGGGAGTGCAGGCTGGCTAGATTTTTGTGGTTGAAGCGTGGACCATCTAGAGTGGGACCTGCGCTAGATGCACAGGCCGGCTAGAGTCAGACCTGCGCTGGGAACGCGGGCCAGCTAGAGGTAGCCCCGCGCTTTTATCCCTGGCCGGCTAGAGTTAGACCTGCGCTACCAGCGCAGGCTGGTTAGAGGTAAACCCGTGCTCCCAGCGCAGACCGGCTAGAGGTAAACCCGTGCTCCCAGCGTGGGTAACTTACATTTAGACCTGCACCTGTAGCACGGGAAAGGCTGGAGTTAGGCCTGAGCCAGGTAGCCCCGCGCACGGAGCCCAAGCCAACTAAACTTAGACCCACGCATGGAGCGCAGGCCGGCTAAGTTAGGCATGCGGTTAGAGCTACATACCCGCTTGGAGCGCAGGCTAGCTAGAGTTACACCCTCACTGGGAACGCACGCTGGCTGTGCAGGCCAGCTACAGTTAGACCTACTCTGGAAGCACGGGCCGTCTACAGTGGGATCTGTGCTGTGTGCACAGGCCGGCTAGAGTCAAACCTGCGCTAACAATGCAGTACGGCAAGACGTAGTCAGCTAGAGTTACAGCCACGCTGGGATCGCAGTCTGGCTAGAGTTAGGCGCACGCTGGCTGTGTAGGTCAGCTACAGTTAAACCTGCGCTTGAAGCGCGGACCATCTACAGTGGGATCTGTGGCAAGAGGTCGCCTCGCGTGTAGAGCGCGGGCCAGCTAGAATTAGATCTGCGCTTACAGCGCAGGCCGACTAGAGTTAAACCCGCACTAGGAGCGCGGATAAGTTAGATTTAGACCCGCGCTGAGCCAGGTAAACTTTTTTTTTCCATTGCTGCACTACACTATTCACCACACAATCAAATCACAGATATAATTTCTGTACAAAAAAACATACAAATATTATACAATAATATTATACTTATATTGAAAAGTATAAATGATGTAATAGGAAATACAAAAACATGTATGATAACATGAATAATTTCGTTTTTAGTTTGAGTAAATTGAAGCACCTACAGGTTCTTAAACAAATCAGTGAGGTGCACTGTGATTATGGCAAGGGAACCAGGGAAAAAGGCTAACAATAGCCTGACGGGCCCCTAGTCCCCCCCCAATTGAATCTAAATGTCAAGCCAAAGAACAATTTAACCATTATGCAGTAAATTAAAATTATGATATGTAATATACAACCAATCGTTAATCAACCATTAATTTTGAAGGTCTTTATAGTTGTTTTTTGAATACCGAAAAATGTGTAATCGTCTTGGTTCAAAGCGGCAACCCATTCCAGGACCTAGGGCAGGTCAAGTTAATGTTATTAAATAATAATTAGTATGCGCTCTAGGTACTAAAAAACTAGTATTTCCACGAGTGTCATGATAATGAGAACGGAAATGCAAGGTGATTAGATCTGAATATTTATTAACATATATACGTTCATGCGTAAATAGTAATAATAGAAAACTGTATAATTTATCAAATGACATTATTTGATAACTGAGAAAAAGAGAATGTACCTGTAAAGACAGATTCACCAAACGTAAAATATTTTTTTGTAAAACATAAATTTTATTAATATCCTCAATAGTTGTGTGACCCCAAACCAAGAGACAATAAGATAGAAATGGATAAGTAAATGAAAAATACAATAGCAACTTAACCCTGGCAGCCAACAAACTTGAAATCCTATAAATGACCCAAATGCGGGATCTGGGCACAACCGCAATTTCACTAACATGTGCATCCCATCCCGCGCATAGAGCCTAGACCAGCTAGACTTATACCCGCGCATGGAGCGTAAGCCAGCTAGAGTTAGACCTGCGCTTGGAGCATAAGCCGGCTAGAGTTACACCCCCGCTTGAGTGCAGGCAAACTAGAGTTACACCCGCACTGGGAATGCAGGCCGGCTAGAGTTCAACTCGCTCTGGGACCACGGGTAAGTTAGATTAAGACACGCTCCGGTAGCGCGAGGAAAGGCTGGAGTTAGACCTGTGCTAAGAACGCGGCCCGGTTAGAATTCGCCATGCAATGTTGGTGGGGGGCCTCCTACAATTTAGGACCTGCGTTGATGGCGTGGGCATCCTAGAGTCAAGGCCTGCGCAGATGGGGCGGGTCTCCTAGAGTTAAGACCTGCACTGTAGGCGCGGGCCTCCTAGAGTTAAGACCTGCGCTGATGGTGCGGGTTGGATTGATTTAGACTGCGCTGGTAGAGAGGGCCAGTTAGATTTAGAACAGCACTGGAAACGCAGGCCGGCTAGAGTTAGACCCGCGCTGGGAGAGCAGGCCGGTTACGGTTTGACCTGCTCTTAAAGAGCAAGCCGGCTAGAATTACACCCGCGTTTGGAACGCAAGCTAGCTAGACTTATACCCGCGCTTGGAGCGCAGGCAAGCTAGACTTACACCCGCGCTGGGAGCGCAGGCTGGCAGGATTTAGACACACACTGGCTGTGTAGGTGAGCTAGAGTTAGACCTGCGCTTGAAGCGCGGACCATCTACAGTGGGATCTGCGGCAAGAGGTCGCCCCGTGCTTGGAGCGCTGGCCAGCTAGAGTTAGATCCGCGCTTACAGCGCAGGCCGACTAGAGTTAAACCCGCGCTCTGAGCCTGGATAAGTTAGATTTAGAATTGCGCATGGAGCCCAGACCAGCTAGACTTATACCTGTGCTTGGAGCATAAGCCAGCTAGAGTTACACTCCCGCTTGAGCGCAGGCAAACTAGACATACACCCGCACTGGGAACGCAGGCAGGTTAGAATTCAACTTGCGCTGGGACCACGGGTATGTTACATTTAGACACGCTCTGGTAGCACATGAAAGGCTAGAGTTAGACCTGCGCTAAGAACGCAGGCCGGTTAAAGTTCGCCATGCGATGGTGGCGGGGGCCTTCTACAGTTTAGGACCTGTGTTGATGGCACTGGCATCCTAGAGTTAAGGCCCGTGCAGATGGGGTGGGTCTCCTAGAGTTAAGACCTGTGCAGGGAGTGCGCGCCAGGTAGACTTAGACGCGCTACGTGCGCAGGTCGGCTAGAGTTAAAACCGCGCAGGAGGTTTAGGGTTAGACTCGCGAGGGACGTGCAGGCCGGCTAGACTTAGGACGCGTGCTGGGATCGTGGGTCTGCTGGAAATAAAGACCTGAGCGCGGAGCGCGGGACAACTACATGTAGACCTGCGCTTGGAGTGGCGGACAGCTACATTTAGAGCTGCGCTTGAGCGCGGGACAGCTACATTTAGACCTGCGTTTGGAGCGCGGGGCGGAATGATTTATACCTGCACTGGGGTGCAGGCTGGATTGATTTTGACTTGGCGGTGGAAGCGCGGGCCAGCTAGGTTTAGACCAGCACTGGAAACACAGGCAGGCTGGAGTTACACTCGTGCTTGGAACACAAGCCGGCAACAGTTGCACCCGCGCTTGGAGCGCGGGCCAGCTAAAGTTAAATCCGTGGTTAGAGCGCTGGCCTTTGAAAGATAAACCCGCGCTTACAGCGCAGGCCGGCTACAGTTAGACCCGCGCTTACAACGCAGGCCGGCTACAGTTAGACTCGCGCTTACAATACGACAGTGGGATTTGCGGCAAGTGGTCGCCCCGCGCTTAGAGCGCTGGCCAGCTAGATATAGATCTGCGCTTACAACGCAGGCCGACTAGGGTTAAACCCGCGCTCGGAGCGCGGATAAGTTACATTTAGACCTGCGCTGAGCCAGTTAAACTTAGACCCGTGTATGAAGCCCAGACCAGTTATAATTAACCCGCGCATCGAGCGTAAGCCGGCTAGAGTTAGGCATGCGCTTGGAGCAAAAGCCGGCTACAGTTACACCCCAGCTTGAGCGCAGGCAAACTAGAGTTACACCCGCGCTTCGAATGCAAGCCGGCAACAGTTGCCCCGCGCTTGGAGCGCAGGCCTTCGAAAGATAAACCCGCGCTTAGAGCGCAGGCCGGCTACAGTTAGACCTGCGCTTAGAGCGCTAGCCGGCTACAGTTGCACCTGCAGTTAGAGCGCATGTCGGCTACAGTTAGACACGCGCTTAGAGCGCATGTTGGCGACAGACCCGCGCTTAGGACACAGGCCGGATACAGTTAGACCCGCACTTAGAGCGCGGGCCGGCTACAGTTAGACCCGTGCTTATATCGCTAGCCGACTACAGTTAGACCCGCGCTTGGAGCGCATGCCGACTACAGTTACACCCACGCTGGAAACACAGGCCTGCTACAGTTTGACCTCCACAGATACTACAGAAATCCGCAGACCTAATATTGAAGTTTCCATCAAGAACTGTAACTGCCAAAAGTTTTTCGTCAAAAAGGATATGAAAACGTAACACACGAGTTCACACAAAAGGAAAGAATGGAGTTCATGTGCAAATGAAGTATTCAAAGTTTAAGTGTTAGAATCCTAATTCTCATAATTATTTGGTATTATGTTAGCAAAAGCAAGTACCTAAAAATTCAGAATGAAACAAAAGTTACTCCTATTACTTAAAGAATCGAAAAATCAACTTCACAAACAAAAGTACTCGATGGGGTGGAGGGGTAAAGAGCCTACGTTTAGGATCCAAGATACGCTACTAAATAATAATCAGAACCAACATCCCCACCTCTAACCACACGAGCGTCAACAACTAAGTGTTTCACACGCTGATCATAAACAACAAAATCTATAACTCTTTTGAGCAAAAGTACGATTTTCCGAAGTATATGTATGGATATACTTGTGGTTGAAAAATGTATTAAAAACACAAAAACCATTTTCAATGCAGAGTTCATTTAATCTTTTACCATTATCAGTCACACAGGGATCATTAAACTTACCCACAACATTATCGGAAATCGCATTCTGCACACCTACTATAGCATTGTAATCCCATCCCCTGCTATTATAACTTTCTCTTTAGCACCAAACTGGTTCAAACCAGGTTTTAGCTCCTACGAGAAATCTTCCCTCTTATCAGAAGGTTTCGAGTCACAAGTAACATACACTGCAACAAGTACTATTCTCTGAAATTTCAATTTCAAATGAATTCAAAGAATTATCTCACTTATGCAGGCAACTACAGGTGAATGAAGTTGTTGTTTATCATTTCACTTAAAGTCACTTACCCCAGCCTGTCCCCTCACATTTTCCAATACTTCAGACCACACACTCACCGTTCCATTCACTACTTCTATTCAAATGTTTTTTCTTTTTGGTTTCATTTACATATAGCACATCCAATCTATACTTATTCACTTCTTCAATCACTTCATTCATCTTACCATTTATAACCTCAAGTATTCCATACACCAATCTTACACTCACTCAGACGAGATCACTTTTCAATTCGCCTTTTTCCAGGTCGATTTCGTAGTGGACCATCCTTCTCAAGTGTGGTAGGTCCACCATATCCTACACCCTCATGGTGGATTACACAGTACTAACCCAATTTCAATGTTCAGGGATGGTAGAAAAATCAGCTCTTATAACCCCGAATTCATTCAAGAATAAGTCGGTTTATAGTCCTAGTGATTTTGTTCAAAGACTGAGGTATACAAAGAAAACAAGATGCACTCTTCAGAAAGTGAAACAAACTTCTGCATCATATGACATGTCATCATCAACTGCTAGCATGTTCTTTTTCTGTAGAAACATCGGAACGCAGGGCGGTTAGAGTTCGACCCCGCTTCTAGCGCGGGCCTGATACAGTCCTGTCCTGCGCTTGAAGCACGGGCCAGCTAGATTTAGACCTGCGCTTGGAGCGCGGGCCAGCTGGATTTAAACCTGCGCTTGGAGCGCGGGCCAGCTAGATTTAGACTTGCGCTTGGACCGCCGGCCAGCCAGATTTAGACCTGCGCTTGGACCGGGAGTTAGCTAGATTTAGACCCGAGCTTACAGCGCAGGCCAGCTAGAGTTACACCCACGCTGGATGTAACTCTAGCTGATCTGCGTGCCTAAATCTAAAATTAGACACGCGCCGGTAGCGCGGGAAAGGCTGAAGATAGACTTGCACTGGGAACGCGGGCCAGCTATATTTAGACCAGCGCTAAAAACACAGGCCGGCAAGAGTTAGACACGCGCTTGGAGCGCTAAGAACACAGGCCGGCAAGAGTTAGACCCGCGCTTGGAGCGCAGTCCAGCAAGAGTTCTCCATGCGATGGTGGCGCGGGCCTCCTAGAGTTAAGACATGCGCTGATGGTGCAGGCTTGATTGATTTAGACTTGCGCTGGCAGAGCGGCCCAGCTAGATTTAGAACAGCCCTGGAAACGCAAGCCGGCTAGAGTTACACCCACGCTTGGAGCGCAGGCTAGCTAGAGTTACACCCGCGCTGGGAGGGCAGGCTGGCTAGTGTTAGACCTGCTCTTGGAGCGCAAGCCGGCTAGAGTTACACCCGCGGTTGGAACGCAGGCTAGCTAGACTTACACCCGCGCTCGGAGCGCAGGCTGGCTGGATTTAGAAACACGCTGGCTGTGTAGGTCAGCTACAGTTAGACCTGCGCTTGAAGCGCGGACCATCTAGAGTGGGATTTGCGGCATGAGGTCGCCCCGCGCTTAGAGCTCTGGCCAGCTAGAGTTAGAACCGCGCTTACAGCGCAGGCCGACTACAGTTAAACCCACCCTCGGAGCATTGATAAGTTAGATTTAGACCTGCGCTGAGCCAGGTAAACTTAAGACATGCGCATGGAGCCCAGACCAGCTAGACTTAACCCGCCCATCGAGCGTAAGCCGGCTAGTTACACCCACGCTTGAGCGCAGGCAAACTAGAGTTACACCTGCGCTAGGAGCGCAAGCTGGCAACAGTTGCTACAGCACTTGGCGCGCGGGCCAGCTAAAGTTAAATCTGCGGTTAGAGAGCAGGCCTTCAAAAGATAAACCGCGCTTACAGCGCAGGCTGGCTACAGTTAGACCCGCGCTTAGAGCGCAGGCCGGCTACAGTTAGACCCGCGCTTAGAGCGCAGGCCGGCTACAGTTAGACCCGCGCTTAGAGCGCAGGCCGGCTACAGTTAAGCCCGCTATTAGAGCGCTAGCCGACTACAGTCAGACCCGCGCTCAAAACGCTAGTCGACTACAGTTAGACTCTCGCTTGGAGTGCAGGTCGACTACAATTACACCCGCGCTTGGAGCGCATGCCGACTAGAGTTACACCCGCGCTGGAAGCACAGGCCTGCTACAGTTTGACCTCCACGGATTCTACACAAATCCGCAGACCTAATATTGAAGTTTCCATCAAGAACTGTAACTGCCAAAAGTTTTTTTTCGTCAAAAAGGATATGAAAACGTAACACACGAGTTTACACAAAAGGAAATAATGGAGTTGATGTGCAAATTAAGTATTCGAAGGTTAAGTATTAGAATCCTAATTCTCATAATTATTTGGTATTATGTTAGTAATAGCAAGTACCTAAAAATTCAGAATGATAAAAAGTTACTCCTATTACTTAAAGAATCGAAAAATCAACTTCACAAACAAAAGTACTCGATGGGGTGGAGGGGTAAATAGCCTACGTTTAGGATCCAAGATACGCTACTAAATAATAATCAGAGCCAACATCCCCACCTCTTACCACACAAGCGTCAACAACTAAGTGTTTCACACGCTGATCATAAACAACAAAATCTATAACTCTTTTGAGCAAAAGTACGATTTTCCGAAGTATATGTATGGATATACTTGTGGTTGAAAAATGTATTAAAAACACAAAAACCATTCTCAATGCAGAGTTCATTTAATCTTTTACCATTATCAGTCACACAGGGATCATTAAACTTACCCACAACATTATCGGAAATCGCATTCTGCACACCTACTATAGCATTGAAATCCCATCCCCTGCTACTATAACTTTCTCTTTAGCATCAAACTGGTTCAAACCAGGTTTTAGCTCCTACACGAGAAATCTTCCCTCTTATCAGAAGGTTTCGAGTCACAAGTAACATACACTGCAACAAGTACTATTCTCTGAAATTTCAATTTCAAATGAATTCAAAGAATTATCTCACTTATGCAGGCAACTACAGGTGAATGAAGTTGTTGTTCATCATTTCACTTAAAGTCACACTTACCCCAGCCTGTCCCCTTACATTTTCCAATACTTCAGACCACACACTCACCGTTCCATTCATTACTTCTATTCAAATGTTATTCTTTTTGGTTTCATTTACATATAGCACTCCAATCTATACTTATTCACTTCTTCAATCACTTCATTCATCTTACCATTTATAACCTCAAGTATTCCATACACCAATCTTACACTCACTAATCGAGATTACTTTTTGATTCGCCTTTTTCCAGGTTGATTTCGTGGTGGACCATCCTTCTCAAGTGTGGTAGGTCCACCATATCCCACACCCTCATGGTGGATTACACAGTACTAACCCAATTTCAATGTTAAGGGACGGTAGAAAAATCAGCTCTTATAACCCCGAATTCATTCAAGAATAAGTCGGTTTATAGTCCTAGTGATTTTGTTCAAAGACTGAGGTATACAAAGAAAACAAGATGCACTCTTCAGAAAGGGAAACAAACTCCTGTATATATGACATGTCATCATCAACTGCCAGCATGTTCTTTATCTGTAGAAACATTGAAACGCAGGTCGGCAAGACTTCGACCTCGCTTCAAGTGCGGGCCTGATACAGTCCCATCCTGCGCTTGAAGCACGGACCATCTATAGTTAGACCTGCGCTTGGAGTGCGGGCCAGCTAGATTTAGACCTGCGCTTGGAGCGCGGGTAAGTTGGATTTAGACCTGCGCTTAGACAGCGGGCCAGCCAGATTTAGACCAGCGCTTGGACCGGGGGCCAGCTAGATTTAGATCCGAGCTTACAGCGCAGGCCAGCTAGAGTTACACCCACGCTGGATGTAACTCTAGCTGATCTGCGTGCCCAAATCTAAAATTAGACACGCGCCGGTAGCGCGGGAAAGGCTGAAGGTAGACTTGCACTGGGAACGCGGGCCAGGTAGATTTAGACCTGCGCTAAAAACACAGGCCGGCTAGAGTTAGACACGCGCTTGGAGCGCTAAGAACACAGGCCAGCAAGAGTTAGACACACGCTTGGAGCGCATGCCAGCAAGAGTTCGCCATGCGATGGTGGCGCGGGCCTCCTAGAGTTAAGATCTGCACTGATGGCGGACTTCCTAGAGTTAAGACCTGCGCTGATGGCGTGGGCCTCCTAGAGTTAAGACCTGCGCTGATGGCGCGGGCCTCCTAGAGTTAAGACCTGCGCTGATGGCGCAGGCTGAATTGATTTAGACTTGCGCTGGCAGAGCGGGCCACCTAGATTTAGAACAGCCCTGGAAACGCAAGCCGGCTAGAGTTAGACTACCTAGAGTTACACCAGCGCTGGGAGGGCAGGCCGGCTAGGGTTTGACCTGCTGTTGAAGCACAAGCGGGCTAGAGTTACACCCGCGGTTGGAACACAGGCTAGCTAGACTTACACCCACGCTAGGAGCGCAGGCTGGCTGGATTTAGACACACGCTGGCTGTGTAGGTCAGCTACAGTTAGACCTGCGCTTGAAGCGCAGACCACTAGAGTGGGATTTGCGGCAAGAGATCGCCCCGCGCTTAGAGCGCTGGCCAGCTAGAGTTAGAACCGCGCTTACAGCGCAGGCCGGCTAGAGTTAAACCCGCGCTCAGAGCGCAGATAAGATAGATTTAGACCTGCGCTGAGCCAGGTAAACTTAGACCCGCGCATGGAGCCCAGACCAGCTAGACTTAACCCGCGCATAGAGCGTAAGCCGGCTAGAGTTAGACATGCGCTTGGAGCATAAGCCGGCTAGTTACACCCACGCTTGAGCGCAGGCAAACTAGAGTTACACCCGCGCTTAGAACACAAGCCGGCAACAGTTGCTCCCGTGCTTGGCGTGCGGGCCTGCTATAGTTAAATCCGTGGTTAGAGCGCAGGCCTTCGAAAGATAAGCCCGCGCTTAGAGCGCAGGTCAGCTACAGTTAGACCTGCGTTTAGAGCGCTAGCTGGCTACAGTTAGACCCGCGCTTAGAGTGCAGCCGGCTACAATTAAGCCCCCGCTTAGAGCGCAGGCTGGCTACAGTTAGACCCACGCTTATAGCGCAAGCCGGCAACAGTTAGGCCCGGGCTTAGAGCGCATGCCGACTACAGTTATACCCGCGCTTAGAGCTCAGCACGGCTACAGTTAGACCCGCGCTTAGAGCGCAGCCCGGCTACAGTTAGACCCACGCTTAGAGCACAGCCCGGCTACAGTTAGACCCGCGCTTAGAGCGTAGGCCGGCTACAATTAGACCTGCACTGGGAGCAGAGGACGGTTACAGTTAGACCCTTGTTCCGAATGCAGGCCAGCTAGAGTTACACCCGCGTCGGGAGACATGCCTGCAAGAGTTAAAACCTATGCTTGCAACACGGGCCAGCTTGATTTAGAACGAGTTTGGAGCAAGGAAAGCTAGAGTTAAAATAATGCAGGTTCTGTTGAAAAGACAGGACATCTTGAAGTGCAGTTTCCTCACAACACTAGGAGTTATGAAATTCATTTGTACGATCTATCATTTTTAACTCTGTAATCATTTTGTCCTGAACTTTAACAGTTCATACCATGTCATGAACTCCATGTTATCTTGCTTATGTGGAGTGCATCAGAATGGATGTGAGTGGTATAAACAGCTAGATATTACATTCAACTCACTGGGATTTACCAAATTTAGGTATTGTAATTGTGTTTATAAGTATACAAATGAAGCACTGATTCTTAGTTTATGTTGATGATATTGCTACTTTTGCAAAGAATGAAGTTGCCCTGCAAAACATAATACAATTAATTCAAAAAAATTTACCATCAAAGATTTGGGTAAATTGACACATTTGTTAGGAATTGGATTTCAAGAGACCTTTAAAGGGGTATATTTACATCAACGCCAGTATATCCAGAAATTAATGAAGAAATTTAAAGTTGGAAATTCCCAAAGTTTGAACTTACCCATAAGTGTGGAAAAAAGTATTTCCCAAGCTGCCAGTTATACAACTGTTGAAGATAAAGATTATATGTTACAATTTCCATATCACACACTCATAAGAAGTCTCATGTACCTTGCAAACCGAACATGTCCTGATATTCAATATACAGTGAGCCTCTTATCACAGTACTGTTCCAACCCAGAAACCTTACATTGGAACTCCGCTGTCCAAATTCTTCAGAAGGTAGTATCCACTCAACATGAAGGTATCAATTTATCTAAAGTAAACTCCAACAAAGTGATTGCCTACTCAGACTCCAACTGGGCAGGATGCCTTGATGACAGGAAATCAACTTGCGGTTTTATACTTTTTTGTAGGAGGAGCCCCATTCTCATGGAAGTCAAATAAACAGACTTGTGTTGCTCTCTCTACCATGGAGGCTGAATATATAGCAATGTCATAGACTTCAAAAGAATTCTTATGGCTCACCAGAATTAGTGATGAATGTAACATTCTTGACATTACACTAGATCAACCTACACTTTTATGTGATAATCAAAGTGCCATATAGTTTTGTAAAAATTCTGTAGAAAGTAACAGAACCAAACATATAGACATCAAGTATCATTTTGTTAGAGTGTTGTATGAACAATGTGTATTTGACCTGAAGTATGTAAATGATAAAGAAAATATTGCTGATATGTTTACCAAGTGTCTGGTTTAGGAAACATATTTTGATCAGAATGCCCAAAAAGGGGGCATATGTTAGGAAGTGAAACAAATATTTTTTTTTTTTTTTTTTTTTTGTGCATTCTGTCATTGATGGAAGGAAGCATATGGTATATTTGGTTGTAGCATACTGATATGTTATTGGTAGCATAATTGTAAAATTGTAAATAATGCTTTCATGTGGCCACATGTTGTTTCATTTGTTACTAAGTTATGTATTTGTGTTTTGTGTAGTGTGCACATTGTTTAAAGTCATTGTTCAAGTATGCAAATTGTGTTAACTGCTGTACTGCTGACATCATTGCTTCCTGTGAGTTGCTTGGAGGTGCTGTCTCATTGAGCTGGTTGTTGTTGATGGAGTGTGGTCTTGGATGTCTCTTGGGTTGTGTTGTTAAGATGTTATGTGGAGTGTACTTTCCATCAAAGTGTTCTGCATTTGGAATTAGTATATGTGCTACCTTTAGAATAAATGTGTGTGCAGCAAAATTGGAAATAAATATTATTATGGATATACATCTGGTCAGGTGATGCGTAACATCACAGCCTCTCCTTGACAAATGTCAACCCCGCCTTCTCGTGGTGCATCCTGTTCTCACTAAAGGGGCTCTGACGACCGCCAATAGCGGTATAACTATACCATCGGGATTAGAGGAAATTCTATCCCACACTCACCAACCCGCTTGGCCAGCGTGGTGAGTTATGGCCAAACCCCTCCAAAATGATTCCACAACTTAAATCTTGGCCCTCAGTCTCCGGCAGCTGGAATGTACCTGGCCAAGGCAGCGGCCAGTGCGACATGAAGGCAGAGGGTGCTAAGAATCCCCGGAGGACCGGACTAGGCTGCCATCTGATGCTGACCTTGGCTACGTACAATGGACGCTCCCTATCTTCTGATTCAAGGCTTCTTGAATTGGAAGAGGAACTACAAAGGATCAAGTGGGACATCGTGGGGCTAAGTGAGGTAAGGAGAAAAGGAGAAGATCTCATTGAACTGAAAAGTGGACATCTCTTCTACTATCGTGGGACAGATACTGGCAGAACTAGTGGTGTTGGATTTATAATAAACAAGAAACTGAAGGATAAAGTGGTAGAAGTTGAAAGTTCCTCTGACAGAGCTGCACGACTTGTTATCCAACTCTCGAAAAGATACCAGGCTCAGATTATTCAAACTTATGCACCCACCACAAGTCATCCTGAAGAAGAAATTGAAGAATTTTATGAGGAAATTTGTCATCTAAATAATAAAGGTAAGCAGCACTTGAAAATAATTATGGGAGATTTCAATGCAAAAATAGGGCAACGGCAACAGAATGAAACTTCAGTAGGTAAATTCGGTCACGGCAACAGAAACCAGCGTGGAAATACTCTCGTTGAGTTTGCAGAGGCAGAAGGGTTTTTCATCTTGAACTCCTTCTTCAAGAAAAAGCCACACAGGAAATGGACATGGAGACATCCAAATGGGACGACAAGTGAAATTGATTTTATTATGTGTAACAAAAAATTCGTCATAGAAGACTGCAGTGTGCTAAACAAGTTCAACACAGGTAGTGACCATAGATTGGTGAGATGTAAGATGCACCTCAACACTAAACTTGAACGTGGCAAGCTCATAAGACAAACCAAATCTATTGACATAACCAACCTTAAAAAACACCATAATACCTTCAAGTTGGAACTGAAGAACAGGTTCTCTGCTTTAGAAGGCTTAACATCGGAAGAAGTGGACATCTCTGAAGTTAACAGAAAAGTAACCAAAGCTCTTATGGAAACAGCAACAAAATTAGCTGGGTCTAAAAACAAGTTGCATGTACATAAATTATCAGGAAAAACGAAAATGTTGATGCAAAAAAGAAGAGAGATGAGAACAACTAAAGAAGATGTGACTTCCAAAGTGGAATATATAGAGCTATGCAAGACAGTAAGAAAAAGTATCACTGAAGACGTAAGAAAATTCAACTGTGAACTAGTGAGGAAAGCAATTGAAAACAACCAAAGCCTAAAGATAGCAAAGGGACATCTCAGTAAGGAAGAAAACAGATTATGGCACTGAGAAAAGAAGATGGTTCTGTAACAAGAAATAGAGGCGAAATTTTGACAAGAGTGAAAGATTTCTACTCCAAATTATATGAAAGGGATGATACATGCACTCCAGACATCATGAAAGATACCAGTACCAGAGTTCCTCCAGTCCTTCCAGCAGAAGTTGCACATGCAATCAAGAACATGAAGCGGGGAAAAGCTCCAGGAGAAGATGGAATTACTGTAGACATCATACAAGAAGCAAGTGGAGAAATCGAAACAGTACTCGCCCAAATTTTCACTCGTTGCCTTAATGAAGGAAAGATTCCTGAGGATTGGAACACCGCTACAATGATCCTGCTACATAAGAAAGGTGACATTGAGGATCTCAGAAACTACAGACCTATCAGCCTCCTATCAGTAGTTTATAAAATCTTCACTAAAGTTCTTTCACACCGCTTGAAGGTAACACTGGACATGGCTCAACCGAGAGAACAAGCTGGATTCAGGAGTGGCTACAGCACAATAGATCATATCCACGTGCTGAGAGAACTAATTGAAAGAGCGAGGAATATGAATTTCCATTGTGCATGGCTTTTATAGATTATGAAAAAGCCTTTGATTCGGTGAAACCATCAGCAGTTACAATGGCTCTGAAAACCTGCGGTATTGAAGATGCATACATTAATATTATTAATAACATCTATGAAAATGCAAGTGCAAAGATTCGGCTGTTTGAAAATACAACACACGTAAAAATTGGAAAGGGAGTGAGACAAGGTGACACCATATCTCCGAAGCTCTTTAATGCCACATTGGAGGGTGTTTTTCAGTCGCTGAGCTGGGAAAACAAGGGGATAAAGATTAATGGAGATTATCTAACCCACCTTCGTTTTGCTGATGACGTAGTCATTTTTGCAACTACCCCATCAGAGCTGCAGAGTATGATCCAGGAACTTGCTGACAACAGTAAAGAAGTGGGATTAAAAATGAACTTTCAGAAGACAAAAGTGATGTTCAATGCTTTTACAAGAAATGAAGATTTATCGATTGATGGAGAAAAGCTGGAGATAACAGACACGTACGTTTATCTTGGACAGCAGATATCAAGTGAGGGTCACATTGATGAAGAAATTAATCGGCGTACAAAACTTGCCTGGAGAGCTTTTTGGAAGAAACAGCATAATTTTCAAGAGCAATATGCCAGTATGTCTTAAAAGAAAAGTGTTTGATCAATGCATCCTTCCAGTGCTGACGTATGGTGCAGACGTGGACCTTAACTAAAAGGGACATACAAAGGCTGCAGACAACTCAAAGAAGCATGGAGAGGTGCATACTTGGTGTAACCAGGAGAGATAAGAAGAGGAACTCGTGGATCCGAAAAATGACAGGAGTGGAAGACATCATGATCAGAGTTAAATCCCTGAAATGGCAATGGGCTGGACATACTGCCAGAAGGACAGATCATCGATGGACAGCCGAAATTTTAGATTGGATTCCAAGGGACAGGAAAAGACCCAGAAGAAGACCACATGGGAGATGGGTGGATGAAATTCGAAAGTATGCAGGGGTGACATGGAGGAGACTGGCACAAGACAGACCGTTGTGGAGGAAACTTGGGGAGACCTTCGTCCAGCAGTGGATTGATAATGGTTGACAATGATGATGATGATGATGACATCTATCAAGAGTTAAGAAGTAAGTACCTCCTCATTATTGTTTGGTTATATTGAGTACACTGTGTGCACTTGTTAAAACAAATTATCAACAGGACCAGCTACAGTTAAACCTGCTCTGAGAGCGCAGGCCAGCTACTGTTAGACGTGCGCTGGGGGTGCGGGCTTCTTAGAGTTAGACCTGCGCTTAGTGCTCGGGCCAGCTAGAGTTGTACCTGAGCTGAGTGCTCGGGCCAACTAAAGTTAGATCTGTGCTGGGAACTTGGGCCGGATAGGATAGAGTTCGACCCGCACTGGACTTAAAAAACCTGCACTTGGAGCGTGGGAAAGCTAGATTTTGACCAGCACCGGGAAATCGAGCCGGCGAGAGTTAGACCTGCTCTCTTGGTGCAGGCCAGCTAGACTTAGACGTGCGCTGTGAGCGGAGGTCGAATAGAGTTTGATCTGCGCTTAAAGCGCAAGCCTGTTAGATTTAAGACCTGTGCTTTCCCATCTAGAGTTAGACCTGCGCTGAGTGCTCGGGCCAGCTAGAGTTAGATCTGCACTAGGAACTTGGGTCGGAAAGATTAAAACCCGCGCTGGGAACATGGGCCTGCTGGAGTTAAGACCTGCGGTTGAAGCCCAGGCCAGCTAGATTTAGACCCG
This sequence comes from Macrothele yani, assembly GCA_039090855.1. Taxonomy (NCBI): domain Eukaryota; kingdom Metazoa; phylum Arthropoda; class Arachnida; order Araneae; family Macrothelidae; genus Macrothele; species Macrothele yani. The sequence continues at coordinate 9,459,588 of CM077022.1, read as the reverse complement.
TGCTTACAGCGCAGGTCGACTACAATTACACCTGCGGAAAAGGAGAACGGGAAAGTTGGAATTGGACCTGCTCCAGAATATGAGCCCGCTAAAGTAAGACCCGTGCTTGGAGCCCGGGCCTGCTAAACTAAAGACCTGCGCTTGGAGCGCAGTTCAGCAAGAGTCATGCCTGCGCTGAGGGGCGCAGGCCAGCTAGATTTAGACCTGCACTAAGAGCGCAGGCCGGCTGCAGTTAGACCCACACTTGAAGTGCAGGCCGGCCAGAGTCACACACGCGCTTAGAGCGCAGACTGGCTAGTTAAAACCGCGCTGGGAGCGCAGGCTAGCTGGAGTTATACTCCTGCTGGGAGCGCAGAACGGATAGTTTTAAACCCGCGCAGGGAGTGGAAATCGGCTAGATTTAAACCTGCACAGGGAGTGGAAACCGGCTAGATTTAAACCCGCGTGGAAAGCATAGACCTGCACGGACGATACAAAAAGTGGCAGACCAAATATTCAAGTTTCCATCAAGAACTGTAACTGCCAAAAGTTTTTTTTTTTTTTTTTCTCAAAAAGAATCAAGACATACCTTAGAGCCACACAAGGACATGTATGCTTGAGCGACTTGCCTGTTTTGTGTATAGGGAAAAAGTACTCTGAAGAAACTTTTTATGAAAACGTAACACACAAGTTCACACAAAAGGAAAGAATGGAGTTCATGAGCAAATAAAGTATTCGAAGGTTAAGTGTTAAAATCCTAATTGTCATAATTATTTGGTATTATGTTAGCAATAGAACGTACCTAAAAATTCAGACAGAAAATAAGTTACTCCTATTACTTAACAACCGAAAACTAAACTTCACAATTCTTAAAAAATCATTACGAGGGGGAGGGAGTGGATAGCCCACGTCTAGCATCCAAGATACACTACCAAGTAGTGATCAGAGCCAACATTCGCACCTCTCATCACAGGAGTGTCAATAACTACGTGTTTCACACGATGGTCATAAACAACAAAATCTATAACTCTTTTGACCAAAAGTAGGATTTTCCTAAGTATATGTGTGGACATATACTTGTGGTTGAAAAATGTATTAGATACACACAAACCATTCTCAATGCAGAGTTCATTTAATCTTTCACCATTATCATTCACACAGGGATCATTAAACTTACCCACAACAATATCGGATATCGCATTCTGCACACCTACTATAGCATTGAAATCCCCTGCTATTATAAATTTCTCTTTAGCACCAAACTGCTTCAAAACAGCTTTTAGCTCATTCCAGAAATCTTCCCTCTTATCAGAAGGTTCCGAGTCACAAGGAACATACATTGCAACAAGTACTATTTTGTGAAGTTTCAATTTCAAATGAATTCAAAGAATTATCTCACTTATGCAGGCAGCTATTGTGAATCAAGTTGTTGTTTTTTTTTTTTTTTTTTTTTTTTTTTGATTGGAGGTTTAACGACCACCGTGAGCAACTCAATGGGCTATAAGCAGTCGCCCGTCCCTAATTTAGGGTCACTGGTTCCAGGGAAGGGAGAGAGCCAGTGCCGTAAGACAAACACAACATCCATGCCTGACCGGGATTCGAACCCGGACCCCTTACGGACGAATGATCAGAGGCCAGCACCTTAGACCACTGCGCCACCGGGGCGGCCAAGTTGTTGTTCATTTTCACACTTAAAATCGCACTTACACCAGCAGGCCCCTTCACATTATCCAATACTCCAGAACACACACTCACCATTCCATTCACTACTTCTATTCCCATTTCTTTCTTTTTGGTTTCACTTACATATAGCACATCCAATTTATACTTATTCACTTTTTCAATCACCTCATTCATCTTGCCATTTATACCTCTAGTATTCCATGCACCAATCTTACACTCACTCAGACGAGATCACTTTTTGATTCGCCTTTTTCCAGTTCCAGGTCGATTTCGTGGTGGACCATCATTCTCAAGAGTGGTAGGTCCACCATATCCCACACTCTCATGGTGAATCACACAGAACTAACCCAGTTTGAATGTTTAGGAAAGGTCGAAAAATTAGCTTTCTTATAACCCCCAATTCATTCAAGAATAAGCCGGTTTATAGTCCGAGTGATTTTGTTCAAAGACTGAGGTATACAAAAAAAATAAAATGCACTCTTCAGAAGGGGAAACATACTTCTGTATCATATTGACATGTCATCTCATCTGCTAGCATGTTCTTTATCTGTAGTAACCTGGGAGCGCAGGTCAGCTACAGTTTGACACGCACTGGAAACGCGGGCCTGATACAGTTAAGACCTGCGTTTGGAGCGCGGGTCAACTATAGTTAGACCTGCGCTTGGTGTGCGGGCTAACTATAGGGAGTCCAGTCGAGTCACGATATTGAAGAATTCACTAGTGAGATGTACTGTTAAAAACTTGGATATATATCCAGGTTTTCTTTCATTTGTTGAACTGATACCAATGGATTATAAGGTGTGAACGTTTGACTAAAGTTTTGGTGTGTTTCAATTGGCTATAGAGTTCCAGGTCACTATTATTCATTCAAAATCATAAATCTTGCACCCTTATCTCAGATGGAATGAAAATTGTGATGTGGCAAGTTCAACTTGACTGTCGTGGTACTTTCAGGATGTGTTGTCGTCTGCATCACTTGAATGTTGTTTTGCTGTCGTCTGCTTCGTGAGCGTCATTGGTGATTGGCATCTGAGTTTTTTGTCGACTTTTGTGTTTCCCATATGGAATACTTAGGGTAACGTTTCATACACTGCACAATGGAAAACAATTTGATTGGTGAACATTTAATATTTGCTTGATTGTGATGTCGCAAGCATGTTGTCAAAAATGTGGCGACAGTCTGATTGTTGATAATGGTGTTAAATGCTATGGTCACTGTGGAGGATATTACCATTACGGCTGTTGCTCATTGACTGAAACCACTTATAGAAAGATGTCAACAGAAAAGAGATCAAAATGGAATTGTGATGATTGCAGGAGAGGAGTGGTTCCTACTTCTGCTACTACTGCTTCTTGTACCGGATTATTGGGAGATGAGAGACATGTTGCGGCATTGAACTCCGGGGATACTCACAGTAAGATTATTGATGAAAGATTACTAGATATTGTGAATAAGAAACTCTATGTAATTGTGGATATCAAGATGGAGATTATTGAATGGCAAAAATCTGTGGAGTTCATGTCATCAAAATATGATGAGATCTTGGTTAAATTGTGTAATATGAACAAGACACTTGAGACAGCGCACGGCAGGATTGCAGAGCTTGAGTCAAGGGTCAAGACACAAGTTGCAGATATTCAAATGCTCCATGAGAGGCATAATAACCTGGAACAATACACCAGAAACTAAAATTTGGAAGTCCATGGAGTAACGGAGGATAGAAATGAGACAGATGCTGGATTGAGAGACCTAGTACCGTCTGGCAGGTAAGTTAAATATTGATAACTTTGATATAGAAGATGTTGAAACTGTACATAGATTACCTACCAGGGGACCAAAAGGGACTTTTCCAATTATAGTGCAATTTTGAAGATGAACAGTTCGGGATGCCTATTTGAAAAGGGGAAGGACTGTGAGTAAAGAGCTGGATATTATACCTGGATCCTTGTGTGATAATCATATATATATTAATGAAAACTTAACATCTTCCAATAGGGAATTGATTTGGCAGGCAAGAAACTTTTCTTAAGTGAATAATATCAAATATTGTTGGTTTAAAAATGGTCGCATGTACTGTAGGATGGCTGAGGGAGCTCGAGTGGTGATTATCAAGAGTAGGTCAGACTCAGATTTGCGTTATTTTAATTAAGATTATTTTATTTGTATATATTTGTGTTGTTTATTTTTCTTGAATTATTATGAATTGTTATAAAAATCTGGTTTCAATGGGTACATTGCTAGCACTGATGGCTATTCATAAAAATGATTTTAAATTGTTGCACTTCAACGCTCGCAGTTTATTGGGAAAAATGGATCTCTTGTTGGATTTATTGGATGCATTCGATTCATTATTGAATTTCGTTTGTGTTACGGAGACATGGTTTGAGGAGAACAGCGTCAACTTTTGTCGAGTTCCTGGTTATCATATTTTTACTGCTTCGTGTTCTGGTGGTCGTGGTGGTGGTGTGGCTGTGTTTGTGAGGCAGGCTCTCTCTGTGGAAATTATCAATAATTTTACTGTCATTGACCAAAATTATGAGATGATTGTTCTTCAATCATGTTGGTATGTGATTTGTGCTGTTTACTGACTGCCACATGGTTGCTTAGAGAAATTTCTACAATTTGTTTTTCTGGCTTCCTGGATTATGTCAATGAATGTGATAAGATTCTGTATTGTCTAGGGGACTTAAATGTTGATTGTGGCGTACATGATAGCACTACTAAAAAACTAATGGATATTGTTGTTGCTTCAGGATTCATGACTGTTATAGAACACCCAACCAGAATTACTGCTACTTCTGCCACGCTGCTGGATTTATGTATAACCAACAGCACCTCTATCTATTCAGGAGTGCTGGCTTATCATATTAGTGATCATCTGCCAATTTTTTGCTTGTCGGGTTTTTATACGAATAGAAATTTGCCGTCCACTCGTTAATTCGTAATACGGAATTTTAGTCTCGAGAATCTTCGGCTGTTTGACTTGGCATTGTTGGAAATAAATTGGCAACGTGTATTGGATCATATTGATCCTGTCATGTCATATGAAGTATTTTGGTCAATTTTTTCGCAGTTTTATGGTCTTCATTTTCCACTTATTATTTTGTTGTAGAAAGCCATGGTTTTCAAAGGGCCTTTTTAGGAAGAATAGACTTTTTAGGGTATTTTTAAGATCCAGGGATCCGGCAGATTTGAGGATTTTTAAGAGATATCGAAATTGGTATAACATTAAAATTCGACATGCTAAAAGAGATTATTATTTGAACAGTTTTTCTTCTCCTACAGACAGTAGGGGGACTTGGCGCTCTATAAATGATCTCTTAGCCAGATCCGGATCTGTTGCTAAATCTATACAGATTGATCATAATGGTGACATGGTGTCAGACCCACAGAGGGCAGCCGATTTGTTCAATAATTACTTTGTGGAGTCGCCTGGAAAACTTGTCTCGGGTTTAAACTCAACTGATGGTGGCTTTTCTGATTATCTTGCAGATCATAGCCCTTCTTCATTCTATTTTTACTTGTGTTGCAAGTGATCTTGCTCGGGTTTTAAAAGGATTAAAGCCTTGGGGGGGGGGTCCCAGATGGTGTTCACCCTAAGGTGGTCAAATTTGTCTCCTCGTGCCTAATTTTTCTGTTTACTCATATTTTTGATAATATTAACTTAACTGGGACTGTTCCCCCACCTTTGACTCTTAGTAGAATTACTGTATTTCATAAAAAGGGTTCAGAAACAGATATGGCAAATTATCGGCCGATTGCAAATATTTCGGTATTTGCAAAAATTTGGGACAGACTAATACGAAATGGATTGAATTCATTCTTGGATAGAAATTGGATTTTATGTCCCAACCAGCATGGTTTTCATAAAGGTTTTTCGATGAAGACTGCTGTTTACTTACATGCCAGTTTGGATTCTGGGGACTCTGTTTGACGGACTTTTCTTTGATCTTTCAAGAGCATTTGATACAGTCTGTCATGATGTTTTATTGATTAAGTTAGAGAGGATTGGGATAAGGGGTGCTGCACTGAAGGTGTTTCGGAGTTATTTGATGGGCAGAAGACAGTAACGTTCAGATCAATGGATACTCCTCTGAAGTAAGACCCGTTTCTTACGGAGTCCCTCAGGGCTCGGTATTGGGTCCTATTTTGTTCCTTACCTATATAAATGATATTTTTCAGGTCCCGGCTAAAGCTCATAAGGTACTGTTCGCTGATGATGTCAGTCCTTTTTTTAGGGAGACTCCTTGGATGAACTGATTCTTCGAGTAAATCTTGAAATTGTGAAGTTTATTTGTTGGTTTGCATGTAATTTTCTTACATTAAATGTCGCTAAGACGGGTTTGTGCTCTTTTCCTGTACTAGGCATGGTCACAGTGATTTGAGTCCGGTATATTTGTACGACACAGCATTGTAATATCGGGTTCTTGGGAGTTGTTTTGCATAAATCTTTTAAATGGGATGACCAGGTGGATCAGTTGGCATCTTGCCTTAGCTCTAGAGTTGGTATGATTACAAGAATCTCAGGTTTCCTGACAGAGTTCTGTTGATCTTGTACTATTCATTTGTTTATCCTGCGCTGTCGTACTGCATCTTGATTTGGGGTGTAACTACAAAACGAAATCTCACTCGTCTGTCTATTTTGCAGAGTAGGTATGTTTGATTGATTGTTGAACTCTTTGGCTCATTCAGAATTTTTATTTCGTTATCGTATATTGACTGTAGAGCAGTTGCACAGGTATAGACTAATGTTAATGATTCACGAACGTATTAATACAGGAGGATGTTTAAATCTGATAGTGTTGTCAAGAGCCACACATTCATATGATACTCGCAGGGGGTGAGAGTTCGCTGTCCCTTGGGCGTGAACGGGCATGATGTTTAACAGCATTGGTGTATTGGGCCTGCGAGAATGGAATAGACTTCCATTGACCATTAGATATGAGATCCGATACCCTGTTTTCAGGCGACTGTTGAGTTTTTTATTGAAAATTGTATATAAAAAAGGGAAGGTAGGGGAGGGAAAGAGATTTTTATTGTCTTGGGCTTTCTGGATGTCATTTAGTGCATACTTTAATATCATATTCGTTGTCTCAACTGGACTTGAAAAAAAAAATTTTTTTTTTTTTTTTTTTTTTGAAAATTTCAGGATATTAAGGGCTTGTAAAGCTGAAAATTTAACCTTTTTCCCTGGCTCCTTGCTGTACACTTTAAATTGATATTGAAGGATTTTTACTCCTATTGACAACATTTGAGTGTGAATTTGTTCCTGTATTTTATATTGTAAAATATATAATCTTCGTAACATGGGAATTATATTGTTAAAAACTGGAAAATTGTCTTACTTATATTGGTTTCATTGGTGCATTACATATTCTTGTTATTATTAACCTTAGATTATGTGACATATTGTTTGTTCTTTTGGGTGTTGTATTGTGATATTGTACAGCAAAAGAGTTCTAATAAATAAATAATAAATAAATAAAATCTAGAGTGGGACCTGCGCTAGGTGCACAGACCGGCTGGAGTTAGACCTGCGCTGGAAACGCGGGCCAGCTAGATTTAGACCCGAGCTTGGATCACAGGCCAGCTAGATTTACACCGGCGCTGGGAACACAGGATGGACAGAAATAAGACCTGTGCTTTGAGAGCGGGCCAGCTAGATTCAGACCTGCGTTTGGAGCGCAGGTCTGAATCTAGCTACTGCGTTTGGAGTGCGGGACGGAATGATTTAGGCCTGCACTAGGAACGTAGGCCGGCTAGAGTTAGAACCGCGATTAGAGTGCGAGCCGGTGAGAGTTAGAACCACGCTTAGAGTGCAAGCCGTCTAGAGTTAAAACCGACCTTAGAGAGCAGATCTGCTACAGTTAGACCCGCGTTTAAAGCGAAAGCTCGCTAGAGTTAGACCCGTGCTTGCAGAGCGCAGGATAGCTAGAGTTAGACCCGTGCTTGCAGAGCGCAGGATAGCTAGAGTTACACCCGGCCTGGGAGAGCAGGCCGGCCAGAGTTAGACCCGCGCTCAGAGCGCAGGCCGGCTAGAGTTGAGACATTCGATTGGTGCCCAAGCAGGCTAGAGTTAGACCCACGCTTGTAGCGCAGGTCAGCTAGAGTTTCACCCACGCTGGGAGTGCAGGACAGATAGAGATAAGGCCTGATCTTTGAGCACCGGCCAGCAAGATTTAGACCTGTGCTTGGAGCGCAGGCCAGTTAGAGATAGTACTGGGCTTGGAGCGCGGGACGGAATGACTTAGGCCTGCGCTGGGAACGACGCAGGCCGACAAGAGTTAAGACCTACGCTTAGAGCGCAGGCCGGCTAGAGTTAGACCCGCGATTGGACTGCAAGCCGGCTAGAGTTAGAACCGACCTTAGAGAGCAGACCTGCTACAGTTAGAACCGCGCTTCAAGCACAAGCCCGCTAGAGTTAGACCCGCGCTTGCAGAGCGCAGGATAGCTAGAGTTACATCCGTCCTGGGAGAGCAGACCGGCCAGAGTTAGGCCCGCGCTCAGAGTGCAGGCCGTCTAGAGTAAGACCTGCGCTGGGTGCACAGGCCAGCTGGAGTTAGACCTGTGCTGGGAACGTGGGCCAGCTAGATTTAGACCTGCGCTAAGAACGCAGGCAGGCTAAAGTTAGACCCGTGCTTGGAGCGCAGGCCAGATGAGTGACACCCGCACTTGGAGCACAGGGCGACTTGAGTGACACCCACACTTGGAGCACAGGGTGACTAGAGTTAGACCCATGCTTGTAGCACATGTCAGCTAGAGTTTCACCCACACTGGAAGCGCAGGACAGATACAGATAAGGCCTGATCTTTGGGCACAGGCCAGCAAGATTTAGACCTGCGCTTGGAGCGCAGGCCGACTAGAGTTAGACCCGCGATTGGAGTGCAAGCAGGCTAGAGTTAGAACCGACCTTAGAGAGCAGACCTGCTACAGTTAGACCCGCGCTTGCAGAGCGCAGGATAGCTAGAGTTACACCCGGCCTAGGAGAGCTGGCCGGCCAGAGTTAGACCCACGCTCAGAGCTCAGGCCGGCTACAGTTGAGACATTCGATTGGTGCCCAAGCAGGCTAGAGTTAGACCCACGCTTGTAGCGCAGGTCAGCTAGAGTTTCACCCACGCTGGGAGCACAGGACAGATACAGATAAGGCCTGATCTTTGGGCACGGGCCAGCAAGATTTAGGTCGGCGCTCCAATTAGAGTTAGTACTGTGTTTGGAGCGTGGGACGGAATGATTTAGGCCTGCACTGAGAACGCAGGCCGGCTAGAGTTAGACCCGCGATTGGAGTGCGGGCCGGCTAGAGTTAGAACCGATTTTAGAGAGCAGACCTGCTACAGTTAGACCCGCACTTAAAGCGCAAGCCTACTAGAGTTACACCCGCACTTGCAAAGTGCAGGATAGTTAGAGTTACACCCAGCTTGGGATAGCAGGCCAGCTAGATCGAGACTTGCGCTTGAAGCGCAGGCCATCTAGAGTAAGACCTGCGCTGGGAACACAGGCCAGCTAGATTTAGACCTTCGCTAAGAACACAGGCCGGCTAAAGTTAGACCCGTGCTTGGAGCGCAGGCCAGATGAGTGCCACCCGCACTTGGAGCACAGGGCGACTAGAGTTTCACCCATGCTGGGAGCGCAGGACAGATAGAGATAAGGAATTATCTTTGAGCACGGGCCAGCAAGATTTAGACCTGCGCTTGGAGCGCAGGCCAGTTAAGAGTTAGTACTATGCTTGGAGCGCGGGACGGAATGATTTAGGCCTGCACTGGGAACGCAGGCCGGCTAGAGTTAGACCTGCGATTGGAGTGCGGGCCGGCAAAAGTTAGAAACGACCTTAGAGAGCAGACCTGCTATAGTTAGACCCACACTTAAAGTGCGAGTCCACTAAAGTTAGACCCTCCAGGCCGGCCAGAGTTAGACCCGCGCTCAAAGCGCAGGCCGGCTAGAGTTAAGACATTCGATTGGTGCCCAGGCAGGCTAGAGTTAGACCCAAGCTTGAAGTGCAAGCCGTCTAGAGTTAGACCCGCTCTTAGAGCGCAGGCTAGGTAGAGTTTGACTTGCGCTCGGAGCTCAGGTTGGACAGAGTTTAACCCACAACTCAAAGCGCAGGCCTGCTAGATTTAAGACCTGCTCTTTCGAGCGCGGGCCATAGAGTTAGACCTGCCCTGGGAGCGCGAGCCGGATTCATTTACACCCGCGCTGGTACTGAGGGCCTGCTAGAGTTAAGATCCGTGCTTGGAGTGCAGTCTAGCTAGAGTTAATACCTGTGCTGAGGGCGTGGGCCAGCTACAGTTAGACCTGCGCCTGAAGGACAAATTTGACCTGTGCTGTGAGTTCAGGTCAGCTAGATATGGAGCAGCGTTGGGAATGCAGGACGGATTGATTTAGACCCGTGCTGTAAGCGTGGGCCTGATACCGTTAAGACCTGAGCTTGGAGTGCAGGCCAGACAGATTTAGACCCACACTGGGAACGAGGGCTTGCTAGAGTTAAGACCTGCGGTTGGAGAGAAGGCCAGCTAGATTTAGACCCACGCCGGAAGGGCGAGTTTGACCTGTGCTATGAGCTCAGGTCAGCTGGACTTAGAGCTGCGTTGGAAACGCAGGCCGGATTGAGTTAGACCTGCGCTGAAAGCGTGGGCCTGATACAGTTAAGACCTGTGCTCAGAGCGTGGGCCAGCTAAATTTAGACCCGCAATTACAGTGCAAGCCGGCTAGAGTTACATCTGCGCTAGGAGCGAAGGAACGTTCCAGCGCTAGGAGTACAGATCAGCTCAAGATTTAGAGTTAGCACTGAATGGGCCGTCTTGAGTGGGACCTGCGCTGGGTGCACAGACCGGCTGGAGTTAGACCTGAGTATTCAAAGGTTAAGTGTTAAAATCCTTATTCTTCTAATTCTTTGGTATTATGTTAGCAATAGCATGTACCTAAAAATTCAGAAAGAACAAAAAGTTACTCCTATTACTTAACAATATAAACTTCACAATTTAAAAAAAAAACAGTAGGGGGGGGTAGCCCACATATAGGATCCAATCCAAGATACGTAACTGACACATGTACACGGCAGTCCACATGGTACAACACGAAATTCCTCGGACATGCTTCCGAACATTCAAGGTGCACTTTTGTTGCTTGCGTCTCTATTGTGGGTAGTTTAGATAGTGAACCAAGGTTAGAATCTCCACTTGAAGTGTCCTACAGCTGCACAGCCCCATTTTCAGCAGAATTCCCTGTACATTGTGTTGTGACGCATTACCAAGTCACCAGCATTACATTACGTAACTGCAACACATCTTCATTCCTCACACAATCAGAATGTGTCTTGCCACAAACCCCCATAAGTAACACTTTTCTTCAGCACACAAATTACTCCTATGTTTCTTCTATAGTACCCAGGTTTCACTGCCATGCATCAGAGCAAGAACAAACCCTTTCATACACAGCCATGCAGGAATCTCCTGAGAACCCATTATTCCTGTAAACTTCCCAAAGCAGCTATGACTTTCAATGAAGAATTCACTCGCCTACTAATTTCACAATACAATTTGTTCTCTCTGTGAAACATGTTTCCTAAATACACAAACTCATTCACCTGGTCAATCACTGTGCCATTTTGACATATTACATTTAGTGCTAATAGCTCCACGATCATCCAGGCCTTTTTAACGGCCACACCGGTCTTGCATTCTGGATGTTTTTCCTGAGTTTGAGTAGTGCAGGTACACCCTTGAAATTGTTGTTGACTGTGTAAATCCAAATTTCGTGGCAATTTCTGAGATGGAGTGACCCATTTCCCGGGTGCCGACTACCATACCACATTTGAAACTTTTTGAATCTTAACTTTCAAAGTCGTCCAAACTACATGGGAGTGTGACTACATTAAGTCCGAACTACATGACACCTCCTCCAGGCATTTATGAAGAGTGCTTTTCTTTAAGTTTCATTTTCATTCTTAGTGCTTTTCTTTCCCTCAGTCATTGCAAACTTCTTATCTTTTATAATCATATATACCTGCCAACTTCTAAAGATCATTAGATTTTTAAAAAAATTCCCTAAAATCCGGAAGATTTTTGTTTAATTCAGAAGATTTTTTAGAATGGAATGTGAAAAATCTCTGTAATCGTAATTTTCTTCTTCGGTATGAAACCAATGTCTCCTTTTGCATTGTATGTACGCCACTGGCAGATGGAAGGGGTATCGTTTCATCATGATGTCTTGAAAGCACAATAACCAGGGGTAGAAAAATATTCTGAAATTTGGTGGCCAGACACTGGACCAGCAGTAAGGGGGAAGAGGGGGAGGGGTATATATATAATATCAAAGTCATGTATGTACACTTCTGTCCAAAAAAATGTTCTATCAGCTTATCTCTCCCTGGCAAAAAAAAAACGGTACTCATTCGTTTTTTTTTTTTTTTTGGAGCTCGCAAATTCTTGAATTACCGAACTTTTCGTCGTTTATCCCCAGACTGGAATTCACCCAATTTTTTTTTTTTTTTCATATGTACCTTCATATAATCTGCGGAGGCGTATAATTCGCAGATTGTGACATTCAGAAAAAAAAATCACCGTAAAATCTGCAAATCCCAAATGCTGATCCAAAAGCGGAGTTTTCGACAGAAAAGTCGGTCACATAAAGACCCCGGAGTCCGGAGAAATAAAAATAAAACGATCTTATTAAATAAAGAAATTCATTTTTTAAAGGAAACTTTTTTTAATATATTTTTATCTTCGGACACAAAAGAAGCTTAGTGGTGGCGTGGCATCCATAGAGCACAAAATTTAATCATGCCGATGCAGTAGCTCCAATTGCATTACACATTGCCCATGATGAAACGCTGATACAGAACAATTCATAGAAATACCGTATATACACTCGTGTGTAAGTTGAAAGTTTTTGGAAGAAATCCTGCTTTCAAAGTAAGGGAGTCGGCTTACACACAGTTTAAAAAAAAATAATAATAAAATAAAAGGACTTCTCTCGCATATTCCCGGGTGAATTCTTCCGGAGTTTACAGACGGGTTTGTTTACATTTCAGACCGCGCCTTCGCGGCTTTTCGCGTGTCACTGCACGCTAGTTTTCTCACCTTTTGAAAATGATCGTGTAGTGTGGCACGATCATATCCTCAGCTGTTACCCCACTTTAAATATAAATTCGGCAGTGTAACTGAAACGTTTCCTTTTCAAAGACATCATAAATAGCAATGAAGGAAACTATTAGCAGCAAAGACTGCGGTCAAAATGGTGAAGGGCGAATTAAAATACAAGACACTAAGCACACGAGATCCAGAACATGGAACTTTGAAATGAGGTATGCATGTGTAGGTTCGTGCAGCGAGCGCTTTGCGTACATTTTTATTGGCCGATTTATGAAGAGAGGGCACAAGCACAGTCAGCGTTTTCTCTTTCCCAACTATACAAAGAAAAAATAACTCCCGCTGTCCCTCCCTACAACTTTCACGACCTGTCTTTTTGACACCCCTTCCCCCCTCCTATTCGCACAAAGTCCTGAACTGAGAATGTTTCAGAGGGAGTTCTCCTTTTATACCCCCTCTCCTGCACAATCACTTTGAGGATTTTTTTTTTTTTTTTAAATTAAACGGCCACAAAAACTTTTTTTTTTTAAATCAGCATTTATCCGCGGATTATACGACGAAAATTACGGTACATGTTTTCTGTGATGGCCCGAACAAATTTTTTGGTCATTTTTCGAACCCTGACAATAACCATACCTTCCACTTATCATCCATAACTCTGCCCCCTCAAAGTGAGAGCACAGCTGAGAATGTGATCATGTTCCTGAGTGCTACTTTTCAGAAGGTCTGAAAACCATTGCGCAGTGACATTCGGAAAGCCACAGTCTAAAACGTAAACAAATCCCCCTGTAAATTCAGCAGGAGAATTCACAGAAGTCCAGCACTATTTTTTACTGACCCACGTACAAACCAATCTCCCAACTTTGAAAGCAAGATTTCTTCCAAAAACTTTTGGCTCATACATGAATATATACAGGAACTACTTTTGTTTTGTTACATATGCACCAGCTATTCTCTGTATATTCCTGATGCGGACATTTCTTCTAACCCGAACCAGCACTCAGACATCAAATGTAAAACCTGTTTCTAAGGGCTGAGATTTCTCTTTGCAGCAAAACAACTTTTGCTTTCCTCTGAATTACTTTTAACCTATATAAATTCAAACTTTGTTCAGTCTAAAAGTACTATTTTCACTTCTGGTGGTGACTAATGTTGCTACAGAAATTTCTTGATATTGCATAGAAAACAAAACCTCATCACAATTTTTTTTTTTTCATTAGCTGTGCTAAATATAATTTGTGGGTAATAATACCATGAGCTCTTCTCCACAGAAATGGCTGTACTTACACAAATTTCTCATCCACATTTTTTTTTTTTTTATGCACTGTAAATAAAATTTAAAACTGTAAATTCATAGACACTGACAGCATAAAATAAGGATCCTATGGATTCCCTAGAAAATCAACACAGGAATCACCAATAACAAAAAATTATTTGATCAAAAACCACCCACACAAACATTTTCAGGAAGGCAAATTTCATTCATATTATAAACAAACAATGAAAAAATTTCAAATAAATAAACATTTTAACACTTACTTTTAAAACATATGACCTCATTTCATACATATTTTGGTCATTCCTAGGTTCAGGATGGCCCCAAAAACTAAACGGTAACATATACTGGTTCTCTCTGTACCTCAAATGACTAACTTGCTCTTTTAAAACAGGTTGAAGATCTTTGTCTGTTCGACATAATTCGAGAAATTCAGAAGCATGTGGGTAGCCATGGCTGAACCTCCAAATGTGAACTGGTCCAGAAAAAAACAAAAAAACACAATAAATCTATAAAGTAATCTGATATACAAGAGGCATACAACAGTACGTATTGTTTGCATTAGCTGAAAGAGATGCTTTAAAAAGCTCTATGCACGTTGAAGCAGGAGTACTTAAAAGACTCAATATCAGTTCAGAGACAGTCCCATGTCACACCCAGAGTAAAAAAAAACACCAGTCATGAAAGTACATCGTATATGGTTTCAAGTGAGTAAATTAAAAAAATTTACTCACTTGAAACCATATACGATGTGGAAGTGTTCGTAGATGGTATTTCACGTGTAACAAGTGAACCATTAACTGAGACAGGTTTTAAAGAGCGGCTAGCTGAAATTTGCTAGTATGTAGAAACTATCATATGGTGGAAAGTGCTAGAAGTCTCGAGGTGATTTACAATTTCCGTGAGGCCTAATTTCTCTTAAGGCTTGATTTCCCGCAATTTATAGTAAACTGTACTCCATCAAGTTCAAAGTGAAATGATCGAAGTTGGGTTAAAAATTTCACTTTGAACTTGATGCAGCGCAGTTTACTATAAATTGCGGGAAGTCAAGCCTTAAGAGAAATTAGGCCTCACGGAAATTGTAAATCACCTCGAGACTTCTAGCACTTTCCACCATATGATAGTTTCTACATACCAGCAAATTTCAGATAGCCACCCCCCCCTTTTTTTTTAATCTATGCCTCAGTGAACAGTTCACTTGTTACACGTGAAATACCACCTATGAAGACTTCCATATTGCATATGGTTTCAAGTGAGAACATTTTTAAACTAGTACTTTCATGACTGACGTTTTTACTATGGATGTGACATGGGACTATCACCGAACTCATATCGAGTCTTTTAAGTACTCCTGCCTCTCAATGCGTATAGAGTTTCTTAAAGCATTTCTTTCAGTTAATGCAAACAATACTTACGTTTCAGCATGTTTTTACTAGTGGTATATCATAACATATTCCACAACAAATGTTTTGGGCATTCAGTAAATTCTATACTTAATATACCTGAATCTTGCATTCTGGAGGCACTCTATAATTACTTTTTGTCATAATCCACAGTAATTTCTGTGCACATAACACATTTCTTCTTGATGTACGAGTCCTTGCTAATATAGACCATTATTTTTTGCCACCAATGTCCCATGGCTTACTGGAGTTTTTTTTTTACGGGAGCTCAGAGATACACTAGGATGGTGTACAATCTCCATACACTTGAACTACATACTTTTGAACACCAGATGGTGCAATTCTTTCATTAAAATTCACTCACTGCTAGGGCTTGATATTTACAAATTTCTAATGCCAACAAATGATACAAAAGCACTAATCTCCTGAACTCCAACTGATATTCAGTGGCTACCTTATTTTTACACTGCCCAAAAACCAAGCAGCCCTATCAACATTCACACATACTTGAGTCATTCTTGGGATTAAATTTTACTGAACACCCACTGAACATGAAATGCAAAATATATATATATATATATACATATAGTTTTATCTTTTCTTCCTAGAAACACAGCACTTGGAAAGCAGAACAAAACTTGATGATTACAGATCTAACGAAGCAGCAAAAGTTTTCCCAATATAACAAATAAATTACTTATGTGTATAAGTGAAAAAGCATGTTTTGAAATTATGTATAGAAAATTATTTTCACAGATCTGCACAGCAATCAAAAATTGTACCCTATAATAGCTTGTTGGGCTGTCTAATGCCCATGCTATCATTAATTCATGTGCATAGCAAATAATGGTAATACAAGGCAGCTGACCTTAAGTTTGCCTCGTTGACATTTCTTGCGCGTCATTATCAGGTTGTTGTTTGTTTTTTTTTTTTTTTTTTGTAGCTTCCAGCAGGGTAAGTTTCTGTTTTCTTCTACTGTTCTGTTCATTACGTACTTATATGAGCAGGTCAGGCACGCAAGGCATCTTCACACAGGCTTGTAGTTCGTTTATACCTCTTGAGTTTTAACTTCCCCCTGCTGTATTCCTTCATATTTTTTTCCTTTTTTTCCCCTTTATTTTTCCCCCTGTTTTTTTCTCTCCTTCCTTTCCTTAAAAAATATACAATATGTACATACTCCTTTAAAATATTTACAACACAACACAATTCCAGGGATCATAGCATACTTCTGGAAAATTTTAGGTTGGAATTTTAGGAATTTTAGGAATTTTTAGAAAAATTTTAGGAAAATTTTAGGAGTGTATTTCAATAAAAACTAGATGTATATTTGTATACATCTAGTAAAACAACTTTGTATACATTGTAAAGAGTTTGCTTCACACCCTTCAACCATATATACTGATAGACTGCGCATGACATCAAAATTTCTGGCTCCAACATAAAATCACATGACAACAGTCAAAAAGATGGGTTACACCTGCTGTGCTTATGGTTGCTCTGAGCGATATAGTAAAGAAAGTTCTATGATTTTTCATGGGTAAGAAACGAATTAAATACCTAAGTCAATAAAGTTCAATTACTTAACCAGAAACTTGCAGCTATTGATATAAAAATATAGTAACTTAAGAAAAAAAAATGGAATGCATGTTCCAAATTCTTCGCAAATGTTCATCACATTATAAATCACAAAATGTAAACAACCCGTTCATGCATGTATATAGCTCATAAGTAAACTTACCTGAAGAGTTTTCATTATATATGAGGCGCATTCACATAATACACCGAAAACACTGAAGTTCTGCAATGTAAATTAGTAATCATAACAGCATTTTTACACGAAATTTGGAGTCTGATGATGACATGCCCAATGTTTGAGCCATGGCGGCTTTGATGCAGCTATTGCCAATGCGCAGTCCATTAGTATATATGGTCGAAGTTCACACCCAAATTTTTTGCATAACGTCTAATGTCTAAAGTTTAAGTATGATTTACTTCTAATGTTCAGTTCTTATCTTTTCACGTGTTATTATCATATTCAAGTATATTTACCACATTCAAGTTTCACTTTGAACATTAATATGCTGTTTAACCAGAAGCAATTCACGATTTTCACAGAAAGTTTTCAGGTTTCACATTAAATTATAATATCCTAAAAAGGTAATTGAAAACCAAGAACTATGTACAATTGTTCACTGAATTACTTTTTTCATATTATTGTTTTAACCTTTTCCTGATACGCCTATCTTTTTCTGCTTCCACCACAACTAATTTACTTTGTTTTCTTTATTTCAGCTGAACCTTGTATGATCAAGTTAGAGGCAACTGCTATTTCAACAGTATTTTGTTTTTCTACAGCTTTTCTCATTCTTTCTGTTCCCTCTTGAATTACTGCTAGGAGGCTTCTTTATCTTTTTTAAGCCTATTTATTTCTGCATCATTTTCTTTTATTTTGTCATCAAACTCAGCTTTTCTTTTTTTCTCTAGCTGCTTTTCCTTATTTTCCCTCTCTTTCTGCTTCCTTTCTTTTACCTTTTTTGATTGTTCTTCCTTCAGCTTATCAACATACTCTTTATAAAATTTATGTGAATCACGAACACTATTTAACAAATTTATTGTTATGGGAATTTCTTGTTATGGGAACTTTTTTTTCTTTATGATGCGCTTTTACTTGTGAAAAGCCACTATTAGAAATATTGAAAATTTCTGAACACAATATACACTTAGCAGAAAATATTGTTTCAGTTGCAGAACACCATTCTTTCAACTTCACTCCGTCCATTTCTTTGGCGAGCCACGCATCTTGAAATTTCGTTTTGGATTTAGGCATCTTAAACACTTGTATTACTAACCAGAAAATGAAAGGGAAGTACAAAAACACGTTCCAATATTGCAAAACCAGACAACTTCCCGAAATTTGGCTGCGAGGATGTCAGAAGATATGAAAAAAAAAAAAAAAAAAAGCAGGTCACCACTAGAGAACTGAACCTGCACAGAGAACACCATAAAAGACGTAAAACCAGAAACTATCATACGCATCTCACGCAAGTTCAGTCAAAGCGAGTCGGAGCCGAGATATATTGCGCATCGAAGGTCGCTGTCGCCGACGCATGATCGAAGGTCAATGATCACGTGCTCTACTGCCTGCCAAGATAACTCAGCTACCATCCCATCGTCATTACCGGAGGTTACGGAAGAAGACCACGTTTCCTCTTTGCTTCGACCCACCTGCGGTTTACAATAACAAAACATCAGCAGAAAGAGGAGGTTCCACAAGGCATGTACAAAAATAAAGTACGATCTTCTGCGTGCCACGGAGTTCGTCTGCAAAGCGCAAACCAGGGGTGAAAATGACCCCTCCCCTTTTCCCTTAGATCTCTTGTTACTCTCGAAAACTGTTCGAAGGCAAAAAAATGGAACGCCCGCCCCGAAGCAAGTGCATCTCGATGGCGTCATTTTTCCCTCCCTTCAGCAGCACAGCATATAGGCTGTGTTTCTACAATAACAGGTCTTTTTACCTTACCGTAATGGTAAATTTATTGGCGTTAATAACGGTTGTTTTTAATAAAAATAAGCTTACGAAAATTTTAGGATGAATAGCAAATTTTAGGTCTAATTTTAGGAATTTAAGGAGGGTCACAAAATATTAGGAATTTTAGGAATTTTAGGACGAATGCGATCCCTGATTCAATTCATACGATAACACTTAAACTGAACTCAGGTCATTTAAAAAACGCACTCACTGACATTAACACCACCTATAGCACTACCAACCTTACTCACACATAATTCTAATCCAACACTTTAACATATTTTTGTGCTCTCTATGTCATACACAGGGAGCACAAAAAAGAAATTATAACATTGTCTAAATCAACACATAAAAAATTGGCAAAAAAAGGAAGCAAAGACAGCTTTGCTTCAATACTGTTTGGAGAACCATGAATACCCAAAATTTGAGGAAATTAAAATTATTAAATATTGTAAAAATGAAAGACACCTACGTACTGCAGAATCAGTGTTAACAGAAAAACATTAGAGATAAAGTTTGTAATGTTAACGATCCCAATAACTGAATGATAGATGGAAAGAATCAATTAAGATAGAACATAAAAATCAAAGCAGCAGAAGAGGGGGGAAGGAAAAACCAGAATCAAACAATAGATGGAACCGCGGTAGAGGAGACATCAAGGCCGGCTTAGGAGCAGACTCTTTCGCTCACTTGTTCTGCGACTGCAGACAGGGTAACATTGTAAGGGCTTCCTGAGGATGGCTGCGGGGCAACTGAAAGTACTAGAGGCAAAACTGTGGCAAAAGTAGGGTTAAGTAAAAGGTGGGTCAACATGTATTTGAGCATTAGGCAGGTACATGAAGAGTCGTGAGATAAAGTTTGGATGACAAATAGAGTTGAGTCCAACATGTATTGTTAATATTGTACATAATCATTTTAGACTTGAGTTGCAATTAGTTTTGGTGTTAAAGTTAAGAATTATGTGCGAGTAAGGTTGGTGGTGCCGTAGGTGGTGTGACTGTCAGCGAGTGAGTTTTTTAAATTACCTAAGCCCAGTTTAAGTGTTATCGTATGAATTGTGTTGAGTTGTAAATATTTTAAAGGAGTATGTACATATTGTATATTTTTTAAGGAAGGGAAGGAGAGAAAAAAAGAGGGGGAATACAGGGAAAAAAGAAAAAAAAATATGAACGAATACAGCGGGGGGGGGCAATTAAAATCAAGAGGCATAAACGAACTACAAGCCTGTGTGAAGATGCTTTGTGTGCCTGACTAGCTCATATAAGTACGTAATGAACAGAACAGTAGAAGAAAACAGCAACTTACCCTGCTGGAAGCTACAAAAAAAAACCCGATAGTGACGTGCAAGAAATGTCGACGAGGCAAACCTCAAAAGGTAAGCCGACCCTTTCCATCTCAATTCAGGCAGGGGGTGTCTGTTGACCACCTCCAATTTTTTTGAAAAAATTATCATGGTTCGTACTCTTTCAAGGAAAATAAATTCAAGCACTTTTCAAGGACAAAACCAAATTATACGAACGTGCAGTCGGTCGGTCGTACAAACCAGTGAACTTAGCTGGAACAGGCACACCTTCAACAGGGTGTCCACAGAATTATCAAACCTGATTTCTCTCACCAAATATATAAGAAATCCTTGACCTTACACAAATAGGTTTCTGTGAGTTTTTTAATATGTGTGCCATGATAATAAATAAAATTGAATTGGATAATTGAGAAACTTATATTATTTAAAAGTGTTTTCGTTTGACGTAGTTTCCCAAAAAACTGATTTATTATTTATTTATTTTTTACCTTCCTCATAGCTGTCCAACTCACACCTTTTTAATTTTAAGTTCCCTCTTTTTTTCATGGTTTTACATTTATTGAAGAAACACTCAAACAAACCCATACACAATATTCGGAACAGTTACTATAAAAATATTACAGTAGGAACACAGTCGCTGTTTTTATATTACACACCACTTTTCTTCTTTTCCCAATCTGAAATCTTTGCCTGCAATGCTGCTTCTTCCAACTCTAGTTCCTTCCGTACTCTTTGTCTTTTTTCCTTCAATTCCTTTATTTCATGATCAATTTTTCTTTTTTCCTTCAGTTTTCTTTCTTCTTCGTTTTGAAGAACACTTTTTTTTCTCAAGATAATCCTGATATCTTCGTCTGGAGGCTCTTACAGAAAGAAGAAGCCTTCTATTGATGGCAATGTGTTCTACTCCTCCCACATTTTTAATGGCATCAAAAACTGTTTTCTGACAAATCAGGGATTCTTCAGGAGATTTTTCACAAGAAGAGACTTATTGACAGAAAATCCACCTTCTACTGAAGCATTTCCATGAGACATAATGAGACAAATTTTTATTACATCCCAAAGTTCACCGAATTGTTTTTGGTTGTCAAGTAGAGCACTGTAAAAATTTTCTAATCCAATGGAATCATCATGATTGTCTAAAAATTCATCAAACTGAGACTTTAAAGCAGATTGAGCTTCTACACACAATGAAGCATACTGTTTATTAGCTTTTTCAGCACAGTCATCTGAAGTCCTGTTTGCACTAAGTAAAACTTGAAGCACAATTTCCACTCTCTTCTTGCCTAGACTCGGCTGCTGCACTATAATATTTGGGTCCAAACAAGTTACCCCACAGACAAACTTAAATTTTAGTGGGCTTTTCTCACAAAGTTTTTCAATCATACTGGTCACAAGTTTCCTAAATTCAAGCTTAAACTCTAATTTCTCCCTGTCTGAGCACTTCACTTCTTTTAATAGCTTTTTAGCACTAAATCCAATATCAACTTTCTCAACTGAGAGAAGATTTTCACTTTTTGATACATCTAAAGTTAACAGTTTTGAGACACTATCAGCTTCACTTAATTTGTCAGGCTTCAAATCTTTGTGCCATCAAATTTTTCATCAGATCCAGCAAATCAGTGTGTAAGAAAGGAATTAAAGGCTTTGGGCTCTGGAACCTTCTCAAAAAGATCCACACTCTGAAGCTATAGTCCTAAATGCAGCCAATTTGCATTTCAACAGTGGACTTTCCATTAATTCTGCAAGAAGCATGTGCTGTTTGCTGGAAACCGACGATTCTTGAACATATTTCTTGATATGATCATAGACAAGCAATGCCCTAGTCAAACAATTAACATTTTCCAACCATCTTACAGTGCAAAATTTCCAAATTTCAATTTCTTTACATCCAGTAATCATAGTATAATTTGAACGGCGAGCAGGACTATCTTTTAAAAGGTAGTACAAGTTACGCAGAAAGTGATGTATATCCCATTTCACTGCTTCAAGTCCAGTTTTCATAGCTCCACTGACCACATGAAGACCACATGTTACTCCAATGTCAACTAATAATTTACCATCTGGATTTTCAGTTCTAAGTTTATCTTTCAGCTTTTGAAGAAAGCTGAGATTAACGTTAGGTCCATCCATTGACACTTGTAGCATGTTATCCAAGGGACGAGGTGCACCTTTAATGAATTTCTCTAAAAGGTCGTTAGCTGTTGCCTGTCCTAAAAACACACTACTTAAGTATCTAGTGGAAACTTTTTGCAGACTGACGTCCCAATAACGAACAAACTGATCCATTTGCCCACGCTGAGCAATTTTGTTTAGCGATTCATCAAAACAAATTACAAAGTCAGTGCACTGCTTCAGATCGTCCATTAAACACTCTTTGAAATGTGGTGCCAATCCATGGTTTATCACATAAGATGCTTTGCTTTTGCCTAAAGTAAATTTTGAAGCTGTCGCACTGTCAGGAAACATTAACTGAAATGTTTTGTTAATCGATGTACAAGAGTTCAGAGACATTCGCTTGGACAACACTTCCATGGCCCATATTATTTCCGACTTTGTTACATCATCTTTCACTACATAAGCATTAAAGTCACTGGGCTTCACATCATCTTTCACAACATAAGTATTTGAGTCATTAGACTTAATATTTTCTAGAAGTACTGATTCCACATTTCCTGAGCTTGTTGATGGCAAGAGTTTGTTATTACAAAGAGAGTTCTTTTTCATTGAGGAATTGAAAGAAGCAAGACTGGGCTGAGACATTTTAGCACGGATGTTTTTCAAATGATTAGGGCCATTTCCGTGGCTGGAGACTGCCTGACGCCCCATGTTACTAAGCTTGAAAGTTTTAGAGCACACTTTACAAAATGCTGATTCATTGCCGCTGTTCACAGAAGCTATCCAACCAGAAAACTCAGGATTTAATTGTTCGTCCAACCATTGTTCATTAAACACACAACGCTTTGACATTGCTGCAGTCTTAATTGCCTTTTAACAAGGTATAACTTATATCACAAATTTTCTTCTACTCCTTTGACCTAAAACAAAAAGAGAAATGTTAACAAGTAATGTAACACAACTTACAATGGGTAGGAAATACAAGGTTACATTCGTATGAAGGGGAAGTTAGTGACTGTCTGCAACACCAAGTGCAAGTGTGTTGGGCGATGAGGGTGTCACTCCCCGACGCCAGGTTAAAACTAGTTGTAGTCTAACTGTGATTGAAACTTCCCTGAATTTTTTTAAATATCACTGATTTCCCTGACTTTTGCTAACATTTCAGGCATTTCCCTGACTTTCCAGAATGTGAACACCCTGTTCAATCACCTGCCTGGTACTCCATGCTCCCCTGTTGGTTTACTTTAACATTGAATTGCCCCTCTGTTTTGGTGTTTTTTGAAATCATTTTATTTTTAAAGGGTACATTATTTTTGTATTCATCTACTGGTATGAAATTTCTTGTTAGTTTTAACTTTTTATGTTTGACTTTGAGTTCTAACACTTTAGTTGCTCACTCCTATTTTTAATTCATTTTAGGGCTGTTTTTTAAATGTATTTCTACATTTTTTCTTTTCCTATGATAAACTGTCTCAGTGTTTTGTGATCCAGTTAGTGTTACTTTGAATTTCGGCCTGTCTTTTTCTTCTATTTGATGTTCCTGGTCCACGTCAACTGTGTATTTATCATTCATTCGCCTTCTAGTTATTTGTTCAGTTGCTGCTGTTCATCTTTGGTGAATCCCCAGCATTGTGCGAGGCTCCAAAGAAGCAACCTGCCATGTGGTTTGGCAGTTTGTCGTTTGCGAGTCTGAAGAACTTTGAGGCTGCTGTGGTGCAGTGAAAGCATATCCGGCGCATAACTGGAAGACCCTGGGTTCGATTCCCGGTGCTGGCCGATGAGAAAAAAATTTCTGTGACTCGCTTATAAACATGGAAAGAGCGGTGACTTCTATTTGATGATCTTGGTCCACATCAACTGTGTTTTTATAATTTATGACCTTTTTCACTGGCATAGTTTGGTCAATGTACTTAAGGCAGAATGGAGGAACATCTCGCTCTCCATACTCTATGGACTTGTGGACAGTTTACCTCAATGGAGGACCTACCCACTACTGCTGTAAATACAATATTGTTTTTCTAATTTACTTACAGTGTTATATCACTTTTGTCCACATAGTGTACAAACACACCTTGAAACACCCTAATTTGCTTTCTGCAATGAGGCTGGTTTTTCACAAAGAGGATTTACCTGTGCCAGAAAATGTGACAATAAATGATGATGAAATTCATCAAAATCAAGAGGAAAATGTTCATCATGATTGTGATTTTGAAGCAAGTACTTCTTCATGTGAGCCTCATTTATTAGCACATGGAGACATTAATGACTTGGTATGTGATTTAAATTTGCCAATAAAGCATGCCAAAATTTTACGATCCAGGTATTTAAGGATGGAATCTTCTCCACCAAGATACTAAAGTATGTCTTTTTTTTGCACCGCCAGGCTGAATTTAAAAATCTTTTCACAGGAAAGATTTTAGTATTTTGTAATGATGTTTGCTAAGTAATGGAAGCCCTGGGTCATGAAGATGATACAACAGAATGGAGCTTGTTAATTTGACTCCTTTAAAGTTAGCTTGAAAGCTGAGCATCTTCACGACGGAAATAAATTTCTGTGTCAGTGCCATTAGCCCACACTACTGACATGAAATAGTAATATGCAGCTACTTTTGGAGAAGATTCAGTACATAAGAAATATGCTTGGAACACATAATTATTGAAGTAGCAACCAGAATATGACTTTGAATTGTGGTAGTCTACAGTTAACCATGTAACATCATATGAGAAAACTTGAAAATTACATCATTCTGGAGCGAGAATCAAACCTGCATTTTCTTATTTCTGTTTGAGCATGCTATCCATTACATCATCCAGGACAACAAAGTTCTGAGCAACTGAAGCTAAGCAATTATCATTTAGGAATCTGAGCAACTCCAGATTTTCATTAGTTGAAGCAAATCCTGCAACATTGTAGCATACTAAATCCCCAGTACTTAAGATACAGAAATCAAGGAAGAAATATTCCTCATAAACACATGGAATATTCATATAATTATTGAAGCAGCAATAAAAATATGACACTGCATTGCATTAGTCCACTTTTCACCAAGTAACCTCATATTAGAAAACTTGATATGATGTTACATAGTGAACAGTTGTATATAGATCAGCCATTAAACCTCTTCCAAATCATCAACTATTCTCAATCCACTACTGGATGAAGGTCTTCTTCCACAACTTCATGTTGAGCAATTCTCTTCCATGTCACTCATCCATGCTTTCAAATTTCATGTTTACCCATCTCCTACACCATGGTCTTGGGTGGGGGGAGGGTTGTCCTGTCCCTTGATATCCAGTCTAATATTTCAGTTATCCCCATCAGTGGTCAGTTTTAGCAATATGTCCAACCAATTGCTATTATAGGTATTTTACCTTGCTCATAATGTCATCAACTCTTGCCATTTTCCTGTGATCTGAGTTCCTCCTCCTGTCTTTTCTGGTTACAACAAAAGCATGCATCTCTCTGTGCTTTTCTGAGTCACCTGCAGCCTTTGAATATTTTTTTTATGAAGGTCCATGTCTCTGATCCATAGGTAAGAACTGAAAGGATGCACTGATTGAACACTTTTCTTTCAAGACATAATGGTATATTGCTCTTCAGAATTGTACTGTTTCCTCCAAATGCTGTCCGACCAAGTTTTATTATTTCTTCTTCGGTGAGGCTCTCACTTTAAATCTGTAGTCCAAGGTTGATGTAAGCATCAGCTACTTCTTCCAAATGCTAACCAATTAACAACTAAAAGAGATTTTGCACCATAAACTCCATTTATATTACATATTCTATGCCAAGAAATTCGGATTACTAATACTATATTAACCATAAACTCCATTCGACAAAACAAAAAAATCAAATTAGATTTTTAGAAACAGAGATATCAGAGGAATGCCATATACATTTATGCCCTCTATCTAGTAGGAAACTGTGCATTATTTTAAAAAAAAAAAGTGTACACAAAATGGTCGTTCTGAAAGGTATAGAGAGAAAGAAATATTTCAATTCGATATTCATCAGCAATGGTATGGAATAAAATACACTTTGAATTTAATAAAACAAATCGCATTTACATCCCCTAGTGGCAAAGTTATTCATTGGGAAAAAAAGACCAAAATGGCAAAGATCATCATTTCCACAGTTTAAGCTTCCCAATGCAAAGACATTTTTTTCAAATCACGCTAACAGGTGCAGAGACGGTGCCCATGGACATACACTAATAACATGTCTCCCCCCCCCCCCCAAGACATGCTAAAAAATTTACTTCCAGTTTGAAAGAAATCAAAACCTAGAAAAACTCATAACTACAATGAACATTAAGTTACACATTAACTAAGAAGTACCAAATATGGTTATTAATACATGGTCAAGTTACATTGTGACCACCAGCTAATATAAATAGTAACTGCGTATTCAGCTCAGACAGCAGCTAGAAGGGGCTGGGAGTGACTCAATAAGGTGTTGGAAGGTGTTCACAGGTATGTGGAGCCATGCTGCCTGCATTGCATCTCACAGCTGCTGGAGGGTGCGTGGTGGAGGATCCATAGAGTGAACAACACGATCAAGGTGGTCCCACAGATGCTCAATTGGGTTAAGTCTGGGGAATTAGGGGGCCAGGGAAATACTTTGAAGTCTTCATCGTGCTCTTTCAACGACTCTCGGACATTTCCAGCTGCGTGACGTGTCGCATTGTCCTGCTGGAAAATCCCATCGAAGACAATCAGCATGTATGGGTGTACGTGGTCTGCAAGGATGGATTCAAAACAAATTCGGTCCATAGTGCCTTCCACAGGTATGAGTGGACATAGAGAATGCCACAAAAACATTCCCCAGACCATAATGCTGCCCCCACCATCTTGTGTTCTGCCAGCAATGGTTGAAGAATGTTTGTTCTCCAATGTTTCTCGCCTAATACGCCAACATCCATCCGTTCGATGAAGCAGAAAATGTGACTCATCAGAGAAGGCAATCCTTTGTCAATCAGCGGAGGTCCAATTCCGATACTGCCGTGCAAATGTAAGCCTTTTCTGCCGATGCATCTTCATTAGCATAGGTGCAGTGACCATCTGTCTGCATCGGAGCCCTCTATGCAGCAGGGTTCGCTGAACTGTCATTTTAGACACACTTCTGGTAGCCCCCTGGTTCATTCGGCCAGTGAGTTACTCCACTGTAGCATGTCAATTGGCCTTCACACACACCTTCGAAGCCGACATTCACCTCTCACATCAATGGCACGTGGTGCTCCGCTGTTCCCACATCGCTTATTCGCAATGGTGCCAATTCTCCAATGATGAAACACTTTAACCACAGCAGCACGCGAACAGTTCACAAACTGCGCTGTTTCAGAAATACTGCCACCCTTGGCCCAAATGCTGATAATCATCCCTTTTTGCAAATCTGATAAATCATTCCTTTTATCCATGGCAGCAATGAGTGATATATTTTCAGATTGCCTACAGCGTACATTATATACCCTCCAAGCCAGCTCACGACACGTGCCTTCTATCATTGGCTACGCGCTGTTGACGTCAAAAGTAGGACGTGACTCGACTGTGTATAATGCTGAAGAGATTGGCATAGATATGCCTGAAACAAAATGTTCTACTAAATTCTCGAAAAACTTCTGAACTACAAATGCCAGAAATATTTCATGAATGCATTCTTTTACAAGAGACATGTAAAACAACTAAATTTCCTGTTGTATGAATATCAGACTATCAGGCTCTAGAAGTGACTCAAATTTTCTCTTATCCACCGGAAATGTGTCACAGACTGCTACTTTTAACATTTTTCATCCAAAACAATGTTTTAATTTATTTTTAATACTTACTAAATTGGTCTTGGTCACCAATCTCTACTCGCCAACTGCCCACCAGCTGTGTTCCCTCAGATTTTTTCTGAGCCACATCTACCCAGTTTTGGCTGCAATGGAATAAGATCCTGGTTTCAAAAATATCTCTTCTTACATTATGAAAAAAAAAAAAAAAGAAAGAAACATCCACGCAAATTTTTCTGTTTAAAAAAACAAACATACATGAAATTATTCTGATTAAAACAAATATACATGCACATATATTGCCCTGAAATTTAGAGATCATCACACTGGGGGGGGGGGGGGCAATATCATGAAGCTTATCACAGACAGCACAAGATTATTTTTTAATGTTGGAAATGATCAAAATTCCAGTTAGTAAAATATCTATACTTCCTAACCAAGATAAATGCACTACCGTGGAATAACACATGAACTCATAATAAAATGACTTCAAAAGTTCAGAGATAAACACAGTACAGTAATGGTAATGATTGTGCATTTAAATAAATGAAAAAAGTATATGCAGCAATTTTGATAAAATCTGGTATAAGAGGTCCTTACATGAACAAAAAAGAAACTTCAAATGGCATTGCTATTTTGGGCACAAAAATGTCACAATTCACTGTTCATCCATATGACCACTCCTCAGAATATTTGAAAATGGTACTGTCCCGGAATGGGGGAATCAAACCCATAAAACAACCTATAATAACATTTCCTAGCAACTGAACTACACTATCTGAACAGACATTTAGATTTCAAAATTTTTGAGTTCTCTGAGGAGCACGCACATTGGTAAGCAGTGAATTACAGCATTTTTCTATCCCAGACATAATGAGCTTATTTACACACCAACTGATTTGGAGATTTATTCTTTGCTAATTTCTACAATATTGTGTGAAAAAAGCATATAATTTGGACAATACAAAACATTTAATCGCACTACAGTTAATATAAAACTACACATGTACTTGACAGTAGCCGATCCAGCAGGAGTGAATGGGGAGATCGCTCCCGTAAAGTAAGTTTTTCCTTTTTAAATGGCCAATATCATAATTTTTGTAAAATTATAGCAAAACATGCATAAATGTTTGTAGAAGTCTTGATAACTAAAATCTGCTGTAAATTTGGATAAATGTTCTGTTTTAGCTTCAGCAGAACAAAAATAAAAAAAAACATAGTTCAAAAACAGAGAAAGCTGAGAGCAGAAGTGAAAAGAGATTTTGACAGATCATCAAAAGCAGTGGGTGTGCTTTGTTCTATTCTTTAGTGTTGTTTGGTGTCATTAATAATTAGAAGCAAGGAAAGTCACCATGTAATGTAGACTTTGAAGTGTGAGCAAGACAGTGTGGATGACAGAACGAAGTATGTACCTTGATTGGGCCATAAATGAAAACTCATAACAAATTTCCAGTCTGGAAATTTTCCTATTAAATTAATCCATCTGAATAAAAGTGATCAAACTTTATTCTGAAAGATTTTATCCAGGTGCGAGATTTCAAAAGCATCAAGCTGGTTTCCTCGAAAAGCATGTGATTGAATCCAATGAAAATAGGGCTGATTTTTCATTTCTTGTTCACAATTTCAGATTTAAAACTTTTGAACAATTATTTTAATGGAAAATTCTTTAAAAGCCTTGCAATGCCGGGAAGGGGCAATGCAAGGCTTCTAAGTGTGTGTGTATTTGTGCGACTCCCACAAAGTCTCTCTTTTTCTGACCAGAGCACTCCCACTCCCCACAAGATAAGCTTCTAGATTCACACCTGATGCTTGGTGCACCCTGAATATGAAGACTGACAATTAATATTCAACACGGAACCTTCACTGGGAATACCCACCTGAAAATCTACTTTAAACACCTTTTCAACCAGTCAATCCACTAAATATACCTGTAGGAACAATACTTGTATTCAAATGGCTTTACACTACCAGTGGTTGCTCTGGCTTTTTTAAAGTTTTCGTCCACCTATTCGCCAAATTCATTTTTTTTTTCGCTGAAGTGTTATAATAGTACAAAAAAATAATCACCAAAACCTTTTTTCAGTCGCCAAAATTATTTTTTTTTTTTTTTTTTTTTGCAAATTGCAAAGAATCATACATGAGACTGACAAAGAAAAAAGCTAAACTTTTTTAACCAGGTGAAAAATCAGAACATGCTATGAAAACAGTGTGAATATAACAGAATGAGCAAGGCAGAGTTGTTCACTGAAATTTTATTTATGTAAATATTAAAATGGAGCATACTAAAAACAAAGACATCGCTCTTTCCACATTTAGCAATGCACAGCAACCGAAAAATTGTTATTCGGCCGCCGCCGGGGAATCGAATCCCAGATCTCTCAATATCTAGCCCAGTGCGTTAGCCTTACACCACGGTGGCTAACAATTCACGGTGCTACGTGCGTTTTTCTGTCAGCATCTGACAGCATAAATCCATAAGATGAGCTCAGCTACTGAGACGTCTCCATCAGGTAGGCATTAACGGCACTGGCTGTATATTCCCCGGCGGTGGCCGAATAACAATTTTAATAACAATGAATAACGATTCCCCGGCAGCGGCCGAATAACAATTTTTTGGTTGCTGTGCGTTGCTAAACGTGGAACGAGCGATGTCTTTGTTTATTCACTGACGTCACGTATTCGGAGGATTTTCACTTTGGAGCATACTACTGTATTCAAAATATAAATTTTTTGACATTTAACAACACAGGATAGAGGGATCATTGGGGAGAGAAAAAAAATACAAACAGGGGCGAAATCTTTGGCACCACACGCCTTCTGTTTTCAGAAATTTTTCCTCCAGTTTCAAATTAAAATACCAATATTTATGGAATAAAATTATATTTGACAAAACTATTGGGCAGAAGAAACATCACAAGAAAAAAAAATTACGATTATGTGAGAAACCTTCACCGTCTTATTTCAGGTTTTGAAAGTTGAAATTCCATCCTCTGATGGAAAATGGCCCAGCACCACAAATTCCCTCCCCCCCATTTCTGTTCAGTTATGCATTGATCTCGAGAATCACCCAAATGATGATGGAACAGGAAGAATTCTTTGAATCCACAGAAGAACCTTACTTGACTGAAGATTGCAAGAAAATTTTCGTTTTTGGAAAATTGTCCTCCATTTTCACACTAAAATGAAAATACTTATGGGGAAAAATGTTTAACAACAATACTGAGCACACGGAAAATCGCGAGAAAAATAAATCACGATTACAGGAGTGGACAAATTTTTCACTCCGTTACACTTCCGTTGTTCGAAAACTTTGAAATTGACCAAATACCGTACCCAGACGAAAAAATGAGCCCCCTCCTTACTAATCCCCAAAATTTCTCTTCAGTTTTGCATCGATCCTGAGAAGGACCCAAACGCTGACAAAAAAAAACAACGGAATTCCGCGAATCCGCGGAAGAATCTCGTGTATGAAAGAATGCGATTGGCAGTGTGACTGCTATGTGCTAACATAAGCCTTTTGGGATTAAATTTACTAGTAGTAAGTCTTACGATAGATTGAACACTCAAAGCAATACCAAGCAAAGCATCAGTACAGCTACAACCACCACATAACAAAAGATGCTACAGTTTTGCCCAAATTTTGTATATGAGGCCCTTATAAAAAGTTTCCATACAGAACTTTTACATACACTTAATCAGAAGTACCAAATAAGAGAAAGTGAAAGGGTATTTAAGAATATGATATTACACTTCCTAACAAAAATGTAAGAAAATACAAATAAGCATATGCTGTTGTTAGAAACTTTTGCACACAGTGTTTAAGCTGGAAACTTTAAAAGAATTCTTGAAATCGTAATCACACGCGTAAGTTATGTTGAAAAATTAGGAGCGGGGCATTTCGGTAGCGACTTCTACCTTCATCAGCCATGGAATGAGACACGTGGTAAAAGCATCAGTTGTTGCCAAATTTCAAAATCGCTTTCCAAATAATAGGGATGTTAAAAGGTGCCTCAGTATTGCAGGTGTTAGGGGTAAGGTAGATTTCAATGCTTTCGCGGTATCTGAGGGCATGCCAATTGCTGAATGGGGCGATTCGCTTAACATTGTGCCAATCGGGAGCAGCGGACGTATCGATGATGATTAAAATTGAAAGGGAGGTGGAAGGGCCACCTTTCTTAACATCAGCGATATGCTCCATCAAACACCAGTTTATGCTGCGGTAAGTACCACCAATATAGTGGGAAACGCCTGTGGAAGTGTTGATAGGGATAGAGTAGACACCTTGTAACTCTAGGGGTTTATTGAGATCTCTGTCTTTAAGGATGAGGTTGAGAAGATGTGGAGGTGGCTTGACTGCAATCCTGTAGCCAAAAGACTTGAAAATAGAGTAAACTTTATGAGTGAAAGACAGGCTAAAGGGCAAAGTGCCAACAAACTGATGGGTGGTGGAAGGTTCAGGCAGTAAACTAGATCTATTCTGTGATTCAAACCTCTTGATTAGTCTATGTAATAAGAGGGGTGGAAAGCCATGCAATTTGCCAATGTTGATGATGTTCTGATATTCTAGTTGAAGAGCAGAATGGCTGTTGCAAATAAGGTTGGCCCGGTGAATGTATGGCTTAAGAGCAGACAGTTTGTATTTTCCAAAAGTGCGAGAATGGTAAGGGATGATATTTTATGCGTGGCAGAAGGTTTCCTGTAAACAGAGAGGCCAAGTGAGAAGTCTAGGTTGATGTTAACATCCAGAAAACTAATATTACTGTCGATCTGTTCTTAAGAGGAAAATTTTATATGCGGGAATTTTGAAGTTATGGAGGACATGAGTTCAAACAGAGTGTTTTAGGTGTGGCCAAATAATGAAGATGTTGCCCACATACATTAACCAAATGATGGGTTTTAAGAGGGATGGGGCAACAATTAATGTTTCAATACTCTGCAAATAAATTTCAGCAAGTAAGGGGGAATAGGTACACCTTGTTTTTGTTGGTAATAGATACCATTGTATACAAAACAGCAATACTTTTCCAATGAATCAAAACATTCATAAAGATCTTTGATCAGTTCTTCAGGAAGTTCTTGGTGCTCCATTAGTTTTTTTACCATGAGCATGTAGGCTTCAAAGAAAGGAACAGAAGAAAACAATGAATCCACGTCAAAGAGTTGCAGGAACTCTTGACGATTGATGGCCATGAGCTGGAAACTTTTCTCTTGCAGTAATCCAGCTATTCTGTGAGAAAAAATTGTAACAAAATGCCATGCACATTAGCAAAATTTACAGCTTTATTTCATTCTGTTTTTGTATGCGAAGATACAACTACAATGTATTGTCTAAATTAAATTTTGTACTTTTAAAGCATAATTCAAGAATAATAGTGTCTACTAGATTTCAGAAATGGAATTCCATGACTTTTCCATGACCATAAATGAAATGTCCGTGACCTAGAAGAATCTTTTAATAATGCCTCTTAACCTTACTCTATTACCTTCACAATGACAAGTATGGATATATATAATTCCAATCATTCAATACTAACCTCATTCTAGTACTTTTTAATGTTAAATACAAATACTATATACCATATTTTCTTATTATAATGCTGCGGCATTCAACTCTATTTTACAAATCTGCAGCAATGCGATGTTTAACTAGGTGCAGCTTATAACCGTTTTCAGCAACATAAATTTTAACCGTCATTCACAACATTAAAACAGATCATTTTGTGCATCATTTATCATTAACACTGAGCTTTAAAGAATTGTGGAGGGTCAATTCTGTATTGAGACTTCCTTGAGAATCCATTATTCTTGTGAAATCATCCTAAAGCAGCTATAACTTTCAATGAAGAGTTCACTCACCTACTAATTTCACCATCTAATTTGTTCTCTCTGTTAAACATGCTTCCCAATTATACAACTCGTTCACCTGGTCAATCACTGTGCCATTTAGACTTATCTTGTAACTGTTAGCACTAAATGCAAGATAACTGTTAGCACTAAATGCAAGATAAGTCTACATGGCACAGTGATTGACGAAGTGAACGAGTTTGTATATTTGGGAAGCATATTTGACAGAGAAAACAAATTAGATGGTGAAATTAGTAGGTGAGTGAACTCTTCTTTGAAAGTCATAGCTACTCTTTAGGAGGATTTTACAGGAATGATGGATTCTCAAGGAAGTCCCGAATGGCTGTGTATGAAAGTGCAATTCTTCCTACTCTGATGTACAGCAATGAAACATGGGTACTACAGAAGAGACACAGGTGTTGTTTGTGTGCTGGGGAGATGCGTTACTTAAGGGAGGTTTGTGGCAAGACTTGCTCTGATCATGTGAGGAATGAAGATGTGTTGCAGTTGTGTAATGCAAGGCAAAATGTTGCTAGTAACGAGATCATCACTTTTGAGTACAGAAATCTGATGAGAACCATAGTTTCCTCAGATCTTTTGAATCTTTTCCCATATAGCTTTAGAACTGAAACATGTACTGATAGAAGAAACGTACTGAACCTAAGACTCCCTTTCGTTTCATTGGCATATCAACTGAGTGACAGAATTTTGCACATTTGAAAGCAACAACATTTGCATTGGTTGGATAACATCAGATCTTGCATCTGGCCTTATGTTGTGCTTTCCTAGCAGCTGTGCATTCAGGGGTCCACCAAGGTTTCAGGCATCTTGGAAGCTTAGTGCAGGTCTTTGGAATTACAAGAACAGCTGCCTGAACAATACGTGTGATAGCATCAACTGCCATGTCAATGCATCCTGAGTCACTATGGCAAAAGATATTACTGCAGATGATGTAAAAATATCACCATCTGGTGCAATCCAGCTTCCATCAAGGAAAACAAGAAGCAGACAATGGCACACACTCATTAAATGAAAAGACAACTGGAAAGTGGTCACTGCCATGAAGGTTGTTACACACTGCCCAAGACCAGTCAGCATAAACCAATGATAAACCCAAGGTTAAAGCAATTGTATGAAAGCTATAGGTGGGGATCAAAACTATAAGTGGGCTCATGGAAGTATGTGCCAGCACTGGTGTTAAAAAGACACAAACAGGAAGAGAACATAAGTGAATCAATCTTACTGTCTCTTGTATTGTAACTCACACTACCCTACAAAGGATTATGAGTGTTGAAGTCACACATGAGTAGAAAGGGTGCTGATCTACCAGACTTTTTCGATTGGAAATGCTCACTTCCTCATCCAGCGGCTGATAGACATTACACACAATTGGAAGCACAGGTAAGGAATGACGAACCACCACCACCTATAACATGGTCAATACTGTAATAAGAGCAGCAGAACACTGTGCAGGACAAGAACAGCAACTCCCCCACATGCAACGTGACCTGACATGTTGTCATTCCGAAAAGTGCTGTAGCCTTAAACTGCAAGCAGGTCATATGACCTAAGTTTTGTCCCCTGAAGACAAATGCACACCAGTGAGTAAGACAAGAGCAGGTGTTTCACATCATCAAATCTTGTCTGGAAACCTCGACAGTTCCACTGTACGGCTCAACCGATGGTTGAAAATAAGTGCAAAAGCCCCAAGGGAAAAAGCAGAAAACTGAGTACTTAGAGCATTCAGAGTCCATCAGCTCTTCAGGTAATTCTTTCACTAGATGTGGAGGTGCCCGATCTAGTGACAGAATGGGATGCTGCTTTGTTCCAGAGAACATACTCGTACAAACCCTGGGTTTAAGAAGGTGATGGAGGGGAAGCAGTGTTTTCTTTTTCTGCTTATCTTTTGACTTCACTCCAGAAGTTGCTGCCTGAACCCAAGTGTGGTAGTAGTACGTTTCAGCAAAGTTATGGGTGTTGGGTGCAAATCCACAGCAAGTGATTTAAGTCCAGCAGCTACCAACTTCGGACAGCCTTTGGTAGATGCAGCATGTGCACCCTTGCAATTGACACAGTGCTTGGTGTCAGCATCACAATACTGCTAAGAATGTTTTGTGATGCTACAGTGCCCACACCGAGAAAAACTGCAGGACTTCTGGGAGTGACCCCAGTTGACACTTGAAACATCTAGAGGATTTAGAATGTACTGCTGCACTTCAAGATGTAGATACCCTGCCTTGATTGATGTAGGCAAAGACAGCTGTAGAAGGTAAGAATTAGATTGTGAAATGGGACAGACTGTCCATTTCAACTGAAGAGAATACACCAATAACATGTTGATTATAGGTGCAAATTGCCACTCGCCAGATGGAGATTAATTTGGGACTGGCGATTAAATTTATTTTAGTGGTCGCCAGTTTGGCCATTTGCCATTTTTAGTGCCAATTTACAAAGATATAATCATTCAGAAGAAAAAGTAAAAGGACGTGAAATCAGTCTTAACTAGGGATGGGCAAAAACCTTCGATGTTTTTGAACATCGAAGTTTTGCCTCCAATAAACGATGTTTAAACCTTGATGTTGCAAAAACCGATACATCGAAAAAACATAGAGGCTTTACTATCGATGGAGCAGTTGCTCTGGGTTTTTTTACAGTTTTTGACAAACCATTCGCCAAATTCAATTTTATTTCGCTAAAGTATTAAGATAGTACAAAAAGGTAATCGCCAGTATTTTCACTTACACTTTTTCCCATTGCCAAAACGATTTTTGTTTCGCAAATTGCAAAGAATGCGATAGGCAGCACGTTTGAAACTGGTAAAGAATATTTTCCATGGAAAGTAAATGAATTTCTTTTTGTTGCTTTCTTGTAAAGAGGAAGGGAATATCATCTTTCTATGTCGTGAATTGGCTGTTTTGGTCGATGTTCCGTCAGTGAGATGAAATTCTTTTCCTTGATGCTACAGGAGCTGTTACATAAAAAAAATCAAGGTTTCCTCCGAAACATCGAGCATTTTAACAAATATTATTGGTTACTCTATTTGAAGTAGTGAGTAATGCAGGAGTGCTAATTTTCCAGAAATTTCCACTGTTTTGGTCCAAAAAATTCTGTTGTTTTTTTGGGGGTTTTTTTAAGAAATTTTCTACATTTTTCATACAAGAGAATCTTCCACGGATTCGTGAAATTCCCCTTTATTTGTCGTCATTTGGGTCGTTGTGAGATCGATGCAAAACTGGAAAGAAATTTGGGAAAGAATAGTCAGGAGGAGGGTAGTTTTCCGTCTGGGGACGGCATTTCATCTTTTAAAATTAAAACTTTTGAAAACGGAAGTTAAACAAAGTGCAGTTTTTCCTGTAATCATTTTTTTTCTCGCAAAGTTACTTCTATCCACTATTGTTGTTAAATGTCATTATGTTGCATAAATTTTTGTATTTTCAGCTTGAAACTGTAGGCAACAATTTCCAAAAAAGCGGAAGTTAGACTGCGCAAAAATTTCCGTGTTATCTAATTAGGCACGAGATTCTTCCGCGGATTCGAGAAATTCCGCCTTTTCCGTTATCATTTGGGCCATTCATTGATCGATGCACAACTGATATTTTTTTTTTTTTCTTTTGATTGGTGGTGAGTTGGGGGAGTTGCTTTCCGTCGGAGGATGATTTCAAACTTTCGAAAATTGAAGGTAGATGGAGGGAAGATTTCTTCTGTAGTCATAATTTTTTCTTGCAATGTTTTTTCTTCCCAGTATTGTTGTTAGATATCATTTTATTCCATTAACATTTGTATTTCAGCTTGAAAATGTAGGATAAATTTTCGAAAACGGAAGTCGGATGGAGCGAAGATTTCTACCAAAATCGTAATTTTTCTTCCTGCGATGTTTCCACTCTCCTGTGTTGTTGTTAAATGTTACTTTCCTTTTCAATGAATACATAAAGCTGTTTCAGACCAAAAAACCTATATTGCATAGATTGAATATGTTGAACTTTTTATGTTGGTAAAGAAAATATAATTTTTCACTAAACATGAAGTAATCTCGAAGTGCAAAACTCACAAGGATCTTTGGAAAACAGATTTGAAGTGTGGTGATAATCACATGCCAGAAATAAATTTATTTATGTTGGAGAAAAAGCCAAAAAAAACTTATTGTTGCAAGTACATCAAATGATCATATGGTATCTTCATTTAAGAAGCTAAAGGATTGTTATCTGGCATGCTCCTTATACATGATACAAAAACTATGGATGGGACATTCTGCTCTAATTAGATTTTCAGGGTTAGGTTCTTATTAATCCCCCCCTTTTTTTAATATGCAGGAGACTTCTTTATGGCCACTAAGATCTGTTAACTTACTAGCAAGTTGTTTTTCTTTGGCCACTAACTTTTGTTGACTTACTGGCCACTAATCTAAAATTCCAGTCTGCACCTATAATGTTGATACTTAAGTTCCTCAAGAAGTTCATTGTCACTTCATTCAAGCAGGTCACAAGAGCAGACACCTTCAGAAGATTGAAGTATCCATGGGGGTCAGTCACTTTAACATGAGTAACCAGCAGCAAGATCATGTTAAGCAGTACAATGCTGTGCTTTGGACGCAACACCTCCACGAGATCTCCATATTGAAGTTTCTTGATGCTCTTCAGAGAGCCCACAACTGCTTGAAAGGTTTTATTAATCCATAAAGGACTCTTGGCACTCAAAGGCTGAAAGGTATCGATCAAGTGAATGAAGAAAACTCAAGCATTAGAAGTATCAGGTCCATGTTTCATGGGGGGGGGCTTTGTCAATTTGCCACTTAGGCTTTGCTCCCTGAGAAGCACTTATGGAATCCATGAAAGAAGAGAAAAATTCATCCACCGACTTCCCTGCTTACCATTGAGTCCAACAAGAGACAGCAGGGGGTCCGCAAGCCCCTATGGCGGCAGGACACGGCTCTAGGGTTGAGTGGCAGATACTCTGTTGATAGGGCAGACATAGACTTTCCCATGTCTCAGTACCACCCCGTTAGTACGGCCACACTATCTCCAGACTCATGCACTCATACTCAGTGATAAACTATTAGATACTTCGACTCCATTGACTAGGAGTGGGTTAGTAACCAGCTGCCCGTTTAGGGTGATGCAAGGAGTAAAGAGGAGTGTTGGTAGCTGTGAAGAACCCCCCCCACCTTGGCCTCCCCTTTTCCAACTTACAGGTCACTGCACACAGCAAATATGAAGGTATGTCCAGCTAACCAAGCCTGGTGAAGCATAAAAAGGGGATAAAAGGAAATAGAATGAGAAACTAAACTCTGGCACATAATCACAACCTTGGCAGCCTACAAATGAGGCATGTGCATATCAAGATTACAATGGAAGACTGAAAAAAGGAAAACATTGTTCAGTGTAAGTCAGCTGGGTTGCAGGCAGTGGGGTTACTACTCCCCATCAGCTGGATGAACTGTTCTTGCAGTGATAAAATCACACAAAGACAGAGAGGACAAGAAGATCTGTCATGAGGTCAGCTCGGTCCATGGGGGGGGGGTACACCCTAAATAACTGGAAACGAGTTATCCTCGTGTGTGGTAACTTCAGAAAGAATGAAGAAACCAACACACCGGTCTGCACAACAGCCATTGGGCAATGACTGTACTACACATTGATATATCATTTTGCACATTTCTTACATAATTTGTCACTTTATACAGGGTGATCCATTTAAACCAGTACCATGTGATTTACTTATAACTTTTTTATAAATAACAACAAAATCATACAGTAAGTTGAGAATTATACATGTGGTATTGGAGAATCATTTTATCAAAGCAAATGTTGGAATTGTCCTCCATTTTCTTGTAAACACAGTTGAACACGCCGCACCATATTCAGTGATGTCTCATGTAGAGTACGAGCAGTAACATTGCCAATTTCAGTCGTGATTGTTTCACGCAATGTATCCAATGTTTTGGGATGGGTTTTGTAAACTCTATCCTTTAAGTAGCCCCCATAAAAAAAAGTCAAGGGAAATAAAGTCCAGAGATCGGGAGGCCATATGTTTTTTGAAATTAATATGTCATCAAAGAAGCTGGTTATGAGTTCCATTGAGACTTTCGATGTGTGACACGTAGCGCCATCCTGCTGAAAGTAGCCCTCTGTCAATTCAATGTCATCAAGTTGTTCCACAAATTCATTGAATATGCAGCAATAAACATTAGTGTTGACAGTCTCAGAGAAAAAAATGGGGCCAATAATTTTCGTAGACGAAACCGCACACCATACGCCAACCTTTTGTGAATACATCGGTGTTTCACACATAACGTGTGGGTTTTTGGCAGCCCAGTATCTGCTGTTTTGCGAATTGATGTAGCCTGACAGATGAAACCAGGCTTCATCCGTAAATCGTGTGATGGAGAGAATATCAGATTGCAAATTAAGAAAATTTTGAAACCATTTGCAGTAACTTACTCTCTTTCCCTTGTTCGGTTCCTGCAGCTGATGGATTACGTGCACTTTAAATGGTCGAATATTTGCTTTTTTTGCTGCCCTTTGAGAAGTTCTGTATGAATATCCTGTCTGTTGGCTTAATCTGCACAATGATTTCGTCGGAGATTGAAGTAAATGTTGCCGAACATCGTCCACACACGTTTGGGGCATCGGAGGGTGATGTCTACCACTGAGAAGAGAACCGGTTTGCTCCAGTTCTTTTGCCATCGACAGAATTGTTGACTTGCTTGGCACTTTTCAAACTCCAAACTCTCTTCGAAATGCTCGTTGCGTTTTGATGACAGAATTGGTTACCCAATACGATTTCACTAAAAAAACACACTCTGGAACTGCATGTTTCCGAATGCACGCAAGTGAATGACAATGCAACAACAAACAAATCACGAGCTGAGTTACAGTTGCGGTTAACAATCTTCTTCACGGTGGCGGTTTTCATTCTCCAGGAGTTGCTGCTTCTATTGAAAAAACGAAGTTCCTTGCGCGATCCCTTGCAAAAATGTAAGGTTTTTTTCAGGGTACTGGATTAAATGGATCCCCCTGTATAATTAGAAAACCTTTTTTATTGGGCAACACTTTATTTCTCCCATTTTCAAATGCTTTCCAGATCTTTTAAAATTATTACAGTTTATCTCTGTACAGATAACACACACCCATATAAGAAAAGCTACGCACCTGCTGCTTTGCAATTGTTCTGGCTACGCCTATGGCGGATCTGGTACACAGTTTCACCTTGACAACTGGCTCTACAATTTCACCAAAGGTATCAACACGTTTCCTAATTTCTTCACCTTGAATGTGAACAGACAACTCTCTTTAACTGTTAAGCTGTTGAGTAATCAATTAAAGTTGTGTGATTATCATTTTTATTTTCTTGCCATAAATATGAGAATTCCACTTGTTTTAAAACACTCATTCTCCTCTGCCCCACTTGTTAAAATCTCCAGTCTGCAGACAAAAGTTCTAGTATGACAATTCTACATAACCTCAAAATGGAGCTCTCATTCTTAAAGGAAAAATCAAAATAGTTCTAATTGATTTTCTGAGCACATTATGTACTGTTGCAGCAACTAGAACTAGTTTGGTTAAATACTGAGCATAATGGCCTTATCACTATGCCAAAATTGAACTGAAAGAGGCTGTTTACACTCAACATATGGCCAATTCAAAAATCCCCTTTTTTGTACTGTAACCAAATGAACACCAGCTAGGAACAACTTCCAGCAGAAGAATCTGTAATTTTTACATTCCCAGTCAACCAGGAAACAATTATAACTATTAATGGTAATTTATGTATTAAGTTGAAAACAATAGCTCTAAGAAATTGATGTTTTATTACAAACCAAATGATGGAACATTTGCTTCAGTCCAAAAAAAAACATTGACCTGAGTTTGATACTGCACTCTTCTCACATGTAAGACAATTTCTAGATGAACAGCTTTACAGGTAAATACACTGCCTGACAGACAAAATGCCACACCATGAAGGAATGCTTGAAAACAGACAAACTGCACACACAGATAGCCAAGTAGGTCCTGAACAAATTATTTAATTGCCACATACAGACTAGGCTCCAGAGGCCAAATATATAGGATGATCAATAAGGAGTGTGGCCACCATTTTGGGCGATACAGCGTTGAATCCGACGTGGCATCGAGAGTCCGAATAGAATCCTGGAGTATCATGGAACATGTGGTGTTTATCCAAGTCCACAGTTCATCTTCATTTTGCGGGGCTGGGAAGGTACTCAACTGACGTCCAATCATGTCCCACAGATGCTCGAAGGGTGAGAGGCAAGTGATCGTGCTAGCCATGGAAATATCCGCACACCGTGTAAAGCATTCAGGCTGATCTGAGCGGTTTGCGGCCGGGTGTTATCCTGTTGAAACATGGCATTTGGGATGCCCTGCAGATACAGTAGTGCCACAGGCCACAGTATCCTCTCAACATAGCGGTGTGCCATCAATCTGCTTATAATGCATACCAGAGGTGAGTGGCTGTTGGCGCTGAAAGCATCCCACACCATGATTCCGCATTGCCGGGCTGTGTGGCGCTCCATAATGGCGGAGAAAGAGGATGTCGACGCCTCAGGAGTCGTTACAGCTAATCGACGGAGTACTACACAAGACCTCAGTGTACAGGTGAGTAAAAATGCTGCAACCTCGGTATGTACATGTACGATTCGCAGAGAACTTCATTCCATGGGTTACCGTGGTCGTGCGGCTGCTCATAAGCCTTTCATCTCCTCTCGGAATGCTACTCATCGTTTAGCATGGTGTAAAGGACATTAATCGTGGACCATAGAGATCAATGGAAACAGGTCCTATGGACTGATGAATCGAGATACACAATCCATCAAGTATGGTGGCAGCCAGGGGGAACGCTATTTACCACAGTGTACTGTTATTACGGTCAAGTTTGGAGCTGGCAGTGTACTCGTGTGGGGGTGTTTTTCGTGGTATGGTCCCTGCCTATTGGTTATTGTGGACAAACCTGTTAACCATCACATCTACTTTGATATTCTGGACAATTATGCCCTACCAACTTTGTGGCGTTACTATGGAACCGAGCCTTGTTGTTACCATCAGGATAATGCAACGAGCCATAAAGCAAGGACTGTTACCGCATGGTTTGACGATAATTCTGTATTGTCTATGGACTGGCCAGCACAGAGCCCTGATAGAGCACCTATGGAATGAATTAGAGCCTACTACTAAGCAACAGTTAGCGGCAGCATTATGTACTGAATGGAAGCACATACCTATCGCTGTGTTCCAAAACCTTGTCGAAAGCATGTCTCGAAGGGTCAGTGCATGCATTAAG
This sequence comes from Macrothele yani, assembly GCA_039090855.1. Lineage (NCBI taxonomy): Eukaryota > Metazoa > Arthropoda > Arachnida > Araneae > Macrothelidae > Macrothele > Macrothele yani. The sequence continues at coordinate 9,416,306 of CM077022.1, read as the reverse complement.
GCCAAAGGCGGACCAACACCATACTAATGTATGTCAATAAATGCTATGTTACATTTCTTTTCTAGGTGTCCGGTGTGTCAATATAGTGTATGTATGTGTGTGTGTGTGTGTGTGTGTTTACACACGGGATCCAGAGGGGTCGGCACTTGACATTCCCCTTCAATAATCCCTAGTATTTCCAAGAAAATATTACTGGTAGGTTTCCTTTTCGCCTTGAAAAAGAGTGAGGTAAATCTTGTAACTATCACCTTCCCTGAAATGGTAAATTTTGAAACCCCTCTCACCTCCCCATTTATTATTACTCTCCTATGCGATTCTATATATGCACACCTCATGGCAATCTGTAACTTTAATTTCTTCAAATTTATGAACAGATTTGACAAAAGCCATTTAATAGCACTCATAATAGGAAAATCCTAAAAATATTTTAAATTGCTTAAAAAACAGCTAACATCTGAAACAAAAACACCAATTTTTTAAATAAAAAAATTTACTTACTAATTTTTTAAATAGGGTGTAACACTATCTGGCCTGACATCATGAACTGAAAGAAAAGAACAAAGTGAAAAACACCTGACAATTGATTTAAAAGTATATATTGTATATATTTCATGCCATTAATGAAAATGCACACAGAAGTTTTTGATAAAACATACTTTCACATTACACATTGTTACACTGCTCAACAAAATTGAGATAACACAAACAAAATGACGTTTTTTTTAATTTGCAACGTAATGAAACTGCATGGATGTACTAGTATTTGCATGAAAGTATAGTGTCTCAAAAGTTTCCATACTCAAAGATTAAGATTTTATTGCATCATACACCAATGATTATGACCACCAACCTAATAAGCTGTAGGACTCCTTTTAGCCCACAAAAAAGCGGCCACTCGGCGAGGCATCGATTCAATGAGGTGGCAATAGGTATCCTGTGATATCTAGTACCATAATGACAACAGCAGATCCTCCAGTTCCCGTACATTTCGGGGTGATGGTGATTTAGCACGAACCAGCTTTTCCAAGTCAAACCACAAATGTTCGATTGGGTTCACGTTAGGTGAATCTGGAGGCGAGGGCATGAACAGAAAATCACCAGCATGTTCCTCGAACCACTCCTTGGCGATACTGGCTGTCTGGCATGGTGCATTATCCTGTTGGGAATGGCCATCACCTGCAGGGAACACAGTTGTCATGAATGGGTGAACTTGGTTCGCAATGATGTTCAGATACCTGACAGCTGTCAAGGATTGTGGGGATGCTGTCAAGGATTTAGGATAATGGGGCCTAAAATGTCCCAAAAAAAAACATCGCCCACAGCATAACACCACAGCAGCTGGCCTGTTTTCGCCCAACAGTGCATCCAGGTGCCATAGCTTCCTTTGGCAATTGGTGTATCTGCACTCGGGCATCTACGTGATGCACCAGGAATCTTGGTTCGACAGACCAGGCCACTTTCTTCCGATCATCCACGGTCCAATCTCGATTATCTAAGGCCCATTTCATGTGTTGTTGGTGATGACGTGCAGTGAGCATGGGGAGACGGCAGAGTTTTCGGCTACGCAGGCCCAAGCACTGAAGGCTGCGATGAACTGTGTGCTGTGACACATTGCCCTGATCACCACTGTTATAGCTGCGAGTGATTTGTAGCACTGTGGTCATTGTGAGCAATGCACTACCATCTCCACTCCCCTCTGGCACCAATGAGCTTCGAACGACACACGGTTAGACAATGGTTCATCATTTGGCCATCTGTGCAGTGCTTTTGATTCATACTCACTACAGCAGCACGTGAACAACCCACACGCCATGCCGTTTCCCAGATTGTAGTTATGAGGTGCAGTGCCATCACAATTTGTCGTTGATCAAACTCCGATAAATCGGCAGCTTTTCCCATTCTGACTCTGAACACTCTACTAACCGAAAGCTGGCCCTTGGGTTGTATATATACTGCTCTGTGAACTTCATCTGCACCATCGTTTGGTCTCCAGGCGCACTCATTTCTCTAGGCTGGGGGTAGTCATAATATGATGGCTCATCGGTGTATGTAAAATAAGTAACATTAGAAAAACTGTTCAGTTATTTTGTATGTACACTATCTACCAACAAGTAATTGGACACCTGTGATAGCAAAGGAAACGAAGTTTATTCACCTTCAATAGTTGGTTCAGCCTCCACGAGCGGCGATTACAGCTGCGACCCTCCGGGGCATACTCTCAACCAGGCGTTGTACGACGGCTAGCGGTATTTTCTTCCACTCGGCTTGGAGAAGACAGGTCAGTTCCTTCACCGATTTCGGACGGCGCTCCACGACGACAACTATCCAACTTGTCCCAGAGGTGTTCGATAGGGTTAAAGTCCGGGCTCTGCGCAGACCAGTCCATTCGATTAACCCCATTGTCACCATACAAAGCCATGGTGGACCTCGCAACATGACAGGTTGCATTGTCATCCTGAAAGTAACATGGGTCCACCCCGTAAAACTGCCACAACGTAGGAAGCACATGGTCATCCAAAATGGTGCAGTAGGTCTCAGCGTTGAGTCTACCAGGAATGGCGAAAGGGTCCCGTGCCATACCAGGAGAAACACCTCCATAGCATAATTCCACTGCCGCTGAACTGGCAGACGGCAAACCCAGACCCTGCCATCCGAACGGTAGAGGGTGAACCTTGATTCGTCGCTCCAGAGAACCTGTTTCCACTGTTCAACGGTCCACTGTCGACGTTCTTTGCACCACGTTAGCTGAGCAGCGCTATTGGACTTGGTGATCAAAGGCTTGAGGGCGGCTGCGCATCCATGATAACTAAGCAGATGGGCTTCCTTACGGATGGTATTCATCGAAAGAACACTCCCGGATGCCTGTTGAAACTCCTCGCGGATGTGGCCCATGGATTTGGTGCGGTTCTTCCGAATTTCTCTGGCCAGCACTCGTCGGTCTCTAACTCCCAGTTTTGTGGGTCTGCCGTGTCGGGGCACATTCCGACAGTCACCTCTCATCTTCCACTTGCCAATCACGTAGGCCACTGTCGATTTTGGGTACTTCGACTCGCTGGATATGTCACGTATGGATCGGCCATTTCTGTGATACCCGACGATTACACCTTTCTCGAAATCAGAGAGCTCCGAACTGCGTGGCATCTTGCATGCGACTGGTTGCGTTGTTGTTTCCCACACGATATTTAACGGCAGCGGCCATGAGGTGTATCAGGACCGCAGATATCGTCGATTGCAGGGGTGTCCAATTACTTGTTCGTAGATAGTGTATGTACAGGAATACAGATGTAGATTACAGGAGGTGCTGAAAGTGCTCTCCCTTTTGCTGGAGAAGCAACTGTCCCCATCAATACATTCTAGGATGCATGCTTCAGTATGTCCCAGCAGTGGTGCCCTACATAGCATGGGTGATATTGTTCCACAGATGCTCCAGTGTATGAGGGTTTTCTTGGTACACTGTCTCCTTCAGATACTTTCACAGAAAGAAATCTTGTGGAGATCAGTCTGGCGAGTATGGTGGCAACAGATGTTTGGAGATAAACTGATCTTGGAAGAAGTCCCAGAGATGTGATATGTGGCATGTTGCTCCATCTTGCTGGCACCAACAATAATGTTCATCCTCACACAAGACCACAAACTACTGAACAGTCTGCGTACAGTAAGTTCCTGACTTATGCAGTTTCGAGTGACGCAACTTCGGAGTTAAGCTGTTGCCTTTTGTAGCGCATCTTCCGCTTACAACTCCAATATTGCGTTGGTGAACTCAGCTGAGGGAAAACACTGGGTCGGCTGCCCGCTGGATATGAAAACAGTGACCATCTGTGATCGCTTATGGATGGCGCGCTTCAGTAAATAGTTACGCCATTTTGTTTTTATTTCTCCAGAGTTGTGTATTGGTTGTCCATTTGGATGGTAGCCCCATGTCGTCAACAAACATGTCAGAGAAACGTAGAAAGAGACTGATTATAACTATGGAAACAAAATTAGAGATTATTAAACGGCATGGAAATTATTCCAAATTTGTAGACATTGCACATGCTTACAAACTGAATGAGTCAACTGTTAGAGCAATTGTAAATGATAAAAGTGGGATAATGGAGCAAGTGAGAAGTTTTGTGCCTATGCAGTCCACACTTATTTTCAAGAAAAGGAGAACACCGATGGAAGAAATGGAAAAATTGGTGATAATTTGGATAGAAGATATGCGACAGCAACGAGTGCCAATAAGTTTTATGCTAACACAAGAAATATTGAGGAGTCTGTTTGAAGTAAAGCATAAAGTGTTTGGTGCAGTGCATGATACCCCTGATTGCTACAAAGGGATTTGTGACAAGAAAAGAAAGGCAAGTGTACAGATGTCCTTGGACAAGTATTTCAAAGTGTCCTTGACATCAACGGAGCTCAAAGCATATTAATACATAGTTTATAAGAGTGTAATGATGAAATGTATATGTTCTAGTATGTTGTATATCACTGTAAGCATGCGAGTTTTCTTTTATTTACATGCACTCTTATACTTCTGGATTAATATGCACTTTTTTGCTGATCTTTTCATACACTCTAGTAATAGTTTAGCTTTAATTGTTTCTTGAAACAAACATGATTGTCAGCGATTCACCATAATTAAGCACCTTTCGTCTTAAGCGGTTTATCGACTTACGCAAAAATCTTCAAAACAAATTAACTGCGTAAGTCGGGGACTTATTCTATAAGGTTAAAAGGTCACACACACTCGAAAAGAACTGGTCCCAGAATTCCCTTCCTGGAAACAGCACACCAGCCTTCTGGGGGTGGAGAAGGAGTTAACGCACTTTGTTGAAATTTTCAGCAGTCAACAGACGTGTATTCTAAGATTTTATGTACCCATTTAAATAAAACTAGGCCTCATCTATGAAAAATGTGTACAACACTGTGACAATGTTGTGTATAACCCTCTTGAACCAACTGCAGTTGTAAATATGCTTGTCTGTGTCCAACAGGTGCAGCTCTTGCACTACTCTGATTCTGTATGATTGTAACTTTAAATGTTTGGCAGCCCTGATGCTCCCACTTGAGATTGCAACAAGTGACAGTGAACTTCCTCTACAACTTCCGGTATCACTACTGGATACCACTCACTTTGTGGTCTGTCTTGCACACTTCCTGTGTCAAGAAAATGTTTCATCACTTAATAAACAGTAGCCTAACACGGTGTCGAGGCATTGAGGAATCTTCTAAAAATTTTAACACACTGTTGATGTGATTTGCACTGAAAGCATGCCTTCAACAGTGGCCTTTTGTGCCCCCCTTTCCCCCCATGCAGAAAATCATTCTCAACTGACTCACATGTACTTCCCTCTACCCACATGCATGCAACCGGAAGATTACTCAACAATCTTCTGCAACATTGCATGAGTGTGCTATGTGTAACTACAGATAGCTATTATCATTAGCGACTATACTACAATAAATTTTTAAACTTTGTGAGTATGGGAATTTTTAAGACATTCTTGTATAGCAATGAACTGGGCACACAGATACAACCCACAGACCAGTATAATAAAGATTGACAGTTGTTGCATCAAAATGAACATTATATAAGTTAATGCATGATACTCAAAAATTACGCATAAGACATAAACAAGGAGTATGATCACCTCAAATGGCTAAACATGTTTGGTGTTTAATATAAGAGTGTTCAGAAGTGTCTGTGCCAGTACAGTGGCTTTAAATCTTTGAAAAACTGAGTATTCTTCCTACTGGTGATCTCTATGAAGAAAGGCATAGCATTAACGAGCAGCAGATATGGGTTAGCAGCAACTCTTAAAAGCCATATATGTAGATTTTGAGAATATAATTTCTACATTTTCTACACCAATAAAACCTATGGATATTGTTCTAAGTTCATTATATCTGTATTTATGAGCTGTTATGGCTCTTTCACCAAAGTCGTTAAGCAAACAGTGGCTGTTGATTTTTATGCCACTGTAAACTTTCACACTGCCTCCACTGTATGTATTCTTTTCCCTGATGTTGAAAGGAATGATAATGGTGTTCTCCAGATTAAGCGGCATCTAGAATCAGGTTGTAGGCACATTCGCAACCCATTGGTCAGAGCTCAAGTTGCATACGTGGGTAACATCAGTTCTGATAAACTCCAACAGACTGTAGACGAACTTCGTGTTACAAGTGATACTCATATGGAAGTAGACATTCGTCATACATAACACGATATGCAACTTGCTCATTAACCACCTTTGACGAAATGATGAAGATCACTAGTGTGATCGAAAGATCTAGTGTTTTAATCTATCATATGTTTTAACTTGTAAATACAGTTTTTAATTTGATTAAATGTAGAAGTGATCTTCATCATTTCGTCAAAGGTGGTTAATGAGCAAGTTGCATATCGTGTTATGTATGACGAATGTCTACTTCCATATGAGTATCTGATAAACTCTCCACTGATTGAAAGCAGTAGGATCTATACTGTATGAGTGGGACTCCTGGAATACAGACCACTCACATTTTGCCATTGTAACACAGTTCTAAAAATTCTTTCACCTTGTAGATACACCAACCTTGAGAGACAGTTGCTACCCAGTCATCATTGTGTTCCATTTTGCCATTAGAGCCAGATAACTGTTGGTTCAGGTTAACACAGCTCTAAGGCAATTATGTTGCTCCTCCTTCTGCCCTCACAACAGCAGCCAGGCATCTTGGTAAGGACTCAACAAGGTGTTGAAAACATGGGGGTGGTATTGCTGCCCATGAAGTGAGAATCGCCTGTCCACTTCCACAGTTGCCAGTGGCGGTTGGCAGGCTCAAATAGATATCTTTCCCATTTGTCCCACAAATTCTCAATGGGGTTGAGGTCTGGCAACTGAAAGGGGCGATTTGAGAGTGTTAAAGTCACTTGAAGCCTCCTGGAGCCAATTGGCCACCACTCAAGAAGTATGTGGTGTGGTCCTGCCCTGTTGGAATATTGTGACATGGTACAGAAACAGAATTGTTACCAACAGATGTAAATGGTCACCCAGGATGTTCACATACCTTGTGCTGGTGACAGAGGTCTCGACAGGTACAAGCAGTCCAAAGGAAGCCCATGCAACCAGTAAATGCAAGAAAATACGATCAAGGCTGTTGCACTACTTCTTCCTGTCTGTATTACACCAATTTTGCAAGCTGAGTCGATTGCCTTGTGTGGTTTATGCCACATACACATCCTCCCATAGGCATGATAAGAGTTGAAACCATGATTAGTCAGATCAGATGAGTTTCAGTCCTCCATATTACTTTGCAAACTGCAGCCTAATCTTTCAATGCCCTTCAGTCAACATGGAGACATGATGTTGATGCAGACCTCCATAGCCTATTTTTTCCATGGTGCGATTGATAACCTCTGTGTATAAGCTTGTGGACATGACCTTATTAAATTAGAACATTATCTGCTCTCCTTGTAACAACGTGGGACAGTCTGCCCTCACCTCGAGAGTCAAATGTACGGTTACAGCCACATTTTCTTGTTTATATTTCACGGAGTTTAAGTTTACATGTAAGACAATCTGATGTGAAAATCCCAACAGTTTACCAGTTTTAGTGATGAAACCGGCCTTCCTTGCAGCTACTATCTGGCCCTAGAGAAACTCACGTTGCTGCTTTAACATATGATTACTTTTCCACGACTGATTAGAAACCTGCTCTAATTATATACATTGCCAGTTTCATCATCCCACGTGACTGGACGTGATATTTCAGCTCTGCATACTATTATTGAGGTGTATATAACAATTTGCCCATTCAGCGTACCTCCATAATGTCCAAATGACCCTTCTTGGCACACTGAGCAATCATGCCATCTCCACACGAGACTGTTTTACTTCAAAGCCCCTCATTTCCAAAAATTCATCTAGACCAGTGCTCTCCAACCTTTTTTTTTTCATGAAGGAACACTAAACAATTTTTTATATCCCAAGGAACACCTATCTATGAAAATGTTCAAAAGCCAGAAAAAGTTTATAACGAGAATGCAATTTAATTACCACTAAAGTATTGTCAATAAAATGAATTTGTAAAGCTGATACTCCTTTTTTGTGTTATCAGATTTTTTTTATTTATTTATTTTTTTTTTTTTTGCCAAATATCAAAGTACCAAATGAAAACAAAGTTCATTTAATCATCCAAATAAATATGACACCAAAAGTCAATATAAGGTTTATTTTCAGTGTGACACTTGGGCTTGTTTTGTTTTGTTTTTTTTTTTGCACAAAGGAATGCTGAATTATAGGCCAATTTTTTGACAAACACATCCACACTTCTTCCTCAACTGATTTTTCTCTCTTTCTCATATATGAGAAAGCTTGTTCACACAGGTAGGCAGTTGAAAACTGGAGTAAGATGTTCAACTAATATATTTCTAATGACAAAGAAAGGAAGTATTTGGCAGAGGTTTTTGTTAGTGATTTCAAATGACAGACAACCAATGTGATGGTCTTTATAATCTGACTGTACTTGATGTCGGAGTGGAAACATTTCAATATTTCCACTTGAAGATAATTTTTACAAACCTTAAGTTTATTCCTGAATGCAAGAAGTTTGCCTGTGTGAATGTTAGAATATTTTCTTTTATGATCCAGATGGAGTTCAATCATTGTTAAATGCTGATAAAATAGATGCTCAGAATGCAAATATCAGCAGACATTTTACAGCTTCAAAAAGGTAAAGATTTTTTTTCAAAAAAGCAGTAGTTCCTCTCACAGCTAAAATAACACCTGTTAAAACTTTGCCTCTTGAAAGCTTGAAAGCCATCTCACCTCAGTGTGCACAAAAAATAATCTTGTTTTAAATCCTTCACAACAGTTTTTGAAACAAAAACTTCCCAGTGGAAAAAGCATGAGTTGTTATGGCAGGGTTCCTTTCCTCTGATGAGTGCAATGAAGCTGTTCACTGGGGGAGGAGGGATCGTCAGTGCAAATCCAACACACTGGCTTCATTACAAACCATAGGATTCCGATTCCAAAAAACAGTCAACATAACTGGCATAGTATCAAAACTGTCTTAACCAAGCACAAGTATAACATTGAAGGTTTGAGTAGAATTATTTACTTTAATAGTAATAGAAAAGTGTATTTTCTTGTATTTCCTACTGTGGAGTAAAGTTCATAAATTGTTAATAAATGCACGAGTCAATTTCTGTTTAATAATAATATAATAATAATAGGTTGATTACATTACGCATTTATATTAATAGTGTTATATCATACGTTTTTGAGGGGATTAACATTTTGGTGTGCTGTGTTGAGTCATGGATAATTTATGGTGTGCCGCGAGTGGAAAAAGGTTGTGGAGCATTGGTCTAGAGTTTACAGATCTCACCTAAAAGTTTGTGGCATAAAAGAAAAGGGCAGAGCATTTTTAGAGCTACAATGTTGAATTTTTTTTTATTTATATTTAATAACAGATATGCGTGGCAAACAAGGTGAGCACAAGGCAAATTCTCAGCCATAAGAGATTTATGGGAGAAATGGGTAGAAATGTTACCTACACTCAACAACCCAAACTTCTTTGTCACAGTGGATGAACAGCTTGTTTGCATTCATAGGTTTACAACTGTCATATATGCCTAGTAAGCCAGCAAATTGTGTTTAAGTTTTGCATTCTTTGTAATAATGAAACTAGCTATGTTTTGAATATTCAACCATACACACGAAAGCAGTGAGTCTGTACAACTGAAAGAAATCAAGGTTTGAGAGTAGTCCTTGATTTATCATATAGTCTGAAAGTAACAACTCTTTTAAATCAATTACAGTAAATGCTGCTGAAAAGAGGTATCACCATGATTGGCACTATATGAAAAAACAAATCTCATTGATCCCACCACCATTTCTTCAAACAAAGGGAAATCTTAACTATATTTCTATATTCATTTTTACAAGAGATACAATACTCATTCCGTACATTCCCTCCCAAAATATAAATGCACTACTCCACAGAGTACTCTTCACAATGATGCTAAAATAAGTGATACTGACACCAAAAAACCCAAATAGTACTAGACTATAACAGCAAGTCTGTACAACTGAAAGAAATCAAGGTTTCAGAGTAGTCTTTGATTTACCATATAGTCTGAAAGTAACAACTCTTTTAAATCAATTACAGTAAATGCTGCTGAAAAGAGGTATCACCATGATTGGCACTATATGAAAAAACAAATCTCATTGATCCCACCACCATTTCTTCAAACAAAGGGAAATCTTAACTATATTTCTATATTCATTTTTACAAGAGATACAATACTCATTCCGTACATTCCCTCCCAAAATATAAATGCACTGCTCCACAGAGTACTCTTCACAATGATGCTAAAATAAGTGATACTGACACCAAAAGACCCAAATAGTACTAGACTATAACAGCACAAATAGTACTAGACTATAACAGCAAGTCTGTACAACTGAAAGAAATCAAGGTTTGAGAGTAGTCCTTGATTTATCATATAGTCTGAAAGTAACAACTCTTTTAAATCAATTACAGTAAATGCTGCTGAAAAGAGGTATCACCATGATTGGCACTATATGAAAAAACAAATCTCATTGATCCCACCACCATTTCTTCAAACAAAGGGAAATCTTAACTATATTTCTATATTCATTTTTACAAGAGATACAATACTCATTCCGTACATTCCCTCCCAAAATATAAATGCACTGCTCCACAGAGTACTCTTCACAATGATGCTAAAATAAGTGATACTGACACCAAAAGACCCAAATAGTACTAGACTATAACAGCACAAATAGTACTAGACTATAACAGCAAGTCTGTACAACTGAAAGAAATCAAGGTTTGAGAGTAGTCCTTGATTTATCATATAGTCTGAAAGTAACAACTCTTTTAAATCAATTACAGTAAATGCTGCTGAAAAGAGGTATCACCATGATTGGCACTATATGAAAAAACAAATCTCATTGATCCCACCACCATTTCTTCAAACAAAGGGAAATCTTAAACTATATTTCTATATTCATTTTTACAAGAGATACAATACTCATTCCGTACATTCCCTCCCAAAATATAAATGCACTGCTCCACAGAGTACTCTTCACAATGATGCTAAAATAAGTGATACTGACACCAAAAGACCCAAACAGTACTAGACTATAACAGCACAAATAGTACTGGACTATAACAGCAAGTCTGTACAACTGAAAGAAATCAAGGTTTGAGAGTAGTCCTTGATTTATCATATAGTCTGAAAGTAACAACTCTTTTAAATCAATTACAGTAAATGCTGCTGAAAAGAGGTATCACCATGATTGGCACTATATGAAAAAACAAATCTCATTGATCCCACCACCATTTCTTCAAACAGCGGGAAATCTTAACTATATTTCTATATTCATTTTTACAAGAGATACAATACTCATTCTGTACATTCCCTCCCAAAATATAAATGCACTGCTCCACAGAGTACTCTTCACAATGATGCTAAAATAAGTGATACTGACACCAAAAGACCCAAATAGTACTAGACTATAACAGCACAGGAGTTGTGGATACATTAGATAACATGGTTACTGCCTATACTTCAAAATGAAAGACCAACTGATGGCCAACTGTATTCTCCAACACTTTTGACATATCGGCTTATAATACGAATGTTCTGTTCACTGAAATCAATCCTTCTTGGAAATATCCATACATCATTGTAAAAAAATGTTGGAGAATACAAATGGCCATCAGTTTATCTTTCATTTTGAAGGGTAGGTAGTAACCATTTTATCTAATTTGCTAGCTTCCTAGTTTGGCCCCCTACTACGGTTGGGCCAAACTGGGGAGCTAGCATAATCTCAAACTTGCTAGCTTGAGACTAGTTCTAATTTCAGAAGCCAGTTGCCCTTTGGACAGTGGTAGATACATTATGAGAATGAGCTCTCAATCAGAGGGCTTTCTCGACTTGAATCGGCAGATGATGGAATTCTCATCAACTTTCGATGGGATTTTGGAAAACCATTCTAACAGAATCAACAATCCAACAAGGATTTTGCTAAGAGCAGTTTTTCGATGCAAGAGATTTTCTTAGCACAAACATCAACTATAAAAGCAAGTTACAAGGAAAACTAGAACAGCAATGTTACGAGAACCTGTACCAACTGTAGTGGATTCCTTTGCTGAGGTTGTTAAGAGACAAATTCTAGCAAGACCATTAAAACAGAAGCCAGAGCAGAAACATCTGTCCTTATCCTACCAAAAAAAGAAGGTATGGCTTCTGAAGAAGTTAAGTGTAAATTGCAGTCAGGAATTGATCCAACGCAATTGCAGATAGAAGTTGAAAGTCTCAAGAAAATAAATAAAGGATCAATTATTGAATGCAACATACAAAGTGACATTTGTATGCTGGGTGAAGAGTTAGCTATTAACCCTCTAACTAGGGATACGTTAACTTCTAAGCCCCCACGAAAGCAAAATCCAAAAATAATTATATATAATGTACAGAAAGATGGAATTGAATCTAAGATAAAGGAACAAAACCCTGAATTTGGGGAGCAAGGTAAATAAATCTCTTAAGTTCTCTATTACCAACCAGCACTGTCAGAAACATTAGATAGCCGAAGTTAAGCCGTACAGTTATAAACTAAAAACAGAGGAAAATTAAACTTGGGGTGGCAGATCCAAAGCTTTAAAGAATTTATTTGTGAGGTTAGATGCTTTCGTTGTAATGGCTTTGGACGCTTTAAGAATAAGTGTCCTGCCAAAGAAGATTGTTGTGCTAAGTGTTTGCAACAAGGAATAAACATTGGTGTTGTGAAGATAATCCACTTTGCTCCAATTGTAAGAGAGCAAATGAAAGATTTAAGTTAAAGTATGACATAAATCTTTTCTGCCTTGATCATAGTTGCCCTTGTTATTTAAGAGAGATTACTCTTTTAAGAGATAGGATTCAATATGAATAAGAGTAAAGAACAATGCATTTGAGTAGAACATTTTAATGCTCATCATGCACGGGCTGCAATCAGCCAGATCCAAATAATTGCTTCGGAGATAGACATTATTAACTATTCAAGAACCGCACACATGTTTTTTACTCTACGATTGTGGGTTTTCTTGTTAACAAAACTGTATTTGTGGCTGAAGTGGAAACTCCAAGGGCAGCAACTACTTTGATGAATGACCATTTAAAGATCCTACAATTGGGAGTCTCTCAAAGACTGATAGCAGTCAGAATCAACTAGGAAGTGGGACCTTGCTTTCTTATTAATGTTTATAGTTCACCATCAGAAGATTTGGAAATTCTGCTTAAAGAATTTGAACCTTTTTTTGGCTAATCCAGATATTAATATCATTCTAATGGGAGACTTTAATGCAAAGAGTTCCATGTGGGGTGATCAACAAGATGATTCTAGAGAATTGAAGCTGATTGATTTCGCCTTCTCGAATGGACTAACTGTGCAAAATGATCCACTTAGGGCTCCAACTTTTAGCGGAGCTATGGGCAACTCTTGGATTGATGTCACACTGACGAGATTCAGTACGGTAAATTTCCCTTTTCATTGGGATATCGCAGATGATTATACCTGCAGTGATCACCAGTGTTTACTTCTTTCATTTGGTGGATCGCAATTAAAACAAACATCTGGTCAAGTACGATATTCTTTTGGGAATGTGGAATGGTTAGGCTTCAAAAATGACCTTAGTAAATTGTTTTCTGAAGGATCTGCTTCTAAATCACAAATGAATTGGTTGAAATTTGTGAAAAGAATAAAATTAATTCTAAAATGAAACAAAAAAAATTACAACTTTATGGTGGAACACCAAACTTGGTGTTTTAAGGAGTAAAGTCAGAATTGCAAGATGGATGCAAAGATGTAGATTTTCTACTGAACAAAGATTGATATTTAAGATTGAATATCAGCAGATTACTGCCGAATATAAGAAATTATTTTGGCAATGACACTTCAATGGAGAAGGATCTGTGAAAATACAGATCCAAAGGATGCATTTGGTTTTGCATATAAAATTGCAAGTAATAAAATTAGGTCTTTAAAAATATCATCTATTCAGAGAGGTGTTGAATCCATAACTAGTTCTTCAGAGGAAAGTATTTGTTTTAATGGAATATCATTTTCCTATGGATTACTTAACAGATGATTCTGAAGATCAGTCTGCAATTCATACAGTGTGTGTGTTTTACCACCACAAACTGAAGACAATGCACCATTTACTTATGATGTGGTGAAGGATGTATTTCATGGTCTTAATAAAGGAAAAGCACTGGGCATTGGACTTGGTTTAGATATTATTCAAGAACTGTTTTTTTTTTTTTACTAACTCCAAATTATTTATTGGAATTTCAAATGAGTGTCTCTTTCAAGGAATACTTCACAAGTGTTGGAAAACATCTAAGTTGATCTTTTTCAATAAGCCACATAAGAGAGGAGATCAACCAGGGGACTATACATCTATTTGTCCCCTACCTACTTGGAGCAGGATATCGGATAAGCTCATTACAAACCAAATCATCTCTCTTGTATGAATTGGTTCTCTGAGAATCAGTATGGTTTTCAACTTTGCAGAAGTACTGTTCAAGCTATCGATTCCATTAGGAAAACTGTGGAAATCAATCAAGCTAATGGAGTATGCACATCTTGTATCAATTGATGTTCGAAGCACCTTCAACAATGTTTGGTTTCCAGCAGTTCTCAGTGCATTAAAAGAACAAGACTTTTCAAGAAACTTATTCTTGTTGATTAGCAAAATTTTAGGGGTCAAAAATAGAGTTTCAATATTCGGATGTTACTTTTTCCCGAAATTACAGGAAGGGTTATCAACAGGGGTCCTATTCATGACCTCTGTGGTGGAATGCTATAGCTAATTCAGCTCTGGAAATACCATTTTGGGAAGGCATATCCATACAAGCCTATGCCAATTTCGTTATTTTAGTGTCGGCCTACGGACGCCACGTTATTGAGCAGAGGATACACTATGCTGTACAAATGTTGGATGATTGGAGTAAGAAGTTGAAATATACCTTTGCTCCTGAAAAAACTACAATAACTTTTGCAAAAAGAGGAGAAATGAAGAATACTCCAAAGTGTCATTATCAAGGAATCACCATTAAGTCAGTAAAAGAACTTAGTTATCTTGGGGTAACTTTAGATTGCAGACTTTCTGGTTTGACTTATGTCAACCAAACTTAAGCAGAAATTCCTCAAAGTTATAAATCGTATCATTGGTATGAAGTTTCTGGGGAGAGTTATTAATTTGTTTTTTATAAGAATGCACTTGAAAGGATGATAACATATGCAGCTGGGGCTTGGAGGAAAGACACAGTAAGATTAAAAACTAAGTTACAACAGATTCGAAGGTATGCTACCGGATGCTTCAGAACAAGTTCGACTGTAGCTCTTCAGGTGCTTGCTGGTTGTGAGCCAATAGACTTGATAGTGGAGAAAGAAGCTGCCCTCTATGATTTTAAAAACCATGAGGGGATACGTGAATGAATGGGAGTTTCTTTTGATAAAGAAAACACTCAAATGGATCTGAGAGATTGGACTAAACATCCTGCTATGGACTTTTAATCGGACTGGAATACTAGAGCTCCATCAAATTTTGGATATGAGATTTTTACAGATGGATCTAAGATTTGGGACAAGGTAGGCATGGGCTTTTGTGCCTTATCCTTTGGAAATTTAGTGATATCTAAAGATTACAGATTAACGGGAAATCCATCAGTCTTTCAGGCTGAATTATTAGTTATTTTAAAAGCATTGCATTGGGTAAAAATGAATAATCTTTATACAATTGAATTTTTTTCTGATAGCCAAGCAGCTTTATTGGCCATTCAACAATTCAACAGTACTAATGGCTTAGTACGTGAAATCAAGAAGAATTTGATAGATTTAGGTATGGATCAAATTAATTTGCATTGGTTGCGTGCACATCAAGGTACGTATGACAACGAATTAGGGAACAGTCTAGCAAAGAAGGGGACTAAAAGATCAAGAATTGATTTTGTATCTGGTGTTTCATTTAGTAAGTAAGAAATTAAAACTGCAGAAAGCTGTGGTTGCCAAATGGCAAAATCTATGGTCTTCCAGTGATAAGGGTATAAGAACTTATCTTTTTTTCTCTGGAGTTTCTGTGAAAAAAGGGCAATTTGATAGGTTTCTAAATCAATGGTTAACTGAACATTGGGTAAGCACAGCCTACTTTAGTAGGTTTTCTTTGAGAACTTGTTCCTGTGGCTGTGACAAAGTTCAAGATATTGACCATCTTATCTTCATGCCTCCAGTCTTAAATGAGACTAGACTTTTGATCATGACAAAGTAAAACTTCAGATAAAATTAAATTATTAAATTCTAGTAGATCCAGATGAGATATCAGAAAGGATTAATTTTATTAATACTCATAATATAGAAATATTTCAAAATGCTGAGATGAAAGAATCAAGTGACAGGGAGGAGCATTAGTTTGATTCTGGTTCTTCATGAATGGAATTCATATTTTGACTTGATGATTATTGTTATTGTACAGGCTGAATTTTTAATTGTAGACAGTAGATTTGAATATAGTGTTTTTGAATGTTGCATAATTTTGAACCAGTGCTTAATGCCAATCTTGGATGTAATTTGTATTTGTTGATCTAGTAATTCATTGTATACCTATTTTGTTTAAACAACTGAAGTCAATGATTGTGTAAAATTCTTTGTAAATTAGGTGTTGATATCAATTTTTTGCTGTTTTTGTGGTGTAATTATTAATACTTGACTTTTCATTGTAAAGAACTGCATTGCTTATTTCATTTGAAGTTTGTATTTTGGATAGTCAAAGTTACTTTATAAACAATATTGAACGGTTAGGGTATTTATTATAGATTTTTCATTGACAGCTGTAAATTTTATTTTAAAATTTGAACATTTTGATTGATATTTTGAATAATTGTGAATTTGATTAAGCTTTCTTGGATTCACTGTCATGTTATTTTCTCTTTTTCTAATCAATTGAGTTTATCAATACTTTGTTACTTCATTGTAAATATTATTTTGTTACAAAAGACCAAGTTTGATCAAAGGAATCTTTTTAACCTTCAGACAGATCAATTATTCCCTGCCATGCCTATTGGCAGTGCAGGCAATGGTCAGCAGGTTCCTATGCCTGGTTTTGACCTATAGATGTTGCTGCATATACATATCATTAAGCTGTTGTCCAAGATTCAAAAGTTAGCTCCTCAAAGAAAGTCCAACTATCACAATAAAGTTTACCTCTGATGGAACTAGATTTTACTTACTGTTGATGTATCAAAAATCTGCATTTACGGCAATTTCAGCACACAGCTCGAACTTCACTGACATCCACCCCACATCTCACACAAGACCTTTTGTATTTCATACTCAAACTTTTTCTCATGCAGACATTCCCAAATCTGGTCCTACCAAGATTTCCTTGGCCTTCTCCTAAACTTTCTTTCCTGCCACTCGGGCTGAAAAAATTCTCTTAGTAAGCATTTCACCACTCATTCTTTCAACATGGCCAAACCACCTATGAACATTTATCTCCACCTTACTAACAACATTTTGTGTTGCATTACACATCTGCAACGCATATTTGTTCCTCAAATGATCAGAGCATGTCTTGCCACAAACACCTCCCATAAGTTACACATCTCTCCAGCACAAAAACAACTATGTCTCTTCTGCAGTATCCAGGTTTCACTGCCATACATCAGAGTACAAACAATTACACTTTCACATACAGCCATTTGGGACTTTCTTGATAACCCATCATTCCTGCGAAATCTTACTAAAGTAGCTACGACTTTCAAAGAAGAATTTACTCACCTACTAATTCCATCATCCAATTTGTTTCTCTTTGTCAAACAAGCTTCCTAAATGCACAAATTCTTTCAGCTGGTCAATCTATGTGCCATTTAGACTTATCTTGCATTCAGTACTAACCATAACTCTGGTTTTTACCTTATTATACTGCTTAATAACCATAACTCTGGTTTTTACCTTATTTATACTGTTTGAATTTTAAACAAACTTCGTACATTCAAGAGAACATACTTTGCAACTCACTTTTGCTCTCTGCCAACACTCTGTGTCTCATCAGCACACAGTAATCTGCACACATGGATATTACCAAGACATAAACCACTATTGTCCATTTTGACATCACACATGCATGCATCCATAAATATATTAAACAGCCATGGTGACATTGCACAAGCTCGTCTAACTCCTCCGCCAACAGAATACCATTTCGATAAAACACCATTCACTCGCACACATGCTCTACTGCCAGCATATGTAGCTTTCACACTATTAAGCAGTTTCCCAGTAATACCATATTTATTCAATACCTTCCACAAAAGTATCCTCTGTTTACTCGGTCATTTCTCTTTATCTATGAAGGTAGCAAAAACTTTCTTACCAGCAGACAGATACTTTTGAATCATCATATGTAATGTAAAAATTTGGTTACTGCAGCCCTTGCCAGGCATAAAACCACCCTGTACATCCCAACACTTTCTCCAATGTACGACTTTGTATCTTATCAATAATGACCTTTCCAAACACTTTCCCTGGCACATTCAGCAAGCTGATACCACGACAGTTTTAGCATTCAGTCTGATCACCTTTTCCCTTATACAAGGGAACAATGATAACATTTATACACACTCTTTTTTTGGAAAATTCAGGAGATGAACTCAGCATACTCAAAGGCAAGATCACTTGCCAACAAAAACTGATGCAAGAGAACTGAAGCAATTCAAACACCCGAAAGATCCTTGCCTGAATCAACACCACCAAGAAGCAAGAAATGTGGATGACATCTGCGCAGGAAGACTGGCAAAGTTCAATCAACGGTATAAAGTGACAAATTTACTGGGAAGAACTATCTTGCATACCTTCATAAAAATTTAAGAATGTAATTATAATCATTAATATACTTAAAAAAAAAAAAACAGAGGCATACTTAACACGGTGGCATCATTAAACACTGGGGACCTTTCCTTCTGTTATCTGCCCGCCACTATTTGACTCCCGAATAGGAACACTTTCAAGTAGTTCCCGATTTCAAAAGTAGAACACAGAGCCCTCGGCAGCAGATACGCAGTGATCACATGCTTCTCTATGCATACCACCTATGCGCAGTGATCAGGTTCTTTTGACCGTTTGTCTCCACTTTATAATTATGCGTGGTCATTCGGAAGAATGTTCTTTTAACCGTTTGTCTGCACTTTGAAATTATGTGTCTTCAAACTGAATTTTCTTGATTTATCAACAACGGTTACAAATCGACAATCGGCCATACATTTCCTTCAAGATAAAGGAGTTTTACATGCTCGAAGAAATTGCTCTTTAGGTCATGAGATGACATTGGCATTAAGTGGAAGAGAGAGATGGAGATGTTAACAAACAAGAATGTCGAGAAGAAATACCTTTACGTTCTAATACGTGGTTCACAAGTTCTAAATTAAGACTTCAAAACAGCTATATTTTTCGTATATTTTTGGAGTTATGGTTATGCAACAATTTCGTTTTGTGAGCATGAACTGCGAATAAATAAGAACACTTGTGTGGACTGGAATAATTATGAGAGAGAAGTTTGTGCAGCAAGTTTGTTAAGGAAATATTTGTTGATAGGAGGACCAAGACTCACAGTAGAAGTAGATGAAAGTTGATTTTATAAAAGGAAAAACAACATTGGTTGTGTATTGCCAGAGCAATGGGTTTTTGGAGGAACTTGTAGAAAAACTTCACGAGTGCTTCCTTATAGCTGTTCCAGAGCACAGTAGCCGTATTTTAATACCAATAATTAAGCAATATATACATCCTGGGAATACGATAATATCTGACGAATGGCGAGTGTACAACTGTCTATCTGAAGAAGATTATTTACACTTGCAGGTAAATCATTCACTGAACTTTGTAAATCCCAACACATGTGCCCATACTCAATCAGTGGAATCTATGTGTGGAAAGGGCGAAATTTAAAAATAAAACTCATTGCGGCACTTATAGGAAGGAGCATGTTGGATTCGTACCTATGTGAATTTATGTGGCGAAAAAAATTTTAAAACTAATGATGATCTATTTTTAGAAATTATGGAAGATATCATAGTGTATTCGCCCCAGAGTGATATTGGTACTTAATTTGTAGCTATTTGTTTTCCTTTGTTTCCTTATACTGTATATTTTTTTCTTTTATATATTTCTTAAACAGTTTAAATTTTATTAAAAAGCAAATAAGTAGGTTTTTGCTATTTAAAGTGTCAGTTTATATACCAATAAAAAAAAATTCAGACAGCATTTATCGTGAACTACTTTCTCTCATGTTGGGTGTGATCAGGTTTCATGCAAACAAAGCGGAACGATAACACTCAAAATTGGTAACTGCTCGAAAGCGTTCTTATTCAGAAGTCAAATAGTGTCATTTTATATAACAATGAACAAAAGCAAACAGTGGCGGGCAGATAACAGGAAAGGTCCAAAACTGGAATACCATACCCTTATGGAGCTAAATCCCATGCTTCACATTTCACAAAAGGAAAAAAAAAACTGCTTACATTCCACTTTTTCTCCTTGAATCCTCCTCCATGATTATTTCCTTCAAAGATTTTTCTAAGTAAAAAGACATATAACAGTAAAATCTACTGATTGCAGTATTTTGCCTAATCTGACAGGAAAAAAAAATCCAAGAAATTTATTTAATTTCACACAAGTATTTGTACCTACATAAAGTTTTTAAAAATCAAAACTGAGTTTCTGGATAAATACTACTCCTTCAACAGGCTAACTGAAGTTATGTTTAACAGCTCACTCCTCAGAAGTGTCAAACCAAACTCACTGAAGGTTCTTTCTAATAAACATAGAAAAAGAGTGAAAACACACAGAGTCACGTATGGTAAAAGCCTCGTTTAGTGGTAGCTTTCGGTCATCCTACGACCTTGATCACCTGCGATCAACTGGATGGGCTGGTTGCCAAAACTACAATTTGAAGTTGGGAATGTTGCCAGATTTTAGAAAAGAGATCCAAATAAATGGGATTTGGTGAGGGATTACCATTTATTTGGATCTCCTAAAATATGGTAACATTCCCAACACCCCAACTTCAAATTGCAGTTCTGGCAACCAGCCCATCCAGTTGATCGCAGGTGATCAAGGTCGTATGATGACCGAAAGCTACCACTAAACGAACCTTTTATGCCATACGTGACTCTGTGCGTTTTCGCTCGTTTTCTATGTTTATGTGTTATTGTCACGTGAAGCCTGAGTTTTAAACCTTTCTAATCTCTTTCATTTCAAAACTGAATTCCAGTTCATGTGAGGCTTTTTCTATATGTCTACCTACATTAGACACTCAGTAAAAGAATTCTGAAAATGTCTTATGTAGACAACCAAATAAATGTCATATAGAGTAAGGTAGAAAAGTGTCTCTAGACTGAGAAGAAACTACGAAAAATCATGAGCAAGTGCCTTTTCAAGAATGGGCAGTTAACTACTCCAACTAATTAAAGACAGGATTTGTCTCAAAAATTAAGCTTCAGTTTTAAGATATTTCCTCAAGGCAAAAATACCCATAATGAAATTAAAATTATTGAACTGAGATCTATATTTGAGGAGCCATGTTCCTCTTTTATTATAGGCAAAAAAAAAAACTAAGGTCAAAACCATAAAAAAATGAAGAAAAAAATCCTTTTATTACACCACTAAATGAGAAAAAAATTTACATTTGAAAAAGGTTATGCAGCCTTTTTGTAAACACTTACTGCAGTATAAGCAAAGCAATGTACCCCTAGTTTTGTTTTGTTGCTACAGTTTAACTTCATGAGTCATCTTGCATAGTTATTTGTAGCATCGTTTTTACCCGAGATCAGTTGTTCTGGATGGTAGAGCTGTCTGTATGTTCTAGTTCAAACTTCATCAAATACAGTAGGCATGAGATCAACAAATACTGCTCTTGGTACAGGCTTTCCAGCTCCTGTCACTAAAAATGTATTGAATTTATGTGTCACAAGATGAGCTAGGTGAGTCATGATTAGTCAATTTGTTGGGCTTGTGTTTCTCCCCTCCTTGAGTTTGAGTGGCACAAAATTGGTAACAGGTTGTTTAAAATAGGAATACAGATGTTTACAGTACAAACAACTACAAAAAAGAAATACTTACTTTGTAGCTCATAAACATAATCAGATGATGACAGCAATCTTGAATGGGAATCGTGTCCAGGTTCAATTTTACGAACCATTAATAATTTACTAAACCAGCCTTCACCACCATTGCTATTTCTTGAAGCACTTGTACTTATAGCTCTAAAAAGAAAAAAACATTCTACATTAAAAAACAAATATGAAATTATAATTTAAAAAATGCTGAATAACACCTGTAATGATAAATGCATGCCTAGGTTGGGACTCCTTTTAACTGACAGCAAAAACTTACAACCAATCTTAATATAAGGTTTAAGATGAAAAATTAACTCCGTTGTTAATCTCGTTTGTGCTAAACACAAAAATTGGGCCAATATATAAGTTGACCATTCATAAATTATGATAATTTATGTATGGTAGATGCCAGCCACTCCACCATACAATAAGTTACTGGTAAACGTTTAGTTTAGCATCCTAAATTATTTGGCTGAAAATTTCGAAAAAATGTTGTATACATATTTTAAAGTACTTGTAATTTTATATGAAATGGTGAAAAAAATTTCAGCTTTACAATGCATTTTAAAGATTTCTACTGGAAAATTTACCTGCAAGTACAGGAATGTAATCGCACTGCAGTGAGCTTACCCCCACGCACCATTGCAACGTCGTCCAAGGCTTCAGCAAAGCGATGAACTTAGAGTCGTGTTACGGCGGCCATTTTGTGACTGCTGAAATGAAGATCACTGTTGCATTGTTTTTTTAATCCACTTAAAAACTGAGTAGTAATGCCCTTTCTACAGACAATAATGGTAAATTTAGAGCTTTTTTCCAGAGTAAAGCAGATTGTTGTGAGATGCAAAGGCTTGCACTGTCTCATTTTTCGCCCATAAAATGGCCTCCGCAGCACCAGCAGAAGATCGATGCGACGATGCGGCAGTGCTGGGGGTAAGCTCACCACAGCATGTGTTTACAGTCCCGTACTTGTACTTAAGGTAAATTTTACAATAAAATTCTTTAAAATCTGTTTTAAAGCTGAAATTTTTTCACCATTTCACATCAAATTACGTACTTTTAAAATACAATGACAGAAAAAAAAATCCCAACACCATGAAAAAATAGTTGTAGAGGAATGAAAGCGGCAATACATTTGTATAGGTAACATATTTAATCGATTAAGGTTTCAAGATCACAGTTTATTGTAAGCGCAAGAAGAGCCATTTTAAATGTGAAATGCTGGTACATTAATAACCGGTGTAACCGCCAGAATGTTGAATGCAAGCACGCAAACGTTCATGCATTGTGTCGTACAGGTGCTGGATGTCAGTTTGTGGGATGGAGTTCCATGCCTGTTGCACTTGGTCGGTCAATACAGGGACGGTTAATGCTGGTTGGGGGTGATGCTGGAGTTGTCGTCCAATGATGTCCCATACGTGCTCGATTGGTGAAAGATCTGGTGATCTAGCAGGCCATGGCAACATGTCGACACTCTGTAGAGCATGTTGGGTTACAACAGCGGTATGCGGGCGAGCGTTATCCTGTTGGAAAACACCCCCTGGAATGCTGTTCATGAATGGCAGCACAACAGGTTGAATCACCAGACCGACGTACAACTGTGCCGTCAGGGTGCGTGGGATAACTACGAGAGTGCTCCTGCTGTCATAGGAAATTGCTCCCCAGACCATAACTCCAGGTGTAGGTCCAGTGTGTCTCGGCCGCAGACAGGTTGAATGCAGGCGCTCACCTGGCCTCCTTCTAACCTACACACGGCCATCACTGGCACCCAGGCAGAACCGGCTTTCATCAGAAAACACAACAGATCTCCACTCTGTCCTCCAATGAGCTCTAGCTTGACACCACTGACGTCGCAAACGGCAGTGGTTTGGAGTAAGTGGAATGCACGGTACAGGGCGTCTGGCTCGGAGCTGTCCTTCAAGTAACCGATTTGTAACAGTTCGTTGTGTCACTGTGGTGGCAACTGCAGCTCGAATTGCTGCCGCAGACGCGGTACGATGCGCCACGGCCATACGCCGTACACGGCGGTCTTTCCTCTCAGTAGTGCCACGTGGCCGGCCGGAACCCGGTCTTCTTGAGGCAGTACCTTCCCTTGACCACCGCTGCCAACAATCATGCACAGTGGCTACATTCCTGCCAAGTCGTTCTGCAATATTGCGGAAAGAAAATCCACCTTCTCGTAGCTCTATTACACGACCTCGTTCAAACTCCGTGAGCTGTTGATAATGGCTTCTTCGTCTCCTTAAAGGCATTCTTGACTAACATCAACACACTACGTCGAATCTCAACGATAACTAACGCTCACGAACGTTACAGCGCGTATTTACAGCAAACCTGCTTTGCATGTTCTGAGGGGCGCTACTAGCGCCACACGTATGCGCCGAGCACGAAATTTGCATAGACGTCATCTTACAGATGTACTCTCACCGCCTACCAACTGTCATTTATCTAACACAACCCCTTCTTGGTGTTGGGATTTTTTTTTTCCGTCAGTGTATGTATATCCTTTTCTCTCAAAAATTTTTTGAATTTTCAGCCAAATAATTTAGGATGCTAAACTACACATTTACCAAGTCACCCTGTCACTCCACTATATACACAAGTCACTATGCCAGAGATTCACAAGCAACTTAGCAGAATTGTCAGGAAACAAAATTAGTGCAAACCTGTGAAAGTTCAGTACCGGTAAGTGGAAGTTCCATATTTCTTATTCAAAGCAATTCTCAACTCAGAATATTAGCCTGATTAATCCAGTACAGTTAAGAAATTTTGCTAAAATAGCTAGAAAACTCACTCAACACTGTCTTTCCACTAATTGACATTTTAATAGTATATATGTTACCGGCAATGTGTGAAAAACAGCCATTGTACAGAATGCCTAGGAAATCTATAGAATGTGTGACTTTTTTAGGCAAAGCATGAAATATTTATCTTATTTTAATATTGTATATACTTCTCCTAGGCATTTTATTTAAATCCTAGGCATTATATAAAATGCCAAGGACTATTTAGGCAAAGTATGAAAACAGAATCATGAAAAGGCCTTTATTGAAAAGACATGAAAATCAAGGAAGAAATACTAAGTAAAATATACAACTTTCTTATTGAAAGAACAAAATAAAAAGACTAGCACTGACCTACTTGTTGAAACAAGGAAGGCTAGAATGGCATTTTGAATTACATTTAATTGTATTTTTCACACAAGAGCACTTCATATTTTGGCACTTGGTCTTGCACATACACCTCACGAATCCTTGAC
Organism: Macrothele yani; assembly: GCA_039090855.1. Classification (NCBI taxonomy): domain Eukaryota; kingdom Metazoa; phylum Arthropoda; class Arachnida; order Araneae; family Macrothelidae; genus Macrothele; species Macrothele yani. The sequence continues at coordinate 9,390,906 of CM077022.1, read as the reverse complement.
CACAAGTGGTCAAGGATTCGTGATCATGGCTGATCTAAGAGGAATTCCACTTCCTGTGGTCAAGTATTCGTGATCATGGCTTATCTAAGACTGAGCGATCATGGCTGATCTAAGAGGAATTCCACTTCCTGTGGTCAAGGATTTGCGATCATGGCTGATCTAAGAGGAATTTCGTGGTCAGGAACGTCTTCAACTCTGAGCAAGTCCTTTGGACATAAAGTGAATTGTGACCTGGCACAGAGTTGGTTCAAAATTCCTCGAGTAGTTCCAAGTCGGTAAAAACTGTCTTTTGTCACACTCATAACTCATAAATTACCAACAGATTGTGCAAGTCACACCCTTCCCTTATCGACATGAGGAATAGGAACTTGGACAGTGGCCCCCAAAGATGCAGGAGGAATTATTTTTTGTCAGAGTTCATTTTCATTTTTTTGGCCTGCATTTCCAGAATCAATTTAGATTCAATTTTACTCTCAATTTGAAGCAAAGAGTGCATTCTCTTTGCTTCAAGACGGCATTCACAATTTGAAGCAAAGAGTGCACAAAATATTAAGCCCATAACCTTTCACTTTCTCATCGTCTTTTATAGTCACTGGCGGGAGTATTTCTACTTTGCCGATTTGCCTTTTGGCATTGCACAGAATGCCTAGGAAATGTGTGAAATGTTAAGCGTTTAATACTTTGTCGTCCCATTTTCGGCATTCTGTACAATGCCTAATTTTGGACATTGCCGGTGACATATCCTTAAAAAACATCTGTTATTTTACTTGATCAATAACACAAGATTCCAAATAAAATTATACAATTCAGCTTTAGAGTTGGTTATAAGAATATTTAAGAATAACAAAAAATATTACACATTAAAAAAACTTAATTTTAAAAAATCCAAAATACAGTCGACCTCCATATATCGATGTCAATGGTTACATAAAAGAAATTCGATACATAGAAACTATCTTTTTTTTACATATACACTGGCAGACAATGAAATTTGCACACCAAGGAAGGAGAAGCATCAGATTGAACTGAAATTTTATGGGCATAATGATACAGATGAATGATACACATGATAGCAAAAACAGAGCTGCAGGACAATTACAGAGGGATCTGTGGCATGCAGTCCAGTCATCTTCAATAGCATGTAGCACCGCCTCGTGCACCGATGCATGCTGCAATACGGTCCGGCATGGAGGCAAACAGACACCTGATGTTGTCCAGCGGCAGACTGGCCCACATCACATGTATTGGACGGTGTGCTCCAAATCCCGGATAGTGCGGCACTGCGGCATTACAACTGGTCCTACACATGCTCAATAGGGGACATGTCCAGGGAGCGGGCAGGGTATGGAAGTGTCTGGACATGACGTAGGCAGTCCTGGGCAACCTGAACCATGTGCGGGCAGGCATTATCCCGCTGGTATAGCGCACCTGGAATCCCAGCCCGGAATGGGAGCACATGGGGCTGTAGGATCTCATCCACATACCGCTGGCCCGTCAATGATCCACGTACCAATACTAGAGCTGATCAGCTATCGTAGGCTATGGTTCCCCAAACCATAATACCTGCAGTGGGGGAGGTTTGGCGCTCGATAGCGAGGTTGGGATTGTACCTTCACACCCGGACACGATCATCTGTCCCCAAATCGAAGCGGCACTCATTGCTAAACACCACACGTTGCCAGTCTATGGCATTCCACGTCGCTCTGGCCTGGCACCACTGCACACAAAGGCGTCGATGTTCTGGTGTTAATGGCAGCACAGGTAAGGGGCGCTCGGAACGCAGATTTGCTTCAGCAAGGCATCGGGAAATGGTTCATGGGCACACAGGAGTTGCTACATATGCCTGTATAGTGTATCGGGTCCCCGTGGGATCCGTTCGTGCCTGGCGCACGATCTGTCGATCCTCTCTACCGGTGGTCTTCCTGGTCCATCCGGAGCTGCTACGCCGTGTGGCAGTGCCATCACGTGTTTACTGCTACAACAGAGTCCAACGGTATGGTCAGAACGATTCCCGTGGCGGGCTATACGGCGCACCGACCACTCTGCAGTTTTCGGACCGATGATCAGGCCTCTCTTAAAGGCAGTAAGTTGCGTAAATCAACATCTCTGGCATCGACCTAGCATTCTTGTCACTTTGTACTCTTGCTTGCGTCGGCCAGTGCTTTTCGCTTTCATGGGGCATCGACTACGTGCCAGTTTGTAAGGCTGCCAGTTCGTGCTTGCAGCGCCACCACAGGATCCGGAGCTGCTACGCCGTGTGGCAGTGCCATCACGTGTTTACTGCTACAACAGAGTCCAACGGTATGGTCAGAACGATTCCCGTGGCGGGCTATACGGCGCACCGACCACTCTGCAGTTTTTGGACCGATGATCAGGCCTCTCTAAAAGGCAGTAAGTTGCGTAAATCAACATCTCTGGCATCGACCTAGCATTCTTGTCACTTTGTACTCTTGCTTGCATCGGCCAGTGCTTTTCGCTTTCATGGGGCATCGACTACGTGCCAGTTTGTAAGGCTGCCAGTTCGTGCTTGCAGCGCCACCACAGGATGTGCGATCATGCGCAATTGCACCAAACGTGGATCATTTGCATACCAGCACAGACTCTAGCTATTTGCAAAGTTTTGCGGTTGTAGCATGTTTTCTTCTAGGTGCGCAAATTTCATTGTTCGTAAATGTATATTGTGTAGCATATTATATTTAGAAACACATTTCCTAATCAATGCACTCTTTCTTAAAAATAACTTAAGTGAAAATGAATCACACTATGTACAAGTTATGTTCATATAGATAATTAAAAACAAGAACCAGAAAAAAATGTGTTTAATGTACCTTGAAAAAACATGTATTTATGTAGTATTCATATACATATGTACATTTGTGTCAAAAACTTTCTAATGTCTTGTTGCCCAACAAATTTCAATGATGATTCATCATAAAAGTGTTCACGCTTAAAGTCCGTGAAATACATTGTCAAAGGAACTTTTTCGGTGAATTGAAGACTATAACATATTGTATCAAACGCTGCCAAACTTCTCACTTAGAAGGCTTAGTGGGTTCTTCTGCCTCATTCTGTCCAGCGTCTTCAATGTCTGTCAGTCCTGTCTAAAGTGAGCTTATTATGCCGTCGTCCGTCAGGTATTCTGAAACAATTGTTTTCGACCATGTCAAGGAACTCATCAAGGGAAATTACTTCCTTGATAAGACCTTTGATCTGCAAGTCTTTTCAACATTGCTCGACATGTGGCAACATATTTTCTTCTTCAATTTAAGGTGATTCCATGATGCCAGCTTTTGCAAAGCAATTTTTACTGTTGGTTCTAAAACATAGTTTTGCAACACATTAGCTAATTCAGCTATACAAATCCCCAAATCAATCATTTTTCTGTAGATTGCTCATTTTTTAAGTCCCAGATAAGTCTTCTGAGAATGCATTTCCGATAATGAATTTTCAGATGTTTTACAACTCCCTGGTCCATTGGCTGCAATTTTGAAGCTGTGTTTGGGGGAGAGAAAAATCAAATTCACATTTGATAGCTTTGATGGTACATCAGGATGGGTTGGGCAATTGCCTACAAAGAGAACAATTTTTCTTTTCTGCATAATCATTTTTTTTCATTGAAATTTAAAATTCATTTCTCAAAAATATCACTTGCTATTCAAGACTTACTAATATAACTGTAGTCAACTTCTAACTAAAGACCACGCTTTTGAAGCATCTAGGTTGCTTACTTTTTCCTATCGTCAATAATCTCAGTTTTTCTTTGCCGTTCATGTTAGCGCCCACCAAAACTGTTATCCTCTCTTTGCTGTTTTTACCTCCATGACAATTGTCATCTTTAAAAACAAGTCTTGTTTGGCAAACATTTAAAAAAAGTCCTGTTTAATCGACATTAAAAATGTTATCAGGAGTGTACTCATTCTAAAATCTTTTCAACAACTGTGTTTTTCCATTGGCCGCAGTTAACATCATACACACTTTTCCCCAACTCAATCTTTTCTTTTATGCCATATTGCTTCTTAAATTTATCCAACCAATCAGGACTAGCTTGGAAATCCACTTGCCCCAAATGACAGGCAAACTCTAATGCATTTTCTTTTATAAGAGGACCTGAGACTGGAATTTTTTTTGTCACAAACAATTTCAATCCACTTTTAAAATAGCTTCAAAAATGTCTACTTTTCCAAAATGACACATTTTGGAACATTTCCTGTCAGGTCCGACGTCTTCAAATGTTTTCATGATGAACTTACTGTTTTTTATAACGGGTGTCTACCAGATTTGGGAAACACAATTTGATGACCAATAAGAAATTTTCATGACCACTTTTAAAAGACTTCAGTACATATCATCAACAACAATGATTATCAATCCACTGCTGGATACAAACATTATAAAAACATTATATCTCATGTGATTCTATCATAAAGTTCACATACCATTACGTGACCACAAGGTTCCTTAGAAAGATGCTTTGACGTCTGCAAGTTCTGTTTTACACGTTATTTTAACGTGTAAAAACATAATTATAAAAAAATTTGGCACTAGTAGAAATATCTAGTATATTTCCCTTATTTACTACTGCATGTGAGGTTGGGTTCGGTTTCATGAAGAGAATCCTGGGTTATTGGAGGGGCAGATTAAACTTACAAACATTGAATGCTCTCATGAGTATAGAGGTTGAAGGTACATCCGAAGACAAGTTTGACCCCAAGCGTGCTGTTTTAAAGTGGTATGATGAAAAGACCTGAAACCCAGATCGTAAACATACGGATAATAATTTAAGATTTTGAAAAGTGTTCTTGAATTTTGTAAATAAAGTTAAATAATAATAAAAAAAGTTTCTTAAATATTTGCATTTGAATTAAATTGTTAGAATTAATCTGTCAGGTCATGAAAAGGTGAGTTATATCTAAATATTTGTAATATTTTCCACATTAGATTGTGAGTCACAGGGGTGAAATCAAAATTTCTGATGATTGACTAATGGAGGGGGACATGTTAAAGTTTCTTTTGTATAATGTTAAACTTTTGCTAGTAGATAATGCAATTTTCTAGTAAAAAAATAAGGCCGCTAACAAGGGTTGCTACTGCTAAAAAAAAAAAAACGAAATCAAGGCCTGCACTGTAGCATTATCCAATTGAGTCAGTTAGTGACTGACTTGCACAGAAAGGATGTAATTTTTCAGAGCTCTAGTAGGAACGTTTTCGCAATTCTAGCAATTTACAACATAGTATTAAATGGCATCAAACACAAGTAAAACTTATGGAAATTCTATTTCTACTAGAAGTACAGAAGTATGGTTAATTGGCCAATTTCGTCATCGCTTCATCCTTCGAAGCTTCTGTCTATTATTTTTTCATTATAAACTTGATTGAAACAAACTGTTAGGAAATCTCTGGAATCAACTGCATGTGATATTTTAGAGATGTGAGAAAAGGCTAGAATTCCTATAATACTAAACGAAAAAATCATATTGTTGAGAAAGTTGAATTTTTTTTTTAAAGAATGGCAAGGGCTGAAAAAGAATAAAGAAAATAAAGCCAAGCCTGCAAATACTTTGATTAAGAAGGAAAATCTTTGGAAAAAAGTTGGAAGACCTTTTTTATATAACACACACTAAAGCTTTAAAAATGATCACGATTGAAGGCAAATTGTTTCTTATGGCTTGACGAGAGGAAGGATGACGAGGAAAATTAAGAAGGTTTGACTTGGTGCTAGCAAAAAAAAAAAAAAGAAGAGAATTTGAAAAAAAGAGAACATTTCAGAAAAAAAGAAACAAATGGAATATGAAGAGATAAGATCCAAAGAGGAAAAGGTTCTTCTTTTTTATTTATCTGATTCGGATTCTGAAGAAAAAGAATGCCCTTGTACTGTTTCTGAAAAGACTTCCTCTTCAGGGGAGAAACCCATTAAAAGAGGAAGAAAACAAGCACTGGATAGTAATTTATCTGCTAGTCTTGATGTTACAAAGCTAAGCAATCGACAGGCAGCATTAATCCTGACACCTACAATACGAAATCCTGGACTAGATCCATCTCTTTACAATGTAAATGTAAATTCAGTTATCAGTGAAAGAGCAAAACACCGTCAAAGTGTTGCTTGAAGATATAGTTGGATCTGAAACTGTTGACAGTGTTACCATTTTGGTATCTGGAGATTGTGTGGATCAGTTATTAGGGGCACCAAAATTGTCAGCAAAAGGAAAAAATTGCATCAGCCATGAATGATACATCAGGAAAGTGGGGAATTTGTGATAAAGTGAAGTGTGTCAGCTTTGATACCACAGCAACAAACACAGGAATGAAGTCTAGGGCTTCTTGGTGTTGAATTTAGGTAATGAAGTACTACTGTTGTTTTCGGGGTTTGTGTTATTAATTAATGCAGTAATTTTGTATTATAAGCCAATTGTACATCATTAACAATTGTATATTATTAACCAAAATAATACATACTATGTTTTATATCTATGTTTTTAATCCTTAAAACTTTATGAAACTCCATTTTGTACTAGCTCCATCTCTTACCCATCTCGTACTGTAAAGGTGGTAGCGGCCCCCAAAAATATCTTGATATTCATAAAAAATTCAGCAAATTATTTTTTTGATACAGTAAACACATTTATGGGTTGGGAGGGAACAAATTCAAAAAAAAAAAAAATTAAGGCCACTTAAGGCCCACCCTAATATGTAGCATAATGTAAATTGCTAAACTGATCTCAAAATTTTGTGAACATTATGTGTACATACATGTATTTCTATGCCAAGACATTTTCTGCTCTATCAGTTGTTTTTTGGTTGTTGTTTTTTTGCGTGTGTGGAGAAGTTGTTTTTTGGTTGTTGTTTTTTTGCGTGTGTGGACAAATGCTCCCATTTTTTTACACTTAAATTGTTAGATGGATTGCACCTTATGTGGTCAGCGAATGGAGAAATACTTATTTTTGCCAAAAAATGAACAATTACTAAAAATAAAAAGAAATTCATGACCCCAAAGCAAAATTCATGACTTTTCCTTGACTTTCATGACCTTTTTCTGAATTTGTAACACTTTCGTGACGTTTATGACCAGTAGACACCCTGTATAATTGTTGACACAGTACTTGGGAACACCAAATTTAACCACAATACCTTTTTTTTTTTTTTTTTTTTTTTTGCATTCCACTGCCCACATTCTTCAGCAACTTGACCTTTTCCACAACACTGAGAGATTTTCCTTTTCCGACATTGCGAACACACACCGTCGGTTAGAGAGACTGAAACAAACTGAACCTGTTTTACAGAGAAGAAAGTTTACTAGAGAAAAAGGGGTTAGTGGAGTGAGGAGACAATATTCTCCCCCCACTAGGTGACCCATCGGCATAGAGATGACCTTTCTTCTTCCTCTTGCAACATCTACGTTCTATTTTTCTCACTTTTTTTTTTTTTGTAACATCATCATTACAGGGAGGGAAATCAAGATTTGTCTTGAAAAAAATTTGATATGTAGAATTTTTTCATATATAGAAACAGTTTTTCATTTACAATGTAATGAACACGTGGATTCACAAAACTTCGATATATAGATAATTTCAACATACGGAAGTTCGAAATATGGAGGTGAGACTGTATTTAAATCTTGGTAAAGTACTTTAGAAATTACCAGGTGCGATACTTCAGAATTCTTCAAGGTACAATCCTACTGTATTTCCATCCCATTCTGAAATTCTGCAAGTGAACTCACGAAATATCTTACTTGAACCTATATTTCTTTCAAAAATTCAAAAATGGGTTTTTTGAGGTTTTCAAAATTCAATGTTGAAAATGGGTCAACAAATTGTTTTCCATCATAATTACTATACTCCAAGTCACCCTAAAAGTGTACTGTCGTTAAAGGCTAGAGAGCCTTATCACGACTCGTCATGGAACGCAAGAACGGTATCCACCCATGTAAATGTGCTCTCCAGTGTTTCCTTTCTGTTCCCCACACCCACCCAACACATCTCACAAGCAGTGGAGATTGTGAATGGGGGCCTGGTGGAGGCCGAACTGCTTTCCCTGCCGCCTGTTTACATAACCTACCCTTCAGAGATCGCAATAACGCCTCTACACGCGTATTTCACGCCTTGAAAACGCTGTATACGCTTTAAAATTTTAGAAATGCGCATTTTTACGCATTGTTTTGCGACAAGTTTTGAAGTTCGTTTAATTGCCATTTCAGGGCGGGATTCCCGCCGAAACAAAGCTGTTAAGCGGGAGTCTCCCGCCTTACGAAATTTTAAGAAAAAATATACATAAATATAAAATCTTGGGTCTGTTTTTGGATCGTTAACAAAATTCACGTGTTAAAAGCGGACCGTTCAGAGTTCCGAAAATTGCAATCGATTATGTTCCTGACATGAACGATGTATATCGAACATACATTGTTCATATTGGGAACATAATCAGTTTATGAACCCGTGAATTGGCTTTTATGTGTAGCCGAATGAGCGAGCAGTTCATTCTGCATATCGCGGACTGTTACGAATCAGGCATGAGATTGTTCTTCGGATTCGCGGAATTTCACATTTTGGTTATACTTGAGAGCGATGAAGAAAACAAACTGAAGATGTTTTATTTTCGGAGGATTAGTGAGGAGAAGGGGGGTGCTCTTTTTCCGCCTGGGGAATGGTATTCCGTTTTTCAGAACTTACGAAAACTAAACGGAGTGAAATTTTTCCCCGTGATCAAAATTTCTTTTTCTCGCAAAGTTTCTCCGGTCCAGTATTGTTATTAAATATCAATTTATTGCATAAATGTTTGCATTTCAGCTTGAAAGTATAGACAATAGTTTTCGATAACGAAGTTCGACGGAGCAAAAATTTCCTTGTAAACTTTAGGCACGAGTTTCTTACGCGGATTCGAAGAGTAACTCTGACTTTGTTGTCTTCAAAACTAAAGATAATTTTTTTGGAGGTGGTGTGTGTGTGTGCATGCGTGGTGGCGGTTGAAGGGGGAGGGTGCGTTTTTCCGGCTGAGGACGGAATTTCATCTTTCAAAACTTTCGAAAACGGAAGTTAGACGAACTGCAAATTTAATCTGTAATCGTAACTTTTTTTTCCCTCGCCATATTTCCTCTGCTCATTTTCATTGTAAAATATAATTTTGTTTGATAACTGTGTTTCAGCTTGAAAACGGAAAGAAAATTTCCGAAAACGGAAGTCGGACGGAGCGAAGATTTTTTTCGTAATTGTAATTTTTTTTTTCACGATGTTTCCACTGTCCTGAATTATTGTTAAATGTTATTTTCCCTCTATAAATAGTTGCAAAGGGAGAAACTGGACATTCCTCAGATCAGAAGAATGGTTGAATCAACTAAGTCTCAATTATGTGAACTGTAAACATCTCATACAGAGTATTCAAGAAGATTTTTTTTTTCAGAGCTGAAGGAAAACATGTTCAAAAATAATAAATTAGTTGACCTTTGTAATAGTAAACTTGCACATCACAATGTCCAATGAAGGGTTTATTTTATCTTTTGTGATTGAGATACTGTTGATTTCCTTCCTCCACAATAGAACTCTTTTTGAAGTTTGAGTGTGTAGAATCTAAATCTGTGAAGCAACACAAACAAGTTTTGGTGCAATGTTTCAAAAGCAAAACAAATTTTTTGCAGCCACATGGATAAAAGAAGGTAAGTAGGTAAGATTTTGATAAATTATGATTTTACTTATTTTATATAAAAGAAAATTCAATTACATGCTAATTCATGTTGATATATTTATATATAGATTTAATTAGTTGTTTTTATATTAAATATTATTTAGCTCAAAATTTAATGCGATAATTGTTCGCTCTCTAAAATTACGCCTTTGGAAAGAAAAATACTCCTTCAAAAAATGTGAAGGAGTATTTTTACTCTTTTGAAAAAATCCTAGCACAATCTCTGCTACCCTTCAAGTTTCCCCGATTGTCAATTTATTGTCTCCGTCTTGTTACTGTTGCGAGAGGTCTTCCACCTGTCAGAGTTGTATCCCAAGTGGGCAGAACAGCCAAAAGTGCAAAGCTCTTGATTCAGCAACTTCTCATGACAAATTTATTTCCAAAAGTGCACTAACTTCTAGAACTTTTTTTAGATGGCAATTTTGTCTGATAAACTGCTGAGCAAACAAAAATGGATTCTGGGCAATAATACAACTGATTTTTGCTCAAAACTCTACAGACTACTTTTCGTAGTGGAGGTAGCTGTTTCGCACCCTACACAGTGGTACACTCTTAGGTTGACACGGAGTATAAGTATGTGTTACGTGTATCCAATTAAAGTCCTCTAAAAGAGCTTTAAAAATAAACCCTAGATGAGATCTCTATGACTATGGGTCACAGTTTTGTGCACATTTTTGTGTATCAAAATGCACCTAAATTATGCATTTTTTAAAACTTTGTAATAAGACCTACTACAATCTAAAAAATCTGGATTTTACATCGAAACTACTGATATACCAAAAAATCAAGGAAATATGGAGCATCAAGGTTTAAAATAAAATTTTATCTGGTTGCTTTGAAATGGAATGACTGGCCCTTACTATGAAATGCACAAAGGTTTATTTGAGTCTTTAAAGAGAATTAGTAAGAAGTACAATATTAGGCTAGCTCCAAGTTTAGAGAACAAAGTTAAAAAAAAAATTCCCTAAAATAGTTCAAAGAGAAGAAGATATTTATTTTAAAAAATGCAAGGTGTAGTCTATGAAGTAAAATGTAGTTGTGGACTATCTTACATAGGTGAAACAGGTCACAGACTAGAAACTCGTATAGCAGAGCATAAAGCTGCTATAAAAAATTGCTCCAACAAGACTGGTTTAGATAGGCATGTTAGAGAAACTAGTCACAGCATGGATTGGAATTCCCTTAAAGTCATCAGTTTCCAAAGCAATTTTCAAAAAAGAAAGCTAAAAGAAGGAATAGAGATTGAGAAAAATCAAAATTCCATCATCAATGACTGCAAAGGATTTTTCCTGCCTAACATCTGGCAGGATTTGATGAAAACTAACCGTAACCGGGATAGTGATGAGAATAAGTGACAACAAAAAGACAGCCTGAAGAAGGAAAAGAGTTTTCTCCGAAAATTTGCAATTAAAAAAAAAAAAAATTTCCTAGTAAAATTCCCATAATAGTTGTTTTTAATTAGTAATGACTTTTTTTTTTTGTAAACTTTGAGGCCAAATTTTTTTTCCCTTGCATATAGAGTGAATGATTCATCACACATTAGTAAAAATTATTTCTAGTTAATTTGAGATGGAACTTTTTGAAAAACAATTTTTATTTAACACATACGTTGCGACATTTCTTAAACAATTTTTCTCACACAGTTATAAATATCTAACCATAAAGATTAAAATTAGTGGTCGCCACTCGCCACATGGCGACTGGATAAAATAAAATGTCCAGTAGAAAGAGTTACTTTAGTCGCCACGCTCAAAAATTTGCCCTTTTTCATTGCTAAAGAATTTATCTGCATTTTTTAGAACACTCCTGTTATAAGAAATGCATTTTCAAATCATGCAACTTGTGCGCAGTGAAAAACAGCCCTTTCTCCACAAATAAGTGGGTACGATCTATTTATAGATTCACTCTTCAAAAATGGGGCCAGCTGTTTGTTTCTCCACTTAAGTTGGGGCACAAAATAACCATATCGAGAATGGACAGCTGTGGCTTTAGATGGAATTGTGGCATCACGACTCGTCTTCAGCAGCTCGTTTTTTAAAGTTTGGTTTCTCTGAAAATGCATGATTTTCCATTGCTGAGGCACTTCTTGCTTATCATCAAACGAAATGGGCAAGCATTTTCCCTTTTTTTACAAAAAGAAATCAAAGGTAGAAAATCAGGACTTCACTTTTTGCCACCGTTGTCTTCCATTCCATGCAGTCGCGTTTCCTATGCACATGCGCCGTCTTTCATTCCACATAGTGTCGCGTTTCAGTTCGCTTTAAACAAAATTTTAAAAAACTCTTGTCTACCCCTTAATACAGTAAAAATGTTACTAAGGAATGGGTAAACACAAATTTTTCAGCAAAATTAAATATTAAAAATCAGTACTGTATTGTTCACTCTGTCGTGAAAGTCATTTTACGGGTCACAGAAAAGGCAGATTCCATCACGGGCGGAATAAGTCCCAATTTTGAAATTTAATTTAGCTTTGAAAAATCAAAAAGAAAAAATACTTTCCGTATTGATTGGTTTTGAAGAACTGGCTGTTAGAAATAACAAAAACTGCGCTTCACTAGAAAAAACTTTTACAATATGTAGTTCTTTTTCACTATTACGGAAGATATTAAAAACGAGAAACATAATCAGACAAAATGTAACAAATAAGAATATAACCAGAAAGAGGAAAAAAAAAGCGCATCTTGGGGTACGAGAAATTCGAAATTTAGAAAACTACGGAACATTTTCATCCGTGCTAAAACAATGATTTTCAGGAGATGAACGGCATGAAGTTACCCAAATTATATCGTGACATTAAAAACATCCAATAAACAGTCCCAAAAATGTTTGATGAATGTTAGAATTCTGAAAACATGAAAATAAACTTTGAACAAATGTGGAATAACATTATTTCGTAGAGATTTTTTTATTTCTGTAGTATATTGGCTGTTTTCCGTATTCTGTAGCGATCGACGATTTCCGTAGTGACTATGGAGAATTTGTAGCATTTGGATGATCTGAGGTGGACAAACTGGAAAAAATGACAAATCATTAAAATTTTATGAAAACAACATTTTCTGAAGGGGGAAAAACAAAACGACAACCAGATTTTTAATTTTTTTAGTATATTCGATGTTTCACGTACTTCGCAGCGATCAACAATTTTCGTAGTGACTGGAGAATCTGTAGTATTTGGAAGGTCTGTGGTGGGCAAACAGGAAAAATGACAAATCATTAAAATTCTACCAAAACTGAACGTTTTCTGAAAAAAAAAAAAAACTGACAATGGGTTTGAACGATGGAATTAGGATACTCTGCAAGTGTTCTTATTTCATCATGACTATTTTTTCAACACCTGTGAAGATTTATCAATGTTTTTAATGTAATATTTATTAGAACCCAGGAAATTACTGAATATTTTCTGTTAGGGGTCAGGAATCATTGTGAGTCTGTAAAATAAAGTGACCAGGTTGGTATCACATTTCTCCCAATCTTTGCTGTACCACAAAATGATTCCGCCACAAGATATGAAATTCATTTTTGAAAGCTATACAGCCAGTTTTCATTTTGACAAGAAGAAGAACCTAACCAAAAATAAATGGAATGAAAAGAAAAAAGCAGAATGGAAGCAGCTTCGAAACATGATGTCTGAACATTTTTTTCCATCAATAACTCACCAAAAACTGATAAAGAAACTAAAAACAAGCAATTTTTAGTAGATGAAGGTCACAGCACAAATTGTTGAAATATTGCTGACTATTATGTCAAGCAATGCAGAAGTTAAGAGAATGCAAGCATTGTGGGCAATGATCTTGATGACAAAACAGTGCTCATGCAAAGAATGACTTTAGAAAATACAGCAAATTAAATAAAATAAGCCAAGGTAAGTACTGCTTGAAAATTTTAACCCATCCACTGCTATCAATTTATGGTGGAGATTTTATTTGTGAACATAGCAAGAGACCAAATAAAAATGATTAAATTATCTTTCCAATAAAAACTGTCTAGAAAATTTGGTTGATGGGGTTGAAGAAAAATATAGCTTTCAAGATAATATTTATTCATTTAATTGCACTGGACAATAGGCAGTGGGCCCTTTAAGCTTATAAATTTAACTATGACTAAATAAATGAAAGGTATACAGTGCAGTGATAAAATGTGTATACAACACGAAATAGCCGTAAGGAAAGTGGCCACTAGATTTTGTCCATCCACTGGCCACTTGAAAAAAATCACCAATTTTAATCTAACCATATAATTTCCTTTGTCTGAACATTTATCCGCCGGCCCAGTGGCACAGTGGTCTAAGCAATGGCCTCTGATCATTCGTCTGAAAGTGGTCCGGGTTTGAATTACGGCAAGGCATGGATGTTGTTTGTTTTACAGCACTGGCTCTCTCCCTTCCCTGGAACTAGTGACCCTAAATTAGGGGACGGGCAACTGCTTATATAGCCCATTGAGCTGCTCACAGTGGTCGTTAAACCTCCAACCAAAAAAAAAACATTTGTCCCACTTTGGTGGCACAGTAGAAACAGCGCCTGCCTGTTTTAATTGTTGAATCGCAGCCTAAACAAATATACTCTTTTTTTTATTATTGTTATATTGTTCATGAAACATACTTTCAAATTTGAACAACAACAAAAAAATACCTGGTTAAAAAAAAATTACTCTACATATCTTATTTTTCATGTCGTTATTGATGGGCTTTCACCTAGTAAAGTGTCATAATATTCTGGAACCAGCAATGTTAGAAAACAATTTTTCTTTAAAACGTATACATCCAGTTGATCATTTTAAAGAAAAATTAAATAGCCTAAACAATTAGGATCTGAATAATGGAATTTTTGGTTAGCACCCCTATTCTGAAATACAGCATTTTCAGTTCAAGGTATGACAGATGCAAATTATTTTACAATCTAGTCATCTAACTGAGTGCAAAATTCTGAGATAAAACAAAAATTGGTGTATAGTTACGTAATACTTGCATCTATCGTATACAATACAGGGTATTAATTTCTTTTTGATTTGGAAATGGCTAGGTGAAACATAGAATGATCCCATAACGGACACCTGAATTTCAAACCACAAACAAATCACATTTGTGCTACAATTGCCAAAACAGAGAATGGCGCACAATATGATGCTGCATGAGGCCAGTATTTCACTACAATGCTTCCAAAAATCTTTCTGAATATGGCCATATACTTTCACTCCTCCAGGTAGCATCCCCTAACATGACATTTCACATAAACATTACCATTTTAATCTTTTTTTTTTTTTCTTGATTCCATTTTCTTCAGTCAATACATGAACACAAACTACTGCTTATTTTGCTACCAATGAGAAATGAATGCTTCTACAAAAATACTAAGTGAAATACATATTTGAAAAGGTCTCTAAAGGTAAGAAATATTACAAAAAATTACTTCATTGTATAAGCACCTGGCATTCCGACTAAATAATGAAAACTTCTACTGTAATGATGCCAGAGTTACATGGCCCCCACTTATATATTTTAATGGAACATGTTTCCTATATAACTCAGAGTCTGACTACATCTGACACAATATCTCAGCAATTGTAATCCTTGTAGAATTCCTCGTTAAATTAAAAATCTGCAATACCCTGAAACAAAAAAAGAGTTTAATTTTCAAGTTTACTAATGTTTTCAGACAGATTATAGTTGCATTTAAAACTATAATCAAATACAGTGTGTTAGCCCAAAGGCATTAAATTTTACTGATAATTTATGTTGCTGCATCACTTATAGCCTAAAATACAAGTTCAGAAAACTGGTTGTATGATTTGTAAGCATAAACAGCAATTCTTTAGCCTTTGTATTTTACATATATATTCTCTGTTACAAACATTTAATAGTATTAGTTCTTTAATCTATGAAATGAAGTGCTTCAAAATTCAGCTGCTTTGGCTTTAAAACCTAAGTGGTATGATTCATGCTTCCTGGAAAGGAATATCATCTCTCAACTTAACATCTATCCAATTTTTACAATCTAGTCATGAAATCATTGAAACACATTTCCACATATAAGAATTTCTATTCCCCCTCCACACACACAAAGTGCTCACTCAAAAACAAACCCACTATACTTCTCTGCATTTCTACTACAAATTAACATTACACAATATAGAAATTTTACTCTGATAGCTCACTTCCAGAAGTGGATGTTTCAAAGGTAAATGACAATACTCTTTCCATGAATCACATGCATCATGATATACAGTTTCTTATATATGTATTCGTAACATTTATTATGTAAATATATTACATATCCTGTAGGATTTTTGGTTTGAAATAACCGTCAAGGCGCGATTCACACTAAAAATAACTTTTTTTCTTTGTTTTGTTTTTTACGACAGGAAGTTTACGGTTATTTCTCTTACCGTACTGTACAGTCAGGTTAGATCTGAATAGCTATAACCTTCAAATGATCTTGTGATTTTCACGTACGGGTAAATTAAATCTGACCACATTCCGCAACAAATCGTTGAGAAAAGTCATGACTCCAAATGCAAATGCCCCTGTAAACTACAACATATGTAAATAATGAAATTTTTAGTACTCTTTAACTAATTTCTTTACGTTTAAGTAGTTTACTGGTCGCAGCAGTATCTGGACAAACAGAACAATCAGTCACACTATCCGTAATGATTTCACAACACTCCTGAAAAACACCGAAAAATATTTCTAAGAACTATGTCTTAATGTACTAATTAAGGTTTGAGTTGCCCTTGGGCAACATTTAACCGGCAGCAATAAGAACTAAAATTATTTGGGGAAATTACGTTAAATGTACCCTCACGTTCAGACATACACCAGGGAAACATGAGATCGATAGCACATCATAACACAATGATAATACACAATTACCTAAATGGCACGGAAGAGAAGTTCTTAAGTTTCGTACTTGAGGTACACAACAATTTTACGTACCACCCCATTTTTAAAAAGTTTATGGTTGCCATACACAAACACAAACAAGCGATCACGCAGTCATATCACGGTTAGAATTTCCAACAGAAAAGTAAAAGCACCTTATTCACCTCGCGTTGCGTCATGGGAAAGCCACCCCGACAGCGCAGTGGTCTAAGTGCTGGTTTGTGACGATTCGCCCTGGTTGGGTCCGGGTTCGAATCCCGATGAGGCATGGATGTTTGTCTTTTGGCACGGACTCTTAATGTGTTACTTGACCAACACTGGTTCTGGTTCTCTGTGTACATTGGTCATTTGACATGCTGTAAAACCATGTGTACTTCTTTTTTTTTTTTTTTTGATTGGAGGTTTAACGACCACCGTGAGCAACTCAATGGGCTATAAGCAGTCGCCCGTCCCTAATTTAGGGACACTGGTTCCAGGGAAGGGAGAGAGCCAGTGCCGTAAGACAAACACAACATCCATGCCTCACCGGGATTCGAACCCGGACCCCGTTCGGACGAATGATCAGAGGCCAACGCCTTAGACCACTGCGCCACCGGGGCGGCTGTGTACTTCTTGTTCATGATGTTTTACTTGATCAACACTGGTTTTCTGTGTAAATTCATCAATTGGAATACTGTAAACCCTGTATGATATGTACTTGTTGATGTGAAAAGTCTGTATCTTGTATATGTCTGCCTGATTGTCATGTCTTTGTACCACCAGGTCCAATAAATCATTTTAAAACAAGCCTTCAATCAAAAAAAAAATCATGGGAAAACTCTTCGTGTCCGCGGACCAGCAATAGTTGGTTTACATGCGTTTCCCCATTGCTTAAGTAGAATCCAAGTAACACCATATGTGTTCAATATCTACCACAAAAGTATCCAATTTACTCGGACGGAAGCTTTCTCTATATGTATGAAGGGAACAAAAACTCTTAGATCAACAGCCAGATGCTTTTCAATCATCGTGCCTAATGCAAAAATTTGGTTAGTGCAGTCATTCCCAGGCATAGAACCAGTCTGAACATTTCACACTTTCTCTGATGTAAGACCGTGTACTTTTTCAATAATGCCCTTACCAAACCCTTTCCCTGGCACACTCAGTAGGCAAATAACACGATAGTCCTTGCCGACACCATGATCACCTTTACCATTATACAAGGAAACAATGATATCATCATTCCAATCCCGAGGACCATTCCTAACTCCCAGCGCAACTGACAGATTTCAGTTAACCAGTCAATTACAGAGTCACCACCATATTTCAACATCTCAGAAATTATACCATCAACTCCAGGAGCCTTACCATTCTCAAAAGATTTTAGAGTTTTACACACCCCTTCTTTTGAGATCCCTCCCGTGCTTCCATCCTTCACTATAACATCATCTGCTTCTGCCTCAGAACCATCTTTAGTTTCTTGATCTAATAACTCACAGAAATATTCACCCCATCTTTCACTTAACTTATTGGACTCCCATATCATTTCTCAGATCCTATTATTCACACAATTTACTACTTGGTTCCTCTATTTTTTCTGAGTCCCATGTACTTCCAGAAAGTTTTTCTATCTTTCCAAAAAAAAAAAAACAATTCATGATTTTTCACTCTGTCCTTCCTACCTTTTGACTTATTTGGCGAACCAGCTTAGCTGCCTCACGCTTCTTACAGCGATATTCATCCTCAGAGACTATGCCTTGCAACATCCGTAAATATGCGTCCTTCTTTCTCTTTACTGCCTCTTCAATCTCAATATTCGCCGCCCCGGTGGCGCAGTGGTCTAAGGCGTTGGCCTCTGATCATTCGTCCGTAAGGGGTCCGGGTTCGAATCCCGGTCAGGCATGGATGTTGTGTTTGTCTTACGGCACTGGCTCTCTCCCTTCCCTGGAACCAGTGACCCTAAATTAGGGACGGGCGACTGCTTATAGCCCATTGAGTTGCTCACGGTGGTCGTTAAACCTCCAATCAAAAAAAAAAAAAAAAATCTCAATATTCCACCAAGCATCACCTCTATTGTTACCCAGTATTGTGGTGCCACAGACCTCTTCAGCAGCAGTGAAAAATCAGTTCTTAAAACATTCAATTTTCTTTTGTACATCCCTCTCACTTGACTTCAGCTCTTTCAGTCGTACTGTGAGTAAGTTAGAGTAACGCTGATGATCTTCAGGAGCCTTTCAACCTTTATTCTATCCATCGTGGGCCTCTTCGTATTCTTTTTCCTCCAACCAACATACAGTTTCACTCGTGACACTACTAAGTAATGATCAGAGCCAACAACCGCGCCACTCATCGCACAAGTGTCAACAACTAAGTGTTTCAGACGCTTATTGCAAACAACAAATACTAGAACACACTTTTGACCCAAAGTACAATTTTCCCCAGTGTATGTGTGGATATACTTGTGTTTGAAAAACGAATTAGATATACACACAAACCTTTTTCAATGCATAGTTCAATTAATCTTTCACCATTATCATTCACACAAGGATCACTCAACTTACCCAAAACATTATCAGAAATCACACTCTGCACACATAATCAAGTATTGAAATCCCCTGCTCTTTATAACTTTCAAAATGACGTTTCTCTTTTTAATTAAAATGAAGTTTCTATTTTAGTGGTAATTGACAGCAAAGAAATAATCCCACAAGTAACGCCCTGAACGAATTGAAATTCCTAGAAATGATTCCCTCCTGATTTAAAGATTTCCATTTCATTGTTCTTCAGCTGTTACGGTAAGCCCAAATAATGTATGATATCCTTTTATTAATGTTAACCTTCACACCCCACCAATAATTTATTTCATTATTAGAAACCCTGAAGTTCAACGCTTTGTTTTCAAAATCGCTTCCTTTGTAGCTGCCTATATAGACGTTTGGACAGAACTGACAAACAATTAGCATCACATATGAACACAACCAGATAGAATAGGTATTCGCCGTCATTAGAAAATTGCTTCTAGTTAAAAATAGGAACATTTAGGCATACATATGATAGTCTGCTAAAAAAAATTGCATGTCTGTATGATTTACAAAGTTTCGTGGATAACTACGCATCGAAATGACAATAACTATTCCATATCTCTACTTTCTTTTGACAATTGTATTGCTTCAGTCATTCAAAATTTATGTTTCTTACAGCAAATATTTGTCTCTGAAAGATCACCCACGCACATGTTGTTCTTTGTATGATAGGTCCCTTAAAAAGGCAATCAATGGAAACCAAACCAACACACTTCTTAGTATTTTTCCATAAACAGAGTAGTACCTGTCAAGATTTTTTTTCTGATTTCTTCATAACCTTCAAATGCATGCCTGAAACAGGCTTACACTGACTTCTGGCTACAGTCAATTCACACTTACATGACTAACAATCACAAATGAATATTTGGTTTCAACAAAAATGATTTCTAATTTCTTTACCAAAGATCAAACTTTTTTTTGTTGCTTCTCAGTACAAAATGCAGTTTTTCTATTGCTGGTAATTGACCGCGAAGAAATAATCCTACAAGTAACGCCCTGAATGGATTGAAATTCCTAGAAATGATTCCCTCCTGATTTAAAGATTTGCATTTCATTGTCCTTAACTTGTTACAGTGTTATTGTAAGCCCAAATACTATATCAACCCCTTTTATTACTATTAACCTGAAACCCGATCATTAACTTATTTCATTATCACCAACTCTGAAGGTCAACTCCTTGTTTTCACAATTACTTCCTTGTAGCCGTCTGTAAGGGCATTTGGACAGAACTGAAAAATAATTATACATTAAACATAAACAAAAAAGATTGAAAAGGTATTAGCATTCATTAGGAAATCGCTATTAGCGAATAATAGGAACATTTAGGCACACGTATGCCAGTCTGTTAAATAAAAATTGCATGCCTGGATGATTTAAAAAAATCATGGATAAAGACACACCGAAGGTACAATAAATTTTCCATATCTCTACTTTCTACTGTCAATTGAATTGCTTCAGTCACTGACAATTTTTATAGCAAATATTTGGCTCCGAAAGGTCACCCGTACACATGTTGTTCTTTGTGGGAAAGGACCCTTAAATAAAAAACGAATGGAAACCAAACCAACACACTTAATATTTTTCCATAAACAGAGTAGTACCTGTCAAGATTTTTTTCTGATTTCTTCATAACCTTTTTTTTTTTTTTTTTTTTTTTGATTGGAGGTTTAACGACCACCGTGAGCAACTCAATGGGCTATAAGCAGTCGCCCGTCCCTAATTTAGGGTCACTGGTTCCAGGGAAGGGAGAGAACCAGTGCCGTAAGACAAACACAACACCCATGCCTGACCGGGATTCGAACCCGGACCCCTTACGGACGAATGATCAGAGGCCAACGCCTTAGACCACTGCGCCACCGGGGCGGCCTTCATAACCTTCAGATGCATGCCTGAAACAGACTTACACTGATTTCTGGCTACAGTCAATTCACACTTACATGACTAACAATCGCAAATGGCCGCCCCGGTAGCGCAGTGGTCTAAGCGATGGCCTCTGATCATTCGTCCGAACGGGGTCCGGGTTCGAATCCCGGTCAGGCATGGCTGTTGTGTTTGTCTTACGGCACTGGCTCTTTCCCTTCCCTGGAACCAGTGACCCTAAATTAGGGACGGGCGACTGCTTATAGCCCATTGAGTTGCTCACGGTGGTCGTTAAACCTCCAATCAAAAAAAAAATGTCTGTTTCTTATAGCAAATATTTTTCTCTGAAAGGTCAGCCGGATACATGCTGTTCTTTGTGGGATAGGTAACTTCTAAAGGCAATCAATGGAAACCAAACCAACACACTTCTTAGTATTTTTCCATAAACAGAGTAGTACCTGTCAAGATTTTTTTTCTGATTTCTTCATAACCTTCAAATGCATGCCTGAAACAGGCTTACACTGACTTCTGGCTACAGTCAATTCACACTTACATGACTAACAATCACAAATGAATATTTGGTTTCAACAAAAATGATTTGTAATTTCTTTACCAAAGATCAAACTTTATTTTGTTGCTTCTCAGTACAAAATGCAGTTTTTCTATTGCTGGTAATTGACCGCGAAGAAATAATCCTACAAGTAACGCCCTGAATGGATTGAAATTCCTAGAAATGATTCCCTCCTGATTTAAAGATTTGCATTTCATTGTCCTTAACTTGTTACAGTGTTATTGTAAGCCCAAATACTATATCAACCCCTTTTATTACTGTTAACCTGAGCACCTGATCATTAACTTATTTCATTATCACCAACTCTAAAGGTCAACTCTTTGTTTTCACAACTGCTTCCCTTGTAGCCGACTGTAAGGGCGTTTGGACAGAACTGAAAAATAATTATACATTAAACATGAACAAAAAATATTGAAAAGGTATTAGCATTCATTAGGAAATCGCTATTAGCGAAAAATTAGGAACATTTAGGCATACGTATGACAGTCTGCGAAATAAAAATTGCATGCCTGGATGATTTAAAAAATTTAGTGGATAAAGACACACCGAAGGGACAATAAATTTTCCATATCTCTACTTTCTTTTATCAATTGAATTGCTTCAGTCATTGACAATTTCTGTTTCTTATAGCAAATATTTGTCTCTGAAAGGTCAGCCGGATACATGTTGTTCTTTGTGGGAATAGGTCCCTTCTAAAGGCAATCAATGGAAACCAAACCAACACACTTCTTAGTATTTTTCCATAAACAGAGTAGTACCTGTCAAGATTTTTTTCTGATTTCTTCATAACCTTCAAATGCATGCCTGAAACAGGCTTACACTGACTTCTGGCTACAGTCAATTCACACTTACATGACTAATAATCACAAATGAATATTTGGTTTCAACAAAAATGATTTGTAATTTCTTTACCAAAGATCAAACTTTATTTTGTTGCTTCTCAGTACAAAATGCAGTTTTTCTATTGCTGGTAATTGACCGCGAAGAAATAATCCTACAAGTAACGCCCTGAATGGATTGAAATTCCTAGAAAATGATTCCCTCCTGATTTAAAGATTTGCATTTCATTGTCCTTAACTTGTTACAGTGTTATTGTAAGCCCAAATACTATATCAACCCCTTTTATTACTGTTAACCTGAGCACCTGATCATTAACTTATTTCATTATCACCAACTCTAAAGGTCAACTCTTTGTTTTCACAACTGCTTCCCTTGTAGCCGACTGTAAGGGCGTTTGGACAGAACTGAAAAATAATTATACATTAAACATGAACAAAAAATATTGAAAAGGTATTAGCATTCATTAGGAAATCGCTATTAGCGAAAATTAGGAACATTTAGGCATACGTATGACAGTTTGCGAAATAAAAATTGCATGCCTGGATGATTTAAAAAAATTCATGGATAAAGACACACCGAAGGGACAATACATTTTCCATATCTCTACTTTCTTTTATCAAATGAATTGCTTCAGTCATTGACAATTTCTGTTTCTTATAGCAAATATTTGTCTCTGAAAGGTCAGCCAGATACATGTTGTTCTTTGTGGGATAGGTCCCTTCTAAAGGCAATCAATGGAAACCAAACCAACACACTTCTTAGTATTTTTCCATAAACAGAGTAGTACCTGTCAAGATTTTTTTTCTGATTTCTTCATAACCTTCAAATGCATGCCTGAAACAGGCTTACACTGACTTCTGGCTACAGTCAATTCACACTTACATGACTAACAATCACAAATGAATATTTGGTTTCAACAAAAATGATTTGTAATTTCTTTACCAAAGATCAAACTTTATTTTGTTGCTTCTCAGTACAAAATGCAGTTTTTCTATTGCTGGTAATTGACCGCGAAGAAATAATCCTACAAGTAACGCCCTGAATGGATTGAAATTCCTAGAAATGATTCCCTCCTGATTTAAAGATTTGCATTTCATTGTCCTTAACTTGTTACAGTGTTATTGTAAGCCCAAATACTATATCAACCCCTTTTATTACTGTTAACCTGAGCACCTGATCATTAACTTATTTCATTATCACCAACTCTAAAGGTCAACTCTTTGTTTTCACAACTGCTTCCCTTGTAGCCGACTGTAAGGGCGTTTGGACAGAACTGAAAAATAATTATACATTAAACATGAACAAAAAATATTGAAAAGGTATTAGCATTCATTAGGAAATCGCTATTTGCGAAAATTAGGAACATTTAGGCTTACGTATGACAGTTTGCGAAATAAAAATTGCATGCCTGGATGATTTAAAAAAATTCATGGATAAAGACACACCGAAGGGACAATACATTTTCCATATCTCTACTTTCTTTTATCAAATGAATTGCTTCAGTCATTGACAATTTCTGTTTCTTATAGCAAATATTTGTCTCTGAAAGGTCAGCCGGATACATGTTGTTCTTTGTGGAATAGGTCCCTTCTAAAGGCAATCAATGGAAACCAAACCAACACACTTCTTAGTATTTTTCCATCAACAGAGTAGTACCTGTCAAGATTTTTTTTCTGATTTCTTCATAACCTTCAAATGCATGCCTGAAACAGGCTTACACTGACTTCTGGCTACAGTCAATTCACACTTACATGACTAACAATCACAAATGAATATTTGGTTTCAACAAAAATGATTTGTAATTTCTTTACCAAAGATCAAACTTTATTTTGTTGCTTCTCAGTACAAAATGCAGTTTTTCTATTGCTGGTAATTGACCGCGAAGAAATAATCCTACAAGTAACGCCCTGAATGGATTGAAATTCCTAGAAATGATTCCCTCCTGATTTAAAGATTTGCATTTCATTGTCCTTAACTTGTTACAGTGTTATTGTAAGCCCAAATACTATATCAACCCCTTTTATTACTGTTAACCTGAGCACCTGATCATTAACTTATTTCATTATCACAAACTCTAAAGGTCAACTCTTTGTTTTTACAACTGCTTCCCTTGTAGCCGACTGTAAGGGCGTTTGGACAGAACTGAAAAATAATTATACATTAAACATGAACAAAAAATATTGAAAAGGTATTAGCATTCATTAGGAAATCGCTATTACCGAAAATTAGGAACATTTAGGCATACGTATGACAGTTTGCGAAATAAAAATTGCATGCCTGGATGATTTAAAAAAATTCATGGATAAAGACACACCGAAGGGACAATACATTTTCCATATCTCTACTTTCTTTTATCAAATGAATTGCTTCAGTCATTGACAATTTCTGTTTCTTATAGCAAATATTTGTCTCTGAAAGGTCAGCCGGATACATGTTGTTCTTTGTGGGATAGGTCCCTTCTAAAGGCAATCAATGGAAACCAAACCAACACACTTCTTAGTATTTTTCCATAAACAGAGTAGTACCTGTCAAGATTTTTTTTCTGATTTCTTCATAACCTTCAAATGCATGCCTGAAACAGGCTTACACTGACTTCTGGCTACAGTCAATTCACACTTACATGACTAACAATCACAAATGAATATTTGGTTTCAACAAAAATGATTTGTAATTTCTTTACCAAAGATCAAACTTTATTTTGTTGCTTCTCAGTACAAAATGCAGTTTTTCTATTGCTGGTAATTGACCGCGAAGAAATAATCCTACAAGTAACGCCCTGAATGGATTGAAATTCCTAGAAATGATTCCCTCCTGATTTAAAGATTTGCATTTCATTGTCCTTAACTTGTTACAGTGTTATTGTAAGCCCAAATACTATATCAACCCCTTTTATTACTGTTAACCTGAGCACCTGATCATTAACTTATTTCATTATCACCAACTCTAAAGGTCAACTCTTTGTTTTCACAACTGCTTCCCTTGTAGCCGACTGTAAGGGCGTTTGGACAGAACTGAAAAATAATTATACATTAAACATGAACAAAAAATATTGAAAAGGTATTAGCATTCATTAGGAAATCGCTATTAGCGAAAATTAGGAGCATTTAGGCATACGTATGACAGTTTGCGAAATAAAAATTGCATGCCTGGATGATTTAAAAAAATTCATGGATAAAGACACACCGAAGGGACAATACATTTTCCATATCTCTACTTTCTTTTATCAAATGAATTGCTTCAGTCATTGACAATTTCTGTTTCTTATAGCAAATATTTGTCTCTGAAAGGTCAGCCGGATACATGTTGTTCTTTGTGGGATAGGTCCCTTCTAAAGGCAATCAATGGAAACCAAACCAACACACTTCTTAGTATTTTTCCATAAACAGAGTAGTACCTGTCAAGATTTTTTTTCTGATTTCTTCATAACCTTCAAATGCATGCCTGAAACAGGCTTACACTGACTTCTGGCTACAGTCAATTCACACTTACATGACTAACAATCACAAATGAATATTTGGTTTCAACAAAAATGATTTGTAATTTCTTTACCAAAGATCAAACTTTATTTTGTTGCTTCTCAGTACAAAATGCAGTTTTTCTATTGCTGGTAATTGACCGCGAAGAAATAATCCTACAAGTAACGCCCTGAATGGATTGAAATTCCTAGAAATGATTCCCTCCTGATTTAAAGATTTGCATTTCATTGTCCTTAACTTGTTACAGTGTTATTGTAAGCCCAAATACTATATCAACCCCTTTTATTACTGTTAACCTGAGCACCTGATCATTAACTTATTTCATTATCACCAACTCTAAAGGTCAACTCTTTGTTTTCACAACTGCTTCCCTTGTAGCCGACTGTAAGGGCGTTTGGACAGAACTGAAAAATAATTATACATTAAACATGAACAAAAAATATTGAAAAGGTATTAGCATTCATTAGGAAATCGCTATTAGCGAAAATTAGGAACATTTAGGCTTACGTATGACAGTTTGCGAAATAAAAATTGCATGCCTGGATGATTTAAAAAATTCATGGATAAAGACACACCGAAGGGACAATACATTTTCCATATCTCTACTTTCTTTTATCAAATGAATTGCTTCAGTCATTGACAATTTCTGTTTCTTATAGCAAATATTTGTCTCTGAAAGGTCAGCCGGATACATGTTGTTCTTTGTGGAATAGGTCCCTTCTAAAGGCAATCAATGGAAACCAAACCAACACACTTCTTAGTATTTTTCCATAAACAGAGTAGTACCTGTCAAGATTTTTTTTCTGATTTCTTCATAACCTTCAAATGCATGCCTGAAACAGGCTTACACTGACTTCTGGCTACAGTCAATTCACACTTACATGACTAACAATCACAAATGAATATTTGGTTTCAACAAAAATGATTTGTAATTTCTTTACCAAAGATCAAACTTTATTTTGTTGCTTCTCAGTACAAAATGCAGTTTTTCTATTGCTGGTAATTGACCGCGAAGAAATAATCCTACAAGTAACGCCCTGAATGGATTGAAATTCCTAGAAATGATTCCCTCCTGATTTAAAGATTTGCATTTCATTGTCCTTAACTTGTTACAGTGTTATTGTAAGCCCAAATACTATATCAACCCCTTTTATTACTGTTAACCTGAGCACCTGATCATTAACTTATTTCATTATCACCAACTCTAAAGGTCAACTCTTTGTTTTCACAACTGCTTCCCTTGTAGCCGACTGTAAGGGCGTTTGGACAGAACTGAAAAATAATTATACATTAAACATGAACAAAAAATATTGAAAAGGTATTAGCATTCATTAGGAAATCGCTATTAGCGAAAATTAGGAACATTTAGGCTTACGTATGACAGTTTGCGAAATAAAAATTGCATGCCTGGATGATTTAAAAAAATTCATGGATAAAGACACACCGAAGGGACAATACATTTTCCATATCTCTACTTTCTTTTATCAAATGAATTGCTTCAGTCATTGACAATTTCTGTTTCTTATAGCAAATATTTGTCTCTGAAAGGTCAGCCGGATACATGTTGTTCTTTGTGGAATAGGTCCCTTCTAAAGGCAATCAATGGAAACCAAACCAACACACTTCTTAGTATTTTTCCATCAACAGAGTAGTACCTGTCAAGATTTTTTTTCTGATTTCTTCATAACCTTCAAATGCATGCCTGAAACAGGCTTACACTGACTTCTGGCTACAGTCAATTCACACTTACATGACTAACAATCACAAATGAATATTTGGTTTCAACAAAAATGATTTGTAATTTCTTTACCAAAGATCAAACTTTATTTTGTTGCTTCTCAGTACAAAATGCAGTTTTTCTATTGCTGGTAATTGACCGCGAAGAAATAATCCTACAAGTAACGCCCTGAATGGATTGAAATTCCTAGAAATGATTCCCTCCTGATTTAAAGATTTGCATTTCATTGTCCTTAACTTGTTACAGTGTTATTGTAAGCCCAAATACTATATCAACCCCTTTTATTACTGTTAACCTGAGCACCTGATCATTAACTTATTTCATTATCACAAACTCTAAAGGTCAACTCTTTGTTTTTACAACTGCTTCCCTTGTAGCCGACTGTAAGGGCGTTTGGACAGAACTGAAAAATAATTATACATTAAACATGAACAAAAAATATTGAAAAGGTATTAGCATTCATTAGGAAATCGCTATTACCGAAAATTAGGAGCATTTAGGCATACGTATGACAGTTTGCGAAATAAAAATTGCATGCCTGGATGATTTAAAAAAATTCATGGATAAAGACACACCGAAGGGACAATACATTTTCCATATCTCTACTTTCTTTTATCAAATGAATTGCTTCAGTCATTGACAATTTCTGTTTCTTATAGCAAATATTTGTCTCTGAAAGGTCAGCCGGATACATGTTGTTCTTTGTGGGATAGGTCCCTTCTAA
This sequence comes from Macrothele yani, assembly GCA_039090855.1. Taxonomy (NCBI): domain Eukaryota; kingdom Metazoa; phylum Arthropoda; class Arachnida; order Araneae; family Macrothelidae; genus Macrothele; species Macrothele yani. The sequence goes on along the minus strand of CM077022.1, from coordinate 9,362,584 downwards.
AGGCAATCAATGGAAACCAAACCAACACACTTCTTAGTATTTTTCCATAAACAGAGTAGTACCTGTCAAGATTTTTTTTCTGATTTCTTCATAACCTTCAAATGCATGCCTGAAACAGGCTTACACTGACTTCTGGCTACAGTCAATTCACACTTACATGACTAACAATCACAAATGAATATTTGGTTTCAACAAAAATGATTTGTAATTTCTTTACCAAAGATCAAACTTTATTTTGTTGCTTCTCAGTACAAAATGCAGTTTTTCTATTGCTGGTAATTGACCGCGAAGAAATAATCCTACAAGTAACGCCCTGAATGGATTGAAATTCCTAGAAATGATTCCCTCCTGATTTAAAGATTTGCATTTCATTGTCCTTAACTTGTTACAGTGTTATTGTAAGCCCAAATACTATATCAACCCCTTTTATTACTGTTAACCTGAGCACCTGATCATTAACTTATTTCATTATCACCAACTCTAAAGGTCAACTCTTTGTTTTCACAACTGCTTCCCTTGTAGCCGACTGTAAGGGCGTTTGGACAGAACTGAAAAATAATTATACATTAAACATGAACAAAAAATATTGAAAAGGTATTAGCATTCATTAGGAAATCGCTATTTGCGAAAATTAGGAACATTTAGGCTTACGTATGACAGTTTGCGAAATAAAAATTGCATGCCTGGATGATTTAAAAAAATTCATGGATAAAGACACACCGAAGGGACAATACATTTTCCATATCTCTACTTTCTTTTATCAAATGAATTGCTTCAGTCATTGACAATTTCTGTTTCTTATAGCAAATATTTGTCTCTGAAAGGTCAGCCGGATACATGTTGTTCTTTGTGGAATAGGTCCCTTCTAAAGGCAATCAATGGAAACCAAACCAACACACTTCTTAGTATTTTTCCATCAACAGAGTAGTACCTGTCAAGATTTTTTTCTGATTTCTTCATAACCTTCAAATGCATGCCTGAAACAGGCTTACACTGACTTCTGGCTACAGTCAATTCACACTTACATGACTAACAATCACAAATGAATATTTGGTTTCAACAAAAATGATTTGTAATTTCTTTACCAAAGATCAAACTTTATTTTGTTGCTTCTCAGTACAAAATGCAGTTTTTCTATTGCTGGTAATTGACCGCGAAGAAATAATCCTACAAGTAACGCCCTGAATGGATTGAAATTCCTAGAAATGATTCCCTCCTGATTTAAAGATTTGCATTTCATTGTCCTTAACTTGTTACAGTGTTATTGTAAGCCCAAATACTATATCAACCCCTTTTATTACTGTTAACCTGAGCACCTGATCATTAACTTATTTCATTATCACAAACTCTAAAGGTCAACTCTTTGTTTTCACAACTGCTTCCCTTGTAGCCGACTGTAAGGGCGTTTGGACAGAACTGAAAAATAATTATACATTAAACATGAACAAAAAATATTGAAAAGGTATTAGCATTCATTAGGAAATCGCTATTTGCGAAAATTAGGAACATTTAGGCATACGTATGACAGTTTGCGAAATAAAAATTGCATGCCTGGATGATTTAAAAAAATTCATGGATAAAGACACACCGAAGGGACAATACATTTTCCATATCTCTACTTTCTTTTATCAAATGAATTGCTTCAGTCATTGACAATTTCTGTTTCTTATAGCAAATATTTGTCTCTGAAAGGTCAGCCGGATACATGTTGTTCTTTGTGGAATAGGTCCCTTCTAAAGGCAATCAATGGAAACCAAACCAACACACTTCTTAGTATTTTTCCATAAACAGAGTAGTACCTGTCAAGATTTTTTTCTGATTTCTTCATAACCTTCAAATGCATGCCTGAAACAGGCTTACACTGACTTCTGGCTACAGTCAATTCACACTTACATGACTAACAATCACAAATGAATATTTGGTTTCAACAAAAATGATTTGTAATTTCTTTACCAAAGATCAAACTTTATTTTGTTGCTTCTCAGTACAAAATGCAGTTTTTCTATTGCTGGTAATTGACCGCGAAGAAATAATCCTACAAGTAACGCCCTGAATGGATTGAAATTCCTAGAAATGATTCCCTCCTGATTTAAAGATTTGCATTTCATTGTCCTTAACTTGTTACAGTGTTATTGGAAGCCCAAATACTATATCAACCCCTTTTATTACTGTTAACCTGAGCACCTGATCATTAACTTATTTCATTATCACCAACTCTAAAGGTCAACTCTTTGTTTTCACAACTGCTTCCCTTGTAGCCGACTGTAAGGGCGTTTGGACAGAACTGAAAAATAATTATACATTAAACATGAACAAAAAATATTGAAAAGGTATTAGCATTCATTAGGAAATCGCTATTACCGAAAATTAGGAGCATTTAGGCATACGTATGACAGTTTGCGAAATAAAAATTGCATGCCTGGATGATTTAAAAAAAATCATGGATAAAGACACACCGAAGGGACAATACATTTTCCATATCTCTACTTTCTTTTATCAAATGAATTGCTTCAGTCATTGACAATTTCTGTTTCTTATAGCAAATATTTGTCTCTGAAAGGTCAGCCGGATACATGTTGTTCTTTGTGGGATAGGTCCCTTCTAAAGGCAATCAATGGAAACCAAACCAACACACTTCTTAGTATTTTTCCATAAACAGAGTAGTACCTGTCAAGATTTTTTTCTGATTTCTTCATAACCTTCAAATGCATGCCTGAAACAGGCTTACACTGACTTCTGGCTACAGTCAATTCACACTTACATGACTAACAATCACAAATGAATATTTGGTTTCAACAAAAATGATTTGTAATTTCTTTACCAAAGATCAAACTTTATTTTGTTGCTTCTCAGTACAAAATGCAGTTTTTCTATTGCTGGTAATTGACCGCGAAGAAATAATCCTACAAGTAACGCCCTGAATGGATTGAAATTCCTAGAAATGATTCCCTCCTGATTTAAAGATTTGCATTTCATTGTCCTTAACTTGTTACAGTGTTATTGTAAGCCCAAATACTATATCAACCCCTTTTATTACTGTTAACCTGAGCACCTGATCATTAACTTATTTCATTATCACCAACTCTAAAGGTCAACTCTTTGTTTTCACAACTGCTTCCCTTGTAGCCGACTGTAAGGGCGTTTGGACAGAACTGAAAAATAATTATACATTAAACATGAACAAAAAATATTGAAAAGGTATTAGCATTCATTAGGAAATCGCTATTAGCGAAAATTAGGAGCATTTAGGCATACGTATGACAGTTTGCGAAATAAAAAATTGCATGCCTGGATGATTTAAAAAAATTCATGGATAAAGACACACCGAAGGGACAATACATTTTCCATATCTCTACTTTCTTTTATCAAATGAATTGCTTCAGTCATTGACAATTTCTGTTTCTTATAGCAAATATTTGTCTCTGAAAGGTCAGCCGGATACATGTTGTTCTTTGTGGGATAGGTCCCTTCTAAAGGCAATCAATGGAAACCAAACCAACACACTTCTTAGTATTTTTCCATAAACAGAGTAGTACCTGTCAAGATTTTTTTTTCTGATTTCTTCATAACCTTCAAATGCATGCCTGAAACAGGCTTACACTGACTTCTGGCTACAGTCAATTCACACTTACATGACTAACAATCACAAATGAATATTTGGTTTCAACAAAAATGATTTGTAATTTCTTTTACCAAAGATCAAACTTTATTTTGTTGCTTCTCAGTACAAAATGCAGTTTTTCTATTGCTGGTAATTGACCGCGAAGAAATAATCCTACAAGTAACGCCCTGAATGGATTGAAATTCCTAGAAATGATTCCCTCCTGATTTAAAGATTTGCATTTCATTGTCCTTAACTTGTTACAGTGTTATTGTAAGCCCAAATACTATATCAACCCCTTTTATTACTGTTAACCTGAGCACCTGATCATTAACTTATTTCATTATCACCAACTCTAAAGGTCAACTCTTTGTTTTCACAACTGCTTCCCTTGTAGCCGACTGTAAGGGCGTTTGGACAGAACTGAAAAATAATTATACATTAAACATGAACAAAAAATATTGAAAAGGTATTAGCATTCATTAGGAAATCGCTATTAGCGAAAATTAGGAACATTTAGGCTTACGTATGACAGTTTGCGAAATAAAAATTGCATGCCTGGATGATTTAAAAAAATTCATGGATAAAGACACACCGAAGGGACAATACATTTTCCATATCTCTACTTTCTTTTATCAAATGAATTGCTTCAGTCATTGACAATTTCTGTTTCTTATAGCAAATATTTGTCTCTGAAAGGTCAGCCGGATACATGTTGTTCTTTGTGGAATAGGTCCCTTCTAAAGGCAATCAATGGAAACCAAACCAACACACTTCTTAGTATTTTTCCATCAACAGAGTAGTACCTGTCAAGATTTTTTTCTGATTTCTTCATAACCTTCAAATGCATGCCTGAAACAGGCTTACACTGACTTCTGGCTACAGTCAATTCACACTTACATGACTAACAATCACAAATGAATATTTGGTTTCAACAAAAATGATTTGTAATTTCTTTACCAAAGATCAAACTTTATTTTGTTGCTTCTCAGTACAAAATGCAGTTTTTCTATTGCTGGTAATTGACCGCGAAGAAATAATCCTACAAGTAACGCCCTGAATGGATTGAAATTCCTAGAAATGATTCCCTCCTGATTTAAAGATTTGCATTTCATTGTCCTTAACTTGTTACAGTGTTATTGTAAGCCCAAATACTATATCAACCCCTTTTATTACTGTTAACCTGAGCACCTGATCATTAACTTATTTCATTATCACCAACTCTAAAGGTCAACTCTTTGTTTTCACAACTGCTTCCCTTGTAGCCGACTGTAAGGGCGTTTGGACAGAACTGAAAAATAATTATACATTAAACATGAACAAAAAATATTGAAAAGGTATTAGCATTCATTAGGAAATCGCTATTAGCGAAAATTAGGAACATTTAGGCATACGTATGACAGTTTGCGAAATAAAAATTGCATGCCTGGATGATTTAAAAAAATTCATGGATAAAGACACACCGAAGGGACAATACATTTTCCATATCTCTACTTTCTTTTATCAAATGAATTGCTTCAGTCATTGACAATTTCTGTTTCTTATAGCAAATATTTGTCTCTGAAAGGTCAGCCGGATACATGTTGTTCTTTGTGGAATAGGTCCCTTCTAAAGGCAATCAATGGAAACCAAACCAACACACTTCTTAGTATTTTTCCATCAACAGAGTAGTACCTGTCAAGATTTTTTTCTGATTTCTTCATAACCTTCAAATGCATGCCTGAAACAGGCTTACACTGACTTCTGGCTACAGTCAATTCACACTTACATGACTAACAATCACAAATGAATATTTGGTTTCAACAAAAATGATTTGTAATTTCTTTACCAAAGATCAAACTTTATTTTGTTGCTTCTCAGTACAAAATGCAGTTTTTCTATTGCTGGTAATTGACCGCGAAGAAATAATCCTACAAGTAACGCCCTGAATGGATTGAAATTCCTAGAAATGATTCCCTCCTGATTTAAAGATTTGCATTTCATTGTCCTTAACTTGTTACAGTGTTATTGTAAGCCCAAATACTATATCAACCCCTTTTATTACTGTTAACCTGAGCACCTGATCATTAACTTATTTCATTATCACAAACTCTAAAGGTCAACTCTTTGTTTTTACAACTGCTTCCCTTGTAGCCGACTGTAAGGGCGTTTGGACAGAACTGAAAAATAATTATACATTAAACATGAACAAAAAATATTGAAAAGGTATTAGCATTCATTAGGAAATCGCTATTACCGAAAATTAGGAGCATTTAGGCATACGTATGACAGTTTGCGAAATAAAAATTGCATGCCTGGATGATTTAAAAAAATTCATGGATAAAGACACACCGAAGGGACAATACATTTTCCATATCTCTACTTTCTTTTATCAAATGAATTGCTTCAGTCATTGACAATTTCTGTTTCTTATAGCAAATATTTGTCTCTGAAAGGTCAGCCGGATACATGTTGTTCTTTGTGGGATAGGTCCCTTCTAAAGGCAATCAATGGAAACCAAACCAACACACTTCTTAGTATTTTTCCATAAACAGAGTAGTACCTGTCAAGATTTTTTCTGATTTCTTCATAACCTTCAAATGCATGCCTGAAACAGGCTTACACTGACTTCTGGCTACAGTCAATTCACACTTACATGACTAACAATCACAAATGAATATTTGGTTTCAACAAAAATGATTTGTAATTTCTTTACCAAAGATCAAACTTTATTTTGTTGCTTCTCAGTACAAAATGCAGTTTTTCTATTGCTGGTAATTGACCGCGAAGAAATAATCCTACAAGTAACGCCCTGAATGGATTGAAATTCCTAGAAATGATTCCCTCCTGATTTAAAGATTTGCATTTCATTGTCCTTAACTTGTTACAGTGTTATTGGAAGCCCAAATACTATATCAACCCCTTTTATTACTGTTAACCTGAGCACCTGATCATTAACTTATTTCATTATCACCAACTCTAAAGGTCAACTCTTTGTTTTCACAACTGCTTCCCTTGTAGCCGACTGTAAGGGCGTTTGGACAGAACTGAAAAATAATTATACATTAAACATGAACAAAAAATATTGAAAAGGTATTAGCATTCATTAGGAAATCGCTATTAGCGAAAATTAGGAGCATTTAGGCATACGTATGACAGTTTGCGAAATAAAAATTGCATGCCTGGATGATTTAAAAAAATTCATGGATAAAGACACACCGAAGGGACAATACATTTTCCATATCTCTACTTTCTTTTATCAAATGAATTGCTTCAGTCATTGACAATTTCTGTTTCTTATAGCAAATATTTGTCTCTGAAAGGTCAGCCGGATACATGTTGTTCTTTGTGGGATAGGTCCCTTCTAAAGGCAATCAATGGAAACCAAACCAACACACTTCTTAGTATTTTTCCATAAACAGAGTAGTACCTGTCAAGATTTTTTTTTTCTGATTTCTTCATAACCTTCAGATGCATGCCTGAAACAGGCTTACACTGACTTCTGGCTACAGTCAATTCACACTTACATGACTAACAATCACAAATGAATATTTGGTTTCAACAAAAATGATTTGTAATTTCTTTACCAAAGATCAAACTTTATTTTGTTGCTTCTCAGTACAAAATGCAGTTTTTCTATTGCTGGTAATTGACCGCGAAGAAATAATCCTACAAGTAACGCCCTGAATGGATTGAAATTCCTAGAAATGATTCCCTCCTGATTTAAAGATTTGCATTTCATTGTCCTTAACTTGTTACAGTGTTATTGTAAGCCCAAATACTATATCAACCCCTTTTATTACTGTTAACCTGAGCACCTGATCATTAACTTATTTCATTATCACCAACTCTAAAGGTCAACTCTTTGTTTTCACAACTGCTTCCCTTGTAGCCGACTGTAAGGGCGTTTGGACAGAACTGAAAAATAATTATACATTAAACATGAACAAAAAATATTGAAAAGGTATTAGCATTCATTAGGAAATCGCTATTAGCGAAAATTAGGAACATTTAGGCTTACGTATGACAGTTTGCGAAATAAAAATTGCATGCCTGGATGATTTAAAAAAATTCATGGATAAAGACACACCGAAGGGACAATACATTTTCCATATCTCTACTTTCTTTTATCAAATGAATTGCTTCAGTCATTGACAATTTCTGTTTCTTATAGCAAATATTTGTCTCTGAAAGGTCAGCCGGATACATGTTGTTCTTTGTGGAATAGGTCCCTTCTAAAGGCAATCAATGGAAACCAAACCAACACACTTCTTAGTATTTTTCCATAAACAGAGTAGTACCTGTCAAGATTTTTTTCTGATTTCTTCATAACCTTCAAATGCATGCCTGAAACAGGCTTACACTGACTTCTGGCTACAGTCAATTCACACTTACATGACTAACAATCACAAATGAATATTTGGTTTCAACAAAAATGATTTGTAATTTCTTTACCAAAGATCAAACTTTATTTTGTTGCTTCTCAGTACAAAATGCAGTTTTTCTATTGCTGGTAATTGACCGCGAAGAAATAATCCTACAAGTAACGCCCTGAATGGATTGAAATTCCTAGAAATGATTCCCTCCTGATTTAAAGATTTGCATTTCATTGTCCTTAACTTGTTACAGTGTTATTGTAAGCCCAAATACTATATCAACCCCTTTTATTACTGTTAACCTGAACACCGGATCATTAACTTATTTCATTATCACCAACTCAAAAGGTCAACTCTTTGTTTTCAAAACTGCTTCCCTTGTAGCCGACTGTAAGGGCGTTTGGACAGAACTGAAAAATAATTATAAATTAAACATGAACAAAAAATATTGAAAAGGTATTAGCATTCATTAGGAAATCGCTATTAGCGAAAATTAGGAACATTTAGGCATACGTATGACAGTTTGCGAAATACAAATTGCATGCCTGGATGATTTAAAAAAATTCATGGATAAAGACACACCGAAGGGACAATACATTTTCCATGTTTCTACTTTCTTTTGTCAATTGAATTGCTTCAGTCATTGACAATTTCTGTTTCTTATAGCAATTGTTTGGCTCTGGCAGGCCACCCGGATACATGTTGTTCTTTGTGGGAAAGGTCCCTTAAATAGACAACGAATGGAAACCAAATCAACACACTTCTTAGTATTTTTCCATAAACAGAGTAGTACCTGTCAAGATTTTTTTCTTATTTCTTTATAACCTTCAGATGCATGCCTGAAACAGACTTATACTCATTTCTGGCTACAGTCAAATCACACTCACATGACTAAAAATCGCAAATGCATATTTGATTTTAACAAAAACAATTTGTGATTTCTTTCCAAAGATAAAACTTCATTCTGTTGATTCTAAGTACAAAATGGAGTTCCTCTGTTGGTGGTAATTGACCGCGAAGAAATAATCCTACAAGTAACGCCCTGAATGGATTGAAATTCCTAGAAATGGTTCCCTCCTGATTTTAAGATTTCCATTTCATTATCCATAATTTACCGTTTCATCTTTAGCTGATAAATTCTAATATTGGGCATTAGAATTTCATAGCATCTTCTTTGTTTCTACGGATTGAAAATTTTTCGTGTGTGGTCAAATGAAAGAAATATATTTATAGGTATGTTCTGTCAGTTCGGTGAAACGCGGCCGAGGAGGCGCATCTGTGCACCCTTCTTGATCAAGGAACTTTTCCTATGCAAAGTATTGCAGTGGGACCCATATTTTAACGAATAAGGGCTTCCAGGTTCCGTAATGTGCCTATGTTTTAGAGATAAATAAATAAATGAATTACTTTTATATAGCTAAAACACATATATTATGTGGTTTTTATCTCAATTAAATGTAAATGATTGCACAAATGTGACTTTCTCAGTTATACAAATGAAACTTACCTAAGATTTCACGGCACCATTTCCGCACATGAAACTCGATCCCAAAACGCTAGAATCCTTTTCCATGTCTTCTTAAAATGTTCTTCGCTTTTCGCGCTTCTTTGTCCGAAGAAAACAAATTACTGCTTCCTTCCTCTCCATTCAAAGCATTTTCTGCAACTAATGACCTGGCAACTCATTGCTCTATTTATATATGAATTTCAACAATTGAATCCCTAATTCTTCTTGAAAATGGAAGTCGTGTTTGCTTGAATATTGTTACTAAAATTATTGACATTGTTTTTCAGATTATTGTTGCATACCATGCTGCTTATTGTTGTGTTCGATGCTGCTTATTGTTGTGTTCGATGCTGCTTATTGTTGTGTTCGATGCTGCTTTTGTTGTGCTACATGCTGCCTGTTGTTGTGCTCCATGCTGCCTATTGTTGTCGTTTGCAAGTATGAGAACAGCAAATAAGTGTTACGATGTGCATTCTGTGATATTACATTTGCAAAACTCAGAAGGGGTTGAAAAATTTAACTGATGCTCAATTCCTAACTCCTAACACCCAGTACAACTAGCGGATATCAGTTAAGCAGTCAATTACAGAGTCACCACCATATATCAATATCTCAGAAGTTATGCCATCAACTCCCGGAGCGTTACCATTCTGAAGAGATTTTAGAGTTTTACACACCTCTTCTCTTGAGATCTCTCCTGTGCTTCCAGCCTTCACTATGACATCATCTGCTTCTGCCACAAAACCATCTTTACTTTCTTGATCAAATAAGTCGCAGAAGTATTCACCCCATCTTTTACTTAACTTATTGGGCTCCCATATCATTTCTCAGTTCCTATTCTTTACACAACGTACTACTTTGTTCCTCAATTTTTTCTGAGTCCCATGTACTTCCAGAAAGTTTTTCTATCTTTCCAAAACACCAGATTATTGTTGTATTCCATGCTTCTTAGTATTTTTCTATAAAAAGAGTAATACCTGTCAAGATTTGTTTTCTGAATTATTCATAACCTTCAAATACATGCGTGAAACACTCTTACACTGATTTTTGGCTATAGTCATATCACACTTACATGACTAACAATCAGAAATGCATATTTGATTTCAACGAAAATGATTTGTGATTCCCTACCAAAAGTCAAACTTCATTGTATTGCTTCTTAGTACAAAATGGAGATTCTCTGTTGGTGGTAATTGACCGCGAAGAAATAATCATACAATGAACACCCTGAATCGGTTGAAATTCCTAGAAATGATTCCCTCCTGATTTAAAGATTTCCATTTCATTGTCCTTAACTTGTTACAGTGTTATTGTAAGCCAAAATAGTACTAAATGATCTCCATTTATTACTGTTAAACTGAACACGTTATCATTAACTTAATTCAAAATCACCAACTCTGAAGGTCAACGCTTAGGTTACACAATTGCTTCCCTTATTGCCGTCTGTAAGGACGTCAACAATTGAATTCCTAATTCTTCTTAAAAATGGAAGTTGTGTTTGCTTGAATATTGTTATTCAAATTATTGACTTTTTTTTCAATATATTGTTATATTTCATGCTGCCTATTGCTGTGTTCCATGCTGCCTGCTGTTGTGTTCCATGCTGCCCATTGTCGTCGTTTGCAAGTATGAGAACAGCAAATAAATGTTACAATATGCATTCTGTGATATTACAGTTGCAAAACTCAGAAGGGGTAGAAATATTTAACTGTTGCTCAATTCCTAATTCCTAATTCCCAGTACAGCTGGTGGATTTCAGTTAACCAGTCAATTACAGAGTCACCACCATATTTCAACATCTCAGAAGTTATGCCATCAACTCCCGGAGAGTTACCATTCTAAAGAGATTTTAGAGTTTTACACACCTCTTTTCTTGAGATCCCTCTTGTGCTTCCATCCATTACTATGACATCATATGCTTCTGCCGCAGAAGCATATTCTTGAAAAAAAAAACTCAGAGAAGTATTCACCCATCTTCTACTTTTTTTTTTTTTGATTGGAGGTTTAACGACCACCGTGAGTAACTCAATGGGTTATAAGCAGTCGCCCGTCCTTAATTTAGGGTCACTGGTTCCAGGGAAGAGAGAGAGCCAGTGCCGTAAGACAAACACAACATCCATGCCTGACCGGGATTCGAACCCAGACCCCTTACGGACGTATGATCAGAGGCCAACGCCTTAGACCACTGCGCCACCGGGGCGGCTTTCTACTTAACTTACTGTGTTCCCGTATGATTTCTCAGTTCCTATTCTTCACACAGCTTACTACTTTGTTCCTTTATTTTTCCCGAGTCCCATGTACTTCCAGAATGTTTTTCTATCTTTCCAAAAGATCAATTCATGCCTTTCCACCATCTCCTTCCTACCTTATGCCTCACTTTGGCGAACCAGCTCAGCTGCCTCACGCTTCTTACAGCGATATGCATCCTCAGAAACTATACCTTGCATCATCCGCAAATACGCTTCCTTATTTCTCTTTACTTCAATCTCGATATTCCACTATTGTTACCCAGTAATTTGGTGCCACAGACCTCTTCAGCAGCAGTGAAAGATCAGTTCTTAAAACATTCAATTTTCTTTGGCACATCCTTCTCACTTGACTTCAGTTCTTTCAGTCGTACTGTGAGTAATACTGATTTCATTGTCCCGTTCCGCCAATCTGTCTTGGCTCCACGGGGACTTATTGAGCACCTTGGATGTTATTTTGACATGTTGCGACAATTATCCTGCCTTGAGACACTGGTTCGGACCCTGGCCACCCCAATGGCCTAGAGACCAGCCCGTGGTGACGTGCTGGCAGGCGACCTAGTATACCTTGTCTGGGTTCCCGCTCTGTCTGGCGGGAAAGGTCGTTTGTTACTTTATCGTTGACTGGAAGATTCCTTGCCCTCGAACTTTTTTTGGGGAATAATTTCCCTTTATTTTCTTTTACAAAACATCTACACACATGTATACACTTGTCCTCATGCTTAGGACTCACATCAAGAGATAGCAAAATTTATTTACAATATTTACATTGGTGGTTTCATCGTCTGCTTGCCTACAGACTTTCGCCCTCATTGATCTTCCGATTCGCTTTCGGTGTGCACGTTCACCTCCTGCGTTTCGGTCCCCATTTGATTGGGGAAGATCGTGTGTTGCTGGAGGGTCAGCCTCTCAACCAAGGCTATTATCCCCCTCCTGTTAACGGAGGATTGGATGAGCAGATCCAATCTTCGCGTTCTTTGCACACCTGGGATCAGTGTGTTTCTCCATTCGGCGAAGCCACTGCATTCGAGCACGCAGTGTTCTATGCTTGCCGCTCTATTTCCGCAGGGACAAGTGCAGCTCCTGATGGCAAATCTGCCCAGGTATTCAGGGCTGATGCCATGGCCACTGAGTACCTGATTCAGGAGCTTGTTTGTCTGTGCTCGTTTGGTCGAGACTTTCGGAAACACTCTGTGTGTCTTCCGCCCTGTCTCTCCCGTGTCCCATCTGACCTGCCATTCGGTCATGGTCCGACGTGCTAGTGCTGCGCGAATGCACCTTCGCGGCGTTCTGCATTGCACGTCGACCGTCTCTTTCAGCGTGGCTGCCTTCGCCAGCTGATCTGCCCTTTCGTTTCCTAGGGTTCCGACATGGCTTCGTACCCAGTGGAAACTAACTGCCCCATCTCCCTCTGCCCTCAAGAGGGTTTTGATCCTCTGGACGATGGGGTTTCTTCCCCTGAATCTACTCAGAGCCTGCAGTGCTGCCTCACTGTCCGAGTAGAGTTTTATTCTTTCGTCACTACGCCTGGGGAGTGCCCAGGTGAGTGCCATCTCTATCGCCAGAAGTTCAGCCTGAAAGACCGAAGCATTCTGCGATAATTTCACGCTTCCTGCAGTGGCTTCGTTCCCGTCCGAGAACGCACAGAAGCCTGCCCCCACTTGTCCCTTCAACTTTGAGCCGTCCGTGAACAGCTCATGCCCAACTCCCGTGGGTTTCTCCTTGTCCCACGGTGGGCAAATTTCCTCGGCAGGGTGGATCTGCCAGTCCACACTTTCCATCTCCACGTCGGAGGCTCGATGCGGCGCACCGAGAAGGTAGGCGTCCTCGCCTGACCTTAGGCAGTGCATTGCTGCCTCCCTTTCCACTACTAGGTCTGCCGGCTCGCACCCCGCCAGCACTTGGAGTGCTAGGGTTGACGTTGTGCGGAAACAACCGGTTATCCCCAGTAGGGCCAACCTTTGGATTTGGTTTATCCCCGTCTTCATTCTGACTGTGGGGTTCCACCATGCCCCACTTGCATACGTCAGAATTCTTTCAATTCCTCTCTGATAGATGGCCTTCTTGGTTTTGCCCGTTAACCTCATGCCATTCAATCTATTGAGAATCATCGTGCACCTTGTTCTAAGGTGCCTCAGGTGTGGCAGCCCTGATAGACTCTGATCCAGGACCACACCCAAGTATTTCATTTCACGCACCGCCTTGATAGTGCACCCTTGGAATCTGCACTGGGGTGGTGTTTTCATTACTCCTCTCTTAGCTATTGCTAGCAGAGTGGTCTTCTCAGGAGCGAAGCACAGTTTGCTTTCTCTGCTCCAATTTTCTAGCACATCCAAGGCCCTATGTGCTTCTCTTTCGATCACGTGTCTCCCTGAGGCGGAGACCACGAGAACGAAATCGTCCGCATAGGCTTGAATCTCCACTGCGGGCCCCAGGTCTAGGTTCAGTGCTGAATCAGCAACTATATTCCACCAGAGCGGCCCGGAGTTGGATCCTTGCGGACACCCTCTATGGTACGAACGCGAGGATTGCCCATTCCCCGCTTCGAACTCGACTCTTCTATCAGACAGGTAGCTGCTGATCAGTTTGAACAGGTTCCTTGGACAGCCAAGTTCTTTAAGTCTGGTTAAAACCATTGGCCACCAGACACTGTTGAATGCCCCCCTCACGTCTAGTGAGATGAAGCAGGTATGGAGCCCCTCCGCTTTGTTCCTCTCTGCCCTCTCTCGGAGGCTGCGAATTGCCTGCGTTGCGCAACGCCCCGGAAGGAAACCAAATTGGTTCCTGTTTAGCTTTCCCTGCTCCATGAGGAAGCTAAGCGCTCTGTTCGTTATGAGCTTGTCCAGCACCTTGCTCCACGCCGAGAGGAGGCAGATGGGCCTATAGGCTGCGGGGTCATTTTTGTTCTTTCCGGTCTTGTTGAAAAGAACTAGCACCGCTGTTTTCCACAAGTCTGGGAAGATTCCCCTCCCGAGGCATTCGTTTAGGAGCGCCACAAAATACCCGGGATTTGCATAGTAGATTTCTCTGACTATGCTGAGGTCGAACCCATCCTTGCCTGGTGCTTTGCCCGTATTTAGACTGGAGAGGGCATTCTCCACTTCGTCTCTCGTGAAGGGGGGTCCTCACCAGTGTCCGGCGGGATCCGACTTTCTTCCCTTATTTCTTTTTGTTGAGGGGAGTCCCCTTCTCCCTCGTCTCCTTGGAAGTGGTAATCCAAGAGACTTTCTACGGTACTATCAAGAGTCTTTGATAGGCTACCGTCTGCCCTTTCTACCGCTGCTAGTTTTAGCGGTTCGGTTATGGATCCCCTCGAGATCTTATAGGGGATCCCGAAAGGGTCAGCCGGAGTTTGAAACTCACACAGTTTTCTCCAGTAGGAGATTTTCGAGAGATTCAGTTCTCTCCTGTATGCTGAACGAGCCTTTTTATGCACTTCTGTGCACTCCCTGTCTTGCGGAGTAGCTTTTGCTCTTTGCAGAGCTTTCCTACTCCGCCTAGCTCTCGCCCTAAGAGCTTTTAGTTTCTCCGACCACCAGGGGTGGGGTCCTTGGCTCCCCTTTTATTTCCCCTACTACTCTCGCATAGCGTTGTTATTTGACTGGTAAGTTCTTCAAAGAGGGAGTTGAGGTCCGACACTTCTGCGGCCTCTTCTTCCCTCCTACCTCCCAACAAGGTAGTTAACTTGGCTTTAAAAGCCCACCAGTCTAGATTCTTCATTAAGAATCTTTTGCGCTTGGGTCGGATGGGCTTTTCCGATCCCAAAACGAAAGATAGCGCTAGGTGGTCACTGCAGCTCTCGTCGTCCAGTACTTGCCAATCCTGGACAAGGCTGCGCTTTGAGACTCTGACGAGAGTCACGTCGATCCAAGAGGAGCCCCTCGCCCCTTGGAAGGTCGGGGTGCTCTCTGGATCGTTCAAGAAACTCAGGTCTGCCGCGTTGGCAAAGTCCACTAGTAGCTGGCCGCGTTCGTCCTCGTTCTGATTGCCCCAGAGAGGACTCTTCGCGTTGAAGTCGCCTGCTATTATTATCTCATGACTGGGGAATTCCCTAATAGAGCCATTAGCTCATTCAGCGTTTCTCTCAAATTGCCTGCCGGAGAACTGTATACGTTCACCATTAAAAATTTCGCATCACCACATTCCACGCCGAGGGCGACCACGTTCTCGGAGCATTTTATCTCGAGAACCGCTAGGGACGGGTCTTTCACGACCGTGGCCACCCTGGGCTTTGCCACCCTAGGGTGGTAGATCCGATAGGAGTTAGGGAAGCCCACCACTCTTCCCCCCTGTTCGAATGGTTCCTGCAATAGCAGAATATGAGCTTTTTGCTCAGTGGCTGTCACCAGGGCCTGTGTTGTTGCTGCCCGTGCGTGGTGCAGATTGATTTGAAGCACCTTCACGCCTCTCTTTGGTTTATTATCCATAATGAGTGCGTTCTTTTAGCAGAGCCAGTTCTCTGACAAGGCTTGGGCATTCCTTGTCTAGGCTCGAGTGGCCTACATCCACTCGACGCCTGAATCTCTTGTTGTTTGCCAAGCAGTTAGTGCAGACCGGGCTATTGCTGCACTCTTGGCGCTTGTGCCCGGTTTCCCCACACCGGGCACATCTATCCTGCTCTTCGGTGCACCTTGATCTAAAGTGCCCGAGCCCGTTACACCTGTAGCAACGGACCTCCCTCAGATATTCCCTTACTGAGTGGACGGTCCATCCCACTCCGAGCTTGCCTCGCTTCATTACTTTTTTGAAGGTCAGTGGGTCCGCCTCTGCTACCCAGTGGCGTTTCCCACCCTTCACCTTCAACGAGAACTTGAGCTGGAGGCTGCTCTCCTCCAACTCTGGGTTCTGTTCCGCGAGACATTGCTCGACCTCTTCCCTTGACAGGTTTCCGTCTATCCCGTAGACGATAAACCTTGGATTCCTCTTAGCTGGCAATCTGGACCGAAGGTTCTCCTTCGTCACTGCATTGCTCTTTAGCTCCGAATCCAGTTTCTCTATATCTTTGGCGGAGGAGCATTCCACCATTACTCCTCCCCCATTGACCTTTCTAACTCCCTTAACCCCAATCTGGAGTTTGGCGGGGCAAATCTGAGTTTGCAGAGCCGCCTTTACGTCTTCCGACGAGGGAGAACCCTTGTCTGTTGCGGGGTAAACGAGAAGCACGTGCCTCTTCTCGACCCTCTTGGGTGCCACCTTCTTGGCTACCTCCTTCTTACACGTTTTTTGCTTAGGGGCCGTATTCCCCTTGCCTGGCTTCGCTCGAGCCGCTTCGGCATATGTCTTTGGAGCCGCGCTAGCGTGCTCACTTCTTTCCTGGAGTCTCCCTTGGATGAGACTCATCTCTATTACTTGCTTGGTGCAAGCTGCTTGTAGCGAGTTCGCTACTTTTCTTATCTTGGTTCTGGTGTTAACCAGAACCTTGTTTGAAGGATTCTCTAGAATCCTCTCCAACTCTTGGAAGAAGGAGTTGACTGCGCTTGCGAATTCCGACGGAATTCCTAAGTCGCAGTCTGCCTCAACGGGCTCACTTGGACCGGGGGTTTGAGCCCCTGCGTCCTCTGCCATCTCTCTACTCGGGTTGCTAGCCGAGTGCAAGCCTTGGGACCTGTGTCCCTGGTCGGTTAGACTTAAAACGTTCGACAGTCAAGTGCTCAGCGATACTCTAGGGTTCTTTCCGCTGTAACCTGCACTTGACCCTGGTTGAAGTGCGGGATTTGGCCTGATCCGTAGATCAGGGGGACCGGCACGACGACGACGTACCCGCTCGTGTGTCAGAGTTGCGCACCGTGCTTTGACCGCAGCCCGGACTTTGCCCTTACAAGGACAGTTTTTCTAAGTCCGAACTGACTGCACCGAAACACTTTTTTCAAATTAATGAAAAAAAAAATTTTTCTTCCCTTCGTTTTGAAAACGAAAGAGAAGAAAAATCAAGTTTTTGAGGGGAGAAAACAACTCCCCTCGCTCTGCTAACAGAGTCTATTGGAACGGCAGTCGATTTGATTCGCAATCAATCACACAGTACTCACTCAACCAGCCTCTGACAACGGCCGGTCGTACTGTGAGTAAGTTAGAGTAACGCTGATGATCTTCAGGGAGCCTTTCAACCTTTATTCTATCCATCGTGGGCCTCTTCGTATTCTTTTTCCTCCAACCAACATACAGTTTCACTCGTGACACTACTAAGTAATGATCAGAGCCAACAACCGCGCCACTCATCGCACAAGTGTCAACAACTAAGTGTTTCAGACGCTTATTGCAAACAACAAAACCTAGAACACCCTTTTGATCCAAAGTACAATGTTCCCCTAGCGTATGGGTTGATATACTTGTGTTTTAAAAACGAATTAGATACACACAAACCAATCTCAATGCATAGTTCAATTAATCTTTCACCATTATCATTCACACAAGAATCGCTAAAATTACAAAGAACATTATCAGAAATCGCACTCTGCACACATAATCTAGTATTGAAATCCCCTACTGTTTATAACTTTCAAAGTGACGTTTATCTTTTTAATTAAAGTGAAGTTTCTATTTTGGCGATATTGACAGCAAAGAAATAATCCCACAAGTAACGCCCTGAATGGATTGAAATTCCTAGAAATGATTTCCTCCTGATTTAAAGATTTCCATTTCATTGTCCTTAAGCGGTTACAGGGTTATTGTAAACCCAAATAATGTATGATCTCCTTTTATTAATGTCAACCTTAACACCCTACCGTTAATTTATTTCATTATTACAAACCCTGAAGTTCAACGCTTTGTTTTCAAAATTGCATCCCTTGTAAATGCATATATGGACGTTTGGGCAGAACTGGCACACAATTAGCATCACATATGAACACAACAAGAGCGAATAGGTATTCGCAGTCATTAGAAAATCGCTACTAGTGAAAAACAGGAACATTTAGGCATACATAGGACAGTCTGTTAAATAAAATTGCATGTCTGTATGATTCACAAAATTTAGTGGATAATGACACATCGAAATGACAATAAATATTCCATATCTCTACCTTCTTTTGACAATTGAATTGCTTCAGTCATTGAAAATTTCTGTTTCTTATAGAAAATATTTGTCTCTGAAAGGTCAGCCGGATACATGTTGTTCTTTGTGGGATAGGTCCCTTCTAAAGGCAATCAATGGAAACCAAACCAACGCACTTCTTAGTATTTTTCCATAAACAGAGTAGTACCTGTCAAGATTTTTTTTCTGATTTCTTCATAACCTTCAAATGCATGCCTGAAGCAGGCTTACACTGACTTCTGGCTACAGTCAATTCACACTTACATGACTAACAATCACAAATGAATATTTGGTTTCAACAAAAATGATTTGTAATTTCTTTACCAAAGATCAAACTTTATTTTGTTGCTTCTCAGTACAAAATGCAGTTTTTCTATTGCTGGTAATTGACCGCGAAGAAATAATCCTACAAGTAACGCCCTGAATGGATTGAAATTCCTAGAAATGATTCCCTCCTGATTTAAAGATTTGCATTTCATTGTCCTTAACTTGTTACAGTGTTATTGAAAGCCCAAAAACTATATCAACCCCTTTTATTACTGTTAACCTGAGCACCTGATCATTAACTTATTTCATTATCACCAACTCTAAAGGTCAACTCTTTGTTTTCACAACTGCTTCCCTTGTAGCCGACTGTAAGGGCGTTTGGACAGAACTGAAAAATAATTATACATTAAACATGAACAAAAAATATTGAAAAGGTATTAGCATTCATTAGGAAATCGCTATTAGCGAAAATTAGGAACATTTAGGCATACGTATGACAGTTTGCTAAATAAAAATTGCATGCCTGGATGATTTAAAAAAATCATGGATAAAGACACACCGAAGGGACAATACATTTTCCACGTCTCTACTTTCTTTTGTCAATTGAATTTCTTCAGTCATTGACAATTTCTGTTTCCCATAGCAATTGTTTGGCTCTGACAGATCACCCGGATACATGTTGTTTTTTGTGGGAAAGGTCCCTTAAATACAGAACGAATGGAAACCAAATCAACACATTTCTTAGTATTTTTCCATAAACAGAGTAGTACCTGTCAAGATTTTTTTTCTTATTTCTTTATAACCTTCAGATGCATGCCTGAAACAGACTTATACTCATTTCTGGCTACAGTCAAATCACACTTACATGACTAAAAATCGCAAATGCATATTTGATTTTAACAAAAACAATTTGTGATTTCTTTCCAAAGATAAAACTTCATTCTGTTGATTCTAAGTACAAAATGGAGTTCCTCTGTTGGTGGTAATTGACCGCGAAGAAATAATCCTACAAGTAACCCCCTGAATGGATTGAAATTCCTAGAAATGGTTCCCTCCTGATTTTAAGATTTCCATTTCATTATCCATAATTTATCGTTTCATCTTTAGCTGATAAATTCTAATATTGGGCATTAGAATTTCGCAGCATCTTCTTTGTTTCTACGGATTGAAAATTTTTCGTGTGTGGTCAAATGAAAGAAATATATTTATAGGTATGTTCTGTCAGTTCGGATAAACGCGGCCGAGGAGGCGCATCTGTGCACCCTTCCTGATGAAGGAACTTTTCCTATGCAAAGTATTGCAGTGGGACCCATATTTTAACGAATAAGGGCTTCCAGGTTTCGTAATGCGCCTCTGTTTTAGTGGCAAATAAATAAATGATTTACTTTTGTATAGCTAAAACACATATATTTTGTGGTTTTTATCTCAATTAAATGTAAATGATTGCACAAATGTGACTTTCTCAGTTATACAAATGAAACTTACCTAAGATTTCACGACACCATTTCCGCACATAAAACTCGATCCCGAAACGCTAGATTTATTTTCCATGTCTTTTTAGAATGTTCTTCGCTTTTCTCGCTTCTTTATCCGAAGAAAACAAATTACTGCTTCCTTCCTCTCCATTCAAAGCATTTTCTGCAACTAATGACCTGGCATGGGAGCTAGAGATATCGTAAGAGCAGTTTCAGTATCGCTCCTAAGACAACGGATGTCCATCACGACTGAGACGTGCTGATCTAAGGCCGTCTAGAAAACACAAAGTCATAACGTTACAGATATGAAAAAAACTAAATGCCAGTGACTAAACAGTAGCCCACAACAGCGTATGGGAACGGCGCATCGTGTAGGGTTTAGCAAAAGCAAAGCTTACATGCAGGGACAATTGTGACAGCAGATGGCGGTTGCATTAACCTTTACAGACTGTGAAAAGTGCTTCGACGTCGGAATCGTGCACAATACGAGCAGTTGAGCAAGTTTGAGAGAGTAAGCATAATTGGGCTGAGAGAGGTAGGTTGGTCAAATCTCCGTATCGTCACATATGTGGGACGGAGTGACGCAGCAATCGAACGATTCTGGGATCAGTCTGTCGAGGACGGCACCACCCAGTGGCACGCGGGCAATGGACGGCCGAGGGTACCGACAGAACGCGAGAAACGAGCGAATGTGAGAGCAGCCTGAACAGAGCCGAATTAGTCGCTCCAACCATCCGTGGCCATGTTGCGTCTACAGGTACGGAAGTAGTCATCCACACCGTAGTCAGATGACTTGCGGCAAGAGAACTACATTCGAGGAGGCCACTCCGCCGCCTACTGCTGATCAGCGAGCATTTCCGCCACCGGTTAGAGTGGTGTCGGTCCGGTCAACATAGGATACTGTCCAGTGGCGACGTGTGGTCTTCAGTGATGAGTCACAGTTTGCACTTGGTGCCAATGTCCAACGTATACATATCTGGAGACCAGCCGGCCAGAGCACGGATTCGGCCTTTACAGTGAAACTGCACTCGACTCGCACACTGCGAGTGACTGTCTGGGGAGCAATTTCCTACGATAGCCTCTGACGTTTTGGAGCCTGTGGTCCTCCCTTACCTGCATGACTTGCCAGCGGCCACTTTTCAACAGGACAATGCGCTCCCGCACGTGGAAAGCATCTTGCAACAATTCTTCACGGCACACCAGGTGTCACTGCTGCCGTGGGCCGCCTGTTCTCCCGATATGTCGCCATCGAACACGTCTGATCACTGATCGGAAACCAAGAGGCCCGGCAAGCACCACCCGTGGCTACGCCTGATGAACTGTGGCAACGTGTGGAAGCAGCCTGGACCGACATACCCCAAGCCCACATCCAAAGCCTATTTCGTTCGATGCCGCGGCGTGTAGCGGCCGTTATTGCCAGTCATGGGGGCCACACCAACTATTGATGTCTGCGTGTTCCGCAAGTCGCACGTACCTGTAAGCTCAATCGTTTAATCTTTGTATCTGTTGTTAGGTGTCCAGTAAATCTGGCTTTGCTATCTCGTGTCCTTCTTGGTGTTGCATTTTGGGTGGCCAGCAGTGTATATACGTCATCAATTTACACGGTCGGTTTAACGTTTAACGCAGTATCGAGAGCATGGCCTCCCATAGCTTAGTTTTTAGGAGGGGTAAACAGAAATTGTAACTTCGAATAGTATACACAAACACCATATTCAAGTTTCCTCTGTTCCGTTTTGTTATCTAACTGGTTGTACCACACTCTCAACACATAAATTTTATTGGAAACCAGAAGACCCAAAAACTACATAAAAAGAACGGATAAATGAAATTTGACAGCAGGTTAGGACAACAAGAAGATTTATTTATCGTTCGTTTGATCCTTTTGGCCTGATATGTCATATGCGCCACGAAACCTCAGATCACACAATTGGTCACCAAGAACGAGAAAATTAACTCAAGACAAATTTCTCGCAAAGATTTCGAGAGATCTCAGTGAATAGCTGATGCAGAAGGTGATATATTTTCCATTTCTTCGCTTTCATGCTTTTACAAACTGTACGTATATGTACGCTGTTCTCCAACATACAGCAGGAAATTTCATCATTACTTTCCATATTATTAGTTCTCCCTTCTGAAAATTCCCAACGTTTTTCCTATTTTTACGGCATTCATACGCATCCAGAAGTTCTACAAATAAATAAGAATTCAGTATTATTGCGAAAATCTCCAGAAAGGGAATTTTCTGATTTCCAGGGAAGAAACCGGACTATGGTGTTATCGCGAAAAAAAAAGAACAGGAAGGGCATGGTTCCAGGGCAGGGCAAATGCCCCCTCTTGCCCCCTGTAAGGGAACCCATGATCGAGAGTGTTACATTTTAACTTAGCACATGTAGGTAAATGGTAATAATAGCCTAGAAGATAAGCACAATGAGTTTGAGAAATTATTCACCCGAAGAAGTTAAATCGTAATAAAATTAATATCACGGTCCTCGTGTGAATCCGTAAAACTCAGTATGTTGGAGAGACCATAGAAATAAAACACTTACATGGTGCAGTGCAGTGTTCAGGAAGTACAGATAGTTTATGAAATCCTCCACACATTCATCTTGTGAACCTATGGAACTTCTGAAGTTAAAAAGAAGAGAAACAGAGTCCAAAAAAGCGAAGAAAAAGTTCTGAAAGTGGCAGCATTACAGGGCGCCGTAAAAACAACTAACGGAGCACAGCAGGAGAAAACACAATTAGCCCGCAGTTCTGTGCAATTAGGATAAAACCGATTGAAACATTACCCATGTCTGTATGTGAAAATTAAATCATTTGTTCAGGGCCTACTTGGCTATCTGTGTTATGCAGTTTGGTCTGTTTTCGATCATTCCTACATGGTATGGCATTTTCTCTGTCATGCAGTGTATTAAGCTTGAAAAATGGTAAATGTAGTTGAAATTGACATCATTTGTGTAAACTTGCCGGAAATCGCTTTATTGCGGTGTGTTTGCCAGCAATCTCCTTAATCCCATTCTGTGCTATTATTTCGTCAGAAATGATGCCTAATTTTGCTGTTGCACTGTGACCAGGGCCGGCTGGACCATAGGGGCAACCGGGGCGGTTGCCCCGAGCCTCGCGCCTTTAAAGGGCCCCGCATTTAAGAAAAAAAATAGTTAGAATTATTTACAATTATTATTTTTTGTGTGTAAGTGTTCGGGTGCGAGGCCCTTAAAAAGGTGTTTCTTTTTTTTAAGTTTGCTTGTTTGTTTCCAATCGCTCGGTTTTCGAATAGGCACGCCGTACAAATACGGAGATACGTACAAAATACGGAGATATGTAGATTTCAAGTGATTATTGTAACGACCTTGATATTTTCCGAATTCATGAAATCGCAAATTTAATTTCATCATTTTGTAGCCCTTGCTTTTATATATTTAACAATTTACGTGCAAACCAGATACTTAAATTTAAATAAAATAAAAAAAGAAGAATATCAAAGTTTGTTTCGGGCTACACATGGAGGCCATTTATTCAGTGACTTTAAAAACATTATTAGAAATTTAAAAAAAATCACATATGAGCGCGTGTAAAAATTTTAAAAGTCACTAATTTGTCAGTTACTCCATTTTGCATTAAAAATCAAGCACTAAAACGTGTATCAGGAGAAAAAACTATTTATACGAATTTATTATTTATTATTTCTACACTAAAATATTCGCAATCCAAAAATTTTTGCTACGCAAGTAGCTTTTTGTCCTTTTGTGAAGCAGTTTTTATTCAATAAGTGAAATACAACCTCAACTCCATCTCCTCGGAAAGAAAATCGTAGATTTTAGCAGTTTTTACTCTCTCTCTCCCTGAACTTTCAATGCATATTCTGGTCTTTTTCTTGAGCTTAAAGCAAATGCTTCTTGAGCTTGAAGAAAATACTCCAAATGATCAAATCATTTTGTCTTTACGATAGTTTTCGTAATACTTGTTAAAAATTCGTACGTATAGGAGATAATTACTTAGAGGCGTGCTGTCTCCGTACGATATCATCAAACCAACATCTCTGACTGTACAATAAAAAACTTTATTTACAATAAAAGACATGATTTTAAAATATTTAAAAAATGGCAAGATCTTTCGGGGCTACAATAGCACCCGTCCTCAGGCCACCCAACAGTGCCACAAAGCATAGGGAAGTGCCTCAATATATAACCAGTGTCCCCCGCGAGACCCACAATACATTTGTTCAAAACCGCAGGTGATGCCAATTGAGAAAAAAACAGCAGAACAAAAGTAATATGTACAAATAATATAATCGATTAATTAAGGTCCTCTTCTTCAGTTTTTTGAATGGGAGAAGTAATTATTTTTCTCCATTGTCTAGGAACAAAAACAGGTAAGTCCAAGTTACAACAGGTATTACCATAAGAGATTATATACAGACTCTCGGTAAAAAAGACGGTTTGTTTGTTTACATTGGAGGAGAGTACTATTGTATTAGGCCAATCGGGAGAGTAACCTCCCTGGCGAACAGCTGTAGTAAATGAAGTAGAAATGCAGTCAGTTCGAAGTGCATATTTATGTTCAGACAATCTAATGTTCAGACTTCTAAGGGTAGAACCTATGTAGTATTTGATATCTTCGTTAGGAGCCGAGGGAAGCAATGGGATACGATATATTCCTGCTTTATTCAAAGTGGCAACTTGATCTCTGTCGTTACGTATGGTAGAAAAAATGTTTTTGGTGCAAATTCCAAATTTAATATTATATTTATTACATACCTTCCGCAATATAGAAACTACGGGAGGGATGAAATCAACTTTACCAACGTATATAGGGGAAACGACTTCCCTTGACAACGTCGTAAATCTTAGTCTTTCAAATTTCTGTAGAAGTTCCCGAAAGAAGCAGGCGGGATATCCAAATGATATGGCCATGTTCTGTATAAGAGCTAGTTCGTCCTGACGTATCTTACGGGTAGAGGAATGAGTAAATGCTCGTTTAATTAAAAAACGTAAGGCTGAAGCTTTGTGTTCCGGGGGTGCGAAGAGATAAAAGGTATAAGACAAGGTGTGAAGGTCGGTTTTCTATAGACGGATAATTTGATAAGGTTAGAAGTCAAGTCACGAGTTAATAAAGTGTCCAGAAAGGGTAATATACCATTTTGTTCAAGTTCCATTGTGAAGGTGATAGTAGGATATTGGTTGGACAGACATGTGGTAAATTCGTTCAGAAGTACCATGGAGTGAGGCCAGAAGACCAACATATCATCCACGTATCTTAAGAGGAGTGCCGGTTGATTCGTGAATTGGTTCAGAACTTTATCTTCCAATGACTGCAGTAAAATTTCGGCCAGAACAGGGGAGAGAGGAGACCCCATTGGTGCCCCCTCCATTTGTTGGTAGAATTTGCTATCAAATTTGAAATAAGAACGTTTTGCAACCAATTTCAAAGCAGAAATGATTGCATCAACCTCCAAAGGGGAAATTGAGTTATCAGCAAGCAATTTCCCTTCAATAATCGAGTGGACTACTTCAAGTGGAACATTTGGAAACAGAGACACTACATCAAGAGAAGCCATAACAAATGAGTTTCCCTTGGGGTCAAAAGATTTTATTCGCGTTAATGCCTGAGTAGAACTATTAATGGAAACTGAAGAATTTGCTATAAGTGGTTTTAAGTAAGTTGCTAAAGCTCTCTCCAGTGTACGAGTGGGGCTAGCATACCCCGAAATCAACAGTCTGAGGGAGTGGTCAGGTTTGTGGGTTTTAATTTTCCCGAACAACTCAGGGACTCTAGTACCTACAGGAGGCTTCATTTTAGTAGAAATGGACTTAGGCAAGAGACCCCGGTTCCTGAGTTTTCTTAACTCAGCTACAGTCGCATTTGTCGGGTCAGAGCGAAGTATCCGATGTGGAATCAGAGCTATTGCTTGGTACATCTTATTGTAGTAATCTTTGCGATCTAATAAAATAATTTGCTGGGACTTGTCAGCGCTAATGATTGAGAGATCCGGGTTTCGAGAAAGTTGTAACAATTGGTTACGTTCATACTTTAGAAATGAAGAAGTTTTATTAGAATTTGAAAGGGAGTCAGCTAAGGCATAACGAGTGATATCTTGTTCCTTCTCTGGCAAGGCCCCAATGACATTCTCTATCTGAGGTAAAGATTGAAATGGTCGAAAAGTTAAAACTGGATAGCTGAACTTGAAACCACGATTGAGGGCCGAACGTTGAATATCAGATAACACTATGGAGCTATAGTTGATGAAAGAATCAGGTAAATCACGATTAGTGGTTCTGTAGCTGAAGTTCTTAGGTTGGAACAAGTGAGGGCGTGTAGAAACCAGATTGCATAATTTACGAGTGTGTCCTTGATTCATGGTGTTTATTAAAGTCTGTACAGTGGTAAAGAAAACCAACAAAGTCTTACCTAATAAAATAGGATGGGAAAGTCTGGATAGTTGAGTATAAGCATTGTAGGATTTAAGATTTAACAAGTCCAGGTAACTTCTTTTTCTCCTTATTTCTTTGGTTAGTCGTTTTTGTTGAGCATTAACAATTACGTGTGCATCCTGTTGAGATATGGCAAAGGTTCGTATTCGCAGGAACTTGGGCACCACACCGAGTGAACGGCAGTTGAGTAGAAAACTAAGGTGAGTCTCACAGAGGGCTAGTTTCCGTCGGATGTTACAGAAGGTCTTGGTTGCAGCTCCATGCTACGTGCGCTTTAAAGTGCTACAGATTCTACCAGAATCCCTCACACATAGTATCACAAGGTTTGCAGCTAAAAAGAGTAATACTTGTTAAAAATTCGTACGTATAGGAGATAATTACTTAGAGGCGTGCTGTCTCCGTACGATATCATCAAACCAACATCTCTGACTGTACAATAAAAAACTTTATTTACAATAAAAGACATGATTTTAAAATATTTAAAAAATGGCAAGATCTTTCGGGGCTACAATAGCACCCGTCCTCAGGCCACCCAACAGTGCCACAAAGCATAGGGAAGTGCCTCAATATATAACCAGTCTCCCCCGCGAGACCCACAATACATTTGTTCAAAACCGCAGGTGATGCCAATTGAGAAAAAAACAGCAGAACAAAAGTAATATGTACAAATAATATAATCGATTAATTAAGGTCCTCTTCTTCAGTTTTTTGAATGGGAGAAGTAATTATTTTTCTCCATTGTCTAGGAACAAAAACAGGTAAGTCCAAGTTACAACAGGTATTACCATAAGAGATTATATACAGACTCTCGGTAAAAAAGACGGTTTGTTTGTTTACATTGGAGGAGAGTACTATTGTATTAGGCCAATCGGGAGAGTAACCTCCCTGGTGAACAGCTGTAGTAAATGAAGTAGAAATGCAGTCAGTTCGAAGTGCATATTTATGTTCAGACAATCTAATGTTCAGACTTCTAAGGGTAGAACCTATGTAGTATTTGATATCTTCGTTAGGAGCCGAGGGAAGCAATGGGATACGATATATTCCTGCTTTATTCAAAGTGGCAACTTGATCTCTGTCGTTACGTATGGTAGAAAAATGTTTTTGGTGCAAATTCCAAATTTAATATTATATTTATTACATACCTTCCGCAATATAGAAACTACGGGAGGGATGAAATCAACTTTACCAACGTATATAGGGGGGGGACGACTTCCCTTGACAACGTCGTAAATCTTAGTCTTTCAAATTTCTGTAGAAGTTCCCGAAAGAAGCAGGCGGGATATCCAAATGATATGGCCATGTTCTGTATAAGAGCTAGTTCGTCCTGACGTACCTTACGGGTAGAGGAATGAGTAAATGCTCGTTTAATTAAAAAACGTAAGGCTGAAGCTTTGTGTTCCGGGGTGCGAAGAGATAAAAGGTATAAGACAAGGTGTGAAGGTCGGTTTTCTATAGACGGATAATTTGATAAGGTTAGAAGTCAAGTCACGAGTTAATAAAATGTCCAGAAAGGGTAATATACCATTTTGTTCAAGTTCCATTGTGAAGGTGATAGTAGGATATTGGTTGGACAGACATGTGGTAAATTCGTTCAGAAGTACCATGGAGTGAGGCCAGAAGACCAACATATCATCCACGTATCTTAAGAGGAGTGCCGGTTGATTCGTGAATTGGTTCAGAACTTTATCTTCCAATGACTGCAGTAAAATTTCGGCCAGAACAGGGAGAGAGGAGACCCCATTGGTGCCCCCTCCATTTGTTGGTAGAATTTGCTATCAAATTTGAAATAAGAACGTTTTGCAACCAATTTCAAAGCAGAAATGATTGCATCAACCTCCAAAGGGGAAATTGAGTTATCAGCAAGCAATTTCCCTTCAATAATCGAGTGGACTACTTCAAGTGGAACATTTGGAAACAGAGACACTACATCAAGAGAAGCCATAACAAATGAGTTTCCCTTGGGGTCAAAAGATTTTATTCGCGTTAATGCCTGAGTAGAACTATTAATGGAAACTGAAGAATTTGCTATAAGTGGTTTTAAGTAAGTTGCTAAAGCTCTCTCCAGTGTACGGGTGGGGCTAGCATACCCCGAAATCAACAGTCTGAGGGAGTGGTCAGGTTTGTGGGTTTTAATTTTCCCGAACAACTCAGGGACTCTAGTACCTACAGGAGGCTTCATTTTAGTAGAAATGGACTTAGGCAAGAGACCCCGGTTCCTGAGTTTACTTAACTCAGCTACAGTCGCATTTGTCGGGTCAGAGCGAAGTATCCGATGTGGAATCAGAGCTATTGCTTGGTACATCTTATTGTAGTAATCTTTGCGATCTAATAAAATAATTTGCTGGGACTTGTCAGCGCTAATGATTGAGAGATCCGGGTTTCGAGAAAGTTGTAACAATTGGTTGCGTTCATATTTTAGAAATGAAGAAGTTTTATCAGAATTAGGTGATAAAACTTCTAAGAAGTTGTATCAGAATCGGTGTGGTGCCCAAGTTTCTGCGAATACGAACCTTTGCCATATCTCAACAGGATGCACACGTAATTGTTAATGCTCAACAAAAACGACTAACCAAAGAAATAAGGAGAAAAAGAAGTTACCTGGACTTGTTAAACCTTAAATCCTACATTGCTTATACTCAACTATCCAGACTTTCCCATCCTATTTTATTAGGTAAGACTTTGTTGGTTTTCTTTACCACTATACAGACTTTAATAAACAACATGAATCAAGGACACACTCGTAAATTATGCAATCTGGTTTCTACACGCCCTCACTTGTTCCAACCTAAGAACTTCAGCTACAGAACCACTAATCGTGATTTACCTGATTCTTTCATCAACTATAGCTCCATAGTGTTATCTGATATTCAACGTTCGGCCCTCAATCGTGGTTTCAAGTTCAGCTATCCAGTTTTAACTTTTCGACCATTTCAATCTTTACCTCAGATAGAGAATGTCATTGGGGCCTTGCCAGAGAAGGAACAAGATATCACTCGTTATGCCTTAGCTGACTCCCTTTCAAATTCTGATAAAACTTCTTCATTTCTAAAATATGAACGCAACCAATTGTTACAACTTTCTCGAAACCCGGATCTCTCAATCATTAGCGCTGACAAGTCCCAGCAAATTATTTTATTAGATCGCAAAGATTACTACAATAAGATGTACCAAGCAATAGCTCTGATTCCACATCGGATACTTCGCTCTGACCCGACAAATGCGACTGTAGCTGAGTTAAGTAAACTCAGGAACCGGGGTCTCTTGCCTAAGTCCATTTCTACTAAAATGAAGCCTCCTGTAGGTACTAGAGTCCCTGAGTTGTTCGGGAAAATTAAAACCCACAAACCTGACCACTCCCTCAGACTGTTGATTTCGGGGTATGCTAGCCCCACCCGTACACTGGAGAGAGCTTTAGCAACTTACTTAAAACCACTTATAGCAAATTCTTCAGTTTCCATTAATAGTTCTACTCAGGCATTAACGCGAATAAAATCTTTTGACCCCAAGGGAAACTCATTTGTTATGGCTTCTCTTGATGTAGTGTCTCTGTTTCCAAATGTTCCACTTGAAGTAGTCCACTCGATTATTGAAGGGAAATTGCTTGCTGATAACTCAATTTCCCCTTTGGAGGTTGATGCAATCATTTCTGCTTTGAAATTGGTTGCAAAACGTTCTTATTTCAAATTTGATAGCAAATTCTACCAACAAATGGAGGGGGCACCAATGGGGTCTCCTATCTCCCCTGTTCTGGCCGAAATTTTACTGCAGTCATTGGAAGATAAAGTTCTGAACCAATTAACGAATCAACCGGCACTCCTCTTAAGATACGTGGATGATATGTTGGTCTTCTGGCCTCACTCCATGGTACTTCTGAACGAATTTACCACATGTCTGTCCAACCAATATCCTACTATCACCTTCACAATGGAACTTGAACAAAATGGTATATTACCCTTTCTGGACATTTTATTAACTCGTGACTTGACTTCTAACCTTATCAAATTATCCGTCTATAGAAAACCGACCTTCACACCTTGTCTTATACCTTTTATCTCTTCGCACCCCCGGAACACAAAGCTTCAGCCTTACGTTTTTTAATTAAACGAGCATTTACTCATTCCTCTACCCGTAAGATACGTCAGGACGAACTAGCTCTTATACAGAACATGGCCATATCATTTGGATATCCCGCCTGCTTCTTTCGGGAACTTCTACAGAAATTTGAAAGACTAAGATTTACGACGTTGTCAAGGGAAGTCGTTTCCCCTATATACGTTGGTAAAGTTGATTTCATCCCTCCCGTAGTTTCTATATTGCGGAAGGTATGTAATAAATATAATATTAAATTTGGAATTTGCACCAAAAACATTTTTTCTACCATACGTAACGACAGAGATCAAGTTGCCACTTTGAATAAAGCAGGAATATATCGTATCCCATTGCTTCCCTCGGCTCCTAACGAAGATATCAAATACTACATAGGTTCTACCCTTAGAAGTCTGAACATTAGATTGTCTGAACATAAATATGCACTTCGAACTGACTGCATTTCTACTTCATTTACTACAGCTGTTCGCCAGGGAGGTTACTCTCCCGATTGGCCTAATACAATAGTACTCTCCTCCAATGTAAACAAACAAACCGTCTTTTTTACCGAGAGTCTGTATATAATCTCTTATGGTAATACCTGTTGTAACTTGGACTTACCTGTTTTTGTTCCTAGACAATGGAGAAAAATAATTACTTCTCCCATTCAAAAAACTGAAGAAGAGGACCTTAATTAATCGATTATATTATTTGTACATATTACTTTTGTTCTGCTGTTTTTTTCTCAATTGGCATCACCTGCGGTTTTGAACAAATGTATTGTGGGTCTCGCGGGGAGACTGGTTATATATTGAGGCACTTCCCTATGCTTTGTGGCACTGTTGGGTGGCCTGAGGACGGGTGCTATTGTAGCCCCGAAAGATCTTGCCATTTTTTTAATATTTTAAAATCATGTCTTTTATTGTAAATAAAGTTTTTTATTGTACAGTCAGAGATGTTGGTTTGATGATATCGTACGGAGACAGCACGCCTCTAAGTAATTATCTCCTATACGTACGAATTTTTAACAAGTATTACTCTTTTTAGCTGCAAACCTTGTGATACTATGTGTGAGGGATTCTGGTAGAATCTGTAGCACTTTAAAGCGCACGTAGCATGGAAGCTGCAACCAAGACCTTCTGTAACATCCGACGGAAACTAGCCCGCTGTGAGACTCACCTTAGTTTTCTACTCAACTGCCGTTCACTCGGTGTGGTGCCCAAGTTCCTGCGAATACGAACCTTTGCCATATCTCAACAGGATGCACACGTAATTGTTAATGCTCAACAAAAACGACTAACCAAAGAAATAAGGAGAAAAAGAAGTTACCTGGACTTGTTAAATCTTAAATCCTACAATGCTTATACTCACCTATCCAGACTTTCCCATCCTATTTTATTAGGTAAGACTTTGTTGGTTTTCTTTACCACTGTACAGACTTTAATAAACACCATGAATCAAGGACACACTCGTAAATTATGCAATCTGGTTTCTACACGCCCTCACTTGTTCCAACCTAAGAACTTCAGCTACAGAACCACTAATCGTGATTTACCTGATTCTTTCATCAACTATAGCTCCATAGTGTTATCTGATATTCAACGTTCGGCCCTCAATCGTGGTTTCAAGTTCAGCTATCCAGTTTTAACTTTTCGACCATTTCAATCTTTACCTCAGATAGAGAATGTCATTGGGGCCTTGCCAGAGAAGGAACAAGATATCACTCGTTATGCCTTAGCTGACTCCCTTTCAAATTCTGATAAAACTTCTTCATTTCTAAAGTATGAACGTAACCAATTGTTACAACTTTCTCGAAACCCGGATCTCTCAATCATTAGCGCTGACAAGTCCCAGCAAATTATTTTATTAGATCGCAAAGATTACTACAATAAGATGTACCAAGCAATAGCTCTGATTCCGCATCGGATACTTCGCTCTGACCCGACAAATGCGACTGTAGCTGAGTTAAGTAAACTCAGGAACCGGGGTCTCTTGCCTAAGTCCATTTCTACTAAAATGAAGCCTCCTGTAGGTACTAGAGTCCCTGAGTTGTTCGGGAAAATTAAAACCCACAAACCTGACCACTCCCTCAGACTGTTGATTTCGGGGTATGCTAGCCCCACCCGTACACTGGAGAGAGCTTTAGCAACTTACTTAAAACCACTTATAGCAAATTCTTCAGTTTCCATTAATAGTTCTACTCAGGCATTAACGCGAATAAAATCTTTTGACCCCAAGGGAAACTCATTTGTTATGGCTTCTCTTGATGTAGTGTCTCTGTTTCCAAATGTTCCACTTGAAGTAGTCCACTCGATTATTGAAGGGAAATTGCTTGCTGATAACTCAATTTCTCCTTTGGAGGTTGATGCAATCATTTCTGCTTTGAAATTGGTTGCAAAACGTTCTTATTTCAAATTTGATAGCAAATTCTACCAACAAATGGAGGGGGCACCAATGGGGTCTCCTATCTCCTCTGTTCTGGCCGAAATTTTACTGCAGTCATTGGAAGATAAAGTTCTGAACCAATTCACGAATCAACCGGCACTCCTTTTAAGATACGTGGATGATATGTTGGTCTTCTGGCCTCACTCCATGGTACTTCTGAACGAATTTACCACATGTCTGTCCAACCAATATCCTACTATCACCTTCACATTGGAACTTGAACAAAATGGTATATTACCCTTTCTGGACATTTTATTAACTCGTGACTTGACTTCTAACCTTATCAAATTATCCGTCTATAGAAAACCGACCTTCACACCTTGTCTTATACCTTTTATCTCTTCGCACCCCCGGAACACAAAGCTTCAGCCTTACGTTTTTTAATTAAACGAGCATTTACTCATTCCTCTACCCGTAAGATACGTCAGGACGAACTAGCTCTTATACAGAACATGGCCATATCATTTGGATATCCCGCCTGCTTCTTTCGGGAACTTCTACAGAAATTTGAAAGACTAAGATTTACGACGTTGTCAAGGGAAGTCGTTTCCCCTATATACGTTGGTAAAGTTGATTTCATCCCTCCCGTAGTTTCTATATTGCGGAAGGTATGTAATAAATATAATATTAAATTTGGAATTTGCACCAAAAACATTTTTTCTACCATACGTAACGACAGAGATCAAGTTGCCACTTTGAATAAAGCAGGAATATATCGTATCCCATTGCTTCCCTCGGCTCCTAACGAAGATATCAAATACTACATAGGTTCTACCCTTAGAAGTCTGAACATTAGATTGTCTGAACATAAATATGCACTTCGAACTGACTGCATTTCTACTTCATTTACTACAGCTGTTCGCCAGGGAGGTTACTCTCCCGATTGGCCTAATACAATAGTACTCTCCTCCAATGTAAACAAACAAACCGTCTTTTTTACCGAGAGTCTGTATATAATCTCTTATGGTAATACCTGTTGTAACTTGGACTTACCTGTTTTTGTTCCTAGACAATGGAGAAAATAATTACTTCTCCCATTCAAAAAACTGAAGAAGAGGACCTTAATTAATCGATTATATTATTTGTACATATTACTTTTGTTCTGCTGTTTTTTTCTCAATTGGCATCACCTGCGGTTTTGAACAAATGTATTGTGGGTCTCG
Source organism: Macrothele yani (assembly GCA_039090855.1). NCBI lineage: Eukaryota > Metazoa > Arthropoda > Arachnida > Araneae > Macrothelidae > Macrothele > Macrothele yani. The sequence goes on along the minus strand of CM077022.1, from coordinate 9,327,978 downwards.
CGGGGGAGACTGGTTATATATTGAGGCACTTCCCTATGCTTTGTGGCACTGTTGGGTGGCCTGAGGACGGGTGCTATTGTAGCCCCGAAAGATCTTGCCATTTTTTAAATATTTTAAAATCATGTCTTTTATTGTAAATAAAGTTTTTTATTGTACAGTCAGAGATGTTGGTTTGATGATATCGTACGGAGACAGCACGCCTCTAAGTAATTATGATAGTTTTCGTTTCGAAGTACTACAGAGGTGAAGCACATGTCAAAAAGGAAAAGTTACAGAGATAAAATCCGTCGGTGTACCTTAATCGGTAAAGCATTCATCTCCGAAGCAGAGGGATGCGAATTCGTCGCCGTCATAGGCAAATTTGTGGGTTTCACATCCTGTGTATTCTTTACGGACATCTTCACGTAACGACTTTATTAAAATATGGGATTTATTTCCTAGTGCAAGCAATGAAATTTTTCTTCGGGGCCTTGCAATGAAATTTCGCCCCGGGCCCCGCTAAGAGCTCCATCCGGCCCTGACTGTGACCCTACATTTATGCCCTGCAGCGGCGAAGCTGTGCATCAGAAAGAAATCGGAATGCAAGGATCATCATACTCACATTTCAAGCCTTCCAATGGAAAAATAATTTTTCAAATCCGACTAATAGTTCGAGAGACATGGTGTCCATAGACGGACAAACCGATAACATAAGCACGGTCTTTTTCACAAAAGACGTGCTGGAAAGCAAGATATACACACATATCCTTAAAACAGTACAGCTGTGCTTAATAATTTCTAAAAAATACTGCTATATTGGGTTAAAATTGATTTTCCGAAGTAACTAAATTTTTTCTGGCCTTCACTGCATTACTAGTAGCCTATAATAGACATTGCGATCCGCACTCTTAGATTTACCTGTCATCGGTAGCGTGCTGTCACCTATCGGCCGCTGGGAAAGATACTTCGCGTGAGTGTGTAATAATACCATTTCGTGATTTTTTGGGGGTTGACCTTAAAATAACTTTAATGAATGCTAATTGTGTTCCTACTACAAAACATTTATTATGACGGAAAAGTTTTGATTCCTCATGAATGAGAAAGTGTCTATTCGGCAGAATAAATCAACTGATTACGTGAATTTAAAACCAATTGATTGCATGCCAAGGAAGAACTCTCTGATGATGCCAATCAACACCTTAAAGCAGTGTTCCGAGGATATACCAATCCTTTGTTGAAACAATACACTAGAATAATCGCGATACAAGCGGAATATGGCCGCCCCGGTGGCGCAGTGGTCTAAGGCGTTGGCCTCTGATCATTCGTCCGAAGGGGTCCAGGTTCGAATCCTGGTGAGGCATGGATGTTGTGTTTGTCTTACGGCACTGGCTCTCTCCCTTCCCTGGAACCAGTGACCCTAAATTAGGGACGGGCGACTGCTTATAGCCCATTGAGTTGCTCACGGTGGTCGTTAAACCTCCAATCAAAAAAAAGAAAAAAAAGCGGAATATGAGCACCATGGAACCGCTTTCCAAGTATACGGAAACACATCTCATCCTTCCTTGAAACATGTTTCTTCGGACACCGGAAAATTGTCCAAAACGACAAGATAATCCCCTCTGAGAGTCATTGAGAGACTCTCTGAACATATTGATAGCAATCCTTGTATTTCACGTTACGAAGTAAAAGTAGCCTCATTCCTATAAATTTCATCAAAAAAGCTCTTCAATTCCACATCTTAGAGGACACTAAAAAGGTGCCCGAAACAAAAAAAAGAACTTACTGGCTTCCGCTACAAAACACACGTTCAAGAAACCGGAACTAGGGATGGGCAAAAAACTTTGATGTTTCAGAAGCCGATACATCCAAAAAAAAAAGCATCGACGTTTTGTGACCGATGTTTAAAACTGGTAAAGAATATATTTTCTACGAAAAGTAAATTAATTAATTTCCTTTTGTTACATTCTTACGAAGGGGAAAGAAATACCATCCCTTTATTGGCTGTTTTAAATTATGATTCATTGGCGAAAACCGAGTTTTTTTCCTCGATTGTGCGGGAGCCAATGCATGGAAAAAACATCGAGGTTTCCACCTACTCATCGAAAAACATCGAGCGTTTTAAGAAATATTATTAGTTACTCTGGGTTGGATTGGTAAGCAATCACCATTATATTGAACAGAGATTTTATCCACCGTTGTGCTCATTCACTGCTGCAGATGAAAAAGAGTGAAATTTTTGGCTTATTAGCAAAACATCGAGGTTCACACCAACACATCGAAGAAACATCGACGCTTCCACCGATACATCCAGCGTTTTGACAAATATTATGTTACTAGATGTTGAATTGGTGAGTATCAATGTTACATTGAACAGAGAGAATTTACAAATCGATTTCCCATTCACTGCTGCAGATGGGAAAATGCGAATTCTTCAGTTTATTAGCAAAACATCGAAACATCGGCTATCGTCTCCAGCCAGACTTGGAGTCGCTTTGTCACCTCATCTCATTAGCCCGCGCAGAGGTAACGGGAACGGACTGGACAACGAATTGGCGTGTTCGTTTGAAATGCATGTGGAACGTATAATAGCAGATATTAATAGTTCCGAGACGTATGAATATCGCGGCGCTTCAACATTAAATTTTCTACCATCTTTTATAGATAGGGGATGGGATATACACTTGCGATAAGAAAAGTTTGAAGTACAATAATTTTAATACGAGTTACCACGACGGCGGCGGCTGAAAAACAATTTTTCGGTTGCTATGTGTTTCTGGAACGTGAAAAGAGCGATGTATTTATTTATAAATTGCAGTTTAACATGCAGCAATATTTACAATGCAGGTGCTCAGGGATTTGAGCACTTCTCTAAATTCTTGTGATGTGTACTGAATCCAGACTTAAAGAGTTCTTTTCACAAGCAGGAAAACAATCCAGAAGAATCAAGACAATGTTATTACTTTCGAACTTTTTCTTTGCCATTTTTACTGAGAAAGAGTTTTTGAACCGATCTTACGCAGCTCTGAAGGAACATGTTCATTCATATGTATTTAGTCCTAGCAACTTCCAAAGCCAATACCTGGGTTTACCATTTAAGCCACGATTATGACATACTTTATTAATATGCAATAAAATAAATGCTTTTAATGTTCCTTCAGAGCTGCGTAAGATCGGTTCAAAAACTCTTTCTCAGTAAAAATGGCAAAGAAAAAGTTCGAAAGTAATAACATTGTCTTGATTCTTCTGGATTGTTTTCCTGCTTGTGAAAAGAACTCTTTAAGTCTGGATTCAGTACACATCACAAGAATTTAGAGAAGTGCTCAAATCCCTGAGCACCTGCATTGTAAATATTGCTGCATGTTAAACTACAATTTATAAATAAATACATCGCTCTTTCCACGTTCCAGAAACACATAGCAACCGAAAAATTGTTTTTCAGCCGCCGCCGTCGAAATGAACCACGGAACTCTCGATATCTAGCCGAGCGCGTTAACTTTACATTCCACGGCGACGGCTGAAAAACAATTTTTCGGTTGCTATGTGTTTCTGGAACGTGGAAAGAGCGATGTATTTAATTATTTACTGACGCCCCGTATTTGGAGTATTTTCACTACAAGTTATGACGGGGTAATAGAACTTGCAAAATCTTGTATCCATGATTGGGGGCTGCATTCTAGATTTTTATCACCCACTTAATGGTACAAGGAGGTGCCGCCCCGGTGGCGCAGTGGTCTAAGGCGTTGGCCCCTGATCATTCGTCCGAAGGGGTCCGGGTTCGAATCCCGGTGAGGCATGGATGTTGTGTCTGTCTTACGGCACTGGCTCTCTCCCTTCCCTGGAACCAGTGACCCTAAATTAGGGACGGGCGACTGCTTATAGCCCATTGAGTTGCTCACGGTGGTCGTTAAACCTCCAATCAAAAAAAAAAAAAAAAAAATGGTACAAGGTGTACCTCACAAGCAGTCACTACTGATGATAACTCAAGACCTTTCATTATTCTTTAGATTGCTTTATATGACTAAGGTCACCAATGCACATCTGCCTGCATATGGAGTGATAGTGTAATCATATGTAAGTTGTTCAATTATTTTATATTTGAAACAGCTTTTTAGAGAGAATTCAGTCTTATCTAGCTACATACCCTTGAACAATAATACATAAATTCATTCCAAAGGTAACGTTTTATTTTACAACTCATTCTTCTGTGTAGTTCCAGCGCCCAAGGGGAGGTTTCGGATGTTATATCCACCCACCCCCAAATTTGGATCCTTTCGATATTTCATAAACACGATTTTTAAAGGCAAAGTTTTGTTAGTACGTATTTAAAATTGTTTTCATGTCTCGTGGCGACAATTGGACATGTTTTCTCCATGAAGACGACGAAGCGGCAAGGAGCCAAGGACTAGAATGTACAGTGCAATGAAAAGCCAATACACGGGTATGCTTAAAGTTTGAGTGGCGACGAGGCAACGCCAAATTTGAGTTCCATGACTCATTTCAGATAGCTCTAAAGCACGCTGAAAAGCAAGGAGTTTTGATTAAAATACCAAGAATCACATCCTAAGAAAACCAACGCTGTAACATAAACACAGAAAACCTTGAAGACAATTACAGGATATCAATTTATGTATCAGTTTTAGGCATGTTTGTTAGTGCTTTGGGAAATAGATTTCTCGAACACAAATCGGTCTTATCAGGATTGCAGTCACTTTTCCAAATTGTTTTCTGCACAGATAAATAGCAAATTATAAGTAAGTGGTCATCCATTATGTAGTGAGAAGAATATAGGTAAAACGAATATTAATGATAATTTCCAGCAATATTTATTTGAATATTTTGGCGCGGATGTTGCACACATTTTTAAGATGCACTCATAACCCATTTAGTTGTAAAAAAATATTAATTTCGTAAATCCCGCCTCCCCCGAAAAAAATTCTGGGCGTGCCACTCTGTAGTTCCATCACTGCATGTGGTAAGTAAATATATCGGTCATCCGGATGTTAATTCTTAATTCCAATGTTACATTTCTATATTCTTATTTTCAAAAAGTCGAGTATATCGCCTGTCTATGCTCTACAGTTTTTCCACAAGTATGGGATAAGTAGTTTTTACTTGTTTCTATATAACATAACTAGAGTAACTGGAACAGTGGCAATATCTCCAGCTCTGGCCAGCTCTACGTGATTTACAAGTCAGCGCTAATGTGCTGCCATCTATCAATCGCTGTGAAAGAGGAAGCTCATGAGAATCTCGTGTCGTAACTATTTTGTCTGGCCAATTACTTTTTGGAAATACGTGAAAGATATTTCGGTCTTCCTGTGCTAAATGATCTTCAGAAGCAACTAGCTGGGTTTTTTTTCGATTGGAGGTTTAACGACCACTGTGAGCAACTCAATGGGCTATAAGCAGTCGCCCGTCCCTAATTTAGGGTCACTGGTTCCAGGGAAGGGAGAGAGCCAGTGCCGTAAGACAAACACAACATCCATGCCTGACCGGGATTCGAACCCGCACCCCTTACGGCAGAATGATCACAGGACAGCGCCTTAGACCACTGCGCCACCGGGGCGACGCAAACTAGCTGTGTAACAAGTAGTGTTAGATAAGCAGTAAGTGCTGTAGAGACATCCGCGTAATATATGACAGATCGTTAAATTCATTATTAACAGTTCTGCGAGCACTCTTTTAGAATCTATTGGTTTAATTTCGGTAAATGTGTAGATTAGCGTCCTAAATTATTTCGTCGGAAAAATGTAAGTACCTCGAAAAAGTGCGACGTACATATTTTAGAGTATGGAAATTAATGGAAAATGGTGCAGAATAGTCATATTTTAAATGTGTGTTAAAGATTTTTATCGTAACATTGACGTGAGAGTCCGACACTGTGAAGAGAAGCTGCGGTAGGGCTAACGCATCGATCCGGCGAAGATATGGAGGTTTGGTCCGTTAAAATGATGGTTCGTTGCTGTGCCGAAATGACGGGCGGAAGAGTACAAGAGAAAGAGGTTATGTTGTTGGCAGGAAAGCGATAAATGTTGCAGTGATACGCTGCTATTTTGTTGTATCCTGTACGTTGTTGGCAGGAAAAACCAGATAAAACCTCTTCGATTTTAAAATGATACTTATGAGTAATATAGAAAGTGACCTCCGAACAAGTTATTAACACGAGAACCAAAAGTACGGTAACACAGCAAATCAGCTACGAATGAAAGCCGTTCAAAGCAGAACCGCAAGTTATAGTTCCCCAGTTTTCTGTACAACATAGAAAAGCATATTAGTACTTTCCATTTCGAATCAGAGAATCATATGCGGAAGAACGAAAAATTTCTCAACATCTGCTTTAAAAACAATGACAAAACATGAGCGAACTATATTCTGTAGCGTATGAGTACAACATGGAGAGCGAACCATGTTGTACTCATACGCTACAGAATATAGTTCGCTCATGTTTTGTCATTGTTTTGAAGCAGATGTTGAGAAATTTTTCGTTCTTCCTCATATGATTCTCTGATTCGGAATAGAAAGTACTAATATGCTTTTCTATGTTGCACAGAAAATTGGAGAACTATAACTTTCGGTTCTGCTTTGAACGTCTTCGAAAACCTCGAAAAAGTGCGACGTACAGATTTTAGAGTATGGAAATTAATGGCAAATGGTGCAGAAATTTCATATTTTAAATGTGTTTTAAAGATTTTTTATCGTAACATTGACCTGTGAGTCCCACACTGTGAAGAGAAACTGCGGTAGGTCTAACGCATCGCTCCGGCGAAGATGTGAAGGTCTGGTCTGTTAAAAGGAAAGGTTCGTTGCTGTGCCGAAATGACGGGCGGAAGAGTACAAGAGAAAGAGGTTAAGTGTTGGCAGGAAAGCGATAAATGTTGTAGTGATACGCTGCTATTTTGTTGTATCCTGTACGTTGTTGGCAGATTGATTAAAATGTTTTACTGTATTTTAAATTTCTTTTGTTGACCTAAAATTTGATTACACATGGGAAAATAAATTTATAAACTGCATAAGCACACACGTGCGCAGATTTTTCTTTGCACGCACATCTGCATGGCAGTGTCTGAAATGCAGTATATTCTTGCTGTTGTAACTACAACGTGTTACAGTAGTTGAAATATTTATCAGCTGTTATTGCATATTCATATTCTAAGAAGTCATTTTATAAAAGTACTGCAAATTTAATTTAGTTTAGGCAAATTACTATAACCACTGGCAGGCCCTGATTTACGGGAGGGCACACGGGGCAGGTGCCCAGGGCCCCCGATTTTGGGGGCCCCCAAATTTGAATTAAATGTGTACTTAGTTAATGGGAATTTTGTGTGTGTATATTCAAAATTTATTATTTTTACTTTTGCATGCTCATGAGTCATGTGTTTATAGATGTGGTACTTACACACAGTGAGTTTGAGTTTCGAATTTCACGTAAACACGTGGCCATTAATGAGTTTCAGTGGTTTAATAACCTTCAGGTGGCCATTGAGAAGGAGGATCGCTTCCATTGATTCATGTGTCTTTTCTTGCTTTTCCGAACGCACCTAAACTCAACTGATCCTTCAACTTCCTGCACATTTTTTTTTTTGAATGGAGGTTTAACGACCACCGTGAGCAACTCAATGGGCTATAAGCAGTCGCCCGTCCCTGATTTAGGGTCACTGGTTCCAGGGAAGGGAGAGATCCAGTGCCGTTAGACAAACACAACATCCATGCCTGACCGGGATTCGAACCCGGACCCCTTACGGACGAATGATAAGAGGCTAGCGCCTGAGACCACTGCGCCACCGGGGCGGCCTTCCTGCACATGGCTTGTCGTTGTCGTAACTGTAACCACGAAGGCTTGGTTGTATTTTGCGTTGCGTTTCTTGTAGTCTGATGGAATGTTGAATATTTGTTAATTTTATATATAATCAAATTTAGTTAGTTGTAACAATATATTTAAGTTGAAATATTTAACAGTTAAAATATGTCAAAACGTACATATTTATCAGGCAGTGCTAAACGGAAAGCCAAACAATTGAAACTGAAGGATGATGACCTGCAGCATGGTAGCATTGAACGTTTTGCCATTAAAAAGTTGGCTATTTCACTTGGTCCCAAACGTTCTACAAATTCATCTAATTTTACTACTGGTGAGTCTCTTGAGCGTAATTTGTCTTTGGAAGCCAGTAATCTGACTTCAGAATCATCTAACATCACAGATGCTCCTAATTTGGGAAATCTTTTGAATTCATCTTATGAAGAGAGCACAAGTTACACAATGAATGCAGTGGATCCTGCCTTATGGGGAGAAATTACAGAAGAAATGCGCGAATGTTTTTTGAGCAATCCACCAGTTCAAGATTTGAAGTTGCTGGCATTCACAGGGAAGGATATATGTGGTAAAAAACGTTTTCTAACAGAAGGTAATTTTTTCAGAATAAAAAAAAATAATGAGAAGGTAAAACGCGACTGGCTTCTTTTATCCCCATCAACTTGTTTACTATTCTGCTGGATATGCAAATTGTATGCTAGGAGCACTACAGCATTAGGATCCACAGGTTTTTCTGACTGGAAGCATGCAAGTGAACATCTTACAGAGCATGAAAATTCACACATACACAGGCAAGCAGTATGTGACTATTCATCATGCATGAATGCTTCTGCACGCATTGACTGTCAGATAGTTATGCTGTATCGGAATGAATCCAAGTACTGGCAAGATGTTTTGCATAGAGTTGTTGCAACAGTTAAGTACCTCTCAGTTCGTGGGTTGCCAATGTATGGTGATGATGAAACAATTGAATCAGTTCAGAATGGAAATTTCCTGGGCTGCTTAGAATTAATTGCAGAATTTGATCCATTCTTAGCTCAACACTTGAAAAAATGTGGGAATCCAGGAAGTGGTAACACCAGTTACTAATCTTCAACATGTGTGGATGAATTTGTTGAATTAATGGCTGTACGTGTTTTTAATGCCATCACTGATGAAATAAAAATGTCAAAATATTTTTCTGTCATAGTTGACTCTACTCCAGACGTTACACACATAGATCAACTGACTTTTATCAAAAGGTATGTCAACAAAGATTGTGAAGCAAAAGAACGGTTTTTGACATTTATTCCATTCCATGGACATACTGCAGAAAACATTACAAATACCGTGATATATTTTCTACAGGAGGCTATCTTGGATATTATGAATGTCAGAAGCCAAAGCTATGACAATGCCAGCAACATGTCTGGGAAGTATTCTGGTGTTCAAACACGCATTAAGGAAATCAATCCACTAGCGGAATATGTGCCATGTTCTGCTCACACTTTAAATTTAGTTGGTGTGAATAGCATAGATAGTTGTGGTACAGTTCTCTCTTTTTTCACATTTTTGCAAAAACTCTATATTTTTTTTTCTGCATCAACTCACCGTTGGAAGATGCTTCAGGAGAAAGTCCAGGAAGCACATGGAAATTCATCACTCACACTGAAGAGTCGGTCAGTTACCAGATGGTGTGCAGTTGCTGCAGCTACACGATCAGTGAGGAAAAATTATCGTGAAATAGAGAAAGTTTTAGTATTTCTGTCAGAAAATGTAGATGATTCTCCACAGACAAGAGATGAAGCAAAATCACGGCTGAAGAAAATGAGAACAATGGAAATATCGATCAGCACAGTAGTTTGGGACACAATACTTCAGAGATTAAACTGTGCAAATCCAACTTGCCAGAATCCAAAAGGAAATATTTCTGAAGTACCTAAAATTTCCCAGTCATTAATTGAATTCATTCAGTTCGTGAGGGAAAATTTTGAAGTCTATGAAGAGGAAGCTAAACCATTAGTGTCTGAAAATGTGCAATACCATGGTCATGATTCCCGAAGAAAGAAGGTGCCCAAGAATAAACACCTAGATGAATGTAACATTGAACATATAAAACTCAGTGCAAGGGATATATTTAGCACTCAAGTTTATTATGTGCTTTGTGATGCTTTAGTCACTCAGCTTTCAAGCAGAAAAAGTGCTTATGAAATTATAATGAGAAAATTTGAATTTTTTACAAAAAAGTCAAGATCTGAAATTTTTGAAGGGGCAAAAGCACTGCAGGAATACTATAACAATGACCTTGACGACCAGTTTGCAGATGAGTTTTTGCAATTCTCCTCAATGATGGGGGAGCATGCAAACATTCCCCAGATGCTGCAAACTTTGAAGGTAAACAATTTTGAAGCCACATTTTCGAACACTGAGACTGCACTTAGAATGTTCATGACATTACCGATTTCAAATTGTACAAGTGAGAGATCATTTTCTTTGCTGAAAAGACTTAAAAATCCCTTACGATCAACCATGCGACAAACGAAACGGGCATCATTAGCTCTGCTGTCTTTGGAGAGTGATGTGACACAGTCTTTAAATTATGATTCTCTGATACATGACTTTGCATCTAGGAAATGTAGAAGAAAAATATTCAACCCAACTGTTTCGTCCTGATATAGGAGGTAAATTTTCAATTATTTTTATTCATTCCTAAAAATAAAGAATAGTAACCGAGTTATTACAAATAAAAAGATCTGGTGCCCAAACACAGCACTTTGTCATCGTATTGTCAATTTTGTTTGACATTGGACAATTTATACATTCATATCATTATGTGCTCATTAGATTTTGGTAAAAATTGGGTAAATATGTAGTTTAGCGTGGTAAATTATTTGGTCGGAAAAGTTGTAAAATTTCTAAAAAGTGTGACGTACAGATTCTAAAATATGCAATTTAAGGGGAAATGGTGAAAATTTTTTGTCGTTAGAATGAATAATAAAGATGTTTACCGAAAAACTTGAACTCCAAGTATGACGAGTCAGCAGACACTGCGGGAGGCCTTAAACAACGCTGAGGCGTTGATATGAAGCTGTGCTCCGTTGAAAGGAAGGATCGCTGCAGCCAGGACATTCACGGGCGGAATAGTACAACAGGAACCGGGTACGCTGTTGTCAGGAAAGAGTGTAGTGCTACGCTACAGAAAATAGTTAATTTCGGTGTCAGTTCTTGACATCGCAATCGGACAGTTTCTTGTTTTTTTCACATGGGATTCTTTGATGCTGAATGTATGAACTCATTTCTCCGTGGAAGCTTTTTTTTTAATTTAGTAATCAAACTTTCACTTTGAGACTTGCCATCTAACTTCCGTTAGAGAGAATGCGACACCTACTCTAACGCTTTTCTAGAAACAAGAAAGGCATGTGCATACTTACTATTTCGTAACACGGAATTACATGCCAAAGAACGAAGGCAGTCTCTGCATGTTTTTTTAAAAAGTGACACAGAAATTACAAACTACATTCTTTAGCGTAGCAGTATATTCTGTTACTCTTTCCTGACAAGAGCTTACCTGATTCCTGTTGTACTCTTCTGCCCATGAACTCCTAGCCGCAGAAAACCTTCCTTTCAACGGAGCAACGCTTCAGGTCGTCGCCGCAGCGTGTTTACTCATCCTACTTGGACTACTTGGAGGTAAGTTTTTCGGTAAACATCTTTAATATGCTTTTTTTTAATTTTACAACTTTTCTGACCAAATAATTTAGGACGCCGAAGTACAACACATTTACCAAAAATTGAACCGGACTAGGTGTTCCCCTCAGCTTTTTAGATTATTATTATTATGTTTTTTGTTTTGTTATTATTTTTTTTTTTTGTGTGTAACTCAGACTTCCTCATCAACACAAAATTTTATGTTTTGCAGTTTTCTGATATATTGATCATGATGCGCTGATTTGATCTTGGTAGAAACCGGGCAGCTGGAAGTAGGAGTTCCCATAGCACTTTTTCAATTGTTTATGCAGTTTCACATCTCTATTTATGAGGAAGTCCAGTGGAGGTCACCATGGATTTTTTTTCTTGTTTTAGTTCACATTTTTTGTTGGATGCATTGTTCTCATGTTCTAGATGCAAGAATCAGTACATTGCAAGACCACAATTGTAACGTACCAGGAGATGTGACGTACCTGCCAGAAGGACGCACACGACATAAAGGCAGATAGGAATCAGAATAAAACGTCCGCGTAGCTCAATTGGTAGAGCAACTTATTCCGGAATGAGGGGACCCCGGTTCGAATTCTAGCGCGGATAAAAATGACGGAGAAATTTACTTCGTTATAATGGCGCCCGAACTTTCCGGATGACCCGACCGTTCAAAATCTCGCAATGGTGTGATGTTATTTTCACACCGCGAGATAGGAAAAATAAGAGAATTCCTTCTCCAGCACTTCGAAAAAAAAAAAAAAAAAAATAAGGGGGAGATGATGTAACGTACCAGGAGATGTGACGTACCTGCCAGAAGGACGCACACGACATAAAGGCAGATAGGAATCAGAATAAAACGTCCGCGTAGCTCAATTGGTAGAGTGACTTATTCCTGAATGAGGGGATCCGGGTTCGAATCCTGGCGTGGATAAAAATGACGGAGAAATTTACTTCGTTATACAATATTCACTAAAATTAAGATGTCCATCCATTTTGTCATAGATATATTGTTATAGTTAGAGTCTATGGGGGTCATTAACACCACAAACTACTGATCAACCAGTTGTCCCCGCACAGCCACAGTTGTATAAAAATAAAATGTATCTGCGTACACAGCTATTGAAACAGAAAACTCGCTGCAAACCCGCAAACCATGATAACAATAGAATAAGATAATTTAAAGGAAAATTAATAAAACAAATAATTATTAGAGCATTACAGATTCCAATGAGGACAAAATAGTACATTCTAATTGAATGTGCAGCAATGTGTGTAAAGTGGACTTTTATGGCAAAATATTGAAATATTGGACTACGAACCTCATAAAAACAAGAGATTAATTAAAGAAAGTTTTATATCCAGAAAAACAGTTCTATCAATGAACCTTCAAAAATTATAAATATGATTTTCAACAAGTTAATTCAAAAATACTGGACTTACAAAATGCATAAGGAAATATTTTTATTTAATTGGCAACTGAAAGAGGAACCTAGCAATAAAATTTAAATTTTGTGTAAACAAAACTTTTAATACAGTTCGTATACATTGAGAACAGGCCTTGATAAAATCTAGAGGCCAGAAATGTCTGTATAAACAAAAGAACTCAGAAGATGTGAAAAATAATTAAGTTCTTCAGTTAAAATAGAATTAAGTATATTAATCTGAGTAAAGCGTTGAGTAAGTGTTTTAATTGCTGTATATAGGCCTAACATTTTTATTTCTTTAATCTACATGCAAAAACTATCTGCAAACCTGCTAATGATTTGGAAACTATCAGCGTACGCATGTACGTCTACATTCTGCTACTCTGCACACAGTGACTATTATTTGGTCGATAGAGAATAAGGAGGGGGGGGCCCGGAAATGTTTTGTGCCCTGGGCCTCGCATGTAGTAAATCGGGCCCTGACCACTGGCATAGCACAGTTAGTTAAGTCGCTGTGCATTGTGTAGGAGGCGGACGTTTCTGACGGGTGTTCGAATCCCGGTCCTGCCGGCCATCAAGTCTGCGGTTTTTCCTGGGTATTCCGCTGATTCCTCGTTGGGGACGCGAATGCCTGGATGGTTCCCTCTCAAGTCGGCCTTGTACACACTTTAACCTTGGTCTTCGTTTCCTACGAAGTCTGCGTTTACCAGATGAGTGTCGATGCACCGGTAGTAAAACACTGAAAGACAATTTTAATCTTCTTCCCCTGGCTACATACTGATACAGGACTCTGCCCCATGGTTGTTGATGCCGCCCCGGTGGCGCAGTGGTCTAAGGCAATGGCCTCTGATCATTCGTCCGAAAGGGGTCCGGGTTCGAATCCCGGTCAGGCATGGATGTTGTGTTTGTCTTACGGCACTGGCTCTCTCCCTTCCCTGGAGCCAGTGACCCTAAATTAGGGACGGGCGACTGCTTATAGCCCATTGAGTTGCTCACGGTGGTCGTTAAACCTCCAATTACAAAAAATACAAAAAAATGGTTGTTGATGACGATAAGTTACTTTGAAGAAACGTAAGCTTCTTCAGTGTAAAACAATCTACCACGTATGAATACTTGCTGGCTAAGTAAAATGAATTTAATTAATGAATTTTATTTTTAGGATAAGAAAACGACTACTACTTTTTTTTTTATGTTGAAAATTTGCAAATCACGTTTGTTAATCATTTCTTTTTCGAACAGCCTTCCACCAGCCATTTAAAGGTGTTTAAATCGTAAAGCAAACGTGGTACAATTTAGGGAAAATCCCTGTGTCGCTTTCCTTTTTAGGATAGCAGCAGTGACGTATGTTGGGTCCGAGATCTGGGCTATCTCACCCGAATACCCCCCCACCCCCACCCCACCCCAGCACTGTTTTTTTTTAAATTGTGAAGTTTAATTTTTAATTGTTAAGCAATAGAAGTAACTTATTTTAGGCACATGCTATTGCTAACATGATACCACATAATTATGAGAATTAGGATGATTTGGATACTTTATTTGTACACGAACTCCATTCTTCTTTCCTTTTGTGCGAACTTGTGAGTGTTACGTTTTCATAAAACGTTCCTTCCGAGTAGTTTTCCATATTTAAAAGGAATGTTTTTCTCTACTGACAAATCAGCGAAATTGCTCGAATGTACATGTCTTTGTGTGGCTCTAATAACTTGATTCTTGTTAATGCAGAAAAACTCTTTCTGCAGTTGCAGTTGTTGATGGAAACTTTAATATTAGGTCTGCTAATTTGTACACCTCACTAAACACTATGTCCAATTTATTCAACTTTATGTAACAACTGATGTCTCTTACTGATTTGTTTTTGTATTCATCAAGGGAATAAAACACCTTCAGTTCATTTTTCAGTCGAGCTGTATCAAAATTTGAAGCATAGAGTTCTTTAAATTCTGACAGTAGATGCACAGGGAAGCTTTGACAATATTTATCAAAACAGTTTGAATCCAACAAAACCACGAATTTAAGATATAATATCACTGATTTTAATTCATTGACACTTCACACAAACTGAAACAACTCTCGCGAAACACGTGCTGCTACAGGCGGAAGCATGCGGTGACTGGGGAAGTCTTAAGTCTTCTCTTTTCTGAGTGAACCGTTGCGCAAAGCAATGGTCCATTCTCCTCCATACGCTCATTAATGTTGTAATGGAAACACCAGCAGGCGATCGTATCGAAGTCTTAATCAGAACAACGAAGACTCTGGAAGAGCTGCTTGCTTTATGCTGTTAGCTTCGCTCGCCAGACTGAGTCAAAGAAACGAATGCTCACGTGTTTTTTCCGCAGCAAAAGCATCGACATATGTTAATACCGTTGATAATTGACTTTTATTGGTGTATATTTAATTGACTTTTATTTGTGCATTCGCTGGGCTTCGCAGCTAGCCTCGAATATACGCTACTGGATGGCAGGTAGTAACGCAATTTATAGAGTATACAATATAAACGATTAAATAATTACAGAGATTATATACCTCCTTGTATATTTCTGGTAACGGAGGAGCGTAAAAATTCATGATGAAGAGGTGATAAAAAATACAAATTTGATATCCAGAATAAGAAGGTTCATGAATCAATGTTCTCCGTGCATTTTCTTATTCATGAAAGTATGTCATGGATTAAAATTTTGAAAGCTAATTACAGGTAAACACCGGGATCTGCAGTGAATAATTACGTTGAACAACCGTCGAAAAATGTTCTGCAGAAGACTAGTAGATTTGGTGAGAGCACACATATTACATTGCATCCAGATGAATGGTTTTTTCTGTGCCGCCATTCCTTCGTTGCTTTCCACCTCTTCTTTATGTTTCTTCCGTAAATCATATATCCTTTGCTTTCTCCACTATGATACTAGCCTCACAGCCGGATATTATGGTGTTCTGATTTAACGTAGCCAATGGCTTTTATGATGGCGTTACGTTTTACTAGAGGGCCTTTGTTCTCCCAATACTGACTGGATCACCTACCAGGCTGTAAAATTAAGCAAAAGCGGCTAGGACAGAAGTTAGGAGTAGGGACGCAGCGCCATCTATTGACGTGTGATCAGAAATACCCACGTTGTTTCTGTATCGTTATTTACGTCGTTCGAACAGATGGATATCATTTACATTCTTCACTCGTATCATTTGGGTAAGGGGAAAATATATCCTTGTTTAATATATCATAGAATTATTACATAATAATTTGCTGAATAAAACACGCGAACTGGCAACTTTTTCTATAAAACTCATCATCAGAGTGAGCTATGTCTATCATGGCTACTGACGAAGTAATATGTGACAAAATCAGTCATTAAAGTCATTCCTGACAGTATTTACAAAATGAATTAATAAGCGTATTATCCAAGTATGTTACACTCGTTATTTTCTTTTTTGCAATAGTACAGTAATCTGAGGAATCATTTCTTCTGTTAAGAACACGTCTGTTAATTTTTGTCGGAGGCACTTTCAATACGATGTGGATAACTTCAAAATACAGGGTGTCAATATAATGACTATGCACTGAATGTACGAATTGCAGTAATGTAATACTAAGAAAATTTTAAATGGAATAACAGTAGAAGGGACCCCCGCCACGTGGAAATGCTGTGTGTCTGGTAACCTACATGTCTCCCCACCCAGAGGCGCGCAGGCGTCATTCCCGAGCACTTGGTCGACGGAGGCAGACGTGTCGGTTGATCACTCGTCTCGGCGCAAGGAAAATGGTGTTGACGGTTGAACAGAGAGTGTTTTTGGTGGAACATGATTTTCGCCATGACGACAAGAACACGGACGAAGTGCAAATTAGAATTCGCTAGGAAATTTTGTTATGCAGACGTCCCTCACCGTAGTGCGGTATGTCAGCTCATAACAAAGTTTCAAGACACTGGCAGTGTTCTGGATGCCCCCACCCTGAAATGCTACACACGGCGGACGAGACCGTACAGGATATCCAGGACAGGACACAAAGGAGTTCACACAAGTCCTTAGGGCGGCTGTCACAAAAGCTAACGTGCCAAAGAGTACAAGCCCACGATATTCTGAAAAGGAAGTTTCATTTCCACCCGTACAAAGAGTTTGTTGTGCATCAGCTGAAAGAAACAGACCACGAGGCCCGTGTTCGGTACTGCAGGTGTTTCCAAGAGTTCCTGTCGGAAGAAAGTGAGGACATTCTGGACGCGACTTTCTTTACAAATGAGGCTTGGTTCCACCTGTTTGGTTACACCAACAGCCAAGACACTTGTCGGTGGGGTACTGAAAATCCGCACGAATTTAACGAAATGCCTCTCCACAAAGTCGGTGTTTGGTTTGCCGTGACTCGTACGCACATTATTGGGCCCATTTTCTTTAGTGAAACGATTAACGCGGAACGATACCGTACCCAGATTATCGAATCATTCATATCCGAACTCACAGAACGGGAAATCAACGAAGGATGGTTCCGGTAAGACAGTGCAACTGCTCACATCACTGGTTCATCAGTACAGCTTCTCGAGGAATTATCCGGAAATCGAATCACCCCTCGGGGACTGTGACTTGCGGGGGTTACCCGATCTGACACCGTTTGATCTTTTTCTGTGGGGAGCACTGAAAGGGACGGTGTACGTAGGTGTTTCTCTTACACTTCAAGAGCTACAGGCTACAATAAAGACTCACACCAACAAATAACACCACATACCCAAGAAATGCCTTCACCATCACGCTGTAGCGTGCGCAGGCATATGTGGACGTCGGTGGGGACGCATTTCCAACACCTCCTTTAGGAGCCAGTTTGACAGGATGTTACTTTCAGTTCACAGTTATTTTTCGGATAGCCTGTACATATATGGTACAACATCTCCCTTCAGTCGCTTGTTCCACACGTAAGGTATGTAATTATCAGATTGAAAATGCTTACCACAAACAACAGCCGATGGTAACTTCTCATTTTGTTGAAAATCCTCCCGAAATGTTTTCAACCACAGTGGTGATCTGAAGGGAACTCATGAAATAGCACTCCCGCATTTTTCTCTTTTGAAGACGTATGCGTCGGCAAACAGCAGTACATCACACTGAAAACTGAATTATACTTCGTTGTAAAAACAGTAGATCGTTTTGAAACTGCAGTGGGATTTTTTAACAAATACAATCTAGTCATTTAAAAACGCAGGAACGGTATTGGTCATACCTTGGGACGCAGTGCCATTTACAGGCAGAAATTATTTTTAACGCCCACTGACCAATCACTAAAAATCTATTGTCTTCAAAGTTAATGCTATAGCCCGTTCTTCATCCAGTTCAGCCTTGGTTCTTCATAGCAAGTCAACCCATTAATTTATTGTTCCCTTGATTTACATATGCGATCTAACGGAAAGTTATATTTCAATGTCCATTGATTTAAAAAACTGTGCAATTAGTAAAGTTTCAGTCTCAGTAAAAATATCAGAAAAACATTTTCGTCTCAGTAAAAATATCAGAAAAATATTTTCATCTCAGTAAAATATTCAGTAATATGAAATTAAGGTCTCAAACTTTGAAAGGAAATAAGTTTTGTCCGGTACATCACAATCTGTTCCAGTGATTTATGACAAGGGAAATTGTAACGTACCAGGAGATGTGACGTACCTGTCAGAAGGACGCACACGACATAAAGGCAGATAGGAATCAGAACAAATGTCCGCGTAGCTCAAATGGTAGAGCAACTTATTCCGGAATGAGTGGACCCGGGTTCGAATCCTGGCGCGGATAAAGATGACTGAGAAATTTACTTCGTTATAAAATGTTTGCATCTATATTTTCGGGTTTCACTAACGCTTAACATCAAAACTTAGTTTTTGAATCTGTTGTAAGAAGCATTTGTATATTACAAACTCTTAGACAACAAAAATTGCTAGTCCACAAGTAAGTACCTGCATTACGCCAAAAACCATCCCTTCAGACTCCAAAGTTCGGCAGATCGTTTAATTAAACTTAATTAATATTCTCTTGTGATCAGCGGCGTAGCTACTGTTAAGCCGTTAAGCGATGCTTAAAGGAACGCGACGTTAGGGGGCTCGAAGAGGATTCAGACGCACGCGCACGTTATGTATGCAAAGACACAGAAAAAGACCACATAGGGAATGAGTGCACGAAATCCGAAAGCATGCGATAGTGACATAGAGAGACTGGCTCAAGACAGAACATGAGGGGAAAACGGGGAGACCTTTACCCAGCAATGGATTGATAATAGTTGACAATGATGATATATGTATACGTTTTTTAGTCAAACATTGTTTTACGGGATATACAGTATATATATATATAGTTATGAAATAAATGAAATAAAATCATATTCATATGTACAATATCCATTTCAGTGCTGCGCTTTGTAGCTGCCTACACTAGAAGAAGATAATATAATAATAAATAACACCCTAATTAGACTGACAACCCCGACCTCTACTTTCCCAAAATTCAACACAAAACTTAAAATTTCAAAAATGACAAAACTCCCTACTTTTCAAACCTGAAATGCAAAAGTACAAATAAAAACATTAATCACATGCATAAACTAAAACACTCAAGCAACCCAGACCAATCTTCAGGGAAAAGTATCTGTGTTCCTTGAGAAAATATAAGAGTTCAAGTTTCATGAGTGTGCTTTTTTTATTTCTCATTTGCCAAATTATATTTTCAAAATGTAGTAACACAAAAATAAATTTTGTTGCACACTGCTTTCCCTACCTGAACTCACAAATGCAAAACCAATAACAAACCAAATACCTGAATTCCCTAAAGATATGAAATAGCAAGTACAAAATAATAATCAGATCCATCCTCCCAAGTGATTTATAAACAAACAGATGGTTTAGGGTTAAACCTTTTTAATGGTACTTCCGTAAATTCTATAATATAAGATCAATCTGTTGATGCGTTCTGAAAAAAAATCGATCAAAAATTAATCTTTGGCTGTAAAGAATGTATAGTGTTAAATTTCTCCGGGACTACTCGGAGTAAGCATATTTTTATTGTGGTCCTAAGAATGGTTATTTCAAAGCTTAGAAAGTAGTTATATTACAAAAACGAATTTTGAAATTAGTTTCATGATTTTGAAAAGACAGCAGATTATCGCATTTTTTTTACAAAACAGATTATCGCATTTTTTTACAAAACTTCAAAGGATATTGATTTTTTAATAATACTGGAAATAGAAATTTTAAATGCTTCGTAATAGATTTTTTATTATTGCAGATGCGTATAATTCTCAGGAACTGTGAAATAATAATATTGCGATGTATCGATCTTGGAATTCTGGAAGTCCATGAACTTAAAAACGTAGGTCCAAAATCATAATCCCTTCTTTTATCGTAAACACCAACATTTAACTGCCCTTTGCCACTTGTGATCTCCAAATCCAAAGAGGTGACGGAAAGCATATTATTACTTTTCTCCAACTGAAGATCAAGTGGGTAGAGTTGTTTCATCTCCCAATCTCTCCCACTTGCATTAAAGCAAATCAAGTCATCAACATATCTGAAATTATGAATCTCTTCAATATTGAAATTCTGTTCATAGGTATTTATCACAAAGAGATTGAAGACACAAAAAAGAGGTATACCTATGGGAACTAGTTATTCAAGACTATTAGCAAATTTATACCTTCACTATTATGAACAGAATTTCAGAATTTTTGCACGGCTGCATCAGAGGTTATACGACACTGGTTCTTTCCAGGGGCCTGCCAGGTGTCAAGAACGATGGGTACGCACTGCTGCCATCGAAGAGAATGTGTTAAGTCATGCAGCAGACACTCCAAGTGCCAGCACACGAGCAACTGTATGGAGGGTTCTGCACGAAGACCAATTGCATCCATATCATGTACAGCGCGTTCAGACACTAAGCCCTCACAGGATTACCCTTAGCGCATTGCATTTGCGTAATGGTACTGCAGAACTGCCTCCAATAGAGTGCGGCAGAACCTGAATTTCCTGCTTCTGTGCTGTTCACATACGAAACGTGCTTTACACGGGAAGGTTGCTTCCATGCACATAACGTGCATGTATGGGCGGTGGAGAACCCCAATGCTGTACGACTACGTGCAGCATAAACCGTTTGCTGTTAATGTTTGGGCCGGCATTGTCGGGGACCACTTAATTGGCCCATACCTCATACCTCCTCGTCTGGACGAAAGGAGCTACCGGATATTTCTGCAGTACGTCGTGCCAGAGCTATTGAACGAACATCAGGTCCCTCAGTCGCTGCGCCGTGCAATATGGTTCCAGCACGTGCAATATGGTTCCAGCACGTGCAATATGGTTCCAGCACGATGGGGCCCGCGCCCGTTTCAGCGATGACGTTCGTCACCACTTAAACATGACATTTGGACATCAGTGGATCGGGCGTGGTGGTCCCGTTCATTGGATTTCAAGATCGCCGGACTTAACATGCCTTGATTACTTCATCTGGGGTTACATCAAAGGACTGGTGTACAACACCCCCGTTGAAAGTGATGAGGACCTTGTAGCACGCATCTCTGTAGCTGCTTCGGAAGTCCGGAATTTTCTAAAATGCACGCAATTTCATGCGCCGACAATGTCAAGCGTGTGTTACAGCTCATGGTCGCAACTTTGAACACATTCTGTAACCTCAATGCATTTCGTAAATGTCTTGTGAGGAATAAAAAGCATTTTGTTCTCTTACGTGCTGCTCTTTCATTTCTCGTCCTGTCTGTACACTAGCACATGAAGATGGCGTTTCTGGCCCTGCATTGCTATGTGATTCCGATTTGTCTTTGTGCAACCTACCCCTCCCAGAAGTTTGTACACGCTTAGCTGAATCACCCTGTGTATATATTTTTAAACTTCAAGGTACTGATGTCATCTGAACCTGATACGACAAGCGGCGCCAAAAATGCTGGGTATAATCTATTCGGTAGAGCAGTTAAGTGGTAAAACAAAGTAAAATGAAAAAATTGGAAGCCAAAGGCGTTAGAATAGCATGAACCGGCAAACGTAATGGTAGCGGTTCTGAAACGACGGAGATCAATTGAGCGCGCAGCGCCATCTATGAATGGGAGGGAGTTGGCAGGACTGAAGTACTCTCCCAAACACAATAGTTTCTCCTACAATGTCGGTTTCCTATGTATGCCGGAAGTAGCTTGCATGCTCTCTGCCAGTCTATTCTCCTCCAATGTCTTTGCTGGAAGCAGATTAACACTAGATTACTTAGCATTCGCAAAGATAAGCGTATCCATCTCCTGAAAGGCCGCCCCGGTGGCGCAGTGGTCTAAGGCGTTGGCCTCTGATCATTCGTCCGTAAGGGGTCCGGGTTCGAATCCCGGTCAGGCATGGATGTTGTGTTTGTCTTACGGCACTGGCTCTCTTCCTTCCCTGGAACCAGTGACCCTAAATTAGGGACGGGCGACTGCTTATAGCCCATTGAGTTGCTCACGGTGGTCGTTAAACCTCCAATCAAAAAAAAAAAAAAAAAAAATCTCCTGAAAGATTACTGTAAATAATATTTACTGGTTTTATGCAGTTATTCATAAGTCAAAATAAGTGCACAGAAATGGAGAAATAATTGAATAGCAATTCCCATGGCTCACTTTAAAAGCAATTGTTAACCTCAAAGCATCGGCGCCGACTTCCCAAAACGTAATAGGTGCTGTAGTTGACAAACTGAAATCTAAGTAGGGCGTATCTTGGTGTATCCAATTTCAAGCCTTTAAAATAAAGAACTTAGAGTACGTTTCAAGCTCCCTCGAGCTCGAAACATTCTCCAAATTCTGAATGAAGCTCTAATTAAAAAAGCTGTCTTAGCTCTCTATTTTCCCCACTTATTTTTACCAGTTTTTTTAAATCATTTTTTTTTTTTCAAACCTTAGCGTGAAATGGGTAAAGAAGGTATTCTTAAGAATTGTCACGAATTTAAATTTCGTCAAGCTGTCGCTAGAGGAAAGGAAAATGCTCAAGGCGAATAAAAGTTGTCACACAACTTATGTTTTGCTGGGTTTTTTTTTTTAAGTTCCTTGATTTTTGAAGAATTTTATGATTTGTGGTTGAACAGTAGCACTGACCCTTTCGATCTCTTCATCCTGACGTCGATTGAAGAACAATCGGATAGCAAATCATCTCATAAAGAATACCCTTCAAATACAGACCCCTTTAAATTCCTGCATGGCAGTTTGTGTTATAGTGGAATTCATTCATCTCATTTTGCAGACTGCTTGAGATGCAAAATCGGACATCGATCCGAACATCGAAAATGTATATTCAGAGAACCTCCTCGTTACCTCCATTTAACATTAACACGCATGTTTTCACCAGCATTAGGGCCGCGGGTGGCATAGTGGGCAACGTTCGTGACTGCCGCGGAAAGGACCTCAGGTTCGATCCACTAAATATCCGCCGTGCGTCAGATGGGCACGTTAAGCCGTCGGACCCTGGGTACTGGCCCCCTAGTAATAAATAAGGCCGTCTTCCTCACCCTTTCTACTTCACTTCTGTGTTACTTGTGACGTACCTGAGAGCAGGACGCACACGACATAAAGGCAGATAGCAATCAGAATGAACGTCTGCGTAGCTCAGTTGGTAGAGCGACTTGTTCCGGAATAAGCGGACTCGGGTTCGATTCCCGGCGTAGACCAAAATGACGGAGAAATTTACTTCCTTATATACTTTCCTATCTGGCACTCTAGCCCAAATCTCCTAGCTTCCTATTTCTAAAGGTTGTTTAAGACCCGGGGTCAGACACTCCCTTCCTAAAATCCTCTACATGTGATCATGATCACCAGCATGAATCATCAGTATTTTTAAGAGACAGCGTCGGAAGCGGATGCGTCCTCTTCAACTGAGAAATGGTCTTCACCCCTTTGAGGGTTGAATTGCCCCAAACCTTTTGGCTGGATCAATGCTAAAAGTCACCTTGTTTTTTATTTTAATCATTTTGGGGTTTAACACCATCATAAGCAATCAACGGCCCCTAATTTAATGTCTCTAATAGTAGACAAGGAAGAGGGATAGGCGTAAGGTAAGCACATCACCCATACCTTATTAGGTGCTCAAACCGGGTACAGATTGGACGATTACACAGAAACCAGCACCTCTGCCCAATCCGCCATCGAGAGCACAGGAGTGTTTCCCAATTACCTCCCAAGCTGGCATTTAATTTTTTGTTAGATTGCTTTTGACAATGCAGTTGTGTATTTTATCAGTTTGTATCTATGGCCAAAAAAGTAAGGCTTTAACATTACGAGAAACGTAAAATGTATAGTTACGGTGTTTCCTACGTAGTGTAACTTTGAAGTAAAGCAAAACTGTTTTAAGGACGCCTACTTTCTACAGACAAATATTAATGTCATGAGAATGTACTTAAAAGAGAAGTTTTACTGTATTTGAAATTTTTTTTGTAACTTTAAAATTCATTACTCATGGGAAAATAAATTTGGAAATTGCATAAGTGCAGATTTTTCTTTGCACTCACATCTGCATGACAGAGTCTTAAATGCAGTATATTCTTTCTGTGGTAACTACAATGTGTTACAATAACTAATATAATTATCCGCTGCCATTAGGTACTCATCTTCAAAGAAGTAATTTCATAAAAGTACTGCAAGTAGGAATTCGAAGAGTTAGCTCTCTATACCTCTCTATCTCTCTCTCTCAAAAAAAAAATAAATAAATAAAAGGAAGAAAGAAAAAAGTCATCTAGTTTATGGATATTTTAGATCTGGCTGCTGGTGACTAAATGGGTTCGCCTCACCTATTGGTGCATTTCAGTTGGGGCCTTGGGCCTCGAACACTCATGCTGTCGGTGACTATGACAGGAAGTTGGCTTTTTGATCACTGAATTTAAAACACACTTCCTTGAAGCTAACGTGACTTCTCCGCATATGTAACAGAAGTCCACATACTTTCGGGACATATTTATCCCGCCTGAAACGAAAGCGAAAAGAAGCTCGCGAAGTCCCATGCAAAACGACAGCTAAAAGAAATCACGGAGCGTCTAGCCTGTCTCCCACAATTCCGTTGAAACATTGCAGGACAGAAGAATCAGCGACGCAGGTAGTTGATCACGTGATACCAAAAGCGTCGTGACCTTGGAAAGTGGTTTCTAACAGCTGAGCTCCAAGAGCCATAAACACCTGCGCAGGTCTAAAACTCTACCACGGTATTCTTCGGTAACTTAAAAACAAGCGCCAGTTCGCAATTTGTAATGTCATTCTCGTGTTTAGTACCCGGAAATTAATTAAGTTTACATAATTTCCTTTTAATAAGAATTACTTCGGCAAACAGCGTCATCACTGGTTTATTCCCATGGAAACATACTAATTTTTCACCCAGCTACCTCCAACCTAGAAAATATATTTAACTATAAAGTAAATATCATTGAAGAAGGTAATAAAATAGCCTTACTGTATCTGCCCATCAGGATCGAAATCTCAATGAAAAAAAAATTGGTTAGCCTCCGACGCATTGATTTTGAAACAAACGCACAGTTACAGAATTCTCAGTGAATAGAAAGTTCGGAATTAATTACTTTTTGTTAAGTTACGTTGACGAAACATAAGTTTTGTCAGTGCAAAACAAATTAAGCCATGGTTCGCATTCTTAAACAGAGGTGCTGCAATTTAATTAATGAATTATATTTTTAGGATAAGGAAACGATTACTAGTTTTATTTCATGTTAAAAATTTACAAATCACATTTCTTAATAATTTCTCCTACAAATAGCTTACCACCAGTTTTAAACGGGTTTAAATCTTAAAGCAAGTGTAAACCATTTTAGAAAAGTTCCCCTGTTCTTGTTTTTTTTTTTTAAACTCAAATTTCCCTTTTATGATGGCAGGTGGCAACACATTTTACAGGATATACAATTTAACGATAAAAGATTCATACAGATTACCTCTTTGTAAATTTCTGTTAAAAGAGGAGCTTGAAAATTCATCATGAAGAATTCATAAAAGCTAAAAATTGGTTTTAAGAATAAGAAATTTAACGAAACAACGTTCTCCGTGCTTTTTTTATTTATGAAAGAATGTCGGAGCTAAACATTTTGTGTGCTAATTACAGGTAAACATTACGATCTTCAGGGAATAATTCCTGAGAAAAACCCGTTTAAAAAATGTTATGTACAAGACCAGTAGATTTCGTGGGAGGTCTCACATTACGTAGTATACAGACGATTTTTTCCTGTGTCACCATTTTTTCGTTGATTTCCACTTTTTATTTTTACGTTTTTGCTCTGATTTCATGTAGGCCATCCAATGGCTTTTATGATGGTGTTACGTTATACTGCAGTGCCATCGTCTTTCATAGCAAGTGTAAACGTTCTTTTTTTGCTCCCGTGATTAAAAAATATGCTTTCTAACGGAAAATTATTTGATACACGTCAGTGCGTTTTTGTCCGCTAATTAAAAAAACTGCGCAATTAGAAGTGATTTCGTCTCAGCAAAATATCCTGATGTCTTTTGTTCAGTAATATCAAATTAAGGTCTCAAACTTTGAAAGAAGCGGACTTTTTTCAGTACATCATGACCTATTCGAGTGTCTTACGGCAAGGAGAAATGTTTGCATTTATATTTTGGAATTTCAGTTACACTTTGATACAAACCTTAGTTTCTGGGTCTGCTGTAACGAGCATTTTCACATTAACACAGCAAAAATTGCTGCCCCATAAGCATTTCCCAGAACATTCTCCTCCCAAACTCGAAGCTCGGCAAACCATTTCATTATACTTAATTTATATTTTCTTCTGATCAGTGGCTTAACTACTATTAAGCAAGATTAAGTGCCTGAGGCGTTATGGGTCTCAAAGGGGATTAAGCAGTATTTTTCATATATGTATTATAATGAATTCAATCTTTCTTCTAAATTATAATGCTTCTTCTAATGCTTGTTGTTTGTTATTAATTATATCATGAATAAACTTTCCTGCTAGTAGTGTAGTAATAATAATGAACAAGCTTTTAACTGCTAGTAATGTTGTAGTAGTAATTAAGATGAATAAAGTCTTATGCTGGTTGTTAATAATAATCAACTAATGAAATAAACCTAACAGCCAGACAGAGATCTGACAAAACTATGAACTGAGAAAAACGTACTTACAACAAAAGCTTTATTCAGTGAAAGTCCTGGTATCCTCCAACATACACGAAGCTCTACTCACATAAACGAAGATCTCTTTACACATAAAAGCTCTCTCACGTAACACAAACAAACGCTCTCTGGCACATAAACAAAAGCTCTCAATACGCACATCAACAAAAAGCTCTCCTAGGTATCGTTGAACGCGCCTATTTATACTGGCTACCACCACGCCATGACTTACACTCATTGCCAGATCTCATTCAGCGGGTGAAATAACATCTCGTTCAGTAAGAAGATAATTTACATAGTAAAATAAAATAACTAGAGATAGTAAAAATCAAAAGGAAAGTGAATCGAGAGTATACGTTACAGTATATCTAACGTGTTTTTATCAATACTTTTCAGAACTACTAATATCTCACATTTCATGTTTATTTTATGCGTGACATATTCAATTTTAGTATAACTTTTACATTACGTAATCGTTTTTATCACTTTTGTGACGTTCATTCGTTTCTGTATCTCTTAACCGCACTTTTCCCGAAGCGGAGTTGCACTGTGAGTAACGCGTCCAGCGTACTAGTACATAGGGATGCAAAGATACGGCTTTCGAACTACGTATTTGACTGTGCAGTCGGTTGAAGATGAACACAAATCGGTATTTTTGAAAACCGATAGTTTAACTATTGAGAACCATGCATGGTTTTTAGTCAAAACCACTTTTAAAGGTCGCCAAGTCAGTTTTTGCCTAAGACAGCGAAGCTAAGACCGAGTCTGGTATCTTCGATCGTTTGTAATCACGAGAATGCTGATAGACGGCGACACTTCAGCCCTAAGGCGAGAATGAGCGCTGCCTAATAGCAAAAGACGAAGGCAATTGGCTGCTCAAAGATATGATGTCATGGATTCATTCTACAGAGTACGTATTCCATTGGCTGACAAAAGGAATGACTTTTCTTGACGATGTGGGAGGAAAACAAAGGCACAATGCTGATATCACAGAGCGCAAAACAACTTCTTCCGTAGAAAGAGTGATAACATCACAAATCATACGTGCTAAATATTGTCCTTAGCTGTGCCGAATAACTGATGCAAGATCAGAAAACTATCGTAAAAATAGATAACAGCCATACGATTATTCTCCAAGAACACCTGATATGACAGGCGGAGTCACAAATGTGGCGTATAATCTATCAGTTAGCCTAGTTAAGCAGTGAAGTGAACTAAAATGAAAACTGGAAGCACTGGATTACTCGGAATTCCCAAAAATATATGTATCTGTCTTATGAAATACAATAGTACTGTAAATCATATTTACTGATTTTATGCAGTTATTAAGGCTAAACTTCCACGTTCGGCCCCGCTAGTCCCGAAAGCAATAATAGCCCGAATTTTTTTGCCCGAATTTTTCAAAAAGCTCATGTAGTTCACTGGAGGGTTCGCATATTTTTCTGTAAGCGTTTAGGAAATGCTCTACTAAACTGTTTCTCTAACAATTGCCCTAGGTGAAATTTAAAATTTTCGCATTACATTAATTTTTACATTAACTGATGTCTTGCTCTGAAATGAACTTACAGAAAACAAAATTGATGTAAAACGCTCTTACAAAAACGGAAAATCTGGAAGTTGATGGGGAAATTATAGAAATAAATAACGCATACAGGGTGTTCGTAAACTGTTTTGACAAAAGAAGAGGGGTGATAGTACCCATCAAGACGAACAATATTTACAATGGAGCCTAGGGTCACATTCCGCTCTGAGTGTCAGAAAAGAGTAAAGTTAGATGTCCAAGTTGAACTTCCAACAGTGCAAAGAAAGAGAATTAACGACATCATAAGTTGCACAATCTCATTTATGGAGATCAGGGACAGACTCAAAGTAGATGCTCAAAGTGGCGGCCACGGGTGCCGTTGCACAATTCACACCGGCGATTGAAAGACTGACGCAGGCTTTTGAAGACTCCTGGTGTCGTGTTTATCCTGTCCGCTGCAACAACAATTATCGCGACGAGATCTTCCACGGAGTCCACAGGCGTTTCGTACAACAATGATTTCATGTGCCCCAGAAGAAGAAGTCCAGTGGGTTTAAGTCCGGTGAGCGTGGAGGCCATGCCACAGGTCCGCCACGTCCAATCCATCGTGCGGGATATGTGGCATTAAGGAAGTGTCTACTGCACCTTGATATGCCAATCAGGTGCAACTGTCGATTCTGCGTCTTTTCTTTGGCAATTTGCATACGGTAAATGCTTGGCGATGATGTTCTGGCGATGTGCTGCTTCTCCGGCACGAAAGAAATGACGTCTGAGGTGACGACTTGTGCCTGTCGGACGTATTTCGAAGTTACTCTTTTCTGACACTCAGAGTGGAATGCGACTCTAGGTTCCATTGTAAATATTGTTCGTCTTGATGGGTACTATCACCCCGCTTCTTTTGTCAAAACAGTTTACGAACACTCTGTATATTAACCATAGACAACAGATATCAAGTGAAAGCTACCTAGATGAAGAAATAAGTAGGCATATAAAACTTGGTTGGAGAGCTTTTAGAAGGAATGGTGCAATTTTTCAAGAGCAATTTACCATTGTGTCTTAAAAGAAAAGTGTTTAATCAATGCATACTTACTGTTCTTACTAAGCCGCCCGGTGGCGCAGTGGCTTAAGTACTGGCATCTGACTATTCGTTCGAGATGAGTCTTGGTTCAAATCCCGTGCTATATGGATGTTGTGTTTGCCTTAGGGTACTGGCTCGCTCCCTACCCTGAACCAGTGACCCTAAATTAGGAACAGACAACTCCTTATATCCCAATATAGTTCCCGACAGTGAACCTCAAACAACAACAACAAAAAAGTTCTTTCTAATGGATCACAAGCATGGACTTGATCGAAAGATGATATTCACAGGCTGAAAATAACTCAGAGAAGCATGGAGAGAGGTGCATGTTTGATAAAACCAGTAAAGATAAGAAGAGGAATACATGAATTTGTGAAACGACAAGAGTTGATGATCAAAGTGAAGACCTTCAATTGGCAACTCACTGGAAATATTGAATTGAAAAGAAAGTAATGCCCGCAAATGTGAGGTAACAGAAAAGTGCTAAGTACTGTATATACAAGTACAAATCAGTCCAAAATGTAGTCGCCATCGTTTGCCACGACCTGCTCCCACAGTCTGGGCAAATGTTGGATACTGTGCCTGTAGCATTGTGGCGGCACGGACGCAAAGAAGTGAGTAAATAGGAGTTCGATATCGTCCCGGTCGGTGGACTGCTGTCCACCCAGGAAATGTTGCTACGACCGGAAAAAGGTGGTACCCGCTTGGGGGAAAGTCCAGGAAATAGGCTGGGTGCGACAGCAGCTCTCAGCCCAGGTCGCCCGTGCTGCGTGAGATCTCGCTCCATCCTGCTGTAGGAGAACTTCCTTATGGTTTAGCAGTGCTGGTCTTTTCGACGTGAGCGATACGTGCAGATCGTGAAGCTGACGGCAGCTCACATCGGCGGTGGTAGTGGTGTTGTTCAGCAGCAACAGCTCAAAAACCACGACACCCCGCATATTCGGTCAAATAGACAGCAGGACCTTACGTGGGTGTAAGCCGGCTTTGGGGGTCGGCATGGGTTTCTGTTTTGGGTCCAGCCACAATATCCGGTCGCTGACATTGTCATACAGACTCCATTTCTCGTCATCTGTCACAATGCGGTTGAAGAACTGTTCAACTTGGTCACGTGCAAGCAAGGAAACCCATACACTCATGCGCTTTGCTTTCTGCTCAACTGTGAGTTGATGGGGTACCCACAGTTCCCTCTCGTACACCTTCCAAAGGTGACGCAGGTGCGTGTTAATGCTCGAGTGGGTAGTCCCCAAATGTTTGCCCAACTACCGCATGGCCACACGTGGGTCGATCTCCACTAAAGTCTTCAGCATGCCCATATCCACTGTTGCCGGTCTTCCAACTTTAAGGCGGTCTGCCAGGTCAAAATTTTCTTCTCGAATCCATTCGAACCAACGACAGCACTGACAATATGATATGATTATTGCGGTACGCACTGGCGATGTTCCTTACAGCCCTTGCGGGGGAGCTACGGCGACTAAACTCATGCCTCATACAGCATTCAATGGCGGATGTGCTCCTTTTCTACTTCCATGTTGGCTGGCGCTTACACTCTTCGCCTTCTGATAGCTAACTGCCACTGACTTCATCCACCTATCTTCTGATGTCATGCAGGTGTGCTGCGCAATCTCAGCAGCCAATATGCGCTGTAGTCTGGCTTCGACTTTTTGTTAAATTGCTGTATTAAAAATAATTATATCTTATTCTGCAATAAGTTCTACAAGCAAGTTAATGGTATCCCTATGGGTTGCTCACATTCTACTAGTGTTTGCAATCTGTTCCTTTTTTTCAAAGAATTTCTGTTCATTAAGGACAACCCTGCAAAAAGTGACAGCTGCCTATACACTTACAGATATATTGATGACCTCCTCTGCTTAAATAGTTCTGGAGTTCTTGAAGCTGATTTTCCTGCAATCTATCCAAGCAGCCTTAAGTTAATTAAAACTAATTCTAATGACCAAAAACCAGATTTTTTGGATTTGTCTATTAAACTTAATGTAGGGGACCCTGTTATTAGTTTGTTTGATAAGAGAAATAACTTCAATATTCAAATTTTTAAATTCATAAATTGGTCAAGCAATATCTCCAGCAGGGTTATCGAGAATGTCTTTATCTCGCAGGTCCTAAGGTTGTCTAGAATTTGCTGCTTGAAGGAGATGTAACGTATACTCTATATTCACTTTCCTTTTGATTTTTACTATCTCTGGTTATTTTATTTTACTATGTAAATTATCTTCTTACTGAACGAGATGTTATTTCACCCGCTGAATGAGATCTGGCAATGAGTGTAAGTCATGACGTATTGGTAGCCAGTATAAATAGGCGCGTTCAACGATACCAAGGGAGAGCGTTTGTTGTTGTATAGGGAGAGCGTTTGTTGTTGTATAGAAAGAGCTTTTTGTTGATGTGCGTAGAGTGAGCTGTTGTTGTACGAAGTGAGCTGTGGTTTATGTGTCAGAAAGCTGTTGCTGTATAAAGAGATCTTCGTTTATGTGAGAGCCAGAAGTCTCACTAATAAAGAATTTGTTGTAAGTACGTTTTTCTCAGTTCATAGTTTTTGTCAGATCTCTGTCTGGCTGTTAGGTTTATTTCATTTAGTGTTATTAGTAACAACCAGCATAAGACTTTATTCATCTTAATTACTACTACAACATTACTACCAGTTATAAGCTTGTTCATTATTATTACTACACTACTAGCAGGAAAGTTTATTCATGATTTAATTAACAAACAACAACCATTAGAAGAAGCATTAGCTTAGTACAAGCATTGAATTCATTATAATATTAGTGAAAGCTATATTCACGATAATTAGCTTAGTAGTAGAAGAAGTTTTATTCATTATAGAAATTTTATTCAAAATGCTCATTTACTAATCCGTCAGTTTATTGACAACCAGGTTCCCAGAGCTTTCCTTAAAGCCACAATAAAGAAAATTGTTCTAAAGTATAGTGTCAGGATTGCAGACCTACTCTAATTTAGCACCCAAGTGACTGAAGGAATAATTTAAATGAAAGCTATAACCTAGAAGTTTAGTTGATGGTGTGGTTACTATCTCTTTATTAGGATTCCAACAAGCTCTCACCACCCCCTTTCCTTTTAGTTAAAAAAAAGTTTAAAACTGACAAAAAATTCCCACAAAAAAGTTTTAAAATGGATAAAAATACAAAACAAAAGTATAAATATGAAAAACAACGAAAAAATAGTATATTTGAATTAATTAAAAGGTGGGAAGGGTTTTAGTTTTTTGGGGTAATTTAATACTCTTGAAGCTAGTTGGGAACAGCTTATACTGTTCACGAGTGGAATTCTAGAGTATTCTGTCTAGTGAATTGTAACTATAAAACATTTCGGAATTAATTACCTCTACTACAACAACTGAAACTTCAGGGAAGATGGTTCCCCTCTTGAATGCAAATGGCGCTGGTAAGGCTGCTTCTCCAGTAGCGTCAGGTTCGACCTCCATTCACATTACTTGGAGGTGTTCTTCACTTGGTAAGTGTTTTTTTTTTGTTTTTTTTTTTTACGTAATTTGCATTGTTTTATTTTTTTAAAAGTTTTGGGAGTAAAAGTACATTTTCGCATCCTATGTTCATTAGAATTTGTTCACTAGTTCTCTCCTGTGTTTTAAGGATAGCGTTTTTTATTAACGTGCCCTGTTGTGCATGCCTCGTTTCATGCATCATTAGGCTTATTTGTGTGGCTCAGATCAGCCCTTATTCTTTCCTCTCTACGACTAAAATACCCTTTCGGCAGTTTCTTGTAAATAAGCAACTAATTTCAAGTTTTCTTCCACCTTTAAGATTCGTGTATATGCTTGTAAATATTTACAGTTTAAGGTTTTGGTTGTAACAGTATATTTCATTTGTAATTAATGGTTTTACTTCTCAGATCGTTATTGTTCGCTAATCTGATCGGTATGAGTGTGAGGTCGGGCTTCGACGATGCTAGTCTGCTGAGGGGAGGGATAAAGGTTTCTAAAAAACTATTGCTTTATAATTTTATTGGTAGTTTTCTCATTTTTTCAATTTTATTTTTTTGTTTGAATTTTTTATTTTTTGGGGTTGGTTTAGTTGTTCAGGGGATCGGAGACATTGAATAGAGAGGGTTAATATTATTTTTTTTAATTCTAATTCGTTATTATTTTTTATATTTACTTCAAGTCATTGTAATATTTTTTTTGTATTTAATTATTGTTTCCGGTAGGCTCGTTGCCGTAATGTAGTAGACTAAACCGTGCAGAAACCCACACTTTCTATGTCTCTATAGAGGTAGGAAAGGTGTGTCCGTGCCTGGCCCTTAAAACAAAGGCACGGACAACAGTTTACCATAGTTCTATATCATTCTCTTTTTTCACCCTGTGGTCATATTATTCTTATATATATATATATAGGGATGTAAGGTCAGGTGATGCGTAACATCACAGCCTCTCCTTGACAAATGTCAACCCCGCCTTCTCGTGGTGCATCCTGTTCCCACTAAAGGGGCTCTGACGACCGCAAATAGCGGTATAACTATACCATCGGGATCAGAGGAAATGCTATCCCACACTCACCAACCCGCTTGGCCAGCGTGGTGAGTTATGGCCAAACACCTCCAAAATGACTCTACAACTTAAATCTTGGCCCTCAGTCTCCGGCAGCTGGAATGTACCTGGCCAAGGCAGCGGCCAGTGCGACATGAAGGCAGAGGGTGCTAAGAATCCCCGGAGGACCGGACTAGGCTGCCATTTGATGCTAACCTTGGCTACCTACAACGGACGCTCCCTATCTTCTGATTCAAGGCTTCTTGAATTGGAAGAGGAACTACAAAGGATCAAGTGGGACATCGTCGGGCTAAGTGAGGTAAGGAGAAAAGGAGAAGATCTCATTGAACTGAAAAGTGGACATCTCTTCTATTATCGTGGGACAGATACTGGCAGAACTAGTGGTGTTGGATTTATAATAAACAAGAAACTGAAGGATAAAGTGGTAGAAGTTGAAAGTTCCTCTGACAGAGCTGCACGACTCGTTATCCAACTATCGAGAAGATACCAGGCTCAGATTATTCAAACTTATGCACCCACCACAAGTCATCCTGAAGAAGAAATTGAAGAATTTTATGAGGAAATTCGTCATCTAAATAATAAAGGTAAGCAGCACTTGAAGATAATTATGGGAGATTTCAATGCAAAAATAGGGCACCGGCAACAGAATGAAACTTCAGTAGGTAAATTCGGTCACGGCAACAGAAACCAGCGTGGAAATACTCTCGTTGAGTTTGCAGAGGCAGAAGGATTTTTCATCTTGAATTCCTTTTTCAAGAAAAAGCCACACAGGAAATGGACATGGAGACATCCAATTGGGACGACAAGTGAAATTGATTTTATTATGTGTAACAAAAAATTCGTCATCGAAGACTGCAGTGTGCTGAACAAGTTCAACACAGGTAGTGACCATAGATTGGTGAGATGTAAGATGCACCTCAACACTAAACTGGAACGTGGCAAGCTCATAAGACAAACAAAATGTATTGACATAACCAACCTTAAAAAACACCATAATACTTTCAAGTTGGAACTGAAGAACAGATTCTCTGCTTTAGAAGGCCTAACATCGGAAGAAGTGGATATTTATGAAGTTAACAGAAAAGTAACCAAAGCTCTTATGGAAACAGCAACAAAATTAGCTGGGTCTAAGAACAAGTTGCATGTAAACAAATTATCAGGAAAAACGAAAATGTTGATGCAAAAAAGAAGAGAGATGAGGACAACTAAAGAAGATGTGACTTCCAAAGTGGAATATATAGAGCTATGCAAGACAGCACGAAAAAGTATCACTGAAGACGTAAGGAAATTCAACTGTGAGCTAGTGAGGAAAGCAATTGAAAACAACCAAAGCCTAAAGATAGCAAAGGGACATCTCAGTAAGGGAAGAAAACAGATTATGGCTCTGAGAAAAGAAGATGGTTCTATAACAAGAAATAGAGGCGAAATTTTGACAAGAGTGAAAGATTTCTACTCCAAATTATATGAAAGGGATGATACATGTATTCCAGACATCATGAAAGGTACCAGAGTTCTTCCAGTCCTCCCAGCAGAAGTTGCTCATGCAATCAAGAACATGAAGCGGGGGAAAGCTCCAGGAGAAGATGGAACTACTATAGACATCATACAAGAAGCAAGTGGAGAAATTGAAACAGTACTCGCCCAAATTTTCACTCGATGCCTTAATGAAGGGAAGATTCCTGAGGATTGGAACAATGCTACAATGATCCTGCTACATAAAAAAGGTGACATTGAGGATCTCAGGAACTACAGACCTATCAGCCTCCTATCAGTGGTTTATAAAATCTTCACTAAAGTTCTTTCACACCGCTTGAAGGTAACACTGGACATGGCTCAACCGAGAGAACAAGCTGGATTCAGGAGTGGCTACAGCACAATAGATCATATCCACGTACTGAGAGAACTAATTGAAAGAGCGAGGGAATATGAACTTCCATTGTGCATGGCTTTTATCGATTATGAAAAAGCCTTTGATTCGGTGAAACCATCAGCAGTTACCACGGCTCTGAAATCCTGCGGTATTGAAGATGCATACATTAATATTATTAATAACATCTATGAAAATGCAAGTGCAAAGATTCGGCTGTTTGAAAATACAACACACATAAAAATTGGAAAGGGAGTGAGACAAGGTGACACCATATCTCCGAAGCTCTTTAATGCCACATTGGAAAATGTCTTTCAATCACTGAACTGGGAAAACAAAGGGATAAAGATTAATGGAGATTATCTAACCCACCTTCGTTTTGCTGATGACGTAGTGATTTTTGCAACTACCCCATCAGAGCTGCAGAGTATGATCCAGGAACTTGCTGACAAGAGTAAAGAAGTGGGATTAAAAATGAACTTTCAGAAGACAAAAGTGATGTTCAATGCTTTTACAAGAAATGAAGATTTATCGATTGATGGAGAAAAACTGGAGATAACAGATACGTATGTTTATCTTGGACAGCAGATATCAAGTGAGGGTCACATTGATGAAGAAATTAATCGGCGTACAAAACTTGCCTGGAGAGCTTTTGGAAGAAACAGCATAATTTTCAAGAGCAATATGCCATTATGTCTTAAAAGAAAAGTGTTTGATCAATGCATCCTTCCAGTGCTTACGTATGGTGCAGAGACGTGGACCTTAACTAAAAGAGACATACAAAGGCTGCAGACAACTCAAAGGGGCATGGAGAGGTGCATGCTTGGTATAACCAGGAGAGATAAGAAGAGGAACTCGTGGATCCGAAAAATGACGAGAGTGGAAGACATCATGATCAGAGTTAAATCCCTGAAATGGCAATGGGCTGGACATACTGCCAGAAGGACAGATCATCGATGGACAGCCGAAATTTTAGATTGGATTCCAAGGGACAGGAAAAGACCCAGAAGAAGACCACATGGGAGATGGGTGGATGAAATTCGTAAATATGCGGGAGTGACATGGAGGAGACTGGCACAAGACAGACCGTTGTGGAGGAAACTTGGGGAGACCTTCGTCCAGCAGTGGATTGATAATGGTTGACAATGATGATGATGATGATGATATATATATATATATATGAATATTGAAGTGCATGAATACTCTTCAGTAAGTTCTTGCGTAAATTTATTATATTATCTAATTGTTTGCTGTCTGCGTCCCAAAAGGCTCATTAAACAAGAGTAATACTTTCAAAAACCTTCCACCATGTTGCCATGGAAGGTACAAAAACAGAGTTCGAAATCTTCATTTAAAATATGGAACATTTTAAGTAGAAATAGATAAAAAGAGGCAAGTTTCCTCAATGTAAAATTCTTTTGAATACATCTCGACTGATCTGTTAAAGGTTTCAAATGACTAAAAGAGATCCGCGTTCTAAAACCTAAACAAATTCCCCGGGAAATCCATAGAAAGGATGCATTTAACATTTCGCAAGTCTAGCCGTCAGGTATTTCCCCTTTTTGTTGAGCATTGTGGGCTCACACGCACTATCTTTAATTCTGTATTTTCTCATTCTATGCCATACTGAACACACAGTAAGTAGCAAAGGTAAAGCATTCAAAATGTTTTTCGGTATTGGCAGATGAGACAACTGACATTAGTCAAATAAAACAGTTTTCACTGTGCGTCAGGTGTTTTGATGAAGAAGAACTGAAATTAAGAGAAGATTGTCTGGCTTTTATACCAGTGAAAAATTTAAGAGGCTGTTCTCTTGCAACAACAATAATTAAAAATTTTGTGAAATTGGGTTTTGATTTGAACGATATGAGAGGGCAGGGGCATGATGGGGCTGGAGCAATGCGAGGACAGTTTCGTGGAGTGCAGGCCTGTATTAGAAAAAAATATCCCAAAGCAATATATATTCATTGCATGTCCCATTCCTTGAAATTATGTTTGTCGGATGCTAGCAATAAGCCTAGCATAAGGAACTGTATGGGGGTTATATCAGAAACATTTCGTTTTTCCACGCTTCTACTAAACGTACCAGTGTTTTGAAAGAAAGTATACAGCGACTGCTACCTAATTGCAAGAAAGTTAAGATGAAAACTCTATGTGAAACTCGATGGATCCAAAGGCATGATGCCGTTCTTATGTTTAAAGAAGGTCTGCATCCTATTATACCATCCTTAGAAGCGATTGAGCAAGAAGAGTCAGCAGAATCATCTGTCAAAGCACACACTTTGCTCAACTCTATATGCCAGTTTTCGTTTCTAGTGGCAACGTTTGTCCTTAGTAAAATATTGTCCATCACATACAACCTATCTGAAAACTTCCCAAAACAAGCAAATCGACTTAGCCGATGCATTAAGAAAAATATATCAGAAGTTACAACACTGCTAAACAGCATGAGAACTGAAGCAGAAAAATCCTTCAGCTTAATTTATGATGCTGTAAAAACATTGGCTGTAGGCCTCAAAGTAGCAGAAGAAGTTCCACGTAGATGCAGTATACAAAAAAATAGATGCAATGTCCCATATTCAACTCCAGAAGAATATTTCCGCAGAAGTATATTTATACCCTTTGTGGATGATATAATTGAATAATTAAATGAAAGGTTCAATCACAAAAAGGAACACTAACTTCATTGCAAAACTTTCTTCTAGTTTTTGATGTCAAGAATGATTATTCCCAAATATTATCTGCAGTGAAAACGCATGAATCTGATTTCGGATATTCTGATGTAAGAGAAAGCGAGTATCAATTATGGTGTCAAAAATGGGAAAGGGAAAAAGCAGACGTGCGCCCCAAAAACGCTGTTGAAAGTTTGGCATCATGCAATAAGAACTTATTTCCCAACATTTATATTTTGCTTCACATCTTGGCAATTCTTCCTGTAAATACAGCATCAGTGGAAAGAAGCTTTTCCAGTCTTCGTCGATTGAAATCTTATTTGAGAAACAGTACATCACAGTCAAGATTGAATGGGCTAGCTTTATTATCTATTCATAGAGACATTCAGTTCAAGGTGAAGAAGTCATTGACAAATTCGGAAATGTGCCCAGAAGAATAAATCTCAGTTTTTAAAAATTAGGTGAGTCCAATCAATTTCATTATTTCTCAAGGAGAAATTTGCTTCTATCACTCTTTTTTTAATATGTACTCATTAGTTTAATTTAAAACTAAAAAAAAAAATACCTTTGTTTTTATTATTAACATGTTTTTTTTTTCTTTTTTTATGAACTTCCATTTTATCCTGGTGGATTTCAGAAACTTCCAATTTTTTCGCCCCCCCCCCCCGAAACAAAATTCTGCATACGGCCCTGGTTGCAGTACAAACAGAAATTAATAAAAATTGGGGAAGGTCAAATATACACTGAAGAGTAATTGAATTAGAGACAGCTAGCGTTATGCAAATGTGGCGCTGTGGGCGGCCCTGTAATCGGAAACGAACTGACGTATGCAGCGATCCGACAATATAAGGAGTGATGCGACGGAAATCAGTAAGAGCCGTACGCAGTATGTGTAAGACGAATGACCTAAGCGCATTCGATCGTGGGCAAATTGTCGGGGCCCGAGGACTGGGTCACTCCATCTCGGAAGTCGTGCAGGCACTGGGATTTTCACGAGCCACTGTGTCACGGGTTCACCGTGAGTACATCGAATCAGGTAAAACCATCCCTGCAAGGGCCAACTGCCGTGGACAACAGCGTGTGGATGAGCGGGGTCATCGGCGGCTATACTTTGCATTGTAACAGCGGATAGACGGGCCAGAGTGCAAGAAATCACTTGGCAATTTAACGCTGGTGCACAAAAACGTGTAAGCATCCACACCATCCAGAACCATCTCCTCGCTATGTGGTACAGAAGCCATTGTCCCACGAGGGTACCGTTGCTGACCGCACATCACAGGGTGCAAAGATTAGCATGGGCGCGGGAACATCGCCACTGGACCCTAGACATGTGGGGAAATGTTGCCTGGACTGATGAGTCGAGATTCACGTTTTTGCATGCGGATGGCAGGACCACATGAAGCGATGGATCCTTCTTGCCAGCAGGGTACTCTTCAAGCTGGTGGGGTGGCATTCTCGTCTGGGGACTGTTTATGTGGACTGAAATGGGACCCCTGGTACGTGTGACATCGTCCCTCACAGGTCAACGTTACCGGGATATCCTGGACGACCATTTGATCCCGTTTGTGCGGCTTCAACATCCCACTGGGGACCTCATCCTGCAACAAACAATGCACCATGCCATCACTCCCGAATTGTATCCGAATGGTTGGATGAACACTCCACCGACGTGACCTCGCTTCCTTGGCCAGCTAGGTCACCTGACCTCAATCCCATCGACCACATCTGAGAGGCCATCAAGAGAGATGTTCGAGGCTCTGACTCCCCCTCCATCAAATCTTCGTGAACTGTGGGAGCTTGTTCAGGGGTCGTGGATCCGTATGGCTTCCCAACGCTTCCGGTGTCTTGTCGAGTCCATGCCGAGACGAATCGTCGCCGTCATCAGGGCGAAAGGTGGTGTTACACGTTACTAGACAGGTATCTCTAATTGAATTGCGTTTCAGTGTATATCTATGGGCCCAGAATAGATCATGGGCTACGAGTACCACAATCGAGCTTCTCCATTAGATGTCTAAGTGGTAGCTCATTTGTAGGTAATAGACAGATCAGCCACTGGAGCGGTTCTTGAAGATCTAGCTCAATCTAATCACTTCTCTTTTTAAAACAAAGTTGACATTGGTACTGTCGCATCCAACTGCAAATAAACCATTCATGTTAATTTCCTCCTTCTCAAAGAAATTCATGATGCATATTTTGATTGTTACTGCTTCTCCTGTGGTAAGCGATGTGGCCAATATACACTGGCGGAAAGTGAAAAAGAACACCAAGAAGGAATTGGCGGACGATCATGAAATTTACATATATTAATGGGGTCGAGTTTACGTAGGTGTGATGTTAATTTCGGTACCAACCGGTGAGCGCTGATGCCACAGCACGGCATAATATGCAAATTATCGTCGGTGGTATTTAAGGAGTACGGCGAAGAGAATGTAATCCGTCGTCGGTGTACTGACACGTGCGAAGACCCTGAAGAAGCTGCAATGCCTGGACATGGAAGACGTGTACGATTTCAGCAGTTATCGGATACTCAGTGAGGTCGTCTAGTTGGACACCGCGAGGCAGGGTGGTCGTATCGTCGTATTGCGGAGCGAATTGGACGGGAAGTATCGGTGGTGGTACGATGGTGGCGTAGATGGTCCGAGGAACATTCCCACTCGAGAAGACGTGGAACCGGGAGTCACAGAGGGACTGATGAGCGGACCGATCGACGCAAAAGAAGAGCGGCGTTGTCAAGCAGAACTACCACTGCGATGCAAAACCGAGCTGTCGTTGCACCTGAGGAGACTGTGCGAACTATCCGCAACCGTCTACTGGATGCAAGACTACCTGCACGTGTGCGTCTGGCATGTGTACCTCTAACTCCAGCCCACCGTCAGGAACGGCTGCAGTGGTGTCGCCAACGTCTGCACTGGAGAACGCAATGGCGATCTGTGTGTTCAGCGATGAAAGCCGATTCTGCTTGGGAGCCTCCGATGGGCGTATGCGTGTTTGCAGACGCACAGGGGGAGCGTTTCCACCCTTCTTGCATCCGCCAGCGACACATAGGGCCTACACCTGGTCGTCTGGTGTGGACAGCGATCCGCTATCACTCCCGTACACAACTAGTGTTTGTACCGGGTACGTTAAACAGCACCTCCTACATCAACAACATCATTCAGCCCTACGGCGCAAACCACACATGAAGCGATGGATCCTTCTTGCCAGCAGGATACTCTTCAAACTGGTGGGGTGGCATTCTTGTCTGGGGACTGTTTACGTAGACTAAAATGAGACCCGTGGTACGTGTGACATCGTCCCTCACAGGTCAACGTTACTGGGATATCCTGGATGACCATTTGCTCCCGTTTATGCGTCTTCAACATCCCACTGGAGACCTCATCCTGCAACAAGACAATGCACCATGCCATCGCTCCCGAATTGTAACCAATGGTTGGATGAACACTCCACCGACGTGACCTCGCTTCCTTGGCCAGCTAGGTCACCTGACCTCAATCCCATCGAGCACATCTGGGATGCAATCGAGAGAGATGTTCGAGGCTCTGACACCCACTATCAAATCTTCGTGAACTGTGGGAGCTTGTTCAGGGATCGTGGATCCGTATGGCTTCCCAACGCTTCCGGTGTCTTGTAGAGTCCATACCGAGACGAATCGCCGCCGTCATGCTATGGGGGTGTTTCTCCTGGTATGGCACGGGACCCTTGGCCGCAATTCCTAGTAGGCCCAATGTCGAGACCTACTGCACCATTTTGGATGAACATGCGCTTCCTACGTTGTGGCGGTTTTACGGGATGGACCCATGTTACTTTCAGGATGATAATGCCACCTGTCATGTTGCGAGGTCCACCATGGCTTGGTATGGTGACAATGGGGTTAATCGAATGGACTGGCATGCGCAGAGCCCGGACATTAACCCTATCGAGCACCTCTGGGACGAGTTGAAGCGTCGACTTAAGGGGTGCCCCGACCGTCCGAAATCGGTGAAGGAACTGACCTATCTTCTCCAAGCCGAGAGGGAGAAAATACCGCTAGCCGTCGTACAACGCCTGGTTGAGAGTATGCCCCGGAGGGTCGCAGCTGTAATAGCCGCTCGTGGAGGCTCCACCAACTATTGAAGGTGAATAAACTTCGTTTTCCTTTGCTATCACAGATATCCAATTACTTGTTGGTAGATAGTGTATTTAAAAATACAGAAGCGCACTTTAGTCCCAGTTCAAATTTGGTTTGATTACATTTTGAACATTTTCCGTTTGCCACATTAAAAAGAATTTTTTTGCCGCTAATTTTTTAACACAAATTTTACATTGTGTGCATCGAGTAACTGCTCACAATCATTAGTCAAAAGGAATTAAATAATTTGAAGCAAATGATCAATATTTTCACAATGTCTTCAGTTAGCTATGGACGATGCCCGTCGCTTAGCGTGACTTCACAAGCAAGTTCTTAATCCGGTGGCTAGGCCCGCAAACATAGAGAGCAGGAGGAGTCCCGGGGGCCCCTAACATCTCCTTGCCGGGGCCCCGTAAACCTTTGGATCTGGCTCTGTCGAAAACTATAAGAAAAATCGAATAGGAGAGTCATTTGGTGACCCTCGGGTCATCTTGAAGTCGGAAGCAATCCCTGCTACAATGAGAGATGATCATGTCCTCGTCTCTATTTCATCCCCCCCCAAGAAAAAAACCCTTTCTCAAATCCACATTTTACAGCAAAAGAACACATGCAAACTGTGAGATAAAACGTTAAAATAATTT
Organism: Macrothele yani; assembly: GCA_039090855.1. Lineage (NCBI taxonomy): Eukaryota > Metazoa > Arthropoda > Arachnida > Araneae > Macrothelidae > Macrothele > Macrothele yani. The sequence goes on along the minus strand of CM077022.1, from coordinate 9,284,578 downwards.
CCGTAAAAAGCACACGCACTGCAAACACACCAGAGCTAACACGCAACCGTGAGCTTTGACCTGCCATCTATCGGCTGAACTGTAACTATCGCACAGAGCGCCCCAGGATTGGAAGTACAGACCATTTTTTTTACGAGAAAATTGTTCGGTAAGTATGTAGTTTAACGTCCTAAATTCTTTCGTCGAAAAAGTTGAAGGATTTTGAAAAAGTGAGAAATACAGGCAAATGGTGAAACAATTTTACCATTATGGTGCATTTTAAAGATTTTTACTGTAATATTTACGTGCATGTACGAAGCTGTGAACAGAAGCTGCGGCAGGCCTAACAGAACACCGCGCCGACGACAGCAGGCTTTGCTCCTCTTAAACGATGGTCTCGTTCCTGCGGCCATTTTGCTGGTGGAATCATACAAGAGGAACGACGAAAGTTCTTGCCAGGAAAGCTTTCGAATTTGCAGTGTGGCGCTACAGAAAATAGATCATTCTTGTCTGATTTTGTAACATCACAATCTGATAATTTGTTGGTTTTATTTCGCGTATGATTCTTTGATGCGCAATGTATGAACTTCCTTATTCGACAGTTTTTTTGTAATCCAATGTGCATGAATTGCGAAGAATGCTGTGAAAAGGAGGAGCAAAACTTTGATTTTCCGATGCCATGTAAGTTCCTATGACGAGAACGCGGCCTCTACTTTAACGCTTTTGTAGAAGGAAGGCATCTGCATACTTTCTATTTCTTACCAGGGAATGATATGCGTAAGACCGAAGCAATTGTCACCATGTGTTTTGAAAAAGGACGACAGAAATGAAGAACTACTTTCTCTAGCGTAGCACTGCAAATTGGAACGCTTTGCTCACAAGAACGTTCCCCATTTCTATTGTGCTCTTCCGCCAGAAAAATGGCCGCCGAAACGAGACCTTCGCGTGGTCGCAAAGGCGTTGTGTTTTGCCTGTCGGGGAGGTGTTCACGTCGTCGTACTTCGAGGTCAGTTTTACGGTAAAAATCTTTAAATTCCATTTCACAGATGAAATTTTTTCACCATTTGCCACGAAATTGCATAATCTGTACGTCTCACTTTTTCGAAATCCTTCAACTTTTCCGACGAAATAATTTAGGACGCGAAATTACACATTTACGAATTGTTCTGCACTTTGCAAAATTAGTATTGTGTGATATCGCGGAGCAAAAGCCATCGCTTAGACCACTGCGCCACCGGGGTGGTCCCGTGTATTCAGCAGATCACAATGAAACATTGCCGATGCATTGATCATATGGCCGTATTTGAGAGTACTACGCCAATTGGTGGGAATCTGTAGCTCTATCCATAATGGAGACGCTCACTCCAATTGGTGAATTCCAAACCTGCCGCCAGACGCTAATGAGTTTAGCGGCAGTCCACGGGGATCCTGGGACTGCCGTCAGTCACTAGTTTATTTCAACAATGCAGTTCAGCTACATAAAATGCACCACGCATATCGATAAAATTGCATCCCTGCTTTCGAAAGTATTCGCAAGTTACTTCGGGTTGCTTCGGATCAAGCATCTCTGAATCTCTGAGCGGCTAATCACAGGATTGCGTGAAACCCGTATAAGATAGCCGTGGTGTATCCTTGACCGTATTAACACACGGGTAGCAAGACTTCTTTTGATACCTCGCTTCCGTGTGACTTTACTATTGGACACTCTAGCCTAAAACTCCTAGCTTCCTATTTCTAAGTTTTTTAAGACCTGGGGTCAGACACTCCTTTCCTAAAACCCTGTACACAAATCTCTCTCTCTCTCTCTCTCTCTCTTTAGTGCCATGAAAAAGTCTCTGGATCGAACTGAGGCAGGTACAAACCAATAAATATCCGACGTGCGTAGGTTGGGCACGCTAAGTCATCGGACTTCGGTACAGGCGTTACTGGCCGCCCGGTTATAAATAAATGCGTTTTCCTTTCCCTTTCCACCTCGCTTCCGTGTGACCTTTTTGTCGGGCACTCTAGGGTTGTTGAAGACATCGAGTCAGACACTCCCTTCCTAAAATCCTCTGCGTAAAATCTCTAAAAATCTGTTTTTTTGCGGGGATTTATAACAGTGTTAGGACTGGTGAGAAATGAAAACGATGTCCGTGTGCTTGTTTAAATACATAATTAGTTTCTGCCACACAGCGCGAAGAAAAGTAGAATTTTTTGCTGTATATGTTCAAGTGTGTGTCTGATGCTGACCTTGGCTACGTATAATGGACGCTCCTTATCTTCTAATTCAAGGCTTCTTGAATTGGAAGAGGAACTACAAAGGATCAAGTGGGACATCGTCGGGCTAAGTGAGGTAAGGAGAAAAGGAGAAGATCTCATTGAACTGAAAAGTGGACATCTCTTCTACTATCGTGGGACTGATACTGGCAGAAATAGTGGTGTTGGTTTTATAATAAACAAGAAACTGAAGGAGAAAGTTGTAGAAGTTGAAAGTTCCTCTGACAGAGCTGCACGACTCGTTATCCAACTCTCGGGAAGATACCAGGCTCAGATTATTCTAACTTATGCACCCACCACAAGTCATCCTGAAGAAGAAATTGAAGAATTTTATGAGGAAATTCGTCATCTAAATAATAAAGGTAAGCAGCACTTGAAGATAATTATGGGAGATTTCAATGCAAAAATAGGGCAACGGCAACAGAATGAAACTTCAGTAGGTAAATTCGGTCACGGCAACAGAAACCAGCGTGGAAATACTCTCGTAGAGTTTGCAGAGGCAGAAGGGTTTTTCATCTTGAACTCCTTTTTCAAGAAAAAGCCACAAAAGAAATGGACATGGAGACATCCAAATGGGATGACAAGTGAAATTGATTTCATTATGTGTAACAAAAAATTCGTCATAGAAGACTGCAGTGTGCTAAACAAGTTCAACACAGGTAGTAACCATATATTGGTGAGATGTAAGATGCACCTCAACACTAAACGTGAACGTAGCAAGCTCATAAGACAAACAAAATGTATTGACATAACCAACCTAAAAAAACACCATAATACCTTCAAGTTGGAACTGAACAACAGATTCTCTGCTTTAGAAGGCCTAACATCGGAAGAAGTGGATATTTCTGTTAACAGAAAAGTAACCAAAGCTCTTATGGAAACAGCAACAAAATTAGCTGGGTTTAAAAACAAGTTGCATGTGAACAAATTATCAGGAAAAACCAAAATGTTAATGCAAAAAAGAAGAGAGATGAGGACAACTAAAGAAGATGTTACTTCCAAAGTGGAATATATAGAGCTATGCAAGACAGTACGAAAAAGTATCACTGAAGACGTAAGGAAATTCAACTGTGAACTAGTGAGGAAAGCAATTGAAAACAACCAAAGCCTAAAGATAGCAAAGGGACATCTCAGTAAGGGGAAAAAACAGATTATGGCACTGAGAAAAGAAGATGGTTCTGTAACAAGAAATAGAGGCGAAATTTTGACAAGAGTGAAAGATTTCTACTCCAAATTATATGAAAGGGATGATACATGCACTCCAGACATCATGAAAGATACCAGTACCAGAGTTCCTCCAGTCCTTCCAGCAGAAGTTGCACATGCAATCAAGAACATGAAGCGGGGAAAAGCTCCAGGAGAAGATGGAATTACTGTAGACATCATACAAGAAGCAAGTGGAGAAGTCGAAACAGTACTCGCCCAAATTTTCACTCGATGCCTTAATGAAGGGAAGATTCCTGAGGATTGGAACAATGCTACAATGATCCTGCTACATAAAAAAGGTGCCATTGAGGATCTCGGAAACTACAGACCTATCAGCCTCCTATCAGTGGTTTATAAAATCTTCACTAAAGTTCTTTCACACCGCTTGAAGGTGACACTGGACATCGCTCAACCAAGAGAACAAGCGGGATTCAGGAGTGGCTACAGAACAATAGATCATATCCACGTACTGAGAGAACTAATTGAAAGAGCGAGGGAATATGAACTTCCATTGTGCTTGGCTTTTATCGATTATGAAAAAGCCTTTGATTCGGTGAAACCATCAGCAGTTACAATGGCTCTGAAATCCTGTGGTATTGACGATGCATACATTAATATTATTAATAACATCTATGAAAATGCAAGTGGAAAGATTCGGCTGTTTGAAAATACAACACACATAAGAATTGTAATGGGAGTGAGACAAGGTGACACCATATCTCCGAAGCTCTTTAATGCCACATTGAAAAATGTCTTTCAATCACTGAACTGGGAAAACAAAGGGATAAAGATTAATGGAGATTATCTAACCCACCTTCGTTTTGCTGATGACATAGTCTTTTTTGCAACTACCCAATCAGAGCTGCAGAGTATGATCCAGGAACTTGCTGACAAGAGTAAAGAAGTGGGATTAAAAATGAACTTTCGGAAGACAAAAGTGATGTTCAATGCTTTTACAAGAAATGAAGATTTCTCAATTGATGGGTAAAAGCTGGAGATAACAGACACGTACGTTTATCTTGGACAGCAGATATCAAGTGAGGGTCACATTGATGAAGAAATTAATCGGCGTGCAAAACTTGCCTGGAGAGCTTTTGGAAGAAACAGCATAATTTTCAAGAGCAATATGCCATTATGTCTTAAAAGAAAAGTGTTTGTTAAATGCATCCTTCCAGTGCTTACGTATGGTGCAGAGACGTGGACCTTAACTAAAGGAGACATACAAAGGCTGCAGACAACTCAAAAAAGCATGGAGAGGTGCATGCTTGGTGTAACCAGGAGAGATAAGAAGAGGAACTCGTGTATCCGAAAAATGACAAGAGTGGAAGATATCATGATCAGAGTTAAATCCCTGAAATGGCAATGGTATTGGTATTGGTAACTGTGGGTACCATAGTGGTACCCAGTTTATTGCTATAACGAAATACAGACATAGGAGATTCATTAAAAGCTGCAGTACAGAAAACAACAGTGCGGAAAGTAAGTATATCCACGATGCAGCACAACGTTACACAGAAAGGAAATGAAAATGCACACGAACAATGAAAGACCTAACGGCATGTCAAACACTATAACACATGTGCACAAATGCATGAAATGTACTATGCTATCATAAATCAACCGAACGGAACTGAAATGTGGTTAGAGAGCAAAACAACGTGGAGTACCTCAGCAACTATATAAAAATAACAAAGTTAACAAACGTACCACTATAATAATCCGCGATAGAGGAAAGCACTAACACAGCAAACACTCACAATTATAGGTAATTTAAAAACAGGCACAAATTCAGGAAACAACAGATAAGATAATGATGAGATAATGAGGAGATCACACAAGTAACGAGACCGATTAGTTGTGAAAACACAGCAAAAACACGCAATTATCGCAAATTTAAAATACATTACTTGTGAAACACAGCCAAACACACAAATAAAGCAAATTTACAATACATGACTTGTGAATCACAGTAAAACCACACATGGAAAACATCAGAATCAACATGCACTAAGTCTGCCAAACCAGGGAATCTGCGAACGGGTTCGCAAATCCTCTAGCATTGAGAGAACAAAAAGTAATCGGTGTGAGGAAGAGAGCTAAAGGTCATCGGTAAAAGGATAGAAGGTATCACATATATGCTTCTCAAGGAGATCCTTCAAGGAGGCGAGACGGCGCGTGTAACGTCTCAAAAAAGGCTGATACCGAGGATCGGTGGCACACAGAGATTTAAAAAGTGACACATAAGCTTCGAATTGCGTTACCGCTGCATACAGGTCCAGATCAGGTGAGTGAAGGAATTCTTCAGAACCAACAATCGTACGTGCAGGTTGAAACAGACGTAAAAGTTGCTGTCTGGACAGTGGGCCCGGAACTGAAGGAAACGTATCAACTGCCTGTAGAACCTCAGCATCAGAGAGAGGATTGACAGGACCTGAGCGGAGAAGCATACTGTTTGAAGAAACATCAGGTGGAGAAACACCGGAACCGGAAACCTCGGGAATACTAGATGAATCCTCAGAATGTGGCACAGAAAGTTGTTTTAACTTTTTCTGTTTTACAGCGCCTTTGGAAGTTCCAATCCGCTTCGAAGAAGTAGCTGAGGCGGATGTATCCATTAGTGGATCAGGCTCACCTCCTAAGTCAGGAGACGAGGAAACGAACGTCGCCGAAGAAGCAGTACGTAGCTGAGCTGCCTTAGTGGAGACTGGTACAACAGCCGAGGCTTCAGGAAGATGTTGCAACAAGGGTATGGTAGACAAGGTTGTAAATGGAGATCCGATATCCGAGAGGCTAGGAGAAGAACCAGACGGCCGATCCGCCAAACTACCACTCAACACACCCGAATCGGAACACTCCGCTGTAGACACATCTGTAGTCGAAGACAACTCTGTCAATCTTGAAGGTGGATGCACAATCGTACGGGTCGGGAGAGGAGGAAAGGCAGCATTGTCCGTGACGGAAATGTTCGTCCGACGGAGAAACGAAGAATTCGCGTCAGGCAAACTACCGGTAGTGGGGATAGTAGAAAGACCAATGTGGTCAGCAGTGGGATGCGAACTTGATGAACGTCCAAGTCGAACGCGGTCACAGGAGGCAGTGGTGTGATTTTGTGTTAAACAATGTGTACAATAGTGAGCAGTGAAAATCTTGAAGCCGCCCCGGTGGCGCAGTGGTCTAAGGCGTTGGCCTCTGATCATTCGTCCGAAGGGGTCCGGGTTCGAATCCCGGTGAGGCATGGATGTTGTGCTTGTCTTACGGCACTGGCTCTCTCCCTTCCCTGGAACCAGTGACCCTAAATTAGGGACGGGCGACTGCTTATAGCCCATTGAGTTGCTCACGGTGGTCGTTAAACCTCCAATCAAAAAAAAAAAAAAAAAAAATCTTGAAACTGTACGTTCGTACGCCAATTTCAACAGTAGCTTCTGTAGGGCAATCCGCCAAGGCTTTCTCGGTGGGAAAGACGACCAACAACTGACGGCGAGGTCCTGTAGCATGTGCAAATCGAGTTCCGCGGGGAGCGTCAGAAAGGCGACGGACCTTGCCAACAATTTTACAAACATGACTGACAAGGAGAGGAAGTGCAATATCCGGCACTTCCTGTGGAACAGGATAGAACGTGATGTTCACCGGTCTCTTGGAAAGAGGCGACGGGATGAGATGGTTTGTCCCAATCGAAAGTCCGTTAGCTAGAAAAAGTCAGCATCCTCCTTGTGATAGAACTGTACCTAAATACCCCGAGGAGTACGGGAAATTCCTGCAATGGACGCAGACGACACATGTACAGAGAGGGCTTCCATGTAGCGTGGCAATGGAGTATTTGGTAAAGCATGAAAGAGCACACCTCTATCCAGGAGGTTATGGAACTCACGGCCAATCTGCGAATTGTCATCAATCGTTACCTTCACCTTGTGGTTGGATACCTGAATAATAGGTGTTGCTTGCAAAAGACCATCTGGGTGAGAGGAATCGGACGGAGAAGTAGCGCCTCGTTGCACTTTAGAGGCAAATGACATCCTCGGAAGAGAAGTCTGTTCGGATCCGGCAGGCACAGAAGGCTGTGAGGGAAGAGAAGCACAGGCCGAAGGCATGGCAGTAGAATCAGTAATTCCCAGGGAGGGCACCGAGACAGATGCAGGAGCTGAAGAAGAAAGCGCAGCCAAGTTCAGTGAAGGCACCGGTGCAGGAGTACTAGAAAGCTGGGAAGGCATCTGAGCAGACACATCTGAGGACGAGAGTATGTTAACTTCCATGGACGTGGGAAGTGTGACGTGACGTGCATCCGCCACGCCCATAGATGATAACGAAATACCGGAAGCCGCCATGTTGGCAGCTTCCAAACGTAAACAAACGAGCAAACGATAAGAAAACGGATGAATATGAACTAATATGAGGATGAGAACGCTAGAAAAGTAGCTCAAAACGTACACAGTACCTTTAGACAGCCGGGCCACGCAACAGGTGAGTGAGGGACAAGGTATTCCACACTAAAACGCATAAAATATTGGAGCCACCAACACTACGTCAATCACGAACGAGCAATGGGCTGGACATACTGCCAGAAGGACAGACTATCGATGGACAGCCGAAATTTTAGATTGGATTCCAAGGGGCAGGAAAAGACCCAGAAGAAGACCACATGGGAGATGGGTGGATGAAATTCGAAAGTATGCGGGAGTGACATGGAGGAGACTGGCACAAGGCAGACCGTTGTGGAGGAAACTTGGGGAGACCTTCGTCCAGCAGTGGATTGATAATGGTTGACAATGATGATGATGATGATGATGTGTTGGACAGCCGTTGTGTTGCACATAGTCAAGTTATTGACAAGCTGTACACAGAAACTATAACTAATGAGAAGACATTCCAAAACGCAATGACTAATAAGGCACGAATATAGATTTTTAATGCAAAGGAACATGTATAAATCCTGAATCCATAATACAGTTTTTGAAAGAGAAAAACGCCGCCCCGGTGGCACAGTGGTCTAAGGCGTTGGCCTTTGATCATTCGTCCGAACGGGGTCCGGGTTCGAATCCCGGTGAGGCATGGATGTTGTGTTTGTCTTACGGCACTGGCTCTCTCCCTTCCCTGGAACCAGTGACCCTAAATTAGGGACGGGCGACTGCTTATAGCCCATTGAGTTGCTCACGGTGGTCGTTAAACCTCCAATCAAAAAAAAAAAAAAAAAAAAAAAAAGAGAAAAACAATAAGGATAAGTGTAGGGCAACACCGAGAAAAACAATAAGGATAAGTGTAGGGCACCACCATGCAATGCACAAAATTGAATTCGTAATGCGTCTAAATTGAGACAAATTCTTAACAAGTGTATCAAATGCTGAATGGCCGCCCCGGTGGCGCAGTGGTCTAAAGCGTTGGCCTCTGATCATTCGCCCGTAAGGGGTCCGGGTTCGAATCCCGGTGAGGCATGGATGTTGTGTTTGTCTTACGGCACTGGCTCTCTCCCTTCCCTGGAACCAGTGACCCTAAATTAGGGACGGGCGACTGCTTATAGCTCATTGAGTTGCTCACGGTGGTCGTTAAACCTCCAATCAAAAAAAAAAAAAAAATGCTGAATATTAAAATACATTCTGCAGTGTTGGTTACTATCGGTAGAAAGCGCGAACAGCCGATTAGTTGATCTTTCATTTTACAACAACACTAAGACTTCTGGTGAAAAGAGATTTCTTACAACAACGTCGTAATTACAAAAAAAATAAAAAAAAATAAAGAAGCACACTACAGATAAGAAACTACAGTCTGACTATGTAAAGAAACTCTCAATGAAGTTTGAAAAGAACTTCGTACACGCAGAACATGAAGTAGATAAGGTGTGTTAAGTGATTCCATGTTTTGGATTGAATTTCTGTCGACGACCTTCAGTTTAGCGGTACAGCTGAATCTTTTGCCTCTTCCTCTGAAATCATTCGCTCACCTAATTTTTCTTTTTCACTCTTATTAATGATTTGATTTTGCTTCTAGCTGCGTCTTTGGCGCACACTTTCTGTTTTGCACAGTTTTGCTGCTGGCGCCCACTCCATAGGGCGCATATTGACAAGTTTTATCTTTACAAATGCACAGTCGGTGATTTTTATAGTTTTTTCACCTCTTCCCTTGTGCAAAAGATATCGGGCTCAGATCTGAACATAATGCTGTGAATTTAGTTTACAATCAGACAGTCTCTCGGTTTCGGAGTGATGAAATTTGGCTTTAGCGAAACCACCAACATGTGACAATATACGTTAATAAAAAGCCAGTTTGCGCCATCATAAACAATTAGTACGAAACAGAGTTTGGGCGGTAAGTTAAATAGTAACATTTCGCCTCGGGCTGTGATGTGGGACAGGATCAGCATAATAAATGATTGGTCAAAGAAGTTGGAGTTAAAACTTGACGCAGAATAAAAATTCTCCGTCTAAAGTAGTAGCTTCAGCAAGTAAAAGAAGAGAAAATGGGCAATTTCGACTTGAGCGGAACTAAATCCTGAATCTGATTAACAAGCAAAAACGTGAGTACTGTTACTTTGCTGTTAATAGTCGAAAACGATGAACGTCGGACGCAGTTATGTTTAAATGAAGAGAAATTCTAAGAAACAAATTCAGAAAGATGTTCTTTTTGATTCTTCCTTTTTAAACATAACTATTCTTCACGTGCTTTTTTTGGAGGTTTAACGACCACCGTGAGCAACTCAGTGGGCTATAAGCAGTCGCCCGTCCCTAATTTAAGGCAGCTGGTTCCAAGGAAGAGAGAGAGCCAGATTTGAAGCCTCTAGTATTCCATCTTCAGGTGCCCCACGGAGGGGTTAGGTGAAATTGGCAAAAACTGTCGTTTTTGTGTCATTTATAAGAATTTTTTATTTGCATCATAGGAAAAAATATTGACTAGCCTATGGGTTGTAGAACGCGAATAATGATTCATAATTGATGCATAAAAAATTCAGAATATTCGGTATTCATCTTCAGGTGCCCCAAGAAGCTAAAAATTCCACCAATATATACGTCGCTTGTGACATTTCAAGGATTTCCCCCTGCTGTCTTGTATTTGTCGTATGAGGTGAAAATGTAGGGCAGTAGAGTTACAAGCTGCAAGCAGAACTGCTGTCAAATCTCAGAACAGCCAAGAATTAACAGATAGTGACGACAGCGGTGAAATTTGGACGATCTATCCATTGATACAAATTTCACGGCAGTGGCTACAAGTGAAGCATCCTCTTCAAGAGAAAACATCCAGATGCGTTAAAGTTTGTCTATGGTTGCGAGAGAATGCGACAGATATGGATTATCCTACAGGAGTGCTGTTGTCATTACATCTGCAATTCCTCAAGGCGTTGGCATAGTGACTGAAATTGTTACCTCTTCCGTGGTCGAAAGAAGTAAAATTTGGTGAGAACGTAAAAACTTAAGGAAAAAATGACAAGCCACTAAGCCAAATGAAATAACAGCACTGTTCTTTGATGTTAGAAAAGACAAAACACAGACACGAGTTCGGATAGGTACTAAGCTACAACCAAGGGTTACTATACAAGAACACATTACCCTTGTGGAAGACGCTGATTCCAAATACACTGGCGGAAAGTGAAAAAAGAACACCAAGAAGGAGACTTCTGATACCAACGAAATTTATGCAGCATAATAACGAAATACAGAGGATAACGTGATCAAAACATTATAGCAAAATACAGTTGTATTTGCTGGTAAACTGAAAAATAACATTTCCATGTAACATGGTTAGTACGAGGTTGCACCGTCATGAACTGCGTCACACTGTGTAATTCTGGCATGGAGTCTGTCGTACAGATGTTGGATGTAAGTTTGGGGTATTGAGTTCCAAGCACCCTCAACCTGGACGCGTAAATCGGGGATGGTCGTGGGTGGCCGTGGAGACCGGATAAGTTTTTGTCCCATAAAATCCCACACGTGCTCAATGGGGAACAAATCCGGTGAACGTGCAGGCCATGGAAGTTGTCTCACACCCTGAAGTGCATGTTGCGTTGCACGTGCCGTGTGTGGGCGTGCATTATCTTGCTGGAAAACACCACGATGGACTGACATTACAAATAACACAACAACGAACTGAATGATGTTGTTGATGTAGGATGTGCTGTTTAACGTACCCGGTACAAACACTAGTTGTATACGGGAGTGATAGCTGTTGGCTGTCCACACCAGACGACCAGGTGTAGGCCCTATGTGTCGCTGGGGAATGCAAGAAGGGTGGAAACGCTCCCCTGTGCGTCTGCAAACACGCATACGGCCATCGGAGGCTCCCAATCAGAATCTGCTTTCATCGCTGAACACACAGATCGGCATTGCGTTTTAAAGTGCAGACGTTGGCGACACCACTGCAACCGTTCCTGACGGTGGGCTGGAGTCAGAGGTACACATGCTAGACGCACACGTGCAGGTAGTCCTGCATCCAGTAGACGGTTGCGGATTGCTCGCACAGTCTCCTCAGCTGCAACGGCAGCTCGGATTTGCGTCGCAGTGGTAGTTCTGCTTGACAACGCCGCTCTTCTTGTGCGTCGATCGGTCCGCTCATCAGTCCATCTGTGACTCCCGGTTCCACGTCTTCTCGAGTGGGAATGTTCCTCGGACCATCTACGCCACCATCGTACCACCACCGATACTTCCCGTCCAATTCGCTCCGCAATACTACGATACAACCACCCGGCCTCGCGGAGTCCAACTAGACGACCTCACTCAGTATCCGATAACTGCTGAAATCGTACACGTCTTCCATGTCCAGGCATTGCAGCTTCTTCGGGGTCTTCGCACATGTCAGTACACCGACGACGGATTACATTCTCTTCGCCGTACTCCTTAAATACCGAAGACGATAATTTTTTCATATTATGCCGTGCTGTGGCATCAGCGCTCACCGGTTGGTCCCGAAATTAACATCACACCTACGTAAACTCGACCCTATTAATATATGTAAATTTCATGATCGTCCGCCAATTCCTTCTTGGTGTTTTTTTCACTTTCCGCCAGTGTATATAGGCCACATCGCTTACCACAGGAGAAACAGTAACAATCAAAATATGCATCATGAATTTCTTTGAGAAGGGGTAAATTAACATGAATGGTTTATTTGCAATTGGATGCGACAGTACCAATGTCAACTTTGTTTCAAAAAGAGGAGTGATTAGATTGAGTTAGATCTTCAAAAACCGCTCCAGTGGCTGATCTGTCTATTACCTACAAATGAGCTACCACTTAGACATCTAATGGAGAAGCTCGATTGTGGTACTCGTAGCCCATGATCTATTCTGGGCCTATAGATATACACTGAAACGCAATTGAATTAGAGATACCTGTCTAGTAACGTGTAGCACCACCTTTCTACCTGATGACGACGGCGATTCGTCTCGGCACGGGCTCGACAAGACACCGGAAGCGTTGTGAAGCCATGCGGATCCACGACTCCTGAACAAGCTCCCACAGTTCACGAAGATTTGATGGAGGGGAGTCAGAGCCCCGAACATCTCTCTTGATGGCATCTCAGATGTGCTCGATGGGATTGAGGTCAGGTGACCTAGCTGGCCAAGGAAGCGAGGTCACGTCGGTGGAGTGTTCATCCAACCATTCGGATACAATTCGGGAGCGATGGCACGGTGCATTGTCTTGTTGCAGGATGAGGTCCCCAGTGGGATGTTGAAGCCGCACAAACGGGATCAAATGGTCGTCCAGGATATCCCGGTAACGTTGACTTGTGAGGGACTATGTCACACGTACCAGGGGTCCCATTTCAGTCCACATAAACAGTCCCCAGACAAGAATGCCACCCCACCAGCTTGAAGAGTACCCTGCTGGCAAGAAGGATCCATCGCTTCATGTGGTCCTGCCATTCTCATGCACCAACGTGAATCTCGGCTCATCTGTCCAGGCAACATTTTCCCACGTGTCTAGGGTCCAGTGGCGATGTTCCCGAGCCTATACTAAGCTTTGCACTCTTTGATATGCGGTCAGCAGCGGTACCCTCGTGAGACGATGGCTTCTGTACCCCATAGCGAGGAGATGGCTCCTGATGGTATGGCTGCTTACACGTTTTTGTGCACCAGCGTTAAATTGCCGAGTGATTTCTTGCACTGTGGCCCGTCTATCCGCTGTTACAGTGCGAGCTAGCCGACGATGACCCCGCTCATCCACACGCTGTTGTCCACGGCAGTTGGCCCTTGCAGGGATGGTCTTACCGGATTCGATGTACTCACGGTGCACCCGTGACACAGTGGCTTTTAAAACTCCCAGTGACTTCCGAGATGGAGTGACCCATTCGTCGGGCCCCGGCAATTTGCCCACGATCAAATGCGCTTAGATCTTTCGTATACTGCGTCCGACTCTTACTGATTCCCGTCGCATCACTCTTTATATTGTCGGATCGCTGCATACGTCATGTGGTTTCCGTTTACAGGGCCGCACACAGCGCCATATTTGCATAACGCTAGCTATCCCTAATTCAATTGCTCTTCAGTGTAGATAGCTATTATGAAATATGAAGAATTAAGTGTGACTTCATTTAACCCCATTGCAGTTGAAAACTTTCCTACTGTCAGCCAAGATTATCTTAGCACAGATCAAAAATACTTATATCGCATACATTAAGGAATTTCATGTGCCAATTACTCTGAAGATCTAGCTTTTGAAAAACCAGGTCCAGGAACACATTCTCCTTGGATAACAACAGCAGCGAGAATTCTTCGTCTCTGCATCGCCACCAAAGATCCTTCAGCGAAACTTGTTTCCATTTCTACTTACATCATTAAGGTTTATGTCCCAATATGGTTCACCATTAAGATGAAGCCTTCTTGCACCAATGGAGCCCGACACATCTGGACAATGATAAAACCATCACGTTATCTACCAGAAAATCTTAGGAGTACTGTTGATGAGGTAATCCAAAGGAATGGTTTTTTCCTACATCCTAAAAACACACCCCTTTCCATGTTGACTGACGAAAGGTAAGCCACGCGGGAGTTAGCATTCAGAAGAAACATTGCAGCTAGGCACCAGGAAGGTACGTTTAGATAATTCCACGTACCTAAGGTGAATTTTCGCGCAAAACAATACATTGATCTAATAGATTGGTATGTAACAAATGAACGATGTCATCCGCCTCTAATTCAACAGATACCTGATGAAGTAATACAGAATATACTGACAAACAGGTACAGTTCTGATAGCCCTGAGGTCACACAATTTCATGACTGGTTGGAGAGAACCAAGCAGATTCCCTGTCACTCCCAAGGAACTGAAAGATGTGTTCATCTGGTCACTAAGGCTTCAGCAGCTGTTTGTGGGGCAGAGCAAGGACATGGATTCATTCACGCAAGGACTCAATCACGCAGCATTTATGAAAAAGTCTGAATTCCAAGTGTAACCAGCACTGTATTTTGTGCTAGTATTTTAACTAGTGTTCTTTTAATATAGGCTTTGATCTAAGTTGAAGTTCAATACAATTTTTCGGATTTTTAATTACAACATTCGTATAAGGTATATTTTACCTGTGCTATTACTAATAACTTTGTCTCTTGTAATTAGTACATACCTACATTGCAATAAAGGACTTTATGCTTTCTCAGCTTACTCTCAGTGCAAATGTTTATAAGTTTTACACAATATAATATTTATGATTTTTCATCCTAGTTCACAACTGTAACCAAAAAATTGCGCTACAATCTTACTTTTTGTTGAAATTTAAGCTTCTTGGGGCACCTTGGGGCACCTGAAGATCAATGCGCCGCCCCGGTGGCGCAGTGGTCTAAGGCGCTGGCCTAAGATCATTCGTCCGTAAGGGGTCCGGGTTCGAATCCCGGTGAGGCATGGATGTTGTGTTTGTCTTACGGCACTGGCTCTCTCCCTTCCCTGGAACCAGTGACCCAAAATTAGGGACGGGCGACTGCTTATAGCCCATTGAGTTGCTCACGGTGGTCGTTAAACCTCCAATCAAAAAAAAAAAAAAAAAAAAAAAAGATCAATGCCGAAAATTCTGAATTTTTTTATATATCAGTTATGAATCATTATTTGCGTTTTCCAACTCCAGGCTAGTTCATATTTTTTTAAATAATACAAATAAAAAAAATTGTAAATTACCCCAAAACGACATTTTTTGCAAATTTCACCCCCGTGGGGTACCTGAAGATGGAGTGCTAGAGGCTTCAAATCTTGGCGTGATACACATTTTGGGTGCTTTCAAATGTTTTAATATCAGCTGATTTGAATTTCTAAAAAAAAAAAAAAAATTTCACTCCTCCCTAATGTGAAGCCTTCGCCGATCGTAATTTTGAATTTCTAGTATTGCGGTTAATTATGTCACAGAGGTCTATCATATCTGAGATTGAATTCAAAGTTATTTTTCAACTCGCCCGATAAAAGAGCCTTCCCTGATGAATTCAAGATTGAATTCAAAGTTATTTTTCGAGATTGAATTCAAAGTTATTTTTCAACTCACGAACATAAAAGAGCCTTCCCTACCAGGTATGGGTAACTGATATTCCAGTTCTTCCCAGAACAACCGCATGTAGGCTCAGATATGTTCAGTGACACATTAGCCTGCATGCTCTCATAAGCCATACGCTGTGAGACTCCTGTTGTCTATTTATTCTTTCATTTACCATTGCTTTAAACCAAGGCTGAACTGGATGAAGAACAAACAGGCTATAATATTAACGTTGAAGACAATACACTTTTGGTGATTGGCCAGTGGGCGTTAGGGACGATTTCAGCCGTTAGATGGCACTACGTCCCAAGGTATAAACAACTCAGTTTCCATGTTTGAATTGCTGGATTGTGTATGCTCGTCGTGTATGACTATAGTTCATGTCTAAGTTCACGGGTTTCTAAGCGGTGGAACGGTTGAGTTGTATTTGCAAAATGTTTGATTTTATACACCCCAGAAGAACGTTTGTTATTGAAATATCGCAGAATACAAAACAGCTATCTTCGGTTCTCGAATTCGGGGAGCCTTCGCCGTTTCCTCCGGTACTCATTCTAGAAAACACGAAATTGAAAGCGTCATCAAGTTGGCCACTGATGCAGGATATTCATTGAATCAGATACGTATTGAATCAGATCCAAAAAGCCAGGGACAAACAATCTAATCTTCCTGTGCCGCAGCTACGTTATTTAGGCTCAATTCCTTATATACCAAGTGTGTCTTACAAATTCAAAAACGCCCTCAAGAAGATGAACTACAGCATCGGCATAAGGTATCCTGCATCTTTATATACTATGCTAAAGAGGAATAGTGAAAAACCACTTACGTTTCTCCTGCGAAGCAGGTGTTTATGCGATCCCTCTACAATATCCGGACGGCTCTAAACGTTACTACATTGGAATGACCAAGCGTTCGTTTGGAATCTGAGTCAACGAACATAAAAGAGACAGAAAATACGGTAAAGTAGCCACGTCACTATCCAGAGATGTCAAATTCAAGTCTGCCACTCCTATATGGGATGATATAAAGAAATTAGCTAGCTACTCTACCCCTAAATGTACAGCCATCCGGGAAACCTTGGAGATCATTACCAACAGCGATACTTGCAATGATTGTCTCTCACTCGAGTTGCCACGAATTTGGGACCAATTCTTCAAGTAACGCCTTTTCCCTACCAGGATACCGCGCTCGCAACCAACGTGATGCCTCGTATCTTTAAATGAATATCACGTCGCATCTATTTAATGTCAAGCCAAGTTCCCGCGTTTAATTTCACTTTGCAGTTTCTGTCTAACTTCCTTGAAAAAGCCATCTGGTTGATGTGCGAAAGCTTGGAAACGCTTATGTGTTTATTTCCTACGCCAATAAATCGGATCACTAGTATTGTGTTACTATCTGACAGGGTGTTGTTTCCCAAAAGATTTCGTTATGACTAGTAACAATTTTCTTACATGCAATGGCCGTACTTGTTTTGTATCACCGACGTGAGATATTTGCACACAAATCCCCTGAAGCTCTTAGTTATCTTGAGGAAGAATATTATTTTTTAAATGAATGCGTTCTGTACGTCGTGGTTAATCATAGCACTTAATTTTTCTTCCCTAGTTAGGCATTTTATATGTTTGAAAGGTTCTCGGGAATAAAGTTTTCGGCATAGTCAGAACGTCAGAGTACTGTATCAGTGGCTCTCACAACAATTACTCCGCTTTGCTGCAAATCTCGTAAAACACCGGATGCTGATAGATAGCGTCGCAAAAGCTGGTTATAATGAAAAATTTACAATAGATCTTCAGTTGTAGCATAGGCGCCAACTTGAAAAATTATTGGGTGTTCCGGAAGTTTTTAATCGAATTGCCCATGCATTTTTCAAGATATTTAACTCTAATTTAAATTTCATTCAGTCAGATTATCTGGCAGAATAAGACGCCTGAAATGCTAAAATGAAAGAAATTATTGTTAATTACAGAATTTTTTTTCTCTCTAGAAAATTATTTATTTCATTTATTTTGCTTTTGTAGGCGCGACATTATTATACACAACACACACATACTGTGTGAATTACCAACTAAATTGTCTTTAAAAGTAACAAAAACATGTAAAATTTATTTTAAGTTGTTTTTTTACCAATTTTAAAAATGCTAACAATTTTTTTCTTCAAATGATTTCTGAGTTAAAATAACAGGTTAGAAGGGAGAGGACATGGCATCAGCCGCACGCCCAGCGTTTACCGTCAGCTCTACTTCGTATCAGCTGCGTATGCCCAGTATGCCCAACTGGGGCTGCTTCTGTACTTTTCTATGGGGAAATCTTGACTTTGAAGAGATTTTAGAAGCACGTGTGCAGCATGTACAGTCAGGAAAAAATGAGACCGAAATATACATGCACATAACTAAAAATTTGGAACAAGTTACAGAAATACTGTTTAGTATTTCCTAAAAATATTAAACAAAATTTTGCTTCGTGGACCGAAAGTGCATATTTCGTATTAACCAATCACAGCCTTGCTAAAGCTGTAGGGGCCTTGTTGACCTTCAGGGATTGCTGCAGAGAGTAAGAGACGGCCGCTATCAACCTGTGCTCCAGCAGAGGTCTTCAAGAAGTGACGGCACGTCACTGAACCTTCCCCACCCGGAGGGAGCAAAAAATCAGATGATCAGATTTGACTTCACCAGCGGTTGCTGATGCCATCTTCCCTCTCTCCTAATCTCCTTGGTTCCCGACTGCCCGAAGATAGGGTAGGTCAACTGACTGTAGAACATATTTCCGCCTTTATCACTATGGCTTCGAATAGGTTCTCGTCTCCGAATGTAGAGCTAGACTTGTAGTTTGTGGGAACCCAGGCAAACCAAATAATTTTCTTTTATAAAGGTGGCAGTTTTAATTGGTTTTAAACAACGGTACTTCAGGTATTATATGTCGCGTCAAATTTAATGAGCACGAACAAACACTAATTCTTTTTTGAGGCACAATAAACAGTCTGAGGGGTAAATTTCTATATATACTTTCTGTATATAGTAAACGGGGAATTATAATAAAAAACTTGAAGAACTGATAACAAAAACGAAATTTATGTATACACTGAGTGGCCACTTTATTATGACCACCTGACAGTTTTAAACAAATGAGCTATGGCTGCACGCTGTTACCGCCAGAGGGCGAGGCTAGTATAAAAAGGGAAAGCTTAGTGCTTGCGACAGTAGTAGAAGGGATTTTTGGGTGACGAGATGGGTAAAAAATGCGATTTGACGGACTTTCAACGTGGGATGATTGCAGGAGCTCGGAGCCATGGAGCGAGTATCACCGAAACCGCCGCATTCGTGAAATGTTCCAGAGCAGCTGTTGTTAAAGTGTTTAAAGACTGGACTGTCAGCCAAAAAACCGGGTCTCTACGTGCAACGTGTGGTCGTCATCGACTAGTGACTGCTCGGGTGGAGCGGAGAGTGTCCAGACTAGTAACAGACAACAGAAGGCCAAAAGTGCAGAAAATTACAGACCATCTTAATCAAGGATCCTCTCAAATGATCTCTGCACGCACTGTTCGTGGTCCGATGAAACACGTCTTCAGTTGCACCATGCCGATGGCCGAGTGAGAATTTGTCGGAAAGAGCACGAAAGCATGCACCCCAAATGCATTGCTACAACCCTTCAAGCTGGTGTAGGCAACGTTATGGTTTGGGGAATACTTTCCTGGCACGCTTTGGGCCCTTTAATTCGTGTTGATCAATGTCTGACTGTCATATCATATCTAAACATCGTTGCGGACCAAGTGCATCCGGTCATGTGGATGATTTATCCCAATGGCGATGGCTACTTTCAACAAGATAATGCGTCCTGCCATAGTGCTCGTACTGTACAGGATTGATTTCAGGAACATGTCGGTGAGTTTACTTTGCTTAGGTGGCCCCCACAATCCACATTGAGAATTTGTGGGATGAAGTTGAACGAGCCATCAGACAGCTGGATTCACAAACCCTGCAATCTCACACTCCTGGAAAGTGCTATTGATCAAGCATGGTCTCAGATTCCACAAACCACATATCAACATCTCGTGGAGTCCATGCCACGAAAAATCGACGCAGTATTAAAGGCAAAAGGTGGCACAATGAAGTACTGAGGGGTGGTCATAATAAAGTGACCACTCAGTGTATATGTGTACGTGCATTTTTTTCCACGAAATACCCACAAAAATATTAGGGGTTCGAGGAACCCACAACAAAATCATTGGGGGTTCAAAAAGTGCCTCGAACCCTCGAGATCGGCGCCTATGAGTTGTAGTATGTAGTACAGCTTACCACGTATGGCTTCGGGATAAGAATTTTGTTCCCCTAAAGGTCTGATCTTACAGGGAGAAAAATAAACTTGCGCGGGAGCCACAGAAGCAGGTCGTTTTACACCACAAAGCACATAGGTAATCAAGTAGGCTTGAAGGCCGTGTTGAAACCTTGCTAAGGAATTTCCAATCATCGCTCAGCTCTCGGTCACGTGGCGAAACGTCAGTCACTTTGGTGGAAGGGATGGTGCAAATTTCAAACGACATACTGAAATGTTCTTGTGTTCCCAATTGCGCTCAAATCACTGTGCAAGAACCTTCCTTTAATTAGTTTTCTTTCATTTGCAACACTATCTCACGATTCGAATCCATGTTTTCGAAGCTAGGGTTATACAACTTGTTTTGGATCGCTTAGAGTTTGATTTTCATGAAAACGGATATATTTTTTTCTCCTTTGCTTGAAATTTGGCTTCATAACGGAAAACAAATGCTATGAAAAAGGTGCTTTTGAGAAACTCAAGCTGAAAATCTTTAAGGTTTAGATGCTGTTTGAATTGAAATTGTGCACGAAACTGTTTTAAGCAGGAGCGTAGTTTAGCTCCACCGAAACAGACAATGACGTCATTGCACGCTTGAGCGATCATTTCGCTTGCGAAGGAGGCGAGCTGAACAGATTTTTGTCTATATTAACTTTTTACAGCTGCTACATGTTTTATAGGAGTGAGAAAATATCTCACACAGTTCCACAGAAATTTCAGCAAAATTTGAGCTTTATACAGATTTAACGCTATGCGTACGCAAAAGGTGGCCGTAGTGCAACGACGGGAAGGAGGATGGACGGATCCGCACCCCCCCTTAAAAATAACAGCTATGACTCGAAGATATTGTGCTATTACAAAATTAATGCATAGTTAATTCATGCATACTACAGTATATTGCATGCACACGCAGGATATGTTCTTTGAATTAAAAAAAAAAAATTAAAGCATGTGTATTCTTTCAGTCGTTCTTGAGAGGAGCTCCTCCTGAAAAAACATCAGCTTCAGCCAGGATCTGAGTGTTTGTTCTACGTCTACGGGGAAGTGTGGGAGTAGGCTAGTCACTTTCTTGGTATCAGATCAGATCAGATCATATGTAGAGGATTTTAGGAAGGGAGTGTCTGACCCCAATCTTAAACAACCTTTAGAAATAGGAAGCTAGGAGATTTGGGCTAGAGTGCCCGACAGGAAAGTGACACGGAAGCGAGTTAGAAAGAGGCAGGAAGACGCCCTTATTTATTACCGGGGAGCCCGCAGTACCCAGGGCCCGACGGCTTAACGTGTCCATCCGACGCATGGCGGATATTTGGTGGTTCGAGCGTTCGTACCTGCCTGGGATCGAACCAGAGGTCTTCTCCGTGGCAGTCACGAACGTTGACCACCAGGCCATCCGCGGCCCTTTCTTGGTATCTTAGTTATGCTGTTGCTTTAATAGGTCGGGGGTAGTAGGCGGTAGGGGATGTGTAACACTGTTGATACATCTGCTCAGTAAAAAAGCCCGTGACCTTTCTGAAGGCTGCGGTGACCACTGATCCTTCGCCCTTAGGACAGAGTTATTTCAGGTTTCTAATGGCTATCCAGAAATTTCCTTGTTTTCATATCAAACTGCTCCCTAGATATTCGTCGAAAACGTAGAATAGACAGACAGACACACAAAGTGCAAACATGGTGTGACCGTTATGTGCAGTCCGTTAAAACCATCCACAAAATTTCAAATATATCTCCAACGGTTAGCAAGATATTTGCCAAAAACAGGCGGACGTACAGACAGACGGACAAAAAACTGCTAGCGTGGTGTTAGGTGTAAGAGTTGCTTTCTGACCTTAAAGTCATCTTGTAAATTTCAAATCACCGACAAAGGAGGTTCAACGAAGTATTAGGTTATGTCCAATCCATGGTAATATTTCTGATGTCAGTATTTATCTATATGAGGTCGGCACACACCCACACGCACGCACACGCATATTCACGAACGCGCGCGCGCGCACACACACACACACACACACATACACCAGACACACACACACACACACACACACACCAGACACACACACACACACACACACATTTTTTCTTCCAGAAGATGTCTTCTGAACCCCACCTTGTCAAAATCCCGGTTACGCCACTGAAAGGTGGAACCAATTCACTTAACTTTAACAAATATGTTTTTATAGATTTCAGCAAGCCTACTGTGTTTCTTTCTTCCTTTATTTGCAAATTATTTGATTGAATTGTTTGCGAATTTTTTTCGGATTTTTTTCTAAGTTGATTTACGGGTTTTAATTTGTAACTCGAAAAAAGAAACTTAAGGAGAGACTGTAAAATCCGTGTTATCTATGAAAATGCTGCACATTCTTGAAGTTTGCTAAAATCTAAAACATTTGCATTGGGAACGTGTTTAAAAAATGTTCTCTCTTTTTCACAGCTGGGAGATACTGATAAAAAATTAAGAGGTGCTGTTGACCACATCATCCTTCCTGCAGCTTCGTGCTATGCAGTTACGTCTCCAAACAAAAAACCTTACACACTCATGGTCCTGTATTTTTCATTTCTATTACCTCTGCGAACGGACGGATAAGGTCATAAAATTTCCCTTGGCAATATCTTCACAACATGATTTCTAATTAACAGTAGAGCTGGTGTCGTAACCATTTTATATTTCTTTCTGAGAAAAAAAAACAATATTTTATATTTCTCTCTGAGAGGGAGGATACAATTTCCTAACGTTCGAAAGGGTCACTCCTCAAGAAATTCTCTTCCAGCATATTGATTAACGTTTCAGGCAGTTGTCACGCAACGGGTAATCAGAGAAATGCATTTGATAAAATCTAAAGGCCTCGCGACATTTTCCTTGAGTACTTCTTTAACGGTTCATTGCTCTTTTTTTGTGTATCCGCATATCTTGGGAATGCGTGTTCTTTTTTTTTTTTTTTTTTTTTTTTGATTGGAGGTTTAACGACCACCGTGAGCAATTCAATGGGCTATAAGCAGTCGCCCGTCCCTAATTTAGGGTCACTGGTTCCAGGGAAGGGAGAGAGCCAGTGCCGTAAGACAAACACAACATCCATGCCTCACGGGATTCGAACCCGGACCCCGTTCGGACGAATGATCAGAGGCCATCGCTTAGACCACTGGAATGCGTGTTCCTGGGCTCTTTGTCCTAGAGTGTATTTGCGTATTCTTGGAGTGCGTGGGTCTGGGCCAAGGAGGTTGTATTACTGGAGACACCACTCCTATCGAAGCAGCATTGGCCGCCATAAGTCACCGTCCGTGCTGCAAATGACGTCATGAGCAGGCACGACGCAGCCGCAGAAAAGAAGCTGCTTTGAAACCAATGGAACAAAAGCTTCTAAGCGGATAAACAGATAAAATGAGTAATGCAATAAACTTTATCAATGATACACAAGCTTACTGTGTTATCAACGGTATAATTTTTTCGTTTTTGCCTGCTTGTGACGTCACGCCACAGATTAGCTGTGACCTATGGCGGCAGAGCCAGTGGTGTCTCTGGTAATATAACCTCCTTGGTCTGGGCTCCTTGTTGTGGAGTTAGATAAAAGAACACGTACTATAGATTCGAGGTTGCTTTTTGTTTTCTTGACTGTTGTGTGTCTCATTGCTGGCGTGCTCGTCTGTTTCTTTTCTACTGGCCCTGTAGAAGCTGGCCCTGTTCGATTTACTGGCCCTGTAGAAGCGATGTATCTGGAAGAGCAGATACCGATCCAGTGATGCTGAAGTGGATTTTTGCTCTCACCTGCCTGTCTGTGCTATTGCTTTGTGTGACAGTTGGTTTTCATCTGCCTGCCGGAGAGCGTCCATGCAGAGGAGTGCGATGTGTGAATAAACAAAGACATCGCTCTTTCCGCGTTTATCAACACACAGCAACCGAAAAATTGTTATCCGACCCATTGCTGGGATCGTACCCCAGATCTTTCGATATCTAGCTGAGTGCGTTCGCCTTACGCTACAATATAGATAACAATCAACGGCGCTATGTGCGTTTATCTGTCAGCTTCTGACATCACATATCTGTAGGATGGGCTCAGCAACTGAGACGTCTCCATATGGTGGGCATTAACGGCACAAGCTATATATTAATTATAGCAAACAAATCCAAAGTGCGAGAACAATAGTGAAAACCCCTAAATACGTGGCGTCAGTGAATAAACAAAGGCATCGCTCTTTCCACGTTTATTAGCACACAGCAACCGAAAAATTGTTATCCGGACATTGCTGAGATCGTACCCCAGATCTCTCGATATCTAGTCGAGTGCGTTCGTCTTACGCTACAATGGCCAACAATCGATGTCTTTTTTTATTAACTGACGCCACGTTTTTAGAGGATTTTCACTATTGTTCTCGCCCTTTAGATTTATTTGCAATGATTAATATACAGATTTTGCCGTTAACGCCCACCAGATGGAGACGTCTCAGTTGCTGAGCCCATCCAACGGATTTGTTATGTCAGAAGCTGAGAGATAAACACACACAGCGCCGTTGATTGTTAGCAATTGTAGCATATGGCGAACGCACTCGGAAACCTCTGTTGAATTTCCGGAAGCCTTTAATTGGTTGTTAATATTTTGTGAAAACGACGTGAGAAAATTATCCCATATTTTGTTAATTTTAATGGATGGGTCCTTGGTGCAAGCTTGATAATTGGTTGAAATTTCGATAGATTCACGGATAAGAGTTCGTTTCCAACCTGTGCAATGTGAAATGACTTTTGCTTCTTCCCAAACAGGTGCAAATCCTTCATTAATAAATGCTTTAACTAGATCTGTAGCTTTAGAGAATATTTAGCATTTCGTTTATGCTCTTTAATACGGGTTGATAAAGCTCTTTTGGTCATTCCTATGTATTTTTAATTAGTGCAACCACCTGGTGAGTAAAGAGGTATAAAGTAAACTCCACTTTTGTTCTCAGATTTTGGTGGGTCTTTATTGCTCCTCAGTTGTTGTGCGATTGAAGCTCCTTGTCTGATGCCTATTTTGATAAAAAAATTTTAGCTTTTCTTTTAATGCAGTTGGAAATACCTATTATATACTGAATAGAACCTGTATTTATTTTTCATAGCGGCAGAACAGGGTCGAGAGCTTTTAGAGAGGCGACAATGCTTGGATTTGTAACCATTGCATAAAGCGATTTCTTCTAATTTTTGAATTTCAAGCTGCTTCAGATTAGAATTGCTTGTGATAGTTAAAAGTTAAAACCGTTATTAATGAAGGATTTAAACCTGTTTGAGTAGAAACAAAAATCATTTCACATTACACAGGTTGGAAACGAACTCTTATCCGTGAATCTATCGAAATTTCAACCAATTATTAAGCTTGCAACAAGAACCCATCCATCAAAATTAACAAAATATGGGATAATTTTCTTAAGTCGTTTTCACAAAATTTTAACGACCAATTAAAGGCTTCCGAAAATTCAACAGCTTTTAGCCGGGAGATGGCAGCACAAGACCACAACCCTTTGATGAGAGATTCAAAAGCTGGTCAAGATCGGTAAAGCGTACGCGATTTGATGGTTGGTGAGAGCCCTAGTGGCTGAAACCATGGTCCCATTATAGTTTCCTCTACTGGCATTTTATAGGTTTAATCTTTGATTCAAAAATGATTTATGTATGATGAAATGTCATTTACATGTTTTTGCTCTGATTTGTTATATAATTTCCACAACGGGCTTTTCAGCAAAGCAGGTACATTTCAATGCAATTTCGTAAAAAGGCATTTTTCCAAGATCCGATGTATTGGAAAAGATTAGCACAGGATTCCTCTGACAGAAGTATGGCCATCCTATGGCACTCTGTTGTTGCTTATAATGATAATCCAAAACCACACCCAAAGGAGAGAGAGAGAGCTCGTTTTTTTTTTTTTTTTGCAATAAGCCAAAATGTTAGATTCCAAGAAACCTGTAGCATTTAAGCACATACAAATAAAATCTGAATGCACAAAGAATTTACTTTCAGTGTAGAGTGTGTACTTGAAGCATTCATGATTGTTTTTTGTTTTTTTGTTTTTTTTGATTGGAGGTTTAACGACCACCGTGAGCAACTCAATGGGCTATAAGCAGTCGCCCGTCCCTAATTTAGGGTCACTGGTTCCAGTGAGGGAGAGAGCCAGTGCCGTAAGACAAACACAACATCCATGCCTCACCGGAATTCGAACCTAGACCCCTTTCGGACGAATGATCGGAGGCCATCGCTTAGACCACGGCGCCACCGGGGCGGGGCATTCATGATCAGAAATCTCCGTAAACGCGCATCGTTTAGCGAATTCCTATTGCAATTTTCATTTGACTTACTCTTTGCGATGAATTTTTTTCAATTCAAGACATTTTTATTTTATACAGGAGAATATTTCAGCGTTTATTATCAACTGCCACTAATTCCTTTAAAAAAAAAGAATATTATAAGTAATTATTGAGTTTACGACGGAGCAAAGCAGAAGGTGTCGCCTTCTTTATGAAGTATTAAACACGCTCAACCACGAAAGTGGTTGAGCAAATATTGTCTGATGGAGTTATTCACGTACAAGTGTAGCAACGACGACCACATTGACTTCGCTCAGTGTGAAAAGTTGTTCCAAAGAATATCTAACTGATAAGTTAAGGCTCGGCGAGACGTAACTAGCGCCGACATATCCTAAATACAAGATGCAATGCCCAACAACCAACATATAGGATGGTGCAGGAGCAGACTGCGCATGCGTATTTCTCTTGACTTCAATTCTGGCAAAGAACAGTCAGCCGAGGCCGAGCTACTCACAGCACGTGATTGTTACCTTCTCGGTAGCATAATCACTTCGCAAATCGGATATGTTAGTTTTCTTGCGCCAATCGGGTTAGTTAAGGCTTTTGTTTGCTCTCCAGTTTTTTAGAAATGCCAAATACTAGAGATTATCTGCATTTTGTACGAATTCTTAGGCGTAACTTTAATATTTGCTAAAATTTAATTTAGATAGTAATATTAATTGCTATTGCATATTTGTTTCGCCAAACTAAGGGACGGGCGTGATATCAGAAAACAACAATGGCAACAAAAAAACATAAAAAATAAACTGCTCTTAGCAAATAGTCATCAGATCTAAGGAAACCCTCGTGGATCAAAGAAAAGCTCCACTGCCGTAGCCCCCCCCCCCTCCCCATAACCCTCTAATGCCTTTTGCTCCTGAATGTTTGCTTTCCGGCAGAGCACATAAGCTCCCAGGATGTGAGGGCGCTGTTATCGCCAGTTTTACGTTATCTCAACGGTTGTTGACGTTCTACACGCGAAGCTTTATATTATTTGCTTGTTCAGTGCATAGTATATGGAAGGAATAAGAACTGGTTTGCTTAAATAGCAGGAACAGAAAAGACATTTTTCATAGATTGGGGTTCACTTTCAGATATTTGAGATGGCCGGTGATAATAAAATAAGTATTCGTGGGTGTCTAGAAAAGCGGAAATAGAGATATCGCAACGAAACTCGGGAGCATGAGCAAACAATTTGCTGGGAAAATAGTCTACAATTGCTCCGCTATGGAACAATGGCAGTGCAAATGAAAGAAAAGAAGAGACACGTACGTGAATTTACTATTTATTGACAACAAAATGTTTCAGGACAAAATCTACTCACTATGCTGACCAACAGAAGAGATGACATGCTGCAAACGAAGAATGACGTCTGTCACGTCTACTAGCAACATGTCGATGTTGGCCGCCCCGGTGGCGCAGTGGTCTAAGCGATGGCCTCTGATCATTCGTCCGAAACGGGTCCGGGTTCGAATCCCGGTGAGGCATATATGTTGTGTTTGTCTTACGGCACTGGCTCTTTCCCTTCCCTGGAGCCAGTAACCCTAAATTAGGGACGGGCGACTGCTTATAGCCCATTGAGTTGCTCACGGTGGTCGTTAAACCTCCAATCAAATAAATAAATAAATAAATGTCGATGTTGGCCACTTCACACCTGATACTCGTTTTTCAAATCTGAGAGAGTGCCTGTGCCGTCCCGATAAACTTTGTCTTTCAGGAATCCCCAAAGCCAGAAATCACAAGGCGGAAGATCCGGGGAGTGGGCTGGCCAGGACAGTGGAAACCCTCGATAAATTCTGCCTTCATTGCCGAATGTTCGATTAAACAATTCCTTCACCTGCCGACCGACATGTGGAGGTCCATCGTCTTGCATGAATACGAGAGTTAGAGGTCGTTTCTTGAAAACGGGAATAACATGCCACAGAAGAGCGCCGTACTGCTCATGGGTTCTAGTGCACCTTACTAGGCACTGGGGTATTTTGGTTTCGAAGAAAAATGGTCCAGTGGTGAAATCTGCTGTGAAGAGTCTATATTTGACGGTATGGCTACACCATACCGTCCCATATGGACTCCGTAGAGGTCTTTCACAAATTGCAGCTGGTCGTGCAGTTCCTCATATTCGACAATTCTGCAAGTTCAAAGTTCCAGTAATAGTGAAATGTGCCTCATCTGACCATATGATAGTCCATGGCGAATGATTAACAAGTTCCATTCGGGCCAGGAATCCTGGAGCGAAGTCCAAGCATTGCTCCTTGTCTCCGGCTAGTAGTTCTTGCATAACACGTATCCTGTACGGGCACCATACCACGACAGACCGCAGTACTTTCCGGACTGTTGACCATGGAAGGGGCAGCAGTCGGAACTTCCCTGTGGCACTACTGTGCAAGAGTGTAATTGGCTTGTCCTGTTGTCACTGACAACTGGATCCACGACATTTTCGGAAACCGGCAGACGGCTTCTTCCTGGTGTTCCAGTGAACTTCCGTATTATAATTTTTTTTCCATTGCAGGTTTAACGACCACTGTGGGCAACTCAATGGGCTATAAGTAGTCGCCCGTCCCTAATTTCCTGTCTATGCAACAGCTACATGACAACCGGTAGCATAATCATTGCCCCTTTTATCCTGGCTGATGCACCATGACAAATTTGCACGTGAATATTTGCATACGAAACTATCCATGTGAATGACCTGCAATTTCTTAGGGTTAAGCAGTGATGCATCTGCTGCATGAAACATCACTATTGAAAGTGATGCATCTGCATGCTTCAGCACTCGACAGACCTGCTCTGCTTATTTACGTGGCCTACTATGGAACGACTTCGCTGTTGATGCTCTTAGGCATTTCAACTTTCCAATAGCATCACCTACAGTTGATCGGGGTAACTGAAGTGGGGCAGAAATTTCCCGGGCTACACTTTCAACCAGGGCGGATTGGCCCACTAGAATACCGGGGCATTTCCCGGTGGACCGTATTCTTTTTGTCTTAAATTTTTTGAACAAATGAAAAATCGTTTTGATACTTATGGATAATAATCGTTAACTTCATTTGAGTTTTATACGTATCTGTCACAAAAGGTTAGCTTTTTAAAAAAGTGAAAGAGAAGTGCCGCCGGAACAAACACGTCATTCAAAATTAATTTAGCTACAGCTAACTAACCAGAGTTGGATGTAAGTTGTTGGACTTGGAGCCCAGGGTCATTTGTAGGCCCCATCCTCCTGTTTTAATCTTGAAGGAGACAAGATTATCCATCATGATGGTCCATAATCACTACACATATCCACAGACAAGCACAGAGCTCAAAGCGATTCTTTGGCAGAGATATTTCGCGATCCATGTCTCATGCACATTTATCTTGAAAGAAACAATGATTTACGAGTACTAGTTCATCGTCCAAACTCGTGAATAATAATAAAAATAATGGGTACACTTAAGAAAGAGTCTACTCAAGGATGAGGTATCAGTACAATTGCAAAGTATGCGACCAGTGACCAAATAAGTATAAGAATTAATTGCGTAGGAAAGTTGCTATGTCCACATTTCAACTTTCAGAATGATTTACTTGGAAATGGGGTCTTCAAGAGACATGCTAGTTTTCTTTCGTCTAAAACATTTTTAAAAGAAAATAATTATCTGGTAAAACACTCCGTTTTGAGCGTACTTTGATTTTAGATTCAACTTGAGAGGATTTTCAAAATTTTCTCACCGCTGAATTGTTGTTAAAATTTGTCCACAACTGCATTCATCTTACAATGCATTTTCAACAGTTCTCGTTCTTCCAGAATCTGACACTTTTGTCATAAGGGTATAGTGTATAACCTTTTGCTAGTGGTGGTGGCATTCGAAGTCACGTCTTTCTACTCCGGTGCGGGTTGCTCTGTTTACTGAACTACGCCGGCAAGTCTTATCACCGCAACTGTCGGTTTGACTCATGCATCACCTTAGTGATACATCACAAGGAATTTATCAGGTGCTCTGCTGAAAGAAGGTATGCTTTTGTACTAGACCAAGGCTAAAATTCCCAGCCTGGTTTGGTCGTCCCAATACGCCCCTGCTTCCAACCCTGGCCCACTCTTTGTGAATTATTGGGATTTACTGTCATTACAGATCGTCAGATAGATGGAAGCACGTCAGCTCTTTCGTTGGCTCGCTCTTAGAACGCTGGCGCTCGCTTTCTCGCTTAGTAGCTCTTAATTCTGCTGCGTTTTGTAGTGGGAAGCTGTAAGTTATTTTTTTCGTTTCAGACGCCGTTTTATACTGTGCTGTAAGATGTAGAATTGTAAAAGATTCTCGAAAAAATTAGTTCGGACAAGACTACGTTTATTTCGTGGTGCTAACGCCAAGACTACTTCCAAATTCAAAAAGATGTTCACAGGGTCACCCAATGACTTTAAAAGTAGATATGTCTAAGGTCGGACTGGGCCCTCCAAAAAGGAGCAGACCTTGGATTTTCAGGAGTCGTAAATATTCTGACGAACTCAAAATAATTAAACTATTTAATTTTTTTACTACACATGAGTGATGGGTCTACACCCTCAAATTAATGCAGCCTCCAATACCGCTGCAAGAACTTCTAAGATAACATTATTTTTATTTTCCCCATGTGGCTCAAATCATTGCTGATCTCAAATCAGGATGCAATGATGATTTGACCATGTGGCTCAAATCATCATTACCATCTTCAGCTCATTTAATTTAACGACTGACACTATTTTGAATATTAATACTCAACTTAATAACATCTGAGATTGGCTAAATTCCAATGAATTAATAATAAATACTACCAAAACAAAATCTTTAATTTTCTCAAAACAAAATATTTCACAACCCCCTTCTATCACATTATCTATGAACAGTACAAATATAGAAGAGGTTAATTCCTTACTTTATTTGGGGATTACTTTACATAGGGACCTTAGATGGAACCAACATGTGGACTCTCTTCTTCTCAAACTCTCTAAAAACATTGGAGTTGTCAGCTCGGTATTCACTAACCTTTCCTATAAAACACTAATTCAATTATATTATACCATGTTTCAGACTCATATTAATTATGCTATCTTATCGTGGGGACAGGCGACTAAATATAATTTCAAAAAACTTCAAATTCTTCAAAACAAATATATAAGATTAATTAACCTAAAATTTGATAGAAATACACAACTAACACTATATAATAACACAAGAGTTTTCCCAAAGGAATACAACATTCTTAAAACAAACCAACTATATTACTTCAACATCGGGAAAATTATGTTCTGACGCATTAAAAATAATTTACACGCTGACATCATACAAATTGTTCCTTAGATACACACACATGACATACGCACTAAATCACATATTTGGCCTATTCATCCGAAGACAGAGACCATGAAGCAAAGTATAAATTACATTGGCCCACACTACTGGAACTCACAACCGACGGAACTGACTTCTTTAAATAATTTAAACCATTTTAAAAAATATTAAGAAGCTTCATAATGAATTGCAGCTCCTCAAATTGATGATTGCAGTGGAATGAGACTATGACTAGTACTATGACTTGTATATCTCGATGTAAATTGATTTTGCAATGTAAATTGATTTTATTCTGTAATGTTTATTATCTGTAATGTTTATTATCCTCTTATATATCATTGCCATTTTTTTGTTTCTATGAAACACTGATTTGTTTGTAACTACAACTACTGACCTCAGTGTAAAACTCGCCTAGGGAGCATGGGACATGCGACCCTGTCAGGCCTGGCTGGCCTTTCCCCCGGCTTCCTTGCTGTGTTTTGTTTCAATTGATATTTTTGTAACACTGGTTTCTAGCTCAGTAAAATAAATGAATTGAATTGAATTGAATACTGTGAATCACGAAAGGTTCTTTTTTTTCATAAACATTGATCTACCAATAAAAAATAGTTCATGGGATAAATGAATTTTATTTCATAAACTTGGAAAGACATTTGGTTTTTAAGGAAAAATTATACATATTATTATAGTGTATTTTTGTATGAACAATACTTTTCTGCACTTTGCCCTTGCATTTCCTTTCCCAGATTTTTTCACTTTTGTTTATAAAATCTTTGGAAATACAACATTGGAGACTCCAAATACATTTAAACACCACATAACAAAATTACTTGCTCTGTTGCACCAATAAAAAGGCATTTACTCTGAAAATAAAATGTCTTATAAAAATGCTTCCTTCCTTGACTTAAATTTTTCTTTTCTTCTGGAATACAAATGCCACTGAAAAAAATTAACATGGGGACTCGGATAGATAGTCTGTATTTTTTACAGTGCTAAAAACTCCTTCATTTCTTCACTGCGTTCACAGAGTCTGTTGATAACCATATCATTGCGAACTGCCACAAACTTGTCCCTCTCGTACTGCATTATGAGGAATGCTTCCAGGTTGCTATTTGTCAGATTGGAGCGCAGCCTTGTTTTTATAAGTTTAAGCTTATAAAAATCTCCTCACAACTTACTTGCGTTAGAGATATTGTGAGCAGATGTTTATAAACTTGACTAAGCTCTGTGAACAAGACAGAGCTCTGAAAATAAAATGTCTTATAAAAAATGCGTCCTTCCTTGACTTCAACTTTTTTCTATGGAATACAAATGCCTCTGAAAAAAATTAACATGGTGACACGGACAGATAGTTTGTATTTTCTACAGTGCTAAAAGCTACTTCATTTCTTCACATTGATCACAGAGTCTGTTGATAACCATATCATTGTCAGCTGCTACAAACTTGTCCCTTTCGTACTGCGTTATGAGGAATGCTTCCAGGTTGCTATTTGTCAGATTGGAGGGCAGCTTTGTTTTTATAAGATTAAGCTTAGAAAAGCTCCTCACAACTTACTTGCGTTAGAGATATTGCGAGCAGATATTTATAAACTTTACTAAGCTCTGTGTACAAAGACAGAACATATCCTTGTATACCGCTGCTCCTATGTGGGATGATATAAAGAAATTAGCTTCCTACTCCACGCCTAAATCTACTGCGATTCGCGAAACCTTAGAGATCATTACCAAAAGTGAGGTTTGCAATGATAGCGACTTTCTAGAATTGTCACAAGTTTGAAACCAGTTCGTCAAATAATGCTGCGTTTTCTCCTACGATACCGTGTGCCCAACCAACATGACTCCGTTTTTGAATGAATAATCACATTAGCATCTATTCATTTATCGTCTAGTCACCACGTTCTAATTGTTGAAGTGTTGTATTATTCAGTTTGCTGTCTATCTTCCTTGAAAAAAACCATCTGGTTGATGTACGAATGTTTGGAAAGTTCGAATCCTATTCTACGCCGCCAAGAAATTCAGATCATTAGTATAGTTATACTGTTTTAAGTATAGTTGGTGTACAGTTCCCGTTTATTAATAGTCCGAAATTCTGAATTTATGTCGTTGTCATGATATTTGTCAATTATCTTGAACGTGTTTATCATAACATAGCGCATCTGATTAAATAAACAGGACATTGAATGAGTAAATACTGCTTCTGCTGAATCATTTACCTGGATCTGTCTACGTTAAAGTATTTAATTAGAGACTGCAAGTGCTTCGTTAAGTTTGCAGCTTCTAGAAGAACGATACAAATGAAAACTTAAGGGTTCAGAGAATAGTGTAAGTCGATAAATGGATTTGAGATAACAAGTTAACCTTTATAAATTCTATAGCCAATAAAACCTTAGTGAAAATATTCCAAATACGTGGCGACAGTTAATATGCTCCTTATAATAATTCCTTCGCAGGATATAAGAGAAAAAATTTAAATCTACCAGTTGAAGACAAAGCTCTAAAACACAGCGACTGCACAATTTTTTTAAAAGTCAATTAAAATATTATCATATTATTACTATAATATGAAAAAAGAGAAAAAACTGAATGATTACTTTGCATATGATGTAGCATTGGCATGCCACGTAACCGAAAGGCCGTATGAGCTGTAGTACTTCAACTTCCCATGGATATTTTTCGGTAACTAAACTGCGTAAAAATGTACTTAATTTTCATATTTATCTCCATTTTTGAAATCGCTGAAGGGCGTGAAAAGTGCCAGTGCAGCTACAAGCCTATTTTAAAGGCAACATGTATCACATTTCTCATATCACACTAGTCAATGTAAAAGGGGGAAAATCTCTCGCGGTTCGGGAAAAAGAACAGTAATGCTGCAGATTATATTACTGCTCTTATCCGCTTTAGCCTTTAATCTTTCAATCAAGAAATTCCCACTCCGCCACATTGGAGGCAGAGCAGTTCATGACATTACATATTGCAAATGCGATATCTTCTAAAGATCCCCTTAAAACATTTTATATCTATTATTAATGTTTCATGTGAAAATACGGTGACTTACTTAGCTTTCCGCAAACTGTTATTAACTGTAATATGCTTCACAAACGTACATGGATATGCTATGTCAAAACACTACGTTCTGTCACCAAAGTCGAACTTTAGTGCAAAGCATGCGAAAAACAGGATACATAGTTGATAGATCTATGTTTAAACCTTAAGATAATCGTAAAGGAAACTAAGAAAAATAGCTGAAATTATTTGCCTTTAGAATTCGGCATCAGGTGATGTCTTTAGTTGTTGAAATAATAGTTAAAAGATAACCTGCCATATCAAACTTTCAGAAGCACCTGAAAGGCAGGAAATGCGCTGAAATATCTTATCATCAGATATTTGACCACATCAGAATCTAGCTACGAAAGATAGATAAAAATCCTTTAGATCATAAACAGTCTTCATTTGAAATTCTCCTGTTTTTTTGGTAAACACTTAGTGCAAATCCTTTCGTAAGACGTTGACACCAAAAACTGAACTCACCCGATAAAGAAGGTGAAATTTTGTCAGCTCCAATAGAGGAAGAAAAGTGAGTCATTATGTCCAAGATCTGCTATTGGAATTTGCAGTTTATTTTATCCATCATTCTGTAATTTGAAGTGGTTATTATCCATGATCGGGGTTTCGGGTATAACATGTGGTATGTTCCTACAGATCTACATGGCCTCTATTCAATGCTGAAAAAATTTAATTTTTTCAGAATGTAGAGAAACAGTCTATCATTTTCTTAAGAAGATTACATGTAGAGATGGTGTAGCGAAGTCGACTTCATCCTGGGGGTAAAGCATGCAATTTGAGTACGTTACAATACGTTAATTGGACTTATAAAAATAGTAAAAACAACAAAAAAATTATTAACTTAATATTTATTTTAATTTTAATTTTAATTAATTTAATTAGTTCAATTTAGTCTAATAAAAGCGCCCTACCCCCATAAATGAATAAATTTAAATTTAGCGAGCCAAGACTGTTCTAGCATAAAGCTTTTTGCACTAGAATTAAAAATTTTAGAAGTGAGCCCAAAATGTCTCAAACAAATGCAGTGCGAAAGCCTAAAAAACGCTTAAAAATCCGCCTAACCAATTTTGAACGGGGTGTATTTGCCAAAAATAACGAATGGTCGGGGGCAATATAACACATTGTCACCTCCCAGTCCTTTCATCTGCTTCGACGTTTGTAGTTAGTTTCGTCGAAAGGACTTTAACTTATTAAACCTCACCTACTGAAGAAAGTTGCTTTGATTAGGCTTGCTTCGAACTATTTACTAAAAGGAACAGGAGCAAATTATTAATGTATAATTATTTTAAATATATGGTACCTAAATATATAGCACGTAAATATTACAAGATATCTGAAAAGTAATCCTCGTTGATATTAAATAAAATCGGATCTGTCTTCGAGCTCTCGCAATGTTAGTCATCCTGATCAAAGACACTGAATTCTTAAGTTTGCACTGCTTCAAATAGCATAATGTGAATTTTAGGATGTTGATGAATATATATTTAAGGGGTAATTTTCAGTTTAACTCGGACCTAGATTATGTAGCCTTTTTCTACGCTATATAGAATTGTAGGCCCTACAGAACCTGAAAGTGAAGTCCTTATGTGGGGCTGAGGCTTTTTTTTTTTTTTTTTTTACGAATTTTTAAAAATTTCGCTGAGTCTTCAGTTGTTTACTATTTGGTCTTATATACAGAAGAATATTTCAATTTCTGCTTTTCCTTGTAATTTGTCCCACACATTCGGCGACATCTGAAGTGCAAATTTTCCTCATCCAAAGAAATCTGTCGATTACAAGTAGAGCAGGACACTGTTGAAATCATACAACCCTGCCGCTGGGCAAAAGCAATTGCAGCAGTAGACGAACAAGAAACAGTTTCGACGAACTCAACAAGTTAGTAAAATCATGCAATGGATTGATTGTGATACATTTACCAACATACCAGAAATCATTACTCCAGTTATTACTCAAGTTATGAGGATAATGGCTGTAGAACAAATCTCGCTCCTATGCCCTGAGCTTTATATTCAAAAGAACCGGTTAAGTATACTTCCGGAACAACATGATAAAGTTTTGTCTCAAGCGAAGCATTTTTACGCAAGTTATGGCGCATAAGAGCAATTGAATGGATCCCGCCCCTATGTCCTGACCTTTGACCCCATTTCACCGATTTTCAATAGGTTTTTTCCCTAGGTGGTCCTCTATCACATACTAAAATTTCGTTGAAATCGAACCATTTTTACGCAAGTTATTTCGCATAAGAGCAATGGAATAGATCCCGCTCTTATGTCCTGACCTTTGACCCCATGTCGCCCATTTTCAATAGGGTTCGTCCACAAACGCTCCCCTACCACATATTAAAATTTCATCGAAATCGAACTATTTTTTAACCAAGTTATGACGCAAGGGGCAATGGAATGAATCCCGCTCCTATGTCCTGACCTTTGACCCCATTTCGCCCGTTTTCAACAGGGTTTGTCCCCAGGTGGTCCCCTACCACATACTAAAATTTCATCGAAATCGAACTATGTTTACGCACGTTATGACGCATAAGGGTAATGGAATGGATCCCGCACCTTTGTCCTGACCTTTGACACCATTTCGCCCATTTTCGATAGGGTTCGTCCCCAGGTGGTTCCCTACCACATACTAAAATTTCATCGAAATCGAATCACTTTTACCCGAGTTATTGGGCGGACGGACAGACAATCTGGAGCATGTAAGCTTCTTCAACCTGAGGTTGGAAAGCGGAAAAAGCGTGGACGAAACAGCCAGCGCAAGCATCCGATGTGTACGAAGTGGAAGAATTTCCTAGACTTGACAACCCCACGCATAAAATAAAGGCAGACTCTTTTACAATTGGAATACACAGCGTCAAACAAAGCACTACTCCAACGTTACGTGAAAACGCCGAGAACTGCGCGAAAGCTCTAAAACCTCTAGCACGGAAATGCCGAATCACTTGCGATGGTTAGCACTACGCGGAGCAAAAAGTAGTCCAAACTTTAAAAATTCACCAAAAAATATAAAAAAATTTACGCACCTGCTCCACAAACGAATTGCAAAATTGGCTAATACTGCACCATAGCAACACGTAAAAAAAAAAAAAAAAAAAAAAACCCTGGTCCGTACTACCTATTTAAGGTCTTATAAAAAAATGTTTCGATAACCAGAAAAAGAAAAAAAAACTAACTAACAAACTTTAGGCCTTAAATAATATGATCTTAATCTTTGTTTAAATGGTATGGCTACTGCTATATTCAACGGTTCCTTACCTCGGAAACCCGAACACAAAAAAGTTCATTAAAGTGTGAGAACTTTAGTTTATTCTGACGCTTCGAAACACGACTGTGAATGTGAATAAAATAGGCTACATAAATTTGTAGCAGAGTAAAGCAAATGCAGCATGACAAAAATTGAATGTGAATGATTTAATTGTAATGAAACGTGGTATAGGGAGGCCCGCAGTATTCGAATCCTCCTACGCCAGAAATAGAAAAACAGGAGGTAAATCTAGAATGTCTGAAATAAATAAAATTAAAAACCCAACGAAACCTAAAGATTAAAGATTTAAAATTAAAAAAAAAAAAAAAAGAAAACCCTCCCGGAAAAACTCATTAGACAAAGAGAACATGTACCGATTCCTCTTGTAGCAGTACTATTAGAATTAGTTTAGTTTCTCACCGTAGCTCGTTCGGCTCATAGCTCGTTATAACATGAGTTCGTTCGCCTCAGAGCTTCCACTCAGGGACGCCCATAGGGGGCTCGAGACCCCCTTGCCTTTAGTATAGCCAAATTTTTGATAAATTTAAAACACTAAAATAGACGAAACCTTTTTTAAAGCATTTTTTAAAATAATAAGATATTAATGATTGATTGTGTAAATTATTTTCGTTGTATTTTAGTGCCTTGTACATTTACAAAAATGTTTGACAGCCTTGAAGGACGTAAGGATTTTTCTTAGCCCCCCCCTCCTCCCCCCAGCAGTTTCTTGTAAATGAGCAACTAATTTCAAGTTTTCTTCCACCTTTAAGATTCGTGTATATGCTTGTAAATATTTACAGTTTAAGGTTTTGGTTGTAACAGTATATTTCATTTGTAATTAGTGGTTTTACTTCTCAGATCGTTATTGTTCGCTAATCTGATCGGTATGAGTGTGAGGTCGGGCTTCGACGATGCTAGTCTGCTGAGGGGAGGGATAAAGGTTTCTAAAAAACTATCGCTTTATAATTTTATTGGTAGTTTTCTCATTTTTCAATTTTATTTTTTGCTTGAATTTTTTATTTTTGGGGTTGGTTTAGTTGTTCAGGGGATCGGAGACATTGAATAGAGAGGGTTAATATTATTTTTTTTAATTTTAATTCGTTATTATTTTTTATATTTATTTCAAGTCATTGTAATATTTTTTTTTTTTTTGGTATTTAATTATTGTTTCCGGTAGGCTCGTTGCCGTAATGTAGTAGACTAAACCGTGCAGAAACCCACACTTTCTATGTCTCTATAGAGGTAGGAAAGGTGTGTCCATGCCTGGCCCTTAAAACAAAGGCACGGACAACAGTTTACCATAGTTCTATATCCCTCTCTTTTTTCACCCTGTGGTCATATATATATATATATATATATATGAATGGGATGTAAGGTCAGGTGATGCGTAACATCACAGCCTCTCCTTGAAAAATGTCAACCCCGCCTTCTCGTGGTACATCCTGTTCCCACTAAAGGGGCTCTGGCGACCGCCAATAGCGGTATAACTATACCATCGGAATTAGAGGAAATTCTACCCCACACTCACCAACCCGCTTGGCCAGCGTGGTGAGTTATGGCCAAACCCCTCCAAAATGATTCCACAACTTAAATCTTGGCCCTCAGTCTCCGGCAGCTGGAATGTACCTGGCCAAGGCAGCGGCCAGTGCGACATGAAGGCAGAGGGTGCTAAGAATCCCCGGAGGACCGGACTAGGCTGCCATCTGATGCTGACCTTGGCTACGTACAACGGACGCTCCCTATCTTCTGATTCAAGGCTTCTTGAATTGGAAGAGGAACTACAAAGGATCAAGTGGGACATCGTGGGGCTAAGTGAGGTAAGGAGAAAAGGAGATCTCATCGAACTGAAAAGTGGACATCTCTTCTACTATCGTGGGACTGATACTGGCAGAACTAGTGGTGTTGGATTTATAATAAACAAGAAACTGAAGGATAAAGTTGTAGAAGTTGAAAGTTCCTCTGACAGAGCTGCACGACTTGTTATCCAACTCTCGAAAAGATACCAGGCTCAGATTATTCAAATTTATGCACCCACCACAAGTCATCCTGAAGAAGAAATTGAAGAATTTTATGAGGAAATTTGTCATCTAAATAATAAAGGTAAGCAGCACTTGAAAATAATTATGGGAGATTTCAATGCAAAAATAGGGCAACGGCAACAGAATGAAACTTCAGTAGGTAAATTCGGTCACGGCAACAGAAACCAGCGTGGAAATACTCTCGTTGAGTTTGCAGAGGCAGAAGGGTTTTTCATCTTGAACTCCTTCAAGAAAAAGCCACACAGGAAATGGACATGGAGACATCCAAATGGGACGACAAGTGAAATTGATTTTATTATGTGTAACAAAAAATTCGTCATAGAAGACTGCAGTGTGCTAAACAAGTTCAACACAGGTAGTGACCATAGATTGGTGAGATGTAAGATGCACCTCAACACCAAACTTGAACGTGGCAAGCTCATAAGACAAACAAAATCTATTGACATAACCAACCTTAAAAAACACCATAATACCTTCAAGTTGGAACTGAAGAACAGGTTCTCTGCTTTAGAAGGCCTAACATCGGAAGAAGTGGACATCTCTGAAGTTAACAGAAAAGTAACCAAAGCTCTTATGGAAACAGCAACAAAATTAGCTGGGTCTAAGAACAAGTTGCATGTAAACAAATTATCAGGAAAAACCAAAATGTTGATGCAAAAAAGAAGAGAGATGAGGACAACTAAAGAAGATGTGACTTCCAAAGTGGAATATATAGAGCTATGCAAGACAGTACGAAAAAGTATCACTGAAGACGTAAGAAAATTCAACTGTGAAATAGTGAGGAAAGCAATTGAAAACAACCAAAGCCTAAAGATAGCAAAGGGACATCTCAGTAAGGGAAGAAAACAGATTATGGCACTGAGAAAAGAAGATGGTTCTGTAACAAGAAATAGAGGCGAAATTTTGACAAGAGTGAAAGATTTCTACTCCAAATTATATGAAAGGGATGATACATGCACTCCAGACATCATGAAAGATACCAGTACCAGAGTTCCTCCAGTCCTTCCAGCAGAAGTTGCACATGCAATCAAGAACATGAAGCGGGGAAAAGCTCCAGGAGAAGATGGAATTACTGTAGACATCATACAAGAAGCAAGTGGAGAAATTGAAACAGTACTCGCCCAAATTTTCACTCGATGCCTTAATGAAGGAAAGATTCCTGAGGATTGGAACACCGCTACAATGATCCTGCTACATAAGAAAGGTGACATTGAGGATCTCGGAAACTACAGACCTATCAGCCTCCTATCAGTAGTTTATAAAATCTTCACTAAAGTTCTTTCACACCGCTTGAAGGTAACACTGGACATGGCTCAACCGAGAGAACAAGCTGGATTCAGGAGTGGCTACAGCACAATAGATCATATCCACGTACTGAGAGAACTAATTGAAAGAGCGAGGGAATATGAACTTCCATTGTGCATGGCTTTTATCGATTATGAAAAAGCCTTTGATTCGGTGAAACCATCAGCAGTTACAATGGCTCTGAAAACCTGCGGTATTGAAGATGCATACATTAATATTATTAATAACATCTATGAAAATGCAAGTGCAAAGATTCGGCTGTTTGAAAATACAACACACATAAAAATTAGAAAAGGAGTGAGACAAGGTGACACCATATCTCCGAAGCTCTTTAATGCCACATTGGAGAGTGTTTTTCAGTCACTGAGCTGGGAAAACAAAGGGATCAAGATTAATGGAGATTATCTAACCCACCTTCGTTTTGCTGATGACGTAGTCATTTTTGCAACTACCCCATCAGAGCTGCAGAGTATGATCCAGGAACTTGCTGACAAGAGTAAAGAAGTGGGATTAAAAATGAACTTTCAGAAGACAAAAGTGATGTTCAATGCTTTTACAAGAAATGAAGATTTATTGATTGATGGAGAAAAGCTGGAGATAACAGACACGTATGTTTATCTTGGACAGCAGATATCAAGTGAGGGTCACATTGATGAAGAAATTAATCGGCGTACAAAACTTGCCTGGAGAGCTTTTGGAAGAAACAGCATAATTTTCAAGAGCAATATGCCATTAGGTCTTAAAAGAAAAGTGTTTGATCAATGCATCCTTCCAGTGCTTACGTATGGTGCAGAGACGTGGACCTTAACTAAAAGAGATATACAAAGACTGCAGACAACTCAAAAAAGCATGGAGAGGTGCATGCTTGGTGTAACCAGGAGAGATAAGAAGAGGAACTCGTGGATCCGAAAAATGACAAGAGTGGAAGACGTCATAATCAGAGTTAAATACCTGAAATGGCAATGGGCTGGACATACTGCCAGAAGGACAGATCATCGATGGACAGCCGAAATTTTAGATTGGATTCCAGGGGACAGGAAAAGACCCAGAAGAAGACCACATGGGAGATGGGTGGATGAAATTCGAAAGTATGCAGGGGTGACATGGAGGAGACTGGCACAAGACAGACTGTTGTGGAGGAAACTTGGGGAGACCTTCGTCCAGCAGTGGATTGATAATGGTTGACAATGATGATGATATATGAATATTGAAGTGCATGAATACTCTTCAGTTAGTTCTTGCGTAAATTTATTATATTATCTAATTGTTTGCTGTCTGCGTCCCAATAGGCTCATTCCACAAGGTTGTAATACTTTCAAAAACCTTCCACCATGTTGCCATGGAAGGTACAAAAACAGAGTTCGAAATCTTCATTTAAAATATGGAACATTTTAAGTAGAAATAGATAAAAAGAGGCAAGTTTCCTCAATGTAAAATTCTTTTGAATACATCTCGACTGATCTGTTAAAGGTTTCAAATGACTAAAAGAGATCCGCGTTCTAAAACCTAAACAAATTCCCCGGGAAATCCGTAGAAAGGATGCATTTAACATTTCGCAAGTCTAGCCGTCAGGTATTTCCCCTTTTTGTTGGGCATTGTGGGCTCACACGCACTATCTTTAATTCTGTAATTTCTCATTCTATGCCATACTTGAACACACAGTAAGTAGCAAAGGTAAAGCATTCAAAATGTTTTTCGGTATTGGCAGATGAGACAACTGACATTAGTCAAATAAAACAGTTTTCACTGTGCGTCAGGTGTTTTGATGAAGAAGAACTGAAATTAAGAGAAGATTGTCTGGCTTTTATACCAGTGAAAAATTTAAGAGGCTGTTCTCTTGCAACAACAATAATTAAAAATTTAGTGAAATTGGGTTTTTTTTTTATTGGAGGTTTAACGACCACCGTGAGCAACTCAAATGGGCTATAAGCAGTCGCCCGTCCCTAACTTAGGGTCACTGGTTCCAGGGAAGGGAAAGAGCCAGTGCCGTAAGACAAACACAACATCCATGCCTCACCGGGATTCGAACCCGGACCCCGTTCGGACGAATGATCAGAGGCCATCGCTTAGACCACTGCGCCACCGGGGCGGCAAATTGGGTTTTGATTTGAACGATATGAGAGGGCAGGGGCATGATGGGGCTGGAGCAATGCGAGGACAGTTTCGTGGAGTGCAGGCCTGTATTAGAAAAAATATCCCAAAGCAATATATATTCATTGCATGTCCCATTCCTTGAACTTATGTTTGTCGGATGCTAGCAAAAAGCCTAGCATAAGGAACTGTATGGGGGTTATACCAGAAACATTTCATTTTTCTACGCTTCTGCTAAACGTACCAGTGTTTTGAAAGAAAGTATACAGCGACTGCTACCTAATTGCAAGAAAGTTAAGATGAAAACTCTATGTGAAACTCGATGGATCCAAAGGCATGATGCCGTTCTTAAGGTCTGCATCCTATTATACCATCCTTAGAAGCGATTGAGCAAGAAGAGTCAGCAGAATCATCTGTCAAAGCACACACTTTGCTCAACTCTATATGCCAGTTTTCGTTTCTAGTGGCAACGTTTGTCCTTAGTAAAATATTGTCCATCACATACAACCTATCTGAAAACTTCCCAAAACAAGCAAATCGACTTAGCCGATGCATTAAGAAAAATATATCAGAAGTTACAACACTGCTAAACAGCATGAGAACTGAAGCAGAAAAATCCTTCAGCTTAATTTATGATGCTGTAAAAACATTGGCTGTAGGCCTCAAAGTAGTAGAAGAAGTTCCACGTAGACGCAGTATACAAAAAAATAGATGCAATGTCCCATATTCAACTCCAGAAGAATATTTCCGCAGAAGTATATTTATACCCTTTGTGGATGATATAATTGAATAATTAAATGAAAGGGTTCAATCACAAAAAGAAACACTAACTTCATTGCAGAACTTTCTACTAGTTTTTGATGTCAAGAATTATTATTCCCAAATATTATCTGCAGTGAAAATGCATGAATCTGATTTCGGATATTCTGATGTAACAGAAAGCGAGTATCAATTATGGTGTCAAAAATGGGAAAGGGAAAAAGCAGACGTGCGCCCCAAAAACGCTGTTGAAAGTTTGGCATCATGCAATAAGAACTTATTTCCCAACATTTATATTTTGCTTCACATCTTGGCAATTCTTCCTGTAACCACAGCATCAGTGGAAAGAAGCTTTTCCAGTCTTCGTCGATTGAAATCTTATTTGAGAAACAGTACATCAGAGTCAAGATTTAATGGGCTAGCTTTATTATCTATTCATAGAGACATTCAGTTCAAGGTGAAGAAGTCATTGACAAATTCGGAAATGTGCCTAGAAGAATAAATCTCAGTTTTTAAAAATTAGGTGAGTCCAATCAATTTC
This sequence comes from Macrothele yani, assembly GCA_039090855.1. NCBI lineage: Eukaryota > Metazoa > Arthropoda > Arachnida > Araneae > Macrothelidae > Macrothele > Macrothele yani. The sequence goes on along the minus strand of CM077022.1, from coordinate 9,239,762 downwards.
ATTATTTCTCAAGGAGAAATTTGTTTCTATCACTCTTTTTTTTAATATGTACTCATCAGCTTAATTTAAAACTAAAAAAAACACCTTTTTTTTTTATTATTAACATGTTTTTTTTTCTTTTTTATGAACTTCCATTTCATCCTGGTGGATTTCAGAAACTTCCAATTTTTTCGCCCCCCCGAAACAAAATTCTGCATACGGCCCTGGTATTCTTCCTTTTTAAACATCAACTATTCTTCACGTGCTTTTTTTGGATGTTTAACGACCACCGTGAGCAACTCAGTGGGCTATAAGCAGTCGCCCGTCCCTAATTTAGGGTCACTGGTTCCAGGGAAGGGAGAGAGCCAGTGCCGTAAGACAAACACAACATCCATGCCTCACCGGGATTCGAACCCGGACCCATCTCGGACGAATGATCAGAAGCCATCGATTAGACCTCCGCGCCACCGGTGCGGTCATATTGGTGTTTCAAGTGCAATTCTTTAATCGTTCGGCCATATTTTATAATTATAAATAGTGTTCCGATACCAACAGTAAAGTCTTAAAGTGGCATTGAATTCATACTGTTAATTTTAGCTTTGAGCGGGCTATTGATGCATCATGTATTTTGATTTTCAAGAAACAAATGCGTGACGAGTTTCATCTGTGAACTACGATGTGAAGCAGGATGGAGTGAAACATTTTTTTTTCTTGGAAATTCATATCAGCTGGGGTTGGAAAATTTGAAGGCGCCCAAAATGTGCATCGCTTGAAGATTTGAAGCCCCTAGTATTCCGTCTTCCGGTGCCCCACGGAGGGGTTAGGTGAAATTGGCAAAAACTGTCGTTTTTGTGTCATTTATAAGAATTTTTTATTTGCATCATAGGAAAAAATATTGACTAGCCTATGGGTTGTAGAACGCGAATAATGATTCATAATTGATGCATAAAAAATTCAGAATATTCAATATTCATCTTCAGGGGCCCCAAGAAGCTAAAAATTCCACCAATATATACGTCGCTTGTGACATTTCAAGGATTTCCCCCTGCTGTCTTGTATTTGTCGTATGAGGTGAAAATGTAGGGCAGTAGAGTTACAAGCTGCAAGCAGAACTGCTGTCAAATCTCAGAACAGCCAAGAATTAACAGATAGTGACGACAGCGGTGAAATTTGGACGATCTATCCATTGATACAAATTTCACGGTAGTGGCTACAAGTGAAGCATCCTCTTCAAGAGAAAACATCCAGATGCGTTAAAGTTTGTCTATGGTTGCGAGAGAATGCGACAGATATGGATTATCCTACAGGAGTGCTGTTGTCATTACATCTGCAATTCCTGAAGGCGTTGGCATAGTGACTGCAATTGTTACCTCTTCCGTGGTCAAAAGAAGTAAAATTCGGAGAGAACGTAAACACTTAAGGAAAAAATGACAAGCCACTAAGCCAAATGAAATAACAGCACTGTTTTTTGATGTTAGAAAAGACAAAACACAGACACGAGTTCAGAAAGGTACTAAGCTACAACCAAGGGTTACTATACAAGAACACATTACCCTTGTGGAAGAACCTGATTCCAAATACACTGGCGGAAAGTGAAAAAAGAACACCAAGAAGGAGACTTCTGATACCAACGAAATTTATACAGCATAATAACGGAATACAGAGGATAACGTGATCAAAACATTATAGCAAAATACAGTTGTATTTGCTGGTAAACTGAAAAATAACATTTCCATGTAACATGGTTAGTACGAGGTTGAACCGCCACGAACTGCGTCACACTGTGCAATTCTGGCATGGAGTCTGTCGTACAGATGTTGGATGTAAGTTTGGGGTATTGAGTTCCAAGCATCCTCATCCTGGACGAGTAAATCGGGGATGGTCGTGGCTGGCCGTGGAGACCGGATAAGTTTTTGTCCCATAAAATCCCACACGTGCTCAATGGGGAACAAATCCGGTGAACATGCAGGCCATGGAAGTTGTCTCACACCCTGAAGTGCATGTTGCGTTGCACGTGCCGTGTGTGGGCGTGCGTTATCTTGCTGGAAAACACCACGATAGACCGACTTTACAAATAACACAACAACGAACTGAATGATGTTGTTGATGTAGGAGGTGCTGTTTAACGTACCCGGTACAAACACTAGTTGTGTACGGGAGTGATAGCTGATCGCTGTCCGCACCAGACGACCAGGTGTAGGCCCTATTTGTCGCTGGCGGATGCAAGAAGGGTGCAAACGCTCCCCTGTGCGTCTGCAAACACGCATACGGCCATCGGAGGCTCCCAAGCAGAATCTGCTTTCATCGCTGAACACACAGATCGCCATTGCGTTCTCCAGTGCAGACGTTGGCGACACCACTGCAGCCGTTCCTGACGGTGGGCTGGAGTCAGAGGTACACATGCCAGACGCACATGTGCAGGTAGTCCTGCATCCAGTAGACGGTTGCGGATAGTTCGCACAGTCTCCTCAGGTGCAACGGCAGCTCGGATTTGCGTCGTAGTGGTAGTTCTGCTTGACAACGCCGCTCTTCTTTTGCGTCGATCGGTCCGCTCATCAGTCCATCTGTGACTCCCGGTTCCACGTCTTCTCGTGTGGGAATGTTCCTCGGACCATCTACGCCACCATCGTACCACCACCGATACTTCCCGTCCAATTCGCTCCGCAATACGACGATACGACCACCCGGCCTCGCGGAGTCCAACTAGACGACCTCACTGAGTATCCGATAACTGCTGAAATCTTACACGTCTTCCATGTCCAGGCATTGCAGCTTCTTCAGGGTCTTCGCACATGTCAGTACACCGACGACGGATTACATTCTCTTCGCCGTACTCCTTAAATACCACCGACGATAATTTGCATATTATGCCGTGCTGTGGCATCAGCGCTCACCGGTTGGTCCCGAAATTAACATCACACCTACGTAAACTCGACCCTATTAATATATGTAAATTTCATGATCGTCCGCCAATTCCATCTTGGTGTTCTTTTTTCACTTTCCCCCAGTGTATATAGGCCACATCGCTTACCACAGGAGAAGCAGTAACAATCAAAATATGTATCATGAATTTCTTTGAGAAGGGGTAAATTAACATGAATGGTTTATTTGCAATTGGATGCGACAGTACCAATGTCAACTTTGTTTCAAAAAGAGGAGTGATTAGATTGAGTTAGATCTTCAAAAACCGCTCCAGTGGCTGATCTGTCTATTACCTACAAATGAGCTACCACTTAGACATCTAATGGAGAAGCTCGATTGTGGTACTCGTAGCCCATGATCTATTCTGGGTCTATAGATATACACTGAAACGCAATTGAATTAGAGATACCTGTCTAGTAACGTGTAACACCACCTTTCGCCCTGATGACGGCGACGATTCATCTTGGCATGGACCAGACAAGACACCAGAAGCGTCGGGAAGCCATACGGATCCACGACCCCTGAACAAGCTCCCACAGTTCACGAAGATTTGATGGAGGGGAGTCAGAGCCCCGAACATCTCTCTTGATGGCATCTCAGATGTGCTCGATGGGATTGAGGTCAGGTGACCTAGCTGGCCAAAGAAGCGAGGTCACGTCGGTGGAGTGCTCATCCAACCATTCGGATGCAATTCGGGAGTGATGGCATGGTGCATTGTCTTGTTGCAGGATGAGGTCCCCAGTGGGATGTTGAAGCCGCACAAACGGGATCAAATGGTCGTCCAGGATATCCCGGTAACGTTGACTTGTGAGGGACGATGTCACACGTACCACGGGTCCCATTTCAGTCCCACCAGCTTGAAGAGTACCCTGCTGGCAAGAAGGATCCATCGCTTCATGTGGTCCTGCCATCCGCATGCACCAACGTGAATCTCGACTCATCAGTCCAGGCAACATTTTTCCACGTGTCTAGGGTCCAGTGGCGATGTTCCTGCGCACATACTAATCTTTGCACCCTTTGATATGCGGTCAGCAGCGGTACCCTCGTGAGACGATGGCTTCTCTACCCCATAGCGTGGAGATGGCTCTGGGTGGTATGGCTGCTTACACGTTTTTGTGCACCAGCGTTAAATTGCCGAGTGATTTCTTGCACTGTGGCCCGTCTATCCGCTGTTACAGTGCGAGCTAGCCGACGATGACGCCTCTCATCCACACGCTGTTGTCCACGGCAGTTGGCCCTTGCAGGGATGGTCTTACCGGATTCGATGTACTCACGGTGCACCCGTGACACAGTGGCTCGTAAAACTCCCAGTGACTTCTGAGATGGAGTGACCCATTCGTCGGGCCCCGGCAATTTGCCCACGATCAAATGCGCTTAGACCTTTCGTATATTGCGTCCGACTCTTACTGATTCCCGTCGCATCACTCTTTATATTGTCGGATCGCTGCATACGTCATGTGGTTTCCGTTTACAGGGCCGCACACAGCGCCATATTTGCATAACGCCAGCTATCCCTAATTCAATTGCTCTTCAGTGTAGATAGCTATTATGAATTATGAAGAATTAAGTGTGACTTCAATTAACCCCATTGCAGTTGAGAACTTTCCTACTGTCAGCCAAGATTATCTTAGCACAGATCAAAAATACTTATATCGCATACATTAAGGAATTTCATCTGCCAATTACTCTGAAGATCTAGCTTTTGAAAAACCAGGTCCAGGAACACATTCTCCTTGGATAAAGACAGCAGCGAGAATTCTTCGTCTCTGCATCGCCACCGAAGATCCTTCAGCGAAACTTGTTTCCATTTCTACTTACATCATTAAGGTTTATGTCCCAATATGGTTCACCATTAAGATGAAGCCTTCTTGCACCAATGGAGCCCGACACATCTGGACAATGATAAAACCATCACGTTATCTACCAGAAAATCTTAGGAGTACTGTTGATGAGGTAATCCAAAGGAATGGTTTTTTCCTACATCCTAAAAACACACCCCTTTCCATGTTGACTGACGAAAGGTAAGCCACGCGGGAGTTAGCATTCAGAAGAAACATTGCAGCTAGGCACCAGGAAGGTACGTTTAGATAATTCCACGTACCTAAGGTGAATTTTCGCGCAAAACAATACATTGATCTAATAGATTGGTATGTAACAAATGAACGATGTCATCCGCCTCTAATTCAACAGATACCTGATGAAGTAATACAGAATATACTGACAAACAGGTACAGTTCTGATAGCCCTGAGGTCACACAATTTCATGACTGGTTGGAGAGAACCAAGCAGATTCCCTGTCACTCCCAAGGAACTGAAAGATGTGTTCATCTGGTCACTAAGGCTTCAGTAGCTGTTTGTGGGGCAGAGCAAGGACATGGATTCATTCACGCAAGGACTCAATCACGCAGCATTTATGAAAAAGTCTGAATTCCAAGTGTAACTAGCACTGTATTTTGTGCTAGTATTTTAACTAGTGTTCTTTTAATATAGGCTTTGATCTAAGTTGAAGTTCAATACAATTTTTCGGATGTTTAATTACAACATTCGTATAAGGTATATTTTACCTGGGCTATTACTAATAACTTTGTCTCTTGTAACTACATTGCAAATCCTCAGAACACATTAGGAACACATTAAGACCTTATTTTAGAACGCAATGTGTGCCAGATTAAGAACACTTTAATGTGTTCTAATTTAGAACATATTTGGAACACATTTTAAGAACATATTTTGAGAACACATTAATGTGTTCCTAAAGTGTTCTTGCTGAGAACAACATATTATGAAATGTGTTCCCGATGTGTTCTTGTGTAGAACACATTGAGAGTAAGTTTTAGAACACATTTTGTTCGAGTTTAAGAACACATCTAATGTGTTCCCAATGTGTTCTTGCTGAGAACACATTACCAAATGTCTTCCTAATGTGTTCCCAACGTGTTCTTATTTAGAACATATTCTCAAATGCATTCTTAAATGTGTTCCCAAAGTGTTCCAATTAGAACACAATGGGAGTAAAATGTAGAACGCATTCTGTGCCAGATTAAGATCACATTTCATGTGTTCTTAATGTGTTCAAATTTAGAACACATTAGGAGTAAATTTTAGAACACATTCTGTTCCAGTTTAAGAACACATTAATGTGTTCTTATTTGGAGAACACATTGAGAACATATCAGGAGCACATTCAGAATTGATTGGGAACCTATGCGAAACATGTTAGGAGCCCATTACCAACATATCGGAAACACAAAACATATTTTGAACGCATTCTGGGTAACTCGTGGACAAAATGCATTGTTGTGAAATGCAGGTGTTCCATACCAGCAAGCTTTCAAGTATGTTCTGTGATGGATTAGAAATGTGTTCAGATGTGTTTTCCTTTGCGGGAACGTAATGAAAATGTTGAAATTTGAAACAGCTACTGTGACACACCTCTTAAAGATGAGTAACATTCATCTGAGGCAGTTCATTGTTCAAGCTAAATTTACCGTTCTGCGATCAGTATTGTACAATGGGATGAAATATGTTTTGGATGTTTGTGTTTTTGAACCATGTCTATACATATGAAATTTCTCCCATAAAGTAATAACATATTGCTCTAATAGGAGCAAAAAATAAATGTTCATATTAATATAACACAAACAGTCCACCAGCAAAAGAATTGACTGACAATTTTGTTTTTAATTTTTTATGCATTTAATTGAGCCAACAACCTTTTGGCTTTTTGGCCTAGTGAATAGTACTTATGGCCAAGAGTGTAAAATGCCAGTGTGGCCATTGCCTGCAGATATTTTTTTGGATAATTCAGTTCATAGGTATAATACACTGCCAGTAGCACAGTTAAAAGTGACAGTGTGTCTTTTTGAGCAACAGCTATAAAGCTTCCTTGGAATACAACTGCAACATCTTTTATTCCTCTGAGCTGTATTTACACTATCGCATGGGGTGGAGCATGTTTATCAACACTCTGTATTTGTTTGAGAAATTCTGCAGCATCCTGAAATGAAAAATACAAAAACAAATAAGCTACATATGCCACTCTGAGCAATGATTTCATATATTTAAAATTATGGACAACAAAACCAAATTTGGCATTTCTAATATAAAATTCAGGACAAACATGCTATAAAAATAGCATAAAATTAATTTGAATGTGCATTTGCAGCATTAAAAGTAAATCATCACGTGTTTAATAGAAAACTGATCTCTTCCCATAGTTTGCCTTCTCAGAAGAATATTTAAGAAAACATACATATTTTATGTGAAACCTAACATTGCTATTCACTTGTGTTATCTTTCCTCCTTTAAAATATGTGCCCTTTTAAGAAAAGCAAAAGTTATTACCTTACAGTACCAGCTCATACAGTCTATACGTGCTAGCGTAATGTACTGTTCATCACTTTTCTCATTGCCACAATTGTATACAATGAGTTTTACGGGAACACTGTAAGAGGCTATATAATATATATACTAGCTTATTTGGATGTCATAAAATATTATGTTAAAATATATCACATTGTTTCTAGTATCTATCAAAATATTCTTAGTTATAATCACTGTAAAAATGTGATTCTGGTATAATGTGAAATATGAGCACTGCCCATTCTTAAAGCTAGGCTGCAGCATAATAAATATAAACTTTTCTTTTTAGGAAAAATTTCTATATCATGACTGCCCAGCATGTAAAATGTTCAACTAAACAATATGTACCCAATAAAGTGTTAACAAAACCATCAGAGATTTTCATGCTATAATTTTGAAAATTGTTTTACCTGAATTTTGGGTATGGGGTAAGACTAATATCATTCAGTATAACCCAAGTTTTTTTTTATTGTGCGTGTGTTTCGTATTAATTGTGTGATCTTTAAGACTATATGCAATGTAAAAATATCATTACATCAACAGTGCAGACACCATGCATTTCTAAAGTCCTTTGTTTTATATAAAAGTTGCTCTCAATGGCAGCATTGTGGATACACTAAGCCAGAGCAGTGTATCAACAAAAACAACTTAAAAAAAAAGTCATATATTGTAGAGATCATTAAGTGACAGCACCCCTGCTGTCCCTTAAAATTTTAAAGAATAATTTTTTTCTCCCACACCCCAGAAAAATGTGGTGAGACATGTTGAAGTAGATATTGCAATGCTTGAATAACTTTCCATATGGAACAAATACCTATCAAAACACTCTTAACGTACCAAAATTTTAGATAATGCTCTTCATTAAGTGACAGCTCTATCAACAGAAATGTGAAAATCACACGAAAGCATATATGTGGTTATACTGTTGTGGCAAGAGACTCATATCCAATATGCATCAGTCACTTACACCACTGCCTAATGGACAAAATTTGTCAGTTTCTAGGTCCACAGTAAAAGCATATAATGCAGATCTGGAAAACAGAGAATAGCTATGCTTGTGGCATAACTTCTCCCTGAAGAATTAAAATATTCATTGAAGCAGTTTTTGGGGAAAGGTGACAAGCCTTGCAAAATATACATCCTACAGAACATTTATTGAAACTTGTTGTTATGAAGCCAAATGTGTCAGTATGTAGGATTCCAGGAAAACTACAATATCGTGTAAAAATTGCAACACCATGAAGGACTGATGTTGGCTTTATACTCACAGGATGTGTACAACAGGCTGGGACATGCAAATGATTAAAATGTCAGTGAAAATGTGCATGCAGTTTCAGAGCAGTGCCCTCTGAACTGTCCGGTCTTGGGTATAAAGAGTTGGCTCAAATGAGATCTTGCAATCAGTGAAGAACTGACATTGAGTACAAATGGTGTTTCTTGTGTCTCACTATGTGCCCCATCTCTGCAGAAGGTCAGATTATAAATACCTGATGGCCTTTGAGTAAGGAACGATTGTTGGGATGAGAGAAGCTGAATTTTCCTACCACAAAATAGCCACTAGTGCTGGGGAAAATGTCAGTACAGTGATGCAAACGTGGCATCAGTGGACAGATAAGGCTCAGACACACAGAAATTCAGGAAATGAACTGCAATATTGCTTGCTCGACTACACAAAATGACAGACACCTTTACCACATGACAGTGACCAATTGCACACTGACATGCATTGTATTAGCGCAGCAGTGGAGAACTGTCAGAGGTCATGGTTTGTCCTTCAACACAATTAGATGTCATCTGCTTAAGAGAGGACTGGTCACTAGCAGCCCATTCCTTTGACCCTCAATCAGAGATACCTCAAGTTGCAAAGGGGTCTCAAACAGACATTGGCATGCTAATTGGCAACAGGTCATGTTTTCTGACGAGTCACGATTTAACTTGATGCACCATGGTAGTACCATATATGTTTGAAGATATCATGGTGAATGGCACCCTGCAGCATCGTACCAGCCCAACCCCAAGCGTCATGGTTTGGGGCACCATTGGTTTTAATTCATGATCTCATCTGACCCGAATTGAGAGAACCTTCAACAGCCTGTGACGCATCAGGGATGTTTCAGAGGCAAAGCTGTATCATGGTGAGCCAGTCTTAGCATATATAATATATGCAGAATACTCTTGCAAGAATATCAGTTACTCACTGCTGAAGATGTAATTTTGAAAAAAATAGTTCTTCAGCATACCATAGCTTCCATTCAGTAATTGTGTACATTCTGCAAGTGAATCATCTGCATTTACTGGTCTCCATCACTAGCATTTGCAATAGTACTCATCTGAACACCAGTAAGATTGATTGGGATGGCTTGTAGAAGATAAGAATAAAAAGAGTCAGCTTTTGGAAACAAAACTGTACACTGTTGGTGTAATAACTTGAGCAAAAACACAAATCATGCTACATACATGTGTTTAATGCAAAAATTATTAGGTTACTATCTCTTTATGATATTATTGAGTGTTTTGTTCTTGTAACTAAATTTAGGGTACATATGACTATTTACCTATTCATTCACCATGCATGAGTAGAGTAATAAGTTAGTAGAGCACCATGCACACAAATTTTCATTCCACTTTTGCAGCTATTGCAAAATCATTTTTCCTAAATGTGGTAGATTCCTCACTTGACTACTCAAAATTTCTTAAATTATTTCTATCTTTCCAATGCACCAATAAAAATGTTAATCAGCAGTTCTTGGATTTTATGTACTTTTGTAGTAAGTGCAATTTTGGGATAGCCACAATTTTGAGGTAAAAATTGTCCACTATGTATTTTATTTTATTTTTTTAATACTTTCGCTTCAAATGGAAGTTTTATTGAACTCACTGGGTGATTCATCATCAGCCTGATCTAAATCTAACCTAATGCACATAAAAGTGTTTCATGTAGATTTGGCAGACGACAAACAACTAAGTGAGTTCAAAAGTACTTCCATGTATAATTTCATTGTTACATAACAAACAGTAGTTGATTTAAAAGCATTTTATCAAATTCAATTGAAATAAGACTTTTGTCTTTTTATTAGCCACTGCTTTAAAAGACTTCAATAGAATTTGAAATAAAAGGCTTTTTAATCAGCTACACTGTTTATTATGCAACAACCAGATTAAAGTATTGATCAAATTTTAAAAGGATCAAATTATAAAAAGGTATTTTCTTAAATAGTTTTAAATTACTTAAATTCCCTTGAAGAAAGTATTTCTTTCTGCATTTCTATACACTTATATCACATGAATGCCAGAAGGAATATTATAATTTCACTTAGTACAAATTGCAATTACACTTTAAAATACTTGAGATACTAAACTTATAGAACTGCTAAAGTTATTTGCAAAATAAGAATACATTTTCATTTAATTCAAAAGAAAGTAGTCAGATGATGATCTTGCTATGCATATATTCTACAGTCCCATAGTGACACTGCATGATTTTTTACATTACATAAACCCAATTATTTTCTTACCTCCACAAATTCAATAATTGGGCAGGACTTCTCTCCTTTCGTCTGGAAAATCCCACATTGATTTTCAAACCACAGCCATGAACCCAGAAATTGGTCTTCATACTAAGAAAGGAAACAAATAATATTCAGAAATATTCTACAAAAATCAATGAAATTAATATGATTGTTCAACAAATTAATATGTTGATAAAATAGAAAATAATACAGTGCAGTGCAGACATAATTCACCAGTGATATTTTTGCATTGGGGGTGGGCTGGGGGACAAAATAGTGGCTTAGATTCCTGTACTTTACATCAAAGAAATTTTGACTAAACATTAAAATCTTTACAACACCTGTCTCTGGGAATCCTCAAGTAATATATATACTGCCAAAGTTCTATTCTAATATGCTTTTTAGAACTGGTTCTATTTTTCTTCCATGTCATTTTAAGTTAACAGAAAATTTCTCAATGCATGCTAGAAAAGCATGGGGCTTCTAAGATAAAGAAACTATTAGTACCTAATATATTTTGGAGGGGAGTGGGGAATATGTATATATGTGTGTGTGTGTGTGTGTGTGTGTGTGTGTGTGTGTGTGTGTGTAAAGAAACCTTGTTGATACACAATAGAAAATAATGCACTTACCACAAAAAAAGCACCACATTCAATTTTAACTTTCTTACTGTTAATCCCACGAAACCTGTCATTTAGTGTTAGATGACTGATGACAGGATATTAATATCCTGGAAATACTTTAATTTGATTGAAGAATATACACAACAAACAGTAAGAAAATGGATGTTGCACATGTTCCCTTTTTTAGTGGTAAGTGCATTATTTTCCAATGCGTATATTTAGTTTGTATAATTATCAGAACTATTCATCTATACTGTAACACCTGTTCATGCTTTCAAATATTTAGTGCATGTCCGACAGTTAGTGTGAGTTGTTATTTCTTACAGATCTTGGTAAACAGACAAATATTAGTTCATATGATAATTTAAGTTCCTCACATTAAATTAAATATGGGAAAATTGTTATTACACACTAAGTACTGCTACCACAAAACTATTATATGCAGTGGTGTACATATGGCCTCTGCACAGCCTGTGGCATCCACTGAGGTTCAGGGGGGCCTCCCCAAACATACAGAATACTCTAAGTCTTTCCGTATAACAATTACGGGGCACCTCAGATTATCAAGTTAACCCCCTCCCCCAACCGATTGTCCATGCTATTGATTGCACGAGTGTTCACCTTTCTAAAGCACATTTTTTCCTCTTGTATAGTGAATCACATCTTATTTTTAACTGTTTTTGTAGGTTCAAAGTGGTCAGATGCACATGTCTACATGATACTTCCCTTTCAACACTTGTTTCAGGCACATGGGCCAGATCCCGTTTTTGAGCCATTACCAAATATGCATTATTGAAACCACAAGTGACTTGTGCATAGTAGCCTAAATACTTTTTCATCTTGCTAATTTTTTCTATTGCATCATCCATATCTGTCACTTCATGTTTGCAGTTCTGTTAATAATCCATGCATTATTTTTTTTTTTAAATCGTTCAGTTCCCACAGTCTAGCTACATGTTAATGGGAGATACAGTTATAAAATACTTAAAAGAGGAGAAGTATAGGTAATGCTCTTATTCCTATTGTCCAGTGGTAACTGCAATTGCTTCTCAAAGCTATTTGTGCTAGATACTGACTGTGCAACTTCAGTTTACTTGAATGACAAAAATGTGAAGAATTCAAAAAGTCGTATTTTAAGAGCTATATACATACATTCAATAAATTTACATGATCTTTACAACAACAATGTGCATGATTAGAAAAAAATAATTAGCACTTTTTCTGGGAAAGTATTATTGACCAATATTAAATGGAGATTTTGCAATAAGAAATCAGTTGCTACATTTAAAAAATTTAACACCAGTTACCAAACATTAAGTTAAATCATATCTGAAAACTTACCAGTTCAAAACTGTTTTTACCTGTAGCACACAGGTCAATTTTTTCAAAAAATATTTTCCTCTTCGACTTGAAAATTTCCATTTGTTCCCTTCCAATTAGCATTGAAAACTCATAGATGAACTAAAAAAAAAACATCAATAAAAGGAACAGATTAATCTTTTTTTAATTCAGTTATATTTAATCAAACAAACTATGTTTTTTAATGTGAGGCATGTAGGAGCTTTACACAGTAAATCACAAAGACAGAAAGAAGAAAAAAGCAGAATTTATTATGTAATGGTGCAGCAGAACATATGCATTGAAGATTGCACAAAGTAGTCATAACTACAAAGAAATGTGAAAACAAAGCACTGCTATTATGTATTTCATTATATCATAAGTCTATTCAAAGCTGTCCAGATACTGTGCAGATTTATATGACATAATAAATTATACAACAGCATTGTTATATGATCCAATTGCTTTCTATTCAAAAATGATAATTTGCTTCCATATGTGTAGTATCTGCCCATTTTCAACAGAATTACAGCTACAGAAATCGGTATACTTCTCAGCTATCTCTCATACACCAACTCCAACCAGAGTTGGTGAATTCGCCAGCTTATATTGCTTGAAAAATGCAGGATGGCTGACTCACCAACTGGGGTAACCATATACATGGTAGTAACATCTCATAGAGGATAGCTGAGATCCAGTTATTATCCTCTATCATTTCCATTACCAATGAGATATTTCATCATATTAAGCAGAGGAAGTGAGAGGCAGTTCATGTAGGATTACCCACACACACACACAGTCACCCATCTCAACTAGTGATTTTTAAGACATTTTTTTTCCAGCCATGGTTGCAAATTACAATACATTCTCAGTAACAAAGTTCTGCTTAGTTGTAGTCATACTGATAAAAAATTAAATAGCCAAAACAGCGATATAGTTTGTAGCTGTGACGACTTAATGAATGCCAAATTTCTGTTTCACACGTTTGTTTTAAAGTATTTAAACACCATGGAATGTCCCTGTATAATATGTATCACGAGATACACCATCTAACTATTATCTGTAATTTGAAAAATTGATTGATAGAAAAATTCTTGAAAAATGACTGTTCCCATAACACTTACTATAGAATACACCCTTACAGAGTTTCATAGCCTTGCTACCTGTTACAATTATCTGATATTCTTAAAATGGGCATAAGACATTGCTTTAGAAACACACACACATGCATACACACACTTATTTATTTATTTAACAGCAAGTGCCTTTCAAAATGTATAAATGTATATCAGTCATGGCCAGATTAAGACTTTTTTAGGCACTAGGACAAGAATTTTTAGGGAAGTCTCAATGGCCTGTCTCTTACCATTTGTTGTTGGCTAACTTATTTCTAGTGATTTTCAAATCTCTTTTTTTTTTTGCTGCATTAGACCATCATGTTGACCGAATGGTCATTTTGAAGGGTACTAAGGTGATAATTGTGGTATTGGCTACCTTTTTCACCAGCCCCCCCCCTCCTCCTCCTCCTCTCAGGTTTTCTTCTTGGATATTCAACACCAATGTCCTGTTAGTTCTTCAATGACAACTTTATCTTTCCTTGGGGTTTAAGTGCAAATCCTGTGCAGCTCCTTAGGACCTAGGTGGTACATGGGTAAGATCGAAATAATCATTAATACCCTATTCAATGCTTTGTCCCAGTCTTAAATCTGTTCTAAGGTATTTTGAATGAAAGCAGATGCAGAAGAAATAACAAGGGAATTATTTCTTAAATTGATAGTCAGTAAAAATAAGAAAAATGCTGTATACTCCATAAGAATTCAGTTTGACACATTTTTGAATAATTTTTCATTAAAATTCCTTATAGTGAGATTCTTAAACGTAACGAAGCTTCTGTATGATTAGGCTATAGTCTTTATGCCCCCACCCCCATCCAGGGCTGATATCAGCATACACTTAATGCATGGATTAATGAAAAATAATATCAGTAAAATTACGGGTATGTAATGTTTGTCATATCTAATGAAAGGAATGAACTGAGTTATTTATATTTCCTAATTACATAAGAAAGTTTGCAATTATTTGTGACATATTCAGTTGCCCCAAGTTTTTGTATGCACACTAAAAATTTATGAGAAAATTGAAAACCTTTTACAGTCTCCTCAGGTACCATAATCTTTCGGTTCGTAGTCAAATAAATCAACACTCTAGGCAATATTGCCTAAGTCATTGAGAATGTATCAAATATATTTCTGTTATTCTGGATGAACCAGTGAGATGCTAAATTTTCAAGTTCACCAAGAAATTTTAAACATGAATTACACACCATGTGAGGGCACTCTATGAGGTAGAACTATGTCTTTTATGTAAATTAGATTTATAAAATAATTTCCTTGATTACTTCTATTATGGTTCAGAGAATTCCCAATATCTCATTTATGAGTCAGTTTATATAATAACAATTGTTAGTCTAGGTCGCCAGATGCAGAGGTTTGGGGGCTCCAGGAAAGAACCATGTTATGGAGCCACTGTTCCTCTAAACCAGTCTTTTCAAGAATTTTGGAAAATATAGCATAGGGAAATATTTACCTCTGAAATTAAAGGGGAACATATTTAATGTAAGAAAATTAGAAGGAACAGTAAAACTGTGAAGAGGGGTGTATTTTGTACCTTTTAAACATTTTGGGTAGCTTTTTAACTATCTTTTTCACATATATGGCACTTGCAGTAGAGATAGAAAAATAACCAAAAAGTGCCTGAAAATGTTATGCGTATAACATGAGGAGTACTTATATATATGAGGGGCATTAAATAAATAATACTGCAATTAAAAAAATCCGGTAAGTCAGTTGATATCATTGACAAAGAGAGAAACTAGATGCTCTTTCACCCTACCATAAAAATTTCGGCACATTTATTCCTTTTAGGATAGCAGTCATGTGCAGTACATACAAACTAAAAAATATATATGCATATTTTTTATATTTTTTAAAAATGTCAATGGAGGTGCACGCCTCTGAGGATGTGCCCCGGGACTCTAGCTCTGAAAGTCCCCCCCCCCCACACACACACACACACGCACCACCACTAATCTGGCTCTGAACATGAGTTTGAATCTGAAGGATGCTGCCATGAGAACCCTGGATACATGGAATTGATATTTCTCAGGGAGAGAGGGACTACATATTTATGCACTTTATTCATATTTTGAATCTGATTTTCATCAAAATGACAATCAGTGATGGAATAAGAAAAACTGATGTATATGCAACGGAAAATTAAAAAAAAAAAACTTTGATTAAAAAAATCAAAGCTTGGGGGCCATCCCTGAACCAGGGATCTAGGCAGTTGCCTGGACTGCCCATACCTGGATCCGGCTATGCCCAGGACTTAACACAGGACAATGAAAAAAAAAAAAATTAAAATTTTATTAATTGCTGAAGATATGTAAAAAATTCATAAGAAATATTTTTTGGTAGAATATTGCACTATACTTTTTTTCATTCCATGCCCTTTAAAAAGTGAGCATGAACATTTTTGTATCACCCCAGTTGCCTTCGAACATTATCAGATGGATGACACAAAGAAAAATGAAGTCTGCATGATCTGAAACCTGCTAGCTTGCTAACACGTATAACTCAGTGGTGTGAAAAAATGCTGCACTTAGTAGTAGTAGTAATGGTAAGTCAACCAAACAGTAATTGGCAAATTCACGTTTGATTGAGAGTGGGGCTGAATTTTTTCACACTCACTGAGAGGTGAAGATTAAACAGAAAAATATAGGGCAACATTCTACCAGAAATTGGTTCAGAAAAGTGCAACATAGAATATAGAAACCGCAAATTGTGAGTAAAAAAATATGGTTTAGAAAATAGAAGGAAGTAAAGAGGTTGTTTTGCATTAACTTGAAGCTGAAGTGATTTTTGATTTCAGAAAACATAATATGGCACGGAAAATAAAAAAAAAATAAAGCAGATATATTAAACTTTCAACTTACGATTAACATGTCTTGTTGGTGGACATCCACAGTACCCGCAGAAAGTTTTTTCCTCAGTGTTTTCAAATTCGCTGCATTCATTGGCTCCACAATCTTTACAACTTCCACGAAATATACTGCGTATGTCGTACATGGCTATTTTAAAATCCTAAGTCTATGGAAACAACAAGATTTCTCTGAAGGAGCTAGTTACAGTGTAAATCAGGAATAAAGAGCAAGTTGGAAAAATAGAACAACTGTTTTGAAATGATGAAATATTGCACATAATGCTGTGTTACTTGATATTCAGTTCATGATTAGTTTTTATAAATACAGAGGATGTGCACACATTTTTAGAACCTTTTTGATAAGAAACTACATAAAATAAAAGAGAAGTTCAGAGAATTGAAACTGGCAACAGCATGTTAGATGAACATGAAAGAAACATCTGCCACAGTTAAATATCGTCCGCTAAGAAAATGGCGCACATAAACAAGCTGTGAATACAAGGTTATGCTTTTGCTCTTTACGAGGAAAAATGTTCGTATTCTATATTTAAGAAATGCTATGAAAATAATAGAATTAGCATTTCTAAATGTAAAATAAGCAATATTATTAATAGGGCTAGGAATTTTATGATATAAAAATTGCTAGAAAATGCCCTATAAAAATGATTTTATGACTTAAAAGCTAAAAAATGCTGCATAAAACAAAAAAAAAAAAAACTCTAAGAAATGCATGTTTCTTTTTTTTATTTTCATGCAAAATTAAGAAAAAGAGGAGGTGCATGAAACAAAACATAAAGAATCCAAGAAATATAATTTAATCTGTTGACTGTTGCTGTGTCAACTGAAGTTCTTTATTTTACTAACCGAAACATGACCTATAGAACAAAGCAAAAAAAAGAAAATGCAACTTAATTGTTTTACAATTTCTGTGCCAAACTAAAAATTTACTGCCCACAAACATATCTCTATAAGATAAAAAAAAAACCATTTAAAATACAATTTAACTTTTAATAATCTAAAGTAACTTATGGGATTTTACTAGGAAATTTTTTTCTTTAATAGCAAATTTTCGGAGAAAACTCTTCTCCTTCAGGCTGACTTGTTGTTGTCACTTTTTCCTTCAGGCTGACTGTCTCTTTGGTACAGAGTTTTTTTTTTTTTTGTTAACAAAAAATAAGCCTTATGAAAGAAAACAAGAAACAGACATAAAAATGTAACCTTCTTCCAGACAGAACCTTCACCTTCCTTTTTTGGCAACAGCTGTGCTCCAAATGGGAGAACAGCTCATCTGCGGCTTGAAGAAAGAGACAGGAGCTGTAGAATTGCTTTTACTGCCCTGCTGTTTGCTACAACGCATGTACAGATAGATGTTCTAAACACAAGCACTTTTCTCAGTCTTGCTTCTGGCTTTCAGGGGAAAATGGAGTTTCAGGGAACACACATTCAAAAATGCCCTTTTTATTGAAAATACCAAAATATGCAAAATACCAAAATATCACAAACAACAAAAGAGTGCCTTGAAATGACAGAAAAATCTGAAAAAATGCCATAGCGTGTAAAAATCACAAAAAAATCCAGAAAAGTGCCTTAACAAAGATACTTAAATCAGCTTAATTTTGTATGAAAGGCATTTGAATACACTTGAATGATTTAGTATTACCATAAAACAAAGTATGCAAAATCATAAAAATCCTAGCCCTAATTATTAATAATAGAAGGGAAAATAATCAAGCATTGCTTTTAACAGGAAAAAAGAACAAATGAATATCCAAAGAAAGTATATACTTTTATGACTATTTCAAAAGTAAGGTCTACGGTAATAAAAGAAAATCCACCAACCCAAAGAGCAATTGCTGAGTTATTAAGAATCTATGTATCAACTGTAAACCAGGTAATAAACAAAGATTTGAATCTGAAAAAAAAATGTTCAGGGGCTGAGCGCATAACATGGTGTATACTTCTTTATGAAAATCACTTAGCTGGAGACAGATGGAAATTTATTGTGACTATTGATGAAACATGGATCTACCTAAATGACTAACAAAAAAGGTCGACTCACTATCCTAAAAGAGCAGAAAAAGGCTTACAAACTCATTAAAAATCTCTGTATCAACTATAAATGAGGTAATAAACAAAGAGTTGAATCTGAAAAAAAAAATGTTCTGCATTAACATAGTGTAGACTTCTTTATGAAAATCAATTTGCTGGAGACAGATGGAAATTTGTTGTTATTATTGATGAAGCATGGATCTACCTAAATGACTGTAACAAAAGAAAGGTCTATTCACTGTCACAAAAAAGCAGAAAAAGGCTTACAAATTTGGTTCCAAGAATCCAAAGAAAGTTTCCGTATAGGATTCATGATTGCTGCTGGTTTCTCGTATGATGGGAAATTAAAGTTTTGAAAAGAATGTTAAAAGCAATTCTACTTATTACCAAAATAATGTCCTAGTTCCTATAATTAAAGAGAAAATACCATTCCTTTATCCACAGAGCCTTCTAGAGAACATAACTTCATCAGGATATGGCTACCAGTTACATCCAAATCTAACACTATTACCTGAAAACATGAAAAAATATATATATTTTACTCATATTCTTTCAAAGTTCCCTGTTGTGTTGCCAATGGATTATTGTGCCTTTGGACTACTAAAAAGAGTGCTTTCTCAGCACAGACATAAAACAATGATTGAACTATGAAAAGCAGTGGAAGAGGGGTGCAATAAAATAATACTATCAATTTTAGGAAATTTCCTCTTTTCTTGGAAATCTAGAGTTCAGTCTGAAGAATGTCATCAGATAGAATATTTAGCAAAGAAATATTTTTTTTAAACACTGATTATATTGCTGGAAGATCATTCTAAAAATGTGTAAACATCCTCTGTATAACTAGAAACAGCTATCGGGAATTTGAGCAATTGCACAGTTTACCTTCTCAGGCCGATTTTATCCAAAATTATGCACTAATGTGTTAGAAACTGTTTAAAAGTGAACTTGATGAAAGTCTGAAATTGATCTGATGTTTATTTCTAGCAAATTTTATTGAACCCTAATAATGTAGTGTTACAGTGACATCTCTTACTGATGGCACTGGCTCACCTCCAAGTGGGTGTGGTCCTAGCCTCTCCCTGAGAGGGTAAAATATGATATATCCCATTACATGAAATGAGTTCTTTATTAGAAGTAAGTTTTATCCGTTTTCATGCTCTAACACTGCAGAGCACTGTATAATTACCAGCTGACTGCTGCTTGGTATTGCAGTGTTTCTGAATAAATTATACACAAAATGTCCTAATTATAATAAAAGATTTAGATATCAAATATCTACCTAAAAAATTGTTTTTCAATGAAAACCTCTCCCCCTATTACAAGCACTTGTATTGAAAAGCTAGAAGATTGGTACAGCAACAAAAAAATAAAATATGCCTGGATAAACAATGGAAATTTCTACATAAGACAGGGTTAAGACAACCGAAAAAAAAAAAATTGTCTTGATTGAGGATTTGCACTTAATTTTTAAACACCTCAATCTACATACTACTGATAATTAATAATATAACTATAGTTCCTAATACAATCTCAATATTACTCAGTCCATCTATTAATACAGATAAAACACTTAAAAATAATACATTACAAAGATAATTACAAAATAAAATCACACTCTTAGAAACACTTATACGATTAATTTGTACACCACTGGATGTAGTATGCATTACTGAAACTTGGTTTCCTACCCAAAACTATACTATTCAAATCAGTTGCAGCGGAGCCGCCCGGGCCCGGTCAATAATTTCAATAATTTTAACCAAGATTTTTTTTTTTTTTTTTTAAACATATGTGCGATTTTTTGTTGTGATGTGCCTTAGAAAGTTCTTCCAGGTAAGTTGTCAAATGATCCTAATCCCAAACAAAGCTTCTTAGGCATTGTTTTTCTTCTGTTTGTTCCGGGAAGTGGGAAGGGATTGCACCACAATTCGAAATTTTGGGCCCGGTCAACAAACTTTACTTTCCGCCACCCCTGATGATTCAAATTAATAACTTCCAGGACTTTAATCTCAACTGAGAATATTCAAGGGAAGGAGGGGTAGCAATCTATGTCAAGAACCAACATCAAAATTTCTCTTTAATTAATGAGTTCACATTTCTGAATAAAAATATTGAAATACAGTTCAAAATGAATTTTATATTATTACCACATGTTACAGACCAGCTTATTCAGATTACAGGGAATTTCTAGTGATATTAAACAACCTATTTGAATTTGCAGATCTTACAAATAAAAAAACATTTATATTAGAAGATTTTAATAACAATATTTCTTGTAATAACACAATAACTAAATAATTTAACCAACTATTAACTACATCTGGGTTTCAATTTACTTCCGATATTGGAGGTTATATAATTTAACGTGCATTATTGCATTTGCATTTTTGAACTTCACTTTTAGTTGGTAAAGTTCGATGAACACTTACCGCACGTGGGGCTTGGCTTTCAATTCATATTTCCGTTATGTGGATGCGGCACGGGGGTTTTTCATTTGGCCACGGGTCCGCTTCTTTTTTTTTTTTTTTTCCGTTGGAATTTATTTTGTCTCATCACCAAATGAGTTTTTTTTCCTTTGCTGCATCCTCATTTACTTCAATATTTATTCATACCCGAGTACTTTCGGTAAAACTCCTTTACCGTCTTCGAGGGGACGTTTTGCTCCGACTAGCACGGACCGTGTCAGCTGGGCGTTTCGGTGGTTCTCGCGGGCTGCTTCTGTCATCGGCTATCGCTTCTTCTTGGGCGTTGTGGCGCCATCTCTTGTTGGTCAGTGATCTCATTTTTTGAACTTTTTCATTTTTTTGCTCAATTTTAATTAAATTTTTCCAGCTGTTTCTCAAATTATTAGGGTCATTATGGTTGCAAACTTTTGTCCTATTTTTTTCAATCATTACCGACTCTGCTATTCTGAGGTGTTTTTCGGATTTACAGCTTTTAATGATTTTTATATTTTCGAATTTAGGATATTTTTGGTTATTCAGACAGTATTGGATAAGTGCTGTTTTTTCTTCTTTTTTCTGCCAGTTTTTTACGTGTTGTTTTAATCTGTGTTTAAGTTTATTTTTGGTACTTCCTATATAAGCCATTGGAGGATTTTCAGTAATAGGAATTGAGTAAATACCTGCTTTTTCTAACATTTTTATTTTTTCATTATTTTTTATTACTATATTTTTGATGGTATTTACTTTTCCTCCAATTTGAATGTTATGCTTTTTACAAATATTATTAATTTCATTGGTAGTACCTTTTATGTAAGGAAAACCATTTAAATATTTGACTTCTTTTTATTTACTACAGCATTATTTTTTATTTTCTTTATTACTTCTGTGTCCCATTTTTTTATTAAATGGTTAGGATAACCAAAGCTGCCTGCAATTTTTTTTATGTTTTTTATTTTATTCTTTATGATTAACAACACGTAAAAACTGGCAGAAAAAAAGAAGAAAAAACAGCACTTATCCAATACTGTCTGAATAACCAAAAATATCCTAAATTCGAAAATATAAAAATCATTAAAAGCTGTAAATCCGAAAAACACCTCAGAATAGCAGAGTCGGTAATGATTGAAAAAAATAGGACAAAAGTTTGCAACCATAATGACCCTAATAATTTGAGAAACAGCTGGAAAAATTTAATTAAAATTGAGCAAAAAAATGAAAAAGTTCGAAAAATGAGATCACTGACCAACAAGAGATGGTGCCACAACGCCCAAGAAGAAGTGATAGCCGATGACAGAAGCAGCCCGCGAGAACCACCAAAACGCCCAGCTGACACGGTCCGTGCTAGTCGGAGCAAAACGTCCCCTCGAAGACGGTAAAGGAGTTTTACCGAAAGTACTCGGGTATGAATAAATATTGAAGTAAATGAGGATGCAGCAAAGGAAAAAAAACTCATTTGGTGATGAGACAAAATAAATTCCAACGGAAAAAAAAAAAAAAGAAGCGGACCCGTGGCCAAATGAAAAACCCCCGTGCCGCATCCACATAACGGAAATATGAATTGAAAGCCAAGCCCCACGTGCGGTAAGTGTTCATCGAACTTTACCAACTAAAAGTGAAGTTCAAAAATGCAAATACATCTGGGTTTTTCAATACAATTACTTCCTCAACTAGAATCACCCCTAATACTAATACTACAATTGATTTATCCATAACTAATGCTCCAACTCAAGTTATAACAACAGGGATATTGCAATGTGACACACAGTTATCACTTACCAATTTTTTTAATATACTGGAAGGGAAATCAAATCCAAACCCACCTAAGCTTCACAACAGTCAACAAATAAATAAATTAAACCTGGATAAATTTAAAACACTTTTGAGTGCTTTAACATGGGAAGAACTTGAAATGTATGAATCCCCAAACTTAGCTTATAATGGGTTTTACACAACTTTAAAAGAAATCTATGATAAAGTTTTCCCGATTATTTTAAATAATATAAGATGGAGAAAGAAATTAGCCGCCCCGGTGGCGCAGTGGTCTAAGGCGCTGGCCTCTGATCATTCATCCGTAAGGGGTCCGGGTTCGAATCCCGGTCAGGCATGGATGTTGTGTTTGTCTTACGGCACTGGCTTGCTCCCTTCCCTGGAACCAGTGACCCTTAATTAGGGACGGGCGACTGCTTATAGCCCATTGAGTTGCTCACGGTAGTCGTTAAACCTTCAATCAAAAAAAAAGAAATTTTGCAAACCTTGAATTACTTCACATACTCAAAATTTATAAAAGCTATTCCACATATTCTTAAACTCATTCAGCTAATAATCCTTCAGACATACAAATAAAGTGCACCTTTCTAATTCATTTGTTTTCATAGAAATTAAATATTCAGAACTTCTGCTGATACTAAAACAAATACCGGTCCTGGCCATGATGAAATACACCCTGCTACAATAAAACATGTTGCCGAAAAAATTATAAAACCATTATTCATAATTTTTAATCTGGTATTCCGCACAGGAATGTTTTCGGGTGCACTTAAAATAACTAAGATTACTTCCAAATATAAATTAGGTTTAAAAATGATGCTAATAATTATCGGTCTATTGCAGACTTATCCATATTTGCCAAAATTTTAGAAAAATTAATATACACAAGACATAACATTTACACTAAAATAAAATATAATAAAAAAAATTCAATTGAGTTTCCAACCCCATAAATCTACTGAAATCGCATTGCTTCGTTTCCAAAACATTATTAAAAAAAAATTAGCACTTAATACTATGACACTTGCTGTCTTTTTAGATGTAACAAAAGCATTTGACACAATAAATCATGGAATCCTACTTCAGAAATTACATATTCTGAAAATAAGGGGAATGCCTCATTCTTTGCTTAAAAACTATTTAATAAAAAGACAATACACACAAATTAATCAGTTTCTATCTACTTTACTACAATCGCATTATGGCGTCCCATAGGGATCAATTTTGGTTACCTTGTTATTCAATTTATACATTAATAATATGTTTAGCATAACATCAGAAAATGATGTCATGCTATATGCAGATGACACCACATTACTTTTAAGGGTACACAATTTAAATGACATTATTACTACAGCTAATGCTCACAAGTATACTCAAATTGGCTAGCTACTAATGAATTGATAATTAACACTTATAAAACTAAAGCTATGGTCTTCTCCAGAGATCTGAATGGGGCCATACCATAAATTTATTATTAGAAAATAAAATAATTGATATAGTACCAAAAAAAATATTGTAACTATTTGGGAGTGCATTTTACCCCTGATTTACGATGGACTAAACATCCTATAGCTCATCCGAATGGATTCGGAATATTAACAATACATCCACTTTTCTATTATAATCTTGGTAAAATGTTTCTGAGACTTAAGAACAATTTGCATACAGATTTAATTGAAATTAATTGCAATAGACTATAGACACAACTACCAAACAAGAAATAGATTACTGCTTCACCCAATACAGCCTAAAACTAAGCTATTAAAACAAAGTTTAAACTATCCTGGACCAGATTATTGGAATTCATTGCCCTTGGATTTAACAAATATTAACAACCAAAATCTCCTTTAAAAAATACTTAAAAACACCTACTGAGTTAAAAAAATAATTAGATATCTTCCTTTATTAAATCCAAATAATAATCCTAAATATTTACAAAAATAATTTATGATAAGGCTAAAATACTTTTGAGGGAACTAAGGGCTATGTCAATATTTCTAAGAGGCATTTTCTCTTGTTCCCTTTGAGCTTTGCTATTCAACAGCCTTTGTATGTATAACTTATTGTAATATTCTTACGTTATGTAACAGCACAAACAAATAAATATAAATAAATAAATAAAAAAGAAATACCTAAGTACAGCAATGCATTCATACTGTATTTGAAAGCTAAATGCAAGAAATATGAAGAATAATATCCCCCATATTTTCTGAAAACTCCTGAACTTTATTCTAGCTGCCATGGGATTATTTCCATAAAAGGCAGTTAAATCCTTTCCCAAAGGGAAGAAAACTTTTGGGAATAAATTTGTTTTGATTTGTAACGTTTTTTTCAAAGTTAATGAATTGTTACACGATGTTTTAATATTTTGATTTGCTCAAAGAATTACCAGTCCTTTGGAAAATCTTAATCTAAGATTTAAAAGAAAATGCTATAAAAACTGAATTTTTAAAAGGTTTTCTATGATATTGGGATATAAATTTAGTGTCAATAACAGCATGAGAAGGTAAACTGCATAGTTACTGCTGATACTAACCATGTACCCTACAAGTATATGGATTTACAATATATAGTTTGGATGCAAACATGGTGACTGTAAGTGGCCAAGGTCGCTTCAACAAATCCAGATGCTCACAAGATTGGTGGTTCTTAAAAATCACCTCGTGGGCATTTAAACTTTGCACAAAGTTAGATTTCTCAGTTTCTCTAACAAGAAGAACTATTTCCTTCCCTTTTACTAAAATTTCGTCAATAACAAAAAACTTCCCTGCTCCTTCATTTGATGCAACAGCTACATTTGGTCTTAATCGACATCCATGGAATGTGACTTCTTTCGCAAGCCAAATGTTTTCATGGCCATTGCTGAAAGCAGCAATGACATCTTGCTGCACATTTGAAGGATGTGCAGTCAGGTTCAGTTTACTCTTTATTAAAATTTCATGGCCTGCATACAAAAAATTTGGGTTTCTCTCACCCATTCTACCTAGCTGATGATAGCACATCCACATCTGGTGGAAATGGCAAATGCTATAAGCTATATTTTTAAAACTACCCTATTTTTTCCCCTTGAACACACTAAAATGGGCCTCCCAGCGCATACACCACTGATGGCGCAGAGGACCGAATGTTCTTATTTGCCTGGGGAAATGAACTAAGAAATGAAATTTTGGGGTCAGTGCAACTTCAGGGTACTGTTCAATGAATGCACAATGGTGTAGGGCAATCAAATTTCTTAGCTCTTCTTCGGTCTCTTCTTCAGCGTAAGGTGAGGTACAAATGTTTGTTATCTGTATTAGGCGAATGAAGTTAACAAATTTTGGGTTGCTCACATCTATCTTTTTGGATAGCACAAATGGCAGGACTGTTAAAAGAACGAGAACTGTTGATGCTGAAATGTTAATTTTGCCAGCATCCTTAAGAACGGCTGCATCAAATGAAAGGGGTTTACTGGCAGTTTGTAAATAATTGTAAATCCATGCACTGAGTTCTACATTAAGCCATTGCAAAGAAAAAAGTTTTTCAGTTATAATGAAATGAGCCAAGAGTGCTCTAAGCTCGACTAGAACCACCCCTTCCAGCAAAATATGCATGGGGTCATGAACTGCAAGTTCTAGTTGAGCTCCTGTGATATCCAAAAGAGGAGACCTGTTATTGATTCCATATCTCTTACTGAGATGTGCCTTTGAATGTTTTGATGCTTCTTCTAGAATATCACATCTTGCTATATGCTCATCTGTGCTTCGGAGAGGAAAGGCATCATCAGTAAAATCCTGAAATATTTGAGGCCGAATTCCTTCACATGATCGGCAGCATTTATAGGCATTTGCCACACTTTCTTTAAAACCCCATAGGGAGTTAGAAGCAGGGGTGTCAGCTGGTGTGCCCCGAAGAATGGCTTTAAAAAAAGTTTGTTGACACCTACATCAAACCAACAACCATCACTTAATGTATCCATTCCTTGAATAAAGTCAAGTAGAATGTTTCTCAAACCACTTTTCTTCACATATGTAGTTTTGCATACTGCTACAAGCTGTTTAACATGCAGTGATGATCGAAACTGTGGTGGAATATTAGCAATCTCACAGCTAACAACAGTTAGTTTATGAATCTTTCAGCACATTCCAATAGGGTTCACAGTTTCAATGTCATCAATATTGAGCACAATTTGCAGCAAATTTTCAGTTTCATTTTGTAGGTAATACTCTCCATCACACCAGTCCCTCATGACACCATCAGTACTTCTATGGGAACATGTAGCCCAATACAGTACTTCAGGCATTGCCAGTAAATGTTGCAAACTATCTAGGAAAGGTACATAGTATGCATAGTTGTTAACATATGTCACCCTGTTATTTATACGTTTAATGTCTCTGCTGACAAACTGCATTTGGGGAAGCAGCAATTTAAAATTTTGAGAATAAAATTTTTTCCTCTATTTAGCAGAGCTGAATTTATTGCTGCTGTTGAAATAAACAGCAGATAATTGATCTTCAAGGTCCAGATCATCTTGCATCCCTCTTTCTTTGAGTATTTTACTTAATGCAGCCTTAATCTGATTCTTTTGGGTTTCAAGCAAAATATCAACTTCTTCCGTAATAGCATTTAGTGTGCTCTGAAAGAGGCCATGTTTAGCTTCTAATTTTAACAAAAAGGAAGCTAAAGCAAATTCCAGATTATTTTCTGTAACATTTTCTGAATGTTGTCGATAATAACAGAAACCTGCATCAGAATCGAAAGCATCATCATTAAGATTACTGGTACTAGAACTTGCATCCTGTATGCCATTTGGGAATTCCATGTTATGGAATCTGCTGTGATGCGTCCTGTATGCATGCCAACTTTTCGACGTGTATGGGCAAAAAGTGCACTGAGCAAGAAAATGTGGATCATTCTTATGGTACCTAACAAAATGCAGCTTTAATTCATTAAAATTACCTGTGCTGAAATAGCACATTGAACAGGAATGCATGTTAGATGCCACGAAAACAGATCACACGTTAGGTACAAACTTAGGAAAAAGAGAAAATGAAATAATGCTATGATACTACTCACAGACAATGATGGCACTGGGGAAGAGAGATGTGTATATATTGAAGGTACAGCAGCTCTGATGTTTGTGAAGGAAAAGAAATCTGGGTGTAGCAGTCAGCACTGCTATAAAAGACAGGGGCTGGTAGGACATACAAGCAACTAAAGATAGAAAGAAAGGGCACTTACTTGATGAGATCCCATGTGTCTATGCCGCTTGATTATAAAGGTGCTGCACAAGCCGAACTTGTCTCCAAAACAAAATTCCCGCTTCAATGATGGTGCCATGCAAGGACAAGTACAATAACAGCCAACCGAGGTGTTAGACGAGCAGACAGCAGAGGCGCTTTGATGATAACAGGACAGCTCCCACGGGATAGCGAGGAGGTATGAGAATTGAGAAGTGCCTTTTTGGCTGCCGCTAGCTGGTGACCTGTATGTCACCTGATGTCCAGAACACTAGAGCAAGCCGGAAACTTGAGATTATTTTGGTGGGAAACTGAATGTGTGAGTGAGCCCATGTAGTAAACAAATTGATTAAAAGAAAAGAGATGCCGACAACCCACGCTCTTAAGGTTTTTCTATCGAACTCAATTCAACTTAGTTTTCGTTGCTGTTTCTTGATAAGCGAAATATTTATCGAATGAGTCTCATACGTCACGAAAACTAAAGAGCAATATTTAACGTAAAAGGCCGAATAACGCTAAATTTGATTAATCTTACACACCTGCAAACAACTTCATATTCTTTTATTCGTTTTGTTCAATTTCAAAATCCTTAAGTGCTTTGTAAGGTAGCACTGATATTATTTTCCGGTAAACCAAAGGAAGATGCAGTAAAACAGCACTTATAAAACGTTTCTAAAAATGCTTTGAGATGCATACATCGTAACGAAAATAAGATATTTAAAAAATGAACATTTTCCTTTTAATTTATTGCTTTAGTCAGTTTAAAGCGGTTGCGGCAGACAGTAAACAAGCGAAAAAAAAAAAAAAAAAAAAAAAAGAGAGAGAAACTTTGATGCTGAATAAACTTATCCCTATGACTTTGAAAAAATGTATTTATGTATTAATAAAATATAAATTTTAAAGGTGCTTACGAATACCCCGAATCTGTGTAAATGGGTGAGCTGGGCTACTGGAAGAATGGATATAGTGCATTAGGGCATTTATTCGCCCTTGTATATTTGAAAGTGAAAGACCATTTTGTTTTCAGATTGTTGTAGAGAGGAGTCATATATACACAAATTTGACAAAGAAATATTTCACAACGGTGCGTTTGTTCAATCATCTCAGTTGCTGATTTGCTAAATTATATATGAAGCTGTGATTTCGTTGCAGGATCGGCTGGACAATCCCGGCCCCGCGCTTTCAGAGGCCCCGCAGTTTTGGAAATAAAAACAAATTATTTTCCGTAGAATCTTTTACACTTATTATTCGCTTACGTTTTGGTGCCCGAGGCCCTTAAATTTTTTTTTTATTGTTTTGTTTTTGATCCCTACACTTTCAAATATGTTTCACCCTTCGTCGTACAGATACTGAGATTTGCAGCTTTCAAAAAATATTGTAACCACCTTAATCTTTTCTTTTTATTTTCAACATTTAAGAAATAAATTAGATTTCATCTTTTTGCTGCTACCTGCTTTCATATAACCAACGGTTTGTATGTAAACCAGGTATTTCAATTATATAAATAAATAAAAAGAACAATATCAGAGTTGTTTTGGGGTTATATATGAGAACAGTTCTTCAGATTATTCAGTGACTTTAAAAACAGTACGGGGAAATAAAAAATATTTTTTATATTGGCAGTATGAAATAAAGCAAAAAGTCACTAGTTTGTCAGTTTCTCCACCTTGAATCAAAAAATCACAATCACGTGTATCGGCGGGGGGGGGGGAGCTATTTATGCGAATTTATTTTAGTGACATCCTCATTGTTCGCTAGACAAAGGTACTCGCTATGCAAAAACTTTTACTACGCAGATTAGTTGAAGTTATTTTTTAATCATTTGGTGATGAAGTTTTTATAAGAATCACAATACAAACTCAACCTCACTCGTCGGAAGGTATAGATTTTGAGCACTTTTTCTTCATTAAAATATAAGTTTTATTTTCTAAGCCTCGCAATGAAATTTTGTTCCGAAGCCCTGTAATGTAATTTCGCTCAGGCAGGGACGCGCCAAGCGGGGGTTCAAAGGGTGCGAAGCACCCGGGCGCCAGCTTCCGGGGCGGCAGGACGCCTCAATCTAATTTTTCGGTAGATAAATAAATATAAGTGACGTGAGAGAAGTTAAGAAAACGTTTTACTGTGAGAAATCGTAATGGTATGGCACGTTTGTGTTTTTAGTAAAAATAATTCGTTTATAATTCAACAGAAGTCGTCTTGAAAACAGAGAAAAAATTTTACTGTTTTGTTTAATAACATATACAGCAGGCAAAGGATGTAGAGCACCATGCACACAGATTTTCATTCCACTTTTGCAGCTATTGCAAAATCATTTTTCCTAAATGTGGTAATTCCTCACTTGACTACTCAAAATTTCTTAAATTATTTCTATCTTTCCAATGCACCAATAAAAATGTTAATCAGCAGTTCTTGGATTTTATGTACTTTTGTAGTAAGTGCAATTTTGGGATAGCCACGATTTTGAGGTAAAAATGGTCCACTATGTATTTTATTTTATTTTTTAATACTTTCGCTTCAAATGGAAGTTTTGTTGAACTCACTGGGTGATTCATCATAAGCCTGATCTAAATCTAACCTAATCCACATAAAAGTGTTTCATGTAGATTCGGCAGACGACAAACAACTAAGTGAGTTCAAAAGTACTTCCATGTATAATTTCATTGTTACATAACAAACAGTAGTTGATTTAAAAGCATTTTATCAAATTCAATTGAAATAAGACTTTTGTCTTTTTATTAGCCACTGCTTTAAAAGACTTCAATAGAATTTGAAATAAAAGGCTTTTTAATAAGCTACACTGTTTATTATGCAACAACCAGATTAAAGTATTGATCAAATTTTAAAAGGATCAAATTATAAAAAGGTATTTTCTTAAATAGTTTTAAATTACTTAAATTCCCTTGAAGAAAGTATTTCTTTCTGCATTTCTATACACTTATATCACATGAATGCCACAAGAAATATTATAATTTCACTTAGTACAAATTGCAATTACACTTTAAAATACTTGAGATACTAAACTTATAGAACTGCTAAAGTTATTTGCAAAATAAGAATACATTTTCATTTAATTCAAAAGAAAGTAGTCAGATGATGATCTTGCTATGCATATATTCTACAGTCCCATAGTGACACTGCATGATTTTTTACATTACATAAACCCAATTATTTTCTTACCTCCACAAATTCAATAATTAGGCAGGACTTCTCTCCTTTCGTCTGGAAAATCCCACATTGATTTTCAAACCACAGCCATGAACCCAGAAATTGGTCTTCATACTAAGAAAGGAAACAAATAATATTCAGAAGTATTCTACAAAAATCAATGAAATTAAAATGATTGTTCAACAAATTAATATGTTGATAAAATAGAAAATAATACAGTGCAGTGCAGACATAATTCACCAGTGGTATTTTTGCATTGGGGGTGGGCTGGGGGACAAAATAGTGGCTTAGATTCCTGTACTTTACATCAAAGAAATTTTGACTAAACATTAAAATCTTTACAACACCTGTCTTTGGGAATCTTCAAGTTCTATTCTAATATGCTTTTTAGAAGTGGTTCTATTTTTCTTCCATGTCATTTTAAGTTAACGGAAAATTTCTCAATGCATGCTAGAAAAGCATGGGGCTTCTAAGATAAAGAAACTATTAGTACCTAATATATTTTGGAGGGGAGGGGGAATATATATATATATATATATATGTGTGTGTGTGTGTGTGTGTGTGTGTGTATTTAAAGAAACCTTGTTGATACACAATAGAAAATAATGCACTTACCACAAAAAAGCACCACATTCAATTTTAACTTTCTTACTGTTAATCCCATGAAACCTGTCATTTAGTGTTAGATGACTGATGAAAGGATATTAATATCCTGGAAATACTTTAATTGGATTGAAGAATATACACAACAAACAGTAAGAAAATGGATGTTGCACATGTTCCCTTTTTTAGTGGTAAGTGCATTATTTTCCAATGCGTATATTTAGTTTGTATAATTATCAGAACTATTCATCTTTACTGTAACACCTGTTCATGCTTTCAAATATTTAGTGCATGTCCGACAGTTAGTGTGAGTTGTTATTTCTTACAGATCTTGGTAAACAGACAAATATTAGTTCATATGATAATTTAAGTTCCTCACATCAAATTAAATATGGGAAAATTGTTATTACACACTAAGTACTGCTACCACAAAACTATTATATGCAGTGGTGTACATATGGCCTCTGCACAGCCTGTGGCATCCACTGAGGTTCAGGGGGGCCTCTCCAAACATACAGAATACTCTAAGTCTTTCCGTATAACAATTACGGGGCACCTCAGATTATCAAGTTAACCCCCCCCCCCCAAACGATTGTCCATGCTATTGATTGCATGAGTGTTCACCTTTCTAAAGCACATTTTTTTCCTCTTGTATAGTGATGAATCACATCTTATTTTTAACTGTTTTTGTAGGTTCAAAGTGGTCAGATGCACATGTCTACATGATACTTCCCTTTCAACACTTGTTTCAGGCACATGGGCCAGATCCCGTTTTTGAGCCATTACCAAATATGCATTATTGAAACCACAAGTGACTTGTGCATAGTAGCCTAAATACTTTTTCATCTTGCTAATTTTTTCTATTGCATCATCCATATCTGTCACTTCATGTTTGCAGTTCTGTTAATAATCCATGCATTATTTTTTTTTAAATCGTTCAGTTCCCACAGTCTAGCTACATGTTAATGGGAGATACAGTCATAAAATACTTAAAAGAGGAGAAGTATAGGTAATGCTCTTATTCCTATTGTCCAGTGGTAACTGCAATTGCTTCTCAAAGCTATTTGTGCTAGATACTGACTGTGCAACTTCAGTTTACTTGAATGACAAAAATGTGAAGAATTCAAAAAGTCGTATTTTAAGAGCTATATACATTCAATAAATTTACATGATCTTTACAACAACAATGTGCATTAGAAAAAAATAATTAGTACTTTTTCTGGGAAAGTATTATTGACCAATATTAAATGGAGATTTTGCAATAAGAAATCAGTTGCTACATTTTAAAAATTTAACATCAGTTACCAAACATTCAGTTAAATCATATCTGAAAACTTACCAGTTCAAAACTGTTTTTACCTGTAGCACACAGGTCAATTTTTTCAAAGAATATTTTCATCTTCGACTTGAAAATTTCCATTTGTTCCCTTTCAATTAGCATTGAAAACTCATAGATGAACTAAAAAAAAAAACATCAGTAAAAGGAACAGATTAATCTTTTTTTAATTCAGTTATATTTAATCAAACAAACTATGTTTTTTAATGTGAGGCATGTAGGAGCTTTACACAGTAAATCACTAAGACAGAAAGAAGAAAAAAGCAGAATTTATTATGTAATGGTGCAGCAGAACATGTGCATTGAAGATTGCACAAAATAGTCATAACTACAAAGAAATGTGAAAACAAAGCACTGCTATTATGTATTTCATTATATCATAAGTCTATCCAAAGCTGTCCAGATACTGTGCAGATTTATATGACATAATAAATTATACAACAGCATTGTTATATGATCCAATTGCTTTCTATTCAAAAATGATAATTTGCTTCCATATGTGTAGTATCTGCCCATTTTCAACAGAATTACAGCTACAGAAATCGGTATACTTCTCAGCTATCTCTCATACACCAACTCCAACCAGAGTTGGTGAATTCGCCAGCCTATATTGCCTGAAAAATGCAGGATGGGAGACTCACCAACTGGATTAACCATATACATGGTAGTAACATCTCATAGAGAATAGCTGAGATCCAGTTATTATCCTCTATCATTTCCATTACCAATTAGATATTTCATCATATTAAGCAGAGGAAGTGAGAGGCAGTTCATGTAGGATTACCCCTCCCACACACACACACACACAGTCACCCATCTCAACTAGTGATTTTTAAGACATTTTTTTCCAGCTATGGTTTCAAATTACAATACATTCTCAGTAACAATGTTCTGCTTAGTTGTAGTCATACTGATAAAAAATTAAATAGCCAAAACAGCAATATAGTTTGTAGCTGTGACGACTTAATGAACGCCAAATTTCTGTTTCACACGTTTGTTTTAAAGTATTTAAACACCACGGAATGTCCCTGTATAATATGTATCACGAGATACATCATCTAACTATATTCTGTAATTTGAAAAATTGATTGATAGAAAAATTCTTGAAAAAACATCTGCGATAAGGAAATCAATGGTCAATTGATATTCTTTAGATGACAAATATACTAATATTTACTCATGAAAACTGAACGTTACATTATAATATATGCATACAAATTTGAAAATAATAAGCTTGGTTCTGGCCTAAAATATCATATATTCATTCCCAATCATGAGGGAAGACAAAATCGACTGTCAGAGCCTGTTAAAAGTCACCACAACTTAGACAAAGAGGTATTTTTTTATACCTATAGTCATCTCATATGCACCAAAATTCTAATATAATTAATTAAATGTGTCCTTAACACTCACCCCTCAGACGACTGTCCAACTTGGTTGTAGAAAAACACACACAGTTCATGCCCAGATGTGAAACATGAAAGTTCATTGCCAACACTTCCCATAACATGTCAATTTGTTGCATGTTGAAGTATCTAAAATATGACTGATGAACTTTAAAATCCATGAAAAGTTAAAACGTCCACTTGACACTAAGCTATGACATATTAAATGTGCATGCAGCTTTCACTGATTACCACATCCCAAGAAATCACGAAGCATGGCGATAATGCTGTTTTTTTAGATTTACCTAGATGTATATGGGATGTAAGGTCAGGTGATGCATAACATCACAGCCTCTCCTTGACAAATGTCAACCCCGCCTTCTCGTGGTGCATCCTGTTCCTACTAAAGGGGCTCTGACGACCGCCAATAACGGTATAACTATACCATCGGGATTAGAGGAAATTCTACCCCACACTCACCAACCCGCTTGGCCAGCGTGGTGAGTTATGGCCAAACCCCTCCAAAATGACTCCACAACTTAAATCTTGGCCCTCAGTCTCCGGCAGCTGGAATGTACCTGGCCAAGGCAGCGGCCAGTGCGACATGAAGGCAGAGGGTGCTAAGAATCCCCGGAGGACCGGACTAGGCTGCCATCTGATGCTGACCTTGGCAACGTACAATGGACGCTCCCTATCTTCTGATTCAAGGCTTCTTGAATTGGAAGAGGAACTACAAAGGATCAAGTGGGACATCGTGGGGCTAAGTGAGGTAAGGAGAAAAGGAGAAGATCTCATCGAACTGAAAAGTGGACATCTCTTCTACTATCGTGGGACTGATACTGGCAGAACTAGTGGTGTTGGATTTATAATAAACAAGAAACTGAAGGATAAAGTTGTAGAAGTTGAAAGTTCCTCTGACAGAGCTGCACGGCTTGTTATCCAACTCTCGAAAAGATACCAGGCTCAGATTATTCAAACTTATGCACCCACCACAAGTCATCCTGAAGAAGAAATTGAAGAATTTTATGAGGAAATTTGTCATCTAAATAATAAAGGTAAGCAGCACTTGAAAATAATTATGGGAGATTTCAATGCAAAAATAGGGCAACGGCAACAGAATGAAACTTCAGTAGGTAAATTCGGTCACGGCAACAGAAACCAGCGTGGAAATACTCTCGTTGAGTTTGCAGAGGCAGAAGGGTTTTTCTTCTTGAACTCCTTCTTCAAGAAAAAGCCACACAGCAAATGGACATGGAGACATCCAAATGGGACGACAAGTGAAATTGATTTTATTATGTGTAACAAAAAATTCGTCATAGAAGACTGCAGTGTGCTAAACAAGTTCAACACAGGTAGTGACCATAGATTGGTGAGATGTAAGATGCACCTCAACACTAAACTTGAACGTGGCAAGCTCATAAGACAAACAAAATCTATTGACATAACCAACCTTAAAAAACACCATAATACCTTCAAGTTGGAACTGAAGAACAGGTTCTCTGCTTTAGAAGGCCTAACATCGGAAGAAGTGGACATCTCTGAAGTTAACAGAAAAGTAACCAAAGCTCTTATGGAAACAGCAACAAAATTAGCTGGGTCTAAGAACAAGTTGCATGTAAATAAATTATCAGGAAGAACGAAAATGTTGATGCAAAAAGAAGAGAGATGAGGACAACTAAAGAAGATGTGACTTCCAAAGTGGAATATATAGAGCTATGCAAGACAGTACGAAAAAGTATCACTGAAGACGTAAGAAAACTCAACTGTGAACTAGTGAGGAAAGCAATTGAAAACAACCAAAGCCTAAAGATAGCAAAGGGACATCTCAGTAAGGGAAGAAAACAGATTATGGCACTGAGAAAAGAAGATGGTTCTGTAACAAGAAATAGAGGTGTAATTTTGACAAGAGTGAAAGATTTCTACTCCAAATTATATGAAAGGGATGATACATGCACTCCAGACATCATGAAAGATACCAGTACCAGAGTTCCTCCAGTCCTTCCAGCAGAAGTTGCTCATGCAATCAAGAACATGAAGCGGGGAAAAGCTCCAGGAGAAGATGGAATTACTGTAGACATCATACAAGAAGCAAGTGGAGAAATCGAAACAGTACTCGCCCAAATTTTCACTCGATGCCTTAATGAAGGAAAGATTCCTGAGGATTGGAACACCGCTACAATGATCCTGCTACATAAGAAAGGTGACATTGAGGATCTCGGAAACTACAGACCTATCAGCCTCCTATCAGTAGTTTATAAAATCTTCACTAAAGTTCTTTCACACCGCTTGAAGGTAACACTGGACATGGCTCAACCGAGAGAACAAGCTGGATTCAGGAGTGGCTACAGCACAATAGATCATATCCATGTGCTGAGAGAACTAATTGAAAGAGCAAGGGAATATGAACTTCCATTGTGCATGGCTTTTATCAATTATGAAAAAGCCTTTGATTCGGTGAAACCATCAGCAGTTACAATGGCTCTGAAAACCTGCGGTATTGAAGATGCATACATTAATATTATTAATAACATCTATGAAAATGCAAGTGCAAAGATTAGGCTGTTTGAAAATACAACACACATAAAAATTGGAAAGGGAGTGAGACAAGGTGACACCATATCTCCGAAGCTCTTTAATGCCACATTGGAGGGTGTTTTTCAGTCACTGAGCTGGGAAAACAAGGGGATAAAGATTAATGGAGATTATCTAACCTACCTTCGTTTTGCCGATGACGTAGTCATTTTTGCAACTAGCCCATCAGAGCTGCAGAGTATGATCCAGGAACTTGCTGACAAGAGTAAAGAAGTGGGATTAAAAATGAACTTTCAGAAGACAAAAGTGATGTTCAATGCTTTTACAAGAAATGAAGATTTATCGATTGATGGATAAAAGCTGGAGATAACCGACACGTACGTTTATCTTGGACAGCAGATATCAAGTGAGGGTCACATTGATGAAGAAATTAATCGGCGTACAAAACTTGCCTGGAGAGCTTTTGGAAGAAACAGCATAATTTTCAAGAGCAATATGCCATTATGTCTTAAAAGAAAAGTGTTTGATCAATGCATCCTTCCAGTGCTTACGTATGGTGCAGAGACGTGGACCTTAACTAAAAGAGACATACAAAGGCTGCAGACAACTCAAAGCAGTATTAAGAGGTGCATGTTTGGTGTAACCAGGAGAGATAAGAAGAGGAACTCGTGGATCCGAAAAATGACAAGAGTGGAAGACATCATGATCAGAGTTAAATCCCTGAAATGGCAATGGGCTGGACATACTGCCAGAAGGACAGATCATCGATGGACAGCCGAAATTTTAGATTGGATTCCAAGGGACAGGAAAAGACCCAGAAGAAGACCACATGGGAGATGGGTGGATGAAATTCGAAAGTATGCAGGGGTGACATGGAGGAGACTGGCACAAGACAGACCGTTGTGGAGGAAACTTGGGGAGACCTTCGTCCAGCAGTGGATTGATAATGGTTGACAATGATGATGATGATGATGATACGGATATACGGATGGCTCCCGCAGACTCGAATATCACACAGAGATACACACTCCGACATAGTGCTTGTTGCCAGATGCGTTTCGTCCTCATCATCGAGGACATCCTCAATGGCTCCAGTAATACAGTTTAGCATGCTTTAACTTCAGATTGTTCACTTTTTGTGTTCAAAGATAAAATTCTTTATGGATTTTAATTTCTTGCCCACATGACACACACACATGCGTGTGTATAGATAAAAAGATATACATACAATATACATAGATAATCACAAATTTGAATTATACTTACATAAAGACTGTCCTCAAAACATGGATATTGAATAAGAAAAGCTGGAAATTCTATGTTTCTCTTAAGCAACTCTGATCTATCATGGAATGTTTCTCGCAGGCATGATTTAATCACAGCTCTTTCAGGTTCCTTTTTCTTCCACTCTTCTTTTAATATGGCTATCATCTCTTGAACAACTGTCTCAAAAGTTACTGTGCAATTGACCTCAGCTCTACAGTACTTTTAAAATGTATAAAAAGTTATTATAAAATACATTTCACTTTCACGTAATATGTAAGAAAAATACATTGTAAAGTTGAACTGTAATACAAAAAAATCATTGCTATAAGGCTGCCCACTATCTAATTGGACTACCTGGAACAGCCATTCTACTTTTGGGGTAACATAGCATGATTTCATCAATTTAACAGCAACAAAAGTCTAACAGTATATTCTTGCTCATGCAGAGATTTTTTTTTCCTAATTGCATTTGTTCATAGCAGCTTTAAAATTCAATACTGTATTTTATTCAGAATATTCTATTTAATTGAATTTTACTAATTTTTGTTAAATCCACAGTCTCAGTCAGCGAGAAAATTAATTTTCCTTGCATTGCCCTCAAATGGGAATCGAACCCGGATCTCCAGATTTATCTGGAATCTGGATAAATATTTCAAGCAAGCCTCAGTGGCTGGTGTGAATGAATACCTGAAATCCAGAATATAAAATAATAAAAATAAAGTACACTTGGTAGGAATAAAGTTTCAAATTGCTATTACCCCACATTCCCAAAAAAATGCTTAGTTGTGGCTGAAGATGTTTGCAGGTAAAATAACAGCTTATTGTGACAAGCACACCTTCAATTCTTTTTTTTTTTTTAATAAATTCACTCTCTCTTCAAATAATGATTTTGGCAACCATATAGCCCTTCAGTCTTATCAAGTTATTTTAAGACAAGATACAGGAAAGTAAGATATTATAAAAATTACGAATGTTTTCCTACTTACGAGTTTAGATTGTTTTTTTCCTTGTTCGGAAATTCGGCATCTGTGGCAACTGTTGCTCTCAGTTTTTTGTAGCCTTTGTTTACAATGGCCTCATTTTCACATTTTCTTTTCATTCTTTCTTTTCTGATTCGCTGGCTTAATGACTGGTTGAAACTCTTCTGCAAAGAAAGAATGGCAACTCATGACTGAAAAAGACTACCAAACTGGACATATTTTTTGGTACTATATTGAGCAAAAAATATATAGAAAGTCTAAAAAAATGTTCCATGTTACTTAGAAATTTAATGAATTTGATGATTTATTCTCACCATACACTGATGTACTGTACATACATGAGACAAACCAAGGAACAAAGAAGCTAAACTTTTTAACCAGGTGTAAATTCAGAACATGTGACGAGAAAGTGTGAATATAACACTGCACAAGCAAGATGGGAATGCTCACTGTAAGTTATTTATATAGATATTTAGAGCACACTACTGTATCCATAATATAAAATTACTGAATTCAAAGCAAAATAAAATTGTTTTAAAAACATTGCTTTAAACACAGCTTTTTTTTTCTTTGTACTTGCTAAAAAATTCAGCTCAATTTTTCTCTAATGTTGCTTTCTTTTCAGTAAGTTTGATGGCCATTTTGTTGACTCTGCAGCTGTACAGCAATTTTGCTTAGTTTTTCTTTGTTGATGTCATTCCCTTATTGTTTCTTTTTGTCACTTTACGTCTCTTTTTTTTTTCCTTTTATTCCTTCAGATGATAATAATTTACAAATCATGCTGAAAGAACTTTCAGCCTTCACCATGAATGCATGATATCAAAGTTTTCACTACTTAAGATAAATGGTGTAACTTTCAGAATATGAATACTTTTGAACACCATGCATCAATTATAACAAATTTTTAAACTTTGTCAATTCTGTTTCTGAAAAATTTTCCCTCCCTTAGCTTAAGTGCAAACATTTATAGGAGAAAGTAACATTCAACAACACAAGATGGTGAGAACATCGCAGGAAGAAAAAAATACAATTACAGGAGAAATCTTCGCTTTGACCGACTTCTGTTTTAGGAAACTTTTTCCTCCATTTTTAAGCTGAAATGCAGTGTTTCTGGAATAAAAATTTATTTAAGAACAATACTGGGCAGAAGAAACATCGCAAGAAAAAAATGATTAAGGGAGAAATCTTCGCTCCGTTTAACTTCCATTTTTAAAGTTTTGAAAGACAAAATACCATCCGCAGTTGCAAAACGTCCCCCCTAACCCCGACCACCCAATTCTCTTCAGTTCTGCATCGATCTTGAGAATAACCCAAGTAATAACAAAAAAAAAAAAAAAAAAGCGGAAATCCGCAAACCTGCGGAAGAATCTTATGTGTGACTGAAATATTATGTACAGTAGAAAATAAACTTTTACACCCAGTAATGCACAAAATGATAAGTATTTCACTAAATCTTTTAGCACCTTTCCTGGCATGACCGGTAATTACAATGGTGCTTTTTCTCAGGGCCAATCTGAATTTAGTCATTTAGAGTACCGACCTATCAATTATGGAATTCTCAGTATGCTACTGTAAACCACGGAAGCTCATGGACAGGTTCCAGTTCTGTATGTTGGACATCTGTCATGTGCACACATGTCCTACTTCATGTGTGTGCTCATGATTTCAACCAATTCATCAATTATCTGCTCCACTCTTCAAATGAATAGGTTTTAATAAACAACTATTACAAGGCACATCAGTAATGGCTTCCATTCTGTGTAATGATTTATTTCTTGCATCAATCCAAAATCATAATTTTTTCTAGAATAAATACCAGAATTATTTGGCAGAATACAAGTAATGTTATCAAATAATAGTAGACTTGGATTATACTCGACTTACAAAAATGAGATTCGGTTAGGGCTCAAGACATTTTGACTAGAAAATGAAGACACACATACATACACAGAATATAATTGAATATTTCATACACATGCACACACAGCAATATGTAACCACATTTTTCTTTGTGTGTGTGTGTGTGTGTGTGTGTTTGTTTGTTGTGTGTGTCATACCAAACTTCATGATATAACTCATGGGTTGTGCTGCTGATCGTCATCTTCACAATTTGCGAAAAAGAAATCGTTTTGGCGATGGAAAAAAAGCTTTGGTGATTACCTTTTCATAGTGTTATAACACTCATGGCGAAAACAAATTGAATTTGGCGACTAAATTGGTGAAAACTTTAGAAAAGCCAGCGCAACGCCAGTAACTCACGGTAGAAATTTATTATCTAACTTAGGCTAAAAAATTTGTAGGTCAGATTTAGGAGTTTCAACATT
Organism: Macrothele yani; assembly: GCA_039090855.1. NCBI lineage: Eukaryota > Metazoa > Arthropoda > Arachnida > Araneae > Macrothelidae > Macrothele > Macrothele yani. The sequence goes on along the minus strand of CM077022.1, from coordinate 9,197,978 downwards.
TTACATGATTATTTAGCAATAAAAAATAAAAATTTATACTCACCCATGGTTTTATATCATCAACAGCGATTGCAGGGTATCTCTCATAGATTGCCTGCCCAACTCTACGATACGCTGTTTTAGAGCATAATTCTCGGCAGTCAATGTAATATACTGCACACTCCATAATTAAATGGGATCATACTGTAGATGTCATATTCCCCTTAGTAAGGGAATTTTCCAGTAGTGCAGAAAATTTTGGTAGGTCTGGAATCTGAAAATATCAGTGATGATAGTTAATCAATTGGTAATGGCTTACAAGAATAGTGTAGGTTTCCTACGGTGATTTACACAAAGTCTACAAAAATAAACAAATAACAGATAAATAGAAATAATTTAAAAACTAATAATTCAAGTCTTATGCAATAAAATTAACACAAGTCTCATAAGTGCAGTAGGTCAATGGCAAATGTAGCAGGGCTCAATCCAGGTTTTTAAAGATGATATCCAGTTTTTGGGAAAATCTGCCCATTTTTGGTGAAATTTCCCTACTTTTGAGTTCAGAGCAATTTTCCCAAAAAGATATTCATAAAGCAACACAGCACAACACAACACAACACACACACCTCAAGAAATAGTTCAAATATCCAAAGTGGTGTGGGTTTAATAATATAATATCAATCACTATCAGATCAGGACTTGCAAAACGCCATTGCTCAGATGCAAGGGTCATAAAACTGATTGGCCTGGGCATATCCAGTTAGCTGACCGGCTATGTAAAAAAACACAAAAATCAAAGACTTTCAACGCCGCCATCACAGTTTTATGTTCACAGTAAAATAAACAGCTTAATGCCAGAAAAAAGTTAAACACGACAATATTCAATTCAAGACGACACTTATGCTAAAACATTTTTGTGAAAATAAAGTTTTACTGAAAATGTTTTTGGAAGATACTGTTTGAGCTTAATATTTTTGTAGCTACTGCCCAGCAGTATCAAATGCCATCTGGATCGACCCCTGAGTGCACACAACAAAACATAGTCATTTTGAAACCAAGTCAGTCTCAGTACAATTTGTAATTATTTTTTTTCCTACCTGAAAGATGAGTTCAAAAAATCTGTATATATATTATCCCCACCCCTCCCTCCCTTGTAGATGCTAGGTGGTACTGCAATGCACATTAAACAGAACATTGACATGTTTTTTTCCCAATGCTATAGATAAGCAAGGTTATGTATCAACAGCAGCTCTTAACTTATACCAGGGCTGGCTTTAGGCTCCTGTATAACCTGCAGCTGCAGATAGTGGCAAATTTGATGAGGCTGCATATTTTTTAACAAATACACAGCTATCTAGAGAAACAGAAATCTAAGAATGCCATGCTCTTTGGATAGAGAACTATATGCTATCTGTGTTTGTTTTTGATTATGTTTCTTTTTTGTTCTGATGAGAGAAAGGAAATATTCTTCTCTCAAATAGTAAATAATCTCCTAGGTGCTTTATTCAGAAAGTTTTGAAATGACAATGTGAAGATAGTATTTCAGTTTGAACAAAAAAGTTAATTTACTTTGTTAATTTCCCCTTTAGGAGTGCTTGAAGTCAGGCAGTGAAAGTTTTTTTTTTTTTTTTTTTTGTACCTAACAGAAGGTAGCTATCTATTACATTAGGTAGCATTTTGTTTTTCATTCTGTTGCAAATTTCTTGTTGAGTAATTTGAAATGATGTTAAGAGACAAAACTACACTGAAAATGTTTCCTAAGGGTGTTTGTAGGAAAAATAACACTCTTAAGTTTAGTTTCTTTTCCCTATCTGGTATTTCTAACTTTTACATTTTTTTTAAGTACTAGTTTAGCAATATATTTTATATTTACACATAACCTTTCATAAATATTGTTAAAAATATCAACAATGTATTTACAGCACAAATGCTTACCTACAGAAATGTTGCATATATAATCTTACTGAATATTTAATTTCTGCATCAACCGAAATAGTAATCTTTACATTATAGAATGTGGCATATAGTGATAGGAACCTCTGAAAAAGGTTGCACCCCCTAAAACTTCAGTAACAAGAAGAAATATGAAAACAACAAAAACAAGGACACAGCACAACTTACCCATGCCTGTGCAACATGTTTTTTGGCTTCTATGCCAGGTTGCTGCTCACTGCCATTACTAACAACAGCATTTTCTTGGTGGAAATCACCAGTTTCACTTATCAGTGAATCATTGCCTGGATAAGTAGGGAGAATAAAAATATTGAGTAATAAAACAACAACAACAATTTAAACAAAACATGTATTACTTCTCAGAGAAAGAGAATGAAACAAATTTTCCCATAATACTGTATATGATATTTTCAAAATTGACCATGTGTGCTGTATTAAAATGTAGTACATGAAAGACTTGAAAATCGGAAATAGGAAAGTAAAAGGGAATGATTGTGTACTAAAAATGTAGTAAAATCGAACAGTCATGTACTAAGCAGTCTGTCTCTGATACCTGACTGTTATCTTTATGTCTGCTGCTCTCACCCAATCCTACACAGCAGACCACTTGGGTAAACTATCAGGTCCCATCTGCACCACCTTGGCTTCACATCGACATGTGTGACATATTACTCACTATTTAAGCGTCATACACAAATTTTCTTAAAAAAAAAAAAAAAAAAAACTTGTACCAAAACCAGTAATATATGCAAAGAGTAAATTTAAGCCCCCCCCCCTCTCTCTTTCTCATTCTTTAACACCTACTAATAGAAAAGCAATGCACAGATCCATGAAGAAGAGAAAGTCTACACAAATAAAATGACAGCTTATCCTTCTAGAATGTTTCACAATGCAGCAATTAAACTAATTGGCGTTTAGTTAATAGGATCACTCCTAAAACTGCCTTTGTAGAAAGTCACCAAATTAGGAGTCCTTCATTCCAGAGAAAAAGTTGAAATAGGCTTGAAAAAGGGACCACATGGTTTACTAACAATAACTCTAGAGCATATTAACACTTTTTTCCAATGTTAATAAATCACTGCATTATTGCTACATTATTCTGTAGTACCACGACTCATGCTTAATTAACAAAATTTTACTTCAATATAAAAGAATCACACATTTCACAATTATTTTTGCTGCAAATAAAGAAAGATCACTATTATTGTTAAAATTTACAGAGCAAACTCAAAACTGGATGAGGAGATCACAAAGCTGTGGAAACATTGAATAGGCCCAAAATAATTTTGGATTTTTGTATGAAATTACAAAAAGTTATAACTTCTCTATTTCACTATTTTTTGAAGTGCAAATAATCAAGTGAATGGAATTCAGTGGTAAATTTAAACAATTCTTGAAGCACATGTACTACCAAACATACATACATACCTAATTCTTCTGAAGGGCAGTTTGTCAGATTCACTAATGAGTTGTTTTCTTCGGATGAAATATTATCATGCCCTGGAGGACTGCTAAGTGATGGTGCTCCTAGATTTGAGAAGAAATCAGTGTTTTCATAATTCATAAAATTTGAGTTAAATTAAAATAGAACTTATGGCAATGCAGAACATTAATGTTTTCTGTCATGAAAAAACAAAATTAACAGGTAGACATGGAGGGAATTTTTGCTAATTACAATAACAGTAACGGACAGTCGGGACTGTGTAATACATGCCATTTGCTGCTGAATAGTGACAAAAACATGCTGCTAGAGCCAGAGGCAAGATGTAATGAGCTCAATGGAAATGTGCCATTAGAACAAAATGGGCAGAGTAAAGAACAAATCATAAAATTTTGTGAGGAATTTTCAACATGGATTACAAAAGTTGTGTCCAACAACATGTCTGAAGATTTTTTGTGTGTAATTTGGAAATGTTAGTATTTTTAATATTTTGGGGGGATTTTTTCATAACTAAATTAGTGAACCTATAGATTCTTTAGCTGCAAAATGATCTTGTGACTGTGTTTCTAAAACCTGTACAGATATCCAAATTATGTGGAAATTTTGTCACATGCCCTGCAACATATAGAATGAATAAAAACATTATTTGATTAACTGTATTTTCCTAGATATGACTCCATTACAATGAAGTGGCAACTTTTACCCATGGCCTAGAGTGCAATAAACACAATTTACAAATGACTGTTCCCATAACACTTACTATAGAATACACCCTTACAGAGTTTCATAGCCTTGCTACCTGTTACAATTATCTGATATTCTTAAAATGGGCATAAGACATTGCTTTAGAAACACCCACACATGCATACACACCCTTATTTATTTATTTAACAGCAAGTGCCTTTCAAAATGTATAAATGTATATCAGTCATGGCCAGATTAAGACTTTTTAGGCACTAGGACAAGAATTTTTAGGGAAGTCTCAATGGCCTGTCTCTTACCATTTGTTGTTGGCTAACTTATTTTTAGTGATTTTCAAATCTCTTTTTTTTTGCTGCATTAGACCATCATGTTGACCGAATTGTCATTTTGAAGGGTACTAAAGTGATAATTGCGGTATTGGCTACCTTTTCCACCAGCCCCCCCCCTCCTCCTCTCAGGTTTTCTTCTTGGATATTCAACACCAATGTCCTGTTAGTTCTTCAATGACGACTTTATCTTTCCTTGGGGTTTAAGTGCAAATTATGTGCAGCTCCTTAGGGCCTAGGTGGTACATGGGTAAGATCGAAATAATCATTAATACCCTATTCAATGCTTTGTCCCAGTCTTAAACCTGTTCTAAGGTATTTTGAATGAAAGCAGATGCAGAAGAAATAACAAGGGAACTATTTCTTAAATTGATAGTCAGTAAAAATGAGAAAAATGTTGTATACTCCATAAGAATTCAGTTTGACACATTTTTGAATAATTTTTGATTAAAATTCCTTATAGTGAGATTCTTAAACGTAACGAAGCTTCTGTATGATTAGGCTATAGTCTTTATGCCCCCACCCCCATCCAGGGCTGACATCAGCATGCACTTAATGCATGGATTAATGAAAAATAATATCAGTAAAATTACGGGTATGTAATGTTTGTCATATCTAATGAAAGGAATGAACTGAGTTATTTATATTTCCTAATTACATAAGAAAGTTTGCAATTATTTGTGACATATTCAGTTGCCCCAAGTTATTGTATGCACACTAAAAATTTATGAGAAAATTGAAAACCTTTTACAGTCTCCTCAGGTACCATAATCTTTCGGTTCGTAGTCAAATAAATCAACACTCTAGGCAATATTGCCTAAGTCATTGAGAATGTATCAAATATATTTCTGTTATTCTGGATGAACCAGTGAGATGCTAAATTTTCAAGTTCACCAAGAAATTTTAAACATGAATTATACACCATGTGAGGGCACTCTATGAGGTAGAACTGTGTCTTTTATGTAAATTAGATTTATAAAATATTTTCCTTGATTACTTCTATTATGGTTCAGAGAATTCCCAATATCTCATTTATCAGTCAGTTTATATAATAACAATTGTTAGTCTAGGTCGCCAGATGCAGAGGTTTGGGGGCTCCAGGAAAGAACCATGTTATGGAGCCACTGTTCCTCTTAACCAGTCTTTTCAAGAATTTTGGAAAATATAGCATAGGGAAATATTTACCTCTGAAATTAAAGGGGAACATATTTAATGTAAGAAAATTAGAAGGAACAGTAAAACTGTGAAGAGGGGTGTATTTTGTACCTTTTAAACATTTTGGGTAGCTTTTTAACTATCTTTTTCACATATATGGCACTTGCAGTAGAGATAGAAAAATAACCAAAAAGTGCCTGAAAATGTTATGCGTATAACATGAGGAGTACTTATATATATGAGGGGCATTAAATAAATAATACTGCAATTAAAAAAAATCCGGTAAGTCAGTTGATATCATTGACAAAGAGAGAAACTAGATGCTCTTTCACGCTTCCATAAAAATATTGGCACATTTATTCCTTTTAGGATAGCAGTCATGTGCAGTACATGCAAACTAAAAAATATATATGCATATTTTTTAAAAATGTCAATGGAGGTGCATGCCTCTGAGGATGTGCCCGGGACTCTAGCTCTGAAAGCCCCCCCTCCACACACACACACACACGCACCACCATTAATCTGTGGCTCTGAACATGAGTTTGAATCTCAAGGATGCTGCCATGAGAGCCCTGGATACATGGAATTGATATTTCTCAGGGAGAGAGGGACTACATATTCATGCACTTTATTCATATTTTGAATCTGATTTTCATCAAAATGACAATCAGTGATAGAATAAGAAAAACTGATGTATATGCAACGGAAAATTAAGAAAAAAACTATGATTAAAAAAATCGAAGCTTGGGGACCATCCCTGAACCAGGGATCTAGGCAGTTGCCTGGACTGCCCATACCTGGATCCGGCTATGCCCAGGACTTAACACAGGACAATGAAAAAAAAATTAAATTTTATTAATTGCTGAAGATATGTAAAAAATTCATAAGAAATATTTTTTGGTAGAATATTGCACTATACTTTTTTTCATTCCATGCCCTTTAAAAAGTGAGCATGAACATTTTTGTATCACCCCAGTTGCCTTCGAACATTATCAGATGGATGACACAAAGAAAAATGAAGTCTGCATGATCTGAAACCTGCTAGCTTGCTAACACGTATAACTCAGTGGTGTGAAGAAATGCTGCACTTAGTAGTAGTAGTAATGGTAAGTCAACCAAACAGTAATTGGCAAATTCACGTTTGATTGAGAGTGGGGCTGAATTTTTTCACACTCACTGAGAGGTGAAGATTAAACAGAAAAATATAGGGCAACATTCTACCAGAAATTGGTTCAGAAAAGTGCAACATAGAATATAGAAACTGCAAATTGTGAGTAAAAAAATATGGTTTAGAAAATAGAAGAAAGTAAAGAGGTTGTTTTACATTAACTTGAAGCTGAAGTGATTTTTGATTTCAGAAAACATAATATGGCATGGAAAATAAAAAAAGAATAAAGCAGATATATTAAACTTTCAACTTACGATTAACATGCCTTGTTGGTGGACATCCACAGTACCCGCATGAAAGTTTTTTCCTCAGTGTTTTCAAATTCGCTGCATTCATTGGCTCCACAATCTTTACAACTTCCACGAAATATACCGTGTATGTCGTACATGGCTATTTTAAAATCCTAAGTCTATGGAAACAACAAGATTTCTCTGAAGGAGCTAGTTACAGTGTAAATCAGGAATAAAGAGCAAGTTGGAAAAATAGAACAACTGTTTTGAAATGATGAAATATTGCACATAATGCTGTGTTACTTGATATTCAGTTCATGATTAGTTTTTATAAATACAGAGGATGTGCACACATTTTTAGAACCTTTTTGATAAGAAACTACATAAAATAAAAGAGAGGTTCAGAGAATTGAAACTGGCAACAGCATGTTAGATGAACATGAAAGAAACATCTGCCACAGTTAAATATCGTCTGCTAAGAAAATGGCGCACATAAACAAGCTGTGGATACGAGGTTATGCTTTTGCTCTTTACGAGGAAAAATGTTCGTATTCTATATTTAAGAAATGCTGTGAAAATAATAGAATTAGCATTTCTAAATGTAAAATAAGCAATATTATTAATAGGGCTAGGAATTTTATGATATAAAAATTGCTAGAAAATGCCCTATAAAAATGATTTTATGACTTAAAAGCTAAAAAATGCTGCATAAAACAAAAAAAAACCCCTAAGAAATGCATGTTTCTTTTTTTATTTTCATGCAAAATTAAGAAAAAGAAGAGGTGCATGAAACAAAACATAAAGAATCCAAGAAATATAATTTAATCTGTTGACTGTTGCTGTGTCAACTGAAGTTCTTTATTTTACTAACCGAAACATGACCTATAGAACAAAGCAAAGAAAAGAAAATGCAACTTAATTGTTTTACAATTTCTGTGCCAAACTAAAAATTTACTGCCCACAAACATATCTCTATAAGATAAAAAAAAAACCATTTAAAATACAATTTAACTTTTTAGTTTTTGTACCAAACAGAGTTTTTTTTTTTTGTTAACAAAAATAAGCCTTATGAAAGAAAACAAGAAACAGACATAAAAATGTAACCTTCTTCCAGACAGAACCTTCACCTTCCTTTTTTGGCAACAGCTGTGCTCCAAATGGGAGAACAGCTCATCTGCGGCTTGAAGAAAGAGACAGGAGGTTTAACAACCACCGTGAGCAACTCAATGGGCTATAAGCAGTCGCCCGTCCCTAATTTAGGGTCACGGGTTCCAGGGAAGGGAGAGAGCCAGTGCCGTAAGACAAACACAACATCCATGCCTGACCGGGATTCGAACCCGGACCCCTGACGGACGAATGATCAGAGGTCAGCGCCTTAGACCACTGCACCACCGGGGCGGCCACAGAACCTTCACCTTCCTTTTTTGGCAACAACTGTACTCGAAATGGGAGAACAGCTCATCTGCGGCTTGAAGAAAGAGACGGGAGCTGTAGAATTGCTTTTACTGCCCTGCTGTTTGCTACGACGCTTGTACAGATAGATGTTCTAAACACAAGCACTTTTCTCAGTCTTGCTTCTGGCTTTCAGGGGAAAATGGAGTTTCAGGGAACACACATTCAAAAATGCCCTTTTTATTGAAAATACCAAAATATGCAAAATAATGACTCACAAACAACAAAAGAGTGCCTTGAAATGACAGAAAAATCTGAAAAAATGCCATAGCGTGTAAAAATCACGAAAAAATGCAGAAAAGTGCCTTAACAAAGATACTTAAATCTGCTTAATTTTGTATGAAAGGCATTTGAATACACTTGAACGATTTAGTATTACCATAAAACAAAGTATGCAAAATCATAAAAATCCTAGCCCTAATTATTAATAATAGAAGGGAAAATAATCAAGCATTGCTTTTAACAAGGAAAAGAACAAATGAATATCCAAAGAAAGTATATACTTTTATGACTATTTCAAAAGTAAGGTCTACAGTAATAAAAGAAAATCCACCAACCCAAAGGGCAATTGCCGAGTTATTAAGAATCTATGTATCAACTGTAAACCAGGTAATAAACAAAGATTTGAATCTGAAAAAAAAAATGTTCAGGGGCTGAGCTCATAACATGGTGTATACTTCTTTATGAAAATCACTTAGCTGGAGACAGATGGAAATTTATTGTGACTATTGATGAAGCATGGATCTACCTAAATGACTAACAAAAAAGGTCGACTCACTATCCTAAAAGAGCAGAAAAAGGCTTACAAACTCATTAAAAATCTCTGTATCAACTGTAAATGAGGTAATAAACAAAGATTTGAATCTGAAAAAAAAATGTTCTGCAGTAACATAATGTAGACTTCTTTATGAAAATCAATTAGCTGGAGACAGATGGAAATTTGTTGTTACTATTGATGAAGCATGGATCTACCTAAATGACTGTAACAAAAGAAAGGTCTATTCACTGTCACAAAAAAGCAGAAAAAGGCTTAAAAATTTGGTTCCAAGAATCCAAAGAAAGTTTCCGTATAGGATTCATGATTGCTGCTGTTGAAATAAACAGCAGATAATTGATCTTCAAGGTCCAGATCATCTTGCATCCCTCTTTCTTTGAGTATTTTACTTAATTGCAGCCTTAATCTGATTCTTTTGGGTTTCAAGCAAAATATCAACTTCTTCCGTAATAGCATTTAGTGTGCTCTGAAAGAGGCCATGTTTAGCTTCTAATTTTAACAAAAAGGAAGCTAAGGCAAATTCCAGATTATTTTCTGTAACATTTTCTGAATGTTGTCGATAATAACAGAAACCTGCATCAGAATCGAAAGCATCATCATTAAGATTACTGGTACTAGAACTTACATCCTGTATGCCATCTGGGAATTCCATGTTATGGAATCTGCTGTGATGCATCCTGTATGCATGCCAACTTTTTGACGTGTATGGGCAAAAAGTGCACTGAGCAAGAAAATGTGGTTCATTCCTATGGTACCTAACAAAATGCAGCTTTAATTCGTTAAAATTACCTGTGCTGAAATAGCACATTGAACAGGAATGCATGTTAGATGCCACGAAAACAGATCACACGTTAGGTACAAACTTAGGAAAAAGAAAAATGAAATAATGCTATGATACTACTCACAGACAATGATGGCACTGGGGAAGAGAGATGTGTATATATTGAAGGTACAGCAGCTCTGATGTTTGTGAAGGAAAAGAAATCTGGGTGTAGCAGTCAGCACTGCTATAAAAGACAGGGGCTGGTAGGATATACAAGCAACTAAAGATAGAAAGAAAGGGCACTTACTTGATGAGATCCCATGTGTCTATGCCGCTGGATTATAAAGGTGCCGCACAAGCCGAACTTGTCTCTAAAACAAAATTCCCGCTTCAATGATGGCGCCATGCAAGGACAAGTACAATAACAGCCAACCGAGGTGTTAGACGAGCAGACAGCAGAGGCGCTTTAATGACAACAGGACAGCTCCCACGGGATAGCGAGGAGGTATGAGAATTGAGAAGTGCCTTTTTGGCTGCCGCTAGCTGGTGACTTGTATGTCACCTGATGTCCAATACACTAGAGCAAGCCGGAAACTTGAGATTATTTTGGTGGAAAACTGAATGTGTGAGTGAGCCCATATAGTAAACAAATTGATTAAAAAGAAAAGAGATGCCGACGACCCACGTTTCTAAGGTTTTTCTATCGAACTCAATTCAACTTAGTTTTCGTTGCTGTTTCTTGATAAGCGAAATATTTATCGAATGAGTCTCATACGTCACGAAAACTAAAAAGCAATATTTAACGTAAAAGGCCGAATAACGCTAAATTTGATTAATCTTACACACCTGCAAACAACTTCATATTCTTTTATTCGTTTTGTTCAATTTCAAAATCCTTAAGGCCGCCCCGGTGGCGCAGGCCTCTGATCATTCGTCCGTAAGGGGTCCGGGTTTGAATCCCGGTCAGGCATGGATGTTGTGTTTGTCTTACGGCACTGGCTCTCTCCCTTCCCTGGAACCCGTGACCCTAAATTAGGGACGGGCGACTGCTTATAGCCCATTGAGTTGCTCACGGTGGTTGTTAAACCTCCAATCAAAAAAAAATCCTTAAGTGCTTTGTAAGGTAGCACTAATATTATTTTCCGGTAAACCAAAGGAAGATGTAGTAAAACAGCACTTACAAAACGTTTCTAAAAATGCTTTGAGATGCATACATCGTAACGAAAATAAGATATTTAAAAAATGAACATTTTCTTTTTAATTTATTGCTTTAGTCAGTTTAAAGCGGTTGCGGCAGACAGTAAACAAGCGAATAAGATGCTCAAAAAAAAAAAAAAAGAGAGAAAAACTTTGATGCTGAATAAACTTATCCCTATGACTTTGAAAAAATGTGTTTATGTATTAATAAAATATAAATTTTAAAGGTGCTTACGAATACCCCGAATCTGTGTAAATGGGTGAGCTGGGCTACGGGAAGAATGGATATAGTGCATTAGGGCATTTATTCGCCCTTGTATATTTGAAAGTGAAAGACCATTTTGTTTTCAGATTGTTGTAGAGAGGAGTCATATATACACAAATTTGACAAAGAAATATTTCACAACGGTGCGTTTGTTCAATCATCTTGTAACGTACCAGGAGATGTGACGTACCTGCCAGAAGGACGCACACGACATAAAGGCAGATAGTAGGCAGAACAAATGTCCGCGTAGCTTAATTGGTAGAGCAACTTATTCCGGAATGAGTGGACCCGGGTTCGAACCCCTGCGCGAACAAAAATGACGGAGAAATTTACTTCGTTATAATGGCGCCCGAACTATCCGGATGACCCGACCGTTCACAATCTCGCAATGGTGTGATGTTATTTCCACACCGCGAGATAGGAAAAATAAGAGCAGCACTTCGAAAAAAAAAAATAATAATAATAAGGGGGAGATGATGTAACGTACCAGGAGATGTGACGTACCTGCCAGAAGGACGCACACGACATAAAGGCAGATAGTAGGCAGAACAAATGTCCGCGTAGCTTAATTGGTAGAGCAACTTATTCCGGAATGAGTGGACCCGGGTTCGAATCCCGGCGTAGACCAAAAAATGACGGAGAAATTTACTTTGTTATAATCTCAGTTGCTGATTTGCTAAATTATATATGAAGCTGTGATTTCGTTGCAGGATCGGCTGGACAATCCCGGCCCCGCGCTTTCAGAGGCCCCGCAGTTTTGGAAATAAAAACAAATTATTTTCCGTAGAATCTTTTACACTTATTATTCGTTTACGTTTTGGTGCCCGAGGCCCTTACATTTTTTTTATTGTTTTGTTTTTGATCCCTACACTTTGAAATATGTTTCACCCTTCGTCGTACAGATACTGAGATTTGCAGCTTTCAAAAAAATATTGTAACCACCTTAATCTTTTCTTTTTTATTTTCAACATTCAAGAAATAAATTAAATTTAATCTTTTTGCTGCTACATGCTTTCATATAACCAACGGTTTGTATGTAAACCAGGTATTTCAATTATATAAATAAATAAAAAGAACAATATCAGAGTTGTTTTGGGGTTATATATGAGGACAGTTCTTCAGATTATTCAGTGACTTTAAAAACAGTACGGGGAAATGTAAGTAAAAAATATTTTTTATATTGGCAGTATGAAATAAAGCAAAAAGTCACTAGTTTGTCAGTTTCTCCACCTTGAATCAAAAAATCACAATCACGTGTATCGGGGGGAGGGGGGGACTATTTATGCGAATTTATTTTAGTGACATCCTCATTGTTCGCTATACAAAGGTACTCGCTATGCAAAAACTTTTACTACGCAGATTAGTTGAAGTTATTTTTTAATCATTTGGTGATGAAGTTTTTATAAGAATCACAATACAAACTCAACCTCACTCGTCGGAAGGTATAGATTTTGAGCACTTTTTCTTCATTAAAATATAAGTTTTATTTTCTAAGCCTCGCAATGAAATTTTGTTCCGAAGGCCTGTAATGTAATTTCGCTCAGGCATGGACGCGCCAAGCTGGGGTTCAAAGGGTGCGAAGCACCCGGGCGCCAGCTTCCGCGGGCGGCAGGACGCCTCAATCTAATTTTTCGGTAGATAAATAAATATAAGTGACGTGAGAGAAGTTAAGAAAACGTTTTACTGTGAGAAATCGTAATGGTATGTGGCACGTTTGAGAGTACTCCTCATGTTATACGCATAACATTTTCAGGCACTTTTTGGTTATTTTTCTATCTCTACTGCAAGTGCCATATATGTGAAAAAGATAGTTAAAAAGCTACCCAAAATGTTTAAAAGGTACAAAATACACCCCTCTTCACAGTTTTACTGTTCCTTCTAATTTTCTTACATTAAATATGTTCCCCTTTAATTTCAGAGGTAAATATTTCCCTATGCTATATTTTCCAAAATTCTTGAAAAGACTGGTTAAGAGGAACAGTGGCTCCATAACATGGTTCTTTCCTGGAGCCCCCAAACCTCTGCATCTGGCGACCTAGACTAACAATTGTTATTATATAAACTGACTGATAAATGAAATATTGGGAATTCTCTGAACCATAATAGAAGTAATCAAGGAAATTATTTTATAAATCTAATTTACATAAAAGACACAGTTCTACCTCATAGAGTGCCCTCACATGGTGTATAATTCATGTTTAAAATTTCTTGGTGAACTTGAAAATTTAGCATCTCACTGGTTCATCCAGAATAACAGAAATATATTTGATACATTCTCAATGACTTAGGCAATATTGCCTAGAGTGTTGATTTATTTGACTACGAACCGAAAGATTATGGTACCTGAGGAGACTGTAAAAGGTTTTCAATTTTCTCATAAATTTTTAGTGTGCATACAATAACTTGGGGCAACTGAATATGTCACAAATAATTGCAAACTTTCTTATGTAATTAGGAAATATAAATAACTCAGTTCATTCCTTTCATTAGATATGACAAATATTACATACCCGTAATTTTACTGATATTATTTTTCATTAATCCATGCATTAAGTGCATGTTGATATCAGCCCTGGATGGGGGTGGGGGCATAAAGACTATAGCCTAATCATACAGAAGCTTCGTTACGTTTAAGAATCTCACTATAAGGAATTTTAATCAAAAATTATTCAAAAATGTGTCAAACTGAATTCTTATGGAGTATACAACATTTTTCTCATTTTTACTGACTATCAATTTAAGAAATAGTTCCCTTGTTATTTCTTCTGCATCTGCGTTCATTCAAAATACCTTAGAACAGGTTTAAGACTGGGACAAAGCATTGAATAGGGTATTAATGATTATTTCGATCTTACCCATGTACCACCTAGGCCCTAAGGAGCTGCACATAATTTGCACTTAAACCCCAAGGAAAGATAAAGTCGTCATTGAAGAACTAACAGGACATTGGTGTTGAATATCCAAGAAGAAAACCTGAGAGGAGGAGGGGGGCTGGTGGAAAAGGTAGCCAATACCGCAATTATCACCTTAGTACCCTTCAAAATGACAATTCGGTCAACATGATGGTCTAATGCAGCAAAAAAAAAAAGAGATTTGAAAATCACTAAAAATAAGTTAGCCAACAACAAATGGTAAGAGACAGGCCATTGAGACTTCCCTAAAAATTCTTGTCCTAGTGCCTAAAAAAGTCTTAATCTGGCCATGACTGATATACATTTATACATTTTGAAAGGCACTTGCTGTTAAATAAATAAATAAGGGTGTGTATGCATGTGTGGGTGTTTCTAAAGCAATGTCTTATGCCCATTTTAAGAATATCAGATAATTGTAACAGGTAGCAAGGCTATGAAACTCTGTAAGGGTGTATTCTATAGTAAGTGTTATGGGAACAGTCATTTGTAAATTGTGTTTATTGCACTCTAGGCCATGGGTAAAAGTTGCCACTTCATTGTAATGGAGTCATATCTAGGAAAATACAGTTAATCAAATAATGTTTTTATTCATTCTATATGTTGCAGGGCATGTGACAAAATTTCCACATAATTTGGATATCTGTACAGGTTTTAGAAACACAGTCACAAGATCATTTTGCAGCTAAAGAATCTATAGGTTCACTAATTTAGTTATGAAAAAATCCCCCCAAAATATTAAAAATACTAACATTTCCAAATTACACACAAAAAATCTTCAGACATGTTGTTGGACACAACTTTTGTAATCCATGTTGAAAATTCCTCACAAAATTTTATGATTTGTTCTTTACTCTGCCCATTTTGTTCTAATGGCACATTTCCATTGAGCTCATTACATCTTGCCTCTGGCTCTAGCAGCATGTTTTTGTCACTATTCAGCAGCAAATGGCATGTATTACACAGTCCCGACTGTCCGTTACTGTTATTGTAATTAGCAAAAATTCCCTCCATGTCTACCTGTTAATTTTGTTTTTTCATGACAGAAAACATTAATGTTCTGCATTGCCATAAGTTCTATTTTAATTTAACTCAAATTTTATGAATTATGAAAACACTGATTTCTTCTCAAATCTAGGAGCACCATCACTTAGCAGTCCTCCAGGGCATGATAATATTTCATCCGAAGAAAACAACTCATTAGTGAATCTGACAAACTGCCCTTCAGAAGAATTAGGTATGTATGTATGTTTGGTAGTACATGTGCTTCAAGAATTGTTTAAATTTACCACTGAATTCCATTCACTTGATTATTTGCACTTCAAAAAATAGTGAAATAGAGAAGTTATAACTTTTTGTAATTTCATACAAAAATCCAAAATTATTTTGGGCCTATTCAATGTTTCCACAGCTTTGTGATCTCCTCATCCAGTTTTGAGTTTGCTCTGTAAATTTTAACAATAATAGTGATCTTTCTTTATTTGCAGCAAAAATAATTGTGAAATGTGTGATTCTTTTATATTGAAGTAAAATTTTGTTAATTAAGTATGAGTCGTGGTACTACAGAATAATGTAGCAATAATGCAGTGATTTATTAACATTGGAAAAAAGTGTTAATATGCTCTAGAGTTATTGTTAGTAAACCATGTGGTCCCTTTTTCAAGCCTATTTCAACTTTTTCTCTGGAATGAAAGACTCCTAATTTGGTGACTTTCTACAAAGGCAGTTTTAGGAGTGATCCTATTAACTAAATGCCAATTAGTTTAATTGCTGCATTGTGAAACATTCTAGAAGGATAAGCTGTCATTTTATTTGTGTAGACTTTCTCTTCTTCATGGATCTGTGCATTGCTTTTCTATTAGTAGGTGTTAAAGAATGAGAAAGAGAGAGGGGGGCTTAAATTTACTCTTTGCATATATTACTGGTTTTGATACAAGTTTTTTTTTTTTTTTTTTTTTTAAGAAAATTTGTGTATGACGCTTAAATAGTGAGTAATATGTCACACATGTCGATGTGAAGCCAAGGTGGTGCAGATGGGACCTGATAGTTTACCCAAGTGGTCTGCTGTGTAGGATTGGGTGAGAGCAGCAGACATAAAGATAACAGTCAGGTATCAGAGACAGACTGCTTAGTACATGACTGTTCGATTTTACTACATTTTTAGTACACAATCATTCCCTTTTACTTTCCTATTTCCGATTTTCAAGTCTTTCATGTACTACATTTTAATACAGCACACATGGTCAATTTTGAAAATATCATATACAGTATTATGGGAAAATTTGTTTCATTCTCTTTCTCTGAGAAGTAATACATGTTTTGTTTAAATTGTTGTTGTTGTTTTATTACTCAATATTTTTATTCTCCCTACTTATCCAGGCAATGATTCACTGATAAGTGAAACTGGTGATTTCCACCAAGAAAATGCTGTTGTTAGTAATGGCAGTGAGCAGCAACCTGGCATAGAAGCCAAAAAACATGTTGCACAGGCATGGGTAAGTTGTGCTGTGTCCTTGTTTTTGTTGTTTTCATATTTCTTCTTGTTACTGAAGTTTTAGGGGTGCAACCTTTTTCAGAGGTTCGTATCACTATATGCCACATTCTATAATGTAAAGATTACTATTTCGGTTGATGCAGAAATTAAATATTCAGTAAGATTATATATGCAACATTTCTGTAGGTAAGCATTTGTGCTGTAAATACATTGTTGATATTTTTAACAATATTTATAAAAGGTTATGTGTAAATATAAAATATATTGCTAAACTAGTACTTAAAAAAAATGTAAAAGTTAGAAATACCAGATAGGGAAAAGAAACTAAACTTAAGAGTGTTATTTTTTCTTACAAACACCCTTAGGAAACATTTTCAGTGTAGTTTAGTCTCTTAACATCATTTCAAATTACTCAACAAGAAATTTGCAACACCTAATGTAATAGATAGCTACCTTCTGTTAGGTACTAAAAAAAAAAAAAAAAAACTTTCACTGCCTGACTTCAAGCACTCCTAAAGGGGAAATTAACAAAGTAAATTAACTTTTTTGTTCAAACTGAAATACTATCTTCACATTGTCATTTCAAAACTTTCTGAATAAAGCACCTAGGAGATTATTTACTATTTGAGAGAAGAATATTTCCTTACTCTCATCAGAACAAAAAAGAAACATAATCAAAAACAAACACAGATAGCATATAGTTCTCTATCCAAAGAGCATGGCATTCTTAGATTTCTGTTTCTCTAGATAGCTGTGTATTTGTTAAAAAATATGCAGCCTCGTCAAATTTGCCACTATCTGCAGCTGCAGGTTATACAGGAGCCTAAAGCCAGCCCTGGTATAAGTTAAGAGCTGCTGTTGATACATAACCTTGCTTATCTATAGCATTGGGAAAAAAACATGTCAATGTTCTGTTTAATGTGTATTGCAGTACCACCTAGCATCTACAAGGGAGGGAGGGGTGGGGATAATATATATACAGATTTTTTGAACTCATCTTTCAGGTAGGAAAAAAATAATTACAAATTGTACTGAGACTGACTTGGTTTCAAAATGACTATGTTTTGTTGTGTGCACTCAGGGGTCGATCCAGATGGCATTTGATACTGCTGGGCAGTAGCTACAAAAATATTAAGCTCAAACAGTATCTTCCAAAAACATTTTCAGTAAAACTTTATTTTCACAAAAATGTTTTAGCATAAGTGTCGTCTTGAATTGAATATTGTCGTGTTTAACTTTTTTTCTGGCATTAAGCTGTTTATTTTACTGTGAACATAAAACTGTGATGGCGGCGTTGAAAGTCTTTGATTTTTGTGTTTTTTTACATAGCCGGTCAGCTAACTGGATATGCCCAGGCCAATCAGTTTTATGACCCTTGCATCTGAGCAATGGCGTTTTGCAAGTCCTGATCTGATAGTGATTGATATTATATTATTAAACCCACACCACTTTGGATATTTGAACTATTTCTTGAGGTGTGTGTGTTGTGTTGTGTTGTGCTGTGTTGCTTTATGAATATCTTTTGGGAAAATTGCTCTGAACTCAAAAGTAGGGAAATTTCACCAAAAATGGGCAGATTTTCCCAAAAAATGGATATCATCTTTAAAAACCTGGATTGAGCCCTGCTACATTTGCCATTGACCTACTGCACTTATGAGACTTGTGTTAATTTTATTGCATAAGACTTGAATTATTAGTTTTTAAATTATTTCTATTTATCTGTTATTTGTTTATTTTTGTAGACTTTGTGTAAATCACCGTAGGAAACCTACACTATTCTCGTAAGCCATTACCAATTGATTAACTATCATCACTGATATTTTCAGATTCCAGACCTACCAAAATTTTCTGCACTACTGGAAAATTCCCTTACTAAGGGGAATATGACATCTACAGTATGATCCCATTTAATTATGGAGTGTGCAGTATATTACATTGACTGCCCAGAATTATGCTCTAAAACAGCGTATCGTAGAGTTGGGCAGGCAATCTATGAGAGATACCCTGCAATCGCTGTTGATGATATAAAACCATGGGTGAGTATAAATTTTTATTTTTTATTGCTAAATAATCATGTAAAATGTTGAAACTCCTAAATCTGACCTACAAATTTTTTAGCCTAAGTTAGATAATAAATTTCTACCGTGAGTTACTGGCGTTGCGCTGGCTTTTCTAAAGTTTTCATCAATTTAGTCGCCAAATTCAATTTGTTTTCGCCAGAGTGTTATAACACTATGAAAAGGTAATCACCAAAGCTTTTTTCCATCGCCAAAACGATTTCTTTTTCGCAAATTGCGAAGATGACGATCAGCAGCACAACCCATGAGTTATATCATGAAGTTTGGTATGACACACACAACAAACAAACACACACACACACACACAAAGAAAAATGTGGTTACATATTGCTGTGTGTGCATGTGTATGAAATATTCAATTATATTCTGTGTATGTATGTGTGTCTTCATTTTCTAGTCAAAATGTCTTGAGCCCTAACCGAATCTCATTTTTGTAAGTCGAGTATAATCCAAGTCTACTATTATTTGATAACATTACTTGTATTCTGCCAAATAATTCTGGTATTTATTCTAGAAAAAATTATGATTTTGGATTGATGCAAGAAATAAATCATTACACAGAATGGAAGCCATTACTGATGTGCCTTGTAATAGTTGTTTATTAAAACCTATTCATTTGAAGAGTGGAGCAGATAATTGATGAATTGGTTGAAATCATGAGCACACACATGAAGTAGGACATGTGTGCACATGACAGATGTCCAACATACAGAACTGGAACCTGTCCATGAGCTTCCGTGGTTTACAGTAGCATACTGAGAATTCCATAATTGATAGGTCGGTACTCTAAATGACTAAATTCAGATTGGCCCTGAGAAAAAGCACCATTGTAATTACCGGTCATGCCAGGAAAGGTGCTAAAAGATTTAGTGAAATACTTATCATTTTGTGCATTACTGGGTGTAAAAGTTTATTTTCTACTGTACATAATATTTCAGTCACACATAAGATTCTTCCGCAGGTTTGCAGATTTCCGCTTTTTTTTTTTTGTTATTACTTGGGTTATTCTCAAGATCGATGCAGAACTGAAGAGAATTGGGTGGTCGGGGTTAGGGGGACGTTTTGCAACTGCGGATGGTATTTTGTCTTTCAAAACTTTAAAAAATGGAAGTTAAACGGAGCGAAGATTTCTCCCTTAATCATTTTTTTCTTGCGATGTTTCTTCTGCCCAGTATTGTTCTTAAATAAATTTTTATTCCAGAAACACTGCATTTCAGCTTAAAAATGGAGGAAAAATTTTCCTAAAACAGAAGTCGGTCAAAGCGAAGATTTCTCCTGTAATTGTATTTTTTTCTTCCTGCGATGTTCTCACCATCTTGTGTTGTTGAATGTTACTTTCTCCTATAAATGTTTGCACTTAAGCTAAGGGAGGGAAAATTTTTCAGAAACAGAATTGACAAAGTTTAAAAATTTGTTATAATTGATGCATGGTGTTCAAAAGTATTCATATTCTGAAAGTTACACCATTTATCTTAAGTAGTGAAAACTTTGATATCATGCATTCATGGTGAAGGCTGAAAGTTCTTTCAGCATGATTTGTAAATTATTATCATCTGAAGGAATAAAAGGAAAAAAAAAAAAAAAGAGACGTAAAGTGACAAAAAGAAACAATAAGGGAATGACATCAACAAAGAAAAACTAAGCAAAATTGCTGTACAGCTGCAGAGTCAACAAAATGGCCATCAAACTTACTGAAAAGAAAGCAACATTAGAGAAAAATTGAGCTGAATTTTTTAGCAAGTACAAAGAAAAAAAAAGCTGTGTTTAAAGCAATGTTTTTTAAAACAATTTTATTTTGCTTTGAATTCAGTAATTTTATATTATGGATACAGTAGTGTGCTCTAAATATCTATATAAATAACTTACAGTGAGCATTCCCATCTTGCTCGTGCAGTGTTATATTCACACTTTCTCGTCACATGTTCTGAATTTACACCTGGTTAAAAAGTTTAGCTTCTTTGTTCCTTGGTTTGTCTCATGTATGTACAGTACATCAGTGTATGGTGAGAATAAATCATCAAATTCATTAAATTTCTAAGTAACATGGAACATTTTTTAGACTTTCTATATATTTTTTGCTCAATATAGTACCAAAAAATATGTCCAGTTTGGTAGTCTTTTTCAGTCATGAGTTGCCATTCTTTCTTTGCAGAAGAGTTTCAACCAGTCATTAAGCCAGCGAATCAGAAAAGAAAGAATGAAAAGAAAATGTGAAAATGAGGCCATTGTAAACAAAGGCTACAAAAAACTGAGAGCAACAGTTGCCACAGATGCCGAATTTCCGAACAAGGAAAAAAACAATCTAAACTCGTAAGTAGGAAAACATTCGTAATTTTTATAATATCTTACTTTCCTGTATCTTGTCTTAAAATAACTTGATAAGACTGAAGGGCTATATGGTTGCCAAAATCATTATTTGAAGAGAGAGTGAATTTATTAAAAAAAAAAAAAAAAAAAAGAATTGAAGGTGTGCTTGTCACAATAAGCTGTTATTTTACCTGCAAACATCTTCAGCCACAACTAAGCATTTTTTTGGGAATGTGGGGTAATAGCAATTTGAAACTTTATTCCTACCAAGTGTACTTTATTTTTATTATTTTATATTCTGGATTTCAGGTATTCATTCACACCAGCCACTGAGGCTTGCTTGAAATATTTATCCAGATTCCAGATAAATCTGGAGATCCGGGTTCGATTCCCATTTGAGGGCAATGCAAGGAAAATTAATTTTCTCGCTGACTGAGACTGTGGATTTAACAAAAATTAGTAAAATTCAATTAAATAGAATATTCTGAATAAAATACAGTATTGAATTTTAAAGCTGCTATGAACAAATGCAATTAGGAAAAAAAAATCTCTGCATGAGCAAGAATATACTGTTAGACTTTTGTTGCTGTTAAATTGATGAAATCATGCTATGTTACCCCAAAAGTAGAATGGCTGTTCCAGGTAGTCCAATTAGATAGTGGGCAGCCTTATAGCAATGATTTTTTTTGTATTACAGTTCAACTTTACAATGTATTTTTCTTACATATTACGTGAAAGTGAAATGTATTTTATAATAACTTTTTATACATTTTAAAAGTAGTGTAGAGCTGAGGTCAATTGCACAGTAACTTTTGAGACAGTTGTTCAAGAGATGATAGCCATATTAAAAGAAGAGTGGAAGAAAAAGGAACCTGAAAGAGCTGTGATTAAATCATGCCTGCGAGAAACATTCCATGATAGATCAGAGTTGCTTAAGAGAAACATAGAATTTCCAGCTTTTCTTATTCAATATCCATGTTTTGAGGACAGTCTTTATGTAAGTATAATTCAAATTTGTGACTATCTATGTATATTGTATGTATATCTTTTTATCTATACACACGCATGTGTGTGTGTCATGTGGGCAAGAAATTAAAATCCATAAAGAATTTTATCTTTGAACACAAAAAGTGAACAATCTGAAGTTAAAGCATGCTAAACTGTATTACTGGAGCCATTGAGGATGTCCTCGATGATGAGGACGAAACGCATCTGGCAACAAGCACTATGTCGGAGTGTGTATCTCTGTGTGATATTCGAGTCTGCGGGAGCCATCCGTATATCCGTATCATCATCATCATCATCATTGTCAACCATTATCAATCCACTGCTGGACGAAGGTCTCCCCAAGTTTCCTCCACAACGGTCTGTCTTGTGCCAGTCTCCTCCATGTCACCCCTGCATACTTTCGAATTTCATCCACCCATCTCCCATGTGGTCTTCTTCTGGGTCTTTTCCTGTCCCTTGGGATCCAATCTAAAATTTCGGCTGTCCATCGATGATCTGTCCTTCTGGCAGTATGTCCAGCCCATTGCCATTTCAGGGATTTAACTCTGATCATGATGTCTTCCACTCTTGTCATTTTTCGGATCCACGAGTTCCTCTTCTTATCTCTCCTGGTTACACCAAGTATGCACCTCTCCATGCTTCTTTGAGTTGTCTGCAGCCTTTGTATGTCTCTTTTAGTTAAGGTCCACGTCTCTGCACCATACGAAAGCACTGGAAGGATGCATTGATCAAACACTTTTCTTTTAAGACATAATGGCATATTGCTCTTGAAAATTATGCTGTTTCTTCCAAAAGCTCTCCAGGCAAGTTTTGTACGCCGATTAATTTCTTCATCAATGTGACCCTCACTTGATATCTGCTGTCCAAGATAAACGTACGTGTCGGTTATCTCCAGCTTTTATCCATCAATCGATAAATCTTCATTTCTTGTAAAAGCATTGAACATCACTTTTGTCTTCTGAAAGTTCATTTTTAATCCCACTTCTTTACTCTTGTCAGCAAGTTCCTGGATCATACTCTGCAGCTCTGATGGGCTAGTTGCAAAAATGACTACGTCATCAGCAAAACGAAGGTGGGTTAGATAATCTCCATTAATCTTTATCCCCTTGTTTTCCCAGCTCAGTGACTGAAAAACACCCTCCAATGTGGCATTAAAGAGCTTCGGAGATATGGTGTCACCTTGTCTCACTCCCTTTCCAATTTTTATGTGTGTTGTATTTTCAAACAGCCTAATCTTTGCACTTGCATTTTCATAGATGTTATTAATAATATTAATGTATGCATCTTCAATACCGCAGGTTTTCAGAGCCATTGTAACTGCTGATGGTTTCACCGAATCAAAGGCTTTTTCATAATCGATAAAAGCCATGCACAATGGAAGTTCATATTCCCTCGCTCTTTCAATTAGTTCTCTCAGCACATGGATATGATCTATTGTGCTGTAGCCACTCCTGAATCCAGCTTGTTCTCTCGGTTGAGCCATGTCCAGTGTTACTTTCAAGCGGTGTGAAAGAACTTTAGTGAAGATTTTATAAACTACTGATAGGAGGCTGATAGGTCTGTAGTTTCCGAGATCCTCAATGTCACCTTTCTTATGTAGCAGGATCATTGTAGCGGTGTTCCAATCCTCAGGAATCTTTCCTTCATTAAGGCATCGAGTGAAAATTTGGGCGAGTACTGTTTCGATTTCTCCACTTGCTTCTTGTATGATGTCTACAGTAATTCCATCTTCTCCTGGAGCTTTTCCTAGCTTCATGTTCTTGATTGCATGTGCAACTTCTGCTGGAAGGACTGGAGGAACTCTGGTACTGGTATCTTTCATGATGTCTGGAGTGCATGTATCATCCCTTTCATATAATTTGGAGTAGAAATCTTTCACTCTTGTCAAAATTACGCCTCTATTTCTTGTTACAGAACCATCTTCTTTTCTCAGTGCCATAATCTGTTTTCTTCCCTTACTGAGATGTCCCTTTGCTATCTTTAGGCTTTGGTTGTTTTCAATTGCTTTCCTCACTAGTTCGCAGTTGAATTTTCTTACGTCTTCAGTGATACTTTTTCGTACTGTCTTGCATAGCTCTATATATTCCACTTTGGAAGTCACATCTTCTTTAGTTGTCCTCATCTCTCTTCTTTTTTGCATCAACATTTTCGTTCTTCCTGATAATTTATTTACATGCAACTTGTTCTTAGACCCAGCTAATTTTGTTGCTGTTTCTATAAGAGCTTTGGTTACTTTTCTGTTAACTTCAGAGATGTCCACTTCTTCCGATGTTAGGCCTTCTAAAGCAGAGAACCTGTTCTTCAGTTCCAACTTGAAGGTATTATGGTGTTTTTTAAGGTTGGTTATGTCAATAGATTTTGTTTGTCTTATGAGCTTGCCACGTTCAAGTTTAGTGTTGAGGTGCATCTTACATCTCACCAATCTATGGTCACTACCTGTGTTGAACTTGTTTAGCACACTGCAGTCTTCTATGACGAATTTTTTGTTACACATAATAAAATCAATTTCACTTGTCGTCCCATTTGGATGTCTCCATGTCCATTTCCTGTGTGGCTTTTTCTTGAAGAAGGAGTTCAAGAAGAAAAACCCTTCTGCCTCTGCAAACTCAACGAGAGTATTTCCACGCTGGTTTCTGTTGCCGTGACCGAATTTACCTACTGAAGTTTCATTCTGTTGCCGTTGCCCTATTTTTGCATTGAAATCTCCCATAATTATTTTCAAGTGCTGCTTACCTTTATTATTTAGATGACAAATTTCCTCATAAAATTCTTCAATTTCTTCTTCAGGATGACTTGTGGTGGGTGCATAAGTTTGAATAATCTGAGCCTGGTATCTTTTCGAGAGTTGGATAACAAGCCGTGCAGCTCTGTCAGAGGAACTTTCAACTTCTACAACTTTATCCTTCAGTTTCTTGTTTATTATAAATCCAACACCACTAGTTCTGCCAGTATCAGTCCCACGATAGTAGAAGAGATGTCCACTTTTCAGTTCGATGAGATCTTCTCCTTTTCTCCTTACCTCACTTAGCCCCACGATGTCCCACTTGATCCTTTGTAGTTCCTCTTCCAATTCAAGAAGCCTTGAATCAGAAGATAGGGAGCGTCCATTGTACGTTGCCAAGGTCAGCATCAGATGGCAGCCTAGTCCGGTCCTCCGGGGATTCTTAGCACCCTCTGCCTTCATGTCGCACTGGCCGCTGCCTTGGCCAGGTACATTCCAGCTGCCGGAGACTGAGGGCCAAGATTTAAGTTGTGGAGTCATTTTGGAGGGGTTTGGCCATAACTCACCACGCTGGCCAAGCGGGTTGGTGAGTGTGGGGTAGAATTTCCTCTAATCCCGATGGTATAGTTATACCGTTATTGGCGGTCGTCAGAGCCCCTTTAGTAGGAACAGGATGCACCACGAGAAGGCGGGGTTGACATTTGTCAAGGAGAGGCTGTGATGTTATGCATCACCTGACCTTACATCCCATATACATCTAGGTAAATCTAAAAAACAGCATTATCGCCATGCTTCGTGATTTCTTGGGATGTGGTAATCAGTGAAAGCTGCATGCACATTTAATATGTCATAGCTTAGTGTCAAGTGGACGTTTTAACTTTTCATGGATTTTAAAGTTCATCAGTCATATTTTAGATACTTCAACATGCAACAAATTGACATGTTATGGGAAGTGTTGGCAATGAACTTTCATGTTTCACATCTGGGCATGAACTGTGTGTGTTTTTCTACAACCAAGTTGGACAGTCGTCTGAGGGGTGAGTGTTAAGGACACATTTAATTAATTATATTAGAATTTTGGTGCATATGAGATGACTATAGGTATAAAAAAATACCTCTTTGTCTAAGTTGTGGTGACTTTTAACAGGCTCTGACAGTCGATTTTGTCTTCCCTCATGATTGGGAATGAATATATGATATTTTAGGCCAGAACCAAGCTTATTATTTTCAAATTTGTATGCATATATTATAATGTAACGTTCAGTTTTCATGAGTAAATATTAGTATATTTGTCATCTAAAGAATATCAATTGACCATTGATTTCCTTATCGCAGATGTTTTTTCAAGAATTTTTCTATCAATCAATTTTTCAAATTACAGAATATAGTTAGATGATGTATCTCGTGATACATATTATACAGGGACATTCCGTGGTGTTTAAATACTTTAAAACAAACGTGTGAAACAGAAATTTGGCGTTCATTAAGTCGTCACAGCTACAAACTATATTGCTGTTTTGGCTATTTAATTTTTTTCAGTATGACTACAACTAAGCAGAACATTGTTACTGAGAATGTATTGTAATTTGCAACCATAGCAGGAAAAAAAATGTCTTAAAAATCACTAGTTGAGATGGGTGACTGTGTGTGTGTGTGGGGGGGGGGTAATCCTACATGAACTGCCTCTCACTTCCTCTGCTTAATATGATGAAATATCTAATTGGTAATGGAAATGATAGAGGATAATAACTGGATCTCAGCTATTCTCTATGAGATGTTACTACCATGTATATGGTTAATCCAGTTGGTGAGTCTCCCATCCTGCATTTTTCAGGCAATATAGGCTGGCGAATTCACCAACTCTGGTTGGAGTTGGTGTATGAGAGATAGCTGAGAAGTATACCGATTTCTGTAGCTGTAATTCTGTTGAAAATGGGCAGATACTACACATATGGAAGCAAATTATCATTTTTGAATAGAAAGCAATTGGATCATATAACAATGCTGTTGTATAATTTATTATGTCATATAAATCTGCACAGTATCTGGACAGCTTTGGATAGACTTATGATATAATGAAATACATAATAGCAGTGCTTTGTTTTCACATTTCTTTGTAGTTATGACTATTTTGTGCAATCTTCAATGCACATGTTCTGCTGCACCATTACATAATAAATTCTGCTTTTTTCTTCTTTCTGTCTTAGTGATTTACTGTGTAAAGCTCCTACATGCCTCACATTAAAAAACATAGTTTGTTTGATTAAATATAACTGAATTAAAAAAAGATTAATCTGTTCCTTTTACTGATGTTTTTTTTTAGTTCATCTATGAGTTTTCAATGCTAATTGAAAGGGAACAAATGGAAATTTTCAAGTCGAAGATGAAAATATTCTTTGAAAAAATTGACCTGTGTGCTACAGGTAAAAACAGTTTTGAACTGGTAAGTTTTCAGATATGATTTAACTGAATGTTTGGTAACTGATGTTAAATTTTTAAAATGTAGCAACTGATTTCTTATTGCAAAATCTCCATTTAATATTGGTCAATAATACTTTCCCAGAAAAAGAACTAATTATTTTTTTCTAATGCACATTGTTGTTGTAAAGATTATGTAAATTTATTGAATGTATATAGCTCTTAAAATACGACTTTTTGAATTCTTCACATTTTTGTCATTCAAGTAAACTGAAGTTGCACAGTCAGTATCTAGCACAAATAACTTTGAGAAGCAATTGCAGTTACCACTGGACAATAGGAATAAGAGCATTACCTATACTTCTCCTCTTTTAAGTATTTTATGACTGTATCTCCCATTAACATGTAGCTAGACTGTGGGAACTGAATGATTTAAAAAAATTATGCATGGATTATTAACAAAACTGCAAACATGAAGTGACAGATATGGATGATGCAATAGAAAAAATTAGCAAGATGAAAAAGTATTTAGGCTACTATGCACAAGTCACTTGTGGTTTCAATAATGCATATTTGGTAATGGCTCAAAAACGGGATCTGGCCCATGTGCCTGAAACAAGTGTTGAAAGGGAAGTATCATGTAGACATGTGCATCTGACCACTTTGAACCTACAAAAACAGTTAAAAATAAGATGTGATTCATCACTATACAAGAGGAAAAAAATATGCTTTAGAAAGGTGAACACTCATGCAATCAATAGCATGGACAATCGGTTGGGGGGAGGGGTTAACTTGATAATCTGAGGTGCCCCGTAATTGTTATACGGAAAGACTTAGAGTATTCTGTATGTTTGGAGAGGCCCCCTGAACCTCAGTGGATGCCACAGGCTGTGCAGAGGCCATATGTACACCACTGCATATAATAGTTTTGTGGTAGCAGTACTTAGTGTGTAATAACAATTTTCCCATATTTAATTTGATGTGAGGAACTTAAATTATCATATGAACTAATATTTGTCTGTTTACCAAGATCTGTAAGAAATAACAACTCACACTAACTGTTGGACATGCACTAAATATTTGAAAGCATGAACAGGTGTTACAGTAAAGATGAATAGTTCTGATAATTATACAAACTAAATATACGCATTGGAAAATAATGCACTTACCACTAAAAAAGGGAACATGTGCAACATCCATTTTCTTACTGTTTGTTGTGTATATTCTTCAATCCAATTAAAGTATTTCCAGGATATTAATATCCTGTCATCAGTCATCTAACACTAAATGACAGGTTTCATGGGATTAACAGTAAGAAAGTTAAAATTGAATGTGGTGCTTTTTTGTGGTAAGTGCATTATTTTCTATTGTGTATCAACAAGGTTTCTTTAAATACACACACACACACACACACACACACACACACATATATATATATATATATATATATACATATTCCCCCTCCCCCTCCAAAATATATTAGGTACTAATAGTTTCTTTATCTTAGAAGCCCCATGCTTTTCTAGCATGCATTGAGAAATTTTCCGTTAACTTAAAATGACATGGAAGAAAAATAGAACCAGTTCTAAAAAGCATATTAGAATAGAACTTGAAGATTCCCAAAGACAGGTGTTGTAAAGATTTTAATGTTTAATCAAAATTTCTTTGATGTAAAGTACAGGAATCTAAGCCACTATTTTGTCCCCCAGCCCACCCCCAATGCAAAAATATCACTGGTGAATTATGTCTGCACTGCACTGTATTATTTTCTATTTTATCAACATATTAATTTGTTGAACAATCATTTTAATTTCATTGATTTTTGTAGAATACTTCTGAATATTATTTGTTTTCTTTCTTAGTATGAAGACCAATTTCTGGGTTCATGGCTGTGGTTTGAAAATCAATGTGGGATTTTCCAGACGAAAGGAGAGAAGTCCTGCCTAATTATTGAATTTGTGGAGGTAAGAAAATAATTGGGTTTATGTAATGTAAAAAATCATGCAGTGTCACTATGGGACTGTAGAATATATGCATAGCAAGATCATCATCTGACTACTTTCTTTTGAATTAAATGAAAATGTATTCTTATTTTGCAAATAACTTTAGCAGTTCTATAAGTTTAGTATCTCAAGTATTTTAAAGTGTAATTGCAATTTGTACTAAGTGAAATTATAATATTTCTTGTGGCATTCATGTGATATAAGTGTATAGAAATGCAGAAAGAAGTACTTTCTTCAAGGGAATTTAAGTAATTTAAAACTATTTAAGAAAATACCTTTTTATAATTTGATCCTTTTAAAATTTGATCAATACTTTAATCTGATTGTTGCATAATAAACAGTGTAGCTGATTAAAAAGCCTTTTATTTCAAATTCTATTGAAGTCTTTTAAAGCAGTGGCTAATAAAAAGACAAAAGTCTTATTTCAATTGAATTTGATAAAATGCTTTTAAATCAACTACTGTTTGTTATGTAACAATGAAATTATACATGGAAGTACTTTTGAACTCACTTAGTTGTTTGTCGTCTGCAGAATCTACATGAAACACTTTTATGTGGATTAGGTTAGATTTAGATCAGGCTTATGATGAATCACCCAGTGAGTTCAACAAAACTTCCATTTGAAGCGAAAGTATTAAAAAAATAAAATAAAATACATAGTGGACCATTTTTACCTCAAAATTGTGGCTATCCCAAAATTGCACTTACTACAAAAGTACATAAAATCCAAGAACTGCTGATTAACATTTTTATTGGTGCATTGGAAAGATAGAAATAATTTAAGAAATTTTGAGTAGTCAAGTGAGGAATCTACCACATTTAGGAAAAATGATTTTGCAATAGCTGCAAAAGTGGAATGAAAATCTGTGTGCATGGTGCTCTACTAACTTATTACTCTACTCATGCATGGTGAATGAATAGGTAAATAGTCGTATGTACCCTAAATTTAGTTACAAGAACAAAACACCCAATAATATCATGAAGAGATAGTAACCTAATAATTTTTGCATTAAACACGTGTATGTAGCATGATTTGTGTTTTTGCTCAAGTTATTACACCAACAGTGTACAGTTTTGTTTCCAAAAGCTGACTCTTTTTATTCTTATATTCTACAAGCCATCCCAATCAATCTTACTGGTGTTCAGATGAGTACTATTGCAAATGCTAGTGATGGAGACCAGTAAATACAGATGATTCACTTGCAGAATGTACACAATTACTGAATGGAAGCTATGGTATGCTGAAGAACTATTTATTCAAAATTACATCTTCAGCAGTGAATAACTGATATTCTTGCAAGAGTATTCTGCATATATTATATATGCTAAGACTGGCTCACCATGATACAGCTTTGCCTCTGAAACATCCCTGATGTGTCACAGGCTGTTAAAGGTTCTCTCAATTCGGGTCAGATGAGATCATGAATTAAAACCAATGGTGCCCCAAACCATGACGCTTGGGGTTGGGCTGGTACGATGCTGCAGGTTGCCATTCACCATGATATCTTCAAACATATATGGTACCACCATGATGCATCAAGTTAAATCGTGACTCGTCAGAAAACATGACCTGTTGCCAATTAGCATGCCAATGTCTGTTTGAGACCCCTTTGCAACCTGAGGTATCTCTGATTGAGGGTCAAAGGAATGGGCTGCTAGTGACCAGTCCTCTCTTAAGCAGATGACATCTAATTGTGTTGAAGGACAAACCATGACCTCTGACAGTTCTCCACTGCTGCGCTAATACAATGCATGTCAGTGTGCAATTGGTCACTGTCATGTGGTAAAGGTGTCTGTCATTTTGTGTAGTCGAGCAAGCAATATTGCAGTCCATTTCCTGAATTTCTGTGTGTCTGAGCCTTATCTGTCCACTGATGCCACGTTTGCATCACTGTACTGACATTTTTCCCAGCACTAGTGGCTATTTTGTGGCAGGAAAATTTGGCTTCTCTCATCCCAGCAATCCTTCTTTACTCAAAGGCCATCAGGTATTTATAATGTGACCTTCTGCAGAGATGGGGCACATAGTGAGACACAAGAAACACCATTTGTACTCAATGTCAGTTCTTCACTGATAGCAAGATCTCATTTGAGCCAACTCTTTATACCCAAGACCGGACAGTTCAGAGGGCACTGCTCTGAAACTGCATGCACATTTTTACTGACATTTTAATCATTTGCATGTCCCAGCCTGTTGTACACATCCTGTGAGTATAAAGCCAACATCAGTCCTTCATGGTGTTGCAATTTTTACGCGATATTGTAGTTTTCCTGGAATCCTACATACTGACACATTTGGCTTCATAACAACAAGTTTTGATAAATGTTCTGTAGGATGTATATTTTGCAAGGCTTGTCACCTTTCCCCAAAAACTGCTTCAATGAATATTTTAATTCTTCAGGGAGAAGTTATGCCACAAGCATAGCTATTCTCTGTTTTCCAGATCTGCATTATATGCTTTTACTGTGGACCTAGAAACTGACAAATTTTGTCCATTAGGCAGTGGTGTAAGTGACTGATGCATATTGGATATGAGTCTCTTGCAACAACAGTATAACCACATATATGCTTTCGTGTGATTTTCACATTTCTGTTGATAGAGCTGTCACTTAATGAAGAGCATTATCTAAAATTTTGGTACGTTAAGAGTGTTTTGATAGGTATTTGTTCCATATGGAAAGTTATTCAAGCATTGCAATATCTACTTCAACATGTCTCAGCACATTTTTCTGGGTTGTGGGAGAAAAAAATTATTCTTTAAAATTTTAAGGGACAGCAGGGGTGCTGTCACTTTATGATCTCTACAATATATGACTTTTTTTTAAGTTCTTTTTGTTGATACACTGCTCTGGCTTAGTGTATCCACAATGCTGCCATTGAGAGCAACTTTTATATGAAACAAAGGACTTTAGAAATGCATGGTGTCTGCACTGTTGATGTAATGATATTTTTACATTGCATATAGTATTAAAGATCACACAATTAATACGAAACACACGCACAATAAAAAAAAAACTTGCGTTATACTGAATGATATTAGTCTTGCCCCATACCCAAAATTCAGGTAAAACAATTTTCAAAATTATAGCATGAAAATCTCTGACGGTTTTGTTAACACTTTATTGGGTACATATTGTTTAGTTGAACATTTTACATGCTGGGCAGTTATGATATAGAAGTTTTTCCTAAAAAGAAAAGTTTATATTTATTATGTTGCAGCCTAGCTTTAAGAATGGGCAGTGCTCATATTTCACATTATACCAGAATCACATTTTTACAGTGATTATAACTAAGAATATTTTGATAGATACTAGAAACAATGTGATATATTTTAACATAATATTTTATGACATCCAAATAAGCTAGTATATATATTATATAGCCTCTTACAGTGTTCCCGTAAAACTCATTGTATACAATTGTGACAATGAGAAAAAGTGATGAACAGTACATTACGCTAGCACGTATAGACTGTATGAGCTGGTACTGTAAGGTAATAACTTTTGCTTTTCTTAAAAGGGCACATATTTTAAAGGCGGAAAGATAACACAAGTGAATAACAATGTTAGGTTTCACATAAAATATGTATGTTTTCTTAAATATTCTTCTGGGAAGGCAAACTATGGGAAGAGATCAGTTTTCTATTAAACAAGTGATTTACTTTTAATGCTGCAAATGCACATTAAAATTAATTTTGTGCTATTTTTATAGCAAGTTTGCCCTGCATTTTATGTTAGAAATGCCAAATTTGGTTTTGTTGTCCATAATTTCAAATATATGAAATCATTGCTCACAGTGGCATATGTAGCTTATTTGTTTTTGTATTTTTCATTTCAGGATGCTGCAGAATTTCTCAAACAAATACAGAGTGTTGATAAACATGCTCCACTCCATGCAATAGCGCAAATACAGCTCAGAGGAATAAAAGATGTTGCAGTTGTATTCCAAGGAAGTTTTATAGCTGTTGCTCAAAAGGACACACTGTCATTTTTAACTGTGCTACTGGCAGTGTATTATACCTATGAACTGAATTATCCAAAAAATATCTGCAGGCAATGGCCACACTGGCATTTTACACTCTTGGCCATAAGTACTATTCACTAGGCCAAAATGCCAAAAGGTTGTTGGCTCAATTAAATGCATAAAAAATTAAAAACAAAATTGTCAGTCAATTCTTTTGCTGGTGGACTGTTTGTGTTATATTAATATGAACATTTATTTTTTGCTCCTATTAGAGCAATATGTTATTACTTTATGGGGGAAATTTCATATGTATAGACATGGTTCAAAAACACAAACATCCAAAACATATTTCATCCCATTGTATAATACTGATCGCAGAACGGTAAATTTAGCTTGAACAATGAACTGCCTCAGATAAATGTTACTCATCTTTAAGAGGTGTGTCACAGTAGCTGTTTCAAATTTTAACATTTTCATTACGTTCCCGCAAAGGAAAACACATCTGAACACATTTCTAATCCATCACAGAACATACTTGAAAGCTTGCTGGTATAGAACACCTGCATTTCACAATAATGCATTTTGTTCATGAGTTACCCAGAATGCGTTCAAAATATGTTTTGTGTTTCCGATATGTTGGTAATGGGCTCCTAACATGTTTCGCATAGGTTCCCAATCAATTCTGAATGTGCTCCTGATATGTTCTCAATGTGTTCTCTAAATAAGAACACATTAATGTGTTCTTAAACTGGAACAAAATGTGTTCTAAAATTTACTCCTAATGTGTTCTAAATTTGAACACATTAAGAACACATGAAATGTGATCTTAATCTGGCACAGAATGTGTTCTACATTTTACTCCCATTGTGTTCTAATTGGAACACTTTGGGATCACATTTAAGAATGCATTTGAGAATATGTTCTAAATAGGAACACGTTGGGAACACATTAAGAACACATTTTGTAATGTGTTCTCAGCAAGAGCACATTGGGAACACATTAAATGTGTTCTTAAACTCCAAACAAAATGTGTTCTAAAACTTACTCTCAATGTGTTCTACACAAGAACACATCGGGAACACATTTCATAATATGTTGTTCTCAGCAAGAACACTTTAGGAACACATTAATGTGTTCTCAAAATATGTTCTTAAAATGTGTTCCAAATATGTTCTAAATCAGAACACATTAAAGTGTTCTTAATCTGGCACACATTGCGTTCTAAAATAAGGTCTTAATGTGTTCCTAATGTGTTCTGAGGATTTGCAGTGTAGAGTTAGATGTAAGTTGTTGGACTTGGAGCCCAGGGTCATTTGTAGGCCCCATCCTCCTGTTTTAATCTTTAAGGAGACAAGATTATCCATCATGATGGTCCATCATCACTACACATATCCACAGACAAGCACAGAGCTCAAAGCGATTCTTTGGCAGAGATATTTCGCGATCCATGTCTCATGCACATTTATCTTGAAAGAAACAATGATTTACGAGTACTAGTTCATCGTCCAAACTCGTGAATAATAATAAAAATAATGGGTACACTTAAGAAAGAGTCTACTCAAGGATGAGGTATCAGTACAATTGCAAAGTATGCGACCAGTGACCAAATAAGTATAAGAATTAATTGCGTAGGAAAGTTGCTATGTCCACATTTCAACTTTCAGAATGATTTACTTGGAAATGGGGTCTTCAAGAGACATGCTAGTTTTCTTTCGTCTAAAACATTTTTAAAAGAAAATAATTATCTGGTAAAACACTCCGTTTTGAGCGTACTTTGATTTTAGATTCAACTTGAGAGGATTTTCAAAATTTTCTCACCGCTGAATTGTTGTTAAAATTTGTCCACAACTGCATTCATCTTACAATGCATTTTCAACAGTTCTCGTTCTTCCAGAATCTGACACTTTTGTCATAAGGGTATAGTGTATAACCTTTTGCTAGTGGTGGTGGCATTCGAAGTCACGTCTTTCTACTCCGGTGCGGGTTGCTCTGTTTACTGAACTACGCCGGCAAGTCTTATCACCGCAACTGTCGGTTTGACTCATGCGTCACCTTAGTGATACATCACAAGGAATTTATCAGGTGCTCTGCTGAAAGAAGGTATGCTTTTGTACTAGACCAAGGCTAAAATTCCCAGCCTGGTTTGGTCGTCCCAATACGCCCCTGCTTCCAACCCTGGCCCACTCTTTGTGAATTATTGGGATTTACTGTGATTACAGATCGGCAGATAGATAGAAGCACGTCAGCTCTTTCGTTGGCTCGCTCTTAGAACGCTGGCGCTCGCTTTCTCGCTTAGTAGCTCTTAATTCTGCTGCGTTTTGTAGTGGGAAGCTGTAAGTTATTTTTTTCGTTTCAGACGCCGTTTTATACTGTGCTGTAAGATGTAGAATTGTAAAAGATTTCTCGAAAAAAATTAGTTCGGACAAGACTACGTTTATTTCGTGGTGCTAACGCCAAGGACTACTTCCAAATTCAAAAAGATGTTCACAGGGTCACCCAATGACTTTAAAAGTAGATATGTCTAAGGTCGGACTGGGCCCTCCAAAAAGGAGCAGACCTTGGATTTTCAGGAGTCGTAAATATTCTGACGAACTCAAAATAATTAAACTATTAAATTTTTTTACTGCACATGCGTGATGGGTCTACCCTCAAATTAATGCAGCCTCCAATACCGCTGCAAGAACTTCTAAGATAACATTATTTTTATTTTCCCCATGTGGCTCAAATCACTGTTGATCTCAAATCAGGATGTAATGATGATTTGACCATGTGGCTCAAATCATTGCTGATCTCAAATCAGGATGCAATGATGATTTGACCATGTGGCTCAAATCATCATTACCATCTTCAGCTCATTTAATTTAACGACTGACACTATTTTGAATATTAATACTCAACTTAATAACATCTCAGATTGGCTAAATTCCAATGAATTAATAATAAATACTACCAAAACAAAATCTTTAATTTTCTCAAAACAAAATATTTCACAACCCCTTTCTATCACATTATCTATGAACAGTACAAATATAGAAGAGGTTAATTCCTTACTTTATTTGGGGATTACTTTACATAGGGACCTTAGATGGAACCAACATGTGGACTCTCTTCTTCTCAAACTCTCTAAAAACATTGGAGTTGTCAGCTCGGTATTCACTAACCTTTCCTATAAAACACTAATTCAATTATATTATACCATGTTTCAGACTCATATTAATTATGCTATCTTATCGTGGGGACAGGCGACTAAATATAATTTCAAAAAACTTCAAATTCTTCAAAACAAATATATAAGATTAATTAACCTAAAATTTGATAGAAATACACAACTAACACTATATAATAACACAAGAGTTTTCCCAAACGAATACAACATTCTTAAAACAAACCAACTATATTACTTCAACATCGGGAAAATTATGTTCTGACGCATTAAAAATAATTTACACGCTGACATCATACAAATTGTTCCTTAGATACACACACATGACACACGCACTAAATCACATATTTGGCCTATTCATCCGAAGACAGAGACCATGAAGCAAAGTATAAATTACATTGGCCCACACTACTGGAACTCACAACCGACGGAACTGACTTCTTTAAATAATTTAAACCATTTTAAAAAATATTAAGAAGCTTCATAATGAATTGCAGCTCCTCAAATTGATGATTGCAGTGGAGGGAGACTATGACTAGTACTATGACTTGTATATCTCGATGTAAATTGATTTTGCAATGTAAATTGATTTTATTCTGTAATGTTTATTATCTGTAATGTTTATTATCCTCTTATATATCATTGCCATTTTTTTGTTTCTATGAAACACTGATTTGTTTGTAACTACAACTACTGACCTCAGTGTAAAACTCGCCTAGGGAGCATGGGACATGCGACCCTGTCAGGCCTGGCTGGCCTTTCCCCCTGCTTCCTTGCTGTGTTTTGTTTCAATTGATATTTTTGTAACACTGGTTTCTAGCTCAGTAAAATAAATGAATTGAATTGAATTGAATACTGTGAATCACGAAAGGTTCTTTTTTTCATAAACATTGATCTACCAATAAAAAAAAGTTCATGGGATAAATGAATTTTATTTCATAAACTTGGAAAGACATTTGGTTTTTAAGGAAAAATTATACATATTATTATAGTGTATTTTTGTATGAACAATACTTTTCTGCACTTTGCCCTTGCATTTCCTTTCCCAGATTTTTCACTTTTGTTTATAAAATCTTTGGAAATACAACATTGGAGACTCCAAATACATTTAAACACCACATAACAAAATTACTTGCTCTGTTGCACCAATAAAAAGGCATTTACTCTGAAAAATAAAATGTCTTATAAAAATGCTTCCTTCCTTGACTTAAATTTTTCTTTTCTTCTGGAATACAAATGCCACTGAAAAAATTAACATGGGGACTCGGATAGATAGTCTGTATTTTTTACAGTGCTAAAAACTGCTTCATTTCTTCACTGCGTTCACAGAGTCTGTTGATAACCATATCATTGTGAACTGCCACAAACTTGTCCCTCTCGTACTGCATTATGAGGAATGCTTCCAGGTTGCTATTTGTCAGATTGGAGCGCAGCCTTGTTTTTATAAGTTTAAGCTTATAAAAATCTCCTCACAACTTACTTGCGTTAGAGATATTGTGAGCAGATGTTTATAAACTTGACTAAGCTCTGTGTACAAGACAGAGCTCTGAAAATAAAATGTCTTATAAAAAATGCGTCCTTCCTTGACTTCAACTTTTTTTCTATGGAATACAAATGCCTCTAAAAAAAAATTAACATGGTGACACGGACAGATAGTTTGTATTTTCTACAGTGCTAAAAGCTACTTCATTTCTTCACCCTGATCACAGAGTCTGTTGATAACCATATCATTGTCAGCTGCTACAAACTTGTCCCTTTCGTAGTGCGTTATGAGGAATGCTTCCAGGTTGCTATTTGTCAGATTGGAGCGCAGCTTTGTTTTTATAAGATTAAGCTTAGAAAAGCTCCTCACAACTTACTTGCGTTAGAGATATTGCGAGCAGATATTTATAAACTTTACTAAGCTCTGTGTACAAAGACAGAACATGTCCTTGTATACCGCTGCTCCTATGTGGGATGATATAAAGAAATTAGCTTCCTACTCCACGCCTAAATCTACTGCGATTCGCGAAACCTTAGAGATCATTACCAAAAGTGAGGTTTGCAATGATAGCGTCTTTCTAGAATTGTCACAAGTTTGAAACCAGTTCGTCAAATAATGCTGCGTTTTCTCCTACGATACCGTGTGCCCAACCAACATGACTCTTCGTTTTTTGAATGAATAATCACATTAGCATCTATTCATTTATCGTCTAGTCACCACGTCCTAATTGTTGAAGTGTTGTATTATTCAGTTTGCTGTCTATCTTCCTTGAAAAAAACCATCTGGTTGATGTACGAATGTTTGGAAAGTTCGAATCCTATTCTACGCCGCCAAGAAATTCAGATCATTAGTATAGTTATTGTTATAGGGTGCAGCCTAACTTGTGGAAAATTTTTATATTTCATTTATGCGGTAAATTTGTGTTTCGATGTAACTGCAAGGCAGCACTCATAGTTATAATTAATTACGGTAATTGATCCTCTAATTTGTTCATCACTGCCATTGTTAAAATTTGTTCAGTATTTGATAAGTGCACAATTCGTAGCCTTCTGGCAAACGAGAATTGTGAAAGGCCACATGGCAACAGACCATCTCTATTTCGGACTCATAGCAACAGTCGTGTGCATTTTCAACTAACGAAAGACTGCAAAACTCACCCCCCAAAAGTCCCTCTGCACGCCAAAAGACATTCGGTGGTTGCAGTTTTTCTCCGAACTGAACGGGATAAGGGGGAACCGACTATCACCCACAGTTGAAAACAAGGTGATAAATCCCTTTTCAAGTGGCTAAGAGAAGCCCTGTGACAGGACAAAGAGGAGAGAAACGAGCAGAAGAGAAAAACAAGCGGCGGGGCATTCTCAGGACGGTGGCAAAGCGAGACACACGCACGAGAACAGCACCAGCGAGCTGCATGGAACCTAGGCCTGAGAGCTGACCGCTGGGAGAGCTCGGAAAAAGAAGCAGAGAAGCACGTAAGGAGGGCTATGAATGATCCCCTCTTAAACGAGGACATCTCAGTCCTTTGGACTTCTCGACCGATACTAGGTCGACATTAGTGCACTTTTGCCTAGGCTGTCTATATACCAAAAAGGCAGGATATTTCTTGCCACTTCTCTGCGCTGAGGACCTCAGACAACGGTTGCCAAGGTATGTTATCTTTACATGAACATTTGCTCACGACTTACAAGTGCCGTCGGACAGTGAACAGCATATAGAACTCTGTCCCCTGTAAAAATGAATACGCACGACAGCGGAGGCCTCCAACACATTTTATTCGTGATTTTTATTTGTGTTATGGCCATAAGTTTTAAGAGCTCTTCCCTGCTAATTTGGCATCAAGCCCATGCAGGTGTGTGTAATGGTATAGTTATATTTAGCTTATAATTAAACTGCGGCAGTCATGATAATTACTGTATCATTTTAATTGCTGGTACCCACGCTCGTACTCAATTATAGTTTTCTAAAGTGTGTATTTAAATGTTTTGGGTAATCTCTCATATATGTTTCCTTCGCTCTATTTGTTTATTGTGCATACTAGAATTTCATCATTGAACAGTGTTTGAATAAGTGTTAATTGTTAAATCAGAGTTAGTTAAATCAGTATTATCGTTTAATCAGTGATAAAGTGTTTAAATCATTGTGCATAATTAAGCTGCCGATAGAGCAGCCCACCATACATTCATCTCAGCAGATTTTTGTGCCACTTCATGGATAAAGGTGGCAGTGTATATAATATAACGTTGGATATTAAATGTCAAGCGTACGTGAAATGAGCGTTGGGTATCTTTTCGAGTGTGTGTGTGCGTTGCTGTGATTTTCGGTAGATTGGGACGTGCTGGAGTTAAATCCAGGCATCCACGCCCAATCGCGGTACGGGTTTTGCGGGAAGTTAATAATTAATTTGTTATAATTAATTACGGGAGGTCATTATTAATTATTGGAATCAGATAATTAATTTGTTGTTGCAGAATTTTCGGTTGTCAACGCATGTAGGAAAACTCCTTGCTAGCCCCTAGCAGCAGAGGAGGAGAGCAAAATTTTTGACAAAATTTTCTTTAGTTTTTTTTATTTTTATTTAGATATTTATTTTTTTTCGGTGGAGATATCGGGTGCTTCACTGCAGGCGATACTTCACCTGGTGCCGCGGCCACATCAGCCTGTAAAGGTAAGATCCAACAATTGGTTCCGATGACCAGGATTCTTACTTGTTTGTACCTCCAAAATAGAGCAACACACACAAACGTTCGAAATATTGCGAATTGACTGCCATATCAAATTTATTTCAGTACGAGCATATTTTAGCATATCATAAGTATTGTAAGCCTTAAGCATTTTTGTGTAAAAGACTGCCTTAGGTTAAGTGTATTTAAATATGGCAAATAAAGGAGAGAAGCCGAACACCAAACCTACTGACTCAGATGATTCTGATCATCGTGATGGGGAGGAACATAGCATTCCCACAGGAGAATCAACCGATCTGGTAACTAGTAATTCAGTAACAAGTATCGCAGGAGTGTCAGAGACTAGAATGACAGCTCCAGGTATGTTAATGTACGGCGGTGAACAGATAGCAGGATGCATTAATATGCTCAGATATTTTACAGGCACAGATCCTCTATATCGTGCCAAACATTTTTTTCAAGATGTAGAAAACGTAGCTACAGTAGGGAGATGGAGCGAACAAACAAAATTGGCAGTAGTAAAGTCGAAATTCAGGGAAAGGGCTGCAGAATTTTTGTCAGATAGTGATGAGCTGAGATTAGAAGGAAATTATGAAAATTTTAAACGTCTAGTGATCGATCGTTTCCAAGCGGAAGAACCTCTTATTACCCGTATGAAACAATTCATGAGTTGTGTTTAAATGCCGGGACAAGATGTAAGACAGTATGCAACGCGACTCAAAAGTGCAGCGGCAAAATATTTTGGTCATACAACTGATATGTCAGAAGACATCAGGCAGCATAGGGATCAGACAGTGATGTGTCAGTTTGTATCTGGTTTATCCGAATCTATCAGGCGCTGGGTTTTAACGAAGTGCCCAGAAACTCTAGAAGCTGCTATTCTCACAGCAATTCAGGAAGAAGATAATTTGGCGCTCATGAGTAAGAAAGCATCAGTAAATGCAGTAGAGAGATCGGAAACAAACCCAGGATCTGATTTATTAGCGCGTACTTTGGAAGAGATGATGGCACGAATGGAAGCGACGGAAAGATCAGTGGGTCAGTTAGCCGTAAATTTTCAGGAAAGCGAAAATCGGAGACGAGAAAGAAACTTCAGAGAGGAAGAAAGTTTGCAGTTACCCAGGTTTCAGTCATCTGGACTCGAACTCGTTCGACAGTATGGGGCAAATAATAATGAACGCAGAGGATCGGGTACTCGAAATCGCTCGCGTGCTGAGAACCAGCAAGCGCAGTACAGGAGCAACAGGATTATGTGCTACGGATGCAGACAGCAAGGTCATGTGATCAGGCTA
Organism: Macrothele yani; assembly: GCA_039090855.1. Lineage (NCBI taxonomy): Eukaryota > Metazoa > Arthropoda > Arachnida > Araneae > Macrothelidae > Macrothele > Macrothele yani. The sequence goes on along the minus strand of CM077022.1, from coordinate 9,156,050 downwards.
TGCCCGAATAACGGTCAAAATAGGGATAGGGCAGAAACAACACCGAAACAGAGGTTTAGGAATAACAACGACAGAGATACTCATTACCAATCAACAGGAAAGTTTAGTGCTCAAGGACCCGAGCGTAAGAACAAACAGTTAAACTGAATCGGAGTCGAACTGTGAGAGGTAGTGCGGCTCAGAAATATTTAAAACCCTCTAAAGTGCGGTACGTGTCTATGAAAAATGGGAATGACTTACCAATCATTAATGCGGATCTGGATGGGGATAAAATTAAAGTGCTAATTGACACAGGGTCATCAGTCACTTTATTAGCTAACGATGCTTATCGTAGATTAAAATTTCGCAGAAAGTTAAAATCTGTTGATTTAAATGTAAAAATCAAAAGCATCACAGGAGAAGTGATTCAAACGCTGGGTTGCTACGAGGTAAATCTGCGAATTAAGGGAAGAGACATATGGGTCAAGGCATTTGTGACAAAAAATCCCCTGAGTCAAAATTACTCAGCTTTGTTGGGAATAGATGCTTTACGAAACCACCGTCTTACGTTCGAAGCAGATACAAACCAGCTTCACTTCCCTGACCCCCCATCTCAGCCACCCACCCCACAGGAGCGGAGAGGTAATGATGTTTCCAACAGACACCCCAGGATAGCAGCACTGACTCGTAAAACTTGCATTCCCCCAACAGCGAAACTTTTCTCCAAGTGGCGCTTAGTAAACCCTCAGTGGGGAAAACAGAAGGAAGTATTATGTTCGAGCCATTACCGAGAGCACGCAGAAATAGGTTACTCTTAGCACGGTCAGTTAATAATGTTTCGGCAAGCGGACTGTATGATGTAAGAGCGGCTAACCACAGTGATTCACCAATTTGGTTAAATAAACATACGAAACTCTTTCAGGCAGAACCAGTGGAAATTAAGCGTTGTTCGCGAGGAACATCCCGAAAATCTCAACCAATCTCTGTGGAAGATTTTAAATTAGATCACCTGGAATTTAGCGAACGAGAGAAAATGCTAAATTTATTGCAGAAATATTCTGATGTTTTTGCACGGAATTCTTTAGACTTAGAAGGTACGGATCTTACAGAGCATGAAATTCATCTCACGGATGATAAACCTATTAAGTTGCGTCAGTATACTGTACCACATGCCCTAAGACCCGAAGTAAAAGCTCAGGTAAACGAATTACTTGACGCAGGAATCATATCAAAATCAGATAGTCCCTACAGCTTTCCTATTGTTCTCGTGAGACGCGGAAACTCTTATCGTTTCTGTATAGATTTTCGAAAATTAAATGAAATTACCCGAAAGGATAGCTACCCTGTTCCCCGAATCCAGCAAACTTTATCCTTACTGCATGGATGCAAGTATTTTTCAAAAATTGACCTTTTGGCTGGTTATCACCAAATTAAAGTTAGAGAACAGGATAGGCATAAAACTGCTTTCTCATGCGAATTCGGACATTTCCAGTGGAATCGCTTGCCTTTTGGACTTTGCAACAGTCCGGCAACATTTGAAAGAGCACTTGATTCTCTATTTATGGACAAAAGAGATGATGGCATTTTGGTATATGTGGATGACATCTTGTGTGCCTCCAGGACATTATCTGAACACCTTGAGAAATTGGAATTAATTTTTCAGAGATTAAGGAAGCACCATCTAAAAATTAAGCCCAGTAAGTGTGAATTTTTGGCGGAAGAAGTGACATACCTAGGGCACCTTTTAGATCGTCAGGGCATTAGACCTAACCCACAGAACGTGGAAGCTGTTCGGGAATTCCCTACTCCACGGAAAGTGAAACATGTTCGAGCATTCCTTGGAATGGCAGGATATTATAGGCGCCACATCAAAGATTTTTCGTCCATTGCCTTACCGCTAACAAACCTTACTAGGAGAAACGTGAAATTCATTTGGGACGAACACTGCGAGAAATCTTTTCAAGAGCTGAAACATGCACTAGTGAGTGAGCCACTATTAATATTTCCTGATTTCAGCAAGAAATTTTTCGTCACCACAGACGCCTCCAAAGTAGCGATTGCCGGTATTCTCGAGCAGGAGGATGACGAAGGACACAGACATCCCATCGCTTACTTTAGCAGGAAACTTAATCCAGCTGAGAAAAATTACAGCACGACAGAACAGGAAGCACTGGCAATAGTATCATCCATCACCCATTGGCGCGAATATTTGGTAGGTCAGCAGTTTACGGTTATTACCGACCATAGACCTCTAAAGTGGCTTATGAATTTGAAAACTCCTAATTCTAGACTGGTCAGATGGAATCTTAGTCTGTCGGAGTATAACTTCGATGTGCAATATCGACCAGGAAAGAAAAACACAAACGCCGACGTGTTATCTAGGCACATTGCAGCAGTGGAAGCCAATGATACAGTCGCCGTTGTACCACTTAATAACAAAACTCTGAAATCAGCACAAAGAACAGATCCTAAATTAGCTGAAGTAATTGATTGTCTTGAAGGGCGTGATTATTCAGCAGTCGACAAAATTACTGACACCCATTTTATGAGGGACGACCTTCTATTTCATTTTGCCTTACCAGCAAAAAACAGCCCACGGAAATTGATCGCAGAACAGTTAGTGATACCTGATAAGTTAAAATCAGAAGTGATGAAATCAGAACATGACGGACTATGCGCCGGTCACTTCGGTTTTGAAAAGACCCTTGGGAGAATTAAACAGAAATACTTTTGGATTAACATGTTCTCAGACATCAAGAACTACACGGCGAGTTGCGAACAATGCCTGAAACGTCGTGGTTTCAAAAAGAAGCAAAAAGCGGGTCTAATTACCCCGGAAATTGTATCTGTCCCATGGTCCAAAATTTCGATGGATATCGCTGGACCTCTCCCACTGACAGAGGATGGAAATAAATATTTATTGGTTGTCACCGACTCATTCACTAAGTACATCGAGCTGATTCCATTAAAGACTATGCGATCTGCAGAAATTGCCGAAAAATTTGCTTCTAACGTGATAGCGCGTCACGGTGTCCCACATCTGTTACTCACGGACAGAGGAACAAATTTTTTGTCAGATTTAATGACCGAGTTGTACCGTAAGTTTGGCATCAAAAAACTGAATACATCTCCACACCATGCACAGACAGACGGACAAGCCGAAAGACAAATTCAGACAATAATGCACTCTTTAGCAATTTATTGTTCCCCTAAGGGAAAGGATTGGGACAAGTATACAGATTTTGTGGCCATGTCCTACAGAAGCGCGACACACAGTGCTACTAAAGAAACACCCAACTTTCTCATGTTCGGAAGAGATCTGAACATGCCAGGACAGTTGTTGAATGAGGAAATCCCTTTTAACTACGCTGAATCCCAGAGCTACGCCGAGAGCTTAGTCACGAGGATGCAAGAAGCGTATAAAATTGTCAAGGATAATCTGGAAGAGGCAGCCCAAACTTCCAGGGAATATCGAGCAAAGTCTGCTGTAGACAAACAGATCAAGATTGGGGACATAGTGTACCAGCACGACCCATCAGCATCCAAAACAAGGTCGCGAAAGTTGGCAAAACCTTCTATAGGACCTTTCAGAGTAATTGAGAAAACATCCCCAGTGAACTTTAAAATCGCCCCAGTAAATGATATGAGACGAACTCGACTCACACACGTAGACAGGATTTTCAAACCACCACAGAGAAGGGTGTTTGACACAGGGCAATTTCAAGATGAAAAGGGGGATGAAGAAATTTCGTTGAGCATAGGTATGCCAACCGCAGACGAAAGGCATCATGAAGAAGAGTTCTCAGAGCAGGATGAGGACTGGGTGACGCCCGCTTGGCCGGTGATCACAAGGGATACGCGCTGTTTTCAGCCGCATGAATCGGAAACACGTCAGGGGTTGGGAGAGACCGGGACGGCGGCCCAGCCTGCTCCCATGTTGAAGGACGCGGTAGCTCACGGAGGAAACGCAGAGGGGAGCAAAGAAAAAAGTCCCCCCATCATAACGAGAGCGTCGTTGAGACCCCGAGATGAGCACGGGAGAGTGGGGAAACCTCTCAGCTTTGGACATCAGGCTGAAGAGGAAAAATCCAGCGAAGAAATGGTTGCAGACGAGGAGGATAGTGATAGCACAGAAATATACAGTTGTGAGGAGGAAGAAGATTTCGCGAGCCAAACTCAGGACCGCGCAGAAGTGCAGACTTAGATAAGAGGAAAGGCACGTTGAGTCAAAAAGGGTTTTGGTCGGACGCACATTGGCTCTCACCTGTGTAACTTATGTTTATATTCTTTTCTTGTTATGGGCAATGATGAATGGATCAGAGATGTTATCGAGACTTTCCCATTACCCTTGATGTGTCTAAAATCCGGAATTAGACATGTCATGGAATATGGGAAAGAAAGAAAGAGGGAGATATCCATATTCAAAATTTTCCATTCTTCAATGAGAAAAAAATACATTCATATTTTTTTCTTTGGAAGGTAGAAGGATTGTTATAGGGTGCAGCCTAACTTGTGGAAAATTTTTATATTTCATTTATGCGGTAAATTTGTGTTTCGATGTAACTGCAAGGCAACACTCATAGTTATAATTAATTACGGTAATTGATCCTCTAATTTGTTCATCACTGCCATTGTTAAAATTTGTTCAGTATTTGATAAGTGCATAATTCGTAGCCTTCTGGCAAACGAGAATTGTGAAAGGCCACATGGCAACAGACCATCTCTATTTCGGACTCATAGCAACAGTCGTGTGCATTTTCAACTAACGAAAGACTGCAAAACTCACCCCCCAAAAGTCCCTCTGCACGCCAAAAGACATTCGGTGGTTGCAGTTTTTCTCCGAACTGAACGGGATAAGGGGGAACCGACTATCACCCACAGTTGAAAACAAGGTGAAAAATCCCTTTTCAAGTGGCTAAGAGAAGCCCTGTGACAGGACAAAGAGGAGAGAAACGAGCAGAAGAGAAAAACAAGCGGCGGGGCATTCTCAGGACGGTGGCAAAGCGAGACACACGCACGAGAACAGCACCAGCGAGCTGCATGGAACCTAGGCCTGAGAGCTGACCGCTGGGAGAGCTCGGAAAAAGAAGCAGAGAAGCACGTAAGGAGGGCTATGAATGATCCCCTCTTAAACGAGGACATCTCAGTCCTTTGGACTTCTCGACCGATACTAGGTCGACATTAGTGCACTTTTGCCTAGGCTGTCTATATACCAAAAAGGCAGGATATTTCTTGCCACTTCTCTGCGCTGAGGACCTCAGACAACGGTTGCCAAGGTATGTTATCTTTACATGAACATTTGCTCACGACTTACAAGTGCCGTCGGACAGTGAACAGCATATAGAACTCTGTCCCCTGTAAAAATGAATACGCACGACAGCGGAGGCCTCCAACACATTTTATTCGTGATTTTTATTTGTGTTATGGCCATAAGTTTTAAGAGCTCTTCCCTGCTAATTTGGCATCAAGCCCATGCAGGTGTGTGTAATGGTATAGTTATATTTAGCTTATAATTAAACTGCGGCAGTCATGATAATTACTGTATCATTTTAATTGCTGGTACCCACGCTCGTACTCAATTATAGTTTTCTAAAGTGTGTATTTAAATGTTTTGGGTAATCTCTCATATATGTTTCCTTCGCTCTATTTGTTTATTGTGCATACTAGAATTTCATCATTGAACAGTGTTTGAATAAGTGTTAATTGTTAAATCAGAGTTAGTTAAATCAGTATTATCGTTTAATCAGTGATAAAGTGTTTAAATCATTGTGCATAATTAAGCTGCCGATAGAGCAGCCCAACCATACATTCATCTCAGCAGATTTTTGTGCCACTTCATGGATAAAGGTGGCAGTGTATATAATATAACGTTGGATATTAAATGTCAAGCGTACGTGAAATGAGCGTTGGGTATCTTTTCGAGTGTGTGTGTGCGTTGCTGTGATTTTCGGTAGATTGGGACGTGCTGGAGTTAAATCCAGGCATCCACGCCCAATCGCGGTACGGGTTTTGCGGGAAGTTAATAATTAATTTGTTATAATTAATTATGGGAGGTCATTATTAATTATTGGAATCAGATAATTAATTTGTTGTTGCAGAATTTTCGGTTGTCAACGCATGTAGGAAAACTCCTTGCTAGCCCCTAGCAGCAGAGGAGGAGAGCAAAATTTTTGACAAAATTTTCTTTAGTTTTTATTATTTTTTTAGATATTTATTTTTTTTCGGTGGAGATATCGGGTGCTTCACTGCAGGCGATACTTCACCTGGTGCTGCGGCCACATCAGCCTGTAAAGGTAAGATCCAACATTATACTGTTTTAAGTATAGTTGGTGTACAGTTCCCGTTTATTAATAGTCCGAAATTCTGAATTTATGTCGTTGTCATGATATTTGTCAATTATCTTGAAAGTGTTTATCATAACATAGCGCATCTGATTAAATAAACAGGACATTGAATGAGTAAATACTGCTTCTGCTGAATCATTTACCTATGTCTGTCTACGTTAAAGTATTTAATTAGAGACTGCAAGTGCTTCGTTAAGTTTGCAGCTTCTAGAAGAACGATACAAATGAAAACTTAAGGGTTCAGAGAATAGTGTAAGTCGATAAATGGATTTGAGATAACAAGTTAACCTTTATAAATTCTATAGCCAATAAAACCTTATATTTTTACAGAGACAAAAGTTAAGTCAGGAACGAAATTCTGGCTGACTGGGTCTTTAATGCAATATGATTTGCTGCGTTAACTACATTATTACAAAAGTAATAACAAAAGCTTATGCTCCTTATAATAATTCCTTCGCAGGATATAAGAGAAGAAATTTAAATCTAGCAGTTGAAGACAAAGCTCTAAAACACAGCGACTGCACAATTTTTTTTAAAGTCAATTAAAATATTATCATATTATTACTATAATATGAAAAAATAGAAAAAACTGAATGATTACTTTGCATATGATGTAGCATTGGCATGCCACATAACCGAAAGGCCGTATGAGCTGTAGTACTTCAACTTCCCATGGATATTTTTCGGTAACTAAACTGCGTAAAAATGTACTTAATTTTCATATTTATCTCCATTTTTGAAATCGCTGAAGGGCGTGAAAAGTGCCAGTGCAGCTACAAGCCTATTTTAAAGGCAACATGTATCACATTTCTCATATCACACTAGTCAATGTAAAAGGGGGAAAATCTCTCGCGGTTCGGGAAAAAAACAGTAATGCTGCAGATTATATTACTGCTCTTATCCGCTTTAGCCTTTAATCTTTCAATCAAGAAATTCCCACTCCGCCACATTGGAGGCAGAGCAGTTCATGACATTACATATTGCAAATGCGATATCTTCTAAAGATCCCCTTAAAACATTTTATATCTATTATTAATGTTTCATGTGAAAATGCGGTGACTTACTTAGCTTTCCGCAAACTGTTATTAACTGTAATATGCTTCACAAACGTACATGGATATGCTATGTCAAAACACTACGTTATGTCACCAAAGTCGAACTTTAGTGCAAAGCATGCGAAAAACGGGATACATAGTTGATAGATCTATGTTTAAACCTTAAGATAATCGTAAAGGAAACTAAGAAAAATAGCTGAAATTATTTGCCTTTAGAATTCGGCATCAGGTGATGTCTTTAGTTGTTGAAATAATAGTTAAAAGATAACCTGCCATATCAAATTTTCAGAAGCCCCTGAAAAGCAGGAAATGCGCTGAAATATCTTATCATCAGATATTTGACCACATCAGAATCTAGCTACGAAAGATAGATAAAAATCCTTTAGATCATAAACAGTCTTCATTTGAAATTCTCCTGTTCTTTTTGGTAAACACTTAGTGCAAATCCTTTCGTAAGACGTTGACACCAAAAACTGAACTCACCCGATAAAGAAGGTGAAATTTTGTCAGCTTCAATAGAGGAAGAAAAGTGAGTCATTATGTCCAAGATCTGCTATTGGAATTTGCAGTTTATTTTATCCATCATTCTGTAAGTGGTTATTATCCATGATCGGGGTTTTGGGTATAACATGTGTTATGTTCCTATAGATCTACATGGCCTCTATTCAATGCTGAAAAAAATTTATTTTTTCAGAATGTAGAGAAACAGTCTATCATTTTATTAAGAAGATTAAATGTAGAGATGGTGTAGCGAAGTCGACTTCATCCTGGGGGTAAAGCATGCAATTTGAGTACGTTACAATACGTTAATTGAACTTATAAAAATAGTAAAAAAAAATAAAAAAATATTAACTTAATATTTATTTTAATTTTAATTTTAATTAATTTAATTAGTTCAATTTAGTCTAATAAAAGCGCCCTACCCCCATAAATGAATAAATTTAAATTTAGCGGGCCAAGACTGTTCTAGCATAGCATAAAGCTTTTTGCACTAGAATTAAAAAATTTAGAAGTGAGCCCAAAATGTCTCAAACAAATGCAGTGCGAAAGCCTAAAAAACGCTTAAAAATCCGCCTAACCAATTTTGAACGGGGGTATTTGCCAAAAATAACGAATGGTCGGGGGCAATGTAACACATTGTCACCTCCCAGTCCTTTCATCTGCTTCGACGTTTGTAGTTAGTTTCGTCGAAAGGACTTTAACTTATTAAACCTCACCTACTGAGGAAAGTTGCTTTGATTAGGCTTGCTTCAAACTATTTACTAAAAGAAACAGGAGCAAATTATTAATGTATAATTATTTTAAATATATGGTACCTAAATATATAGCACGTAAATATTACAAGATATCTGAAAAGTAATCCTCGTTGATATTAAATAAAATCGGATCTGTCTTCGAGCTCTCGCAATGTTAGTCATCCTGATCAAAGACACTGAATTCTTAAGTTTGCACTGCTTCAAATAGCATAATGTGAATTTTAGGATGTTGATGAATATATATTTAAGGGGTAATTTTCAGTTTAACTCGGACCTAGATTATGTAGCCTTTTTCTACGCTATATGGAATTGTAGGCCTTACAGAACCTGAAAGTGAAGTCCTTATGTGGGGCTGAGGCATATTTTTCTTTTTTTTTTTTTTTTTTTTTACGAATTTTTAAAAATTTCGCTGAGTCTTCAGTTGTTTACGATTTGGTCTTATATACAGAAGAATATTTCAATTTCTGCTTTTCCTTGTAATTTGTCCCACACATTCGGCGACATCTGAAGTGCAAATTTTCCTCATCCAAAGAAATCTGTCGATTACAAGTAGAGCAGGACACTGTTGAAATCATACAACCCTGCCGCTGGGCAAAAGCAATTGCAGCAGTAGACGAACAAGAAACAGTTTCGACGAACTCAACAAGTTAGTAAAATCATGCAATGGATTGATTGTGATACATTTACCAACATACCAGAAATCATTACTCCAGTTATTACTCAAGTTATGAGGATAATGGCTGTAAAACAAATCTCGCTCCTATGCCCTGACCTTTGACCCCATTTCGATGATATTCAATAAAACCGGTTAAGTATACTTCCGGAACAACATGATAAAGGTTTGTCTCAATCGAAGCATTTTTACGCAAGTTATGGCGCATAAGGGCAATTGAATGGATCCCGCCCCTATGTCCTGACCTTTGACCCCATTTCACCGATTTTCAATAGGTTTTTTCCCTAGGTGGTCCTCTATCACATACTAAAATTTCTTTGAAATCGAACCATTTTTACGCAAGTTGTGGCGCATAAGAGCAATGGAATAGATCCCGCTCTTATGTCCTGACCTTTGACCCCATGTCGCCCATTTTCAATAGGGTTCGTCCACAAGTGCTCCCCTACCACATATTAAAATTTCATCTAAATCGAACTATTTTTTAACCAAGTTATGACGCAAGGGGCAATGGAATGAATCCCGCTCCTATGTCCTGACCTTTGACCCCATTTCGCCCGTTTTCAACAGGGTTTGTCCCCAGGTGGTCCCCTACCACATACTAAAATTTCATCGAAATCGAACTATGTTTACGCACGTTATGACGCATAAGGGTAATGGAATGGATCCCGCACCTTTGTCCTGACCTTTGACACCATTTCGCCCATTTTCGATAGGGTTCGTCCCCAGTGGTTCCCTACCACATACTAAAATTTCATCGAAACCGAATCACTTTTACGCGAGTTATTGGGCCGACGGACAGACAATCTGGAGCATGTAAGCTTCTTCAACCTGAGGTTGGAAAGCGGAAAAAAGCGTGGACGAAACAGCCAGCGCAAGCATCCGATCTGTACGAAGTGGAAGAATTTCCTAGACTTGACAACTCCACGCAAAAAATAAAGGCAGACCCTTTTACAATTGGAATACACAGCGTCAAACAAAGCACTACTCCAACGTTACGTGAAAACGCCGAGAACTGCGCGAAAGCTCTAAAACCTCTAGCACGGAAATGCCGAATCACTTGCGATGGTTAGCACTACGCGGAGCAAAAAGTAGTCCAAACTTTAAAAATTCACCAAAAAATATAAAAAAATTTACGCACCTGCTCCACAAACGAATTGCAAAATTGGCTAATACTGCACCATAGCAACACGTAAAAAAAAAAAAAAAAAAAAACCCTGGTCCGTACTACCTATTTAAGGTCTTATAAAATAATGTTTCGATAACCAGAAAAAGAAAAAAAAACTAACTAACAAACTTTAGGCCTTAAATAATATGATCTTAATCTTTGTTTAAACGGTATGGCTACTGCTATATTCAACGGTTCCTTACCTCGGAAACCCGAACACAAAAAAGTTCATTAAAGTGTGAGAACTTTAGTTTATTCTGACGCTTCGAAACACGACTGTGAATGTGAATAAAATAGGCTACATAAATTTGTAGCAGAGTAAAGCAAATGCAGCATGACAAAAATTGAATGTGAATGATTTAATTTCAAATGAAACGTGGTATAGGGAGGCCCGCAGTATTCGAATCCTCCTACGCCAGAAATCGAACTATTTTTTAAGCAAGTTATGACGCAAGGGGCAATGGAATGAATCCCGCTCCTATGTCCTGACCTTTGACCCCATTTCGCCCGTTTTCAACAGGATTTGTCCCCAGGTGGTCCCCTACCACATACTAAAATTTCATCGAAATCGAACTATGTTTACGCACGTTATGACGCATAAGGGTAATGGAATGGATCCCGCACCTATGTCCTGACCTTTGACACCATTTCGCCCATTTTCGATAGGGTTCGTCCCCAGGTGGTTCCCTACCACATACTAAAATTTCATCGAAATCGAATCACTTTTACCCGAGTTATTGGGCGGACGGACAGACAATCTGGAGCATGTAAGCTTCTTCAACCTGAGGTTGGAAAGCGGAAAAAAGCGTGGACGAAACAGCCAGCGCAAGCATCCGATGTGTACGAAGTGGAAGAATTTCCTAGACTTGACAACTCCACGCAAAAAATAAAGGCAGACTCTTTTACAATTGGAATACCCAGCGTCAAACAAAGCACTACTCCAACGTTACGTGAAAACGCCGAGAACTGCGCGAAAGCTCTAAAACCTCTAGCACGGAAATGCCGAATCACTTGCGATGGTTAGCACTACGCGGAGCAAAAAGTAGTCCAAACTTTAAAAATTCACCAAAAAATATAAAAAAATTTACGCACCTGCTCCACAAACGAATTGCAAAATTGTCTAATACTGCATCATAGCAACACGTAAAAAAAAAAAAAAAAAAGAAAACCCTGGTCCGTACTACCTATTTAAGGTCTTATAAAAAAATGTTTCGATAACCAGAAAAAGAAAAAAAAACTAACTAACAAACTTTAGGCCTTAAATATTATGATCTTAATCTTTGTTTAAACGGTATGGCTACTGCTATATTCAACGGTTCCTTACCTCGGAAACCCGAACACAAAAAAGTTCATTAAAGTGTGAGAACTTTAGTTTATTCTGACGCTTCGAAACACGACTGTGAATGTGAATAAATTAGGCTACATAAATTTGTAGCAGAGTAAAGCAAATGCAGCATGACAAAAATTGAATGTGAATGATTTAATTTCAAATGAAACGTGGTATAGGGAGGCCCGCAGAATTCGAATCCTCCTACGCCAGAAATAGAAAAACAGGAGGTAAATCTAGAATGTCTGAAATAAATAAAATTAAAAACCCAACGAAACCTAAACATTAAAGATTTAAAATTAAAAAAAAAAAAAAAAAGAAAACCCTCCCGGAAAAACTCATTAGACAAAGAGAACATGTACCGATTCCTCTTGTAGCAGTACTATTAGAATTTGTTTAGTTTCTCACCGTAGCTCGTTCGGCTCGTAGCTCCTTATAACATCAGTTCGTTCGCCTGAGAGGTTCCACTCAGGGACGCCCATAGGGGGCTCGAGACCCCCTTGCCTTTAGTATAGCCAAATGTTTGATAAATTTAAAACACTAAAATAGACGAAACCTTTTTTTAAAGCATTTTTAAAAATAATAAGATATTAATGATTGATTGTGTAAATTATTTTCGTTGTATTTTAGTGCCTTGTACATTTACAAAAATGTTTGACAGCCTTGAAGGAGGTAAGGATTTTTCTTAGCCCCCCCTCCTCCCCTCCCCCCAGCAGTTTCTTGTAAATAAGCAACTAATTTCAAGTTTTCTTCCACCTTTAAGATTCGTGTATATGCTTGTAAATATTTACAGTTTAAGGTTTTGGTTGTAACAGTATATTTCATTTGTAATTAGTGGTTTTACTTCTCAGATCGTTATTGTTCGCTAATCTGAGCGGTATGAGTGTGAGGTCGGGCTTCGACGATGCTAGTCTGCTGAGGGGAGGGATAAAGGTTTCTAAAAAACTATTGCTTTATAATTTTATTGGTAGTTTTCTCATTTTTAAATTTTATATTTTTGTTTGAATTTTTTATTTTTGGGGTTGGTTTAGTTGTTCAGGGGATCGGAGACATTGAATAGAGAGGGTTAATATTATTTTTTTTAATTTTAATTCGTTATTATTTTTTATATTTATTTCAAGTCATTGTAATATTTTTTTGGTATTTAATTATTGTTTCCGGTAGGCTCGTTGCCGTAATGTAGTAGACTAAACCGTGTAGAAACCCACACTTTCTATGTCTCTATAGAGGTAGGAAAGGTTTGTCCGTGCCTGGCCCTTAAAACAAAGGCACGGACAACAGTTTACCATAGTTCTATATCCCTCTCTTTTTTCACTCCTGTGGTCATATTATTCTTATATATATATATATATATATATGAATATTGAAGTGCGTGAATACTCTTCAGTAAGTTCTTGCGTAAATTTATTATATTATCTAATTGTTTGCTGTCTGCGTCCCAATAGGCTCATTCCACAAGGTTGTGATACTTTCAAAAACCTTCCACCATGTTGTCATGGAAGGTACAAGAACAGAGTTCGAAATCTTCATTTAAAATATGGAACATTTTAAGTAGAAATAGATAAAAAGAGGCAAGTTTCCTCAATGTAAAATTCTTTTGAATACATCTCGACTGATCTGTTAAAGGTTTCAAATGACTAAAAGAGATCCGCGTTCTAAAACCTAAACAAATTCCCCGGGAAATCCATAGAAAGGATGCATTTAACATTTCGCAAGTCTAGCCGTCAGGTATTTCCCCTTTTTGTTGAGCATTGTGGGCTCACACGCACTATCTTTAATTCTGTATTTTCTCATTCTATGCCATACTGAACACACAGTAAGTAGCAAAGGTAAAGCATTCAAAATGTTTTTCGGTATTGGCAGATGAGACAACTGACATTAGTCAAATAAAACAGTTTTCACTGTGCGTCAGGTGTTTTGATGAAGAAGAACTGAAATTAAGAGAAGATTGTCTGGCTTTTATACCAGTGAAAAATTTAAGAGGCTGTTCTCTTGCAAACAACAATAATTAAAAATTTAGTGAAATTGAGTTTTGATTTGAACGATATGAGAGGGCAGGGGCATGATGGGGCTGGAGCAATGCTATTATACCCATTCCTTGAACTTATGTTTGTCGGATGCTAGCAAAAAGCCTAGCATAAGGAACTGTATGGGGGTTATATCAGAAACATTTCGTTTTTCCACGCTTCTACTAAACGTACCAGTGTTTTGAAAGAAAGTATACAGCGACTGCTACCTAATTGCAAGAAAGTTAAGATGAAAACTCTATGTGAAACTCGATGGATCCAAAGGCATGATGCCGTTCTTATGTTTAAAGAAGGTCTGCATCCTATTATACCATCCTTAGAAGCGATTGAGCAAGAAGAGTCAGCAGAATCATCTGTCAAAGCACACACTTTGCTCAACTCTATATGCCAGTTTTCGTTTCTAGTGGCAACGTTTGTCCTTAGTAAAATATTGTCCATCACATACAACCTATCTGAAAACTTCCCAAAACAAGCAAATCGACTTAGCCGATGCATTAAGAAAAATATATCAGAAGTTACAACACTGCTAAACAGCATGAGAACTGAAGCAGAAAAATCCTTCAGCTTAATTTATGATGCTGTAAAAACATTGGCTGTAGGCCTCAAAGTAGCAGAAGAAGTTCCACGTAGACGCAGTATACAAAAAAATAGATGCAATGTACCATATTCAACTCCAGAAGAATATTTCCGCAGAAGTATATTTATACCCTTTGTGGATGATATAATTGAATAATTAAATGAAAGGGTTCAATCACAAAAAGAAACACTAACTTCATTGCAGAACTTTCTACTAGTTTTTGATGTCAAGAATTATTATTCCCAAATATTATCTGCAGTGAAAATGCATGAATCTGATTTCGGATATTCCGATGTAACAGAAAGCGAGTATCAATTATGGTGTCAAAAATGGGAAAGGGAAAGAGCAGACGTGCGCCCCAAAAACGCTGTTGAAAGTTTGGCATCATGCAATAAGAACTTATTTCCCAACATTTATATTTTGCTTCACATCTTGGCAATTCTTCCTGTAACCACAACATCAGTGGAAAGAAGCTTTTCCAGTATTCGTCGATTGAAATCTTATTTGAGAAACAGTACATCAGAGTCAAGATTGAATGGGCTAGCTTTATTATCTATTCATAGAGACATTCAGTTCAAGGTGAAGAAGTCATTGACAAATTCGGAAATGTGCCTAGAAGAATAAATCTCAGTTTTTGAAAATTAGGTGAGTCCAATCAATTTCATTATTTCTCAAGGAGAAATTTGTTTCTATCACTCTTTTTTTTTAATATGTACTCATCAGCTTAATTTAAAACTAAAAAAAACACCTTTTTTTTTATTATTAACATGTTTTTTTTTCTTTTTTTATGAACTTCCATTTTATCCTGGTGGATTTCAGAAACTTCCAATTCCCCCCCGAAACAAAATTCTGCATACGGCCCTGGTATTCTTCCTTTTTAAACATCAACTATTCTTCACGTGCTTTTTTTGGAGGTTTAACGACCACCGTGAGCAACTCAGTGGGCTATAAGCAGTCGCCCGTCCCTAATTTAGGGTCACTGGTTCCAGGGAAGGGAGAGAGCCAGTGCCGTAAGACAAACACAACATCCATGCCTCACCGGGATTCGAACCCGGACCCATCTCGGACGAATGATCAGAAGCCATCGATTAGACCTCCGCGCCACCGGTGCGGTCATATTGGTGTTTCAAGTGCAATTCTTTAATCGTTCGGCCATATTTTATAATTATAAATAGTGTTCCGATACCAACAGTAATGTCTTAAAGTGGCATTGAATTCATACTGTTAATTTTAGCTTTGAGCGGGCTATTGATGCATCATGTATTTTGATTTTCAAGAAACAAATGCGTGACGAGTTTCATCTGTGAACTACGATGTGAAGCAGGATGGAGTGAAACATTTTTTTTTCTTGGAAATTCATATCAGCTAGGGTTGGAAAATTTGAAGGCGCCCAAAATGTGCATCGCTTGAAGACCGGATAAGTGCAGACCGGATAAGTTTTTGTCCCATAAAATCCCACACGTGCTCAATGGGGAACAAATCCGGTGAACATGCAGGCCATGGAAGTTGTCTCACACCCTGAAGTGCATGTTGCGTTGCACGTGCCGTGTGTGGGCGTGCGTTATCTTGCTGGAAAACACCACGATAGACCGACTTTACAAATAACACAACAACGAACTGAATGATGTTGTTGATGTAGGAGGTGCTGTTTAACGTACCCGGTACAAACACTAGTTGTGTACGGGAGTGATAGCTGATCGCTGTCCGCACCAGACGACCAGGTGTAGGCCCTATGTGTCGCTGGCGGATGCAAGAAGGGTGCAAACGCTCCCCTGTGCGTCTGCAAACACGCATACGGCCATCGGAGGCTCCCAAGCAGAATCTGCTTTCATCGCTGAACACACAGATCGCCATTGCGTTCTCCAGTGCAGACGTTGGCGACACCACTGCAGCCGTTCCTGACGGTGGGCTGGAGTCAGAGGTACACATGCCAGACGCACATGTGCAGGTAGTCCTGCATCCAGTAGACGGTTGCGGATAGTTCGCACAGTCTCCTCAGGTGCAACGGCAGCTCGGATTTGCGTCGTAGTGGTAGTTCTGCTTGACAACGCCGCTCTTCTTTTGCGTCGATCGGTCCGCTCATCAGTCCATCTGTGACTCCCGGTTCCACGTCTTCTCGAGTGGGAATGTTCCTCGGACCATCTACGCCACCATCGTACCACCACCGATACTTCCCGTCCAATTCGCTCCGCAATACGACGATACGACCACCCGCCCTCGCAGAGTCCAACTAGACGACCTCACTGAGTATCCGATAACTGCTGAAATCTTACACGTCTTCCATGTCCAGGCATTGCAGCTTCTTCAGGGTCTTCGCACATGTCAGTACACCGACGACGGATTACATTCTCTTCGCCGTACTCCTTAAATACCACCGACGATAATTTGCATATTATGCCGTGCTGTGGCATCAGCGCTCACCGGTTGGTCCCGAAATTAACATCACACCTACGTAAACTCGACCCTATTAATATATGTAAATTTCATGATCGTCCGCCAATTCCTTCTTGGTGTTTTTTTTTCACTTTCCGCCAGTGTATATAGGCCACATCGCTTACCACAGGAGAAACAGTAACAATCAAAATATGCATCATGAATTTCTTTGAGAAGGGATAAATTAACATGAATGGTTTATTTGCAATTGGATGCGACAGTACCAATGTCAACTTTGTTTCAAAAAGAGGAGTGATTAGATTGAGTTAGATCTTCAAAAACCGCTCCAGTGGCTGATCTGTCTATTACCTACAAATGAGCTACCACTTAGACATCTAATGGAGAAGCTCGATTGTGGTACTCGTAGCCCATGATCTATTCTGGGTTTATAGATATACACTGAAACGCAATTGAATTAGAGATACCTGTCTAGTAACAGTAACGTGTAACACCACCTTTCGCCCTGATGACGGCGACGATTCATCTTGGCATGGACCAGACAAGACACCAGAAGCGTCGGGAAGCCATACGGATCCACGACCCCTGAACAAGCTCCCACAGTTCACGAAGATTTGATGGAGGGGGAGTCAGAGCCCCGAACATCTCTCTTGATGGCATCTCAGATGTGCTCGATGGGATTGAGGTCAGGTGACCTAGCTGGCCAAAGAAGCGAGGTCACGTCGGTGGAGTGCTCATCCAACCATTCGGATACAATTCGGGAGTGATGGCATGGTGCATTGTCTTGTTGCAGGATGAGGTCCCCAGTGGGGTGTTGAAGCCGCACAAACGGGATCAAATGGTCGTCCAGGATATCCCGGTAACGCTGACTTGTGAGGAACGATGTCACACGTACCACGGGTCCCATTTCAGTCCCACCAGCTTGAAGAGTACCCTGCTGGCAAGAAGGATCCATCGCTTCATGTGGTCCTGCCATCCGCATGCACCAACGTGAATCTCGACTCATCAGTCCAGGCAACATTTTTCCACGTGTCTAGGGTCCAGTGGCGATGTTCCTGCGCACATACTAATCTTTGCACCCTTTGATATGCGGTCAGCAGCGGTACCCTCGTGAGACGATGGCTTCTCTTCCCCATAGCGTGGAGATGGCTCTGGTTGGTATGGCTGCTTACACGTTTTTGTGCACCAGCGTTAAATTGCCGAGTGATTTCTTGCACTGTGGCCCGTCTATCCGCTGTTACAGTGCAAGCTAGCCGACGATGACGCCGCTCATCTACACGCTGTTGTCCACGGCAGTTGGCCCTAGCAGGGATGGTCTTACCGGATTCGATGTACTCACGGTGCACCCGTGACACAGTGGCTCGTAAAACTCCCAGTGACTTCCGAGATGGAGTGACCCATTCGTCGGGCCCCGGCAATTTGCCCACGATCAAATGCGCTTAGACCTTTCGTATACTGCGTCCGACTCTTACTGATTCCCGTCGCATCACTCTTTATATTGTCGGATCGCTGCATACGTCATGTGGTTTCCGTTTACAGGGCTGCACACAGCGCCATATTTGCATAACGCCAGCTATCCCTAATTCAATTGCTCTTCAGTGTAGATAGCTATTATGAATTATGAAGAATTAAGTGTGACTTCAATTAACCCCATTGCAGTTGAGAACTTTCCTACTGTCAGCCAAGATTATCTTAGCACAGATCAAAAATACTTATATCGCATACATTAAGGAATTTCATGTGCCAATTACTCTGAAGATCTTGCTTTTGAAAAACCAGGTCCAGGAACACATTCTCCTTGGATAACGACAGCAGCGAGAATTCTTCGTCTCTGCATCGCCACCGAAGATCCCTCAGCGAAACTTGTTTCTATTAAGCCACGCGGGAGTTAGCATTCAGAAGAAACATTGCAGCTAGGCACCAGGAAGGTACGTTTAGATAATTCCACGTACCTAAGGTGAATTTTCGCGCAAAACAATACATTGATCTAATAGATTGGTATGTAACAAATGAACGATGTCATCCGCCTCTAATTCAACAGATACCTGATGAAGTAATACAGAATATACTGACAAACAGGTACAGTTCTGATAGCCCTGAGGTCACACAATTTCATGACTGGTTGGAGAGAACCAAGCAGATTCCCTGTCACTCCCAAGGAACTGAAAGATGTGTTCATCTGGTCACTAAGGCTTCAGCAGCTGTTTGTGGGGCAGAGCAAGGACATGGATTCATTCACGCAAGGACTCAATCACGCAGCATTTATGAAAAAGTCTGAATTCCAAGTGTAACCAGCACTGTATTTTGTGCTAGTATTTTAACTAGTGTTCTTTTAATATAGGCTTTGATCTAAGTTGAAGTTCAATACAATTTTTCGGATTTTTAATTACAACATTCGTATAAGGTATATTTTACCTGTGCTATTACTAATAACTTTGTCTCTTGTAATTAGTACATACCTACATTGCAATAAAGGACTTTATGCTTTCTCAGCTTACTCTCAGTGCAAATGTTTATAAGTTTTACACAATATAATATTTATGATTTTTCATCCAAGTTCACAACTGTAACCAAAAAATTGCGCTACAATCTTACTTTTTGTTGAAATTTAAGCTTCTTGGGTCACATTGGGGCACCTTGGGGCACCTGAAGATCAATGCCGAAAATTCTGAATTTTTTCATATATCAGTTATGAATCATTATTTGCGTTTTCCAACTCCAGGCTAGTTCATATTTTTTGAAATAATACAAATAGAAAAAATTGTAAATTACCCCAAAACGACATTTTTTTGCAAATTTCACCCCCGTGGGGTACCTGAAGATGGAGTGCTAGAGGCTTCAAATCTTGGCGTGATACACATTTTGGGTGCTTTCAAATGTTTTAATCCCAGCTGATTTGAATTTCTAAAAAAAAAAAAAAAAATTCACTCCTCCCTAATGTGAAGCCTTCGCCGATCGTAATTTTGAATTTCTAGTATTGCGGTTAATTATGTCACAGAGGTCTATCATATCTGAGATTGAATTCAAAGTTATTTTTCAACTCGCCCATCCGCCTTCCCTACCAGGTATGGGTAACTGATATTCCAGTTCTTCCCAGAACAACCGCATGTACAAAATCATTGGGGGTTCAAAAAGTGCCTCGAACCCACGAGATCGGCGCCTATGAGTTGTAGTATGTAGTACAGCTTACCACGTATGGCTTCGGGATAAGAATATTGTTCCCCTAAAGGTCTGATCTTACAGGGAGAAAAATAAACTTGCGCGGGAGCCACGAAGCAGGTCGTTTTACACCACAAAGCACATAGGTAATCAAGTAGGCTTGAAGGGCGTGTTGAAACCTTGCTAAGGAATTTCCAATCATCGCTCAGCTCTCGGTCACGTGGCGAAACGTCAGTCACTTTGGTGGAAGGGATGGTGCAAATTTCAAACGACATACTGAAATGTTCTTGTGTTCCCAATTGCGCTCAAATCACTGTGCAAGAACCTTCCTTTAATTAGTTTTCTTTCATTTGCAACACTATCTCACGATTTCGAAGCTAGGTTATACAACTTGTTTTGGATCGCTTAGAGTTTGATTTTCATGAAAACGGATATATTTTTTTCTCCTTTGCTTGAAATTTGGCTTCATAACGGAAAACAAATGCTATGAAAAAGGTGCAAACATGGTGTGACCGTTATGTGCAGTCCGTAAAAACCATCCACAAAATTTCAAATATATCTTTAACGGTTAGCAAGATATTTGCCAAAAACAGGCGGACGTACAGACAGACGGACAAAAAACTGCTCGCGTGGTGTTAGGTGTAAGAGTTGCTTTCTGACCTTAAAGTCATCTTGTAAATTTCAAATCACCGACAAAGGAGGTTCAACGAAGTATTACGTTATGTCCAATCCATGGTAATATTTCTGATGTCAGTATTTATCTATATGAGGTCGGCACACACCCACACGCACGCACACGCATACTCACGAACGCACGCGCGCGCACACACACACACACACATACAACACACACACACACACACACACACACATTTTTTCTTCCAGAAGATGTCTTCTGAACCCCACCTTGTCAAAATCCCGGTTACGCCACTGAAAGGTGGAACCAATTCACTTAACTTTAACAAATATGTTTTTATAGATTTCAGCAAGCCTACTGTGTTTCTTTCTTCCTTTATTTGCAAATTATTTGACTGAATTGTTTGCGAATTTTTTTCGGATTTTTTTCTAAGTTGATTTACGGGTTTTAATTTGTAACTCGAAAAAAGAAACTTAAGAAGAGACTGTAAAATCCGTGTTATCTATGAAAATGCTGCACATTCTTGAAGTTTGCTAAAATCTAAAACATTTGCATTGGGACCTTGTTCAAAAAATGTTCTCTCTTTTTCACAGCTGGGAGATACTGATAAAAAATTAAGAGGTGCTGTTGACAACATCATCCTTCCTGCAGCTTCGTGCTATGCAGTTACGTCTCCAAACAAAAAACCTTACACACTCATGGTCCTGTATTTTTCATTTCTATTACCTCTGCGAACGGACGGATAAGGTCATAAAATTTCCCTTGGCAATATCTTCACAACATGATTTCTAATTAACAGTAGAGCTGGTGTCGTAATCATTTTATATTTCTTTCTGAGAAAAAAAACAACATTTTATATTTCTCTCTGAGAGGGAGGATACAATTTCCTAACGTTCGAAAGTGTCACTCCTCAAGAAATTCTCTTCCAGCATATTGATTAAGGTTTCAAGCAGTTGTCACGCAACGGGTAATCAGAGAAATGCATTTGATAAAATCTAAAGGCCTCGCGACATTTTCCTTGAGTACTTCTTTAACGGTTCATTGCTCTTTTTTTGTGTATCCGCATATCTTGGGAATGCGTGTTCTTTTTTTTTTTTTTTTTTTTGATTGGAGGTTTAACGACCACCGTGAGCAATTCAATGGGCTATAAGCAGTCGCCCGTCCCTAATTTAGGGTCACCGGTTCCAGGGAAGGGAGAGAGCCAGTGCCGTAAGACAAACACAACATCCATGCCTCACGGGATTCGAACCCGGACCCCGTTCGGACGAATGATCAGAGGCCATCGCTTAGACCACTGGAATGCGTGTTCCTGGGCTCTTTGTCCTAGAGTGTATTTGCGTATTCTTGGAGTGCGTGGGTCTGGGCCAAGGAGGTTGTATTACTGGAGACACCACTCCTATCGAAGCAGCATTGGCCGCCATAAGTCACCGTCCGTGCTGCAAATGACGTCATGAGCAGGCACGACGCAGCCGCAGAAAAGAAGCTGCTTTGAAACCAATGGAACAAAAGCTTCTAAGCGGATAAACAGATAAAATGAGTAATGCAATAAACTTTATCAATGATACACAAGCTTACTGTGTTATCAACGGTATAATTTTTGTTCGTTTTTGCCTGCTTGTGACGTCACGCCACAGATTAGCTGTGACCTATGGCGGCAGAGCCAGTGGTGTCTCTAGTAATATAACCTCCTTGGTCTGGGCTCCTTGTTGTGGAATTAGATAAAAGAACACGTACTATAGATTCGAGGTTGCTTTTTGTTTTCTTGACTGTTGTGTGTCTCATTGCTGGCGTGCTCGTCTGTTTCTTTTCTACTGGCCCTGTAGAAGCTGGCCCTGTTCGATTTACTGGCCCTGTAGAAGCGATGTATCTGGAAGAGCAGATACCTATCCAGTGATGCTGAAGTGGATTTTTGCTCTCACCTGCCTGTCTGTGCTATTGCTCTGTGTGACAGTTGGTTTTCATCTGCCTGCCGGAGAGCGTCCATGCAGAGGAGTGCGATGTGTGAATAAACAAACATCGCTCTTTCCGCGTTTATCAACACACAGCAACCGAAAAATTGTTATCCGACCCATTGCTGGGATCGTACCCCAGATCTTTCGATATCTAGCTGAGTGCGTTCGCCTTACGCTACAATATAGATAACAATCAACGGCGCTATGTGCGTTTATCTGTCAGCTTCTGACATCACATATCCGTAGGATGGGCTCAGCAACTGAGACGTCTCCATATGGTGGGCATTAACGGCACAAGCTATATATTAATTATAGCAAACAAATCCAAAGTGCGAGAACAATAGTGAAAACCCCTAAATACGTGGCGTCAGTGAATAAACAAAGGCATCGCTCTTTCCACGTTTATTAGCACACAGCAACCGAAAAATTGTTATCCGGACATTGTTGAGATCGTACCCCAGATCTCTCGATATCTAGTCGAGTGCGTTCGTCTTACGCTACAATGGCCAACAATCGATGTCTTTTTTATTAACTGACGCCACGTTTTTAGAGGATTTTCACTATTGTTCTCGCCCTTTAGATTTATTTGCAATGATTAATATACAGATTTTGCCGTTAACGCCCACCAGATGGAAACGTCTCAGTTGCTGAGCCCATCCAACGGATTTGTTATGTCAGAAGCTGAGAGATAAACACACACAGCGCCGTTGATTGTTAGCAATTGTAGCATATGGCGAACGCACTCGGAAACCTCTGTTGAATTTCCGGAAGCCTTTAATTGGTTGTTAATATTTTGTGAAAACGACGTGAGAAAATTATCCCATATTTTGTTAATTTTAATGGATGGGTCCTTGGTGCAAGCTTGATAATTGGTTGAAATTTCGATAGATTCACGGATAAGAGTTCGTTTCCAACCTGTGCAATGTGAAATGACTTTTGCTTCTTCCCAAACAGGTGCAAATCCTTCATTAATAAATGCTTTAACTAGATCTGTAGCTTTAGAGACTATTTAGCATTTCGTTTATGCTCTTTAATGCGGGTCGATAAAGCTCTTTTGGTCATCCCTATGTATTTTTAATTAGTGCAACCACCTGGTGAGTAAAGAGATATAAAGTAAACTCCACTTTTGTTCTCAGATTTTGGTGGGTCTTTATTGCTCCTCAGTTGTTGTGCGATTGAAGCTTCTTGTCTGATGCCTATCTTGATATTTTTTTTAGCTTTTCTTTTAATGCAGTTGGAAATACCTGGTATATACTGAATAGAACCTGTATTTATTTTTCATAGCGGCAGAACAGGGTCGAGAGCTTTTAGAGAGGCGACAATGCTTGGATTTGTAACCATTGCATAAAGCGATTTCTTCTAATTTTTGAATTTCAAGCTGTTTCAGATTAGAATTGCTTGTGATAAATAAAAGTTAAAACCGTTATTAATGAAGGATTTAAACCTGTTTGAGTAGAAACAAAAGCCATTTCACATTAGACAGGTTGGAAACGAACTCTTATCCGTGAATCTATCGAAATTTCAACCAATTATTAAGCTTGCAACAAGAACCCATCCATCAAAATTAACAAAATATGGGATAATTTTCTTAAGTCGTTTTCACAAAATTTTAACGACCAATTAAAAGCTTCCGAAAATTCAACAGCTTTTAGCCGGGAGATGGCAGCACAAGACCACAACCCTGTGATGAGAGATTCAAAAGCTGGTCAAGATCGGTAAAACGTACGCGATTTGATGGTTGGTGAGAGCCCTAGTGGCTGAAACCATGGTCCCATTATAGTTTCCTCTACTGGCATTTTATAGGTTTAATCTTTGATTCAAAAACGATTTATGTATGATGAAATGTCATTTACATGTTTTTGCTCTGATTTGTTATATAATTTCCACAACGGGCTTTTCAGCAAAGCAGGTACATTTTAATGCAATTTCGTAAAAAGGCATTTTTCCAAGATCCGATGTATTGGAAAAGATTAGCACAGGATTCCTCTGACAGAAGTATGGCCATCCTATGGCACTCTGTTGTTGCTTATAATGATAATCCAAAACCACACCCAAGGAAGAGAGAGAGAGATCGTTTTTTTTTTTTTTTTTTTGCAATAAGCCAAAATGTTAGATTCCAAGAAACCTGTAGCATTTAAGCACATACAAATAAAAACTGAATGCACAAAGAATTTACTTTCAGTGTAGAGTGTGTACTTGAAGCATTCATGATTTTTTTTTTTTTTTTGATTGGAGGTTTAACGACCACCGTGAGCAACTCAATGGGCTATAAGCAGTCGCCCGTCCCTAATTTAGGGTCACTGGTTCCAGTGAGGGAGAGAGCCAGTGCCGTAAGACAAACACAACATCCATGCCTCACCGGAATTCGAACCCAGACCCCTTTCGGACGAATGATCGGAGGCCATCGCTTAGACCACTGCGCCACCGGGGCGGCGCATTCATGATTAGAAATCTCGGTAAACGCGCATCATTTAGCGAATTCCTATTGCAATTTTCATTTGACTTACTCTTTGCGATGAATTTTTTTTCAATTCAAAACATTTTTATTTTATACAGGAGAATATTTCAGCGTTTATTATCAACTGCCACTAATTCCTTTAAAAAAAAAGAATATTTTAAGTAATTATTGAGTTTACGACGGAGCAAAGCAGAAGGTGTCGCCTTCTTTATGAAGTATTAAACACGCTCAACCACGAAAGTGGTTGAGCAAATATTGTCTGATGGAGTTATTCACGTACAAGTGTAGCAACGACGACCACATTGACTTCGCTCAGTGTGAAAAGTTGTTCCAAAGAATATCTAACTGATAAGTTAAGGCTCGGCGAGACGTAACAGAAAGAGTTAGAAGAGGAGAGTGAGATTACTCAAGTCTTCAGGAAAATGCAAGTCAATAGACAGAGGGATACTCTTAGAGAATTAAGTTACAGTGACGGTATCTGTAGCCATAGGGACGAGATCCTTGAGAGGGTAGCGGGGCATTTTGAGAATTTTTATATGAAGGATAACATAAGTGAGTACGATATTGAGAACTGGATTGGGGAAGTTCCGGTGATAGGGGAAGATATTAGGGAAGACATAAACCAACCGTTCACCGTTAGCGAGGTTTATCGGGCGATTAGTAAATTAAAGAATGGGAAAGCACCAGGAGTGGATGGACTCACTGCAGAATTCTATAAAGAATACTGCAGTATACTGGCCCCGATTTTGAGTATTGTATTTAACGAAATCATCGGGGAAGGGAGGTTGGTTAGCTCAATGAGACAGTGTAGAATAACACTAATCAGTAAAAAGCCGGGTAGTGTTAATAGGGACATTTCGGGGTGGCGTCCCATCACTATGTCTACTTTAGATTATAAAATTTTGGCCTCTGTTATCAATGAAAGAATCACTAGAGGGATCAAGGATCTAATTGGGGAAGAACAGACTTGTAGCATTAGGGGACGGAATATATATCAGAATTTGTACTCTATCCGGGACATTATTAGATATACAGAAAAAAAGGGGAGTAAGTTAGCCTTGATTGCTTTGGACCAAGACAAGGCGTTTGATAGGGTCTCGCATAGGGTTATTTACAAAGTCATGAAGAAGTATGGGATAGGGAATTTTTTGCTAAGAGCAATTGAAACATTGTATAGTAATATGGAAGGGAGTATAAATATAGCGGGTTCAGTCTCCAGGCATTTCGAAATTAAGATGGGAGTTCGACAAGGGTGCCCCTTTTCCCCGCTAC
Organism: Macrothele yani; assembly: GCA_039090855.1. NCBI lineage: Eukaryota > Metazoa > Arthropoda > Arachnida > Araneae > Macrothelidae > Macrothele > Macrothele yani. Next base: position 9,129,778 of record CM077022.1, on the reverse strand, counting down.
TTTTTGTTATGATCTTGGAGACTTTGCTAAGAAAAATTAGGAATCATGGGCAGGTTGAGGGCTTCAGAATCCCGGGGATTAGGAATGGTAGGATTAAATACCAAGCGTATGCTGATGATATCACACTCTTTATGCCCGACGAGGGTAGTGTGCGGCATTTCATGGCTATTATTGATGAATACTCTAGGTGCACGGGGGCGAGGGTAAACACTGAAAAGTCGCAGGTCATGGTATGGGGCAAATCGGATCTGAGAGTTTTTGGAAACTTTACAATCACTGACGGCCCGATTAAAATTCTGGGATTATACTTTGATCATAAAGGGGTGCATGAAAAGACTTGGAAAGAAATACAAAGAAAACTAGAAGAGGAAAAGGAATTTTGGAAAACTATCAAGCTGTCTAGGGTCAACAGGGGACGAATTACTAATGCCATTTTTGTGAGTAAAATCGCCTTTGCAGGTTTGGTTGACATTCCTACAAAGAAGTGGATCGCAAAGTATAATGCAATAATTCATAAATTTATTTGGTGTGGGCATGCCGGGGAAGAAGTGAGTCGTGACAGGCTTACTCGGCCAAGAGCAGAGGGGGCTTCGCCATTAAGGCCATAGAGGATTGGTTACTTGCTGGGAATTTCTTTAAAACCAGGGAATTTTTAATGTCAAACCATCCGGGGGGAGATCTAATTGCATATTTTACTAGTACAAGAATTAAGGATTATAATGCGCAATACGAGTACAGGGGTCCACAAGCCGAGATTCCGGATGCTAGATACCGGGTAAAGGATAAGGTTCTAAGTGCCCTAAATAAAAACACAAGTCCAACTCCACTTAATTGGCAGTCACTCTACGAGCTTATGATTGAGGCTCCACAGATAAAACCACTAGAATTTAATACAAGTCCTACCTTTTGTAAAAGGAAAGGGTGGGAGAATATCTTTTCAACAATGTGTACTCCCAATGAGAAAGATTTTCTTTGGCGCCTTGCACATGATGTGTTACCTCTAAGACAGAAAATGGTTAGATGGGGAATAGTTAGGGACGGGAAATGTGTAATTTGTCGGGTATACTTGGAGGATAAAACTCACTTGTTTTTTAACTGCGTATTCGCAAAAAGGGTTTGGCGGGAAATCGCTGGGTGGATAGGAAACCGGGAATTAGTTGCGAACAGGTAATGTTCCATTCACCGATGGAACAAAGGGGTAAAAGGGTCTATAATATATTGCTTACTGTAACTAAATTTAAGATCTGGAAGGTTAGAAATAACGCAATTTATGGGAATGATTTTGTTAGAGGGCAGCAAACTGTAATTACCACAGTTTGGAAGATTACATGTGAAATAAGGGATCGGGTTTTTGCTGACTCCAGGAAACTTACAGTGGGAGAATTTAGAAGTAAGTGGCTCTGCTGGCCGAAAATAGTGACAGGGACAAGGGATAACTATTTTTTCCATTGGAATTGAGTTATAATGAAATAAATGGGCACTGCATCATCCCCTTGCGGTTATCACGTTCCAGTAAATTTCTCTAGGCCTTTTGTGTGTTGACGGAGTTTCTCCGAATTTTCCTGGACTCGCTTGAGCTTTGTCTCAATCGAGTTTACTTTAAACTTTGCTTTGTTTTATTTTTTGCAGTCGTTTGTTTCGTTTTAGCAGTTGGAAACTTGGGCTGACACCCCACGTAAAGCTAGGCGAAATTTATCCCTTTAGGAGAAATTAACTTAATCCCCGGGTTAGAGAATTGCATTGTGTCTTTTTGAGTTGGGTGGTTTCACCGCCACTCCTTCGCCTCCTAATCCTTTTCAACCATTAACCTCCAGACTACAATAGCTTTATCGGATTAACTACAAGGTCCCTAAAACCTATACTGAAAAATCAACTTTGATCGATTTCATTATCCCAGTCATGTCCATTCGGTCAAAAATATTCAGAATCTATTGTTTAAAAATCGCGTTTGGTGCTGTAAGGGGTCCCCGCTCCGGCATTACGAATCTTTTTATCTTGTTCTAAAAGAGAAGTGTCCAATTAGGTATAAATGCTCTCATGAATCTCTGTGCCTTGCCTGCTTTCTTTTGCTCCGTTCTATTTATAATCTGGATTTTTTCTTTTTTCTCTCTTTCTTCACTGGATTAGTTCTACTGTGTTTTGGTTTCCTCAGATTTACAATTCCGGTTGGGTTGTTGTCCTGCCTGGGGCTGACTTTTCCTTCCCATTATGCATGGACTGTTCCATGGGTGTGGGGGGACCCCGGAAAGGACTCCAGTTTAAATTTGGTGCTCTATCTCTTCTTTGCCCCGATATCCGCTCGCGGGGACTTGGGTGAGAGAATCCTTTATCTCCTTTTTTATTCTTGTCGTGTTGTTTGGGTCGAAATCAACCCTCGGCGCTGCCCTGGAAAAAAATATTTTCTGGGCAGCAATGTGGGCGTCATCACCTCTAACGAATGGTCGGGGGCAATATAACACATAGTCACCTCCCAGTCCTTTCATCTGCTTCGACGTTTGTAGTTAGTTTCGTCGAAAGGACTTTAACTTATTAAACCTCACCTACTGAGGAAAGTTGCTTTGATTAGGCTTGCTTCAAACTATTTACTAAAAGAAACAGGAGCAAATTGTTAATGTGTAATTATTTTAAATATATGGTACCTAAATATATAGCACGTAAATATTACAAGATATCTGAAAAGTAATCCTCGTTGATATTAAATAAAATCGGATCTGTCTTCGAGCTCTCGCAATGTTAGTCATCCTGATCAAAGACACTGAATTCTTAAGTTTGCACTGCTTCAAATAGCATAATGTGAATTTTAGGATGTTGATGAACATATATTTAAGGGGTAATTTTCAGTTTAACTCGGACCTAGATTATGTAGCCTTTTTCTACGCTATATGGAATTGTAGGCCCTACAGAACCTGAAAGTAAAGTCCTTGTGTGGGGCTGAGGCATATTTTTTTTTTTTTTTTTTTTTTTTTTTACGAATTTTTAAAAATTTCGCTGAGTCTTCAGTTGTTTACGATTTGGTCTTATATACAGAAGAATATTTCAATTTCTGCTTTTCCTTGTAATTTGTCCCACCCATTCGGCGACATCTGAAGTGCAAATTTTCCTCATCCAAAGAAATCTGTCGATTACAAGTAGAGCAGGACACTGTTGAAATCATACAACCCTGCCTCTGGGCAAAAGCAATTGCAGCACTAGACGAACAAGAAACAGTTTCGACGAACTCAACAAGTTAGTAAAATCATGCAATGGATTGATTGTGATACATTTACCAACATACCAGAAATCATTACTCCAGTTATTACTCAAGTTATGAGGATAATGGCTGTAGAACAAATCTCGCTCCTATGCCCTGAGCTTTGACCTCATTTCGATGATATTCAATAGAACCGGTTAAGTATACTTCCGGAACAACATGATAAAGTTTTGTCTCAATCGAAGCATTTTTACGCAAGTTATGGCGCATAAGGGCAATTGAATGGATCCCGCCCCTATGTCCTGACCTTTGACCCCATTTTACCGATTTTCAATAGGTTTTTTCCCTAGGTGGTCCTCTATCACATACCAAAATGTCTTTGAAATCGAACCATTTTTACGCAAGTTATGGCGCATAAGAGCAATGGAATAGATCGCGCTCTTATGTCCTGACCTTTGACCCCATGTCGCCCATTTTCAATAGGGTTCGTCCACAAGTGCTCCCCTACCACATATTAAAATTTCATCGAAATCGAACTATTTTTTAACCAAGTTATGACGCAAAGGGCAATGGAATGAATCCCGCTCTTATGTCCTGACCTTTGACCCCATTTCGCCCGTTTTCAACAGGGTTTGTCTCCAGGTGGTCCCATACCACATACTAAAATTTCATCGAAATCGAACTATGTTTACGCACGTTATGACGCATAAGGGTAATGGAATGGATCCCGCACTTATGTCCTGACCTTTGACACCATTTCGCCCATTTTCGATAGGGTTCGTCCCCAGGTGGTTCCCTACCACATACTAAAATTTCATCGAAATCGAATCACTTTTACCCGAGTTATTGGGCGGACGGACAGACAATCTGGAGCATGTAAGCTTCTTCAACCTGAGGTTGGAAAGCGGAAAAAAGCGTGGACGAAACAGCCAGCGCAAGCATCCGATGTGTACGAAGTGGAAGAATTTCCTAGACTTGACAACTCCACGCAAAAAATAAAGGCGGACTCTTTTACAATTGGAATACACAGCGTCAAACAGAGCACTACTCCAACGTTACGTGAAAACGCCGAGAACTGCGCGAAAGCTCTAAAACCTCTAGCACGGAAATGCCGAATCACTTGCGATGGTTAGCACTACGCGGAGCAAAAAGTAGTCCAAACTTTAAAAATTCACCAAAAAATATAAAAAAATTTACGCACCTGCTCCACAAACGAATTGCAAAATTGTCTAATACTGCATCATAGCAACACGTAAAAAAAAAAAAAACCCTGGTCCGTACTACCTATTTAAGGTCTTATAAAAAAATGTTTCGATAACCAGAAAAAGAAAAAAACTAACTAACAAACTTTAGGCCTTAAATATTATGATCTTAATCTTTGTTTAAACGGTATGGCTACTGCTATATTCAACGGTTCCTTACCTCGGAAACCCGAACACAAAAAAGTTCATTAAAGTGTGAGAACTTTAGTTTATTCTGACGCTTCGAAACACGACTGTGAATGTGAATAAAATAGGCTACACAAATTTGTAGCAGAGTAAAGCAAATGCAGCATGACAAAAATTGAATGTGAATGATTTAATTTCAAATGAAACGTGGTATAGGGAGGCCTGCAGTATTCGAATCCTCCTACGCCAGAAATAGAAAAACAGGAGGTAAATCTAGAAGTCTGAAATAAATAAAATTAAAAACCCAACGAAACCTAAAGATTAAAGATTTAAAATTAAAAAAAAAAAGAAAACCCTCCCGGAAAAACTCATTAGACAAAGAGAACATGTACCGATTCCTCTTGTAGCAGTACTATTAGAATTTGTTTAGTTTCTCACCGTAGCTCGTTCGGCTCGTAGCTCGTTATACCATCAGTTCGTTCGCCTCAGAGCTTCCACTCAGGGACGCCCATAGGGGGCTCGAGACCCCCTTGCCTTTAGTATAGCCAAATTTTTGATAAATTTAAAACACTAAAATAGACGAAACCTTTTTTTAAAGCATTTTTAAAAATAATAAGATACTAATGATTGATTGTATAAATTATTTTCGTTGTATTTTAGTGCCTTGTACATTTACAAAAATGTTTGACAGCCTTGAAGGAGGTAATCATTATGATGACCGTTAAAGTACGAAACTGTAGCAATATGTTTGTGATAATTAATACGTAGTGCATTCTTCAAACTAATAAATTATCTGTAGAGTTTTCATAATAAGACACTGTATTTTCCATGGTTCTCATAAGAACATGAGTTAAAAGCTTAAGATCCCTAAATTTTATGTCTTGGACTTTCTAATGATTTATTGTTTTATACTTTTTTTGGTGCATCATTTTTGCTAGGCAATGTGAAGCCACAGGGGATTTGAACCATTAACTGTCCCAAGTGCAATTGGGAGATGTGAGTAGATAGTTATGAAAAAGCTAGTACTGTCTCACCGACCCCCGCTGTACACAGCGACATGAAACCTATACCCTTGGTGAGTCAATGCCTTGAAATCTGTTTTCTTCCAGGCTCTGTTACAGAACAAGTGGAAATCATACGAGACAAAAGCAACACTATTTTAAAAATCTCTTGCTACCTATCTACCTATTATTTGCTCAGGCATGCCTCCTGGGCCATTGGTAATAGTGGGCCTTATGACTATAGCCCCAATAGACACCCCCTTAATCCGGCACTGCACTGGCTAAAGAACTGAAGAACAATTTCTTCGACGCAAACTTTCCAGTTTGAAAGCTTAATATTTCCTTTGTGTTTGTATCTGAAGACGTTGCACTATCCTCGATCTCTTTACGTTTGTACGGAGATTATCGTCATAAGAGTCAAAACGTATGTAAAATTTTGAGGCTGAACCCATTTTGTCAGCGTGTGATTTTCATAAGCTTCCATAAAAATCCCCATTTTGTCTTCTAAAGACAAGGCATTACAAGATCGTGAAGCCATGGCTCCAATCCGAGAAAGTGGATGCAAACGAAGGTCTCAAGGAAAGAGTTAGATATGAAAACGTGAAGAGAGAGAGCAGGTGTCTACTGTAGGTTCCAATAGAATTGATCAATGATAGCTCATGAGAAGCGCACGTACTCCGCAGAATCATTCATGGACCAGGTAGATGACAGGAAATATGGAGTGCGAAAGGAAGAGGGGATTTAAAAAGGAGAGACCAGATTTCGCGGCAAAGGGGGAAGTCGGGAGGATGTTTTGGCAAACGGAATTTACGTGGTTTAAATTTCTGATTCATAACACCACAGCACCACAATTTAACGTACAAACGTGAAGAAATCAAATTCGATCGATGTGTAATTGATAAATTCAAACAAACATTAAGGGAAGTTTAGAATTTTCGGACAGGCGAAATTTTCCGTATAAACGAAGAAAACCTATATACGTGAGAAACGTATGTATTGGGTTCTACTGTACAGGGTTCAAAGGAAAGTCAATATTCAGGGCAATAACTGCGGAAGTAAGGGTCCCAGTGGTACACAAGTTAGGTCTATGTATAGGAAAGGGACGATGGCCGATCGAATGAAAGCAACTGGAGCGCCCCTAGCGGCATAGGTAAGAATTGAAGAAACCTAACTCGCGAACAACGCGAGATAGAAACAAAATTCCAATTCCAAAGTTGTAGTGCATCGTCTGATTAGTAGGAAACGACATATGGTGCGCACGAATTATGTACATGGACGGGTCAAAATGCTGATAAAGTGCACGCGGTCGCTGGATGGTTATGCAATGCAAAATACCGGCCAACGATGGAGAACGATTCAAATGCGTATGTAAATATTGATAGTAATGTAGAAGGCCGGTCAATGAGATAAAATACCGAGGCTGGGGATTTGAACATCAGTCAACGTACACGTTGCAAACACTGATTGATGGCTACTCGAACGCTGAGTACTGTGAAATGGTCGTGCTTTATGGTCAATGTCATCGCAATGCCCATGAAGCTGCAAGGCGGTATGGTATGCTAAGCATTTTCCGACTGTTCAACATCCAACTGCAGCTACTATTAACAACTGTGTTCGCCGCCTCCGAGAGACCGGAAGCTTACAGGCACGTCCGCGATCGGGCAGACCTACGGGTTCGGGTGTTACAGTGCATCCTGAGGCTGTCCTGGGATATCTCCTTGCCAATCCTAACATTAGTATCACAGCAGTTGCCGAAGCATGCGGATTAACAGCACAACGTGTTTAGCAAATCCTGAACGAGCATCGAGCTCACCCGCACCACGTTCAGCTAGTGCAAGGTTTGATGGATGGAGAACAGGTAAAGGCGTTTCGATTTCTGCAACTTTGTACATAACACGTTGGAGGTTAATCCAAACTTTTTGGCGGATATCTTGTGGACAGATGAGCCTAGTTTTACACGGGACGGAATAGTCAATCGGCATTACACCCATTACTGGGCTCTGAGCAACCCATCTATGGGACGAGCTGCTCAACATCAACGACGTTGAGCAACTAACGTTTGGTGCGGTGTTTGGCGAAACACACTAGTTGGACCCATTTTCTATGATGGAACATTAACAGGTCAGCGGTACCTGCAGCTCTTACGAGGCCCGATATCTGACTTTATGGATGATCTTCCCCTCAGAGATCTGCTGAGCATGTGGCACCAACATGATGGTGCACCACCTCACATGGCAGCCAACTTACGGAGTTTCCTGGCTGAAACATTCATACACCAGATAATTGGTTGTGGTGGTACGGTGGAATGGCCTCTGCGGTCACCGGACTTAACACCTTCGGACTTCTTCCTGTGGGGTTTCTTGAAGGAACAGGAGTATGCTACAGAACCTGCTAGTCTGGAAGATTTACGACATCGCATTGGGTGCGCCTGTAACACAGTGACACCTGCCATGCTAGACAGTGTACGACAAGCTGTTCTTACAAGCCTTTGAATGTGCATTGTAGCCGATGGTGGCCACTTCGAACCGGCTGTACATTAACTTCGCGCAGATGTGCGTTGTGCCTGTAAGTAGGCATATCTCCTGTAAACATTTTTTCAGTATTATAAATAAGCAGCAACAGCTTCTGCCTCGTGTCATTATTTTTGTGTCTGTTTCACCCGCTTTACAGATTTCGACCACAATATGTCGTTTCCTACTAATTAGACGACGCGCTACAACTTTGTAATTGGAATTTTGTTCCTATCTCGCGTTGTTCGCGAGTTAGATTTCCTAACTTCTTACCTTTGCCGCTAGGAGCGCTCCAATCGCCTTCATTCCATCGGCCATCGTCCCTTTCCTACACATAGACCTAACTTGTGTACAACTCGTACCCTTACTTCCGCAATTATTGCCCTGAATAAGCATTTTCCTTTGAATCCTGTATGTAGGAGGGTTGTACCGAATCTAACGCAAAAGTGGGCATAAGTTTTTATTAACTGGCAAAGGTCATTCAAATTGCACATGTCGGTAGAGTAACTCTTTCTCTATAGTAACCGTTCTTCTTCATTGCAGGTAAATAATGGATGTCCTGTCTGGTTGTAGTGGATCTGGGCCTTCCACTGCGATGCATATTTTCAATATCAGCAGTGTCTTTTACTTTCTTCAGTAGCCTAATAACTGTAGATTAATTACAGCCCAGTCTTTCAGCGATTTGCCTTAAAGAATATCCCTCTTCATACAGGACAACTATTTTTACTATGTTCTCTGTTGACAATTCCGCAGTTTTAACCATTACTGAAAAATTACAGAAATTATACCCTAATAACTAGAAGCGACCACTACAATGCTCTAGTAGCTGTGCGTCGACCTTTACAAGGGCTGGAGTAGAATTAAGATATCATTAGAAAACCGCCAATCAGGTAAAAGAACGTCTATAATTGGCTGTAAGAACTCATAAGCAGCTAACGTGAATTTCAATTTGTTTGCTAAACTCCATATTTTATGTCATATATTAAGAAGGAAAATTAAGACACTTTGAAATCTCCATTAAATTTAGCAACTAATGACATATAAGCAATGAAATAACTATGAAAATAAATTAGTTTGAAAAAGAGTTAAAAGTAAAATTTCATGGTTTTTGCAGGTGATGCAATACTTTTGCACACCACTGTATATTTACGAGGGTTGTACCAAAAGTAATGCAAAAGTGGGCATAACTTGTTTATTAACTGACAGAGGTCGTTCAAATTGCACGTGTTTGCAGAGTAACTCTTTACAAAGGTATTACTCAACATAGTCTCCATCACAATTGATGCATTTGCACCATCGCTGAACTCAACTCTCGAATCCTCTTTAAAAAATTCAGGTGTGGACTGTTGTACCCACTTCTTCACAGCCACTTTAGCCTCCTCTATGTCATCAAATCGTTGTCCCCAGAGACTGTCCTTCATTGGACCGAACAGGTGGAAGTCGGAGGGAAAAAAACGATCGAAAAAAAAACGTGTCTTAATTGGTTTCAAACGCTTCCAGCAGATCAGAGCAGACTTCCACCTTTCTCTCCTTCAAATCGAGTGTCAACTGCCGAAGTACCCATTTTTCACACACTTTCCGATACCCTGTGTCTTCCACGATCTTTTGTGTGTCATTGTGACCACATTCCATTTGTGGCACAAGCTCAAGGATTGTGACTCCTTTCTCCGCGCAAATCAATTCATCCACTCGCCTACGATTCGTTTCGGTGGTCTCAGACGATGGTCTCCCATTACCTAGTTTGTCTTCAGTGCTGGTTTCCCCTTCTTCAGAACTTCTACATCCATCTGTGAACATTGCTCTTGTCAATGGTGTCATCTCCGTAAACTTCCTGTATCCTTCTCTGGATGTCGGACAGCCTGCACCCTTCCTTCGTCAAGAACTGAATGACGACACGTTGCTTCTGTTTGGAATCCATTATTTACTTGCAATGAAGAAGAAGGGTTACTATAGAGGAAGAGTTAGTCTATACCAACATGTGCAATTTGAACGACCTCTGTCAGTTAATAAAAAAGGTATGCCCACTTTTGCATTAATTTCGGTACAACCCTCGTATATCATAATCATGGTAGAAGCTGGTAAATATCCAAAACATAGTACATTGGGCATACTCAAGAAACAAAGGATAATGAAGGCTGTCAATGCACGATCAGATTCGTCTTAATATAGAGCACAAACACCACACCTCCCAATCACTGTCTAAAAACTTAGGTTAAAAAACGTCTTTATTTACAATTAAAAGGGTGAGTTTGGGAGGTGTGGTGTTTGTGCTCTATATTAAGACGAATCTGATCGTGCATTGACAGCTTTACCCTTTGACTTGTTGCACGAAAGTACAACCTCTGGTTTTCATACTCAAGAAACGCTTATAGCGTACCAGATCCGTTTATTTTTGTTTTGTAATGCGCATAAAGATTCGCCAAGCTTTCGCTCTCTACTGGGAGACTTGTTGAATGTAATGGTAGATATAAAATATATGGAATAAGAACATGTTAGAAAAAAAGATTTTGTTCCATGTGTAACGTACCAGGAGATGTGACGTACCTGCCAGCAGGACGCACACGACATAAAGGCAGATAGGAATCAGAATAATCATCCGCGTAGCTTAATTGGTAGAGCAACTTATTCCGGAATGAGTGGACCCGGGTTCGAACCCCGGCGCGGATAAAAATGACGGAGAAATTCACTTCGTTATAATGGCGCCCGAACTATCCGGATGACCCGACCGTTCAAAATCTCGCATTGGTGTGATGTTATTTCCACACCGCGAGCACACGACATAAAGGCAGATAGGAATCAGAATAATCGTCCGCGTAGCTTAATTGGTAGAGCAACTTATTCCGGAATGAGTGGACCCGGGTTCGAACCCCGGCGCGGATAAAAATGACGGAGAAACTTACTTCGTTATACATGTAAGAAAAAAGATTTGTTCCTTTCGTGTTCTAATTCCCTGAATTTTTTGTCCACTATTGCCTTGAAACAACCTCCCAGTAGAGAGCGAAAGCCTAGCAAATCTTTGTGCATATTACATCATAAAAATAAACAGATTTACTATGGTATAAGCTTTTCTTGAGTATTCATGGTCTGCTGTATTTAAAATAACATATTGGGCTTAAAACAGAATTACTATGGTATAAGATTTTCTTGAGTATTCACGGTCTGGTGTATTTAAAAGAACATATTCAGCTAAAGAAAATGTTTGTCAGCCATTGTTTATTGGCGTCACTGCTACATGGTATCTAGATATTTTCTGTCCGTGATTTTAACTGTTAAAACATATCTAAATGTTTTTATTTTGTATACTTTACATAAAACTGAAGTGAAGAGGAAACCATCGTTGGGTATGTGTACCGCAAATAACATTTGCCCACATAGAGTGCATATGAAGCACATATTTTTCATAGTTCACGGGCTCGCAGGGTAACGAAGGGGTACGCATAACACAATCATTCACTGCAGTAAAAATCAGAATACACAGGTTGCATTTTAAACGGTAAACCCAGGCTTCAGCTTTTTAGGTTGCTAGGACTAAAAGCATATGAATGAACATGCATTAGCTTATAGTAACTTGAGTATCAAACTTCTTGTACTTCAATTCAAAGCTTTAGGAATAACAAGTACGTATCCCCTATGAAAGATGGTATGAAATTTGATGACAAAGCGCCGCGATATTCTTACATCTTGGAACTAACATCTGCTATTTCTGTCTCCTCATCACACGTTCGACACGCATTTCCCAACACACGCCAATTGGTTATCTGATTCGTCCGCGTCACTCCAGTGTGCACCAATCAGATAACGAATTAATTTCTAGAATTAGAGGGATCCCAAGCCTCTCTCTTGAGACACTAGTCCTCACCACGTGCGCGTAACTGACATTCGAATTCTCCCCAGAACAACTGCATATAGCGTCGAACGGGTGTTAAATTTGTTTGCTTCGATCTCCGCAGGGTAGAATGAAGTTCATTCGAAAAACTTATAATTCTTTTTTCAGATATTATACCGACAGGAAGACAAAAGAGCCAACACCAGATTATAGATATTTACCTAAATTTCAATAAATAATGGAAATATGCATAAACCCGGATCACTGTGAGAAATTTACTTGCATCTAAAATAGATTCAGTGAAATTTGCCAAAGCAAAAACAGGACGGACCAAACAAAAGCAATTATCATTATATTATGAACCCGTGACGAGTAAGATGATCGTGCCACCCCAGTGGCGCAGACAGTGGTCAGAACGCTGGCTTCTGATCATTCGTTTGAGATGGGTCCGAGTCAAATCCCGATAAGGCATGGATATTGTGTTTGTCTTACGGTACTGGCTCCTTCCCTTCCTTGAACCAGTTATCCCAAATTAGGGACGGGCGACTGCTTATAGCCGATTGAGTTGCTCACGGTGGAGGTCAAACCTTCAATAAAAAAAGCAAAAACAAACAAACAAAAAAGAACTGATGGTTGGAAAGGAAAAAAATAAACACAACATGATTCTTGGATTTCTCAACAGAAGCGGAGAGGCATCCATCACTGTGGATTTTGTATTGTGCAAATTATGAATATCTAGCGAAATAAGATGCATAAGCAAAACAAATTATCGTAAAAGGATAAGAATAGCAAATGTTTGAATGTTTGCGCGTTTTATGTATTTTGATAGGCCTTTATGTGCATTTGAGAACTCTTCATTTAATATTTGTGGATGTCAAAATATTCAAATAATGCGTGAAAGAAAAATTCAGTTGAAACACTTACACAATTAGAATCAGAGGCTCAGACATTTTAAGTGACGCATTAGTCTTCGTATTCTCCTAAGCCGTGCGCTCTGAAACTCTCTATTTATTCTTTAATTTACCATTGCTTTAAACAAAAACAAAAAAACCAGAAATATGTATAATCAGGTCGGTTCTTACAAAGCGTAGTGGGTGGTCCACCCCCAATCAAAATTTAAAAGACAAAACGATTTTTATGCATTTACTTATTTATTTTTAATAGTGAAAACCTGAGATTTCCACAGATTTAACCGTTCTGTGTGTGTCTGCTTTGACTTCCAGCATTCTCTCTCTTTCTCGATCTGGCTTGCAGCGTCATTTTGTTATCGCTTCCCCAAATCGAGCACATCGTCTCCTTTTTCCTGGTGATTTACTAAAAGAAACCACGAGGAGTAATCCCCAGATTTGACTGACGTTGTTTCCAATCCGCCAATCAATGCTGCTCAGCGGTCGAGAAGTTTTAACGAGCTCGCATGCGCAGAATGCTCCAAGGGATTATTCAAAGAGAATAGAATCCTCCTTGGGATTATTTCGGCCGGCTCTCGACCTTTGGGGGTTTGGGAAACACCTACGTGGACTCCGCCCGCTCGATCTTGAGAGGTTTGGAGACAAGTGTCACTTATTTCTCCTTGTGACCAATTCAGTGGTGAGCAGGATGCAGTCGCCGTAGCTATCCTGCGATTCATTTGTAGCTGCGTGAATTTCGAACGAAAATTAAAATTAAAACATTTGAGACCTCGTCCGCCTGATGAATATGTTCTTGTCAACGGTAAAGGCGAATATGACAAACCTAAAGGCAAGTTGACAACGCTGATGCAAGTTAAACCACAGTTTATATGATCTGTAATTATCATAATTACAAAAACAATGCATATAACATGTAATTATTATTATTATTATTATTGGTTTGTTAATATTAAAAATAATTTACAGGATTTTAAATTATTTTTATTATCAAAACAAATTTATACGACGTGAAACATGTTTATTTTTACGGCGTTGACATTAAAAAAAATAGCTATCCCATTCGCACGGCACACGCATACATACACTACAGAAAAGTAGTTAAAACTGGTTAATACAAGTATTTTTTTTTCTGGTATCGCCACAGTGATGCTAACTTTTCAAAATGGAAATTCCCACAAATTTTCTAGAAATTTTCCTTTTTACCTTAAAATTGCCCACGAAAATGTTAAAGATAGTTAAATACTAAATTATAGATGAAGCATCATATATAGAGGAATCGCTGTCTTTCTATGCATCCAATGCCGACAGTGTGAAGCAGGATTTGTACGCTTCCGCGGTGAAAGTAGTACCGCCGCACCGGTGGCGCAGTGGTCTAAACATTTGCTTCTGATCATTTGTCTGTGATGGATCCGGGTTCGAATACTGGTGTGTTTGTCTTACGGTGCTGGATCCCTTCATTCCCTCGATCTAATTGCCCTAAATCAGGGATGGGCAGCTGCTCATAGCCCATCGAATTGAATTACCCACAGTGGTCGTTAAACCTCCATCCGAAAAAAGAAGAAAGAAAGAAAAAATGAAGTGGAATCTGAGAATTTTGAGTGTCAACCATCGAGATCCAAATCAGACGACTTGGGCCTTTCTTAAAAAAAGCTTGAATTGTGAATTCGCATCAAGTTATGTATAAAATCTACACTTTCTCCAAAATTCGCTACAAACTGGTGGTCAGCTGCCTAATGATTCATAATAAAATTTCCTGCAAATTGAAAGCATTCCATAAGATAAAACCTAGCAAATAACCTTCATCCGAAAAAAATACAGATTTACCAAAGATAATGTGCAACGATGTATATAATTTTATCTGGGAGGTATAAAATAAAATTTACGTAGACCCATGGAATACGATATCTATCAGATTTTTTTAATTTGTATATCAAAATGCCTTGTGAGAGTCCATGGAAGCTAAATACTAATGCATTGAAGCACACACACACACACACACACAATCTACGCCGAAAAAGCAGTTTAAGAGATATAAGTGCTTAAAAATCACAAATTCTGTATTTTTCTCAAAGGAAGATACGACCTAGAGGGTAGTCATAAGTGCGCGGAAGGATATCGCATTAGATCTACTTCGGAAATCCGCGCTCAGGATTTCAGAGTTTGGGCTAAAAATTTCCCCACGTTTAGGGATATACTTCACCAATTTCCCTTTCCCCACGTGGTCAATTTTTTTTTTTTTTTTTTTTTGATTGGAGGTTTAACGACCACCGTGAGCAACTCAATGGGCTATAAGCAGTCGCCCGTCCCTAATTTAGGGTCACTGGTTCCAGGGAAGGGAGAGAGCCAGTGCCGATTGTGGTCAATTTTAAGCCCAGAAATTCACTACACCGTGGAAAATTCTCACGGGTTCTGCATCACTGTATCCCCACCTGCTAAAATGCATTAGAGCCACCACTGTGCAGAATGATAAAATTTTGTGCAGCCCCCATGGCCGAGAGATCTAAGGCACTGATTTCTGACAGTTCTTACACGATGAGTCCGGATTCGATTCCTGCTCGAGGCAGGTGTGTCGAAGAAGAAAGTTCATGAACTTTATTCTTTTTGTTATGTATGAACTTACTTCTTCGACAAAAACTGTCGAAGAAGTAAGTTCATACATTGCGCATCAAAGAATCATACGCGAAACAAAACCAAGAAATCATCAGATTGTGATACAAAATGAGACAAGAATGATCTATTTTCTGTAGCGCAACACTACAAATTGGAAAGCTTTCCTAGCAAGGACGTTCATCGTTCCTCTTGTATTATTCCGCCAGCAAAATGGCTGCAGGAACGAGACCGTCGTTTCAGCGGAGCGAAGCCTGCTGTCGTCGCCGTGGCGTTCTGGTATTCCTGCCGCAGCTTCTGTTCACAGCTTCGTACTTGCATGTAAATATTACGGTAAAAATCTTTAAAATGCACTATAATGATGAAATTTTTTCACCATTTGCCATCAAATTGCATACTTTTAAATCTGAACGTCGAATTTTTTAGAAATCCTTCAACATTTCCGGCGAAATAATTTAGGACTCATTTACCGATAGACGAAGAGGAAAGAACGACGGTAGACTTACGCAGATCAAAATAATATTTTTTTCTTGTCCTTCCTTTTTTAATCAAATCATCATTTTTTTTATTGGAGGTTTAACGACCACCATGAGTAACTCAGTGTTCTATAAGCAGTCGCCCGTCCCTAATTTAGGGCCACTGGTTCCAGGGAAGGGAGAGAGCCAGTGCCGTAAGACAAACACAACATCCATGCCTGACCGGGATTCGAACCCGGACCCCTTACGGACGAATGATCAGAGGCCAACGCCTTAGACCACTGCGCCACTGGGGCGGCGTTGTGTGACTTCACGGAACATTTCTGAAAATAGGGTGCAGTAAAGTTGCCTGCATGTGTCCGTTTGCTAACGAAATTTCTGTTTTTAAAAAGTTCTCGTTTTACATTAACTTCCGTATTTTCACAGATTTTCCGTAGTCAGTAATTCCGTTTATTTCAGAAATGATCGTTTCAGATGTTTCTGTATTTATAAAGCAATTTTGCAAAATCTAAGACGCTGAACATTTCAACCCTTACAGTAGAGAATCCTTTCGCACCTGAGGGTTTCGAACCGCGGTTGTTTAGGTTGTCTCAACAAAAACCGTGTTTTAACCACTGAGCCAGAAAGACACAGAAACTACTGTAACGTTCAAGGTAAAAGTCTAATTGCACGATGATTCATTGTTTTGTCAGTAATGCGAGTGATTTAGTAATTTTATTTCTGGTGTATTACGGTTGGAAAGCGTGAAAATACTGCATTAGGCCCTAGTTTAAAAATTATACATTTGAAACTGGCAAAAAATATGGTCGTCCATATTCCGACGGAATTTTAACTGTAGTCAGTTATATTTCGGCTGATAGCCGGAAATCACAGATGTCGCTCTCCAGGCTCTTGGTGTATGGTAAAAAACAGCCCATAACTTTTGTGTTGATATATTGCGTGACTTTCGAGAGAGCATTTTGCTAAATTTTAGTCAGGAATATGGGGGAGGGCTACTTGCCCCACCCCCTCTTAATGAGACACCATTCATCAAAGTAGCTTCCTGTGTTTCTAACAATAAAGGGTATTGCAAAGTTCTTGAAATTTCAAATTGCATTTGACCCATTGCTTCAAGTAACTTACCCTCCCCCGTAGTGGCAGTCTCCTACATCCGATCTGGCACTGTCAACCACTGCCAAATTACGGGGCAGGGTGAGTTAATTGGAGCAGTGGTCCAACACAATATGTAATAGCTGGTGCACAACATGGGGGAGAGGAAAAGAAATATTCTTTGCCACAATAACCAAAATTCATGCGATATTCTATCCACAATATCCGATCTCTCTACAGAACTTCAAAATCTGATCCTTTGATAGACGATTGAAATTTAATCTTTAATCAGACCTCATCAAACAGAAGGCATCGCTCTTTCCACGTTTATAAGTGAGACACGGAAAAGTGAGTCACGGAAAGTGGTGCAGTGGAAGCATATGCGGCGCGTAACTGGAAGACCTGGGTTCGATTCCAGGTGACGGCCGATGAGAATTTTTTCGTGACTCACTTATAAACGTGGAAAGAGCGATGACTTCTATTTGATGGGTGAACGTGACCATCGTCGGCTGTCAGACAACTGTCCAGAAGCCTACTCCTCTGACCACACCACAACTGGGGCGACATGTCCATTTTTCACTATTTATTAAGGCGGAAAATCTGAATTTCTTCTATGCTTGAGAAACGAGCGGATAAGTAACTAACTGATAAGGATGTCGATAATTTCATAGTACACTGTAGTTTTCTGCACGTCTCTTCAGAATCTTTTCCAGCAGATTTAGCCCTTTTTATTCCTTCTGGTTGTATCACGTCATTTGCTGATTTGCATAGAATTAGGAATTTCGCATTTCGTTTTGTTTGCAAACGGCTAGGAAATTTCTCTAGTGGCAGAAAACGTGCCATCCAAACGCTTTCTTTTGCATTATACTGAGAAGGGTATCTGAACACGCAAATAAAGACGCTAAGCAAACAACGGTTTTAAATTTTGTGTAAATTCGTTTCTCCATCTAACAGCTGCTATTATGTGATTTGCACTATAACCTTCCTGTCTTCTATGCAGCTAAAGTACTGAAGAAAAATCAAAGTTCTGTGCTCGTCACTTGCGTTTGCTAAACAAGAGCTGAAAGACAATCTGGTGGCGGCTAGGAAGGGAATTTTTCTCTTGAAGTACTCAGTTTAAGTATGTCTTTTTGCTAAATGTGATGCAAACGTTTCAATCACATTTTATGAAGCAAAAATTCTTTGCACTCCTTAATCTTTGAGAAAAACAAAATAAGTTAATACATGTGCATAACACTTCACGTGAGGAGCTTGGGGATACTCTTTCAACACTTTACGTTAAGGGTGGTGTGTGGAACACTCATAACCTCATTGCAAATGACTCATCATATGTTTAGGCCACAAGCTCAGATTCTAATTTGAAATTGGAGACATTTTACGCATGATTAGACACAATATCATAACTCCTGTTGGCACTAACGTCAGTAAAACCGATTAATCTTTACTGCATGCTTTCATGATGTGTAAATTCAAGACCCCGGGAAACTGTTATTCAGATAACAGAAGTCTCTTCCATCATAATAGCAATACAACGAACTAACTTCTTGGTTTTCAAATTACTTTTAGTGCCACTTCATGCTTTACTCAGATCAAGTTATTTGAGTGGCAGATGCGAGGTTTTTAAAAATGTGGCTGTAACTAAAAGATCATTCAGGTACAGATTGTAAACGTAATAGCTGCAGCAATTCGATGTACACTGCTGGCCACCCAAAATGCAACACCAAGAAGGGCACGCGATAGCAAAGCCAGATTTACTGGATACATAACAACAGATACAAAGATGAAACGATTTAGCTTATAGGCCCGTGCGACTTGCAGAACACGCAGACATCAATAGTTCGTGTGGCCCCCATGGCTGGCAATAACGGCCGCTACTCGCCGCGGCATCAAACGAAAGAGGCTTTGGATGTGGGCTTGGGGTATGTTGGTCCAAGCTGCTTCCACACGTTGCCACAATTTATGAGGCGTAGCCGCGGGTGGTGCTTGCCGTGCCACTCGCTTGCCGATCAGCGACCAGACGTGTTCGATGGGCGACAACGACATATCGGGATAACAGGCGGTTCACGGCAGTAGTGACACCTGGTGGGCAGTGAAATATTGTTACACGATGCGTGCCACGTGCGGGCGTGCATTTTCCTGATGAAACGTGGCCGCTGGTAGGTCCTGCAGGTGAGGGAGGACTACAGGCTCCAAAACGTCGGAGATGGTGCGGTGGCTGTGGAGTTTACCGGCGATGCGTACCAGAGGGGTACGGGTGTCATATCCAATTGCGCTCCAAACCATAACGCCAGGCGACGGACCGGTATGTCGATGAATAATGCAGGCGTCATACAGTCTCTCGCCGCGGTGCCGCCACACGCGGATCCGACCATCGTGGTCTTGCAGGCAGAAGCGAGATTCGTCGGAGAAGACAATGTCGTGCCATTCCGTCGTCCAGGTGCGGCGTTCAACGGCCCGCCGTCGCACTCGCGGGTGGTGTAACGTCAACGGTAATCGGAGCAATAGGCGCTGTGCGACAAGTCCCCGCTCCTGCAGACGACGTCGAACGGTACGTGCTGACACAGGTTGTTGCGCATCCCACTCTAATTCCTGCGCTAACGTTTGTGATGTGGCGTTGTGAGCCGTCAATGCCCGCCGCACAACATGCTGGTCCTCTGGTTCGATGGTGTGCCGCTGCTGCGGCAATCGCTCACGTCGGTCCGTCCGTCCCTCCTTTACCCACCGAATCCATACTCACCTCACTGTGACTGTATGTCGTCCCACACGGGCGCCGATGTCTCGGTACGATAAACCGCTGTCGCGATAAGCCACTATTCGTCCTCTGTCGAACTCCGAAACTTGCTGGAATGACTGCCGTATTCTGCGACGAGGCATCAGGAAGCTTCCCACGCACACGTCCGGCAGCACAACACACATCCGCTACTTACACCCCGCCTTCTGTGCACCCTTCTTATAGTGCTTCTCGGTGGCGTGGCGGGCGCACATAATTTGCATATGCCCTGCAATGCTAATCGTTTGCATGTCCTCTCGCGGGCGACGCATACTGAGAATTTCAGGCCAGTCGGACGCTTCCTTCTTGGTGTTGCATTTTGGGTGGCCAGCAGTGTAATTGCCTTCTTTAAATTAATGTTTTTCATTAGCTTCGCTGAAGATATAAAGAGAGGGTGGTAAATAATTCCTTGATTAATATCATATATAATCAGAAAATCTGTACTGGAAGTTATCATATGTTTCTTCAACGTCCCGTTCGCCGAATGGTCTGAAGCGCTGCCTTCTAAATATTCTTACGATATGGGCACGTACAAGGGCGGATTGGCCCACCGGGACATTACCCAGTGGACTACCAGACAGATGGCCCACTTTCTCGAATTTTGTGTCTGGATTTTTGCTACTTATGAATAATAACTGTTAACTTCGTTTGGTCTTTATATCTGTCTGAAAAGTTACTTCCGTAAAACACCGTTTCCTTTTATCTATGTTTTAGACTTTTGCTTTGAAATGACACATCGAACTTCTCTGGAATTATGTAAGAAATGTGCCCTCGGATCAAGCACGCTATTATAAATTAATTCAGCCAAATCTTCTATTACACGAATATCAGCCTCCTCATTCTGTTACGTTTCATTTTATTATTATTACATTAACATCTTGTCAGAAGCAGGTCATTTTCCCATTTGCTTTGGTATTAGCGCTCACAACTTCTGAGCCGACCCCTGAATATTTTTGTTTGACTCTCCCTGAATAAATAGGTCCCCTACGGGAATTACAAAGTAAAGTTTTTCGTCACTCGAATATTTGACTGTTGTTCATATGACAATAAATTTTCATACTGCTAAAAACTATACTCGCACATGAAAATTTTGAACAAAATGCTGAAACGTGCATCATGAGTTTTAAATTGAATTTCATTGAATAAATACATTTTCCATTGGCGTTAGATAAGAACAAAGCAAAAAATTCAGATGCTCTGCATGCTTCCTAGGCAAAGCTCCTACCTCAAAAATAACCGAAATCTCGATGCAATAGAGGCTCAAGGTGCCGTTTCATTTGTAACGCTATCACTCAGTTGCATTTCAACGGAAAAAGGAATGTCTGGGCCTCATATACAAACGAATTGGCATTCCCTCTGCGAGAATGGCCTGGGTCTCCGGTCACTTGCCCAAAGGGGATGACAATTCATTTCTTCATTCATTCCTTCACGTAACAATTCCGCATTAAACTTCGCATAGTGTTAATGGACCGATAATTCTTTTCAGCGGGTATCTGAGTGCGACTGCAAAGTCGAATATTTACCGTTTGGACGATCAGTGAAAGCACGTGTTCGTAAGTGATGCCAGTTCCATATTTATACATTTTGAACGTTAAAAATGGTGTTAAAAGTTTAGAAGAATGTATATGAATGTGAGAATTCGAGACCTTTATCAGCATTTGTCAAACTCCACGCTTTGAGAACTCAAATCTGTGCTGTTTCACAGTTCTTACCTTGTTGATCGATGCTGTTTTTATTCTTCCCCGTGAATGGTTCACGAAATTTCGATTCATGGAGTACTAGATGTTGTCAGGAACCAGAATTGTGCGTTGGAGTGTGTCATGGCGAAAATTTTAACCTCTGGTGAATTTCAGAGAGACCTGATCAATCTTTCTGTTGGTTTATCAGAGATTAATTAATGCAAAAATTTTCTCCCATGACATACGTTAGAAGAAAATTCCTGGTTGAAAGGCAGGGGAATTCGTGCGCAAAATTCGCTTGTCTTAATCACAACCAGGAAAACAAAATTTCATGTTGGAAAAAAAAAAAGAGAATAATATTTGATTTAACTGACTTTGGGCTTTTGGAAATAATTATTTTATCTATTCTTTTATCGCGATAGGAAAAGGCGAGTAGGTGTGCAGCTCAGAGAATCAAAATTAATTTTGGTTTAACATCACGGAACGAGAGAAAGAAGAAAATTAAAATTAGTGATTTTCTGCAAAGCAATAATTCGCCATTTTTGCGTTCCTCATTTCCCAACGTCGTGAAAAAGTCGCCCAAAAGTGCAACATCTTTTCGTCTTTTGGGTAAGGAATTCAGCAACAGAATCTATTTTTAGACCTCAGGGTCGAGAGGCCTGGTCCCTACGTGTTGAAGGTCAAGTTCATCTTCCCCTGGCCGACCAGAGGATGCAAGTACCTAGTAACATTTTTTTTTCGTGGAGAGTGTTGGACGCTGCAACGATGCCTGAGTGAAGGTCAGAGGTCACTCGAGGCGTGGGAGAGAAATTCCGCTGTTGCCATGCAGAGGTCAGCCAATCAGGGGTCAGCATTTTTTTTTCTAGCATCCCAGAGTTTCTTTGACACTTTGAGACGCTTGTCTCAGACACTTTTGTTCTTGTCCTCTTGCTGGCCAGGAGAAAGAGGGGACAGCCGAGTCTCTCCTCGCCTTTTGGTGGGGAGAGCATTTGCTGACCACCATGATTTGACATCGAGGTAAAAAGCTTAAAGGAGCCTAGTAGCGACGGTCTTCTAGCGTGGGGACTTGTCAGGTTCATGGTTAGTTACAAAAAAAAAAGAGAAAAAAAAAGGAGCTCAGGGCTTGCGATGAATTGCTCACTGATTCCACCAAATGAAAAGAGGTGGAAGAAATTATGAAGAAAGGACAGGACCACCGTAGGACGAGACCTCCTCGGGGCGCAGCGAAAGATGATCACCGATGCACTCCTAAGCATTCTCGTGAGAGCTGATGGATAAAGAAAGGGGAACCTCCGAGCCTTTGCCGTCCACCTTCCAATGCAGCCGACCAAATTCCTACCAGGGTAGAGTCATGGGCATCGAAAAGGACAAGGGAGAATTACTCCCTCTGAGAGGGTCCATCATCACCAGCTTCGGGATGTCTTTTGTTTTCCCTGTGTTCAGGTGAAGTGCTCGGGCACATTGTGTCCAAAAAGAAAGAGAAAGACATTGTTGGAGGCGAAGAGAGGATCAACAGTGACAGTGTGACGAGATTTTTTTTTTATTTGAAACAAGAGTTGTTCATGCCCAGCCCTGAAGGTAAATTCTTTCTCGATTTTTTTTGTATAATGTTGTGACCGCTGCGGAATTGTTGAACGAGTGGGTCAGCAGTGTGAAATCAAATTTATAGTTCTGCGAAAAAAAAAGAAGAAGAAACTTTCTGTTTTTTTTTAGGTTAGCTGGATGTGTGACAGATGTCCCCATATTGTTGTCGTTCAGTTTTCAAAATTAAGATTTATTAGTTCCTCAGGCATGAGTTCAGGAAAAAAAAAAGAGAGGGGAGTTGAAAATGCTTTCATTTATGTTTTTTTTTTTTTTTGGTGTTGTCATCTCTGGTATTTTAGCAACTTCCCAGGCCAGTAAATTTTGATGTATCAGAAAAATTTAGTTTAATGTTTGGGCACAGTGAATTTTGGTGCATCGATAATAGTTTAGTTGGGCATGTGATAATTGAAAAGCAGTGTTATTGTGATGTCGTGGGTGATAAAATAATAGTAAACATTTCTCTCTAGTCTTTTACAGCGTTGAGTTTTTTTTTTTTTTTTTTTTTTGAGTGAAGATAAATTATGGGATGATTTATATTGGGATTTTGGGAACATATTATAGTGTGATGAAATTGGAAACCTAAAGTGTTGTTTACATTCTTGGAGTGTTGAGTGTCGAAATTGAGATGGTAGGAGTGTTAATTGAGGACCAGTATTTTACATGCTCCAGATGAGTGTTAATCTCCCATTGGAAAGGGGTGATCTTAGGGCAAACCGGAAACTTGTCCTAGGGCAGAGGGCTCTGAGTAGGGAATTTTCACCAGGATGCGATATGTGCAAAATAGAAGTTGAGGTATTTGGGTTCTCAAGTTTTGTATTTCACAAAAAGAATGAACATCATGGGTTGAGAAGACACACTTTTGCTCACCAGTTCCAGTATCAATTGTTCTTTTCTTTGGCCTAAATTTTCTTGTTTTTACAAAAAGAGTCTAAATTGTAATTTTAATTTTCAATAAGGTGAAAATATTTAGTGGGTTATGTAAATGGTCAGTGTTATTGTCTGAAGTGGACCTGCGCATTGCCATGGCACAGAAGAATTTCCTTGCTAGTGATTTTTCCTGGGATATATGTGGATATAGAGATGGGTGAATTTTCCTGGGATATATGTGGAGAGAGATAAGTGGATTTTCCTGGGATATATGTGGATATTGTGATTTAGGATTTCTTGGGATATAGAGAGATAAGTGAATTTTCCTGGGATATAGTTGTGTTAGTTCTGGGCCGGATGTGCCTGGAGTATTTAGGGTTGAAGTACGACAGGCTCTTGCAGGCGTGGTTGATCAAGGTGGGATCATGCATTGGTTCGAAAAGGGGGAGCCCTGAGGACGTGGTTTTTGGGGGAAAACTTGTCTTCAAACCCCCCAGTAGTTTCGCTGCTCACAGAGATATGAACTGCCAGCGAGGGTCGGTCGGGCGTTGCTTCAATAATTGGCGAGATCATGTTAGAGGAAATTCTGTACCTGATGATGATGTGTCACACTTGAGGATTTTTTCCTTTCCTTTTGCTTAGGCTGAAATTGGATTCACGACCCAATTTCACGCCTTCAGCCTGACTTGGTATTTTTGTCCTGTGTTGGTTCTCAAAACCCAGGTTAGTGTCTAAACTGAGAGTATTTGCCTCACCGCTACCTCAGTAATTCACTGCAGGTGTTAAATTTAAGTTTGTTTGGTGATTTAAAGTATCTAAATTTATTTGCTTATGATTTGCTGTAGTGCTAGGGATGTAAATTCTAAATTCTGGTTGTTGGTGTTAGTGAACTTGATATTTAGTTTGGAAATTTAGTTAATTGGTATTTTGAGCTTTTGTTTACAGTATAGAGTTATTAAGTATCTTGAGCTATTATGTGAAGTGCAGAGTGAGGTGATTTTTATCAGCAAGCTAGTGCAAGAAGATTGTTTGAATTTCTAAATTATGATGATGTTATGAATAGTGATAATTTTTAAGTTAGTTAGTGAGGTTTCTTTATAAGTGAAGTAGGTTCATTCAGGGTAGTTCTATAGGTTATGTAATGTTAATTAATGCTTGTGCTCAGTGTAAATTCTGTTTTGAGGATAGTTTACTTGGTTTGTTTACTTGCTGATAGTAGATTTGTTAAAGTATAATTTGTGGCTCTTAAAATAACTGTAAATTTAAATTGAAGTCTTCGAAGCTGGTCTGGGAGATTGCAGAGTTTGCTAAGATTGTTTAGGTGCATTAAATTTAAATCAATAAGTGTAAAATTGTAAATTTGTCATTGAGCTAACTAGGTGAGAGAGAAGAGAGTACGTTTCAAAAGAACAGAACTTGTCCACCTGGTGGAATTAAAAATAATCCAGTATCTTTTTTTGTGTAAGCTATGTGAATCATGGTATAATTTTGGATGCATAAAGTCAATGCCTAGTGTTCAAACCAACTGTGTTGAAATATGTAAAGTTGTGCTGTTCATAAGGCCAGTGGCCAAAGAGAAATAGAAAAGAAATTGAGATTCTGTTTTTATACTGCTGTGTTTTAGCAAACAACAAAAAGGAAATGCCATCTGATTGTCCACTAAATGACCTTATTAAGTTTTTAAAGAAAAATAATAAATACAGGCAGTAGCCTTTCAAAAAAGTCCAAAATTAGTGCAGTGTGAAAAATTTTGTGTGCTGTTGTCTTCCATGACTTGGTCCCATGTACCTCACCTTAGCTTGACTAAGGCTATCGATCCGAATCCTGGTATTATAAGGTATTTCATAACTGCAATTTTTGTCCTATCCTTTTAAATTGACTTTCACCGCCTCCACAAGTTGTTATTGAACCAGTACATTTTATCCTATGACTTATAGTGACACCTTTTCATACACATGCAACAATATTCACTTATTTTTGCACTTTCAAGTGACTCAACTCTGCGTGAACACAAACAACGCAAACTTTCCAATAACTTCTTGTGGAATGTAAATTTTCAGATGCATTTTTGTTTAGGATGTTCATGGCCTTCTAATACTTAGAAAATATTTTTGTTTCGAAATGCATCCACTCATCTCCCAAATTTAAATTTTCTATAATTTCCATATCAATTTCAATACCAGCATAAATATAGTCCCTTTTGATAAATAACTTCACCTTCAAAAATTTTTCACCATAACAAGTGTAATTATTAAAGATCTCGTGGCATGCTTACAGTTTGGTGATAAACTATGCGAGCGGAACGTCTCTTGTTAAATTATGTAGAAATATATACACTGAAGAGCAATTGAATTAGAGATACCTGTCTAGTAACGTGTAGCACCACCTTTCTCTCCTGATGACGGCGGCGATTCGTCTCGGTATGGACTCGACAAGACACCGGAAGCGTTGGGAAGCCATACGGATCCACGACCCCTGAACAAGCTCCCACAGTTCACGAAGATTTGACGGAGGGGGTCAGAGCCTCGAACATCTCTCTCGATGGCATCCCAGATGTGCTGGGTGGGATAAAGGTTAGGCGACTTAGCTGGCCAAGGAAGCGAGGTCACGTCAGTTGAGTGTTCATCCAACCATTCGGATACAATTCGGGAGTGATGGCACGGTGCATTGTATTGTTGCAGGATGAGGTCCCCGGTGGGATGTTGAAGACTTACAAACGGGAGCAAATGGTCATCCCGGATATCCCGGTAACGTTGACCTGTGAGGAACGATGTCACACGTACCAGGGGTTCCATTTCAGTCCACGTAAACAGTCCCCAGACGAGAATACCACCCCCACACTTTGAAGAGTACCCTGCTGGCAAGAAGGATCCATCGCTTCATCTGGTTGGCGCCGTACTCGTATCCTGCCATCCGCATGTACCATTTTACAGCAAATGCACAACACATACACTGAAGTGCCAGAAAAACTGGTACAGACGAGCTTATGCAAAATACATAGCAACGTCACCTATGCGCGTACTAGGTTGCGTCCGCCAGTGCGTATATAAAGTTATAGACATCCTTGCCAGGTGTTAGAGCTGTTTTCGGCATGAGAATGACAAGTAATAACGATTTAAGCGATTTTCAACGCGGTGTCATAGTTGGCGCTCGTGAGATGGGCCATAGTACTTCGGAGGTAGAAACGAAGTTCGGATTTTCACGGACGACCATTGCAAGGGTGTACCGTGACTACAAGAATTCCGGCAAAACCCCCAACCTACGATAAGAGTGGGGCCGTAAAAAAACATTGGGTGAACGTGACCATCGTCGGCTGTCAAGAATCGTTTCACGTGACATTCTCGCAGATAGCAGTGGAATTCAATGCTGGAGCCTCAACAAGCATCAGCGTCCGAACTGTGCAACGTACCCTGCACGTTATGGGCTTTGGGAGCCAACGCCCAACTCGAGTCCCATTGATGGGTGCACGACACAGAGCTATGCGCCTCGTTTAGGCACGGCAACACCGCCACTGGACACTTGACGACTGGAAACAAGTAGTCTGGTTTGACGAGTCGCGTTTCCAACTGTATCGGGCAGATGGAAGGATTCGTGTGTGGCGCAAACCCCATGAAGTCATGGATCCTGCCTGTCGACAGGGAACTGTACCGGCTGGTGGTGGGGAGGAGGTCCGCAATGGTGTGGGTTGTGTTTTGCTGGACTTCACTGAGACCCCTGGTACGTGTACAAACGTCTGTGACGGGCCAACGCTATGTGCGCATCGTTTCTGACGAGGTACACCCGTTCATGTCCTGCATTCATGCTGATGGGTTGGGCCTGTTCCAACAGGATAATGCACCTCCACAGAAGTGTCGGGACACCACATTATGGTAAGAGGAGCATTCATCTGAGTTTGGAGTGTTGCCATTCCCACCAAGTCCCCAGATCTGGACGTGATAGAACCCATTTGGGATGCCATGCAACGCGCTATCGAACACAGGAAACCGAGACCTCGGAACACACCCGAATTGTGGAACGCTCTGCCGGAAGTATGGTGTGCACTGCCTACAACATATTTCCAGAAGCTAGTGGAGTCCATGCCCCGTCGTATTTCTGCAGTCCTGCGCTCCCGTTGGGGACCTACCAAGTATTAGACTGGTGTACCAGTTTTTCTGGCACTTCAGTGTATATAGATAAAAACGAAACGCCTATTATTTAAGACAATTACGTTTTAGATAGATAATACAAGTATAAAGCTCTAATGAAGTTAGCGATTGCTATTCATAAGTACCAAAAATATTATTTGTTCTTTCCAAACAACGAAGACAGAGAGGATACGAGAAACAGTGGACCATTTCTTGCGTGGTCTACCGGGAAATATAGCGTTGTCCCGGTGGGCCAATCCGTCCCTGTTTGTGTAGATGCAGTTTTTATACTGTTTTTTCCGCTTTTCTTTTCCTGATTTTAAGGCGAGTTCTTATTCTTTTATCGCAAAGGTTATGAAACAAATGAGGGGTTTGGTGCAGAAATGGTGTAACCCTCAAACACGTTTTTTCTTTGTAGTTTTTGTCACTTTATGACATTATTTTTATATCCTAAATTTTTTGTTGTCTTTGCAGGTACTATTAAGAAATAAAAAATTAGTGGTGTAACTGCGAGAGACCTTTTTTGAAATTTGCTCAGTGCAAGAGTGGTGTAACTCACAACGGATCCCTTTAGTGCAGACAACATGTTCAATTGGAGTAATTCTGGATCAGACGATGATTACATTCCAGAGGTTTCTTCATTTGACGATGACCCTGATTACCAAACTCCAAAAAGGAAGTTAAAAAAGAAGAGTGTTAAAAGACAAACTAGTTTTGTACGAGGAGTACAAAAAAGGTTTAAAAGACACTCTTTCATGGCTTGTGACCAGGATTTCTCATGTATTGATAATGGGATGAAGAAAGAACAATACATTTATGATGTTTTGACCCTTATTAAGATCATTGAGGGTGCAAAGAAGAAAGGTAATAAATTCCAAGTGACACGTCTGAAGGAGGACGACTTTACGAGTATCAAGTCCGTGAGAGATGTAACAGTTAAGAGGAAAATCTGCAAAGATGGTAACAAAATCAACTGACTCAAGATACAGCGCTTGAAATTCGAAAAACCACGATGTTTGCCACTTTTAAAGTTATATGAGGTGAAAAAATCCACAATAACGGATGCAAAACGTTAAGACCTAAGGAAGCTGCTGATATACATTCCACCCGTCTACCACCAATTGTACGAAGATATTATTAACACAAGAGCAAGACATGATGAGTCCGATACAGACATATCTTTGAGTGAAGATGGCGAAAATGATTGATTGTTTGTCGGTAAAAGCTTAGAGACTGGTTTTTATTATAAGTTTCGTAAGTAAGATTACAATAACAATATCAATATTATCGTAAAAGTGTACTTTGCACTCTAGTTTGTACCAAAATGCTGC
Source organism: Macrothele yani (assembly GCA_039090855.1). Lineage (NCBI taxonomy): Eukaryota > Metazoa > Arthropoda > Arachnida > Araneae > Macrothelidae > Macrothele > Macrothele yani. Next base: position 9,100,428 of record CM077022.1, on the reverse strand, counting down.
AAATACACTGTATATTTACTTTAAAAGATATAGTTTTATTTTATTGTTTTAAAACTATGATACTGTGGATTACACCATTGTTGCACTGCAAAAATATTTCATTTACTGAGAGAAAAATTGAATTACACCTACATAAATGTGAGATACACCAATAATTTATCAGCTTTTTCATAGTGCAGAAATGGTGTAACCCACAAATTTGCCATTGGGATACAGATTATTCAGTTCATGTAAAGAGCAAAAATTTATATAACATAATATCACCCAAAGTGCCTTAAATAGTTTTTGTGGCATTAATAGTTGATTTACCATGTACCTGTAACTTTAGGTCCATTTTTCTGAATAACGTTATAGTGTAGCTTACACCATTTCTGCACCAAACCTCTCAAATAATGTTTCACTGTTGTGCATTGTAGTCGAGATACTTTTGATTGTTTAAAATGTTTTGACAGACTGAAATAAAGGTGAGAAAATTGGAACTCTACGCCGATCAGTGGTGTCGATAAAGAAGTTGTTAGAGGATTTCTTCTAAGTCTCAGAGCGTTTAGAAGTTATCCTGTAATGTATTCTACCAATGGCGCGTTAAGGATGTCTTTATGGGGGTGGCCCAAATTAACTCTCAAAATACTGGGAAGCGATAAAAAAATATCTTCTCCCTAATAAAGTGCGTGTTCAATGATTCGTAATAAATATATGTTTATTAAAAAATAAATAGAAAATAACAAAGAGCAAGGGACCAAGTAATATCTCACGGAGAAGGCCAGGTACCCTGGGCCAAACCCAGTGAGTGCGCTACCGGATTCTACGACCTAGTACAGGTTAACTAGGCTGGATTCCAAGATGAAAGCAACCCGTGTTTCCTATCATCAAGTTCTATAGGGAATCGATTTGAAGGGAAAACCCTAGCAAGAGATGATTGAATGTCAAAAAGTTGAAACAGAAAATATGTTCTTTTTTTAAAGCGCGAAAGCAATTTGAACAAAGTTCCCCAAATTTGACTGGATTTTTTTTTCAAATAGAAATTCAAAGTTTCCTTTAATTCATACCCTGAGGGGAATTTGGCTCTCCCCCATCCCAGACGGATCTTGGATTAAAGAAAATAATATTTTCACATCTCCCATGCAAATTAAATCCTTACTCTATTCAGAGGAAAGGTTTCGAGGTTTGTTTTTATTTCCCACGGGATGGCATTGTTCGTATTTGAAAAGAGTGTTGTTGTATTTGGGCTGTATAACGCCCAACTGAGCTCAAAAGCATTCTCTTTACTGTCAGTAAAACATTCTGCTTAGCAAAGTGGCTAGATGCTGAGTTTTGCATATTACCGTTGTGAATGAAATCAAAAGGAAAAAAAACGAAATTTTGCAATATAAAATTCACCAGTTAAATTAATTTCACAGGAAAGTAGTTGAAGCTTATTGAATGAAATTTCAAAATGAAAGAATCGCATAAATAATTTTCCTTGCATCAGCCATGTAATTTCCAACATTACCTTAGTTGCATCGTGTCTTTTTCTCAATTGCTGTAAAGTCTAATCTTATGAGCAATTCTAAAATACTGGCATTTTGTGTAAAAGTTTGGGTTAATGATTAAACTATGAAAAAATCTTTCAAGACATTTATTATTGTTTGGAACGCATCTCACTTTTGTTACAAAAATACGAGAAGGTTTGACAGAATGCTATTTCCTTGCGCCTCGTAGTGAAAAAATGACATGCTGAAGGTGAAATTTACTTATCGGGCTAGAGGTCATTGCCAGCGAGGTTAAACCCAGGTATAATAGCTTCCTTTAAAATCTTTTCATTTGCACTTTTTGAGGCCAATTTATTCTTCATCTTTATCGCATCACAATCTTCACCGGTTTTTTCCCCGCCAGAAATATGATGCGATTTCGTAAAAATAAATGGAGATTGAAGCTTCTTGTTCAGTTCTTCATGAGGCTTGGGTAAATTTCTTACGAACCGTTGTTTAGTGTTGTGCTACAGTAGATAAGACTGTGAAACATATATAATAGCAAGTAGTTATCTGATAGCCTTTGATGCAGTACGAACAATCTACTCATAATGCGTTGTGGTTACCATAGATGAAGCATGGCTGGCCATTATGCTGCTGGGAAAATCGTTTGAAATCGTTAGAAACAGCATATATGACTGTGAATGTTTTTAAAAATGTATTAGGTTTATCTGCTTAGAGCGCTGGGAAATAGGTTCATTATTTTGGATATCCCCTCCCTTCAATATGAAGATTTTTTTTTTACCAAAACTGAGGTTTCGTATACTAAATATTTTTGTACAGCAAGCAGAATTTAAAGTGCATTTATAAATCTGGATGCAAGATGATAATCGTACAATAATTAGCATCAGTGAAACACTTAATTTCAAAGAAAATAGCAACAGGTTTTGTTATCGGAATCCAAAAGGGAATTATAACAAAAGTTTGATACCTGTACCTTAACGTCGTGCTTGTACACTGTTTAGACAACAATTTCAACAAGTACAAATTTTTTAAAAATGGATCTTGCTTTAAAGGTGAATACGTTTACTGAAATTTCGCGTGTTTTTTTCTTTTTCTTTCGTGACACAAAAGCGCTAAATTGTTAAGAAAAAGGCATTTCTTTCTGCAAAGAGATGTTCAAAACATAAACGCCGTCCCGGTGGCGCAGGCCTCTGATTATTCGTCCGTAAGGGGTCCGGGTTCGAATCCCGGTCAGGCATGTATGTTGTGTTTGTCTTACGGCACTGGCTCTCTCCCTTCCCTGGAACCAGTGACCCTAAATTAGGGACGGGCGACTGCTTATAGCCCATTGAGTTGCTAACAAATATTCCCCCAATAACATATTTTTCAGCCAAGCCTACATCATTGTCTCATCTGGATATAGTAAAAGGGGCAGAGATTAAATTGGCCGCTTTTTCCGCTGAGCATAATGTAGCCCTACAAGCAGCGGATCATTTAGTTCCTTTATTAAAAGACATCTTTTCCGACTCGAAGATCGCAAACGATTTTCCTTTAGGACGTACGAAATGCACTAATATTGTAAAAAATGTCCTGGCAAAAGTTCAAACTGAAGAAACTGTAGAGGTACTAAGAACTGTTAATTTTTCGCTTTTACTTGATGAAAGCACTGATTTAGCAGACGGAAAGAACATGTGCATATTAGTGAGATACGTTTCGCCTCATAATGGTAGAGTTATGACAGTGTTACTTGAACTTCTTTCACTGGATGCGAAAGACTGTTCTTCAGAAAAACTCTTTGAAGCGTTTGAAAAATGTCTGAATGATAAACTTATTCCTTTGAGTAATATTGTTGGTGTAGCATGTGACAATGCATCAGTGATGGTTGGAGCTCACAATTCTTTCGTTAGCAGATTAAAAACTCGAATTCCAGCCATTGTCATTCTAAGGTGCATATGCCATTCTGCAGCACTTGTTGCTAGTAAATCCTGTGAGAAACTTCCAAGATCTTGTGAAGAATTAATTAGAGGTGTAGCATCATATATATCTGGCAGTGCAAAGCGCTGTGCAGTATTACAAGAATTTCAAGGTTTTTTTTCATGTTGAGCAGCATAAAATATTGAAACTATCGGGAACGAGATGTCTTGTACATCATGCATGCAATAAAAGGAATCAATGTGAATTTATAGTCAAATGTTATGTGTTTTGTTATGTTATTTTATCGTTTGTAAAATCGTAACAATTTCTTAAGTATTATATATGTGGGCGTTTTTGTATAGCGTGGGGAAAAAATATGGGAAATTGTGAAGGTTCGTGTGGGAAATATGGGATTTTTGAGCATTTCTGTGGGAAATTCAGCATCCAGAGTCTGGTAACACTGTTTTAGGATTGTAGATCAAATGTAAAATGCAGCGCTCTGATTCCCTAGCTGAACGGACGTGGTTTGATAAAAAGAACGATTTACTGTTTCGGGATTTGACATCCACCGTGGAACTGGCGACCCTAAATTATGTACTTACTATCACTACATTTGATTAACGTAGTGATTAATAGCCGAAATAAGAAACACAAAAACTGATGGCTTTATTTAACGAATTTTTGTCGATTTCTTCATATTTAAGTAGACGTAAAGTATTAAATAAGACACAGACATTCCTTTGTCCGTTGAAACTGTGTCATAGCGTGGCAAATGGAACGGCACATTGAGCCTTGATGGCATCCAGACTTCGGTAATTTTCGAGGAAGTTGACTTGCGTATGAAGCATGCAGAACACGTGAATTTTTAGCTTTGGTATTATATAACGCCATTAAAAATTGGATTTATGCAATGAATTTCAATTTAAAAATCGTGAGGGACGTTTTAGTATTTTGTACCAAACGTTCGTGTACAAGTACAGTTATTAGCAGAATGAGAACAACAGTCTAAATCTCGAGTGACTAAAAACTTCATTTTGTAATTCCTGTAGGAGAACATATTAACTGAGGGTGAGTCGACAGTTTTGCAATAATTGCATAATCCATGTGCTCGGCCACAACGCTGCTCAAGCAACATGAAACATTTGTAAAGCGAAAGAGGAAGGTTCCGTGAGTCACAATGCCGCAACCAGATGGTTCAAGAAATTTTCCTCAGCTGACAGAAACCTCGACGATCATCCAAGGTCAGGAAGGCCGTGCACCGTGGATTCGGAGGCCGTAACACTCGGAAATTGTCAAACGAGCTGAGCATATCACAGACCCCATGATTCGCCATTTTTAGGAACTCTGCGAGGTTTACAGGAGCTGCCGCATTGTCCCTCACGAACTGATGTCAGCTGAAGCAAATTGCCGAGTGGGAGTACAAACGAAACTCCTAGAAAACCCGTGCGATGTATGTTTCACGAACAGACTGAATTATTACGTGCGATGAAAACTGGGTGTATTTCCGTAATTCTAACACACAACTGCAGTGGTTGAGCCCAGGCCATCTTCCTGAACCTGCTGGAAAACGTGGGTGCTTCGAGCACAAGGTGTTGCTTAGAGTCTGGTGGAATTTCGAAGGGATAATCCATTACGAATTTGTTCCAGACGGCCGGACCATCAACTCCCGTCTCTACTCTGAACAGCTGGACAAGGTGTATGCCGTTTTGGAAGAGAAGTACCCGGCACTGGTGAACAGAAAGCGCGCTCTTCCATAGCAGGACAACTCTCGGCCTCATACCGCGGGAATGACCCGTGCAAAACTCCAGGAACTTGAGGGCATCGAGCTAATGCCACACCCAGATATAGCCCACGCCCTGCTCCAACGGGTTATTGCCCGTCCCGGTCCAAGGAAGACTTACCTCGCGAAAGGCACTTGAACAACCAGGAGGAGGTTGCAGCTGAGGTGAAGGAGTTCTTCGCCTCGTAGGACGAGAACTAATACCGCCACGAAATCGAAGAACTGGCAGTCAGATGGCAAAAGACAGTGCAGCGCGATGGCCTATACTTTGAATGATAGTCATCTTTCGTCGTTAAGGTACTTATGAAGACATAAAGCGGTCCGAATATTGCAAAACGTCCGACTCACCCGTTGTATCCAGTTAGAATCAAACAACAATATACAGCGTTCGGCTCCGAAGGTGAGAGAGAAATCAATATTAAGTAACTAGCTGTGTCCTGTTATCATCATCATCATCATTGTCAACCATTATCAATCCACTGCTGGACGAAGGTCTCCCCAAGTTTCCTCCACAACGGTCTGTCTTGTGCCAGTCTCCTCCATGTCACTCCCGCATATTTACGAATTTCATCCACCCATCTCCCATGTGGTCTTTTTCTGGGTCTTTTCCTGTCCCTTGGAATCCAATCTAAAATTTCGGCTGTCCATCTATGGTCTGTCCTTCTGGCAGTATGTCCAGCCCATTGCCATTTCAGGGATTTAACTCTGATCATGATGTCTTCCACTCTCGTCATTTTTCGGATCCACGAGTTCCTCTTCTTATCTCTCCTGGTTACACCAAGTATGCACCTCTCCATGCTTCTTTGAGTTGTCTGCAGCCTTTGTATGTCTCTTTTAGTTAAGGTCCACGTCTCTGCACCATACGTAAGCACTGGAAGGATGTATTGATCAAACACTTTTCTTTTAAGACATAATGGCATATTGCTCTTGAAAATTATGCTGTTTCTTCCAAAAGCTCTCCAGGCAAGTTTTGTACGCCGATTAATTTCTTCATCAATGTGACCCTCACTTGATATCTGCTGTCCAAGATAAACATACGTATCTGTTATCTCCAGTTTTTCTCCATCAATCGATAAATCTTCATTTCTTGTAAAAGCATTGAACATCACTTTTGTCTTCTGAAAGTTCATTTTTAATCCCACTTCTTTACTCTTGTCAGCAAGTTCCTGGATCATACTCTGCAGCTCTGATGGGGTAGTTGCAAAAATGACTACGTCATCAGCAAAACGAAGGTGGGTTAGATAATCTCCATTAATCTTTATCCCTTTGTTTTCCCAGTTCAGTGATTGAAAGACATTTTCCAATGTGGCATTAAAGAGCTTCGGAGATATATTGTCACCTTGTCTCACTCCCTTTCCAATTTTTATGTGTGTTGTATTTTCAAACAGCCGAATCTTTGCACTTGCATTTTCATAGATGTTATTAATAATATTAATGTATGCATCTTCAATACCGCAGGATTTCAGAGCCGTGGTAACTGCTGATGGTTTCACCGAATCAAAGGCTTTTTCATAATCGATAAAAGCCATGCACAATGGAAGTTCATATTCCCTCGCTCTTTCAATTAGTTCTCTCAGTACGTGGATATGATCTATTGTGCTGTAGCCACTCCTGAATCCAGCTTGTTCTCTCGGTTGAGCCATGTCCAGTGTTACCTTCAAGCGGTGTGAAAGAACTTTAGTGAAGATTTTATAAACCACTGATAGGAGGCTGATAGGTCTGTAGTTCCTGAGTTCCTGTTATACCTTGATGTAATAGTACAGAGTGCGGCAGCGTTGATAGCATATTAATAATATCCCACCGAAAGCGAACAAATGTTTTTATATATTTTACTTTCTATGTCAAATGCTAGTTATAAGAATGTCAGTAATCAGTCAATGTTTGAATATGACCGGTGTCAAATAGCGGCCTCGTTTCACCACCCCTTCTTCAGAGCGGCGTTGGAAGGAGTCCAATACTAGTCGTAACATATCGCCAGAGATATTGGTGACGTCAGCTCGGACACGGCCCTTTAATTGCATCATGTTGGTACAGCGTGCTTGGAAGACTTCTTGCTTGAGGTACCCCCAGAAGAAAAAATTGCCACATTTTAGATCACGGAACCGGGGCAGCGAAGGAAAGTCACCATAACCGGAAATTAATCACTGTGGAAAGGTCTGCCGTAAAAAACGCATGAATACGCAGGCTGTGTGCGCGGTCGCTCCGTCGTGTTAGAACCATGAATGGTCTACATCCACGTTCAGCATCCATAATTGAGGCAGCAAGATGTCTCACAGCATTCGTAAGTAACGTTCTCTGGTGAAAGTTACAGCGACACCCTCATCGTCCGTGAAAAATACGGTCGATAATTCCAAAGGAAGCAACTCCACACCGGATAGTGACACGGGCGCTGTGCAAGGGCTTGGTGTGCAATTTAGGGTTTACAGTATCCCTCCAGTAACGGGTGTGCACCAGGGTTTACATCATCACTCCAGTAACGCCCATTTTGTTTATTCACCGAACCAAAACACTCGAAGTGTGATTCATCTGACATAATCAATGTGTGTAGCATCTGTGGATTTTCACTAAGAGATCACACATGGTTGTGCAAAACTGTTCGTCGCGTGCAACCAAATCTTGACACTTAATTTCTAGCGCAATTTGGAGCTTATAAGGGTCAAAATGCAGATCCTCGTGCAATATTTTCCTAAATCAGCGATCGGAAATGTGCAATGCTGTAGAGGGTTGCCGAGCAGTTCCTTTAGGGCTACGCAAGATTGCAGCACGAACATTTTCAATGATTTTCGGTGTCCGCATAGTGCTTTCGCTACCTCCTGGTTTGCGATAACAAGCCGATGCTCTTAATCTAAAGGAAGTTACCGACCTTGTGATGGTTCGACCACCTGGAACATTCCCATGACGCCCCATTTTCAAATGTCGCCTGAATAGACGTCGTGCAGAAACTACACAATCAATATTGTTGAAATATGTTTCAACAGCGAAAGCACGATGCTCAGCGGTCCAGATCACCATGACGAACAAAAAACAAATTAGCAGTATTTTGACATAAGAACGCCGCGTCATCTGGCACACACTGATACATGCCGTCATTGTACGACGCGCAGCAAATTAGGCCTACCTTATGAACTCTGCACCACCATGTATAACGGCTGGTGAAACAGAATATTCTGTCTGATATTTTAAAAACAGACACAGTGATGAAAACGCCTTTTATTTCAAACTACAAAGTTGTAAAGATGAATATAAGTGACATGTCGTCCAACGAAAGATAGCGTACTGGAATCTCGTAAATCAGAAAATTCTTCAGAATTTATTGTAAATATTTCTCCGTATTACTCGTACACAAAACCCTGTGAGTTATGTTCTGTGCGAAAGTTGAAATTTCTTGTTACACATTGCGAAGTCTGTAGTTGTAAATATATATCATCATCATCATCATCATTGTCAACCATTATCAATCCACTGCTGGACGAAGGTCTCCCCAAGTTTCCTCCACAACGGTCTGTCTTGTGCCAGTCTCCTCCATGTCACCCCTGCATACTTTCGAATTTCATCCACCCATCTCCCATGTGGTCTTCTTCTGGGTCTTTTCCTGTCCCTTGGAATCCAATCTAAAATTTCTGCTGTCCATCGATGATCTGTCCTTCTGGCAGTATGTCCAGCCCATTGCCATTTCAGGGATTTAACTCTGATCATGATGTCTTCCACTCTTGTCATTTTTCGGATCCACGAGTTCCTCTTCTTATCTCTCCTGGTTACACCAAGCATGCACCTCTCCATGCTTCTTTGAGTTGTCTGCAGCCTTTGTATGTCTCTTTTAGTTAAGGTCCACGTGTAACGTATACTCTATATTCACTTTCCTTTTGATTTTACTATCTCTGGTTATTTTATTTTACTATGTAAATTATCTTCCTACTGAACGAAATATTATTTCACCCGCTGAATGAGATCTGGCAATGAGTGTAAGTCATGACGTGGTGGTAGCTCGTATATAGGCGCGTTCATCGAGAAGTTGTTGTAGGTGTTGTTGCGTTGTAGTTGTGGTGGTTGGTGTAGTTGGTGTGTTGCGTTGCAGTGTGTTGTTATGTAGTAGTGATATATGAGTGCCTTAGTTGACCAGGAGTCATCATAATAAACAAGTTGTTCTGTAAGTTCAGTCTTTTTCAATTCTTAGTTTTGTCAGACCTCTGTCTGGCTGTTAGGTTTATGACTTTGATTACTTAATATAAATAACCAGCGTTGAGACTTTGTTTAAGTTCATAATTAACGAGTAACAACACCCTTTTGGGAATTCATTATTTTGAAGCTTAGAGCATTATTCATTCATAATAATTAGCTTAGCAAAAAGATAAACAAAGCTAATTCATTATAATTGGCGCCCGAACTTTTCTCGAACACGAGATCCTGACTATTATTACCCATGGCTTCCTTACCTGAGACAACTGCAAATTTCCACCTTCCGGCAAGTCTCGAGGGTAATGGTGTTTGTTTGGACAATTTGTACGAAGCCTGTGGCTCTGACTTGGATATGAATAATCTACACATACCCAAGCATTCTTCACCATCTCGTAATGCACCAGCTTCTTATCACTCTGAGTCGCGGGTCGTACCTGAGGGAGTTCAATCCTCTCAGCGAAGCAGAATGCTTGCCCATTTCGTGCCGCATGCAGGAACAATTTATTTCAATGGTTTGGAGGGGTCTTTAAAGTTCCTCGAAGATCTGGAAGACCATTTTGATTTATATAATATTCCGGAAGACTGCAAGGTCCAAATTGCCGGAACTTGCTTGAGAGATACCGCCAAGACCTGGTATCGGCAGTGGCGAGGGTCGAACCCGGATTCTCATTATGAGAATTTCCGTGCAGAATTCTTGGAGGTCTTTCCTTTCGGCCTCAGTCGAGCTAGCCTTGCTCAACAGCTGTTTTCTCGTCAGCAGGGTCCCAATGATAGCCCTGTTGCATTTGCGTTGGAAACTACACGCCTATATAATCTATGGGATCCACATGCCAGTCATGTTGACATGTTGGATACCCTCGTACAGCAGCTCGACCCATTCTTGCAAGATTTTCTTGAGGTTCGACACCCTACCACTATTCATGAATGCCTTCGCCTCATACGCACGTATGAAGAGCGACATGGCAAACATGCTGCAACTCACCATGCTCGGGCACCCCGCGAGGCTTATTCCGAAAACCCTCAGCGGCATAATAGACAAAACTTTCAGCGCGAGCATACACACGTGCCCACCCAAGCTTCATACGTTCCACCACACAGAAGAGTGGCGAACCAGCAACGAGTTTCGGAGCAAGCTACGGGGTATCGTCATAATGCACAGTATGCTCGACCCCGTTCCACTCAGCAGCATTCGGAACGTTATCATGCTCAGGGCAATAATAATTTTTCTGCCCGTGCTGAGGGCAGACGTAACGAAAATGAAAATGTCAACAGACACGCGGAGTTCCCGACGCAGGGTGCACGCAATTTTCCTTATCGTGAAAATTTTCCCGATACCCGGCAGGGTCGAGGTTTCCGACCACATGATAACACCACCGGAATTCCTTTAAACTTCCACAGGAAGTAGACGAAGGGTCGGTCCTGCTTCCTGATACCAAACATTCTGACCCTAAAACAGTATTAGTGACTGTTCAAACTCCTCAGTTGCCTGATGTATTCTTGACACTTGAAGACATTATTGTCGAGACAAAGTTCGACACTGGGTCTGAGATATCAGCCCTAAATACAAAGTTTTGCAATGATGTTTTTTCTGCAATACATGTTCAGCCTGCAACGCAGTATTTGCGAGGTGCAAATAACGAAATCTTCAGTATTTCAGGAACTGTCACATTATCTTTAGGGCTGGGAAAAGCTCGTTTTACACATTCTTTCCTGCTGATAGACGAGCTACCCGTGAAATGTCTCATGGGTATGGACTTTATTAACAAGTTTCAAATAACTTTGAATTTTGTACAACATGTGATTTCCTTTCCGGAACCTGTCGAAATGATTCCGACGGTTCCTGTAGATATTACGAGTTTATTGTTGAGTGACCAATTGAATGAGGGGCAACGAGACCAGCTTTCTCTCCTTTTACAGGAAAGCCCTGGTTTATTTTCGGATCAACCTGGTTTCACACAGGTGGTTTATCATGTTATTGACACTGATGGTTCGAAACCCATTGCGACGAAACCTTACCCTTGTGCTCCACATAAAAAACAGGAAATGCAACGTCAAATTGCGGAAATGATTAAGCAAGGCATAATCAGGGAGTCAACAAGCGCCTGGGCTGCTCCTGCCTTCTTGGTTCCAAAGAAACAACCAAATGAATTTCGTTTCGTGACAGATTTTCGCAAGCTCAACCAAGTCACGAAAACAATCAATTATCCCCTACCTGTCATGTCACATATTCTAAATGACTTGTCGTCGACCAAATGGATGTCAACTTTGGATTTGGCAAGTGGATATTGGCAGGTGGCAGTACATCCGGACTCTGTCGATAAAACAGGCTTTGTGACTCCTTTTGGGGCCTATGAATATTTACGTATGCCTTTTGGTTTAGCTTCTGCACCTGCTACTTTCCAAAAGCTTATGGACACGGTTCTCAGACCTGTCCTGGGTCCCCATGTGCATGTCTATTTGGATGATATTATTATCACATCAGAGACTTTTGACGAGCACCTTTCTCTGCTCAAACAGGTGTTCCAACTTATATACAATGCTGGCTTGACGTTAAAACCTAGTAAATGCCAGATAGCGAGGGACGAGATTGTATATCTGGGGTTGAAAATTACTCCCCACGGTTTATTCACTGATAATGAAAAAATTAGGCCTATTGCTGACTTTCCTCGGCCTAAAACAGCAAAAGAACTATCCCGCTTTCTGGGAATGACCGGATGGTATCAGCAGTTCGTCCCCGCTTATGCTACAATATGTGAGCCATTGTATGCTTTAAAGCGTAAATACAAGAAGTTTATTTGGACACCTGAAGCTAACGCTGCATTCGAAACACTGAAGTCTGCATTGACTCAGCCTCCGGTGTTGGCTTTCCCGGATCATTCTAAAGAATTTGATATTTATACTGATGCATCCGGAGTTGGTCTTGGTTGCGTTTTGTCACAAGCTGGGCATCCAATAGCTTTTGCGTCTCGTACTTTAGCCAAAGCTGAACGCAATTATTCAGCTACGGAACGTGAATGTCTTGCTGTTGTGTATGCACTGAATAAATTTCAATGTTATCTTAACGAATTGACAGTTAACATAATTACGGATCATTCTGCCCTTCAGTATTTGAATTCTGCTAAGCACCTATCTCAAAGACTTATGAAGTGGGCTCTGAAGTTACAAGAGAGCAATATCAAAATTTCGTATCAGCCAGGTAATAAGAATCAATTACCGGACGCATTATCTCGCGTTCCGATTAGTGGGGTCCCCACCGAAACTACTCCTGGATGTCAGCCTTTACTTCTGATAGCTGATATCACATCCAGAGAGCAGATAATGGCAGAATTAATAAATGATCCAGATTTTGAGGATATTTACAATTTTTTGCTTGCGGGTTCGCCCCCACAAAGTGATCCTTCTCTGGCTGGAAGGTCACAACATTTTGAAGTAATAGAGGGTCTTCTTTATTATACAAAGTCTCGGACTACTAGGGCAGAGTTTCGCCCATGTATTCCGCGAACCCTTAGAATGGCTCTTTTAAATGAATTTCATGACAAACCTCTTGCAGGCCATTTAGGTATTCGCAAGACCCGTTGTAAATTGCGGGATGTTGCCTATTGGCCTGGCATGTACCAAAGTGTGCTCGCATACGTTCAATCATGTCACTTGTGTCAGATTAATAATTATCGTAATGTAAGACCGGCCGGTCACTTGAAATCTAGTTCAAGTTCTCATGTATTTGATATTATTTCCATAGATTTATTGGGACCTTATCCATTATCTGTTAAAAATAAAGCTCGTTATGTTTTAGTACTAACTGATAATTTTTCTAAATGGGTTGAAGTTTTTCCCATTAAAGCCGCTACGGCTGAGATTATTTGTAATGTCTTAGTTAATGAAGTATTTTCTAGATATGGTGCACCTAATAAAGTAGTTTCGGATAATGGTCCTCAATTTATTTCTGACATTTTTGAAAGAATGTGTGCGAGACTACACATTAAACACAAATTCATTTCCCCATATCATCCCCAGAGTAATCCTGCAGAACGCGTTAACCGAACGCTAGTGAAAATGATTGCGACTTTCGTAATGGACCACCATGAAAGATGGGATGACCATTTAGAACTTTTTGCGTTCGCCCTCCGCTCGTCTGTCCACGAGTCTACTAAAATTACTCCTGCAGAACTTTTTCTGGGTCGCAAAATTAAAACCCCTTTTGAAAATTTAACGGGGATTATCGACGAATTAAACCAGCGACCAACTCCGCAATCAGTACACATTATGGCAGAAAAAGCTCGTGTTGCAATGCTAGGAGCACAAGCGGCTCAAGCACGATATTATAATTCTAGGCGTAGGGAACCAGATCTTGTCGTTGGAGATCTCACTCTCGTGGAAACGCACTTCCAGTCTTCTGTTTCGCATACTTTAGTGAAGAAATTTGCACCCAGCTACGAAGGTCCATATCGGGTGGCAAATGTCTTTGAAAATAATATTGTTCTGGAGAAACCGAACAACAATTTTCAATATGTACATGTTGATCAATGTCGCAAGTATCACGAACGGAATATCGATTTCATTATCAATCCTACTCAACCTTCTGTTCCACAGACTCAAGAATCTATATCTCATGTTCAACCGCCAGAAATTGTGGACGACCCACCGAACATTTTTGACGAATCACCAGTGATTTTTCCTTCACCCTCCCCCTCCAGACGAGTTTCTACAACCGCAACCTGATTCTCCCGTGAGACCAAGGCTCGATTCGCGTTCGTCGAATACTAGTATCGTTCCTTTCCCTCCAACCATTGCCAAGACTATTGCTGCGCCGTTTCCGGCTAACTCTGTGCCAACGCGGGATACTTCTTCTTTGAATACCTCATCGGAAAGTATTCCTATAGGCAAATCCAAACATCGCCCTGCACGACCGCTGAATTACAGCAGCGACTCAGAGGCGTCGGACATTTCGGATTTGTCAGTTATGAATCCAACATTTAATATTCCACACCGTCCAGCACCACCAAAAGCTGGGCGCAAACGTCACTTGTCTCCCCAATCTGCTTCGCCGCAACAGCGACGAAGGCAGAAATCTTTGCATCCGCCCGGGTTTCGCCCCTAGAACCTCCGTTCAGGGCAAACAGGGCCGATGCCTGCTACTACTATCATGCCCCGTGGGCGTAAACGAAAACAAGCGATGTGGCCGGAGACACGTCCCTCCAAAAAGATACTGGAAGGACACAACGGGCCCCAGCACCAAGGGACTTCATATCCAAAGCCTGGGGGAGCCCGTTCCTATCAGCCGCAGCAGGGATTTCCGGACCGCCAGACTTCTGACGTTCCTGACCGTTCTTCTCAGCCGCAGGGATTTCCAGACCGCCAGACTCCTGACCGTTCCTATCAGCCGCAGCAGGGATTTCCTGACCGCCAGACTTCTGACGTTCCTGACCGTTCTTCTCAGCCGCAGGGATTTCCAGACCGCCAGATTCCTGACCGACAACAGACCGATGTTCCATTACCGTCCCGGAAGAGATCCAAGCCACCTGATTTCCCCAGTCCCATTAGGCCTGGAAAACGTTTTCGCACTAGAATTTTTTATGCGTCCTCGAGATAAGTAAGTTCTCGTGGACAGGTTCTTTTCTCAGTTTATTGTTTTTCCTGCTCGACCAGTTGGCGTGTCAGAATTTCTTTTTTCGTGTGGGCCTATGCATTCTTTTTGTGTATATATGTGTTTTTTTTTTATATTTCTTCTATGTCCATCTACTAATCCACTTTTTTTGTATATATCTATGTGCTTAGGGGTAAAATAATAAAATTGTTACTGTTAGGCAGCTCCAGGTAAATTTCGCTGCTGATACAGTTGTTCTGTATTTCAACGCATGAGGCAAACGTAATTTGAAATGAAAATAATAAAATTGTTACTGTTAGGCAGCTCCAGGTAAATTTCGCTGCTGATACAGTTGTTCTGTATTTCAACGCATGAGGCAAACGTAATTTGAAATGAAAATAATAAAATTGTTACTGTTAGGCAGCTCCAGGTAAATTTCGCTGCTGATACAGTTGTTCTGTATTTCAACGCATGAGGCAAACGTAATTTGAAATGAAAATAATAAAATTGTTACTGTTAGGCAGCTCCAGGTAAATTTTGCTGCTGATACAGTTGTTCTGTATTTCAACGAATGAAGCAAACGTAATTTGAAATGAAAATAATAAAATTGTTACTGTTAGGCAGCTTCAGGCAATCTTCGCTGCTGATACAGTTGTTATGTATTTCAATGAATGAGGCGCACGTAATTTGAAATTAAAAAAGTGATTCCTGCTAGGCAGAATAAAAGGAAAGTATGCCGATGCAGGTTTGGTTTGTTCTACACTACAAATTTCACAGTCGAATACAGATTCGTAAATTGTTATGCCAAATTGATAATGTAAATACGGCTACCACCAAACAACAAATCAAAAAAAGATCGAGAAACGTCATTAATCGAAATGTAAGACTTATACTCCAAAATTGATAGGTTTTTCGGAAAAAAAAAAAAAAAAAAAAAAAAAAAAGAAGAAAAATTAAGGGGGAGATGATGTAACGTATACTCTATATTCACTTTCCTTTTGATTTTACTATCTCTGGTTATTTTATTTTACTATGTAAATTATCTTCCTACTGAACGAAATATTATTTCACCCGCTGAATGAGATCTGGCAATGAGTGTAAGTCATGACGTGGTGGTAGCTCGTATATAGGCGCGTTCATCGAGAAGTTGTTGTAGGTGTTGTTGCGTTGTAGTTGTGGTGGTTGGTGTAGTTGGTGTGTTGCGTTGCAGTGTGTTGTTATGTAGTAGTGATATATGAGTGCCTTAGTTGACCAGGAGTCATCATAATAAACAAGTTGTTCTGTAAGTTCAGTCTTTTTCAATTCTTAGTTTTGTCAGACCTCTGTCTGGCTGTTAGGTTTATGACTTTGATTACTTAATATAAATAACCAGCGTTGAGACTTTGTTTAAGTTAATAATTAACGAGTAACAACACCCTTTTGGGAATTCATTATTTTGAAGCTTAGAGCATTATTCATTCATAATAATTAGCTTAGCAAAAAGATAAACAAAGCTAATTCATTATACACGTCTCTGCACCATACGTAAGCACTGGAAGGATGCATTGATCAAACACTTTTCTTTTAAGACATAATGGCATATTGCTCTTGAAAATTATGCTGTTTCTTCCAAAAGCTCTCCAGGCAAGTTTTGTACGCCGATTAATTTCTTCATCAATGTGACCCTCACTTGATATCTGCTGTCCAAGATAAACGTACGTGTCCGTTATCTCCAGCTTTTCTCCATCAATCGATAAATCTTCATTTCTTGTAAAAGCATTGAACATCACTTTTGTCTTCTGAAAGTTCATTTTTAATCCCACTTCTTTACTCTTGTCAGCAAGTTCCTGGATCATACTCTGCAGCTCTGATGGGGTAGTTGCAAAAATGACTACGTCATCAGCAAAACGAAGGTGGGTTAGATAATCTCCATTAATCTTTATCCCCTTGTTTTCCCAGCTCAGCGACTGAAAAACACCCTCCAATGTGGCATTAAAGAGCTTCGGAGATATGGTGTCACCTTGTCTCACTCCCTTTCCAATTTTTACGTGTGTTGTATTTTCAAACAGCCTAATCTTTGCACTTGCATTTTCATAGATGTTATTAATAATATTAATGTATGCATCTTCAATACCGCAGGTTTTCAGAGCCATTGTAACTGCTGATGGTTTCACCAAATCAAAGGCTTTTTCATAATCGATAAAAGCCATGCACAATGGAAGTTCATATTCCCTCGCTCTTTCAATTAGTTCTCTCAGCACGTGGATATGATCTATTGTGCTGTAGCCACTCCTGAATCCAGCTTGTTCTCTCGGTTGAGCCATGTCCAGTGTTACCTTCAAGCGGTGTGAAAGAACTTTAGTGAAGATTTTATAAACTACTGATAGGAGGCTGATAGGTCTGTAGTTTCCGAGATCCTCAATGTCACCTTTCTTATGTAGCAGGATCATTGTAGCGGTGTTCCAATCCTCAGGAATCTTTCCTTCATTAAGGCATCGAGTGAAAATTTGGGCGAGTACTGTTTCGATTTCTCCACTTGCTTCTTGTATGATGTCTACAGTAATTCCATCTTCTCCTGGAGCTTTTCCTCGCTTCATGTTCTTGATTGCATGTGCAACTTCTGCTGGAAGGACTGGAGGAACTCTGGTACTGGTATCTTTCATGATGTCTGGAGTGCATATATCATCCCTTTCATATAATTTGGAGTAGAAATCTTTCACTCTTATCAAAATTTCGCCTCTATTTCTTGTTACAGAACCATCTTCTTTTCTCAGTGCCATAATCTGTTTTCTTCCCTTACTGAGATGTCCCTTTGCTATCTTTAGGCTTTGGTTGTTTTCAATTGCTTTCCTCACTAGTTCACAGTTGAATTTCCTTACGTCTTCAGTGATACTTTTTCTTACTGTCTTGCATAGTTCTATATATTCCACTTTGGAAGTCACATCTTCTTTAGTTGTCCTCATCTCTCTTCTTTTTTGCATCAACATTTTGGTTTTTCCTGATAATTTGTTCACATGCAACTTGTTCTTAGACCCAGCTAATTTTGTTGCTGTTTCCATAATAGCTTTGGTTACTTTTCTGTTAACTTCAGAGATGTCCACTTCTTCCGATGTTAGGCCTTCTAAAGCAGAGAACCTGTTCTTCAGTTCTAACTTGAAGGTATTATGGTGTTTTTTAAGGTTGGTTATGTCAATAGATTTTGTTTGTCTTATGAGCTTGCCACGTTCAAGTTTAGTGTTGAGGTGCATCTTACATCTCACCAATCTATGGTCACTACCTGTGTTGAACTTGTTTAGCACACTGCAGTCTTCTATGACGAATTTTTTGTTACACATAATAAAATCAATTTCACTTGTCATCCCATTTGGATGTCTCCATGTCCATTTCCTGTGTGGCTTTTTCTTGAAGAAGGAGTACAAGATGAAAAACCCTTCTGCCTCTGCAAACTCAACGAGAGTATTTCCACGCTGGTTTCTGTTGCCATGACCGAATTTACCTACTGAAGTTTCATTCTGTTGCCGTTGCCCTATTTTTGCATTGAAATCTCCCATAATTATTTTCAAGTGCTGCTTACCTTTATTATTTAGATGACAAATTTCCTCATAAAATTCTTCAATTTCTTCTTCAGGATGACTTGTGGTGGGTGCATAAGTTTGAATAATCTGAGCCTGGTATCTTTTCGAGAGTTGGATAACAAGTCGTACAGCTCTGTCAGAGGAACTTTCAACTTCTACAACTTTATCCTTCAGTTTCTTGTTTATTATAAATCCAACACCACTAGTTCTGCCAGTATCTGTCCCACGATAGTAGAAGAGATGTCCACTTTTCAGTTCGATGAGATCTTCTCCTTTTCTCCTTACCTCACTTAGCCCCACGATGTCCCACTTGATCCTTTGTAGTTCCTCTTCCAATTCAAGAAGCCTTGAATCAGAAGATAAGGAGCGTCCATTGTAAGTAGCCAAGGTCAGCATCAGATGGCAGCCTAGTCCGGTCCTCCGGGGATTCTTAGCACCCTCTGCCTTCATGTCGCACTGGCCGCTGCCTTGGCCAGGTACATTCCAGCTGCCGGAGACTGAGGGCCAAGATTTAAGTTGTGGAATCATTTTGGAGGGGTTTGGCCATAACTCACCACGCTGGCCAAGCGGGTTGGTGAGTGTGGGATAGAATTTCTTCTAATCCCGATGGTACATTGCCGTATAATTCCCTCCACGTATGAGCCTATTCCCCAAGTTCAGCATCTAAAATTTAGTTAAAATTCGCGACCCGCGTATAAGCAGACCTTAAATTTGAAAAGCTCGGTTGGAAAACATGTTACTGTAATAAGATTATTAAAATTTCTAAAACATTAAATTCTTTAAAACCTTTGCAGGTACTATTTGACTCTCTATCAGAGTTTCCAAATTGTTCCTGTGAGTTAAATTGTTCCTGTGAGTAGAAGATCTAAAGTCGCCTCTGCTTGTGATAAATTTTATGACGCCGTTTTCATCCACCAATAGAAGTGTTTGGATATTTTAGAATCAGTATTTTAAACAGACTAAGTGCGAAATGCTGATGCCTTATCCGGTAAATAAAGCAGAAATTAAAGAAATATTCCTCAACGATGCTGTATCGCATGCAATACGAAACATTTTTCTGATTTGAACAACGTTAAGAAACCGTTAAATCAGAATTTCTAACAGCAAATTGAGAATAAAAGGAAATATTCGAAGTTAAAATACTGAATAAAGCTGTCAAATTGTCAACACGAACAACCAGTTTCGTCAGCGCACAGAAATCATGGTTCGAGAAGTCACCTTTTCTATCAACACTTCTCATTGGTCGAACAGGAGACGTCACAAAGGGACCGTATATGTGATTACCGCGGCTTGTCTTGCCGTCTTGATTTACATGACCCCACCCTCTGTCAGAGCAGCAGAAGCTCCGCGTAGCTATAGCAAAGAATATAAACGCTTCGCGTTAGATATTCTTTGGCTATAGCGTCTAAAGCGTAGCTCTCCGCCAGCGGCGTCATCAACCGCGGTTGCGTTAGGGATGGGCACATCGGTGAGAACCATCGATGTTAAACATCGGTGGTTACTCATATTCAAAACATCGATGGATCGATAATATCGGTCGAAATTTTCGATGTATCGGTGAAAAAACATCGAATTTTCGATGTTTTGGCGTTGTTTAAAAAGTAACATCGAATTCGCGATGTTTTGGCGTTGTTTAAGAAGTAACATCGAATTCTCGATGTTTCGGCGTTGTTTAAGAAGTAACATCGAATTCTCGATGTTTTGCTAAACTTGTGTAACTCGATGGTGTATTCAGTAGGCATGAGATTCTCCGCATATTTATCGAATGCCACCTATTCTTATTTGTTTCTGAAGAGAAAACATTAGTGGGGTGGTGAGGGAAGAAGTTTTTGTCGGGGGTCAGAATTCTGTCTCAAAACTTTTGAAAAGGGAAATTTAATGAAGATTTTTCTTATAATCGTGTGTTATTATTATTATTTTTTTTTTCAGCGGTGTCCCTTTTGTTCAGTATTGCGAAATGTCATTTTATTACGTAAATATTTGTATTTCAGCTTGAAAATGGCGAAAAATTGCTGAAAACGGTGGGAAAATTTCTTTCCTAATCGTTATTTATTATTTTTTTTGTAGTACTCTCGTTGGTACTTTAATTTTCTGTTCTACACGTTATTTACATGGGGGAGTATGTATTATACTTATGCATGATGCTCAAAAGAACTATGATGTTCAACTTGCATTATCTCAAGTGCAAGTTTGCGATTTCACTGCTGTAAAATGTTCACGAATAATTTCCATACAGCACTTCCCGTCTTCAAATGGAATCTGGGGGGGGGGGAATCCAAGGAAAAGAGATCCACGGAAAAAAAACCCCCAGGGAAATAAAATCCAACTCCAACGAAACAGTTATCCATTTACATGATTGACACAGGGCCGGATTAAGGGGGGGGGGAAGGGTCTATAGCCTAGGTGTCCCACCATGACCTACGGGTTCAGAATGCAAGAATGCATGTCTGGACAAGTAATAAAAAGAGAAAGAGGTTTATAAAGTAGTTTTGCTTTTGTCTCGTATGATTTCAACTTGGTGAGAAACAGAGGCGGGAACACGAACAGATTTCAAGGCAGTGACTCACCAAGGGTAAAAGTTTCATGGCTTCACATGGCATAATTAAACATGTGCTAAGAAAAGCATACAATGCAAAATCATTAGGAAATCAAGGACAAAATCCAGTAATTCTCTTATGAGAACGACGAAAAATACAGCGACTTATAGTAATTCTCTGCAGATAATTTATTAGTTTGAAGAATAAATTACGTAGTAATTATTACAGCACATTGCTACGGATTCGTGTTTTAACGAACTTTATAAGGTTCCCCGTGATAAGTTCTGTGTAAGCCCACCCAAATATCTTAGCCTAGGGGCCCACTAACGCCTTAATCTGGCCCTGGATTGACATATTTCATTCCTGTTCTTAGAATATTATTTACTAAAATATTTTTTGCTGCATTTCCTCGTACACGTCGCGTTTATTTTAATGTTTTTTTTTCATTACTAAGGTACACTTCAATATGGTTTTATCGGTGCCTACTTCTCAGAGCCTATGCTTACATCTGAGAATTCGTAATTTGCAAGGCTTACTTAATTTTTAGTGCAAAATAAAAGCTAAAAAAATCCAGGGGAAAAGAACAACACAGAGCCAGGGATAAAATTAAATGAAATTTTTTATACGACCCTCTAAGCTTCCTACTGGAAGTGACGCAACGAAATCAGAAAATAAATGTTTATATGACCCCTTGAGCTTCCTACATGGAAGTGACACAAAAGAAATCAGACATGCAATTTTTGTACGACCCCTAAATTTCCTACAAGGTCACCCAACATGGAAGTGGACACAAGAAAATAAAATATGCAATTTTGTACAGCCTTCCTACAAGGTCAACCCAACGTGGAAGTGGACACAAGAAAAACAAAAATGCATGCAATTTTCATACGGCCCCCTAGTTGCCCGAACTTCCATGGAATCAAATTATGATGCCCTCATAATTTTTGAGAAATGAGAATTTTTTTTTTTTTGTAGGTCATACCACTTTCCCACTCTCGTTATTTGTAATATAAGGGTAGTCAAAGTATGGTTATAAAAAATTATGAACTTCATGTAAAGTTATACTATAAAAATGTAATTAGATATACGAATTAATATGAACTGGAAAAGAGCCAGTAATTTTTTATATGACTCCATAAGTTCCCTACTGATTAGCCAACATGAAAGTAGCCGTTGGATTTTATTTCCTTGGCTTTTCTTTCCTTTGGCTTTTTTTCCCCTGGATTATTTTTCCATGGATATTTTTTCCTTGGATATTTTTTCCAGTAACCCTTCAAATGAAACACCCTATTTAAACTACACCAGTTTTTTTGTCAGATTAAAAACTATAATTAGCTACTTCTGTTTAATGCCCACGCACAAGAACACACCACGGATACTTAAAAAAGCTTTTGTTTTTCTGTATCTTAATTTTAAATCCCCTGGATTACCTATAGAAGAGATAGAAATGGATGGGAGATTATTACCCTCGTTATAGCGTCTTCTAGACGCTATACCCTCGTTGCACAACTCGATGCATCGGGGATGACACACTGACAAAAGACAATCCACCGATATTTTCAACGTACCTCTGTACTCTGAAGCTGCACAAGGTGAAGGACTGACCGAAGTTATTCACGGTTCACCGATGTATCGCTTTCGGTAACATCGAGGTTTTGCTGACGTGTGGGTGTACCCACGCACTCCACCGGCACCGATGTTTTTCAAGACATCGAGGTTCAAACATCGAGGTTTCTCCGATATATCAATCAGCGAACATCGAGGGAAAAACCTCGATTATCGGTGGCTTAACATCGATGTTACTAAACATCGATCGTTTTTGCCCATCCCTAGGTTGCGTGTCTCAGGGGTGAGTCGGTAAGGGCAAGTATTCGTGGACCGTCTCCCTTGAAAGAAAGTAAGGTGTATTGCAAAATCAATGCGTTGTGTGGTTTGTAGGTTGTCCGTCAGAAGTTCTCGGTGAAAGCAGAAAATAACGTTGATATTTGAATATATATATATATTTAAATATTACAAGCTGTAGAGAAGTACATCTGCATGAGTTGGTATGTTTCAAAATTTTCTTATAGCTCATAATATAAAGCTAGCATGTTTCAAATTTTTTTATAGCCCATATTGTGGTGCAAACATACTGTTTCAGATTTTTTCCATTACTTTATTATGGTACAAATATGCTGTTTAAAATTTTCTCTTAGTCCCAATTAGTCAAACATCTATTCAGATTTTCCCATTGTTCTAAGTATGGTGAAAACATTCTCAAATTTTCCCATTGCTCATATTATGGGACAAATATATTGTTTCAGATTTTCCCATTCTTATAATGGTACATTGTTTAAAATTTTCTAATAGCTTATATTGTGCAAACATCCCAAGCCGCCCTGGTGGCGCAGTGGTCTAAGCGATGGCCTCTGATCATTCGTCCGAACGGGGTCCGGGTTCGAATCCCGGTGAGGCATGGATGTTGTGTTTGTCTTACGGCACTGGCTCTCTCCCTTCCCTGGAACCAGTGACCCTAAATTAGGGACGGGCGACTGCTTATAGCCCATTGAGTTGCTCACGGTGGTCGTTAAACCCCCAATCCAAAAAAAAAAAAAATCCAAACATCCCAAATTTTCCCATTGCTTTTATTATAGCACATAAATATTGTTTAAAAATTTCCCCCATTGCTCTTACTATGGTGCAAATATAATATTTAAAATTTTCCTCAATTGCTCTTACTATGGTACAAACATGTTTCAGATTTTCTGGATTGCTCCTATGCCACACCATTGGCCTAGTGGTTTAAGGTGCTGGAATCTGATTATGGGTCCTAGGTCTGCACAGCTTTGAGTCCTGGATAAAGGTTGATGAACTAGTCTTATGTGTTTGGCCCTACCCTGGAAACAGGGCCAGAAAAATTTCAAAATTATAACATGCCCAACTTGTGTAGATACCTGAACACACACATGCAGTACCATTTTTTTCTACACAATTTCAGAAACCAAGTACTTTTACTGCATTTCATAAATTGCCTCCAAGCAATGAAATGTATTTCACTGAAATTACAACTCTCCTGTATTTCACTGCATTTCATAAATTCCATACAACAGTGAAATACGAACTCGCCTGTGGGTCATTGCATGTCAAATGATCACACACAAAAAAAGTAGCGTTTTTGACCTGAACCCTTTCAATTTTCATGAAACTTAGTAAACTTGCAGTGTTTATAAAGAAATTAATCAGTGCAAAATTTCAGCTTCCTGCATACAATTATTCTACAGTTATAGGACTTTGAAATTTGCATACAATGCCCCTTTTAGGTCTACTATGTCTATAACAATTGATAATAACTGTAGACCTCCATGCCGCCTTGGTGGTGCAGTGACCATTCATCCGTGAAGGGGTCCGGGTTCGAATCTCGATGAGGCATGGATGTTGTTTGTCTTACGGCACTGGTTCTCTTCCTTCCCTGGAACCAGTGACCCTAAATTAGGGACGGGTGACTGCTTATAGCCCTTGAGTTGCTTATGGTGGTTGTTAAACCTTCAATAAAATAAAAAAAAAGACCTGCATTCATCAACAGAACTCATATTGGGTCCACTTAAGAGCGTATTGCATGAGCTTTCTATTGACACAATAAACTAATTAATGTACTGTATGCTATATATTAGACACCGGCTATAGGAGGGGCAGTGCCAAAACCCCCTGAAGAGTAAGAAAGCCTCCCAACAGGTCTGTGATGTCAGAGCTAGCGGGCCGACCCTCGACCGACTGGCTGACACGACTTGAAGCTCCTGAAAACGCCGTTGAACACGCGGTGTTTACGCCGAGAAATATTTTCGCGAGTGCGATACTGAAAAATTCGTGCACACCACAATAAATCGACCGGGGTTTTTTTTTTTTTGCTGTATTTTTTATCTTTAAATAACGTCAAAAGATTACATCCTTAGCTTTCATTTTTTTATGTTTCCTACAATGATATCTACAAATCGGGAATTCCAAAGCTTTGCTCTTGTGCTGCGAAAGGGTTTCATGTATCGGTCTTAAAAATAAATGTTCCAGGAAGTTTTCCCTT
Source organism: Macrothele yani (assembly GCA_039090855.1). Lineage (NCBI taxonomy): Eukaryota > Metazoa > Arthropoda > Arachnida > Araneae > Macrothelidae > Macrothele > Macrothele yani. The sequence continues at coordinate 9,075,378 of CM077022.1, read as the reverse complement.
TAATCTTCAATTTAGCTAAAGACACACAAACATAATAGTTTTTTCACGTATAACATCAAAAGCCTAGCATTTTTATAAACAAAAAGCCCATAAAAATGTTCAAGCATTTTTTTTTTCAACAACGATTTTTTTTTTTATGTGCGTGTATGGCAAATTGGTAGAACTGTATGAACATCACTTCACTTAAAACTTTTAGAAATACCCTTCGCGTTCGATTTATTAAAAAAAAAAACTTATCTAATTACGTAACGAACGCGCTAGCAAAATTTCTGATTTTCCCTTCGCGTTCGATTTATTAAAAAATCCTTATCTAATTACGTAACGAACGCAAAAGCAAAATTTCAGATTTGTTTCCTTAGCGTTCGATTTATAAAATTATTAAAACAAAACCTTATCTAATTACGTAACGAACTTGAAAGCAAAATTTTCGATTTTTCCCTTCGCGTCCGATTTATTAAAAAAAAAACGTATCTAATTACGTAACGAACGCGGAAGCAAAATTACCGATTTTTCCCTTTGCGTTCGATTTATTACAAACAAACTTATCTAATTACGTAACTAACGCGAAAGCAAAATTTCCGATTTGGTGAGTACGTATAATTCCTAAAATTACGGTAAGAAGTGTGCTGAAATCTTGCAACTACTTCTAGAGGTTAAAAAATAAATAAATCAAAATCACTTAGGAAAAACTTTTTTGGTAAATGTTCATGGAAAGTATTAATTTGGATATCTTTGAACTTATCGCACATTTTATGCTGCAAATCTAAATGTCACCTCTTTTTTTATTCCAATTTTGTAAAAAAAAACATATTGCACAAAAGGTTCAATTTTTTCCAGAAGTATATTGTAAAGCAAACTTTTTATTCATTTTTCAACTGAAACAGATATTGAAAATACCAATTACCACATTAACAGACTAATAATGAAACGCATATAGCGTATGAAATCAGTTAATTTTTTTTGTGGTGTAGTCAGCACAAATATTCGCCAAGCTTTTGCACTCCACTGGGAGGCTTTTTCAAGGCAATGTTAAACACAAAAATTCAGTGGAGTGGAGTGCGAAAGCTCTTTCAGCGAATATTTGTGCTTACTACACCACAAAAAAAAAATTAACTGATTTCATACGCTATATGTGTTTCATTATTATTCAACTCTTGTGTATTTAAAAATAAAGTTACATTAACAGACTCTCACAAAAAAAACAAACAAAAAAAACACGTAAAACAGAAGCATCAACAAACAAGCTTCTTGCTGAAAGAAACGAAAACTTCTAAAGAATGCTCACATATCGGTGAAAAAATGCTTTTGAAATCTCCCCATTACACTTTATTTACAATCAAGCTAATACCTAAGATAGCAGCAAAGCAAAGGGCACTAAAAGTGAAACCTACACACAAGGTGAAAATTATCCAAGTTATGTTCTATAAAAGCATTTTCCCTTAAAAAATATTCAGGTTCTAATTCTCACACTTAAATATAAGAAACATAATGCAAATAAATCCTGTACACAGATATATGGTTTTCAAATATTTATTTCATAACACAATATCAAGATAAGTGCAAACCTGAGCAATGTTAAATGACTTTTGAAGAAGTTACACAAAAATTCTAATTTTTTTACACTGATATTCTACCCCCCCCCATGTAGCTATAACTATTCAATGCAAATTTTTGACATCCTGTTTAGAAACAGCATTTATTTTACAAAAAAAGGTCTTGAAATAAATTTTACATCAGTACAGTATATTGGCACAATCAGATATCAAGGTAACGAACGTTTCATACTTCATCAGCATGAAAGAAACTGGTATCAGATATCAAGGACAATAAGAAATACAAAAAAATGCAATTCACATAGAACAAATAAATGGATAAATGTAGGTTGTAAGTTTGCATGCAAAGAGTTTACATCAAGAAATAACTGAAACACAATATGAACTCCACAGTGATTTGATCTTGCACATGAAAATTTATACTTCTACATTCTGTGTATCACTTCATGGAAACTTAAACCTATATTTTTTTCTACTAGAATACTTTGTAATGTTAAAAAGATACATTAAAAATAAATTCCCAAACAAATAAGCAATCTGCAAAACTTGAGTACTGTACTTCCAAAAAATGACTAACAATTAATTACTTTGAATTTATGAAATACATTGTTCTAACAAGTTATTTAACTAAATGTTTGCTTCATAAACACACATTAGCAGATATCTCAGTTTTGATTTCTTTTACCCTGGTCAGAAATGTTTTTTTTTTTTTTTTTTTAAACACTGTGCTTTGCGAGAATTACACTTAAGGTTTAACATAAATCTCAGATCAAGCTTTATATTAATTCCATCCCTCAAGAGAGTTATGTGGTTTTTAAAAACAAATAACACATTTTGCATGTCCTAAAATGGTATTTACAACATATAACACTATAAAACACATTCTGCATGAACATGATGAAAAAAACTGCTATGGTACTATAACAGCTGGGAACAGTTAATGGTATCCGACCAATGTAAACGCTGTGTTTATTACAAACATGTTAAAACTAGTGTGTTTGATATTGTATTAAGGCCTAACTGATGTTGTCATTACGACCTTCCCGATTTTGAACATCGCCACTATGGGTTATTTTCTCAGAATGGTTGAAAGCAATAATATTAAGAAAGTAGACACAACAGAATCAGTTTATAGTTTTACGTGGATTCCCAACCCAAGAACAACAAATATTTAAAGCAACAAAACAGCAAAAAATGAAGAAACGGAACAGAAGTGAAATTAAGTGACGCTACACGTAACTTTTACAAATCTCACACAAGTATTCACATAATATTTTTACATGGATTCTCCCAAACCCCGAAACAACAAATAATTAAAGCAATAAAACAGCAAATATTTAATGAAGATTTTGTACCCTGGTCAGAAACACAGCATTAATTAATTTTCCATAAATTTCATATCAATACAGTAATATCAATATCACAACCAAATATCAGATTTTCTTGTTTTTCTACCGTGGCTCAAACGCATGATACACATGTTACAAAGAGATGCAAAAGTAATGATCATATTAATTTCACCTATTACTTTGGAAAATGTAATAAGCAAGTAACTAAAATGGTATTAAATTTACTCGTGGAAATCTAATTGTTATGTGTGAAGAACATTTGATAAATAGCTACATCCACTGTGTTCACAATCCTTGCTCTTTTGATGGCGTTTTTTGACTCCTAAAAAACCTGTTGTAAGTTGTTTATTCCTTGCGTGATGCAACCTTTTAAATCCTCTAAAGCTCCGTTGCTGAGAAAGATTTCCAAGGTTTCGCGAATGGCAGTAGATTTGGGTGTGGAGAGTGAAGCTGATTTCTTGATATCATTCCGCAAATCTACGATCAATTTCAATGTGGAGCTTGAGCGCAGTAGTTACTTTATCTTGACGTCTTAGTGAGAAAATCGCATGACAATTGCCTTTGTATGGAATTCTATTATAAACCAACCTCCATTCCCAACTTGATGCTCCGCAGTTCATCCTACCCTGATGATTACAACACGGCCTTCTTCCGTTCTTGAATTAGAAGCGCTTTGGCAGTCTCTTCTGGTGTTCGTTCTAGAGAATTGGAACTAAAAAGCATAGTCGAATTGGCCACTGAGGCAGGATATACGTCGAACCAGATGCATGACTTTATTGAAAAAGCCAGAACCAGCCAAGTAAATATTTTTATGCTGCAACTTCGCTACCTGGGCTCTATTCCCTACATACCAAAAGTTTCCTATCAACTCAAAAACACACTTCGGAGGATGAGCTTTGGTGTCGGCATAAGGCCTCCGGCATCTTTATATATGATGCTTAAGAGAGATATTGATAAGCCTCCTCTTCTCAATGAGGCAGGTGTTTATGCAATCCCACTACAATATCCGGACGGCTCTAGGTGATACTACATCGGAATGACTTGACATTCATTTGGAATTAAAATCAACGAACATAAAAGGGATACAAAACACTATAAAATAACCACTGCCCTAGCAAGTGAAGTCAAGTTAAAGTCCGAAGACAAGTTTGACCCTAGGCCTGCTGTTTTAAAGTGGTATGATGAAAAGACCTGAAAAACCCAGATCGTAAACCATAGGAAAAATAATTTAAGATTTTGAATAGTTTTCTTGAATTTTGTGAATAAAATTAAATAAAAAATGTTTTTTAAATATTTACATTCAAATTAAATTGTTAGAATTAATCTGTCAGGTCATGAAAAAGTGAGTTATATCTAAATATTTGTAATCTTTTCAGCTTTACAATGTGACAGTTACAGAAGTGAAATCAAAATTTGTCAAGATTGACTCATGGAGGGGGACATGTTAAAGTTTCTTTTGTATGATGTTAATAAACTTTCGCTAGTAGATAATGCAATTTACTAGTAAAAAATAAGGCCACTAACAAATGTTGGTACTGCTAAAAAAAAAAAACAGTTGGTAAAGAAATCTCTTTTGCAGCTAGGTCTGCATGGGGAGTGGGAACACACACACACACACACACATTAAACCATTTTTAGAATACAAAGGTATCTCTAGAAAATTGCTCCCTACATATAATGTTATCATTACGATAACAAAATTATAAGGCAGAATATGACAAACCCAATAAGTTTTCTTGCTTTGCTAACTCATATTTATACATATCGTTAGGTTCATGATTTCATTTGATTTTAAAACACCTTAAACCACACCGTGCAAAAGCATAATGTTCACAAACTGCACACAAATTTCTTTATATACAGATACATAGAAATATTAATAAAAATCCCATAGTACCAATTTCATAAAGCTCCTATGGGGGTCTCAAGTGGAAATAGTGTATATCAGTATGCAATTTGTTCAAAGAAGTTCTATATGAAAAGGAACTATACATTTGCATGGCATGAATATCTGATACATTTGAATAAATGTAGGTGCACATATTCTTTGTAATGAAGCATTACACACAGTATTATATTCAGCATGTGATACCAGGTAAAAACTTTGCATATTAGGTACACAGCAAGTGGAATTGCGAAAGTTTTTTGGCACTCATGTGCAATATACCTAAACAATTTTTCCCCAGATAATCTGAATTAAGAATTAAAGCACATTAAAAATGCATGCATACTTTTACTTTATGCCATACATTTGTGTGATGCAATTGAACAATATTATCCAAAACAAACCTCGAGTGACTAGTCGCAGTTAACATGCATGATAAAGGATGCATTTCTAGAAGTGCATAAGCTATTTCTTTTAGAAATAGAAACATTTTTGTGATACAAATCCCTTTTTTAAACACATGACCTACATTTCCAGTTTTGCCTTTTTACCTTAACTACTTACATCTGCATTCTGAAACACAATGCAGGGTTAGAAATAAATCTTCTACTGGCCCAGCGGACCACTAGAATTTGCAAACCAGTGGTCCACAAAAATGCCCATTGGTCCGTAAAAGAATTAATAAAAAACATTTAAAATATATGTAGAAAATAATGTATCATTTTAATGGAATTATATCCAATGTTTGTTTTTAAACCTATCAGTTTTGCAGCCTAAGAAGAAAACCCTACAGCAAGGTAAAAGAAACAGAAATTCATTTTTTAACTTGTGGCAAATTAGAAAAAAAAACTAAAAAAAAAACTTGCTGGCCATCTGGGCCAGTAAAATCAATAGTTCAGTGGCCTGACTGAAGTTTTACTGGCCAGTAGACCACTGGGTAATTCGAACGCTGCAATGCATGAGCTGGTTAATACATCGTAGAAAATTTTATGTTGCATTGATATCATTCGAAAAACATAAGAGGAAAAAGCAAATTAGCTGAAAGCATTTTTTAAGAAAAGTATATGAACCATATATATTTAGGCAAAAAAACCTATTACACTAGTGTCCCTAAATAAAGTTCTGATATCACTCGCAGGGGCAAAAAGAAAATTTGACATCATAGACACATTGCGAACATTATAAATGCTTCTTACAGAAGCACTATCATACTGAAGTACTTTTGTTCCATAAATTTACCAGCATACCAGTACTTCTATATACCTTTGCGTTGGTTACACTAGAAGGAAAGAATACAAGTATTCATGTGGAGAAACTGGTTCTTGTGCTAGTAGCCAAAAAAAAATTCAAAATATGAATGTTAGAACTGTTCTATAGCAATGGGCACAATAAATGATTCCCATTTATGAATTCTTGCATCACATACTCTTAATATGCTGAAAGTTTATGGACCGATTAAAGAGCGTAAACATTATTAGCATTCTCTTTTTCTGTAAAATGTTTGCATAGGAATTTATTCCATTCACTTACTAAAATGTTTGGTCATTATCACACGATGCATAAGAAAGCCCTTGTACAATTACTTTACAGTTATGTGTATTCAGTGCTAGAGATACCACATAAGATACCTAGAAACAAGTTATGACATAAGAGTCTGAAGTTTTCTTGTTTTACCACCAGCTAACGATTGATTATTTGTACTCGTGCTTTTGGGTTTTTTGCTTCTTTAATTTCTGGGAAGTTAATGAATCATTAATTTTTCTGCAGTAGTTTTTCAGGAATATATTTGTTGCAGCTGAAACAATTAGTGTCATGACATATTCAGCTGCATGCCCATTTTCACACAAATCTTCAGGTAAAAAAATTTCAGCAGCTCTTAAAGTGTTTAAAACCACCCGGCATGAGAATGCATATTGGTTGGAAACTCTTAAAAATTCATTTTCCAACTCTGCTGAAAGAAGCTGAGTCAGAGCAACATAGCTATGAACAAGAATTGAAACAACAATTTCTTTAGGATATTTTAATCCGCCACGATCTAGACTTTTAATTAAGTCATACATTTCGTTATATTCTAGAGATTTATCCAAGAGGAGATTTGTCTTGCAATATGTGCAGAATTTCAATTTTTTTAAAGCCCCATGTGCACAATAACCAGCAACATATGTTAATGGAATTAACAAATCACCTAACTTGGATAAATCTGGTTTCACTACAACTTTTTCTGCAAGAGACTGTGCCTCAGATGAATTAAAATTATCAAGGTCATGTATGTCTAATGCGCTCATAGAAATTTTCCCATGACGGTCAGAGTTCAAAGTAAGAGGCAAAAAGAACGAATGCGCAGCTTCATTTCAGTTTCATAAAGTTGTGTGACAGAAATATTATACTGTGCCCCTGCCAATTTCCGATAATGACCTAAACGATCCTCAAGAGAATCTGTCTGAAGTTTCCCTGTCAAGACATAAGACAAATTTAACTCTTCTACACAAAATTTAGAAATTTCTAATACAGCATAAGTAGTTTGTTTTAAGGCCAGTAAGGTTTCTTTGCTGAAGATCCCCGTAGTGCACCCAATGGATTCCCAATATTCGATCCAATCTAAAAATCTGCTCAAGAAGACCACCTTTTTATCATCTGGGGAAGATGTTAGATATTTTTGATATTCATTTCTTTTGTGTTTACCTTTAAAAAGTGTGCGAACATTAAGGATGTCAAACCATCTGCACATTATTCGAATGTATTCAGCTGTATCTTTTGAGTGCAGTATGCTGTATTTTTCACCTGCTATGGTGAGATCTTCTGCAACTTGAATGTTTATTAGTTGCAAAGCTAATTTTACATTTTGACGTTCCAAATTTGTTGGACTCAAAGCTTTTTCTGATAAAGGAGCATATTTCACAATATTTCCAGATTCCAACTCATGCAACTTTTTTAGGGCTCGTAATGAAGCAACTCGAAGAATGGGTTTCCCATTTAAACCTAATAACTTCTCATTGAAATCTGGGAAATACATGCACTTTCCATCTCCAGTTTTTTGGTTGAGCCAATTGTTTCTTACACACTTTATAATATGAATGGGATCAATAACAAAAAACAAAGGTCTTGTAGGATCAACTGGATGCTGGTATACAATACTCAGTTTTGCTGGTTTACAAAAAAATGAAACAGCTTTTCTGTTAATTGCATTGTTGTCACTCACAATGCAAATAACAGAAAAGCCAATTATTTCTAGCCCTTTTATTATTTTAGCAATGTACTCATACAGCAAATTAGCTGAAAGAGTTTTAACTGGGAGAATATGTGCCACATCTTTATAAGAGGATCTAATACTTTGCACCATAAATACATATGCACTAGTGGCAGCCTTCTCACAGTTATAGGCCATACCTAACATATTTCCACCTTTATATTCCAAAAATGGTTTAATGTGGATTTCATCAATCATCAACACAACATGTTTGTCACAATCTGACAAATATGAGAACTTTTCTTTCATGTACACCATTAAATTTTGGTCACATTGTTCAAACTTGGGATTACATTATACATTGTACAAAGTTTAACTAATGTGTTGGGATGTGGCAATATTACATAACCGCTGTTACGCAAAAATCTGTATGCATGAGCTGATATGGAATACACCAAACAACATAAAATTAAAAAATTCCCTGAGTACCGATAATTATTTTTATGACACTTAATTAGGGAGATTTGCTCAGAAATAAATTGTACAATATCTTTTTGTTCTTCTGGTACATTTCCTTGGAGCACATTCAGCATTTCAATTATTACAGAAACCACATTTAAAATTGAATTTTCATTACCTTGCATTTCTTCTAAACCCTCAAGTTCCTTAAAAACCGAATACAGATCATTAACATTTTCAATTTTTGTAGGAAATTGATATTTTCCTAACTTGTAAATTTCATGACTTTTATGATGTGCGGATACATTTAAATTTTCATCAACAACTACAGCAGATGATATAGTTGGGAAAGGCAAAGCTTTTACTTTGATAAATATCACTTGATTACCTTTATTTAATGTATCCCAATTCTTGGGAACAGAATTTTTCGTGCATTCAAGAAGTTTGGCTAGTGAGTTGAAACAGTTCGCTTCTTCATAAATTTGCTGCTCGTTTACACTTTGGGCAATAGCAGCCTCAATCTGGGAAAACTCAATTCTTTTTCTTTTTGCATCTGGTTCTTCACGACGAGATGTTGATGCAGACAAATACTCGGGACATCCAAGGAATATCTCAGGAATGGAATTTGGTCGAAGCCTTGGTCGTGAAATTTGCACTACAAGTTTTTTTCCAGTTCTATCATCGTAGTATTCTGAAGTACGTTGAATGTCATTTTCCTTAAAGTGATGTTCACAAACCTAAAAAGCAGATAATTCAGTTAGACCTTAATGTGGTTTAGGTAGTCTGACAGTTTAAATGAATTTGTACATTCACAACAGAATAAAAGTTATTGTATCACTCTGATTTGATAAATCATTTTAAATCAGTGTTTTTCCTTTATTAAAGTAGAAAGTAAATAGCAATACTTTATTATGGCTTCTCTCTCTTTTTAAAGATACTATGCAAAATTTTTGCTAAACTCCTCTTTACAGAGATTTCTATCCAGTCTTAACCCTTAACCAGAGTTAAGCAGACACACTCAAATAATCATTTGTTGCTGAAGCCGAACCCTTAACTTTCACTGCACACGCATCTCAGAAATTTCCAATTACTTTAATCTTAACTTGCTGCCAGGGTTTTTGCTGTTTCAACACTGTTACTTTGTCAAAAGGTGGCATTCATTAAAGTGACAAGGTGTCTGTCAGACGACAAAACTCCACTAGTGTAACCTTCTTCAGACACGTTCGAAATGGACATTAATCCGGAATATTCAGAATTCAATTTTGATATATTTTAAAATACATATTAATAATTTTTTTATGTAATACACCAAAGTTTTATTTTTTGTTTCTAATTATTACAACTTTTATTGTTTTCCATTTATGTGCAATGCAGAATAAAGGTGACTGGTGGGGAAATCAATTAATTTAGCTGTACAAATTAATGAAGGTTGTCTGTTTTTCTCTATTAACATATTCAATCAAATAAAAGCTAATACACTTTAACAATCACTTTCATTTTTTTCTTATATATGTCAAATTTAAAATTTTTACACTGATCACCATTTGTTGGAGGTGTAAAGTCAGATCATGACCAAGTTCCAATGTGTTCAGAGCAGTTGACGAGGGTTTTTTTTTTATTATTATTATTGAAGGTTTTACAACCATCATGAGCAACTCAATGGGCTATAAGCAGTCACTCATCCCTAATTTAGGGCCATTGGTTCCAGAGAAAGGAGAGAGCCAGCACTGTAAGACAAACAAAACATCCATGCCTCACTGGGATTCGAGCCCGGACCCAACTTGGACAAATTATCATAAGCCATCGCATAGACCACTATACCACATGTGTGGGATTGACGAGGTTTCACATTATTTATGTTATGCAGAATGACATGCTAGAACAAGTGAATTTACCTTGACAATAATGCTTTAGGATTAAAATTTTTGCAGCACGTCTATCAATGGGAAAACTACCTTGGCCGAATATGAATATCTAACAACTAAACACATGAACAAAGATAGAAGCTAATACACTTAACTATTGAAGCATCGGAAATTAATGGTTGTATTTATCTTTATTCAATTTTGACACTACATTTTTTTTTCATAAATAATGTTTTTCTTACAAAACCCTTTCTCACAACATAAGAGGTCTTCTTAATCATAGTAGTACTAGTTTCGGTTGGTGGAATTGTAAAAATATTTTATACACACCAACATTTTTGAAAAACCACAAGCAACCCACTTCTAATTTGCTAACTAATGGCTCCAACTGCAGAACAAGTATCACTCATATCTCACTCATGCATTTAACACAAAATCATAATAAATTTTGAGTGTTGTTAGTTGCCTATCCTGGCTGTATAAAATTACGTATCATCATGATGCATATCTCAGTGCCGCCGGTAGGACTACTGACAGCAACATAAAGTACTGCGAAGCTCTCAAGGTAAGCACACTATATGTGCAAGTCTATTTATTTTAGCATAACATAACAAGCTGAAGGATCAGAGAAATCATTTTTATAAATGATAATGCCAAACATTAGAACTTGTTTGATTCAAAAGTTAAAAGTCAGTTTTAAAATTCCTAATAAGATTGAAAACGGTAGTAACTGTATCTGTTTCCTTCCCCTTTTATTTTATTTATTAATTTCTGTGCGTGTGTTTGATTTAAAATTACGGCACTGCAGTTAGTTAGGTTTGTGGTAGACAATTATGTTCAAAACCTCTTCAAACAACATGTCTACATGTGATAGATTCATCAGTTTACAATTTTTTTTAAATTTAAGTAAAGTAACTAGGAATTTAAGTGCTGCTTTGTAAAAGAATTCATAGTTCTCTAATACGAACGTCGTTCCCTTCCACAACTTACTTTAAATTAACTTAAATAAAAAATTACAATAAATAAAAATGTACATTGATTAACTTGTAAACCCATGAATATATGTACATATATACATTTTAACTAATCAGTCAGTCAACTTCAGGGATCATACTGAAGTTTAACAATGTAAGTGAATTGTTTCTGATACATTCTAATAAACTTTTCATTGGGCTAGGCTTTCGATTATCAGCGTATCAAATAATTCTGTACATTCCGTGCAAACTGTTGTTTTAATTAGAACACTAATACACAGCAATTTCGTAAAAAAATGACGTTTTATAGAATTGAAATCTTGATTATTAAATGACATAGTTATTTATTGCCAGTATCTTTGCCTGGTTAATCTAAGTACTTGATAATATCCGTACATTTCCTGCGGTTTTATTTTAATTGGAACGCTAATAACTATGAATTCTATAGAAATGAAATGTTAATTACCAATATTATTTAAACGACAACAAATGACGAGTTAATAATCGGAAGGTTAGCCTATAAATTTTACTCCGTTAATAACAAGTACAATTCACTAAATTATATTTGTATTTACAACGAAAGCATTGAACATGCTATCATGAGAACAATTAGGCTTAACTTACCTTTGAATTCACAGTGGGTGAAAAATCCTTTCTTGGTATTGAAGCTATCCATCTTGTTCTAAGGCTTTCATCTTCAGGAAAGTTGAATACGGATGCCTTTCGGCCACCTTTGTAGTTTGATCTACATAAAGGCACACAGCATTTTCCAGGCATGTTGAATAAAAGCACTACACACACACACACGTACAGGACAACCGAAAGCTCAACACCAACCATGAACGGGAAGCAACGTAAGAGATATTCGAAGCCTGGCACTCGCTTTACGTTCGCCCTCTGACCCTTGAGCTTGCAGCAGAGAGGGATTGCGATGGCCCTCTGGCTCTGACGTCACACCTCTTCGCAGTTATCGCGCTGGGGCTTTCTCTGGAGGGGGTTTTGGCAGTGCCTACCAGTATTTGTTGTCCTGTTTAATCGCTTTGGCCTCTTAAAGTGGACCAAGCTCCACCTTATGAAACCAAAGTGGTTTATTTCTGAAAAAATTATGAATAACAAAATAAGTAAACTTTTCCCCATATAAAGCATTACTTATTAGATAAGAAACTTGATTGTCAGCCCTGTATTTTGTTTGGCATGTTATCATGATGTTTGAAACAATCGTGAAGAATAAAATAAAAATACAGAAACTTATATTCTCGAGCGCCTTTAATGTATCTATTTTTTGCACTTCTCGTTCTTTATTTGAGTGACGGCGCTAATTTTTCATATTTTTGATAAACGTTTGGAAACAATCTCTCGGGAATATAAAATCGCAGACTGAATTCCATTTTTAAAAATATTAATATTCAGCAAAATAATATTTCTATTTCCTTGTTCATTTGCTGATGAGCAATTGCATTTCAAAATATAGGTCAAATCTTGTTTATCTTTTTGCTCCCCCCCCCCTCTTTAATTTTTATTTTCCTCCTAACAATGGAACAGAAGTGCTCCTCCCACGTCTGATCTCTTCATGCCTGCCCCCTCAATAATTTGAAGTCTGCATTCAGGTCAAAACGCTGGTGGTGGTGGGAGGGGGGGTTCCATCTGAGGACAGAATTGGGCCTTTCAAAACCTTCGATTTCTCCCGTAATCATATTTTTCTTCTGCCCAGTGTTGTTAAACATCCTTTTATTTTATAAATATTTGTATTTCAGCTTGAAAATGGAAGTCTGTTGGAGCGAATATTTCTCTCGTAATCATAATTTTTCTTCCCTGCAATACTCTCTCTATTCTGTTTGGTTAAATGTTTGTGGTGGCACAGTGGTCTAAGCGATGGCTTATGATCATTTGTCTGGGAGGGGTCCGGGTTCAAATCCTGGTGAGGCATGGATGTTGTGTTTGTCTTACGGCACTGGTTCTCTCCCTCCCCTGGAACCAGTGGCCCTAAATTAGGGATGGGTGACTGCTTTTATAACCCATTGAGTTGCTCGCAGTGGTTTATTAAACCTTCAATAAAAAAAAAAAAGTTAAATGTTTGCAATCCATCTTGATAAGGGAGGGAAAATTTTCCAAAAATGGAAGTGACAAAGTTGGAAAATTTGTAAGAATTGATGCATGCATGGTGTTCAAAAGTATTTCTATTCACAAAGTTATACCATTTATCTAAAATAATAAAAGCTTTCATATCAGGGGTTGAAATTCAAATTTGAAATGGGAGTCTCCCCACTTGTGTTTGCAAATGGCAGGGATTGAAAATTTCAGGTGGGGAGTTTTGAATATGTGACTTAATAATATTAAAAGACTGGGAAAACAAGTCTTTTAATATGCATATGTCTGTCTTTCATTCCTTGCCACAGTTAGCAAGCTTTAATCAGCTGTTTTATTTTTGAGGGTTTATCTGGCCCAATTTCAAAAATATGCATTAAGAATTTTGTTGCTCAGTGAATCTAAATTTTGACTGAATTTTGTTTTGTGTGTGCTAAAGCCACGTTCACATGGTACATTTGTTAAGTTACATAAAACAAGACTTACTTTCAGAAGAACCTTTTGACACTAATGGAAATGTGTGCAGATGGTTGCTTCTAAAACTCTTAGAAAACTTTGGACATTGGCACACATACTCTTCATTTTACAGCTATATGTTTGAATAGTGAATATTCCATAACTGCGTCTTCATTAATTTTCAAAAAAGAAAAAAATTGTCTGCCAGGCTTTTGAAAGAATCTGTGAAGCAACACACACAAGTTTTGGTACAGACCAAAACTTGTGTGTGTTTCTTCACAGATTCATATCCTACACACTCAAACTTGAAAAAGAGTTCATTGTGGAGGAACGAAATCTACACAGTATCTCAATCACAAAATAACCCTTCATTGGACATTGTGATGTGCAAGTTCAGTATTACAAATGTCAGCTAATTTATTGTTTTTGAACATGTTTCCCTTCAGCTCTGAAAAAAAAAATCTTTAATACTATGCATGAGATGTTTACAGTTCACATAAGTGATTCAAACATGGGCCAAACCTGGACAGATAGATATTCAGAGCAAGCACCTCAGGCCCCAAAGTCACGAGGGTGGCACAAGAGGAGCTATGGGAAAATGTAAAACAGTTTTCAATAATTGTTATAGTGAAACTTGACACTATTTAACAATTCTGTCATACATAACTACTATTTTGAAATCCTGTTGCTATTTGCAGGGCCTAGAATTCAGGGCGGGATTCCAACCCAAAATTTTATAAAGTTAGGAGGGAGTTTCCTGCCTTACAAAATTTTAAGAAGGAAACTATATATACTGTGGTTGCTCTGGATTTTTTAAACACTTCACCAACCTATTTGCCAAATTCAATTGTTTTTTTGGCAAACTTTTTTATCCATCACCAAAACAATTTTTCTTTTGAGAATGTGATTAGCAGCATGACCCCTGTATATACGAGGGTTGTATCGAAAGTAATGCAAAAGCGGGCATAATTAACTGACAATTCGTTAAAATTGGGCATATTGGTAGATAACTTCCTCTATAGTAACCCTTTTTCTTCACTGTAGATTTGAAGGAGAGAAGGGTTGGAAGTCTTCTCTGATCTGCTTGAAGCCAATGAAAACACTTTTTTTTTTTCTGATCTAGTGACAGGGGATAAAACATGGGTGTGTCTTTACAATCTAGAAACGCAGAATCAATCCATGGATTGGTGTCACACCTCTTCACCAAGGTCTAAGAAGTTCAAGAGCCAGTGAACAGCACAGAAAAGTCATGGTGACTTTTTTGGGGATGATAGGGGTGTCATTCTCCCTGATTTTGTGTAATGCGGCCATACCGTGTCTAGCTGGTGGTACAGTGAGACACTCCAGAAGCTTAGAGAAGCCATAAGGAGGAAGAGACTGAAAAGGATCCATATTCACCATGACAATGCGAGACCACACATATCTTTGGCAAGAAATCGGGCGATCAGCAAATTAGGCTGGTTGGTGGTCCACCATACAGCCCAGATCAAAGCTCTTAGGCCTAAAGGCAATGAACTATTGCTTATCTGGGGTTGCTTGCTCCAGGGAGGGGACAGTACAACCGTATGACAAAACACATCAGTCGTGTCTCATCTAGGACTTGAACCTGGGTCCGTTTTGGACAAATGGTCAGAAGCCACCACCTCAAATAACTAGGTCATCACAGCAGCATAATGGGAGCTATGGGAAAATTTGAAACATTGCATTTGCACCATGCAGCCTCAGATTTTGGGTTCAGTGGCAGGAGCTTGAATGGGGCCTCCACTGTTGGAAAGGGATAAATTGAAACATATACTTTGTACTAAAAATGTTAAAGCAAAAAAAGAGGTTCAAAGTGATGTAGATTCATAGATAAGATGGAATCATCATTATCAAATTAGGACTTGCACAAAATGTACTTGCCCAGATGCAAGGGTCATCAAACTGACTGGTCTGGGCATGTAAATAAGGAATCCAGTTTCCTGTGTGTGTGTACCAACTGCCTTGTTTTACTTTCACCACAAAATGAACAGTCGGAATGCTACATACAGACAACAGCACATTAAACAGGACAATATTTGAGATTTGTCTCGCACCAAAATATTTGTGTAAATAAAATTTTACTGAAATATTTTGTGAAGATACCATTACAGTTCAAAAGATTTTCGTGAAGGTACCGTTTGTATGAGCTAAAAGAAAGAAAAAATTCGAAGCTACTGCCCAGTAGTATCAAATGCTGCCTGGATCAACCCCTGACTAATGGGTATTGTAGAACAATTTGCTGTACATAAGGTGCTGAAAAAATCGTGCTCCAGTGTGTGTGTGAGTGAGAGAGAGGTTGGGGGATGCATTTGTTTGCCACTGATGGGCAAAACATGCGCACATTTTCTTACCAACTTTCTTGAAACAGCTACGAATGACGGGGTCATCATATACCAATGGCTCTGGAAAGGGTGTATGGAGTATGATGTACCTGCAATTAAATTTGCGGGATTTCCTAAAACATCCACAGGCAGTGGAAGTTGAAAATTCACTAGTGTCAAAATCGAGTTGACAACTATAAAACTGAAGGAGTGTTTTGGAATAGTCATTCCTAGAAAACTTTAATATGTGGGGGTGGAAACTGCTAGTGGCTATCTTTTACTTTTCCTGCTGACTCCTAAAATGTAAGCAGATTTTTGACTGTCACCATTTAAATAACTTCCTGTTTTTTTCCCCCACAACTAGAAAGAAGATTTCAAAGTGAGAAGTGGTTTGTCTACCGTCTAGTCCTTTGGTTTGGAGAAAAAAGCAAACACTGTATGTGAAATGGGCAACTTTAGATCTTTTAGGGCCCTAGGCGCTAAAAATTCAGGACCCCCCTTTGCCTTATCGCCTCTGAAATTTTCATCCGCCAAATTAACAAAACAAAAAGGAAAGTCAAGGGAGACAAATCTCAAAAATTGTTTTTGCGAAAGATACAACATAAAAATTATTAGTACATTGTGTATAAATTGCCATAAAACTGGAATGCGATTCAATTACAAAACATGCTCTTTCCATTGCTTCAGCTTTGGAAAAATCTTGTTTTTTTTTTTGTTGTTGTTATGAACAATTTAGTAGGCATCGAGCATGGTATCCAGCAAAAATGAAATACTTGAAGACATTGGCAACCGGAATATGTTTCCACCTTAGAAAATACAGGTAAAATTCAATTTGTGCACAGAAACAGAAGCATAAGAATTAAATGCAAAAGATATGGTTTGAAAATGGAAAAGTAGGAACAGCAGCTTTTCAGGTAATAGTACCATTGAAACTTTTATTACTTTCTCAAGTCAGTTTTATGTCGATTTAAGAAATAGAAAATGTAAGAGTACTTGATAATTATTAGTATTAAACCAGAGGAGGAGAAAGTAATAAGATGTTGTTGTTGCTGTACAATAGACATTTTTTAAAACCATTAAATAGAAAAAGATAAATATATGTATGTTGTAGCATTTTCGAATTACTTTATTTTTTTCAGCCTAAATATTAGCTCTTTTAGTTTAGGGCAATTAGGGCTGAGAAAAAACTACCTACTCCAAAGGCACAGCAAACACCCCAGTCCCGATTGTCGGGACAGTTTCCACAAGCACTCCTCATCACAAATCAAGGGAAAGTTTCCAACACATGTTTTCCCTTGGCTGTGGAAGTAGCATGAAATTAATTTATATCACAGCAGGCCTGTTAAGTATTCGCCTTAAACAATGAAAAGTATGGGAAGCATGAATTCTTTTTTCACCTACCACCCGAGGAAAGCTAAATTATTTTAACTGTTCCTTTCAAAACAAGTGCGTTGATAAGAACTCAAATTTGGAGTATCAACAACAGCAAGAAATAGTATATCTTACTAATATAAGAAAGTAAAATACCAATACAAATAAAGTGGTCAATAAGGATTAATTGTTTCGTGAAAATATACTTTAAGATAATGTTTCGTGATTAATATACAGTATATCTGTGAAAACCAAATGCATTGGATGTTTTATCAATTGAAATACAAGTGGCAAAAGAGCCTAGTTAAAAAAATGTCACAGAAAAGTGGGCAACTAATGTTTCTAGGACTTTCAATAAATAAGTTTGGCAATTGGTGTTTGAATGATTAGGAAATATAGCCTCTTTTATTACTGTTAAAAATATGTAATAAAATTGAAATGGTATTTCATACCACTAAAGATTAATCCACCTGATTGACAGCTTATGAAGCCCATCTTTATCTCTTTCACCTGAATCTCATATAGACCAGCCGTGGTGATTTATGACGTAGTCAGGTGATCAGTACGAAAAGGCTTTTCATTTCATGAAAATTTATTGTGTGAAACTATATTGTTTTACTTAGAAGTTTGAAAAATAAATAAATCACGAAGCTATTAACAATTATAAAGTCCTGTGAAAAACATTAAAATTTACCTTAAAGAATACCATCACTCAAAGGAGAAAATTTGTACCCCACCTACACAGTTCACCTAATCAGGTTGTTTCTCTGTTAGCTGTCTACAGATATATGAATAACTGAAGTTTGGGTAAAATTACTACTGGTAATGTTTTTAGGCTTTTTTCGTAGCATTGGCTCCTATTTAAAACAAAGTTGCCCTTGTTTTTTTTTTTAGAAATCATGAAATTGAAGTTAAAAGTAACATTAAAAGCTACCATAATTAGGACCTTGTCAAAAGATGAGAGCCCCTAAGTTTTCCGGATTCAGAGGCAGATGGGCACTTTTGCCTCCTACTAGTTATGCCCCTGGTACCATAATCAGGGCAGTGATTGGAAAGCTTCTTTTAAAAAAAAAGATAATTATAACTACCTGGTACCATAATCAGGGCAGTGATTGGAAAGCTTCTTTTTGAAAGCTAATTATAACTACTTTTTCTGGAAAAAGAAAAAAAAACTTTTACTAGTTTTTAACGTGCAGCTTCCGAGGAAAATCTTTATATGCATATTCTTATACACTTAGTGATCACTGAATTATGACCATCTACCTAATACTTTGTAGGTTCCTTTCATCCTCAGTACAGCAGCTATCCAACATGGCTTCTATTCAGTAAGATGCCAGAAGCAGTTGGGAGGTTTGACTAACCAAGCTGTGTGTAATGTGGCCTTCAACGCATTTATCCCCGCTCGGGGATAACTGGTTTTCCAGTTATTTGGGGAGCGGCGCCCCCACGGCTTGAGCTGACCTTGTGACGGAACATCTTGCTTTTTCGTATTGCACTATTATGTTACTGAAGGGGCAGCTGTTCATCCAACTGCTGGGGGATGGCGTCCCCACGGCCCGAGCTGACATGTACTGTATGTGATGATTTTCACATTTTTAATGTTTTTTGTCACTTGATATGCTCCCGCCTCAGTTGTAGGCTGCTGAGGTTGGGATTATGTGCCAACTCTGGATTTTAGTTTCTCTTTTTCTTTTCTGTCATCTCCATTTTATGTTTCTTTCTTTGTTTTTCCGAGCTGGTTAGCTAGACCTACCTGCACGTTTGCCGTGTGCAGTGACCCGTAAGGTGGAAAAGGGGATGCTGGAGGCTGAGGTTTCTGGAGGCCGGGGTGTTGTCGTTGCCAGTTGCCAACACTCCTCTTTGCCCCCTGCTTCACCCTAAACGGGCGGCTGGGAACTAACCCACTCCTAGTCAGTAAGGTCTGTGGCCGAGTGGAGCCCAGACCTCTAACGGCTTGTCGTTTCGTACGACAGGGTGAGTCTAGGGATAGGGTGGGCATGCCAAAGGGGTGTTCCCCAGGCATGGGAAAGTCTGGGTGCACGCCGAGCGCATGTCTGCCCTATCAACTTGCTATATCCGCTTCCTATCCCTAGAGCAGGGTCTTGCGTCCACTTGGGCTTGCGGACCTCCGGCTCTCCCTCGTTGGGCTTGATTGTTGGTGGGGAAGTCGGCGGACAAACTTAAAAATTGTTTCATGGCTCTCAATTCTGTTTCCCACGAACCAACAACCAAAAGAGGTATGGAAGAAGGCTTAGCTCCTTCCGCCAAAAAGCACGTGCCTGATTCTTGTAATGCTAGTTTCTTTTTTGTGCACTCATTGGATCCTTCAAAGCCTTTGAGTGCCAAAAGTCCATTTTGGATAAATAAAGCACTTCAATCTATTGCAAGCTCTCCTAAGAGCGTAAAGAAGCTCCAATCTGGAGACCTTCTTGTAGAGATGTCCACTGTGGCCTACAGTTCCACACTTCTTAACACCAACATGCTGCTTGAGACTCCGGTCAAAATAACACCACATGGATACCTAAATTCATCTCGAGGTGTTGTCTCCTCTCAGGACCTCGTTGAGTGTACTGAGGAAGAACTACTTGAACTGAGGAGTCAACACGTTACGGGTGTGCGGCATATTCTCTTCAGGTGGAATGGGCAGTCCGTCCCATCCCGCAACATCATTGTAACATTTGACAGCCCTTCCCTGCCTACGTCCATCAAGGCAGGGTATCTTCACCTTGAGGTACGTCCGTATATCCCTAACCCTTTGAGATGTTTTAGGTGCCAGTCGTACGGCCATTCTCAGCAGTCGTGCAGGAGCAATCCTAGGTGTGGACGCTGTGGTGCCACAGAACATCTTTTACCAGAATGTGTGGCCGAGGCAGAGTTTTGTGTGAACTGCAAGGGTTCACACGCAGCATCAGCCAAAGATTGTCCCAAGTGGAAGGAGGAGAAAGAAATCCAAAGGCTGAAAACAGTTGAGAATATTTCCTATCCTGAGGCCAGAAGGAGAGTAGTTCCTGTTTCTTCTGGTCGGCTGGAGGCCCGTGGTGGTTGCCATTCAGACATTCAGATCCCCCCCCCCAAATGTCCATATAAGCTGGACGATATCGCAGCTGGGCTGGAAGCACTTCAGTCTCGAGCTAGGGGTCTGAAAGCTGCACCCACCACTTCGCCGAAGCGTACTCACACCACCAGCAGCAAAGGAACTCAGGCCACTTCTTCTGGCAAAAACACCAAAGCCAAGGACAACAAGAATGTTTCTTCTCCAAAATCTCAGCAAACTACTCAACGTCGAGCGCCTTCCGTTAAAACACTAGGGACAAAGCATGCTCCCATCTTGGCCCCTGGTCACAAGCCTCCAGATCTGGGAGAACCCTCATCAGAGGTGATGGAGGCTGACCTCCTTTGAGCATTTTCTTTTTCATCTCACTTTTTCCATCGTTCATGGCTTCAATCATTCAGTGGAACTGTCGAGGTTTTCGGACGAGTTTTGATGACGTGAAACATCTGCTTTCAGTTCGAGGCTACAGTGTGTATCGGACAGATAATGCATCGGGAGACATCGCCTGTGGGGGAGTCGCTATTCTTGTCCCTCAGTGTTCCGGTGTCTTCCGTTGCGATATCCACAACTTTGCAGGCCTAGGCTGTTCGCATATCTGTGCCTGTTACTGTCTGCAGTGTATCTGCCGCCGGACGAGAACGTGAGCGTCTCTGTTCTGGAGAGCTTGGTCGATCAGCTGCCTTCACCCTTTCTGCTACTGGGTGACTTCAATGCCCATCATCATTTGTGGGGTAGTGTCAGCATCAGCACGAGAGGTCGTCGCATAGTCTCTTCTGTCCTCGGCCTCTTTGTGCCTTTTTAACACCGGTGCTAACACGTACTTCCATGAGCCGACAAGATCCTTCAGTGCAATCGATTTGACCTTGGATCACCATCGATTATTGCCGATTGGTCGTGGACGGTGTGTAATGACTTCCACGGGAGCGACCATTTTCCAATTGTGCTCTCGCATCATGCGAACATGCCATTTTCTGCCTCCCGCCCTCCTCTATGGAGAATGGAGCGTGCAAGATGGGAGGTCTTCACATCGTCAGCAGTGATATCTTCTGCAATGGTGACCCAAGAGTCAATCGATGCAGCTGTTGTTGAAGTCATAAATTGCATTCTTTAGGCAGCTGATCTTTCTATACCAAAAACATCTACAACGCTCCCCATAAGTCCAAAGCTTAGGTGGACCCCTGAATGTGCAGCAGCTAGGAGAGCTCAACATAAGGCCTGGTCTACGTTTCGGCGTTATCCAACTGATGCTAATCTCGTGGCATTCAAAGGAGCAAAATCCTATGCTCGGTTGGTGCGTCGACGTAGCAAGAGGGAGTCTTGGATCCAGTCTGTTTCATCTCACACTTCACGTGCCAGTTCGAAAAGTGTGTGGGACAAGATTCGTAAAATCCGGGGGAACTACAGCTCTCACCAGATCTCCATTCTCGAGAGTAACGACTGCACATATGCTGAAGTCGGGGGGATTGCTGATTGTTTGGGGGAGGCGTTTGCCTCCGTGTCGAGTGACCTGGTGTATCCTTCCTCCTTTCTGAGGATTAAATCCACTGCGGAACGCCAGGAAGTCTCCTTTGCGCCTTTTCGTAGAACTGACTATAACTCCCCTTCGGCATGTTTGAACTCAAGGTGGCTCTGCATCGGTCCGGCGCTACATCTGTCGGTCCCGATGGAATCCACTATGACATGTTCCATCATCTCTCGCAGTCGTCTCTCGAGAATCTTTTAATCCTGTATAATCGCATTTGGTCGAAGCACAGTTTCCCGGAATCTTGGCGAAAAGCTTTTGTTCTGCCTTTTCCCAAACCTGGCAAGGATCCCAAGTCTCCCTCTAGTTATCGTCCAATTGCTCTCACTAGCTGTCTGTGTAAAGTTCTTGAATGCATGGTTAATTTCCGGTTAGTTCATTTTTTAGAATATCGTCAAGTACTTTCACCATCACAATGCGGCTTTCGCCGTCATCGTTCACCTCACAATCATCTCCTGCGCCTTGAGACATCTGTGCGCGAGGTGTTCATGCGTAGGCATCACATGGTGTTCGTTTTCTTTTATATTGAAAAAGCCTATGATCGAGCGTGGCGGCATGGTATTATCCGTGACCTCCATGCGTGCGGATTGCGAGGAAATCTTCCAACCTTCATTGTTAAATTTTTTTCGCAATCGGGTGTTCCAGGTGCACCTGGGTACGACGCTCTCGGCACCGTTCCATCAAGAACAAGGTGTTCTTCAAGGTTGCATTTTATGTCACGTTGTTCATCCTCCGCATTGTCTTTTCACAAATCTTCCACCATCGGTTTCGGCTACTGTTTATGTTGATGACTTGCACATTTTCTGCTCGTCATCAAGCATTAATTTTATTGAAAGGCAGTTGCAGTCTGCAATTAACCAGATCTTTAAAGTGGCGAATAGCAATGGTTTCGTTCTTTCTCCCGACAAGACAGCGTGTGTCCATTTCTGCCAGAGTAGGGTATGTTCCTGACACCTCATTGAAAACATTTTATTCAACTGCATTCATTGAAACATTTTATTCAACTGCAAATACTAGTTTATTCCATAGTTTTACTTACAGCGAAAACTTCACTGGGAATTTATAGAGGCTATGACTTATTATGTGAATATACAAATCGTTTAAAGTATAAATTAAACAAACTTTGTCATATAGATTTCATAGTCACAAGAAAATACGACATTGACACAGGCAGGCAAACCTCAATTATGTAAGTTGCTTTTTATCTTTTTCTCTCAGTATTTTGATTATTGTAGCTTTGAAGGGTCAAACACTGGAAATTTTATAAAGGCCACTGTTCTTTTAAATTATGAATGTAACACATATATTCTGACTTTGATCTACATTAATTGCAGGAAATTTGATTCCACAAAATAAGCACCTGTAGTTGGCACCGGTAAATTGTTCCACATGTGCCAGGGGTCCAAGTTTCTGCCACCAAACTTTATTTTAATTATAAACCAGACTTGAATAACCATGAAACGCATATAGCATATTAAATCCGTTTATTTTTGTGGTGTAGTCAGCACAAAGATTTGCCAAGCTTTTGCACTCCTCTGGGAGGCTTTTTCAAGGCAGTGGTAGACATAAAAATGCAGGGAATTGTTACACTTAAAGAACGTAGAGGATATTTGAAAATAGCATTGGTGACGTCAGGAGCATATTACATGCATTTTTTTTATGACTACACAAAAATAAACGGATTTAATATGCTGTATGCATTTCATGATTATGCCCCACACCATACAACCACCTCCACCAGCTTGCACTGTAAATAAAATGTTTTCCTGACAGGAACTTGGATGCAGGATGGATCGAGTGCCTCATGTAATTTGCACCAAAAACATACGTGACCATCCGTGGAGTGGAGTAAACGTGGCTCATCAGACCAGCACACTCTTCGCCAGTCACCCGATGTCCAACTTGCATGATTTTTGCACCAGGTGAGTTTTGCGCTGATGAACCGTGGTGTTAGGATGGAATGTAGTCGAGGTCGTCTGCTGTTATAGCCCGTATGTGTGATGCGTGGTTATGACAGATACTGTTCCGAGCTGACAGACCTCTGTTGTAGTGCGCAGTCAGCTGTTGAACAGTGCTGTGTCTGTTGGCCTGTACGAGTTTGACCTGGCACTCTCACCTCTTGCCAAAGAAGCAGATACATGTGTATGCTGTATGAAATAGTTTCGTAATTGTTAGCACATTTTGCAACAGTTTGTGCTTGTAGATTAAAAAAATGTTATTTACAGCAATTAACACTTCAGGCTTTACTCAAATTAATACACTTAATTCTATGTTAACTTGAAGAATGTTCAATTATTTTTCACATCTTCTGAGTTCTTTTGTTTTTACAGACATTTTTAGATTTTATCAAGGCTTGTTCTCAATGGATAGGAACTCTATATTAAAAATTTCGTTTACACAAAGAATTTAAATTTTGCCAGGTTCCTCTTGCAGTTTCCAATTATTAAATTAAAATCTTTTGTATTTTGTAAATCTATTTTAAAATAAGTTGTTGAAAATGCTATTTATAATTTTTGAAGGTTCACTAATGGAACTGTTTTTCTGGATATAAAATTTTTCTTTAAGTAGTCTCTTGTTTTTATGGGGTTCATAGTCCAATATTTTAATATTTTGCCTTATAAAGGTCCATTTCACACACATTGATGCACATTCAATTGTAATGTATTTTTGTCCTCATTGGAATCTGTAATGTTCTAATAATTATTTATTGTTATCGCAGTTCTCTTTGCAGCAAGTTTTCTGTTTCAGTGGTTGTGTATGCAGATACACTTTATTTTTATGCAACTCTGCCTCTCATATCAGATTTTCTCTTGCCTGTGAATTACATCTAGGTCATTATTTGACCATTCTCACACCAGTCCTGATACACTGTAACTATGAGAGCTCTCGAACAAGCCACCAGTTCAGCCATTTGGGAAATGGAGGCACCCGCTGTCTGAGCTCCCACACTCTGTCCTTTCTCAAAGTCCAATAAATCCTTCAGTTTACTCATCACACTTCAAATTTCACTGCCTACTGCTCCCCTCACACTGTCTAGTCACATTATTGTGGCCATCGGCTAATATCCAGAGTGTAACCACTGTGTGCAGCACAGACAACAGTTAGACAGGCTGGGGGCGACTCAATAAGGTGCTGGAAGGTGTTCACAGGTATGTGGGTCCATGCTGACTGCAGTGCATCTGACAGCTGCTGGAAGGTGCAGGGTGGAGGAGGATCCATAGAATGAACAACACGGTCGAGGTTGTCCCACAGATGTTCAATTGGGTTTAAGTCTGGGGAATAAGGGGGCCAGGAAAGTATTTTGAAGACCGTGCTCTTCCGCCACTCTCAGCCATTTCTAGCTGTGTGACATTTCGCATTGTCATGCTGGAAAGTCCCATCTGCCCCAGGAAAGACAGTTGGCATGTATGGGTTTACGTGGTCTGCAAGGATGGATTCATAATGAATTCAGTGCATAATGCCTTCCACAGGTGTGAGTGGATCTAGAAAATGCCATGAAAACATTCCCCAGACCATAACGCTGTCCTCACCAGCTTGTCTTCTGCCAGCAATGGTTGAAGAGTGTTTGTTCTCCGATGTTTCTCGCTTATATGCCAACGCCCATCTGTTCGATGAAGCAGAAAATGTGACCCATCAGAGAAGGCAATCAGTGGAGGTCCAATTTCCGATACTTCCTTGCAAATGTAAGCCTTTTCTGCCGATGCACCTTCATTAGCATAGGTGCAGTGACCATCCGTCTTCATCGGTTTGCTGAACTGTCATTTTAGACACACTTCTGGTAGCTCCCTGGTTCATTTGGCCAGTGAGTTGCTCCACTGTAGCATGTTGATTGGCTCTCACACACCTTCTCAGCCGACATTCACCTCTCTCATCAATGGCATGTGGTGCTCCGTGGTTTCTACGTCGCTTATTTGCAATGGTGCCATTTCTCCAATCACGGTACACTTTAACCACGGCAGCAAGAGAACAGTTCACAAACTGCACTGTTTCAGAAATACTGCCACCCTTGGCCCGAAAGCCGATAATCATCCCCTTTTGCAAATCTGATTAATTGCTCCTTTTATCCACGACAGCAACGTGGGATATGTTTTCAGAATGCTTAAAGCACACCTTCTTTATATACCCTCCAATCCAGCTCACAACACATGCATTCTTTCAATTGGCTATGCACTGCTGATGTCAAAAGTAGGAGGTAGTCGCAATAATGTAACTCGAATGTGTATATGCTTTTTGGTCAACTGATATGCACTCTTGGAAATCACATGGTCAACGGGCTGCATTCATTTTTGACAGGGGTGGTCATGATTCAGTGATCACCCAGTATATGATAATCACTGAATTTATCTTTTTGTTTACTTCAGCTCTGATCTTCATATGTAACACATTTTAGCACATTCAGTGATGCATATGCCAGGTTAACTAGATTAGCTGTGAAGCCCAGGGAATTCAAATATATACCATATCAAGAAATATTTGTGAATTCATTCCATTTGGCTAAGAGAACCTAATCTCAGAATCAGTGGCCCTCACAAAACAGTTGCCATGATCGTTCTGTACCTGTTGCAAGTATGTTTACTTAGCATCTGCTACAGTGACTGAGAATGGTAATTTTTTTTTAAATTCGTGCATAAATAGTACTGTAGTTGACAAGGAAAACATGTAAATAGAAGGAATTCATAGAGAAAATTCTATTAGAGATGGCCAAGAGTTCAACTCGACATTTAATTTTCTCTTCGTGGACTGATCCTTTACTAGGCAGCCTAGATACATTTTTCTCTTCATGGTCTGACAAAATTGCACTAGACAGCCATGAGTTCAACTAAAATTATTTAATTTTCTCTTCTCAGGCCTTACGTTTTACTAGACCACTGGGGGATACAGAAGGACACATCCTTATACACAAAACTTAATCTGTTTCAATATTTTACAAAACCTTCAGGCTGAAAACTGGCATCTCAATTTAATGGGAATATTTTCTGTTTTCTGTAAAAGTAATTTGTCAAAACATGACTGTGTTTTTTTTTTTGTTGTACAGCTGAAGCTGGGCCTACTAATCCAATCTTTTTCTATAAAAGTAAACTGTCAAAACAGAATGACTTGTGGTGGCCAGTCGCAGCTGCAGACAGTGTTCTAAGCTCTGGCTTCTGACCATTTGTCAGAGTGGGACCAGGTTCGATTATCAGATGAGGCATATGGGTTGTGTGTGTATTTAGTTTGTGGCACTGGCTCTCTCGCTTTCCTGAAATCAGTGAACCTAAGTTAGGGGCATGTGTGTATTTTCAATGCTGCTGAAATTTTTGAATATTTTGATTGGTCGCTTTTAGTTTGGTAAAATGGTTGCAAGGAAATTTTCCCAGATGTTGTTTATTTTGATAGAGGGTTTTATTACAAGTTTGATAATTGGTAGAAATTTAAACGGATTCATGGAGGGGAGATAGTTTCCACCTTGTGTAATTAGAAACTACTTTTGCTTCATTCCCGATATGCATAAACCTATCGTCAATAACTGTTTTTACAGATCTGTAGTTTTTTTTTGGTTTTTTTTGTAAATATTTAACGTTTTGTTCTTTTAGAGAGAACAAAAACGTTAAATATTTAGTATGTTGATAATAATGCTGTTTTGGTCATTATATATTTCTTCTTAGTGCAGCCACTCAGTGAATAAGGATACTAAACTCCACTTTTGTCCTCAGGTTTTAATGGGTTCATTTTACTTTTACTTTTTAGCTGCTATGCAATTGAAGGGCCTTGTTTGATGCCAATATATTGAAGGGCCTTGTCTGATGCTGATGTTTTCTGTTTTAAATTTCTTTTGAATCCAGTTGGAGATACTTGGTATATATTGAATAAAACCTATATATTTATATTTACTTTTCACATTGGAAGAAGTGGATCAAAAGTGTTGGGTGAGTTTGGTAATAATAACAATCAGTTAGAAGCAATAATAAAGGCCCATCAAAACCTGAGGATAAAAGTGGAGTTTATTTTGTACCTTTTTATTTACTAGGTGGTTACACTAAGAAGAAATACATAGGAATGACCAAAAGATTAGTATCAATCCACCTAAAAGAATGTAAATGAAATGTTAAATATTCACAAAAAAACTACAGATCTGGTAAAAACAAATTACACAAGATGAAAACTATCTTCCCTCCATGAATTCATTGTAACAGGTTTCATACAGTCCTTAAGAGCTACTTATTTTTTATTTCATTTTTAAGGCACTTAAAAAGTCCTTACTTTTAAAACAAGTGCCCCCCCTCCCCGGTCTTGTTTTTGCGCTGCAGTGATGAGCCGATATCGCAATCCTGTCCCCATTTTTGTTTGTGTGTCTGTAAATATGCTAACCCGTTCACCAGGGGAGTTTTCTTCTAGCTCATTAAAGGGAGATAATCTCCTGGAATGTTCTTAGAAATTATCTCCCTTCACCCCCACCCCCACACTTTTCCCATTGTCGCCTGCATGACTTACCTTGTGTGACCATACCAGTAGGACCAACATCTGTGTTCTCTTTTCAGAGGTCGGAGGGTCAAAGCAAATGTCAAAGGTGAGGGGGGGGTCTGTTTGACTTCATAATGTATGGTGTTAGTTGTCTCATGTGGTCTAATCTATCTAGTGTCTACTGCTCTACTCAACTTGCCATACTTCATTGTCACTGTCTCCTGCTTGTCCTTCTTTTCTTTTTGGTGTGTATTTAATTTTGTTCTTTGTAGGCAAAGTAGTTTATATTTGGGGCAAAAGGCCTGGTAAATGGCCACTAGCACTGTTTATTCCCCTACATATGTATATATACATACATACACACCTAATAATATTCTAGTGACACAAAATATCAATTGGAGTGTAGGTCCTTAGAAAGTCTTTTTGTTTTTTCCACAGAAAAGGGTATGAACCCTGTGTAAGTTCAACCAGTTATCAAGCTTGGAATAAGGACTACCTCTCTAAAAATTGACAATATCTGGGAAAATTTCTGTTCAATGTTTTAACAAACTACAAGCAACAAATCCAAATATTCTGAAACTTCAGCAGAATTGATCTCAAAGATGGCAGAACAACGTATGCAATCGAATAGCTGACAAGCCCAAGTGGCTGAAACCATATCAGATAGCATCAGGTAAAAGCATTTGTGCTAATAATAACTATATCACCAGGTAAAGCTGTCGAAGCACGATCTTGAAGAATCAGACGTAAAAACATAAGTGTATACTCCAACTTGTAAAAATACATGAAATTTATTCTACGTTAAAATATACACAGGTTAAAAATCCTACAAGTACTTTCAGGTAGACCATCCACCCATATTCAGGTAGTACAAAACAAATGAGACATAAGAACAGTGTTGTATAATATATGCATCGTCAAGATAACAATGTATGACGACAATTGCATGCATACTGGGCAATCTCATCGACCCAATGGGCAAGTTCGTACAAGGTGTAAACATTTACTCTGTTACATCAAGTATTATATTTCTACCATCTGGCATATCTTAGGTTTGAAGACTGCATAAGTGATCTCCATACCGTCGGAAGACTTTCCTACTGTATGACTTCACCTGCCATACTTTCTTGAAATACCCTCCCAAATGCTAATGTACCTTACTTTGGGCAGTCTGTATGTATTACATGTATTTGTTTTTGTTTTGATAGTAATTTCTTCAGTTTTGTTCCAGGCTATTGACAAACTCACTCTGCAAAATTTATTTTCATTCAAACAATGTGCACTTGTTATTTCATTTCTGTAAATTTAAGTTTTTATGGCCTTCCTGTTGTAAGTTTTTCTAGATTTGTCTGTCATTCCGAAAACAATTTAAAAATGGGATGAAATCTCACAAATTTCTGAGTCGTTTGCCTGAAATTGGCTAATTAGGAGGGCCTTGTGGAAACTTAATTTACCTGAAACACTCTGCATCTTCAACATTTGATGGTAATGCCCTAATACAAGTGACTTTCAAATCCACCGAGAGGTGCAGCGAGGTCTCCCGTAGATGAACACAGGCCATGACTGCAGACCTTCATTCTGTTGTCCATCTAAGCTGGGAGCCCTAGCCTGTCTGCAAATTACACACATAACAGTGACCCAGGAAACACAGCTCTGATTAGTAAGGGACAGTGTACAAATTGAAATCTGACTTAACAAAATGGCAAAGCAACTGCACTCTATTGTAGTGTGATTACTATACCATTGCACATGTACTTCTCTTCTCATATTACAGTTTCTATCATTACAGTACATGTTGTTCTTACTTGGAATTGTGTAGGTCACCTTTACTTCTTTCCTTACTTATTCTTCCTGGTATTGTTTCAGGCTGGCACCCTGCTACTGTGTCCCCACTATATGAAAGAGCTGTCTTTCATACACTTACATTTATTTGACTATCACAACTTCCACTCAAACCCTGAGTGATATGCTACGTAATTCTTAACCTAAAATGTACAAATGCATTTATTTATGAAACTCAGAAAAATGTGTATTTTATTACTAAAATTATCTCTGGTGCTTTAACTAGTACTTGGCTGTGTCTTAAGTATTCTGAGCTTCCATTTATTACATTATGAAACCTTACATAAGCTCAAAAGTAGCCCTATTCTCTCTAGTTGTCTCACTGTTTTACCTGCTGTCAGGGTAATAACATTTAATAACTTCTTTGGTATTAAACCCAGGGTCCATTCCAACAATGTATTCCAGATAGCATTTGTCCTAAGCTTTAAAACAAATATTACATTTCTGTATCTGTCTTAGTTTTAGAGATAGCCCATGATGTCTGCTCATTTGCATAAACTTGACACCTGGGTTTTCCCATTTGAACTCTCACTTGTTTATCTGCTGCACAACTGTGTAGAACAAGTTGCCTCAATCTGCAATGTGCATTTGTTATCACAGCTTGTTCCAAGCAGTTGTGCAGCAGGAAAACATCCAAATGAGAAAACCAAGGGGTCAGTTTATGCAAATGCGCTGCAGACATCATGGGCTATTTTTCAAAACTAAGACATACAGAAATGTAATACCTGGGCTGAATTGAGGGGGAAAGGTCTAATGGGGGCTATAGCCTAGGGGCCTACCATTACCAAGAGCCCAGGAGGCATGCCACTATATTGCAAACTCATACACAGCCTATATGAAACAAAATAGTTAGTTTTGTCTGGTATGTTTCCATTTGGTTGCAAACAGAGGCCAGGAAATAAACAGATTTCAAGGCAGTGACTCTTAAATGTAAACATTTCCTGTCGCTTTGTACAGGTAGGTCAATGAAGCAGTTTCAGCTGTTTCACTACTCCTGCTTGCACTTGGAACCATTAATGGAGAAAATCCACTATAACTTTACATTGCATTACAAAAAAGATGTGTGAAGAAAAATATACATTTCTAAATTATTAAAAAATTCCAAGACAATATGTAGGAATCTTAAGCTTTTAACTCATGTTCTTGTGAAAGCAATGGAAAATAGTGACTTTTTATAAAAACTCTGCAGGTAAT
Organism: Macrothele yani; assembly: GCA_039090855.1. Taxonomy (NCBI): domain Eukaryota; kingdom Metazoa; phylum Arthropoda; class Arachnida; order Araneae; family Macrothelidae; genus Macrothele; species Macrothele yani. The sequence continues at coordinate 9,043,801 of CM077022.1, read as the reverse complement.
TTATCAATTTGAAGAACGCACCACACATATTAATTATGACAAGCCTATTGAGCTACAGTTTTGTGTTTTAATGGACTTTCATAATGATGCTTTATCATAAGTTCTTTGGGGAGCCCACTCAGATTTCTTAGCCTTGGTAGCCCTTAATTCAGCCCTGTGTAATACCACTTGTTTTAAAGCTTAGGAGAAGTGCCTATCTGAAGTACATTGTCAGAATGGACCCTGGGATAATACCAAAACTGTTATTAAATGTCATTACACTGACAGCAGGTAAACCAGTGAGGCAGTAAGAGGGGACAGATAAAGTTACTGCTGAAATTAAAGTTTCTGTAATGTAATATCAGCACTTGGAAGCTCAGAGCACATAGACAAGTACTAATTCAAGGACCATCTTAGTAATTTGCATAATATTTATTTTTCTGAATTGCATAAATAAATGGATATATATATGTGCAGTTTAGGCTAAGAATTATGGGAGCATGCCACTTAAGGCTCCAGTGGAAAGGGTGACAAAGAAATGTAAGTGTATGCAAGTCAACAGTTCTTGCATATAGTTCGGGGCACAGTAGCTGGGAACCCAACCAATTCTAAGAACATGTGTTGTAAATAGGGTAACGTGTTAATATGAGAAAAAAGTGCATGTACAAGGGTATGGACGAAAGATGTCATTGCACTCTAAGAGAGTGCAGAAGTTTTTCTACCCATGTAAATAAGTCAGATTTGAATTTGTATGCTGCTCCTTTACAGTCTTGTCACCCCCCCCCCCCCAAGGTTACTGTTAGACAGGCCCCTTAGGAGTTAGTGAGTAGACAGTCACCTGAGAACGAAGCTGCCGGCTCTACCCGTCATCTACACCATGAGACTTCACTGCATCTCCTGGTGGATTTCAAAGTTGCGTGTATTAGGACATTACCCATTTGGCGTCTTTTGACATCTTCAACACATCATCAAAGACGATGGCATTTTAATTAAAATTACAAAAAGCAGAACTTGTTCGTTTCTATAAAAAAAAAAAGTTATAATTTTATACTATGATGACAAAACAGCCTGGTTATATTAATCTGACTAAGAAGTAGCTTTTTTTTGTAATATTTCCCAGTTTTTTTTATATAACTGCAGAAGTAATTGGGTGCTCACTGCTTATGGTTTCATTGAACTGGTAAAACTTTAGAAATCCACCCTAGTGGAAGTAGATTCCTTTGGAAACTTTTTCCTAGCCGCCCCGGTGGCGCAGTGGTCTAAGGCGTTGGCCTCTGATCATTCGTCCGTAAGGGGTCCGGGTTCGAATCCCGGTCAGGCATGGATGTTGTGTTTGTCTTACGGCACTGGCTCTCTCCCTTCCCTGGAACCAGTGACCCTAAATTAGGGACGGGCGACTGCTTATAGCCCATTGAGTTGCTCACGGTGGTCGTTTAAATCTCCAACCCAAAAAAAAAAACTTTTTCCTCTTTTCATATAATTCAGTCTTTTATGTCACTCCACAATGAATTTCTGAGTTTCATCAATTTTTTTTTTGCTTGAAAATCAATCAAAAGATTTTTTTATACTCTCCTTCATCAGATGTAATGAACATCCATTTAAAATATCTTAATCTCAATTAAATAAAGACCAGACCTAATTACATGTAATAAAATCACAAAAGGAGCCACACCTAAATCCAAAGTGTTACTGATTTTCATACCAGCTAACTCACTGGGACTGAAGCAATTTATTTAGATAGCTTTTTCTGAGTGCTGGCATTAAGAAATAACAATCACATGCACACAAATGTATGTCATAATTTACTTTGCAAGAGGAAAAAAAAACAGCTTATTACTTTTAATAGATGGCACAAATTTTCAACTGAATAGTACCATCTTTTTTTTTTTTTTCAAATGTGCAAGATACTTTCCAAACACAATTAAAATGACAAATATAGATTTTTTTTTTTTTTTTTAGTAGCACACACATACACAGCGTTGTTCGAATTACCCAGTGGTCTGCTGGCCATTGGCTAGTAAAATATTCCATCAGACCGCTGAAAATTTTAACTGGCCCGGGTGGCCCGTAAGCTTTTTTTTTTTTTCAGTGGTGATTGTGAGGTGACACAAAAAAACCCCGAAACTCTCCGCTCAGTGCCAATTGCCAATATGCTGACATATAATGCCTATTACGAATATTTATATATATTACGCACATATAAACTAACAACACAACAAATAGACCCGAGTGCTTATGCAGTTAAACGTCGCATCTTTTCTTGTACCCAATTTTCTTTCACTGTGCAAAATCCTTCAATCATTACATCTTTGAAATCAAGTTTCGCACTTCATATTATACACTGGTGTGCAAAAATGAAGGACGAAGAGGAGAAATTAGCATAACAGCGAAACGAGCAGGCAGAACGGACCGAAAGACCACTCAGGAGATAGACTAGGGTCCGGTACGGTAGGGCATGTGCATATATGCAGCATGACATGGGGGGGGGGGAGTGTCAGAAGGGTATAAAGCACACAAGCGGTGTACTCTCAGCAATTCGGTGAAAGCTATTGCACGGTGTACATCGGTTTGAATGACGGCGAGTTGCCACCGTGTGATATGGCCAACAGGCAATCCAGTAGACCACATCTGGACGATTTTACCAGAGGTTGCGTCATTGGGAAGTTGGAAGATCGTCAAAGTGTGACTACTGTGGCCGAGGAGTTCGGGATCGCTCACAGCATCGTTTCACGAGCTTGGAGAGCATTTCAAACGACAGGAACAGCAGTCTGAAAGTTTAGCAGTGGTCGTCCACGAGCAACCACGGCGGCGAACAACCGGTATATTGTCCTACAGGCGAGAAGAGGCAGACAGCGGGAGAAATCGCAAGGCACAGACAACTGGACGTCTGTTATTGCGTTTTACCGTGGCCAGGAAGCTGCACAAAGGTGGTCTATTTGCACGACGACCAGTACGGTGTGTGCCATTAACGCCTGCTCATTGGAGACGGCGGTTTCTGTGGTGCCAGGAACACAAGAACTGGACACATCAGCAATGGGGTCTAGTTCTCTTTATGGATGAGAGCCGATTTAGTCTGAAGAGCGATTCTGGACGTATACACATCTGGAAAGAGCAGGGAACATGCAATCACACCTCCAACATCATCGAAAGGAACCGGTTTGGAGGTGGCGGAGTTCTGGTTTGGGGCGGTATCGTGCTTGGTAGCCGTACTGACCACATCTTCCAAGAAGGTTGTCACTGGTGTCCGCTATTGAACCGAGGTTCGCATGCGTCTGTTTAGAGGTGCTTCGTACAGTGGCTGTCGCCGAGCTGTTGGAGAGTGAAGATATTCAGCGCATGGATTGGCCCGCAAGGTCCCCGAACCTAAATCCAATCGAACATGTGTGGGACCTTCTCAGGAGACGCTTGGCAGCACATCACCAGCCGCCAGCAACAATTCTGCAGCTGCGATTGGCGCTACTAGAGGAATGGGCCGCGATGCCTCAACAGCTCCTTGACAACCTCATCCTCAGCATGGACAGACGTAAATCCTGCAACGCAGTCATTGGTGATCATATCCCCTACTAAAGACTGGATTTTTCTTGGCAGCCGCCTGTCACATGGATGTTTCTGTCTTCTGTCCAGTTGTGCTCGAAGCTTTTCAATAAAGTGCTTTTGTATCCTTTGGATTCCTTGTTTGGATGGTTTTGCTCACTTGTCCCGTATTCTTACATCTTGGGGATCTTATGGTATGATTTGGGTCGATGTGGAGCACTTCTGCATGACGTTACATTTGAAAAACCGTCTAGTCTTAAATTTTGCACGCCAGTGTATGTTAATTGAGCAGTCTATGTGGATGAGTTTTAACTTGAAGCCTACAGTGGATTCCATTCAATTTCTAAAAGTAGCTCAATGGATTAACCGAATCTAATATAATCAAATTACTTGATGTAGATGCAACTTTCAAAATAATGAAAAAAAGCCTTCCTTTCAGCAGGCTGTTATCTTGAGAGCTTCTTTGATAACAAAAGAAACACTCAAGGAGTCACAAATCGCCTACATTCCACCATCCACACGGACATGCGGTGTTTTTAATCAAACACTGTAATTCCCAAAGAAAATAAAACTTAAACGTTTAGTTATCATTTCATAGCATTTTTAGAAATGAAATGTCCGAAGCATCTGAAATTCTTCTAAAACTTGAAACCCATAAAATCCGGGGTTTTTTTAATGTGGCAAAAACCGGAATTCCGGGCTGCACCCGGATTACAAACAGGTCGGGGGGGGGGGGGGTCTGTTTATTTTAGAATTTAAGTTTATAAAGAGTTGAACCACAGATTTCAAAGTATCCAGGTTTTACTATGGCAGTTTTCAGATTTTTGAAATTCAGATATTCTACTCAAAAACTGAATATGGAATTGCAAACTGTACTTCAGTTTTTTTGAAAGTTTTTCTATGTAGGAAACCAAGGTCTGACTCAAAATATTTGGATTAAGACAGCCCACTTTTTTGCCCAAGTGGTGGCTGCAGAGTATGTGTCTTTTATATTGTTTAACAACTGGAGGTTGAAGAACCATTTATGCTCTGACTTTGCTATGCTAAATTGTGTTTTCTGTCCACATGGGAGAACCTTCTGCCTTTCACACTGCAGGAAGGTATTCCATCATTTTGGTATGTTCCAAAGTGCTTCATAATCAGTGCACAGATAGTGTATAATGCTTCATATCAGTGCCCTTATGATCAGGGTATCGTCCTGGATACTAGCACCACGTGCATACAAAATGTATTAGTATTTGTGCCAGTTCTGGACCAGTAAAAATGAGTGAACTACCAACTTTTGGTATATATGGTTAGGGTTTTTTTTTTTTTTTTTCAAATTTCTTCTACTGTGTAGCATGTTTCATGTTTTATTGATTAGTACCATTTTAATGTGTACACACACACATTCTGTTCTAAATTTGTGATACACTACTCCAATGAAAATACCTTATTTTCTACATGTACTGAAAATGTGTACGTTTTTTTACACTCTGACCAGTAGGCATTTTGGCGGACTAGTGATTTGGAAATTTGAGTGGTCTGCTGGGCTTGTAAAAGATTTACTTCTAATTCTAACACTGCATGCATAAATACGTATACACAGATGAGCCAATACATTATGACCACCCCCCAGCCTAGAGAAATGAGCACATCTCAAGACCGAACAGTGGCACAGGTGAAGTCTACAGAGCAGTAAATGTATATACTATCCGAGGACCGGCTTTTGGTTAGTAGAGTGTTCGGAGTCAGAATGGGAAAAGCTGCTAATTTATCGGAGTTTGATGAAGGACAACTTGTGATGGCATGGCGCTTCTGAACTACGATCTTAGAAGTGGCATGGCTTTTGGGTTGTTCATGTGCCACTGTAGTGAGTACGTATCAAAAGTGGTGCACAGATTGCCAAATGACTAACCGTCATCCACAGCTCATTGATGCCAGAGGGGAGCGGGGACTGTCTAGTATTGTTCACAGGGCCACAGTGTGACAAATCACCTGCTGCTACAACAGTGGTGATCAGCACACAGTTCATCGCAGCCTTCTGCGAATGTGCCTACATAGCCGAAGACCCAGCTGGGTCCCCACGCTCACTGCACGTCATCACCAACAACACATGAAATGGGCCCAAGATCATCGAGATTGGTCAGTGGATGATCGGAAGAAAGTGGCTTGGTCTGATGAATCAAGATTCCTGGTGCATCACGTACATGGCCGAGTGCGGATACACCAATTACCAACGGAGTCTATGGCACCTGGATGCACTGTTTTGTGAAAATAGGCCAACTGTGGTGGTGTTATGCTGTGGGCGATGTTTTCGTGGGACTCTTTAGGTTCCATTATCCCAATAGCACAATCCCTAACCACTGTCGGGTATCTGAACATCGTTGCGGACCAAGTTCACTCATTCATGGCAACTGTGTTCCCTGCTGGTGATGGCCATTACCAACAGGATAATGCGCTATGCCACACTGCCAGAATCGTCTAGGAGTGGTTTGAGGAACATGCTGGTGATTTTCTGTTAATGCCCTGGCCTCCAAATTTACCTGACGTGAACCCAATCGAATATTTGTGGTGCGACTTGAAAACGCGGGTTCGCGTTAAATCACCACCACCACCACCCCAAAATGTACGGGAACGGAGGACCTGCTCAGGGGTTAAAATTCAGGGCGGGATTCCTGTTGTTAGGAGGGAGTCTCCTGCCTTACGAAATTTTAAGAATATATATAAATATAAAATCTTGGGTCTGTTTTTTAGACCACTCGCAAAATTTGCGCGTTAAAAACGTATCCTTCGTAAAAATATGTGCATTAGAAACGGACCGTTCAGAGTTTTGCTGATTGCAATCAATCGGGAAAATAATCAGTTTATGGACAACATGAATCGGCTTCCATATGTAGACGCATGAGCAGTTCATTTTGCATATCTCTGACTGTTACCGAATCAGGCATGAGATTCTTTCTCGGATTCGCGGAATATCGCTTTTTTGCCATATTTCGGTTGTACTTGAGATTGATGAAAAAAAAAATAACTGAAGATAATGTTTTATTTTCGGAGGATTAGTGTATGTGGGGAGAGGATCGTTTTTCGTTTGGGAAACGGCATTCCGTTTTTCAAAACTTCCGAAAACGGAAGTCAATTATTTTTTTTCCGCGATCGCAATTTTTTTCTCGCGAAGTTTCCTCTGTCCAGTATTGTTACTAAATATCAATTTATTGCATAAATGTTTGTATTTTAGCTTAAAAGTGTAGACAGCAATTTCCGATAACGGAAGTTCGACGGAGCAAATATTTCCTTGTAAACTTTAGGCACGAGTCTCTTCCGCAGATTCGAGATACTCTGACTTTGTTGTCATGATTTTCGCGATGCAAAACTGAAGATGATTTGGGGGGGGGGTCCGGTTGGGGACGGAATTTTGTCTTTCAAAACTTTCGAAAACTGGAGTTAGATGAACTGCAGCTTTAATCTGTAATCGTAATTTTTTTTTCCGCAATATTCCCTCCGCTCAGTATTATTGTAAAATATAATTTTGTTCAATAACTGATTGTGTTGCAGCTTCAAAATGGAGGGAAATTTTCCGAAAACGAAAGTCTGACTGAGCGAAGATTTTTTTCGTAATAGTAATTTTTTTTTTCGTGATGTTCCCAGTGTCCTGAATTATTATTTTCCCTCCATAAGTAGTTGCAAAGTAAAAAACTCTACATTCCTCTTACCAGAAGAATGACTGAATCCACCAAGTCTTAGTTATGTGAACTGTAAACATCTCATACATAGTATTTGAGAAGATACTTTTTTTCAGAGATGAAGGGAAACATGTTCAAAAATAATAAATTAGTTGACCCTTGTAATACTAAACTTGCACATCACAATGTCAAGTGAAGGTTTATTTTATCTTTTACGATTGAGATAGACTGCAGATTTCCTTCCTCCACAATGGAACTCCTTTTGGGCTGCCCAGGTGGTGCAGTATTTTAAGTGATGGCTTCTAATCGCTTGTCCGAAAGGCCTCCGAGGTCGCAACCATCTGCACACATTTCCATTAGTGTCAATAGGTTCTTCTGCAGTAAGTATTGTGTTGCCCTTAACAAATGTACTATGTGAACGTGGCTTTAGCATACAAAGAGGAATTCAGTCAACATTTAGAAATTCACTGAGCAACAAAAATCTTAATGCATATTTCTGAAATTGGGCTAGATAAAAACCCTCAGAAATAAAACAATAGCTGATCAAAGCTTGCTAAACGTGGCAATGAATGAAAGGCAGACATATACTTCAGGCACAATTTATGATATCAGTGTATTGCAAAACAAACAACTCTGGTTTTGTAAAATGAATCGTGGTAATTTGTATTAGACTGAATGGAGTAAATTTTTTGATCTAATTCACCTGTTTGTTTTAAAAACCAAGTATTGCTTATATTGTTTGAAAAATTACTACTGTTTATCCAGAGTCTTTTAATATTATTAAGTCACATATTCAAAACTCCCCACCTAAAAATTTCAATCCTTTCCATTTACAAACACAAGTGGGGAGACTCCCTTCAATTTCAAATTTTAAGCCCTGCTGCTGTTGACATTATGGTAAAGATACCCCAGGATACCTCATTAAATTGAGGCTTTGCTGAGTGGCCACTGTTTTTCGTGCTAAAGGGGGTCCTACAGCTTATTAGGAAGGTAGTCTTTATGTAAAGGCTCATCGGTGTATAATCTACAGGGTTTCACAAAAGCTAATCAATTCTGATACACTGTGCACTATGTTATTTGCAACTCGTGATTCTTCATTGTTTGTTGTATCAAGGGTTGATCCAGGCAGCATTTGATACCATTGAGCAGTAGCTTCACATAAAATATGTTGAGTTCACACAAACGGTATCTTCACAAAAATATTTTGGACTTGTAACTGCATATTTACAAAACATTTTTTAGTAAAACTTCATTTTCACAAATATATTTTGGCATAAGTGTGAATACCACACACAGCACATTAGTAAAACACTACAATATATTCAAAATTCCTCTTACGCCAAAATTTTAATGAAAATATTTTGTGAAAATACTGTTTCAGCTAAAAATATTTGGCTATGAAAGCAAAACTGGGAGTTGGTGCCGAGACTCCAACTATTACGGATTCTCCGTAAAGAAATTGTTGGTCTCTCTCTGTTACGGATTACGGAAAGCATCGGATATACCATGGAAATCTAAAATCTCAGTGAAATGATCTTTTTAACGATGTGCATCAAGTTTATTTTCATGTTTTCTAGATTCTAACATTGATTAAACATTTTGGAGTAGTTGAAAATTTTTGTTTGAATGTTGCCTTGTATTGGTCACAAAAAACAAAATCAGTTATATAAAAAAGTATTAGTGAATGGATCAAAATTGATAAGCTTTTGGCCCCAAAACAAAATCTTCAAGGCAAAAAACATTCAAACAACACTACTCAGTAAAATTTGGCACATGATCAAAATTAGCGGAAGAACATTGTCGAAATGACCAACAAAAATTACCCACCGAATGTTTCCTGTGGGAAAACCCTGCTAGTTACTTGGCACTATAAAAGAATTATGCAATACAGGACACAAAATATGTACTGACTCGTGTATTAATTTAAGTTTGAAAAGCCGACTTCGGCTGCATTTATTTGAAGGTAAAAATAGCAAAATTATCATCAGAGCTGAAATTTGCCCAACAACATTGGCTGTTCTTAACCTTAATTTTCTTTTTACAAATTATCCAAAATTGCAAAAAAAAATTTTGAATTAAAGTCCTAAATGAATTTTGATCATTTGGATAAATGCAAAGGCTCTAAGATTTTGGCCTTGGTCACATGACTAAACAATTTCTGTCATTGCTTATTTTCCAATAATGGGCAGTGCACACAACACTTCAACACTGGTTTCAATAGAAAAAAAAATATATATATATGAAATGTAAATTTGGCTACTCTCTTTTTCAAAATTGTTTTTCACATAAATTTAGAACACGGTTAACATAAGCTCAACCTGTCGGTGTTATTCAAACTTAAAAATTCTTTTTTCAACCAACACACATACAAGATTTCACAACACTAATACACAATTTGTTTCTGGTTATCACATTTTCAGGCTCAAAACCACAGTGCACTGCTAGCCTTTTACCCCTATTACTGAACTTTTTCTTTTGAAAAGTGATTTTGATTTTTACATGATTGCTACATTTTTTTTTAATTTTAACCACCACAAATTTACCAACTACAACTTTCATTACTTTGTTAAACAATATGAACAATGAATATTTCACACAATTTTGCCGATATTTGTTTTCTCAAAAAGATTTTTTAATGGTCTTGGCCTTGACCTGATATTTAAACTAACCAAAATGAAGAAAGAAAAAAATTGACAGCTTCTTTAGCTTACTGCAACATTGAATTTAAAACCAATATTGTATATTTTTTCCCCCGACACCTTTAACTCAAAATTTAAATTTTAATCAACACCTTGCATTTTTATTTTTTATTTTCATCCTGAAATTCGTGAAGAGTTTCACACCAATTTGAGCCAATTGAATAATCTACAGGTGGTGAAATTGAAATTTTCTATTACCTTGCGTCACAGATCCTGAAGGGAGAAGGAAGTAAAGCCACGGGTCGGGTCGCTTATCCACCTGTGATCTTGGTCCTCTTGGAACCGCTCTGAATGAAAGCAACTAAAAGTCCAGTAAGTCTTTACATCTCGGACAACGACATTCTCGCTCGAGTCGGGGCTCCTAGGCATATGGAGGTGAAGTGAAATTCTCACCGGATGTAGAGGTTGGCTCTTGAATGATTTCATAGAAAGAAATCCAGGCTGCAGTCGAATAGTTGCTGAATTTGAAGATGGCTAGGCCCCCTATTTTTTTTCTTTGTCCTGCGCTAGTTCACATAGCACAAGGTATTGGTGGGCAGTTCGGCCCTGTTTGACAGATCATCCTGGGCCTTGTAGCCATTCTGAGGGGGTCCCCACTGGATTTTGGGAGCACGGGGTAACGATGCAATTAATAACCCCTGGAGTTTGTCATCTTTTGGTTTCAAAACTTTAGTTGAGCAAAGAAGTCTGCCTGTTCTTCTCCTTGAGGAAAAATGGTGGGAGGCTGGTCCTTCCACAGGCCTAAAAAAGGACATTTTCGTTTTGCTGGGGCACAAACACATAGCATCTGACCCCAACTATGCTTTCAGTCATAATGCGCCGTAACTACACTGCTGGCCACCCAAAATGCAACACCAAGAAGAAAGCGTCCGATTGGCCTGAAATTCGCAGCATGCGTCGCCCGCGAGAGGACATGCAAACGATTAGCATTGCAGGGCATATGCAAATAATGTGTGCCCGCCACACCACCGAGAAGCACTTTAAGTAGGGTGCACAGAAGGCTGGGTGTAAGTATTGGAAGTGTGTTGTGCTGCGAATTTGTGCGTGGGAAGCATCCTGATGCCCCGTCGCGGAATATGGCAGTCATTCCAGCACGTTTCGTAGTTCAACAGAGGAGGAATAGTGGCTTATTGCAACAGCGGTTTATCGTACTGACACATTGGCGCCCGTGTGGGACGACATCCAGCCACAGTGAGGCAGGCGAGTATGGATTCGGTGGGTGCAGGAGGGACGGACTGACGTGAGCGATTGTCGCGGCACACCACCGAACGAAAGGACCGGCATGTTGTGCGGCGGGCACTGACGTCTTGCACCGCCACATCACGAACGTTAGCGCAGGAATTAGGGTGTGTTGCGCAACAACCTGTGTCAGCGCGTGCCGTTCGACGTCGTCTGCAGGAGCAGGGACTTGTCGCACGGTGGCCATTGCTCGGATTACTATTGACGTTACACCACCGGCGAGTGCGGCGGCAGTGGGCCATTGAACGCCACACCTAGACTACGGAATGGCACGACATTGTCTTCTCCGATGAATCCCGCTTCTGCCTGCAATACCACTATGGTCGGATCTGCGTGTGGCGGCACCGCGGTGAGAGACTATATGATGCCTGCATTATGCATCACTATACCGGTCAGTCACCTGGCGTTGTGGTTTGGAGTGCAATTGGATATGACACCCGCACCCCTCTGGTACGCATCGCCGGTACACTCAACAGCCACTGCTAAATCTCTGACGTTTTGGAGCCTGTAGTCCTCCCTTACCTGCAGGTCCTGCCAGCGGCCACATTTCAACAGGACAGTGTGCGCCTGCACGTGGCATGCATTGTGCATTAATTCTTCACGGCCCCCACCAGGTGTCACTGCTGCCGCCGTGGCCCGCGATATGTCGCCCATCAAACACTTCTGGTCGCTGATCGGCAACCGAGTGGCCCGGCAAGCACCACCAGCGGCTACGCCTGATGAACTGTGGCAACGCGTGAAAGCAGCCTGGACAGACATATCCCACATCCAAAGCCTCTTTCGTTTGATGCTGCGTCGTGTAGCGGCCATTATTGCCAGCCATGGGGTCCACGAACTATTGATGTCTGCGTGTTCCACAAGTCACACTGGCCTGTAAGCTCAATCGTTTCATCTTTGTATCTGTTATGTGTCCAGTAAATCTGGCTTTCTATCTCGTGTCCTTCTTGGTGTTGCATTTTGGGTGGTCAACAGTGTATTTTAAGAAAAGTCAAAATATTGTACTTTAAAATTTCTGTGTGACTTTGTTAGAAAATGGGCTACTTACGCGATTCAGTTTTACTAGCTAGTCATGTAAATGTTTTGCTAGCAAACTGTTTGGTCACTACCAAAATTTGCTAGTGAGCTTAAAAGATGAAATCTTGCCCTGATTATGATGTAGGCTGGCTCATTTATTAGAGCTTAATATATCATCACTTCATTATAAGGAATAAAGATCTAGAAAAGATTATGTGAAATTCCTTTGTTGTTTTCTCAGAAACTACTATGATAGCCAAAACTGCACACACTTGTGATTGTCTTCATAAACACATCTGCTGAAGAGGCATTTTATTTTTACACTAGAACACTGATTCAGAAAATGTATCACAAAGCTTTCTTGAACTACAACTAAGAGACATTGTTTTTCACACTATTTTCAGATTTAAAAAATTAACAGGTCAGCTGATGAAAATGTATTTAACAGATTTACATCTGTAAGAAAGTATAAGTATAAATCATTACAAAGTATTATATGATCCTCCAAGAGTAGTTAATGACATTCTGTAGTACAAACATGTGATTTCAAGACAGAACACATAGAAATCCAAACTTATATTTCATGTATACAAAATAATTCATAATGAACTTCCTAGTATTACAGGCCATTGCCATTTTTATGAATTTTGCATATTATTTTTTTCAGAAACAAGGACAAATATTTCACACTTCTGCTTCACATTGACATAAATGTCTCTGGATCACACAAAATATGCAATATTTCTACATTATCACATCTGAGCAAGCACCACCATTGTATTGTTAAATTATGCATTGAGGCACTGTGATTTCCTTCCCAAGATAGTCAAAGAAAAAGATTGTCTAGCTCCTCTCAATGATTTAAATTAAGTGGTAAGTGAGGTAATCTTGCACCTACAACAAGAAAAAAGGAAAAAAGATTATTATTATATATGTACTACACACACATACAGGAGCTATGCTTTTAACCTAACTAGTAAATCAAACATATACAGCTAAAAGTAGAAATAACTGTAAATGCAATACCTTCCCTTTTCCCACAGCAATCTACTGAATGCAAATAAAGTGACAAGACACTATCATTCTACCCTGCCAACAAAATCAACCCACCAATGAAAGTCAACAGAAAAATTAACACCACTTTCTGACTGCATATATGAAAAAGGTATATTGGAAGTAACAGTACACTAAAAAAAAAAAAAAAAATGGAGTCAGGGATTTGCCTTTTCAATATTAATCCAAGTTCTTGCTTAGTGGTGAGGAGATATGAAAAATCAGCACAGGAGAAAAACTGAGGTAATCGTGTTCCCACAACAATAACGAAAAAGAAATGAAAGTTGTTATATACAGGGTTATTCGAAATGATTCATCCGATTTCAAATGACTGTATTTTATGTGTTTCTAAATATACAGCAATTAAATGTACATAGGATAAAAAAAAAAAAAAAAAAAACCTGCCCAAATTTTGTTTTCATACCTTATAATTCATAATTAAAAGACAGGGGTATGCTATGTGATTTCCATTGGTGACACAAACTGCATCAAGGCAATAATCAAATTCCTGCCATACGTGATCAAGCATGTCTGTTGTCAACAACTGCAGAGCATTACGAATGCGAACTTTGAGTGACCAATCCAGCGGTTAGGAAGCTGTTCGTTAAGGTGATGGTGGTTTCCTAACCACTGTTTGTTAAGGTCACACTCGGTTTCATTTACTGCAAGTGGGTTTTCCTTGCCCCATGTGTGAATGTTGTGACTTGTTGACCTTCCCACTTAAATGGAATGTTGCTTTGTCACTAAACTCCAGGAGTGAAGCAAATTCGTCATCCTCCATTGCCTCTTGCATGACATAAGTCTTTCGCCCAGGTGCACATACATAGGTTACATTCGTAAACTCTTGTGCATTTCTCTTCATTTTAATTTGTGCTACGCTGTTATTATCTTGATTTTTACGAAGCTATGATCTAATGAAATCGGATGAATGCTTTTGAATTACCCTGTGTAGATATATACACACCCACATAATTGCTTATCCTAACAAACTAACTACATCTGTAAGATGACATACACACATAATTGCTTATCCTAACAAACTAACTGGTAAACCTAACATACAAAACCAAAAGTAGAAATAACTGTAAATGCAATACCTCCCCTTATTTTTTACTTTTTTGCAGTGATCCACTGAATATAAGCAAAATGACAAGTAGAACATGATCATCCTACCCAGCTGACTAATGTACGAGTACGTGAAAACTGCCCCTCTCCTTCTTGATGTTGCAATTTTAATGTTGCAGAGAATATAACTTACTGACCTTTAAAATGAAGGAGTTTTATATAGAAATTCCTAATTGAATTTGAAGTATTTACATGTTGTTTAGCAAAATATGTATGACTAATCTTCAAGTACTTTGGTACAGCAGCACAAATGAGGTGAACAGAATAATTTTCTAAAGCGGAAGAGTTGTGTATGAGATCACCTAAGGAACGGAATAAATTTTTGCCTTAAAAAAGCTTTTCAATAGTGATAGTAGATATGTGTAGGACATTAAATTTGGTGTGTGTTGACCACAGCTTAAATTTTCACACATCTGGAACACGGATTCACACTTTCTACATATCTGAATCACATCATGCAATGCATATGACAAACTACCCCTGTCTTTGCATTGAAATCAAAGAGCACACAATGCTACTCCTTGTTCCATGTACAGCACAGATGCAGATTTCATATTTTATAATTTTTTTGTTCATGATGTTGCCACATAACTAACTATGTAAGTAACACAGTGCTGTGAGCATTCACTTAATGCACCTGGATCAAAAATATAATCATGCATACTTGGTGCTATGCTGTCTCAGTTATGATACAGGGTGTCCACCACGAGATTCCAACATTTTGAAAGAATTTTTTCATTTCAGATTTTAGAACTGAGATTCTGGATGGAACAGAAGCACAGACTCACAAAGTTCATGTGTGGAAAAGTTGTAATGCACAGAAAAGCAGCAGTGAATCATTTTCAAAAATGGTGACTCCAAGCAAGCATGCACAGGTTGTGTGGTGGTATGTATGGGAGCTGATGCGGTCTCAGCCCGAAGCAGAGCCCGGGCCCAAATCAAGCTCAGGCTGTAGAATATTTACTGCAGTTCTGGCTAGGGCTCTTAGGGAGAGCAGGATAATTTTTTTTATACACTGACAGGGGAAAAAAATCCCAACACCAAGAAGCTGTTGTGTTAGATAAACGACAGTTGGTAGGCGGTAAGAGTACATCTGTAAGATGACGTCTATGCAAATTTCGCGCTCGGCGCATACGTGTGGCGCTAGTAGCACCCCTCTGAACATGCAAAGCAGGTTTGCTGTAAATACGCGCTGTAACGTTCGTGAGCGTTAGTTATCATTGAGATTCGACATAGGGTGTTGATGTTAGTCAAGAATGCCTTTAAGAAGACGAAGCCATTATCAACAGCTCACGAAGTTTGATCGAGGTAGTGTAATAGGGCTACGAGAAGATGGATTTTCTTTCAGCAATATTACAGAATGACTTGGCAGGAATGTAGCCACTGTGCATGATTGTTGACAGCGGTGGTCAAGGGAAGGTTATGCCTCAAGAAGACCAGGTTCCGGCCGGCCACGTGGCACTACTGAGAGGAAAGACCGCCGTGTATGGCGGTGGCGCATCGTACTCCGTCTGCGGCAGCAATTCGAGCTGCAATTGCCCCCACAGTGACACAACGAATTGTTACAAATCGGTTACTTGAAGGACAGCTCCAAGCCAGACGCCCTGTAGCGTGCATTCCACTTACTTCCAAACTACTGCCGTTTGCGACGTCAGTGGTGTCAAGCTACAGCTCATTGGAGGACGGAGTGGAGATCTGTTGTGTTTTCTGATGAAAGCTGGTTCTGCCTGGGTGCCAGTGATGGCCGTGTGCTTGTTAGGAGACCAGGTGAGCGCCTGCAACCAAACTGTCTGTGGCAGAGACAAACTGGATCTACACCTGGAGTTATGGTCTGGGGAGCTTCCTATGACAGCAGGAGCACTCTCGTGGTTATACCACGCACCCTGACGGCACAGTTGTACGTCGGTCTGGTGATTCAACCTGTTGTGCTGCCATTCATGAACAGCATTCCATGTGGGGGATTCCAACAGGATAACGCTCGCCCGCATACCGCTGTTGTAACCCAACATGCTCTACAGAGTGTCGACATGTTGCCGTGGCCTGCTAGATCACCAGATCTTTCACCAATCAAGAACGTATGGGACATCATTGGACGACAACTCCAGCATCACCCCCAACCAGCATTAACTGTTCCTGTATTGACCGACCAAGTGCAACAGGCATGGAACTCCATCCCACAAACTGACATCCAGCACCTGTACGACACAATGCATGAAGGTTTGCGTGCTTGCATTCAACATTCTGGCGGTTACACCGGTTATTAATGTACCAGCATTTCACATTTAAAATGGCTCTTCTCGCGCTTACAATAAGCTGTAATCTTGAAACCTTAATCGATTAAATATGTTACCTATACAAATGTATTGCCGCCATTTCATTCCTCTACAACTATTTTTTCGTGGTGTTGGGATTTTTTTCCCGTCAGTGTATATAAATGTGATTTTATATGATTTGGCAAATGAGGCATTTTATAGTCATTCAAGGGAATTCTTCGGCAACTGGTTCTGGTTGGAGAGCGGGCATTCGAGATGGCTGTTTATTCTGGGCTTGGGTAGAAAATGCCATAGGCCGCACATTAGTGTGTTCCTGCAGAGAAGAAAAAGCTTTTTCAAGAACTATAGACATTGGATAGTTGATAGCATGCCGACGGTAATTTACCCTTGTCTCCACGCAGTAGCTACCTGCTATTTCTATTTAGCAACGTATATATTGCAGCGCATTATGGTGAAATAATATTAGCATTATTTGAGCAACATACAATTGTAGCACCGCCCGTTCATTTTGGATGCCCGTCTGTCCGAAGTACTTCAGATGGAAACAAACGGTCAAAGAAAATCTTAGTTACACTGTAAATATAGATAGAGGTCCATTCTCCCCCCTCCCCATTTAAGAAATGCATTGGTTAATTTCAGGAGGAGGAGAGAGTGGAAGTGTAGAAAAGGAGATGTTTTTTATTAATGGTTGAACAGGTTAGCCAGTTTTCGAGCTTGTCCGGGCCTGGACTCTATCTTGCAATATAAAATTCGGGCTGATACACCACTTGCTCAGACGGGTTTGGGCTCCGAAAATTGAGCCCGAACTCAGCCCTAGTATGTATAAACAAAATCGGTAACTGAAGTGCAATGAAACTTCTGCTGTGTCTTTAATAATGACCCTCTGATATTTAAGACTATCAAGAATTGGTATGATCAGTTTGTGGTGACCGGTAGTGTCTGGGATGTTCAAGATTTCCTGAATGACACATTCCCCAACCATTGGTTAAGCCGTGATGGTCAGATTCCCTGGCTTCCACGTTCCTTGACATTATCCCATTAGGTTTCTTCTTTTGGGCATATGTGAAAGATAAAGTATACTCTATACGAAAGTTGCCAGCATAGTGGATTTGCAACAGTGCATAACAAATGCCATAAGCTCTGTCAATAAAAACATGTTGCAGAACACATGGTGTGAGATTGAGTACAGACTACATTCTACATGCTATCAAAGATGCACATGTGCAAGTGCACTGTGTAAGTATACTATAATTTTCATGTTTAGTAATGGTTGTGTACATATTTTCCTTTCACCTGTATGCCTTAAAATGTGAGTCTCGTGCAGGACACGCTGTGTATGTCCTCCTGATATATAAGGAGATGCTGAAGAGTTGATTATTCCCTCAGAGTCAGGGGGTGTACTACATAATATCTGCTGCAATGGGATACAGTTGCCTTTACCAGTATCTCTAATTTCACAGTGTACTCAGGGCTTTAAAAATACCATGCACGAGGCATGTAAATTATTGGCCTGGGCAGGTAAAATATATATATAGTTGCTTGGTCCAGGCAACTAAATTTAAAAATAAAGTTTGGAATAAAATTTCCTACTATAATAAACGAAGACAGTCTTCACATGTCATGTTTCATTTCACTGCTAATCAGCGGAAGTTGCATTATTGTTACGGAATGCCAAGAACAGAAGAATCTCTTTTTTTTAATGCTTTTAGGTCCAGAAATTAGAGTCGTGTAATTTTGCTCCAAATGTTCATAGTCGGCGACAGGATGCATGCCTCTGATGGAACTAGCCTCCGGCGTTTAGTGACAAAGAACGGAAACTTTGATGAAAGGAACATGGAAGAACCACTAAATTCCTCAAATACCTATTTCATCGTCACATCATTTCATACCAATTTCAGCATCACCATCTTTAAACTTGAGATACACACTTTTGTACATTGAACATTTTGAAAACAGGCCTTTAAAATGGAAATGCAAGACATGTAAAAACGTTCATCATATTTCTTAACTTAACAAATCGGAACCCTCAGTTTTTTTTTTTTTTTTTTTTTTTTATCTTAAAAGATAAATTTCCCTGTATATCCAGCTTTTACTACCTGGGCAGGTAAATAATTTCTGCACATGCCTGCTGGACATGTAACTTTTCAGATATTTTTCAAACCACTGTCCTAATTTTTTTATAAGCAGCTGTAAACTGTCTGGCAGTGGGGTTGTTATTCATTCCATCATGATGCCAAATAGCACCAAAAGAAAGCTTGATGTGATCCTGGCTTTGTATGTAGGTGTCCTGGCGAGAATTTTCATGTTCGTAAATCTTGGGGAAATTGATCACTTCGCTGGGATTTACGAAAAATAAATAAAATACACAGAATGAAAATACTAGACTGTCCACGTTTCAAAATTGTGTTTGGAAGAGGCAGTGAGATAAGGGAATAAATGGCCATATTCATTTACTTCACAGCCCTGACCAAGCAAACAAAATTTCTTAAAAGAAAGGGGAATAAAGGCATTAAACTTCTTTTTTTCTTCTGGCCTGATTCATATTTTTTTTTTCTTTAGTAAGTTAATAAGAAACAAAAAGGGCGAGCAAAAGAAGACAGCATCAACCCCTTTTAGAAAACAAAATTATTCGCAGTTAATCACGGAATGAGGAAAAAGCATTTCTGAAAAGTTGTGCAAAAAAGGCCAGAAAATCTTCTTTCAGTCTGCCATTTTAGGCAAAGGATTTAAAAGCTTCTAAAATGTGTTTGTAGAGGGTTCCCCTGGGCAAAGGAAATTCTATTTATAGAACAGAGTGCTGGACGCTACAGCGATTCTGCCCGAGTGAAGGTCAGAGTGTCACCCTGGCTTGCGTGGGACACAGAAGGTCCATTGGAGGGCCGGCCATGTGTTTTTTCTCAACAGTTTTGGCACGAGGGGAGAACAGCTTCTTTGCTGTTGCTAAGGCAAAAGTCTGCCAATGAGAGGGGTCGATGGATTTCGGGCACTCCAGCTTCAAGGGAAAAGAACGTCACTCTTCTACTTTTGTCTCTCTTGCTGACCGGAGAAAAAGTGGACGACCGAGGGTCTCTCCTCGCCTTTTGGCGGGGAGGGGACCATCCGAAAGAAATGAACGCATGGGGCTTTTGTCCCTGTGCTAAGAAAAACGCTAATGGCTCTTTTTGCTGCTGCTGAAGAAGAGTTTCCGATGCCAGGTCTTTCTAATATCAGTTCAAAACGTATATTTAACTATAAAGCCAAACAAACAGGACTTCTATGATATCCTGCTAAGAACTCAAGCCATGTCTTTCTTCTTTTTTTGCCGTTGGAAAAATTTGGGTTGCTCAAAATCATTTTAAAGATGGACGATGATGCCCTGGAGGCAACGCCCAGTTCTTAGCACCCACTTGCAGGATGAGTGCCTGAGATTCCAAATTTTCGCCACCACCTTTATAAGAAAAGTTGCAACCTTGGATTTCAGTGGATAGAAAAGATATGCCATTGGGGATGATCCCCTATCCAGTTGCCAAGCCCTAATCTCTCAATCAAGTCTAAGGGGAGAGAGGATGTTTGACCTTAGGCCTACATTCACCCAGAACTCGGGCAAGTTCCTCCAGGAGCAGAGAGACCACTCTTCTGATTCTCCATGGGTCCCTAGAGACATTTTGTGTCTGTTGAAAACCACAGTGGCATTGTGGTGCCACACAGCCTCGAAGCTGGTGATGTAGTGCGCATGAAGATTTTTTTTTATTTTTTTTATCTATTATTAGGCTGTGAAACTTTTTTTTTTCGACGGTTAGTGTGCTTGTCAAGAAGTATTGATGCCCCAGTCCTAAAGGTAAATTTTTCCTTGACTTTTTTTTTTTTAGTATTATGTTGTGGAGTCTTTAAAATTATGAAACGAGTGGGTTTTAAAATGGGGCTGTCGAAAAAAATATGTTGCAAAGGAAAAAATAAAGGGAGTTGTAAATGCTTTCATTCAGGGTTTTTTTTTTTTTTTTGTATTTTAGTGTTCTGGTGTGCTTAAGGAATGAAACCACCTGATTTAATGTTAGGCTGATTAAATAAATTTCATGTTATTTTCTGTGGATAGGTAATTGAAAAACAAAACAAAACAAAGAAGGGAATTGTATAATTTTCTGGGTCATGTAGTGATAGATGATATAATAAGTATATTAAGATATTTCGGAATGAACCACCTTCCAGACCAGTATTTCTCTTAGGTAAAATTTAACTCTTTTTGTGCTCAGTGATTTTTTCGTATTTGTTAAGTAGAAATTGTATTTATGAGCTAAGTGTAGGAGTCATGTAGTTGAGAATATTTCTTGTAGGCTGGTAATTATTTTGGTTTAGTGTTTTGGTAAATTTAAGTGCAAAATTACTCTTTAAAAATTTAATTATGGTAGTAGAGGGCTAATTACTAGTTTCAGCCGATAGATTGGAAGAACAAATTTTTATGGGGGAAAGAATGTAAAAATGGGCATACAGGCAGATATGAGCATATGTATAGTGTGACTGAAAAGAACCCGAATAGCTGTTGTGTTTCTTCAAGAAGTGATGATTTTTCAGGAAAAGGGTGATTGTGGAAATAAGGTGATTTATAGAGTTTTCTGGAAATAAAGTAAGGATTGGTATAGTGTGTCAAGTATGGTGTTATTGAGCTTTCTGGGAAATGAGTAGTACAGTGTGTTCCTGGGAAATAAAGATAAGTGATTTTCTGGGAAATAAAGACATGAAATGAGTTCCTGGGAAAATAAGGAAATGAAGTGTGTTCCTGGGAAAATAAATGACATGAAGTGTGTTCCTGGGAAAATAAATGACATGAAGTGTGTTCCTGAGAAAATAAATGACATGAAGTGTGTTCCTGGGAAAATAAGGAAATATAGGAAGTGATTTTCTGGGAGAAAAGGTGATGTATTGAATTTTCTGGAAATAAGGATAGTGAGTTAGCTTTCTGGAAAATAGATGAGATATTTTGGGGGCAAGTGAACTCTTGTGGGATGCTTTACCCCATGTGGACATGCCTCGGGTGTGAAAGGGTGCACAAGACAAATTGGGGGATTTGTTTTCTGCCCGAGTAAGCTTGTTGGCCAATAGGAAGTGGTTCCTACGAGAGAGTGATGTGTGTTGTCCCAAAATCAGAGTGAAGGAACAGTAAAGGGTTAGGCCGCACTTTGCTCCACTACACTGTATAGGCTGGGAATGGATTCACGACCCATTCTCGCCTTCAGACTCAAACTTTGTTGCTCTCCCAGAGAAATAGTGTTTTTTCTAGAGATGTGGGACTCATTGGTTGAGATGTTTGTTTGGCTTTTATGCCAGCATAGATTATTACATGGGTGCCAGTTGATTGGAAAACTTATAGTATGGAATTTTGAAATGTTGGATTTTCATGATGATGGTGTAAGTAAGATTCTCTTGTCGGTGTAGCAATTTAATGATAACTTTGTGTAAATTGAATAAGGTATCTGGTGTATTAGGTTCTGTATGGTGTATAGAATTGGTTGAGTATCCGGTAATGCTAAATATGTTGATTTTAAGACAAATGTTGATTTAAGACAAGGTTATGTTGACTTTAAGACAAATTTTCCCGGAGGTGTAGAATCTTGTAATAAAATAACTTTCCATTATATGTAAATTTTGGCAGTTATAGTAGTTTAAAATAAAAAGTAGATTCAGAAGACTGGTCTCGGAAGGTGTGTTCAAAGGATTTAATTAGAACAACATGGTGTACACGTATGCATATAATATTTTTTCGAGAGAGAGAGATTACCTTCCACATAAGTTGCACACCATGTTAAATCAAGTGTTAGTGCTGTGAAATTCAATGAAATTCTGGTATTTATATATTTTTTTGAAATGTGATTGGTGCTATATATTTCCTCAAATCAGCTGTCGGCCGCTTATTTTTATTGGGCCCTGTGGCCCGGCATAAAATCTGTGACCTAAAAATTTTACTTGTTGAGTTTTAAAATAAATACAGGCCAAGTGGCCTTTCAAAACCCTAAACCTTAGTGCAGTGAAGTTTTAGATATTTTCAGTTTAAATTTTCATCACATGGTTCAACTGCATCCTCCTCAGCAGTGACTGAGGTGGGAAACGAAATCTGAGTTACTTAATTGTTATATAAAAATCAATGTTTTTGTCCTAAACCATTATATTTGACTTCTTGATCTCCAAAAGTTATTACACGTGTACATTGTATACCATTAAATTTTAGTGTTTACAAATTTGGTACACATGCAAACAATAGTTACCTTTCTTACACTTTCAGGTGTATCTACTCGTCCAACGCAAAACAATACAATAGTAACTTTTGGTAGTTTCCAAATTCAGTGGTGCATTTTATTTTTCTATTTTTGTTTCATGGCCTTAATCAAAATTTCAGTTTTGTTTCCAAATGCATCCACCCATCTCCCAAAAATTGTAATTTCCATATAAATAGCAATATTAGCATAATACTGCTCTTTTGTTAGTACCCCAAATCTTCTCCATAACATTTGTTGCCGTGACACCCAATTTTCCCCATAACATAGGCAAATATGCCAAAATTAGGCTGCTGCCGACTAAGTTCTGCACCATTACCTTCAAACTATCCAAGCAAACTAATAGTCTAAGAAAACCAGTTTTCCTATTAGATTGCAAAATCAAATCATTTTCACTATCAGCGCTTCTAATTTTCAAGTTCGATAGGTAAATGTGTGCCTGCCGCCCTGGTGGTGCAGTGGTCTAAGCAATGGCTTTTGATCATTCGTCCGGAAGGGGATCCCGGTGAGGTATGGATGTTGTGTTTGGAAAAAGCCAGCAAACATCCAAAAATAACAGCTTGTAATGTGAGAACCACTCATTATATTTTCTGAAACTTAAGCTCAGTCAATGGGAAATCTCACCAAGAGTTGTTTTGTTACACTTTCAAGGTCACTAGTGCTGGAACACCACTAGTAGTTGTGCATACGCTAAAACAGCACAAGAACTGCTGTTGTCTCAGTCGAGATGTGGATGCTACTGTGGAAGACGTAGTGTGTGCTTTGGTTAGCTGAATGGAATGTGGATCCTCTCGCATCCAAATGCATTCTTCAGTGGGATAAGACTAAAAGAAACAGGAAGTTTGGTTTCACAAACTGGGGAACATCCAAGAAAGGGTGTGACCAACAAGACTGAATCGGGTGCACGAGCCATTTTCTAGAAGCCCACATAAATCAATTAGACAGGCTAGTAAGGAACTGCAGATTTCTCATTCAACACTTCATGACATTGTTTGCAAATGTCTCCATTTGCGTGTGTACAAAATTCACCTTCATCAAAACCTTAAACCAGATGATCACCGCTTCAGAGCTGAATGTGCTGCCCAGATGAGATCAGATATATCGATGACAATCGCAGTTATCTTAATACGTTGTAATTCAGTGAGGAATCTGCTTTTCACGTATGTGGGAAAGTTGACAGACACAATTGCTGCATATGGGGCATGGTGAATCCTCATCAGGTGATCAAAAATGAGAGGGGCACACAAAAAGTCAGTGTCTGGTTAGGAGTGCACAAAAATGGTGTCATCGGTCCATTTTTCAGAGCTCACTGATGGGACACATTTACCTTGACGTGCTGTAGATCTTTGCTGTTCCACAGATTCTTCCAGGTTCAAGTTTCGAGTACTCCACCACACTACTGTGGAAATGTTTCCATGTTTTTGAGTGAGGCTTTACCTAGATGTTGGACTGGAAGAGAAAAGGCCCAACTGCTTAGATCTCTGGATCTTGCTCATCATTTGGGATTTTTTTTTCTTTCCTGCATGGGGCTTTATTGAACATTGTCTGTACCAGGTAAAAGTTTGATTTGTACAGCTTGAAACAGTGTATCGTTAAAGCAGATGCTCTATTAATGCCTCAGATGATGGAAAACACTTGGCAAGAGTTTGAGTATCGTTTTGACATCTGTCGAGCTACAAAAGGGCCCACATTGAAATTTACTATCCTGCATAAAAACTTACTCTGTATAATAAAAAACAAAAAAAATTACTAAACCTTATACATGCTGAGATGAGAGAGATGTGTATTTTTAGATATCTCTAGTCCCCCCGCCCTCCTTCCCGCAAAGAACTTCTCTCTAATTTAAGCATATGGGAAGAGAAAAAAATCCTGTTTGTTATATAGGTTGCTTAAATGAAGACTTTAGGGTTTTGTAAAGAAAATCACAACCTAGATTTTTTTAACATACTCACATTTGCTGCTAGGCCATCAGAGATTAATGAAACTTCTCCCACATTAGTATCATGCAATAAGACTAAACACTTCTTAACTGTAGACATTTGCTCTCTGGATGCTATTTAGACCATCAACAACAACAAAAATAATTTACAGATACTTTCCACCCAAAGTTAATATACACAATCATGAATACATAGGCTTCTTTAGCAATGGGAAGATCATCATCATCCAGATTAGCTCCAACAATGACGTACTATTGGGTTGTCGGAAAAGTCATGACATATTGTGGCACCCGATGGCGGTTGGGCGGTTTTGGAAGTACTAGAGGCATACGCAGCTCTGTTATCACTATGGCATTCGACAGGTGTCAGTTCTAGCTGCAGTCTAAAAGGAATAGTGAGCGATTTGGTTGATTTGCGGAGATTTGACATCAAGTTGAAAATGGAAGACCAAACTGTGCATTTTCGCCATATTTTTACTCTTTTACTTCCGTAAAAAGAAGAATGCGTGTCAGGCTTGGGAAAAGTTGCGTAAAGTGTACGGGGATAATGCTGTACAAGAAGGTCAGTGCCAGCAGTGGTTTGCAAAATTCTGTGCTGGTGATTTTGACCTCAACGATGCTCCTCAGTCCGGGAGGCCAACCGAGGTTGACGACGAGCAAATCTCAAGGCATTGATCGAGTCAAACCCACGTTACACGACACGAGAGATTGCAGACACATTGCACATCCATCATTCAAGCGTTCACGACCACCTGAAGAAGCTGGGATACGTAAGCAAGCTTGATGTGTGGGTTCCTCATGAACTCAAAGAAGCTCAATTGATGGTGCATGTAAACATGTGCGATATGCTCATTAAAGGTGAGGAAAACGATCCTTTTTTGAAGCGACTGATAACTGGTGACGAAAAGTGGATTGTGTGCAACAATGTGCTGCGTAAACGGTCTTGGTCCCGACGTGCTGCTTCGCCTCAAACGAAAATCCAAAGCAGACATTCATCAGTGGAAGGTTCTGGTCTCGGTGTGTTGGGATTTTAAAGGTGTCGGGTTTTTCGAGCTCCTACCACAGAACCAAACAATCAATTCAAATGTGTATTGTCGGCAATTGGACAATTTGAACGAATCCATCATCCATCCAGAAATGTCCAGAGCTCGTTTATCATAAAGGTGTTGTGTTCCATCACGACAACACGAGACCACACACAAGTTTGATCACCCACCAAAAATTATTGGAGCTTGGGTGGGATGTGTTGCCATACCCAGCATACTCTTCTGACCTTGTGCCATTAGACTTCTACTTGTTTCGCTCTCTTCAACAGTCCTTGCGTGGCATAACATTCAATTCAGATGAGGCTGTAAATCAGCACCTTGTACAGTTTTTCACCATGAAAGACGGGTCCTTCTATGAACGAGGCATTCTGCAGCTCACTGACAGATGGCAAAAGGTCATCAAACAAAACGGGCATTATATCATTGATTGATCTTTGCTCAGTTTTTCACCATGAAAGACGGGTCCTTCTATGAACGAGGCATTCTGCAGCTCACTGACAGATGGCAAAAGGTCATCAAACAAAACGGGCATTATATCATTGATTGATCTTTGCTCTTTCTATCAATAAATGACCTTTGCAAAACATGGCTAAAATAGGTCATAACTTTTACGACAACCCAATAATAGTAAACTTTACCATCACACTCGACATTCGCATGTTATTGGAGAATAAATTTGAAATACGTGGAAAAAATGCAAATAGACTATGAGACTATGACATTGCTCTGTCCATGTTATTTTATAAACAATGCACAGAAACTGAAAAATTGTCCATTTGACACTGCTGGGATCTAACCCTAGAACTCTCGATAACTAGCAGAGTGTGTTCACTTTTACACACTAGGCTAGTTATTGAGAGCTCTGGCGTTCGATCCCAGCGGTGCCAGATGAACAATTTTTCAGTTGCTGTACATTATTTATAAAATAACGTGGACAGAGCGATGTCATCATCTATTTGCATTCATATGTATTGCAAAGCCTATATCAATAGATAATCTAGCCTTTGCTCTGTTGGCTACAGGTTTTAGTTATTCAGTTGT
Organism: Macrothele yani; assembly: GCA_039090855.1. Lineage (NCBI taxonomy): Eukaryota > Metazoa > Arthropoda > Arachnida > Araneae > Macrothelidae > Macrothele > Macrothele yani. The sequence goes on along the minus strand of CM077022.1, from coordinate 9,016,952 downwards.
AAATCTTGATTTCCCTTCAATGCAAGAGTACCAGTTCAATATGGTTATTGGATGTGGGAAGCATGTGCTTAAATGTGTCTCTGACAAAATTATAAGCTTTTGGTGAGTGGATGTGGAGAGTCAGTGCCAAATGCTTTCAGTTCTGGTGAGTAATGCTGTGGCATTCTTGAATTAGTTGCTTTTGCCAGTTGGCAAGAGAATTCCTCATTGACTCTAGTCGTATTTAATAACTCTAAAATGATCTTCAGTCATAGTCTTATCTTTCAAATTCTCCAGTGTGGCATTAATATTAATTTTTTTTTTCAGACGTTACTTACCTTGCTGAAGGCAATGGATTTTTTTCTGTTACTAATTTATGTATCATCTCGTAAGTCTTTGAATGATGATTGGTTTGGTTACATATCTGCATCTGCAGCAGGGCTTTGCCATGTGTTGCTGCCCAAAACCTGGGGTAAAGGGGTAGTTTGTATTTTCTGGATCTCAAATGAGTTAGCAACAGTGATGCTTTTCACTGTAATTCCGAGAAACTGTGACGACATGCAAAAATCACTTTTAATGTCCTCTAATGCAGAAAATCTGTATTTACTGTGAAGCTGTTTTATAATAATTGCAGGAGCTTCAATACTATTACTTAACTCATCTTACAGCACACTATCTGACACACCTTGACTATTACTTTACCATAGCCAATAAAAATACTCATTATAAAGTCTACAATCTAGTATACTGATCAAGCTCTAAAACGGGGGAAAGGGGGCTTTGGTAAATGTAGCTAATTCCTAATCCCCTATCGTTGTTTGTGAAGTTTTGGGAAATGAACCCTGTTGTAATTTTAGGTGTTACTAATAATTCAAAGACTTGTCTTTATGATATAGTTATATTAAACATCCTTTCAAACGTGTTTCAGTCCAATTACATAATTTACACTGTTCCAGAAACATTTGCTACAGCTTTAGTAAACAGTTCTGTACAACCTACGTAAACACTGAATTTGTGAGAAAGTTACAAATTCTGAATACTAGAGTTACAATTCTGAATATTGTATTTTGCTGCAATTTGCTTGCCAAAAGCAAGCAAATTGCAGCAAAATATACAGTATCTCTTAATACCAGGTATTTTCTTTTTAAATTTATTTGCACAGCTGAATTCCATGCAAGGACCTATGGAAACTAAATCTGAACATGCTGAAGTATCTTGTCAAACACAGAAAAAAATATATGCTGGCAAACCAGTTTACAAAAAAATATCAGCTTTCAAAAATGACTAAATTTTCAGTGCTTTTCAATTACAGACAGGGCCAAGAAGGTAGTCAAGCACAGAGAAGAATATCACAACAGGCTGGCTTCAAATATCTGCACTCAGGGAAGCTCCTGTTATTTCCTACCTCTATCATCTGTTACGTGAGTCTCGACCGCAACCAAAGAAAATAATAGACTGGCAAACATACAGTGGTGATTCCGAAACAAAAAGGAATCAGTTGAACATCATGCAGTGGCGTCTTGTGAATGGGCAAGTTGACGGTAAACAAATTTTTATTAGAAAGCAAGAGTGTTTGGTTGAATTCATGATGTACTACAGAAATGCCATAGAATGTTCTCGTACAAACAGAGAACTTTCTGGATCAAACTGTAATTATCAAGTTCTCCTATCTGAGGAAAACAAAGCTAGTAAACAGGAAAATGTCAGTCCATATCAAAGAAGAGAAATGAAAAGAGAAGAATGTAAACTACTAATAAATAATTTGCCATTTTATCTTGAAAGCAATTTACTTTAAGTACCAAAATTTCAAATACCTAGAACTCAAATACCTGTGCACAAAAAATATCAACACACTAGCTACTCCCACAATGGCCGAAAACCCACCGAATGATTTTTCAAGCTGTATAAATATAGATGAAAACGTTATGCATATCTTACCAGATGAACTAATGAATCCAATCACACTTGGTTCATGTATATTACCTGCCGTTGGATACAAAAATGGCCTAACACCATGACAGTCCAGCACATTTGTGACAATCAGAATACACACAACTTATCCTCACCTTTAAACAGTTTGTGGTCACAGCTGTGGCTACAATTTGAAGGTCACTACGTTGCACTTCATATAAAACAGTTCCTACCCTAACATTTAAAAAAATTCACCACAATAATTAAAATATTTTACTGCGTCGTTACACAAGCTTGGTAATTAGTGTGATGGAATGCAGTTGACGCAGATAAACAGTAGTTTCTATTTTAATCTTTCTCTCGATTCCTCCCAACAAAATGTTGATACATTTAGTGTTAAATGGAGTAATACTCTGAGCATAAAAAATTTGCAGCAAATGTAATACTTTATATATTCAGACGTACATACATTTTCTTTTCTATTTCGTTACTTAATACACAATTTCCAAGGTGCCCACAATTACGAAGAATTCCACAGAAAAACCAGAATGAACACGTTCATTTTTTAAATGTGCACAATTTAGATTGTCCCCAAGGCAAGACTTTCAACAACTCCCATCAAAATTCCGAAAGACCTCCTCCCCACATAGAATAGTAATATAACATATAGAAAATAGTGAACTTGAATACAAAAGCTGCAATGTATTTGTAAACACCCCTGCTTTTTTTTTTTTGAAAAACTTGCGATAAGCTGGGAAAACTGCGAACAATAAGCTAAAAAAATGATAAATCCAACAAAAAAAAATGGTAATACGCTGAAAAAATGGTAAACCCAACAAAATATGGTTGATAACCTCAAACCCAGTCTTGTAACACCTTGGCCATCTAATGCTCACTTTAAAATAACCAATTTATTTATTAGCTGAAAATTCCTGTTTTTACTCATAAAAAAAATATATATATATTTTAAAAAATTAAATACTGAACAAAATAATTCCTTAAATTAAGGAGAACATTCTTTCCAAAGACCTTGGAAGAGAATAGACTGGCAAACGCAATGCTAGCTAGCCCTTCGGAGGCAACTAGCAACAATTGAGATAGCAGTGCGATCTGTAACCACAAGGATTTGGTGGGAAATACATAGCTATTGAAAAGGTACACAGAGTGTTTGTTTCAACACATAATATATTGTATAAATAGCGCAGAAGGAATACTCGGGTGTGAATGTGCTCCAACAAATTTCTAGATCAAAATTTAATTAGCAAGTTCTCAGTTTCGATGAAAATCAGCTATGAAATAGAAAATATGCTATACATACAACGAACACCAAATACGGGAAGTTGCAGCAATGCAAATTTAAATATACCACATTACCATTCCTTCACATTACCCTTAATCACTTGATTTTGTTCCTCAAATTCATTTGTTGCAAAATATTTTTACCCCATGAGCTCATGAAAAATGAATATTTTATAAAATAAATAAAAGGTCTACAGATATTGTGCTTACAAAACTATCACTGCTTTTCCTCAGACATGCAGAGTTTTTATATCTATTGATTGCAGTGCTGTGTTCACACTCAATAAACTAACTTTTAAAGCTACTCCTACATATAATTTGAAAGAATAACTCAGCACTTTATCTCATCTAATTTTCTAACCAAGCCCTTCTATGCCTCAGTAAATACTGTATGTTCTTATGAAGCAAATGAACAATTAATACGTCACTCCCTGTAACTGATACATGCATACAAAAATCCTTTTCTTACCTTAATTTTTTCTTTGACTACAGACCTGTGTGAACTTGGGGGGGGGCTAAAAAAATGACTATATAAACATTTTTTTCAAATTATCTTGTATAAGATCAAAAAGGGGAACACAGCATAGGATAGGAACTAAAATAGTGGTAAGCAAGCTTTGTTTTTCTTCCTGCAGTTATGATTTAGTCAAATGCTAGCTTTAATATGAAGTGAATGTCAACAAACTATTCTGTAATCAAGTGATGTTTTGACCCTCTCAGCACGGAATACGTCGATCCCCAAGAGTGTAACTTGTAGGATGTTTCTCTCGATATCCAATCTGAGAATGTGCTGAGTTATTTTCAATCGTACAATTTGTATACAACATTTGACAAAATTCACTTCGCCAAGCTGTCGCCCATTGGCACCTTGTATTCAACGATTGTATGCTGTAGCAAGCACAGAATTGCCGTGTTTATTATAACCACAACAAACTGAAAGAGTGAAAATACAGAAAATTCACTTCACCCAGCTGTGATCGAATAAAATGAAAACTGTGTTACACTTTGACATGAATATAATCTTTCTAAAAGAGCTGGAGCTTACAAAAAATGTTTATGCAGAAAGCCTAGGAGGCTTTTCATCATGTTTTGGGCAATCTTATTAAAAAAATATGATTAAAAATTTAAATCCTTAGGAGAAAATAGTTTCCAACTGGTGTTTTTCAGCAAATTTAAAAAAAAAAAACAGGTAAGGCAATAAATATATTTCATCTTTCCACAGGGAAGGAACAGCAGGTCACTTTTCACAGGGGTGATTGTCGAGGAACTGTATTTGCATTTCTAGTGCTCCCAGGCAGAATTTTAGAAATTCTGATGTCTCGAAACACAGTTTTTGAGTATTTTCAGTATCTCCATGTTCGAAAACTCTCAATTGCAAACAATCCTTCATCCCCAAATGTGACTATTTGGATGTCAACATGTGTTTCAAAGGTTTGATTTTTTGAACATGGAATACAAATACGTGTGATATAAGAAAAATATGGTCACCACTTGGCCACCAGAATGGCATATGAGTGTTTGCTTAGCTTAGCATATAATGTCCGTGCTTTTTTTTTTTTTTTCTAGCATAACAAATTCTGGTTCACAGAAATGAAAGAATCCTGTGAACCACTGAGTTGTAGCAAGTAACCTAACAATGTTACAAAACCATAATGTAATAATTTCTGCTGTTTTCTGTTGCATGTTACAAAATTTGTTTTAAAATGTGTTCTTTCTCAGACATTGCACAAACTATAATAGCCTACAACCAATGACTTTCTTTTTAGCCCTCGGAAAAATATCCAGGTGAAATGTGATACACTTTCAGGGCAGTAGCTTCGAGGTCACCAGGCGTGAAGTTTTGAGCCTCCCCTAGGAAAGACTCTTTGAGTTTAATAATTAGCACATGCCATATTGGGAGGGGGGGTGCCAAAAAGGAAATTTAGTATCACATAAAAACTGACAAACGTTGGATGAGTGAATCACTTGATTGTATACCAAAAGGAGAAAAAAGAACGTGAGAGATGGTTGTATAGCATTATATATCGATCTTGGCTGAGAGGAAAGCCTGAAAATTAGCTGGTTAAAAAACATGTCCACACAGAAGAAGTTTGTTTAACATACAACAATTGGCAGATCAATTTCTGTATTTAAAACTTTTGAAGAATCATATACATAGTATTTCCTGTATTTACTATGTGTACTTTCATTTTTAAAATGTTTTGCATTCGGAGAGATCTGCTGGAAAAGTTTAGGGATAAATATGTCTATATTAAAATGACAAAACTATGAATAAAAAGTGCCCGAAAATTGAAAAGCAAGTCAAATATTTCCAACAGGTGTCACAGTACATAATAAAAAACCATTACATGCAATTGCCACAATTAAACATAGTCGCATTGGCATGAAAGGAGAATCTGTTTCAAAAGCAGAAACATAATGCAAAACATTACATTATTAGATATGTAGGCTATTTGCAGACTTCCCCTCTGTATCAGCATGAAAACATTTCTCCACTGAAGAAATTGCATTCTGCAGAATTTCTTGGTTAATACAACTTTCAGTTTTGTAGTTAACTATACTCAACGAATAAAAAATTTATCAGTAATTTTCCTTCAGTTGTGTCCTTGAATGATGTTTCTTTGTGGTTCTTAAAATCATTTTAGTCCAGGTGTTTTTTTTTTAATTTTAAAATTGTACTTAGCATAAACAAAAGAAACAGTTTCACATTATATAAAGGATACTTTAGTCCAGGTTCAACCAAATCAACTACTAAAGCATTTTCTTAATATATAAACCTCTCAAGGGTACACTCTACTTTAGTGACTTTTTTTTTTTTTGACTGGAAATTTAATATAATTATTTTATTAGACTTGGTTGACAGATTCATTGACATATATGTTGAGCATATGTTGAACTTGGTTGACAGGTACATTGACATAAATTGAACATATATTGGACTTGGTTCACAGAATTTATATAGTAGACATTTTAAACATTTTGTGTTTCCAACGTCAGCCATGTTGTGGTTGGTTGGTTGGTTGATTTTATATGGCGCCAAGTGGGCCACATGTCTAGAAAATGCACCACGGCACAAATGTTAGTACGGTTCCACGCAAGGCTGTGATTGGCTGTTCAGAGAGGGAGACGATTTGATCAGGAAACAACCCGAAGCACAAGCTCCCCGAAGTACCGTACTCTCGTTCTCGATAACAGGGATGTAATTGTGAACTTGTGCATTTTCTGTAACTTCGTTTGCGATGACATCAAAGAAGATGGTGTATTTTCTGGACGGGCGTTAACTACATATGGATGCAGCATAATATTATAGGTGAAGTCATATTTTGTGTATAGAGGTAAAGCACGGATGTAATTGTACACACGATAGCTGTGGTAAATTTTATGTAATGCCTGCGTTGTTGACATTGATGAACGTGGGTGCACCTTCTGTGGACGGTAGTTAAGTGCATGTAGCACCGTTTCAAACTTTTTTAGGATCCAGTTGTACTTCAAGTTTAGCGTATATATGTAATTCAGCATGCTGTTAATCAGAACCTTTCAAATGCATTTTTGAGAATTTTGCTTAAATGTTAAAAACAGTGTTAATGTTTATTCATGTTTTAATGTGCATCAAGTAGTTTCATGTAGGCTTCATGGGAAAATTTTGTTTCAATTCAAATATGTAAATAAGTATAGCATGAGAAATGAAATGTTGAATATGTTAAGTTTTTACACAAATGTTTATAATAGTGTTTTATAGGAAATGAAATGTTGAATAAGTAATGTAATTATTTATTAGGAGTTTCTTTTGCTCTGTTAATGAAACTAAAGGGCATTTTCTGCACATGTCACATTGATGACGAGTTACTAAAGGAATTTATCTGTGATTCTATGGTATGACAACCTCTAGCTGTAGAATATACTCCCACCTTTGTTGACTTAAAGAGTTACATAATGTATAACACATAAATTTTTTCTAGCTATCTAATTTCATTTGGCTTCTTTTCTACTCTTGCTTTCCTCTGTTTCACAACACCATTTAAAGCACTGTGTAAATTAAATATATCCATTATTACCAACTTATTGAGATTGAAGAAAATTAAACATCATAAAGTTTTGTTAATTGAACATAGAAGGCACTGCTACTTTTATGTCATGTGCTTAAGGGTTACTGTAGGCAGGTATGAGCACCTGTGTAATGTACTTTCTTCTTGTCCTGGGGTCTGTCTATTATGAAGCTTTAACATCACTAACATACCAAAGAAATATGACATACATCAAGGTAGAGAGTGTACTTAAATGAAGCAGCAAAAGAAAATATTTTGTTATTGAAATATTAACCATTGAAAAGAGTCACTATTTTCCTTGGGTTGGCGCAGTGATAGTCTAAGCGCTGGCTTCTGATCATTGGTCCGAGATGGGTCGGGGAGTTCTGCAAACCTTTATTTAGGCATGGATGTTATGCTTGTCTTGCAGCAGTGGCTGTCTCCTTTCACTGGAACCATTGGCCCTAAATTAGGGACAGCCAACAACCTATATCCCACTGAGTTGCTCCATGATAGCCATTGCTCCCAATCAAATCAAATATTTTCCTTGGATTCTCTTTTGCACATATACTTAGTGGTACACTTTAGGGTGTATCTACATTTTCTTCCTGCCACCTCATTTACTTCTCTTGTAATGTTAGTAACATTTCTTAGTTGCATACTGTTGTAATAGTAGTGTACAAAATATGTATAGTTTCTTTTTTAAAATGATATGTACCCTGACATTGCTCCCAATCAAATCCGTCAAATATTTTCCTTGGATTCTCTTTTTGCACATATACTTAGTGGTACCTTAGGGTGTATCTACATTTTCTTCCCTGCCACTTCATTTTTACTTCTCTTGTAATTTAGTAACAGCATTCTTAGTTGCATACTGTTTGTAATAGTAGTGTACAAAATATGTATAGTTTCTTTTTTAAATGATATGTACCCTGAGGAAATTTGGGATTGTTTTGTTTATTCTCTATAATTTCTAAAGAACTACTGCACCCATAAAGATAAACCAGGTTTATTATTACACTGCAAAATAACGTGGAAAATGACCTTGGAAAGAGAAAATTTTGACTTACTAGCAGTAAAAATATACTCTGCCAAAAAAAATGAAGTACACCAGAAAGAATCATCCAATCAAGATGAAAATTGGTATGTACATGTATAGGAAAAGAAATTATTACAATTCCAGAACAGATGGGCAATATATTTGGATAAAACAGCTACACCAGGGAGGCAAGCCAGTACATTGCAGCGTCACCTGCCCCTTGGATATATGCGAGGCATAGATGCACATGGGACAGGACAGCATACAGTTTACGGATGCTGTCACTGTAGGTATCAACTGCACGTCAAATGGCATCCAAACATTTGACCCAGTTGGTGAGATGTGTGATCAGGCTGGCCACAGAAGGGTGTCAACATTATGAAGACAGGCCTTGAAGAAGAGCTGTACTGTGTGTGTGCCAGGGTTTACCCTACATAGTGTGGGGAAATATTCTTATATGCCCATATGTGGGCAATATATCATGATAATTAACACAGCAATCAGACATCGCGCTGAATTGACTGTAATTACTGTTCCCATTAACGTAATATCAATCGCATCAGAAAATTTTTTCCCCACTCCAGGATGATGAAATTTTCAACGGTTTTTTGATGTGATTGATATTACCATATGGAGCAGTAATTATAGTCAATTCAGTGATGGTATCTGATTGCTGTGTTCATTATCATGGAGGCGTTATCCTGTTCAAAAATTGCTCGGTGATGCTGCAACAGGAATGGCAACTACAATAGATCATGTACGCATGGTTGAGCTGTAAGGCTGGCATGTGAAGGACTACCAAGAATGTCAGGCTGTTATAAAAATGGCTCCCCAGATAGCCCCCTTACGCACACATGCAAGAAGTGTGTGAGCCATGCGCTGTTTGAACCCAGTAAAGGCAGGATCCATGTGCTGGCTGGTTAAGTCACCAGACGTGTATATACTGGTCAGTGGTAGGCAGCAGTGGCCTCTTTAAATGTTGTCACTGTGCTGCAAGTCTTCTAGCAACAGTCTGCATAACCACTTCCATACCCTGTAGGTGATGCCCACAAATGGTTGAGAGCAAGGATTTCATTTTCTACTGTTTCAAGTAACTCATTACAATCGCCCAATCTGTCCACTGGAGTTGTGTCCTCCTCGACCCGCATTGAAGTCCAACATCATCCAATTGCTGCATTGCTCTTGACCCAAACGCTTGGCGATACCGCCACTTAACTAACCAGTGTCTCCCCAGCCCAATTATACATCCTCTCTCAAACTCGCCTCCCATGTCATGCATGGATCTGAAGTCGAGGCATCCTCACACAGTCATTGGAGGTTAATGTAACTACAATCTGCTGTTACAGCTGCCTCCTGCACTTTGAAAGCTTTGATATACCCTACTTCCAATGCATTGTTCCCTTATGCTATGGTGGGCTACTATTGGTAATTGCTTCTGGTTGCTATTTTTTAATCATTTGCATATTTTTGGCCATGAGTACGTACATGTATGGAAGCTTCAACAGGATTGAACAATTTTCTTGAGGGTGCTTCTATTTCTTTTTTTTCGCAAAGAGTGTATATATTAGGCATTGAAGATTATGTATTCCTTGGGCCAGCAATACAGAACTGTTCTCTCTAGTGGTCTGATTAACACTAGCTTGTGATCGTGCCCGAGTGGAGCTGGGTTCAAGTCCTAGATGTGGTGTGTTTTGTGTTTGACACTGTAACTTTCTCCCCTTCACTGGAAGCAATTGGCTATAAATTAGGTAAATCTATAAAATCATTCTTTGGTGCTTAAAAATAAAGAAAGGAAGAAAAAGTAATTTAAAATTGTAACTATTTTTTAATGATTGGAAGTACATCATGAGTTTTTATTTTACTATTTTTTTAGTCTTCCAAGTTGGGCAATTTTGCATTGCTCTGTACATCTAAAAAAAAAAAAAAAAAAATAGTTTTTGTTCTTTAAGCCTTTTCCCAGGTTTTGTTTTTTGTTTCATTGGTCTAAATTCTACGCCTATCTTGCAATACTTTTGGGCTCTGTATTGAAGGTTTTCTTGAACAATAAGGAAGTTATGTGTTGGGCCAGATAACTGTCATGAATGTAATGCCGAGATTGAAATTTTACCTAATATTTAAGTTTCCGAGCCTATGTGGGCAGTTATGGTTTTTAGTGACTTGTACCTGTATTTATGACATAGTAGAAACCCATTCTCAACTAGGTCTTTGTGGAAATGAGTAAATACTGTTTTTGCATGGTCCTTAGTAATGCCAAAGCTCAGCATTTTCAAAAAATATTCTGCACTAAATTGCTTTCTCCTTGCTTGTTTGCTTTTCTGTTTTTTATTTTAACTATTTTATTTGTCTCCTGCTGTGACTGTTTCTACTTATTGTAAGTGGAGATGCATATATACAGTGAAACTCTATTTCATACAGTTTTTAAAGAACCAAGTAAAATTAACATATGTTGGAAAACCATATAAACAAAACATGGAACTTTTCATCCCTAGAAATGTAGAACATTATTTTGTTGCACCTTTTTGTAGATGGTGTATGCATTAGCATTCATTAATACTAGGTATTTCATAAGATGTAGGTAGCATTTTTTTTATATGTGTTTTCTAATTAACATAATACTTACAATTATCAGGTGTTTTCTTTCTTGCTCAAAACACTTTACAATGCCCAAAACACCCACCTGTATATACAAAGGACCATAGCTTGCTTCGAAATGCCTATCTCGAATGGAGTCAGATTTCCTGCCCTTTTCTGCTTTTCAAATTTGCACGACCTGTGGGGGATTAGCAGGTATCACCCTCAGTCACTATTGTTGTTACTAAACAAAGAAGTGAACCAACAGGCGTTTTTGGGGCCTATGATATTTTAGGATACAAAGATTTTCAGGTCATGGTTGTATAAGATTAAAGAAAAAAAAAAAAAGATTGATTTCATTCAGTCTGCATAGATTTACAGTGCTTGTATGTAGTACATATACAGTATGTACACAGCATTAATTCATTTATGATTATTTTTACATGAGATATGTATGTTTTATTCTTAGTTTTAAAAAAATCAATTTTTTGCTGTTTATTTTTAAGTTGAAATAAGGCTATTGAGAACCTGCATTGTTTTCTGATTAGTTTTTATGTCTATAAAGGAAGACCTAATGATTTAAATGCACAGCAAAGTTGGCTGCTGATGCACTTACCCCAAAGTCATCTTTACTGGAAACATTCTAGTTGCACTTTGTGTTCTCATAATAATTTCTTCTAGGAGGTACCTAAGTGTGTATGAAAGTTGCCAAATCCATGTTTCTGCTAAAGCAACCTTGGAAGCACTAGTCTTCCATTGAAAGTATAGCATTCCAGTCGAATCTTGAAGTGATGAGTAAATAGGTGTAGATTCATCTGGAAAGTGAATGCATACAAAGATCTATATAGCAGAAGCAAGAGCGATTTACATAGGGGAGGTAGCACCTGATGTGACCAATGGTGAGCTCAGGGAGGAATGGGTGCATTCTACAAAAGTGATGCATAAACCAGGTGGATGACAGGAAATTGTGATAACGAAGAAGGAGGGCAGAGGATAGGAGATTGGAATTTCTGGGAAAGGGTGAAAAGAAAGTTTAAAGTAAACAGAATTTCCATTATTTGAATTTTGAATGTATAACTAAGGAGAAAACTAATTCTTGATTAGTAATAGCAATAAATTAAATTTATCATTAAGAGCAGTTGAGGAACTTTTCGAACCAAATACAGAATTTTACATGTGAACAATAGATAAACAGAGCTCTACTGTAAAACTTTTCATCCTAGCATTGTTCTTTTGGCGTTGTACTACATTTCTCACAGATACTGCTGATGTGTTGCCATGCAAATTACAAGTCAGAAAAGATGTCCTAGATGGTCACAATGTTTGTTTCCCAAGGATCCTGACAAGCCTGAAAAATGGATTACTGCTATAGAAACAGAGATAACTTGATCTCAAATCACAATGAGTATGATTTGTATTCAGCATGTTCACTGATGAACTTATTTGAGTTGATGCAGTTTCAGAACATGATGATCATGGGTCTCAGTTCCTTAAGAAAATATTAAAAATTAGCTACCTTATATGTTGCCCCAAACCAACCATTTCTTCTCTGCAACGGTTTTACTAAAATGTAGGCACGATTTCATTTATTATTTGGCTTAAGAAATGGGATTACATTTCAGTTTCCTTTCGAGAAGATTTCATTAAAGCACATCCAGCGTCCACCTTAATCGAATAAGTCTATTCATATCAGTTTAATATTTTTAATTTTTTCTTTTGCACTTTCAGCTTTGAACCTGTTATTACAAAAGGTACGATGATTTTACTAACTTTAGTGTGTTCATGTATCTTAAACTTGTATATTATACAACCTCCTCCCATACTTTTTTGTTTTCCCCAACAGAAGTCAGGGGACCAAAAACGCCTTTGAGAAACATTTTCTACTGTGAAAAACATTTTATCTGGCTATATTATGTCACCTGTGGCAACGATGACTATTTAGGAGAAGTGTTTTGAAGTGGATTTAAATAAAAAATTTCACTCCAAACATTTTCTTTTTAATATGGTCTGAATTGTAATATAAGCTATAGAAATGCTGTGGGTGTGCTTGCGCTGTTTAATCAAAAAAAGTTCTGCAGGAATAATTAGTTTTCAATCAGAAGAAAATCATTTATATACATTTGGCTTTGTACAATTACTTTAGTTGATATTAGGTACTTATTACCAACTTATGTATCTTGAATTGGCTTTATAATTTTTCATACGAATTTAGTTGAACCTCTTTCAAATTCATATTAGCATTGCTCCTTCCAAGAACAACAAAACTGGTGATATCACTAATGACACCTTCATAATAAATTACAATTTATACTTTAAAGTGCAAAATTATAGTTTATTATGAACTATGCCACAAATGATATACTAGTAAATTTGATTGAAGTATTATTAAATCATATTGAAATTGTGTATTTTATGGGCTGGGAGTATTAGTTGTAACATATGGAGATTATGGTAGGGGGTGAATAAAATTAACATTTATATTTGAAGTCAGATTTTTGGAGGCACAGACTCACTCAAAAGTTTACAATGAACAATTAAATTTTGTATTCATTATATATGCTCCAGAAGACACTGCTGAACATATGTTCATTCAGTAATGTGACCAGTTTTTTCAGGACCAAAAAGTAGGACAGATACAACATGATTAGTTAAGCTTACATGCAGCAGTAGGTGTACCATGATGATTATTATTCACCAAAACATAAGTTATGAAATAATTCTCTAAAGTGAATGTTAAACCTTATATTTAATGAGATTCTTTTTTTATGTAAATACCTAATTCTCCATATTTGAGTTCAATAAACATCACTTTATTTACTTCAAAAATGTGGTAGTTTTCATTAAATTATTTTGTGGCTTTTTATGAAATGTAATCGTCCAATTAATTGTTTCTAAATTAGCAAAAGATTAACCTGACCTACCTGAATCCAGCAATAATGCTTTACAACTGCAATTACCTCTAAGACTGATGTGTGCATTGGGATGGGATTATTAGGTAATTGGCTGAGGTAGACACCCATTTTTTAAAGCAGAAATTTGGTGTTTTTCAATATTTTTTTGTATTTTAATTAAAGCAGTACCAGCACACTATTTACAGTTTTAAAATAAAATATCAAAAATACAAAAATTTGATGGTTGATTTATTTCACATTTAACTGTTATGCATTCATTCAATTGTAGCCTTTGAATTTTAACTAACAAAATATATATAATATAATTGTATAATGACAGTAAACTTCAATTTTTTTAGCGCATTCAGCAGAGGATACTTTTTTAATAATATATTTTTGCTTGCTGCAACAGACTTCTGCTCATATTTCTCATGGGATACAATTTGTTTTAATAACTTTTTATTTTTTAGAAATTAAAAAAATTCTTGTCATGTTCTAGCTACAAAATAACAACTGCTTAATCAACAATGCTTTTAGTGTTTGCTTATAGACAGTTG